>CAWUFW010001956.1:0-2499559 GCA_963921515.1 Calotriton arnoldi | reverse complement strand
CTTCGTTCAGTTACGTGTGCTAGTAGGGGGTCGTGCAGGGGGAATGGTGTTTCAGGGTTTAGGGCAGTGCAGTGGTGTTCGGGCAGTGTAGTGGGTCATGCAGGGGCTGGTGTTTCAGGGTTTAGGGCAGTGCAGTGGTGTTCGGGCAATGTAGGGGGTCGTGCTGGGGCTGGTGTTTCAGGGTTTAGGGCAGTGCAGTGGTGTTCGGGCAGTGTAGGGGGTCTTGCTGGGGGTGGTGTTTCAGGGTTTAGGGCAGTGCAGTGGTGTTCGGGCAGTGTAGGGGGTCGTGCTGGGGTGGTGTTTCAGGGTTTAGGGCAGTGCAGTGGTGTTCGGGCAGTGTAGGGGGTCGTGCTGGGGGTGGTGTTTCAGGGTTTAGGGCAGTGGTGTTCGGGCAGTGTAGGGGGTCTTGCTGGGGGTGATGTTTCAGGGTTTAGGGCAGTGGAGTGGTGTTTGGGCAGTGTAGGGGGTCTTGCTGGGGATAGTGTTTCAGGGTTTAGGGCAGTGCAGTGGTGTTTGGGCAGTGTAGGGGGCCGTGCTGGGGGTGGTGTTTCAGGGTTTAGGGCAGTGCAGTGGTGTTCGGGCAGTGTAGGGGGTCGTGCAGCGGGTGGTGTTTCAGGGTTTAGTGCAGTGGTGTTCGGGCAGTGTAGGGGGTCGTGCTGGGGGTGGTGTTTCAGGGTTTAGGGCAGTGCAGTGGTGTTCGAACAGTGTAGGGGGTCGTGCAGAGGCTGGTGTTTCAGGGTTTAGGGCAGTGCAGTGGTGTTCGGGCAGTGTAGGGGGTCGTGCTGGGGGTAGTGTTGTAGGGTTTAGGGTAGTGCAGTGGTGTTCGGGCAGTGTAGGGGGTTGTGCTGGGGCTGGTGTTTCAGGGTTTAGGGCAGTGCAGTGGTGTTCTGGCAGTGTAGGGGGTCGTGCTGGGGCTAGTGTTTCACGGTTTAGGGCAGTGCAGTGGTGTTCGGGCAGTGTAGGGGGTCATGCTGGGGCTGGTGTTTCAGGATTTAGGGCAGTGCAGTGGTGTTCGGTGCAGTGTAGGTGGTCGTGCTGGGGCTGGTGTTTCAGGGTTTAGGGCAGTGCAGTGGTGTTCGGGCAGTGTAGGGGTCTTGCTGGGGCTGGTGTTTCAGGGTTTAGGGCAGTGCAGTGGTGCTCAGGCAGTGTAGGGGGTCGTGCTGGGGGTGGTGTTTCATGGGTTTAGGGTAGTGCAGTGGTGTTCGATCAGTGTAGGGGGTCGTGCTGGGGCTGGTGTTTCAGGGTTTTGGGCAGAGCAGTGGTGTTCGGGCAGTGTAGGGGGTCGTGCTGGGGTGGTGTTTCAGGGTTTAGGGCAGTGCAGTGGTGTTCGGGCAGTGTAGGGGGTCGTGCTGGGGGTGGTGTTTCAGGGTTTAGGGCAGTGAGTGGTTCGGGCAGTGTAGGGGGTCTTGCTGGGGGTGATGTTTCAGGGTTTAGGGCAGTGGAGTGGTGTTTGGGCAGTGTAGGGGGTCTTGCTGGGGATAGTGTTTCAGGGTTTAGGGCAGTGCAGTGGTGTTTGGGCAGTGTAGGGGGCCGTGCTGGGGGTGGTGTTTCAGGGTTTAGGGCAGTGCAGTGGTGTTCGGGCAGTGTAGGGGGTCGTGCTGGGGGTGGTGTTTCAGGGTTTAGGGCAGTGCAATGGTGTTCGCGCAGTGTAGGGGGTCTTGCTGGGGCTGATGTTTCAGCGTTTAGGGCAGCGCAGTGGTGTTCGGGCAGTGCAGGGGGTCTTGCTGGGGCTGGTGTTTCAGGGTTTAGGGTAGTGCAGTGGTGTTTGGGCAGTGTAGGGGGTCGTGCTGGGGCTGGTGTTTGAGGGTTTAGGGCAGTGCAGTGGTGTTCGGGCAGTGTAGGGGGTCGTGCTGGGGGTGGTGTTTCAGGGTTTAGGGCAGTGCAGTGGTGTTCGGGCAGTGTAGGGGGTCGTGCTGGGGGTGGTGTTTCAGGGTTTTGGGCAGTGCAGTGGTGTTCGGGCAGTGTAGGGGCTCGTGCTGGGGGTGGTGTTTCAGGGTTTAGGGCACTGCAGTGTTCGGGCAGTGTAGGGGGTCTTGCTGGGGGTGGTGTTTCAGGGTTTAGGGCAGTGGTGTTCGGGCAGTGTAGGGGGTCTTGCTGGGGGTGAAGTTTCAGGGTTTAGGGCAGTGCAGTGGTGTTCGGGCAGTGTAGGGGGTCTTGCTGGGAGTTGTGTTTCAGGGTTTAGGGCAGTGGTGTTCGGGCAGTGTAGGGGGTCTTGCTGGGGGTGATGTTTCAGGGTTTAGTGCAGTGGTGTTCGGGCAGTGTAGGGGGTCTTGCTGGGGGTAGTGTTTCAGGATTTAGGGCAGTGCAGGGGTGTTCGTGCAGTGTAGGGGGTCGTGCTGGGGATGGTGTTTCAGGGTTTAGGCCAGTGCAGTAGTGTTCGGGCAGAGTAGGGGGTCGTGCAGGGGGAATGGTGTTTCAGGGTTTAGGGCAGTGCAGTGGTGTTCGGGCAGTGTAGTGGGTCATGCAGGTGGTGGTGTTTCAGGGTTTAGGGCAGTGTAGTGGTGTTCGGGCAATGTAGGGGGTCGTGCTGGGGCTGGTGTTTCAGGGTTTAGGGCAGTGCAGTGGTGTTCGGGCAGTGTAGGGGGTCTTGCTGGGGTTGGTGTTTCAGGGTTTAGGGCAGTGGTGTTCGGGCAGTGTAGGGGGTCTTGCTGGGGGTGATGTTTCAGGGTTTAGGGCAGTGCAGTGGTGTTCGGGCAGTGTAGGGTGTCGTGCTGGGGGTGGTGTTTTAGGGTTTAGGGCAGTGCAGTGGTGTTCGGGCAGTGTAGGGGGTCGTGCACGGGGTGGTGTTTCAGGGTTTAGGGCAGTGCAGTGGTGTTCGGGCAGTGTAGGGGGTCGTGCTGGGGGTGGTGTTTCAGGGTTTAGGGCAGTGGTGTTCGGGCAGTGTAGGGGGTCTTGCTGGGGGTGATGTTTCAGGGTTTAGGGCAGTGGAGTGGTGTTTGGGCAGTGTAGGGGGTCTTGCTGGGGATAGTGTTTCAGGGTTTAGGGCAGTGCAGTGGTGTTTGGGCAGTGTAGGGGGCCGTGCTGGGGGTGGTGTTTCAGGGTTTAGGGCAATGCAGTGGTGTTCGGGCAGTGTAGGGGGTCGTGAAGCGGGTGGTGTTTCAGGGTTTAGGGCAGTGCAGTGGTGTTCGGGCAGTGTAGGGGGTCGTGCTGGGGGTGGTGTTTCAGGGTTTAGGGCAGTGCAGTGGTGTTCGAACAGTGTAGGGGGTCGTGCAGGGGCTGGTGTTTCAAGGTTTAGGGCAGTGCAGTGGTGTTCGGGCAGTGTAGGGGGTCGTGCTGGGGGTAGTGTTGTAGGGTTTAGGGTAGTGCAGTGGTGTTCGGGCAGTGTAGGGGGTTGTGCTGGGGCTGGTGTTTCAGGGTTAGGGCAGTGCAATGGTGTTCTGGCAGTGTAGGGGGTCGTGCTGGGGCTAGTGTTTCACGGTTTAGGGCAGTGCAGTGGTGTTCGGGCAGTGTAGGGGGTCTTGCTGGGGATAGTGTTTCAGGGTTTAGGGCAGTGCAGTGGTGTTTGGGCAGTGTAGGGGGCCGTGCTGGGGGTGGTGTTTCAGGGTTTAGGGCAGTGCAGTGGTGTTCGGGCAGTGTAGGGGGTCGTGCTGGGGGTGGTGTTTCAGGGTTTAGGGCAGTGCAGTGGTGTTCGAACAGTGTAGGGGGTCGTGCAGGGGCTGGTGTTTCAAGGTTTAGGGCAGTGCAGTGTTGTTCGGGCAGTGTAGGGGGTCGTTCTGGGGGTAGTGTTTTAGGGTTTAGGGTAGTGCAGTGGTGCTTGTGTAGTGTAGCGGGTCGTGCTGGGGGTAGTGTTGTAGGGTTTAGGGTAGTGCAGTGGTGTTCGGGCAGTGTAGGGGGTCTTGCTGGGGGTGGTGTTTCAGGGTTTAGGGCAGTGGTGTTCGGGCAGTGTAGGGGGTCTTGCTGGGGGTGATGTTTCAGGGTTTAGGGCAGTGCAGTGGTGTTCGGGCAGTGTAGGGGGTCTTGCTGGGGGTAGTGTTTCAGGGTTTAGGGCAGTGCAGGGGTGTTCAGTGCAGTGTAGGGGGTCGTGCTGGGGATGGTGTTTCAGGGTTTAGGGCAGTGCAGTAGTGTTCGGGCAGTGTAGGGGGTCGTGCAGGGGGAATGGTGTTTCAGGGTTTAGGGCAGTGCAGTGGTGTTCGGGCAGTGTAGGGTGTCGTGCTGGGGGTGGTGTTTCAGGGTTTAGGGCAGTGCAGTGGTGTTCGGGCAGTGTAGGGGGTCGTGCACGGGGTGGTGTTTCAGGGTTTAGGGCAGTGCACTGGTGTTCTGGCAGTGTAGGGGGTCGTGCTGGGGCTAGTGTTTCACGGTTTAGGGCAGTGCAGTGGTGTTCGGGCAGTGTAGGGGGTCATGCTGGGGCTGGTGTTTCAGGGTTTAGGGCAGTGCAGTGGTGCGTGCAGTGTAGGTGGTCGTGCTGGGGCTGGTGTTTCAGGGTTTAGGGCAGTGCAGTGGTGTTCGGGCAGTGTAGGGGGTCGTGCTGGGGCTGGTGTTTCAGGGTTTTGGGCAGAGCAGTGGTGTTCGGTGCAGTGTAGGGGGTCGTGCTGGGGGTGGTGTTTCAGGGTTTAGGGCAGTGCAGTGGTGTTCGGGCAGCGTAGGGGGTCGTGCTGGGGGTGGTGTTTCAGGGTTTAGGGCAGTGGTGTTCGGGCAGTGTAGGGGGTCTTGCTGGGGGTGATGTTTCAGGGTTTAGGGCAGTGGAGTGGTGTTTGGGCAGTGTAGGGGGTCTTGCTGGGGATAGTGTTTCAGGGTTTAGGGCAGTGGTGTTTGGGCAGTGTAGGGGGCCGTGCTGGGGTTGGTGTTTCAGGGTTTAGGGCAGTGCAGTGGTGTTCGGGCAGTGTAGGGGGTCGTGCTGGGGGTGGTGTTTCAGGGTTTAGGGCAGAGCAGTGGTGTTCGGGCAGTGTAGGGGTCATGCTGGGGCTGTTGTTTCAGGGTTTAGGGCAGTGCAGTGGTGCTCAGGCAGTGTAGGGGGTCGTGCTGGGGGTGGTGTTTATGGGTTTAGGGTAGTGCAGTGGTGTTTGGGTAGTGTAGGGGCTCGTGCTGGGGGTGGTGTTTCAGGGTTTAGGGCACTGCAGTGTTGTTCGGGCAGTGTAGGGGGTCTTGCTGGGGGTGGTGTTTCAGGGTTTAGGGCAGTGGTGTTCGGGCAGTGTAGGGGGTCTTGCTGGGGGTGATGTTTCAGGGTTTAGGGCAGTGCAGTGGTGTTCGGGCAGTGTAGGGGGTCTTGCTGGGGCTGGTGTTTCAAGGTTTAGGGCAGTGCAGTAGTGTTCGTGCAGTGTAGGGGGTCATGCTGGGGGCGGTGTTTCAGGGTTTAGGGCAGTGCAGTGGTGTTCGGGCAGTGTAGGGTGTCGTGCTGGGGGAAGTGTTTCAGCGTTTAGGGCAGCGCAGTGGTGTTCGGGCAGTGTAGGGGGTCTTGCTGGGGGTGGTGTTTCAGGGTTTAGGGCAGTGCAGTGGTGTTCGGGCAGTGTAGGGGGTCGTGCTGGGGGTGGTGTTTCAGGGTTTAGGGCAGTGCAGTGGTGTTCGAACAGTGTAGGGGGTCGTGCAGGGGCTGGTGTTTCAAGGTTTAGGGCAGTGCAGTGGTGTTCGGGCAGTGTAGGGGGTCGTTCTGGGGGTAGTATTTTAGGGTTTAGGGTAGTGCAGTGGTGCTTGTGTAGTGTAGGGGGTCGTGCTGGGGGTAGTGTTTTAGGGTTTAGGGTAGTGCAGTGGTGCTTGTGTAGTGTAGGGGGTCGTGCTGGGGGTAGTGTTTTAGGGTTTAGGGTAGTGCAGTGGTGTTTGTGTAGTGTAGGGGGTCATGTTTTAGGGTAGTGCAGTGGTGTTTGGGTAGTGTAGGGGGTCGTGCTGGGGCTGGTGTTTCAGGGTTTAGGGCAGTGCAGTGGTGTTCGGGCAGTGTAGGGTGTCGTGCTGGGGGTGGTGTTTCAGGGTTTTGGGCAGTGCAGTGGTGTTCGGGCAGTGTAGGGGGTCATGCAGGGGGTGGTGTTTCAGGGTTTAGGGCAGTGCAGTGGTGTTCGGGCAATGTAGGGGGTCGTGCTGGGGGTGGTGTTTCAGGGTTTAGGGCAGTGCAGTGGTGTTCGGGCAGTGTAGGGGGTCTTGCTGGGAGTTGTTTCAGGGTTTAGGGCAGTGGTGTTCGGGCAGTGTAGGGGGTCTTGCTGGGGGTGGTGTTTCAGGGTTTAGGGCAGTGGTGTTCGGGCAGTGTAGGGGGTCTTGCTGGGGGTGATGTTTCAGGGTTTAGGGCAGTGCAGTGGTGTTCGGGCAGTGTAGGGTGTCGTGCTGGGGGTGGTGTTTCAGGGTTTTGGGCAGTGCAGTGGTGTTCGGGCAGTGTAGGGGGTCGTGCACGGGGTGGTGTTTCAGGGTTTAGGGCAGTGGAGTGGTGTTCGGGCAGTGTAGGGGGTTGTGCTGGGGCTGGTGTTTCAGGGTTTAGGGCAGTGCAATGGTCTGGCAGTGTAGGGGGTCGTGCTGGGGCTAGTGTTTCACGGTTTAGGGCAGTGCAGTGGTGTTCGGGCAGTGTAGGGGGTCATGCTGGGGCTGGTGTTTCAGGGTTTAGGGCAGTGCAGTGGTGTTCGTGCAGTGTAGGTGGTCGTGCTGGGGCTGGTGTTTCAGGGTTTAGGGCAGAGCAGTGGTGTTCGGGCAGTGTAGGGGGTCATGCTGGGGCTGTTGTTTCAGGGTTTAGGGCAGTGCAGTGGTGCTCAGGCAGTGTAGGGGGTCGTGCTGGGGGTGGTGTTTATGGGTTTAGGGTAGTGCAGTGGTGTTCGGGCAGTGTAGGGGGTCGTGCTGGGGCTGGTGTTTGAGGGTTTAGGGCAGTGCAGTGGTGTTCGGGCAGTGTAGGGGGTCGTGCTGGGGGTGGTGTTTCAGGGTTTAGGGCAGTGCAGTGGTGTTCGAGCAGTGTAGGGGGTCGTGCTGGGGGTGGTGTTTCAGGGTTTAGGGCAGTGGTGTTCGGGCAGTGTAGGGGGTCTTGCTGGGGGTGATGTTTCAGGGTTTAGGGCAGTGCAGTGGTGTTCGGGCAGTGTAGGGGTCTTGCTGGGGGCAGTGTTTCAGGGTTTAGGGCAGAGCAATGGTGTTCAGGCAGTGTAGGGGGTTGTGTTGGAGGTGGTGTTTCAGGCTTTAGGGCAGTGCAGTGGTATTCGGGCAGTGTAGGGGGTCTTGCTGGGGGTGGTGATTCAGGGTTTAGGGCAGTGGTGTTCAGGCAGTGTAGGGGGTCGTGCTGGGGGTGGTGTTTCAGGGTTTAGGGCAGTGCAGTGGTGTTCGGGCAGTGTAGGGGGTCGTGCAGGGGCTGGTGTTTCAGGGTTTAGGGCAGTGCAGTGGTGTTCGGGCAGTGTAGGGGGTCGTGCTGGGGGTGGTGTTTCAGGATTTAGGGCAGTGCAGTGGTGTTTGGGCAGTGTAGGGGTTCGTGCTGGGGGTGGTGTTTCTGGGTTTAGGGCAGTGTAGTTGTGTTCGGGCAGTGTAGGGGGTCGTGCAGGGGGGTGGTGAGTCAGGGTTTAGGGCAGTGCAGTGGTGTTCGGGCAGTGTAGGGTGTCGTGCTGGGGGTGGTGTTTCAGGGTTTAGGTCAGTGCAGTGGTGTTCGGGCAGTGTAGGGGTCGTGCTGGGGGTAGTGTTTCAGGGTTTAGGGCAGTGCAGTGGTGTTCGGGCAGTGTAGGGTGTCGTGCTGGGGGAAGTGTTTCAGCGTTTAGGGCAGCGCAGTGGTGTTCGGGCAGTGTAGGGGGTCTTGCTGGGGGTGGTGTTTCAGGGTTTAGGGCAGTGCAGTGGTGTTCGGGCAGTGTAGGGGGTCTTGCTGGGGGTGGTGTTTCAGGGTTTAGGGCAGTGCAATGGTGTTCGCGCAGTGTAGGGGGTCTTGCTGGGGCTGATGTTTCAGCGTTTAGGGCAGCGCAGTGGTGTTCGGGCAGTGCAGGGGGTCTTGCTGGGGCTGGTGTTTCAGGGTTTAGGGTAGTGCAGTGGTGTTTGGGCAGTGTAGGGGGTCGTGCTGGGGCTGGTGTTTGAGGGTTTAGGGCAGTGCAGTGGTGTTCGGGCAGTGTAGGGGGTCGTGCTGGGGGTGGTGTTTCAGGGTTTAGGGCAGTGCAGTGGTGTTCGGGCAGTGTAGGGGGTCGTGCTGGGGGTGGTGTTTCAGGGTTTTGGGCAGTGCAGTGGTGTTCGGGCAGTGTAGGGGCTCGTGCTGGGGGTGGTGTTTCAGGGTTTAGGGCACTGCAGTGTTGTTCGGGCAGTGTAGGGGGTCTTGCTGGGGGTGGTGTTTCAGGGTTTAGGGCAGTGGTGTTCGGGCAGTGTAGGGGGTCTTGCTGGGGGTGATGTTTCAGGGTTTAGGGCAGTGCAGTGGTGTTCGGGCAGTGTAGGGGGTCTTGCTGGGGCTGGTGTTTCAAGGTTTAGGGCAGTGCAGTAGTGTTCGTGCAGTGTAGGGGGTCATGCTGGGGGCGGTGTTTCAGGGTTTAGGGCAGTGCAGTAGTGTTCGGGCAGTGTAGGGGGTCGTGCAGGGGGTGGTGTTTCAGGGTTTAGGGCAGTGCAATGGTGTTCGGGCAGTGTAGGGGGTCGTGCTGGGGGTGGTGTTTCAGGGTTCAGGGCAGTGCAGTGGTGTTCGGGCAGTGTAGTGGGTCATGCAGGGGGTGGTGTTTCAGGGTTTAGGGCAGTGCAGTGGTGTTCGGGCAATGTAGGGGGTCGTGCTGGGGGTGGTGTTTCAGGGTTTAGGGCAGTGCAGTGGTGTTCGGGCAGTGTAGGGGGTCTTGCTGGGAGTTGTGTTTCAGGGTTTAGGGCAGTGGTGTTCGGGCAGTGTAGGGGGTCTTGCTGGGGGTGATGTTTCAGGGTTTAGGGCAGTGCAGTGGTGTTCGGGCAGTGTAGGGGGTCTTGCTGGGGGTAGTGTTTCAGGATTTAGGGCAGTGCAGGGGTGTTCGTGCAGTGTAGGGGGTCGTGCTGGGGATGGTGTTTCAGGGTTTAGGCCAGTGCAGTAGTGTTCGGGCAGAGTAGGGGGTCGTGCAGGGGGAATGGTGTTTCAGGGTTTAGGGCAGTGCAGTGGTGTTCGGGCAGTGTAGTGGGTCATGCAGGGGGTGGTGTTTCAGGGTTTAGGGCAGTGCAGTGGTGTTCGGGCAATGTAGGGGGTCGTGCTGGGGCTGGTGTTTCAGGGTTTAGGGCAGTGCAGTGGTGTTCGGGCAGTGTAGGGGGTCTTGCTGGGGGTGGTGTTTCAGGGTTTAGGGCAGTGCAGTGGTGTTCGGGCAGTGTAGGGGGTCGTGCACGGGGTGGTGTTTCAGGGTTTAGGGCAGTGCAGTGGTGTTCGGGCAGTGTAGGGGGTCGTGCTGGGGGTGGTGTTTCAGGGTTTAGGGCAGTGGTGTTCGGGCAGTGTAGGGGGTCTTGCTGGGGGTGATGTTTCAGGGTTTAGGGCAGTGGAGTGGTGTTTGGGCAGTGTAGGGGGTCTTGCTGGGGATAGTGTTTCAGGGTTTAGGGCAGTGCAGTGGTGTTTGGGCAGTGTAGGGGGCCGTGCTGGGGGTGGTGTTTCAGGGTTTAGGGCAGTGCAGTGGTGTTCGGGCAGTGTAGGGGGTCGTGAAGCGGGTGGTGTTTCAGGGTTTAGTGCAGTGGTGTTCGGGCAGTGTAGGGGGTCGTGCTGGGGGTGGTGTTTCAGGGTTTAGGGCAGTGCAGTGGTGTTCGAACAGTGTAGGGGGTCGTGCAGAGGCTGGTGTTTCAAGGTTTAGGGCAGTGCAGTGGTGTTCGGGCAGTGTAGGGGGTCGTGCTGGGGGTAGTGTTGTAGGGTTTAGGGTAGTGCAGTGGTGTTCGGGCAGTGTAGGGGGTTGTGCTGGGGCTGGTGTTTCAGGGTTAGGGCAGTGCAATGGTGTTCTGGCAGTGTAGGGGGTCGTGCTGGGGCTAGTGTTTCACGGTTTAGGGCAGTGCAGTGGTGTTCGGGCAGTGTAGGGGGTCATGCTGGGGCTGGTGTTTCAGGATTTAGGGCAGTGCAGTGGTGTTCGTGCAGTGTAGGTGGTCGTGCTGGGGCTGGTGTTTCAGGGTTTAGGGCAGTGCAGTGGTGTTCGGGCAGTGTAGGGGGTCTTGCTGGGGCTGGTGTTTCAGGGTTTAGGGCAGTGCAGTGGTGCTCAGGCAGTGTAGGGGGTCGTGCTGGGGGTGGTGTTTATGGGTTTAGGGTAGTGCAGTGGTGTTCGATCAGTGTAGGGGGTCGTGCTGGGGCTGGTGTTTCAGGGTTTTGGGCAGAGCAGTGGTGTTCGGGCAGTGTAGGGGGTCGTGCTGGGGGTGGTGTTTCAGGGTTTAGGGCAGTGCAGTGGTGTTCGGGCAGTGTAGGGGGTCGTGCTGGGGGTGGTGTTTCAGGGTTTAGGGCAGTGGTGTTCGGGCAGTGTAGGGGTCTTGCTGGGGGGTGATGTTTCAGGGTTTAGGGCAGTGGAGTGGTGTTTGGGCAGTGTAGGGGGTCTTGCTGGGGATAGTGTTTCAGGGTTTAGGGCAGTGCAGTGGTGTTTGGGCAGTGTAGGGGGCCGTGCTGGGGGTGGTGTTTCAGGGTTTAGGGCAGTGCAGTGGTGTTCGGGCAGTGTAGGGGGTCGTGCTGGGGGTGGTGTTTCAGGGTTTAGGGCAGTGCAATGGTGTTCGCGCAGTGTAGGGGGTCTTGCTGGGGCTGATGTTTCAGCGTTTAGGGCAGCGCAGTGGTGTTCGGGCAGTGCAGGGGGTCTTGCTGGGGCTGGTGTTTCAGGGTTTAGGGTAGTGCAGTGGTGTTTGGGCAGTGTAGGGGGTCGTGCTGGGGCTGGTGTTTGAGGGTTTAGGGCAGTGCAGTGGTGTTCGGGCAGTGTAGGGGGTCGTGCTGGGGGTGGTGTTTCAGGGTTTAGGGCAGTGCAGTGGTGTTCGGGCAGTGTAGGGGGTCGTGCTGGGGGTGGTGTTTCAGGGTTTTGGGCAGTGCAGTGGTGTTCGGGCAGTGTAGGGGCTCGTGCTGGGGGTGGTGTTTCAGGGTTTAGGGCACTGCAGTGTTCGGGCAGTGTAGGGGGTCTTGCTGGGGGTGGTGTTTCAGGGTTTAGGGCAGTGGTGTTCGGGCAGTGTAGGGGGTCTTGCTGGGGGTGATGTTTCAGGGTTTAGGGCAGTGCAGTGGTGTTCGGGCAGTGTAGGGGGTCTTGCTGGGAGTTGTGTTTCAGGGTTTAGGGCAGTGGTGTTCGGGCAGTGTAGGGGGTCTTGCTGGGGGTGATGTTTCAGGGTTTAGGGCAGTGCAGTGGTGTTCGGGCAGTGTAGGGGGTCTTGCTGGGGGTAGTGTTTCAGGATTTAGGGCAGTGCAGGGGTGTTCGTGCAGTGTAGGGGGTCGTGCTGGGGATGGTGTTTCAGGGTTTAGGCCAGTGCAGTAGTGTTCGGGCAGAGTAGGGGGTCGTGCAGGGGGAATGGTGTTTCAGGGTTTAGGGCAGTGCAGTGGTGTTCGGGCAGTGTAGTGGGTCATGCAGGTGGTGGTGTTTCAGGGTTTAGGGCAGTGCAGTGGTGTTCGGGCAATGTAGGGGGTCGTGCTGGGGCTGGTGTTTCAGGGTTTAGGGCAGTGCAGTGGTGTTCGGGCAGTGTAGGGGGTCTTGCTGGGGGTGGTGTTTCAGGGTTTAGGGCAGTGGTGTTCGGGCAGTGTAGGGGGTCTTGCTGGGGGTGATGTTTCAGGGTTTAGGGCAGTGCAGTGGTGTTCGGGCAGTGTAGGGTGTCGTGCTGGGGGTGGTGTTTTAGGGTTTAGGGCAGTGCAGTGGTGTTCGGGCAGTGTAGGGGGTCGTGCACGGGGTGGTGTTTCAGGGTTTAGGGCAGTGCAGTGGTGTTCGGGCAGTGTAGGGGGTCGTGCTGGGGGTGGTGTTTCAGGGTTTAGGGCAGTGGTGTTCGGGCAGTGTAGGGGGTCTTGCTGGGGGTGATGTTTCAGGGTTTAGGGCAGTGGAGTGGTGTTTGGGCAGTGTAGGGGGTCTTGCTGGGGATAGTGTTTCAGGGTTTAGGGCAGTGCAGTGGTGTTTGGGCAGTGTAGGGGGCCGTGCTGGGGGTGGTGTTTCAGGGTTTAGGGCAATGCAGTGGTGTTCGGGCAGTGTAGGGGGTCGTGAAGCGGGTGGTGTTTCAGGGTTTAGGGCAGTGCAGTGGTGTTCGGGCAGTGTAGGGGGTCGTGCTGGGGGTGGTGTTTCAGGGTTTAGGGCAGTGCAGTGGTGTTCGAACAGTGTAGGGGGTCGTGCAGGGGCTGGTGTTTCAAGGTTTAGGGCAGTGCAGTGGTGTTCGGGCAGTGTAGGGGGTCGTGCTGGGGGTAGTGTTGTAGGGTTTAGGGTAGTGCAGTGGTGTTCGGGCAGTGTAGGGGGTTGTGCTGGGGCTGGTGTTTCAGGGTTAGGGCAGTGCAATGGTGTTCTGGCAGTGTAGGGGGTCGTGCTGGGGCTAGTGTTTCACGGTTTAGGGCAGTGCAGTGGTGTTCGGGCAGTGTAGGGGGGTCTTGCTGGGGATAGTGTTTCAGGGTTTAGGGCAGTGCAGTGGTGTTTGGGCAGTGTAGGGGGCCGTGCTGGGGGTGGTGTTTCAGGGTTTAGGGCAGTGCAGTGGTGTTCGGGCAGTGTAGGGGGTCGTGCTGGGGGTGGTGTTTCAGGGTTTAGGGCAGTGCAGTGGTGTTCGAACAGTGTAGGGGGTCGTGCAGGGGCTGGTGTTTCAAGGTTTAGGGCAGTGCAGTGTTGTTCGGGCAGTGTAGGGGGTCGTTCTGGGGGTAGTGTTTTAGGGTTTAGGGTAGTGCAGTGGTGCTTGTGTAGTGTAGCGGGTCGTGCTGGGGGTAGTGTTGTAGGGTTTAGGGTAGTGCAGTGGTGTTCGGGCAGTGTAGGGGGTCTTGCTGGGGGTGGTGTTTCAGGGTTTAGGGCAGTGGTGTTCGGGCAGTGTAGGGGGTCTTGCTGGGGGTGATGTTTCAGGGTTTAGGGCAGTGCAGTGGTGTTCGGGCAGTGTAGGGGGTCTTGCTGGGGGTAGTGTTTCAGGGTTTAGGGCAGTGCAGGGGTGTTCGTGCAGTGTAGGGGGTCGTGCTGGGGATGGTGTTTCAGGGTTTAGGGCAGTGCAGTAGTGTTCGGGCAGTGTAGGGGGTCGTGCAGGGGGAATGGTGTTTCAGGGTTTAGGGCAGTGCAGTGGTGTTCGGGCAGTGTAGGGTGTCGTGCTGGGGGTGGTGTTTCAGGGTTTAGGGCAGTGCAGTGGTGTTCGGGCAGTGTAGGGGGTCGTGCACGGGGTGGTGTTTCAGGGTTTAGGGCAGTGCAATGGTGTTCTGGCAGTGTAGGGGGTCGTGCTGGGGCTAGTGTTTCACGGTTTAGGGCAGTGCAGTGGTGTTCGGGCAGTGTAGGGGGTCATGCTGGGGCTGGTGTTTCAGGGTTTAGGGCAGTGCAGTGGTCGTGCAGTGTAGGTGGTCGTGCTGGGGCTGGTGTTTCAGGGTTTAGGGCAGTGCAGTGGTGTTCGGGCAGTGTAGGGGGTCATGCTGGGGCTGGTGTTTCAGGGTTTAGGGCTGTGCAGTGGTGCTCAGGCAGTGTAGGGGGTCGTGCTGGGGGTGGTGTTTCTGGGTTTAGGGTAGTGCAGTGGTGTTTGGGCAGTGTAGGGGGTCGTGCTGGGGCTGGTGTTTCAGGGTTTAGGGCAGTGCAGTGGTGTTCGGGCAGTGTAGGGGGTCGTGCTGGGGCTGGTGTTTCAGGGTTTGGGCAGAGCAGTGGTGTTCGTGCAGTGTAGGGGGTCGTGCTGGGGGTGGTGTTTCAGGGTTTAGGGCAGTGCAGTGGTGTTCGGGCAGCGTAGGGGGTCGTGCTGGGGGTGGTGTTTCAGGGTTTAGGGCAGTGGTGTTCGGGCAGTGTAGGGGGTCTTGCTGGGGGTGATGTTTCAGGGTTTAGGGCAGTGGAGTGGTGTTTGGGCAGTGTAGGGGGTCTTGCTGGGGATAGTGTTTCAGGGTTTAGGGCAGTGGTGTTTGGGCAGTGTAGGGGCCGTGCTGGGGTTGGTGTTTCAGGGTTTAGGGCAGTGCAGTGGTGTTCGGGCAGTGTAGGGGGTCGTGCTGGGGGTGGTGTTTCAGGGTTTAGGGCAGTGCAGTGGTGTTCGAACAGTGTAGGGGGTCGTGCAGGGGCTGGTGTTTCAAGGTTTAGGGCAGTGCAGTGGTGTTCGGGCAGTGTAGGGGGTCGTTCTGGGGGTAGTATTTTAGGGTTTAGGGTAGTGCAGTGGTGCTTGTGTAGTGTAGGGGGTCGTGCTGGGGGTAGTGTTTTAGGGTTTAGGGTAGTGCAGTGGTGCTTGTGTAGTGTAGGGGGTCGTGCTGGGGGTAGTGTTTTAGGGTTTAGGGTAGTGCAGTGGTGTTTGTGTAGTGTAGGGGGTCATGTTTTAGGGTAGTGCAGTGGTGTTTGGGTAGTGTAGGGGGTCGTGCTGGGGGTATTGTTTTAGGATTTAGGTTAGTGCAGTGGTGTTTGGGTAGTGTAGGGGATCGTGCTGGGGGTAGTGTTTTAGGGTTTAGGGTAGTGCAGTGGTGTTTGTGTAGTGTAGGGGGTCATGCTGGGGGTAGTGTTTTAGGGTTTAGGATAGTGCAGTGGTGCTTGTGTAGTGTAGGGAGTCGTGCTGGGGTAGTGTTTTAGGGTTTAGAGTAGTGCAGTAGTGTTTTTGTAGTGTAGGGGTCATGTTTTAAGATGCAACGCTCCAATACCTGACCAGTCTGCACTACATAAAACTGCAAAAAAACTAAAAATAAAAAGTGTTTTGCACACTTTTGTCATTGGGCTATATGTGGGCTACATCTGGGTAATATTTGTGCTACATTTGGGCTCTTTTTTCTCTGGTGGCCATCTTGGAAGACTTCTTTGTTATGAAGTTTCCTAATTTCCTCATTTACTGCAGTCTCCTCAGTAGGAAATGCTTTCAGTTTTTTACTTTGATTCCATCAAGAAGGCATTCAGATGTGTCTCACATTTGCCATAAATTCAGAATGTTAGCACTCTAGTTGCTCATTAGATCACTGTACTAAAGCTACTGCTCACCAGGGAGTTAACTGGAAGTCTGCTGCTGGTATTGAAAGTGATTGTTTCAGTCTGCATGTCAGAATTTTCTAATGAAATAGAAGATTTGAGATCTCACTTAAAACATGCCCTCATTTTTCTTTCTGCAGCACTAACCATAATTTCTATTTAAAAAAGAACCCCTCATTTTGTTCCTTTTTAAATTAAATGTTTTAAGTATTAACGGTTTATTCCAATCAAGATGGCTTCCGGTGTGCCATACTTTTGTCATAAGTAAGGCTGTTAGCACTCTAGTTGTTCTTTAGAACACTCTGGGAAGCTGCAGTAGAACACAAAGGAATCAACTGACAGTCTCTGCCCTTGTTGGATGTACATGTTTTACTGAGAATGTCAGACTTCATTCTCACATGACTGAGAAAGATAATGTGAATTTACAGAAAATATGCTCTCATTTTAGCTTCTGGAGCACCTTCCAAAACTGTATGGGACAAGCATGTGAAAATAGTTTTGTCTCAAACATGATTCATGATATCCCAGCAGAAGGTTTTTCACAGGGTAAAATCACCTTAGAACACACCACAATTCCTGAAATTAGTATGGTACCATCAACAAATGAATTCTAATGTAACTAAAGTCTGTTATCACCCTTAATAGTTCTCCTTTTGGTAACCCTCAAAATCTTTGATTCACTACAAGGCATTTCAATGGGGTACTATCATTTATATTGGTCTCAAGATGGCTGCCAGCAATTCCAGGATGAAGTACTGACAGCCAATCAGATCTCACGATGACGTGTGGTTAGGCTCCGCCCAGATATATATGTATTTTTACTTTTGATTTTCTCCGCAACTACTGAACGGATTTACACCATTTAACAAAAAGGGTTCTTTCTGAACCAAGAACTACCTCTTTGCCAAATTTGGTGTAATTCCGTTCAGCAGTTCGGGCTGTAGCCGTGTCTAAAGTTTCCTATGGGAAAATGAATGGTGAAAACACGTTTTGGGACCCCCTTTTTTCTCGGCCCCCGCTTGATGAATCACCCCGAGACTTTCAGGGTAGAAGCGGACCGGAGCGGGCCATAAAGTTTGAAAATTTCGCGAAGATTCGTCAACCGGCAAGAGAGTTATTTCAAATAGAATGTCGCGGATTTCCTATGGAAAATAGGTCCTAACTATCTACTGGCGACCGCCAGTAGATTATATATATATATATATATATATATATATATATATATATATATATATATATATATATATTTTGCATGACACACCTTTGTAAGTTGTAACATACCCTGTTTTCACTTCTATCTTCTCACACTTTTTTGTGCTTGATACGTGCTGCCCACAGTATATAATTCTTACAGTAACTGGGCTTCAGCATCCACACCTTTGCTACGTTCTTTGGAAAGTAAACTTGTTATGAGTAGGCTTTTTTTTTTTAGTGTCTTACAGGCACAATAGGATCCCAGTAATGGTCTTATAGCATCGGTGGTCAGTACTTCAGGCATTTCATGATTATTGCCTACTACCGAATTGGGCTTCGGAGCAGGAGAGCCATTATCATTGTGATAGTGCCCAGCAAACCAGCCTCTGTAGAAATGAGAAAATGTTTATGGAGTTCTTGGAGGCTATGGTGGGAATTTTGATATGTTATTATCTGCTCCTTAAGAGGCAGCTCTCATGTAGAATTTAAAGTCATGTGAAGCGGAATGCATGGGTCCCGATCTCATTGACAGCATGTAACCGAGAGGAGAAGCATCTTCGCTTGTACAAAAAATGGTGTATTAAACCCAGTGTTCCCCAGTGTAGTCTCTCTTCGCTTGTGCTGGCCTTCATTGAATTTAATTGAAAGGTACAGGAGTGATTTGCGGCCTTTTGATCCATGCGTCAAAGTGTTGGAGCTGGTGCAGGGAGGATAAAGCAAGGTGAGTCTTGGTGTTCACGCTCCTCAGGCTGCAGTGCTTGGAAAGCCGTCAGTTATTAGTTACTTGCTGTACCCTAGTTAGCTGGAACTCCATCTTTCACATCTTGGTCTGGTAATGCTTAGGTCCATTAGAAAATGAACTTTACTCTCATATTACATTTTTCTTGTACAGCACCGGGCTTGCCAATTGCATAGCCTTTATGAAAGGGCTCAGCTGCAGTCTAATCTATAAGTGGTGGGTTTGACCATGGGCACAGACTCTGAGAGGTATTCGTCTTGGGACCTTCTGTATGCCTTTTTTGTTCCTTACATGTTCTAACAGTTGTGTGTATTTTAGATAATCCCAGTTATGTGTGCTCCTAGAGACAAGAGAGGAACAAGCATTGGCATAGCCAATAGGTCTCGCTTTTGGGACCTTATAAGTATTTAGTTATGCAGCACAATATCCTTGGTGCAACAACATCAACTGTTGCATGGCTAAACACTTATAAGGTCCCAAAGGCGAGACCTATTGGCTATGCCAATGCCCGTTTTGTTTAGCAAATGCGTCTTGTTTGCCTTTAGGACAGTCAAAGTTTTTTCGCTAATCCACCTTGCACGTTAATTTGCTTTAACCAGGCCCCATCTTCCTCCTTTACTTGGAAGAGGCATTTTGGGTTTAAAAAGTAAAGTATGAGATTTCTTTGAATGTTATTTCACAGTCTCCTGTGTTCTCAAGCTCTATAGTCAGTGTTTTCATTAAAAATATGTAGGCATCTCAATTCTTGTGCATCTGTGTGAATGTTTTGAATTTTGCATTTTTTGTGAGAATAATCGGTGGATGTGTTTTCGTGGAAGATTATTTATGCTTTAAGAATCTGATACTGAAACATTTCATTATTTTAAACATTGATTTGCATAATACAGGATCAATGGCACATGTCGCGACCACTGGGCCAGAATTAAAAGCAAAAGGGGCCTAAGGGGCAAGGGCCTAGGACCCGGCACGGTTCCGCAGCCTTTCGCAGTAGTGGCTTTTTGTTGTGAGCAGCCATCTGGGGCGGAGCGAGGTGGTGGCTGGCCTCAGGCTCAGCCTGGCTCTAGTCTAGGACTAGGCCAGGCTCTGATTGATGGAAAGGTGAAAAACTGAAGGCTGCATAGAAATGTAGGAATAGTGTGGGACATCAGTGCTTAATTTGTGGTGGTGGTGGGCACTAGCACTCATTCATGGCACACATCAGACTGACGTAGATCAACAGAGAGAAAGGAAGAAAGGAGAGAACAAGGGAAGAAAAGTATAGCATTGAAACTGAGAAAACTGGCATGAAAAGGCCATGGAAGAGTGAGATGAGGATACAGAAGGTGCAGGACGGTGGCAGAAAGAGGCATGAGGTGGGATCAAGAGCAGACAGCCTTGGTATTCGGAAACCTTGGCATTAGGCAGGGCTGGCAGTAGGCTTCCCAGGAAAAGCTTCTGCCCTGCAATTAAGAAGTTTTTCTTTCCCACAAACTAAGTACTGAGGGATTAGTGTTGAGGTGGCGGGTGGGCTGCGGAACAAAGGGACAAAGAAGAAATGGGCTTCGGGGAGAATGCCAGCTGGTCTCTGCTCAGTATAAACGTAAATTTCACCATTGCTTATTAAATTTGACATCTCTGATGTGGCTTATTGTGCCAATAAAGTTCATTTGAATTGAATTGACTCGAGAAAAGAAGAGAAAGGGAACGGGGAGGGAGGCCGGGGGAGGAGAAGGGAAGGGGCGTGAGGGTGAGGAAATATACACAGACAGGGGAGGGAGGGGCGAGCGAGGAAGCACAGACAGGAGAATGAGAAACAGAAACAGGAAAGAGACTGATCAGGCGAAGTCTGGCAGGGAGGGGTGACCGGGCGCTCTTCCATGGAGAGGCTGCTGATATGGCGGGGTGCGGCCCAGCTGTTCGAGCATAAACCGCCTCTGGAAGGCTTGTGTCTGAAAAGACACCCCCACAAGCACAAAGAAGGATGAGTCCCTCGGCACTCTCTCCCTCCGGCTCCAGTACAGATGCGGGCGCGCGAGTACATGTATGCATTGGGGGAAGCTTGACGGGAGTTCTGACAGCAGGCCCTGCGGAGCCCGAGGTGGAAACAGCTGTCGGACTCCCGGTGCCCCTTCTGATCCGTCCTGTCCTAGTATCTCTGATCTCCATCAGTGTACCGTGAATCTAAACACAATCGTGCCTGGAATCCTCTCACTCTCACCCCTCTGACCCACGAACGTCCGATGACTTCTGATTCGTCCCCTTTCCTTCCTGCTCCCATCAACACGTTTTTATGTGTATTAGAGTAAACGCACGTATTATTATGTACGTTGAAGACAAAGTTGTAACATTCATAGTTATCAACAGCTATTTATGTCTGCTGGGAGCAGATTATCGTCGAGCAAGGATGTCCCCAAGTGTTCTACTCAAACACTATAAGAGGTCTTGTACTCAACTAAACTAACGAGAGGAGCGGGGGCGAGCGAGCGCGACAGCCTGCTGAGCTGACCAGACGCTCGTGCGTCATGGCCTTTTGCCCACACGGCCGGCATGTGTTTCCAATTATCGCGCCCGCGTCTGGGCACGATAATTGGAAACAGATGTGTGCCGCGCGCGTAACCGCAGGGAAAAGGCCATGACGCACGAGCGTCTGGTCAGCTTTTCAAACTCCCTAACTATAAGTCTCGCAGACAGTGCTTGCGCGCTACTCGAGGCTCGACCTAAAAAGGGAAAGTTCTGCCTTGCACCCTTCCACCAAACTAATGTAAATGTTATGTCAGGCCTATGGCTGACCTATATGCATACTATCCTTTAATATGTGTCCTAAGTGCCTAGTGAGGTTAGTCCCAGAAGGTATCATCAAAACAGAGCTGGGACATAACTTCAACTTTCAGTTTGCCATCAGCTTAGCATGCGTCATGGTTGCACAGGTTCACCCATTATGTAACCTGTCTGTGTGAGACTGAAAGAACTATTTATGCTTTTTGTATGTACTCCCAGTGAAGGCTGCTTAAATAACAGAGGTGATTCTTGTGACCTTTTGATGACCCTGGGTATATGGATGGCTTGTATACTCTAACCTGTGGGTCCAAATTGACTGAGTCGGTATGTTCTGGGTAGTCCTGCGTCTACATCCTTTTCTCTGAACTAGAGTCCTAGATCAGTGAGTTACGGTTGCAGTTTTAGTTGCATAGAGGTTTCATCTTATCCAAAGTGATGCACCTGTTTAGCTCAAGTCTACCGTTTGAATGGTTTCTTAATGCTTTCTGAGTGTGGGTGTCCATCTCTATGTTGGATTCTAATTGAATGGAGTCAGTCCATGTAATCTGTGGACCCGGTTTGTTTTGTGTATTAGAAGCTCTGTTCCTATCTGAGGAGCGCCGACCAAGTACAGATAAATTTCGCTTGATTAGCGTTTGTCCGCTATGATGCAGGTACTATTTCTTCTGCCCTACCCATTCCCGTTCTGGCACTGTGCTTCAGAAACCAATTCCTCTGCTCCCGCTGTCGCTTGCCCTGTACCTCTCCCACTGTCATGGAGTGTTGCATTTTTTTTTTTTTTGTAAAGCGCCTCTTTGAGTGTGTCAACGTTACATATTCATCCCTTGTTTTTAGGTCTCACCTGGCGTTAGCAGCGCGCATGCGCTGCTCTCGCCATGCGAGGGCTTCTTGGAATCAATACGGTTCCAGAAGTCGTGTCTCTGCTCCGCCTGCAATTTTCATTTGTGCGCGTCGTTTGGCGTCATGGATTATGCAAAACACAGTGTAATGATTGCACCGGAGGCATTTTAATCCCTCCTGGTTGCCACCCGGTCCGCTTTTGGCCCCGCCCACCAGGATTGGATCTTTTACTTGCGGCGGGAGACAGTGTCTCTTAATTAGCCGCTAAGCACTTTTTTTTGCTATTACCGCGTTTATCTTTAACAATGGCTGACGCGCCTTTTATTTTCCCCGTCTTCCTTCGTGTGTTCGTTTCACCTACAGTCCTACTCTCCTCTGTGTTGCTTACCCTCCCCGCGTTGCGTCCATTTTTCCTGTCTTCCTTCGTGTTGCTTCTAGGTCCCCTGTTGCTTGTCTAATGGAAAGCTTACCACCGGCAGCTTTGAAAACGACAAACTCGGCTAACTATACATCTCCACCACTCCAATTTTGCCCAGATGCTAATGAGCGTGCTCTGATCTTTACTCGGCTTCCTGTGTTTTCAACATCTTCAAGGACCACATGTCGCTAGTAAAATAAAGACCACTAAATGATAAATTCGAATGCTTTTTGTGTCGTGGCTGGGCGCTTTCAGTCGCCGCGCTCGTTGAATATTCTCACCTTGAAAGACCACAACAGGGGTGGAGGTATGAACTTTTTTTCATACTACGGAGAACTGTGTACAAAAGTAAATTAGTGTGATGAGGAAAATATGAGAACAATTTCTGATTAATTTCCAAGCCATAATATCAGTGACACCTTCAGCTGCACTCGTGTGCTCCAAACAAGAGATGATTATAAAAGACAACCGATCCCGCGTTGTTCACGGCGAATGTTTAGTGCTTTTTTTATAGCAGCATTGTGCAGACACGGCACCAGGAAGTACTCTGCATTAGCAGTCGAGATCGCTGCTTAATGGATGAGGTATTTCAGCTTTTGTTGCCAGCTTATTAGAAGGGAATGGGTTCTGTTCTCATACCTGCAGAGGTTTGAGTGCCTATTTTTTGCTATTAGCGCGTTTAGCTTCAACAATGGCTGACGCGCATTTCATTTTCCCCGTCTTCCTTCGTGTGTGTTCGTTTCACCTACCATCCTACTCTCCTCTGTTGCTTACGCCCACCTCCCACCCTCCCCGCGTTTCGTCCATTTTCCCCGTCTTCCTTCGTGTTGCTTCTAGGTCCCCTGTTGCTTGTGTCCCGTTCTCTGGCGCGGCTTGTTTTTTTCATTCTTTTTGTGTGTTCGTTTCACCTACAGTCCTACTCTCCTCTGTGTTGCTTACGCCCACCTCCCACCTCCCACCCTCCCCGCGTTGCGTCCATTTTCCCCGTCTTCCTTCGTGTTGCTTCTAGGTCCCCTGTTGCTTGTGTCCCGATCCCCTTCGCATGCTTTCAATAAAAACAAAAACGTTTGCGTGTTTTTTTTAAACTTTCCACAGCTTGGATTGGTAACTAAAAAGAAAGGGGAAAAAAAGTAGCTGAGTCGTTTTATAGGCACGCACGTATGTGGTGGGCTCACCGACAAAATGAGGCGTTTTTGCAAAAATTTTTTTTAATCATGCTGGATAGCATCGGGGATAAACTTGCCAAAGCCGTTTGGTCACAAAGGCGAAATCTATTGGCCATGCAAATGCTTGTTTTAAAAAAATGCAATAGGTCTCGCCTTTCATTAAGTTAAAGCCATTTGCTTTGCTATACAATACCATTAGCAAAGCAAATGGCTTTAACTTAATCAAAGGCGAGACCTATTGCATTTTCAATGCTTGTTTCTTGAGGTCACAAAATTTCGCAAAGAAGACCACAAACGCCTGCGGAGGGTGGGTGGGGGGGTCTGCGTAGTCTTGTTTTCTGTGTGTTAAACCGGAATGGTAAGTGATTCGCCACCATGGACGCTGCCACGTCGTGCTGTTCTTAGCATAACAGGTGCCAGCCATGCTGGGATTCTCAATGACCACGGAAGCATGTCTTACCCGAAACTCCTCCTTGCGTGTTCCACTGTTGCTGTGACCATCCTCATCTTTGATTTTCAATGTAAAGTTGCTGGTAAAGGTCAGCACAGGTCTTTTAATCAGTGGAAAATGGCTGGTTGATCAGGTTCTGCACTTTCGATTTACAGTCATTAATGCTGAGAATGCGACCCCATGACACTTTAACCCATGTGAATTGGCGTCCACCATCTTCTGATAAACGAGCCTGCTTATCTGCTGCAGCTGCTGCCGTCTTCGTAACATGCTCTATGTAAGAATGATTAAGAGCATGTAATTGAATCATTTCCAGCCCACGCTGACACAGCACCGGGCCTGCAGTTTAAAAGGCTCATTTGGTAGAGGTGTGAGAGCGAATAACGAGAGCTCGCCAGCACAGTGCGATCCCTCTGCAGATTCCCTGTAGAGCCTCTCTGCAGAATCGCTGCCCCCTGCGGTCGGACTCCCTACAAAGCATGCTGCCTGCTGCACTCCTTCCAAACCCTCGGCACACTGCATACTATCTGGAATGTTTGCAGACCTATTGCTGATTCCCCTGCAAGCTGTTTGCCCATTCCATTTGCTTACTAACCCACAGCCTTCTGCAGACTCCTTACAAACCCTCTGCAATCTGCATACTGTCTACAAACTACTGCAGATTCTCTACAAACTGTGTACACTACAGTCTTCTGCAGACTCTGCCCAGTGCATACTCTCTCTAGACTAGAGCCACTGAAGACTCCCTGCAAACCCTCTGTCTGCTGTGGACGATCTGCAGACTCACTGCAAATCCTCTGCCCGCTACATGCTTTCTGCTAATCCTCTGCCCACGATATAATGTCTGCAGAACTACTGCCCTCTGCAGACTCCATATAAACACTCTGCAAACTGTCAGCAGGCCCACTGCAAACTCCCTACAAACCATCTACCTACTACATGCTGTCTGCTAATCTTGCGCTTACTGCAGTGTCTGAAGACCCACTGCTCACTGCAGACTCCTTAGAGACTCTCTTCTCACTTCATACTGTCTGCAAGCACACTGCAGATTCCCTGTAAATATCTGCCCCATTCCATACTGTCTGGAAACACAATCGCCTCTGCAGATTTCTTGCAAACCCTCTAACCATTTTATACTGTCTACAAACCCATTACCCTCTGCAGATTCCCTGCAAACACTCCAAACAAAAAAACACATGGGTAAAAGACATTGTCATTTACAAAGTCAATAGCTCTAACTCTTGCAAATGCTAAACCTATTGGCATTGCCATTGCTTGTTTTACTTTCTCTCTCGTCTTGGTCGAAGTGTAATGGTGAAAAATAAACCCTGGTACCCATAAACTGACAGCCGGGCCCTGTATCTGCTCAAAATGAGCACTCTGTGTAGCAGCGCTACTCTTAAAGCAAGCATTGACAAAGCCAGAAGGTCTCGCAAGTGTGAGATCTATTGACTGACAGAAAATGTTATTGTTTCGTTATTTAAAACCACAACAATTTTCACATAAAAACAAGATTATTGCAAGCTTCATTCTTAAAATGAGATATAATAAACACTTCATCTAAAATGAATTCATTGTGCATAGATGTTCCAAAAATTCATCATAATTTAAAAGCGTAAAGTGCATAGGGCTGGCTAGGGCAAGATAAACGCCAGCTTCATTCTTAAATTGATACATAGTAAACACTTCATCTAAAAATGTATTCAGTTTGCAAAAGTTGGTCCAATAGCTCTTTGTTAGAATTGGGGGTCTCTAGTTGGCACAGGTAGGTACTTGTGACAAATAGGGACCCTCGCCTCTAGTCAGGGTAGGGGGGTACACTCCTAAAATAACCCCTGCTCACCCCCTTGGTAGCTTGGCACGAGCAGACAGGCTTATCTCAGAGGCAGTGTGTAAAGCAATTGTGAACACATACAGTAATCTAGTGACAACACAGATGGACACCACACAAGGTTTATATCAAAAATAAGTATTCTTTATATAGTTTTAACACAAGACCATAAACGACAAAAATCCACAATACTGTACTTAAAATGGTAGGTTTAGCTTAGTTCTTTTCAGATCTTAAAATGCGACACTTTGAGTCAATGTACCTTACGATGCGTCACGTTTCTACAACGGAAGTGTTGCAGAGATGGAGATGCGACAAAGTTCTGGTGCAAAGAAATAAAGACGTCGAGTTCTTCTTGATGCGGCACGCTTCTCCGATGTTGCGAGAAGACTCGACTCGATGCGTCAGCTGCAGCGGCGACACCCTTGTTCCGTGATGCGACGACAGCGGCTTTGGCGGCGACCCTCTTCTCCGACGTTGCGAGACGCTTCCGCTCGATGCGACAACTGCGGCGGCGACACCCTTGTTTCGTGATGCGACGGCAGCAGCTCCGACGGCGGCACGCTTCCCCGTGGATGCGAGGCGCTTCTCTTGATGCAGTGCAATGCGACAGCTACAGCGGCGACATCTACGATGCGACGGCTGCGACGGCGACACGCTTCTTCCTCGTTGTGAGACTCTTTTCCTGATGCGGTGCAATGCGACAGCTACAGCGGCGACATCTACGATGCAGCGGCTGCGACGGCGACACGCTTCTTCGGGGTTGCGGGACGTTTCTCGAGATGCGGTGCAATGCGACAGCTACAGCGACGTCATCTCCGTGATGCGACGGCAGCGGCTGCGACGGCGACACGCTTCTCCCTCTTGAGTCGCGCTTCCAGCTCCTTGCGACACGCAGTCCCTTCAGAAGGCCCAAAACAGCAGCAGGCACTTCCAAAGGCTTGGAGAGCTGGTGGTTGAAGTCTGTTGTCCCTGAGACTTCAGCAGGAGGCAAGCTCTTTTCTCAAGCCCTTGGAGTTCCTTCACAAGTTGAATAAAAGTGCACACAAAGTCCTTTCTCCTTCCTTTGGCAGTCAGGCAACCACTGCAAGCAGATCCCTCTAGCTTAGGGATAGTCTTCTCCTCAGTTTCTTCTTGGTTCCGCTCCTCAGCAAAGGTTTCTTCTTGTTTCCCAAAGTGATCTAATTTCCTAGGGGTCTGGGTCCCCTTTTTATACACAGTTTCTCTTTGTTCTCTGAAGGCAGAGAGGCCTCTGCCTAGTCCAAAACCAGTTCTGGTCAGTCCTGGAGCACTTTGTTTTTCTGACTCCTTCTTTCCTTTCAGAATGTGGGGCAGAGTGCTCAGCCGCCCGGCAGGAGGTGGAGCCAGCATTGTGGAAGGCAGGCACAGCCCTATTCAGACCCATGTGCAACTCCTCCCTCCACTCTGGATGCAGATCTTTCTATTCAGCCCTGTGCTGACTCACCCTGTCTCCTGTAGCCACCCCCAGCCCCTGTCACTCAATCTCCAGACAGGAATACGCAACCTAGCAGAGGCAGGCTTGGAAGTTTAGGCAAGAAAATACCCACTTTCTAAAAATGGTATTTTCAAACACAATGTTAAAACCAACTTCACTAAAAGATGTATTTTATCATTCTGAGTTCAGGCATACTAAATTCGTTTTTCTACCATGTTCCCTGGGTCAGTTCTGACTATAAGGTGTAATAGTCAGTCTGCCCATTCTGGCCTATGGGGAGCAGGTAGCCTTGCAATAGTGAAAAACGAAAATGGCTGTAATTCACTATTAGGACATGCCACACACACCAGGGCATGTCCTACCTTGTACTTGCACTGCACCCTGCCCTAGGGCCTACTTTAGGGGTGACCAACATGCAGTAAAGGGAAGGTTTAGGGACTGGTAAGTGGGTGTACTCACCAAGTCGACATGGCAGCCCTAGGCTGCACACAGGCTCTGCAATGGCAGGCCTGAGGCACATTTTACAAGCCGCTTCTGTGGCTGGCACAACCAGTGCTGCAAGCCCACCAGCGGCATTGGATTTACAAGACCTGGGCACACTGAGTGCACTGTACTAGGGACTGACAAGTAAACCAATCATCCAATCATGGAGTCACTAATCCATCACACAATTTATAATGGGGAGAGCATATGCACTTTAGCACTGATCAGCAGTGGTAAAGTGCCCAGAGTCATAAAACAGCCCACAACAGGTCAGAAAAAATATAGGAGGAAGGCAAAAAGTTTAGGGATGACCCTGCAAAAAGGGCCAAGTCCAACACTCTTCGTATTGTAAAAGCATAAAGTGCATTGTGCTGGATAGGACTATCATGTTTGGCTTTCCCCTTATTTTGCTTGTCTTGTGATGCAGGTGGCTAGCTAAAGAGTATTTAAAGTGCGAAAGTATTAAAAAGGTACAATGTGCCATATGGGGAACCCCAGACAGTTAAATGTTGAACTTAAAATACAGTGCAGAGAAGCTGCTAAAACCACAGTCTCCCATGAGTTTAAAATTCAGTGTAGATGGGGTATTCTGTGTTCAACTTTATAGGCGTCCTTCGGGGACTTCAAAAATCTAGCGGTTAACTGAATGTGGGCCCCACTTAGACAAGTTGTTATTGTAATTTGACATTGCCTAATTCCTATGTGACGAAAAACAGCAATTAACCAATATTGCCTTAAATCCTTCAGTTTGTTACAAACACAAACTACATGCTACAATAATTCGAGTTTGTAATTACACAGCCTACAGTTCAAGGCCTCTGCCCCTTTCAGTCGTCCATATATATAGGCTTTTAGGGGTATACTGCAGCATCTTAGCCTGATTAGGTCTTTTTTTCAGCTCAAGGCTCATAGGGCTAGATAATAGGCGCTCCCATTGGACTGACAGAGGGAGATACTCAGATTTGCGTGGGCCTTTGCTGATGGTTCCTGTCGATCATCATTAGCGGACATCAGCCTTGTACTTTT
Source organism: Calotriton arnoldi (assembly GCA_963921515.1). Taxonomy (NCBI): domain Eukaryota; kingdom Metazoa; phylum Chordata; class Amphibia; order Caudata; family Salamandridae; genus Calotriton; species Calotriton arnoldi. The sequence goes on along the minus strand of CAWUFW010001956.1, from coordinate 2,472,328 downwards.
TTAAGCGACTTATCGCATAATTTTGGTGGAAGGTTCAGAATGTTTTCTTGAGCACCCACGGTGTTAATTGAGTTTGTTGCATATGCTTTCCATGCAAGCTTACTATTCTCCATACTTGACTGTACCTTCCCCTTCTGTGTGCATATATTATTTAGGCCTCCGCATTGTAGACTACTGTGGCCCAGTGATTTTTGGTGCTCAGTTTTAGGTCCAATAGTAAGGTTTTGTCTCCATCCCTTTGTTGATCATCTTAAGGGGCATTTAGCTGGGTAGCAGTTGCAGTTCCATTGCTCATAACTAACTGCAAGATTGTTAATAAAGACCCTGTTTCGAGCACAATATGAAGGGGCTTTGCATAGTTTAACCCTGTGGCAAATACAGTAGAAAGGGGTTATATATTTAAAAGTCTTACATATACAGTATGAAGTTTTTTGTATAGTGTATTCTGTCACTTTAAATTAGAAGGGGTTTGACATTGTAAACACCTTAGCAAGGGGCTTTACGTAGTTTATAATGAGACCTTCTTATAGAGTAACTAGATGAAGGACGGGTCAGAAGTCCGATTTTTTTTTTTTTTTTTTTTTTCTTTATGCTTTTTTTTTTTTTTTTATAATCATTTGGTTGCAAATTAAAAATGCTTTTCCTGTTACCTCTGGCTTGACATTGGTTTATTAAGTGTTATTCTGTGCTTTGTGGAGTTCTGACTTTATAATGCACACAGCCTCCTTGAATAAAACTAGACCTGCTTGGACTTGCTACCTGAGGGCCACTGGCAGCTGGTAGAAACTGCCTCTGTCTTAGAATGAACAGCTCCGCAGCAGGGTCCCATAGCATAGGGTGAGTGTCTGTGAGAACTAAGGGGATCATGGAGGAGAGGGCTGAGACTGGTTACTGCTGTAACTGATGCTTAGGTTGCCATATTATTATATATTAAGGTGGTCCCAGGATACTAGGGGTAAAAGACTCCAGTTGTCATTAAAGCAGAGTACCCCTAGTTCCCCAATCAATATCTCCTATCCTCCTGTTGTTCCCTCTGTACCATATGAACTACAGTGGTGGTGCATTGTTATTGCCAACTGCTTCTGTGCAAACCAGCCCTGCAACTGTCCATTTTCTCTCCCTGACCCCAGTGTACCCTCCTCTGGCACGGCAGGCAGTTCTGATGACAACTGAACAAAAACAGCATTAGCGCTTCATATTGCATGTGCCAGCAGAGATGCTACAGCAAGGCATGACGTGCTGTGAATTTCCTACTCTTTAAGATCATCACGGTGTCCAAACGTAGCGATGTGGTTGCCTATGAAGTGAACTGGTGGTCATTGTATGATGAGGTAAAGAAATAAACTGCCAAGTCTCTAATGTGAATTGTAGGGATGAAGGGGGTTGGAGGTCAGGTGAGACATACCAGCGGACACAGGGTGAGTATTCTCCAAAGAAAGTAAGTTGACCGACTGGGTCAGATCTTTGGGAAACCTCGTTGGGGAAAGGGTTCTGTTAAGACTCAATGCTCTAAAGTTAAGAAGGAGGACTATAATTAATTAGGAAGAATTGTTGCAGCTTTGTTTCAAAAGTAAGGCTTATCCAGCGTTAAATAGGCAACATATCTCCATTTATGTCTTCTAAGAAAATACAAGAGAATCTGTTAAAACCGTTGTGGTGGAAAAGTAAAACATCCCACATACTAGCAGCACCCCCACAAGCTAGCAGCCAGCCACCCAGTACCAAAACATTCTCTCACCCCTCAATAATGACCATTCCCTAATGACTGGAAGCATTCTTGCACCCCTCACATACGAGCAAGCATGCTGTACCAATACTACTCCAACATCCATCAGCAGCAGTCAAATTCTAGCAGATGAACTCTCACAGAGTAGTACTCCAGCCAGACAAAATCTCTTCACAAGAATGACTGCAAGCAGGCCTATCAGGTCCCACTATTCATAGGCAGTACTCGGCCCACAACTGGGAGAAGCGTTGACGAAAGCAATAGGTTTGGATCACTTTTTCATTTGTAAGCCTGACCTTCTGGCATTTCCAGTGCTTTTCGTTTGAATACTTTGTAAAAGATAATTACAGGATAGTCTCACCTTGCAATATGAATGGGGAATTTAATTTTAGAGCATTATTATAAATTTAAAAAAAAATCGAAGTGGATAGTGTGCCTAGCACTGTATTGGTTGTGTAAACATACAGGGTTAAGCCCTTAATCAGCAAGGCTAGGCCCTATTTAAACTCTGTATTGGGTCATTGAACCATGTCAGTAAATTGCAGATCCTCACGATTAGGAATTTTCATTATTTGTGCTTAAAAGATCTTTTCTGATGGATATTTCTACCTGCAGATTCCTCATCTTTGAATATTCCCAGCCGTAGACTGGATCCCAGAACATTTGTCATAGCTCTATGGCGCTGGCAGATGGAGGCGACTCTGTTATGATGTCAGATGAGGAGTCATGATGATGTCAGTGGATTCATATAGCCTCAAGACTGGCGTCCTAACTGTAGTTGTGTTTTTTTTTCTGCACTTGTCGATGCAGTCCAGAGCTTCGCTCTCTGAGATTACTCACATTTATCAAAAAATTGGTGCGGACATGGATGTCCCGTCCTATACGGTCAGGCTTTAAGACCAATTGGCATTGAGATGATATATGTCCATCATGGATCCACTAAACAACTGTCTATGGTGTTCTGGATTTAGACATATGTCGTGCAATCTCTGTAGTCAAATGCTTCTGAAAGCCATCAAAGAATGCAAAGCCAAAGTTTGTATGGCTTGATCAGAAGCAACGGTGAGAATTGAGAAAAAGCTTGAAATCTCCTCCTCCAAGATCACCACCATCCACGAAGTCCTCTAAAAAAGACATCACAAAAAGATAAAACAATCAGCTGCTTCTCCTCGTCGACAAAAGCACACAGGTAAATCTCCTCCTCCTCTACCCACTTCTGATCCAGAAATAGTGGAGGTTTCTCAGACGCCAATCGTTCCGGAGCCAAAGCCTATGACTTCAACTCCACCTTTGCTACCTCCTGCCTCAGCTGCCGTCTGTGCCCGCCTATCCGCGCTAACTGGCACCGGGAGCAGATACGTCTAGCTTTATGTAAGCTATGATGGATATATTTAGTGCCGCTTCAGTCCCCTCTGATATGCTGGCTGGCCACATGGGACAGGTATCTGGACATTTCGGCATGGTGCCATCGATATCCAGGGTGCCGGACAGGTTCTTCCCTATGCTTCCCCCGTTGGGGATACTATTCAGGATACCGACTCCAATGAGTTTGGTGCGAAGACTTCCCACAATGTCTACTTCAGCTCCACAGGCAGTGGCAGTTGACTCTCACCTTCAAATACGTTCATATCCGGCACTGCGTATGACACTTCAGATTGTATTCAACTACTTTATAGTGTCAGACAGAGATTCAGGAGAGAAGGCACAAGATTATTTGAAAAAAGGTCTTTTCAATACTTAGTTTCAATAGATCAGTAAGCAAATGATGCTGATGATCAGTCTTCTGACACAATAGCACTTCATGAAGGAAGTGGGTTAGATACAACTCTTGATATTGAAGTTGATCCACAACCTGGCCCTGCTCCTCCTAAGATGACCTCTTCCCATTCAGTGCTAAGAAAAGCAGCAGAATTCCTGGATTTAGATGCTTCACAGACTGCTCCTTCTACAACCGAGCCACTGCTTCCATTTAACGAGGCAGTGGGTAAAAGAGCATTTTCAATAGAAAGTCTAACCCTCAGGTCAGTTAACATGACATGTCTTCTGATCTATGGCTGGTAGTCAATCATTTGGCAGGTCCCTTACCAGAGCCAACAGTCTGTCGTCTTGCCGACCACCAGTGGCATATTCACCCAGAGGTAGTCTAAGACTGCTTGACTCTTTGGGACACACCTGAAGTTCGGTGCCCTCCATATCCGTTTGCAGGGAGCATAGGGAGATACGTTTCATTTGGTTTGTACGTTTCTACATAACTATATCCTTGATTCCTTTGGTTCCAAGGAAGATTTGTCAAAAATGGACTCCAGCCATGTTCTTTGCACCTCGCTGTAACAGCCCCTCTTCGTCTTCTGCTAAAAGAGAATCTGTTATCTCAATTGGGAGAGCAGATTCTGCATCCCAATCTTCAAAGCCTACACCCTTATGCATGGAGATTGAGCAGAGTATTCTGAGCACCTTTCAACTTCACCAAAAGTGGTGGATGTGATCCATTCGGGAAACAGCGTTTACAACGCTGTCTCCACAATGCAGTACCTTTACAACGCGGTCGTTACAACGACCGCGTTGTTACCATGCGTACCATTACATTGCAAGTCGTTTCAACGACTTGCTGTAGAGGACGCGCTGGTTTTGGATTTACAATCCAACACCTTCCCTGCTGTTGCACAAACTGGAGTAGGAATAGTAAATACTATTCCTAAGTCCAGCGCGCCCCCTACAGCAAGTCGTTGTAACGACTTATGATGTACTGGTTCGCATTGTTACAACGTGGTCGTTGTAACGACCGCGTTGTAATGGCATGCGATGTATTCGCATGCGATGTGAAGATGCATATTCATCCATTCTGCACGTCCACCATCTCGAAAATCTGTGTACTCCAAGAGATGTAACAAATATGTTTACTGTTGTGCTGATATGTGGATACTTTGAAAGCATCCCTCTCTAGTGAGCTACAATTTGAGCTGTCCTTGTGCTGTAGCTACTGTGTAGGGTTATCTTTCAGACTCATTAGGATTCCATTTCCTACCAGACCAATCTTCCCTGTTCAGATCTCTGGTGGTTTCAAGATTACCAAAAGGTTTGACTAATATGTATCCGCCAATACCTTTCATTAAACAAAAAAATGGAGTTCTAGCATTACTTATGGGAAACTTGCTTTGAACCGTTATACAGTTGTCAGCTGAAGCTGCTAACTCTTAAAACTGTTTCCTTAGTAGCCATCACTTCAGCTCGACGTGTTAGCGAGCTCCAAGCCCTTTCTATTTGTTCTCCCTTTTCGTGCTTCTACCCAGACAAATTAGTGCTGCAAACTAAGGATGCTTTGCTGCCTAAAGTGGTGTCTTCTTTGTGTCTAGGACAATCCATCACGCAAGACTTTGGGCCTCATTCACCAAGGTAAATATACACTTGTATATTTATTCCTACACCTAGTTGGAACACTCCACTTTTTTGGGTCTCTGCTCTAGACCGCGCAAATGTGTTGTCGAACCGAGATATGCTGTAACTACATCGTGGGCTTCCCATTTGCTGGCACCATCGTCGCTCCATTTTCGTCCTCCCCATTTGTCAAAGGCATGCATACGTCATGCCTCATCTGGTGTTTAGCCCACCCCAAGCACACTGCCCAGCTACATTTAAACACACGCAACGGGCATTGTTTCCGGACAACTTTTTATTTTTCGGGACAGTGTTCTCCCTTCTAAATATGGCCTAAAGGGACAAAATGTAGGCTTTTGGTAATGAAAAGTGGCTTTTATCCCAAGCATTCTTAAAAACACGTAATTTGATCTATAATACGGGTCGAGAATGAGTATAATGTCTATTCTACAGCTTTCTCCAAAATTTCCTGAAGGGTATGCAGGAACATACATGCCACATTCGATAATGTTGATGACTCGCAGGCAGCGTCATGTAAAAATGTCTTCTTCGCGGTCTAAGAATTCTTAGTTGCTCGCACTGTCTAAGGGTATACATACCATTTGAAAGAGGGGGTAGTGTTAGCGCGCATATACCTAGAAGGATAGGTAGGCTTTTGCTTTCATGCAAGCTTAGTTGCATGCATTACATCCAAATATCCCTTGTTTTGATCAGTGCTGCAATGCCACATATGAGAGTTTGGGGTGGTGGCAATTCCGGGACGGCGTTGACTCCGTTGAAAGGCACAATAACAGAGCAGACATGTAATGGTTAGCTGCCTCTTGTACATTTGCCATCCCTTTAAAAAAAGCTAGCGAGATTCATTTCTATATGTTTCGAGTTTATTTTATTCATGCTCAGCTAATAAAAGCCATTGCAAGTTTGTGATGAGAACCGTTTAAAAAATTAATAAAACATTTCAAACTAGGAAAGGGAACGACCAACTTAGATCTAGTGGCCAGGTAGTTATAAAATATTCAGTTGCATGATAAAATACAAGTTCCAAATGCATCTCGCAAAGCAGTAATTAATAAACAGAAAATAAACACCATAAAAGAAAATTCATCGTTATTAAAAATAGTTCAAACAACCTTAGATCAATGTGTTACCCCAAACATTTTTAGTCTCTGTAATAAAGTAAGCTGTGGGAAATTTTGTGCATTTGATGTTCGGTCAGCCATTTCTTCCATTATTGAGAAAGTTAGAGTGCCGGTGCGTTGACCTATGAGGTCTTTCCGTACTGAAACAGTTTTACCCTGGTCTTTCCTAAGTTTCTGGCATGGAGCCCTAAGGACAGATTTGGAGCCTTCAGATGATGAATTACACTTTTAGTGGGCGCACGTCTTTGTTACTTGTGAGTCAGTGCTTCGAGCATTTATACGTAATAATGCAGGAGGATCTAATAAAAGGAATTTTAAGTTCCAGGAAAGACCGGTGGAGCGACGGCTCTTAGCGTTTTGCCAGCTTTACTCCGAAATTTAACCAGGCTCCAGATGGCATGAGGGTCGATTAGCAAAAAATCTACGGCTGTCTGAATTGTACGGGTCCCTTGTTTGATCCATGCTTGATGGAGAAGTTTCTGGCAGTCGTCATATAAAGCTGGTCAGATGCGGAGTAGATGAGCCAAATTTACTTGTGATTGACCGCATAGCCGACACTCATTTGAAACTGGGTGCAGGGACCAAGACGGTAATAGGTCCAGGGATGAGAAAATTCCCATCCTGATGTGGCAATACTTGATTTTGAAATGCCCCGCGAAAGTGTCAGTGAGATATTTTGCATCTTGTTTTTGTTATAACTTCTCTGTATGAGGCAAGCATGCTGTCTAGCCATCGGGGTCCGACGGTCTTGCAGAAACGAAGCTTTTACAATTGTTCTGTTTAACACCGCTTTAAAATTTTGGTGTGAAAGATTTTGGGTCCACAGTGCAGTGGCTTTTTTCAGTTTTAGTTCTTTGTGCTGGGCAAAGAACCAAGGGTTTTGATAGACCGGGAAAATTGTTTAAGATATCTCTTGCCAAATTACATTTTTCAGGGTTCCTTCTCTAGCAGTGCATGTGGCATGTAAGTATTTAAGAATACAAGACTTTTGTGCCAGGACTTGATCGTGTGCAGTGGCTTTTTTCAGTTTTAGTTCTTTGTGCTGGGCAAAGAACCAAGGGTTTTGATAGACCGGGAAAATTGTTTAAGATATCTCTTGCCAAATTACATTTTTCAGGGTTCCTTCTCTAGCAGTGCATGTGGCATGTAAGTATTTAAGAATACAAGACTTTTGTGCCAGGACTTGATCGTGTAACCTGAATTCTAGGCGAATCTGAACGGCTGCGAATAATTTGGCAATTTGAGCAATGTCCTAAAGACTTGGCTCTGGGATCTATTCAGAAAAGAGGCCAGCTTGCCGGGGAAGGCTTCCGTGCCATAAACCAATGTGGGGATTAGTTTAGAGCCATTGCTGAAGATATTAAAAACCAGAGTGAGAGTCTTCGTATGATTAATGATGGTTAGGGAAGCGAATTGTAACACTGCAACGTTTGGTTTAAGTGCGTTCTCATGGATTAAATGCCCTTCCTTGTCGTCGAGCCAACATCCAAGGTACTTTTAGCTGGGGGCTCTGGATAGTCTGTGATTAAGATAACATGTTCCGGGTTTTTTACTTTTCCGTCCAAATATCACAACATTGGTCTTTTCGAGATTCACTGTCAAGCCGTTTGTGGTGCTGTGTGCAGCTAAAACATCAAGCAGCCTTTGCAGCCTCCTTGCTGTTTGGCTCAGAAGAACAACGCCGTCCGCGTAAAGTAGGGAAGTAATGTGTCGATGCCCCAGGTTTCAGTGTAAAACCAGCCCCAACATTTCCAAAAAGGCCAGCCTCTTTAAAAAACCACTAGGGTTGGAAGAGAGTCAGCCACATGACTGGGTTTTTTCTCTCATCATCAGCCTTAACCCAGTGAAAGAAATTACGAAGGACAGAAAAGGGTGAAAGGAGGGAGAAAAAGATAGGAAATGGTGGCAACCTGCAAGAGTAAGACAGACAGGAAGTGTAGAGCTACATGCAAGGAATCATTTACCATGTTTGCGTCAAAGCCCATGGTTGCCTTGCTAGACTACTGATTGTGCACATTTCTCCTTTTGTTTACCCACTTCACAGTCATCAATGCTAGCCTGTAGCATAGCAGGAAAGGGAGACTTGGTGCTTGGAGAAATGTCTAGTACAGTTATACCAAACAATGCAATCTCTTTGGGGAGAGGAGGTGGGGTTATGGCCAGACCTGCTGACTTTAGAGTCTCGGCGTCAGCTCAACATCCTATGATTCTGGGGAAATCACCTAATGTCCTTGTGCCTACCAAAAATGAATGTGTCCTTGTGTAACTGTTGCTCATGTAAAGCGCTCCAATACTTTTGGGTCGAGTTCGTGCTATATAAAACTGCAAAAACAATCAAGGAGAAATTGTGCATGGATGTGTGGGATAGGCGTCAGACTGGACTTTAGCCAATCAATAATGCAAGCTGGCTCAGTGTTTTGTGTTTACTCAAGACTCTCAGTCCTAAATTACCAATCTTGTTCAGGTTTGAAACTGATTGAGCTTAAAAAATGCTACTGCGATTACTAGTTTATTTCACAGGTTCCGGGTACATAAGCAGACGTTATAGGAAAAATCACCATATCAGTAGGATACAAAATGAAGTGATGTCTGCCATTTAAAGCTATAATGTATTGCACCAGCTAATAAATCAATTATTGGAAATTAATAAGTAAAACATTTTTAGTTGTGTGCTGTTCATTAATTGCTTTGCCTAGGCAAGTTAACTGTTAGAACCCGGTCTTGTTCCAGGGATTTGCCTCCTGCGGTGTGGATACATTGTGGTGCTGCTAATCATCGGGGGCAACACCCATAGTGTGATTGGCCAACAAGACCAGGATTCATGATTGCCGGCCCAAAAACTTTTGCAGTGCAGCCATTGTAGGAGGGTACTTGCTGCGGCATACTCGTCGCATGTGACAGATTTTCTTCCACAAGTAAGTCAGGGTTACCACAGAGCTGAAATGAATTCAAAGGGCTGGTGGTTCCCTATAGCATTTGTTCGAGACACCATGAGACTCTCTTCCCTTCTGACAAAAGACGGGGAGTGTAATTTCTTTCTAACAAATGTCTGGAAGAACCAGCAACTCAACTAGCACTACTGTGGAATTCATCCACTCAATACTCGAAAATCTGCTCTGACTTCCATTTAGGTCTTGGCTCTAGACTGCGCACATGCGCTGTCTCGAACCGAGACATGCTGTAACTACATCGTGGGCTTGCAGTCCGCCCATAGAATTCCAATTTGCTGGCACCATTGTCGCTCCATTTTTAATCCTCCCCATTTGTCAAGGGTATGTGTACGACATTCTTCTTCCGGTGTTTAGCCCTCCCCGAGCGCACCGCCCAACTACATTTAAACATGCACAGTGGGCATTGTTTCAGGGCTACTTTTTTATTTTTCGGGGCAGTGTTCTCACTTCCAACCACGCCCTATATGATGTAACACGCTCCTCATGTACACAAGCGCTTCAGCGACACATAGAGGTAGTAAGCACTATATAAATGTTGCTATGCAATAGAAAACCCGGTCTGCAGGTTGGAGCTCTCTGGACAGCTATGATGACGCACAGCTGCATCTTTGTGCTCCATTCTGCAGTGTGGTGATGCATAGAGGCGTCTGAGCAGAATAACACTGCAGTATTATTCTGTGCACCTCTTTGAACTAGCAGTTTGGGAACTTTAATGAGGCGCATCTATTTTTTTTGGACATGTTTTCAGCTTAGGAAAAGAGCCCCCGCTTATTACCTCAGTACAACAACCCACTTCACCACCTCCACTTACTAGGAGAGGCAGAACCCTCTCCCCCCCCCCCACCTCCCCAGGTGATGACAAACTCCACCTCCCCTACTGTCGCTTACAAGCACCCCTTCCATGAATGTTCCACACCGGGCGCCCTCATTACTCACAACTGGATAGAGTGTACTAGCCATTCTTCATACTATTCCTTATCAGAGTCCGTGGCAGCCATCTCTCATGCAGAACACCTGTGCATCAACACAGAAGTAGGACTACAGGGTTGACCAGCCCGACACCCCTCCTGCGTTTACTACACAAGCTGATCCAGCTTTAATGACTGCTAAAATGTGTTCTAATACCGTGCCCAACTTGCAGATCACATTCAAGAATGCTGCAGATAACTATATACTATTGTTGTCATACAATGTCTAATGCTGGCCAAAATCTTCAACAATTAATGTTATTCTTCTATTACTACGTATTTCAATGATAATGGTAACCCTTACGCGGAAATGCAGTATAAGAGAAGTCTGAAACTACGTAATGCATGCAAAAGTACATATTCCATAGATTGGATTTCTGTGTGGACTTCCATAGAAAATGTGTTTGTATTTAATCCTTTGCAACCTATATTATTCACAATGCCGATAGCTCCGAGCTCCGCCATTGCCGAGACCTATTGGCTTTGCCAATGCTTGTTTAGGTCTTGCCTGCTAGACAGTGCAATCCGTTTGCGAAAAGACCTCCTATCAGTTTACAGTGGATTTGGAGCCAACCCATTGTTTACCATTGGTTGACTTTTTGTCATGGTCATTTGCTTGTGTGGGCTTTCCTTTCTCTTCTTGATTGTGCCCCTCTATTAGAATATGCCTCATTACTTGTGTCCCAAAACTGCTTATTTTTCAGCCACTACTTGACCCGAGACAACGCATGTGCTGCCGCTTGTGAGACATTTTTACAATTTTACAGGGAGCTTAGAGGCCTTTTATTGCTTACCATTGGTTGGCATAATTGTCACACATTTGCTTGTTTTGCGTAAGCTGGTGCATGCAGCATTCACTTCTTCTATTTGTCACTCCCTGGAGCATGGCCCAAGTACTTGTGTCCTTCCACTGCTCTCTTAATTGGATGCCACTTTTTTAGGTCTCGCCTGAGCCAGCACGCATGCGTTGCACTGCGAGGCTTCTAGTAAGGACTTTCAACTGGGACCACACGCTCGTGCGTGTGCTTTTTTTTGTTTTTTGTTTTTTGCTCACACGCTATTGGCCTTTGCGTGCGTCTTTCTAAGAAAGACAGCACACAATTGGCCAAAGGCGGGTGCATGTCCCGCCTTCTCTCTCCCCTGGCCTAGGGAGCTCGGGAGCGAGCAGCAGCACGGCCGGGTGCCAGCTGCATACCTCACATTCCTTGCAGTGCGCGCGCACCGCGCTTGTTTTTCTTATTCTTATTTGCGGCGCCGAAGATCTCCCCAACGCTTTTATTTATTTTTTTACTGCAGTGCTGCCGTATGCTGAAAGCGGCCGCCCGGCATTTTTTTTTCTATTTCTTTACTTCTGATGCAATTGCGGCACACGCGCAGATGCCGCGATTGCATCAAAAGTAAAGAAATAGAAAAATAAATGTGTTTCTATTTCTTTAGTTCCACTTGTGTCTTATGCTCTCCCAATGTCACCCCTTTGTTTGTGTTTTACACATTATTTCGTAGTCTCATTCGCTTGACTTTACCAGGACAAATATTGCTTGTTTGTAATAGTTTCAGCGTGGCATGCCGAGGTTTATTTTGAAGAATGGCGGCCGCGCGGCAGAGCGCCGAGCACAAAAAACGGGAGCTGTTTGCCTTACTTTCTACTTTGTGTGGTCCGTGTTTTACATACTGTGACTTTGCTCCGCTTTTCCTAAGTTTGTGTATGACACGCAGCACTCCTTGCTCTAATTAAGGAACGTGCTGTACTTCAAAGTACACATTCAGAACATTTCACGGCCGCCATGCTTTATCTTTAATCAATTCGACTGCTCGCCTTTCTTTCATTGTGCACAGCGCGGCACTCCAACACACAGAAAGGTAAAAAGTTTGATTGAGGTTGTTGCTTGCTTAAATTGAGATTAAAAGACCATTCACCTGCCTTCTCGCCCACATTTCCAACTTGATGCACTTTAATAAGCACTACAGGAGTTAATACCCGTTCCAGTATTAGTCGTGATCAAGCGCAGCGGTACGCCGTGCTTTATCTTTAAGCATGGGGCCACGCGCATTTGTTTTGATCTGCATTGCGTGGCACTCCTGCACTTTAAAAGCAGGATGACTGCCTCTCTGCCCAGGCATCTAAGACAAACGTGAGTATCAACACCCCTCACCTCCCCCCAACCCCTGTGAATCGTCCGAGCACAAGAACCGGGAGCTGCTTGCCTTACTTTCTACTTCGCGCTGTCAGTGTTTTAAATTCTGTGACTTTGCTCCGTTTCCCCAAGTAGCAGCTACAAGTTTGTGTACGTTCAGCACTCCTTGCTCTAATCAAGGAATGTGCTGTACTTCACACTACACGTTCAGAAAGATTCCTGGCCGCCGTGCTTTATCTTTAATCAAGGCAACCGCTCGCCTTTCTTTCGTTTTGCACGGCGTGCCATTCCTACACTTTAAAAGCAGGATGACCGCCTCTTTGCCTGAGCACATAGGATAAATGTGAGTTTTAACCCTCTGCCCCCATGAATCAGGCACCTAGGACAGCTGTGAGTAACCCACCACCCCCTATCCTTAGTAGAGCGGGGCTCAATGGACATCTGTGAATGCCAGACCCACCCTTACCAAATCTGCCTCCAACCTCCAGTAGAAACGCAGTTATCAAACATCCCTACTCCTGCTCTTGTTTTTATTGCATTACTGCTGTCTGTGACGCTTCTAGTAGTCACTTGCCAGTGTGCACGAAAGAAGGTGAAACATATGAAATGTAAATACCGTTCTTTTTATATTCCATGGAGTACGCCACAAATGTGTCATTTGTCAAGTGCGGACGCACTGTTGTTCTGTTCTGTCGTTCTATTGTCTTGTAATAATTGTAATACTGTTCAGCAACGCGTAGTACAAGAGTACGGTTTATCATATAAACAGTAAAGCAGATACCATAGATTACATCACATCCTGGTGCAGTACACAACACCATACTGCGGTTTCAAAGAGTATAACAGAGTTTAGCACAGTCTGTGCCCAGCCGCGGCCGCTGCAGTTAAGAGCGGTGGGGCAGTGGGGCCAGGTGAGGAGGGATTTCGAGAGACGACCACAAGGGACAAATAAATAATTAATTTTCCCTCGTGGTCGTCTCTAGAAATCCCCCCTCACTTGTCCCCACCGCTCTTACCTGCAGAGGCCGAGGCTGTCTGTGCCAGCCTGGTGCAGCTGCGAACATCTCATCGAAGCACAGGACAATGTAGGCCAGCACAGCACATTGCAACACTGCATAGTACAGAACTGTTTAGCCCAGCATGGTACAGCACCAATACCACATAATTAATATCCACATATTTCCACTACACACAATGCCACACAGTTTCCACACAAATATACTACACACCACATAATTCCACCCTACACAATTCCACAACTAACAAATCCAATTCTACCCACATAATACCCCTCCAAACCACATTTCCAATCCACTCCAAACCAAAACACCTAAATGAAAGACTTTGTGATTTACAATCCCAATAGCTCTAACTCTAGAAAATGCGAGACCTATTGCATTGCAAATGCTTTTTCTTTTTGTGTTGGCACTGGACCAGGGTATAAGTCTTTTTAGGTCTCGCCTGAGCCAGCGCGCATGCGCTACTCTGCGAGGCATTAAGTAAGGGCTTTTGAGCTCTGAACACACGCACGTGCGTGTGCTTTTTTTTTTTTCTGAGGCCGCAATTGGCTTGTGCGTGTCTTTTTTTCAAAACATAAAAATAAGTTGGGGAGTGCCTACAAGGGATTTTATTCGTAATCTTAGTTGAATAAATTTTTATAACAAAATCATTTATGTTCACCCATGTCAGTGATGAACTTGTGATTGAAACATACCAGAGGAAAATTTCTTTGCTTTTGAATAAATCAATTATCATACAGATATGAACTGTATAACAAACGGGGCAATCTTTTCTTCGAAAAAACATATATTTAATATATACACAGATGAAAACAAGGGAATTAAATTTAGAATCAACCAAACCTATTGTTCAAGGTATTACAATTTAACCTACAAAACAAATATGTAAACATCTATTCCAAAAATCAAACAAGGTAAACGATCTGACAAAACAGAAAACGGTTCCTTGAAATCAACGAAAGTTACAGTAAATAGATGTGCTGTCGACGTTTCGGTCTATGTTGGCAGTGAGACCGTTAGACCTTCTTCAGGACGTGAAGTTGATTGTGAAACCACAACATACCCTTCTCAGATTTCTTATAGGAAGTGGCGCGCTCAATAGAGTCAAGGCGGGCAAAAACGTTCTCCGTATGATTAAAAGACTATCTGTAGCCAAATTAACGTTACTATCAGGCACGTATCCACTTACAACTTGCGGACATGGACTGCCGAGTGCAATGATTTATGCGGCGTCTTTAGAGAATCTAGTCTTGGTCCATACGTTCTCAAAGCGTGCAATCTACCGGTTAGGTGCCTTTGCGACCAAGACTAGATTCTCTAAAGACGCCGCATAAATCATTGGATTGCCTAGGATGGCCTAGGGTCCTCGGGCACGAGCTTTAACCCCATCTGTCTCCAATTATCGCGTTGGCGGTAATTGGAAACAAATGGTGCTCGCGTTTTTTTCTTGATTTAGCAGCAGTCCGCGCCGCTCCGAGGGAGCTGCCTGGTTCTGGAGGTGTTGAGAGGGAATGAATAATCCGTGATGCTGGTTGGTTGTGAAACGCACTTCACGAACTCTCTGCGCCACCCGAAATCTGAAGCTGCATTACATTGCATTCCAGCAGAATCGGGGTAACCTCTGTAGCGGAGGCACAGACAGACGGGGAACCTCGAGGGGGTAGAAAACCAGCCTCGGTGCTACATTCTAGCTATTTCAACAGCTGCCTCCGGTGCCACCGCCAGAGGGGGCCAGAGTAAAACATACGGCCGCTTGTTTGAAAGAATAGCAGCAAAAGTGAATTCCGCAGCTGCTGGGGGGGGGCTGTACTGGGCGGGGTGCTGGCAGTTTCATCTCGGGGGCGCTGCGTCTCCTGGGTTCAGTTTCTGAGTGCAGACACCGGGTGCTGTGCGCCTCCTCGCTCTCTGCTTTGCTAAACACCTTATAGAGCAGAGATGGGGTGCGCCTGGGATGCTGACGAGAAGGGGCCTCTCCCAAGCCAATGTTCGTCTCTTCTGGGAACAGTCTGCACAGATCAGCCCTTTGTACCTCACCCTTGGTGCTCCTTCTACTAACTGGGGCAGAAATATCCGTAGCGCATAGAAGCCTTACTGAGAGGCCAGCTCCGTGCAAAGGTCTCTTTGGGGAATGGGGTCTAGTGCGACAGCCCTGTGAAGGGAGGCGAGGACAGCCGATTTATTTAACTAATGGACTGTTCCAATATGTCCCTGGCTGACAGCTTGTAATAAAAGTGATGCCACACAGGACTGCGGCGCCTCTCAGTACACACTTGAGGTAGACGCTTGTTCTGCCGTACTCTGTGGCTTCTGTCGTGCATGCCTTTAACGCTTCGCAGGAGGCAGCAGAGCACCCCCATCCTTTGTAAGCCGGTTTGATTCAGCCGAGGCCTGTCTCGTGTTTAGCCCCTTGAAGCGCCTCGAACTCGTTCATCACAATCTCTAGTGACGCACGACAGCAGCCCGTTGTCTACCGGCCTGTGAAGCCTGGCTCAGTCATGTTGTAAAGAGACCTGTATTGTTTAACTGTTGTGTGAGTGCCGGCCATGCATTAACTACACGTCTCTGGTGACAAATAGGACAGCGGCACCCTCGTTCATGGCTTAGGGAAGCATAACTCCTTGATGCTCTGCAGAGTGATGCTCTTAAAGTGGGTTTGGGTGTGCAGGAGCAGCAGCGCCCTAGCTTATGGCTCTATAGAGTATAACCTTATTTTTTTTTTTGAAACAAACTTTATTAGGTTTATAAATCAAGACAATTACATTGTTTACATTATAAATTCAGCCCCCCTCCTTCCAATATGACTTCAAATCGTTTGTTTATAGGTTCTTTGGCACATTCCCATGGTTCATCTCTATCTCGGTCTTGCAAGGTAACGATCGTGGGATCAGAGGTGCAACTTCTAATATTCAATGGATCCCGCATAAAGCTACATCACTGGCCCTAAAAATTCTTAATCTAAATCTAACTTCCCCCTCCCACCCTCCCTCCAGGCATGTCACGGCCAATGGTACTCTGTACCTATCAATAACTAGTAATAGTGTGCAGTTGGTGGACTCCAATTCTTAAATAATATAGGCTTGTGCAGGCTACCACTCCAGTCTCACTCTTCCTATATATGTCGAATGCGGTCGTGCAGCTGTAACTACGTGCTGCAAGGGGCCTACTCCGTTTCCGGAACTCCCGGTTCTGTGTCGTCGTCACTCATAGCATCCGGGTCTTTCAATAATCCCACCAAGTGTTCCCACGCTCTAGCCGCCTCAAGCGCTCTCTCATTCCCCGCTCTCCTTGCTAGTTGTAGTCGAACTATACCATCACATTCTGCCCACTTGATAAAGTCCCTCTTCCATCGGTCTAAGCTCGGGGGCCCATTCGCCTTCCAATGCATCGTAATTTCCCTCTTGGCCAACACCAACCCCATATCTATAAACTTGCTGGTGATCTTAGTTTTAGCTGTGTGGGGGAACCAATGCAATATAGAAGTCCCCAACGCCAGCTCCAACTCCCTTTCTGTCACCTCCTTCAATAGTGCAAGTACTTCATTCCAGTAACTAGCTAGTAGCGGACATCCCCAGATCATGTGGGGGAAGTCCGCCCCCTCCCCTCGACATCTTGGGCATTCAGCTGAATCAGTGTTGAAGTATGTTTTGATTTTCGCTGGCATGAGGTAGGCTCGGTGCAAGATATAGA
Source organism: Calotriton arnoldi (assembly GCA_963921515.1). Taxonomy (NCBI): domain Eukaryota; kingdom Metazoa; phylum Chordata; class Amphibia; order Caudata; family Salamandridae; genus Calotriton; species Calotriton arnoldi. The sequence continues at coordinate 2,455,328 of CAWUFW010001956.1, read as the reverse complement.
AATGAAGCAATTGAAAGCGGGCATTCCTGGTACTTTTCCACGCTCGATTTACCACCTCAGCCCAGGCTCTTTCTGGAATCTCTTTTCCCACATCTACTTCCCACTTTCGCTTGAGTACGTCCAAAGGGGGCAACTTCTCAAGAGTCATACGCTTGTACAGGCACGTGACCGATTTAAACTTCCCTGCTGCAGTTACTATATATTGACATCCCAACGAAACCCTGGGTTCCGCTGGGCCCTTTTTCCAGTGCGCACTACCATTGGGGATTTATATGAGGACGGGACCATGCTGCCTTTTTGTACTTTACAGGAGCGATTTGATTTGAGAAGCGCTGCGTGGAGCAAAAAGTTCCCCCCTCTCAAATCAAATCGCTCCTGTAAAGTACAAAAAGGCAGCATGGTCCCGTCCTCATATAAATCCCCAATGGTAGTCAGCCCCCTCTCATCCCAGTCACTCAGCTCCCGCCAAGAACCACCGTGGGGTAGTGCCCCGCACATAGAGAGCGGTATATCAGGGGCGTACGGCACTTTCAAGCCTGCCCTCTTGAGACTCCGCCTCCAGCATTGCCTTGCTGTCTTAAGTTCCTCAGAGAGAGCACCCATCCGTACAGGAAGGTCCAATACTATTTGAGAGAGCTGCTGCAGTTCCGGGGCACCCCCTCTTTCTCCTTCCGTACCTCGCAGCCTCTTCGCCACTCTCTGTGTCAACCATTGTAATTGTGCAGCCAAATAGGTTTCGCTGTATGCATGACTCACTCCCTGCCTGCCTATCTGCCTGTGCATCTTCCTTCATGTCACCCCTTTCTGTATATTTAGTTAGTGACTCCCTCCACGTGCACCTGCCACCTTTGCTGCCTGTTTTCTCTTTTCTAAATGGCTTAATGTCATCTGTCTCTCTTCTTATTTGCTTTGGTCTCGCGGGAAACTGCCAATCTCGGTCCCCACTATCTCTCCCTCACTGTGCCGGTCTTCTATATCATACCTTCCTATAACAAGCATCAGAACAGGCAGGAAGAGGTTGCCAGCATTGCAAAGTCAAAAATAATAGAAGACATGTTTTATGTTACTTATAAAGTCCCAAAGGCGAGACCTATAGGCTATGCCAATGCTTGTTTTTTTTCTTCCAGCGGTCTCCCTTGTGTGCTAGTCCCCCTGGTTGATTTGGGCCCCCACGTCCTGCCCTCCATGTTGCTTCGCCCTCTGTGTTAATTGCCTCCCCTTCACTCTGTCCGTGTTGTTACTTGCCACTTACTGTCCGTGTTGTTACTTGCCACCTGCTGTCCGTGTTGTTGCTTGCCTCCTCCCGCTTTCCTTGTTGTTGCTTGTCTCCTCCAGCTGCCTGTGTTGCTGCTCTCCCACTCATCCCATTTTGCTGTCCATTTTGTTGATTGCCCCCACCTGCTGTCTGTGCTTTTGATTTACCCACCCATGTCCATGTGTTGCTCTCCAGCCACACCCCACCTTTGCTACTAAAACATATACCCATGTACAGACGTCTCCTCCACTGTGGCGGAGCTCTCTCCACAGAAAAGATAATAATGGCTGTTGGCTTACGAATTGCAGTTAGTAGTACAGCCGTAGTTACTGTAGTGCTACTTAACACATTACAAAATACAGTTTGGCAGTTGGACTCCTTCATTTTTTTCCTCCAACTAAAATTATACTCCAGAGAATTATGGAAGAAGTAGAGCTTACTTTGTCTATGGAAAAATATTGTGAACTGTTTCAGTGTGTCACCAGCAGAGACCTAACGCAGCTAAACTTCATATCAGAAGAAAGGCCAAATATAAAATTTTATAATGCTCGATTTTATCTCTCCATGGATGTAATTGACTAGCCTTGTCAGTCAAATCTTATGATGTTTCAATATTGTAAGTTGTGCTTGCCGTTGCTGTGCAGCATGAAGCTGAGAGTTCATGGAGCAAAGAACTCCTGAAGGTTTGCACACTTTGGCTCAGTGTGACGGAGGCTCTGCATAGTGACCAGTTTAGTATTTGCTGTTTATGGGTCACAAAGCAGTGAACGAACACATACTGATTTTGGGTGTGGTTCCTTAATTTGACATGGGCTCCCAAGTATGCAGGTGTAAGTAAACTGCTCAGATTCTTAATTTTTTATAGCTGAAGTGAGAGGAATATTTTAGGAAGTAGAGAGACAACTATGCATAAGGGAGGGAGAAGATCAAAAAAGTTAGAGATCGTGAGAGGGTAGAAAGGTGGAAGGGGATAAATGAGTGAAAACATTTAGCTATATAGACGTAGTGCAGAGGGACATGGAGTTTACGGACCTGCAGTTATTTTGTGTTGGTTAGACTGTCATTTTCCCATAATATAAACCCTGCCGCGCCCCCCCCCCCTCCCTCCATAAAATATTCTCATGCTCCAAAAGGATCGATTAAAAAGAAGAAAAAACTTGACTCAAATGTTGATTTCCCTGATTGAGTCTATAACCACAGATGCCTAACAGCCATTCCTCATGCAAATGAAATTAAATCAGAGGTCTAAGCAGTAGATTTAATTTACAAATTATAGATGCAAGAGAGAGACCGTCACCAGAGAGCAATACATTTATGCTCTTTTCAGGTCAAAATCTACCAGACAGCGCAGCTGACTGGTTACAAAGACATATTGGGGACATGCTGAAAGCTTCCCTAGGAAATCCATTCTGCCCATTTGTTACCATTGGCTTTGTTTATTGTAACTCACATTTGCTTGCTTTCTATTTGCTGGCATTTGTTTTAGGCTGTCTGGCATGTCTTTGTTCCTTCTGTGGAGCTTAGCCTGTTATCACCTCCTGACTGGCTCCTTGAATTCTTCCACGAGCGCTCGCTTTCTGGGACCTCTTTTTAGGTTTCGCCTGCACAGCGCTTGCAAAATCTATTGTGTGTACATATATATTTTTTAAATGGTGCTTAGAACCCACCCATTATGCATTGCTTACTTCTACTTACCATTGGCTGGCTCCCACGTCACTTTACTTACCATTGGCTGCCTCCCACATGGGTCTCCTTTCCTTGCTTCCTATTGGTCAGCCCTCCTCCTGGCTTGCGGCTTCCTCCTGGGCTTGGAGTATTTGTCCATGCCATGGAGCTTGGACCAAGTACTGCTTCCTGTGGCCAGTGTCTTCCACTGACTACATGCTTCCCAAGGTACATTTTTAGGGCTCGCGCCTGCGTTGCAGTGCGCAGCGAGAGCCCTTTTGTATGGGGTTCTGAAAGCTGCTCACACGCTCGTGCGTGTGGTTTTGCTTTCCGCGGCTGCCATTGGCTTTCGCGTGCTTTTTCAAAAAAAAAAGCCAGCACGCAATTGGGCAAAGGCGCGGGCGCATGTCCCGCCTTTGCTCCTCCCATTCCCACTGGTGGCTAGCACGCGCAGCAGCGCTCGTTCGCCTCGCTGCCGCGCTCCCTCCCCCGCTCCTCTGTGGTGCGCGCGCACCACTGGTTTAAAGCTCGGAGTAACACTGCAATACCAAAACAAATATTAAAAACATAAAATAACCAACATGAACGACAAGCAGACCAAACATTTACATTTAAATGAAGTGAAGAAAATTTGGTGATGTTGAACGTATACAATTAGCATATGTTACATTTTTTGTGCGGAGGAAAGACATCAAAATATTTTATTTCCTCTGGCAGAGCATTGTGCTACATTACACGTCCGTTAAGGAGAGTGAAACCATATTGAGTTTTTCTGAATCCATATGGTAGTGCCATTATGTAGAGAATCACAGCAGCTGCCTGCAATGTTCTCATATTTTCAACACGGATAACCGAAAAAATTTTGGAAGCACTAGGTTTACAAAAACCTACACAAAAAACTTTGGGGGCTTCATCGTCAAGCAGAGATCTGGAGTTTACCCGTGTCAAATTTAACTAACTAATTACGGTCCTTTTTCTCTTAATTCTCGTACTTGAAGTTTGGTTTTCCCCCCTTACACACACAGGACTACAAGTACCTAAATGCTAGGTAATAACCACTGCAACGCAAGCCAGAGCTAATCAATTCAAATATCATTTAAGAATCTATTATAGGTACAACTTGTTTATAGTAGGAGTGGTCCACCGTACCAGAACTCCCTGGGACCAAACATTTTTTTTATCACGAAAGGGAACTTCTATATTTAGGTTGCCAGTGACCCGTTTCAATCCCACAGAGATCTAGGCATCACCTCCCCCATGAAACCTTGTTTCTTCCGCTGTTAAGCCAGCAGAGGGACCTACGCAACTCAACGATTAAGCGGTCTGCCCGCCATATTAAATGTATGCGAAACGGGCAAAGGCAGGGTCAGTTACTCGCCTCTACACCTTTGTCTTTGTGTGTGTTGCAAGAAGCAGTCCCAATGCCGTGGATGTGCTGTCCCTCAAATCCAGGACTGTGTTTGGAGGAAGAACCAACCTGGCAGTGATGAGTAGATGGCAGCTAACGTCAAAAGCATATTTTTCCGACATGAAAGTACATTTTCAAATAAGACACTGGGGTGGTAAGGTTAGGAGAGGTCGGTGCCATATTATGGATATAAAACTCACTGAATTAATATTTTATGGCACAGCATGGAGGGATGTCACATGTGGTGTCCGCGGTCAAAAACCAATTACATAGTAAAAAGAAACTTACCCTTTAATATTAAGGCCCATATCGGTTGTATTGGCCTGCGGCAAATAAATACATCAGCCAGAGGCAACGATAGAAATGTGGGCACTTGATTCCAATTTCTATTGGCTTGAAGATGCAGGCATTACACCTGAGCATCGCATTCTACCAATGCACTTTACCCTCCCTAGTTCACCTTTTAAAGGGCAAAAGCACTAATCCGCTGGATGGCGTCTTATGCTGTTTTTTCAAGACGTGTGATGCATCATTTACATGCCGAATGTTTTCACGGCTCGGCTCTTACTTTGCCTTATGACTAGAGCTGCCGACTTTAGAGCTAGGTAACCAGTTACCAGCCTCTACGTAGGCTCAGCATCCTGTGTTCCTGGGCAAACCACTTTAATCTCCCCGTGCCTACCAAAAATGAATGTGCTCTTGTGTAACATAACTGGTGCTCATGTAAAGTGCTCCAGTACCTTCAGGTCGAGTTTCTGCTGTATTAATCTGGAAGAAGAAAAAAAAAGTCAGTCTCCTAACTTTGCTCTGCCTTGCTTCTTCCTAGAAATTCAACAGCCTGTGCCTCTCTTTACCACCCTTTGTTGTTACTTTTTAACACAGTTTATTTATCAAAAATTTTAGAATGTTTTTACCAAAAATGATCACATACAGCTAGTCCATATAAACACACGACTGAAGAACTTCAGGGATTATTATGTGTGGTTTAAAAAGTGTATAACGGTTTAGAATCATTAGTTATACTTAAAAAAGCATTTGAAATGCAATAGGTCTCTCATTACTGAATGTTTGAGCTATTGGCGTTGCTAATAATAATGCAATGCCAATAACTTAAACTTTCAGTAATGCGAGCCCTATTGCATTGCAAATGCTTTTTTTCTTTTACAAATGCATTCCCTAGGAATGCATGTGTCTGCCGTCCGTCCACCTAAGCCTGCTGTCTTTGCTTTTCCTTGCTCGCTTCTTCCACCCCTATGTTTAATGAATTCACCAACATTACAACCTACAAACATTTTTCATCAGTTTAAAAAGCAACAAAAAACCAGGACACCCACTCCCTCGAAACGAAGAAACATGGGTTGTGTGCGTGAAAATCTCAATAGCCGAAGGGCTGTGTATGTTTTATACCTCCCAAGACAGCACTTTAGCAGCGTAGACGAAACGCACGTAGTCGCAGTGTGAATGTAAAGTCTTACATAAAACAGCCACCCTTTGACCGAACAAGCCTGTCCTCAAGCTCTACAGATAGGTACCGTCAAGACGCCTAGCCTGCCATATGCAATGGGAAAAAATAGAATCAGACGTAGGAATGAAGAAATTTAAAAAATAATTAACTTACATTAGTGAGGAGTTCTCCGCGCCCGTGTTTATTTTACACTGGATTTATTTCGCACTCAGCGGTGCCAGAACGCCTTATGATTGTGAATGGCTCCAAAAGCTCCCCCAGATATCGCGGCTGACCTCGAAGCGTGCCCCGCTGCTTCCGGGTTGCAGGGCAGCACATCTTGTGCTTACTGCATGTTAATGTCACTGGGCACTCAGCAAAAAAATCTGTGGCAGGTTCACGTCTTTACGGTAAACAACCTTTACTACGAATGCATTAACCGCATGCCATTACTTCGCGGTTTTTAAAACGCAAGTCGTTACAACGACTTGCGCTTGAGGGCGCTATAGGACAAGGAATAGTTTAATTTACTATCCAACACCTTCCCTACTGTACGTAGGCTGGAGTTGGAATAGTAAATTAAACTACTCCTAAGTCCAGCGCCCTCCAACGCAAGTCGTTGTAACGACTTGCGTTGTAAAAACCGCGAAGTAATGGCATGCGATGTGGATGCATGCGTTGTATCGTCATACATTCCGTCTTTACTACTAGTGGATTAACGTCACACTAATTGACCCAGGGCCTGATCCCCAGACCCTGCGATGCCAGGGGATGAGGAGGGTTAAAACCACTTCACCATTAGCACGCTTCCGGGTCTTCATTCTCTGTTATGGTTTACCTCCGAAAAAAATGATTTCAAGTTATTTATTGGATATAAAGCATTTACAAGATGACAAATATCGTTTTCCTGTGGTACAATTTTTATGAACTGAACACATTCTACAAAACAGGTCTAGCTATCATTGGTGCAGTAAGTAGAGAGGGATCAGGGCACAGGGGTGGTAGAGGCACTCAGCACCATAATTTTTCCCAACCTGGGTGCAGAGGATGCCATTTATTTTGGAAGAATAAGGGCGTAAAGTAAAGGAAATAATAGCGCTATGACATGGTCAATGCTGGCACCGGCATGTTTTTTTCCCCTTTAAACCATGTTGCACAGTATTTCGTATAGGTGAAACCTATTGGCTTTGTCAATGCTTCTTTTCTTTTTTGTCAGTCATCCATGAGAGTACATATGTTTTCAGTTGTTTCCCTTGTATGCTGGTTCAGGAAGCAGTAAATGTGCTGTATTTCTTTGAAAAGGTTTCCTGCCTTCAGTCTTTTTGCTCGACTGATTCATCAATCTCCCATGCCTGTGAGGAACAATGTTCTGTCTACGTGCTTGTTTATTTTGGTTTTTATTCTGAAGGGTGGTGGAAACATATTTTAATATGATCAAAACAAATGAATACTCTGTGATGCTGATTTCCACACATTATCATTTGTGCCCTGTATAGTTTTAGCAGTAAACCTGTATGTCTATGTAAATGTAATGATAATTTCAATTGAAAATGTGTTGTCTGTAATGGCAGTGCGCTACCACACCATGAACACTCTGTGCCACTTCACTCTACGCCCCGACACTCTGCGCCCTTGCTCTCCCCTCTGCGCCCTTGCTCTCCCCCTCTGCGCCCTTGCTCTCCCCCTCTGCGCCCTTGCTCTCCCCCTCTGCGCCCTTGCTCTCCCCCTCTGCGCCCTTGCTCTCCCCCTCTGCGCCCTTGCTCTCCCCTCTGCGCCCTTGCTCTCCCCTCTGCGCCCTTGCTCTCCCCCTCTGCGCCCTTGCTCTCCCCCTCTGCGCCCTTGCTCTCCCCCTCTGCGCCCTTGCTCTCCCCTCTGCGCCCTTGCTCTCCCCCTCTGCGCCCTTGCTCTCCCCCTCTGCGCCCTTGCTCTCCCCTCTGCGCCCCTGCTCTCCCCTCTGCGCCCCTGCTCTCCCCTCTGCGCCCCTGCTCTCCCCCTCTGCGCCCCTGCTCTCCCCCTCTGCGCCCCTGCTCTCCCCCCTCTGCGCCCCTGCTCTCTTCCCTGCTCTCCCCCCTGCTCTCCCCCTCTGCGCCCCTGCTCTCCCCCTCTGCGCCCCTGCTCTCCCCCTCTGCGCCCCTGCTCTCCCCCCTGCTCTCCCTCTCTGCGCCCCTGCTCTCTCCCCCTCTGCGCCCCTGCTCTCTCCCCCTCTGCGCCCCTGCTCTCTCCCCCTCTCGCGCCCCTGCTCTCTCCTCCTCTGCGCCCCTGCTCTCTCCCCCCTCTGCGCCCCTGCTCTCTCCCCTCTGCGCCCTGCTCTCTCCCCCTCTGCGCCCCTGCTCTCTCCTCCCTCTGCGCCCCTGCTCTCTCCTCCTCTGCGCCCCTGCTCTCTCCCTCCTCTGCGCCCCTGCTCTCTCCTCCTCTGCGCCCTGCTCTCTCCTCCTCTGCGCCCCTGCTCTCTCCTCCTCTGCGCCCCTGCTCTCTCCTCCTCTGCGCCCCTGCTCTCTCCTCCTCTGCGCCCCTGCTCTCTCCTCCTCTGCGCCCCTGCTCTCTCCTCCTCTGCGCCCCTGCTCTCTCCTCCTCTGCGCCCCTGCTCTCTCCTCCTCTGCGCCCCTGCTCTCTCCTCCTCTGCGCCCCTGCTCTCTCCTCCTCTGCGTTCCTGCTCTCTCCTCCTCTGCGCCCCTGCTCTCTCCTCTGCGCTTCTGCTCTCCCCTCTGCGCTTCTGCTCTCCCCTCTGCGCTTCTGCTCTCCTGAGTCACTCTACCATGGTATGGGGTTTGAGCATTTCACCAAGTCAGGTAGATGGGTACTCCTGAAATGCTTACTTTAACATGAAGGAATTAGTGATAGATAGGAGTGACCTTTGTAACAATTAACATGGTTGAATTGTTTGTGTTTGTTACCATTCTCATAATGCTTATACCAATGTTGTTTCATCTGTCTCATCATTGCAGTTCACATTTTATTTACAAAGATTAGAGCTTTTAAATGAACATTTGAAAATGCATTATTTATTTTATTTGTAACACCTTTGGCATGCAAAAGTGACAAATGAAAGGGTTAGATCTGTTTCCACAAATTCCTTGGCAATCAGAGTGGTCATGTTCGAGGTTGCCAGTAACAACTAGAACTCTGAAAGGTTAGAGGTTTAGAAGTGGTGCCAACATTTACTGAAGATATTAGTAGACTTGGTCTGTTAATTGTGAAGTTTTGTTGTCCTAATACACAGTCCCACTAAATTCGCAGGAACCGTATAACCATGCCTCGCCTTGCTGCTCTGCGCCCTACCGTGCCGCTCTGCTCCTTGTCTCCCTGCGCCCCTCCGCTCTGCGCCCCGCCGCTCTGCACCTCACCACTTTGTGCCCCGCCGCGCCACTCTCCGCCACTAACTTTTAGCCATGCTGAACAGCAACACATTGGCAAGGCCAATTGCATAAGCGTGTTGCTCCTGCTTCTGATGTAACAGAGACTTAAGTTAATTACTTCATCAGTTAATCTAAGTAAGTGATCGAGATGCATGTAATATTGCAATATCTGTATGGCAATTAATATCTAGTTTTTTTTCCTTACACCATCAGAACTGTGGATCCTGGCTCATGTGCTGAAAAATGTCAAGATCACGATCAAGGTCCAGGTCTAGATCCAGATCCAGGTCCAGGTCCAGGTCCCAGTCCCGGTCCCGATCCAGGTCACGACCAAGGTCCCGGTCCCGGTCCAGGTCACGGTCACTAACCCTTTCCCATTCCCGATCCAGATCACGATCCAGATCACCAAGGTGGAAACATAGGTAAAAATGTAATTCTTCGTATGGATAGTTTGAATTGCTGATGCAAAAATTGATAAAGAAAGGCAGCCCACTTGATTTGACATTCAGAGTGAAAAAAAATGAAATGCAGACAGAGGATTTAAAACCTACTATAACTAGCATTTGCCAAGCTGGTAGGTCTGGGTTAATGCGTGCAGCATAAGCCCAATAAAGCCAGTAGGAATTGAAGGAGGATTATAGTTGTAAATTAGGCGCTTGTGCAGTGCAGTACAAGACCTTGAGTGGGCACAATAGTATACACTCGATAGGAATATCAGGAAGAAGAATACTCCACTCTGCTGAGCCAAAACGTGATTGAGTGGCTGGCCAAAGAAAGCAACAGGTTGAAAGGTGCAGTGCTGGGCTGCCAAACAGACCTAAGTCATTCTTTTTTTTTTAAAACAATTTTATTTTGCATTTTCAAGTGAAAGAAGAAAACATGTCACTTCTTTCATAGTTACGGAAGAGAATGAATCAGTCTCGTATAACGGGAACAACACATCATACACACTGGCATATATAAAAGGGAAAGGGATCATTTGCAACCCCCCCCCCCTCCATTCGGGCCATGCCCACTCATCAGCAGGACCTACCTAAAAGTCATTCTAGCTGGTTGGTATAGTACTGACTGATATGACGGGCAGTGTGAACTGCTTGCAACCTGCAGCTGTCAGCATTGCATAGATGTAGTACGTCTAGTACCCATACAGACACAGACTGAATCGAGACAGAAAGCAACTTTTGCTAGAAATGGGCAATTCACAGTTTGTTTCTGTGTAAAAGATTTGCCATAGGAAACCTATCAGTACATAAACAGGCTAATTGCATCCCTAGCACTTTGCCTGTTTTTCCCCCTAGCTGTATATATTATTCCATAGCTTCCACAGTACAACTGAGTTAGTGATTTCCAGTTTGCCTTTGTTTTTCGTGTCATGGCAAGAATTTTTAATTTCAGGTCGTTTTTATTAAAGTTTTCCAATAGAACCAATACAACAGAAATAAAATAAATAAATACAATTGCGGTATATTTGTGTGCCAATAACTGTGGGTATCGCTAACATTAGTAATAATGATGGCAGACAGTGAGAATCTATGAGAGAAACCGCACAGGTAGGGTAAAGGTAAATAAGTAAACAAACGAGCAGCAACAAACAAGCAAATAAGTAACTGATAATAAATGATAATAGTAGAATGATAATAGGCTGTAAGGTGCATGTTAAACAGGTGTCTATTTGTGAGGCCGTGAGCTCCAGGAGGTGTGTGTCTGGAGGAACATGAAGATGCTAATCAAAGTATCACAGTATAATACACATGGATAACCATGTTCAGCACAGATCAAATAAGTTCACAGCAGCAAGTATTTGCATCATGGAGGGTCATATGAGAAGGATGAGGCGTCCAGGGATTTCCACAATTTTCTGTGCGGGGGTCTCCAGGGAGAAGACTGTAGAGCAACGTTGTCTGCCCCTCTTAGGAAAGTTAACCATTCCCGCCAGGTGTTAAATGAGACCTCTTTGGAGTTCTTCCATTTACAAAGAATAACTTTGCATGCTAGTGTAAGCATGAGATCAAGTAAAAGGCGGTCATTGAGATCTTCAATTCTGGGGTCTAGCGCTCCAAGAATAATGTAAGAGAACTCCCTTGGGGGGGTTACATGAAATGTCTTGCTTATATAATCATAAATCCTATCCCAATATCTTTCCAGAGTGGGGCAATTGAAGAGCATGTGCGCCAGGTCTCCAGTCTGGGCCTTGCAGTGCCAACAGGTCGGATTTTCACTGAGTTTGAGTTTGTAAAGTCTTTCAGGTGTCCAGTATGTCCTATTGATTATCATAAGTTTGGTTTGTGACAGGATTGGCGAAATTTTATTAGTGAATGGGGAGGTATATATCTTTTCCCAGTCGAATGGGATTTTATAAGAATTAAGTTCCTTTTCCCATTTCATTTCGCACTTTAGGTGAGATTTACCCGGTTTAGGAGAGAGGAGTTTATAAATCCTAGAGACGGTGTGTCCTGACCTCAGAAGTTGTAATAGTCTAGGGATTAGTGATGGGTTGGTCGGTTTAATAGAGCGACGCGTGAGAAGGGATTTTAGTTTGAGAAAACTGTAAAAGTCTATTGGTTCCAATCCATAGTTACTCTGGAGGGTGGAGAAAGGTAATGGAGTGTCATTATTAAAGAGATTTTCCACTAAGTTTATGCCCTTTTCCGACCAGTGTTTCCAGTAAAGCATTTCTGCATTAATCCTTAAGCTCGGATTGTGCCAGAGAGAGGAAATTTTGGATTTATTAACTTTAACTGCAGAGAGTGAATCCAGACGCAGCAAGGCTCTCTTGGTGTTGAGCAGGATGTATTTTGAGTGGGGAGGTGGGATATATCCATGGTGAGGAGAGCGGTTAAAGGCAAGCCTTTGACAATTGCCCTTTCTATGTCCACCCATATCGGAGAGTAGTCAGTTTGTGGGACTAACCAGTTTGAGCCCTGCTTACAGAGGTATGCCGTTTGATAGTTCCTGAAGTTCGGTAAACCCAGACCTCCTTTTTCTTTTGGTAGCTGTAGCTTTTTCATTGATATTCTAGGTTTTTTGCCTTGCCAAAGGAACGTGTTGAAAAGTTTGTAGACTTTATTCAAAAACTCATTGGAGAGGGTCATTGGTAGCATGCTGGCTAGGTAATTGACAAGAGGAGCAATCATCATTTTTAAAGTCTCGGCTCGGCCCCACCAGGATAGGAATTTGGGCGACCAGCCCTCCAGTAATGTGGAGATTTTTTTATGTAGTGTTTGTTCATTGATCTGAAGGGAAGTAATCAGATCATCCGTAAACTCTAGGCCTAGGTATTTGAAGCATTTAGGTTGCCACATAAGGCCAGAATCGCCTATAATCTCCTTCCCACCTAGGTTGTTTAAAAGTTTTACCTCAGTTTTATCTTTGTTCAGCTTGTATCCAGATATTGCAGAGAATGAGTCTATCGATGATATGAGGGCAGGGATGGCAGTGCCTGCGTTTTCTGAGATTACTGCGTGGGCAGTTATCTTGACGGTGTAGTTGCCAAATTGTACACCTGATATTTGTGAATTGTTCCTAAGGTGAACTAGGAAGGGTTCGATAGCGAGGAGGAACAAGGAAGGGGAGAGGGGGCAGCCCTGTCTTGTTCCCTGCTCCAGTATAAAGGAAGATGAAAGACAACCGCCTGCTCTGACCCTGGCTGTGGGGTTCGAGTATAAAGCCATTATCATTTGTATAAAATTTCCTCCCAGATTGAACTTATTCAGGGTTGCTTCCAGATATTTCCAATCTATTTTGTCAAAAGCCTTTTCGGCATCTAATGTAATGGCGGCTGTCGGTGTATCATTGAGTTTGGCCTTTTCAAGAACATGGGACAAAACACGCGTGTTGTCACTAGACAATCTGTTTTTTAAAAAACCTACTTGAGACGGGTGGATAAGTTGAGGGAGAGAATTTTGGAGACGTTTGGCAAGAATTGCTGCGTATATTTTGCAGTCTAGATTTATTAGTGATATCGGCCTGTAATTTTTTGGAAGTGTTGGGTCTTTCCCATCTTTGGGGATTACTGCTATAATGGCTTCAGCTGGTGTACCGGTAACCTGGCCTGATATGCTAAATGCATGAAACAGTTTTAATAACGGAGGGATTAGTGATGAAGAGAAACATTTATAAAACTGAGCATTGAAGCCGTCAGGCCCTGGAGCCTTCCCAGATTTGAGAGTTCTAATTGCTTTCTCAATTTCTGAGTTAGTAATAGGTGTGTTAATTTCTGCTCTTTCCTTGTCCGATAGTGATGGCAGATCGCACTCGTTTAGGTAGTCCTGTATTTTATTTGGGTCTAGATCCCGGTTTTTACTATATAAGGTGCTGTAGAACTCTTTGAATATCTCAGCAATTTTGTCTGGTTCAGAGTGAGTCAGGCCCTTGCTGTCGATTATATTATTGATTGTATTCTTCTGCATTTTAAAATTTAAATATGAGGCCAAGCTTTTCCCTGCCTTATTCGACTCGCATAGTTTGAGGCTTTTTTGTTTATGTATCCAAATTCCTGCTCTATCACTAATAATTTGATTCTATTCATATTTCTTTTTAATTATATCACTCAGAAGTGAAGCATCTCTTGACAGGATATGTTTCTGTTGTAAACTATCAATGTCATTTTCCAGTTTCTCCAGCTTTTTATTGGAGTCTCTATTCATAGCAGTTCTTATTTTGATAATTTCTCCTCTAATGGAGCTTTTCAGGGCCTCCCAGCGTATGAGGTCGGATGTATCCCCTTCTTTGTTTAGTAAGAGTAATTCTTGTATTGCTTTCGCAATAGCTTCCTTATGGCACTCTTGTTCCAGGACTTCGTTATTGAGCCTCCAGAGCGGTTGCTTCCTGAAAGGTTTTGTGTCCGAGATAGTGAGGCTTATACAGGAGTGGTCTGATATCACTCTCGGTTCGATTGCAGTATCTACAATTCTAGCTGAAGCATTGCCGGAGATTAATAGGTAATCGATGCGTGAGTATGAGTTGTGTGGGGGCGAGAAGAAAGTGTAATCTCTACCAGTAGGGTTTTGTAGTCTCCACGCGTCAAGTAAGTTGAAGCGAGTGCAGAGGTTAATTAAGGCTTTATGGGAGTTGTTAGGACGGAATGGACACCGTGAGTCCCTGTCAAGCGCCGGGTCCATAGGTAAGTTAAGATCTCCTGCCAATATATGTAACGCATTATCTGGTATAGTGTCAAGCTGTCTATTTAAATCATCCCAGAAATCTACTTCATCTTTATTAGGGGCGTAGACATTAGTAACATAAAATTCTGTTTTATCTTTCTTTAGCTTTGTTGTGATCCACCTGCCTTTAGAGTCTGATGCGCTGGAAACTAGTTCTATGTTTGATTTTTTTGCTAGTAGGGTCAGGACGCCGTTTTTCTTCCCTACTGCTTCCGAACCAACGACCTCACTAAAAATCTATTTCTAAGTGAGTTAAACTGTTTGGAGTTAATTTTTGTTTCTTGGAGCAGGAAGATGTCACCTTTTTGTCTGTATAGGTAGTCAGTTATCTTTTTCCGTTTGACCGGGTGGTTTAATCCCTTGACGTTCAATGAGATTACCTTAATGTTATGATGTGTTAGTGGGCTTAAGGTGGTCTGCGTAGTCATGAGTATGTTATCGACATTATATCAAGGCTTCCAGGTCTATAACGCTTGGCTATAGCGGTTGGGTCAAGATGACTATTATGCGTATAAGACATGTGTCTCTTGGAGGAGTCTACATTTTTTAAGGATACCCCGTGGGGTAGTAATAGTGCGGGATAAGCTGTTGAGAGAACCTTGTCAGATATGCCGTATGGATAAGAGGCATTATTGATTATGTGGGTTGAGCATGAAGAGTACGCTATACACCCAGTAAGGCGTTGTAGTGATACATTTGATCTGGTGTGAGAAGCATAGTACACAATTACAT
The DNA here is from genome assembly GCA_963921515.1 of Calotriton arnoldi. Taxonomy (NCBI): domain Eukaryota; kingdom Metazoa; phylum Chordata; class Amphibia; order Caudata; family Salamandridae; genus Calotriton; species Calotriton arnoldi. The sequence continues at coordinate 2,440,306 of CAWUFW010001956.1, read as the reverse complement.
ACAAATACCTTAAATACATTAATCTAGCACAGAGCGAGATCGCTTTTGGGCAGAGATGCAAAATCCACCTGGGGTACATGTATGGGTTTATATTACATTTATAGGGCCACGTATATCCTGTGATTACATTTGAAACTAAACATAGTTTCCCCTGGAGCTCACCACGAATAGTAATAGTTGTCGAGTACCGGAGGACACCTGAATGAACATGCACAAAGTAAAAGCAAAAAGAACAAATAACTGCAAAGTAAGAAAAAAGAAGTCAAACCCCTAACCCTACTCTTACCCTCCCTCAACCCCAACCCACCCTCCCACCCCTGAAGAATATGAAAGAACATGGTGACGAGAAAGAGAGCTCTCCTCCCATGGGATCCATTTTGAGTACAGTAGTCGCGTCTGACATCTGTATTATTCGCCAAGTGGCGGACTATATAAAGGATGTGTCGGTCACAGTTGGAATTGTTAACAGGGAGATAGGGGACCAAACAGGACTGAGGACTGTGTGTAGCTTGTTGAGCACATTCATGCACAGTAAGTAACAGTGAGTGTCGGTGGATGACAATTATGGTGCGGTCTAGATGTGATGGTAAGTTGTGATATGTTATGTTATGTTATGTTAGGTGGCTGGTGTAATGATTAGATATGGTGGTATGATGTGATGGCAGGTATAGACGTAGTGGTCTTGACGTAGTGGTCTAGATATGATGTCATGTTTGATGTCATGTGTCCTGTGTCCTATTACAGGGCATTACGTGTTGTAAGTGTTGCGATAAGGTGCATGAGGTGGGCATTCTGAAGCATTCCCGAGGCATGCGATACATGTGATACATGTGATACAGCATGTTGTATAAAGTGTAACATCAATGTAACATTAACGAGTTGGGATAAGCCGTAGTAAGTCGTGAGGAATTGAAGCATGCGAGGCACGCGGGGCACGCGATGCAACATGTCGTATAAAATGTAACCTGTTGTATAAAGTATAACATAACAAGTTGGAAGAAGTCGTAGTAAGTCATGAGACAAGTTTGTAAACTGTCTATAGGTAAAACCCATAGTTAAAACATGTGTTATGTTCCTGCAGAGACTGAGGAGACTGCAGAGACCGCCGAGACAGTAAAGACTACAGGGAGTATCTGGCGTTGCTTGAGGATATTGGCTATAGACTAGCCTGGAGAGTATACACCTCGGGGTAAATTGTAACTAGGTATTAACTAGGTATTAATTGTGCATTAACTGCATTAACTGAGTACTGAGTACTAAGTACTGAACCGGTGGTTGGCAAAATCCATAAGACATTATACATTATACACTGCGCAGTAAACATTGAACCTTTTACCCCAAGCAGTATACGGCATACGGTGTACATTATGTATCATGCAGAGTTAATTTATATGCATTTGAAGCATATGGCAAGGGATAAGTATTTATCGATTGCCTGCGGATGTAGAGGGACCCATGTTCGCCGTTTCCATAAAGGATTCATCTTGGCCGTCGAGAAACCGTTTTAGTTGGTAAGGATCTGTGAAGAAATGTGGGGCCCCCTGGACCACTACCCGGAATTTTGCAGGACCCACAAAAGAAAATTGGTAGTTTGATAACTTTAGTCGTGGGCGGAGGGCCAAGAAACCTTTCCTGGTATCAACAGTCTCTTTACTGTAGTCCTGAGAAATGAAGATTTTGTTTGACTTCCAGAGGATGTGATTGTTCTTCCGCATGAAGGCAAGGATTTGTTCCACGTGTTGGTACCGGAGAGGTTTACAAACAATAGGCCTCGGCGTCTTTTGGTGCGGAGCACTTCTGGTGGGAACTCGGTGAGCTCTATCAAACTCCAACGGCTTGAGGAACGTTAGATTAGTAGCTTGTGTGAACCAGTTTTCCAGGAAGGTAATGCAGGACCCTGAGGGGTCTTCCTCTCCCTCCGGTATGCCAAATATCCGTAGGTTCCCATTCCTGTTCCTATCTTCCAAGCTAGATAGGTGCTTAGTTAGAGAGTCCGTTGAAAGAGTCAGGTTTTTCAGAGATCTTTGGGTTTTAATTTCAGTATCTTCCAGCCGGCTGATTCTAGTTTCTGTTTCTGTTAGCCTTTTATTAATGTCTCTTATGTCCTGCCTGATCGCCGAGGTTTCTTCTTTTGTCGATTTTGCGAGGTCGTGGACTTCCGCAAGTTTGCTCAGAATGGTATCCATTGTCGTGTTGATATCACGCTTGCCTTTGGTTGGTGAGTCTGGACCAGGGTGATCAGCCTTGAGTCTCTTTAGATTTTTCGCTTCCTTTTCAGACATTTTGGGTATCGTGTCTTGATGACGCTGAGGGCTATTATTACTGGTGCTAAATGGCGGTAAATGGGAATATTGCTCGCAGTATCAGGGTGCTCTGGGTGCCCTTAGTGGTCTGTGGAAGGATTTGACAGGGTGCGTCGTGGTGTAACGGGATGCGTTGACGTAAATTTGTGACGTTCACCAGGTTGTCGTAAGGCGTTTTACACTGGGGTAAATAGGTACAATGATTTGCAGATTTCCTTTATCCACCTGCTTGCAGAACCCCTAGAACCCGCACAAATTCACAACACCTTCACCATTTTCTCGCAGTATCCTCGCAGTATCTTCGCAGTGCTTCGCAGTGCTTCGCAGTGCTTCGCAGTGCTTCACAGTGCCTCACAGTGCTCCACAGTGCCTCACAGTGCCTCACAGCGCTCCACAGTGCCTCACAGCGCCACACAGACACAGTGCACTGTACCTTGAGTGGATAGAAATTACCAGAAATCTATATTGAGTGAACAGCTTCCACAGTAATGCGGAGTAGGTCGGTGTAGGTCACAGTAGATCACAGCTTCAGAGCACCGTAGCGCAATTAGTGTGTCTCAGAGTGTTCCCTGAATCTCTCCAGAGCGCCCAGAGTGTCCGCAGAGTATCCCGTAGTATCACACAGATTAGCCTCAGTGATACTCCCGTACTGCCACAGTGCCCTTACAGCGCAGCTTCAGCTCAGCCACACAAAGTACACAGCTTTCACATATCGCATATCGCACAGTACATACAGTACATACAGTGTGGTGCCGTGATCCACAGTGTATCACAATGACTCACAATGCCTCTCAATACCCGTGGTATTGTTGGAACCACTAGAGCACGGGATTTCAGTTGAATGGTTATCTACTAGTTACTTTTTGTTTGACCGACCACCATCTTAGAGTCAGGCATCAGGCTGCAGTCAGGAGGCATACATCTGTTCCTTAATTCCATACAAGACAGCACATGAATGAGATTGAGCAGTTAAGCGAGTAGTGTTGTTTGCTGATTTAGTGTGTCACACCGCCGTAGGACAGAAGCAGCATGCGTTGGGGTTCAGTTCATAGAAGCGCTGATATAGCCGCCATTTTGTGTCGCGCACATGGTGCATGGATCGGTAGAGCGGCAGGATCCGTCAGGTCGGCTGCTAGTGGGGATGATTAGCGATAATTAACGAACCACTTCGAGGTTCGGCGGCAGTCCTTAATAGCCCTCATTAGTCGCTAGCAATCGTCGGTAATAGGTGTGGTAATAGGTGTGGTTTAAGCATTAGGCATTACAATGACAAGCAATGACAGGCACAAGTATGTCCTCAGGCTCATAAAGGTCTTAATCCACAGCGCAGGTTTCAGTGGAGGGGCGCTAGGCAGGGATATAAAAGGAACGGTCTAGCGCTGATGTTATGCGCCCGCCATGTTGAATAGGGGCTCGCACGATCTTACTTGGATCTCTGCGTCTATTCTGCCTCCGGAGGTTGAACGGTTGCGGTCTTCAACAGTGGGCAATTACCGGTTCTCGCAGATCAACCCAGCACACCGACAGTTTCAGATTCAGGTTAGCTGACTCGCGGCAGGGCGCAGACTCGGTAAAGATGACAGACGTCGAGCAGGGTCGCTGCCGTTGCCGACCTCGTTCTCGTTTTGATCGTGGGGCTTGTCAAAACTACATCTCTGTCTGCATCAGCGGTTCCGACACTTATTGCCACCAATATATTGGGAAGTCAGCGCGGAAAACAGGTGAAAAACATAGGAGTTGGCCTCGCCACGGGAGGAGACAAGGGCTCACGCCGCCATCTTCACTGGCGTCCAAACCACGCCCCGTGTCATGGCAAGAATTAACCTCATCATAGTTATGACGACTTTAGCTAATGTTTAGGTTTTTATTAAATCTTCTTGAGATGCTTTTTATAATACTTTAATTGTGACAAATATATCTTATTTCTAGAGCGTGTGCGTTACTCGTAACAGCATCCTCTCTTAAGCTGTCACTGATGCCTTTTTGAATTGCTTCTGTGACCAATTGGATTATTTTGTTGCTTTGTTAGATATTGGGTTAATCTCTGATTGCACCTCTAGGTATTTTGTTGGTGTTCTGTCTGTGTACAGAAGAGAGTAAATACCATGGATTGAGAATCCTGTAACAAGTAGTAGTTGTGATTTTTTTCCATTAGTACAACCTTTATTTCTGTCAGCATCCATTTTATTGGTTAAGAGTGATATTTTCCATTTTATTGTAACCTTTTTCTGGCCGAATAGAGATTGCATTATATATCCTATATTGCAGTGTCATAATGTTACTTTGTTGTGTCTCCTTATGTAATAGTCTTCTACCATAAATGTGTGCAGGCCACTGTCGTGGGCTCTCACAGTTGGTCTTAGATTGTCTCCTCTGCATAGCCTTTTGTTTGTCCCCTTCTGGTGTTTCCTTGCTTGTGTTTTGAACTATACCTGTGCTCGCTACAAATGATGTCTGTTTTCTAGTAGTCTAGTTTCTCAAATGGCTGTTTTTTCTGTTTTGCTGCTTCTATTCTCCCTTCACTACTCTTTTAATTGCAGGGCTTTCTGTCAGTCTATTCTCTATTTGTCTTATTGATTTCTATGAGTAGCCAGGGATTGGGATTCTGCATACACTTTGTGTATGGAGTGTGAGACTTGACAAGAAATTTTGTTTCACTTTATGTATAGTTTTATTTGGTTTCAATATTAAAAGCATAAAAACGGACTTAACATAAACTAAGAAATGACTGATAAGAAAGACCTGTTTTCTTGTTACATTCATAAATTTTTAACTTTAGTGTCTGGCTCTTCATAAACACCAGAAATATTAGAAAGACTCAGAAATTGCATCCTTAGACCATGCAATGAAAGTCAACCAATAATGCCTTTTTCTCGCGCAGTTGTGGAAAAATTAGTCAAACTGAGATCCCCTCCTGAGTAATGTTAACCGTGCACACCGACAGGTAAAAACAGCAGTTGATCCAATCCTAATAGTAATGGTCGACTATAATGAGTTATAAGACATTCATGTAGGTCAAAGTTGACCCTTCCACTGATACGAGTTTTTCAATATCTTTTAAACACCAGGCTTGTAGACTAACCATTGTTTTTACTCACGAGCGGAGGCTATCACTCATCCCACATCGGTTGCATGGTGTGAAGAACTCTCCAGTTTTGCAGCGTGAATCTTTCTGGATTCACTATGCTGTGCATTATTCCGCCATCTCGTGGTTGGGTCCGGATTCGTAGTCTTTTCTTTCTTTCTTTTTTGTTGTTGTTGGCGGCGACGCCCCCACCATTTGGTGTCCTCGGTGAAGTCGTCGCGCTTCCTGCGGAAGCTCCCACCTTTGGTCGCCATCTTCAGATTCTTTTTTCCGCCGTGGGGTCTGGATCGTCGACGAGAAGTTCCAGAAAGTTGGACGAAGAATCTCGAGAAGTTGAAATATTCACCAAAAGATCGTTTCCTGAGGACACCGGACGAGGAGACGAGTACAGGAGGCGACGAGAAGGACTACAAGGTAGAAGGTCCACGACCAAAATCTCGACGCCTACAGAGAATGCGCTCACAGGGGGCCCCCTGAGCGCGGGTATGGACAAGACACCGTTCAAGTTTTGCAAAAATTGTCACCACAAGTACGCCCAGAAGGACCAGCACCCAGTCTGCAACATCTGCTTGCTGCTCGAACACATCAGCGAAGACTGCAACTCGTGTTCGGCGTTCACCCCGAAAACGATCCGGGTGAGAGAGAGGCAAAGAAGGGCGAAACACAGCATGCAGGGCCAGGGAGCACCTCCATCGCTCCGAGACCTGGGCCTCTCGAGTGGAGAGGAAGACAACATCGCAGAGGGACCGGAGGACTGCTCAGTCGTCGAGGTCCACAAGAAAACTTCGAAGGAGGTAAGGGAGACGTCGACCCCGAAGCACCCAAGCGACGCTCGAAGGAGTGAAGCTAAGACCCCGAGCGACACTCTCAGAAGTGAAGCCAAGTCCTCGAAGGGAGCGTTGCCGCCGAAACACTCGAGGAAAGCAACAGCAACCAAGGACAAACAACCGAGCGGATCCTTCGTGAAGGACTCCCAATCGGCAAAACCCTCCGAAAACCAAAGGGCGTCGAAGGTAACCTCCGAAAAGGAAGCCTCGACACCCAGAAAGGAAGGCCCGGCGTCATCCTCGACGTCCGAGACCACGAAGAGGGGCGCTTCATCCGTCGACGCCGAAAGGGTCCACGAGATGGAGAAGAAGAAGAGAAGGCTCGAAGCAGAGATGGCGAGCATCCTGCAAAGGAAAAAAGACTTAGACGAAAAGATGAAGCAATACGCCATTCCGTCGAAGCCAGCACGCGAAACACTGGTGGAGGGCGAAAACGAAGACATCGAGCCCCCTAAAACCCCCGAACCGCTCGACGAACAGGGCGAAGAAGACTACTACTTCGAAGCCGAGGAAGAGCTCCAGTCTTACCGGGACTCAGCGCCCTCAGAAGAACAAGACCTAGACTGGCAAGACCTCGACGCAGAATCACCAGAAGAAGGGGTAGACTCTTATCCCTCGAGGCCTTCGCCGCCAGACGACATTGGAGCCTACAATGTGGTCGTCCAAAGGGCTGCAGCAACGTATGGCGTCGAAATGCAAGAGGAGAAGGCAAAGGCATGTTTCCTTTTGGAAACCCTACTTCCTCAACAAACAAGGTCCCAGTTCCTACCCATGCCTCCCTAGCGTCCTGGACCAGGGAAGGAGGCCTTCAAAGAACCGGCAGTCTGCAAGGCGGTTACACCAAGGAGCGAAAAGAAATACAAGCACTCCTCTAAAGACCCTGCGTACATACAAGGGTCAGTGCCAGCAGACTCCATTATCACTGCAACGGCAAGGAAAAGGGCAAATGTGCCCACTAACACAGGTCCACCTCCAGATAAGGAGAGCAAACGAATGGACCTCACAGGACGAAAGGTGGAGAGGAACGCAGCCATACACTGGCGCATCGCCAACTCCAACGCCCTCATCAGCAGGCATGCATACCAGCATTGGGATGAAATGAGCCAGCTCATAACACACCTACCACAACAACACCAACAAAGGGCTAATCACCTAGTGGAAGAGGGCAAGGCTATGGCAAACACTTGCCTAAAATCAGCCTTGGACGCAGCAGAGAACTCCGGCAGGCAGATGATGATAGGGGTGACCGAAAGGAGACACAAATGGCTCAGGATCTCAGGTTTCAAACCTGAGGTACAAAGTAACATCCTGAACACGCCATTCGACGGCCAGAAACTGTTTGGAGCCCCAGTGGACGAGAAGTTAACGCAGCTCAAAAAGACAATGAAACTGCGAGGTCCATGGGAGCACTGCAATTCAGAGGGATGAGAAGAGGAACACCCTCAAGGCGGCCCAATGGTAGAGGGGGCAATGCGCCCGCCACTTCCCACCAATCTCCCCAACAAGGATACCAGGGGAACAACCAGGGCCAGAGCCAACAGGGACAACAGCAGCAAAATTGGCAATACCAACCCAGAGGACGGTCCTTTCGAGGACGCGGGTACGGACGGGGACAATCCCGAAGAGGGGGTCAGCAGCCCACCTCAAAGTGACTCCACAAACAAACCAAACCCTCCCTTTTAACACCAAGGGAGAGGAGAAGTCAACAAAAGGACAAAATAAGAAACACACACAGCAAACAAATAACCACCGAGCATACAACCCCGGTGGGGGGCAGAATAGGAAACTTCCTCACACAATGGAGGGAGATTACCACGGACAAATGGATACTAAACATCATACAGCACGGGTACTGCATAGAACTCCAAAGACACCCCGAGCAAAAACCAAGACACCGGGCAATTCCCGCAAGAGAGCTCGCCTCCTACGTCTAGAAGCAGAGGAGCTGCTACAAAAAGAGCAATAGAACCAGTTCCAATCAACGAAAGGAACAGGGTAGTCTACTCAACGTACTTCCTAGTGCCAAAGGTAGACGAAACACTAAGGCCAATACTGGACCTCAGATTCCTCAACAAGTTCGTAAAAATTCAAAATGACGTCACTTCAGGAAGTAATACCCCAAATCCAAGGAGGGGATTACATGGCGACCATAGACATGAAAGACTCATATCTACACATACCCGTCAACCACAAACACAAACGTCTGCTAAGATTCGTGATTGGCCACAATCACTACCAGTTCACAGTGCTAGCCTTCGGGCTCAAGTCCGCACCAAGGGTTTTCACAAAATGCCTTGCAGCAGCGGCAGCGCACCTACGGAGAAAGGGCATACATGTATACCCCTACCTCGACGACCGGCTTGTGAAAGCAGGATCATACAGACACTGCAAGGATCACATCAAACAAGTCATACAAACACTGTCCAGACTAGGTTTCTCAATACATTGGGAGAAATCGTCAACAGAACCTCAGCAGGTCAAAATATTCTTAGGGGCACAAATCGACAGCACACAGTCCAAGGTGTTCCCCAGCGACAAGAGAACTATAGCGCTCCTGAGGGAAACACGTCATTACCAGAAGGGGCAAGTTCTGACAGTGAGGACGGTGAGCAGACTAATGGGAATGATGGCATCATGCATCCACCTAGTCCCACATATCAGGCTGCACATGAGACCGTTCCAAGAATGGATACAGCAGCAGTGGTCACAAGCGACAGGGAGTTGGGAAGATCTAGTGGTTGTCACACACGCAGTGCAGCAAGAAATAGCGTGGTGGAAGGAAGAGAACATATTACAAGGGAAGCCATTCACACAGCCAACTCCAACAGTGACCATCACAACAGACGCCTCACAGCAGGCCTGGGGCGCGCACATGGACAGACTCCGCGTCAGGGGGCTGTGGTCACAACAAGATGCAGTGAAACACATCAACTACCTAGAACTAAAAACTGTGTTCCTAGCCTTAAAAGCCTTTCAGAAACAGCTTTACGGACAGCGAGTGCTGATACAAACAGACAACACAACCACCATGTTCTACATCAACAAACAAGGTGGAACACAGTCAGCACCGCTATCAAGCCTGGCACAGGAGATTTGGAGATGGGACATCCCTCTAAGGATAGACCTACTGGCAATACACCTTCCAGGAATAGACAATGTAGAAGCAGACCGACTCAGCAGGCAGACGTCTGCGTCCCACGAATGGGAGCTCAACCAACAGGCAGGTGCAGCGGCTGTTCCAAAAGTGGGGTACACCACGGATAGACCTGTTTGCAACACTCCAGAATGCAAAATGCCAACATTACGCATCCAGACAACCGGACCAAAGGTCCCTAGGGAATGCGCTATGGATAAGTTGGTCGAACGAATTTGCATACGCTTTCCCCTGATACCACTGTTACACAAGGTACTCAGCAAATGCAGGAGCAGCAGCATGACACTCATACTGGTGGCACCTCAGTGGGCCAGACAATCATGGTTCTCACAAATAATGGAAATGGCACAGGAACCAGCGCACAGGTTCAGCAGAAGGAAAGACCTCCTAACAATGCAAGAAGGAAAAGTGCTCCACCCAGAACCAGAGAGCCTCAGCCTAGCAGCATGGCTCCTGAGGACCTAGAATTCGCACACCTCAAGTTACCACCAAGCACCATGGCAGTACTCCGAGAAGCAAGGAGACCCACTACAAGAAAATGCTACATTGCAAAGTGGAAAAGGTTCTCGCAATTGTGCATTAAAGAGGGACTGCAACGAAAGGTCACAAAAGAATCAACAGTACTACAATACTTAACGCACCTACTACACAGCGGGCTAAGCTACTCGTCACTAAGGGTTCACTTAGCAGCCATTGTGGCCTACACCAGGGGAGAAGCGGGAAAAGCTTCTTCACCTCACAGGTGGTCAAAAGATTCCTGGAGGGAGCTAAGAGAATAGCCCCCCAAAAAGGATGCCAGCCCCAAGTTGGAACCTCAACACGGTGCTAACACAGTTGATGAAATCACCATTTGAGCCCATACACAAGACCACACTGTACATGCTCACACTAAAGACAGCATTCTTGGTGGCTATCACGTCACTGCGAAGGGTCAGTGAACTGCAGGCTCTTACACTACAAGAGCCCTACTTGCAAATACACAAGGACAGAATTGTCATGAGAACGGACCCACACTTCCTGCCAAAGGTGGTGTCGCGGTTCCATATTAACCAGACAATACAGATACCAAGTTTCTTCCAGAAACCATCAACGCCCACAGAAAAGGCGCTACACACGCTAGACGCCAGAAGGGCAGTGATGCACTACATAGAAAGGACAAAGGAATGCAGGAAAACAAAACAACTCTTCGTTTCCTTCGCAAGCAGTTTCTTGGGTCGACCAGTAACAAAAAATACCATAGCACGATGGATTGCACAAGCAATACAACTCTGCCACAAGCAGGCAGGACAAGAATTACAAGGAGCCGCTCAGGCTCACTCAACAAGGAAGAAGGGAGCAACGGTTGCGTTCCTAGCGAACACACCTATACAAGACATTTGCCAAGCGGCAACATGGTCTTCCGTGCACACGTTCACCAAACACTACTGTGTTGATATCCAGATGAACAAAGAGGCACAAGTAGGACAGAAGGTCTTACAGCACATTTTCAGCAACCAATGCTCATCTTCCACCCAACCACCGCAATAACAGAAAACCGCTACAAAGTCTATGCACAGCATAGTGAATCCAGAAAGATTCACGCTGCAAAACGAATAGTTTCTTACCTGTCGGTGTAGTTTTGCAGCTTGAAGACTTTCTGGATTCACTAGCGATCCCACCCGCCTCCGCCAGGAAGATAACATAGGAGGTTAAGGGTAAAACTAGACTACATACAGAGTTTAGAGGGATCAAAAGGAAAATAAAGGGATAAAAGGAAAAGACATAGACGACAAAACAATAAGAGGAAAAGAAAAAAGAATCCGAAGATGGCGACCAAAGGTGGGAGCTTCCGCAGGAAGCGCGACGACGTCACCAAGGACACCAAATGGTGGGGGCGTCGCCGCCCACCTGGGCCAACAACAAAAAAAAAAAGAAAGAAAGAAAAGACTACGAATCCGGACCCAACCACGAGATGGCGGAATAATGCACAGCATAGTGAATCCAGAAAGTCTTCAAGCTGCAAAACTACACCGACAGGTAAGAAACTATTCGTTTCTTTTTTGATAAGATCCAAGCTCTCCAAGCTAATTCCAACATCAGAGATAGCCTCTCTGTAGGGAACACCCCACTTAACGGGTTGACTCCAGCTATGCAACCGTCACCTACTCTGGCGGCTTTTACACCAATTGCTCTGTTAGACTCATTGATGGTCCTCAAGTCTCTTAAATCGGGTTCACCGACAGACCCTTGCCATGCTAGACTGTTGTCCTTGGTCGCAGAGATGGTCAACCCCGTGGTTAATAGACTAATCAACTTGTCCCTCTCAGAAGCCACGGTGCCTATAGCCTGGAAGCAGGCCAAAATCGTGCCACTGTTGAAAAAACCTACTCTGGATCCCTCTATCCTTTCCAGCTATCGCCCTATTTCTCTCCTTCCTGGAGTGGCGAAAGTATGTGAAAAAGTGGTTAACAAACAATTGTCCAACTATGTCGAGCTTCACGGCCTGCTCCATCCAGCTCAATCGGGCTTCAGAGCCACGTACAGCACAGAGACGGCTCTAGTCGAAGTTGCTGAAGCCATTCGGGAAACTTTGGACTCTGGCGGTAGGGTGGCCCTGATTCTGTTGGACCTCTCAGTGGCATTCAACACTGTGCCACATTCCTTGCTTCTGGACCGTCTCCTGGAAATTGGAATTTCGGGGTATGCCCGGAAATGGTTGAAGTCTTTTCTAGAGGGCAGATCGCAACAAGTCTGACTCCTCCCGCCCCGCCCCCCGACTGTGACCACGGAAGTGCCTCAGGGGTCCTCTCTGAGCCCCCTTCTTTTTAATATATATGTCACTCCCCTGATACAGATGGCTGAGGAGCCTGGAGCTAAGATCATCGCTTATGCAGATGACACCCAGCTCCTCTTCACATGGAAGAACAAGCATTTACAATGCAATAGGTCTCGCATTTACGCAAGTTTAAGCTATTTGCATTGTAAATGACACTGCGTTTTATTTATGTTTTGAAAACGAAAACAAAAATAAAAGGTATTGTATGTGGCTCGTACGTCATACCTATCCAGAATGTCCTCTATACTTTTCCCTAATGATGACTAATGCACGGTATTACGTCTCTTATAAATGCCCCATCTTATAATGCACTCAAAGCCCCTGGAAAAGACCCCATATGTTCCGTAGTGCACTCTGTAATGTCCGTCATTGCCACCAAGGCATGCCTCGTCGAGAGCCCTTTCTCAACACATGAAATCTACGTATAGTTCCCAAAAGTGTATCTCTCACCAGCACATTCTTTCCAAACACTCGATATTTCCCTTGCACCTGCACTCCACCTCCACCTAAAAACCCCAGATGCTGTATGTCAAGTTTGAAGGGGACCCGTGTGCGTGCAATTGGTAATTACCTTTATGTACAGAATTTTTCATGTGTACCTCCGATTTACCTCATTCTTTTCTGTCTCATGCGGTAAAAGTGCTCACACCAGTAAATGCATAGGTGTGCCAAAGCACCCTTCATTTATTACGAAAACACGCTTAATTTAGCTACAGAAAGTTGCATTATTTACTTAAAACGTCCATCGTTAAAACATTACATTTTAAAGATGTATTATGTGCACTTAAAATGTCGCTGTAGTATACGACAGCAGTTAGAGGTGTGCCCCCCGATTGCCTAAGTCAAATGACAGTGAGGTTTTATCAAGGTCCCAACCGTACCCGAAAACGTTTGTTCAAGTATTACTACCCTGAGATTATTTGGGAAGCCCAAATTCCCTTCTCACCGCCCCTCCTCCCGTGCTAGTAAAAGTGCCTGCACGCCCCCTCGCAGAAGAGAACACGGCAGCGATGGTCATTTATTTTCTGGAAGCGAGCTTGCGCTCTAACACGCTCAATCCACTCTCTTCAAGAACTAAGGCCAGCATGGGCCGGGGTGTAATACTCCACTGGCGGGCTGGTCTGCGGGGCACTTGCGAGCGAGGGGACCTAAAAAAAAGGCATCGAAAGGTACTTTTTTTTTAGAACCGGAGCGGTAAAGTAGATAAGTGAAATGTGTGACAATCTGTGAATTGAGACAGACCACGAACATATTATAAAGAAAGGGGCTGGGCCAGTGTGATTACCTTTATAGTGATGGACGTCCCGTCCCCCTTAATAGACGGTGACGGACAATGTATGGGAGCACCGGGAGATCCCCAGCTTGACCTTACCTTCTGCCTACCCCAGCAGTCACGCTCAGAAGACGGTGCTCGGAAGACTACTCGTGGGGACTGCCGCCTGCCCTTCCACCTTTGCACACGGAGTGCAGATAGGGCCTAGGATTATAAGGTGACATCCAAGGAGATTTGATTGTCCACATCTTTTGTCCAAGCAGCACAGAGAGGGCGTGGCAAAGGGTCTAGGTGAGAACACAGAAGATTGTAAACTGCCCCTTGTTTTACTCGTGGAGCACTTATAGGGCCCGGCGGGTGGTTTAAGGTGAGATCTCAGGAGAGTTGCGGACTAAACCCATCGCCCGCCCCCCCACTCCGCCCCATACGGTATGCGATGTGGTCTAGAGGCTGCAGTCCGCACCTTTCTTTTGCCCGTGGCACAGTGTCTAGCACGGGAATATCAGCAGCCGCCGTCCTCCGTCACCCCGCCAGAGCTCGGGGAGCGTCTCTGCCAGTGGAGCTGAGCCACGGCAGTTCACAGACAGCTGCAGCTGGTCTCGTCCTTTACGCGTGTGTATCATAGACGGGCTCAGGAGATCTTCAGCGTGCTTCATTCACCCTGTCCTTGAATCATAGAAGCTGAAGACACGCCGTGAGCGTGCACATCTGCTGTCCGGGCGCAAGCTGAAGACACGCCGTGAGCGTGCACATCGGCTGTCCGGGCGCAAGCTGAAGACACGCCGTGAGCGTGAACATCGCCTGTCCCCCTTCCAAACTCAAGTCGACAACAATAGATCTCGCTAGCGACAGCTCTTCGCGCTGCGTCGCTAGGCGAGACCTAAAAATGATTCCTCTACCTCTCTAGCTAAAACCTGTCGGACAGCCGTCTTCCAATGTTTCTCCTCGGCAAAGTTAAAGTGCAACGAGGAGAAAATTGAGATCCTTCTTTTTGGAAGCTTCCCCTCTCAACCCACCAAAAACCTAGGGATATGGTTCGACGAGAAGTTGAACTTCTCTACTCCGATCAAGAAGATTACAGGTCAGTGCTTCGGTACACTAAAATCCCTTAGAAAGTTTCAACCTTTCCTCCCTAGGTCAGCAAGGGAAATGGTTACCCGTGCTCTGATATCATCACGCATTGATTATGCTAATGCCCTGTATGTGGGCTTGCCGGGTTATCTCTTGAACAGACTACAGGTAGTCCAGAATGCTGCTGCCAGGACTCTTCTTAATATCCCTATAAAGACCAGCGTGAGGCAACACTTGCGCGATCTCCACTGGCTACCTGTGACAGAAAGAGTCAAGTTTAAATCCCTTGTCCTGGCTCACTCAGCTCTATACGGACACGCTCCTGCCTATTTGAGAAAACGCTTCAGGTTTTATGTTGCTCCCAGACAGTTGCGTTCAGCAACGCAGCTTCTTGCCCATGTCCCGCGATTTCGCCTTAAGAGAGTTGGAGGGAGCTCTCTTGCTTTTAGGGCGGCCTCAGCCTGGAATTTGCTTCCCTTGGACCTCCGCAGCATTCAGGACTCCAAGCTCTTCAGGAAGAGACTCAAGACGTTTCTCTTTATATAGCAGTCCTTTCCACCTCTCCCCAACCAGGTTCGAGCCAGGACACTCTGATTAGCTGTGCGGGTTACAAATTTCATAAACCTAAAGAGGAGGCTTGAAAAATCTGCTAGTCTGTCAACTCTTGGTTAGTGTCAAAGCAAACCTGTGCCAATATGCTACCACCATCTGCATTGCAATGTTTAATAAATCAGCATTATAACCAGGGCCACTGTAATTATGCAGCAGGGGAGGACCAACTTAATGCTGCAGGGTTGACTACATTTTGCGACAAAACAAGCTAATTGTATGGCGTAGTGCTGCACATTTTGTTATAAGGTTAACACTGTCTGGGCAAAGGTTCGCCTCCTCAGTACCAGTTTAACACTGAAATGCACAAAGAGCTGAAAGGGGACCAGTCAACTTTTTCAAAGGGTCGTCCACTGCGCAACTATACCTGTCACCACATTTTTTGTAACTTTTGATCCATTATTATTCAGCAGATATTGAATTATATGGTAAATGTGTTAAATCCATATTTATGCGGAAAAGGCTGCCTAATTCCAGTGGCCTGGATAATAACTGTTTGGAAAATTCAAACTACAAAGTCAAACCAGGATACAATGGATTTCCTGAAGCTGAAGACTTCTCTCAAAAGCACTCCTTCAATGAAGTCTGTTAATTTCCTTCTGGAGCCACCAGATCATTGGCTGATATTCCTACTGTGAAATTGCTGTGTATCAACGCTTTTAGTAAGGGGTGGAAAAGAGCCCCCAAATCTGATGTGTTGCAGTAGGCTCCAAGCTGAGCCCCTTACAAAGGACTTTGTCCTCCAATTGGGGAGGATATGGATATTTCAATGTATCATTCTCTAATGTTCTGTTAACAGCATTTTCTGGCCTGTTCCAGTTTTTCTGCTTCAATCCAGAACTTCCTATTGAGAGATGACTTCCTAAAGACTATAATCTTGATCCAACTGATTTTTAAGTTTATTTTCACAATACATTACTATAATATTCAGTGAGTGTTGGAGGCTAGTATTTATGTGACTTAAAATGGCAGTGTCATCATCATAAAGGGCAGATGGCCGCTCCCTACTCTGTTTTGGTAAACGATTATCAACCTGTCTGAAGATGTAATCACTTATAAATTAGAGAAGTGGTTGAATAGCCATGTTTTATAGGTAAGTCATAAGAAGCTGTTTGGTCATACTCATACCTCGGCCAGTAAGTTCTTCCACTGAGTTATAACGTAGAATCTGAATCCCTTAAGAATAACTGAGCAGATTTACCCATTTATTATGTTTTAGTCCTTGCTAAATTTGGTCAAAAGAATCTATTACTATTTCAAGATCGAGAAAACAGTAATGTAAAGGCAGGTTTTCTTATATATTTCTTGCTTTGTCAAACCAGAATCCTATAAGGTGTGTGGTGAGCTGAGCAAAATGTTTGCAACTCACTTTGAGCTCTATTAGCTAGCCCCATCTCCTAGAACCAATTAAGTATTTGAAGATGCAGTACTTTTGAAAGAATCTTACTTAAGGGACTGAGCTTTTCAAGCAAGCTATAATTTGCCAGAGAGGCTTGATCACTCTTATCTGATAGAGACATCTAGCCGCAGATTCCTTAACTTTTGAATTCTCCCCAGGTGTCAGACTGGATCTGGAAATTTTTCAGTCAGAGACTGACGCTGAAGGTGCTCAAGGAAGGCTGTATGAAGTTGCTGGCGCGGACCTCGGAGACTTCACGGCCTCGGACTTCATCTTCCAAAACGGAGGTCATGAGGCCGTTCCAGGAGCCGGGGCTGTTCTCCAGGACCTCGTACTTCAGAAACATCCAAGGGTAAGCGTAGGTGTTTGAAGTCGCGGTACTCTCTGACTTCGTCGTGTGGAGCCTCAGTCTCCCACTGCTCCACCCGCTTGCCGGTTGAGGAGGCCGTTTGTGACTCTGCCTCTTGTCTCCCCCATCTTTCCTGGAACCGGGGCATTGATGGCCCAGATGAGGGAGTATTATAACTCTCTACTTCTCATCTTTAGTCCTCCACCTTCCACTGGAGCTCCCATAGGCCCCAAGGAGGTGAGTGGAGCCACGCTGGTGGGTTTGTCCTTGGTGTCGGTTGGGCCATTTGGTCGGTGCCGGTCGCGTTGACCAACTCCGCTATGGCGCCGGTGCACAGCCCTTCGGGGACTCCACCTTCGGCATCTGTTATCGATCAGCCGACTCCCACATTGATGTCGGCGACGCCGATTGAAGTGTCTCCTCCCGCCTCCTATCGCCGTCGAAGCGTCGCGTTCTTGATGTCGATCGGCGTCTGGTGCGGAGTCGGTAGAGCAAACTGGGTGGAATGTGGCATTTTCACTTCCTTCTCAGAGTGCGACTTAGGAGGGTCACCTTGTAACAGGTGATGAAAGGGGGCCTGGGATTTTTCAGCCCATTTCTGAGATTATTCCACCTCAGGTGGAGGAGAGTTGGATATCTGCTCTTGGTGAGGCTATTGGGCTGGAGTCCTCTCCAGCCTCGGGGTTTCTTTCCCCTCCTAGTCTTGCTACTGAGCCAAGTTCCTCCTTTGCGAATATGTTGGAGAGAGGCGGCAGTGTTGGAGTGGTCATCACCTATGGTTGAGAAGTCCCCCGACCCTCTAATTGATGTCCTTTACCAAGGTCAGTCGGGGGGGGGGGGGTGGGGGGGGAAGCCTGTTCTTCCATACAGTGTAGCCCTGCTCAACATATTGTTAGGAACTTGGGCCAAGCCTGATTCAGGGGTCTCGGTGGACTGCGCTATATCTCGCAGGCATCTGCTTGCTCCGGGAGATCCAGTTTGTCTCCTCAGACATCCTTCCACGCGTAGCCTGGTAGTTCAGGCCGCTACAGCCTCTCAAGATATGGATTCTTCACCTAAGAATCCATTAAATAGGGACTCTCGGAGTCATGATGCATGTGACAAACAGATCTTTGCTTCCGCTAGTTCTACGTTAAGGTCTATCAACACGTCTTGTGTTCTGGGACATTTTTTCCACGCTCTGTGGGATACCTTGCAGACTATGTTGGCATTGCTTCAGGATAGCCTCCGTTCTGATGTTGAAATCTTGACTAGAGATGGCCAAAAGCAGCTAAACTGATAATCAGATGTGGCATGGATACTACTGATACAGTAGTCCGGGCCATGGCATGTTCGGTGGTGCTCTGGCGTCGTGCATGGTTAAGTACTTCAGGTTTTCAGAGGCTGTGCAGGCGACTTTAGTCGATAGGCCCTTTGTCGGTGTCCCTCTTTTTTGGGCTTGGGTCTATTCAGCATTGAGACGCTTCCATGATAGGAGAAGCGATACAGAGTCTTCGCTACTCTTTCTCTGTTATATGTTCTTTAATTTGACCCTATACTTGGGTTGTATAAATGACACTTGATGTTTATTCTCTCAAAGGGCCTAAATTGTTAGGGCATTGACATGTCCCTCTTTTGTTTACACCGGGTTGGTGTTTCTGCGGAGTACAGATGTTATTGTTTCAATACTGTCTGTAAAAGTTTAAGTGGTATAAGGATACCTGAGGTATATTCTTTTTCTTTTTTCCTGCTCAAGGTCCTTTTCAGGTGATGTGCCTTCCAGTTAGGAAGTTTACCTTTTCGGATGCTTCTTTCGAAGCAGTTTGGTATGTAGGTATGCATTACTGTTGACTTGTAGTATTTCTTATAGAGACCCATTATTTATGCCGCATGTGAGACCTTGTATACGGAGTGTATACTTGTTTTTTGCTATTACTCTGAATTTCCACTACAGGGTACTTTTGGTCTCTGGTTTGGCCAACGCAGACCTTTTCGCTACTTTAGCGGAGTGCACTTTTCATAGATTTCAGGTAGTGCACGGATTGCTTTTGCGTTGGATAATTTTTAGGTTCTGATTCCTGGTAAAAGGATCATGCCAGTTTTGATATGTGTTGAGTTCTTTACCTGCACATGGGAATTGGTTCCATGGAAGTGTACTCCTCTTTGCTGCAGGACTTACGTCTGGCAAGCTCAGAGTGTCGGATGTGTATTCTTCTGAAGTTTTGTTTTCCTCCATTTTTGGAGGTGATACTTATTCTTATGTTCACTTCTGAAACATGGTTGTTCTGTGAGCTCTGCTTCTAAGGTCATCTGAGATACAGTGTTGGACAAGTTACTTGCCTTTGGTGACGGCTTGTCTGGTGGAGACATGATCTTGATGATTCTATCAGATTGAATATCTACCTTAGGGATGTTTACGACAATGCCTTACATGGTTGAAAAGATTTCTATTTTATCAGAAGAGAAGGTTCGCTTTTTGATCTTTCTGTACTTAAAGAACATCCTGCTTATTTCCATACTCTTTGGCATTGGTACTATTGATAGTTATACATTTCCTATCGGGAGGTTGGATGTTCTCTGTCTCCTTGGGGGCGTTTCTCTTTCTCTATTAACCATTTGTTATTTTCTGTTCCTTACAGCCCTTTAAGGGATTATAGTGTGAACGTATGTCCTTGTGCTTCGCGTATTCTTATAGAACTAAATGTATGTACCTGAGCACTTGTCTGCCTTACACTAGATTGGATGTTGGCTCATATGCCTGGTGGACAGTTACTCCAACTAGGTTCCCTTTTTGGGTATTTTTTCAGGTGCTTGGTTTATTTTGTTGATCTTGACCTGCTAGGCCAAGTGTGGTCGTAAGTGCTTGCTGCTGGCAAGGACTCATTTTCATGTGGGGTTTCTTTAGTTAGTACCAGCCTGTCCAGATACTTTTGACAGGAAGTGTTATCTCCATGTTAAGTCACCCAAAGTGTTTCATTGAGGGTGCGATATCTCTCTTGATATTATATTGTATGGTACTTTGGGACTGGTTTTTCAGTTCTGTTTATTCATCTGTGTGTATACAGAGTTTACATAAGTGTGTTGCATATGTGTTTGCACATGCTGAGATGCAGTTCTGCTATGTTATAAAAAGAATATTACATTTTGTCTAAAAAAAAACCCAAAAAACGTATTTTTGTTTTAGAGATGGACTATGATGATCATTTGTCTTGATACTTGGATTTATGTTCCCGACCTTGCAATAAATGAGTTTATTAGTCTTTGTTTTAATGAGAATGGGTTTTAGAAGCCCTTCTTTTTTGGAATTATCAAGACCGATTTCCTGCAGACATTTCTATGCTGATATAGAGAATGCGGGTTACATGGCATTCGCTTTGCCTTTGCCCCTTCTAGTTCAAGGACTCACTTACCCTAGGGGGGTTAAATATTATTGTCTGACTGTTGTCAGATGTCTTCTGAGAGGGTATTATCCTGATCCCCTTGAGGCTTAGGCTTTTATGTGCCTGCGGGGTTGTTCCCCATTTACATTGTCTGGGGTCATTGACACGGTTTCTTTGGAGAGCCATTCTCTTTCGTTTAATTCCTACGTAGGCCTAGTCAATTTAGACCAGTTGGTTCTCTTTGAGAGGTCTGTGGTCAATTTCGACTAGCTGGTTCTTTTTGAGAGCTTTGATAGGATTAGTTTACAGATCCTCCTCCTGGTGGGTATGGCTGTTATTTAATTCAAAAGTTAAGGAATCTGCGGCTAGATATCTCTTATCAGATGAACAAGTTACTTTCCTTCGGTAATGTATTATCTGGTAGAGAGACAGTCTAGCTGTGGATTCCTTAATGCCCTGCCCATCCTCCCCTTTCTGCGAACGATATATCTGAAAGAGACACGTTAGTGACAGATTCCTTACCTTAGAATATCCCCAGGTGTCAGGCTGGATCCGGAAAGTTTTTTGCGTAGCAGTACCCTTGCGCTGCCGGTAGGCGGCGTCGTGCGGCTCCGCGTCCGTCGTCGGCGTCGTGATCGCCGGGATGACGTCGCGGGCAGTACTTAGGCGCCGCCCCTGCGCGCGCTGACTTCAGTTCTTCTTTTCCGCGCCAGCAAGCGCAGATCCGGGAAGAGCAGTGCCCTGGTCATTTTTTGACCATACTTTTGGTGAATTTTTTCACTGTTTTTCTATCAAGGTGTCGTAGGGATGCCCGGTTTCAAACGTTGCGGCGCCTGTGCTCGGATGATGTCCGTCACCGACCCGCATTGGGAGTGTCTCTTCTGCCTCGGCCGAGGCCACGACACGGAGTCTTGTACCGACTGCCAGGCCCTCAACCCGAAAGCTTTGCGAGAGCGGTCTCGAAAGCTCCTCGAGGCCCGGCATTCGGCCCGCTGAAGCCCCGGGTCGCGTGAGATGTCCAGGGGTCGATCGCGGAGTCCACACCGGTCGTCGGCATCGAAGTCTTCTTCGTCCGGTAAGTCAAAACACAAGAAGTCCAAAAAGCATCATCGCTCTAGGACTTCGCCCGCCCGCCTCGCGACTCGGCTGAGGCCCCTCCCCGGCACCGTCCCCGCGGCCCCGGACATGCCTGTGGAGTCGCCCCCGCCATACCCGCCCTTCCCGGGTTCGGGGGCGGATCCGGCCAAAGTGCAGGAATTCCTGTCGGCCATGGCCCGCCTCTTCGGGCCTTCAGGCCCCTCCGGTGCGCCTTCGGGCCCCGCGGGCCCTGATGGGGTTGCTCTGGTGTCGCCGACGGCTCCGGCCCCGGCGTCGCCCGTGCCTCCAGCCTCGATCCCGGCTCCGGCTTCGGCCCCGGCCTCGATCCCGGCTCCACAACCCCCATCGACGCCGGTCGACCTAACGACACCTACGCCGGCGCCGATGTCTCCGGTGCCGTTCTCGACGCCGCCTGGGGCTCCGAGCGGCGTCGTTCCCCAGTTCCTTCCGGCTCCGGACATGGACCCGGACCGACGTCGCTTGACGCCGGTTCCGGCGCCGATGAGACCTTGGGTCCCAAATGTCCCTCCTCCCCCTTATTTTGAACCGGAGGAGGACCAGGAGGACTGGGAGGGGTCTGATGACCCTCTGACACAACAGTGTCAGTACGATGAGGACTAGACAGAGGGTCTAGGGGATGCTAGTGGTCTAGATACTTCCCCTGACACTGGCATGCTGTCTCCTCCCGTGGCTACGTAGGAGGGAGCAAATTTTGCAACGGTGTTGCGTAGGGCAGCTGGAGCCTTACGTCTCCAACTCCCTGCTGTGGCGGTCAAGGTTAATCTCTTGACAGAGGTGCTTCAGCCGGCAGCCTCCTCTTCGGAGCCTGTGCTGCCGTTTAACGACGCCCTCACTGATGTTCTTTTGGGCGCCTGGTCCAGGCCCAACACAGGGGCTCCTGTGGATAGGAACGTGTCCCGACGCCATCGCCCAGCTCCGGGCGACCCCCTGTTTCTCTCTGTCCACCCCACCCCTGAGAGCTTGGTTGTCCAAGCCTCCGCTTCCCAAACCGCCTTCCCTACCGCCCTCCGGATAGGGAATCCAAACGCCTGGATCAATTTGGGAAGAAGGGTTTTTCTTCCTCCAGTGCTGGCTTGCGGTCCGTCAACACCGCTTGCCTTTTGGGCCGATATACCCACTCCTTGTGGGATTCGGTGGTGGATGTTTTGCCCCAGTGTTCTGAGGAGGTCCAGACACTGCTTTCCCGCGCCATTGCGGAAGGAAGGGATGCGGCCAAACATACAATCCGATGTGGCCTTGATACCGCCGACTCGCTGGGCAGGTCTATTGCAACGACGGTGGCGCCACGACGCCACGCCTGGCTGAGAACCACTGGCTTTTCAGGGGATGTCCAGAATACTCTCATGGACATGCCCTTTGATGGAGTCGGTCTCTTTGGGTCCAAAGCAGACCATGCGTTGGAGCGCTTTGAGGACTCACGGGCTACTGCAAAGTCCCTGGGCCTTTCTGCTACACGCCTCCGCTGACTTCTGCTTTTCGCCCCTATCGTGGCCACGGTAGGGGCGCCCTTCACGTCAGCAGCCCAGCCACCGGCCCGCGCAGCAGGCGTCTTCGCGTGGACGTGGATTCCGCTGTGGCGGATCGGGCAACCAGCGTGCGGGTCAGGCCACCACCTCCAACCCGTCCGCGGCCTCCAAACCCTCCTAGTCCCTCCTTTCAGGTGCACAGCACGCCAGTAGGGGGCAGGGTCCGCCATCACCTTCCCCACTGGCGTACCATCACCTCGGACAGGTGGGTCTTGGACATTGTCCGAAGGGGCTACTCCCTCCCCTTCGAGTCCACCCCCAGCCATGCCACCTCAATTCCACCGCATGTCAGGGGATCACTTGGTGCTTCTGCAGAAGGAAGTCACGGCCCTCTTGGCCAAGAGGGCCATCGAGCATGTTCCGACCCCAGAAGTAGGGCGTGGTTGCTACTCCCACTACTTCCTGGTGCCCAAAAGGACAAGGAGGACATGCGTCCTATCTTGTACCTCCGGAACGTCAATCGCTTCCTCCGGAAGGAGAAGTTCAAGATGCTCACCCTAGCTCAGGTCTTGACTGCCCTCGACCCTGGAGACTGGTTGGTAGCGTTGGACTTGCAGGACGCATATTTCCACATCCCCGCCCTAGCCGGCCCACCGGCGTTACCTTCGGGTTCACGGTAGGCCCCGAGCATTTTCAGTTCACCGTGCTCCCCTTTGGCCTTACCAGTGCCCCTCGGGTGTTCACGAAAGTGTTGGCGGTGGTCGCAGCTCATCTGCGCCGGGCAGGGGTTTCAGTCTTCCTCTACCTCGACGACTGGCTGCTGAAGGCGGGCTTGTCCCAGGCAGTCGTCTCCCACCTCCAGACTACGGCCGAACTCCTGCACTCGCTGGGGTTCTCCATCAATGTGCCGAAGTCGCATCTGATTCCTTCTCCACAGCTCCTTTTCATCGGAGCAGTTCTGGACACGACGCAGTTTCGGGCCTATCCTCCCGAACGGCGAGTCCGGGATATTCAGGCTATGATTCCGATCTTTCAGCCTTTATCCTGGGTTTCGGTACGGATGACCATGAGGCTGCTGGGCCTCATGGCCTCCTGCATCCTGCTGGTCAATCATGCCAGATGGCATATGCGGGCTCTGCAGTGGGACCTGAAGTTCCAGTGGGCGCAGCACCAGGGCAACCTGTCCGATCACGTCCAGATCTCGGAGGGGACTGCAAAACAGTTGCAGTGGTGGCCTCGAACCGGCAATGGGTCATGGGCAGATCCCTCTCCCTTCCCCAGCCAGAGCACACAGTTGTGACGGACGCGTCCCTTCTGGGATGGGGCGGTCACATGGGAGAGGCGGAGATCAGAGGCCTCTGGTCTCCGGCGGAGTCCCGGCTCCATATCAACATTCTGGAGCTCCGGCGATCCTACTTGCACTCAAGGCATTCCTTCCCTCTGTCAAAGGGAAGGTAGTGCAGGTGTTCACAGACAACACCACCGCCATGTGGTACTGCAACAAACAAGGCGGGGTGGGATCGTGGACCTTTGTCAGGAGGCTCTGCGCCTCTGGACATGGCTGGAACATCAGGGCATGTTCCTGATGGTTCAACACCTGGCAGGTTCGCTGAACGCCAGAGCGGACGAACTCTGGCCGCAGGTGCATGATGGATCACGAATGGCGTCTTCACTCGGAAGTGGCGCAAGGACTCTTTCTACAGTGGGGAGAGCCTTGGTTAGATCTATTCGCCACCGAAGAGAACGCGCAATGTCATCAGTTCTGCGCGTTGGAATTTCCAAGGCGGCACTCGCCGGCGACGCTTTTCGTCACGAGTGGAGTTGCGGTCTGTTGTACGCCTTTCCGCCTATACCACTTCTACCCAGAGTGTTGAAGAAGATTCGGCACCGACCGGGCCCAAGTCATTCTTGTGGCTCCGGACTGGGCTCGAAGAGTTTGGTATCCCGAGCTACTCAATATGAGCGTAGATCCCCGATCCGTCTGCCTCTTCGGGAGGATCTTCTGTCGCAGCAGCAGGGGACGGTCCTCCACCCGAACCTGTCCAGTCTACACCTGCTTGCGTGGAGATTGAGCGGCGGCAGTTGATTCCTTTCGACTTGCCTCCCGAAGTTTGTGATGTGATTCTGGCAGCCAGGCGTCCCTCCACTAAGGTGGTATACGCCTGCAGGTGGAACAAATTTGTGGCATGGTGCACAGCAAAGGCTGTGAATCCCCTTTCTGCCCCTCTTTCTGAGGTCCTTCTGTTCCTTCTCTCTCTGGCCCAACAGGGTTCTGCCCTGGGTACCATCAAGGGTTATCTTTGTGCTATCTCGGTCTTCCTCAGGCTCCCTGATCAGCCCTCCCTTTTCAAGTCCCCTGTTGTTAACAGGTTCTTAAAAGGCATTACACACCTCTTCCTCCTGTTCCGTTTGTGATGCCTCAGTGGGACTTGAACTTGGTTCTTACCTTTTTAATGTGCGCTCCCTTTGAGCTCTCTACATAACTGTCCTCTTCGTCTTCTGACTCTGAAGACAGCCTTTCTGGTGGCCATCACCTCCGCTCGGCGGGTGAGTGAGCTCCAGGCTCTATCTTGCAAACCTCCCTTTCTGTCTGTTCATCCAGACAAGGTTGTTCTTCGGACGCGTCCGTCCTTCTTGCCAAAGGTGGTTACTGCTTTCCACATTGGGCAGACCATCACTTTGCCTACCTTCTTTCCGCCTCCGCATCCTTCCAGAGCGGAAGAGAGGCTCCACCGTCTGGACCCAAAACGTGCGCTCTCCTTCTATATTGACCGCACAAAACACTTCCGGGTGGATGACCAGCTCTTTGTTGGCTACGTGGGCGCCAAAAGGTCGGGCGGTGCACAAGAGGACCATCTCCCGCTGGGTTACCTTGTGCATCAAGACCTGCTATTCTTTGGCTAAGAAGGAGCCTCCTGTTGGGCTGCGTGCCCATTCCACCAGGGCAACGGCTGCTACCACGGCCTCAGGCCGCGGTGTTCCGCTGCCGGTTATCTGTCAGGCAGCTACGTGGGCCTCGCTGCACACGTTTACAAAGCATTACTGCCTTGACAGTCAGGTCCGGAGGGACGGCTTCTTTGGCCGTTCTGTCCTCCAGGACTTCCTTGTCTGATCTTTGTTCGCAGACCCACCACCGGGGTTGGTATTGCTGGGGTATCTATTCTAAGGTAAAGAATCTGTCACTAACGTGTCTCTTTCAGATGCACAAGTTACTAACTTGTGTAACGATATATCTGTAAGAGACAGTAGTTAGTGACAGATTCCTTACCGCCCACCCATCCTCCCCGTTCTGCGAACTGATTTCTAGGGTTAAGGACATCCCTTTCAGGGCCCTAGTATTTTTCAGACACCTGTGTCAGCTTCTTGCATGGCTCTGCGTTCCTGGCGCGGAAAGTCGTGTACAGAACTGACGTCAGCGCGCAGGGGCGGCGCCCAAGTACTGCCCGCGACGTCATCCCGGCGATCACGACGCCAACGACGGACGCGGAGCCGCACGACGCCGCCTACCGACGCGCAAGGGTACTGCTACGCAAAAAACTTTCCGGATCCAGCCTGACGCCTGGGGATATTCTAAGGTAAGGAATCTGTCACTAACTACTGTCTCTTACAGATATATCGTTACACAAGTTAGTAACTTGTGCTTCAAGTAAGGGTTATGCCCTTTTCAGTACTGGTTTTGGATACCAGTGATCACTGTTTCACGTAATTGTGTGATTCTACTTACCATTTGGTCTTACTTCATAATTCTTGACTCGATATTGTCATACTTTTCATTTCCATTTGCTTCGTTATAACAATGCGTCTTTCCTTATGAGCCTTGTCTGGGTATTATCATACAATTTATTCCATTTTCTAATTATGTTTTAAAGATACATTGATCTTTTTAGGCACTCTGTTTGAACAGCCAGTTTCTATAGTGGCTTTGTGTTTTAGCGCAGAAGGTTTCACAGAAGAAACTGACGTCCGCGTGCCGTAGGGGGCTTATATGACTCCACTGAGTCAATGTCATCACGGAGTCGTAAGGTGCTGTTCCCCGGCGTGCAAAGATACTGCTGAAAATTTTTCTGATCCAGTCTGACGCCTGGGGAGAATTCAAAAGCTAAGGAATCTGTGGCTAGACTGTGTCTCTACCAGATAATACGTTACCGAAGGTAAGTAACTTGTTTATTTACATGGGTTCTAAGACCAGCCTTCCCAGGTACTGGTCATAGTTCTACTCTTGAAAGGAGCAAAGGTTTAAGCTAATCACACCACAAATCTTTTCACCACTATGCTGCAAATTTCATCCGGGTCAATAGCTCAAACATTCCTGGGACTTGCAGGTATATTCTCATAAAAAGTAACCGCTCTAGAGTCTTAATCAGGAGAGCAGCTAATGCTGTTGTCATATTTTAGCTTTAACCTGTCAGTGAAGGAACTGTAGTCTTTTGTCTCTAGGAATTTTTCTCTTCTGTGGGAATTAATTAAATCAGCATATTTTGGACCTTATGACATGTTTGCTTCCTTTCTTGTATTTCTTTGTTGCTCTTTCTCAGTCTATTACCTTCAGTTTATTATTTTCTCATTGATGCTGCTACTTTGCCTAAAGAAAAAAAAAGTTTAATTTTTTGTCTTAAACTTTTCCCTTTTTTTTTCTTAAGTCTGGCTCTGACAGCACAGCATTCATTTTACTTATGTAATCACTAGATAAAGAGCTTTTAGAAGCAGTGCTGAGAGAGGAGTTTGGGGTCCGCCCACATGTTGGTTTTCCTCTCTACAAGCTTTTGATTGGGGAATGAGATGCATGCTTCTGCTGAAAAAACAGTGTTTGTATGGCAATGCTTGTCTTGTTGGAAAGATTATGGCACCACCATTTTCAAAATAGCTCTTTTACCCAGCATTGAGGGAACTTTATTCCTTTTTGCAAGTTTATCATTTGCATTTGTGTAACCTTTCCTATGTTTCTGTCATTAAACCCACCTCTAGAAAGTGTTTATATTGATACGCAAGGAGGAATCTAAAAGTTTGCATTCATTGTTCTCCTATAGCAGAATCAAGTATCAAAGGAAATACATTGGATTTGGTGTAGTTCACCTTGAACCCATCAGTAAAAAGAACTTTCCAAATATTTGCTGTATTGCGGGATTTTATGTGGCTGAATGGGTAACTGAACAATATGTCCTCCGCGTATAATGCTGTAACAGTGACCCTCATCTTCTCTCCCAATGCTGCAGCCCTCATGCTGTTGACACAAGAGAAAGGGGTTTGATTTGTTTTGGACACTATTTAGTGGACTTTTCTATTGCCTCTGGAAAGGGATTCATGGCCATCAGCATGTGCAAGTGAGATGGGGCAGTTCTGCTTGAAGCAAATCTTGATCCAGAGATCAGCCAGAAAATATACCTATACCTTTGTGACACAGGGCCTTGGGTTAGCCACTAGCTACTAAGGGAAGTCAAAAGCACTTTCTCCAATGAGAAAAACTATAGCAGCTTCCTTTTTGCACCTCTAGTTAAAAGTGAAATCTGATGTAACAGTCTAATGGCCTGTGGTGCCCATACACAGCACAATAGTGGACTGATCTTGGTTGCACTAGAGTGGGAACCACCAGGATTAATCTTTTATAAATTATTATGGCCCCCATTTTCCTGTTATGTTTCAGTATTGAAAGTGATCTAAATGAGCACATTGTATTTTCTGCTTTGGGTAACATAATGAGTGTTTATTATCTAAGCTTAGGGTCACAGCACTTAAATGTTAGTAGTTTAAGTAAAAGATCATGACAATCCCAATAAAATGCCACTCCAGTACTACCGCTGCCTGACATGCTCTGCTTGACTAGTGTTAGCAGTAGTTCTTATTCTAGCACATCTCCTTTAAGTCCCATAGCTGCCTCTTTTCAGGCTTGACAATTTACTCTAAGCCAATGGTCAACGCATGTTCATTATACAATACCGATTGTCAAGATGCCCATTGTGCTTGCTCAGTGCATTCATACATATCAATAAAGATGCTGGCACAGAAAAATAAATAGCTGCATTTGATGATCCCCTTGCCTGCTTGTCGACAAGCCTGAAGTCCTACCAGACTAGTCCCTTTCTATATGCTGTCTAAAGTAACTGTATTTGCATACTCAGTCAGCAAGTTATTGTAACCTTGCACCAAAATGTTAGAAATCATTTCTCGAAGACGAACCCCCTCTGGATTCCCCAGGGTTTCCACAATTAATGTTTAGTCCGCCAAATTAGTCTTGCTGTTTTCAATGGCTTTGTTGATTCCCAGGTGCAGCGATCACCAGGTTACTTTGCTTCTCATATTTTAAACGAACGATTTGTGTTAATCAATTTCTTTTTATAATGTAAAAAATTGACTGGGCATTTAAAGTTATTTGATCTATCGTTTCTGAGTTGGTATGCCTCTTCAACTTCTGGAGTAAGCTTGCACTGCTCGACCTCACGACCTTGAGAGCCACATGCCTCTAGGAAGTCTCTTGGCTAGCCAATATGGACTGTTCAAAGAGTATGGGCCCACATTAATAGTAATAACCTCTCTTCTGTGGTTATGTTTTATAGGTCGTTATCACCAGCTTACAGGAGTCCAGATCGCTTTAGAGAGAGACCGTTTCATGACAACCACAGAGGTGAGTTTAGAGGATTTAGAAGAGGCCCAAGAAGACCTATGCACTTTCGAGATGAATGGAAAAACAATCAAAATGATGGAAGATTTCCACCGCATAACAATATGCCTCATAGACCTTATGAACGCCGATCAGCTTCACCTAACTTCAGACGATCACCTTCTTTTGACAGCGTGAATAGATATAAACCTTATAGAAACTTTTCACCTCCAAGAGGACTAGGTAATAGAAGATACCCCTTTCCACCTCATCCACCCAGATACCCAGAACAAGCGCCATACAAAGACAATGAATGGGAATTTCGTGAACAGAGACCACAAGGTCGATATATGGACCATAAGATAAGACCGTTTCGAGGTGAACGCGGTGGGAGACCTTTTCGTGGAACATTTTCAGGTTCACATCAACGTGGTGGTAGATGGAATGAAAATGACAACTTTAGGCATCAGAGGATGCCAGCAGATGATTTTTCACAATTTCAACGAAGAAGTCCTGAAGGATTTGGACCTAGGAACTCTTTCCATAAAAGGTATTGAAATACAGCATTTCGCCTTGTTTGCTAAAAAGTCTGTCTCTGAATATAGATTGCTTTTATTTTGATGGGGCACAGTTAATAATAGTCAATGGCTAAACCTTTCTCTTGTTTAATGACACTTTACTTTACATTTGACATGAGCTTAGATACCCTCACGGGTGATAAGTTGCGCTATATAAATCTATAAACAAACATTTTGAGGTATTATTGCTTAGTTGGCCTGTATTCACTTCAACTTGTTCTGAGCAATGGTTTTACATATATAAATTCTCTTATTCTTCTCTCTAGTGCAAGTGTAAACTGCTTTATATCAACACAGGTTTCCTGAAGATCACGAGTTCAAAGAGTATGGGCCCATACCTAAACGAGGAAGAGGAATGGAGAGGCACGGAGACCGTGACCCAGAAAGACATCCCAGATGGACACCAGATCGTTCTCCACCGTTTACCAGAAGGGGACCAGAACGCTTCAGTCCCAGAGCTCGTTCATCTGTGGAGAGAGAGAATGCAGGACATTCAACGGTATCGAAGGTACCATTAAATTTCAGTCCCAAGCCTCAAAGATATCAAGAGGGTAAGCAAACCTTTCATGGCCAAGGTGCAAAGAGTGCAAGGTGGGAAGACCGAAAGGGTAGTGTACCTAGAAATTCTTCACATGATAAAGATATTGAGGTTAATCGAGATAAAAAATACGGCCAACTGAAGAAGCATCACATAAAGCAGACTTTAAGAAATATCCAAAAGACCATGGGGAGGAAAGGCCTGTATCTAGCAAGTCAAAGGAAAGGGTAAAGAAAGATGACGGTGATGTACGCCCTGCATCGAGCAAACCAAGAGAGAGAGTTAAAAAAGAGGATGCTGATGTGAAGTCTGCGAAGGGCAAATTAAAAGAAAGGGTAAAAAAGGAGATTGACCCTGAAAATGATCCGGACTCTACCACTAGCATGCATGAGAAAATTCAAACCCTTTCCGAATTTAAAACGTCTGCAAATGAAAGTCCAAGAACGAAGTTGATTACAGTTAAAGTGGATATGAAGAAAATGGAGAAGTACAGGTATTTTGTTTTTATCTTCCCTTACTCTCTTCCTATTTTTTACCCCCTTTGCACTGTGAGGCTGTGTTTAAAAAAATAAAAATAAAAAATAAAATTCATGCTTCTTTCTTGGGTTAGCATTTGTGAAGATAAGAGAATTCTTCCTTTCTTGAAGTAACACATGGCATGATTACAGTAATAAGTTGACTGGTTTTTCCAGCTCTCAAATACAGACCTGACCACGTGCGCTTTATTAGCATTGTTGTCATTAATCTACTAAAAAAAGTTTCTTTCCTGCTACCAAAAATAAAATCTTGGGAATTCTTTAAAAAACAGATCAACAAGAAATGAAGATGGAATGTTGGATCCCCGTAATCCAAACACATTAGATGATTCGGAAGATAATAATTGCAATATAAACCATGGAATAAAACAGCATGGATAGTAATATTGCAGATCTCAAGGTGCCCTTATTTACAATGTACATGCATTCAGCATGCTGCTGCGGTCTTAGTAAAAATAAAAATCATCCATCCAATAAGTCAATTAATACAAGGATCGTTGGATACCGGAGATGTTTATCTGGAGATTAATTTTGGTTTTTGTCCTTTGATCATAATTCTTTCTTCATCCAGAAGTCTTCACTGGCCTTGCTTTACTGTCTACTTTGAAACAAGATAACAAATTCAATGTGGCAACATTCTTCTGATTTATGATATTCAACAGGCCTTCCAGAGCTTTGGCTCTGCATTTGAAATTTTTATTGAGCACCATATGCAATCAGTGGGCATTGCTATTTTAAGAGGCATCGCTGGAGAGTGCATTGAACTTCTTAAAAGCCTTGTGGTTCATCTTGTTTGAAGACGTAATTAGAAATATTTCTATATCACACCAAAGTAATTTAGATGGTTAAAGTATTATTCTTCATGTCTAAACCAATATTTTAAGAACAACGACTAGTGGAATCCTGAGAATGAAGCAATACCGCATATGAATGTGTTCTTAAACTGGGTATTGAGAAAGTATGTATGATAGAGTTCAAAGAAAGAATTTCTTTTTCTCATTATGTGCACGGCTACGGAACGAAATAATGTTTGCAGATGTATTTTTTTTTTTCTCCGTGCTTCAACAACCATAAAGCGCATTGTTGGCATTTTTTGAACTGATTATGAAAAACAATGACGCAGAGCACAAAGATCTAGTGCACAACTAGATATCTTACCTGAATGAAGATTGGTGGTATTGGGCAGTATCCCATCCTCTCTGGAAATATTTGATTCACCATTTGAATTTTATTGTGAAAAACCAGGGCCCAGTTTATTTCCATTTGTGACATGGCAATTAAAGGACAAAACCGCAGGACAATTTAAACTGCAGCAATAAAACAAAAGTCAAGGGAAATCTTTGAAAAGTATTTTGTTTAAACACGATCTTCAAAAAACACCCGGAACATCTGTCAAACGGATTAAATGTTTGTTTCAAATGTGATGGATTCCTTTCTCCAGAAAATGCCAGAGAAGGCCACGTGAGCTGAGAGTGGGGAACAGATGGCGGAGAACCAAAATCATTTGAAAGTGTTGGAGCAATTGCATTGATGCTTAAAACTTAGAAATCTGGAGCTTGAACATATAAAGTCTGTTTTTGTTGGAAAATATTGATTTCACAGCCAAATTGCTGATGTAATCTATTTCAGCCTGTTCGGATGAAATGTTTAAGAGCGACAGGATTATGCAAGTTTTGTCAAGATTATATGCGCTACAGAACACACACTGGATTCTGCAGTGATGGAAAAACAGAGGCTTGACAATGAAACCAGGCATCTAACTTGAGCTTTGATGATGGATACTTGCACTTTTAGAAATATTACAACATTGAACATTTTGGCATCAAAATTTCCATGATAAAGTTCGTTGGTAGTTGATAACCTGTGATAACAGCATTTCCTGATTCACCGTTTTCCAAGCCAGAAGAAAGTTGCATGAAGTTTTTTCCTAGCCTCACGAAGTTTTCCACTCTAACGTACACCTCCGTAGTTGACAATCCTGTTATGACGTATTTTTTAAATCCTTTTGAGCTTGAAAGCTTGTGAAACACACATCTGAATGTTTCATAGAAGTGACAAAAAAAGTTAAAAACTAGTATCCGATGATTGGGTGAATAATAATGTCTGACCATAACATTTCATCATGAAGTGAACAAGGAACTACCTCTAATGATGCTTTGACATAGGGGTTCAAGAATCATTTCCCAAGGTAAGTCATTTTAGATATTATGACTATATTTTCCAAGAGTTTACTCGTGAACTATTACTTCATTGGTGTGTATATAACGTGGTTCTTAAATGCCAAAAGAAAGTTAAAATGCAAATAGGGGAGATTTTAACCAGGATTGTATTTACACTTTTATTAATTTGTTTTTTATTGAATGTTGGTGCTCAGTGTTGTTAGAACTTTCATTGTGTACAATATTTCAGGCTTAGTTCTGGCAGCACAAAAGAGAGACAGGTGTCCCAAGATTTGGTTGCTGCCAGCAAGAAAGAGGAAAGTTTTCATCCAGTGTTTGAACACATTGACTCTGCAAGTCAGAGCGGACAGAACTCGCCAAAAAGCAAATTTATTCAGGATGTCATCACCATTACTCATCATGTGAAAGGTGAGCGTCTTTTTGTTTTAATGTATGCTATATGTGGTCTGTTGTGGGTACATATGTGAAAAAAGTTTAGTGGGAGACTTTAAGCCACATTTAAAGAATATTTTCTTTCTGAATTTGTGGGACATGATTAGCTTTAAAATGTACTGGATAAAAATATATGGTCCTCATTGTTTTTTATTGTATAATGTTAGTAATAAAAACAATGATGACATAACCTGGTTATCATAGCGACAGCTTGTGTTGCTTCAAGTTGAAGTGTATCTGGAATTGTTATTGTAGATGACAGACAAGCATTCCTAAATGGCTGATCAATATAAATGAGCAAATCCAATGAGGATCTTATTTGAAAATTTATTTTTTCTAAACCACAATATTTCAGAGGAATGGTGGCTCTCTTCCTTTCTCATTCTAGTCAGGATGGGACCCCTTGGTACAGAAGATTGATATTTGTCATTGTGATGTATTTGCTAATACCAGATGAGCACTTGTATCCCATCAACCTCATTATGTGACCCAAGCTTTAGCCAGTGAGGTGGAGTGACTGAGACCCCCTTCCCTGAGCCTCTAGCTCCCAGATTTTTCCACCGTTACTTTGTGAGAGGAACACTTGAGGGCAGCTCTACATTCAGTTTTTTTTTAGAGCAAAAAGCTTCAATTTCACTTTGGAAGTGACATGTTTTTAGCACTGTTATTTAGCTTTTTTTTTTTTTTTTGCCTTCCTGCATCGTAATGGCGTAGAGGAGAAAAAGAAAAAGTAATCACTTTTTTTTTAAAGTGCTGAGTGTTGCAGAAGATTTGTTTATGTGAATGACAAGCATAGGTTTGTAAAACGTGCCTTCGTTTTGACCACGATCCCAAAAATGTTATTTGTGTCATGACCTAAAAAGATTTAAAGGATTATGACCGGGGTTACTTTGTTGGATGAAGATGTCTCTGCACCAGCAACTCCTGTTGCTGTCAAGAAAAGAAGGTTGGAGGCTATCTTCTTGAGTCAAAAGTTGACTTGGAGAATAAAAGTAAGGAGCAATTCACTAAGCGCAGCCCAAAGACTGAGTTTCTTTGTCAGCCGGATACTGTAAATTCGAACAAAGCTGAGGTAGAAATATTTCCTTCAGGTAACGAAGCAGCAACATCAAAAAAACTTTCAAGAGAGGAAAATGAAATTTCATCAGACTCCACGACGAGAAAAAAGATATGACAATAATTTGCTGTGTAAATCTTCAATGATGTCCAAGTGTTGACAAATAAGCAAGTCCAAGAAGGGTTAAAGACTATGCCAAGGAAATAACGGATAACGCAACAATCGAGGGTTTCATCGAATAGGCTGCCAAGTACAGATTCAATGTTGCTAACAAACTCAAATCATGGAAATCGTCATTCAAAACCGACAGAAGAAATATTCACATAGGCATTTGCTTCACCAACTGCAGCAGAACCAGCATTGTTGATGGATCAAAAAAGTTTTCTTTTCCCCACAATACAACCCATCGTTGACGGCTGAGAAACAGTAGAAGGCAGTAAAGACCACTTTTACAACAGTGATTAGTTGGTCAATTTCAGCAAAAGTACCACTACAATCCATGTTGGTTTCACAATTAAGCATTTATTTTTAACCACCAAAACTGTAACCAGAACCAGTAGTAATCGGGGATGAAGAGGATTCACATGACAAATACAGCAACAAAGAACTGATTGAAACGTTAGTTTCATCCGAGGATCAAGGAGAGAAAAATCAGCAAGCCCAGGCTAATTGAATATTGAACTTAACTGAAAACCCCTGCTGCACACAAGTCGCACCGAAGCTGTTACTTGAAATCTCCAGCAACCACCAGCTCTTTGTCAGTAATGCATGCTAAACATCTTCCATGTGCTCATATGATTCAAATTCAGTAGATTTGATTTTTTCTTGCAACAGATGTTTACAGTCTTTTATGTCGCTCTATCCTCCGTAAATCCCAAATACACCAAAGCTGCAACCGTCAACAAGTGTTACAAAAGAAGTTGATAATTTACCTGCAGTAGCCAAAGCCAGGGCTTTCTTTGCACTAACTACAACAGCTCCACAAACAAGGCAATACCAAGACTGTCACAACCAGATCCTTTACATAGGATGCTGATGATGGCACTTTTGCCTCATTTGATGGTTCTCAGAATGATAAAGATCAGCGAGACTTGCATCGTTAAGCTGGCCATAGACGGTGTATCTCTAGACTACTGGGCACAAATCACTTGATGGAATTGGCTGATTTTGTTTTGCCAATGATGCAAATCTGTAACCTGCCCCAAAAAATTCCCCAAGTGGTGATCTAGGCCAATATCATTCTTTGGTGTAACAATTATCTAATAAGTTTAGTCTACCCTCTGCAGCTATGGCAAAAGCATGCCTTTTTTGGCTTTAAGGGAAAATCATGGAAAACAATTGGAGCAATCCCAGTTATCGAGCCTCTTTGGAAAGAAGGACTTTAGCATATGAAGATTCCTATGTCTCCAGCAGTAAAAATCTCAAGATCGGAAAATATAGTGCCAGAATCATCACTGTTAGAGACTTCAGAGAGACTTTTCCAGACCTAACCACTAGATGGCGGAATAATGCACAGCTTGTTAATTCAGAAAGTTCTTCAAGTTGCAAAAATACTTCTACCGGTAAAGTAACCATTTCGTTATGTCTACTGAACCAAAGAAAGGCAGTCATTAATTTCAATAGCTGCAAAGAAACCTTTAAGCGCCATGTACTGCACTTCCAGAAAATAAATATGGGATGCTATAGAGAGAGCAAATAAATGCATCCTGAGCAGCATGTCTAAAAAATTTCAACCGCCTCTGCCATAGTTGCCAGGTACAGTAGGCAACTTTGTAATGACCTCTCCTAATTTCTTCAGAAATTGCCAAAGGATGACAGGGTGCTGCCCTATTAAAGGAAGGTGAGCAGGCAAAAAAAAAACGGGTTCGGATAAAAAGCATTCTGGTTAGGATCTCTGTAAAAGGCAAGATTACTGCACTTACGATCCTCTTTACTGGGAGGGTCTTTATCAGAAAGGCAATAATTTTTTAAACTGCAGACCGGCAACTTTTACTAGGGGACTTACAGGGGTGCTAAAGGTCTTGCCTATTGGTGAACAGTTGCACAGTTACCTTATTTTTACGGAAAGAGCACTGGCAACCTGGTTAGCAGGAACCCATTGCACTTCAGTCAAAGTTGCATCAAATACCAGGCAAAAAATGGGGGAGACAGTGTTAAAAATGGGCTCTTTCCTACACCCGTACATTGTGCTCATACGCTCATCGCCAGTTTCTATGATACGAAGTAAACAGACAGCATTATCCATTCAGAGCCCTTCCATTCGGTCTCACAAGTGTTCATGAAATGTATGCTGTCAGTTACAGCCTGCCCTTGTCTGAACAATTGCACAGACTACCTATATCTAGAAAACTGGCTGGTAAGAGTATCATCATAAATTCAGTCACAGAGAGCAATTCAGTTCAGTGTCCACCTTCGCGAGGCTAGGCCTAGCCATGAACATCAAAAAATCCAAGATAGAGCCTGCAAAAGAAAACATTTTCTTGAGGGCGAGAATTATTTCCTGCATTTGATTCTTAATCCTCTTATGTGGTAACTGAGAAATTCAAAAAAGGTCTGTTAGGTTGCATGTCTTCATGCATCTAGTTGCTTCCACAATGCGGTCTGGGGTCAATGCATGAAGAGCTGAACCTGCAATTGATACAGGACGAAGTACAAGATCTATACAACTCAAATTATCAGGCACAGCCTCACATGGCGGATGAGAGAAAGAAACACTTCCCAGCCTTGCTGTTAATGCCACCTGAGCATCAAATTTCAATTACTTACAGATGCTTCCATAACAGAATGGGGATCACTTCTACAGAAAAAGTTTGAGTGAACCGTGAAGCAGTTTGGAAAGGTCAATGCACAGAAATTTCCTAGAGGTGAGAGCAGTGCGGCTTGCACTAAAGGCATTTTGCATTTAGTGCAGAACAATTATTAATACACACAGACAGTACAACAACAATGTACTATATAAAGGAACTGCTCCAATAGGAACAGTCCAGCCCAAAATCCCAGGCTAGATCCTCTCTGGACCAGAGCATCCTTAGACCGGTTTTAGCTTATTTGGGCCTCTTCAGTTGGGTACAGCTTTGTTCCAGTTGCACAGTGAGCATGATAACACGTCTGACTGTCCTATTAAACGCACAAAAGATGATGGGTGGAATGCTTGTAAGTAGTCTAACCACAGAGGGTCAGAGAAGACCTGGCTTTCCAGTTTGTGCTGGACTGTCCTGGTTAGAGCAGGACCAATGCTGATTTGCATATGGCTAAGTCTAATCTGAGATGGAATGGTGGGCAAAAAAGTGATAGGTTGCAATGCTTCCCCGAGCTGTTGACAGTTTTGACTAATTGCAAGAATTCTCCTCCATCACCTTTCGTCTGTTTTAAGTTAATGCCAATGCTATTATGTTCAGCTAAAGATGCATCCGATGGCAAGAGGTTCAGAAGTGCATCTTGCTTGCAGACCCAGGTGAAGTGGAGTATACAGTTGTGATTAACCTGGGCAAAGAAGCTGTAAAACAACGGATGCTTGGGACATCTGGTGCCGCCAGCCCCATGCTCATTTGTTTTTCTTTCGGGTCAGGTTAAAATAGGTTTAGTCCTTCCACAGGCTGTGTCCTCCAGCAGTACAAGACTGGAACAGTCATGGTCAGATCAGAGTGCTATCCAAATGCTACTTATATAAAATGGTAAAGTTTTGCAGTCTTTTCGTGTTTTAACCTCCCTTTGATCTAGGCACCTGGCAGCTACTTTATCTTCCTCAGTCTGAGCTTAACGGTCGAAGATGAGGATCTTCAGTAGAAAGCCCAAGCCCACCCCATTTTTCTCAAAAGAAGGTTCCACTGACCTACTCACTAGATTTAAGAAGCCCCGCCCCCTCTATAGTGGATGGAAAAGACTCCCAACCCCCTCCCCCAACCACCCTCCCCTCAGTATCACTTGTGAACCTAAATTGTAAAAGGTATATGTGTCCTCTCTGTAACAGAAATTAGTTAAATTATGAACCTTTCACACCTGACCCCATCCAGGCCACCTCTCCCCACAATCGGTATCCCACCAGTTTCTGCAGATGAAAAGCTCATCCTTTTAGGATCCGTGAAGGCTGTTACCACCCTCTACAGAGAGGGGCACAATATTACTTTCACTAGGCCCTTGTAAAGGGGAAGGATTCACTCCATCACAGATCTTACTGCTCTCATCTAATATCATCCCTCCCTTGCAGATGTTTAGTGGTAACTCTAGCTCTAATCCTGGCAGCGATACAGAACAACTGGTTGTGTTCAGTAGAACTGAACTGCAGATATATAAGAAACCTCTCTTTTTTTGCATTGCTAAATTATCATTGTCATTTTAGGGAACTGTCCTTTTTAGGTCGAAGCCTACCAGGCAGTGCAGCTGTCTGGTTTGCTAAAGAGATCTTGGGGACCTTAAGAAACCTTCCCTGGGAACGCATTCCGCCCGTTGCTTACTATTGACTTTGTGGTTTGTAACTCACATTTTCTGCCTGTCTTGTTTGCTGCCTTTATTTGTTTTAGGTTGTCCAGGTTCAGTTTGTCCCTCCCGAGGATCTAAGGCTTTTCACATTTCCCCTCCTTGTATTCTTCCACTAGTGCTCCTTTCTGTAAACAGGCCTGTAAATCTTGTTCTTGTCACGTTTGCTGTGCATTCAAAGACCGAGGTCAAATGTCAGACTCTGTCTTCTGTGAGAGCTTGGTGTTTACTTTTCTTTCTCTGACTTCAAAGTGGGTGGATTTATATGACAATCTTGCTGGATACTGGGGGTTTCTAGCACACAACATTTAAATGAACGGAAAGTATTTCAGAATATATCAGAATTAGCAAAGGTTAAAGATAAGTTATATTTAGGAAAACTTGAATTCTTTTTTGTATACAAACCCAACTTAAACTACACAAACATTAGAAATTCGCTATTTAGCTCTTCAATTTAGGATTTATGCACACTTTCAAATTACTATGTGATAGTTATAACTCACATTTATAGCTACGCACCATCTTTAAATTATTATAACTCGCGCACCTGTCTACATAGTCTTGTCATCTCACTCGCCACACTACATGAAACTATAACTCGCCAATGTAACATGCAGTGTGTTGTGGCAAATCATGATTTGAGTTGTCGAAAGTGTTATTATTGTAATGATTCACATGATACAACTTGCGTATTATGCAAAGGTATAGCTAGTCCATGTTGAAAGGACGAGTTATAGCTAAACTAACCTCCCAAAGGCAGCCAACCCCTTACGCTGCACGCGGCCTTCGGCTGTGTAGGGCAGGGGCTTGGCCACAGGCACCTCATCCCCCAGGGCCATATATATTTTAGAGGGGATTGAGACCGCGTGCCGGCCTCCCTTCCCGAGCCTCATTATACCCTGGGGGACCCCATCCCTTAGGGCCTTATTTGTCTATTTTTTTTTGTAAACTTTATTTTTCAATTTTAAGAAACTTAACTCAGCAGGTAATATATAGGTACGGTAAACAGCACTGTCCATGAAGTAAGCATTAAAGTACACAATCCTAAGACCTACAAGTAAGTAACCCCCCACACATAATGCCCTTAGACATTTCAAGCCCCCCACACACACACCCCTCATGTTGATCGGCCATAGCCCCTATTCGTGCGGAGGACTGTATCTCTCTAGGGGGTTATGTCTGTGTCATCCGAATCATCCGAGTTATCTCTACCCTCTTCAGAGTCCGTGGTGTTCTTAGGGTCTACCAATCTATTAAACATGTCCCTCCATAGTTGAAGTTCTTTCTCTACCTTTTCATCAAGTCTGCACAACTTTATATGAATCTCCTCTGCCAGCGTCCATTCCGCAACGTCCTTATGTAACAGTTTTGTTTCAGGGGCTTGTCCATGTTATCGCTACCTTGCGCCTGGCAAGCACCACTGCCAATTGCTCAAATTTTTATGCCATTTTACGTCCTTTTCATCTTTTAATGCTACCTAACAAACAACGTGGCGTTTTGTTCTATGTGGAGATGCGTGACCTGCATCAGTTCATTCACCACTTGCGTCCTGAAGTTTATCACATTTGGACACTCCCAGGCCAAATGAACAAACCCCACACCACTCGCTCCACAACTCGGACAATTGTCCGTCCTGGTCGGTGTTATACGTTTAAGACCTGTTGGTGTCGAATACGTTATGTGTAAGAAATTATAATGTAACAACTCAAATCGGGCATTGCTGGAAACTAGTTTAGTAGGTGCACACGCTTGTGTCCACTCCTCATCCCCCAGAGATATTTCTAGTTCCCTGGCCCCCACCACCCGCCCAAGGGGTGCAGGGTATTGTCAAGGATACGACTCCTATGATTAACCTGATTTAGTCTCAGCCTTTCAACCCCCAAACAGAACTTCTTGTCACCCTTGACATAGTCACTATATACTTACATACCCCAGGACAAAGGAATAGAGGTTATTATAAAACATCTGAACCACCGCCAAGCACCTCATGAAGTCCCCACAGAGTTCATTACTTCACTATTGGAAATTGCCCTAACTAAGAACTATTTTTTGTTTCAGGACAAGTACTATAGACAGTGCAAAGGCACGTCTATGGGAGCTATTTTTGCTCCAAATTTTGTGATTCTGTTTGTAGATGACATCGAGACTAACATTGTCCTTAACGCAATGAACCTCCATCTAGGCAAGATTCGCCTGTGGCGCAGATATATTGATGACGTTTTCATTATCTGGGGTGGTGACTCTGTTGAACTACAAGACTTCTGCAACTGGCTCAATAACATCCAGCCAGACCTTAAATTCACACATAACTATGACAACACCAAAATAGACTATCTAGACGTCACCATAAAAAGCCACAATGGAGAGCTATACACTACACTATTCAGAAAGCCCACAGAGAGGAATACCCTTCTCCAGTACAACAGTCAGCTCGCACCCCAGGGCCCTCCGAGACGGACTGCCCTTTGGTCAATTCCTTCGTATCCGAAGGAATTGTAAATTTAAGGAGGACTTCTTCCAGGAAGCTGAAATCCTATGCAAAAAACTCATGGAGAGAGGATACCCAAGACGACTAGTGAGACGTGCCATGAAAAGAGCTTGGTACTCACATCGTGAATACCTCTGTCAGACCAGAGAAAAGACACCTCTATCCAGAATTACATGTGTCACCACATACTGCCCCGTGAGCAACAAACTCACTAAGCTGATCAAAAAACA
This sequence comes from Calotriton arnoldi, assembly GCA_963921515.1. Classification (NCBI taxonomy): domain Eukaryota; kingdom Metazoa; phylum Chordata; class Amphibia; order Caudata; family Salamandridae; genus Calotriton; species Calotriton arnoldi. The sequence goes on along the minus strand of CAWUFW010001956.1, from coordinate 2,398,367 downwards.
CTGGGCAGTGCTCGCACCTCTGGACCTTATCTCAGGAGCACCTCTGTTCTCCTTCAAGCGTGGTCGCAATATCAAGGACCATTTAGTAAGGGCTCACAAACCCACTAGAAAGGACCAGTCTATTCATTCCTACCTCAACCTTCCTCCATTGCAAGGCCATTTTAAATGTAACAACTGCATGGCATGTGAGTCCACGGTGAACACCACATTTTTTGAATATGGAGACTCTAAGCACATCCTAAGATCATTCACAAAATGTAATTTACTGTATTGAATGTCCATGTAAACTGCGATACATTGGCCAAACAACCCAAAAAATCAAGGCCAGAATCTCTCAGCACAAAAGCAGGATCCGCTGCAAGATCACGACTGCTCCCCTAGTAGAACATTTTCTACAGAAAGGACACACAGAGACCGAATTCACCTGGCAGGTGGTTGAGAGCCTACATCCGAACTCCAGAGGCGGCAACCAACAGATGACCCTGAACAGATTGGAATGTAAATGGATTTTTAAATGCCGAACTATTGAGAATGGACTTAATTCTATGGACGAATGGAATACTTGCGCCTAGAATCTGTCTAACTGTGGTGGCCCACCCGACATCTAGCCGTGTAATTACATCCTCCACATGGGTCACGGTCCCATCATGCTGTTGCCATCATGTACTTCATGAACATACTATCAAATGGTTTTGTATAAATATGTATACTCATCACTGCTGCTTCTTCCCTTAACACTCTGCAACATTGTATTGCACATCCAAACACTATCTGATTTAAATGCTGACAGGCGGTTCTAAACCAGATACGAGACTGCGAGTTGCGTATGCTTTGGTTGTTTACCGACACTCCTTATGTGCCCTGTATTCTTAAATTATTTCCGCGCATGTCTTAATTGACCGCCGTTTTCGTTTCTATTCTTTCATTCTTTTCACCAGCGCGCGGCAAAAACACACGCAGCTGCCACTAATTACGGCACCGCCCTCTGTGGCCGGCCACGCCCTCTGTTTACTATTAAAACCCCTTCCGGCCGTCAGCTGCTTCCTCGTACTCCGCGCGTCCACCACATCGCCTGCTGGCATTTGACTCCACGCACTGGGACCGTCAATTAGTAAGTACCTTCCCTGCCTATTCACTCGGGTTCCTAAATTAGAGACCCTGTGCCCCCTTGCCTGATACACCGTGTCGGTTTTCTTCACAGATTTCCGACCCAGCGCCCCGATTCAGTTTGCCCTCGATTGAGTAGCTGATGCGGCATCTCATCCCTGCCCCATACTCCGGCTACGATTCCCTCTCCGAGCCGTGGTACAGCCTTCCCTTGATTGCCTGCGTTGCACACCCGGGTATCCCATCCCCAGCCTTCAGTCAACGTCCGGCCTTGTTACCAAATTTTTGCTGGTAATTTATAACCCCCATGTAAGTACCTGCTTGCTGTAGCTAATTCGTCACACTTCATGTAGTTAGGTTTTCTGTCCTGACCCCTTGCGGCCCTCCCCACAGATCCCACTCCAAGATCGTGGTGTCAGCATTAATCGGGCACTCAGCCCCATCGTTTTTGCCATGGTCCTCATCAGCTGTCTCTTCATGCCCCGCTAAAGCTAAATTCAGTAAGTGTCTTTAACACAGCAATTAATACTAAACATGCGATTTTCTGGGCCAGCCAGCCTGATTCTACTCCCCTCTCACAGATTCGCCTTGACTCGATTCCCTCAACGCGGTGTAACCGGAATTGGCCCGGCCCCCCGCACCCTGCTGCTTGATTACTCCCGGCGCAACCCTCATCCACTGTACCCCCGGGACTTCCCGGTACTAGTAAGTTCTTGCTCCATAGATATGCTCCACCGCCATGCAGTTACTACATCCCTCGCATATGGCGCTGTCTTTAATTCCCATTCACAGTTATGATTCTTCCCTTGAGCCGTATCAGAACTCAATTTTCCTTTTTACTTTGCACACTAGTGGTGCGCTCGCGTTTTCATCTGAGTGGCGCGTAATACGGTCTCATTCTCCAGACCTTAATTGCTAATAGTCTATTGTTCCACAATTTGTTTTTGTTTTTCTTGCATAATTGACCCACTGGGAGCACGTACTCACTAATATTAACTAGTAATAATGTTTCTGATGGATACATCTGCCTGTGGATTCCTCACCTTATGATTCCTCACCTTATGAATATCCCATGCGCCAGCATTCCGCGGAAACTTTTTCCTAGCTCTCCACGCCGACAAGGTCGTCACAATGCCATGGCTCCGCACGCGGCTCCGCATGACGTCACCGGAGCCATAAGAGGACCACGTTGGCGTGATGACGTCAGTTCTCTTTTTCCGCGCTGTCGACGCTAACGGTTTTTCTGGGACTCTCCATACTTTCTGCTAGAAATAATCCAGAATACAAAGTATCTATCTGTGGTTTTGCCATGTCTGCTCCGAGGAAGTCGGGTTTTAAGCCCTGTAAAGAGTGTGGGGATCATATGTCGATCACTGACCCCCATGATGACTGTCTGTGGTGTTTATCATCAGATCACGATGTCGAAGGCTGTTCTTCCTGGAGGAAAATGAACCCTAAGGCCTTGAAGGAGCGGGAAGCCAAGCTGTACATGTCTAAGGTGAGAAAAGAAAAAAGGGGTCGAAAACGTTCGAAGTCGAGGTCGTCGACTTCGCGTGACTCGAAGAGGAAGCACAAGAAGAAGAAGAGACATGGATCTCGGCGCCGTTCTTCGAAGGCTGTGGTTTCGAGGTCGCCTTCTCCGGCGCCTCGGCGTCGTGAAAAGGACTTTGTCTCTCCTTCACCTTCGGTGTCTCCTGAAGCGACTCCGACCCATTCTCCTTCAGTTAAGGGGACTCCGGCGCAGTCACCGACGCCGAGATTTTCTCCGACTCCGGAAGATTTGTCGAATCCGGCTGATGCTGAGGATCCTTCGGTTCCAGCGGCTCCGCCTGTGGTTCCAGCGGTTCCGACTTCGGAGGTGCCTCCAGTGGATCTCGAGCCTGCTCAGTATCCTCAATTTCCGGCACCGCGATCGGATCCCTCGCATTTTTTAAATGCAATGTATGGCGTTTTTGCCAGGGCCTCATACCCTTCTGGTGCACCTTCGGGTCCCATGGGTCCTTTGGCATTTAATTTGGGTGTGCCTCACCAATATCCTCAGGCTCCCTTCGTGCCATTCATGACGACGCCGTCCTGGCAATTTCCGGCACCAAGGATGTCGACGCCGTATGTGCAGTCCTCTGCTCCATCCCTTGAACCTTCTTCTCGGATTCGTCCGACGCCGGTTGCTGCTGCGGATTCTCCTTCGACGCCGCTCCCGGATCCATCGACGCCGCTCCCGGATCCATCGACGCCGCGTGTGGCGCCACTGACGCCGCGGCCGAAGTTGCGCTCGAGGAGAGAAGCGCAGAGGTTGATTCAGGAGGAGCAGTACCAGGCTGAAGAGATGGAGGAAGGTGAAATCTATGATACTGAAGATATGTTTGAGGGTCTGTGTGAGGCAAGTGGACTTGATACCTCTCCGGAGTGGGACTTTGCTTCACAGAAGGCTTCCCCCTCGAAGGAGGTTTCACCTTACCATGTGGTGATAAGGAAGGCTGCAGAGCTCTTGGATCTTCAGCTCCCTGTGGCTGAGTATAAGCCTAACTTGCTTACAGAGGTGCTTCATTCTCCGTCCTCTGTGGTTGAACCACTTTTGCCATTCAATGATGCCTTGTCTGAGCCAATCCTTGATGTGTGGCGCCATCCTCTTACTGCTCCTGCAGTTTCAAGGTCGGTGTCCAGAAGGTACAGGCCTGCTCCAGGGGATCCTGTGTTCCTTTCTGCCGCATCCTTCGCCTGAGAGTTTGTTGGTGCAGGCGTCTTGTTCAAAGCAGTCCTCGGGCGCCTTACCGCAGGCTCCTGCTGATAGGGATTCCAAGAAGTTGGAACAATCTGCAAAAAAGGTCTTCTTCGGCGTAGTATGGCTTTGAAGTCCACAAATGCTACCTGTTTGTTGGGCAGATACATTCATGCCCTTATGGACTCTGCCAAACAGCTTCTTCCAAAATTGTCTGAAGAAGATCGAGGAAATCTCAGTGAGGTGTTGGCAGACTCACAGACTGCGGCTCGCCAGGTCATCCAGTCTGGCCTGGATACAGCAGATTCCGTTGCTAGGGTGATGGGCTCATCCATTGCTACGAGAAGACATGCGTGGCTAAGGTCTTCTGGGTTTTCACCTGACGTACAGGCTGCCCTACTTGATCTTACTTTTGATGGGACTAAACATTTTGGTGAAAAAGCTGATTCTGCCCTGCAACGGTTCAAGGACAGTAAGGCTACAGCAAAATCCTTGGGTCTGCAGACTCAGGCAAAGGGTTACGGCTATAGAAGATACCGTGGCTTCGGGAAGTCTTCCTTTCGTGGTTTCTGACAGCCACAGCAGCAGCAACAGCAGCAAAACCCCTTGTACAAGTCCTACAGGGGTAAAGGCAGAGGTCGTCTTCGTGGAACGGGTCGTCAGCCCTCTTCCTCCTCCTCTACCTCCCCAACCCCTGCTGGTAATGCAGGAAAGCAGCCCTAGATCCGCCATCCTGGATCATGCAGGTCCTGTGGGAGGCCGGCTTACTCATTTTCTACAGGATTGGAAATCGGTCACTTCGGACCTTTGGGTTTTAGATCTGGTAGAAAATGGGTACGCCCTTCCCTTCAGGGAATTTCCCCCTTACCCTCCTTGCCAAGGGTTTTGCACGGGGATCATTTACTTCTTCAGAAGGAGGTTCTTGTCCTGTTACAAAAGGTGCGATAGAGGTGGTTCCGGAGCAGGAAAGGGGTCAGGGTGCTACTCCCGGTATTTCCTGATTCCTAAGAAGGATGGCAGGTTGCGCCTCATCCTGGATCTCAGGATCTTGAATCTGTTCCTCAAGCAGGAGAGGTTCAAGATGCTCACCCTAGCGCAGGTTCTTCAGGCGCTGCAACAAGAAGACTGGATGGTGTCCATCGACTTGCAGGATGCGTATTTTCACATCCCAATCCTGAAGTCGCACAGGAAGTATCTCCGATTTACGGTTGGTTCGCAACATTACCAATTTGCGGTCCTTCCGTTTGGTCTTACTACTGCACCTCGAGTCTTCACCAAGGTGTTGGCGGTGGTGGCTGCCCATCTCAGGAGGTCGAGGATCCCGGTTTTCCCCTACCTGGACGACTGGCTTCTGAAAGCAGAGTCGCCAGAGATGGTGCGTCGTCATCTGCAGGTAACAACCCAGCTGTTGTTCAAATTGGGTTTTTCGATAAATTTCACCTGGTGCCCTCTCAGCGCAACCTGTTCATAGGGGCGGTACTGGATACCACTGTGTGTTGAGCTTTTCCTCCTCCGCAGAGGATTCTCGACATTCAGGAAATGGTCCCTTTGTTTCACAATGGAGCGGTTGTTCTGAAGGTCCTTCGCCTGCTCGGTCTGTTCGCTTCCTGCATTCTGTTGGTCAATCATGCACGCTGGCACATGAGGGCGCTCCCGTGGTGTCTCCGCAGTCAGTGGTATCAGCACAACGGAGATCTCAGGGAGTCAGTCAGGATCTCCAGAGAAGCTGCAGCGGATCTGTCTTGGTGGAATGTGGAGGGCAATCTGTCTCAAGGAAAGCCCTTTCATCTTCCTCCATCGGTGGCCACAGTGATAACGGATGCCTCTACCCTAGGGTGGGGTGCTCATCTGGGGGATCTGGAGATCAAGGGTCTTTGGTCTCCAGAGGAAAGATTGCTTCATACCAATCTTCTGGAATTGCGGGCGATACGTTTGGTGCTCAAGGCCTTTCTCCCTGCCCTTCGCGGTCAGTCGGTTCAAGTCTTAACGGACAACACTGCCGCGATGTGGTATGTCAACAAGCAGGGAGGAGTAGGGTTGTTCCGTCTCTGCAGGGAGGCGTTGCAGCTTTGGTCCTGGGCTCGGGACCATCGTATTTGCTTGATGGCAAATCATCTGGCCGAGGTGCTGAATGTACGTGCGGACAGCCTCAGTCGGCAGTTCTACGCCGACCACGAGTGGAGGCTTCATCCAGAGGTAGTTCGGCACATCTTCCGGACGTGGGGAACTCCTCGGGTGGACCTGTTTGCCACTCTCGAACGCGCACTGCCCGTCATTCTGCAGTCTCCAGTTTCCGAGGCAGGGAGCGTTGGGGGACGCGGTTCAGTTGAGTTGGAGCTCTCAACTCCTTTACGCGTTTCCTCCCATACCCTTGATTCCTCGGGTTCTGAGGAAGATTCGCCAAGACCGGGCCCAAGTCATATTGATCACCCCGGATTCGCCAAGAAGGGTGTGGTACACAGATCTTCTTCACCTCTCATCGCACCCTCCGCTCCGTCTCCCTTTCAGGGTAGACCTCCTCTCGCAGTCGGAGGGGCAGGTTCTGCACCCCCACCTCCAGAGCCTGCACCTTCATGCCTGGAGATTGAACGGGGCAACCTGAATTCTTTCTCTCTCCCGCCTGACGTGGTGGATGTTATCTTATCGGCCAGGCGACACTCCACCAAGTCTATTTATTCATACAGGTGGTCAAGATTTGTTAAATGGTGTGGAGAGAGATCTATTGATCCCTTAAAAGCTCATCTTTCTGATCTCCTTTGTTTTTCGTTGCATTTGGCCCAGCAGGGTTGTGCTGTGGCTACTGTTAAAGGTTATTTGTCGGCTTTATCGGCATTTCTTTGTTTGCCTGATCAGCCGTCTCTTTTTAAATCTCCGATTGTTTTAAGGTTTATTAAGGGGCTTACTAATATGTCTCCGCCCACTCCCTTCATCATGCCCCAATGGGATCTAAATCTGGTTTTAACTTTCCTAATGGGTTCCCCATTTGAACCTATGTATAGTTGACCTCTGAGACTGCTGTCATTCAAGACGGTCTTCCTTGTGGCTATTACCTCGGCTAGGAGGGTGAGTGAACTTCAGGCTTTGAGTTCAAAGCCTCCTTTTCTTACTATTCATGCTGAAAGGTTGGTTCTCAGGACCAGGGCTGCTTTTCTGCCTAAGGTGGTAACTCCCTTCCATCTAGGGCAGTCCATTACCCTCCCTACTTTCTATCCTCCCCCTCACCCTTCTAAGGAGGAGGAGAGGCTGCACCGCTTGGATCCTAAGAGGGCGGTTAGTTTCTATCTGGATAGAACGAAGGACCTGCGAGTGGACGATCAGCTCTTTGTGGGCTACGTTGGACGCATGAAGGGCAAGGCAGTGCACAAATGCACTCTATCCAGGTGGATCATCTTGTGCATCAAAATCTGCTACGCTTTGGCTGGTAAGGAGCCTCCTGAAGGCATTAGAGCTCATTCCACCAGGGCTAAGTCATCTACGTCTACCGTGTCCAGAGGTGTTCCTGTGCTGGACATCTGCAAGGCCGCAACTTGGGCCTCCCGCCACACTTTCGCGAAGCATTACTGCTTAGACTCCGAAGTGAGGAGGGACGGCCATTTTGCGCGTTCTGTTTTGCAGGACTTTTTGGTATAGAAGGGTGGACACCCTCCTCCGGGAGTGGGACTGCTGTGGGATTCTATTCATAAGGTGAGGAATCCAAGGGCAGATGTATCCATCAGAAGAACAAGTTACTTACCTTCGGTAGCGCTTTTTAGGTCGAGCCTCGAGTAGCGCGCAAGCGCTGCTTAGAGGCGAAGACTTTTAGTAAGCGAGTTTAAAAGCAGTCCCAAAAACGCTAGTGCGGTCGTGGCTGGCCTTTTGGGATGGGTACGCGCTGCAACATGTGTTTCCACCATCGTGCCCAGACGCGGGCGCGATAATTGGAAACACATGTCTGCCGCGCGTACCCATCCAAAGGCCAGCCACGACGCACGAGCGTCGGCTCTGCAGGCTGCCGCGCTCGCTCGCCCCCGCTCCTCTGTTGTTCAAGTGGTTCCTGGCCCCTTCAATGTGTGCGGTCTATTCCACTCCCGCAGCACCCTTCCCTTCGCGGCCGCGGCGCCTCCTCCTCCGGCACACGGGCCACAGAACCGATGGGAGTTATTCTTACAACCCAGGAGCGCTTGAGAGTTCGGAGAGCATTAGGTGCTTCTGAGCAGTTAAGATGGAATGGCGTTTAAGGTGGCACGCGCCTGGCACGAGCGGCTCCGCCTGAACGCAACACTCTCGAAGGGTTCTTACTACGCACCGTAGGCCGCCCTACCCTACTGCTACTTCGAGAGACGGGTTCTATTTCTTAAAATATTCCCTTTGCGAATTGTTAATCTTTCATCATGTTATCGAGTGACTGTACCTACCTAGAAGACAGTCTAGAAAGTTAGTCCATTGGAAGTGAGTGAGGACTACAATTCCCATGGTGCACTTTGTTGTTGGATGAGAACGCTGCACTGGAGACGGGGTTCTGCTGATAATGGAGCCATCGGGTCACTTCACACCTATACCTGATGGCTCCATACCAGCAGCGGAACGCCATCTCCAGTCCATGGAGTGGGCGAATTCACACACTTCGGTACGCATGGGTTTACATTGAAACATACGTGTTTTACAGTCACCAAAGTGGCTGATTTATACGTTTTATGGGAAAAGGGAAAACTCCAGGTCCCAGAATGCACTGTGCTGGCTTTCTTTTAAAGGCGAACTCGCCTTCAGCTAAACATCTCTTATAGAGCCGAGAACAGTCTGAACACGGGGACTGACGGGGTCACGTTTACACTCGAAACAAGGAACACTACAGGTCCCGGTATGCGCATACTGTCCACCTTGTGCGAGTCAATACCAACACAAACTCACCAAAGACCCCCCGCATCGAATGCATCTCGTACAAGGTGCAGCATTGAATAACTCTCTGCCAAGTGACTCCCACTTCAAGTCTGATCCCTTGGGCAAAACCACGATCGTAAACACCATCACTTGGCGCTCTTTGCACTAGTACGTAATGCCCTGGGTTCGGTGCCAGCCAGGCGAGTAACCCTACTTAATAGAACACAATGAGTGCATTGACTTCAGCTTCCCACTGATTGCCAAAATCTGGGCACATACCTACTGTGGGTAGAGGGATAAAAACACCACTTATTGTAATCTTTCATCGTGTTTCAAAGAAGGAAGCCAAAACCTCACTTCCTGGCCCCAAATATCATGATTTGGACAACCCCGTATGAGTCCTTCCAAATATTTCTACCAAGCAAGTAGTGATGCCCAAGGCTTGTTGCTGCAGGAACTCCTCGCTGGCTCTGAAAACCTTGGCAGAGTGTTCAAGTACAGTATCGGAGCTTCCACAGTGCAGCTGTTGGCACTCTTTGCAGCCAGGTTTCGTACGACAGGGATTGGGGTTCTCTCCTGCCAGTCTTCCGGCGCGACACCCAATATCTATGGTTCTGCTGGACGCCCCGCCCCCTGGCTAATGCCTCCTATGGTCTATATATTAATCGGTGGTACTCAGCGTAGTTCCAGAAGTGGCGGAGCCATGCTGACTTTTCTGAATAACCCCCAGTATTATTTTTCACTTTCTGAGAACTAACCTAAAAGTAAAACTCCTGATAACTGCTTATCTTCATAATGGTTTCTTCCCAGTGGCATTCCTTTCTAGATGTTTCCTCGCCGTCAGATGACGTCGGCTTGTAATAATGTCCCACCTGTGTTTTATTAGCAGGGCCAGGATCCGCCCCTGTGCCGGTAGCGTCTGACCTCAGATTTAATTTATACTTTAGCTGTGTTGTGTGGCCTACATACACCACCATGTCATTATCCACATCAAACCTCCCTTGCGCTGCCTGGTCCGTGATCATGGACAGTTCAGACTTTGTGTCCTACGTGTGTGCAGTGCTCTGCATTTAATGCACTGTTGCGCAACACTGCTGTGCATTTAATGCTGTTTTGTAAAACTAGCGTGCCATTCTCTGTATTTAATGCAATATTGTGCAAAACTATTGCCTTGACCTGCATTTAATGCACTGTTGTGCAACACTAGGGCCCTACTCTTGAATGCACTGTTAATGCACCAGTGTGCATTAGTGTGCCGCACGCTGTATTTAATGTACTATTGTGCAACATTAGTGTGCCACGCAGTGTATATAATGCACTAAAGTGCAACACTAGTGTGACATGCTCTGCATTTAATGCACAATGTACAACATTAGTATGCCACATTCTGCATTTTATGCACTGTTCTTCAACACTAGTGTGTCTCACAGTGTACATAATGCACTGTTCTGCAACACCAATTTGGCACGCTTGTATATAATGTACCGTTGTACAACACCAGTGTGCCATGCTCTTAATTTGATGCATTATTCTGCAACTCTAGTGTGCCATGCGGCATACAGAATGCACCGTTCTGGAGCAACCGTGTGCTATGCTCTCTATTTAATGCACTGTTATGCAACATTGCTTTGCGAAGTGCTATATATATTTAGTGCACATTTCTGCAACACTAGTGTGCCACTCGCTGTGTATAACACACTTGTCTGCAGTAATATTGTACCACCCACTATATCAGTGATACTTAAAGTATGGCCCAGGGACCGCATGCAGCCCTCAAGATCTTTACATGCGGCCCTCTGGTCAGCTCGGCTGCTGTTTACTCGACCGGGCACTAACAATACAAGCATTGGCATAGCCAATAGGTCTCGCTTTTGGGACCTTATAAGTGTTTACCCATGCAACAGTTGATGTTGTTGCACCAAGGATATTGTGCTGCATAATTAAATACTTATAAGGTCCCAAAAGCGAGATCTATTGGCTATGCCAATGCTTGTTCTGGTGGATACAGTATCTGCCTGTGGATTCGTCACTGACCCACCCGCCTTCCCGTTGTCCACCCTTTTATACCTTAAAAGAGGTATTGGTTAATATGGTTGTTTCATATTGTCATTTTGTATTGCCTCTGTTTGCCTTTGTTTAGGCTTATAGGAAATGCTTGCTTTCTTTTGCTTTCCTTTTTCACTTTACTCTGTGTGTATTTGTGTGAATATTGTATACTATGTATGCATTGTCTCTATGGTCGGTCCGCCCGTTCGCCTCGGAGGCACGGAAAAAATGGGTGGAACTGACGTCATCACGCCGACGTGGTCCTCTTATGGCTCCGGTGACGTCGTGCGGAGCCATGGCATTGTGACGACCTCGTCGGCGTGGAGAGCTAGGAAAAAGTTTCCGCGGAATGCTGGCGCAGGGGATATTTATAAGGTGAGGAATCATAAGGTGAGGAATCCACAGGCCGATACTGTATCCACCAGAAAAAGCGCTACCGAAGGTAAGTAACGTGTTCAATTTAATTAATGTACACCTAAAGGGATCATAATATAATACTATGTCATTCTTTTAGATTCAGATTGCTCACTATATGTCCTGAAGAAGATCTCAAGGTTCTGAGATCGAAACGCCGTCGACCCCCTACAACAGGAACCCCTTACATTTCTTTAAAAATTTCTTGGGTAGTTCCAACGTCTGCTGTCAATGCAATGTCATTTTTTTAAGTCACCCTCACTCCTGTCACATCACGCTTTTTGTCACTTTTATATGTGAGCACCTGAATACTACGAAAACTACTTATTTCTATAAAATAAATAACATTACTTGAAGCTCCCATTGAGATTAATTGTCATTTAAAGATTTCCCTTACTGTCCCCCCCCCTTCCCCCTCCCCTCCGGGACCAATACTTGCCTACCCGGACCCTTTTGTCCATCGTTGAACCATTGTTGTCCTTAAGCATATACTCACCCCAGGTTCACATATTGGGGTACCCTTGTTTTCCTATACTACCTGTTATGCGCAGTGGCTACACTGCAAGGGTTCCACTTATATAGTGGTTATATTAGTTATTTCTGAAAATAAAGAGATTAAAAAGCACGTATGTTTACCCACCCAGCCTCAGGGTAACTACATTAACAAAAGGAATTCGTTAGACAGTACCACAAATAATGTCTACACCAATTATTCCTACCTACACTGAGGAATACATAGCCAGAATACTCTGCGGCCCTTCCCTCTTTCATACACCAGCCCCAACGGCCGGTGCCCCACCAGATTCAGCTAGTGAAAAACTCACAGCTCTAGAAAGACTTAAAAAGAAACACATTCGCACAGAATTACATGCGTGCATGCTTACCGAATATCTGAAAGCAGATATCATCCCTGTTGAACTTCAGGTACGCAACATACCAGCCATCTTCCTACAAGATAAAAGGTTCAAAACAGGCTTCTCCCACATCGGAACTACCTATTCCCGCCACTGGATGGTCTTGGGTATCGACACAGCACTAGAGCATAGTAAAAAGGAATTAGAGGAGATTCTAGAACTTGAGAAAGCTATCCTAGAACTAGACAGCCTAGCAGACGCAAAGGCAGCTCTAGAGAAGCTAGAACGTACCATAAGAAATCAACCAAAGTCACGAAAGACATAAGAAACTACAGTAAAGAAAAAACCTACCCCTACCTCCAGGAAGATTTTTTTTTACCTCAGCCTCTCAAGAACAACAGAGATACCCCGCAGGTACCTGGGGTAGATTTAGAAACAGGCAACCTGTGACATTCTCAGACTTCTCAGCAAAATCTGACTCCTCTGACACCGGCGCAGGACCTAGCACCTCCTCCCACAACTCTGATTTTTTAGGGAGAGGCCAGTCCTTTGGAATCGAGAGACCGAGGGGACGAGGCAAAATGAGGTACAATTTCCCTCCAGGGGAACGCCAAACGAGGCGCAAGTTTTACCAGTGTGGGTACCAGTATTAGATATTTTACCTGCTCAACCCACACAAGACATGGAGCAAATACCGATATTCAACTTATCTAGACATCAACTGGCCTCCACAGACATTGCTCTACTGAGCAGAGGTCTATCTTTTGTTGTAACCGAAAAACCCAATTGGTTCAACATACAAGCTGAAATCTTTGCTTTTTTCAGAAAAGTGAGACTTAACGCCTTCTTTCAGGACAGAGAACCACCCAGTAAGACAGACGTCACTGGTCTTCGACCAAAATCCACATTTAATCCCCCGAGTAACTCTATGCCCCCAGAAGTCATCACATTTGAATATCTTGTGCTTAAAGACTTGGGCAAACTCCAGCGTGACTACAAATTCACTCCATTCAATGCAAGCCTAGAGGAGAAAAATAGTCTGAAAAAACTAAAAGAACTAGACGACCTCGTCCTAAAACCCTGCGACAAGGGAGGTGGCATTGTTATCCAAGACAAATCTTCCTACGACACAGATCTTCCGGCAGCTGAGCAACATCTCACACTACGAGCAACTGCAGCGCAACCCACTCCAAGAAATTAGCGACCACATCCTGACTATCACAAAAGAGGGTCTAGAAAAAGGCTTTGTCAGTAAAACCGAATTCTTATTTCTGAACAATAAGACCCCCAGGACACCTGTACTGTATACGCTACCTAAAGTGGAAACACCCCAGGCAGGCCCATTCTTTCCGGATGTGGCTCTATCCTAGAGCCCCTGGGAAGATATATTGACTTCTTTATCAAGGATCTAGTACAGGACACCACCACATATGTCAAGGATACTACTCATATGATTAACCTGATTGAGTCTCAGCCTTTCAACCCCCAAACAGAACTTCTTGTCACCCTTGACATAGAGTCACTATATACTAACATCCCCCAGGACAAAGGAATAGAGGTTATTAGAAAACATCCGAACCTTAAGCAAGGGTATTGTACCCTGGCTGCTCATGTCCTTTTACGCATTTTTCTAAGGATTTGGGACCAAGCCCTAAGGCGGCTGCCAACACTAACTGGTTGAGGTGGTGGCAGCCAATCAGATCTCTCTTTGAGATCTGTCGTCTCCACGGATCTTCCGCGGTGTGAAGTATACAAGTCTTTTTTTTTTTAACATCAATTCCTCCAAAACTACTGAACGGATTTACACCAAAATACAAAAAGCACTCTTTCAGGACCAAGATCTAGCTTTCTGTCAAATTTGGTGTACATCCGTTCAACGGTTTGGGCTGTAATGATGTCTACATTTCCTATGGAATAATGAATGGGGAGATCACTTTTTGCCCCCCCCCTCCCTCTTTTTCTTGGCTCTCACATGAAGGATCACCCCAAAAATTTCCATGCACAAACTAGTCTAAAAGTAGCACTTTTTTGGGAAGTTTCTTGGAGATTTGTCAAACGGGCCTAAAGTTATTAGCAGTACAAAAAGAGTTTCCTATGGAAACATGATCCTAACTGTGGTAACTGGGTAATAAATATCTATCTATCTAGCTATTACAGGGGCTTTATAGTTAGGCTCATATTTCACTCGTACAAAACCAGTGAGATTCAGACGTTCTAGTTAGCAGGGCTAACTATAACTCATCCTCCTGCAATGCACTGCTTATGACCTCACATAATAAATCACTCATGACATGGTCCGTGACATCACTGATGACATCATCCAGTGACTGAGTGTTTTTAAAAAGTTAATGTGTTAAATATATATACCAAGGTGTATTGGTGAATCAGTGGGTGTGTGAGTGCCTCTATGGATTATTCAGTGGGTGTGTGCCTGACTGTATAAATGAGTGATTAGGTGTCCCAGTGAATGTATGGGTGAGTCCCTGTAACTTTTGTTTTTTTTCTGTGAATTTCTAAGGTTTTTTAAATGCCAGTTCCTAACTATAAAGTCCCTGTAACCTTTGTTTTTTTTCAGTGAATTGCTATGGTTTTTAGGTCGAGCCTGGGCAGTGCATGCGCTGCTCTTCGAGGCATGCTGTATTTGAGTATGGACTTGAAGCCCTGCCCACTCTCCGCCCATATTTGTCATTGGCTTGTGTCATTGTCCTTCGTAAATGCTGGTTTCTGATTCGTTAATAGGCTTGTTAGTCCCTCCTTAGTACCTCCTTGTCTTCATTTGTAACCTCCCATGAGGACTGGCCCTTTTACTTCGGTTGTTACACTGTACGTCTTATTTAGTCTGTAAGCACTATTTTCTTTAATGAGTTTCTCCTACTGCAGGCACAAATTGCTTTCCTGCAACATTCAGCGCGCCATGCGCGCTTTCACTTTCCGAGTAGCTTGGGACAATGGCGGCCGCTTCTTTGAAATGCAATAGGTCTCGCATTTACAAGAATTTTTGAGCTATGGGCATTGTAAATGACAATGCCTTTTATTTATGTGTTAATTATCAAAACAGATAAATAAAAGCCATTGTCATTTACAATGCCAATAGCTTAAACTCTCGCAAATGCCAGGGTTTCTATGTATCCCTATGCTCATTTATGTCATAAGCGCAGGAAACGGGTTAATGTTTATGTACAGCATTGACGTGGTGTGCCGTACACTTTAATCTTGTTGCCCTACTCTACTCTGTTGCGCACTATGGCTGTCTAGTGGGCCTGGACCTACTTGGTATCTCTTGCTTGTTTGATTCAGGAGTAAAGGCCTGTATCTTATAAACTGCTGGTTGCAGTCAATATTTCAGGTGGTGTAGGGAGACACCCATGTGTTAGGGCTTCTGCTAGCGATATATGTGGAACCTTATCAGCTAGACCGATTATTCCACCTGTTTAATAATCATGGCAACCTTCTTTAGCTGATTAAGCATGATCCCAAACCAGGGTTTTTTGTGGAGACCTGCTATCTCTGGATTCAACAGAAATCATAGGAAGTGGAGGTTTATGACCACAATGGAGCAGCACTTTAAAATGTATGTTGTGCTAACGTGGACTGGCCCATTTTCATGACTCCTGGCCAGTTTGACTCAGTTGACATGTCCCCATGAAACCTTTTCCAGTCACCATGCTTTTATTCTCTTCCTTTAATAATGATTTCACTAATGTGCTGAATACTAACCTGATTTCATTTTCTAATCTCATTTGTTCTCTTCAAAACATTATTATAGATAGTGGGCAACCGTCGGGTATATGTATAGGAGGCGATTTTAATATAAGACTCTATTTGCCACCCCCACTTGACTCCCATATAAGGAACACGCATTCCACTTTTACAAAGGATATTGCTACTGACAAAAAACTTGATGGTAGGGGATGTGAGCTGACCTCTTTGCTGGCCGCCCATGATTTAATTAATGTAATGGATGTCACATGCATCGGGACCCATATTCTACCCACTTTCAAAGGACGAGGTTACAGCTCCACTATTGATTTTATATTTATATCCTCCTTTCTTATAGACTTTCTATCACATGGCAATGTGACCCCCTCTAGTTAAAGCAATCATAATCCTATCGAAGAACACTTTGTGCTGGCCCATAGGTCACAGTACAATAAGGAGAGTGGGGTGCGACATCTTGAACCCTCCACACATTATAGCTGCAAATGGGAAGAATAGCTACCTCTTCAGGGATTCAGTTAAAAAGATTAAACAACCTAATTGCACAGATCCAAAGATTGATTCTTACATCTCTAGCCAGGACTGGGAGACTCACTTTTCTACAATCTATGCCCAGGCTAGCCCAATCACTGACACTTTGCCATATCCTGACTGTAGCTCAATTCAACTGACTCTGGAAGAGGTAGAGGAGGCATTACAGCAGAGTGATGGGGGCAAGGCACCTGGCCCTGATGGGGTACCCATAGATCTTTTGAAACACAATCAGATATTTTGGGCCCCGCTACTTTTGAATGTCTTCAACAGCCTTGCCAATGCCCCCATTCCCGAATCGTGGTCCACATCCATTATAGTGCCTATTTTTAAAAAAGGGGATTGTTCCCAGCCCAGCTGCTATAGACCAATCTCATTAATAGACACTACTTAAAAAATTGTGGGCAGGGTTTTATATAACCGCATAAATGAATGGGCTGAAGAAAAATTAATATTACATCCCAGTCAATATGGCTTCAGACCCAAAGTGGGCCCTATAGAGCAGTGCCTCAATCTCAAATTAATCATTGTGAAGTACACTATAGCAAGTAATTCCCCCGTGTACTTAGCTTTTATGGACCTATCAATGGCATTTGATAGCGTTAATTGGTCCAAGCTTTGGTCCATCCTAATCTCTCTTGGTTTGGAAGAAGCCTTAGTGCACTTCTTAGTTTATCTACACAGAGGAATGAAAGCACGAATAAGAATCGACACTAATGGTGAAGTCTCAGAAGATATTAACATTAGGAGAGGTGTGAGACAAGGTTGTGTCTTAGCCCCACTTTTATTTATTTTATATATTAACGACCTTCACTCATTTTTAACCACTACTACTACTACTACTACTGGTGTTCCCATAATTCGGAGCTCCCCATTACCAGCACTGTTGTATGCTGACGACGCCGTTTGATGGCCCGCACTCCAAAGGCTTTCTCTCTCCTAGTGAATGGCTTTGTCAAATTTATGGCATTACTAGACCTTCAAACAAATTTTAACAAGTCTTTTATTATGTTGTGCGGTCTTAAGAAATACAATATACCATCCTTGAAGCTAGGTAATCACAGCCTACTCTGCACAAGTACTTTCACCTACCTAGGTATGACATTTAGCGATAGTGGCTCTTGGAAAGTGCATATAGCAAACAGTGGGAACAAACTCTCCAGAGCCATAGGCCTCTCGTCCTAGGAAAGGGAATGGTCTAGCTCCTTTTTTGAAGATCTATAGATTACAGTGCCTCCCGTCTGAAACTTATGGGGCAGAGGTGTGGGGAACTGAGAATTGCCACCAAGTACAACTAGAAGAAAACAAATTTTGCAGAAAGGTCCTGGGAGTGCCAATCTCAAGTTCCAGTTTCATCTGTCACAACGAGTTAGGCATGCCCTTTGTGGAAGATTTCATTAGTGTCTGCCCGCTGCTTTTTTGGCAGGCAATCTGGCAAAATACAGAGGTAGCACTTACGAAAGATATTATAAAAGATTGCCTCGCATGTGACAAAGGCAGAAAAATCCCTTGGCTAAAGTATATTGAATCCTGCCTGCGCAAGATAGGTTTCAGTCAACTATTTGAAAATCCAGAGGACCTTTGTACTATAAGTAGGAAACATCTGCAGGTGTGCTGGTACCAACATGAGCAGGCCGAGAGAGCAAAGAGGGAGTCAAAATCTAGAGTCTCGTCCTATTTAGGTAGAACTCAGGGATGGATTGGCTCACCCCAAAGTTATGTGATCGGCCCCGTGCGTCACTGGGAACGCAGTTTATTGTTCTGTTTTAGGGAAGGCACAATAAAATATTCATTAAACTTCCCACTAGGCTTCCAACTTAATCTAGCTATATGCCTATGTCCATGCGATGGGAAATCTGGCCAATCTATGTTGCATTTTTTATTTTTCTGTAATTTTTATTCCACGTATACCAAAACTATCCTGCTCCCTGTTCTTAAGAAGCTACATATCGGTGATCTTAGAGAGGCGAATAATGCACTCTTCCGATTGGATGATGTGGACATTATTAACTGTGTCTCCTTGTTTCTGAAAGTTGCGGTGCTATTACGCAAGTCAATGTCGGCGTTAAAATGTTAACATGTTTTTAGAGTTTTCATACTTGCATTTTAAATTGCTGTCCCATATCTGATGTGAATTTCTCTCTTATTTTTATTAACTTTCTTGCTCCTTGGGCGCAAACAGCTTTGATTTTAAACTGAATTATGTATATTGTGCTGTTTTTTATCATGTACTTTTATGGTTTAATATGTTTAAACTGAATAAAGAAAAGTAAAGTATTCTCTTCCTTTGGATTAAGTCACTCCTGGGAGGCTCAGTCTAGAGCTTTTCATAAGCAGATTGGTCTTACTTCTAGTCACGGCTTGCGGTAAGGTGGTTCTGCAGGCTTTCCTTCACTTACATCAGATTTTTGGGTGAACGACTGCTAGTCAGAGGGTTCGTGCCTCAACATTTATTCTCTCCTGATGCTAGTGTACAAACCTCCCTGGTGAAAACGCAGGGGGGAGCCAGAGTTTGGTGGTTATTGCAGCTGAGGCGGGATGCCATCAGCCAACTCTACAGTCCTTATTTTTGGGAACCGTCCAATTCTGAAAAAGCATCTACCTGCTGTTATCCAAAAATGTACAGATTTCCTATCCTGGGGGCCATTTTGAGACCAGTTCAGCTGCCTCAGGTATGGGTTAATAATCCGCTCTCTGGATGTTTCTATTGCCAGCAGACCTTGCCTCAACACAGAAAATGGGTTTGTAAGAGGTGGCACTGTAGTAGGGGAATCCTTAGCTACTACACGTCTAACTACCCAACCAAAGCTTGTTTAAAAGGGAGAGAACATCAGATTTTACACACTGGCTCAAAAGTCAGAAATAGACATTGGCAGCTGAGCATAGATGAGACCATCTTTTGGAGCATATACACAGGGGTGTGAAATTTTTATGAAATAACTTCTTGTCCAGGGGATGGAATGCTTCAGAAATCCACTTGCCCATTTTGGTACATTTAGTGAGGTGACAGAATATAGCAGTGTTCTTGTGAAATCAGAACTCTGATAATAGCCTCTCTGATTATACCAGGGCACATACATATCTGAGCCTGAACGCGGGCTAGGCTGTGATTTTGCTACTGTTACACAAATCTACATAGTGCGGCTGGTATTAGCTAGGAATCAGTTCCATGGTTCCAGGGCTGGAATGCCCAGTGAGTCTCTGCATACCCACAAACTTGTATGTTTAAAGGTATTTGCCAGGTCTCAGACAGCCTCTCCCCACTTTTTCCTGTGTGTGGGGATGGGGGGGTTGGGGTGGGGGGGGAGGGAGGGAGTTAGGGGGGGTCATGGGGTGGAAGGGAATGTGAATTTGCAGGTCAACAGATTTCCACGTTTTTCTGTTAGTGCATGTTAATTCCAGACAGTCTGTATCAATGCAAAAGTATGTACCTAGAGGTGCACTTTTGTAACTTTCTTTAATCAAGCCTTGGCAATGCCAATAGTTCGGGCCTTAAATGAATGTTGCATGGTAATGTGAAGCATTACAAGTAGATAGCGTTGGAATGGATATGTATTTGTGTGGAAGGAAAGAACTGTAGAATAATATTGGTGTAGGTTTAAAAGGTCGGGTAACAGTTGCGCTGTCAAGCCAGACCTAAAAATCTATGCAGGTTAATGGCTGCCCTTCTACCCTGTGCTGCTGCCGCACAAAAACGCCATAATTTATCTTATCTAAGACCTTTTAATAGCATTCCTATGTTATTTGTGTACCCCTAAAAGATCATGCTTAGGCAGCTTGATAAATAAAATGATCACAGCTGTGTGTTAGCGCACAACTTCGGCCCAATCAAAAGATGTACTCTTTGCTCCCAACTTTGTGGGCAGAGCCAACGCCCCCTCCTGGTGATTCTCACTGTGCTGTCAAGCCAGACCATAAAAATGTACCTTGTACTTTTCATGTTGCCAAAAATGCTTCCACATAGTCACCATGATTGATGTTTTTTATATATGGGCATACATCAAACATGTTTGACTACATGATGCCTCGTAGAAATTGTATTTAAATTTGCACAATCGTGTAGCAAAACATTTTCATTCAAGTTGCTAATAGTTTTCTGTGTACCTTTTTATTTTGAATACAATTATCAACCTTGCTTTCATGCTTCTGCATGTATTTTAATATAATTAACAAGCATTCTAGGAGCATTATAAGTAGCCTCAAATTGTAAATCATTTGCAAATGTGTACATTGTTATTGTCAGTAATGCAAACTGAACTTAAAGCTCCCTGCATTTCCTTAGGACGCTTGTACTAATATATCTGAAAGACACACGTTAGTGACAGATTCCTTACCTTAGAATATCCCCAGGCGTCAGGCTGGATCCGGAAAGTTTTGCGTAGCAGTACCCCTGTGTGTCGGTAGGCGGCGTTGTGCGGCTCCGCGTCCGTCGTCGGGATCGCCGGGATGACGTCACGGCCAGTACTTAGACGCCGCCCATGCGCGCTGGCGTGAGTTCTTTCTTTTTCCGCGCCAGTAAGCGCAGATCCGGATTGAGCAGTGCCCCAGTCATTTTTTGACTGAGTATTTTTGTCCAAGTTTTCGAGTTGTTTCGACTCCAAGGTGTCAGTAGGGATGCCCGGCTTCAAGCCATGCGAGGTCTGTAATCGCATGATTTCGATTACGGATCCGCACCGTGAGTGTCTCTTCTGCCTGGGGCGCGGCCACGACCCCACGTCGTGCCCCGAGTGTCGGTCCCTCGCCCCGAAGGCTTTGCGAGAGCGGTCTCGAAAGCTTCTCGAGGCCCGGCACTCGGCTCCGCGCCGATCGAGGTCCCGGTCCAAGGAGAGGTCGAGGGGCCGGTCGCGGAGTCGTCGTCATTCGTCGGGGTCGAAGTCTTCGTCTTCAGGTAAGGCGAAGCACAAGAGGTCTAAGAAGTGTCGCTCTAAGACCTCCCCTCGCCGGTCTCACGACTCGGCTGAGGGTCCTGTTGGTACCGCCCCCGCGCCTCCGGGAGTACCCGTTGAGCCGGCGTCGGCCTACCCGCCTGTTCCGGGTCCGACGTCGACTCCGGCCGACATCCAGAACTTCTTGTCGGCCATGGCTCGCATCTTCGGGCCTAAGGGTTACCCCGGTGCGCCTTCGGGCCCCGCGGGCCCCAGTGGAGGTCCCCCTTCGGCCCACCGACGGCTCCGGTCCCGGTGTCTCGGGCGGCCCCGGCGCTGCAGGACCTCCTCGGATCCAGGCCTGGATCCCGGTCGACGCCGGTTGACCTGACAACACCTCCGCCGGCGCCGTCCTCCCCCTCCCCGGTACCACTCCCGGCGCCGTCCGAGGTCCCGGACGACGCCGTCCCCAGGTTCTCCCCGGCACCGGACACAGAGCCGGATCGACGTCGGCCGACGCAGATTCCGACGCCGATGGGACCTTTCTTCCCTCATGTCCATCCTCCTTACTTTTCACCTGTTTTGGAGGACGGGGAGGACTGGGAGGGGTCGGAGGACCCTCTCACAGCCCAATGTGAACCTTATCAGGACTGGGCAGAGGAACTGGGTGATGCCAGTGGCCTGGACACCTCTCCAGACCTTGGCATGCTGTCTCCTCCTTCCGTGGCTACGGAGGAGGGAGCAACTTATGCAACGATGTTGCGTAGGGTGGCCGCGGCCTTGCGCCTCGAGCTCCCTACAGTGGCTGTCAGGACTAACCTCCTGACGGAAGTGCTTCAGCCGGCGGCTACCTCCTCGGAGCCACTGCTGCCGTTCAACGACGCATTTTCGGACGTTCTTTTGGGCAACTGGTCCAGGCCCACCACAGGGGCTCCTGTGGATAGGAACGTGGCCCGACGCCATCGCCCGGCCCCGGGCGACCCCTTGTTCCTCTCCCAACACCCCACCCCCGAGAGCATGGTTGTCCAAGCCTCTACTTCTCAAAGCGCCTTCCCTACGGCTCCGCCGGACAGGGAATCCAAAAAACTGGACCAATTTGGGAAGAAGGTTTTTTCTTCATCCAGTGCTGGCTTGCGGTCCGTGAACACCGCTTGCCTTTTGTGCCGTTATTCCCACTCTCTGTGGGATTTGGTGGCGCAAGTGCTGCCTAAGTGTCCTGAGGAGGTCCAGACACTACTCACCTGTGTCATTGCAGACGGGAGAGACGCGGCGAAGTTCACAATACGATGTGGCCTAGACACCGCCGACTCGCTGGGCAGATCGCTTGCCACGACGGTGGCGCTACGCCGTCACGCCTGGCTGAGGACCACTGGTTTCTCGGGCAATGTCCAAAACACCCTTATGGACATGCCCTTCGATGGCATCCGCCTTTTTGGCAATAAGGCAGACAGCGCGCTGGAGCGCTTTAAGGACTCGCGGGCTACGGCCAAGTCCTTGGGCCTCTCCGCCTCGCGCCCTCCGCAGCAGTCTGCTTTTCGCCCCTTTCGTGGCCACGGAAGGGGCGCCCAGTCACGTCCATTGCCCAGCCACCAGCCCGCGCAGCAAGCGTCTTCGCGTGGCCGAGGACGTGGCTCCCGCCAAGGCGGGTCGGGTAACCAGCGTGCGGGTCAGGCCACCACCTCCGCCCCGTCCGCGGCCTCCAAGCCCTCCTAGTCCATCCTTTCAGGTCCACAGCACGCCAGTGGGGGCAGGGTCCGCCATCACCTTCACCACTGGCGTGCCATCACATCGGACAAGTGGGTCTTGGACATTGTCCGAAGGGGCTACTCCCTCCCTTCGAGACTATCCCCCCAGCCATGCCACCTCAATGCCACCGCATGTCGGGGGATCATTTGGTGCTTCTTCAGAAGGAAGTTGCGGCGCTCTTGGCCAAGCGGGCCATCGAGCGCGTTCCGACCCCAGAAGTAGGGCGTGGTTGTTACTCCCACTACTTTCTGGTGCCCAAAAAGGACAAGGAGGACATGCGTCCTATCTTGGACCTCCGGAACGCCAATCGCTTCCTCCGGAAGGAGAAGTTCAAGATGCTCACCATAGCTCAGGTCTTGACTGCCCTCGACCCTGGAGACTGGATGGTAGCGTTGGACTTGCAGGACACATATTTACACATCCCCGTCCTGCCGGCCCACCGGCGTTACCTGCGGTTCACGGTAGGCCTCGAGCATTTTCAGTTCACCGTGCTCCCCTTTGGCCTTACCAGTGCCCCTCGGGTGTTCACGAAAGAGATGGCGGTGGTCGCAGCTCATCTGCGCCGGGCAGGGGTTCCAGTCTTCCCCTACCTCGACGACTGGTTGTTGAAGGCGGGCTCGCCCCAGGCAGTCGTCTCCCACCTCCAGACTACGGCCGAACTCCTGCACTCGCTGGGGTTCTCCATCAACGTGCCGAAGTCGCACCTGATTCCTTCTCCACAGCTCCTTTTCATCGGAGCAGTTCTGGACACAACGCAGTTTCGGGCCTATCCTCCCGAACGGCGAGTCCAGGATATTCAGGCTATGATTCCGATCTTTCAGCCTCTATCCTGGGTTTCGGCACGGATGACCCTGAGGCTGCTGGGCCTCATGGCCTCCTGCACCCTGCTGGTCGATCATGCCAGATGGCATATGCGGGCTCTGCAGTGGGACCTGAAGTTCCAGTGGGCGCAGCATATGGGGAACCTGTCCAATTACGTCCAGATCTCGGAGGGGACTGCAAGACAGTTGCAGTGGTGGCTCTCGAACCGGCAATGGGTCATGGGCAGATCCCTCTCCCTTCCCCAGCCAGAGCACACAGTTGTGACGGACGCGTCCCTTCTGGGATGGGGCGGTCACATGGGAGAGGCGGAGATCAGAGGCCTCTGGTCTCCGGGCGGAGTCCCGGCTCCATATCAACCTTCTGGAGCTCCGGGCGATCCGACTTGCACTCAAGGCATTCCTTCCCTCTGTCAAAGGGAAGGTAGTGCAGGTGTTCACAGACAACACCACCGCCTTGTGGTACTGCAACAAATAAGGCGGGGTGGGGTCGTGTACCCTATGTCCGGAGGCTCTGCGTCTCTGGACATGGCTGGAACATCAGGACATGCGCCTGATGGTTCAACACCTGGCAGGTTCCCTGAACGCCAGGGCGGACGAACTCAGCCGCAGGTGCATGATGGATCACGAATGGCGTCTTCACTCGGAGGTGGCGCAAGGACTCTTTCTACAGTGGGGAGAGCCTTGGTTAGATCTATTCGCCACCGAAGAGAACGCGCAATGTCATCAGTTCTGCGCGTTGGAATTACCAGGGCGGCACTCGCTCTGCGACGCTTTTCGTCGCGAGTGGAGTTGCGGTCTGTTGTACGCCTTTCCGCCTATACCACTTCTACCCAGAGTGTTGAAGAAGATTCGCCGCAACCGGGCCCAAGTCATTCTTGTGGCTCCGGACTGGGCTCGAAGAGTTTGGTATCCCGAGCTACTCAGTATGAGCGTCGATCCTCCGATCCGTCTGCCTCTTCGGGAGGATCGTCTGTCGCAGCAGCAGGGGACGGTCCTCCACCCGAACCTGTCCAGTCTCCACCTCCTTGCGTGGAGATTGAGCGGCGGCAGTTGATTCCTTTCGACTTGCCTCCCGAAGTTTGTGATGTGATTCTGGCAGCCAGGCGTCCCCCCACTAAGGTGGTATACGCCTGCAGGTGGAACAAGTTTGTGGCATGGTGCACAGCAAAGGCTGTGAATCCCCTTTCTGCCCCTCTTTCTGAGGTTCTTCTGTTCCTTCTTTCTCTGGCCCAACAGGGTTCTGCCCTGGGTACCATCAAGGGCTATCTTTGTGCAATCACGGCCTTCCTCAGGCTTCCTGATCAGCCCTCCCTTTTCAAGTCCCCTGTTGTTAACAGGTTTCTTAAAGGCATTACACACCTCTTTCCTCCTGTTCCGTTTGTGATGCCTCAGTGGGACTTGAACTTGGTTCTTACCTTTTAATGTGCACTCCTTTGAGCCTCTACATAACTGTCCTCTTCGTCTTCTCACTCTGAAGACAGCCTTTCTGGTGGCCATCACCTCCGCTCGGCGGGTGAGTGAGCTCCAGGCTCTTTCGTGCAAGCCCCCCTTTCTGTCTGTCCATCCAGATAAGGTTGTTCTTAGGACGCGTCCGTCCTTCTTGCCAAAGGTGGTTACTGCTTTTCACATTGGGCAGACCATCACTTTGCCCACCTTCTTTCCGCCTCCGCATCCTTCTAGAGAAGAAGAGAGGCTCCACCGTCTGGACCCAAAACGTGCGCTTTCATTTTATCTAAACCGCACACAGCAGTTCCGGGTGGACGACCAGCTCTTTGTTGGCTACGTGGGCGCCAAAAAAGGTCGGGCGGTACACAAGCGGACCATCTCCCGCTGGGTCGTCTTGTGTATCAAGGCCTGCTATTCTTTGGCTAAGAAGGAGCCCCCTGTTGGGCTACGTGCCCATTCCACCAGGGCGACAGCCGCCACCACGGCTTTGGGAAGTGGTGTCCCATTGCAGGACATTTGTCAGGCAGCCACGTGGGCCTCGCTGCACACGTTTACCAAGCATTACTGCCTTGACAGCCAAGTCCGGAGAGACGGCTTCTTTGGCCGTTCTGTTCTCCGAGACTTCCTCGTCTGATCTTTGTTCGCAGACCCACCACCGGGGTTGGTATTGCTGGGGTATCTATTCTAAGGTAAGGAATCTGTCACTAACGTGTCTCTTTCAGATGCACAAGTTACTAACTTGTGTAACGATATATCTGTAAGAGACAGTAGTTAGTGACAGATTCCTTACTGCCCCACCCATCCTCCCCATTCTGCGAACTGATTTCTAGGGTTAAGGACATCCCTTTCAGGGCCCTAGTTTTCAGACACCAGTGTCAGTTTCTTGCATGGCTCTGCGTTTCTGGCACGGAAAGTCGTGTACAGAACTGACGCCAGCGCGCATGGACGGCGTCTAAGTACTGGCCGCGACGTCATCCTGGCGATCCTGACGACGGACGCGGAGCCGCACGACGCCGCCTACCGACGCGCAGGGGTACTGCTACGCAAAACTTTCCGGATCCAGCCTGACGCCTGGGGATATTCTAAGGTAAGGAATCTGTCACTAACTACTGTCTCTTACAGATATATCGTTACACAAGTTAGTAACTTGTGCAATAGTAAAGAATCAAATATACAAGTTTGAACAACTTATGCATATGGATTCAGGTTTTGCCTTTAGTGCCTGGCAGTCATCTTTGAAAGATATTGTGGTACTCTCAATTGGTAACCAAAGGGTTTGTGCACCCGGTCTTTGGGTCTACTTGTCCAGAGGACAAACTAAACATTAACGCTTGTAGTCCTTAACCCCAACCTTAGCCATAAGAATTCTACACCCCTGCCCACATGAAGTCCAATGGGCACCAGCATTTGCAGTCCAGATGTGCGCTCACTCACTCACTCACTCACTCACTCACTCACTCTCACTCACACACTCACTCACTCACACACACACACACACACACTCACTCACACACACACACACACACACACACACACACTCACTCACAAACTCACACACCTTCTCACACACACAATCTCTCACACTCACACACCTTCTCACACACACAATCTCTCACACACACAATCTCTCTCACACACAATCTCTCTCACACACAATCTTACAACACAATCTCTCTCACACACACACACAATCTGGAAACACAATCTCTCTCACACACACACAATCTTACAACACAATCTCTCTCACACACACACACACAATCTTACAACACAATCTCTTATACTTAATCTCTTTACACACGTAAATCCGCATACCATCGTTACAGGCACACATGTCCTGCACATGATGAGTGCCATAGATCCCAACTGTGGGGGGGGGGGCAAAAATTGCCTGCCCCCAGCAGAAATGCAAAATCAGACAGAAGCACCAGCTATCTGAACAGCTAGCTTGACTCAACTAAATTTCCATATAATGGCCAAGCTGGGTTCCATCCAGGACATGGCTCTGATTCTCTTATGGCAATGCTGAATTAGTTTAGCTGGTTTCAGGTTGAAATACTGATGGCTGGGCTGCTACTTATTGGATGTGTTTCAGCTTTCAAAACAGTAAGTTATAACATTTTGATGAAATCTGTCAGATCTGCTGGGAATTACGGAAAATCCCTAGCCTTTTTAGGTAGAGCATTCGAGACCTCTTGTATATACTTGTATGTGTATGTACTTTGTGGGCTCTGGAAATTAGCACTGGTCTGCTTCCGCTTAGGGACTTTTTTTCTGTTCAACTGCCTGTATTTAACTGTCTTGATAGAAAACAACCAGCAAAGGTCAGTAAAATACCAGAATTGCTTTCTGCTGAGGGACTTTCTTTTTTTAAAAAATTTCTGGCAACTCCCTCTATTTAACTTTCTTGTTAGAAAACGACCAGCAGAGGTCAGTAAAATACCAGAATCACTTTAGCATTCTCTAGATTCCGGTCCATAGAAATAGTCTTCCACGAGCACCCGTAGACAATAATATTTTTTTCAAATCTTGTGTTTTCAGTGATATGACCACCGAAGGCCCTGATTTTATATTAAAAACAGAGCTTTGGACTATACCATTTCCCGCTGAAAGGCAATATTTCTCTCCATGTGTTCCCATACCTGGCTTGTCACGCAGTTTGGTGCTTACTTTCCCTCCATGTTAAAGAACAGTGGATGTTTCAGCACCCAGGCTAATGTGCTGCATAGCTAAATACATATAAGGTCCCAAAGGCGAGACCGATTGCATTGCAAATGCTTGTTCTCCTTCCTTCTGAATAATGGAGTCACGCTGATAATCCTGCCCCTGCTGTCACTTGGCAGAGTCCAACATTTTTTGCAGTGGTCCTCCAGGATCAGCTCTATCCCTCTTCTTGTTTATTAGCTACATCCAGACACTTTATAGTGTAATTCTTTCATTCGTTTTCAGTAACCAATTTATATTACATGGATGACATTCAGAGTCTCCTGAAATTTGACAAGCACACTACCAACAATATTATCAGGTTAGGTGACTCACGATGGGTGTTGTGCAACTTAAATTCGAGAGATAACTGAAATTGCGCTGTTAACTGAAATCTCTCAGTTTGGCAGCTGTGGGTCAATGACTTAGGCCCATGTCCAGTTCCAATGACCACTCTGAAAAGCTTAGGGGATCCTCTTTGACCTTTGGCCCTCAAATTAAAATAGTTTGATGTAAGGGGTCTTTGCAGCTAAAGTTGTGGGACCCTATTCTTCCCTTTAATCTCCTATGATGAACACAGGTAATTGGGTCCTGTGTCTTAGCGCACGTAGATCATTCTAATGTTCTCAACATTTGGGGCTACTCTTATGTTTAACCTTCAACACTTTCAAAACATGGCAATCGGGTCAAGGGACTTGGGAAGTTTGAGCAAGTTTTACAGGCTTAACGGAACCTTAATTGCTTGCCAGTTAAATGGTGAATTCAATTCATAAGTCCATGTCTGGTCAATCGGATCTTCTACAACACAGACTGAGTTAGCTGTTGTGTAAATTTAACCAATAAAGACCTACAAAGACCTTACTGATCTGCCTCCGTTAACGTTTTTGTCCCCTGAGTCACTTGGGTTCAAAGTGGACGAAAAGCCTTTGAGTTCTGGCCTCAAAATGTGGAATGAACTTCATCTGAAACTTTTGAACATAACTTGTTTTGCCCTTTCAAACAAGTACTGAAATATTATTCATCTTACTAATTTGCTCTGGTGCTACGTTTTAGTAACAGTCTTATCCTAGTGCCAAGATGCTACCTGTGCTTTAACAATAAAGAATAGTTGTATAGAAAGGAATTGAATTTAGACCCCTTTTTAGCTCCCACTTTTTGAATGTGATTATAGTTAGGCATTCATTAATTATTTTTAAAGTGGGTTCTTATCTTTTACAAGAAGTCTGTGAAAGGAATTTAATCTAAAACACATTTTTGTTTTGTATAAATCTGTGAACAATAAGATCCAAGGAGAGAAAAAAGTGGATCTGTCATGAACATTTAAAATTGGCATTCAATATTTGATAGTGTCGTGTGTTCCTTGTATGGCCTGTTCGCCTAATTTTGCAGGTTGTAGGCCACTTTTATTTTGCACACGTTACTAAATATCACTGTGAGAAAGTGCCTCTTTTGACATGGTTAGCCCCCTACTTTTTGCCTGGAAAATGATGTGGTTTTGATTGTAGTGCACAAGGTCCCTGCCAGCCAGGTCCCTTGTGCTAGTGCTTTTTCCCTAAAACTGTTCCACAATTGGCAACTTCAACCCCCTGTAAGTCCCTAGTAAATGGTGCCCTGGGTATGCAGGGCATGGGAACTGTAGGGTGCCCCCTCGGGACCCCTCACTGAGGCCATGCCACTGCCCCCGCAGCTTGCATGCCTTGGTACAGTGAAAAACGACAGTGGACATGGCACACTGCTTGTCTGCCATACCAAAAAGCACTGCCTAAAGTATAGGTACCAGGGAAGCCATAGAGAGTACATGGGCTGGAAACTTGACAACTCGAGTTCCCCAGCACCACAATGGCTTCTCTGAACCCATGAGTGTTTGGTACCAAACAACTCCCCTTAATAAACTCACACTGATGCCAGTGTTGGCTTTATTAATGCCTGTACTTGGAGAGAACCTCAGAGTTGCCCCCTGAAAACCTGCCAACCCTGGTGTGGACTCTGACTGGCTTTAGGCAGATTACCACCACCAGACATGTTTCTGGACCCCTGGGTCGAGAGCCTCTGCTCTCTGTGGCCAGAAACAAAGCACATCCTGGACAAAGGTGTCACGCCTTCTCCCCCGGGATGGGCACAGTGCTCGAGAGGAAAGCTTCAAAGGCCTGCCGCCTTTGTAATGTGACCCCAGCCTCTGCTGCTAGCAGCAGATGACAGCCCCTGGTTCAAACCCCCACCTTTGTGTGGGAGAACTGGCGGGAAAACTTAGAAAGAATAGGAGGTGTGCCCCCTTCTCCAACTCCACCCCTCAGTTGCAGGAGGTGAAGTAAAGCACATTTTTCAGTACCCATCATCTTGAAGATGGTGATACTTATCCAATCAGGGCTAGGGCTATGCCCCCCTCCCACATGAGGGTTGCATAATAGTTGGTGTAGCCACCCCAGGTAAGGAACCCATTGGCCCCTGCTACTCCCCTGTAACGCCCCTAAATCTAGTATTTAGGTGGCTCTCAGAACTCTGAAACCAGTGCTTGACCAACCTAAGAAGAGAGACGACGAAGAGGCAGTGCAGAAAAGACTAAAGACGCCCACTGACTTGGCCCAGCCCTACCAGCCGGTCTGCAGTTTTGAAGATCCTGCAAAAGACGCCGCCTGTCTTGCAGCGAGCGACCCCCAAAACCCCTGGGAGGACTGCCTGCCTTTGAAAAAAGACCAAAACTCCAGATGACAACAGATCTGTCCCCAAGAAACCAAGACAAAGAACTCTGGTGCCCTCCGGAACCATGATTCCTGACCACTCTGCATCCGATGCCTCTGGCCTGTGTCCAGGTGGCCCACTGGTCCAGAAAAGATTCCTCAGCGATCCTGAGTCCAAGTCCAGCATTGGCTGACCCCTCCTGGACGTCAAGACAGCGCCTGCAGTGTGAATTCAAAGGCTCCCCCCAAACGCGACGGGCTCCGGTAAGAGGAACCAACATCAAAGGACACCCCTGCACCCGAAGCCCCTGGGCCTTGAAGTGCTCTATTGACGCACATCATCCCAACTTACCTCTGCTGGTGTTCTTCGTGCAGCCTCTAGTTCGGCGCCTGCAGCCTGTTTTCAAAGCCAAGTTCTTCCATTTACTTGCATTTGGCGCCCAACACAGTGTTTGCACCCTGCACCCGGCCGTCCCTGTGCCGCTGGTGGTGTATGTTTGGTGCTGCCTTGTGGCCCGCTCAAGCTTGCCTAAACGTCCGAAGCTTGAATCCAGCAGCTTTTTTACTTGCCTGCAAGCAGCGAGTCTCCATTGGTTAACATAGGGCGCTAACTCCAGATTTGACCTCTGCACCTGGCCGCCCCTGTGCCGCTTGTGGTGCAGTGTTGGTGCTTACCTGAACCTTGGCCTTTGCAGACACTACACTCCGAAGACTGGAACTGTAAGTTGTGTACTTACCTGCAAAACCGTGTTATTGTTTTCCTCACATAGGTTAACATTGCAAAGACTGACAATTGCAGTGTCCACTTTTGAAAGTGTAAAGTATTTTTGTATTTAAAAACGTGCTTGCTTTTATGAAAGTTTTGTGGTCTTAGAAAATTAATATACCAAAGAACTATTTTTATAAATTGGTCTGGGATTTATTCATTGTCATTTATTGCCACTGTGTGTACAACACATGCATTAACACAATCCTCTGATGAGCCTAACTGCTCGCCCACATTACCACAAAAGAGAGCATTAGTGATACCTATTTAGCCTCTGTTCAAGCTCTGGTGACACATTGGACTCACTACGCACTATACCTCTTTGTTGTATAGTATATGGTGAGCCCAGCCTCTCTCACTCACGCTTGCTTTTGGGTCACATTATATTTTCACACAGAACTAGCACGTTTTCGCATTTTATTCTTTTCCTTGGATTTAGTCTGAATAGCCTAGGCAAGGTCAAACAACATTGTCCCTTGTGATTCTCTCTGACACTAGCATCTAGACATAATAAAAGAATGCAGCTTCTGTTTTGAATACACATATCATATAACTGAGGAAAGGGGTTCTGAAAACAGACTCACTGAGCGAAGGTCCTGAGACGAGTGCTGCGTCAGCTGAGTTGTAGAACATCCACCTATGTATGCTAAGGTACGGGGTCCGCCACTGAACCCAGAAATCTATATCCTATAACCATTAGCTTTAGTAGTGTGGGATGGTTTAGGCAGATCTGTCAGATAACATGACAGAGCACTTTATTGTATATGGTTTATTAACCATGTTATTGACATTGACATGTATTTTTCGAATTGTGGCGCAATCATTGCATCTTATAGCACAATAGTTTAAATCAACATTGTAAACTTCCTTAGTGTCTCTTGTTTATCTTATTGTGGACAAGTGCAAGTGAGAGAGCGAAAGAGTGTGTCCTGTTACCGCGATTCCTGAGAGGGTAGAGAGTTTTGTGTTCTGTGGTGCCAAATCACTTGTCTCTCTGGAAAGGTTAGGAGGGCAAGTGAGGCACCATAGCCTGTCGGACTCTGGCTCATAAATACTGAGGTGGTCTGTTGACTTAGTCCCCTACATACTGATGTTCTATGGTCCCAAGCATAGTTCTGTTCCTGAGCAGAATCCCTGCAACATGGCCGCCAGCGTTTGATCAGGTACTTGTTTGCGGTAACACTGAGTAGTGCTTGTCCACAATACCCTCACACCTTTTACTGGAGGCGTCCGTGGTGTTGGGGGCTTATCCTCCACAGTGTTTAGGAATCATCTAGTTCTGTTGATTTTTCAAGCTTGAATATTAAAAGGTTTAAAACAGTTTATGTTGCACTTTGAATCCACCTTTGTTTTCTCATGGCGCAACCTGTAAATATTGTGGCCAACTGCTGACCGGCAGTCTATGCTCATTTAGCACAGCATGGAGGCTCTTGTAATCTTCATTGTAGAAGCGAACACTGCATACTGCTTTGAAGTGTTTTATTCTTGGGTCACATTTCAAACTGTGGATGCCAACGCTTACACTTTTCATGAATGCACTGTCCCACAGGTACCTGCTGCATACAGACCATACGCATTTGTTGAAATGCCTCTTATAGTCTGGGAACACCAGAGTTGGTTTAATGGCGTTCTTCTCAATGTGCCTGGGGTGGTTCGAATGGGCCCCCTCATTATTGATGGGGCTACTTGGCCAGCATTAGCTGGATTCACACCATACCCTGATTTAGGTAGTTTAAATCTTGTGCAGACATGAGATTTGTACAATGTTCTCTACATCTTATACAGGCGCCCAACACAATTTATTTCACATACATTATTAGCTGGTCCAGCTAGACTTGGCCTGCAATCGCAAGCCCAGTTGCCTGCAGCGCCTGTTATCAGTGCTGTAATTGTTTATTCGGTTATGGGCAAAAGACCCACTAATCGTAAGTAAATTCCATTTTGGATCGTCCCAAAAAAACAATCAACTCGAAGCTGTGTTTCACCTTACGGGACCACAAGACAAGCACAGAATTTTAACTATATGCTTACCCACTGGGATGGTTCCCACTCTTGGAGACTGTAACATCTGGGGGACAATTTTTACCCCAGTTTATACTATCAGTTATGACACTCGCTCAATGGCCGTTTTACCAAATGTTCTCAAACAGATACAGAATGAACATGGGGCAGGTCCTGCCCTAGATTTGGGGACAAAGCTAATGGGTAATTTTCCCGTAGTCTTAGAAATTATTCTTTCTAATGTTAAAGGTAAAGCAGCATCTCTGGCTGTATGCCAGCGACTTACTGTGGTGGCGGTAGCGGACTGCGAACAGGAGTTGCCTATAATTATTGCAAATGTATATACATTGTTAGGACGCAATAATTTGGGAACCAGACCTTCAGTACCACCACTTGGCAAGCCTAGCACTGACTAGACCAGCACATGAGTTTGTTAAAAAACCATAGGATAAATCTAAACAACAAAAAAAGGTAAACCTTGTGAAGTTCTCGACCCCTGGAGTCCTCTGAAAGGAGGTATGATTTTATTGATCGCACTAAAATCAAGAAGCCATACAGGCATTAGGTTCCTGATACACGTTTTCCTCGTTCCTTTGAGGAATAGTCTGATCCGCGGTATGATAGTCTTGAGCGATCTGAACACATACAGGAAGAGTACGTGAAACCAAAAAGGGAGACACAACTCTCGTCTGACGTGAAGATGAGGAGGACAAGGCTCCTCAATATAGAGGCCCTTTTCAGAAAGAGAAAGTTGCAGCTTTGACTGCTAAATATGCCACAGACAGTAAGAACCCTCTGAGTTTCATGAAGCGAAAGCAACTGATACCTTTGTTACAGTTGAAACCACAGATACACGTGTGACCCCTCCAGATAGGTTATAATATTTAGGTATTCAAATGGAAGATGTCGTTAAACGCACTGTTAAAGTAATATTCTGGGGAAATTTGACTTTATCCTATGACTTCCTGCTGGCGGAGGTCGATTGGCCCTCACCATTTGTACTCTCATCCCCCCAAGGAGAATGTGATTCTTCCTTCCTTTTCTGACCTTGTCTCTGACCAAGTTAAACAAGCTCATGCAGCCTAATGGACACTCGCCTGAGCCCCTGTACTCTATCACAATCATGTTGGCTAGGATAAGATTCTCCTTATCATATTATACCTATAAGATCCAGCCCGCAGGTGTAGCCGCAATATCCTATTAAACGGGACGCAGAAGCGCCCATTAAAGAAATTCTCTCACAATTTGTATATAAGGGAGTAATTGAACCCTGTCTCTCTCAAATAAATAATCCTCTTCTTCCTGTTTTGAAACCGGTTCATTCCGATCGCGTTTTCTTAAACTATAGACATTTAAACAGTGATACACACACATTTGTGGTGCAAAACACGGACAGTGCAGCACTCATTAACAATGTTGTCCATAAAAAAACCACAAAACCACATTTGATATCACCAATGGTTTCTTCAGCCACAATTTGGCCCCTGAAAGCCGTGATTGGACCGCTTTTAGTGCCCCTGGTTTTCAAATAACCTACACACGAATTCATTAGGGCTATAAGAATAGCCCAGGTGTTTTCACAGCTCGTATTGTGTCAGTTCGTAATTATATTGACCCTGATGCACTATCCTATGTAGATATCTATTTGACCGACGATGAATTAAATCTCCACCTAGCCTGAGTAGATCGCATTATATTGGGATTTGCTGAGCTTGGGTACAATTTTTCAACTTCAAAAAATCTAATATAGCTTTTTGGAGTGTCCTTTTCTTAGGTTATAAACTTACACATGAGGGAAAAAGCATGGCCCCTCATTTATTTGAGAAATGTGCACAATTGCAAGCTCCATACATGTTGAAAAAATTGCAGCCCCTGCTGGGATTTCTGAATTTTGGCAGGACTTACATCCCTGACTCTGCGCACCGCATTAAACCACTTTATGAATTATTACGCCCTGATGTTTCCACTGCATGCTGGACATCATAACACACAAATTCACTCAGATCTTCACAGTCTGACTTGCTTGAAACACACCACTTCCATACACGTGTCAATACCACAAACTTAGTCATCTGTATTTTACCGGGTGCGATTGGATTTATGCACATCACCTTTAGCGAAGGTGAAACAGTGCCTATAGTATATAAATCTCATTTATATTCCAGAGCAGAAATGCGTTTTGCTTCCACTGAAATAATACTGACTGCTCTGTAGATGGCTATCCTTATAGAACGGCCACTTTCTCAAGGGAAATACATTATTGTCGTTACTCCTGTGCTAGCCTTAGAGGCTGTCACCAAAGCTAGCTTTCCAAACGCTAAAGCCCTCCATCCGAGAAGGATACAATGCGTTACATCCTTAAGAGCTGTTGATGTGGACTTTGTCTTAGACCCTTCTTTGCAGACTTCAGAAGTCTTACAGTATGAGCATGTGTACCCTTTACCCTCTTTTGTACTGCCTCTTAATCAGTATAAATATATTATTTACACTGACGGTTCAGCTCAACCTGCCATAGGTTCTAAACAACAGTACTCCTCGGCATGCGCCATTGTTATTGGTGTTATGTTAGCTGTCACATTCCAACCTCAATCAACGTGCACGCAGTCTTTGGGTGACTGCACTGTGCAGTTGGCTAAACTGAAGGCTTTGCTTCTTGCACTTGAATGTCCGAATCCCGAATTCCCCACACTTATTGTGTGTGTAATTCCTATTACTGTGTACAGTCCTTTAATGATAATTTACATTATTGGCAACAAAATGGATTCAGAAATTCAAAGGGTAGCTCAATCAAGCTTAAGACGCTTTAGGCTAAAGTGACAGACCTCAAGGATAGGTTGCCACAAACTCAGGTAAATACATACACTGAGTCCTCAGCGTGTGGGAGCACACGCTGTAGGAAGTTCTCTGGCTGATGAAGAAGCCAAATCTGCAGTCGCCACAGCTACAGCTGCAGCAGTTACACGCTCTAAAACTCGTATAGATAATGATATCCTGGCTGCCATAAATGTCATTAAGAACGGCACCCCTTTTACCAAAGGATTTTCCTTCCATATACTCTTACTTAAATCACCAGAATGTTCCTTTTGTAACAATTCCTGGGGTTGTCGATTGTTTCATACCCAACCCAGACTTGCTTTGGTTGTAGTGGCACATGAAGGTGTTGCTTCAGCACATGCTGAGGTGGCGGCAACAATTTAGTTGCTGCAGCAACGTTATTGGTGGCCGGGTTTATACGTAGCAGGGCAAAAAATATGTCCTCAGTTGTTACATTTGTCAACAGATTAAATGCTCCATCGTGGCTCGTCCACCGCAAACACACCTAATGATCTCCAACAAGCCTTTTAGTTGTATCTATTTGGATCACTGTGGTCCACTAATTTTGGACACTGCACTCAAATTTATTTTGGTTGCAGTTGATTATTGCTCTAGATTCCTTTGGTCACAGTGCTTGGCTGAAGCTCAAACTGTTATTAAAGACCTGCAGGTCTTTATTGGGACACATGCATGCCATGCATTCCATTTGGGCCAAGGCCAGGCTTTCGCTCCAAAGCATACGAGGATTCTATGTGGTCCCTGGGTGTACAAGTGCATTATTCTTCTCACTATAGGCCAGAGGGCAATTCTGTTGTGGAAAGAATGAACCGTGACTTTAAGCAGTCCTTAACAGCTAGAGTATTCGGTACTGGGAGTGGTTGATCCATTCACATCTATGGGGTTCAACAAGCTCTCAATAACCTTCCTAAAAAATCTCTGGATCGGCGGACCCCGTACGAAGTACTTTTTGGCATCAAGATGTATGTTCCAGGCCTTGACGGTCCAGACATTGTGGTAGCTGCCGCAACCTTTTACGTAGATAACCATTCTGCTGTTTTACAGGACCTAAAAAAGTTCTGTAATGCTCAACCAAGCAAACACTTCCACACGTCTCTCTCTCCAAGTGCAGACGTAAAGACTGAAGTTTTCGGGTGGATTCTAAAAATTGAGCTCTTGTCAGAGAGAAGGTAGTGATTAAAAAGGAGTCGGCCCATCCTGCTGTGCTCTGGTGCTGGTCCTTGGCATTCAAGGTACAAGAACTGTAATCTTGCCGCCGCTTGCTGGTTCTAAAGACAAACGCTATGTCTCCATCAAACATGTCAAATTACACCATGTGGCTGATCCTCAATAGTAAGCCCCGGGGTGTTCTTGCTACTCTACAGGACATCACTCAGCAGCCCGTGAGCACCACCAATGCTGTTACTCCCCGGCTGGGGGTCCTCAACCGACAACATGACCGAAGTAAGTGCAATTTTTACTAATGAGTCTTCTACAGCTGAAGTTATTTACACAGATCCACCATTGGTGGATCCATCTTTGTTGGACTTTTGAGTTCTGTTATTGAACCCCAGCTTCCAGTTTTTCAGCTAAGTGCTTCTGCGTATTATATGGATCAAGATGATTTTTCTTCAGACAGTTCTTCTGTTTTCCATCCTCCTCCGGCACGGATTTGTGTTGTTGTTCATTTCATGACTGAAACGCACTTATGTAGCCCCCTCCATGGATATATGTTTGGATCATACTCTCCTTGGTTTTCTTGTTCATGTGGTTTGGATTTGTGACTGTTTTATTTCTTGTTGATTAATGACCACTACCTCCCAGAACGATCTGCTATGGAACTGGTCGAAGGGTTGTTGACCCCCCCCCCCCTCCTTCTTCTTCCCATAAACTGAAAAGAGACTTGTCCCTCGTCAACATTTCAGCTGTGACTGGTGGAATTTTTGGGGATAAAGTTCCTTTCTATATATTTTGCCCTGCGGAGATCTTGCAGACACCATATGTGTTCATAGTTTCTATGGGTGATGTAATAGTACCCGGGTTGCATTAAGATGATTGGGATGTTGAAATTGTAAATTCTTGGCTTTCAGAGCTGGAATATTATACTGTTTTTGAATCTAAGAACTTATACTTCAATTCTGCTAACTATGCTGATATGTTATCACCATTATGGACATCATTTTTTACACAAAGCTAGTAGTCCATGTACACTTTTTAATTTTACACAATGGGAGCGTTGTCCCAACTCCCCAGCAAGGGAGTTCTAAAACGCATAAAGACAAATTCACGTACTTTGCAGGATATGACAATTTGAACCCTATGTCATATTATTTCACATTGGTCCCTATCCCCAAAAATATGCTTACACAGTCCAAGCTAATATATACAGCTTAATCTGTTAACCAGTTAGCCTTTAAAGGTTATGATTACTGGAAAGACACAATTGATTTTTTTTTTTTTCTTAGAGTTTTATATAGGAATCAGAGCGCTTTATATGAGCACCAGTTACGTTGCAGACGGACAAATTCATTTTTAGGTCTCGCCTAGGCAGCGCGCTTGCGCTGCATAGGAGGGCCTTTAGCCGTCGCTCTGCTCATTTTCAAGCACACACTCGTGCTTGTGGCGGCATCCACCTTGCGGGAGCGAGCAGCGGCGCGCCACAAGCACGAGTGCAGTGCTTGAAAATGAGCAGACTGCTCTCCCAAGCGCGCGCTCGCACCACTCGCGGGCTCACCTCCTGCTCCCCCTCTCTCTCACAACCTCTTCCTCATCCTAAATCACTCCCTCCTCCGGACAGGAGATGTGCGCGGACAGGAGATGTGCACGCACGCTTTAACTCGCGCTTGTTTATCATTATTGAAGATCACGGGCAAGTAATGAGTTCATTTTTTAAACCCGTACGAAAAATTCAGTGCCATCCCACATATCGTCCATAGAGGTCCGCATACACCCTGAAATTGTACTCTCGCACATTCATTTTAGCAAGTGTAAGCCGTGGCACGGCTCCCCCCAAGGCAATGCTTTGTACAAGCCTAACTAATCATCTTATCCAGTGGGGATCTGTAAAAGCAGCCGACCCCCTGGTCCGTCAAAAAGTAAGAGTTTGTTTAAATGTGTTATAAACATCCCATCTCTGAAGACCTCCTCAGTAGTGTACTTACATTTAACTATTTCCATTTCCAAGTACTTTTTTGTTGTAACTCGCAGTCATTTATTGTTAAACTCCTATGCGAAAGCTCCGAGTGTAGATACTATCGTATTCTTTGACACAAAGAAACCTGAAACCTTGTACAGAGACGGGCGATGGTGTGTCGCAGCTCGCGCCGAAAATCCTCACTCATTGGGCCAGGTTCTGCTCTTTAACCTGGGGGTGTGTTGGTGCACTTATAAGGTCCCAAAGGCTTTGTGACCCGGTGTCAACACATCACACGGGTGACAAAGTGAACAGGGTTGGCCTTTGCTCAGAGTGTGATCTCGGAGGAGCCAAATGTAGCTGTCACCTATAACTTGCTTGTTAAGGTATCCAATATAGAACAAAAAGTTAGCTCAGCAAATACACTTTTTCTTTTGCGTCCTGGGACTTGCATCCAGGGCACCAGGAGTTATGCGAGTATGGGGCTGCAGCGTTTTCTGCATAATTATTCATTTGCATCATGTGCCACATAATCTATCATCTTCATTATCTGCAGATTTTAACAAAAAAATGTTTCTAGTTCACACGGATCACAAGTTATTAAAAATGCAGCCGTACGTGCTATTGCGCAGTGGACGGCCCTTTGCAAAGGTTAACTGGTCACCTTTCCTTTTCTTATTGCTATATTTGGGTGTTCAACAGGTAATAATGAGGTGCAACCCATGCCCAAACAGTGTTAACAAGTGTAAAAAGTCTAAAATAATGAAGTAATACTACCACAAAATCCGCCACCAGATGCCGTATAATTTCGTGCTTGCTAACATTGTGAGCAGAAAGATAGATGATTTTTCACGTTTTAAAATCATTCATTGTTAGAATGAGGATATGACTGAAAATTACCTCGAACAACCTTTGGCCTGATGATATCGGATTTCATGCTCTGGAACCTGGATCAGAGAAAAATTCCATATGGCTACTGACCAATATGGCATCAAGAAAAATCTATGTCATGACACGGAAGGTTGATTTTTATGCACATTGTCAGTTTCAACCTTGCCAGCACTTCTCTTCCTCAGACTATGCCTGAACGGTGCAGTGATGCCAGTTAGTAAGTCCAACAGCAGCATCTGCAAGGCGTGCATTTCAGAACACAGCCTAGCTTTTAAAGAAGTATTGGCAATTTTCTTGTTAAGATTGGAGCTGCTTTTAGTACTGATTAAACCTGAGCAGGCTTAAAATCAAGCCTCAAGCCTACCTCCAGTGAGGCCCGCGACACAGAGAAAGTTTCTGGTACCAGTATGCCACAGGCTTCTCTCCTGTGAAGCCCCGAGTACACTGTGGTGCAGGCCTCAGAAATCTTTGTCGGAAAGCACTTGAGGCACAATAAACCTTAACACCCAGTACCAGCATGTCCCACAGTCCCAAGCTTATTTCCTATGGGTTCATCATGAGACACAGTGGTCTTTCCTTGCAGCATTAGGCAGGCTTCTGGTCTGTGAGGCCTTGAGTGGCTCGTTAGCACTCACAGGCCCTGCCCTCCTGGTCGCTCTCCTGTGAGGCCCCTGAACGCAGGGACCCTTCTACGTCTACCAGAAGGCCCCTAGGTCGATGAGACCGTCCAGACACAGCACCTCTTTCATAGCTGCCAGGGTTTCAGATTGCTATGTGTGTCATTTACCTAATTTTAGTGGAATTATGAGTAACAATTCAACGACTATGAGTGACACAGAACATTGCTCCACCCTGGGAAATCAAGTCAGGGAATCTTGGGATTGGAAACTGAGCTTCATTCTATCCAAAGAGTAAGGAATGGAATACATAAAATATATTACAGATCCCAATCTCAAATAAGAAAAGAAAATTAACAAATGGAAAGAAAAGAAAGAACCGGCATTGCCCCAGATATTCTGTTTACATCAATAATCCGAGACGGACTGCTTTTGGAACATTCAGACAGACTGCTTTTCCATACTGCCCTGTCACGACACACCTTTCCATCTCCCCGACATCCTTCTATTTTGCTATCATTCATACCTTGCCTGAGCTCATTCCTAAACAAGCATCATCACCTGTACATGTGGTGGAGCTTCACTTTGGTCAACTACTTCCTCAATTTCCTACATAACAGCTTGAGATCACTATATCTTCAATTGTATCCCTTTTTTCCCCTCAAACATACTTTCAAGCTCTGCCTCCAAATTCCAAATCCTTACTACATCCAGTCAACCAAACTCCACTCTACACAGTACAGTGCTGCTCCTATGGCACACAGTCACATTATTCTGTTTTAGTTTTTTTTGTAAGATTAGGGTATGCTCAATTACACATTCCGAGCTAACCACCTGCCCAAAAAACAAGCATTGGCATAGCCAATAGGTCTCGTCTTTGGGACCTTATAAGTGTTTAGTTATCCAGCACAATATCCTTGGTGCAACAACATCAACTGTTGCATGGCTAAACACTTATAAGGTCCCAAAGGCGAGACCTATTGGCTATGCCAATGCTTGTTTTGGTAGGCACAGGAAGATTTAGTGATTTGCCCAGAGTCGCAGGATGTTGAGCGTCCCTGCAGAGACTCAAACCCGGTTCCCCAGGTTCGAGGTTGACTGCTCTAGCCATCAGGGGAACAAAACATTGGCAGGTTCAGGGAATGGAAACCTTATTTTGAGCCTTCTTCATTCCAACACAAATGATCTTCTTGAAAAACACCGTCCAGCAGACTACATATCTGGGATTGACAAAAATGAAAGAAATGAATACCCCCACAATTCCCTCCATTTCCCTCTTTGATAATTGGCAAAGCTTGACAAATTATACCGAAGAGCAACTCAATAGCATGCTGCAGAGCGGTACATTTAATTCCACAATTTCAGGTCCTAACGGGTGGTTATTGTGGCCAGTAGACACTAATGGTTTTCCTGCTAGTTGTCTCAATTCCACACCTGGCTTCAAATCAAGCAGACCCGATTCCCGATATTTTATTTTTTATACTTTTCTTTTTATTAAAGACAAGGTATCACAGGTAAAACAGCGTACAAACATGATTGCCAATGATTCTTCCGCTGGTATTGCTCCCCCCAAAGTCTTAAGTAAATATCGAATTACAAACATTACACAGTCAATCAAAATGGGACCACTCTACCCCGACTCTTGCCTTCGTCTAGACAACGGCGGTTCACAGATCTCTCCCCTATAGCCATTCCATTTGTTCCAAATTTGTGTCCATTTGTTGGGGCAGCCTCTAGATTCATACACTGTCTTCTCAGTGAATGTACAATGGTCCATATCGTTTTCCCATAGTCTCAGTGACGGCTTTTCTTGCACCCCCCACAACCATGCAATATTCCTTTTGGCAATCATCATTTCCAGTGTCCCCCATATTCTCTCCTTGGTATTTAAGTCAGTGGGACCCCAAATATTTAAGAGGCACAGCTTTATATTACAATCAATCTTCACACCCAGTACTTCCTCCATGCTTCTCGCCAACCCCGCCCAATACCCTTGGATTACTTGGCATTCCCAGAGCATGTGTACGAAAGTGCCTTCTTGCCCACATCTCATCGTGCAGTCTGCGTCAGTCCTATAGCCCATCTTCACCAGTGTCGGCCCTGAGAGGTATATTCTGTGGAGTATCTTGAGCTGTACGAGCCTGAGCCTGGAGGAAATGGCTGTTTCCTTAGGAGAAGCGAGAGCTTCAAGCCATTCCTCATCATTTAACCCCGCTACGTCATGGTCCCATTTAGTTCTGAGTCGGAGTAGGGAATCGGGCATATTGTTAACAAGCTTTTTGTATATCGACGAAATTGCCTTCTCGGGGAGATTCCCATCTAGTATCCTGTCCTCTAGCGGAGAGGACTCTGGTGGCATCTCCCCCTTTGGTATTGCCGATTGTAGTGCATGTCTAATCTGTAGGTACCTGAATTGTTCTGTATTGACTAGATCGTATTCCTCCTGCAGTTGGGTGAAGGAAACTACCCCCCGCCCTCCATAAGTCCCCAACCATGGAGATGCCTATTAAGTCCCATCAGTCGAAGCCTTTGGTGTTTCATAGATTGCCTA
This sequence comes from Calotriton arnoldi, assembly GCA_963921515.1. Taxonomy (NCBI): domain Eukaryota; kingdom Metazoa; phylum Chordata; class Amphibia; order Caudata; family Salamandridae; genus Calotriton; species Calotriton arnoldi. Next base: position 2,355,093 of record CAWUFW010001956.1, on the reverse strand, counting down.
GTAGTTCAGCATCCCAAAGTAGGGTAGCCAGTGTAATCCTATCCTTCCAGCCCAGACTTGTCGTGGCAGCCCGCCACACTTGGACCGCATGTCCAGTTGGTCCCGACAATTTCAATTTAGAGGGGTTAGCGTAGAGCACACCCATAAAACCTCCCCCTGGGAGTAGCCATCTATCCATATTAAACCCCGGATCTCCCTGCAGCCTGTACATACATTGAATCATGGCAGTGAGTTGTGCCGCCCAGTAATATCTTTTTATATCCAGGAGGGCTATTCCCCCATCGTACCAACCTCTCGTTAGCTTTTGAATCGATATCCGTGGTGGTTTCCCCTCCCATAGGAGTTCGCTTAGGGCACCATCAATAGATTTAAAATATTCTGCTCTCACTGGGTGTGGCGTGTTCTGCAAGGCGCATATGAAACGCGGAAGGGACATCATTTTAAATAGGGCTGCACGCCCTAACAAGGACAGAGGAAGTGACTTCCAGTGCAAGACATCACTCCTGAGTCTTTGCAACGAGGGGAGGAGGTTACGTTCGTGGAAGAGAGTCGGATTCTTAGACACCTGGATCCCCAGGTCTTTAGATTCCCGATATTCTTACAACATTCTGGTATTGTTACCACTAATTCATTGGGAAAATCGTCAACAATGGTTGGAACATTCCACACGGTCTGCAGTGAAACAACCTCTTTCTGTACTGTCCGAAAACATGGATTTATCAGATTATCCAGTATTGGGGTATCTTTCATAGATTCACATGTGTGAATCATACCCTGCCGTCGAGATGGGGAGTCCCACGGTGATTTTCACCGTGGGGCTCCCATCTCGACGACCGGGAATGATTCAGGCATGTGAATCTCTGAAAGATACCAATACTGAATAACTGTAGTTATAGGTAAGTAACTTATTTTCTTATCTTTTGTGTCCCAAGTTTCCACGTTCTAAAAGATTTATTTATGCTACTAATAATGAAATTTGGAAACTGTCCCAAATGGAAGCTGGCGCACGTTTAAGACAAATTGATCAGTATAATTTGGGTAAAAGGCTTGATGTTGTTGATAATAGTATTAATACTCTGTCTTCTCGTATTTATAATTTAACATTGTGTCGTCTGATAATGATAATATGCAAAGTGACATGTCAACATAGTATCATGGGCAAAGTCAGCTTAGAGCTTTTATGCAGTTTAGCCGGACGCTTCAAACCCTTAAGAATGGGCTCGTACCATGGCGCTATTTGAATTGTAGTAATTTATTCTTGCCCTTTAATTTAACATGCATACAACAACTGATGGCAATGAAAGATGCATCCTACACAATGCTGCTTTTGGAGAAGTTAGAACAACTTCATAAACCATAGTCGAAACACCTTCAGCTGTGTGGTTTATACATGGCGTTATCTCTGTACCTATTTTGACATTTCAGTTCACATCTTGCATGAAACATTTCACTGTTGGTAGATATGAACCCTTTCGAGGCAGCTTCATTCAGGAGTTATGGTCACTTCCCTTCTCCTATCATTGTGAACGTGCCAATAAGGACGTTTTCCTTACTTGAGAGGATTGCGACTCTTCTGTCGGACATTCATTCATTTGCAAACATGTTAAGATTCACCGCACATGTTAAGCTTCAGTGCCAAATTTGGACTGTTATTTAATAGGAATACCAGTTCCTGCATTCTTCCACTTATCACAGTCCTCTCAAATGGGAGTTATTTAATGCTTGGTGATTAAGACTGTTGCGGACTGCGATCTGGAGTTCCCTACATCTTGTCTGTTTCCCAGCTCGTCACTTGTTGCAACAACATCCTGTTCCTCCCTAAACATGGGATTGTAGGTAACTCGTTGTGGCCTTCCAATCCAACTTTGATGGCAGATTTCAACAAGCTAAACAGACAAAAGCATTATTGTTTCAAAAAGAGGTAGCTCTCACATCTGCTCACGAAACCAATGAATTGCAGGTGGCTAGAACTTCTAGTGAAATACAGTCATTGTTAATCACAAACTTCCCTCTGTATTTTGGTGAATTAGTGCATCAAAATTTTAATGCATCATACACGGATGCTTTCGCACCGATTGTCTGCTCAAGTCAGTTCATTCCAAACTGTCTTTGAAAGAATACCAGCTTTTCTTCATTCAATTTTTTCCAGTGCTTTTGGAGAATTTCTGCTGCTGTTATTAATCAATCCTCATTTGCGACATTCTCATCTTATTTCTTCTTCTCCGCAATGAATGTTCCATTTGCAAGTCCCCTGGAACTGCGAAGGCTCCAAAGTAATCATGAGCGCATGCTTCAATACTTTAGAATATTTCTTCTACAAGACCTGGATCTCGATTGGTTGTTAACATTCCGACCTGTCTGGTTTACCTGCCTACAACCTGTGTTCCACTGCCTTTGGTGCCCATATGAATGGGCACTGGGTATTTTCCTGGCTTTGTAGATGCCCGCTGCCATGGACATTGAACTGTTAATGAGTCCCTTAGCATCCCATTTTCAGGACTGTCATTTGTGCTTGCGGCTTTTCCACAATGCAAGGTTGTAGGAAAGTGGGTTTCTGTTGCAGTAACCCCCCACTTTTTGCCAGACTACTGATGCACTTTCACTTGATGTGCCCTGGGTCCCTGCCAATCAGGTTCCCAGGGCCTGTGTTCTTTCCCCAAAACTAACCCAATTGGCATCTCTGGCCACAGGTCAGCCCCTGGTAAATGGTACAGCAGGAACACAGGGCACTGTGACCAGGGAAGACCTCCAAGGGCTGCAGCACTTACTATGCCATCCTTAGAGGCCCTGTACCTTTACACACACACACTGCCTTTGCAGGCTGCGTGTTTTGGTGCAGAACAAAGTGAAGAGTCGACATGGCACACATCCCTGCGTGCCATGCCTACAACCCACTGCCCTGGTCAGTCACCCCTCTAGCTGAGTGCCTTATGCCAGTGGTGAGGGTACATGTGCATGAGCCCTGTACCCCTACAGTGTCTAAGTCCATTCTTAGACAGTGTAAGTGCAGTGCTGCCATTAAGAGTATATGGTGTTGGGAGCTTGTCATTACGGAGTCCACAGCACCATAATGGCTACACTGAAAACTGAGAAGTTTGGTATCAAATTTCTCAGCACATTAAACCCACACTGATGCCAGTGTGGGATTTAATGAAAAATGCACCTAGAGGGCATCTTAGAGATGCCCCCTGAAAAACGACCAGCCTCTGGTGGGTTCCCTGACTGGTACACACCAGCCTGCCACCACGAGACATGTTTCTGGAACCCTAGGGTGGGAGCCTTCGCTCCCTGAGTCCAGAAACAAAGCCTTTCCTGGGCGGAGGTGTTCACACCTCCCCCAGGCCAGGAAGAGCCATCTGTGGCAGGTGAGCTTCAAAGGCCTGGCAGCCTTTGTAATGCGACCCCCAGCCTCTCCTGCTATCAGGAGCAGGCCCCCTTCCTGTCTCTCCTCCTTTTCGGCGGGAAGACAGGCGGGAAACACTAGCCAGCCCAGAAGGTGTTCCCACCTCTGCCAACTCCACCCCTCAGGTGGGGGAGGCGAGGTGAAGTCCATTCTTCAGTATCCGCCATCTCCCCAATCAGGATTAGGGATTGTGCTCACTCCCCCATGTGGGGTGAGAACACCAAGGGTGTAGTCACCCTAAGGTCAGTAGCCCATTGGATACTGACCTCGAGACCCCTAAAACGCCCCTTAAATACCGTATTTAGGGGGCAGCCCTGAACCAAGAATGCAGATTCCGGCAACCTAAGAAGAACAAGCATTTGCAATGCAATAGGTCTCGCATTTGCGAGAGTTTAAGTTATTGGCATTGTAAATGATAATGCCTTTTATTTATGTTTTAAAAACCAACACATAAATAAAAGGCATTTTCATTTACAATGCCAAGAGCTCAAACTGTTGCAAATGCGAGACCTATTGCATTGCAAATGCTTGTTTACTATGACCCCCGTCCCCTCTCCATTTCTGGACCTTCTCCTCCTCTTAACCATCTCTCTTTCATCATTATCTCACCGCTCCTCCTTTCACCTCCTATCCCCTTCCGGTCTTTCCCTCCACGACTTCTCTCCCTTTCCAGTCGTCCTCCCTCTCTTTCTCTATCACTCTCCCTTCTTTTCTGTTTTTTATCTCTTTCCATGCTACACTCACCTCCTCTCACTCTTTTTCCCGGCCCTCTCTCTCCCACAGTACTCCTCCCTCCTCTCTTTCCCGGCTCCATCTCCCTCCTTTTATGGCTCTCGCCGCCTCCCTGTTTGTGGAACCTTCTTTTCCTTACTTTACACTCTCTCACCCTCTTTTCCTGCCCTCACACTGCATGTCCTTGACTCTCCCTCACCTCCCTTTTTCCGGTCCCTCTTCGCTCCTCATGGTTGATCACGACTGACATTTCATTGCCATTCCTAGTGTCAGATAGTGACACGCTGTGACGTCAGGAGGATCTTCCAATGAGTGTGTGTGCGGGAAGCGGGGGGTTACGATGCTCTGTTGCCTTCTAGTCTACATTCCTCACTGATTCCTGCTTGCGTATTCCGGGAGCATCTCCACGCCGTGTCTATTGCACACTTTGAGTAACCATGGAGAGCGAGCGTGTGCACCGCTCTCTCGGCTCAAAGAGCCAATTACACTGTGTCAATATCTCTGTACACTGGTGTGGCCAATCCCTGGGACTTGCGCGGTTTCCATCGCTGGTCAGCAATGTCTCAGAAAACTGACTATTAACTCTGTGAGTCAGAGGGGCTGGGAGGCAGTACGGGGGATAAGAAGAGGAAGGGGGGCCGGGACAGAAGAGGGACAACAAGGAAAAAAAGTGCGCAGAAAATAAAAGCACACTGCTTTAGTGAGGAGAAACGCTCCCTTTTGCCCCGTGTGGCAAAATAAATAAATAAACAAGTGCGGCCGCGGCAGACCGTGCTAAAAATACAAATAAAAGAGTGCTTGCACACTTATGAAGGAGACCATGGCAGGCCACAAGTAAAAGATCCAGTCGGGATGGGCCGTCCTAAAAGGAGACAGGGCGGTAACCAGGAGGGACTAAGAAGCCTCCTTTTCAATCGTGAGCCAGCGTTTAGCATGGAGGATGACGCCAGCGAATCAAAAAGATGGGCGGGGCTTCAAGTCCCCTTCTGAAAGCGTACTGACAATTAGCCTCGCAGAGCGAGGAGCGCATGCGCGCTCCAGCGCTAGGTCTGCGAGACCTAAAAAGGACGAAAGAAGACGCCCAGCAGAGGAGACTGCAGAGAACAACTGACTTGGCCCCAGCCCTACCGGCCCGTCTGCAGTTTCTGAGATCCTGCGCCAAAAATCGTCTTGTCCTGCAGCCAGCGACCTCCAGAACCCCTGGGAGGACTGACTGCCTTCAACAAAGACCGGATCTCCTGTGAACAGCAGCTCTGTTAAGAAGAAACGCCAAAGAAAGACTCCGAGCCTGCTGAGGAAAAAGAAACCCGACGCCTGGAACCACCACTGCACCCGTCGCCTACGGTCCGAGTTCGAGTGGCCCACCGGTCCCAGCGAGGTCTCCCCGCGCTCCAGAGTGAGAGTCCACTGCGGGTTGACCCCTCCGGGACTCCCCGACGTCGCCTGCAGCCTCTGCACGGAGAACCCCCCCCAACCGCGAGTGGCCCGGTAAGGTGAAATCCGACCTCAAAAGACATCCCTGCATCCAGCCGCCCTGTGCCCTGAGGAAGAGAGCCCGAGGTGCACCTACGTCCCCGAGCCCTCCAACTTACCTCCCAGCTGTTGGTTCCTCCTGGAAGTCTTCCTGGACTGAGCCTGCAGCTGAAAACCAAAACTGAAAATCCCCATTGAAAACAACAGGGCACCCGACGCCAAACCAGCACCCTGCACCCAGCCGCTGCTGTGGGTGCACTTTTTGTGCTAAACAGGATCCCCTTTTGCCCTGAGCCTAACACCAGGAGCTTGGCTCCCACAACCTTGTGGCCTGCTCACCAGCAGCCACCAACTGGAGGCCCCCTGTCCCTCATTGGATAACATTGCGCCTCTGCACCCGGCCGCCCTAGTGCCGCTGAGGGTGTAACGAGGGTGCATCCCTGACCCTGGGGGACCCCTGAGTCTACCCCCAGAACCTCAACTCCCACTACCGAATACTTACTTTTAAACCGATAACACCATTTTCCTCCATAGGATAACATTTACTGTTTTTCTTGGAAAAGTTTTTAAGTGTGGAGTTTGAAAACCTAAAGAAATTCTTTAAAATTGTACTGTTTAACAAAAACGATTTTACTTACCTGTTTACAGGAAATGTCCCAGAGTAGTATCCAGGTATACTACTCTGAGTAAGAAAAGTAATCTCAAAAGTAACTTACCTGTAATTTTACTGAAAAGCCCATTCAAGTCTATGTACTGTATTCTGAAAAGCATTGCATTATCAGTAACACTACTGTAATCAAATCAAAGTACATTTACAATTGCAATCCAAACTGTGCTACAATCTGTATATTTACTGCAAAGTACTTATCACTTACCTGTGCCAGGCTTGCTTGGTTCTAGGAAATAAAGTAACTTAAAGAATATTTTTATACAAAAACAATTGGTCTGAAGCTCAGTCTTTGAGTTTGTGAGTTCATTTGCTGACAGAATGTGTACAACAAATGCTTAACACTGTCCTCTGATTCTGCCTTACTGTTCGACCACACTACCACAAATAGAGAGTAAGGTGCTATCTAAGTTTACCTCTGCCTACCTTTGGGGTTCCACTGGACTCTGTGCACACTATACCTCACTTTGGTATAGTATATTCAGAGCCAGCTTCCTACAGAGGTTTGAGCCACTCACTTTTGAGGCAATATATGCATCGGCACATGGATCACGAAATACTGGCTCTACTAACACGGATGCAGGTTACCTGGTAGCTATTTCAGCATTGACTGAGACAGAGGATCATGTTGGCTCTCTAGAACCTGCAACTTGGGCTGTCAATCATCTTCTGACTTTTTGGAGTCTCTGGCCTTTGAATTTGCAAGTGACATCATGGATTCCTCCGACGCACTATAATTTGACTATTTTTCAATATAATTTAATGAATTGTGCTTTGAGTTTTTCTTTCGATTATATTTATATTTTTTAGGTATTTATTGTGCTATTATCCTGACCAAAGGGAGGGTGTTGTGTGTTTTTTATATGGCCCATTGCCGTTTTACTTATGTTAGTCTATTTATGCACGTTGTATGCCGCCTTAATTTTGCACACATTACTAAATATCATATTGCTTTCGTGCCACATTGTATTTTCACACATAACCAGCACATATTTTCGAATTTTATTATTTTCCTGGGACTTGGTCTGAACAGCCTAGGCAAGGTCAAACAACATTGCCCCTTGTTATTCTCTCTGGACAGACACTAGCACCTAGACATAATAAAAGAATGCAGCTACTGCTTTGAATACACATAGCTTGTCATATAACTGGGACAGTTGTTCTGAAAACGCACACAGAGCGAAGGTCCTGAGGCAAGAGTGCTGCGTCAGCTGAGATGTAAAACATCCACCTATGTATGCTAGGTATGGGGTCCGCCACTAAACCCAGAGATCTGTAATCTATAATAGCTTAGCTTTTAGGAGTGGGAGAGGGTTTAGGAAGCATGACAGGGCTCTTCATTGTATATCGTTATTAACCATGTTGTTGACATTAACATGTATTTTTTTTCTAATTGTGGCACAATTATTGCATCTTGGAGCACAATAGTTTAAATAAACATTGCACACTTCCATCTTGTTTATCTTGTGGACAAGTATGAGTGATAGAGCGAAAGGGTGTGTCCTGTTACCGCGATCCCTGAGATGGTTGAGAGTGTTGTGTTCTGGGGTGCCAAATCACATGTCTCTCTGGAAAGCTTAGGTGGGCAAGTGAGGCACTATAGCTAGTCGGACTCTGGTTCATAGATACTGAGGTGGTCTGGTGGCTCAGTTCCCTACATACTGATGTACTGTGGTCCAAGCATAGTTCTGTTCCTAAGTAGAATCCCTGCAACAACAGCTGTCGCAACCCTTTGGGCTTCAGTCTTGTGTTTGTTTCTTTTTTTGCACACTCTTTTAGTTAACTTTTCACATCTTTGAACAGAATGCTTCTTCTCCGTGCCAATATGTCAGATTACAGCATGGATAGCTAAGAAAATTGATTTGTATTGGAGGTTGGTGTCTTAAAAGTGGCAAGCGCTATATCTGGTGGGAGGGCAAAATGCCTTTGATCTATTTAGTGTTTTTTTTCCATTTCTCCAGTAGAAACCCAATGTCGACCTTCTGTTTGCAAAATAGCATATTTTGGATACTGACGACATCTTCCCTGAAAGTGAATCCATGTATTTTTATTCTTAGAGTTGTTTATTTACTTCTGGTAAGAAAGCTATTCTTACATAAATGTATTTATCTTGTAATCAATCCTTTTGTTTACAGCAAATTATTTCAAGTCTTCTGAGCTTACTCTTCATGAACGTTTTTCCAAGTTGAAAGACAAACAAGCCGAAGATACAAAAGAAGCAGTGGCACGTCCAGATCCAGAAATTCACAGGTATATGTTAAGTCCAACTCTATGTCAAGGACCTTTGCTGTGTCAGATATTTTTTATAATTAAAAGGTGTTGAAGGGCTCTTTATGGGCTAGGAGGAATTCTTAGGTATGAAAAATGTGCTTTGCAAACCTTGCATTGTGTCTATTTTATGGTGTGCTACATTCTCAAAGAACTGCTTAGGGTGTTTGGAGCATTGCAATAAAACACAAAGCCATATTGAGGAGTGTTAAGGTGAGATTGTCCCCTGCATTTTGTGGGCATGCAGCTTGAAATAATATAGTTATCTGATTTGCTTCCAGGGCATTTTTTCACATCGGCCGTCACATTTTTATGGGAGGCTCTTGTGAGTCCCACTACAGCGCTCATTCCTATTGGCTGGCCGAACCACAAACTCTGATATTGCGGATGCCATTACAGGTCTCAGGGGCTCTGTAATTAAAATATAAGGGATTAGTGTGGGGATACCCTGACCCCCCCCTAGTCCTTGTTGGGGATGTCCATGAGGGACCCCCATCGACCCCAAGCCCCCCCTACCCTCCCCCCACCCGGGCCAAATAAGAAAAAAAATGTTTTTGGTAGGTGCAAGATCCCACAAGAGTCTCTCTGGAGCCTGGGCGGTCTCCTGTGCTCCTAAGAGTGTCGCAAGAAGACAGGTGAATGTGAGTGGGCCACTCCTGGGGCCAACCCCATGCCACACACGTCCAAATGCTGTGCACAGCGGGTAGTTGGCATAATTACTTATAGCAATAAAATGTTACTGTTTAAAAAAAAAAGAGTAGAAATTCACTAGAAAGGGTTAAAGTGACGTTATAGATAGGTGAAAATGTCAGTTAAAAAAAATGTTTAAAACTCAAAAAGCCACTGAAATTCACCAGTTGTAGTTAACTAAAGAAACTATAACTCATGCCATTACCATGCACTGCTCATCACTCGTAGAATGTTCAACGACATCATTGATGACATCAGTGAAGACATCTAAAATGACATTAATGACAACACTGTGCATGGCGGGAGCACAAGTTATAGTTTCTTCAGTTAACTATAACTTAGGAATTTCTGTTTATTTTATTGTGTATATGTATATATATATTCACTGAAAAAACCATAGGTTTTAGGGACAGTTATAGTTAGTTGGACATTTCACTCGTATAAAACCATAGAAATTCCCCTGTTATAGTTAGTTCAGCTAACTATAACTCGCGCCCCCGCAATGCACTGCTGATGACGTCACATATTACATCACTCATGACATGGTCAGTGACATCACTGATGACATCTCAAATGACATCACTGATGACATCACTGATGACATCATCCAGTGATTGTGTGTTTCTGTAAAGTTTAAATATGTTTAATATATAGGGAAAGGCGTATATAAGAATGAGTGGGTGTATAAGTGTCTGAATGGATGATTTAGTACGTGCGTGACTGACTCTACAAGTGAGTGATTAAACGTATCTTACTGAATGCATGGGTTAGTGACTAAACTGTGAATGTCTGTATCCGTCTGTTTGTTGGTGTGTAAGTGGATGCATGGATTTGCGAATAGCTACATGAGTGTCTATATGGGTTATTGATTGGTTCTCTGAGTATCTGTATGGCTGCCTGAGTGTTTGTGTGGGTGGGGTGTGTGTGACTCTGTACATAGATGTGTGAGTGGGTGATTCACTGGGTGCATGATTTCAAGAGTGCATCTGATGGACTGCTTGGGTGGGTGAGTGTGTGTATGGGTGTGTTAGTGAGTGAATGTATATCTCAGTGGTACATGTGCGAGTAACTACATATGTAAAAGGCAGTATATATGTGTGTTAGTGTATTTAAATGGCTATAAGTGAAAGTGTGTGATTGTGAGAGTGGCTGTATGGATGCGTGTGTGCTTGTATCAGTTATTGTATAAGAGCGTAAGAATGTGCTAGTATTTGTATGAGTAAGTGAGCTGGTGTGTGTATAACTGTATAGGTGAGTAAATGGGTGTGTGATTAATTTTTTGCATGACTGACTAGGTGTGTGAGTACCTCTATGGATGAGTGGCGGTGTGTGAGTGTTTATATAGGTGTATGAGTGCATATGATAGTCCTGTACTGAGTGACTGTAAGTATGAGTGACTGTACAGGTGAGTGAGTAGATGTGTGTGTGTAGACCTAAGAATCAGTGAGTGGGTATGTAGTTATTGGTATTGGAGGGTGTATGGTTTTGAGAATGGCAGTCTGTAATTTAGAGTGGGTGTATCAAAAGTTATATTAGGGTGTGAGAAGATGCATGAAATTATCACATGGATGATGTCATCAGTGATGTCATCAGTGATGTCACTGACCATGTCATGAGTGATGTAATATGTGACGTCATCAGCAGTGCATTGCGAGGCGCGAGTTATAGTTAGCTGAACTAACTATAACGGGGGAATTTCTATGGTTTTATACGAGTGAAATGTCCAACTAACTATAACTGTCCCTAAAACCTATGGTTTTTTCAGTGAATTTCAAAGGTTTTTTGAATGCTAATTTCTAACTATAACGTGTCTGAAACCTATGGTTTTTTCAGTGAATTTCAAAGGTTTTTTAAATGCTAATTTCTAACTATAACGTGCCTGAAACCTATGATTTTTTAAGTGAATTTCAAAGGTTTTTAAATGCTAGTTTCTAACTATGCCTACAGAGGTAGGACATGTGAAGAAAGAAGAAAAACGCACAGAAAGAAGCAAAAGAAATGCAGAAAGAAGCAACAGAAGTCCACAAAGACGAAGAAAAGTGCAGGAAGAAGCAAAGATGTGCAGAAAGAACCAACAGAGGAGCAGAAAGAGGCCTTGTTGCAAAATCATCCTGTGCCCACAACTTTTTCAGACGGGTACTGGTGGTAACTGACTCTGACTAACCAGAGTCAGTGCTATGCTAAAAGACACTTAGACTACAGTGAAAACACCTACATACACTAGGGAACACTATGCGTTGGGGTACCCCTGTGATTAGCATGACCTCCTCTGTAAGTCCCTAGTACATAATAGGGCAGGGGGATTAAAACTACATCTTAAAACGCGGTACAGGGCGCGTTTGCACAGTGGTGAAGGGAGGGGGGCCTGAGGTGACGTGTGCAAACGCGCCCCGTGGCGCGTTTTAAGTTGCGGGATTAAGTCCCCTTGAATCCTGAGGGTCCCTGGGGCCCAACTAGCCCCCAGGTACCTACAGTTAGGACCACAGAGCTGAGTTGCAAAGAGGCGTTCCGAGGCCACGCACCTTTTTCACCTCTCTGCAACGCAACTCTGTTGTGCTTACTGAAGGTACCTGGTGGGCTAGTTGGCCTCCAGGGTCCCTCAGGATTCAAGGGAATTAATTCCCCAACTTAAAACGCGCCACAGGGTGTGTTTGCGCACATGTCACCTGAGGCCCCGCCCCTCCCTTCACCACTGTGCAAAAGCGCCCCATGGCGCGTTTTAAGTTGGGGGATTAGGTCACCTTGAATCCTGAGGGTCCCTGGGGCCCAACTAGCCCACCAGGTACTTCCAGTAAGCACCACAGGCCTGCGTTGCAACGCCTGTAACAAATTGTGCAGTTGTGTTTAGGTAGTGAAGGGGGTCGTGCTGGGGGTAGTGTTTTAGGGTTTAGGGTAGTGCAGTGGTGTTTGTGTAGTGTAGGGGGTCATGCTGGGGGTAGATTTAGGGTTTAGGGTAGTGCAGTGGTGTTTGGATAGTGTAGGGAGTTGTGCTGGGGGAGTGTTTTAGGGTTTAGGGTAGTGCAGTGGTGTTTGGGTAGTGTAGGGGGTTGTGCTGGGGTAGTGTTTTAGGGTTTAGGGTAGTGCAGTGGTGTTTGGGTAGTGTAGGGGGTCGTGCTGGGGGTAGTTTTTTATGGTTTAGGGTAGTGCAGTGGTGTTTGTGTAGTGTAGGGGGTCGTGCTGGGGGTAGTGTTTTAGGGTTTAGGGTTTAGGGTAGTGCAGTGGTGTTTTTGTAGTGTAGGAGGTCGTGTTTTAGGGTTTAGGGCAGTGCAGTGGTGTTCGGGCAGTGTAGGGGGTCTTGCTGGGGGTGGTGTTTCAGGGTTTAGGGCAGTGGTGTTCGGGTAGTGTAGGGGTCATGCGGGGTAGTGTTTCAGGGTTTAGTGCAGTGGTGTTTGGGTAGTGTAGGGGGTCAGGCTGGGGGAGTGTTTTAGGGTTTAGGGCAGTGCAGTGGTGTTCGGGTAGTGTAGGGGGTCGTGCTGGGGGAGTGTTTTAGGGTTTAGGGCAGTGCAGTGGTGTTTGGGTAGTGTAGGGGGTCATGCTGGGGGGGAGTGTTTGAGGGTTTAGGACAGTGCAGTTGTGTTCGGGTAGTGTAGGGGGTCGTGCTGGGGGAGTATTTTAGGGTTTAGGGTAGTGCAGTGGTGTTTGGGTAGTGTAGGGGGTCGTGCTGGGGTTGTGTTTCAGGGTTTAGGGCAGTGCAGTGGTGTTCGGGCAGTGTAGGGGGTCTTGCTGGGGGTGATGTTTCAGGGTTTAGGGCAGTGCAGTGGTGTTCGGGCAGTGTAGAAGGTCTTGCTGGGGGTGGTGTTTCAGGGTTTAGGGCAGTGGTGTTCGGGCAGTGTAGGGCGTCGTGCTTGGGGTGGTGTTTCAGGGTTTGGGGCAGTGCAGTAGTGTTCGGGCAGTGTAGGGGGTCGTGCAGGGGGTCGTGTTTCAGGGTTTAGAGCAGTGCAGTGGTGTTTGGGCAATATAGGGGGTTGTGCTGGGGGTGGTGTTTCAGGGTTTAGGGCAGTGCAGTGGTGTTCGGGCAGTGTAGGGGGTCGTGCACGGGGTGGTGTTTCAGGGTTTAGGGCAGTGCAGTGGTGTTCGGGCAGTGTAGGGGGTCGTGCTGGGGCTGGTGTTTCAGGGTTTAGGGCAGTGCAGTGGTGTTCGGGCAGTGTAGGGGGTCTTGCTGGGGGTGGTGTTTCAGGGTTTAGGGCAGTGGTGTTCGGGCAGTGTAGGGGTCTTGCTGGGGGTGATGTTTCAGGGTTTAGGGCAGTGCAGTGGTGTTCGGGCAGTGTAGGGGGTCTTGCTGGGGGTAGTTTTTCAGGGTTTAGGGCAGTGCAGTGGTGTTCGTGCAGTGTAGGGGTTCGTGCTGGGGCTGGTGTTTCAGGGTTTAGGGCAGTCCAGTGGTGCTCGGGCAGTGTAGGGGGTCGTGCTGGGGCTGGTGTTTCTGGGTTTAGGGTAGTGCAGTGGTGTTCGGGCAGTGTAGGGGTCGTGCTGGGGCTGGTGTTTCAGGGTTTTGGGCAGAGCAGTGGTGTTCGGGCAGTGTAGGGGGTCGTGCTGGGGGTGGTGTTTCAGGGTTTAGGGCAGTGCAGTGGTGTTCGGGCAGTGTAGGGGGTCGTGCTGGGGGTGGTGTTTCAGGGTTTAGGGCAGTGGTGTTCGGGAGGTGTAGGGGGTCTTGCTGGGGGTGATGTTTCAGGGTTTAGGGCAGTGCAGTGGTGTTTGGGCAGTGTAGGGGGTCTTGCTGGGGGCAGTGTTTCAGGGTTTAGGGCAGAGCAATGGTGTTCGGGCAGTGTAGGGGGTCGTGCTGGGGGTGGTGTTTCAGGGTTTAGGGCAGTGCAGTGGTGTTCGGGCAGTGTAGGGGGTCGTGCTGGGGGTGGTGTTTCAGTGTTTAGGGCTGTGCAGTGGTGTTTGGGCAGTGTAGGGGGTCGTGCAGGGGGGTGGTGAGTCAGGGTTTAGGGCAGTGCAGTGGTGTTCGGGCAGTGTAGGGGGTCGTGCTGGGGCTGGTGTTTCTGGGTTTAGGGTAGTGCAGTGGTGTTCGGGCAGTGTAGGGGGTCGTGCTGGGGCTGGTGTTTCAGGGTTTTGGGCAGAGCAGTGGTGTTCGGGCAGTGTAGGGGTCGTGCTGGGGGTGGTGTTTCAGGGTTTAGGGCAGTGGTGTTCGGGCAGTGTAGGGGGTCTTGCTGGGGGTAGTGTTTCAGGGTTTAGGGCAGTCCAGTGGTGTTCGGGCAGTGTAAGGGGTCTTTCTGGGGGTAGTGTTTCAGGGTTTAGGGCAGTGCAGTGGTGTTTGGGCAGTGTAGGGGGTCGTGCTGGGGGTGGTGTTTCAGGGTTTATGGCAGTGCAGTAGTGTTCGGGCAGTGTAGGGGGTCATGAAGGGGGTGGTGTTTCAGGGTTTAGGACAGTGCAGTTGTGTTCGGGTAGTGTAGGGGGTCGTGCTGGGGGGAGTATTTTAGGGTTTAGGGTAGTGCAGTGGTGTTTGGGTAGTGTAGGGGGTCGTGCTGGGGGTTGTGTTTCAGGGTTTAGGGCAGTGCAGTGGTGGTCGGGCAGTGTAGGGGGTCGTGCTGGGGCTGGTGTTTCAGGGTTTAGGGCAGTGCAGTGGTGTTCGAACAGTGTAGGGGGTTGTGCAGCGGCTGGTGTTTCAAGGTTTAGGGCAGTGCAGTGGTGTTCGGGTAGTGTAGGGGGTCGTGCTGGGGGTAGTGTTTTAGGGTTTAGGTTAGTGCAGTGGTGTTTGGGTAGTGTAGGGGTTCGTGCTGGGGGTAGTGTTTTAGGGTTTAGGGTAGTGCAGTGGTGTTTTTGTAGTGTAGGGGGTCATGTTTTAGGGTAGTGCAGTGGTGTTTGGGTAGTGTAGGGGGTCATGCTGGGGGTAGTGTTTTAGGGTTTAGGGTAGTGCAGTGGTGTTTGTGTAGTGTAGGGGGTCATGCTGGGGGTAGTGTTTTAGGGTTTAGGATAGTGCAGTGGTGCTTGTGTAGTGTAGGGGATCGTGCTGGGGGTAGTGTTTTCGGGTTTAGGGTAGTGCAGTGGTGTTTTTGTAGTGTAGGGGGTCATGTTTTAAGATGCAACGCTCCAATACATGACCAGTCTGCACTACATAAAACTGCAGAAAAACTAAAAATAAAAAGTGTTTTGCACACTTCTGTCCCTGGGCTATATGTGGGCTACATCTGGGTAATATTTGTGCTACATTTGGACCCTTTTTTCTCTGGTGGCCATCTTGGAAGACTTCTTTGTTATGAAGTTTCCTAATTTCCTCATTTACTGCAGTCTCCTCAGTAGGAAATGCTTTCAGTTTTTAGGTCTCGCCTACGCAGCACGCATGCGCTGCATAGGAGAGACCTTTAGCGATCGGCACAGCTTTGGGGGCAAAAACGTGCACGCGTTGCATTGCTTGCAATGGCAACGCGTGCACGTCTGGCGATTCCCTTGCGGGAGCGCGCGGCGCCGGCGCCATATGGTCGCAATCATCGCGCCTTGCTGCACGCTCCCGCAAGGGAATCGCGCAGGCCCCCCTCCCCCCTGCTGCCGCGCGCTTGTGCTGGTTTTTATTATTATTTCATTTAGCGGCCGCGCGGCGTTGCTTTTACGGCCGCGCGGCCAATGCTTGTTACTTTTGTTTTGAGCATTTCACGAGAGTACATGTGTTTTCGAGTGCTCTCCCTCGTGTACTTCTCTCCCCCTGCACTCTGTGTTGCTCTTTATCACTCTTGTGCTTCCTCCCTGTTGCGCTTGCTAGTATGCCTCTCCCTATTGCTTCCCCAAGCCCTCCATGTGGCTTCCCCTCAACCCATGCCCTTCTTCTCTCTCCCGTTGTGCTTCCCCTCCGTGTTGCTTTGCCCAACCCCCTGCCCTTCCCCATCTTGCTTACGCGTCCTCCCCACCCTCCCTCATCTTCCCTATGCATCCTGTTAATTCACCATTATCCCCTTCCCCCTATGTTGTTGGTGCAGCGTCCCGTGTTGCTTTGGCGTCTCTCTGCACTCCCTTCTGTTGGTTGGTTGGCAGCTTACCCCGCCCCCCCTCTGTATTGCTTCTGAGCGACCTACTGACTTTGCCATTGCTTTTTCGAGGAAGGTATTTACCTGTGAAGTAGACTTTTCAAGAGAAACGGTGATGGGCACATTTTATTTCGCAAGAGATTACTTGTTTGTTTCGCACATAAGTACATCAGCAAACATCTGACCGTATTGATACAGCCCAGAAGCTAATGGCTTAATCGAATGAATGAAAAGTGGATGGAGATATACAGACTTATCACTGACGACTTTTTTTTTACTTTGGGAGTTGATGGCAAAAGTATTCTATATAAAAATGACTGTAAGCAGTGTCGCAGTGTGTACTAGTTTGTGAGCGATGCCAGGACTCCTACTTAGTTGACACCTAATTAATTGAGCTGTCCATACCTGGGCAGTTTAATTTGTGAGTGGTTGCTGAAGCAGTTGGTGTCCAGCAAGTGAAGCTCAGAAAGCAATATTAAATAAAGTGTGCAGCAGAAGTGATTTGATTCCTTCTCAGAAAATAAGTGTCAGGAAAATCAAAGCGAAATGAAAGAATCCAGTGTAAATTGCCGGCTGGAAAATGAACTTATTGACAATTTAATCAGCTAATTGGGATGCCCTGGTAAGGGAGGTCGCAAGTGAATTGAAAATTGCTGCTTTGTTTTGGAAGGCCTGTTGAAGGTGTGGTTTGTTCCCACGTATGTGAGGGCCATGCTTTGATTTGGACAAGGTCTGCAAAGCTTGTAGGTTCAATAGGCTAGAAGATCCCATCTGCAGTCGAAAAGATGAACTTGGTACTGTAGATTAGTGATTTCCAAGGGGCACATTTTCACAAGCAGGATAGAGTTATAAAGGAGACCACCTTCTCGTGAGCCTGTAGTGAGTGGATGGTAACCCTTGCTTTGACAGTGCATTAGCTTAGAAACTTGAATAAAAAGAAGTAAAAGTAAAGTATTAGCATCCGATTAACTAAAAGGCTGTGGTGCTCGAATCAAGTGATAAGGGGTCGAAATCCTGACTATCATGTGGAAGATATGGAGGCAACCAAATGTGTGTTTATCTTTCGCCCTCCTTCGTTTCCTCATTAATTTTTAATTTTTTTACTGTTTTTTTTTTTTTTTTACAGTTTAAAAAAAAAAAAAAATTCTCCCCGCTACTATGAAAGTAATTCACTTATAAACCAACAGCTCCTTTATGTGAATTTTCAGCTGCATAAAGGAAGAGGACTTTTGCTGGGGAGCTTGGAATGTAGGTCAGAGTAAAAATAAGTTAATTAAAACCATTGAGTATATAACCACATGATCTGAGTAACACAAACATAAATACATAAAATTCACAAACTGTATCATACAGTTTGTATATCTTTAAAAAAATTATAATTTCATCAAATTTCTTAAATGAGAAAGAAGCCTACAGTACTGTTAATAAGCTAATCATGAAATAAAAAATCTAAATCATTATTTGAAAGAATTATAAAATCAGTAACATTACAAATCTCTACGGTTGTTTTAGTTTGTCCATGATCGACATCATTCTCACAAAGCCCCTTAGCAGTTGGCCTTGAGTACAATGAAAACATATCAGTATTGCCTCTTGTCCAATGTGGGTCTCAAGCCTTCTAAAGTGTGGGAGTAGAAGGTTTTCGAGCCATTGTAAAAAGCAGGACAGCAGCATAAAATGTGCCAAGGATTCTGGTTTGTAATTGCAAAAATGGGAAGTAGTGTCTTCTATTTTATGTTTCCATTTTGACAGATTTTACTTGTATTGAGTAGGCCTAACCATGTTATTAAATAATTGACCTTTAGCTCCCAAGAGATTGGGATTGATATAATGGTATAAGATCTGTATCGAAGTGGGTGTGGCTAATGTAGGTGTATTTTGCTTATACAAGTCTGACGTAAGGCGTTCTTGTAATTGTGTTTCGTAAAGAAGACTACATAGCGGGGCACTTGGGGTGGGGCCCTCTGTGTGTGGCAAGATGTTAAGTGTTGATGTAACACTCAAGGGTGGTTTTGTAGCTTATAGTGATGTCAAATCAATTGTAAAATGTTTACATTTTTAGATTCAGCTGGGGCATCGCATTCTATATTGGCACCAGTTAGCCTTTTAAGGGGAGGTTGAAGCATCCTGATGAGTTATAATCAGATGCACTATTATCGCATCAGCGATTGTAAGGGCAGAGGTAGCTGTGATTTCTGCGCGCTATGGGACGCTTTGTTCTTTGTCTGCTAACTTGAAGTCACTCTAGTTCCTTGTTTGAAATGGTTAAATTGTGCTGATGATTTTGCTGGCTACCCAATAAGGTTTCAGCGGATTGAGATGTGGGATCGGAGTTGTCCTCATGATCGCATACTGACACTTTTTTTTTTTTTTACTTATCATTTTGCATATCAACAAACAATGCATCAGCTTTAAAGGTACAGTCATAGCGCAGAGTAATTAGTCGTTATACAGCAACAGCATACAGTAAGTTATCCTGCACATACTTAGAGTAAATACTAAAAGTCAGAGAAGCAGTGATCAGCTATTCATCATGGTACAAATAACATCTTGACCCAAAACATTGTCTGTAAACAGTGGTACTGCAAACACAATGTTCAAGGAGGCCGTACACGCCCCTTACCTTATGCAAATGTGACTATGGCCCAATACAAACAAGCATTGGCATAGCCAATAGGTCTCGCATTTGGGACCTTATAAGTATTTAGTTATGCAGCACAATATCCTTACTGCAACAACATTAACTGTTGCATGGCTAAACACTTATAAGGTCCCAAAGGCGAGACCTATTAGCTATGCCAATGCTTGTTTACTTTGATTCCATCAAGAAGGCATTCAGATGTGTCTCACATTTGCCATAAATTCAGAATGTTAGCACTCTAGTTGCTCATTAGATCACTGTAGTAAAGCTTCTGCTCACCAGGGAGTTAACTGGAAGTCTGCTGCTGGTATTGAAAGTGATTGTTTCAGTCTGCATGTCAGAATTTTCTAATGAAATAGAAGAGGATTTGAGATCTCACTTAAAACATGCCCTCATTTTTCTTTCTGCAGCACTAACCATAATTTCTATTTCAAAAGAACCCCCTCATTTTGTTCCTTTTAAATTAAATGTTTTAAGTATTAACAGTTTATTCCAATCAAGATGGCTTCAGGAGTGCCATACGTTTGTCATAAGTAAGGCTGTTAGCACTCTAGTTGTTCTTTAGAACACTCTGGGAAGCTGCAGTAGCACACAAAGGCATCAACTGACAGGCTGCTCCTGTTGAAATATAACAGGAAGATATTTGAGATCTCACTTGAAACATGTCCTAATTTTTCTTTCTATAGCACTAACCATAATTTCTATGACAAAATGAACCCCATCATTTTGTTCCTTTTCAAATTAAATGTTTTAAGTGTTACCAGTTTATTCCAATCAAGATGGCTTCAGGTGTGCCATACTTTTGTCATAAGTAAGGCTGTTAGCACTCTAGTTGTTCTTTAGAACACTCTGGGAAGCTGCAGTAGAACACAAAGGAATCAACTGACAGTCTCTGCCCTTGTTGGATGTACATGTTTTACTGAGAATGTCAGACTTCATTCTCACATGACTGAGAAAGATAATGTGAATTTACAGAAAATATGCTCTCATTTTAGCTTCTGGAGCACCTTCCAAAACTCTATGGGACAAGCATGTGAAAATAGTTTTCTCTCAACCATGATTCATGATATCCCAGCAGAAGGTTTTTTACAGGGTAAAATCACCTTAGAACACACCACAATTCCTGAAATTAGTATGGTACCATCAACAAATTAATTCTAATGTAACTAAAGTCTGTTATCACCCTTTATAGTTCTCCTTTTGGTAACCCTCAAAATCTTTGATTCACTACAATGCATTTCAATGGGGTACTATCATTTATATTGGTCCCAAGATGGCTGCCAGCAATTCCAGGATGAAGTGCTGACAGCCAATCAGATCTCACGATGACGTGTGGTTAGGCTCCGCCCAGATATATATGTGATTTTACTTTTGATTTTCTCAGCAACTACTGAACGGATTTACACCATTTAACAAAAAGGGTTCTTTCTGAACCAAGAACTACCTCTTTGCCAAATTTGGTGTAATTCTGTTCAGCAGTTCGGGCTGTAGCCGTGTCTAAAGTTTCCTATGGAAAATTGCATGGGGAAAACATGTTTTGGGACCCCCCTTTTTTCTCAGCCCCCACTTGCCGAATCACCCCGAAACTTTCAGGATAGGAGCGGACCGGAGCGGGCCATAAGTTTTGAAAATTTCGCGACGATTCGTCAACCGGCGCCAAAGTTATTGGAAATAGAATGTTGTGAATTTCCAATGGAAAATAGGTCCCAACTATAACTATCTACTGGCGACCGCCAGTAGATAATATATATATATAAAATATATTGGCAAGCTGTTTTAATTTGAATCAATAAATACCATAAGATTCCGTGGTGTCGGCCCTGCTGTTTTTTGGAGTAGGAATGGTATGAATATATATATATATATCTATATCTATCCTACTGGCGATCGCCAGTAGGTAGTTATAGTTAGGACCTATTATCCATAGGAAAAGCATTTTTTGATTTGCCAATATCTTTGGCGCCGGTTGACGAATCTTCGCGAAATTTTCAAAACTAATGGTTCGCTCAGGTCAGCTCGTGTCTTGAAACTTTCGGGGTGGTTCGTCAAGTGGGGGCCGAGAAAAAAGGGGGGTCCCAAAACGCGTTTTCCCCATGTTAATTTCCATAGGGATTTTGAAACAGGCTACAGCCCGAACTGCTGAATGGAATTACACCAAATTTGGCAAAAAGGTAGGTCTTGGTCCAGAAAGCGTGCTTTTTTTTTTAAATGGTGTAAATCCGTTCAGTAGGTGCTGAGAAATTAAGTCCCACACAGTGGGATTGCTAAGACGTCTTCGGAGGCCATGCCCCCCTTTCTCCACCACTCTGCAAACGCGCCTCCTGGCAGAGTACGGGATGGGGGATGAAGTCCAATTTACTCCTGAGGGACTTTGGGGGCCCAGAAGCCCTCCTGGTACCTCCTGTAAGTCCTACGCAGCGGAATTCCTAAGCGCTGGTCGGAGGCCCAGCACCCTTTCTCCACCACTCTGCAAACGCGACTACTAGTTAAAGAAGTGTTTGCAATGTAATAGGTTTCGCATTTGCGAGAATTAGAGCTATTGGCGTTGTAAATGCAAAAGTTTTTTACTAATGTTTTTTGGAGTGGAGTGGATGTACATTGTGTGTAGTGGAATTATGTGGTATGTTGTGCAGTGAAATTATGTGGATAGAAAGTATGTGGCAATTAGTGTATAGGAATTATGTAGAGTGGGATTATGTGTGATGGAGAGTAATTATGTGGTATAGTAGTCTGTGTTGTGGAGTGGTAACTTCAGGTTTAGTCTTCCTCGTTTCCATAGAAGCTCAACTATGAACTCAGTGAGACAAAAAAAGAAGGAATCACTTAGGAGCACTTGTGGACCTAGTCAGAGGTATGAGCAGGGCCACTGGAATTATGTGACTGTTTGGCTGCACCGACTTTCGCACAATTATACATTTTCTCCATTAGCCACATAATTCATCTGCTCCCTAATCTGCAGATTTGTACAAGAAAAGCCTTGTTTCTAGCTCAAACGGCTCAAACGTTACCAAAAATGCAGCGACAAGTGTTACAGCGTGGTGGAAGGCCCTTTGCAAACCTAGAATGGTCATCTGTTACTTATTGCTAAATGTGGGTGTTAAATTGATACTAATGGTGTGCAAGCCACTCTTGCTTCCCTCTGCGCCTCTCTTGCCTCTTTCTGCATTTCTGTTGCTTCTTTCTGCACGTGCTTTCTTTTTCTGCACTTCTCTTGCCTCTTTCTGCAAATCTCTTGTACTTTCTGCACCTCTCTTTTTAGGTCTCGCCTGAGCCAGCGCATGCGCTGCACTGGCAAGACTTTTAGTGAGTGGGCATTCAAAAATCCGACCACACGCTTTCTGTGTGGCCTCGAGCGTGCGGTTACGGGCACAGTTACGAGCAGAGGCGCCATCTGGCTTACCTCTCTCGTCATGCGCTCAGCGCATCGCTCGCGGGCACACACAAAGCGTGTGGACGCTTCAGCTGCTTTCACTTTTGCCGCCGCGCGCCCACTCGCTCCGCCCTCTGTCTCCTTTTTGAAGACCGCTTGTTAAACAGTTTTTTTTAAACTGTGACATTTTACTGCCCATGCCGAGTTCACACACTGTTGAACTCTGCAGACACACACATCACATAAAGCTATTTGCATTTGTTTAGACAACGCTTCCCTCACTGCAGGACAAGTCCTTATGCAAAGCAGCAGTGCTATTCTTTTTTGGATCTGCCCGTCACATTATAGTCCAATACGCACACAACAGCGCTTGGCGATAATAAAACAGCTTCACTGGTTCTTGTTGTGCGCACACCGCGAAATTAGCATACAAGTGCTAAAGATGGCAGACAAAGGTTATCTGTGTACGCTTAACTTGAGAAGAAGGCCTGTGTCGCTCCCCTTCCTGGTGCTTTTGCAACGCAAACTGTAAGATCCGGGAGGGAATCCCGAGTCTCAGACCTATGTACTACCAACACACTCTGCAAATCAGTTGCTGTAATATACCCCTTACCGTGGCCATGAGTTTAAACCAGGTAGAACACCATCACAGTCTGCAAGACCTTTGCATACAATGAGCACTCGCAGTCCTATTATAGGGCGGGGGAGGCAGGTGACACAAGCCAGCTCCGCAGCTCTGAGCAAATGGCCTGGAAGATGCTATGAACCATGTTGAGGCAGAGAATGCACTGTCACTGCCCTACCTGTCCTGGACAAGGGCAGGCATCGGGAGACATGCAAGCCCCGGTGCCCCGCACCATAGTAAACCAGCATTGGCATAGCCAATAGGTCTCGCCTTTGGGCCCTTATAAGTGTTTACCCATGCAGCAGTTGTTGATGTTACACCAAGGATATTGTGCTGCATAACTAAATACTTATAAGGTCCCAAAGGCGAGACCTATTGGCTATGCCAATGCTTGTTTCTTTCTGCACGTCTGTTGCCTCTTTCTGCACCTCATTTGCTTCTTTCTGTACCCCTCTTACGTCTTTCTGCACCCTTTTTGCCGCTTTCTGCACCTCTGTTCCTTTCTGCACTTTTGTTTCTTTCTGCACCTGCCTTGCTTCTTTCTGCACCCCTCTTGCCTCTCTCTCCACCCCTCTTCCCTCTTTCTGCACTTCTGTTGCTTCTTTCTGCACCTGTCTTGCTTCTTTCTGGCAATCACTTGCCTCTTTCTGCACCTCTATTGCCTCTTTCTGCAGTTCTCTTGCCTCCTTCTGCATTTCACTTGCCTCTTTCTGTAACTCTCTTGCCTCTTTGTGCACCTCTCTTGCCTCTTTGTGCACCTCTCTTGCCTCTTTGTGCACCTCTCTTGCCTCTTTGTGCGCCTCTCTTGCCTCTTTCTGCGCCTCACTTGCTTCTTTCTGCACCCCTTTTGCCTGTTTCTGCACCCCTCTTCCCGCAACTCTCTTGCCTTTCTACACCTCTCTTCCTTCTTTCTACACCTCTCTTCCCTCTTTCTGCACTACTCTTACCTCTTTCTGTACCTCTGTTCCTTCTTTCTTCACCTGTCTTGTCTCTTTCTGCACCCTTCGTGTCTCTTTCAGCACCTCTGTTGCTTCTTTCTGCAGTTCTCTTCCTGCACCCCTCCTGCCTCTTTCTGTACCCCTCTTGCCTCTTTGTGCACCTCTCTTACCCCTTTCTGCACCCCTCTTGCCTCTTTCTGCACCTCTGTTGGTTCTTTCTGTACTGCTCTGGCTTCTGCCTGCACCTCTGTTCCAAATGTCTGCATCCCTCTTGCCTTTTTCTGCACCCCATTTCCCTCTTTCTGCACCTCTCTTGCCTCAGTATGCCCACCTGTTCCCTCTTTCTGTACCTCTCTTGCCTGTTTCTGCAACTCTCTTGCCTGTTTCTGCAGTTCTCTTGCCTCCTTCTGTACCTCAGTTGCCTCTTTTTGCACCTCTGTTGGTTCTTTTGCACTGCTCTTGCTTCTTTCTGCACCGCTCTTGCAAATTTCAGCACCCCTCTTGTCTTTCTGCACCCCTTTTACCTGTTTCTGCACCTCTCTTGCCTCTGTCTGCACCTCTGTTCCCTCTTTCTGTACCTCTTTTGCCTGTTTCTGCACCTGTCTTGCTTCTTTCTGCACTTCTCTTGCCTCTTTCTGCACTCGTCTTCCCTCTTTCTATACCTTTCTTGCCTGTTTCTGCATCTCACTTGCCTCTTTCTGCACTTTTCTTCTTTCTACACCTCTGTTGCTTCTTTCAGCAATTCTCTTGCCTCTTTCTGCACTTCTCTTGCCTGTTTCTGCAACTCTCTTGCCTCTTTCTGCAGTTCTCTTGCCTCCTTCTGCACCTCTGTTGCTTCTTTCTGCACTTCTCTTGCCTGTTTCTGCAACTCTCTTGCCTCTTTCTGCACTTCTCTTGCCCAGATAAACAACCTCTCTTTGACCATCTGGTATATTTTAAAAATGATAAGAAGAGTATGCCCATTTATTCCCCTTGACTCTCGCAAAGCGTTGGTTACGGCATTGGCCTTGTCCAGATTGGATTACGGCAACGCCTTGTATGCAGGGATCCAAGTCCAACATCTATCAAAACTCCAGCGCCTGCAGAACGCTGCGGCAAGGTTGGTGCTTGACATTCCCAGATCTGAGCCAGTTGGACACAGATTGAGAGCCCTCCATTGGTTACCCATGGAAAAAAGGATTATGTTCAAATCACTGTGCCTGGCCTATAAAGCCCTGCATGGGTCAGGACCACAGTTCTTGAGAACACATTTGAAATGGTATGTGCCGGCCAGAAATCTGAGATCAGCCCACACAAAACTTCTGCAAGTTCCTAAGTTTAAGCAGGTGAGGTGGGGAGGGAGAAGCTTTCTGCTGCGGACTGCCAAAAACTGGAACCTCCTCCCTATCGCGATAAAAAGTAGTCTTTCGCTTCTGCATTTCAGAAAAGCCCTAAAAACCTGGCTTTTCACCTGTTAAGGCAACACATTATCCTGTTAATAATCCTCTGTGCATCGGACTTAGCGCCAAGACGCCTCCGGGCAATCGCGCGCTTTATAAATTCCTAAATCAAATCAATCTTTCTGCACCTCACTTTCTTCTTTCTACATTTCTCTTGCCTTTTTCTGCACCCCTGTTGCTTCATTCTGCACTTTCCATGCTTCTTTCTGCACCTGTCTTGCTTCTTTCTGCACTTGTCTTGCTTCTTTCTCCACCCCTGTTTCTTCTTTCAGCAATTCTCTTGCCTCTTTCTGCACTTCTCTTGCCTGTTTCTGCAACTCTCTTGCCTGCTGTTTCTGCAACTCTCTTGCCTCTTTCTGCAGTTCTCTTGCCTCTTTCTGCAGTTCTCTTGCCTCTTTCTGCAGTTCTCTTGCCTCTTTCTGCAGTTCTCTTGCCTCTTTCTGCACTTCTCTTGCCTCTTTCTGCACTTCTCTTGCCTCTTTCTGCACCTCTCTTGGCTCTTTCTGCACCTCTCTTGGCTCTTTCTGCACCTCTCTTTCTGCACCTCACTTGCTTCTTTCTGCACTTCTCTTGCCTCTTTCTGCACTTCTCTTGCCTCTTTCTGCACCCCTGTTGCTTCTTTATGTACCTCTTTTGCCTCTTTCTGCACTTTTCTTGCCTCTTTCTGCACTTTTCTTGCCTTTTTCTGCAGTTCTCTTGCCTCTTTCTGCACCCCTGTTGCTTCATTCTGCACTTTCCATGCTTCTTTCTGCATCTGTCTTGCTTCTTTCTGCACCCCTGTTGTCTCTTTCTGCACTAGTCTTCCCTCTTTCTCTTCCAGGGGATACTCATCAATAGTCATAAGCACTGAATTATTCCCGCCCACCTGCGGGATCCTGGAGCATATAGAAATATACATATATATATGAGTATGTTGGGGGATCACAAGTGCATAGCACTTCCGCGACATACATATATACATGTATATAAATACATAAATATGCAGCCTAACATAAATTCCAATAAGGCAAAATGCCAAAATTACAAAGGTTTTCCCTGTACAGACAATCTCCTATATACACTCTGTAATAGAGAACATACACTGTAATAGTGTTATGCAAGAAAACCTTTATTTTCAGAGAAAAAAACATGTAATAGCAGGCAGTTGGCCCATAGGCTGCATAGCTGAATAAATATCACCGTACAGTAAAACACTGGCACCTTGCCTTTAAGGCTTCCAAGAACTTGGACACTTTGCCTTTAAGGCCTCCAGGAGACCCTCTGCTCCCATCATGCACCACAGGTGACAGGTCAGTTCTTTTTTCCGGCTCCTTCTATGAGGATCCTGGAGCTTGAGCTCAACAGTTTTTCTGACTTTTCTGTCAGGAATTGTTTTCTTCTTTGGTTTTTTGCGATTTACCTGTGCTGGCAGTGGTTTATTATCATTCTCTGACAACATTTTCACTCTTTTTCTGTCAGAATGCCAGCTCTTTTCCGCAAATGTCCATCCTGTGGAAAGAAGATGGCCATCTCTGATCCACACTCCGTGTGTATCGCCTGTCTTCCTTCCAGTCACAAGCCTGACACTTGTTATCATTGTCGTAAGTTTTCTACGAGGACTCTTCGCGACAGGGAGAGGATTCGCCTTCAAGCTGTGCTCGAGAGAGGAAAAGCCCGACTGGAAAGTGGCCTTGCGTGTCAAGAGCCCTCCTCTCTTCAAGAACACCGACGCCAGCATCATTCTGCCTCTTCAACATCGAGGAAACGGCAGATTCCGGATTGTTCGCCGTCGTTGCCGCCGTCGAAGAAGCGACCGACACAATCTCCGACGTCGAGACAGCGTGAGTCTCCGTCGTCGAGAAAGGCATTGACGTCGAAGCATACTGCCTCGGGCTCGAGGTATGGTCATGGCAAAGACCGATCGACGTCAAAACACCCATCGACGTCGAGACATCCGTCAACGTCAAGGCACTCTCCGTCACCTCCCCGTAGGTCGACGTCGAGAAGTTTGCCGACGGCAAGGGTGCCTCGAGACCAGTCTGCGTCGAAGGCTTCGAGGCCATTGACGTCGAGGATGCGAGAGCGTTCGACGTCGAAGTCCCTGAGTAGACGGTCGACGTCAAGGACATCTTTGAGGGAGGTGAGGTCGCCGTCGAGGGCAGCGAAGTCCTTAACTCCTCCTAGCCATCATCCCACGTCAAGGGAGAAGTCGACATCGAGGGAAAAACACAGGTCGACGTCGAGGCGCTCGACGTCGAGAGCTAAAAAGCCTGCTGTTGCCTCGGATGAGGTTAGAGCTGCATCTCTATCGTCTTCAAAATCTGGATCTTCTCCAGGACTGCATATTGTCCAGATCTCCCCGGAAGGCTCTCCGGTGGTTGGTGAAGATGCACGGCGCAGGAAGCCTAGGGCCCTCAGTAGCCCGAGGTCTGACTTTTCCGTACCGATTCTCCTTCACGCTTGTCCAGGGATTCTCCATCCCTAAAACACCTCGAAGATCAAGGTCACCGACTGTGGTTTCTTCCAGAAGGAGGAGTCCAAGCAGATCACGATCTCCACATGCCCGCCATGCTAGATCAAGGGACAGATCTCGCTCTTATCATTCTTCTCCGAAGAGAAGGCGGCATAGGTCTCCCTCCCGGTCTTCTTCCACCAGGTCCTCTATCAGAGACTATTCTCCAACTTTGACGGCTACACCTCCATCAAGAGTTTCTCCAATCGATGACCTCCGCACCTTTAGTGAAGTTCTCTGTAGAGGAGCGAATAAGCTGAACATCTCTGTCTGTCCCGGCTGTTACCTCCTCAGTGATTTTCGAGACTCTTCATCATCGCTCCTCGGCTCGGCCTTTGCTTCCTCTTGTCCCAGGCCTTCTCGAACCTGCTATGCAGACTTTTTTGACACCGGCATCGGTGGGAGCTGTTCCTTCCCGAATAGCCAAAAAGTACAAGGCTCCGGACCAAGATCCTTTGTTCCTTCGATCGGATCCTCCTCCGGATTCCATCATTGTGGCGGTGGCTAGAAAGACGCACTCATCTATGTCTTCCTCCTCAGCGCCTCCGGATAAGGATAGTAAACTGATGGACTCTTTAGGTAGAAGGATGTGCAACACTTCAGCTTCTATCATGAAGGTCTCCAGTGCCTCCGCTCTGCTGGGGAGGTATGAAAGATCCTTGTGGGATTCACTGGGACGTTTTGCAGACAAACTCCCAAAAGAGGACCAGCAAGACTTTCGAGAAATTCTGCAAGAGGGAGGTCTAGTGGCTAATCAGGTGATTAGTGCTTCCGCTGACTCATCCGATCTGGCTGCCCACGGATACTCCCATGGTATCTGTTCGAGGCGTTCTGCTTGGTTACGCTTGACTGGCCTCAAACCCGACGTCCAGCGGAAGATAACCAACCTGCCTTTCAACGGTTCTTCTCTCTTCGGGCCGCATGCGGACGAAGAAATGGCGAAGATGAAAGCAGAGCTGGACACGGTGAAAGCTGTGGGTCTCGAAAAACGGAAGGAATTTCGTAGGCGCTCCCGCCCCTACGATAAACGCCCGTTCCAACAGAGGGTTCAAACCCCTCAATGGTCGGCTCAGGGCCAGCAGCAGCAGAGGTCTCACTTCCACCAACGGAGACCAGGAAGAGGAAGAGGGACCAATAGACAGCAGGCCTCTACCTCAAAGCAGCCATCAAAGCAATGAGGGAGTGCTTCCTCTAAACACGTGTGCCACTCCGGTAGGAGGAAGTATCGCATTACATCTGGAGGAGTGGAGAAACATAACCATCGACAAATGGGTGTTGAATATTGTTCAAAATGGATACTTGCTACGGTTCAAGATCCCACCTCCATCGGTTCCTCCAGACGGACGAGTCCGCTTGTGTCATCACATTTTACACGAGGAGGTAAACGGTCTTCTACAGAAAAAAGCCATAGAATACGTCCCTGTTCATCAGAGGCGCCAGGGGATATACTCTCGATATTTCCTGGTCAAAAAAGAGGTCCGACAGTAGAATTCAGACCAATTCTGGACTTGCGCATCTTGAACAAATACATCCGCAAAGAGAAATTTCGAATGCTTGCCCTGCACCAGATCTTTCCCCATCTACATCAAGGAGACTGGATGTGCTCCATAGATCTGCAGGACTCTTATTTCCACATTCCAGTGTCCAGAAAACATCGAAAATTTCTCTGTTTTCAAGTTGCTCTACGTCACTTTCAGTTCCGAGTCCTACCTTTCGGACTGAAGTCAGCCCCACGGACTTTTTCAAAGTGCATGGCAGTGGTGGCAGCTTTTCTCCGCAGACGCAAAATATTCGTTTACCCGTATCTGGACGACTGGCTTTTGAAGAGTTCAACTCCTTCCCTGCTTCAGTCTCATCTTTCCTACAGTCTCCAGTTAATGAACAAGTTGGGTCTACTAGTCAATTTCAAAAATCGATTCTCAATCCGACCCAGAACATTCACTACCTAGGGTCGTCGCTGGACACCGCGGAAGCAAGCGTGTGTCCTTCGGCGGAGAAGGTTTTCATCAATCAGGATCAAATGCCGAGAACTCCTGCGGACTCCCCACCCAACAGTCCGACAAGTGTCCTCTCTCCTGGGTTCCATGGCTTCCTGCATCTTCATAGTTCCCAATGCCAGATTGCACATGCGTCCCCTGCAGCAAGCTCTGGAAGACCAGTGGGTGCAAGCATCGGGCAGCTGGGAGGATCGGATCACTCTGCCCCAGTCTGCCAGGGACTCCATCGTGTGGCGGACAAAGCGATCACATCTAATGAAAGGTGTTCCCTTCCATCAAGAGACTCCGACTCAAACTATAGTGACAGACGCCTCCCTGCAAGGTTGGGGCTCTCATATGAATCACCTTCAAGTGCAAGGGCTATGGTCGGACACAAAGGGGATACCATATCAATTTTCTGGAGTTGAGGGCTGTCCAACTAGCCCTAAAATCCTTCTTTCCATCTCTTCAGTCCAACTCCCTCTTGATTCAGACAGACAACACCACGACGATGTTTTATCTGAACAAACAGGGAGGCACCAGGTCCAGAATTCTGTCTCAGGAGGTACAAGCCATTTGGAAGTGGCTTCTGGCACGGCATCTCACCATCACGGCTGTCCATGTGCCGGGCGTCCTAAATGTACAGGCGGACTTCCTAAGCAGAGAGTTCGTAGAAGCGCACGACTGGGTGCTAAACACCGAAGTGGCTCAGGATATCTTTCAAAGATGGGGTGTGCCGGACATAGACTTGTTCGCAGATGCAACAAACGCCAAATGCCCCGTCTATGCATCCAGGTATCACCAACCAGGTTCAAGCGGGAATGCTCTGTTGATAAGATGGTCTCAGAGCTTACTCTATGCTTTTCCTCCACTGCCTCTCATTCCAGCAGTGATCACGAAGTTCTACAAGACCAACTCCAGGATGATTCTGATCGCTCCGGAGTGGCCACGCCAGTGGTGGTATCCGGATCTTCTACAACTTTCCGAAGTTCCGCAGCAGAGATTGCCTTGCCGTCCGGACCTACTATCCAAGAGCCAGGGGAGAGTGTTTCACCCCAACCTTTCTTCCCTCAGGCTGACAGCATGGCTCCTGAAGTCTTGCAGTATGGTCACTTAGACTTGCCAGCGGACTGTATGAACATACTTAAGGAAGCGAAAAGACCTTCTACCAGGGTTTCCTACGCTTTCAAGTGGAAACGTTTTTACCTATGGTGTTTTGAATAATGGTCATGACCCAGTTAGAGGGCAGGAACAGGTCATTTTGCCGTATCTCTTACACCTGGCTAAGTCGGGCCTGCAGTTTACATCTATCAAGGTACACTTAGCAGCAATAACGGCATATAGAAAATCACCTTCACAGGGTTCTTTTTCAAAATGCCAGTGGTGAAAGATTTTCTTGAAGGGTTAAAAAAGGTATACCCACCAGTACGAGCCCCTTCTCCTCCTTGGGAGCTCAACGTGGTCCTTACCAAACTGATGGGCGCACCTTTTGAACCAATACACAAGTCCTCGTTGCAGCACTTGTCCTGGAAAGTGGCTTTTTTGGTTGCTATCACGTCGGCTCGTAGAGTCAGCGAGATACAAGCATTATGTTGTAAGGAACCCTACACTGTTTTTCACTTAAATAGGGTAGTTCTCAGAACTCATCCAAGTTTTCTGCCGAAAGTGGTTTCAGATTTCCACATTAATCAGGTTACCACTTTGCCTACCTTCTTCTCTAATCCTTCTACACCTCCTGAAAGGGCCTTATACTCGTTAGACCTTAAGAGGGTGTTGAAGTTTTATCTGGATAAGACCAAGGTAATAAGAAAGACGGACCGCTTGTTTGTCAACTACGGCCCCATTAATACAGGATTGGCATCCTCTAAAAGGTCTATTTCAAGATGGATAGTCTCCTGCATATCTCTAGCCTATCAATTAGCTAATAAGTCTCTTCAGGGAAAGCCTAAAGCGCATTCAACCAGAGGAAAGGCCTCTACTACGGCCCTCCTCAGGAACGTCCCTATAGCAGAAATCTGCAAAGCAGCTACATGGCGGTCTTTTCATACTTTCTCTCACCATTACTGCTTAGATTCAGATGCTCAGGAGGATGCCCAAGTGGGACGAGCCTCACTGAGGAATTTATTTGCTTAATGTCATGTTAAGATCTGTTTTTTAATACTATTTGCTCGTCCGCGAGGTAGTGGGTATGGGCTTGCTACTCTATTCAGTGCTTATGACTATTGATGAGTATCCCCTGGAAGAGAAGGATTAGTTACTTACCTGTAATCCTAGTTCTCTTCCAGGGGTATACTCATCAAAGTCATAAGCAACCCTCCCCTCCCGGACGAGCAATTTTTAGTAATTGCTACAAGTTAGTACACCGTGCAAAAGAACTGACCTAACTGTCACCTGTGGTGCATGATGGGAGCAGAGGGTCTCCTGGAGGCCTTAAAGGCAAAGTGTCCAAGTTCTTGGAAGCCTTAAAGGCAAGGTGCCAGTGTTTTACTGTACGGTGATATTTATTCAGCTATGCAGCCTATGGGCCAACTGCCTGCTATTACATGTTTTTTTCTCTGAAAATAAAGGTTTTCTTGCATAACACTATTACAGTGTATGTTCTCTATTACAGAGTGTATATAGGAGATTGTCTGTACAGGGAAAACCTTTGTAATTTTGGCATTTTGCCTTATTGGAATTTATGTTAGGCTGCATATTTATGTATTTATATACATGTATATATGTATGTCGCGGAAGTGCTATGCACTTGTGATCCCCCAACATACTCATATATATATGTATATTTCTATATGCTCCGGGATCCCGCAGGTGGGCGGGGATAATTCAGTGCTTATGACTTTGATGAGTATACCCCTGGAAGAGAACTAGGATTACAGGTAAGTAACTAATCCTTCTGTACCTTTCTTGCCTGTTTCTGCATCTCACTTGCCTCTTTCTGCACTTTTCTTGCTTCTTTCTACACCTCTGTTGCTTCTTTCAGCAATTCTCTTGCCTCTTTCTGCACTTCACTTGCCTGTTTCTGCAACTCTCTTGCCTTTCTGCAGTTCTCTTGCCTCCTTCTGCACCTCTGTTGCTTCTTTCTGCACTTCTCTTGCCTGTTTCTGCACTTCTCTTGCCTCTTTCTGCACTTCTCTTGCCTCTTTCTGCACTTCTCTTGACTCTTTCTGCACTTCTCTTGGCTCTTTCTGCACCTCTCTTGGCTCTTTCTGCACCTCACTTGCTTCTTTCTACACTTCTCTTGCCTCTTTCTGCACCCCTGTTGCTTCATTTTGCACTTTCCATGCTTTTTTTCTGCACCTGTCTTGCTTCTTTCTGCACTTGTCTTGCTTCTTTCTGCACCCCTGTTGTCTCTTTATGTACCTCTTTTGCCTCTTTCTGCAGTTCTTTTGCCTCTTTCTGCAGTTCTCTTGCCTCTTTCTGCACCTCTGTTGCTTCTTTCTGCACTTCTCTTGCCTCTTTCTGCACCCCTGTTGCTTCATTCTGCACCCCTGTTGCTTCATTCTGCACTTTCCATGCTTCTTTCTGCATCTGTCTTGCTTCTTTCTGCACCCCTGTTGTCCCTTTCTGCACTCGTCTTCCCTCTTTCTGTACCTTTCTTGCCTGTTTCTGCATCTCACTTGCCTCTTTCTGCACTTTTCTTGCTTCTTTCTACACCTCTGTTGCTTCTTTCAGCAATTCTCTTGCCTCTTTCTGCAGTTCTCTTGCCTCTTTCTGCACCCCTCTTGCCTCTTTCTGCACCCGTCTTCCCTCTTTGTGCAACTCTCTAGCCTCTTTCTACACCTCTCTTGCCTCTTTCTGCACCACTCTTGCCTCTTTTTGTACCTCTGTTGCTTCTTTCTGCACTTCTCTTGACTTTCTGCACCCTTCGTGCCTCTTTCAGCACCTCTGTTGCTTGTTTCTGCACTTCTCTTCCTTCTTTCTGCACTCCTCGTGCCTCCTTCTGCACCTCTGTTGCTTCTTTCTGCACTTCTCTTGGTTCTTTCTGCACTGCTCTTGCCTCTTTCTGCACCCCTTCTGCCTCTTTGTGTACCTCTGATGCTTCTTTCTGCACTTCTATTGCCTCTTTCTGCACCTCTCTTGCCTCTTTCTGCAACTCAATTGCCTCTTTAAGCACCTCTGTTGCTTTTTTTCTGCAGATCTCTTACCCCTTTCTGCACCTCACTTGCCTCTTTCAGCATCTCTGTTGCTTTTATCTGCAGATCTCTTGCCTCTTTCTGCACCCCTCTTTTCTCTTTCTGCACCCCTCTTGCCTCTATCTGCACCCCTCTTGCCTCTATCTGCACCCCTGTTCCCTCTTTCTGCACCTTTCCTGCCTTCTGCACCTCTCTTGCCTCTTTCTGTACCTCTGTTGCCTCTTTCTGCACTTCTCTTCCTTTTTCTGCACCCTTCGCGCCTCTTTCAGCACCTCTGTTCTCTCTTTCTGCACCTTTCCTGCCTGTTTCTGCACCTCGCTTGCCTCGTTTTGCACCTCTGTTGGTTCTTTATGCACTGCTCTTGCTTCTTTCTGCATCTTACTTGCCTCTTTCTGCACTTCTCTTGCTTCTTTCTATACCTCTGTTGCTTCTTTCAGCAATTCTCTTGCCTCTTCCTGCACTTCACTTGCTTCTTTCTGCACCTCTCTTGCCTCTTTCTGTACCTCTGTTGCTTCTTTCTGCACTTCTCTTGCCTCTTTCTGCACCTCTGAGTTAGAGGTAGTTTTAATCCCCCTGCCCTATTATGTACTAGGGCCTTACAGGGGAGGTCATGCCAATCACAGGGGTACCCCAACCCATAGTGTATGTAGGTGTTTTCACTGTATTCTAAGTGTCTTTCAGCATAGCACTGGCTCCGGGCCTGGTTAGTCAGTCAGTTACCACCAGTACCAGTCAGCAAAAAGTTGGGGGCACAGGATGACTTTTCACCAAGGCCTCTTTCTGCACCTCTGTTGGTTCTTTCTGCACCTCTGTTGGTTCTTTCTGCACCTCTGTTGGTTCTTTCTGCACCTCTGTTGGTTCTTTCTGCATATCTCTTGCTTCTTTCTGCACTTTGCTTCGTCTTTCTGGACTTCTGTTGCCTCTCTCTTCATTTCTCTTGCTTCTTTCTGCGCCCTTCTTTCTCTTTCTGCACATGTCCTACCTCTGTAGGCCTAGTTAGAAATGAGCATTTAAAAAAACCTTTAAAATTCACTGAAAAAACCATAGGTTTCAGGGACGTTATAGTTAGAAATTATCATTTAAAAAACCTTTGAAATTCACTGAAAAAACCACAGGTTTCAGGGACGTTATAGTTAGTTGGACATTTCACTCGTACAAAACCAGAGAAATTCGGCCGTTATAGTTAGTTAAGCTAACTATAACTCGCGCCCATAATGCACTGCTGATGACGTCATATATTACATCATTCATGACATGGTCAGTGACATCACTGATAACATCTCAAATGACATCACTGATGACATCATCCGCGTGATAATCTGATGCACCTTCTCACACCTAATATAACCTTTGATACACCCACTCTAAAATACAGACTACCATTTTCGAAACCATAGACACACCAATACCAGTTACTACATACCCACTCACTGATTCCTAGGTCTACACACACATCCACTAAATCACCCATACAGTCACTCATACAAGCAGTCACTCACCAATACAGCACTATCATTTGCACTCATACACCTATACAGACACTCACACACCGCCACTCATCCATAGTTACTCACACACCTAGTCAGTCATGCAAAGAATCAATCACTCCCATTTACTCACCTATACAGTTATACACACACCACCTCACTTATTCATACAGATACTGACACATACTTACTCTCTTATACAATCACTGATACAAGCACACACTCATCCATACAGCCACTCTCACAATCACTCATTCTCACGTATAGTCATTTATATACTCCAACACTCACATGTACTGCCTTTCACATATGTAGTTACTCACACATGTACCACTGAGACATCCATTCACTCACCAACACACCCATACAGCCCTTCCCAGATGCACTCTTGAACCCATACACCCAGTGAATCACCCACTCACACATCTATGCACAGTCACACACCCCCCACCCACACAGACACTCCGACAACCAATCAATAACCCATATAGACACACATGTAGCTACTCACCAACCCATGCAGCCGTTTACACACCAACTGACAGACTGATAAACACATTCACACAGTTTAGTCACTAACCCATGCATTCAGTAAGACGCGTTTAATCACTCACTTATACAGTCAGTCATGCACTTACTAAATCATCCATTCAGACACTTATACACCCACTCATTCTTCAATATACCTTGGCATATATATATATATATTCACTGAAAAAACCATAGGTTTCAAGCACGTTATAGTTAGAAATTAGCATTTAAAAAACCTTAGAAATTCACTGAAAAAACCATAGGTTTTAGGGACAGTTATAGTTAGTTGGACATTGCACTCGTACAAAACCCGTGAAATTCCCCCGTTATAGTTAGTTCAGCTAACTATAACTCGCGCCCCCACAATGCACTGCTGATGACGTCACATATTACATCACTCATGACATGGTCAGTGACATCACTGATGACATCACTGATGACATCTCAAATGACATCACTGATGACATCATCCAGTGACTGTGTGTTTCTGTAAAGTTTAAATATGTTTAATATATATAGGGAAAGGCGTATTGAAGAATGAGTGGGTGTATAAGTGTCTGAATGGATGATTTAGTAGGTGCGTGACTGACTCTATAAGTGAGTGATTAAACGTATCTTACTGAATGCATGAATTAGTGACTAAACTGTGTGATTCTCTGTATCCGTCTGTCTGTTGGTGTGTAAGTGACTGTATGGGTTTGTGAATAGCTACATGAGTGTCTATATGAGTTATTGATTGGTTGTCTGAGTATCTGTATGGGTGCCTGAGTGTTTGTGTGGGTGGGGTGTGTGTGGCTCTGTGCATAGATGTGTGAGTGGGTGATTCACTGGGTGCATGGTTTCAAGAGTGCATCTGTGATGGACTGTATGGGTGGGTCAGTGTGTGTGTTAGTGAGTGAATGTATATCTCAGTGGTACATGTGTGAGTAACTACATATGTGAAAGGCAGTATATATGTGTGTTGGAGTATATAAATGGCTATAAGTGACAGTGTGTGATTGTGAGAGTGGCTGTATGGATGAGTGTGTACTTGTATCAGTGATCGTATAAGAGCGTAAGAATGTGCTAGTATTTGTATGAGTAAGTGAGCTGGTGTGTGTATAACTATAGGTGAGTAAATGGCAGTGTGATTAATTATTTGCATGACTGACTAGGTGTGTGAGTACCTCTATGGATGAGTGGCGGTGTGTTAGTGTCTATGTAGGTGTATGAGTGCATATGATAGTCCTGTACTGAGTGACCGTAAGTATGAGTGACTGTACGGGTGAGTGAGTGGATGTGTGTAGACCTAAGAATCAGTGAGTGGGTATGTAGTTATTGGTATTGGAGTGTCTATGGTTTTGCGAATGGCAGTCTGTAATTTAGAGTGGGTGTATCAAAGGTTATATTAGGGTGTGAGGAGGTGCATCAGATTATCACGTGGATGATGTCATCAGTGATGTCATTTGAGATGTCATCAGTGATGTCATCAGTGATGTCACTGACCATGTCATGAGTGATGTAATATGTGACGTCATCAGCAGTGCATTGCGGGGGCGCGAGTTATAGTTAGCTGAACTAACTATAACGGGGAATTTCACGGGTTTTGTACGAGTGCAATGTCCAACTAACTATAACTGTCCCTAAAACCTATGGTTTTTTCAGTCAATTTCTAAGGTTTTTTAAATGCTAATTTCTAACTATAACGTGCCTGAAACCTATGGTTTTTTCAGTGAATTTCAAAGGTTTTCTAAATGCTAATTCCTAACTATAACATGTCTGAAACCTATGGTTTTTTCCAGTGAATTTCAAAGATTTTGTAAATGACAATTTTTAAATGTATTAATTGTTATATTTATTTTTTGATACTGATTTACTACATTTTTTTAAACTATTTATTTTTAGATATTTTATTTTTTAAATTACATTGTAATTACATTATACATTACATTACAAAATATACTTTCTCAGAATGAATTACTTTAGTTTAAATACTTTGCAAATAGGCAATAGACTTTTAAGTACAGTAGTTACAGTTGTTGCAATGGGCAACACAATTTCAAACACAATGCAACATTGAGCTCAATGTGAATTTCTAGTTAAATGCAATTAGTTACTTTATGGAATACTTTTCTAACCACCGGACTGGATCCTAGATTCAGTCCTGGGACATCTCCTGTAAACAGTTGAGTAAAAGCGTTTTGGTTACAGTAGTGATTTTTAAGGAATATTATTGTATTTTAAAAGTTGACACTTAGAAACTTTTTCACACAGAATCACCAATGTTATCCTGTGGGAGGAAATTCACTTAGCAGGTAAGTAGTGTTATCGTTACTTTTTCTTACTCAGTGGTGGATCCTGGATCCAGCACTGGTGCATCTCCTGTAAACAGTTGAAAGAATGCGTTTAAGTCATACAGGCGATTTTTAAGGAATATTTGTAGTTTGTGAAAATCGACACTTTGAAACTTTTCTGCTGAAAACCAGACAATGGATTCCTATGGAAGGAAATACAAGTTACTGGTAAGTACGGTTAGAATTACTTTTCAGGGTCAGAGCTGGGCTAAAAGATGCAGCACTGGGTTCTCTCCTGATAACAGGTGAGTAAATCGGAATTCGTAGTTCGGCTGATTTTAGAGGAATATTTGTATGTTTCAAAAATCGACACTTCGAAACTTTTTCAGCAAAAAGCAGGCAATGATATCCTAGGGAAGGAAATTCAAGTTACTGGTAAGTACGGTTAGAATTACTTTTCAGGATCTGTACTGGGCTCAAAGATGCAGCACTGAGGTCTCTCCTGATAACAGATGAGTAAATCGGAATTCGTAGTTCTGCTGATTTTAGAGGAATATTTGTATGTTTCAAAAATCGACACTTTGAAACTTTTTCAGCAAAAAGCAGGCAATGATATCCTATGGAAGGAAATTCAAGTTACTGGTAAGTACGGTTAGAATTACTTTTCAGGATCAGTACTGGGCTCAAAGATGCAGCACTGAGGTCTCTCCTGATAACAGGTGAGTAAATCGGAATTCGTAGTTCGGCTGATTTTAGAGGAATATTTGCACAATGGTGAAGGAAGGGGGTGGGGCCTGAGGTGACATGTCTGCCAACACGCCCTGTGGCGCGTTTTAAGTTGGAGAATTAATTCCTCCTCAATCCCGAGGGTCCCTAGGGGCCAACTAGCCCACCAGATACCTCCAGTATGCGCCAGAGCGCTGCGTTGCAGAGAGGTGTTCAGAGGCCACGCCCCTTTTTGCACCTCTCTGCAACGCAGCTCTGTGGCGCTTTCTGGACGTACCTGGTAGGCTAGTTGGCCCCCAGGGACCCTCAGGATTGAAGGGGATTTAATTCCCCATCTTAAACGCGCCACGGGGCCTGTTTACACACATGTCACCTTTAGCCCCGCCCCCTCCTTTCACCACTGTGCAAACGCACCCCGTGGCGCGTTTTAAGTTTGGGGATTAAGTCCCCTTGAATCCTGAGGGTCCCTGGGGTCCAACTATCCCACCAGGTACCTCCAGTAAGCGCCACAGAGCTGCGTTGCAGAGAGGTGTAAAAAGGGGCGTGGCCTGGACCACCTCTCTGCAACGCAGGCCTGTGGCGCTTACTGGAGGTACCTGGTGGGCTAGTTGGCCCCCAGGGACCCCAGTATTGAATGGGAATTATTTCCCCAATTTAAAACGCGCCACAGGGCGCGTTTGCAGAGTGGTTAAGGGAGGGGGCGGGGCCTGACGCTCGATCGCGTCTT
Organism: Calotriton arnoldi; assembly: GCA_963921515.1. Classification (NCBI taxonomy): domain Eukaryota; kingdom Metazoa; phylum Chordata; class Amphibia; order Caudata; family Salamandridae; genus Calotriton; species Calotriton arnoldi. The sequence continues at coordinate 2,315,544 of CAWUFW010001956.1, read as the reverse complement.
TTACTTTCTTTTTTGTTTTTTTGAAGGGGGGCTGTGTGGCCCCCCATCTTTTTTACTTTTTGGGGCCCTGGGGACCCCATCCCCCAGGGCCTGATGCCTTTTTTCTTTTCTTTTTTTAAAAATACTGTACGGGAAGGGGGCCACGTGGCCCCCCTCCCGTGGCCGATACCAGCCCCGGGGACCCCATCCCCCGGGGCATGACCCTATCCTTTGGGGTCCGTGGGGGGACCCAAACTCCCCCACGGACCATGCCGGCTCCCCGCCTCCTGCGGGAGCCGGCATTGCTTTTCCACATGGTGAGCTGCTAACATGCAGCTCCCCGTGTGGAAAAGCAATGTGCTTTGGATATTGGAAGCGAGAGCAGGTTTCCTGCTCTCGCTTCCAATATCCAAAGCAGTTTGCAATGACAGGGCGGGAGCCGCAAGGCTCCCGCCCTGTCATTACAAACAGCAGTGTCCCGGGGTGGGCACCCCGGGACACTGCAGGAGCCGGCCCTGGGGGTGGCGGTCCCCAGGGCCACCACAGGCTCCAGGAGGGGGCCGCGCGGCCCCCTCCCAGCCTTTGCAAAGCCCCGGGGAGGTGGTGGTCCCCGGGGCTCGGAGTCCGTAACGGACCCCCAATCTGCATATTTAGGGCCCCGGGAGGTGGCGGTCCCTGGGGCGTGTGGGGGGGCTTGAGCCCCCCCACACAGGTGTTCAATTTTTTTTAAAAAGAAGCCCCGGGGGGTGGCGGTCCCCGGGGCTGGGTGGGGCCGTGTGCCCCCGCCACCATTAATTAGTTGAAGCCCCGGGGGGTGGTGGTCCCCGGGGCTTGGGGGGGCCTTAGAGGCCCCCTCATTTAATATTAACAAACCCCCGCATGCCCACGGGACTTGGCCCACCCGGGGGCCAATTAACCACGAAGCGCGGGCTGCCGTGCTTTGTTTTTTGTTTTTTGTTTTTTTTTATCGGCAGAATCTGCGCACCCAGCTCGTTTTTTGCCGATTTTTGGGCCCTGGGGGTCCTTGTAGGACCCCCTGAGCAGGCCTAGGGGGTCAGGGTGTTTCTACCCTGCCCCCTTTTTGCGTTTTGCGCGTTGTTTTTACTGTTTTCTTCTACCGAGTCACAAGATGGCTGCCAACACTTCTTGGTTTGGAATGTTGACAGCCAATTAGCATGCAGCTCGTGATCGGGAGGGTACGCGGACCCTACTCGGCCATAGATATATATGTGACTTTACTTTTGATTTTCTCAGCAACTACTGAACGGATTTACACCATTTAACAAAAGGGTTCTTTCTGAACCAAGAACTACCTCTTTGCCAAATTTGGTGTAATTCCGTTCAGCAGTTCGGAGCTGTAGCCGTGGCTAAAGTTTCCTATGGGAAAATGAATGGGGAAAACACGTTTTGGGACCCCCCTTTTTCTCGGCCCCCGCTTGACGAATCACCCTGAAACTTTCAGGGTAGGAGCGGACCGGAGCGGGCCATAAAGTTTGAAAATTTCGCGAAGATTCGTCAACCGACGCAAGCGTTATTTCAAATAGAATGTTGCGGATTTCCTATGGAAAATAGGTCCTAACTATAACTATCTACTGGCGACCGCCAGTAGATAATATATATATATATATATATCATATTTAAACTTTATAGAAACAGTCACTGGATGATGTCATCAGTGATGTCATTTGAGATGTCATCAGTGATGTCACTGACCATGTCATGAATGATGTAATATGTGACGTCATCAGCAGTGCATTGCGGGGCACGAGTTATAGTTAGCTTAACTAACTATAACTGCCGAATTTCTCTGGTTTTGTACGAGTGAAATGTCCAACTAACTATAACATCCCTGAAACCTGTGGTTTTTTTCAGTGAATATATATATATATATATATATATATATATATATATATATATATATATATACATATATACACACACACTCACTGAAAAGCAAAGGTTAACGTTGTTATAGTTGGGTGTAAATTTCAGTGACAAAATAACGCTTTAAAATTAAAAAGGACTGAAATTCATCATTCATAGTTATCTCTGGTAACTATAACTCATGCCCTGAGGTAACTATAACGCGCACCCCCACCATGCACAGTTTTGTTATCAGTGGTGTTATTTCAGATGTTGCAGTGATGTCATCTATGTTATGGATTTTGTCATGAGTAATGTAATATATGGGGTAATTAGCTGTGCAGGACAAGGGCAAGAGTTATAGTTACTTGAAATAACTGACTGTTGAATTTCACAGTTTTAGTTTAAAACGTTGCGTTGTCTCTGACATTTCCACCTAACTATAACGTCACTTTAACCTTTGTTTTTTCTCAGTATATTTCTATTTTGTTTTGTTTTTTAACTTAAAGTAATATTTTATTACCAAACGTAGGTTGGCCCCCAGGGCCTGTCTGAAGTCAGGTGGACCCCATCCCCCGGGTACGATCTAACAAAAAAAGGGGGGGGGGCATGGCCTTTGCAGGCCCTGGGGACCTTATCCCTGGGGCTGTATTTCTTTTTCATTATAGGTGGGGATGTCACCCTCCATGTTTTTGCAGGCCCAGGGACCCCATTTCCCAGGGCCTTTATTTTTTTTTTTTTTGAGTGGGGCACCCACCAAAAAGTACTTTGGGAGCCAAGGGCCCCTCCAGCTCCCCACATGCACCCATCCTGTGTGCTGTGGGAGCCGACATTATTTCCACCCAGTGGGAGCAGCTGTTTTTGCTTAAACCCGCCGAGTGGGAGAGATCCGTTTTCCTGCCCGCAAGAGTACGGGTGCGGAAATAAAAGGCTGCTTCCACCTGGCGGGAGCATTTTCAAAACTCCTGCTGGGTTGGCGCACACTTGCCTTTTCGCTTGCGCTCACTTGTAAGATCTAAGAATCGTCTTGGACATCACAGAGGCATATCTGTTGTGCAGATATGTACACACATGTAGTATAGCACACCCTGTCATAGGATCTGTAAGACCTGTTGTAGGGGTGACGCACCTATACTGCATGCAGAGTCTGTAGGCATAGCACACAGGAGGTATGCCATGTCATGTCTTCACTTTTCTCTGCACCAATGGCAGTTTACATGTTGGTGCTGAGGGGTCCCTTAGGGTCGCACAACACATGCTGCGGCTCTTAGGGATCCTCTTTAGCCTCCTTGCCCTAGGTACCAGGGGTACCATTTACTTGGGGCTTACAGGGGGTCTTAAAGGTATTGCCAACTGGGGGAACGATTGTACAGTTTTAGGGAAAGAGATCTGGCACTGGAGACCTGGATAGCAGGAACCCAGTGCACTTCTGTCAAAATTGCATCAGATACCTGGCAAAAAGTGGGGGTGACCATGTCAAAAAGGTGCACTTTCCTACAACAAGTAATTTAGATTTGAGGTAACCAGATCCTACTGCCAATTCATGGTTCTGCCCTTTGACCTCAAGTATGTGACAGTGCTATTCACAAAGTGAATGGTCCCTGTAGCAGCTTTCCTGCAATTCCACTGTCATCACGTCTTCCTGTGAATTACTTTCAGATAAACAGGAGGTGCTTAGCAGAGATCTGCAAATTCACGCAGGAATGCAAACTGCTATTCATGAAAACAGGCCTTTTACTCAACCTATCCAAATCTCATCTACTTCCCAGAACTTCCTTGGCGCCATCTTGAATACCTAGGTAGGCAAAGCCTATCCATCAAAAGAGAGTTCTACCCTTAAGCACTACACTTCACCCCTTTGGAAACTAGGAACAATGAATTTCCGTCTCTTCAAGTCGTTGCCCAACACAATATCTTCCGGCATCCTTTTAAATCCATAATGTAGGTGAAGGATGCACCCTCTGCAAGAGAAATTGTATATCCACTGACTCCAAGTAGCCAGATCTTTTGACAGTTGCATCCAAGTAACAGTCAGAATCAAGAACGCCCTAACATGGTTGCTGGATTGGGTAATGAGCACAAGGTTTACACTTTCAACATCATCTGGCTCCTTTTTCATGACCACAGACATGACCTTTAAAGTATCAGGAGCCTGCCAAGAAGAAGTACATTCTTGCAAATGACCGAGTACAGGGTGGTCCGAAAGGTTCTGCAACCTTTTCTCCCCAAGGCTGACGAGTTTGCCACTACCAGTAACAACAGACAGCATGACTACCATGTATTACATGCAGTGCCAGGTGGGGTCAAGTGGCATTGCATTTTCAGTCTCATGGTTCAAGAGCTTTTCTTATGCCTTTTAACCAACCAGGCTGATTCCTCCTACACCCTACATGGGTCCATCAGTGTTGGTTCATTGATCTTCTTCACCTTTCTAAAGCTCCTTCTATACCTCTAGGGACACGTCAAGACCTCATGCTAAGGAGAAATCTTACATTTTGTAATGTGAAGTCTCTTCTAGATTAACAGGCTGTGCATAATTTCGCAATATAGTGGTTGCCTCCCCACCTCAGATCCCAGCCATTTCCGTAGCTACATAGTGGGCGAGTGAAATCTTGTCCCAGTGTACTAAATTCTTGGACTTGAGCGAAGAACAGGCGTAGCAATACTCAGACTTATGGTCCTAGAATAGCAGAACATGCATACTGAATGTTTCTTGTTAATAGCAAACATCTGTCAGTTTGGTCAAAATGAAAAAAACTGCTTATAATTCAAAATGGCATTAAGGAATGTTTGGAACCCCCCCCAACCTTCACCAATTATCATTCTCTGACTAAGTCGAAGCACCCACGAGAACATCCAGAAAACCTAATTTCAGCATTGAGCGTTTCTCTAGTGCCTTCGCTTCTGCTTCTAATCTCTAATAGGCTCTCAATCGTTCAGCGACTTCCTCAGAAACACTGTGTAACTCCAAACCCAATTGCAGAAAAAAGAATCGTAAGTAATGGGCTGGTAAGGGAGCATTGTGGGCATACAGTCTACATCCTACTCTGGCACTGCCTATGTCGAAGCCGATCAAGACTAGGAAAAACCATTTGTATACAAACACTTCAGGACCCAACCACTAGATGACAGAATTATAAACAGCTGTGGATCATTATTACTAGTAAGCAACTGGTTTCTTCTTCATCATCATGGCATGGCTCCTAAATTTGTGGAGTTTGCAGTCTGATATTCCTTTGAATTGCCAACTCATTGTGTCCCAGGCCAGAGCTTTGTCTACCACTAGAACTTATCAAGTACAATTGAAGTGCTTGTGAATCTGCTGTCAAAAAATAGTTTCCATCCTGTGTTAGTCCAACTGCATCAAATATTACCCGATCTCTTCCAGCTGGCACTGTTGGGCCTCGCGTATACCTCCATTAGGGTTCCCTTGGCTGGTATCTCCAGACTTCGACTATCTTCCGAATCTTCACTCTTGTCAACAAGGTTTACTTAGAGGACTGTTAAGGATCTTCCATTTCCCCCAGAGCACTCAAGATCCCAAGGATCAATGTTTTTGGTCAAGCAATGAAATCACTATTTGAATCAATTCACAGCTAATATCAAATTTGAGTCATGGGAAACTGCGCTGTTAGCTAGGACGTCCTCTAGTAGGGTTACTGAAATGTACACTTTCACAATCGAACCTCTGTTTGTTTTTTTAAATTTCTTTTTATTAGTTGATAGAGCAATATATATACATGTCAGGTACGTATTTGCATTTATTTCCAACGTGAACAAATGAAGTAATTAGACGGACATGTGCCCCAATCAATCTAACAACTTATCTAGATAAACCAATACTTAACCTCCCCCCTCCTCCCCCCACTTCACCTCTCTCTCCTGAGCTTCCATTATAGGTGCCTTGTATCTCATTCCTCATTGTCCATGATAGCTGACTCTTTCAGGTCACAGTAGTCCATAATATCCATGCGCCTTTATCACCTTTGGATTTCACTCACTCTCCGCCTGCTGTAATGGTGTACCTTCCCGTTGTGTATGTGTATATTCAAGCAGGGCCTGTGTCATTTCTGAATCAAACCTCTGTGCTTCCCTAAAGACACTGTGCTCATGTGCTCCAATCCAGAAGTCATCGCAAAAGTGCCTACTGTTTTTAATTTAAATGAGCCAGTCCTTCTCACAGCTTTCCTTAAAATCCTACCACAAGCACAGAATCAGTGTAGCATTCCTTGGGTGTCCACAGATGCTCAAAATTCTACAGTGACACTACCTAGTTCTTCCTTCACTTGGACCTGCTCTTCGTGGCTTTTAGGCACCCACATATAAAGAATCTACTCTCAAAAAAAGGAATAGCGAGATGGTTTGCTGCATTGTCACTCCAAGGCTGGTCGCCCCTACTCTTTACCTTGTTAGCCTATTCTACAGTCGGAGTGGCGGGCACCGTAGCTCTTACTGCAGACTTCCTCTGTTGGTTATCTGTAAATCTGGAGCATGGCAGAGTCACAACTCATTTAGAAATAATTTTCACTTTGATACGGATTCTTCCAGAAAATCATTTATTGATCATGTGGTTTTGAATTTGCTCCTCCATTAAGGGAAGTCCATTGTCCTGTTTGTGTGTGTGTGTGTGTGTGTGTGTGTGTGTTTGTTTATATAAAATATATATATATATATATATATATATATATATATATATATATTCCTTTTAATGGTGTCTGTTGTGCCAGTAATATATATGGATTACATAGTGATTCATGCTTGCTATTCTGATTTGAGTTTGTGAAGCCGAAAGATTCAATGTAGAAGAAGAAACAGATTATTTACCTATAACTATAGATCTGTAGCAACTACATAAAGCCTCCAGCTGCTAAGATTTGGCATACTTTGCCTCGTCGCAGCACTTGCTGCCAAGCCTCCGCTGAAATACCAATTTAGGGTGCCTGATGGCTTTGACAAAATGTAATTTTTTGCGTTAGAATTGAAAATGCAAGCCACGCCCATTGGCTTTGCCAATGCTTGATGTTTCAGAGAATGTATACAGCATGGCAGTAGTTCCTCATTGACCCACTAAACGCATGCAGCATGGACTTCACGAAAAAAGCAGTGTCACTGTAGGTATATAAGAAAGACTCACAAACCCGCTCCTGCCCCCAAGTAGACTAGCCAGTGATAGGGCAAGCACCCATGCTCATAAAATCGCAACAGGGAGGGAGGAGGTGTGAGTATCATTAATCTACATGCCTCACCACTACCGTCATGATTGGCATTGGAGTGGGTGCAAGAGAAGTTGGGTAGAGGGAGTGTGGCACATGAACACAGACCAGGAGATTAAGCACCATTGGGGAGGGAGATGGTTATACAGCACAGGTACAGCAGCAGTTATTCCTTGTAGAAAATGAGAACGAATTGGGCGGAAGCCATATGGTTTTCACTCGCAAACAGAGGAAATGCACCCTTCACAATATGAATTATCAGTAACTTCAGTTCTTTGGCGTAACTAACTTTCATAGATTCACAGGCTTGAACAATTCCCCTTTGTCAACATTTGAATCCCATTGAATGTTTCCATAGCAGTACAATGAAATTGTATTAAAAACTGCATAGCACCTATCACTTCAGTAGCACAACCGTCTCATCATAAAATATTCAAATTTCAGCCAGTGAGGTGAGAGTGCACTGCTGTCTGCTTCCCTTAAAGATTTCCATACTTCAGATTTCCAAAGCAATAGTGTGAAATGATGCAAACAGTAAAGCCTCTAATCAGGAAGGAGACATGGTCTCGTTGATATATGAAAAATGCCAGTGGTGGAGGAGGCAAAGGCTCATTTCTCAAATGGCAACCATCCATTTGTTTTGCTGTACTATTTAAAAAAAATATATATATATATATAACAGAACACATTGCTTACTTATGCAGTGCATTTCTGATGGATACATCTGCCTGTGGATTCCTCACCTTTCGAATTACCCCATGCGCAGCATTCCATGGAAACTTTTCTCCATAGCTCTCCCACGGCGACGAGGACGTCACAATGGGACGGCTCCGCACCTGATTCGGCGTGACGTAATCTAAGCCATAAGAAGACCTCGTCGGCGTGCTGACGTCAATTCCCTTTTTTTCTCGCCGTCGAAGCATAACAGTTTTTTTCCAGGGCTCTCCATTTCTGGGAGTTTCTTTGTTGCAGGTTCTACCTGTAATTGTATCAGTGTCATGGCTACCCAGAAGAAGTCCAGTTTTAAACCTTGCAGGGAATGTGGGGGTCATATGTCCATTACTAACCCCCTTGAGGATTGTTTAAGGTGCCTCTCGTCGGACCATGACGTTGAGGGGTGTTCGTCATGCAGGCACATGAGTCCGAAGGCCTTAAAAGAGAGGGAGGCCAAGCTGTTTTTGGCCCAGGCGAAGAAACAGAGAAGGGGCCGGAGGAGGTCAAGATCCAAGTCGCCGACTCTGCATACCTTGAAGTCGTCGAGAAAGCATAAAAAAGATGCGCCATGGATCCAGACGTCGGTAATCGAAGGAAGTTGGGGTCTCCAGTACTTCGACATCTCCGCAAGGATGACGCGTCTCCTTCGCCTCAGGTGACTCAGGTGACTCAGGCTCAGTCTCCGGCTTAGAGTGTCTCATTGGCGCCAAGGGAGGTGACGCTTTCACCTCCGGCCACTCCAGCCACGGCTCCAGTGTCTCCGGCGAATCAACCGGATCCAGTTAGACTGCCTCCTCGAGCGGTCTCTGAACCGGTGGTACCGGATCCAGGATATCCTGCCTTTCCGGCACTAGGTTTGAATCCGTCGCATTTCCTGAATGCAATGTTTGGCATGTTTGCCAGAGCGGCTAACCCTGCTGGTGCGCCAGTTGGCCCCATGGGACTGCTTTCCTACTCTCTGGGAGGTTTGCCACCTCACTTCTCACATGCACCTTTCATGCTAATGACTCGGGGGAGTTGGCCTCTCCTGACGCTGAGGTTGACGCCGGTGCAATCACTGGAGGAAAGAGCACCGTGGATGGGTCTTCTCTGGCGCTGTCTGGCTGCGGTCTGGTGCTGACTCTGCCTTGTACGGCGCCTTCGACTGTTCCTGTGGAGCTTCCATTGACGCCGGTCCCGAAGTCACTGACGTGACGTCTAGCGCCGCAGACGCCAGTGCCAAGGATAAGATCTAGGAGGGAAGCTCAAAGGCTGCTGGAGGAGAAAGAATATCAGGAGCAGGCTGAAGAGGGTGAAATTGTTGACCCTGTGCAGGAGTTTGAGGGCCTACAGGAGGCTAGCACACTGGACACATCACCTGAATGGGAGCTCTCTTCACCAAAAGGCCTTCCAACACAGTAAGTTAAATATTGTCCTTTGTCGCCCTATGGGTCCTCTCTTTCAAACCATTCATAAGGGTTCTCTCCAACACCTTTAATGGAAAGCTATTCTTCTTGGTAGAGATTACTTCTGCTCATAGACTTAACAAGATACAGGCCCTATGCTCACATGTACCTTACACAGTATTCCATAACAACAGGGTAGTCATGAGAACCCATCCTAAATTTCTTCCAAAAATATCCACAGATGTGCACGTCAATCAGATAATTACATTAGCTACATTTTTGTCAAAATCCTTCTTCTCCTGCAGAGAAGTCTCTCCATACTCTTGATGTTCGGAGAATTCTGAGGTTTTTTCTAGATAGAACAAAACCTTTAAAGAAGTCAAAATAACTTTTTGCTGACAGGATTTGCAACTTCTAAAGAATCCTTGTCTTGATGGATTGTCTCCTGCATAATCCTTTGTTTTTATAAGGCTAACAAAACGTTGCCTGTTAGACCTAGAGCCCACTCAGCTGGAGATAAAACGGCTACTGCTGCATTACATAAGAACATCCCACTTGCTGAGATTTACCAAGCTGAAACTTGTAGATAGGTTCATACCTTTACGAGACATTAATATCTTGATTCAGATGCTAAGGCTGATGCCCATGTCGGGCAAGCCTCTCTGAGAAATGTATTTGCTTAATTATACTATTCCCTTTTTATTTTCTCACTCGCCAGATTTATTGGGGATGAGCTTGCTAATCTAGTCGGTGCTTATGATAATCAATGGAGATCCCCCCCTGAGAGAGAAGGAATGGTTTCTTACCTGTAATCCTAGTTCTCTCTTGGTGGATTCTCCATTGAAATCAAAAGCAACCCTCCCTCCTCCCCGCTGGAAACATAAAATTGGAGGTAACTCTTTACTGCTATTTAATTTGTCAAAAAGAACTGAGTAAACTGCCACCTGCAGGACATGATGGGATACTGGAGGTCAAGACGCCCTTAAAGGTGCAGTGTCCTTTTCTTGTTGTTTTCAATGCTACAGCCTATACAGCTACATTGCCATATATTCTTCTCTCTTACTTTAAAAAGAAGTAAAAATAGTTTATGAAGGATGTTTTTTAAAATGTCACTTTTCATTTTAAAGTGATTTTTAAAGGTTTTCCCCTTTTTCTGAATTTTAAAGTAAGTGTGTGTGTGTGCGTGTGCGTGTGTGTGTGTTTTTTTCTTTTTCTGTTTTAGGCTGTAAAATTTTACATCTGTGTTGCATATGTCTCTTGGCCTTTCTGAGCTAAGGCAAAATGGATGCGACTTTGAAATAACTTTTCCGGGGGAACTATTTAATACTTCTGATTTCAGTGGAAATTCTCCTGAGAGAGAACTAGGATTACAGGTAAGAAAACATTCCTTCTTCATCATTGGATCTTTTATGTACATTCATATGCTTGAATCATTCCCCGTCGTCCTGCTGGGATGATTGGGAATGATTCAGACATGTGAATATATAAAAGATACCAATGTTGGAGAACCGGAGGTACAGATAAGTAACTAGTTTCTTACCCTGTAACGTTTAGTGCTGTAGATTCACATGCACCCTCCCTCCTCTTGGAAGCTTGTGATAATTGCAGATATTTTCTTTTTTTACTAAGATGACTCTGCACAATATGCATGGTGCACCGCGCTAGGCACTATATACATTGTCACCCCCCTGTGAAAAAGTCTAATATGGAGTTGGTGCCCATTAACATTGTGGACAACACATCTCCAGGTTGTGAAGCTACAGCACTGCACGCTACGAACAGATGCTTACAGGGTAACACTTAATTTTTAGACTCTGTGTAGGCTTATAGCTACATAAGAGGAGATGCCCCTTAACAAGATCTCCAAGTATAGCACACCAGCCTGGACCACATCTTATTACTGTTTTCATTTGTGTTGTAATTAATGGTGCATATGCACCTGAAACATTAAATGAAAAATAATCGAAACATTTTCCTTGAATCGAAAGAGATGGTTTCTGTACTAGTGATTATCAGCTTTAAAAATGACTATCTTATTCTTATGTTCTTTTGTTTTGTTTTTTTCAGGCGAATTGATATATCTCTGGCCGATCTTCAGAACAAGCGTTCTAACAGGACGGCATCTGAGCAGGTGTGTTATTCTACAGGCTATTTTAACTCTGGGTTCCTCCTCTAGTTTTATCCCTTATGAAAAAGAGCTTTGTAAGAATGAGTGTTGAAACATACACTCTTTTTCTCCATATTGCTGTTTATGCCACCTCAAGACGTGACGTGCGTAATGATGAAATCTCACCTTTATTCCATAAGCAACACTTTCTACTTGCTGTTTCTTGTTTTCTGGGTTTATGTTGCTATGTGGAAATTCCATTGTGTGAGATTCTTTGCATCTATGAATTTACTAGTATGTGTTTATCATGTGTTTTTTAAAGCAGTTACTTGCGAAGGTGCTTTTCTTGCTGTTTTTTTTTTTTTTAACGGTTAGGCTGATCTAGGCACCAAACTCTTTAGTTCCATAATCTGCAAACATTGTGATAAATGCTGCTTTTTTTGCAGCCTACTTCCTTCCGCTTTCCCAACTGGTTGGAATTGCTTGTTTTTCACAGTCCAGACCAAAAAGCTTCAATGACAAAAAAAACTGTCTTGTTATAGTTTTATCGCATATTCACCTATCATCCGTGTGTAACCAGCCATCTTAGCCCAGTTTTTGTTTTTTCCATCTCTTATGGAGAACTTCAGACCTTCCATCTCAAACAGTGCCACAGTGTGTCACAAGATACCGACTTCCTTCACACGGTCACCCGATGAGGAGCCGATTTCACAAGATGTACATAAAGTTAGCTAGAAACCCCAGCAGAGAGCAGATTTCCAGCTAATTGTTTCGGAGGCTCTGTGCATTGGATGTTCTTTATGGTGTGTGAAACCTTCCCAGGACATTGATGGTAGCCGCTGAAGCTGTGTGTTTTTTGGAGAGAGAGGCCGTGATTTAAAAGTGCCTCAGACTGTTCTAGGCACTAAGCCCTGCCCCATCCTTGGCCCTACATCCACTCCTCACATGGTGAACGTTTTTTCCAACTTGGTTTCTCTTCCAGGAGATCCTCAATAGTCCTAAGCACTGAATAGTCTTGTGATTATTCCGCTCCACTTTCCACCTTAGGCGTCTGTTGCACTCTTCCTGACGGGTGCATCGGTACATGGAGGTGGATCCATGTCAAACATCACGCTCAATTCCAAAAGGAAACTCGCTGGGCCACTTCCAAAATATTTATTCGCAAGGACACGTTTGGGCGTTTAGCCTTCTTCCAGCTTGCACATGAATACAACAGCACTATTGTGGCAGTCTTTAAAACATGTAAAGTGATTTCATTGGATGCAGCCTGTAAAGGGAGAAAGAGGACTGTTATATCTCGGACAAATGTTCTTTCACATCCAGCTCATACAGGAATTATAAAGTCCAATGGTAACTTTTTGGGAGCACAAAATCTTTGTATTCCCGTCTGCATGACACACATAAATATAATGCCGATACATGGGCACACTTCCCAAAAGAGGGACCCCACCATGGAATTTTGTTTAACATACATTTTGGCGGAGTGTTGTTGGAGCCGTGGCTCCCTCCGGAAAAAAAAGAGAGAATCGCAGGCTCCCATGTTTCTCTATTGTTTAGCCCCCAGGGGAGCTAGGTCCTGTGGACATGCCTTCATTGTTATTTTAATCAAAGGGGGGGGTGGAGGGGAGTCTCATGGACAGCCACCTCCCTGGGGCCATTTATCAAATTAATGCGTGGGAACCCTGTGCGCCCCCCCACAGCCCTGGGGACCGCCACCTCACCGGGGCTAGTAAAAAAGAAATCAGGGGGGCCTCACGGACGCCCCTCATGGCGCAGCGACCACCACTTCCCTTAGGCCAAATTAAATTATTTTAACTTGGTGGGGGCCACGCAGTCCCGCCTCCCTGGCCGTTCCCTGCCACGGGGACCGCCACCTCCCTGGGGCGGGCCCTAATACAAGAAAGAAGGGGGCCATTCGGCCCCCCTCACGGACACATACATGGCCCTGGGGACTGCCACCCCCAGGTCCGGCTCCTGCTATGTCCCGGGGTGCCCACCTCTGGGACATAGCTGTTTGCTGTGGCTTGAGCTTTACTGCTCCCGCCAAGCCACAGCAAACGATCTGCTTCCAGCAAGCAAGAGTTCAGATATGCTCATGCTTGCTGGAAGCGGACCAGAGTTGCTTTCAGACCCAGGGAGCTGCATGTTTAGCAGCTCCCTATGTCTGAAAGCAATGCTGGCTCCCACAGGAGGCGTGGAGCCAGCAGGGACCGCGGGGGCAATCGGGCTACCCACGGTCCCAGTGGAGACTGGGTGCAAACATGGCCAGGCCCCGGGGGATGGGGTACCCGGGCCCGAAATTAGCCCAGGGTGGGGTCCCCAGGGCGGAATTCGGCCAGGGAGGTGGGCCACGCAGCCCCCTCCACCATTACAAAAAGGCCTGGCCCCGGGGGATGGGGTCCCCGGTTCCGAAATCGGCCCGTTGAAGGGGGGGGGGGGGCACGTGGCCCCCTCCCCTAATTAAAGAAAACTATTAATAAAAATAAGACTGGCCCAGGGGAAGTTGCTGGAGGCCCCGCCCCCTTTCTTAACCAGTCTCCTTCATTGGTGATGGCCCTTGGGGGGGCCATAAACCCCTCCTGTTACCTCCATTAAGTCCAACGCAGTGAGATTGCTGAAAGATTGTCGCCCCCTTTCACCACCACTCTGCCTCATGTGTGAATGATTCAGCTCATCTAAGGTCCCTCTCCAAATCAAAAAAATATCGTCTATATATCTAGACAACTGTATCACTTTATTGAGGAAAGGTTTGCCATTAACAAAAATTCTGTTGGTCTCAAAATGGGCCATAAACAAATTTGCTAGGTCTGGAGCGAAGCCTGCGCCCATGGCAACTCCCTTGACTTGGTAGTAGAAACAGTTGTCGAACTGGAAAATGTTACTGGTCATAGCTGTTTCTAACAGTCTAACCAAAAACCAAGTATTATAGTTAGTGCTTCCGTCTGTGGAATGCTGGTATAAAGAGATTGTATATCCATTGTAACCATAATATCTGTAGAAGTATTGAAACTTAGGCCTTCGTAAATGTTAATGAAGTGCATACTGTCTCGTACGTATGAGTTGGTAAGTGGTACAAAGGGTTTCAAAAAGAAATCCAGGTATTGACATAGTGGTTCCAGAATGGACCCACTGCCCGAAACAGTCGGTCTCCCTGGCTGGTTGATCAAACTTTTGTGGACCTTCGATAGGGTATATAGTATCGGTGTTCTTGGGTATTCTTTGTTAAGGAATGCATGTTCGTTAGGGCTTAAGAAACCTTGAACTAAACCCTTTTTCGTATTTTCAGCTATACTTAGCTTCAATGTTCCTGTTGGATCACTTCTGATCTTTTCATAGCAGGTAGTATCACTTAGCTGGGTCACTATTTCTTCTTTGTATTTAGTTATATCCTGAATAACTATTCCCCCACCTTTTGTCTACAGATTTAATCACCACCTCTGTGTTCCTTTTGAGGTCCCTGATAGCCATTGTAAGTGAGATTGTATTTAACATACTTTCTCTCTTTACTGAGTGCATCAATGTCTTTTAGTACCATTTTCTCATATGCTAAAATTTTACTAGGCATTGTGTGGATGGTGGTATAAAAGTAGATGGTGGTCTCCAGACATGGACGGACTGCCTGCAAAGAAATGGTTCAGGCGAATTTCCCTGAAAAATCTTTGCATTTCCATTTTCACTTTGTATACATTTCTGTACATAGCACGTATGCCCTTTATGTACTTATAGTCACTCTCACTGCGCTGTCACCCTCCTTTTTTAGGAGCACCTTGTGTTCGATTGAGCAAATATACGTTTTACTTCTCACTGTCAACAATCAAAGAAAAAGTTGCTAAAATAAAAAGATAAATATGTAATGCTAAGTTATTTGTGTTAGAGGTGTTTGTATCCCCTTCTTGACACTTTGCCGTGGAAGTCAAGGGCTACACTTCCCCCATAGGGACCACCTTTTTGTTAAAAAATTTCCGACCGAGGTTACTGGGTTGCCCCTTTTGTTTCAGAGGTCAGGCAAGAGAGTGGCTGCACAATCAGCCAGTCACTGGCGTATAGCCAACACACAGGGTCTGCTTGCAAGGTACAATAGAGCCCACTGGGATGAAATGGAAGAATTAATCCAACACCTCCTTGAGTAGCATACGAGAAAAGGACAGGAATTAGTGCAGGAGGGAATATTCATCTACAACTCCTCCATCCAATGTGCACCAGATGCTGCATATCTCTTGTTTCAAACCAGAAGTCCAACAGACAATATTAAATGCTCCTTTTGACTAAAAACATCTTTCTGATGGATACATCTGCCTGTGGATTCTTCACCTTTTGAATTGCCCCATGTGCAGCATTCCATGGAAACTTTTCTCCATAGCTCTCCCATGTCGACGAGGACGTCACAATGGAATGGCTCCACACGCGACTCTGCGTGACGTCATCTGAGCCATAAGACGACATCGGCATGCTGACGTCGATTCTCTTTTTTTCCGCACAGCGACGCGTAACGGTGTTTCCATGGCTCTCCATTTCTGGGAGTTTCTTTGTTGCAAATACTTCGTGTAATTGTAGCAGCGATCATGGCTACGCAGAAGAAGTCCAGTTTTCAGCCATGTAGGGAATGTGGGGGTCATATGTGGATCACTGACCATCACCTGAAAATTGTTTATGGTGCCTCTCGTCGGACCTCGACGTCGGGGAGTGTTCATAATGCAGGCGCATGAACCCCAAAGCCTTAAAGGAGAGGGAGGCCAAGCTGTTTATGGCCAAAGCGAAAAAGCAGAAAAGAGGTTTCTCCAGTATTGGAGCTTTCATAGATTCACATGCCTGAATCATTCCCCGTCGTCGAGACGGGAGTCTCCGATATATAAAAAAGTAATGCTTAGTTGGATAGCAAACTGAAAAGAGGCCCAGGCCCATTTCCCTTTGCAACCCATAACCTTCGTTATGTAAAAGAGACCAAACTTGTCCCTGAACCAATCAGAGCTCCTCACCCTCTAGAACCCTCCTGAGAGAACCTTTTGCCCTCAGATTTTCTACCGCACGTTGTGCTAGGGAGTCTCCTTTGAGCTCTGCTCAAATTCTGCTTTTCAACTTCTTTGAAAGACTTTGTTCTTAGAAATTCAACTGGATTCTGTACTACTCTGGATTGTCTTCAAATACATTCTTTAGAGGATGTCTGGAAAGGAGAAGAAAGGTTTATTTAGAGCCTGTGCAACTTGTTCCAAGAAGAGGCTCTACACTGATGACCCTCATTGTTATGTTATGTTAGTAGAATTTATGGAGCGCACGAATACCCATAGGTGTCTTGGCGCTTTCAATGCTACAGACTGTGCTAATTGCCACTACTGCTGAAAAAGCCAGGTCTTCAGTTGTTTCCTGAATTCAAGAAGGGAGGAAATTTTTCTGAGATATAAGGGAAGGGAATTCCATTCCCTGATGGTGTTAAAGGTGAAACTCCTACCCCCCCAATTCGACTTTTTAATCCTGACTGGCGACATCAGATGTGCATTAGCCGAGCGCAGATTTCTATTTGGGGAGTGCCAAAAAAAAAGGTTCTCTAGAAATTTTGGCCCCTCTTTGTGCAAAGCCTTATGGGCCATGCAGAGTGCCTTGAATTTTATCCGCTGGCCAACTGGCAGCCAGTGGAATTCTTGCAATATTAATCTGACAGACTGATATTTTGGTATGCCCAAAATCAGTCTTAGCGACCGCATTTTGCACTGCCTGTAACTTCCTTAGAAGGGTGGATTGCAGATTAATATACAATCCATTGCAATAGTCAAGTTTGGACAATACTAAGGAGGTTACAACCAACTTTCTACAAGATTTTGGAATGAAGGGCAGAATTTTTCTTATGGTCTTAATCATAAAAAGGAAGAGGACACAACCTTGGACACTTGAGCTTTAAAACTGAGTTTTTTGTCTACAATAACCCCGAGATTTTTTGCTTTATCTACCGGGGTCGGGAGGGGGCCAAGATTATCCGGCCACCAAGCTGGGGACCAGGGTGGAAAGAGATTTCCGAACATAATCACCTCTGTTTTGTTTGAGTTTAGTTTCAAGCAGTGAGAACTCATCCAATGACTTAAGGAAAGCATACAGTCATGGAGTTTTAGTGAGTGGTTAATGTCCTTATCTACTGTCGAGATCACCAGCTGGGTGTCGTCGGCATATGATGTAGGGATCAAATTAAAACTTCTTATCAGTGGAGCTAATTCCGCTACATAGATATTAAAAAGTGTAGGGCTCAACGATGAGCCCTGCGGAACACCACATGGGAGAGTAAAAGGAGCAGACTTAAATTTACCCAGATGAACTGATTGGGTCCTCTCTGATAGGAATGATGTTAACAGGGAGAGGGCTTTACCTCTTATCCCAATCTCCTGTAGACGATAAATCAGAAGAGAATGGTCAAACGTATCAAATGCAGCGGATAGGTCAAGCAGCACCAAGGCTGCTGACCCACCGCTGTCTAATGAGGACCGGATTTCTTCTGTAGTCTTGATCAAAGCTGACTCTGTGCTGTGGTTAGCTCTAAAGCCAAACTGGCTATGATCTAAAATTTGGTTCGTTGTAATAAAGGTAGAGAGTTCCACATTCATGGTTTTCTCAATTATCTTGGCAGGAAGTGGAATTCTCGCAATGGGCCGGTAGTTGGCTGTATCATTTACATCCAAATTGGTTTTTTTTTTAGAAGTGGCAAGATACAAGCCTGTTTCCACACAGTGGGAAAAGATCCTTGTTCTATCATCTGATTAAATATCTCAGATAGGTGTGGACCAATAAAGTGGGAGATATTTTGTAGGATCTTAGGTGGGCAAGGGTCTTCCGGAGAGCCTGACTTGGCCATGGAAATCAGTTTAATAATTTGCATAGGAGAGGTCGGTGAGAAATTAAAAGGAGGGACTTTTTCATTAATTTCTTGTTCAAATTTTTTACTATTTGATACGGAATGAGTGAACTGATCATATATTAGATCTACCTTCGTTCTGAAGGAAAAAGCCAGAGCATCACAAAATTCTTGAGTAAAATTAGCAGAATCATCTTTTTTGATTGTGGTCAAATGTTTCACAGTTCGAAATAATTCTTTACTGGAACCACTAGATTTTTCTATTTTAGCTGTATAATAAAGAGTTTTTTCACCAATCAACTTTTTTTTAAACTCTGACAGCATAGATTTATAACGTTTTTTTTCTAAAAGTTCATAGTTTTTACGCCAAATCCTTTCTTGCCTTCTGACTGCATTTACTGTCTATACCCTGATCACCAGGCCAAGGACTGTAAGGTATGTCGCACTTTCTCAAGTAAAACTCTGAGAGATCGCGAAGGGCGCCTTTTGATATGGCTTCAAAAGCTAAAGGCCAGAAAGGAGGTTATCTCCAGTGACAGTGAGGAGTCCTCCTCCTCAACATCTAGGAGATCTCAAAAGAGAAGAAAATCTCCTCAAACTCATTCCTCAGCAGAATGTCCTGAGAAGGCCCTAAAAAAGATCACTCATGGGTCTCCTGGGCGCAGTCCTTCAAAATCTCAATCTGTGGAAAAGGAGAGTAAAGGACATGCTTCTGGAGAAAAACAATCGAAAAAGACGGGTTCTGAGCCGTCAAAGTCACCTCCTCAGGTCAAAGAACCCTTCAGGAAGCCGTCGTCTATGCCTCCTGAGGTAAAATCTAAGAAACGGGCATCGTCGACGGGATCGTCAACGAAGAAACCACCATCATCGTCGACGACGAAGATTGAGGGAAAGCTCATATCAAAGACACCATCATTGCCTATTACAGTGGCCTCTCCGTCGACGACGTCATCGTCGAGGGTGGTGTCGACGCCGGTTACGTCGACGGCGGCATCGACGACAGCATCGACGATAGCAACAGCGACGACGACAATGTCGACGACGGGATCGACGGTGACTGGGTCGTCGGCGGGAACATCGACGACGACTATGCCGCCGACGACAGATAGTTCTCTACGCCTGGTGTCGACGACGGCATCAATGACAGTGGTGTCGATGGCGATCTCGTCGACGGGCTCGTCGACGAGGGAAATTCCAGAAAAACTAGAAATTGTTAGGAAGAGGAGAATTATACCAGAAATCACCTCTCCAAGCAAGATCTCTCCTCTGGTGCCATCGCATCTGCTAGAGGAGCAGGATTCAGAGGAAGAGGAGGAGGACGGACCCTTTGGATACGCCAGTAGTCCTTCACATCTGAAAAAGACAAGTTAGTGACAGATTCCTTACCTTAGAATATCCCCAGGCGTCAGGCTGGATCCGGAAAGTTTTTGCGTAGCAGTACCCTTGCGCGTCGGTAGGCGGCGTCGTGCGGCTCCGCGTCCGTCGTCGGCGTCGTGATCGCCGGGATGACGTCGCGGGCAGTACTTAGGCGCCGCCCCTGCGCGCTGACGTCAGTTCTTTTTCCGCGCCAGTAAGCGCAGATCCGGGAAGAGCAGTGCCCTAGTCATTTTTTGACTAACTTTTTTGGTGAATTTTTTCACTGTTTCTTTCATATCGACTCCAAGGTGTCGTTAGGGATGCCCGGCTTTAAACGTTGCGACGCCTGTGCTCGGATGATGTCCATCACAGACCCGCATCTGGAGTGTCTCTTCTGCCTCGGGCGAGACCACGACACGAAGTCGTGTTCCGACTGCCGGCCCCTAAACCCGAAAGCTTTGCGAGAGCGGTCTCGAAAGCTCCTCGAGGCCCGGCAGTCGGCTCCGCGCCACACCAAGCCCCGGTCGCGTGAGAGGTCGAGGGTCGGTCGCGGAGTCCTCGCCGGTCGTCGGGATCCAAGTCTTCGTCGTCCGGTAAGTCTAAACACAAGAAGTCCAAAAAGCATCATCGCTCTAGGACTTCGCCTCGCCGGTCTCGTGACTCGGCTGAGGCCCCTCCCGGCACCGTCCGCGGCCCCGGACATGCCTGTGGAGTCGCCCCCGCAATACCCGTCCTTCCCGGGTTCGGGGGCGGATCCGGCCCAAGTACAGGAATTCCTGTCGGCCATGGCCCGCCTCTTCGGGCCTCAAGGTCCCTCCGGTGCGCCTTCGGGCCCCGCGGGCCCTGATGGGGTTGCCCCGGCGTCGCCGACGACTCCGGGCCCGGCGTCGCTCGTGCCTCCAGCCTCGATCCCGGCTCCGGCCCCGGCCTCGATCCCGGCTCCGGTGGTACCGCAACCCCCATCGACGCCGGTCGACCTGACCACGCCTCCGCCGGCGCCGATGTCTCCGGTGCCGTTCCTGACGCCGCCTGGGGCTCCGGGCGGCGTCGTCCCCATGTACTCTCCGGCTCCGGACATGGAGCCGGACCGACGTCGCTCGACGCCGGGTCCGGCGCCGATGAGACCTTGGGTCCCAAATGTCCCTCCTCCTCCTTATTTTGAACCGGAGGAGGACCAGGAGGACTGGGAGATGTCTGAGGACCCTCTGGCACAACAGTGTCAGTATGATGAGGACTGGGCAGAGGAACTAGGGGATGCCAGTGGTCTAGATACTTCCCCTGACACTGGCATGCTGTCTCCTCCCGTGGCTACGGAGGAGGGAGCCAATTTTGCAACGGTGTTGCGTAGGGCAGCTGGAGCCTTACATCTCCGACTCCCTACTGTGCCGGCGGTCAAGACTAATCTCTTGACAGAAGTGCTTCAGCCGGCAGCCTCCTCCTTGGAGACTGTGCTGCCGTTCAACGATGCACTCACTGACGTTCTTTTGGGCGCCTGGTCCAAGCCCAACACAGGGGCTCCTGTGGATAGGAACGTGTCCCGACGCCATCGCCCAGCTCCGGGCGACCCCTTGTTTCTCTCTGTCCACTCCACTCCTGAGAGCTTGGTTGTCCAAGCCTCGGCTTCCCAAACCGCCTTCCCTACCGCCCCTCCGGATAGGGAATCCAAACGCCTGGATCAATTTGGGAAGAAGGGTTTTTCTTCCTCCAGTGCTGGCTTGCGGTCCATCAACACCGCTTGTCTTTTGGGCCGATATACCCACTCCTTGTGGGATTCGGTGGTGACTGTTTTGCCCCAGTGTTCTGAGGAGGTCCAGACACTGCTTACCCGCGCCATTGCGGAAGGTAGGGATGCGGCCAAATACACCATACGTTGTGGCCTTGATACCGCCGACTCGCTGGGCAGATCTATTGCAACGACGGTGGCGCTGCGTCGCCACTCCTGGCTGAGAACCACTGGTTTTTCGGGTGATGTCCAGAATACCCTCATGGACATGCCCTTTGATGGAGTCGGTCTTTTTGGTTCCAAAGCAGACCATGCGTTGGAGCGTTTTAAGGACTCACGGGCTACTGCCAAGTCCCTGGGCCTTTCTGCTACACGCCCTCCGCTACCTTCTGCTTTTCGCCCCTATCGTGGCCACGGAAGGGGCGCCCAGTCACGTCAGCAGCCCAGCCACCGGCCCGCGCAGCAGGCGTCTTCGCGTGGCCGAGGACGTGGATACCGCCGTGGCGGTTCGGGCAACCAGCGTGCGGGTCAGGCCACCACCTCCAACCCGTCCGCGGCCTCCAAGCCCTAGTAGTCCCTCCTTTCAGGTGCACAGCACGCCAGTAGGGGGCAGGGTCCGCCATCACCTTCACCACTGGCGTCCCATCACCTCGGACAGGTGGGTCTTGGACATTGTCCGAAGGGGCTACTCCCTCCCCTTCGAGACCACCCCCCAGCCATGCCACCACAATTCCACCGCATGTCAGGGGATCACTTGGTACTTCTGCAGAAGGAAGTCACGGCCCTCTTGGCCAAGAGGGCCATCGAGCATGTTCCGACCCCAGAAGTAGGACGTGGTTGCTACTCCCACTACTTCCTGGTGCCCAAAAAGGACAAGGAGGACATGCGTCCTATCTTGGACCTCCGGAACGTCAATCGCTTCCTCCGGAAGGAGAAGTTCAAGATGCTCACCCTAGCTCAGGTCTTGACTGCCCTAGACCCTGGAGACTGGTTGGTAGCGTTGGACTTGCAGGACGCCTATTTCCACATCCTCGTCCTGCCGGCCCACCGGCGTTACCTTCGGTTCACGGTAGGCCTCGAGCATTTTCAGTTCACTGTGCTCCCCTTTGGCCTTACCAGTGCCCCTCGGGTGTTCACGAAAGTGATGGCGGTGGTCGCAGCTCATCTGCGCCGGGCAGGGGTTTTAGTCTTCCCCCTACCTCGACGACTGGCTGCTGAAGGCGGGCTCGTCCCAGGCAGTCGTCTCCCACCTCCAGACTTCGGCCGAACTCCTGCACTCGCTGGGGTTCTCCATCAATGTGCCGAAGTCGCATCTGATTCCTTCTCCACAGCTCCTTTTCATCGGAGAAGTTCTGGACACGACGCAGTTTCAGGCCTATCCTCCCGAACGGCGAGTCCGGGATATTCAGGCTATGATTCCAATCTTTCAGCCTTTATCCTGGGTTTCGGTACGGATGACCCTGAGGCTGCTGGGCCTCATGGCCTCCTGCATCCTGCTGGTCAATCATGCCAGATGGCATATGCGGGCTCTGCAGTGGGACCTAAAGTTCCAGTGGGCGCAGCACCAGGGCAACCTGTCCGATCACGTCCAGATCTCGGAGGGGACTGCAAAACAGTTGCAGTGGTGGCTCTCGAACCGGCAATGGGTCATGGGCAGATCCCTCTCCCTTCCCCAGCCAGAGCACACAGTTGTGACGGACGCGTCCCTTCTGGGATGGGGCGGTCACATGGGAGAGGCGGAGATCAGAGGCCTCTGGTCTCCGGCGGAGTCCCGGCTCCATATCAACCTTCTGGAGCTCCGGGCGATCCGACTTGCACTCAAGGCATTCCTTCCCTCTGTCAAAGGGAAGGTAGTACAGGTGTTCACAGACAACACCACCGCCATGTGGTACTGCAACAAACAGGGCGGGGTGGGGTCGTGGACCCTCTGTCAGGAGGCTCTGCGCCTCTGGACATGGCTGGAACATCAGGGCATGTTCCTGATGGTTCAACACCTGGCAGGTTCCCTGAACGCCAGGGCGGACGATCTCAGCCGCAGGTGCATGATCGATCACGAATGGCGTCTTCACTCGGAAGTGGCGCAAGGACTCTTTCTACAATGGGGAGAGCCTTGGTTAGATCTATTCGCCACCGAAGAGAACGCGCAGTTCTGCGCGTTGGAATTTCCAAGGCGGCACTCGCTCGGCGACGCTTTTCGTCGCGAGTGGAGTTGCGGTCTGTTGTACGCCTTTCCGCCTATACCACTTCTACCCAGAGTGTTGAAGAAGATTCGGCACGACCGGGCCCAAGTCATCCTTGTGGCTCCGGACTGGGCTCGAAGAGTTTGGTATCCCGAGCTACTCAGTATGAGCGTAGATCTCCCGATCCGTCTGCCTCTTCGGGAGGATCTTCTGTCGCAGCAGCAGGGGACGGTCCTCCACCCGAACCTGTCCAGTCTACACCTGCTTGCGTGGAGATTGAGCGGCGGCAGTTGATTCCTTTCGACTTGCCTCCCGAAGTTTGTGATGTGATTCTGGCAGCCAGGCGTCCCTCCACTAAGGTGGTATACGCCTGCAGGTGGAACAAGTTTGTGGCATGGTGCACAGCAAAGGCTGTGAATCCCCTTTCTGCCCCTCTTTTTGAGGTCCTTCTGTTCCTTCTTTCTCTGGCCCAACAGGGTTCTGCCCTGGGTACCATCAAGGGTTATCTTTGTGCTATCTCGGCCTTCCTCAGGCTTCCTGATCAGCCCTCCCTTTTCAAGTCCCCTGTTAACAGGTTCTTAAAAGGCATTACACACCTCTTCCCTCCTGTTCCGTTTGTGATGCCTCAGTGGGACTTGAACTTGGTTCTTACCTTTTTAATGTGCGCTCCCTTTGAGCCTCTACATAACTGTCCTCTTCGTCTTCTGACTCTGAAGACAGCCTTTCTGATGGCCATCACCTCCGCTCGGCGGGTTTGTGAGCTCCAGGCTCTATCTTGCAAACCTCCCTTTCTGTCTGTTCATCCAGACAAGGTTGTTCTTAGGACGCGTCCGTCCTTCTTGCCAAAGGTGGTTACTGCCTTCCACATTGCGCAGACCATCACTTTGCCTACCTTCTTTCTGCCTCCGCATCCTTCCAGAGAGGAAGAGAGGCTCCACCGTCTGGACCCAAAACGTGCGCTCTCCTTCTATATCGACCGCACAAAACACTTCCGGGTGGATGACCAGCTCTTTGTTGGCTACGTGGGCGCCAAAAGGTCGGGCGGTGCACAAGAGGACCATCTCCCGCTGGGTTACCTTGTGCATCAAGACCTGCTATTCTTTGGCTAAGAAGGAGCCTCCTGTTGGGCTGCGTGCCCATTCCACCAGGGCAACGGCTGCTACCACGGCCTTGGGCCGCGGTGTTCCGCTGCCGGTTATCTGTCAGGCAGCTACGTGGGCCTCGCTGCACACGTTTACAAAGCATTACTGCCTTGACAGTCAGGTCCGGAGGGACGGCTTCTTTGGCCGTTCTGTCCTCCAGGACTTCCTTGTCTGATCTTTGTTCGCAGACCCACCACCGGGGTTGGTATTGCTGGGGTATCTATTCTAAGGTAAGGAATCTGTCACTAACGTGTCTCTTTCAGATGCACAAGTTACTAACTTGTGTAACGATATATCTGTAAGAGACAGTAGTTAGTGACAGATTCCTTACCGCCCCACCCATCCTCCCCGTTCTGCGAACTGATTTCTAGGGTTAAGGACATCCCTTTCAGGGCCCTAGTATTTTTCAGACACCTATGTCAGCTTCTTGCATGGCTCTGCGTTCCTGGCGCGGAAAGTCGTGTACAGAACTGACGTCAGCGCGCAGGGGCGGCGTCTAAGTACTGCCCGCGACGTCATCACGACGCCGACGACGGACGCGGAGCCGCACGACGCCGCCTACCGACGCGCAAGGGTACTGCTACGCAAAAACTTTCCGGATCCAGCCTGACGCCTGGGGATATTCTAAGGTAAGGAATCTGTCACTAACTACTGTCTCTTACAGATATATCGTTACACAAGTTAGTAACTTGTGCAATTACACGTGAAGTGTCAGGATGATGACTATGAGGAGGGATATGGGGAGTACCGATATCCTCCGCAACAACACTATCGCCAAGGGTACCAGGAAGAGATGGTGGGTATGCCATCGTCCATGATGATAGATCTGCAGTTTATGCTGGCAGACTATAAAAAGAGATTTCCGCCGACACCAGCTTCTCAGGAAATCCCTATCTCGCATCCACGTTCCATCCCTACTACTCCAGTTAGAAGCAGGGAACCGCTACAAGAAGTTACGCCTACAACTCCTCAAACAATACATCACCAGGATCCTGTCACCACGGACGATGATGACCAGGAAGAGGGAGAAATAACCGATTACAACAAAGAATGGGATGATTACCTGATTCCATCTCCGGCATCTCCCTCACCAGTACCTGTGGATTCTCCGCCGGTGGATATTGGCGGATTCCATAATCTAATGGAAAGAGCTGCGAAGAGGTTCCAGCTGCCTATGGCTGCAACGCAAACGGAATGCTTCCTATACGATTTTAAGGAGCCATACCACAAGTCAGTCCGGGCTATCCCAATTGTTGGCCATGTGTGGGAAGAAGGTTTAAAGGTGATGAAGGCACCGGAGACAGTTACACCTGTGCTGGCTAGATTGGAGAAAAAATATAAAGCTCCTTCAGACGCACCAGCGTGTTTACTGGGCCATCCAAAACCTGATTCTGTGATTTCGCAAGCGGCGCAACAAAAATCTAAGAATCCCTCTGCGCCTATATCAGCACCTCCTGACAGAGAGGGGAGACGCTTGGACAATGCAGGAAAGAGGTTCTCATCCATGTCTGCTCTCCTAGTTAAAGCAGCAAATGCCCTTGCCATTCTGGGCAGATACGACAGGCAGATGTGGTGCGATATGGCACCATACATGGACCTCATCCCAGAGGACAATAGACAGGAGGCGAAAAAGATCCTTCAGGAAGGAGAAAGGGCTTCGGCTGAAGTCATTGACTGTGCGATGGATATCGCAACCACAACCTTCCGGTCACTTGGAGGAGCGGCGGTGCTACGGCGTCAGGGGTGGTTAAGGGCGACTGCCTTTAGACCTGAGGTCCAAAATAAGATCCTAGATCTCCCTTTTGACGGAGAAGATTTATTTGGGAAACAAGTGGATGAGGCACTTCAAGGTATCAAGAAAGATACAGATACTGCGAAAGCCCTAGGTACACTTCAATACCGTAAAGTGCCCTTTCGGGGTGCCAGAGGGAGAGGCCAATCATCCTATAGAGGGGGTTACCAACTGGGGAGATACGCCTCTTATTCCTCATCATCACAACCATACCGTCAGCAATATGGTCAAAAACAATCAGGGAGCTATACAAAGTCCGCTCCTAGAGGAAGAGGAGGTCGTCAAGGAAAGGACAATGGTAGAAGACAATGACAACATCCTGACTCCGGCTACATGTATTTCTTCCCCTCCACAAGTTCCCCTGGGTGGAAGAGTTGCTTCCCATCTGCATCATTGGCAGAAAATAACGACGGACAGATGGGTCCTCAATATAATACAATTCGGACACACTCTAGAATTCCTTCAATTCCCTCCTTGGACACCACCGACAAGTCAAGAGATCAAACATCTATCTCAGTGCGTCGGGAGATTCGGACAATGCTCCGAAAGGGAGCAATAGAACCGGTGCCGATCTCCCAAAAAGGAAAGGGGTTTTACTCCCGTTTCTTCCTAGTCCGGAAGAATGCTCTCCAATGGTGTCCTATTCTAGACCTGAGATCTCTGAATACTTATCTCAAGAAGCAGTCTTTCCGAATGGTGACCCTCCAAGACATTCTGCTGCTCTTAAACCCAGGGGATCATATGACCACTCTAGACTTACAGGATGCATATTTTCACATCCCTATTCATCCTTCCCACAGACGGTATCTTCGGTTTGCAGTAGCCGGAGACCATTACCAGTTCAAAGTACTACCGTTTGGCCTCAAATCAGCCCCGAGAATTTTTACAAAGTGTCTGGCGCCAGTGGCAGCTTTTCTCAGAAAGCTAAGACACCATGTGTTCCCATACCTGGACGACTGGTTAATAAAAGCGCCATCAGAAACTTCAGCCCAGGTGTCAACTACGGCATGCATACAATTGTTTGCCGAACTGGGACCGACTTTGAATATGGAGAAATCATCCCTTCAGCCTTCAAGGAAGATCACGTTCCTGGGAGCGATTCTGGACACCTCTGTAAACAAGGCATTTCCCTCCACAGAGAGGCAACTGGGTCTCATGACGTTTGCCAAGAATTTCACAAGAAAAAAGTCTTTCAGTACGCACGTACAAGTCGCTTCTAGGGACAATGTCCTCTTGCATACCTCTGATTCCTTTATGCCGACTAAAGATGCGTCCATTACAGGAGGAACTGGATCGGCAATGGCACCAGGCAGAGGGATTCTTCGACGACAAGGTGAAGATCACGCCGACAATGGGGCAAGCAGTAGCATGGTGGACCCACAAGAGGAACATTTCGGTGGGCCTTTCCTTCCTGACCGAACCAGCTCCGTTGGTAATTACCACCGATGCATCCCTGGAAGGATGGGGGGCGTTCCTTCAGGACCTACAGGTCAGCGGTCGGTGGAGATTGCAAGAACAGCAGCTCCACATCAACTTGCTGGAGCTCAAAGGGTAGGCTTGGCATTGCTGGCTTTCCTACCAAGAATTCAGGGAGCATCTGTTCTGATAAGAACAGACACAACTGCAATGCACTATCTCAACAAGCAGGGAGGTACAAGATCACTCTCCCTGTCGCAGGAAGCACAAAAGATATGGAAGTGGGCTGTTCAACACGGAGTATCTCTAAAAGCGGAACATCTTCCAGGAGATCAGAATGTCAAGGCGGACACTCTCAGCAGACTGAAGTCCACATGCCACGAGTGGGAGATCAACCAGGAGATATTGCGACGCATCTTCAAATGGGGGGTTCCGACAGTGGATCTGTTTGCGACAGCTCAGAACAAAAAATGCCAGTTCTTCGCAAGTTGGCATCACCAAAGGGGATCTTGGGGGAATGCGTTTTTGATGGCATGGTCAGGCGTCTTTGCCTACGCCTTTCCCCCAATTCCCCTCCTGCCACGCGTTCTCACAAAGATAAAGAAAGAACCGTGCAAAGTGATACTGATAGCTCCGTGGTATCCCAGGCAACACTGGTTCACAGAGTTGCTCCTGCTGTCGGAGGATCATCCGATTCGTCTGCAACCAATACCATCACTCTTGACAATGTCCTGGGGACAAGTGCTTCATCCAGACCCGAAATCGCTACGATTAGCGGCCTGGCTCCTGAACACTGCGAATTTCAACACCTAGATATTTCATCAGAATGCAGAGATATACTAGCAAATGCCAGAGCGGAAAGTACAAACAAGACCTATAGGATGAAATGGAAGAGATTCTGTTTGTGGTGCCAAGAACGTAATATTCATCCTCTAAACTCAGCGGCACATGAAATTATTCCATATATTTTAATGTTCGCAAAATCTGGTTTAGCCCATGCTTCTATTAAAGTGCATCTTGCTGCGATTTCTCAATATAGAAGAACTTCCTCGGGTCCATCACTGTGGTCTGAAAGAATTATCAAACAGTTCATGAGAGGATTGTTTCGGACTTTTCCTCCCATAAGACCTCCTCCACCTCTCTGGCAGTTGAACATTGTTCTTTCTCAATTGATGAAGTAGCCCTTCGAACCAATTCACAGGGCGGATCTAAAGGAAAGTAGCTCTTCTAATAGCGCTCACTTCAGCCAGAAGAGTTGGGGAAATACAGGCTCTCACGATACAAGAACCTTTTTTGCAGTTCAAAGAGGACAGGATTGTTCTCAGGACTAATCCGAAATTCATTCCGAAAGTGCCAACAGATTTTCATCTGAATGAACCACTGATCCTTAAGAGGTTTTTCTCTCATCCGTCAACGGCAGCGGAGAGAGCTCTTCATTCATTAGATGTTCATCGCTGTCTGAAGTTTTACCTGCAAAAAACAAGGCTTTTCCGCAAGTCTTCCCAACTGTTTGTGGCTTATAGTGCCCCCAGGAAGGGGTTTCCTTTGTCAAAGAGGGGAATTGCCCGATGGATTTCAAGTGCAATACAGTTTTGTCATCAGGCGGCAGGGAAGCCGTTGAATGCACGTGTTCGTGCTCATTCTACAAGAGCAGTGTCCACCTCCACTGCTTTATTTGCGGGAGTACCTATCCAGGATATCTGCAGAGCTGCTACCTGGAGGAGTACGCATACTTTCACCAGACATTACTGCCTCGATGCACCTGCAGAGAAAGATGTGGCAGTAGGACAAGCAGTACTGAGGAACCTTTTCCTGTGACGGTGAGCCCTCTTTACCATCCCTCCTTCCTTTTATTGGTTACATATGCACATTTTATTGTTGTATATTATATTATATGCAATTTGGAAAGTTTTTTCTGTATATGTTGATATATGAAGACCGCTTTTATCGAGCTACATATGTTGCCTAGTTCCAGGTCTTGGGTAACAAAAAATGTGCGATGATTTACTGCTCGCTATTCTGATTCAGGCATGTGAATCTATGAAAGCTCCAATACTGGAGTAAGAAAACAAGTTACTTACCTGTAACTGTAGTTCTCCAGTATTGGAAGCTTTCATAGATTCACATGCGACCCACCCTCCTCCCCTGAGAGGCTCACCTTGGATTTAGCACAAAAGGTGTCTATGGCACAAGTGCACGAAAATCTGAGTGGCAAAAGGTTCTCTCAGGAGGGTTTTAGAGGGTGAGGAGCTCTGATTGGTTCAGGGACAAGTTTGGTCTCTTTTACATAACGAAGGTTATGGGTTGCAAAAGGGAAATGGGCCTAGGCCTCTTTTCAGTTTGCTATCCAACTAAGCATTGCTTTTTTATATACCGGAGACTCCTGTCTCGACGACTGGGAATGATTCAGGCATGTGAATCTATGAAAGCTTCCAATACTGGAGAACTACAGTTACAGGTAAGTAACTTGTTTTCTTGTAGGAGGTCGAGGTCGCTGTTCAAGTCACCAACTCCGCATACCTTGAAGTTGCCGAGGAAACACAAAAAGAAGTGGCGCCATGGATCTCGATGTCTTTCATCAAAGGATGGAACACCGAACTCGGGGTCTTCGGTTCTCTGACTTCACCGCAAGGACGAAGTCTCCCCTTCTCCTTCAGCCCAGGTGACTCCAGCCCAGTCTCTGGCTCCGAGAGCTTCACCGGCGCCCACAGAATCGATGCCTCAGCCGCTAGGCACTATACCCCCTTCTCTATGGTCTCCGGCTCCGCAACCAGAGCCAATTAGATTGCCTCTTCGATCGGTCTTAGAACCAGCGGTACCAGATCCAGGATATTCTGCCTTTCTGTCTACAGGTACAGATCCGTCGCATTTCCTCAATGCGATGTTTGGCATGTTTGCCAGAGTGGCTAACCCTGCTGGTGTGCCGGTTGTCCCCATGGGTCCACTTGCTTACTCACTGGGAGGCTTGCCACCTCACTTCCCTCAGGCACCTCTCATGCCTTTTATGCCAATGGCTCCGGGGAGTTGGCCTCTCCCGACGCTGAGGTTCTCGACGCTGGTGCAGTCCCTGGAGGGAAGAGTGCTGTTGGACGGATCCTCTCCAGCGCCGTCTGGCTGCGGTGCCGACATGAGCTCGTCCGGCGTCTTCTACTATCCCGGTGGAACTTCCATCAACACCGGTCCTGAAGTCACCGGCACCCGTCTGGCGCCGCTGACGTCGGTCCCAAGGATGAGATCCAGAAGGGAAGCACAAAGGCTGATGGAAGAGGAGGAATATCAAGAGCAGCTGGAGGAGGCTGAAGATGGTGAGATTGTTGACCCCATACAAAAGTTTGAGGGCCTACAGGAGGCTAGTGGCCTGGACACATCTCCTGAATGGGAGCTCTCCTCACCGAAAGGCCTTCCAACACAGGAGGTATCTATATATCATTCTGTGATAAGGAAGGCAGCGGATCTGCTGGATTTGCCATTGCCTACTGCAGAACTTAAATCCAGCATTTTAACGTACGTACTTCATTCCCCTTCTTCTGTCTCGGAACCCCTGCTTCCTTTTAATGAGGCTTTGACTGAGCCTATCCTGGAGGTGTGGCAGAAACCCATGACTGCTCTTGCGGTGTCCAGGTCTGTGGCGAGTAGGTATAAGGTGGCTCCGGGAGATCCTCCTTTCCTTTTTACCCACCCATCTCCTGAGAATTTGGTAGTCCAGGCATCGTGCTCATCAAAACAATCTGCAGGCTCATTTCCATCTATGCCTGCAGATAGAGAATCCAAATGAATGGAGTAATCAGCAAAGGAAGTATTTTCTTCAACTAGTATGTCTCTGAAATCAACGAATGAGACATGCCTGTTAGGTCGCTATATCCATGCTCTGATGGACTCAACGAGGTAGGTGCTCCCGAAGCTTCCGATGGATGTTCAGGGCCATTTCACTGAAGTACTTTCCGATACTCAAGCTGCGGCCCGTCAGGTCATTCAATCTGGATTGGACACTGCGGACCCTGTTGCCAGGGTGATGGGTTCCTCTGTTGCAACCAGGAGGCACGCTTGGCTAAGGGGGGGGAGGGGGGGGGGGGTTCGACTTTTTGGAGCCAAAGCGGACTCGGTGCTACATCGCTTTAAAGATGGCAGAGCCACAGCGAGATTGTTGGGTCTCCAGTCCCAGTCCAGGGGTTTCAGATACCGCATGTTTTGCGGTTTTGGTAAAACTTCATCCTTTCGAGCCAAGCAGCAGCAGCTGCAACAGCAGTAACAAGCGAACCCTCTGTACAGGTCATACAAAGGAAAAGGTAGAGGTCGTCTGCGAGGCACAGCTCGGCAGCAAGTCTCCTCCTCTTCCTCTCCTGCCCCTCCAAATGGTACGGCAGGGAAGCAGCTCTAGCTCCTCCAGCCTAGAGCATGTCCTAGAGCTTGTTGGTCCTGTGGGAGGTCTGTTACTTCGGATCTCTGGGTGTTGAATCTCATGGAGAATGGGTATGCCCTACCCTTCCGGGAGTTTCCCCCTCCTTTTCCCTCTCGCAAGGGTTGGTGCTCAGAGGAGCACCTGTTGCTACTACAGCAGGAGGTTCTATCTTTGCTATAGAAAGGTGCGATATAGGTGGTTCCGGAGCAGGCAAAGGTGTCAGGATAGCTACTCTCGGTACTTCCTGATTCCCAAAAAGGACGGTCGTTTGAGGCCGATCCTGAACCACAGGATCTTGAATTTGTACCTCAAGCAGGAGAAGTTCAAGATGTTGACCCTAGCTCAGGTTCTTCTGGCGTTGCAGCAGGAAGACTGGATGGTGTCGATCGACTTGCAGGATGCGTATTTTCACATTCCCATCCTGAAGTCGCATCGGAAGTATTTCTTTTTTAAGGTGGGGTCTCAACACTATCAGTTTGCGGTCCTTCCGTTCGGTCGTACTTCAGCACCTGTGAGTCATGCTTTCCCGCCTCTGCAGAGGATTCAAGACATTCAGGCTATTATTCCACTTTTTCACAATAGAGCGGTTATTCCAGTCAGAAGGTCTTGTGCCTGCTCGGTCTGTACGCTTCCTGCATACTGTTGGTCAAAAATGCATGCTGGCACTTGAGGGCCCCCCAGTGATGCCTCCGCAGGCAGTGGTTTCAACACAACCGAGATCTCAAGGAGGTTGTCAAAATCTCCAGAGACACTGCAACGGAGCTGTTATGGTGGAGTGTCTCAGACAACCTGACTCAAAGGAAGCCGTTTCAACCTCCTTTTCCGGTGGCCACAGTGGTAACAGATGCCTCCACTTTAGGGTGGGGAGCTCATCTGGGGGATCTGGAGGTCAAAGGCCTGTGGTCTCCAGAGGAAAGATTGTTTCACATCAATCGTCTGGAATTGCGGGCGATACGTTTAGCTCTCAAGGCCTTTCTTCCCTCCCTTCACGGTCAGTTGGTTCAGATCCTGACGGACAACACTACCACGATGTCATACATGAACAAACAGGGAGGAATGGGGTTCTATCGTCTCTGCAGAGAGGCTCTGTGACTCTGGTCCTGGGCTCAGGACCATCAGATTTGCATGATTGCAAATCATCTGGCCGGAGTGCTGAATGTGCGTGCGGACACTCTGTCGTCAGTACTCGGCGTCGCCAGCATTTCAGAATGTGGGGGTTTCCTCGGTTGGACCTGTTTGCCACTCACGAGAACGCACACTGCCTGTCGTTCTGCAGTATCCGATGCGGGGAGCATTGGGGGTGCATTTCGGGGACCATTGGGGCTCACTGCTTCTTTATGCGTTTACTCCCATACCCTTGATTCCCTGGGTTCTGAGGAAGATTTGCCAAGACCGGGCCCAAGTCATATTGATCGCCCCGGATTGGCTTAGAAGGGTGTGGTACATATACCTCATTTACTTCTCATCGCACCCTCTGCTCCGTCTGCCTCTCAGGGAAGACCTTCCCTCGCAGGAGCAGGTTCTACACTCCCACCTCCGGAGCTTGCACGTTCATGCCTGGAGATTGAACGGGGCAACCTGCACTCTTTCTCTCTCCCGCTGGATGTTATTTTATCGGCCAGAAGATACTCCACCAAATCTGTCTAATCTGGTAGGTGGGCCAAGTTTAAGTGGTGTGGAGAGAGATCAATTGATCCTTTGCAAGCCCATTTGCCTGATATTCTGAGTTTCTCTTTCTCCCTGGCTCATCAGGGTTGTGCAGTAGCTTCTGTTAAAGGCTACTTGTCTGCCTTATTGGCTTTTCTCTGTTTACCAGACCAACCCTTTTTATTAAAATCTCACATAGTTATGAGATTCATTAAGGGTCTCACCAATAGGTTTCCTTCCATCCCCTTTATCATGCCGCAGTGGGATTTGAATTTGGTTCCCACTTTCTTTATGGAGTCTCCCTTTGAACCATTACATAGTTGTCCCTTGAGGTTCTTAGCGTTAAAGACAATATTTCTGATTGCAATCACTTCCGCTAGGAGGGTGAGTGAGTTACAGGCTCTTAGCTCCAAGCCTCCATTTACCTCATTTCATCTGGATAAGATTGTTCTTAAGACCAGATCTGCTTTCCTGCCTAAGGTGGTCACTCACTTCCACCTAGGGCAATCTATCACTTTACCCTCTTTCTATCTTCCCCCTTACCCTTCTAAGGAGGATAAGAGACTTTACCGCCTGGACCCCTAGAGTGCGGTCAGCTTCTACCTGGACAGGACTAAGGACTTCAGGTTGGATGGCCAACCATTTATTGGATATGTGGGCAAGATGAAGGGCAAGGCTGTCCACAAAAGAACACTGTCCAGATGGATCATCCTCTGTATCAAGATCTGCTACGACTTGGCCAAGAAGGAGCCTCCTGAAGGTATTCAAGCTCATTCCACCAGAGCTAAGTCTTTAGCTGGAGGTGTCCCTGTTGTAGACATCTGTAAGCCAGCAACTTGGGCTTCCCTCCACACTTTTGCGAAGCACTATTGCTTAGACTCGGAGGTGAGGAGGGACGGCCATTTTGCACGTTCTGTGCTGCAGGATTTTTTGGTGTAGGCAGGCACCCTCAGCAAGGAGTGGGACTGCTTGGGGATTCAATTAAAAAGGTGAGGAATCCACAAGCAGATGTATCCATCAGAAGAACAAGTTACTTACCTTCGGTAACGCTTTTTCTGGTGGATACAGTATCTGCCTCTATTCACCCAGCACATTGCAAATATCTCAGATTTGTGATAGCAGGAAAGCATTACCAATTCAAAGTACTCCCATTCAGAGTTACTACTGCACCCAGAGTATTCACAAAATGCTTAGCAGTGGTAGCAGCTCATCTAACACAGCAGATTCATGTCTTCCCATATCTAGACAATTGGTTCTCAAAGCCAGCACATACCACAGATGTCAACAACACACTCGGATTACCATAAATCTTCTACATCAGCTGGGATTTATAGTCAAATATCCCATCTTCAACCTTCACAGCTGCAGCCCTATCTAGGAGCTATGTTCAACACTCAAACAGGTCTAGCCTATCCAAATCAGTCAGGATTCGAAATTTTCAAACACTGCTACCACAATTCCAAAGCAATCCGTATCTAACAGTAAGAACTTTCATGCAACTACTAGGGATAATGGCATCATGCATTGCCTTAGTGCCTCATGCAAGATTGAACATGCATCCTCTACAGAAATGCTTAGCACATCAATGGAATCGATCACAGGGTCCTGGGGCAATGAGCTCCGCCTTTTTGACCATAAAATCATTGGAAATCTTTCCAAAATCTTTGCTGCTTAGATTTATTCCATATATTATAAGGGCATAGAGTATTGGCATTGTTTACCTTCAGAAGACCATTGTCCAGAGTCCTGCACCCACTGTCAGAAGTTCTCCAGAAAAATACTGAAGGACAGGGAAAAGACCAAGCTGCATGGGCTCCAAGAAAGAAGACGAGAAGCAGACGGTGGGTCGTCAAGAAGCCTTGGGGAAGGTCAACCTTCCACCAGAGTGCCCTCTGGCCGCTTCCAAGAATTCTTCTAGTGGTAGATCCAAGGAGAAAAGACACCAGAGGAAGAGGCAACACTCATTTTTTATCTCGAAACAGGACGTCGACAACCGGTAACTTACTGACTTGCTCTCTGTCGACAGCTAAACCTTCAAAGAAGACGTCAAGACCCTTCTTTTTCTCAGGCTGTGGGGACTGGCATTTTCTGTCAGGAATTTTGGTCTGTGGATTTTGGGGGTAAATATTTATGTATTCTGTGCAGTTTTAATGAGCTGGAAAAAACTTTTTTTTTTTTTGCTTCCTGGATATATCATTTTGATAGAAAAATGTCACAACCATTGGTCTGCTGGGGTCTGTGACCTTGTAGAGATACCTACCAAAGACCCCATAACCCTTTTTGTGATACCTCAGGAAAGGTCCCTCCAAATCCTCTTCCGGGATTCCCAGAGCACCCTCTGCCACAGGAAAGTCGTTGACATCATTGTGAGACTCTCGGTGTCATGGATGCTCTTGAAGAGGCCTTCCATGTCATTGGTTGCCATGAAGAGTTCAGTCACTGCTGGTAAGTGGCATCCATGCTAACTAGAAGTCAACCACTGCATGATTAGCCCATTGATTTTGTAGGGAGGAGAAGTGCACAACACTATGATACGCATGCTTCTTCCTTAAGGGCTTCCTAGAACTTGTCTTAGGCAGGCCAAACTGCGACAATCCAAAATATGTACATTGGCGGTTTCATTTCGTCCGTATTTACAGGACGGAACATCACACATGACTTCACTGAATGGGGTGGTGAAGTGTTTTTTTCCTAGTGGTTTGCTAACATTCAATGATTGCCTTATTATGGGATATATTGTACCTTCAGGGTTCACATGGCCAGAGACATGATAGATGGTTCAAGGAGACGCCATGCAGCCATATCTCTAGAAGTATCATGATCCATAGACCTTTGTTCTCAGGTACCTTGGGTATATAAGTTAATGTCAGACTTCCAAGGTCGGTGGCTAACGTTCAGTATGCCACAAAAGGTCAGTCAACTCTTGCATTTCCTATACAGTTGCATTTAGATCTTTTTGATCTTTTGGACATCAAATGGCCTTTAGGAGAATTTTTTATGTAATGCTTCTCAAGTTGTGCACAGCTAGAACTTTGCTGGTTAGCTATTTGGCAGTAGTGTTTAAGATCAAAGTTTGTAGCTCTTGTTCAGGACATTGGATAGTTTAAAACATGGCTATTAAAGTAAAGAGACGTATTGACTATTCATATCTAATGGCATCTGACTGTCTTCCCCCTGAAGTTGGGTCTCAAAAACTTCAGTGATCTTTTTGCTTTATAAGGCATCATATAATATTTGTTCACTATGGAAAGCCTTTAGTATACACTTTGAGATCAGTCACATGGCAAAGTCTGTTTTTAACTACTTAATTTTATTCTTTTGTGTCTTAGAGGGCTTTTTTAAAGCATTTATGTCTTAGCCTGTACTGTCATAATATTTTATATCCACATAATTAGTCTGTTGCAAGCTGCCCTCAGGAACCTGCTTCATTAGCAAAGGTGTTGAAATAGGAATGATACAGACTTATGTTTAGCTTGACCCCTGCACAGGCATTGCCTTCCAAAGGTTCTTGAAAGGCATTTATTAGCTAGTGGCATGTCTAGTTTGATGTGACTTGTCTTAAGCTGTTTAATTTCTTTATCAAGTATAAAGTTTGGAACACCAAAGGCATATATACTGCTGCTTCAGACTTCTGAATGTTAGTGGAGAAATGTCTGCAAAGCATGGATTCATGATGATTCTTTTGTAAAACCCAGAGTAGGTATTCAGAGGATTTCTGTTCTTTTTTTCGATATACCACACACCATGTCATGTGTCTGTCTCTAAAGCCATATATTGGCCTTTGGCGCTGTCTTTTCCCTATACACAGTCTAACTTCGCTTTTGATCTGTAATTAGTCGCCTTCTCGAAAATGTCTACCTTAAGGCTGCCCCTTTGTTCATCAGACATATGGTTCCTGGTTGTATAATTAAATATTCCCTATCTCTTCTATAAGAAGAGAAGCACATTATCTTTTTTTGTTAATTTAGATCTAATTTTTTTCCTTTTGAGCAATCTATTTGGGAATATTATTTTTTATGTCTCGCCTAGCTTTGCAGCGCATGCGCTGCTCGCTCGGCGAGACCTATAGTTAGAGAGGAGATTTTAGAAGGGGGCTCGAAGCCCCGCCCCTCATTTCCATTGGCTTGCGTCACCGTTTATGCTAAACGGTGGCCTGCCATTGGAAATGGGGTTTTGTAGTCGCTGCCCTTTCTCCTTTTCAGACGGCCCATTCGGACAGGCTCTTCTGCTTCACGGCTGTCGTGAAGCACTTTCTATCTTTATGGGGCCATGTGTTTCTAATTAGCGTGGAGGAGCGCACTGCCCCGACCTCTCAAAGGAAAAAAATCTTGGTTTCGTCAAGATTTTTTCCTTTGAGAGGTCGGGGCAGTGCGCGCCTCCACGCTAATTAGAAACACATGGCCCCATAAAGATAAGAGATCGAAGACGAAACCAAAGCTCACCAAGCAGGGCTGAGAGGAACTCTGCTCCTCCTGAGCTCCTGGTGCTTTGTTTCCGCCTGGCGCGAAGTGCACTGCATGCTTGTTTTTTATTTAGCACTCTATGGAAGTCCATGTGTTTCCTTGTTTTTTTATGTTGCAGAGTGCATGTGCAGACTGCTCGTGTTGCACTGTCTGCGCCCGCCCATACACCTCCCACTCAGTTTGTTCCACCCCCTCCCTGGCTTCTCTCCCACCGTGCTTTCACGCCAGCTCTGTTTATTCCGACTCCTCCCTGGCCTCTCTTCTGCCGTGATTTCACTTCCTCCCAGTCCGGCAAACCATTGTTCAGTTGGCGCGAATGCCAGTCTGTTGTGGCACACGCAATGTTCTTTTAAATATTATTGACATTGAGCACTTATGATAAGTGCCTGCACCTTTAAATACTGGCTTGCTGTAGCTGCTCTGTTTTCACCCTCCATCTTTCATTCCGGATGTGTCCAGGCCCCCAGAAGCAGCAGCTCCTTGTCCTCCGGGTTGCCGATGAACATGGGGGAACAACTGGTTTAGACCGTGGCGGTGGAGGGGGCTCGGGTGTTTGAGCTACTGCCCCCTCTTGAGCCCTTCCAACATTCGCCAAGTCATCTCTCCAGTGTGCAAGTCCGAGGCACAGAATCCGGGAAAGCTTGGACCGGTTCCCAGCCCTCAGATCACACACTCTCGAGTTATATTTCCATCTGAGCTCCTGCGCTTCATGTTTTTGATGCTAACACGATTCTTTCCTTAGCTGACGGCATTAGGTTTGCTCCTCGGCTCGTGTTTGGTCCACTCGCTATAAATCCAACCGATCACTTGCATTTATCATCCTCACCACGGTGTAGGGACCCCCTTCTGAATATGATGGAACCCACCTCCCTTCCCCTCACCACACTCCTCTCACACCTCCCTACATTGTTCACGTCTCCTGCTCTGCCGCTTGCAGCTGCTCCCCCTTTAACACTTTGGCTGTAAATGTTGTCTTTTTCTGACATTTTTCTGTTCCAAAGTTAAGCCTCTGGACGGGGTGAAAAACAAAGGTTCAGAATATGAAAAATAAAAATAAACCAAATAAAGCAAGACAGGGTGTTTGCAAAGTGGCCAGATTGGTTTTATTCACAACCACACACATTAGCACCACTTTACAGAGTTTGCTAGTGAAGCTCTACTTTTGTTTTCTTGTCTTTCTTTGAACAACATTGTTTTTCCCGGGTGGGTAAGTGCACCATTCCTGGAAGTACTGCAATACCTGGTTGATGCTTAGAGTGGAAAAAGTTTAATGTGATCCGTATCAGCTATTTTCCTTATTTTAGTTTATAAAATGTGTACCATGGCTCTGTGTTCAGGGATGTGGTCCTTTTAAACCATACTGCTTACGTTTTGTAAGGATATAAGCAATAGACATTAAAACTGGTCCCTTCAGGGCCCTGTAGCAATGTCCTTAGCCTTTCCGGCAAAAACACTCATTGATTTCTGAATAATGAGTGTAAAAGCATAAAGGTAACCATGTTATTCCTGCTTACATTTCACATGCTTTACTTAATCTTGCATTCCCTATGTGTGATTGCTTTTTCCTGGATGTTGTTACTTTTTTTCTCCTCAGCCAGCATATTACTATATAGCTCTTGTCACGCCTCCCTCATAACCTATATCATATTTTCTGGTTCTCCAGCGCTGCGAGGCCATACGAATGGCAATAATGCTATGCAAACAAATATCTTCACTCCACAGCATGCAAAAAAACAAAAATAAAAAACATTGTCATGATGTCGATATGTCTGATGTGCACTGCTGCTTCTATTTTCTGCTGGTCTTTCGTTTTTGTTTTCGTTTTTCCCTGTGTTCGCTTTTTCACTAAAATCAATAAAAATTGGTTATCAAAAAAAAGAAACTAATAGTTTGCTTAAACGGCCCTCAATCCAGTCTCAAACTTAGGTGGACCAACAAAAATGTATCCCTGTCAAAATTTAAAGTCAATCTCAGAAAACAGTTTTCAGCACTGATAAGAGACCAAAAGACAACAAGCATTTGCAATGCAATCGGTCTCGCATTTGTGAAAGTTAGAGCTCTTGGTATTGAAAATGACAGCAAGTACGTCCTGGTTATACATAATCATAAAAGGGAACAGGGCAACGCCCACCGCAGCCCAGGCCGCCCCGGGAAACCTCAGTCCTCTATCACCCCCACCCATTTGCCCCACATTTTACGGTATTTCTTTGGGCAACCCCTGGCTTCGTACAAGGGCTTTTCCTGCGCCGCACACCAGTCCACCCCCCTGCGCCATCGTGCCAAGGTGGGCGCCGTCGGGTTCAGCCAGCCCGCCGCAATCTCTCTTTTGGCCACCATCATGGCTGTGTTTAGGAAGAGTTTGTCAGCCCGGGATCCATCCAGCCCCTCAGTGACCCCCAAGAGTACATTCAATGGGCTAAGAGGAACCTCCCAGCCCAGGACCTCAGTGAGTTCTCCGACCACAGATTCCCAAAAGCGCGTGACTACTGAGCAAAGCCATACCATGTGGTAAAAATCAGCTTGAGGTTCACTACAACGGGGGCATGACACGTCGGGCCTGAGCCCTGCGTGGCAGAGGCGCAGCGGTGTAAGGTAGGGAGTGTGGAGATAGTATATTTGGATTAAACGGAGCTTCGCCGAAGCTGTGATTGTTTTAGGTGACAGCGAGTCTCTCCACTCGTCGTCCTCTAAGGCCCGAGCCATCCCTCCCAGCGATCTCTGAGGCGGTGGTTCGTGAGGGAACAATGGATGCGGGAAATCCCCCCTTTCCCCAGGTTACCAGTCAGAATTTGGGCTTCGGGTGGACTGTATTCAGGTAGGGAGGTGCCCTCTGAGATGTGGGAATGAAGGGCGTGGCGCAACTGCAAGTAGCAGTAAAACTGTGAAGGATGCAGGGAATACCGGGTTTGCAGGTCTTGAAAAGTGCGCAGACGGTCTCATCCCCATACGTCTCCCAGCTGCGAGATCCCAAGCTCTGAAGCCCAACAGATTAGCGACCTCTCGGAGCCAAGTGCCCTGCCAAAGCGGGGTATTTTGGGTCAGTTTGCCCGACCAGCAAGTGTGGCGCAAAGAGGCCCGCCAGGCCAGAAGCACCCCACGCGTGACTGTGGGCAGGGTTCTGGGGATGGCGCCCCCGTACAGCATCCCATGTATGTTGGACAAACCCAAGACATGTAATTCCAGTCTGTATGCTGGGTCAGACCAGCCACCGTTAAACCAGTCATGTATAGTAAGGAGCCGGGTTGCCAAGTAGTAAATACAGGTTTGTCATCCCCAGACTGCCATCGAAGGGCAGGATCCGGCACTGGGCGAGAGCCAACCGGGGCCTCCGACCTCCCCAGAGGAACTTGGTAGCCAGTCTGTCTATCTCCCTGAACCATGCCCGTGAAAAGAGCAAGGGTACATTCTGAAGCACATTCAAGAACCTGGGTAAGATCATCATTTTAAATGAGGCTATTCTGCCCATAGGATTCAACGGCAGCGCTTGCCACCTGAGGAGGTCAGCTCGAACTTTTTTCATGAGCGGGGTTACATTAAGCGACCAAGCAAAGTCAGGGAGGAGAGCCACCCATATCCCGAGGTACTTGAAGGACTGTCTCCGAAGGGGTATCGTGGTCTGCCAGTCAAAGCACTCCCTCGAAAGATGAAGGGGGACCAGGACAGACTTAGCGGAGTTTAGCCCGAGGCCGGAGACCTGCTCAAAGAGACTCAGCGCACGGAGGCACCGGGGACCCGACTGCGCTGGCTCCGCCAGAAAGAGCAGAACGTCATCTGCGTAAAGGGCAATTTTGTCCTCCCCCAACCCGGGCCACCTCCACCCCAGAATCCGTGCATCTGATCGTATAAGGCAAGCAAAGGGCTCCATCGCCAATGCAAAGAGGAGGGGCGAGAGGGGGCATCCCTGCCTCGTTCCTCTCCTGATGGGGAAGGGCTGCGACAGTGCTCCATTGACCAGCACCCGGGCCCGCGGCTTACTGTATAGAGTTTTAACCAGGTTACGGAAGTATTCCCCAAACCCCATCTCCGTCAACACTCCCTCAAGATACCTTCAGGCCACTGAATCGAAGGCTTTCTCGAAATCAACGAGAAGGAGCGACAGGTATGGGGTCAACCTCTGGCGATTCTCCAGAGCCAGGTGGAGGCGCCTGAGACAGTGCCTGGTACCCCGAGAGGGCATGAAGCCGCATTGGTCAGGGTGAACCAACTTGGATAAATGCCGTTGCCTGCGGTTGGCTAAGATAGAGGCAAATACCTTGAGTTCCGAGTTGATGAGAGAGATGGGGCGGTACTCGGAGCAATGCTTCGAGGGAGGCTGAGACTTGGGAATCACCACAACGGTGGCAATATCGCTTTCTGCACGGAACGAACCCTTATCCGTCGCCTCGGCATATACCTCCAGAAGATGAGGCACTAGCGTGTCTCGATAAGCCGCATAAAACTCCTGCGGGAGTCCGTCTGGCCCCGGGGTCTTACCAGAGGCCATGTGAGATATAGCTTCGTGGATCTCCTCCATAGTAATGGGGAGGTCCAGCGCCTCTGCCTCGGGCTCGCTAAGCCGCAGAAGAGAGATCTTCTCCTGGTGGAGCAGCTCCGGGAGCGAAAGAGAGGGAGGTTGAGCAGAGTAGAGGGCGGCATAGTAAGTGGCAAAGCACTGGGCTACCTCCCCCGGGGAGGCGTTGATCGCGCCATCCGGGGCCGTCACCTCCGGTATAATACGGTTGGCCAATGGATACGTGGCCAGGCGATGGAGGAGCTTCCCGTTTTTGTCTCCCCATCCATAAATTCTCGCCACAGAGGACCGCCACAAGAGCTTAGCAGCCTCCAAGGAAGCCTGCTGAATCTGATCTCTCAAAAATGCCAAACGTCTAGCTTGAGCCTCGGATCTCCCCTCAGGCGGCTGGCCCTCAATGAGGGTGGCTTGAGCTTCCAGTAGTGTAAGCCGGGCGTCTTGCGTAGTGCGCTGGAGTTTGAGCCGGCCCTTAGCGAAGCCACGAATGGTGGCTTTACCAGCTTCCCACAGGATACCAGGGGAGGAGACCGAGCCATGGTTGGTGGTGAAGTAGCACTGGAGCTCGTCACCCACTGACTCCCTAAAATCTGTATCTTGGCGAAACCAGGCGTTTAGCCTCCAGATCGGACGCAAGGACCCCGGGAGGTCGCCAGTCTCCATCATTAAGGGGGAGTGGTTGGAAATACCTCTGGGGAGGATGGTAATATCTTTAACCACTCGGCAGTCCACGGCCGGCATAAAGATATAGTCCAATCGTGCGTGTGTTGTGAGATGCCGAGGTGTGTGTGTGTACTGTCGGGCCAATGGATGCCAAAGTCTCCAGGCGTCT
Source organism: Calotriton arnoldi (assembly GCA_963921515.1). Taxonomy (NCBI): domain Eukaryota; kingdom Metazoa; phylum Chordata; class Amphibia; order Caudata; family Salamandridae; genus Calotriton; species Calotriton arnoldi. Next base: position 2,271,991 of record CAWUFW010001956.1, on the reverse strand, counting down.
CATAACCCCAAGGCGGCTGCCCAGTTCGTCAAAAGAGTAGCATGGGAGATTCTAGAGGCCAAGGGGTCTCCGGCAGTGTCAAGGTCCGGGTTCATGACTGCTTTGAAGTCCCCCCCCCCCCAAACAACAGTCATTCCCGGGGGCAAGGCAGCAATCAGGCCCTCAATATGCTTAAGGGTGGCGGTCATCAAGGACGGCGGGGAGTACAGGGACGGGAAGTTCAGGGCCCGGTCACCTATGGTTCCTTCCAAGGCCACGAAGCTACCCGAAGGGTCAGTAGTGGACCTGCGTAGTACAAATGGGAGGGCGCGGCGCACAAGGATAGCTATGCCCCTCGACCCTCGATTAAAGCCAGAATGCCAGACCCCGCCATAGCCGTATCTCGCCAGGAAGGGGCAGCTGTTGCCTGCAAGGTGGGTTTCCTGGAGCATCCGAATATCAACTGCGTGGCGCTGTGCGTATTTCAGAACCGCTGTTCGCTTAACCCTGTTTAGCAGCCCGTTGACATTCCAGGACATTATACGAAGCGTTCCCCTCCCACTATGAATGTCGGTCATGGGGAATATGAGCGTGTGGTGAGACTCGCGGAATGGGCGGCAGGCACTGGAGGAGCGCTCCGCCTGTGCAAGTTAGGGAGTACATCAATGTGGCGTAAGTTGTGCGTGTGCTGGTCAAAACTGCAAGTGCTAGAAACAGGTGTCAACAAAAAACTGGAACAACGGTCTCTTTTCCCCACCCTACCCCCACCCCCCTCCCTATACTTACGGAACCGAAGCATCTGTCGCCCTGAAAAGGAAGAGGTTAACAATAACGGGCAGCTAAGCTAAAACGCTTAGTAAGGGAATTCGTGGCAACAGTGGACCCCTCCATAGTGATGGATGTGAACGATCATCAGCCTGTGTCTAAGTAGATAGTGTTCACTGGGGATCTACCCCAATACTGGTCCGACGGCTCTCCGCAGATCAGACTGCCGCTTCCCCTCCGGTGTCCTGAAGCGCGGGGCTTCTAGATAGGTCTGAGTCCGACAAGACAGGTCGCAAGGCCCCGGACGGGTCTGGATCTCGGCTCAGGTTATCCACGGAGCTGGCACGGCTTCGGTCATCAAGGGCCAGGGGGGCCCCCCGGTGGCCAACAGCTGAGTTCCGAGGCCCTGCGACCGTGATGCCTCCCGTGATGCCTCCCCCATTCCAACCCCCCCTCCTACGAGATCGGATGCGTCTCTGTTGTTGCTTGGGAGGAGACTGGCTTTTGTGCTGAGGGTCAGACAGAGCTGGGGGGGAAGCAGGTCGAGTCCGCAAGGGCCGCTCCTCAGTGGGCCAAGTCCAGGCAGCCTGCGGGGTGTCGAAAGATTGTTTTGCCCTGGAAGATAACTCGAAGGCAGACCGGGAAGAGAAGGCCATATCTAAGACATAGATTGCGGAGCTTTTGTTTAATGTCGGTATAGGAATGGTGCTGGGCTTGTACCTCCTTCGTGTAGTCCGGGAAGAGCATGATGGTGCTATTGTGATGCTTCAGGGGGCCCTGGGCTCTGGCCACGCTGAGGATGGCGTCTCTGTCCCGGAAGTTGAGGATCTTCACTATGATGGGACGGTGCGGGGCACCGGGAGGAGGCTTAGGCGCCAAAGAACGGTGGGCGCGCTCAATCGCAAACCAGACCGACAGGGCACCCTTGGGCATCCAGGATTTCAGCCATGTCTCCATGAAGGTGTCCGCGTGACCCTGCTCGACCCCTTCCGGGAACCCCACCAGGCGCAGGTTGTTTCGCCGCGAGCGGTTTTCGGCGTCCTCCGCCTGACGATGCAGCTCCGATGTGCGAGTCTGCAAGCGGGACACCTGAGTCTTCAGCTGCCCAAGCTCGTCCTCAACCGTGGAGAGACGGGACTCCGCCTCTGAGATCCGGGCCGTGGCATTACGAAGGTCCTGGCGTATAAGGGCCATGTCCACTGGACCTCCCCGATCTTACTCTCCACCGAAGCCTGGGAGGCGCCGATTGCCTGTAGAATGGTCGAGAGGTCAGTCCCAGGGGGGGAGGAGCCACCTGGTGCCCCGTCCGTCTGGCCGCAGTCCGCGGTGGTGCATTGATCCATCTTAGTCTGAGTTTGCGGAGCAGATGTCTTAGGGGCACGGTCTCTACCCATCTCCGCAGGACCACAGACGCCCGGCCAACAGGAAGAGCCTAGGCCTGCGGAGGAGATGGACCTATGTGGGAGAGGTACGGCACCCGAGTCGTCTATACTCTGATCCGGACACAGCCCTTGCCTCTGTACAGGCCCCTCAACGTGGAGTCACAGGTGTAAGCAGACTCGGGCCCCCAGCCCTCCGCCGCTCGATAAATGCGCCCCCCCCCGACAGGTGGATGGTGAAGCTGAGAACCCCGCCCAGGTCAGAACCCAGACAAGCAGCGCAGGCCCAAGCAGCCGGAGCCCGCAAGGCCTAATAGGATCCCCCAGGAGCAGCATCGATTGAGGAAGCAGTGGGGGGGGGCCCTCTGCCGAGGACCCACGCCACTCGATAAGCGCGGCCGATACCACCCTTACCGCAGGCGGCCCACCCCGATGAGGGCGCCACAAGTGTCGAGATCTCAAGGAGGACAGCACAGGCCCGGTGAAGAGGCTCACAGCGTTTCAATAGGGTGTCCCAGGGCCGGCCCGGGGAGGAGGGTGGCGGAGGGGGCCCTCGCCCGGCACCCCACGCCGCCCGATATATGCGGCCGATCCCAGCCCTCTGGCAGACGAGCCACGGCCCCAGATGCACCGCGCCAACCAGGCCGCGGGGCCCACAGCACCAGGCAGGCAAACCCGGAGGCCCAGGTCAGGACCACCCCCAGCAGGGAGGCAGAGGGGGCCGCAGGGTCAGGCCCAAGCCCCCGGGATGAACAATGGGACCTAACATGAGTGTCTCTGGGTGCGCCACTTGGGTAAGATCGATGGGGTCTCGTTGGTTAATTTGTCCCACACTCTGGTCCAAAATTACCACCTATCCAGATGGCAGGTCTGAAAGGCCGGGCGACGGCTCAGTCCAGGAGCCGAAGTGAAAAGCTGGCCACAGTTCGGATTATGGGCTAGGAAAGGCGGCAGCAGCAACCCAGGTGCGGCCCAGCCCGGCCCCGGCAGCGAGGCCCGCCGATGGAGGCGCGGGAAGCGCAGGGTCCCACCCCCGGCACTGAGGCAGGGGGCTCTAGCTGGAAAAAGGACCCCGGAAGGCCCCACCAGGGTGTCAACTCCGCGCCTCAGAGGTGCTACAGGCCGCGGCCTCAGCCGCCGCCACAAGGCTGAGGACACCTGCCGCAATTAGGGGAGGCAATTCATGATGGAGCACCGCTGTCCGAAATGACAGCTGAATATGTCTATCCCGCCGCTGCCGGCCCAGTCACGCCGCTGCAGCAGCCCTCATATGCCGCGCGGCCGGATTCCAGCCCGGAGCAAAGAAATGGGGCCAGGCACAGACCCCCCAGCGCACCCCCAAGTCCAACCAGGGAGTCGCCGCGTCCGCAAATGCACAGGAGGTCGGCCAGACACAAGCCAAGAAGAGGCGGCCGCCGGGCCCCGGGCAGGCAGCCCTAACAATCCACCCTCCTCCGGGTCACAATGCTTTGGTGGGGGGGTGCGGGCCTGCACACACGGCGCCCCGCCGCCCGATCTGGCAGCCGGTCCCCACGCTCCACAGCCTCCGTCGCGGGCTACTCATTGCGGGCCTTCCGGCGGCCGGGACATCAGTCAGGGGGTGAGATCCACTCCCTGGGCCTCGGCGTCTGACGCTGTGCTCCGGATCGCGAAGAGCGGGGCTGGTACGGCTCCCTGCCGCACCGGTGCAACAGGCCTCGGGGCCCACGCGCCCGCCGAATACACCGCCAGTAGTACGTCACAGCACGTGAACCGTGCTCACAGCCCCGGGCGCCGTCCAGGTCCCGGGGGCCGGGGGAGAAGAGTCGCCATCTTGGGGCCCAGAGCAGGTCGGAGGCCGCGGCTGACAAGCTGGTGTCTCCGGTCTTATTTCAGCGCCTCCTTCAGCGGTTAACTATTAGTTTCTTATGAATAATCCTTTGCTATCCCACTTTAAAGTTTGATCTTTTCAACAGGTTTCAGTTTTTTTCACTTGAATCTTCAAAGGATCATACTGTCCTTGTTGATGATAATCTGAAAGTTTAGGAAGACTTATTCCATTGGCTCCTCATGCAAGTAAGCTGCAGTGGTGGGTTGTGCCGGAATACTTATATAGCCATTGCCTCTGGTTTGTGGACTTATGGTGTTACCAGTGGCTGATGTTAGGAATCAAATAAATAACCTTGTGTTAAAAAATAATATAGTAGTGGGTACAATACACTACTGTGTTAAAATTGTCAGCACGGATAATTATATGTATTCTCTTTAATCTCTTACAGCATATTTTTAAGAAGGCTAGATGAAGGGTTTGCTGGTTAAGAGATTATGAAATCTTGTTTGTCTACAATTTAATGGGATCCAGAACTGCTGGAGGTCTCGTTCTTTAATTATTCATAGACTTGATTATTTGAGTTAAGTGTTTCATATTCTAGATTGCTAGTTCATGTAAGTGCCTGCTGCTTCTAAGGAAATTCACATTTCTATTGGCTTCTTGGAGCTAGTTTCAGAGTTGTGTGACTAGGTTTTCAACAGCAATTTCCACAGCTCTCCCTAAGACCGTCTATAATTTGCGTTCTGCATTCAACTTTCTTATATATTTGGGTGGCTGTTCGTCACTATATGCACTTATTTGTGTGTGGTCTCTGACACCTAATCTCCACTTTATCCCTTCAGGGATAAGTGACAACACCTTTGACTTACAGGATGCATATATATCCATTAATAGGTAAACTCAAACCAAACTTAGAACCTGCCTGAAACTTATCTTTTAGACATTGACACAGATAATTAGAAAAATAAACTACGTCAGGTCTGACCTTTGCAGCACCATTTCCCATATTCATGAGACATTAAAGTGCAGACCTCCACTGTGAATGGATAATCACATTTACTAGATTGAAATGAAAACCTCAATGTTATTATAATTTTGCAAGACTTTCTTCAATACATATGAATATCTACATTCGTACATATCCGAAGAAAGCATGCAATCATGCATCTTCTAGAGATTTCCATGAATAAATAGATATATAAATATCTGTCCATCTACATGTACACATAATTAAGTACTCCTAGTCAAACTCACAACTCCATCTACACAAGCCAACAGCCTTTCTATGAAAAGCCATTAAAGACAGACTAGCTTCTAAAGTCTCAAAGGCAAATAGGAGTGATGGATTTTGTGCAAAATTGCCTCTCAGTTCAATACTACTGTAGATATTGCAATTGTGTTTATACAGCGCTTACTACGCCTGATGAGGCGTTGAAGCGCTTTACTCTGGGCAGCACGCTGCTACGGAACTCAAGGTTCGTGGTTAGTCCTGTGTTATTGATTACTGTTAGCTATTGGGATTAGTCTTGTGTGCCCAAGCAAACCATTCCATGCAATCACGCCAGTATCTTTGTGGTGGATTAAATTAATAGAAGTTAAATACAATTGTTGGGGGGGCATGTGAACTCATTCCCTGGCTAGTGGGATTAATAGATGAGCTAGAGGACAATATGTATTGTTGGGTTGCAGGTGTCTGACTTTCAGAGGAAGGAGAGGCTTTGATCTTGTAAATGAATTGTGGGCAATATGCAGATATACAGTAATGGAGATTAAGGCTAGCATGCATGTATGTAGTGCTCAGAGAGAGCAGGGATGCAGAGGATGAGCAGGAAGGAGAGGGACATTTAAAGGAAAATAGGAGACGCAACAGTCAGAAGTTTAAAGTAAAGGTCCGTTTTTCATGCCAGATTTTAGGTATCTAGAGGACATTTTTGAGATGGCATGTAATTTGTGGGTGCAAGACTGTAGAAGGAAGCAACACTATTTGCATGTGAAGATAGTGCTATCCTAGTACTTTTATAGGTACTAGAATCAGGCAAAAAGCCTGTATGCTACTACTCTAGATCACCACTCCAACCAGGTTAGTTGATCAGCTCAAGGATTGAAAGCCAAAAGTAATGGCTGGACGCATATGTGGGGAGATATTGCATGTTAGGATGCGCTTGAAGGAAGCACCTTCCTCAGGCAAATAATGCACACATTAAAGTTGACATTCTGCAACTACTGGAGCGTATGTCTGCTGAGGTTCATCCTCCAGTTTGGATACCAGTATGACGTACAAAGCATAGTTGTATCCATTTGGAAACATTGACAAAGCCAAATAGCAGAGCTGTTTTGGATTTGTCAATTTATTTGTATTTCTTTTTTGCCTTATTTTAAAGAAGCGTGGGTGAAAGTGTTTAAAAAAAAAAAAAAAAAGCTATGCACAGCAAGCATTGACAGCCTTATATTATCTTCTTGTTTTATATACTTTAACCCAGCATGTCTCACCAACCAGCAGCACCCATGGAAAGCAAGGAAGCGGGTTATGCCGATTTTAGGGCAAGCAACGCACCCAAGCACTATGACGCAGCTAGCGCTGTTTCATATTGTTTTGTCTGTTATGGCAGATGTTGTGGCAAGTGCCGAGATACTCCTTCGGGAGTGAGTTGTGAGCGATATCCAGTACATAAACATGGGGGCGGGCCCACATGGGTAGTTGGAGGGTACGAAACAAGAGGGCAGTGAGATGGACAGTGGGAGAAGGGCTGAATGGGGCAATCAACGTGAGGGCCAGCCAGCGCAAGTGGCATTAAGACTACGGACAGTTGGAGGGGGCAGAAAAATGGCAAACAGCGGGAGTGAGAAGGACAAGCAATGACACAAAGCGGGAAGTCAGACTGTATACTAATGCACTATTCTAGAGTGCTACAACTAAAGTAAAAAATAAAAAGTACCTCCAAAAGCGTGTGACCAGTGGAAGGACACTGCCTGCAGACAGAAAGCTGTCCTTGGTCAGTACTCCACGAAGGGATAAACACAGAAAGAGAAAGTGAAACCAGTATTCGCTGACCAATGAGAAGCAAGGAAAGTTAAAGATGATGAAGCCAACCTATGGTAAGTAATGGCCAAACTTTAAGCCCATTTTAAGTTTCTTTTAAGTTAAAAGATCTCACAAGCAACAATGCAAGCACCATCTCAAGCGGGACTAAAAAAACAAGAACCCACAATTTAACTGCTGCTGTGCCAAAATCACACTTGAGGTTCCAGAAAAGCTTGATTACCATTGGTTGGCCTGTCTGAGATTTGTTGGCTTTGTTAATGTTTTTTAATTATGCTCTATAGTATGGTATGGAATGGCCTGCCATTGTATAGTATGATATACCATTGTATAGTATAGTATGGTTTGGTATGTCATCATACGGTGTGGTATGACTTGTTATTGTGTAGTATGGTATGGCTAGTCATTGTATAGTAGGGATTGGTATGACTTGTTGTTGTGTGGTATGATATGGCTTGGCTTGTTCTTGTATGGTATGGTATGGACCTGAACCCCGGACACTGAAACAACCCCTGCATCTCCGCCTCCCCACGATCCACCAAAGGACCCTTTAACTGCTGACACTGCCACTTCTCATACTACACAACCTATGAAAGATTCCGCACCACTCCTGCCCACAAGACCAAGAACACCCGCAACCGCTCCATTCTATCCTGCCCGCTCACTCTGCAAACACACCACAGAAATCTTGGACAGCATCACCTACCTCTCCACAGACGTCCTTTATAAATTGAAACGTGGCTCAACCCCTCCTCTAACCCAAACATTGCTATCGCCACTCCCAAAGCCTGCAAGATGATATGCTGAAACCGCACAAACCAACAAGGTGTAGACATTGCCATCATCTACATGGAAACCATCAAATGCACCATCCACAACGACGATCAGACGCCTCTCATGGAACACCTCACCTTTCTACGGCAAATTGACACGAAGACCACAATAAGAGGCACCCTCGCCTACATGAATCCATACTTGGTCAATGCTCCATCAAAGAGACAACCACACGAAGAGAGGAAATGAAACCAGCACTCCACGACCAATGAGAAGCAGTGGAAATGAGTGACGATGAAGCAAACCAATGGTAAATAATGGGTAAGCTTTAAAGCACCTTTAAGTTAACAAAAAATCTCGCAAGCAACAGCTCATGCACGGTCTCAGGGAAGACCTAAAAATAATCAGTCTGTTTTGGGCTGATGACATAGAATTGCGCCGCCATAGCTCGATTCCTTTGTAATTAACTCTGACACCGAAATTAAGGTTACAGTATGCGTCAAAAACAACAAAAAAAATAATAATAAAAAGTGTTCAATATATCTACTTATATACCCCACCACTCGCCCTGACACTCAGTACTAGCAAGAGGTTTACCACACCCTGTATCTGGGGCCCCCTGCATCCGAGGGATGTTCACAGTAATGGGTCTCCTACTTGCCGGCTCAAATCAGTCGATGCCTACTGAGACATCATGTGCAATGCACAAGGAAGTGTGGGAGGCACGCCCAGGTCGTGGGTGACCAGAGACCTTATACGCAAACAGGAATGTTTTCAGGAAGCTGACTTGCCTGCCAGATAGCAAAGTGCACCATGTGGTACTCGCTCACGTCACGAGGCACTACACATTGCTAGAAGGTGATGCCTTTCTAAGACAATCCAACGCACAATTCTTAATCACACCATGCTGCAATGAACATGTTAAAATGAAGCAAACCGATTTTTTTTTTTTTTTAATACACGGTTGTAGCATTTCCCAAAGAAAATGAAAGGATTGGTGATTAAATAAACAAAATGGATCGTCCACTATTGATTATATTTCATGACACAAGAGCTTGCCAGTAGGAATACAAATAACTTTCTTGCAGTAATGCAACAAAAATATAATTACAGTATTTTTTATACAGTCTAAGAAATTAAGGTTTGGTTCTATGTATTATGAATCTTCTAATTCTGGTATGATGTTTTCCGATACCCTTACAAAATACATAGGCCATCTAGGCAGATTGTACATTTTTCCCTTGCTCATCCATACCAGTTGAAGCCCCTACGGTTGACAGTATACAAGGAAGTTGGTGTAGAATGGTCAGTATTAATTTACATCATCTGGAACCGCTGAAGCACATCGATGGAGAATCTAAAGGTGTGTGGATACGGTGAGATGCGCCGTTTGAAAGTCTGTATTCATCCATTTGTGCTTTCATTCATGGAAATTCATGGAAAAGGACTGACTTACCTCTGCCGGCCAAAGTTCTCTGATGGTGGCATCTAGAGACGGCAATGTGTTATTCATTGCCTATACCTCAACTGACCTGAACCAACTGAAACTCGGTTGTAATTTCTGTCAAATAGGTTGGACTCTGCCCTCATGGCTCTGATGTTGGGGTGAACTCTAGCAGGGAGCTGGTGTCCCCTTCATACCAGAGCTAACCACTTCTGCCCTTGCTTCTTATGATCAGTCTAGCTATTGGGCCAAGCCTCCTCTGCTGCCTAAATTGAACTGACAAGGGCACTGGTCATGGCCAGACTAGAGTACTGTAACATTGGCTATCCAGAGCTATTTGGCTCAAAGGAGAACTCCATGCTAGAGGGTCCTATTCTGTCTACAACATTCATGAATGAGCTGGTCATTTACTTAGAAAGTTGACTTGACTATTTTTTTTAGCCTATTTGTCCACCATCAGTGTGGACCAGTGGGTGCTGTGCAAATTATTGCACAGTTAAGGTAGTACATTTCTGCTCTCTTTTGGGCTAGTTAGAACTCGAGATTCCGGTCCTGTTCTAATATCATTTTTATTACCACGAAACTGCTTTGGTGCCACTTGTTTCGCTGGGTAGTACATCTTCCCTGTTTTACCATTCTATGATGATCAGAAAAAAGTAAAAGGAGAAATATTTCTTTTTTTGTATTTAAACATTACTTGCAAAATTACTGAATGGTGAGACCCGGAAGCCAAATACCAGAGTGGTGCTTCAGTCACTGCAAGCAATGAGGTGCTTAAAGGCAACTATTTATTATAAACTGTAGTGAGCACTCAGAAAATATCCACCATTCTGTTGCTTACATTATGTTAAGTGCAATTAATTGTATCCTTTATATGCTTATTGCTGATACATTCATTATCTATGATATTTGTCGGTGAGTCTTACAATTGTTATGGCTGTGCTATTTTGTCTCTATTATATTTAATTTTAACTTGTGTTTTTTGGTACACTCTTGCATGGTCTGTTCTTGAATCGTAATATGCTGTTTGTGGTTGGGTTTAGCCATGTATCCTTGTGGTCATTTTCTTGTATTTGAACCTCATGATATTTAAATTAGGTCTGGTGCATTGGTGGCACACAGAACCCCTCAAAGAATGTGATTTTCCTTACACTGAGATAGTGTACCAGTATTGCAAAAAAATGTTATGCTGCAGTCTTAATTTAAAATTTTTTTTCTTTTTTCTTTCAGATAAGAATTTCAGGAGCAAGCCTTTTCAAAGGGAAGGTAGGAAGAATAGTCATGCTAATTTCAGGAGGAATTAAAAAAAATAAAGGCATAGTCACAAGTTCGGTCTTAATATCTGCTATGTACACCAGAGTTTGTTAATGAGTCTGCTGGTAATATCACACGCATGCATAATGTCATAAGCACAGACAGACACTAGATAAAAGGTTGGTAGCCATGGCTTCACTGCTGCACATCCAAAGATTGTGGTTGAAGTGTGTGTAACTGGGAGGTAAGTGTGGGTGCTAGCACGGTGTTAAAACACAGACCTGCCTGCTATCTTGTGGAATGACTAAAGCATATAAACACAGAATAGAGAGGACGCCAGAGCACTCAGATAACAAATGTTGTGAAAAAGGTATTACACAAATGTATACCTTGTATAAGTATATTTTTGATATGCAGCCAACACTTGTTTCATTCTGAGGGACTTTGTCAAGGCGTGATTGAACACGTACTCAAATGAGCATGATCCCAAAGCAATAGTAGGTAGGGGAGTATAATTGAAGGAAAGTATGAGGGACAAATATTTCAACCCGATATTCAAAATTATGGACAATATGCAAGTCCTCAATTAAAGTAGGGGAGTCAATTATGTAGCTAGTAGAGATAAGGTTGAATATATTTCCATCACCTGCTGTCAAGGCACGAATCGGTAGAGTTTTCTCATGTCCTAACAGGTGCAGATAAGCCTATCATAGCCCTTGTGTGTAACAGCGGATGATGGAAATATATCCAACTTTATCTCTACTAGGTACAGAATTGACTTCCCTACCTTGGTTGGGGACTTGTATATTGTCCATAATTTTTAATATTGGGTTGACATATTTGCCCCTCATATACTTTACTTCGATTATACTCCCCTATCGACTAATGCTTTGGGACCATGCTCATTTGAGTATGTTTATTCAGTTATGGCTTGAAAAAGTCCCTAAGGACGAAACGTGTTGGCTTGTTGGACATTATTATATCATATATACACTTATACAATTTATACATCTGTGTACCTTTTTCTTACAACATTTGTTATCTGAGTGCTCAGGTGTTCTCTCTATTCTGTGTTTATCAGATGCACACACACCCACACTCTCTCTCTCTCTCTCGCACACGGTCTCCTTTCTTAACATTACTCTTTGAAGTCCTTAGTATTCAGTTGTGAAGATGCAAACTTAGTGTAGCTCCACAAATTATCAGTTGTTACAAATCAACATTATTGAAGGTATTTGTCTTGTTTTTTTTGTGGTTTTTAATGAGTGTACCTGTCCACTGTTTCTCCCACCGCCACAAAAGTAATTTTTTCTCAGTAAATTGACCTTTTTCAAAAGACGGACAAAGGAAAGGATAGGCAAGAATACCCCTTCCCATTACTCTCCTATTTTGGAAAATATGTCTAAAGTAGTCTCCTGGCTGTGCAATCGCAGACTGAAATTTATCTTTTCACAATGTAGTAAGGGATCAGTTTTTTTTAATTGTGATTTCCTTTGCCTTTCCTGTCCTCTTGTTCTTGGGCTAGTGCCCAATAGATGTTTTGGTGGGACTTCATGAAGAAATAAAATATAGCATTGTTTACCATCAAACGTAAAGAAATCAGGGAGTAGGATTAGAAGAATGTCATAAAAGTAGAAACGGATCCTATTCTAGAAACGATAAGTGGACAGCATTTATCAGGTCCTTCTTTGGGCTTTACACAACTTTATGTAAGAAATGGGTACACTATGTTGATAAGCAAGCAGCGGAGCCCAAAGTAGAAAACAAATATCGTGAATCACTTAAAGCGGCAGCAGAATGGATAGAACTGGGCCATTAAGACTGTCTATAGAAGTTTAAGTTTAACGCTTTGAAATGGAGTCGTAAAAGTGCCAACTTGGGGTCCTGAAGCTTAGGGAACAATCCATCAAATGTACTGTTTACTTTTATGAACAAACAGTAAACTCTGAAACATCCGGCTAGCAATTTCCTTATCATGTGTTTCTTCTGATTGCTAAACTCCACATGTATACCTTGAAATAGTAAAGGTAGTGTGTTTTTGACTTGTAATGTTTAGCCCAAGCATGTTTTATAGTGGTTCTTTGTCTTCGAAGCCGTTGCATTAATGCATAAAAGGAGAAACTTTCATCTAACGTGTCACAAAACTGTTTTCAAAGAAATGTTGCTTTTATGGCAAGACAGAGGTTTCAGATTATTTCCTATTTGCAAAAAAAATATAAAACAAAACAATCATGCAACAGGTGCTCTCAACAAATCTGAGTGTAACACCTTATTGAAGTTCTGGCAGATGATATTCTTCCTTTTACTTTGCTACTAGGAGCAAGTGAGTTGTACAGTTTGTTTCCTCATTTTATAAAATGTATTTTTACTTCGTTGTGTTATTTTAATGTCCCATGCTGAGTAATCCGTGGACTTGCTCACGTTTCCTTATATGTGTTGTATGTTAATCTTCCTGTTTGGTAAGGTAAAAGTCTGTTATGGTGTGGGGAGCTTGACTCTGCCCTGCATTTTGCTCATTTCCTATTCACTTTTTCTACACACATTTTGGAAGATTTATCTCCATTCTCTCATCTTCACATTTCCAAGTGTACAGGCATTCTCCTTCTTGTCTCGTATTTTTATTTTTGCTAGTATTGTCACATGGAGTTGCGGATCATTGTCAGTCTAATCTCCAACTGCTTAACTTTTTGTAGTGTATTGTAATTGCATTTATGTAGCCCTTCCACTGAATGCATTGAAGTGCTTTACACTTTATAGCACGCTGCTCTGGAACCCAAGGTTAGTGGTTAGTCCAGTGTTATGGGGTACTGCTGGTTATTGATATTAGTCTAGTGCACGCAAGCAAACTAGTTCATGTATTTTTTTGTGGTAGATTCAAGTAGTAGAAGTTAAGTCTGATCATTAATGGGGGTGGGGAGGAGAGGTGTTGGTGAATTCATGCAGATGTTGGTGAGATTAAAAGATAGGATAGAGGAGGTTCTGAAATGTTAGGTTGCATGGGTAGCACTCTCCCAAAAACAAAAAAGCTTGTGATCTCTGAAATGAATTGTGTGAAATTTGCAGTTCTACATTAAAGGAGAATAAGGCAAACATGTATGAGACTTAGAAGGTTGTACTCTGAGAGAAATAACATGTGTTAGATAGAAAAGGAGAAAAAGGAAAGGTGACCATGAGGCATTTTAAGTAAAGATCAGTTTTTTATGCCGTGTTTTAGGGCTATAAAGGACAGGTTTTGAGATAGCATGCACTTTGAGAATGCAAGAACTGCAGAAAGAAACATTATTTTCATGTGAGGACAGTGTTATTTTAGATATGGTAATAGGCGCTAGTGTACGGTAAACAGACTTTCTACTGCTAGTTTACCCCGAGACCACTGCTTCAACAAGGGGAGCTGACCAGTTCAGGGGGTTAACGCAAACATTTAAAGGAGATTATGTAAATGCTTAAGTGCATGTTGACTGTTATTCAGCCTCAAGTTTGGCTACCAGTATTAATTATAAAGCCCAGTGGGATCATCCGGTTTGACATTGCACAAAATAAAGGACGAGGACAGCTTCCCCAGACAGTGGAAGTGTATTGCCTTTCTTGTGAGTGGAGATCCAGATCCATGACATGAGTGGTGTCCCTTTAGAAATTCAGTGAAGATCTTGCTAGAAAGGGGCTGCTGCTTAGACTTCCTGGAGCTCTGCCCTTTGATAGATAGTAGGAGTGATGGCTGGAACAGCAGATTCTGTTCTGTTAGGTGAAAGATACATCTTAGGGGACTCCTGGGCCTTCTGTCTTTCTTGACCACACTTTCAGTTTGGCTGATCTGGGAAATACTGAACCTCGCACCTTTTTAAGTTGAGCCTGGGCAGCGCATGCTCTGCTTTGAGAGGCATGCTATTTTCAGGTAGGGACTTTAAGCTCCGCCCATATTTTTCATTGGCTTGTCATTGTCCACTGTAAACTGTGGCTGTTCATTGGTCAATAGGCTTAGTAGTCCCTCCTTAGTACTGCCTTGTCTCGCCTTGTCTCATTTTGTAACCTCCCATGGGGACACCCCCTGTTACGTGTGTTGTTAGTCGGTAGGCTTTAATTACAGGCTCTCCTAACCCTTTTTCATTTTTTTTTTTATAGCATGGACATCTGTTGGGGGGGGGTTTGAGGTGGCTTTGTCGTACATTACGAACTCTCTTTTGTGGGACGAGGAACTCTCTTTTGTGGGACGAGGAGATTTGTCAGGCTGGCTCAGACGGTCATGCTGGCTCAGCCGGTCTCTTTTTGCAGTGTGGCAGAGTAAGCGCTAACTATTCTAGCGTTCACTTGCCGTCATTTTGGGCACTGTGCAGGTAGCCTCCTGCACTCACACAAATGCCATAAATCACTCTGATTCAAAGGAGATTCCATGATATCGAAAAATGCTGCTCTGTGTAAGAGGCTGCCCTATAATTCTAGGCTCTGATCTAGAATTAGTAGTTTATCCGTCTCCCCTCATATGCTTACGAAAACAGACTCTGATGCCGCAATTCATGAATCGGCTCCTTGACAGGCCGCTTCACTCCGCCTCTTTGACGCGGCACTCCGCAGCGGAGTGCAGTGCAATAGCACCCTCTGGTGTTTATCTGAGAGACAACAGCACCTACTCTTTATCTGACTCCTTCAAATTGTGACCCGAGTGATGGCGTCACTTTCCAGTAGTGATCAGCAAGTTTCAAGCAGTGACACGCAGTTACATACTACAAACTGTCGGTGTTGTTGAAAATAGAATCTATAGGATTGTTGTTGCTAAGAAAGTACACTACAATCCATCAACTGGACAACTGATCCTCGAATTCATTCAAGCATAAGGAGGTGCTTCTACTCACATCTGTAGATATATTCGAGAATGCTTTTGGCAGCATACTGTTCTTACTTGTTGAATACACTTCCTAAAAAGAACATAAATATAAGACATACACAAAGGTAAATGCCTTGGCTTTCTAACCCCACGCACTGACATTGGGGAACACTTGCAATAGTACATGCCTCTTCGCAACTCATTGCACTTACATTGTATGGTTTATACTTGTTGTGTCACATAACATGCATGACGTGGCTCGTGCACTTTGCAATAAAGACCAAATGTAAGTTCCTTCACACACGTCGACTGATACCCCTTGCAACTCGAGCAAAGCAAGTTACATGTAGCATAACCCGGGCAACGCGTCCCGGACTTACTTTACAGTAACCCACCCAGCACAGAGTATGGCCGAAGTCCCACGATCAACCCATAGATGCTGCAAAGACTGACATCTTGTCACGTGACCCACATTCAGCACTTGCCCTGCTAGCAAGACCTGCACATCAAATGGTGAAACGCAATTTATGGTCCATGCAAACAGTTGCAGCTAAAATGCAGCTTTGCTAGGAATTTCTTCTGTCCTTCCCTCGACAAAAGATTTATTTAATAATTTCTTCTTTATTACGGATGTATAATTTGATATCTATACTATGAATTTATGAAGCTTAGTAAATATAATTAAGCCCACCATTATCAATGCAGTACTCTCCTCCAGTGAGTTTGAATTATTTGTATAGAGTATGCCCGGATTTAGGACACGATTGCATATGTGAAATGATACTAATAAAGAAACCAGAGGTCTCATGCAACGGATGACACAGCTAGAGATTTCACACAGTGCACGGTCTCGAGAACACATCACCCTAGCATCACTAGTACGGGAGATAGCCACATGATGCACACCCTGGCAACACAGAACTTGTGCAACTGTATTCAGGTATTTACTTGAAGCTCCACTCTCTCTGCCCATATTTTTCATTGGCTTGTGTAATTGTCCACAGTAAACTGTGCTTTTCATTGGTCAATAGGCTTAGTAGTCCCTCCTTAGTACTGCCTTGTCTTATTTTGTGACCTCCCATAAGGACACCTCCTGTTGAGTGTGTTGTTACTCGGTAGGCTTTAATTACAGCCTCCGAGCACTATTTTCTCAAATAGCTTTGTCCTGCCTGCTGTTGCAGGCAGGACACTCTCTCTCCTAATGTTTTATTTTAATTTTATTTTTTATCTTTATAGCACAGGCTTCGAACGCATTTGTAATGCAATAGGTCTCACATTTGCGCGAGTTTAAGCTATTAACATTGTAAATCACAATGCCTTTTACTTATCTGTTTTAAAAACAACACATGAATAAAAGGCATTGTAATTTACAATGCGAATAGCTCAAACTCTCGTAAATGTGAGACCAATTGCATTGCAAATGGTTGTGAATCTGTTATGGGTGCTCCAGGCTGGACACACTACCCTGATGTGTGGGGCATCACTACACAAAGGCTGAGTCTAGAGAGCAGTCTGGCACGGACATTTGAATATAGAACCAGCCCAAACTGGTTCTGCATCATATACTTTTTTAGAAATATTAACCATTTATAATGCTCTAAAGCGCATGTCTTGATAGTTTAAAATCAACTCAATCCATAAAAAGTCACTATGATTTAAAACAAAGGTCTTCAAACTGTGAGCCACGCTCCCTCACAGGTCTGTGGCTGTATTCCCAGGGGTGGGGGGCGTATATGCTTCAACAATACTTGTAAATAAATATGGCCTAGGAGTGCAACTTTATTTGGGTCTTTTCCAATTTCCATCTATCTTCATTTGACTGCAGGGTTGAAGTGCTTAAAAGAAGGTAATGGAACTGAGGGAGTTAGGTCAGTGGATTCTGTGACGGATCAAAGACCTGGCTACAGAGAACAAAATATTGCATCATTTTTGTTAACACAAACACCTTAAATGAAAATTAAATGCATGTTAGACTAATCCATTGTAACTGTACTCTTTTATGTTATGAAAACTCAATCAGATATTTGTGCATGTGCCCAGAGGGTCACAGACTTAAATCCCGGTTGGCGCAATGGGTAGTAGTGACTTGTGTTTATAGCGCTATGATATCCCAACCTGTGACAGAAAGCACAGGGACTATGCAAGTCATTATTTTCAAATTGTATTGCACACAGTTTATAGGCTGCTGGAAAGTGGTTTCGTATTTAAGATAAAACAAGTGCAGACAGTATGTAGTGCAAACATTTTTATGAGTGTCCATTAAAAGGATGCACTCCAGAACTCAGCTGGTAGGACACTTGCATTAGGACTATCCTACATTACAAAATGGGGGATAGGGCTCATTTTCCTTGCTAGCATAGGAGTCAAGGGAACTCTTTCTGCAAAGAGGGGTGATATATTTTGCAGCTTTTTTTTTTTTTTTTTTTTTTTTTAGGGACGGAAAGCATGATTTAAGATTAAAATGAGGACCAGGCAAGGTGTGCAAAGGATAAAGGAGGCAGCCTGATGCTCGGACCAAGGCTATCATTAGTGAAGCTGGTGCAGTTACGTTGCTGTAGTAATTTTACTGTCTTTGCTTTCCACCAGAGAGATATGTTGAGGTGTACCCATTTCAAGAAATCCCATTTGGTGTGATCAATCGGTGAAAAAAAGGTTATTCTTCACCATGTGGGAGAGTCCCCCGTTTTTTTGGATGCCTAGGAATCGAAGCCTCTGTCGCATCCAGATCATGTAATGCACACACTTGGTGTTTCTGGTCATCTGCAGGGCTTCGCTCTTCGGCCAATTAACTCTTTAACCCTATAGGCTGGAAAAATTGTCTATAATAGACAGCAGAGCTGCAATTTTACAAGTCGGGTTGGTGAGTAGGAGCAAAATATCATCCGCATAGAGCATAATCTTAATCTCCCCATCTTCCATGGGGATTCCTTCGACCTCCCAGGACATACAAATTGCTGCTGACAGGGGTTCAATCGCGAGGAGAAAGAGCAGCGGGGATAGGGACATACCTTGCGAGTGTTTTGGCCAGTCGGGAGGCGGTCCAATAGGAACCCTCTGCAAGACACCTCAGCCGTTCGGGTATCATGCAGTAGTCAATCATCACTTCAATGGGTGTTGTTGAATAAGTGAGAAGTTGCATAAGCTTTCTCGGATGCTCACGGCCTGCTTGTCTGTAGATATCGTCACTAGAGATAAACGCATTCCTCAGCAGATTTCTTCACTTAAGGCACAAACATCCATGATACAAAATATTTGTACCCTATATTTTGAGCAGAACTAGTAGACAGAGTTGCTCTGGTTGTCTATCTCCTTAAAGCTTTCATCACTTTGGTCCCCATGGCAGAGGTACATTTTTCCAGACCAATTCTTTCTTTACCCCCTCTCATTCCTCAGCATTTGCGCTTTTCCTGAAGCCAAACATTGCCAGCAGCTGTTTAATTTTTCTTACTTTTGGGATCCCTCTATTTCAGGTGGACTAGTTAAAGATCAAATTAGTAATTACTTCTGACTTCATATTTTCTAGTCTATCTCTTCCCAAAGTTTAGCATCCCTTTTGTCTGAAAACCACACAACTCTTCTCATTGTCCATCTGCAAACGTTGAAGTGGTTTGGGGGCTTTTATTTGCTCTTTACTTCAACTAGTGTTTTTACAGCCTCTGAAACCCCTATTTGGGCTTCTACAGCAATGGATATACATATGAACAGTTAACTAGACAACTTGCTTTTCATGTCACAAAATTAGATTGTCTTACAGAGAAACCTCACTCATTAGCAATGCTGTTGAATCAGGCTTCAAGCTCTTAATAAATTGAGAGAAATCTGTAATAATACCTTTTCTGCAGGTGAAATTGTTGACCTAATTTTAAAATGCCTTCACAAGCAAGGATGTGTCCATTTCTCCTAGGAGGAAGTTCAGGCAGGATACACAGTCCTACTAGGTCCTCTCCGTCACGTGAAGCAGAAACAGAAATCAACAGCAACAAATTAAAGTTTGTGAGTTGATTGTGAGTGAATTTCGATGGGTAGGAATTTTTCTCTGTAGGAATTGTATGTTCAGATCAGTTTTCTAGACCTTGTAGCAGAGCAATATAGTCATGCTTTTGGCAGGACAAGATCCAGGTTTTATGCAGAACGGGCAAAAGCCATGGCATTATGGGCTTTTTCATCGTACCTCATTTCGGATGGAAACTCCTGGATCCCATTAGTTTTATAGTGTATTGGAACTAGAGGTACAGCAAAGATAACATTGTAAGCTTGCTCACAGATTTGTCAGTGCCTGCAAAACAGATGGCCTTGCACCTCGCATGTTTTTTGCATCTTACACAAATGCATAGCTTCCTCAATTTTACATTTGTAGACCAGATTGGTTTTCTAGATAAAGCTGTACTATGACACTACTGCTGGTTCCAAACTCCTCTGGCCAACTCAAGCATGATAAGCTGATTTTCTGGAGCTTTCGGTTGGTTGGGTTTTACCAACAACTTATTGACAATTATTCAGTGATTTGCATAAAGTGCTTCATTTTCACCTTATGTTAGGTTGATTCACTCAGTAGGTGTTATTTGACAGCCATCTTGACTTAGATTGTGATCAGTCTCACTTTTTGATGGCATGGAAGGTTTCACGGTTTCATGTCCTACTGGCATATTAGGACTTAAGGCCAAATCCTCCTTATTACAGTATTTTTGGCTCAGTGTACAACTACAAAGTGTATATTTTCCCGGTTCTCTGGGCCAACTGGTGTCTGAAGTAACACATTAATACTCCGTTTATTGTAAATTCTCTTGGACGTTTTGTTGAACTGGGAAGTTTTATAATTACTGATTTTTAAAGTCAGTCTCACATTATGGGATTTCTGGTTGTTGAATTTAATAAATCCATTCACCAATTCTATGGTATTGTAAATTGTGGTGGTATGTAAATATTGTTTCCTGCCTTAGCTAACCTGAATCATCTTTGTCTTCAGAGGGTGAAAGTTATCTTGAGGATCTGGACCAACCCCCTTTTGACTTCTGTTCTTCATCCAGATTTTCTGTATCATCCTAATATGTGTGGTTATGTGTCTTGAGGTATTCAGGATCTTGGCTATTCCACTGAGAACGCTTCTTATCCACATTTTGAAGACTTCATCAAGCTGGTTCCCATGTATACTCTTGGATAACAAGATGAGTTTAGTGTGTTAGGTAGTAAACAGGAATTGACGCAGCTGTTTTTGGACCGCTCAGTTAGTGGGCTGCGGGTTCCCTGGCCTTCCTGGAAAGACCAAGGTAGGAAGACATTCTTGAAGATGCTTTGGTTAGGGCCTTATTTTGAACCTGTTGAGCATTCCATCCTGTTAGGATTGCCTTGCTCTGAGTTTGCATAATCTGAAGCCCCCAGTCTTGCCATAAAATGTAGATTTCCATAGCTATATCAACATACAATCTTTATTTTATTAAAGACGAGGAGGCGAGGATTATTCCTTCTCTAAAATCCCTCCCTCATTTAATATTTTCCTGTTTTGTGTTTTGTTTCAGCCTCTGGACCCTGAATGTGAGGATTCTCTGAGTGATTGAGGAGGCGGTGTATGTGACACAACAGACTGGTACCAGACACTGAATCATTCACCGGACTCTGCGCATAGAATGAATGCGCCTTTGAAGATTATCTGATGGTGTGCAGTTAACTGCACCAAAGAAAAAGGAAGAACCGCAACTGTGCGGAACTCTTGTAAACAATGTTCCACTCTAACTGGTGGGGAGAGCACCTGTTACATGATTGTTTTCTTCTTTCTTTCCCTTAAAAAGGGAAATTACTATTTCTCCATGATTCTTACTTTCTGAAGCAGATAAAGTAAACAACGAAAATGTATTATCCCTGCCTCTGTGTCCTTTTATAAAAAAACATGTCTGTGATGATAGCTAGGAAACACTGCATTTTGGACCCCTTGCAGTTTTCTGCTGCAGATTTGAATATTTCCTTTTAAGCTGCTTCCCCATTTTTCCTTTTAAACTTTGTAGAGCTGAGAGCACACAGTGCATGCACTCGCATCCGTGCTTCTAACTGCATCTTCTAGGGCAAGGTACAGTGTCTTTTAGTGTTGGAGCATTAAAAACTTTTAATGTGTTTTCTTTGACGTAGTTTCTTTTCCCCACTGTAAGAGCTAGCTTCCGTCCTGTAACAAATGTTTTCCAGTCGGTGGCTGATGTCTTTTCTGTATCCTCAGCAGTTGGTATCAACTTCTGATTTTGAGAGTGTCTTCTTATGACCTACTTCATTTCCATCCAAGTTATTAAATTCGGAATTCTCTTATAATACAATATCACCGTGAACCTTGATCTTCGTTAGGATAGAGTGAAATACATTCTAGTGTAAGACAGGCATGTTCCTCCTGAATGATGTGCTGAAGGTTCTAGGCGATTGTAATGAGTAGATCATTGTGGACCAATGCCTAATTGAACAAGGTTACAGACCACAGTATATTCTTCGTTGGTGTACCAGATGTATAATACCATGTATTATATTAACTAATCTTGTGAATTGTCACCTTACCTTGCATTCTAAGTATTGATTAATGCATATGCTTAATGTGTGTGAGAATTGGTGTCCTTGACCAACTCATCACGTTTGTATTCATCTGAAATCAATAAATACAAAATCCTTTTTTTTTTTTTTTTAAAACAAACAAATTTGTGTGCCAATGCATTATTTTAAGTAGGCTGTAACTGGTTGTGCATGGTCCTATGGAAGAAGATTTTGTTCTGTGACTTTTGCCTTGGTTTCACCCAGACGGTTGTGAAAGTTCTCGAAGACCCAAATGATCTACGACATGACCTTGAGCGGAAAAGAAAAAAGCGTCTGTGGAGCGGAGAAGATGAAGAAACCTTTTCTCCTGAAAGGTGCTTTTCACTATAATGTATTCCTTTTTTGGGCAGAATTTTTGAAGGGGTGGTGGGAAAGTATGGGCAGGGAAATGGAGGAGGGAGAATGTTAAAATAGGCTTTGAATAATGTATTGATTTATTGTTTCCTGGAACAAAGGCAGTGGCATGAATTGAAGAATGTAGTTCCATTCCTCCTATGAAGCAAGGTCCTTCTACCAGTCGTGTTGTAGACTTATTTTTAAACTCCGAATACTTGGAGATTTTTGGAGGAAAACCGAAACCGTGCAAAATTATAAACCTTAATGATATTTGCATGCTTGTGTTATGTGCCACTTGTAGTCTTGTGGCATATATGCAGCAGCCCTCTGTAAAAATAATGTTTAATTTTATCTAGCTCTAAAAAGGTTGATTTCAGAAAATTATGCAACCTATGATTAGAACCGCTTAGCTTATTTTTAGTCAGGTGAAAAATAACAAGTATTTTTATCCTGAGTATTCTATAGTGTGAACTTGACCCGAAGGTATCAGAGTGCTTTACATGAGCACCAGTTACGTTACAGATGGATACATTCATTTTTTTAGGCATGGGGAGATTAAGTGATTTGCCTAGAATCACAGGATGTTGAGCGTCTCTGCCGAGACTCTAACCCAGTTCCCCTTCTTCGAGGTCGACCTCTCTTGCCATTAGGCCACATCCTCTCCCTGAAGAGTTATACAAGTGGAATAGTTTATAAGGGTCAGTACAAATGTAGTATCATAGGATAAGGCTTGAATGGATCGTGAGAGCATTTTGTGGTTATGACTGGTGGAGCACAAACCGGTGTGGTTGGCTAGATATCAATGTATTTCTCCAATGGCTTTAGTGAAACACTGACATGTTTGTCTGCACACCTGTTGCAGTAGTGGTCCCCGAATTTTCAGTATTTTTTATCTTGCTATTTCAGAATGTTTGAGGAAGGCAGTATCTGTACAGCTACTCAAATAATTTATTTTATTTTTATTTGCAAAGTTTTATATAGCGCTGGCTAGACCCGGAGGTATCAGAGCGCTTTACATAAGGATCAGCGAGTTACAGGTTACATAGTTACATCAGTTACAGGAACCAAGTATAGACATAGGAGAAAAACATGAGATAACACAAATATGAGTTATTAGCGCTTAGCATAGCCAAGACACACGTCATATGGAGAATGAGAGGTAGAGGGGGAATGGTCACAGAGGGAGGAGGCAGGGTAGGGAAGGAAATACAACGGGGAGATGAGGAAAACAATGTCCAATGTCTGGCTGGGTAGGTGACGGCCAAGGGGGTGAACCAGAGCCAAACTCCTCTATAGCTGCATAGGACAGCTCCACCAGGCATCAGCCAAGGTTGCTCAGGCTCCTCGGTAAGTACGGACAGTTTAGGTTTCCGCCCATGGGGCATCGTTATAATTCCAGCGAAAGCACCAGTCCCGGTGTTATTGGGAAGCGCCGTCCGCCTCGTCCTCCAGCTCGACCCCAGGCTAATGTTTGGGCCTCACCCGGCGGAGCTCCAGCTAAGAGCTATTACTCCGCCGCCATCTTGCTTGCTCCTTCCTTGCACAGCCCACTGCTGAGTGCTATCAGAGTTTGATGGCCTATGTGGAAGGCACCGATCCCCTCCTTCTTTACATCCCTCCTGCTGCACTGTGGAGTGTGATGCCGCTGGGACTCATTATTGCAACACAGCTGCCTCACCCCTTTCAATTTTACGATCTTCGGCAGTGTGTCAGCCGCCATTTTGGGGTCAGGCACGAATCCGTTTTGCCGCTGTTGCTAGCTTGAGGTGGCTGACCTGTCTCGAAAATTGCTCCCGCTGCCCCTTGCTCAATCATGCCGATGCAGTGCGTCCCCTCCTCACCGGTTGTATAGATTGCGCCCTCCCGGGAACCACGAGAGCGCACCAAAGACCCGCTACGAGCTCCTCCAGTCGCGGTCTGCAGCTGCTCCGATCGTGATGCGTAGCCTCCCGCACACCGCTCCTCCAGAGAACCCGATGGGATCACGAACGCCACAGGACTTCCCCCTCTGCTCCGGTAAGGCGCCTGGGCGTCATCGACTCCTCCGTCCTCAGGACACGGCAGCCGCCATTTTGTGTCGCTCTGCCGCAGCTCTCACAGAGCCCCTGGGATTCTCAAAAGGGGTCTTTTCCTAGCGTGGACGGCACTAGCTCAGCCTCCACCGAGTCGGTCGCATTTCCGCCGCCTCTGAAGCCGGTTTGGCGATTTTTAAAGGCGCTTATGCACTCGAGGCACTGACGCCGACCGGGAGCCTGGGCGAAACACGTCCACCCGGGTTGAGCTCCACTCCACCTAAGAGCTCCACCTCCCACCTAATTTTACCACTTAGTGTAAGAGCCATGAGGAGCCTTTCTAGTAGGATGCTTGGATCACTGACTTTTTGTTTTTAATTTAGATTAGTATTTCACTTTAGCATCTCGACTTGGAAACATTGTTACAACTAGTCAGCTTTCTTTGTGCTTGACCTCACAGATTAGTGGGGTGTTAAACTGTATTAACCTTGAAAATCCATTTAAAACATTTCTAGAACATTGGATTGTTGAAAGTTGTGTTTAAGACAGTTGGGCACAAACGGGCCAATAATGGCTGGAACAGACTTCCTCCTTTAACATTCGTCTCCTGTTTCCCCAGTGTAATTGAGAACATTCATCCCTCACTGTGGAATGTTCCATATAGTATTAAAAATTAATAAGAGTGAACAATGGGGATATTTTTCACCAAGGGCTTTTGAGTGACAACAAATAGACTGCAAGAGCGTAGCTTGAGTTGTCTGTGATGTCACTCAGAATCCCGAGGTGATAAACTTACCTGTTGCTAATTTTTTACCCATCTCTAATTTTATTTAGTGTATAAGCCCCAAAATGGCCTTCCCATACTTTCAGCTGCTTCACAGGGACATGGAAATCATAGGAAAGCAATACATAAAGTAGACTCGTCCCCCAATCCCAAATGTGGGATAAAAATCCCCACCACCCTTTGTGCCTTCCCTGCTCCTCCCCACCTGAATAGGTGCACTCTGCTCTCCATCGGAGCAGAGAGTGTGTGTTGCACTGACATGCTCTCAGAAAGGCCAATCACAGCTTCTTGGAATTACTTTATAAAGTAGCAACAGCGGGGTGGGACATTTTGGCTCCGACTGATAGGTCATACCAGTTAATAAGCAAATGTAGAATCTGGTATTCACACTAAAGCCTTCAAATGGAAGCCATACATTACAGTAGTATTGTCAATTGTAGCCCTTCAGCCTTGGGCTAAACCCTTGTTAAATGGACTCTCTCATGACCTATGGCTCGGGCTGATACTCAGGGACAGGGCATTTAACAATCGTTATAGGCATTAGCTTGTAATGCAGTATTCATTTTTTTGCAGCATTTCTCCAATCACGTTATTGACAATAGTCTTTTGTTACTGTTACTCTTTTTGTCATGTCTCTTCAACCAGTGAATGGAAAAAAATGCTTGATTTTTCTTCTCCTTAAATATTTATGCCCATCCTATATCTTTGTACTCCTAAGACCATGAAGAGTTGTTTTGGCCTACAGGGCTGTGTGAGGGGCTGACATTGTTATCATGACAATTATTTTGCCTGCTTTCCTGGCCATTGTAAATAATCTTGTGATATCTACCTTGAGCCGTATGTTGTGGTATATCATCTTCCACCCCCATGCCACACACAGTTTCCAGGAAATCTGCCTATAATTTCTCCATTTAACACATTCAGAGTGTCTTTTTCCATATTATCCAACAGGCAAAACTTTGTAATGTGTGTCCTTTATTCAGTTTTTCTGCTTAATAGACCTTACAGAGGAATTTGAATTGAATGTATGGAGTGCTGCAGGGCTCTTCATTGAAACCCACACTGTTTAATTTGTATGTGCGGGCTCTTTCAGATATCATCTGTAAACTGGGGTTTGTGATGGTCTCCTATGAGGGCCACACACTCCGATTTGTTGTCTCGCTGTCACCCAATACTACTTTAACCTTTGAAGGACTGACCATCAGCCTGGATCAGGTGACTAACTGGATGGCTTTCAGCTGCCTCAAGGTAAATGGGAACAAAACGGAGGTAATGGGGACTGGAAATAATCCAGCATTCTGGGACCAATTCCTCTGGCCCCCGTACGCCCCCTCCTAAACCTGAAGTAAAGAGTCTCTGATTTATCTTAGATAAAGGCCTGACGATGGGTCCTCAAGCAAAGAAGGTTGCTGGCACCTGCTTTGACCATCTAAGGGCTCTTCGAAAAACACTGATATGGCTTCCGCAGGAATGTCATAGAACAGTAGTCCAAGGGTTGATACTCTTGCGTCTTGACTACGGAAATTCACTGTATCTGGGCTGCCCTGCATATGTTTTCAGAAAGCTGCAGATTGCCCAGAACACCGCAACTAGAGTACTGATGGGCTTGTACAAAACACAGTCTGCCTATTCTGCCTTGCTGAAACTTCACCGACTACCAATAAATGAGATAATAAAATTCAAGGCCCTTTGTATCACCCTCAAGATAAAGTACTCCACTGGCCCACACATCCTTCAAAAACCTGTCACTCCTTATATTGCCCCCAGAGATCTAACATCTAATGACCTCTTTCTATTGACCATCCATAGAATCAGGAGAGCAAGAGGTGGGGCTGTTCTTCGACTGCTTGGTCTCCAAACTTTGGAACACCCTTCCAATCCATTTAGGATCAGAAAATAATTTACTTAGCTTTAGGAAACAGCTGAAGACTTACCTTTTCACCCAAACAGTGTAAACCCTCACTTGTCCTCTTTTTGTTCTGCCAGGAAGCCCATTATCGGGAAGCTGTGCGCTTTATATTTAAATTATATTAAATTTTATAATTAATAATTTACCATACCTCTAAGATGATTTGCGGGTCTTTTCGATGCAGGAGAGCCTCTTCATTTGTTTTGATTTTGTTCCCCCAAATCTTTTTTGTATCTTTCACTGAACACATACTGGGAGGTGTTTTCCAGAGCCTACTCAGGTGATACTTGTGGTTTCATGAATGAGTGAAGCATGTGAACTACTAATTCCATGGTTCTGGAATGGATTATATTTCTTTATCTCTGATTAAATAGTAATTTTCAGGTTAATCATGATTGATTGATCTCGCAGTGACTTTTCTAAGGCTTTTAGTGTTTTGATAGATTTCTCAATAGAATGTATGACGGAATTCCGCATGCGTTTTTCACGCATGCCTTTGGAACTCCGTCATTTGAACGAATGGGTCTTTAGCACGCATTTGTTCTGCACGCAAGATGTTTTAACGACTTGCCTTAGGGGACGCTGGATATTGGAATAATTTAATATACTATTCCAACTCCAGTCTGTGCAACAGTAGGGAAGGTGTTGGACTTTCATTCCAACACCACTCCACCATTGCACCCCCCTAAAGCAAGTCATTGTAACGACTTGCGTGCAGAACGATTGCATGCTAAAGACGCATTTGTTCTGTTGCCGGCGCTGTGAAGGCACAACGTGATTCCGGCTCCGTCCTAAAGGACATTTCCCTTCTCAGATTTAAATGTTAGTCCTAATTCATCATCGGTGGGCACATTAGGTATACTTTGTGGGAGGCCTTTCAACAGCTTTCCAAAATGTATTCTCAGTGATGGATAGCTTATAAATGTGAACATGCCTCCATATTTCTCGACCCTAAGGTGGGCCAATAAGTCCTGAACCCTACATACAGTAAAAGCCGGTAATATTGCTCAACTACTTGCCATTTTTGAAAATCTTACTACAGCCCCAGCAATCTGGAAAAGGATAAGAATGCTCTTCCTGTTGGAAGTAAATCTGTTACCAAAGTAATCCACGTCTGACACATTTTCTAGACAAGTATTATTCAAGATTAATTTACCACAGAATGACTTATGCCGTTTGAAGGAATACTTTTAGTTTTAGATTGGTTAATAATTAACCCATATTCAAGAGTGTAGTTCTGGTACCAGGTTCTGCATCCATACAGGGTATGGGAAACTAATAGTGTTTCAACAGGAAAAAAGAAAGGTGGTGATCCTGCATTCTTCCGGGGAAGAAGCATCACTAATGAGGTCATTCAGCCAGTCCACCACATTGTTCATAAACAGGGTTAATAAAGTCTGGATGAGCTCACATCCCTGGCAGACCCCTGGCTGCACTGGAAAAGGCTTTGTTGTTTTTCCCTTTGTGTCCTCTATAATTGTAGCGGGGTTGTCTTTACTTGGCCGAATTAAGATATTTAATAGTTCTGGCAAAATCCAACTGAGTGTAAAACTTCCCACAGCATTCACTTGGAATGCTGTCAAAGGCCGATTTAAGATCAAGAAAAACTACTTAAAGACATTCTAGTCTTAATTCAACCTAGTTCTCCTTTAACAGGTGACACCTGCATGCTTGGGGAATACTGCCTTACAGTGTGAGAATATTACTAGTGGTGACCAATTCTTCAGTGCAGTTCAATTAGTCCTGGCCCCTTTATATATCTCTGTAAACAAACATTGTTGTCCAGAGATTTTTGTTTTTGATTTGTGCTTTTGTATCATTAGAGAAGTAATTTAGCTTGGATAGACATTGATGATCCGGGCCAAATCTTTTCTGAAAATGGATGTGTTGCAGTGATGTAATATTTCAAGAACCATGAGACCCATTTATTTTATTTTGGTGTCAAAACATAGGTTTTGTTGTATAGTAGTCTTATAGAGACAGAAAATAACTCTTCAGAGCAACCCTTCTGCCATTTTCCAAAATTGCGGTGCTATAGTGATGTGTTTTAGCCATCCTATTGATAATTTATTTTAATATTGTTTTTGTTTCAGGTTTTCAGTTGATTCAAATTCGTAAACATGAGTGAAGCAGTTGGTAGCAGAGGATCTGTACCTCCTGACCGAGTGTTGCTAACTACAAAATCTGAGGCCTCCTTCAAAGAAAAATTTATCATATGCCAAACTAATCCCAAAGAAAAGCTAACATCAACTGCGGCTGGACATAAGAGAGTTTGAGATGCTGCAGAAATACGGTAGACGAAGTTTACAAAAGATTGAAACTGATGGGTGAAGAAGATACAATATTTTATTGTAACAAGTGCTACAAGTCGTATACAATGGAAAAAAAACCTGGAAAAAATGTGAAGAAAAAAAAAAAGCAGAAACCAGTGAATCACAAAAAGAATCGGAGCCTTTTGATAAAGCAACGACAAATCCAGTGCCCATCCACTTAGAAGATCGATGGCTACCCCTTGTCCACCTCCAACAATTGATCAGAAAGCAGAGGCTCTTCAATGTGTTATCTGTGGTTTAGCCAGAGCAAGGGCCAAAGGGATTGATGAAAGAACAAAGTAAAAAGTATGAGTCTCAAAGGGCAAACATGTCTGCATCTGGTTTCTTCCAAGAGGATATTTTCAGCCGAGTAGCTAATCTAAACAGCACTGTGAATGTATTTGCAGCAGATTTGTAAGCTCACCCGAACTGCATGCGTGCATACATTAGAAAATCTGAATGTACAATGAGCTCCCAACAGCAATTTAACCGCCAGCCTTCAGTTAAGTTTGCACTCTTTGAAAAAGTAAATTAAGTTTTAAAGCCACTCTTGAGTGCTGGCTACTAGTTCACACTCAGTGAGAGCAGAGAAATAATGGTCAACATTGATGAAACTGTATTGATCCATAATAATGAAATTAAGATCTTTCTGGTGAGAATGTACAATTTGTTTTTGTCAGTCTAAGAAAAAGAAAAAGCCACTTATGGTGTTCTCAGCTGATTTGACTCATGAAGTTCTTGCTGCCAAAATAAGATCACAGGATGCAGTAAAATCAGCAGGAACCATTTTAAGAAACGTCCGAAAAGATTTCGATTTTGGACTTGATGACAAATTTTGTGATACCCCGAGCTGTGCAAATCATAGGAGTCAACAAGAATGCCTTCCGTCTTAAAAAATGTTTACATCATTATTTAATATCAGCAAAGCAAAACTATTACAAACTAAAGTTCTTGAGTTCAGGACAGAAGCTGACAACATTGATGATGGGTTTGAAGATATAAGTGAAGAAGTGGAAGACAGGCTTATGCTGTAGAAATGTACTGTCTTTTCTAATTCATGTTTTATGAACTACATCACAGCAAAATCAAAACTCTGCTACACATGACTGCCCACACAACCTATGACAAGTACAATAGTAGAGCTCTAATCACTTCTCTGAATAGGATTAGTGTACCAATATTGACATAGTACGGAGCAGGAACTCGTTAGCAGCTCACGCTGTAAAATCTTGTGAATCCGAGAAGCACACCACTTCCAAGTCACTTCATTAGGAAAGGATTTACAACTGCTGCTCTTGATAATTTTGTTTTAGAAGACAGCTCTTTGTCTGGAACATCCAGCACACATGATACTGCCAAGGTGCTTTTTCAAGACCAATGTTGACACAGCTGCTGGAAAACATGCTGTCTCAGCTGTAGGCATAAACAAACGAAGCTGCAAATCTATAACCCATCTGCCTTGTCAACGTATACAAAATCACTACAAGCCATCAACACGTCCTAGTCTACCAGAAAGTATCAAAGTGGCTGAGGGCATGGATCTTCTTCTACCTGGTATTGCGGTCCACAAAGCTGATTTAACTGAATTTATCATATTGCTTATTTGGTGCGGACTGAAGGATGAAGAGCCAGTTCCTCTGTGGGCTGGAATTCATGCTCTGATCTCCCAGAATACCGTCCAACTGAAGAAGGTTGGGTTTTTTGCCAGTAATACCATCTACAGTCACAAACTACGCAGCAGTATACACAGCTCTAAAATAAAAAAAATGTCCAGAATGTGCGTGCTCAACTTGAAGACCAGCCTCTCCTTCCAATTTTCTGCAATGAAGCTTTTTTTTGTATTGTAGCCGACATTATAATAAGCAGTCTAGTAGAATTTGATGATCTTTATCCAATGATGGGCGTTTTCCGCATGACAAGCGTTGCAGTGTGCAGGAAGTTATCTCAGTGGATGTGGCATAGACAATGCACTTAATGAGGCTGAAATCTTTGGAAGCAAAAATGTCCAGTCAGTATTGGGCAGAACTCATGTTCGCTCATTACAAGGTATAACCCTCATATCTGAGCATATAGAAACATTGCGTTGAAATGCTTTCTGGAACAAGAATGGCAAATTAGTTTTTGCATATCTTATCTCAGAAGTGAACAAGGCACAGGGTGCACTTCATTCAAAAGACATAATGCAAAGCCAGGCAATGTTCAATACACTCAGTTCAAAATCAGAAAACCTGAAAACCAAGTTCGTAGAGTTTGCTAAAGAATGTGAAGAAAAATCAGTACTTTGCAAGTACTGGGAAAATGTTTTACACATGATAGCTTTAGTGAAAAACTTGATAAATGCTGATTGGGAAGGTGATTGGGAGCTGCACGTGAAGTCTGTGGAGTTCTTGATTACTGTGTTTCGCTAATTCGATTGCATAAACTACCTGAGATATGGGTCCTAGTATTTGGAAAGAGTGAAAAGGCCATAGGTGGAAAGCCATATCTCTACAGAAAAATCATGCAAAGACATTTTGTGGTTAAAGACATAGAGGGAAGGTTCAATGCTGTGGCTCCAGATATGAAACTGGAACAGACGATCCAGAGATCACAGAAAAGCTCCAAGGAAATTGTTGGTCAGACACGTAAAATTGAATATGTCGCTCAATGGCAGCTCGTTTACCGTGAAGTCCTTTCTATTTGCAACGTTTTCAGAGAGATGACAAATTCTAAATTAATGGACCATCGTGAAACTGTTCCTCACCGCGAACCTGAGGGGAACGTTTTAATAAACATGTTGACAGCCTTCTTCATTTCATGCAGCAGCAAGAAACCCCCCTTTGAAATGATTGAGCCTGTGCGACTACACAACTTTGTGACTAAACAATATGTGGATAACGATATAAAGGTACGTCTACTAGATGTCCTGGAACATGGCTCGAAACTATATGCACAAATGAAGCTGGAGAGATTTGTATTGGAAGAGAAAAAGCTGTTTGACATAACCACTAAAGCTACATTTTCACGCTTTAATTGCCATAGTAATTGTTTTGTCCAACCAGCCACTAAACAGGTTACAAAAAAAACTACTTTGGCCAGCACATAGAGAGATGGATGTAGCATAAAAAAGGGGTGAATTTATCAAGGACATTCTGTCGCATGATCTTCCAACAAACACATTATTTGATGGAGATGCTGCAACCAAACCAGTGAAACACAAACTGGTACAAGAGCTCGAAAAAAATCTTTCACCTGAAGATTTTAAATTCGAAAAGGTGTCCTCATTGAAAACTGCTATTGTTGTGGACTATGTCACAATTGCAAATGGTTCTAGATTTCATCTATGCAAAACTTTTGAGACATCGGTCAGACTGTTCTACAGATATCAAAATTAGTGTGCACCTTGCAAGAACTGCACTTTGTCTTTGACAGTTACCTTGAACTATTTGTCTAAGAATGTGAGGGACTCCAATGAATGTCTATAGGTGGAACCATTGACCTTGCCTGCATCAAAAATTCGACACCTATACCTGTGCAACTTGATACATTCTGGTAATCAACATCGAACAAGACGAACTTGGAGATGTTAACTTGCCATAACATTACTGATGCTTCAGTGAACACTGAATTTCCAAGTATTGCAAGTGGAATAATTGTCAATGAGGAGTTGGTGACTGCAGAGATATATTAAAAAGGTACTGTCCATATTGTTCAAGAGCCTAACAGCAAATTAGAGGAAGCTGTCCTTCGTGTTGTGCAGCATGTTGAGTGGGCTGTTCGAAATGGTTCCAATCAAGTCGTTGTACTGTCAAATGACACAGATTTATTATTGTGCTACTTAGATTTGTTGCAATGTTCATAAGTCAAGGATTGTCAGAGTTATGGATAAGTTATGGAACAGGTGAGAAAAGACACTTAATCCAGCTTCGTATTCTGTACAAGAAACTTGACCCAGAAATGCCAAGTGTTGTTATCAAGACGTATATTCTTACAGGTGATGGCACTATGAGCAAAATTGGAACAAAGCTTGGAGCTTTAACTGCTGAACCTGTGAAGTTTTTTAAAGGATTTGTTGAGACAGAAGAAGATTGTGATTTTGAAGACGTAGAAAAATACCTTGTGCTTGTGTGGAAAACAAGTTCTGACTCACACATTTGACGATCTTCGATACAGGGAGTTCGAGATCAGTCCCGCTAAGTGACCTTCCACCGACATCATATTCTGTGTGTGGACACATTAAAAGAGCGTTCTACTTGATCAGAAGATGTGTAAATGTTTTGGATCATGCATATGTCGAGAAAGGTTCATGTGAATTTTGTTGGGAAGATGTTGATGTGGTGCTGAAACCTACAAAATCTCTAAAGCCTCTACCCACAGAACTTACACGTACATGTACTTTCAAAACCTGTGCTACAAAAAGATGCCTGTCGAAATGCTCTTCTCAAATGTTCAACATTCTGCAACTGTACCACGAATGATTGCCGAAACAAATAAATAAAGTGAACTATGAAAATGTGTCTTAAGCAGGAGTGATAAACATTATCTTTTTTATATTCAGATCATAATCATTGTTTGGTGTATACATAAATGGATTAAAAACCATTATTTGTTTCATTTCTATAGGTCTCTTTTTCCTCTATTATAGCTGCCATTTTGGTAAATGGTGGAAGGGTTGCTCTGAGTAATTATTTTCTGTCTTTATAAGACTACTTGACCCCCAAAACCTATGCTTTGACTCCAATATAAAGTATATGGGTCTCATGCTTCCATATTACATCATCACTGCAACACATTTGTAGAAATGTCGTCCAGAAAAATTCAGCCTGGATCCGCAATGTCTACCCAAGCTAAATCACTTCTCTAATGATCCAAAAACACAAATCAAAAATGAAAATCTCTGGACAACAATGTTTTTTACAGAGGTACATCAGGGGGCTGGGATTAAATAGCCTACACCCAAAGGTTGTACTATATTTTTGCATCCTAGCAATTAGACAGTTATGCTTTTAATTGAATGATTTGTTCTTGCATCCTTTTTGTGAATATGGACTATTTCGTCCCCAATTCATGTAGACAGTAACAAGCCACACTGGACAACGGCATTGGCAGAAACAGTCAAGGGGCTCAATTAGTGTACTCTGATTTAAAAACAAAATCGTCTGGGGGACTATCCAGGTCAAGGGCCTGCCTGTTTTTCTGCATGCTTACTGCCTTACTCTTTGTTTTCCAAAGCAAAGAGTTCAAAGGTACAGGGTGAGTGTAATTCTTGATAATTTCCAACCCCTGAGGTTAATTCGCAGGCCTTCCTCTCCTATGTAATATTACTTCCAGTATAGAGGCCACAAAAACAGTTAAAATCATTGCTCTTTCCCAATGTGTACTTTCAGTAAAATCTGCTATCTCTTTGGCCCTGTGTGAGGTTCCTCCTTTTTAGATTAATCTATTCTGACCTTGTGTGCTGTACTCTGTCCTCTTTTGCTCTGTAGGATGTTCTTGTATGCTCTATTTGTTAGCAAGATCTCCGCTCTGCAACAGTTTTTAATGGTATAGAAAGGTTTTTGTTTAGCCCTTTTACCCTCTTCTTGTTGCCAACTATGTGTACCCTTATGCTTCAAGTAAATAGGGTTAGTTAAAAAAGACCAATTACTTTACCCATGGACAGTTCTCGTGCAGACTCTGCCGCAGATCCTTCATCATCGACAAAACCTCCACAACCGCAGAAGGCCCGCCCGATGCACGCACCGCCGAAACCCTGACATGCATTCTCCTCAACGTGCGCTCCCTGCACCGACACGCCGTAGAGATCTGGGACCTGATCGACACCCTCTCGCCCGACGTCGCCTTCTTCACGGAAACCTGGACCAACGCCACCTCCGGCCCCGACATCGCCACTGCCATCCCCGACGGCTACAAGATCCAGGGAAAGGACCGCCCCCATCGCCCAGGAGGACGACTCTCCATCGCACACAAGACCCCCCTCCGACTCTCCACATCCAGCACAAGCGACCCCCACTCCAACACTGAACACCTCCACTTCCAGATCCAGACCAGCCCCAAGACCACGCTACGCGGCACCCTCATCTACAGACCGCCGGGACCTCGCACCCAGTCCGCAACTACAATCGCCGAGCTCGCCGCACCCCACACCATCACCTCCACGGACTACATTCTACTCGGCGACCTGAATTTCCACCTCGACAACTGCGACAACCCCGACTCCACCACTCTCCTCGACAACCTCGTACTGATGCAGCTGGTCAACACGCCCACTCACAAAGCTGGACACACCCTCGACCCAATCTTCGCGGGCGGGACAAACATCCACTTCAGCCACACCACCCAGCCCCTCTGGACGGACCACCACTGCGTCCACTTCACCTTCAACACCACCACCGCACCCAAGCCCCCCCCTCGCCCGCCACGAAGGAACTGGAGTAAGGTCACAGAGGAACACCTCAACACCACCCTCCTCCAAGACCCCCCCCCTAGCGCCACGACCGACACCAACTCCGCAGCCATGGAATTTCACCGCTGGATCTCCTGCTGCACCGACAAGCTCGCACCCCTCCACCACCCCGCCAAACAACGCCCTGTGAAGGCCGCCTGGTTCACCACAGAACTACAAGAAGCCAGACGCTCCTGCAGACGCCTGGAGAAAACCTGGCAAAACCAGAAAACCACGGAAGCACGGAGCAGCCACAGGAGCGCCCTGAAGGAATACCACCAGCGCATAAGAGACACCAAACGGACCTTCATAAGAGACAAAGTCCAGACCAACGCGACCAATGCCAAGGAACTGTTCAACGTCATTCAGCAGTTTGCAAAACCCCCCAGCGAAGCCACGTACGTCACACCTTCCCAGGAACTCTGCGACAAGCTCAGCTCCTACTTCCATCAGAAGATCAAGGTCCTCTACGACAACTTCAGCGAACAGACGCCGGACCCCCCCCCCCTACGCCACCGATAAGCCAACAATCATGACCTGGAATCCCGCCACCGCAGAACACATCACCGCGACCATGAAGAAGACCCACTCAGGAGCCCCTACGGACCCCTGCCCACCGCACATATTCCATAGGGCCGCCGCCGCCATCGTACCCGAACTAGGACGGACCATCAACGCCTCCTTCATGTCCGGCATCTTCCCGGACGACTGGAAGCGGGCGGAGGTTAAACCCCTCCTCAAGAAACCAACGGCCGATCCAACAGACCTGAAAAACTACCGGCCCATCTCCCTCCTCCCCTTCGCGGCCAAAGTCACCGAGAGACTCGTAAACGCCCAACTGACCGCCTTCATCGAAGAGAACTCCATCCTGGACGCCTCCCAGTCTGGATTCCGCAGCAACCACAGCACTGAGACCGCCCTCCTCGCCGCCACTGACGACATCCGCACGCTACTCGACCAGGGACACACTGCGGCCCTCATCCTTCTAGACCTCTCCGCAGCCTTCGACACCGTTTCACATCGCGCGCTCGCAGCCAGACTTCACGACGCAGGGATACAAGGAGCCGCCCTCGACTGGATCCAATCCTTTCTCTCCGGCCGAACCCAGTGGATCAGACTCCCTCCCTTCCTCTCCGAACCCACCGATATCAACTGCGGACTACCCCAAGGATCATCGCTTAGCCCCACGCTCTTCAACATCTACATGGCCCCCCTCGCCGCCATCGTCAGACAAAATGGGTCAGCATTGTATCCTACGCCGACGACACCCAGCTCATCCTCTCACTCACGAAGAATCCCAAAGACACCAGACTCTGTTTCCAGGAAGGAATGAAGAACGTGGCAGCTTGGATGAAAGACAGCGGTTTGAAGCTCAACTCAGAGAAGACAGAGGTCCTCATCCTCAGACCCTGCACCTCCACCTGGGACAACACCTGGTGGCCCCCCGCCCTCGGGAATCCACCCACCCCTACAGACCACGCTCGAAACCTCGGCATCATCCTAGACTCCTCCCTCTCCATGAACCGCCAGATCAACGCCGTCGCCTCCACCAGCTTCAACTGCCTGCGCATCCTCCGCAAGACCTTCAAATGGATCCCCCCCGACTGCAGAAGGACCGTCACCCACGCGCTCATAACCAGCAGACTGGACTACGGCAACGCCCTATGCGCCGGAATCAACAGAACCCTTCTACACAAACTCCAAACCATCCAGAACGCCGCAGCCAGACACGTCCTCGGGACACCGCGTCACGAACACATGACCCACCACCTACGAGACCTCCACTGGCTCCCCGTCGAGAAGAGGGTCACCTTCAAACTCCTCACCCACGCCTACAAATCCCTCAACATCGGACCCAAATACCTCAACGAGAGAGTATCCTTCCACGTACCCAAGAGGAACCTCGCTCCGCCGACCTCGCCCTGGCAGAGGTCCCCCGCAGAAACAGAACAGGCGGGAGAGCCTTCTCCTACATCGCAGCCAAGACCTGGAACGAGCTCCCTGTGAACATCAGACGCTCCCCGACCCTGCACACGTTCAGGAAAGACCTCAAGACCTGGCTCTTCGACTGATCCGGAGCGGTCCCCCCCCGCGCCTCGAGACCCTCACGGGTGAGTAGCGCGCTATATAAACCCCTGATTGATTGACTTTCTCCATCCCCTCATGTAATTTAGTATAAGTCTGCAAATCTTGAATGTCCTGGTAACATATTTTTAGAACAGGTCATAAGGTGTTGTACGATTTAGGGTGACCATTACCATCCACAAAACTGCTGAACTTTAGTCTTCTATTATTTGCTACCAGAATTCTGGGGGCTGCAGCTGTCCCATATTTATACATGTTTGTTGGTTAGAATATTACACTCTAGTTTTGGGCACGATCATGGTCACTTTCATCCT
This sequence comes from Calotriton arnoldi, assembly GCA_963921515.1. Classification (NCBI taxonomy): domain Eukaryota; kingdom Metazoa; phylum Chordata; class Amphibia; order Caudata; family Salamandridae; genus Calotriton; species Calotriton arnoldi. The sequence continues at coordinate 2,233,987 of CAWUFW010001956.1, read as the reverse complement.
TGGGGATCAACTAACATGCCACCCAAAAGGTAAGAATCAATTTGTCTTATGAAAATGTAGTCAGTGCAATTGCTATATCTACAATGTTAGGGTTCCAGCAGCAGCTCGTTAGTTCACTGAGTTTGTTCTTTTGTGACGACCCCTAACTCTCATAAGAGGCCGTCTCACCCCGTAGCCGATGCTTGGCTTACTGTCCCTGGCTAGTGACCACGCCCCCTCCGTGCTCTGATCGAGTACCTGTTCGTCGTGGGTTGATTCCTGCTATCCGTACTGTGCATTCCTTTCCCGATTCACCGTGGGCACTTTTGGAACCCCCCCAGAAGTTCCGTTTCCCCCTGTGGACCCAGTGCCCTCTGAAGGCGTGTGCATCACTTCTACTTTCTCCGTAGAGCGCGAGCGCGGCTGACCCGCTCCTTCCCCCATCGGAGCCGGCCAGCGCACCACGGGGCTTCCCGCTCCCGAGAGCGTGTGCACCTCTGATCCGCTCCTTTCCCCTACGGAACCGGCCAGCGCGCCACGCCGTCTTCTGTTGGTTCCCTCCCCTGAGATCGTGTGTGTTGCTGATCCGCTCCTTTTCCTCCTACGGAGCCGGCCAGCGCGTCACGCCACCTTCTGCATACTCACACTCCCGAGAGCGTGTGCGCCGCTGATCCGCTCCTTTCCCCTCCGGAGCCGGCCAGCCCGCTACGCTTAGGACCCTTTTTTTTTTTTTTATTATTTTTGCGAGTTGAAGGTAGTGCTGCTCCGCTCCTCTTGATTCCGTGGAGCCGGTCAGTACGCCTTAGGTTTCTCGTACCCCTTATATTCTGGTGGACTCTCACTCTTTTGGGTAACACCCAACGTAACCTTGAATGACTGTAGATGTGAGTGGTTGTTTTTGGCGTCCCTTAGTTGCTCATTTTCCCAGTAGTCACCTCATACGTCCTTCCTGGTCTATCGCTAGATCCGCCATTGTCTGTGATTTTTTACGACTCTGGGAAATTCCAAGAGATACTGGGACACTCCAGCTGGTAAGTGAACTGTAATTAATAGGAAATGACATGCATTAATGTTCTTGACTTGTGCTTAATTCATGAAGAGTAAAGTCAGTCATATTTGTTATTTTTTGTTGTTGTTTAGCACTCTGTTGAACCAGCTCCCTACTACAACGTTACATGGTATCATCTTTGGGGAAAGAGTGGTGGTCACTCTATGAGTTATTCCCCTCACTTTTGGCGAGCAACGTCTTGTGAGCGAGTCACTATACCTCCTCCAGGAGTTGTTGTCTAAAAGCGTGGGGACAAGCTTCTTCGCTCCTGTGGAATCTCACGTGGACCAGACTGGAGTTAGGCTTCAGTCGCGACAGAAAGCCAAGCCCAAGAGTAATTTCCACCTGAGCGAAGATGAATCCAGACGGGGCAAGCGCCCCTCTAGATCCCTCCCTACACACATCCTTACAGAGTCCCTCGGTAGAGGAACTTGCGGTAGTTCTAGTAGAATTGCAATCTGAGGTAGGGAGGTTAAGATCCGAAAATCAGAGATTACATACAGAGTTACTACAATTAAAGTCACATGATTCCTTAGACACTAGGAACACAGGTACGATTCCAAAGAGCCGAAAAAGTTACATTCAGCCTGCGCATTTTACAGTCCCGCCCCATAGTACTAATCCCTCTACACGGGTAGACCGCAACATACCTCCTGTTCATTTTACTGTTCATACTCCCAGTCCAGTCCCACTAGCTATGCCAGAGAGATTTAACGGAGATAGTTCCAAATTTAGCGTCTTCATGAATCAATGTCCGCTACAGTTCCTGTGTAAAGCGGCATCATTTCCAGACGACGACGCTAAAATAGCATTTGTTATATCATATTTAGCAGGCAATGCTGCGGATTGGGCTGTCCCATTGGTAGAAAACAATGATCCATTATTGTATGATTTTATGTTATTCCAGGATAAGATGAAGTCTTTTTTGAAAACATACCTTTATGTAAGCCAGCGATAATGCTCTTCTCAATCTTAGACAAGGATCCAAGGACCTGTTTTTGTATATTACTAACTTTAATAGGCTGGTAGCTGAGACATATTGGCCTTAAGAAAAAAGAACCTCTCTGTTTTACCGGGGGTTAAACGATGAACTTAAAGATTTGTTGTCTCAAATAGTGGATCCTCCCGAAGACTACCCTGCCTTCATCGATATGACGGTCAAGTTGGATCATAGACTCCATGAAAGTAAGGGAGAGAAATCACGTCTTACTCCCTCCAGATACATGATGTTAAGATCCGAAAAGAAAGAACCAAAAGACATTAAAGATGTTTCTGAGCCTATGCAGATCGGAGGGCTGAGGAGCCCTCTGTCTACGGAAGAAAAAGACAAGAGGATAAAGAACAATCTTTGTTTGTACTGCGGGAAAGGAGGGCATTATGCTCGTGATTGTCCAGTAAGACCTCGCTCCGCTGCAAAGAATATTGCAAGTAGTCATCTTCCTACACATATGGAGGAAAACTAGAAGACTTGAAGAAAGCAGAGACCGATTCTTCAAGTGTTGTCTTCTCTAAGGTCTCTACCCCAAAGAAAATCATTCCCCTGGTACCAAGACATTTTACCTTGTCTATTACTCTGGTGATATCTCCTCAATGTCGAAAGAACATGTCTATATTATTGGACTCGGGGGCCACAGGGAATTTTCTTGATATTCAGTTGGCCAGAGATGTCGGAATTCCTTTCTTATTGAAATCTCATCCCGAACCGGTGAGAGCGGTAGACGGATCAGAATTATCGTCTGGATTGATTACCTATCAAACTCCCCCGATCGTGATGGTGTGTGGTAACGGACATTCAGAATCTATCACCTTTGATCTTATAGACACCCCCAATTTCGGCGCTATCTTGGGGGTTCCTTGGTTGCAAGTCCACAATCCCCAAATAGATTGGGTGGCTCGAACAGTGACTCTAAAATCTCATCACTGCATGGTAAATTGTTACCAAGAAGCAAGCGATTGGAACAGTTCACTTTGCTGTGCTGTACGTATGGTATCAGCAACTCCTGACCTTCCTGCTCTCTATGAAGAGTATCAATCTGTCTTTGACGAAGTTAAAGCCACTGTCTTACCCCCTCACAGGAGCTATGATTGTCGTATCGACTTGGTACCTGGAGCAGCATTGCCAGTCAGTCGTATTTATGCCCTAACAGCCCCTGAAACTGATTACTTGCAGAAATACATAGAGGAAATGTTGGAAAAAGGGTTCATACGTCACTCCACGTCTCCAGTGTCATCACCCATCTTTTTTATTCCGAAGCGAGAAGGAGGTCTTCGCGCGTGTTTGGATTATCGCGCACTCAACAAAGTCACCATAAAGAATAAATATCCCCTACCACTTATTTCAGTTCTTTTGGATCAGGTACGAGGAGCCAAGATCTTTACCAAAATAGATCTTAGGGGAGCTTACCATCTCATCCGCATTAAACATGGAGATGAATGGAAAACAGCGTTCCGTACCAAGTTTGGATTATTTGAGTACTGCGTGATGCCGTTTGGTCTTTGTAACGCTCCAGCTGCATTCCAATTTTTTGTTAATGAAATATTAAGAGAATACCTTGACATCTTCGTGATCGTCTATATCGACGATATCCTGATCTACTCACAAACAGAACAAGAACACATTATCCACGTCACGAAAATTTTGAAGAAATTGAAGGAAAACCAATTATTTGCCAAACTCGACAAGAGTACCTTCCATACCACCCGAGTGGAGTTTCTAGGATTTGTGATCTCTCCAGAAGGTGCACATATGGACCCCAAAAAGATAGAGGCTTTGGTTAACTGGTCTAGTCCCTGTACAGTGAAAGAGGTGCAATCTTTTATAGGGTTTGCCAATTTTTACCGTAGATTTATAGATCACTTTTCTGAATTATTGACACCTATTACTCGACTTTTGCGGAAAGGAGTACAGTTTGAATGGACTAAAGAAGCAGAACGAGCCTTCTGCATTTTAAAGGAACGGTTCACTACTGCTCCCGTCATCAAACATGCTGATAATACGCAACCTTATTATGTTGAAGCAGACGCATCTCAGTATGCGGTGGGGGGAGTTCTTTCGCAGCGAGACAAAAACACAGGACATTTGCATCCTGTTGCGTACTTTTCTAAAACCCTATTGCCTGCTGAACAGAACTACACAATTGGAGAACGAGAATTATTGGCCATCAAACTTGCCTTCCAGGAGTGGAGACACTATCTGTTAGGATCCCCACATATAGTTACCATCTATTCAGATCATAGAAACCTCCAGTTTTTTCGTTCAGCACGTGCACTCACTCCCCGTCAGATGAGATGGGTTTCCTTTTTTAGTGAGTACGATTTCGTCATTACTTATCGTCCTGGACCTCAACATGGCAAAGCGGATGCACTTTCCCGACTTGGTCCAGATAAAGTCGCCTCTCATGAATTTTATCCCCCTATTATTCCTGACAACAAGATTATAGGGGTAGAATGCCATGGAGACACCACTCCCTTGGGGTTTATAGACAAACTGAAAAAACACTACATCTGAAAGATACACATCTGAAAGAGACACGTTAGTGATAGATTCCTTACCTTAGAATATCCCCAGGCGTCAGGCTGGATCCGGAAAGTTTTGCGTAGCAGTACCCTTGCGCGTCGGTAGGCGGCGTCGTGCGGCTCCGCGTCCGTCGTCGGCGTCGTGATCGCCGGGATGACGTCGCGGGCAGTACTTAGGCGCCGCCCCTGCGCGCTGACGTCAGTTCTTCTTTTTCCGCGCCAGCAAGCGCAGATCCGGGAAGAGCAGTGCCCTGGTCAATTTTTGACCATTATTTTTGGTGATTTTTTCACTGTTTTTCCATCTTTAAGGTGTCGTAGGGATGCCCGGCTTCAAGCGATGCGGCGCCTGTGCGCGGATGATGTCCGTCACCGACCCGCATTGGGAGTGTCTCTTCTGCCTCGGCCGAGGCCACGACACCGAGTCTTGTCCCGAATGCCAGGCCCTCAACCCGAAAGCTTTGCGAGAGCGGTCTCGAAAGCTCCTCGAGGCCCGGCATTCGGCTCCACGGAGGCCCCGGTCGCGTGAGAGGTCCAGGGGTCGCTCGCGGAGTGCACACCGGTCGTCGGCGTCGAAGTCTTCTTCGTCCGGTAAGTCTAAGCACAAGAAGTCCAAGAAGCATCGTCGCTCTCGGACTTCGCCTCGCCGATCTCGCGACTCGGCTGAGGCCCCTCCCGGCACCGTCCCCGCCCCGCGGCCCCGGACTTGCCTGTGGAGTCGCCCCCGTCATACCCGCCCTTCCCGGGTTCGGGGCGGATCCGGCCAAGGTACAGGAGTTCCTGTCGGCCATGGCCCGCCTCTTCGGGCCTTCAGGCCCCTCCGGTGCGCCTTCGGGCCCCGCGGGCCCTGATGGGGTTGCTCCGGCGTCGCCGGCGGCTCCGGCGTCGCCCGGGCCTCCAGCCTCGATCCCGGCTCCGGCTTCGGCCCCGGCCTCGATCCCGGCTCCACAACCCCCATCGACGCCGGTCGACCTCACGACACCTCCGCCGGCGCCGATGTCTCCGGTGCCGTTCTCGACGCCGCCCTGGGCTCCGGGCGGCGTCGTCCCCCAGTTCCTTCCGGCTCCGGACATGGACCCGGAGCGACGTCGCTCGACGCCGGCTCCGGCGCCGATGGGACCTTGGGTCCCAAATGTCCCTCCTCCTCCTTATTTTGAACCAGAGGAGGACCAGGAGGACTGGGAGGGGTCTGATGACCCTCTGACTCGCAACTGTCAGTATGATGAGGACTGGACAGAGAGTCTAGGGAGGCCAGTGGTCTGGATACTTCTCCTGACACTGGCATGCTGTCTCCTCCCGTGGCTACGGAGGAGGGGGCCAATTTTGGTACGGTGTTGCGTAGGGCTGCTGGGGCCTTACGTCTCCAGCTCCCTACTTTGACGGTCAAGCCTAACATCTTGACAGAGGTGCTTCAGCCGGCAGCCTCCTCTGCGGAGACTGTGCTGCCGTTTAACGACGCCCTCACAGACGTTCTTTTGGGCGCCTGGTCCAAGCCCAACACAGGGGCTCCTGTGGATCGGAACGTGTCACGACGCCATCGCCCCGCTCCGGGCGACCCCTGTTTCTTTCTGTCCACCCCACTCCTGAGAGCTTGGTTGTCCAAGCCTCCGCTTCCCAAACCGCCTTCCCTACCGCTCCTCCGGATAGGGAATCCAAACGCCTGGATCAGTTTGGGAAGAAAGGTTTTTCTTCCTCCAGTGCTGGCTTGCGGTCCGTTAACACCGCTTGTCTTTTGGGCCGATATACCCACTCTCTGTGGGATTCGGTGGCGGATGTTTTGCCCCAGTGCCCTGAGGAGGTCCAGGCACTGCTTTCCCGCGCCATTGCGGAAGGAAGGGATGCGGCCAAATACACTATCCGTTGTGGCCTTGACACCGCCGACTCGCTGGGCAGGTCGATTGCAACGACGGTGGCGCTCCGCCGCCACGCCTGGCTGAGAACCACTGGTTTTTCAGGGGATGTCCAGAATACTCTCATGGACATGCCCTTTGATGGAGTCGGTCTTTTTGGGTCCAAAGCAGACCATGCGTTGGAGCGCTTTAAGGACTCACGGGCTACTGCCAAGTCCCTGGGCCTTTCTGCTACACGCCCTCCGCTGCCTTCTGCTTTTCGCCCCTATCGTGGCCACGGTAGGGGCGCCCTTCACGTCAGCAGCCCAGCCACCGGCCCGCGCAGCAGGCGTCTTCGCGTGGCCGAGGACGTGGATTCCGCCGTGGCGGATCGGGCAACCAGCGTGCGGGTCAGGCCACCACCTCCAACCCGTCCGCGGCCTCCAAGCCCTCCTAGTCCCTCCTTTCAGGTGCACGGCACGCCAGTAGGGGCAGGGTCCGCCATCACCTTCCCCACTGGCGCACCATCACCTCGGACAGGTGGGTCTTGGACATTGTCCGAAGGGGCTACTCCCTCCCCTTCGAGACCACCCCCAGCCATGCCACCTCAATTCCACCGCATGTCAGGGGATCACTTGGTGCTTCTACAGAAGGAAGTCACGGCCCTCTTGACCAAGAGGGCCATCGAGCATGTTCCGACCCCAGAAGTAGGGCGTGGTTGCTACTCCCACTACTTTCTGGTGCCCAAAAAGGACAAGGAGGACATGCGTCCTATCTTGGACCTCCGGAACGTCAATCGCTTCCTCCGGAAGGAGAAGTTCAAGATGCTCACCCTAGCTCAGGTCTTGACTGCCCTCGACCCAGGAGACTGGTTGGTAGCGTTGGACTTGCAGGACGCGTATTTCCACATCCCCGTCCTGCCGGCCCACCGGCGTTACCTTCGGTTCACGGTAGGCCCCGAGCATTTTCAGTTCACCGTGCTCCCCTTTGGCCTTACCAGTGCCCCTCGGGTGTTCACGAAAGTGATGGCGGTGGTCGCAGCTCATCTGCGCCGGGCAGGGGTTTCAGTCTTCCCCTACCTCGACGACTGGCTGCTGAAGGCGGGCTCGTCCCAGGCAGTCGTCTCCCACCTCCAGACTACGGCCGAACTCCTGCACTCGCTGGGGTTCTCCATCAATGTGCCGAAGTCGCATCTGATTCCTTCTCCACAGCTCCTTTTCATCGGAGCAGTTCTGGACACGACGCAGTTTCGGGCCTATCCTCCCGAACGGCGAGTCCGGGATATTCAGGCTATGATTCCGATCTTTCGGCCTTTATCCTGGGTTTCGGTAAGGATGACCCTGAGGCTGCTGGGCCTCATGGCCTCCTGCATCCTGCTGGTCAATCATGCCAGATGGCATATGCGGGCTCTGCAGTGGGACCTGAAGTTCCAGTGGGCGCAGCACCAGGGCGACCTGTCCGATCACGTCCAGATCTCGGAGGGGACTGCAAAACAGTTGCAGTGGTGGCTCTCGAACCGGCAATGGGTCATGGGCAGATCCCTCTCCCTTCCCCAGCCAGAGCATACAGTTGTGACGGACGCGTCCCTTCTGGGATGGGGCGGTCACATGGGAGAGGCGGAGATCAGAGGCCTCTGGTCTCCGGCGGAGTCCCGGCTCCATATCAACCTTCTGGAGCTCCGGGCGATCCGGCTTGCACTCAAGGCATTCCTTCCCTCTGTCAAAGGGAAGGTAGTGCAGGTGTTCACAGACAACACCACCGCCATGTGGTACTGCAACAAACAGGGCGGGGTGGGGTCTTGGACCCTTTGTCAGGAGGCTCTGCGCCTCTGGACATGGCTGGAACATCAGGGCATGTTCCTGATGGTTCAACACCTGGCAGGTTCTCTGAACGCCAGGGCGGACGAACTCAGCCGCAGGTGCATGATGGATCACGAATGGCGTCTTCACTCGGAAGTGGCGCAAGGACTCTTTCTACAGTGGGGAGAGCCTTGGTTAGATCTATTCGCCACCGAAGAGAACGCGCAATGTCATCAGTTCTGCGCGTTGGAATTTCCAAGGCGGCACTCGCTCGGCGACGCTTTTCGTCGCGAGTGGAGTTGCGGTCTGTTGTACGCCTTTCCGCCTATACCACTTCTACCCAGAGTGTTGAAGAAGATTCGGCACGACCGGGCCCAAGTAATTCTTGTGGCTCCGGACTGGGCTCGAAGAGTTTGGTATCCCGAGCTACTCAATATGAGCATAGATCCCCCGATCCGTCTGCCTCTTCGGGAGGATCTTCTGTCGCAGCAGCAGGGGACGGTCCTCCACCCGAACCTGTCCAGTCTACACCTGCTTGCGTGGAGATTGAGCGGCGGCAGTTGATTCCTTTCGACTTGCCTCCCGAAGTTTGTGATGTGATTCTGGCAGCCAGGCGTCCCTCCACTAAGGTGGTATACGCCTGCAGGTGGAACAAATTTGTGGCATGGTGCACAGCAAAGGCTGTGGATCCCCTTTCTGCCCCTCTTTCTGAGGTCCTTCTGTTCCTTCTCTCTCTGGCCCAACAGGGTTCTGCCCTGGGTACCATCAAGGGTTATCTTTGTGCTATCTCGGCCTTCCTCAGGCTCCCTGATCAGCCCTCCCTTTTCAAGTCCCCTGTTGTTAACAGGTTCTTAAAAGGCATTACTCACCTCTTCCCTCCTGTTCCGTTTGTAATGCCTCAGTGGGACTTGAACTTGGTTCTTACCTTTTTAATGTGCGCTCCCTTTGAGCCTCTGCATAACTGTCCTCTTCGTCTTCTGACTCTAAAGGCAGCCTTTCTGGTGGCCATCACCTCCGCTCGGCGGGTGAGTGAGCTCCAGGCTCTTTCTTGCAAACCTCCCTTTCTGTCTGTTCATCCAGACAAGGTTGTTCTTCGGACGCGTCCGTCCTTCTTGCCAAAGGTGGTTACTGCTTTCCACATTGGGCAGACCATCACTTTGCCCACCTTCTTTCCGCCTCCGCATCCTTCCAGAGAGGAAGAGAGGCTCCACCGTCTGGACCCAAAACGTGCGCTCTCCTTCTATATCGACCGCACAAAACACTTCCGGGTGGATGACCAGCTCTTTGTTGGCTACGTGGGCGCCAAAAAGGTCGGGCGGTGCACAAGAGGACCATCTCCCGCTGGGTTACCTTGTGCATCACGACCTGCTATTCTTTGGCTAAGAAGGAGCCTCCTGTTGGGCTGCGTGCCCATTCCACCAGGGCAACGGCTGCTACCACGGCCTTGGGCCGCGGTGTTCCGCTGCCGGTTATCTGTCAGGCAGCTACGTGGGCCTCGCTGCACACGTTTACTAAGCATTACTGCCTTGACAGTCAGGTCCGGAGGGACGGCTTGTTTGGCCGTTCTGTCCTCCAGGACTTCCTTGTCTGATCTTTGTTCGCAGACCCACCACCGGGGTTGGTATTGCTGGGGTATCTATTCTAAGGTAAGGAATCTATCACTAACGTGTCTCTTTCAGATGCACAAGTTACTAACTTGTGTAACGATATATCTGTAAGAGACAGTAGTTAGTGATAGATTCCTACCGCCCACCCATCCTCCCCGTTCTGCGAACTGATTTCTAGGGTTAAGGACATCCCTTTCAGGGCCCTAGTATTTTTCAGACACCTGTGTCAGCTTCTTGCATGGCTCTGCGTTCCTGGCGCGGAAAGTCGTGTACAGAACTGACGTCAGCGCGCAGGGGCGGCGCCTAAGTACTGCCCGCGACGTCATCCCGGCGATCACGACGCCGACGACGGACGCGGAGCCGCACAGCGCCGCCTACCGACGCGCAAGGGTACTGCTACGCAAAACTTTCCGGATCCAGCCTGACGCCTGGGGATATTCTAAGGTAAGGAATCTATCACTAACTACTGTCTCTTACAGATATATCGTTACACAAGTTAGTAACTTGTGCGTTAGTGACAGATTCCTTACCTTAGAATATCCCCAAGCGTCAGGCTGGATCCGGAAAGCTTTGCGTAGCAGTACCCTGCGCGTCGGTAGGCGGCGTCGTGTGGCTCCGCGTCCGTCGTCGGGACCGCCGAGATGACGTCGCGGGCAGTACTTAGACGCCGCCCTGCGCGCTGACGTCAGTTCTTCTTTCCGCGCCAGTAAGCGCAGATCCGGGAAGAGCAGTGCCCTAGTCATTTTTTGACTATCTTTTTGGTGATTTTTCACTGTTTTTCTTCGAGTTATCTCGGCTCCACAGTGTCGGTAGGGATGCCCGGCTTCAAGCCATGCGACGCCTGTGTCCGAATGATGTCGATCACAGACCCGCACTTACCGCACTTAAAGTGTCTCTACTGTCTCGGCCGCGACACGAAGTCGTGCTCCGACTGCCGGGCCTTGCACCCGAAGGCTTTGCAAGAGCGGTCTCGAAAGCTCCTCGAGGTCCGGCAGTCGGCTCCGCGCCGCACCAAGCCCCGGTCATGCGAGAGGTCGAGGGCCGGTCGCGGAGTCCTCGCCGGTCATCGGAGTCCAAGTCTTCGCACTCCTCGGGTAAGTCGAAGCACAAGAAGTCTAAAAAGCACCATCGCTCTAAGACTTCGCCTCGCCGGTCTCGTGACTCGGCTGAGGCCCCTGTCGGCACCGTCCCCGCGGCTCCGGATGTGCCTGTGGCGCAGCCCCCGCATTACCCGTCCTTCCAGGGTTCGGGGGCGACTACGGACGAGATACAGGAATTCCTGTCGGCCATGGCCCGCCTCTTTGGGCCTCAAGGCCCCTCCGGTGCGCCTTAGGGCCCCGAGGGCCCTAATGGGATTGCCCCGGCGCCGCCGACGACTCCGGTCCCGGCACCGCCTGTCCCACCAGCCTCGCTCCCGGCACCGGTTTCGGCCCCGGCCTCGAACCCAGCTCCGGTGGTACCGCAACCCCCATAGACGCCGGTTGACCTAACCACGCCTCCGCCGACGCCGATGTCCCCGGTGCCGTTCCTGACGCCGCCCGGAGCTCCGGGCGGCGTCGTTCCCCGGTTGTCTCTGGATCCGGACGCGGCGTCGGACCGACGTCGCCCGACGCCGGCTCCGGCGCCCATGAGACCCTTGGGTCCCGGACGTCCCTCCTCCTCCTTATTTTCAACCGGAGGAGGACCAGGAGAGCTGGGAGGGGTCGGATGACCCTCTCACACAGCAGTGTGACTATGATCAGGACTGGGCAGAGGAACTTGGGGATGCCAGTGGTCTGGACACTTCCCCTGACACTGGCATGCTGTCTCCTCCTTCCGTGGCTACGGAGGAGGGAGCAAATTTCGCAACGGTGTTGCGTAGAGCAGCTGGAGCCTTACACCTCCAATTGCCTACAGTGGCTGTCAGGACTAACCTCCTGACGGAAGTGCTTCAGCCGGCAGCTACCTCCTCGGAGCCATTGCTGCCGTTTAATGATGCACTTTCTGACGTTCTTTTGGGCACCTGGTCCAAGCCCACCACAGGGGCTGGAACGTGGCCCGACGCCATCGCCCTGCTCCGGGCGACCCCTTGTTTCTCTCTCAACATCCCACCCCGAGAGCTTGGTTGTCCAAGCCTCTGCCTCCCAAACCGCCTTCCCTACCGCCCCTCCGGATAGGGAATCCAAACGCTTGGATCAATTTGGGAAGAAGGCCTTTTCTTCCTATAGTGCTGGCTTGCGGTCAGTCAACACCGCTTGCCTTTTGGGCCGATACTCCCACTCTCAGTGGGATTCGGTGGCATTCGTTTTGCCCCAGTGTCCTGAGGAGGTCCAGACACTGCTTTCCCGCACCATTGCGGAAGGAAGGGATGCAGCAAAGTACACCATCCGTTGTGGCCTTGATACCGCCGACTCGCTGGGCAGATCGCTTGCAACGACGGTGGCGCTGCGTCGCCATGCCTGGCTGAGGACCACTGGTTTCTCGGGTGATGTCCAAAACACACTCATGGACATGCCCTTTGATGGAGTCGGTCTTTTTGGTACCAAAGCAGACCATGCGCTGGAGCGTTTTAAGGACTCACGGGCTACTGCCAAGTCCCTGGGCCTTTCTGCTGTGCGCCCTCCGCTAACCTCTGCTTTTCGCCCCTTTCGTGGCCACGGAAGAGGCGCCCAGTCACGTCCGCTGCCCAGCCACCGGCCCACGCAGCAAGCGTCTTCGCGTGGCCGACGACGTGGCTCCCGCCGTGGCGGGTCAGGCAACCAGCGTGCGAGTCAGGCCACCAACCCCTCCCCGTCCGCGGCCTCCAAGCCCTCCTAGTCCTTCCTTTCAGGTGCACAGCACGCCAGTAGGGGGCAGGGTCCGCCATCACCTTCACCACTGGCGTGCCATCACTTCGGACAGGTGGGTCTTGGACATTGTCCGAAGGGGCTACTCCCTCCCCTTCGAGACCACCCCCCCAGCCATGCCACCTCAATTCCACCGCATGTCAGGGGATCACTTGGTGCTTCTGCAGAAGGAAGTCACGGCCCTCTTGGCCAAGAGGGCCATCGAGCATGTTCCGACCCCAGAAGTAGGACGTGTTTGCTACTCCCACTACTTCCTGGTGCCCAAGAAGGACAAGGAGGACATGCGTCCTATCTTGGACCTCCGGAACGTCAATCGCTTCCTCCGGAAGGAGAAGTTCAAGATGCTCACCCTAGCTCAGGTCTTGACTGCCCTCGACCCTGGAGACTGGTTGGTAGCGTTGGACTTACAGGACGCTTATTTCCACATCCCCGTCCTGCCGGCCCATCGGCGTTACCTGCGGTTCACGGTAGGCCTCGAGCATTTTCAGTTCACCGTGCTCCCCTTTGGCCTTATCAGTGCCCCTCGGGTGTTCACGAAAGTGATGGCGGTGGTCGCAGCTCATCTGCGCCGGGCAGGGGTTCCAGTCTTCCCCTACCTCGACGACTGGCTGCTGAAGGCGGGCTCGTCCCAGGCAGTCGTCTCCCACCTCCAGACTACGGCCGAACTCCTGCACTCGCTGGGGTTCTCCATCAATGTGCCGAAGTCGCATCTGATTCCTTCTCCACAGATCCTTTTCATCGGAGCAGGTCTGGACACGACGCAGTTTCGGGCCTATCCTCCCGAACGGCGAGTCCGGGATATTCAGGCTATGATTCCGATCTTTCAGCCTTTATCCTGGGTTTCGGTACGGATGACCCTGAGGCTGCTGGGCCTCATGGCCTCCTGCATCCTGCTGGTCGATCATGCCAGATGGCATATGCGGGCTCTGCAGTGGGACCTGAAGTTCCAGTGGGCGCAGCACCAGGGCAATCTGCCCGATCACGTCCAGATCTCAGAGGGGACTGCAAAACAGTTGCAGTGGTGGCTCTCGAACCGGCAATGGGTCATGGGCAGATCCCTCTCCCTTCCCCAGCCAGAGCACACAGTTGTGACGGACGCGTCCCTTCTGGGATGGGGCGGTCACATGGGAGAGGCGGCGATCAGGGGCCTCTGGTCTCCGGCGGAGTCCCGGCTCCATATCAACCTTCTGGAGCTCCGGGCGATCCGATTTGCACTCAAGGCATTCCTTCCCGTTGTCAAAGGGAAGGTAGTGCAGGTGTTCACAGACAACACCACCGCCATGTGGTACTGCAACAAACAAGGCGGGGTGGGGTCGTGGACCCTCTGTCAGGAGGCTCTGCGCCTCTGGACATGGCTGGAACATCAGGGCATGTTCCTGATGGTTCAACACCTGGCAGGTTCCCTGAACGCCAGGGCGGACGAACTCAGCCGCAGGTGCATGATGGATCATGAATGGCGTCTTCACTCGGAAGTGGCGCAAGGACTCTTTCTACAGTGGGGAGAGCCTTGGTTAGATCTATTCGCCACCGAAGAGAACGCGCAATGTCAGCAGTTCTGCGCGTTGGAATTTCCAAGGCGGCACTCGCTCGGCGACGCTTTTCGTCGCGAGTGGAGTTGCGGTCTGTTGTACGCCTTTCCGCCTATACCACTTCTACCCAGAGTGTTGACGAAGATTCGGCGCGACCGTGCCCAAATCATCCTTGTGGCTCCGGACTGGGCTCGAAGAGCTTGGTATCCCGAGCTACTCAGTATGAGTGTCGATCCCCCGATCCGTCTGCCTCTTCGGGAGGATCTTCTGTCGCAGCAGCAGGGGACGGTCCTCCACCAGAACCTGTCCAGTCTCCACCTGCTTGCGTGGAGATTGAGCGGCGGCAGTTGATTCCCTTCGACTTGCCTCCCGAAGTTTGTGATGTGATTCTGGCAGCCAGGCGTCCCTCCACTAAGGTGGTATACGCCTGCAGGTGGAACAAGTTTGTGGCATGGTGCACAGCAAAGGCTGTGAATCCCCCCTCTGCCCCTCTTTCTGAGGTTCTTCTGTTCCTTCTTTCTCTGGCCCAACAGGGTTCTGCCCTGGGTACCATCAAGGGCTATCTTTGTGCCATTTCGGCCTTCCTCAGGCTTCCTGATCAGCCCTCCCTTTTCAAGTCCCATGTTGTTAACAGGTTCCTAAAAGGCATTACACACCTCTTCCCTCCTGTTCCGTTTGTGATGCCTCAGTGGGACTTGAACTTGGTTCTTACCTTTCTCATGTGCGCTCCCTTTGAGCCTCTACATAACTGTCCTCTTCGTCTTCTGACTCTGAAGACAGCCTTTCTGGTGGCCATCACCTCCACTCGGCGGGTGAGTGAGCTCCAGGCTCTATCATGCAAACCTCCCTTTGTCTGTCCATCCAGACAAGGTTGTTCTTAGGACGCGTCCGTCCTTCTTGCCAAAGGTGGTTACTGCCTTCCACATTGGGCAGACCATCACTTTGCCCACCTTCTTTCCGCCTCCTTCCAGAGAGGAAGAGAGGCTCCACCGTCTGGACCCAAAACGTGCGCTTTCCTTTTATATCAACCGCACACAACACTTCCGGGTGGATAACCAGCTCTTTGTTGGCTACGTGGGCGCCAAAAAAGGTCGGGCGGTGCCCAAGAGAACCATCTCCTGCTCGGTAACCTTGTGTATCAAAGCCTGCTATTCTTTGGCTAAGAAGGAGCCTCCTGCTGGGCTGCGTGCCCATTCCATGGGTAACGGCTGCTACCAAGGCTTTAAGCCGCGGTGTTCCGCTGCAGGATATCTGTCGGGCAGCTACGTGGGCCTCGCTGCACACGTTTACCAAGCATTACTGCCTTGACAGTCAGGTCCGGAGGGACGGCTTCTTTGGCCGTTCTGTCCTCCGGGACTTCCTTGTCTGATCTTTGTTCGCAGACCCACCACCGGGGTTGGTATTGCTGGGGTATCTATTCTAAGGTAAGGAATCTGTCACTAACGTGTCTCTTTCAGATGCACAAGTTACTAACTTGTGTAACGATATATCTGTAAGAGACAGTAGTTAGTGACAGATTCCTTGCCGCCCCACCCATCCTCCCGTTCTGCGAACTGATTTCTAGGTTTTTTTTTTGTTTTTTTAAATCTTTTTATTTTTATTAACACAGCTCAGAAGAACATATATTATTCCAGTACATCTGTGGTGTGACAATTGTAGAAAACATCATGTGACAACTCTCAGCAGGGACAGAGATCCGGGAGACCACTCTCCAGCCCAACTATGATCCATCTCAACGCCCCTCCTCTGACGGCCCAGGGCCTCTGTATCTCCTCCATGGCTCCCACACTTTTTCCCATTTTTTGGCACACCCCCTGCTCTTATATACCATCTCTTCGGCCCGTTGGCACCAATCCAGGTCCCGCTTCCAATCAATAAGCTGCGGTGGCACCTGCGCTCCCCAACTCCTTGCAATATTACGTTTAGCCACTGCTGCCGCCAGTAACAGCCATATTTCGGTGTATTTGGACCGGGTCCCTTCCCCCGTATCATGAGGAGCAGCCACTTAGGGTCCCTCGGAACCTCCTTTCCCACAACTCTGGACATAGTGTCCGTAACTCCTGCCCAGTAGGTTGATATCTCGGGGCATTCCCATAGAATGTGGAAGAAGGAACCCTCCTGCTGGCATCCCCTTCTGCAGCACCCTGATTGTAGTCTGCCCCATTTATACAATAGTGTGCAAGGATAATATGTGCGGTGTAGTATTTTAAGTTGCACCAGCCTGAATCTGGCCCTAATTGCTACCTCTCTGGGACTTTGCTGCGCCTCTAGCCACTCTTCGTCCTCCAGGGTGCCCAGGTCCACCGCCCACGCTGCCCTAAGGGATATCAGCGGGTCTGGACTGTTGTTGACCAGCTTGCGGTAAATCGTCGATGTGGGCCTCTCCGCAATCGGGTCAAGTAACAACCGGTCCTCCAGTGGGGAGTAATCTGGTATGGACACATCCCGCTGAATGTGTACTCTCAGGGTGTGGACCAGTCGGAGGTGGTGGAAACTTTGTGACGGGTGCATGTCGTATTCTTTCCGTAGGAATTCAAATGAGTGCGGGGAATCACCCTCCCAAACATCACCCAGATATTCGATCCCTATGGACCTCCAGCCCCTAAACCCCGTCAATGCTGCCACGTCTCGAAGCTGGTCACCAAGCCACAGCGGGGTCCTCCCGGTCAATTTCCGATCCCACCCAAGGAATCTGTTGGCCTCCCTCCAACATTGTACCACTACCCGTGTGTGTGTCGGCCAACTCTGCTGCATCTTTGCCGTGTATAGTAGCGACTCGCAGGCTCCCCTGCTCATGGCCATCCTGTCGACCCGATACGCCGGTTCTGAGGTGTCTGCATAGACCCAATCATTTACAACCTGTAGTTGTGACGCCCAGTAGTAAAGCTGGGTATCCGGGACTGCCAGGCCGCCATCGTAAACTCCCCTCTGAAGTTTGCGCAGCGCTATCCGGGGGACCCACCATCCCACAGTAGGGAACGGACCGCCTGAGAAATCCGCTTGAAGGAGTGCGGCGGGACCGGATAGGGCGTATTCTGAAGGCAGTATAATAACCTTGGAAGCGTGAGCATTTTAAAAAGGGCTGCACGGCCCATGAGTGTAAGCGGGAGAGAGCGCCAGTGGCTTACATCCGAGCCTAGGCGAGCGAGTTGGGGCTCCAGGTTTTTAGCCAGGAAAACCTCCCTGCTTCTTGTGATGTGGATTCCCAAGTATTTGAACCCTTCCCTGGCTATTTGTGCCTCACAACGGGGCGGAATTCGTGGCGTGGGGCCCGAGAGCGGGAAAATCACGGATTTTGACCAGTTGGTGGTATACCCAGAGTAACTGCCGAACAATTCAAGAATATGTAGGACACGGGCAAGCGAATGGTATGGCCGGGCCAGGTATAGGAGAATATCGTCCGCATAGAGGGACACCCGCTCCTCCCACCCCCTGGGGCTACGATACCCCAGATCATAGGATCTCTCCTTATCCAGTGCGCCAGGGGTTCCAGCGCCAAGGCGAATAGGAGAGGGGACAACGGGCATCCCTGTCTAGTGCCCCTTCTCAAGGGAATGGACCTGGACACCGCCCCATTGACTCTGACTCGCGCCGTGGGCCGCACATATAGCAGCCGTACCCAGCTGCAGAAGATCGGCCCGCATCCCATCCGTTGGAGGACCATAAAAAGATATGGCCACTCCATGCTGTCGAAAGCCATGGATGCGTCCAGGGCCACCGCCGTCGTCTGCACAGGCCCGGCGTCTTCTGTCATGTGGAGTACTCCGTAGAGCCTTCGTAGATTATGTCTCGTGCTCCTATGGGGCATAAACCCCGATTGGTCCACGTGGACTAGGTCCGTGATGACCGGTATCAAGCGCTTCGCCAAGGCCTTGGCGAGCACCTTTGCCTCCATATTTATTAGTGAAATCGGGCGGTATGACTCGCACCGATCCGGGGTTTTCCTGCTTTATGGATGGTCACAATTGTGGCCTCCCGTTGATCTGGGGAAGCCGCCCCACCTCCCTCGCCTCATTGAACATCCGAAGCAAGGGAGGCAGCACCACCGCCGCCTGTCGTTTATAAATTTCAACTGGCAGTCCATTTGGCCCAGCCGCCTTTCCCGACTGCAGGGCATTTAAGGCCGCACCCAGTTCCTCCTCCGTGAGGTCCGCCTCTAGCTTATCACGTGCCTCCGGAGATAGCACGGGCAGCGCAAAGTCTCGTAGAAACTCCGCACAGTCCGATTCAGTCCGAGTGCTTACCGGTGAGTATACCTGCTCAAAGTGGACTGCAAATGCCTCTGCTATATCCCCGCTTGTGGAGCACCAGGCTCCCGATTTATTCCAGACACCTGCTACCCATGAGCGTTCCCTGTCTCTGCGCTCCAGCCACGCCAGTAGCTTCAGTCCCTTATCGCCCACATCATATAAGCGATGCTGGGTAGCTAGCGCATAGGCTCGCGCTTCCCTCTCCGCTATCGCCCTCAGGTCCTTTTGCTTTAGAGCTAGTTCGTGCCGCCGGTCCGCCGACTCTGTCAGCGCGGGGTCGCGCTCTAACGTTCCCACCTCCCGCTCTAGCTGGCGCATCTGTAGGGCCTCCTCTTTCTTCTGTCCTCCTATTAATGCCTGCGCCTGTCCTCGTAGAACCACTTTATAGGCTTCCCACGTAATAATCTGGGAGTCGACGGATCCCTGGTTCTCCTCAAAGTATAGTTTAGAGCCCTCTCTGAGCTTAGCACTCAATTCCGGGTCTCGCAGACGCCAGGAGTCTAGTCTAGGACAGGGGGCCCTGTTCACCACCGGTCCCCTCAGGAAGACACACCCTGGTGAGTGGTCCGAGATCCCACGTGCCATGTGCCTGGCGTCCATAAAATCCCCCAGCTGTGGAAGCCGGGTGAAAAAGTGGTCGATCCTAGAGAAAGTCCCGTGCCTGGCCGAGTAGAAGGTGTATTCCCTATGTTGAGGGTTATGTGCCCGCCAAATATCGCCAAGACCGAGGGCTGCGACAAAGCCCGCCAGTCCCCGTTCTTCTCGTGCCACCGTCCGCGGACTGGAGCGGTCCACTGATGGGTCCATTACGGCATTGGTGTCCCCCCCAAGGATAAGGGTTCCCGAGGGAGATCTGCCAGGAAACCCCCAGTTTAGGAAGAAAAGTAGAGTGGAGGCCCGGGGGAAGGTAGCAGGAGCAAAAAACCAGTGACCGTCCCTCCCAGGTACCCCCGGCCGCCACAAAGCATCCTGTGCTGTCCGCCCATGTACCCGTTATTACCAATGGCAGTGTGGTGCGTACCAATATTCCCACCCCGCGAGCACTTGTAGTGTAGCCCGCGTGTGTCACCATCTTGTAACCAAATCGGTCTAGGGCCCTACATCTATTACCCAGAAGGTGTGATTCCTGGATCAACACTACGTCCGGCATATGTCGCTTCAGGTGTTGCAGGACTAGAGTGCGCTTAATTTTATCCCCCAGGCCGTTTACATTCCAGGTCCACACCTGCAAACTGACTGGGTCACCCATTATCCCGGGGTGGTGGCTGTTGTTGTGTGTCTCCCTCTCTTCCTCCCCCGCTGCAGTGTCTAGTATGTAGTGCCACAGATTATCGCTATGCTGATTCTGAGCTAACACCCATGTCCCCCCAACAATAAACAAAGCAAACACCCCCCACTCCCCCCGCCCTGCGACCCTGCTAGGTGAGCCCCCAACCTCCCACCCTCGGAACTGGCAGAGTGCCTGTCGCCCCATAGCAGAAACACAAACAATAGTGTGAGGTTGTGTGCCTACAGCCAGCATGGAGATAGTTATTTCCAGTGATTACCATAATTGCCCCTATATCAATGCTCTGCTTCTCACTGTGGGGCCATGTCACAACCCCCCCCCCGTCCCCCCCAGTCGCTCAATCGCCCCATTGGGCTGTAATAGAGACACGCGTCTCTCCCCCGCCCCCCCATATCCACCAAAGCACATCTAATGCCAGGTCGCCATGGTCCGAGGCAGAACCGTCCGTCTCCTGAGATGGCCTTTCATAGTCATGTAGCCCCACCCATTGTCACTTATCTGACGGCTGCTCTGGTCTCTGGCCGCTTGATTTCCTCCAGTCATCTGACTCCAACTCGGTTCGGTGCTCAGGTCGCTCCGACCTATCTCGCCTGCTCACAGTGCGCCACCCCTCAAGCCAGTCGCTGGCCTCCTCTGGCCTGTCGAAGAAGTGGACTTTCCCACCATCAAGGATCTTGAGCTTGGCAGGAAATAACATCATGTATTTTACGCCTTGCTCTCGAAGAGCTCTCTTGACTCCATCGAAGGAGCGCCGCATGCGCTGGACCTTGAGTGTGAAGTCCGGAAAAAGCGAATTGTGGCGTTGTCTAAGTGGAGGTCTCCTGCCGTCCGTGCGGCTTGTAGGATGGCGTCTCTGTCCCGAAAGTTGAGAATCCGGGCAATAATAGTACGCGGCGGCGCCCCGGTTTTGGTTTGCCTCCCAGCGCTCTATGGGCCCGTTCCACCGAGAAGAAGTTCGACAGGCGTTTGGGCTTTAAATGATTAAGGATCAGGTCTTCGACAAACCAGTCTACCGAAGGGCCTTCCATGCCCTCCGGCACCCCCACCAGGCGTACGTTATTGCGTCGGGCCCGGCCTTCCTGATCCTCGAGGCGCGCGTAGATGTCGTCTTGATTTTTGGTGAGGGAAGCCACCTGCTCCTCCAGCCGTTTAGTCTTAGCTTGCAGGCTGCCAATGCCAGTCTCCGCTTCCGAGACCTTCTCTGACATTTTTCGGAAGTCCGCCCGCAGGAGGTTAACCTCTTCTGTCACTGAGTCTAACTTGGGCTCAAGGGTGCCTCGAAAGTCCCTGATGGCCTTCATGATGTCTTTAAGTGAGGGGTCGGGGTCCCCATCTTCCGCACCCTGCGGGCCTCCTCCTGTCGCGTCGTCGTCGCGGCTCATGGCTACCGTGTACTTATCTATTTGGTTTGCCTGGCCGGGACCGGGTGGCCTGGTGCGGCCCATGCCGGCGCTCGCAGCGGTCCGTCACCTGTGTCTTCCCAGTCGGGTGGGCCGTCCGCTGGCTCGTCTTACCGCCGGTCGCTGTCCGGAGGCCCCTGCTGTCGTACAATCAGCGTCTTGTCTGCGCCCACGCCCCCTCTTTTGCTAGATGTAGGCCTTGGATCTAGGCCCAGGCTCCGCGTGGCCGCCTGGTTCCAACTGGTCGCCGCGCTCTTAATGATTGTAGGTCAGGTTAAGTGTATTGATTCCTCCCCCTCAGAGGCGAGATGAGGTCGATCAGGGTCCGGTCTCCACTCACCGGCCCCGGGTCCCCACAACAGCCTGATCGCAACGCAAGGGGACAGCGCATATGATCGCCGCCAGCGTCCAGCCGGTAATGATTGCAGTGGAGCGACCCACCTCCGGAAGCTCCCCTGGGCCTCAGCACTTCAGCCGGGGGATGATCAGTGTCTCCCCGTCGGGACCGTCGCACTTCCGCCTCGTGATCCAGAAGGCAGGCCTGCCTCCACGGGGCCACAAACGCACTTTTGCCGCACCAGTACGGCCCCCCGCTCTCAGGCGGTGCACCAGGCAGCTCTCTTGTCGGTCCGCACTCCGCACCCGCAGCTCTCCTCAGACATGGGGGGGGGTGCCGCAACCCCGCCGCCTTTGGTGTTGTGTCCCGGGGGTCAACTCACCCCGTCGCGTCTGTGCCTCGCAGTCAGGGCTCTCCGCAGGTCCGGCAGTCTCCGCTCACCGCCCCGCAGTGGCCGCCATTTTGAGGGTCGGGGCCGTCCGGCGAGTCGAGTCTCCGAGTCGCCTCCAGTGGCTACCGGGGCTATTTCTACGCCGCAGACTGCGGCCGCACCTTTCCGATGTCCCTCGGTGCGATCAGGTGCCCCACAGCGTGCCGGATAATGACGGATGTCGGGCAGTGATCGTCGGCTGTTAGCGCAGCTCTATTAGCCTGCGGCCATCTTCTGCGGCTGCAAGCCACGCCCCCGATTTCTAGGGTTAAGAACATCCCTTTCAGGGCCCTAGTATTTTTCAGACACCTATGTCAGCTTCTTGCATGGCTCTGCGTTCCTGGCGCGGAAAGTCGTGTACAGAACTGACGTCAGCGCGCAGGGGCGGCGCCTAAGTACTGCCCGCGACGTCATCCCGGCGATCACGACGCCCGGCGACGGACGCGGAGCCGCACGGCGACGCCTACCGACGCGCAAGGGTACTGCTACGCAAAAACTTTCCGGATCCAGCCTGACGCCTGGGGATATTCTAAGGTAAGGAATCTGTCACTAACTACTGTCTCTTACAGATATATCGTTACACAAGTTAGTAACTTGTGCATCACCATCCCGTCAGAGGAATGGGAGAAAGATCCCATGAATCAGATCAGAGACCAACTTTATTATCATGAAAACAAATTATACATACCAACTGTTGCATTGCAACGACAACTATTGCTCTGGTGCCACAATAGTTCACTGGCCGGACATCCTGGGAGCAACAAGACCCTCAAAACCTGTCAGAGATGGTTTTGGTGGGAAGAAATGGCTAAAGATGTTACAGCTTTTGTCAATTCGTGTTCCACCTGTGCCCGACAAAAAGCATCACATTGTGCTCCGGCAGGGTTGTTAAGAACCACTGCTATTCCCCCTGGCATTCCATTAGCATGGATTTCATTACAGATCTCCCTCGAAGTCAAGGATACAACACCATATTCGTATTGGTAGATATGTTAACCAAGATGGCACACTTTGTCCCTTTGAAGAAATTACCCTCATCCAAAGAATCTGAAAGAGACACGTTAGTGACAGATTCCTTACCTTAGAATATCCCCAGGCGTCAGGCTGGATCCGGAAAGTTTTTTGCGTAGCAGTACCCTTGCGCGTCGGTAGGCGGCGTCGTGCGGCTCCGCGTCCGTCGTCGGCGTCGTGATCGCCGGGATGACGTCGCGGGCAGTACTTAGGCGCCGCCCCTGCGCGCTGACGTCAGTTCTTCTTTTTCCGCGCCAGTAAGCGCAGATCCGGGAAGAGCAGTGCCCTAGTCACTTTTTGACTATCTTTTTGTGAAATTTTTCACTGTTTTCTTCAACGAGTCTTCACGACTCCTAAGGTGTCGTAGGGATGCCCGGCTTTAAGCCCTGCGAGGAATGTGGTCGTATGATGTCCATCACGGACCCCCACCTCGAGTGTCTCTTCTGTCTCGGCCGAGACCACGACACGAAGTCGTGCCCTGACTGCCGGAAACTTCATCCGAAGGCTTTGCGAGAGCGGTCTCGAAAGCTCCTTGAAGTCCGGCAGTCGGCTCCGCGCCGCACCAAGCCCCGGTCCCGGGAGAGGTCGAGGAGCCGGACGCGGAGTCCCCGCCGTTCGTCGGAATCCAAGTCTTCGCGCTCCTCCGGTGAGTCGAAGCACAAGAAGTCTAGCGGCGTCATCGCTCTAAGACTTCGCCTCGCCGGTCGCGCGACTCGGCTGAGGTCCCTGTCGGCACCGTCCCCCCCGCCCCGGACGTGCCTGTCGAGTTGCCCCCGCATTACCCGTCCCTACCCGGGTTCGGGGGCGACTCCGGCCGAATACAGAAATTCCTGTCGGCCATGGCCCGCCTCTTCGGGCCTCAAGGTCCCTCCGGTGCGCCTTCGGGCCCCGCGGGCCTGATGGGGTTGCTCCGGCGTCGCCGTCGACTCCGGTCCCGGCGTCGCCTGTCCCACCAGCCTTCGTCCCGGCCTCGGCTCCGGCCCCGGCCTCGACCCCGGTTCCGGTGGTGCCGCAACCCCATCGACGCCGGTTGACCTAACCACGCCTCCGCCGACGCCGATGTCCCCGGTGCCGTTTCCGACGCCGTCCGGGGCTCCGGGCGGCGTCGTTCCCCGGTTCTCCCGGGTCCGGACATGGAGCCGGACCGGCGTCGCCCGACGCCGGTTCCGGCGCCGATGAGACCTTGGGTCCCTTATGTCCCTCCTCCTCCATATTTTCAACCTGAGGAGGACCAGGAGAGCTGGGAGGGGTCTGGCGACCCTCTCACACAACAGTGCGAGTTTGACCCGGACTGGGTTGAGGAACTTGGGGATGCCAGTGGGCTGGATACCTCCCCCGACTCTGGCATGCTGTCTCCTCCCGTGGCAACGGAGGAGGGGGCTAATTTTGCAACGGTGTTGCGTAGAGCTGCTGGAGCCTTAAATCTCCAGTTGCCTACAGTGGCCGTCAGGACTAACCTCCTGACTGAAGTGCTTCAGCCGGCGGCCTCCTCTTCGGAGCCTGTGCTGCCGTTCAACGATGCACTCACTGACGTTCTTTTGGGTGCCTGGTCCAAACCCACCACAGGGGCTCCTGTGGATAGGAACGTGGCCCGACGCCATCGCCCGGCTCCGGGCGACCCCCTGTTTCTCTCCCAACACCCCACCCCTGAGAGCTTGGTTGTCCAAGCCTCTGCCTCCCAAACAGCCTTCCCTACCGCCCCTCCGGATAGGGAATCCAAGCGCCTGGATCACTTTGGGAAGAAGGCTTTCTCTTCCTCCAGTGCTGGCTTGCGGTCTGTTAATACCGCTTGCCTCTTGGGCCGATACACCCACTCCCTGTGGGATTCGGTGGCTGATGTTTTGCCGCAGTGTTCTGAGGAGGTCCAGACACTGCTTACCCGCGCTATTGCGGAAGGGCGTGATGCGGCTAAATATACCATCCGCTGTGGCCTTGATACCGCCGACTCGCTGGGCAGATCGCTTGCAACGACGGTGGCGCTGCGTCGCCACGCCTGGCTGAGAACCACTGGTTTTCAGGGGATGTCCAGAATACTCTCATGGACATGCCCTTTGATGGAGTCGGTCTTTTTGGTTCGAAGGCAGACCATGCGCTGGAGCGTTTCAAGGACTCACGGGCTACTGCTAAGTCCCTGGGCCTTGCTGTTGTGCGCCCTCCGCAAACGTCTGCTTTTCGCCCCTTTCGTGGCCACGGAAGGGGTGCCCAGTCACGTCCACAGCCCGGCCAACGGCCCGCGCAGCAAGCGCCTTCGCGTGGCCGAGGGCGTGGATACCGCCGTGGCGGTTCGGGCAACCAGCGTGCGGGTCAGGCCACCACCTCCAACCCGTCCGCGGCCTCCAAGCCCTCCTAGTCCCTCCTTTCAGGTGCACAGCACGCCAGTCGAGGGCAGGGTCCGCCATCACCTTCACCACTGGCGTCCCATCACCTCGGACAAGTGGGTCTTGGACATTGTCCGAAGGGGCTACTCCCTCCCCTTCGAGACCACCCCCAGCCATGCCACCTCAATTCCACCGCATGTCAGGGGATCACTTGGTGCTTCTACAGAAGGAAGTCACGGCCCTCTTGGCCAAGAGGGCCATCGAGCATGTTCCGACCCCAGAAGTAGGGCGTGGTTGCTACTCCCACTACTTTCTGGTGCCCAAAAAGGACAAGGAGGACATGCGTCCTATCTTGGACCTCCGGAACGTCAATCGCTTCCTCCGGAAGGAGAAGTTCAAGATGCTCACCCTAGCTCAGGTCTTGACTGCCCTCGACCCCGGAGGCTGGTTGGTAGCGTTGGACTTGCAGGACGCCTATTTCCACATCCCTGTCCTGCCGGCCCACCGGCGTTACCTTCGGTTCACGGTAGGCCTCGAGCATTTTCAGTTCACCGTGCTCCCCTTTGGCCTTACCAGTGCCCCTCGGGTGTTCACGAAAGTGATGGCGGTGGTCGCAGCTCATCTGCGCCGGGCAGGGGTTTCAGTCTTCCCCTACCTCGACGACTGGCTGCTGAAGGCGGGCTCGTCCCAGGCAGTCGTCTCCCACCTCCAGACTACGGCCGAACTCCTGCACTCGCTGGGGTTCTCCATCAATGTGCCAAAGTCGCATCTGATTCCTTCTCCACAGCTCCTTTTCATCGGAGCAGTTCTGGACACGACGCAGTTTCGGGCCTATCCTCCCGAACGGCGAGTCCGGGATATTCAGGCTATGATTCCGATCTTTCAGCCTTTATCCTGGGTTTCGGTACAGATGACCCTGAGGCTGCTGGGCCTCATGGCCTCCTGCATCCTGCTGGTCACTCATGCCAGATGGCATATGCGGGCTCTGCAGTGGGACCTGAAGTTCCAGTGGGCGCAGCACCAGGGCGACCTGTCCGATCACGTCCAGATCTCGGAGGGGACTGCAACACAGTTGCAGTGGTGGCTCTCGAACCGGCAATGGGTCATGGGCAGATCCCTCTCCCTTCCCCAGCCAGAGCACACAGTTGTGACGGACGCGTCCCTTCTGGGATGGGGCGGTCACATGGGAGAGGCGGAGATCAGAGGCCTCTGGTCTCCGGCGGAGTCCCGGCTCCATATCAACCTTCTGGAGCTCCGGGCGATCCGACTTGCACTCAAGGCATTCCTTCCCTCTGTCAAAGGGAAGGTAGTGCAGGTGTTCACAGACAACACCACCGCCATGTGGTACTGCAACAAACAAGGCGGGGTGGGGTCGTGGACCCTTTGTCAGGAGGCTCTGCGCCTCTGGACATGGCTGGAACATCAGGGCATGTTCCTGGTGGTTCAACACCTGGCAGGTTCCCTGAACGCCAGGGCGGACGAACTCAGCCGCAGGTGCATGATGGATCACGAATGGCGTCTTCACTCGGAAGTGGCGCAAGGACTCTTTCTACAGTGGGGAGAGCCTTGGTTAGATCTATTCGCCACCGAAGAGAACGCGCAATGTCATCAGTTCTGCGCGTTGGAATTTCCAAGGCGGCACTCGCTCGGCGGCGCTCCGTCACGAGTGGAGTTGCGGTCTATTGTACGCCTTTCCGCCTATACCACTTCTACCCAGAGTGTTGAAGAAGATTCGGCACGACCGGGCCCAAGTCATTCTTGTGGCTCCGGACTGGGCTCGAAGAGTTTGGTATCCCGAGCTACTCAATATGAGCGTAGATCCCCGATCCGTCTGCCTCTTCGGGAGGATCTTCTGTCGCAGCAGCAGGGGACGGTCCTCCACCCGAACCTGTCCAGTCTACACCTGCTTGCGTGGAGATTGAGCGGCGGCAGTTGATTCCTTTCGACTTGCCTCCCGAAGTTTGTGATGTGATTCTGGCAGCCAGGCGTCCCTCCACTAAGGTGGTATACGCCTGCAGGTGGAACAAATTTGTGGCATGGTGCACAGCAAAGGCTGTGAATCCTCTTTCTGCCCCTCTTTCTGAGGTCCTTCTGTTCCTTCTCTCTCTGGCCCAACAGGGTTCTGCCCTGGGTACCATCAAGGGTTATCTTTGTGCTATCTCGGCCTTCCTCAGGCTCCCTGATCAGCCCTCCCTTTTCAAGTCCCCTGTTGTTAACAGGTTCTTAAAAGGCATTACTCACCTCTTCCCTCCTGTTCCGTTTGTGATGCCTCAGTGGGACTTGAACTTGGTTCTTACCTTTTTAATGTGCGCTCCCTTTGAGCCTCTACATAACTGTCCTCTTCGTCTTCTGACTCTGAAGACAGCCTTTCTGGTGGCCATCACCTCCGCTCGGCGGGTGAGTGAGCTCCAGGCTCTATCTTGCAAACCTCCCTTTCTGTCTGTTCATCCAGACAAGGTTGTTCTTCGGACGCGTCCGTCCTTCTTGCCAAAGGTGGTTACTGCTTTCCACATTGGGCAGACCATCACTTTGCCCACCTTCTTTCCGCCTCCGCATCCTTCCAGAGAGGAAGAGAGGCTCCACCGTCTGGACCCAAAACGTGCGCTCTCTTTCTATATTGACCGCACAAAACACTTCCGGGTGGATGACCAGCTCTTTGTTGGCTACGTGGGCGCCAAAAAGGTCGGGCGGTGCACAAGAGGACCATCTCCCGCTGGGTTACCTTGTGCATCAAGACCTGCTATTCTTTGGCTAAAAAGGAGCCTCCTGTTGGGCTGCGTGCCCATTCCACCAAGGCAACGGCTGCTACCACGGCCTTGGGCCGCGGTGTTCCGCTGCCGGTTATCTGTCAGGCAGCTACGTGGGCCTCGCTGCACACGTTTACAAAGCATTACTGCCTTGACAGTCAGGTCCGGAGGGACGGCTTCTTTGGCCGTTCTGTCCTCCAGGACTTCCTTGTCTGATCTTTGTTCGCAGACCCACCACCGGGGTTGGTATTGCTGGGGTATCTATTCTAAGGTAAGGAATCTGTCACTAACATGTCTCTTTCAGATGCACAAGTTACTAACTTGTGTAACGATATATCTGTAAGAGACAGTAGTTAGTGACAGATTCCTACCGCCCACCCATCCTCCCGTTCTGCGAACTGATTTCTAGGGTTAAGGACATCCCTTTCAGGGCCCTAGTATTTTTCAGACACCTATGTCAGCTTCTTGCATGGCTCTGCGTTCCTGGCGCGGAAAGTCGTGTACAGAACTGACGTCAGCGCGCAGGGCGGCGCCTAAGTACTGCCCGCGACGTCATCCCGGCGATCACGACGCCGACGACGGACGCGGAGCCGCACGACGCCGCCTACCGACGCGCAAGGGTACTGCTACGCAAAAAACTTTCCGGATCCAGCCTGACGCCTGGGGATATTCTAAGGTAAGGAATCTGTCACTAACTACTGTCTCTTACAGATATATCTTTACACAAGTTAGTAACTTGTGCATTAGTGCATATTTTCCTAGAAACTGTACTCAGATTACATGGCCTTCCTTCTGTTATCGTTTCTGACAGAGGGGCTCAATTTGTGTCCAAATTTTGGCAAGGCATGTGTAAGGCGCTGGGAATAGATCACAGGCTATCCACAGCTTATCATCCCCAAACCGATGGTCAAACCGAAAGAACTAACCAGACCTTGGAGCAGTATTTACGTTGCCTATTAGCCACAATCACAAGTGACTGGTCCCGAGCCCTTCCTCTGGCTGAATTTGCATATAACAACTCCACACATTCTTCTACTGGTGTGTCCCCTTTCTTTTTTACACTGGCACAGCACCCTAAATTCTTACCTATCTCTCTTCCCTCAGAATTAGAGGGTATCCCTGCCCTCAAAGACCATCATGAAGTTCTTTTGTCCATTTGGGAAAATGCAAAGAAAGAATTACAATGAGCTAAGGAAGCCATGAAACTGCAGGCTGATAAACACAGACGCCCTGAACCTGCTTATCAAATAGGAGACAAGGTGTGGTTATCGACTAGAAATTTGAGATTGAGAGGCCCTAGGAAATTGCAACCTAGATACATAGGTCCTTACTTGGTAAAAAAGGTAATTACACCAGTTACAGTACACCTGCAGTTGCCCGACGATATGCAGATACACCCTGTGTTTCATTGCTCCTTAATCAAAAGATACGTACCCCCTCTAGTCCCTGAGAAACCACCTCCCCCAATAACCATAGAGGGTGAAGAAGAATATGAAGTAAACACAGTTTTAGATTCCCGCAGATACAGAGGTAAAATACAGTATCTCATTGATTGGGTGGGCTATGCCCCTGAGGATAGGTCCTGGGAACCGGCTGAGAATGTTCGCGCCCCTGTTTTGATTCGCAGATTTCATGCACTCCATCCTTCCAAACCTCGCCCCGGGAATAGGCCTTTGGGTGGGAGAACTGTTAGGGTTCCAGCAGCAGGTGACATAGTTTGAGAACGTGAGAAATGTCAATACCTTAATGCATGATCTATTTCCTCGTTAGTTCACTGAGTTTGTTCTTTTGTGACGACCCCTAACTCTCATAAGAGGCCGTCTCACCCCGTAGCCGATGCTTGGCTTACTATCCCTGACTAGTGACCACGCCCCCTCCGTGCTCTGATCGAGTACCTGTTCGTCGTGGGTTGATTCCTGCTATCCGTACTGTGCATTCCTTTCCCGATTCATCATGGGCACTTTTGGAAACCCCCCAGAAGTTCTGTTTCCCCCTGTGGACCCAGTGCCCTCTGAAGGCGTGTGCATCACTTCTACTTTCTCCGTAGAGCGCGAGCGCGGCTGACCCGCTCCTTCCCCCAACGGAGCCGGCCAGCGCACCATGCCACCTTCTACGGCTTCCCACTCCCGAGAGCGTGTGCACCGCTGATCCGCTCCTTTCCCCTACGGAGCCGGCTAGCGCGCCACGCCGTCTTCTGTTCGTTCCCTCCCCTGAGATCGTGTGCGTCGCTGATCCGCTCCTTTTCCTCCTACGGAGCCGGCCAGCGCGTCACGCCACCTTCTGCATACTCACACTCCTGAGAGTGTGTGCGCCGCTGATCCGCTCCTTTCCCCTCCGGAGCCGGCCAGCCCGCTACGCTTAGGACCCTTTTTTTAAAAATTGTATTATTTTTGCGAGTTGAAGGTAGTGCTGCTCCGCTCCTCTTGATTCCGTGGAGACGGTCAGTACGCCTTAGGTTTCTCGTACCCCTTATATTCTGGTGGACTCTCACTCTTTTGGGTAACACCCAACGTAACCTTGAATGACTGTGGGTGTGAGTGGTTGTTTTTGGCGTCCCTTAGTTGCTCATTTTCCCAGTAGTCACCTCATACGTCCTTCCTGGTCTATCGCTAGATCCGCCATTGTCTGATTTCTTACGACGCTGGGAAATTCCAAGAGATACTGGGACACTCCAGCTGGTAAGTGAACTGTAATTAATAGGCAATGACATGCATTAATGTTCTTGACTTGTGCTTAATTCATGAAGAGTAAAGTCAGTCATATTTGTTACTTTTTTTGTTGTTTAGCACTCTGTTGAACCAGCTCCCTACTACAACGTTACATGGTATCATCTTTGGGGAAAGAGTGGTGGTCACTCTGAGTTATTCCCCTCACTTTTGGCGAGCAACGTCTTGTGAGCGAGTCACTATACCTCCTCCAGGAGTTGTCTAAAAGCGTGGGGACAAGCTTCTTCGCTCCTGTGGAATCTCACGTGGACCAGACTGGAGTTAGGCTTCAGTCGCGACATACAAGAGCCAAATGTTGGCTTTGGTGGAATGTCAGATTTTGTCCTCCTGTTATCAGCCCCTCAAACCATGTTCTAGGGTCAGTAAGGCTAGGTTACTTCATTAGAGGGTTCAACAGGTGGCTGATAAGTTGTGAGAATGCTGCAAACTTCATTTTCTTCCTCAGTCAAACTCTAAAAAGCCAGGCAATGATTGAAAGCTAGTATTAAAATCTGCTACAATTAAGACAGCTGGAATTTAGAGTATAATTATCATAGTCTGACACAGTATTATGCACTAGCAATCTGGTATGTGAGCTCTTATTCTGTTCAGTGGATCACATCTGTTGAAGGTCGTTAAATGTGATAACTTTGGTCTAGAGTGAAATAAAATGTGCTGTATATCCCTGGAATGTTCATGAACAACCTTTATGCAGCAATTTAAGGTCATGTTTTGCCAAATTAATTAGCCCCAGTGGTCTTCCCTCTCTGTGATGGTAAACCTGGTACACCTATACATATAAAGCCCTGGAAATAAACTGGGTCCACCTACTGTGTGTGTGTTTAATATACTTGTACCACACTGAGTCAAGACATTTTCTTGCTAGACCAGCAATATTCCAAGACAAAATGTAAAATTTGTTTAGACTTTTACCTTGCTGAACTGGCATCTTAAAAATACCATCTAGAGAAAGGGAGCATTAGTCAACAAAACATCATCAGTACCAGCAGTTACTGTTGAAGTAAATGCCACAGTATTTCAGTAGTGTTTATTGTTAAAATATAGGTGAAGACACTTGCTTTACACTAGACATTTTCAGATTATTGAATCCTTTGGAAAGTAGCTACAGATATGAGGAAACAGCAGAGACTTTGTATAGAGTGAATGAACTGACAAATCTGGTTTGGTTTATCAGCGTTGTTTGATTTATCAGCGTTGTTTGATTTGTGAATCTATTTAAAAAAATGAATCATAGCATTGTGTTGTACTGCAGCATCTGCATAGCTCTTCATAACCCTGAGGGTGGTGTAAGGCGCTTCGCTTTCTTGAGGCATCTGAGTGTCATTTTGGTGTGTATGGTTAAAAGGATGTTGAATACAACATTATATCTTACTTCAGCCATGTAGGATTCACATGCATTCTGGCAATAGAAAGCGAACGCAGAGTCCAAGGGAAAATAAGTACATGGGAAAGAGATGTGGCCCAAGGGCCAGAGCTACTGACTCGGGAACTGGGCAACCAAGTTCGTGTCCCAGCCTCGGCTCAACATCTTGTGATTCCGGGCAAATCATGTATTCTTCCCATGCCTAACGCAAAATTATTTTGACCTCGTATAATGTAACTGGTACTCTTGTAAAGCCCTCCAATACCTTTGGGCCAGGTTTGCACTAATCGTTACTGCAAAAAAAAAAAAAAAGACGTGTTTTTGTGAGGCTATGGAAGCCGAACATTTCTGCCTTTGCAAGCCTGGAAAAGGAATAGATTCATCAGATTTAAGCCTGTGCAGTCGCTGTGAAAGCACTCCAGAGGCGAGTGATGCTAATATGGAAGAAAGAGCGCTGATGAGCTGCACACACAGACCACCTCATTCTGTCAATATAGAGCACTGGATTTTTAAAAGCCCTCACCTGTGCTGGCAGGTTGTTTTATCTGTTTTTTTCTATTTTAGACAGTACGCAGCTGTGGGAGTAACCCAATTGAAGTCGCAAATAGCGCTTTTTTCAGTCCTAGATAGACACAGAGCACTTAACACTTTATCTAGAGAATGGCTGTAATTATGGGTCAAACTTTCTCGGTTGAGGAAGTAGAGAGGATCTTAGCATCCACATTCCCTTTTGAAGGGACCAGCAATACAGACACTGGTGTAGACATTAAGGATTGGGATGAACTTACCACTCTAAAAAAGACTCCAATCAAAACCATGATCCATGGAATTGTGATGTCTGAGTACCTGAGAGAGAATGCGGCACCACAAGGGCTCATTGTATTAAATGAACCATTTATCTTTTAACATGACAAAACCTTTAAAAAGGATTGGTCGTTAATCTCGTGCTATTGCACACGCGACTGGCTGATCCTCATTAAGGTAACGGCAGTCCACCTAACATAGATACTCAGTACAGAGATTCATATCATAGAATTTTGCAGCGTGAATCTTTCTGGATTCACTATGCTGTGCATTATTCCGCCATCTTGTAATTGGGCCCGGAATCGTATTTTCTCTCCTTTTTTTTTTTTTTTTTTTCGTGGCCCAGGTGGGCGGCGACGTCCCACCATTTGGTGTCTTTCGTGACGGCGCGCTTCCTGCGGAAGCTCCCACCTTTGGTCGCCATCTTCAGATTCTTTTTTTCGCCGTTGGGTCTGAATTGTTGCCGAAGAGTTCCAGAAGTTTTGGAAGAGGAATCAAGGAAAATCGAAGAAAAACGACGAAAATCAGTTTCAACTACACCGGACTACAGGTCAAGTAACCGGGACGACGAGGGAGAAGGTTTACGACCTAGATCTCGACGTTCTACAAAGAATGCGCTCGCAGGGGGCTCCCTGAGCGCGGGTATGGACAAAACACCATTCAAGTTTTGCACCAACTGCCACCACAAGTACGCCCAGAAGGACCAGCATCCAGTCTGCAACCTCTGCTTGCCGCTCGACCACAGCAGCGAAGACTGCAACGCGTGCTCGGCGTTTACACCCAAGACCCTCCGAGTTGAGGGAGAGGCAGAGCAGGGCGAACCACAACATGCAGGGGCAGGGACCACCTCCATCGCTCCGAGACCTGGGCCTCTCCAGTGGAGAGGAGGACAACATCGCCGAAGGACCGGGGGACTGCGCAGTCATCGAGGTCCATAAGAAAACGTCGAAGGAGGTAAGGGAGTCGTCGACCCCTAAACACTCGAGCGACACTCGAAAGGGTGAAGCTAAAGCCCCGAGCGACACTCGTAGAAGTGAAGCTAAGTCCTCGAAGGGAGCATTGCTGCCGAAACATTCGACGAAGGCAACCGCAACCAAGGACAGTCAGCCGAGCGGATCCTTCGAAAAGGACTCCCAATCGCCAAGAGCCCTCGAAAAACCAAGGGCGTCGAAGGTTGCCCCCGAAAAGGACACCTCGGCGCCGAGAAAGGAAGGGCAGACATCGTCGTAGACATCGGCCCCGAAGAGAGCCGCTCCAGCCCTCGACGCCGAACAGGCACACGAGATGGAGAGGAAGAAGAGGAGGCTCGAGGCCGAAATGGCGAGCATCCTGCAGCGGAAGAAGGAATTCGACCACAAGATGAGCCAAAACTCCATCCCGTCGAGACCCGCGCTCAAGGTCGAAATAGACGACGAGGACGCCGAACCGCCGAAAACCCCCGAACCGGTCGAGGAACAGGGGGACGAAGACTATTATTTCGAGGGAGAAGGCGACGAAGATCTGCAATCCTACCGGGACTCGACGTCCTCGGAGGCACAAGACCTGGAATGGCAAGACCTCGACGCAGAATCGCCGGAAGAAGGGGTAGACACTTACCCTTCGAGGCCCTCGCCGTCAGACGACATTGGGGTCTACAACATGGTCGTCCAAAAGGCTGCACAAACCTATAGAGTAAAAATGGAAGAGGAGAAGCCCAAGGCATATTTCCTCCTGGAGACTCTACTGCCTCAACAAACCAGGAGCCAATTCCTACCCATGCTCCCTAGTGTGCTGGATCAAGGAAGAGAGGCCTTTAGGGAACCAGCAGTATGCAAGGCTGTGACTCCAAGAACGGAGAAGAAGTATAAACATTCTTCACAGGACCCTGCATACATACAAGGATCAGTGCCAGCCGACTCCATAATTACAGCAACGGCTAGGAAGAGGGCCAATGTGCCCACTAATGCCGGACCACCTCCAGACAAGGAGAGTAGGAGGATGGATCTTACAGGGAGAAAGGTGGAGAGAAATGCGGCCATCCATTGGCGCATCGCAAACTCCAAAGCCCTGATCATCTGATAGACATCTAGCCGCAGATTCCTTAACTTAGAATATCCCCAGGCGTCAGACTGGATCCGGAATTTTTTTTGCGTAGCAGTACCTCTGCGCGCCAGGGGGCGGCGCTGCCGCCTGGCACCGCCCTGACGTTGTCCCCGGACATGACGTCAGTGGAGCTATATGGGACCCCCCTGGCGCGCTGACGTCAGTTTCCTTCTTTTCCGCGTTCCAACGCGGATCCGGGATTCAGCTGTTCCTCTGGCCTGTTTTTCTTCAGGCCCTTTTTTCGACGTCCTTTGGCGTCGGGGAACAGTGTGCGATGCCTTCGGGCTTTAAATTGTGCGAAACTTGTTTGCGTCAGATGTCGGCGTCGGACCCGCACGCCATTTGTATGTGGTGTCTTGGGTCGCACCATGACTCCGTGGAGTGTGACGCCTGCCGGCAGATGCGCCCGAAGTCCCTACGGGAGCGTCGGATGAAGCTCTTAGCCAACTGGATTACCCGCACGGCGTCTCCCCGACGTTCTCCAGTTGGGTCTTCTCTCCGCGTCCGCTCCCGATCCCGCGAACGTCGCTCTACAGATGAGTTGAAGAAAAAGTCACGGAAGTCGAGGTCCTCGCCTCCACGTGACGATGGGGGCCATGGTTCCCGTTCCCACACGGAGCCGTGCACCCCGGAGTCAGCCTCCCTTTACCTGCCCTTTCCGGGTACTGGCGCGACTCGGCCCTAGATGGAAGCCTACTACAAGGCTCTGCACTCCATCTTCGGGTCACCTCCTCTCCCTGGCGCGCCTTCGGGTCCCACAGTGGAGGTGGGCAGTCAGGTCGGATCTCCGCCGGCGGGTTCGCCCTCGGTGCCGACCGAGTGCCTCGGCTCCGGAGCCGTGCCGGCGTCATCATCGGCGCCGGCAGCCAAGTGCCTCGGCTCCGGAGCCGTGCCGGCGTCGGGTACCAACCCCGATGGGCGTTTCAGCCCCACGCCGTGCCATTCTGACTTGTCTCCGCATAGCCCCTGGCGGCTCCCTGCGTTGACATCGGCGCCGGCTGCCGAGTGCCTCGACTCCGGAGCCGTGCCGGCGTCGGGTGCCAACCCCGATGGGTGTTTCAGCCCCACGCCGTGCCTGTCGCCACCTGGTCCTCAGGCTCTGTCTCCGCGCCTCTCCATGGTGGGTTCGGCGCCTTTGCGGCATCGGAGCGGCGTCGTTCGACGCCGGAGCGGTCGCCGGCACCTGTCGGTTCTCCGCTTCCGGAGGACACAGGCTGGGTATGCCCGGACTTGTCTCCACGCCAGTTGCCTCCAATGCCATGGGCCCTTGTTCCTCCTCCTGTGGGACTTGTCAGCTTGCAACCGTCCCCTACAGATGGGCTATTGTCACCCCCCACCACGCCCACTGAAGCTGGTGCTTTGTTTTTGAGGGGTGTTCGTAGGGCTGCAGCTGTTTTACATTTGCACCCTCCTTCTGTGTCCTTGTCTTCCGACCCTTTATTGGATCTCCTCCACCAGGGTGCGGTAGATATTGAGCCCTTGCTACCTTTTAGCTTCTTATTGTTCAATGCCCTTCTCAGGACATGGGCACGGCCCTCTTCCGGAGATGCTGTCGACAGGGCTGTAGCACACCGGCACCGTCCGGCTCCTGAAAGCCCAGCCTGTTTGTCCCTTCAGCCTGGGTGGGGCTTATGGCCTTGTAGTGCAGGTGTCTTTGGCCACGCAACCTTCCTCTCCACCTCTTCTGCAGCCTCCTACTAGGGAGTCTCGTTGGTTGGAAGCGTGTGGACGCAGCATTTTTGCGTCCTCTAGTTCAGCCTTACGTGCTCTAAACACGGCTTGCGTCTTTGCCCGGGCTTCTTCTGCCCTATGGGACTCGGTGGAGTGTCTTTTGCCTGCCCTCCCTGAGTGTCCTCGCGCTGACGTAGCTCGTCTTCTTCACGAAGGCCAAGAAATGGCGCGCTTTACCGTTCAGTCCGCCGTTGACGCTACCGATTCGGTCGGGCGATGGCGAGGTCTGTTGCTTTGCGCCGCCATGCTTGGCTACGCGACGGGGATTTCCCCGACAATGTCCGTGACAGTCTCCGGGACTTACCATTTGATGGTGTGTCCCTGTTTGACGCACATGAGGACTCTGCGGTTCACCGCCTTCTGTCTACCCTTCCGTAGTGTGTCTTGCTTCAGGTTGGCCCTGGGTTCCTGGTAATACCTCAGCGGCCTAAGCGGCTTCTCGCCGTATTTACTTTCTTTCATGCAGCAGGTCGGCTGCTTATTTTTTCTGAATCTCTATGGCCTAGTGGTTCAGGTTGCACGCCCCTACTACAAGGGTTATATGTTCGGAACCTGTGGTTTCTGTGTTCCCAATTTACGTCCTCTGTCTATGGGCTCACGCTCAAGGGGTGCCCCTTCTGCGGGTTGATGCTTACCCTATGTGGGGTATTTGTTCGCTATTGTATAGCTGCCTTCTTCCCAAGGCGGTCTTTCTACGCTTCTGTGGGGCCCTTTTGGCTATGTTGTTCGGCAGCTGTGCCTGTGCGCTTTACTGCTGCTGCATGCCCTCCCGGGGCCTTCTTGCGGTCCATTTGTTGGGCTCTCTCATAGTTGCTGCTGCTGGTCAGCGGCACTCCCCTGCATCTCACTACTCCATTTCTTGAGGCCGGATGGGCTTTTAGGTCCCTGCCGTCTCATCTTAGTTCTTTCGCTGCGGCCGTTCCATCTCTGGCCTGCCTCTCACAGGACCCTGTCACTGTGTTCTATTACGTACAGTGACTGCTCCCTAGTATGCTCGCCCTCACAGGCTGGTGCGATTTCCGGCACCTTTCCGTTGTACGGTTCTACTCTCCTATACCCGTGCTGCGTAGTCCTTTAATGTTTGGACTTCGCTCTCCGTGGCGGCATTCTGGCCCCAGACCTTCATGCTGTCTTTGTCTTGTGCCTTGCTTTTTTGGCCACTTCCCTACCAGGGCTTTCTATTTCCCTGCAGCTTTCTGCGCAGGTGTTGTCCTGTTTTTCCTTCCAGCTGCGGTTGCTGCTTTCAGCGGGGGTGTTCTCCTCCTAGCAGTGTTTTCTCTGGTGCAGTGTTGAGCGTATATCCACTCTTGTTCCTTCCAGTGCTGTTCGGCCTCCCTGTCTGTCTCACGGTAGCCAGTGGATCTTTCCTACCGCCGGTGGCTGTTGTGTCTGGCTCTGGGCCAGTACCACTGCTACGTAGCTGTTGGTGCTATCATGGTTTTTCATTCTCGGCTCATCCACCGGGCTGGGCCCTATCTTCTTTAGTCCTGTCCGGCGTACTACACACAACCAGACCTCCTGCAGGCGTACTCTTCCTTGCGGTGGCTGTGGTCTTGTTCCTCACTTTCGTGAGCGTATGTCTTCGATGTGTGTTAGTTTTGCCGGCTCTCTTTCACACGATACCCCTATTAGTGCGTCTCTCGTGTCTCAGCTGTTGCTTGTGGCGCTTTATGGGGCCTTCTCCTCTCCATGGTGTGGTTCTGGCGGTACATACGGTTTCTCTTGTGTACTTCTGTTCCCCACATTCGTGGCGCTGGTTGTTGCCATTCTTCTCATGCCCGCCCTTTCACATGTCCGGTGCATGGGCCACAGTGCATTAGCCGGTCTTGTGTTTCCTTTAACACTGCCTCATCCTGGGAGTCATCAGCATCCTTCCGCTGCTGTTCTCACTTCCACTGTGCTTCTGCATGTCCGTCCTGCCTGCTCGGACTTGGTCCATTTTGTACCCTAGTTACACCTTTCTCTTTTCCAAGTCCATCAGATCCTGTGGATCCCTCATATTATACATTTTGTTCCTCTCCTTTTTCGGAAGGTATCCACTTTTCTTCTGCACTGCCCTTCTGGTTCTGTACTCACTTCTCCTCTGTTTCACCAACAGGGATTGCCTGCCGCCCTAGGCAGCTTTAATGCCATTGCCTCTCATTGTTGGCCTCTCCCTATGGAGTATTGTACTCCGGTGTTGGCCACTCTGGCAGTTCTGCCCCCACTGTTTTTTTTTTTTTTAACTCTTTTTATTACATTTTGAATGATAAACAACCATACCACCGTGCAAGGTGGATTACGTGTACACCCCCCCAAAAAAGGAAAGCAAAAACAAATTATATCAAACCAAATCATAACAGATTAAGCACATGACCCAGTTGGGATTGCTCAGTCACCTGAGGAGAGGTAGGTACAAATCAGTTTCCATACTATCTATACATTGACAATGTGCCAGTTGATACATCCGAACCACTTTTTACCCACATCAGTCTAAGTCCGCTAATGCTTTTTGTTGCAAAAACTGTCTCAATGGCTCCCATAGATCTGTCGGCCTGGATGTTGCCGGTAGTTCCTCTGAATACAGTTCCAAGTTATCCTTGCAATATACAAGGTCTCTGATCCAGTGGTTCACCTTCGGTGATCGTTTACCTCCCCATGTTATGGCAACCCTGCGTTTGGCCATCAGCAGTGCTATACGTAAAAATTTTCCTATGACCCCTTTTACCTTCGGAACACAGCACAGTAGACAGACTAAGGGAGTACAAGGTATCTCCACCCCGACCATTTCTTCTATATCCCGCACCACCTTTCTCCAATAGCAGGCTACTCTCCTACAGCCCCATGCCAGGTGCAGAAAGTCTGCTTCGAGTTGACCGCATCTCTGGCACCCGCTGGAGTTCCGTAGTCCATAACGGCACAACCTCTCCAGTGTGTAATATACCTGGTGTATGTATTTAAAATGTATAATACGCAAGTTTCCGTTTGGAGAAAGTTTACCGGTTAAGCTGCATATGTGTTCCCAATCTGCCAGTGGTATCGGGGTGTTTAGCGCATCATTCCATCTCTCTAGGCTTCTGTCTGTGCAGTCTGATCCCTCAGCTCTAATTGCCCGGTACAGTTTAGTGATTAATTTTTTATTAGTGGGAGTGGTTAGCACCATTTGCAGAGAGTGTAGCGTAGCAGGCTCAGCAGGATAAGTGTCATAGTGCGATTTGATGGCATGACGAAGTCTATGAAACGTGAATTGGAACAGC
This sequence comes from Calotriton arnoldi, assembly GCA_963921515.1. Classification (NCBI taxonomy): domain Eukaryota; kingdom Metazoa; phylum Chordata; class Amphibia; order Caudata; family Salamandridae; genus Calotriton; species Calotriton arnoldi. The sequence continues at coordinate 2,194,135 of CAWUFW010001956.1, read as the reverse complement.
AACGTGGGATTATTGATATATTGCAGGGTTTCTGAGGTGTGAAATGTGCCCCCTGGGTATAGGTCTTGCATTGTAGTCATGCCTGCCTCCTTAAGTAGACGCATTGCCCCCACCTCATGCGTAACTGACAGCGCCGCATGGTGTTCCAGCTGCATTGCCGAGGCGTAGATTGGTGTTTTATGAGCTATTTTCCCTATTGTCTGCCAGGCCGCTATGGTTGTATCAACGGTATTTATTTCCGTTTTCGGGACTCCGCGTTTCGTATGGGTGAGTAAGCTATGCAGTGGTATAGGGGAGGCATCTCCGTCTTCCACGGCTACATGTGGAGTGAAGGCGTGTGGTCTAACCCAGAAATATGCATATTGTGCTTGAGCACTTAGATAGTAAACGTATAGGTCGGGCGCGCTGAACCCCCCCCTGTCATAATCCAGTGTGAGTGTTCCAGCTCACCCGTGCCTGCTTGCCTCCCCAGATCAATCGGATCAGTATCGCTCGCACTGTGTCGAAAAACCCCTTTGTCAGCTGAATTGGTATATTGGAAAACAAGTACAAAAAGCGTGGTAGTACCACCATTTTTGTTAGTGCAATACGATCTGCAAGGGACAATGGCAAGTGTATCCATTTGTCGACTTGTTGATCAAGAGTGCTGCAGGCCCTTCCATAGTTTTCACGTATGACTACTGCTGGGTCACGATGGACCCAGATCCCAAGATATTTTACCGGGTCCGCCGTCCATACCAGTGGATATTCCAGAGTTGGCCGGGGTGTACACTCCGTCAGGGGAATGATGATGGACTTATCCCAGTTCACCGAGAGACCTGCCATCACACCAAATCTGATGTATTCTCGCAGTAGCTGCGATAGATATCGAGATGGTTCCCTTACGAACAGCACCATGTCGTCTGCGTATAATGATATGGCGACTGGGCGATGATTAAAATTTAAAGCTGTCTCCCTGTGTCTTTGCCGTATTACACACGCCAAAGGCTCTATTGCGAGAGCAAAGAGTAATGGTGACAGCGGACAGCCCTGCCTGGTGCCCCGCTTTACAGGAAAAGGATCCGATGTCAGTCCTCCCACTCGCACCCTTGCGGATGGGTCAGCATACAATATCTGAATCCATTTTGTGAAAATTGGCGGGAACCCCATGCGCTGTAATATATAAAACATATATTTCCACTCTATGGAATCAAAAGCCTTGGCTGCGTCTAGCATTACCGCGGCGGCTTGGAGGCGTGGTTCTAAGACATGCAGCATCGCAAAGACCGTCCGCAGGTTGTGTGATGTGGACCGCTCAGCTATAAAACCCGACTGATCCGGTAGGACCAGACAGGACATCAAGGGCTGAAGCCTGGTAGCAAGGATTTTGGCAAGGATTTTCGCATCTATATTAATCAGCGAGAGTGGCCTATATGACTCACATAAATCTGGGGGTTTATCCTTTTTAAGCAGCGTTATAATCAGCGCCTGGCGCAGCGATGGCGGCAATGTCCCAGACTCATGCGCCTCAGCGTACATCTCTAGTAGGTAGGGAGTGAGCAAGTCCTCATACGTTTTATAAAATTCGATCGTGAGGCCGTCTGGCCCAGGTGCCTTTGCGTTCGGTAGGGCTCTAATCGCTGCTTTTACATCCGCAGCATCAATTGGCTGACTTAAATATTCTCGGTGATCATCTGAAACCCAAGCACAGGCCACGTCCTCCAAATATTCGTCTAATTCCGAGTGGGTAGCTCCCCCCCTGGTAGTATAGAGATCGGCGTAGTAGTCGCGAAATTGATCAACGATATCTAACTGGTTATAATGTTCCTGGCCATGCATGTCTGTGATCTTTTCGATATGCTGTTGTTCTGTGCGACTTCTAATTTTATTTGCGAGATTGCGGCCCGGCCGACCCCCTTCTCCATATTGGCGAGCCACATCTCTGCGCGATATGTAACGAATCTCAGTTTCCGCCAAGGTATCGTATTCTCGAATTAATTCGTGTATGCGGGCCATGGTGCCCATCGCTGGGGCTGCGCTGTATTCACGCTCTAGGGACTGAAGTGTGGTCTCTATTTTTGCAAGTTGGGTTCTAATGTCTTTTAGTATGCCAGCAGTGGTACCAATGCACACTCCCCGTATCGTTACCTTAAAAGCCTCCCATAATGTGAAAGCACTATCTACGGTACCCTTATTGATCCCGAAGTAATCTTCTATGGCTGTGCGAATAGTGGTGTTGTAGAGTGGGTCTAATAATGCCTCTGCTCGCAACCGCCATGTAAAAGGACGGTGTATGGCCGTTGGGATTCTAATGTCTAGCATCACCAGGTTATGATCGGACAAGGTGCGTGGGCAATTATTGACCGCCACAACCCAGTCGGCTGCGCCTTCCCCCAGAAGCCAGTAGTCCAGCCTAGACCAGCTGTTGTGTGCTGGCGTAGCATGCGTTCCTTCCTTAACTGTGCCATTGCGCACCCTCCAGATATCCACCAGACTAAATTCCAATATGGCATTGTGCACACTACTAGCCACCCGGGGGGTACGATTGTGGTGTGGGGGGGATTTATCTAAGTCGGGATCCAGGTAGGTGTTAAGGTCCCCTCCCCACAGAATGTTAGCTTCAGGCCATTCTCTAAGTTTATTATACAATCTTAAAAAGCATTCCGGGTCATCTGCTATTGGGCCGTATATATTTACCACAGTAATTACTGTGTTCCCCAATTTACCTTGTACCATTACGCAACGTCCCTCATCGTCTGCGTATGTGCGCAGTGGTGTGAAATCGACTCCCCGTTTGACCAAGATAAGCACCCCTCTAGCATAGGACGAGTATGAGGAGGCTATTTTGAACCCGGCCCATTTAAGTGCAATTGTACGGTCCGTAACCTTGGTCAAGTGTGTTTCTTGTAGCAAGGCAATGTGTATGTCATGCCTATTCAGATAAGCAAACACTTGCCGTATTTTTTTGGGAGTATTCAACCCTCTGATGTTCCATGTCAGCAATCTGTATTTCTCACCCATGTCCCTTACCAACAGCATTTTCCTTTGCCGGGGTAGTGGTTCGGTATTTAACACATTTTTCAGCAGTAATACATAACTCTATCGTATAGTGGACACAATCACCAGGTGCAATCATTGGAAATACTTCTGTGAAATAAAAACAACACAACCCCAAATAACCGTTCAACCCACCCGCCACCCACTCCAACCTCCCAATTAGGTCGAGAACTTAACCCCTCCTCCCACCCTTCCATTTACCCTGTCCCCTTAAGAGAGTTCTAACAAGTAGGGGTTCACCCGCTGGGGAGAGGGAACGACGGCAAAACTCCCACCTTGTGGTGGGGTGGCCAGGCTCCCGTATTTTATCGCACAACTGTTCTGTACTATGTCAAAACATAAAGAGCACCAGAAAGAACCTGTGCATTTGTGATTTTAGCTCAGTATACTTTGCGAATCATTACTATATTATTATTTCAGGGTAGCCATGTTATTCATCAAATCACTGTTTAAGAAGCTACAACAGTTATTAGTCCGCATTCTCAGACTCCTCCAATCTTGTGGGACTGTTTGGGCCACTCCGCCGAGGCTTGCTGGGGCAGATGTGTTTTGTAAACTTAAGGGCTGACTTAGCATCCGTAAAAAAGTGTGATTGTCCATCATGCGTTATTCTTAATTTAGCGGGATACAGCATTGCGTACGAGATGGAGGCAGATTGCAATATCTTCTTCGTTGGCACAAAGTCTCTTCGAGCGGCCTGTACCGCTGGAGTGTAATCCGGGAAAAAGGACAGGTTGTTTCCTTTATGGTTAATGGGACTCTTGGCTCTGGCTTCCCGAAGGATAGCATCGCGGTCTGCATAGTTGAGGAGGCGTGCAATAATCGGACGTGGTGGTGCCCCTGGTTTTGGTCGGGGTCCAAGGGATCTATGAGCTCGTTCCACTATCATGACCGGGGACAGCACCGAGCCAAACAGCTCTCGCAGTAGGGTGTCAATAAATGTCTCCATCTTTGATATTGCTGTTGATTCCGGCAGACCAATTATGCGGAGGTTGTTCCGTCGGGAACGTGCTTCTAAATCTTCATTTTTCGCTCTTATAACCTCCAGCACTTTTTCCATGTGTAAGATCTGTGTCCGCGATTCCGCCTGGGAATCTTGAGTGTCCGATAGCCTGTTCTCCAACACATCAAGTCTGGTATCATGCGTGTCCACCTGTTTCTTTACCGCATCCAGGCTGGATGTGAGTGCGTCGAGCTTGCCATCTATGGTTTTCAGCCCTGCGCTCATCTCTAATAATATTGAGCGCATGTCTTCGTCCTGGCTTTCCGCAGACCCTGGCGGCCCTTGTGTCGTGGCCTGCTCTGCCATGGTCTCAGTGGCTCGTGTGTTTCGCTTACACTCGAATGGGAGTTTTGGTTGTTTGGGGTCCGGTTTTCCCATCATGCAGTGATAGCTTTAAGTCAGTACCTGCACCAGCAGTCCGCTGCTCACAATGCGCCTATGTTGTGATAATTATGTTGTGTGCCAAAGTTCTGTACCCCAATTCAGGTACTGGACCAGGTGTTGGGCCTTCGCAGGTTGTGGCGCACGTGCTCGTGTCACCCGATGTATCGTACTTTCTTTGTGCCCAACTTCGATAGCAGATAAGTACTGTAGTGAGCTCTGCTGCACCCCCAGTGATTCGTACTGCGCCTAGGGTCTCCGTTCCACTTCCACTAATCTCCGAGCCCAGGACATAGGCCCAAGTGCGACTCCATTGTTCTTTAATAATACGGTTCCGCTTAACAAGCCATCATGTTCCAGTCCGTAGCGCCGCAGGTTCCCAGATGCGCCCTGTTAACTCCTTGAAAGAGCCTCTTCCCGTAGCTGTCTCGTTGCTTTAGCACCACAATCCGGCGGTATGACTGCAGACCGGTGCAGGCGTCACTCCAGCCCTTCTCCCCTCCGATGCACAGCGATTGGGGCCCAGCGCGTCAACCTCACCCCGGGCAGAACCGCCAGCAGGCCCCCAAGCCGCCCCGGCCCTCCGCAGCACCAGAGCACCGCAGGAGCCGAGTGCCGCTCCGGGCCAACCCACCGGCGCCTCCCCCTAGCAGCGAAGCCGACCAAGCTGCGCACCTCTGTGGTGGGAGAACAGGTGCGGCCCTAACACCTCGCCGAGATCGGCCGGCCCACGCCGCAGAGCCCAGGCCCCCCGGGTACTACCCCCCGAGGCCGCCTAGTCCCCGCCCCGCAAGTCCGCCCGAGCCCGGTTTAGCAAGCGGCCCCGCCTCACTCACCTCGCCGCTGCAACCCGTCCGGGGTGGCTTCCCAGCACATCAGATCCGGTGCGTCTCCCTCTAGCCTCAGGACACAGCAGCGCCTCAGCGTCGAGGGTCTCTCTCGCGTTCCAGCAGCTGGGCCCTTTTCGCACCCTGGCGTCGTCCGCAGGGGCGTACACCGTCTCGCCGGCGGCAGTCCCGGTCCGGACCAGTGCGCTTGGGGGTCCCACTCTGAGTCGCTGATCTCTATGATTCCGCCCTCGAAGCCGGTCGGGTCACCGCGTATGCCCTTAGTTCACCTCCCGGCCGCCATTTTCCCTCGGACCACTCTTCTGCGCCGTTGTTCCGCACCGCGGGTTCCCGACACTTCTAAGCAGTAAAAGTGTCACCGAGTGTGCCCGGAGTGCTCAGCAGTCAAGGAGATGTGTGCTGGCATTTGTAGCTGTGCTTAGCGGATGGTAATAGCTGGATATTTGAGCCTGGCCTGCGGAGCTCCTTCACCAGGCAGCCATTCCGCAACGCGCCGTAGCCACGCCCCCCAGTTCTGCCCCCACTGTGTTTAGCCGGCTGCTTGACACTTCTGTTCCCCATACAACTTAGTGGGGTTCTCTCGCAGGCCCGCCTCCTATGGGGTATGGCTTTGGTATCTATTCTAAGTTAAGGAATCTGCGGCTAGATGTCTCTATCAGATGTACGAGTTACTTACCTTCGGTAACGATGTATCTGGTAGAGACGTTGTCTAGCCGCAAATTCCTTAAAGCTCACCCATCCTACCCGATCTGCGAGGACCTGTTCAGGTGGGGTTTTCTACATTCACTCCCTTGGAGTGGTTTCTCCTTTTACGGGGCGGTATCTTTCGCCACCCTCCTTGTTAGGCTTATTCTGGCATTGCCTGTTCTGCTTCTCCCAATCTCATGCTTGGGCGATAGGTTCAGGTGTCGTCCTGCGTTTCTCACATGGTTTACTCCAGTATGGAGCCTACTGGTGTTTTCTACCCTCCCACCCACCTTCTCCGTTGCCACTCCTACAACCCATTGCTTTCAGGTCTTTCTAGCCTGTTCCTCAGTCCAATGGTTCTATCATTCGGGACACAGTCTCCCTCTTTCTTTCTTTAACCCTATGGGTTGGGGCTTTCTTGTTTGTCGCAGTTGGCTCAATTCATTACTCCTTTTGCCTCCGGAGAGAGCATTCTGTCGCTTTTGTGGGGTTGCTTTTCCTTCCCTTCATCCAGTGCTAACTTTCTGTCGTCTGCCTCGGTCTTCTTTTTATACATCTATTTCCCTTAGGGGTAACATTCACTTCGCTTATGCGAAATAGCTTCTCCATGTATTGCTCTACTCTTTCCTTTTCAACACCTTTCAGTCAACAGTGCTTCTCACTGTTGTTCATGGTGCCTTCTCACCCATTTTCTTTTTTATTCGCACACTGTTCCCATACTCTCTCAGTTTTGCTGGGGGCTCCGCGTTGTGGCGCGGAAAAGTTCCTCCGAAGAAAACTGACGTCCGCGCGCCAGGGGGGTCCTATATAGCTCCACTGACGTCATGTCCGGGGATAACGTCAGGGCGGAGCCAGGCGGCGCCGCCCCTCCGGCGCGCAGAGGTACTGCTACGCAAAACAAATTCCGGATCCAGTTTGACGCCTGGGGATATTCTAAATTAAGGAATCTGCGGCTAGACAACGTCTCTACCAGATACATCGTTACCGAAGGTAAGTAACTCGTACAACAGGCACGCATACCAATACTGGGATGAAGTGGGGCAGCTCCTAAAGCATGTACCAGATCAGTACCAACAAAGGGCAGCTCACCTGGTAGAAGAAGGCAAAAGCATGGCGAACACATGCTTGAAATCAGCCTTGGATGCTGCAGAGACGTCCAGCAGACTAATGATGATAGGGGTGACCGAGAGGAGACACGCATGGCTCAGAATTTCTAGATTCAAGCTAGAGGTACAAAGTAACATCCTGAATACACCCTTTAACGGCGAACAACTGTTTGGCACACCAGTTGACGACAAGTTAACGCAGCTCAAGAAGGACAATGAGACAGCAAGATCCATGGGAGCGCTGCAGTTCAGAGGGATGAGAAGGGGGACACCCACGAGAAGGCCGGGCGGTAGAGGAGGCAACGTGCCTGCCACATCGCACCAAACGTTCCAGCAAGGCTATCAAAGGAACAACCAAGGCCAGCAGCAGCAAGGACAGTAGCAGCAAAACTGGCAGTACCAGCCCCGGGGCCAGTCCTTTCGAGGGCGTGGAAACGGACGAGGACAAACTCGTAGAGGAGGCCAACAGCCCACCTCCAAGTGACTTCACCATCAAGCCAACAACCACCCTAGCAACACCTCGGGGTGGGGGCAAGGACAATCAGAAAAACAAAAACCTGACGTTCCACGAGAAACAGTCCCTCGAACATACAACACCGGTAGGAGGCAGGATAAAGAACTTCCTCAAGCAGTGGAGGAAGGTCACTACAGACAAATGGATACTAAACATCATACAATACGGATATTGCATAGAGCTGGAAAAACAACCTCCAACAAGAAAACCAAGAAACAAGGCTCACTCAGCAAGGGAATTTTCGCTCTTGCAGCTGGAGGCAAAGGAACTGCTCAGCAAAGAGGCGATAGAGGCAGTACCGCACAACCAAAGGAACAAAGGGGTTCAACTTATTTCCTCGTGCCAAAGGTGGACGAAACACTAAGACCTTTCCTAGATCTAAGATTCTTAAACAAATTTATAAGAACTCAAAGATTCAAGATGACTTCCCTACAGGAGGTAATACCACAAATACAACAAGGGGATTACATGGCAACTATAGATCTGAAGGACGCGTACTTACACATCCCCATCAACCACAGGCATAAACGTCTACTAAGGTTCGTGATCAACCAGACTCACTACCAGTTCACAGTACTGGCATCCGGACTCCAATCCGCACCAAGGGTGTTTACAAAGTGCCTAGCAGCAGTAGCAGCGCACCTACGAAGGCAAGGAATACACGTATATCCCTACCTCGACGACTGGCTCGTAAAGGCAAGCTCGTACAGCCACTGCAAAGAACACATCCAGCAGGTCGTACAAACACTGAGCCAACTGGGTTTCTCATTTCATTGGGAAAAATCGTCAACCGAACCGGAGCAGATCAAGATATTCTTAGGGGCCGAGATCAACACCATACAGGCCAAAGTGTTCCCCAGCAAGAAGAGAACATTGGCGATACTGAAGGAAACACGTCCTTACCGCAAGGGGCAAGTTCTGACCGTGAGGACGGTGAGCAAGTTAATGGGAATGATGGCGTCATGCATCCACCTAGTCCCAAATATCCGCAGCACATGAGACCATTCCAGGAATGGATTCAGCAGCAATGGTCACAGGCAACAGGGAGTTGGGAAGATCTTGTGGTTGTCACACACGCAGTGCATCAGGAAATGGCGTGGTGGAACAAGGAAAACATATCACAGGGGAAGCCATTCACACAACCAACTCCAACAGTGACCATCACAACAGACGCCTCCCAGCTGGGGTGGGGCGCACACATGAACAAGCTCAAGGTGAGGGGTCTATGGTCGCAGCAAGATGCGGTCAGACACATCAACTACCTGGAGCTAAAAACTATATTCCTAGCCTTAAAAGCCTTTCAGAAAGAGCTGTACGGAAACAGGATGTTGGTCCAAACAGACAACACAACCACCATGTTCTACATCAACAAACAAGGAGGAACACAATCAGTGGCACTATCAGGGCTAGCACAGGAAATATGGAGATGGGCCATTCCACTAAAAATAGACATACTGGCAATACATCTCCCGGGGAAGGACAATGTGGAAGCAGACCGACTCAGCAGGCAGACGTCGGCATCCCACGAGTGGGAGCTCAATCAACAGGAAATACAGAAGCTATTCCAAAAATGGGGTTCACCGCAAATAGACCTATTTGCAACACACCAGAATGCAAAATGCCAACACTTCGCATCCAGACAACCAGGCCATCGGTCACAAGGGAATGCGCTATGGATAAGTTGGTCAAAGACATTTGCATACTCTTTTCCCCCCGATACCACTGATACAGAGTACTCAGCAAATGCAGAATCAGCAACATGACACTAATACTGATAGCACCTCAGTGGGCCAGACAATCCTGGTTCTCACAGATAGTGGAGATGGCACAAGAACCAGCACACAGGTTCCCAAGAAGAAAGGACCTGTTAACAATGCAGAACGGAAAGGTGCTACCCCCAGAACCAGAGAGCCTCAGCCTAGCAGCATGGCTCCTGAAGACTTAGAATTTGCACACCTCAAACTGCCACCAAGTACCATGGCAGTACTCAGGGAGGCAAGGAGACCCTCCACAAGGAAGTGCTACGTAGCAAAGTGGAAAAGGTTCTCCCAATGGTGCATCAAGGAGAATCTACAACGGAATCTCACAAGGGAATCATCGGTACTAAAATACTTAACACACCTGCTACAAAGCGGATTAAGCTACACATCCCCGAGGGTGCACTTGGCTGCGGTAGTGGCCTACACAAGAGGAGAGACGGGGGAAAAGTTTCTTCACCTCTCAAGTTGTGAAAAGATTTCTGGAAGGGACGAAAAGAATCGCACCCCCAAAGAGGATGCCAGCACCAGCATGGAACCTCAACGTAGTGCTAACTCAATTGATGAAGGCACCCTTTGAACCTATTCACAAGACTACACTGCACATGCTCACACTAAAGACAGCCTTAGTGGCTATCACGTCACTACGAAGAGTAAGTGAGTTGCAAGCACTGACACTCCAAGAGCCCTACTTGCAAATACACAAGGACAGGATTGTAATGAGGACGGACCCACACTTCATGCCAAAGGTGGTGTCTCGGTTCCACATTAACCAAACAATCCAAATACCAAGTTTTTTCCAAAAACCTTCCACACGAACAGAAAGGGCACTGCACACACTAGACGCCAGAAGGGCTGTAATGCACTATATAGAGAGGACAAAGGAGTGCAGGAAAACAAAACAGTTCTTTGTCGCCTTTGCCAGCAGTTTTCTGGGACGACCAGTCACCAAGAATACGATTGCACGATGGATTGCGCAGACAATTCAACTCTGCCACAAGCAGGCAGGACAACAGTTACAAGGAGCAACTCAAGCTCACTCAACAAGGAAGAAGGGAGCAACAATTGCGTTTCTAGCGAACACACCTATCCAAGACATTTGCCAAGCTGCAACATGGTCTTCAGTGCATACGTTCACTAAGCACTACTGTGTGGATATTCAAATGAAAAAGGAAGCGCAAGTGGGACAGAAGGTCTTACAACACATTTTCAGTAACCAATGCTCATCTTCCACCCAGCCACCGCAATAAGGACAAAACCGCTACTAAGTCTATGCACAGCATAGTGAATCCAGAAAGATTCACAATGCAAAACGTATAGTTTCTTACCTGTCGGTGTAGTTTTGCAGCTTGAAGACTTTCTGGATTCACTAGCGATCCCACCCTCCTCCGCCAGAAAGATGAGACATGAGGACAAAGGAGGCTAAATTGCATACATAGCTAAAGGGATCAAGCAAACAGGATAACAACAAAAAGACAAAAAAAATCTGAAGATGGCGACCAAAGGTGGGAGCTTCCGCAGGAAGCGCGCCAACGTCACAAAGGACACCAAATGGTGGGACGTCGCCGCCCACCTGGGCCACGAAAAAAAGAAAAAAAAATAAGAAAGAGAGAAAATACTACGATTCCGGACCCAACCACAAGATGGCGGAATAATGCACAGCATAGTGAATCCAGAAAGTCTTCAAGCTGCAAAACTACACCGACAGGTAAGAAACTATACGTTCCATTTGAAGTCCTATCAGTCAAACGCTAGTCTGAAGAAAAAACTAGAGGAATTAAACCAGACTATGAATGTGTTTGAGGCCACACTCAAACAAAATTCCCAAAACTCAAGTAAGATACCAACAAATTTACACTTAAGTGGGTGTACCTATACATGAGAGACGAGTATGTCAGCTCTGGAAGGAGTTCAGGCTACAACACAGATAATGACTCAGTGGAAACTGGATCATATAGTTCTGACTCCAGTTCAGACAACAGTGGAGACTACCAAGGGAAAATGGGCAACACATAGAGAACATGGTTTGGATACCGACATGGTGGGGGCATACAACAGTACACCAATGCACCCAATGCCATATTACTATGGCCCACTACCACCACCTCAGATGCACCCACCCTACTTTGAACAATGGGATCAGCCAAGTGGCCCTTACCCATCATACCAATCAATCAATGAAGGCTTCTTTTTTTTGACAAGCCAAGTCCGTACAAGAGACAAGGGAAAAGAGGAGGAATCAAGTTTAATGCCCCCCCCCACACACACAGGAACAAATGGGGATGACAACCAGGGGTCTGACGGAGGCACTACCAGGCCTGAGCAACCGACCAGCCTAGTTGTTAACCACACCTACAAGAGAATCTCAAACACACGAATGCGGGTGTTGGAGAAAGGCCTCGGTTTAGTATCTACAGCGACCCTTGACAAGTTTAAACTCAATTGCAAAGTCAATCGGTTTATCAGAAAGAACAAACTCGGGGCCTTTTTTTTTAAGGTAAACCCAAGAAAATTATACACAGGGTGACACGAGACTTGGAATAAAGTCCACCTTTACCCCACCCTCTATTGCAGTCCTCATAGAAATACTTGCTTTTAAAAAGGCAGTTATGAAGGATATAGGAGAAATCAATCCTAACCTTCTAAAGACTTTTTACAGCACAACTAGGGAAGAGAATCAGCCATTAAAGAGCTGGCCAGTGACAAAAGCATAGTGATCACACCAGCAGACATGCGGGAAACCATTGTTATTCAATCAATAGAGGCATATTGTAAAGAATGTCTCCGGCTTATCATGGATGAGGGGAACTATGAGTGTTTACCAACAGATTCAATGGTTTTTCTTAGAACAAGTTTCTGCAGCATGAGCTAACAAGCCCTGGCCAGTGAATGGGTATCACAAAAAGAGTGTGATTTCCTAACCAACAAAACCCCCACAACACTTTACTTCTACACCATCCCGAAGATCCATAAGAACCTGGAAAGCCTGTTAAGGCGACCAGTTGTTTCAGGGATAGTTTACATTTTGGAACCTTTGACAAAGTCCAGAATACTAGTATGTACCTTAAGGACACCAAAGATGTTATGTCTCCTAATCAGCACAGTTTTTGACCCAGACACCCATTTCCTTTTGGGTCTCGACATTGAGAGTCTTTATACAAGTCTCCCCGCCCAGAAACCGTCAACATAATTGAGGATGTCCTCTTTGAAGTGGATTGGGAGTTCTAAACACCCAGAAATGTAGTCATGGAGTGCTGCAAGTGGGCCCTAACCTACAATTTCTTCGTGTTCAAAGGGGCCCTATATTTGCAGAAGCACGGGACCAGCAATGGCAGCACCTTTGTGGCGAGCATTGCCAGGTTGTACGTCCGCCATTTGGAAACACACAAGGTCCTGAGCCCTCTGAATCCCTACCTAAAACATATAACACTTTGGGGGAGGTACATTTATGACGTCCTGGTCATATGTGAGGGAAATGAGGTGACAGCTAAACAGTTCTTGAACTGGCTGAATATACAAATTGAGTTTTTTAAATTTACTCTAACTATAAGTAACAAGGAACTAGTATTCCTTGACCTCAATATAATAGCTGATCATGGCATCCTCAGAACTGCCACAGACGAGAAACCAATAGCAAAAAACGGCTTACTACTTTACAACAGCTTCTACTCACGCCTCCTAAGAGTAAACCTCCCCTTTGGTCAATTTTTAAGACTAAGGAGGAACTGTTCAGATGTAAGGGATTACAAGGTACAACTAGGCCATTTGGCAACCAAGGTGGAAGCTAGAAAATACCCACCTAGAATAGTGGCACAGACAATGAAACGGGCACACAATAATAACAGAGGCCCTACTGAACCATGCCCCCCACAGAAGGAAAAGAAGAGAGGCCCATCTTCATCACCATAATTAACATAGACTCAGACAAAATGAGCAAAATCATAAATAAATACTGGTGGATCTTCAACAGCGGCCCCCTTAACCTTCCTAAACCCATGTTCTCCCACAGATCAATCAATCATGTCATTTATAAAGCGCACTACATACCCGCGAGGGTCTCAAGGCGCTGGGGGAAGAGGGGGGTCTTGAGGAGTCTTCTGAAGGCCAGTAGGTCTTGGGTCTGTCGGAGGTTGGTGGGGAGGGTGTTCCAGGTCTTGGCGGCGAGGTGGGAGAAGGATCTGCCGCCGGCGGTCATTTTCCGGATGCGGGGGACTGTGGCGAGGGCGAGGCTGGTCGAGCGGAGCTGGCGGGTGGGGGTGTAGAAGCTGAGTCGTCTGTTGAGGTAGGCTGGTCCGGAGTTGTGGAGTGCTTTGTGTGCGTGGGTGAGGAGCTTGAAGGTTATCCTCTTGTTGACAGGGAGCCAGTGCAGGTCTCTCAGGTGGGGTGTGATGTGGCTGCGTCGGGGGATGTCGAGGATAAGACGTGCAGAGGCGTTCTGGATGCGTTGCAGCCGTCTCAGGAGCTTAGCCGTCGTTCCTGCGTAGAGGGCGTTTCCGTAGTCCAGCCTGCTGGTGACGAGGGCCTGGGTGACTGTTTTTCTTGTTTCGGTGGGGATCCACTTGAAGATCCTGCGGAGCATTCGGAGGATGTTGAAGCAGGATGAGGAAACGGCGTTGACCTGCTTAGTCATGGAGAGGGTGGGGTCGAGGATGACCCCTAGGTTGCGTACGTGGTCGGTGGGTGGCGGGGCTGTTACCAGTGATGTTGGCCACCAGGAGTCGTCCCAGGCTGAAGGGTTGGAACCAAGGATGAGGACCTCCGTCTTGTCCGAGTTCAGCTTCAGGCGGCTGGTCCTCATCCATTCGGCGACGGCCTTCATTCCTTCGTGGAGGTGGGCTTTGGCGGTGTGAGGGTCTTTGGTGAGGGAGAGGATCAGCTGGGTGTCGTCGGCGTAGGAGATGATGTTGAGGTTGTGCTGTCGGGCGACGTGGGCGAGGGGTGCCATGTAGATGTTGAACAGCGTTGGGCTGAGGGAGGAGCCTTTGGGTACGCCGCAGATGAACTTGGTGGCCTTGGATCGGAAGGGGGCGAGGCGGACGCTTTGTGTTCTGCCGGAAAGGAAGGATGTGGTCCAGTCCAGGGCCTTCTCTTGGATCCCGGCGTCGTGAAGGCGTGTTCGTAGTGTGTGGTGGCAGACCGTGTCGAAGGCGGCTGATAGGTCCAGGAGGATGAGGGCTGCTGTTTCTCCGTTGTCTAGCAGGGTCCTGATGTCATCGGTGGCGGCGATGAGGGCGGTTTCGGTGCTGTGGTTGCTGCGGAAGCCGGACTGGGAAGGGTCCAGGATGTTGTTCTCCTCGAGGTAGCGGGTCAGTTGTTTGTTGACGATTTTCTCGGTGACCTTCGCGGGGAACGGGAGCAGAGAGATGGGTCGGAAGTTCTTGAGGTCCTTGGGGTCTGCCTTGGGTTTCTTGAGCAAGGCGGTGATCTCGGCGTGCTTCCAGCTTTCCGGGAAGGTTGCTGTCTCGAAGGAGATGTTGATTATTTTCCGGAGATGGGGCGCGATGGCTGTACTGGCTTTGTTGAAGATGTGGTGAGGGCACGGGTCTAGCGGTGAACCGGAGTGGATGGTGTTCATGATCTCGCTGGTGTCCTCGTCGTTGATGTTGGTCCAGGAGAGCAGGTGGTTGTGGGGGCAGTGGTCTCGGTGGTTGCCGGGGCGGTCGTGGTGTTGAAGCTGTCGTGGATGTCGGCGAAGAGGACAAAGTCGAAGAGACTTACTAGTGCATACACGCCCTTGGAAAACAACAACAGACGTGAGGCACAATATCCCCAGTTTTGGGGGGGGGGGGGGTGTGTGTGTGTGTGTGTGTGTGTGTGTGTGTGTGTGTGTGTGTGTGTGTGTGTGTGTGTGTGTGTGTGTGTGTCCCTAATGATAGGTACAAAATCAGTATTCTTCAATAACACGACGATGGGAACTCATGGAAATTTGTGAATTGCAATACACTGAGAGTAGTATATTTGATTACTTGTCCCTGTAACCTACCCTACGTATATATGACCACCTGGAAAGTGAGAATGAGTAAATACTGCAGTAACCTAAGATGTGGACGAGCAACAACTAAAATGTCGACCCATTTCAATGAGAAAAAAAACACAGTCCAAGACTGCCAATGGGTTGACTGAAAGACAGTCAATTGCGAATCCAGACTTTTCGAGAAGGAACAGCGCTGGGTGTTCAAGCACAAGACACACACACAGGGCCAATTTATGGCATAATTCCTACCATAAATTGAGTCTCTAACAAGTCAGATTCTAGTTTGGACCCCTGGAGCAGCTTTTTACCATCACCAAGCACATCCATGGGGCGATTATGTCCCTTTTATTGTACAAGATCTATTAATAACACTCAGCTAAGTCTTTATCCAGAAAGATGTAATATGTCCTTATCTAACAAGCTGCCTTCTTTATTTTCATCCATTTCTCTCCGAAATGTTTGGAAATATGACCATCAGCCAGTCAAAAATATATGTATATTTTTTTTATATGTATATTTTTTAAATATAAAGTCTGACCCTTTTTGCAGCTAATTTTTAGGTCGAGCCTGGGCAGCGCATTCGCTGCTCTGGGAAGCATGCTGTAATGTACACTGTCACTTGAAACACTTCCTCTGTTTTTCATTCATTCCACTTCGTGCCTTTCATAAATGCATGCTTCTGTTTGATCAGCATGTCTAATTACTCCTGCCTTTTGTTGTTTTAGATCCTCCCTGCGGATAGCCCCTCCTACATGTGGTCTTACACTTTTTTTATTTTTACAATCCTTCGTGGACTGTTTTTCTTTTGGGTGTGCCGCGGGCTTTTATATCAGCATGGCACCCGTTTCACGGACACCACGCTTGCATTTTCCAAGGAGTATATTTTTATTATAATCAGCACGACTGCCGCTGCGAGAGATGTTTGTGTTTTGTTGGCCATCCTCTCCCGGATCGCTGCTTTCCCGTTCATGTCGGCGGCCACCCACCTCCCGCACGGCTTTCTATATCAGCCTTCATTTTGATTTTCAAATTGCATGCGAATGTTGGTGGAGACGGGCGCACAGTGAAATGGAAATTCTTCACAGTGTGGGCTGCTGCGCTCAGACGTGGGTCCCGTGCTCTCCATGCCACTGGAGTCAAGCTATCCTGGCTGATGAGGGCTGTAAGCCCGAAACCGGTCCTAGGATGCTTGTTTCCAGTCCAGGGAGGACCTGGCCTGGCAGTTCGGGCTGGACTGTTCCCATTGGGTGCAGGGTCAAGACTGATTTGCATATGGCTGGGTCCAAAATGGAATGGCATGGTGAGCAAAAAAACGATGGATTTAGGCCCAGATCTCTGTACTGGGGTGAATGTATGACATTGTTCTGCATTCTGTCCATCAATTCTTTTTGCAGCTGCTGGCTCAAGCCGCGGCTTTTCAAAAGCCCTCTCACATTGGGACTGCTATTTTGAAGCTTTCAGTACCGGCTGTTGCTAAGCCTGGCTAGCATGTAGTGGTACCAGAGAGCCGGGCTGCGTGTCCCCTCCGCCTCACAGAGGATCCTCGCTCCGTAGTGGCTGTGATTGACATTTTGTTGTTTTTCGCATGCTGGTAGTGTTTTTTACCCATCTATTTCATCAAGCCACAACTGCAAATAACTTCATTCACTGAAGTGCTTAGGTGCCGTTAATGCTAGTCTCATGAAAATATATACTTTTACCCACATGAAAATTACTTTTGCGGGTGTTGCACTTGTATTAGATTGTAATGCCGGTGTATATTTCAATTAATAAAAATATTGCCTTCATGTTGCTAATTCAGCCCCGTTCACAATGGGCTACTATTTTGAAGCTTTCTGGCTGAACAATTGGCGCTGCAGTTCATTATATTCAGGGAGGCTTAGCAGCCGTGTACTGCGGAAGCCATGCACAATCGTCAGTAGCCCAGCAACTAACTTTACCAGCAGTCTTCCACAATCAAAAAAAGTATTCGTTTTTTCCCCATTAAGTGCCTCTGTCAGTCAGCAGCCTTTCACTCTCGTTAGGTCATTATTTTGCTTACAAACCCTAGCCTGCCCCTTAAAATATCAGTGCCCGCCATCCCTCCTCCCGGTAGGGACACATACTAACAACTTCAAAGCTTGCGCTAAGAGGTTTATTATCCCTATTGCAGACTTGCAGATCCCTTCACGGCACAATTACATGACGGCCCACGACTCAACATTGTTATTTCTTCTGTTTTAATGTTATTAAAGAGCGAGTGGCAGGAATGGAATCTTATGATTGTATTAATCGTATCACCCCAACATCTCTTCCCAGCATTATAAGCAGCTGCCTTAGAACCCTACTGGGAAAGGGGCATCTCTGACTTCCTGTAAAAAGAAGAGTGAGAGGGACAGGGGGTATGATTTCCGAGGACTCTGCCTACAACCCCAGAAATAAAATAATAACACTGCGAGCTGAAACTTAATGCTGTACTGGCAATTTTCATTAGTGCACACAACTTTATGAAATGCTGAGAAGTAAGCTAAATACGAAAAAGTATATAGTTAAAGCCGATTCAGTTCACAGTACGGGTGTTCTATTATTGTATCGTGCATTTCCCATCAATGGACTTATTTTTTTTATTATTATTCAGCACTTTAACGCAGTAAATGTTGGCATCTGCTGTTTATACTTTGCCCAGTGGAATAAAAGCTGCCCGATCTACTGAAAACACAATATTTTCTTGTTTATCTTGGGAAATCTCCCCCATACTCCTCACACTACTCTCTCTCTCGCCTCTTTCTCACACCGCTCTCGCTCTCACGCAATAATCCAGCATTTCTCATATTAGTTCACTTCAGGTCTTTCAATACAATTACTTTACAATCACTTTTTAAAAACTCCAAACCACAAATGCACTTTCCTCCTCTTCTTTCGGTCTCTTCCGAGTACACAAACACCGCCTCTTTATACATCTATAACCTTTTCTCCCCTTCTTTCTCACACACTATTTCTGGTACTCTATCTACACTTAATACACAAGCTACCTATCCCTCTCAATCTTCCTTTCTATTTATACAACTCTACCCCCTATCAATTCACCATACCACATTAATCCACTACACAAATACACTACACACCACACAATTACATAACTAACAATCCAATTCAAACCACATAATTCCATTACAAACAACATGCATCCACTCCTCTACAAACCAAAAAACAGAAATAAGACAATATCATTTACAACACCAATAACTTTCACAAATAAGAGACCGATTACATTGCAAATGCTTGTTACCTTTCAGCCATTAGCAGTAAAACCTTCTGTATATGTCCCATATCTTCAGCCCTTTTCACAGCAAGTGGAACCAGGAAATATTTCTACTCACGGCCGCCATCTTTGAAACGAGCGAGCGGTCTAGTTGCTTGCAGCACTATACATTGCAGCTAGGACGCACCGTCCACACACCTGATCACCGGCACATAGTATTTGACCTGCGCATGAGGGTGAGGACTGTAATATTCTGGCCCCGGTATGGTTTCTTAGGTGAATTGGCCGAGGGCACGCTTTGAAGCAGTGAGTACAGCATAGCAGTTATGGTGCCAATACAGCATAATTTCTTTCTCCAATACAGCCACAACCTACGATCACGACATGATGGCCATGATCTGTTTTTTACCCCATAGAGTGTGACTACAGGCTCGGCTTGCCCCCGGAGGACCTATGGTGCAATACTTTTGCCTCATTTGCCTCATTTGTGTATGTAGTGTTTTGTGCTAAGTTTACATTTGTGTCTTGTGCTTTGTGTTTTGTCACAGGGATCACTGTTTCACTAGATGTGCTCACCTCAGTCAACATTATATTCTAGCTCACATGACTAATCAAAACAAGGTGATGTTTTGAGAATATTTAGCAAGCCTATACAAGGCGCTTAAATTAATCAGTATAAGCGCACTTCATTTGCTTGTTTTCTGCCAAAGCTTTGGCAGGCTAACTCTCTCATATATTACAGGTTGCCAAGCTGTGACACCAAGTTGGTGCAAAAAATCTTTTTATCATTAGCATGCAGAGTGTGGGCAGTCACTTTGCGTCAGCACCACTTTAGGAGTTGAATCGGGAAGTTAGATCCTTGGTCCTGAGAAAAGTCAGAGGGATTGGCTTTAAGGATGTAGACCTTTAGAAGGACTATACCACCCGGAGGACGTATTAAAGTATCACTTACCTACCAGGCAGGTATTTTTAAACCTCTCACATAAAACCCCTCCCACTCCTTTCATCATCTAGAGCATACTACTTAGTGCTCCAGCGTAACTCGCAGATCGCACCATGCCTCTTTCTGCAGCGGAACGGGAGGAACCCTATGGTGAAGCATGCCACCAAAGGGCAACCCTGGTGGGTAGTAAGCTCTATCCAGTGAAGGGTTAGCACACAGAGTACGGATGGGCTCTTTTATCTGACATCAATTCATGAAAAAGTATTTCACGGGCCATTAATACATCTGGAGTGCACTTACCATGCCCTTTGAGGAAACAACTAAGTCTGAAATGCACAAACAGGTGTTTTTTTTTGTTTTGTTTTGTAGTGGAATAATTAAAACGAAATATAAAATTCATAACACTGCATTTGTGTCGCTTTCGCATCTAAAATGGACATCTCTTTATATAAAAAAATGTGTATGGATTGGTATTTGCTGCATCAGTAACGGAGACATACCCATGCTGGTTGACTGCATATTTCCCCAAGTGTATCATAAAAAAGCTGACTGTATTGTACACTTATGCATATAAATATTGTTCTGATGAATACATCTGCCTGTGGATTCCTCCCCTTTTGAATTACCCCATGTGCAGCATTCCACGGAAACTTTTCTCCATAGCTCTCCCATGTCGACGAGGACGTCACAATGGAACGACTCTGCACACGACTCCACGTTACGTCATCGGAGCCATAAGAAGACCTCGTTGGCGTGCTGACGTCGGTTCCCTTTTTTCCTCGCCATCGACGAGAAGCGTTTTTTTCCAGGGCTCTCCATTTCTGGGAGTTTCATTGTTGCAGGCTCTACCTGTAATTGTAGCAGTGATCATGGCTACCCAGAAGAAGTCCGGTTTTAAGCCATGCATGGAATGTGGGGGCCATATGTCGATTACTGCCCCCCATGAGGATTGCTTATGGTGCCTTTCATCGGACCACGACGTCAAGGGGTGTTCGTCATGCAGGCGCTTGAATCCGAAGGCCTTAAAGGAAAGGGAGGGCAAGCTGTTTGTGGCCAAGGGGAAGAAGCAGAAAAGGTGCTGAAGTCGCCGACTCTGCATACCTCTAAGTGGTTGAAGAAGCATAAAAAGAAGAGGTGCCATGGAACTTGACGTCTGTCATTGAAGGATGAAACACAGAAGTCGGGGTCTCCGGTTCTCTGACTTCACCGCAAGGTTGAAGTCTCACCTTCCCCTTCTCCTCAGGTGACTCCGGCTCAGTCTCCGGCACCGAGAGTCTCACAGACGCCCAGAGAAGTGATGCCTTCACCTCTGGCCACTCAGCCCCCGGCTCCAGGGTCTCCGACACCGGAGCCAATTAGACTGCTTCCTCGAGGTTCCTCAGAACCGGCGGTACTGGATCCAGGATATCCAGCCTTTCCGGCTCCAGGTACAGATCCATCGCATTTCCTAAATGCGATGTTTGCCAGAGTGGCTAACCCTTCTGGTGCGCTGGTTGGCCCCATGGGACCGCTTACATACTGCCTTTTATGCCAATGGCTCCAGGGAGTTGGCCTCCCCCGACGCAGAGGTTCTCGACACCTGTGCAATCCCTGGAGGGAAGAGCACCGTTGGATGGTTCTCTTCCGGCACCGTCTGGCTCTGGTTTGGCGCCGACTCTGCCTCGTCCGGCGTCTTCTACTATTCCTGTGGCGCCTCCATTGACGCCGGTCTCGAAGTCTCTGGCGCCGCCGACGCCGGTCCCAAGGATGTGTTCCAGAAGGGAAGCACAAAGGCTGCTGGAAGAAGAAGAATATCAGGAGCAGCAGGAAGAGGCTGAAGAGGGTGAGATTGTTGACCCTGTCCAAGAGTTTGAGGGCCTACAAGAGGCTGGTGGACTGGACACTTTACCTGAATTGGAGCTCTCCTCACCAAAAGGCCTTCCAACACAGGAGGTTTCCTCATATCACTCAGTAATAAGGAAGGCAGCGGATCTGCTGGATTTGCCATTGCCTACTGCAGAGCTTAAATTTAACGGAGGTGCTTCATTCCCCGTCCTCTGTTTCGGAACCTCTGTTTCCTTTAAATGAGGCTTTGACTGAGCCAATCTTGGAGTTGGGGCAGAAGCCAATGACTGCCCATGCAGTGTCTAGATCGGTGGCAAGGAGGTATAAGTTGGCTCTGGGAGATCCTGCTTTCCTTTTCACACACCCGTCTCCTGAGAGTTTAATAGTCCAGGCATCATGCTCCTCTAAACAGTCTGCAGGCTCTTTCACATCCACGCCTCAGATAGAGACTCTAAGACATGGGTACTCACAAACTTTCTCTCAGGGGCCAAATTTAGAGTGTGGTTTGTGGCCGAGGGCCGCACCTGTGGGGGCGGGGTCAGTGGGGGCGGGGCTAGAGTAAAAAAAAAACTGTGACCATGAGGTTGAACACAGGCCTCTGCAGCGGATGCATTAGTCCACTGAGCCACCAGACACAACATACACACACATGTCTGTCTCTGTGTGTGTGTCTGTCTATCTCTGTCTGTGTGTCTCTGTGTGTGCGTCTCTGTCTGTGTGTGTCTCGGTCTGTGTGTGCGTGTCTGTGTGCGTCTCTGTCTCTGTGTGCATCTCTGTCTGTGTGTGCATCTCTGTCTGTGTGTGCGTCTTTGTCTCTGTGTGCGTCTCTGTCTCTGCATCTCTGTTTGTCTCTGTGTGTGCGTCTCTGTCTCTGTGTGTGTCTCTGTGCGTGTCTCTGTCTCTGTGTGTGCGTCTGTCTCTGTGCGTGTCTCTGTGTGTGCGTCTCTCTCTGTGAGTGTCTCTGTGTGCGTCTCTGTCTGTGTGTGTCTCTGTATGTGCGTTTGTCTGTGTGCGTGTCTGTCTCTGTGTGTGCGTCTGTGTGTGCGTCTGTCTCTGTGTGTGCGTCTGTGTGTGTGTCTGTCTCTGTGTGCATCTGTGTGTGTGTCTGTCTCTGTGTGCATCTGTGTGTGTCTCTGTCTCTGTGTGTCTCTGTGTGTCTGTCTGTCTGTCTCTGCCTGTGTCTCTGTGTGTGTGTCTGTCATTGTGTGCATCTCTGTGTGCGTCTGTCTCTGTGTCTCTGTCTGTTGTGTGTCTCTCTGTCTCTGTGTGTCTCCGTCTGTCTCTGTGTGTCTCTGTCTGTCTCTGTGTCTCTCTATCTCAGTCTCTGTCTGTGTGTCTCTCTGTGTGTGTGTCTGTGTGCCTCTGTGTGTTTGTGTCTCTGTGTCTGTGTGTCTGCGTGTCTGTGTGTCTGTCTCTGTGGGTGGAGCAAAGGCTGCGGGAGAAGAGGACATAGAAGAGTACGTCATTGGCAACACGAAACAGGAAGCTTCCTAAAATGCCCTTTAAAAGTCAGCTGTGAAAACGCTTACAGCTGACTTTTTTCAAAGGGCCTTTTAGGAAGCTTTCCGACTGTGCCATGTCGCAGAGGCCAGAGGCCGGCAGTAAACACAGAAGATGGCTGCAGGAGCATACGTAGTGAATACGTATTCATTACGTATGCTGCTATCTTCTGTGTTTACTGTCGACCTCACTGACAATGTAAAAATGGCATGGCAAGGTCCGCGGGCCGCCAATGAAGGCCTGCCGGGCCGTACTATGAGTACCACCGCTCTAAAAGGATGGAGAGCGGCAAAGAAAGTGTTTTCTTCGGCCAATATGGCTTTGAAATCAACAAATGCGGCATGCCTGCTGGGTCGCTATATTCATGCTCTGATGGACTTGGCAAGGGAGGTGCTCCCTAAGCTTCCGAAGGATGTTCAGGACCATTTTGCAGACGTTCTGTCGGACACCCAAGCTGTGGCCCGTCAAGTCATTCAATCAGGACTTGATACTGCGGACTCCGTCACCAGAGTAATGGGTTCCTCGGTTGCAACCAGGAGGCACGCCTGGCTAAGGGGATCTGGTTTTTCACCGGATGTACAGGCCACCCTATTGGACTTGCCTTTTGACAGCGCTCGTCTTTTTGGTGCCAAAGCGGACTTGGCGCTACAGCGCTTTTAAGATAGTAGAGCCACAGCAAGATCGTTGGGTCTCCAGTCCCAGCCCAGGGGCTTTGGGTACCGCAGATTTCGTGTTTTGGCAGAACTTCATCCTTTCGAGCCAAGCAACAACAGCAGTCGCAACAGCAGCAACAGGCGAACCCTCTGTATAAGTCATACAGAGGTAAAGGTCGTCTGCGAGGCACAGCTCAGCAGCAAGTCTCCTGCCCCTCCAACCGGTACCGCAGGGAAGCAGCTCTAGCTCCTCCATCCTATAGCATGTTGGGCACGTGGGAGGACGGGTGTCCCATTTTCTTTGAAATTGGAGGTCTGTTGCTTCAGATCTCTGGGTGTTGGATCTAGTGGAAAATGGGTATGCCCTTCTGGGAGTTTCCCCCTCTCCAGGGTTGGTGCTCAGAGGAGCACCTGTTGCTACTGCTACAGGAGGTTCTAACTTTACTGCAGAAAGGTGCGATAGAGGTGGTTCCGGAGCAGGAAAGTGGTCAGGCGTGCTACTCCCTGATTCCCAAAAAGGACGGCCGGTTGAGGCCAATCCTAGACCTCAGGATCTTGAATTTTTACCTCAAGCAGGAGAAGTTCAAGATGTTGACCCTAGTGGATGTTCTTCTGGCGTTGCAGCAGGAAGACTGGATGGTGTCGATCAATTTGCAGGATGCGTATTTTCAACATTCCCATCCTGAAGTCCCATCGGATGCATCTCCATTTTACAGTGGGGTCCCAACACTACCAGTTTGCGGCCCTTCCGTTCGGTCTTACTTCAGCACCTCGGGTCTTCACAAAGGTGATGGCGGTGGTAGCAGCACATTTCAGAAGGTCGGGGATTTCTGTTTTCCCCTATCTGGACGACTGGCTGCTCAAAGCAAAGTCAAAAGAGATGGTGCTGCATCATTTGCAAGAGATAACACAACCGTTGTTCGACTTGGGTTTTTCAATAAAGATACCCAAATCTCACTTGGTGCCATCTCAGCGCATCCTGTTCATAGGTCTTAAGCCTGCTTGGTCTGTTCGCTTCTTGCATACTGTTGGTCAACCATGCACGCTGGCCTATAAGGGCCCTCCAGTGGTGCCTCGGCAAGCAGTGGTTTCAACACAACAGAGATCTCAAGGAGGTGGTCAGAATCTCCAGAGACACTGCAGTGGAGCTTTTATGGTGGAGTGTCTCGGACAACCTGTCTCAAGGGAAGCCGTTTCAACCTCCTCCACCAGTGCCCACAGTAATAACGGATGCCTCCACTTTAGGGTGGGGAGCTCATCTGAGGGATCTGGAGGTTAAAGGACTTTGGTCTTGAGAGGAAAGATTGTTTCACATCAATCTCCTGGAATTGTGGGCGATACGTTTGGCTCTCAAGGCCTTTCTTCCTTCCCTCCCTCCGCAGTCAGTCAATTTATTTCCTGACAGACAACAGTACTGCGATGTGGTACAACAACAAACAGGGAGGAGTGGGGTTGTATCGCCTGTGCAAAGAGGCTATGCAACTCTGGTCCTAGGCTCAGGACCATCAGATTTGCGTGACTACGAATCATCTGGCCGGAGTGCTGAATGTGCGTGCGGACAGTCTCAGTTGGCAGTACTCGCCTGATCACGAGTGGCGTCTTCATCCGGAGGTGGTCTATCACATTTTCAGGATGTGGGGGTTTCCTTGGTTGGACCTGTTTGCAACTCACGAGAACGCGCACTTCCCGTCGTTCTGCTGTCTCCAGTATCCGATGCGGGGAGCGTTGGGGGACGCTTTTCAGTTAGATTGGGGCTTTACGTATTTCCTCCCATACCCTTGATTTCTCGAGTTCTGAGGAAGATTCGCCAAGACCGGGCCCAAGTCATATTGGTCGCCCCGGATTAGCCAAAAAGGGTGTGGTACACTGACCTTCATCACCTCTCATTGCACCTTCCGCTCCGTCTCCCTCTCAGGGCAGACCTCCTCTCGCAATCACAGGAGCAGGTTCTATACCCCCCCACCTCCAGAGTCTGCACCCTCATGCCTGGAAATTGAACAGGGCATCTCAATCCAAAAGTAGGGTTACTGTTCCTAATGAGACACAAGTAGTGTCTGTCAAGAAAAGAAAGAAGAGTGGATATCTAGGTAAAATGCTATTTAACAGGAGACAGTCAAAAGTTATGTCTCTTGTTGCCCTCACACATCCCATGGGATGTCATGCTTCATCATTAGGCGGTACTCCTCGTTGGACCAGCGCTGCAATGTTCTACGGGTCCCCCGAAGGGTCACTTCAGCAGAGTTCTTTTTATTTTGCCGTTTGATAAGTGAGGGTGTGAGTTCTTAGTGGAGTCGTGAAAAGTGAGTGTAGGATTAAATATTAAAACTGGCTAGGGGATATCCTGAACTTTTTTAATATGCTTGTTCCCGTCAGAGGAAAAAAAAAAACAGTTCTTAAATAGTATGTGCATACTTTGTACACTGTGTATACTTGTGAAATGTTGTCGGTTCACCCGTTTGCCTCAAAGGCACGGAAAAAATGGGTGGATCTGACGTCCGCACGCTGACTAGGTCTTCTTATGGCTCCAATGACATCATGCGGAGTCGCGCCATTGTGACGTCCTCGTCGACGTGGGAGAGCTATGAAAAAAGTTTCTGTGGAATGCTGCGCAAGGGGTACTTAAAAAGGTGAGGAATCCACAGGCAGATACTGCATCCACCAGAAAAAGCGTTACCGAAGGTAAGTAACTTGTTCGTTTGGTATCAAAAATCTCGTATTGATAAATCCACACTGATCCCAGTGTGGGATTTACCAATACATGCACAAAGTGGGCGCTTTAGAGGTGCCCCTAAAAACCTACCGGGTTCTGGTGTTCTCACTGACTGGTTTCTGCCAACCTGCCACTCGAAACACTGTTCTGACCTAGGGTGAGAGCCCTTTGCTCTCAGGAGACCCAGAAAAAAAGCCTGTCCGGGAACAGGGTGTCACACCACCTCCTCCAGGATGACCTGCTGATTAAAACTTCAAAGAGCTGCTGCCTTTGAAATGCAAATCTGACCCCAGTCACAGGAGAGGAAGCCGACCCCCTTTGGAACCTGGACAGGTGGGAAAACTAGCTAGTAAGATAGGCATGCCAACCCCTAGGTTAGTCCCACCCCTAAGGTGGGTTAAATTGAGGAGGACACGACTTTTCAGAAGTAGCCATCTTTGTGATGGCATACTTAGGAATTCTGGGACAGGGTTATGCCCACTTCCTACAGGAGGGGGGCATACTGATCCCAAGGGTCAGTAGACCATTGGCTACTACCCTACACTCCCCTAACGCCCACTAAATTCAGTATTTAGGTGAGTCCCTGGCACCAGAACAGCAGATCCTGACGATCTATGAAGAAGAAGGGTACTGAAGAGACGCAGAAGACTGAAGAGATCAACTGACTTGGCACCAGCCTTCTGGCCTGTGATCCAGTGCGCGGTCTATACCTGATCAGGGATCAATACTCAATTCAAATACATTTCAATGGCCCATACACATTCACCCAGAATCCCTGATGCGCTAGTGTCAATTTGTTTCGTTCAACTATATCTCTCTTCTTGAAATTGTTAATAGCTTTGATACCCATTAATTTAATTAATCAACTCTTCCTCTACTTGGTCGATGAACCAATTAGTTGAATAGTTGATGATAATGATTAACATACCTTACATAACCTTACAGTTATCAAAAATAACCACAGACACTTGATAAATTTAGGTAGTTTTATCTCATTAATATTGCAGATTGCTCAAGGCATTCAGTCACAAAATGCAAACAATGAAAATCACGAAGGGGAGAGATACACATCAGTGACAAAAATTATGATTCAAATTCATCAGACTAACCCAACGACAATATGCATGAAGGAGTAGATAGTTTAAGAGACAGAAGTTTCAGCAAAATATATGCAAAAACTGAATAAACCTGACGGGAAAGATAGATGAAGAGACAAAAGTTTCATCTAAAATATTACTTTCAATGAGTCAAATGGAGTGGATAGGTGGAGAGACAAAAGAATTCAGGCATAAAATACATTTGCAATAAATATCACAAATGAATCAGAGACAGAAATACAAACCTATTGGTTTGTAGAAAATCACCCCTTTGGCCTAAGTGATGACGGGGGTTCCCCGAAATAGGATTAGGGAACAAAGTTTCAAAGGACGGGATCAGGACAGGACTGGTACAGCTAGGCCTCTCTGCAAACCGACGGACAGCGACGCCTCTCCCCTCTTTCTCTCCTGCCAGCCTAAGCGTAAACCACACACCTTAAAGCACCCCAATTATATCCTCAATCTTACATGTCCATCCCACATAAACTGAAACATTTCTAAATCTAAGCAAATGATTGGTGGGCTTCGGGGGTGTGTCTGGTGACTTCATGGGCATCTCAGTCACTTTATTGTTCGTTTTCTTTCTCACAGTTCACATCCTTGCACGTGTTCACATTTCCTTCACCAGATTCAAATTTTTTTATTTTTTTTTTGGGCCCTGAAGGGGCCAATTTCAAAGTCAGCACCAGCTCCCTTCCTGAAAAGCACAGTCTGTACATCCCAGTACAGGAGCCACTCTGATTGGATGCCCAGATTGTTTTAAACACAATAACCATTTTTTTTTTGTATAAACTTTTTATTAAAAAAAATAAACATAAAACTGCAATACAGCTATGTATCAAGGTCACGATGCAGCAGAAAACGTATTCAGGCATCACGGCACACATCCCCACGCAGGATCACATTGTCAATATCAGACACAGTCATTGATTGGCGTACAACGTTGCACTGAGGTCGTAGTACACATATATATGGCGTGCAGTAATTGAATTATAGTCATTCACGTTACTCATCCCCCTGTAAAATCACGTTATCAATGTCAGATATGTCCACCATGTTGAGCCGACCACTAGATACAATTTTAATAATTTTTATTCACAGCAACAGACAATATCCCTAGAACATGACTTTGGTCCCATGGTCGTCTTCCTTCTTTGGCAGATGTACGTCATTGTGACCTTCAACCTCAGGCAATCTTTCTGCTGAGCACAGCGTTTCTGCCTTGCTTCTGTCAGTTCAGTTGCGCTCCTAATCACACCCCTCCCACTCGGGTTAGGTTTTCTAATTCAAGATGGAGTCTTATCCCGTACACTAAAGTAAATGCAAACGGATTATATGACAATGTCGTTTTCACTATGTACCCCCCCTTCCCCTGCACCATTCCTTATTAAAGTTACCTAGCATAGGCTTTGAGCGTAAAACAGCATTATTTACTGTTTAAAGCAATATGCAACGTGCAATTCACAAAATACTCATGCAGCCTACTTTGTTTTCTACCAAGCATACTGCAATGCGTTTAGTTCTTTCACATATTATTTCATATTAGTGCATACATGCGCAAAGCTAATTCCCACGTGTTTGTGTCAGGTGTACATTAGTCCACTTACTACTTACTGTTAGTACATATTATGGGGGTACTTGATTCGAGCAGGTTTCATTTTTGCGAAACCCTGCTCCACCACCTGTCTGCTGTTCCCCGTCGAAACTGCTCCAAAAACGTCTCGTCTTGCAGCTGTTGTGCCTCCAAAATCTGGGAGGACTGCTTGTCTTCAATAAAGAACCAAGACCTCCCATGGAACAGCAGAACTGTTCACTGCATCTTGCAGAAACTACGAAGAAAGGACTGTTGAGGACTCCTTAACTGCCAAAACACGACGCCTTAAGATACCACTGCAGCCTTCGCTCCAAGCTCGAGTTGATTTGAGCCAACGGTGCCATCGAGGTCCCCCAGTGGTCCAGAGACTGAGTACATCGTGGTTTTACCCCTCGTGGAACCTCTGACATCACCACCTGCAGCCTCTGCATTCAGGCCCCCTGCACCCCGACTGCTCGCAGTAAGCAAATCCGACGCCTAAATACACCTCTGCACCTGTTGCTCCTTTGCTCTGGAGAAGAGGACCAAAGGTGTCCCTACGTCCCAGAGCATTGTGAGGCCTGAGCCCCCCTTTTGGTTCAACCCAACTGCCCCCCCAGTCAAAGCCTGCAGCATCTTTCACCATGACCGTTCTCCATAGAATAACATTGGGCAGCCGACGCTGTTTTGCACCTCTGCACCCGGCCGCCCCTGTGCCGTAGGTGGTGGTCTGCTGGTGCTGTTCACTCATAAGTGAACCCCTAGACTCTTTACACGATATTTATCACTTTGATGTATCATATAGAGAGCCAGCTTCCTACAAGTGGGGAGGTGCCCTGCAAACAGTGCTAGTAGTAAAGTTTTAAAAAAAAGTACCTCAATCTGAGCGAGGAGGAAAAGGGCACTAATAAAGCAATTAATCAATGTAATCTTAATTCGGTTTAAAATAAACCATACAAGATAAAAATATTAAATCATACAATATATTAAAAACCTCTAATAAAAATGCATGCTCAATAAATGATAATTCCTCACCTAATTCTCAGCCGGTATCAAACTTTTCCTCAGTCTCACTGCCCAATTATAGAAACTTAATATAGCCACATGAATTGCTAAAGCGTCTTTCGATTAAAGAAAAATAAGTGGTGGTTTCTATGGCTTTAGAAAACAAGCTCATCTGATTTTACAACAGTTACAGAAAAGGGTTAAGTCCATTGTGCTGGGCGGAGATTGCCTGGCTTCAAGATGGCCATGAAATAGCAAAGCTCCGATGACCTGGCCGTTAATCCATCACCATCCTGATACCAAAGGTGACAAATAAACAATGTAGACCTGCTATACCCCCACAGAAGCAGCAAGCCCATCAACTTGGGGAGAGGATGTAGCCTTACGGCTAAAGTTATCGACCTTGAAGCTGGGGAACCGGATTCGAGCCTCTGCAACGACGCTCAACATCCTGTGATTCTGGGCAAATCACTTAATCTCCCCGTGAATGTGTCCATCTGTAACAAAACTGGTGCTCATGTAAAGCGCTCTGATACCCGATGTCTCGAGTTTAGTTCGCGCTATATAAAACTCTCTCCCCCCAAAAAAACTTTTAAAAAGCGGCTTCCTTCGCGATATTGGAACCGTGAAAGAGTCGGCAGAGAGCCCCGAGTGACGATAAAGGCCCAGTGCGACTTAACCTTTGGTTGGTGAAGTGGTCTGCGGTTAAACCAGCACAGGACAGCGAGCGCGGAGATTCGGACGTACCTCGCCTTGGCTGTAATGCAGAGCAGCAGCACCACGCAAGGGCGATCATGAGCCCAGCTTGCGGCTCCCACTGCAATCAACCACAGACCTAGGAGCGTGCAGCGAGGGCAAAATAGCAGCACAGCGAGGCAGGTAGCAACTGCTCTAGCACGTGATAGAGGCCCCAGACATGAATTGAAGCCAATGGTGTGGGAACGCAGACACCTGGAGGACTCCGTGGGCGGCCAGGAAGAGGCCTGCGGGCGCACTACTGAACCCTGGTCATCAAGCAGTGAGGACATTTGTGAATGCACACATTGCCGGTGCCCTGAACTCTGAAGCACATGAACTGTAATGTGGTTGCCTCATTTGGCTTGGCGGACGCTGGGGGTACAGATTGCTAAGAGGCTGCATCTGACCCACGCATGAGCCACATGGGCGCTTGGCCTTGACGGTGCTGGACTGGGTAAGGTGAAAGGCTGTGGTCCTGAAAGGGGGTACTTGTTGGGCCACTACTTCACTATTTGGAACACGCCCAGTGCTAGCCCGAGGCCGGACTTGGCAAGCCCTGCCATTGTATCACAGGTATACTCGGAGCGACCCAGTGTTCGAGGTGGTATTGCACTACCCTCCCTCTCAGAGAATCGACCGAGCACTTGATTCTGTGCCAGAGTGGTGTTGCTCAAGGGGGCGCCCTGTGTCTTTCAAACTGAAGCCATCTCACAGCAACTCGTCATGGGCAAGTCGGACAATCTGCAGTCCAAACTACAATTCGAGTCTTGCAGGGCCCCCAGACCAACGAAAGTCGACACAAATGTGGCAGAGTTAGGGTCAGAAGCTGCGGATCCCTCAACAGACGCGGAACTGAAGCAGATACTGACCACCATGCAACACAGCCTGACAAAAATCGATGGCAAGATAGATGCACTCACGTTTCGGATGGATCAGATGACGGAGTGCCTGGATAAGCATACTGAGAGGCTAGACACAGTAGAGAAGAGAGTCGCAGAGGATGTGCTGACTGAGGAGTCATCAAAATCCCAAAAAGTGGATAAGCGACTCCGCACTCTACAACTGAAGATGGAGGGCCTGGAAGTGAGATCCAGGAGAAACAACATCCGAATAGTGGGAGTAGGGGAGTCCACCAACATGGAAAATATGCGGAGAACCTCTAGACTACAAAGATCGAGATGCCGCTTGTGCAAAGCGCGAGAACTGAAACATTGCGCTATGAGGGCTCTGAGTTATCCTTTTATCCAGATTTTACTCAACAAATCCAGGATGCACGAAGGCTCTTCCTACCAGCAAAGAGCCAGCTACGCGAGCGCCAGCTGGAATACAGTATGCTTTACCCTGCCAAGCTACGGGTAATGGGGGGAGGAAAGGCACATTACTTCACAGACCCTAGGCAGGTATCACACTTCCTTAAACAGAGGGAGGGCACCGGAACCCGGCGTTAATCACCCCGACACACCTTGAGCGAGGAGGAAGTCACTCAGGACCCAGAAGAACAGTAGATATTTGGGGACAGTGCTGGAGAATTGAAGAACCGAGATGCGTGTGGACTGTCTCCAAGACTCCGGTGATGAGGTGGAGGACATGCTCGATGTGACCTGGTGCTTTGACTGCTGCGGAGAAACAACACTTACTAGAACTCTGTGGCGGGCAGTGAGACCAGTGCCCCATGAGGACTTTAAAACCATATTACTGGTAAGATGGTTCTGATGAATGTCACAGCGGCCTACACATCGAAGTGCGGACCTTGGAGAAATATCTTACAAGATCTAATTCGTGAAGGGACAAGGGGGACAGAAAGTGATAATATTTGATGTTCAATATGGGGGCGCGAGTTCTGGGTAAAAAAGAGGGGCATAACCTATACTCTCCCCAGTTTATGGGGATGCAGGCTAGACTGTTTTCGCATTGTTTTTCTAGTCATTATAAAACGGGCCGTACCCAATGGGTAGCCTTGTAGCGGGTGACATCCACCCTTATGTGTTCATCACTGAATACCTACTGTGGGTTTTGGTTATGTTTTGTAAGGGGCTTACGGGGAAGGGAGCGGGTGGGACGAAGTTCAGCCATACAAAGTTTGAATGCTAATGGCCTAGAAGGGGCATTATCAGGGTTTGTTTTATGTTGGATATCACCAAAAACAAGTGAAATATATTGATTGACTGGTCATGACCAAAGGTTGCTGATTAGAATACCATACCGGGTGACGTAAGGCGTAAAGCGGGAGAACAATCAGCAACTACACAAATACGATTTCTCACGTGGAATGTGAAAGGTCTTAATGATCAAGAGAAAGGTTCGAAAGGTGGTGGCATACTTCAAAAGACAAGCAGTGCAAGTGGCAATCCTACAAGAGACACACCTAGCGCAAAACAGCAGCACATTGACCCTACGAGGCCGTTATTGTGCAGCGGGATTCACCTCACATGCCTGTGGGGTTCTCATATGGTGTTAGAAATGGGATCTCTAGTTGGCAAGGGCTTGCACCTTTGTCCAAGTAGGGACCCTTCTTCCTAGTCAGGGTAAGGGTTGTTACACTCGTGAAGTAACCCCTGCTCACCCTCGTGGTAGCTTGGCACGAGCAGTCAGGCTTAATTCAGAGGCAGTGTGTAAAGCATTTGCACATAACCAACAGTAATACAGTGTAAGCACTACAAACGGACACCACACCAGTTTAGAAAAATAACCAATATTTTATATACTCAAGACAAGACCAATTACGACAAAAATCCACAATACTATACTTTACGAATGAATACTTGATACGTTAACTTCTTCTTTGCAGGAATAGCACAAAAGCAAAGTTCGTACGAGTCGGTAGCTCCGTCCGAGCCTACCGTGATGCTGAGAACCACAGAGTCTAACAGTTCCAGCCGACCGCGTCGATACGGGCCAGCAGAGTCGTGAACAGACTCGGTCACAGTACCTTTTCTCGTTGTGGCTGGTACGGAGTGTACGAGCCGGTCGGCGTTCGTCGCGGTTGCGGTGCAAGACGGAGCGATGCAAGGTGCGGTGTCCCTCGATGCGGTGCAGGCAGCGGCTCGATGAGCGTCGTGCAGACGGAGTCGGTGAGTCCAAGGCGTGCGATGCAGGGTGAGACGATGCTCGATGCGGTGCTGACAGGTTGCGATGCAGGCGACCTAGCCGGAGTGCGGGAGCTGGCGTCGGACAGCGGTGCGAGTCGGAGCGGTGCGTCGCAGACGTGCGAGCGGTGCCCCAAATGCGATGCGGTCTCGACTCTTGAGCCAGTTGCAGCGACAGTGTCGGTCTGGTCCGGCTGGCCCAGTGAAGCGATGCGATGCGAACTGCGGTGCCCACAGGTCACGGTGCAAGCAGCGGCTCGATGTTGGCGGCGTCGGACGCCGCCACGGTGAGACCAGGGTTGCGATGCGAAGCGGGGCGATGCGGTCTGCGGTGCAAACAGGTCACCGGCCAGGGATGGATTCGGTTGACGGAGTCGGTTGCAGTTCCCTTCCTCTGTGGCGACTGAAACAGCGTTCCAGAAGCGGTACCCAGAGGCTTGTGAAGTCTTTGCAGTCCCTGAGACTTCTTAACAGGAGGCCAGCTCGGTTTCAGGCCCTTGGAGATACTCAGCACAAGTTCGTAGAAAGTTCAGTCCAGTCCTTTCACTGCCCAAGGCAGAAGCAGCAGCTGCAGGCCAACCCAACAAAGCAACAACACAGCAAAGGGGCAGTACTCCTCCTGGCAGCTCTTCCAGCTCTTCGTCTTGGCAGGTTCCTTGATTCCGGCGAGATCTAAATTCATGGGGTCAGGGCCCCAATATTTATATCCCAAACTCCTTTGTTCTCTGAAGGCAGAGAGGCCTTTGCCTAGTCCAAA
The DNA here is from genome assembly GCA_963921515.1 of Calotriton arnoldi. Lineage (NCBI taxonomy): Eukaryota > Metazoa > Chordata > Amphibia > Caudata > Salamandridae > Calotriton > Calotriton arnoldi. The sequence goes on along the minus strand of CAWUFW010001956.1, from coordinate 2,159,702 downwards.
CCAGTTCTGGAGCACTTTGTTGACAAGTCTCCGTCCCTTCTTTCAGTGAGTAGGCCAGGGACATCAGACGCACCACAGGAGGTGGAGCCAGCATTGTGGAGGGAAGGCACTGTCCTATTCAGGGCCCAGGTGCGACCCCTCCCACCCATCTACAGGTCGATCTGGCTATTCAGCCCTGCGCTGACTCACCCTGTCTCCTGGCATCCCCCAGCCCCTGTCACTCACATTCCAGACACGGAATACACAATCTCGCAGAGGCAGGCTTGGATGGTTAGGCAAGAAAATACCCACTTTCTAAAAGTGGTATTTTCAAACCCAGAATGGTAAAACCAACGTTACTAAAAGCTGCATTTTATCATTCTGAGTCCAGGCATACTAAACTCGAATTTCTACCATGTTCCCGGGGTCAGTTAGGATTATAAGCTGTAATAATCAAAACCGCCCGTTCTGGCCTAGGGGAACAGGTAGCCTTGCAATAGTGAAAAACGAACTAGGCTGTAATTCACTATCAGGACATGCCGCACACACCCGGGCATGTCCTACCTTTCGCGTACAACGCACCCTGACCCACAGGGGTACCTTGGGCCTACCTTAGGGGTGACTAACATGTAGCAAAGGGAAGGTTTAGGGACTTGCAAGTGTGTGCACTTGCCAAGTCGACATGGCAGCCCCAGGCTGCGCACAGGCTCTGCGATGGCAGGCCCGAGTTACACTTTACGGGCTGTTTGCGTGGGTGGCACAATCCAGTGCTGCAGCCCACCAACAGCATTTGGTCTATAGGCCCTGGCACTCGCAGTGCACTTTACAAGGGACTGACACATAAACCAAATAGGCCAATCATGGAAACACCAATCCATAACACATTTTATACAGGAGCACTTGCACTTTCCCACTGGACCGCAGTGAGGAAAGTGCGCAGAATCATCACACCAGCAAAAACAGAGTCAAAACCGGGAGGTCAGAAAGCAAAAGTCAGGGGAAACACGCCAAAAGATGCCAAGTCTAACACATGTCCCCTCCAGCTGAAAGTAGGGAGAACTACCCAACCCCATGGGAGTTCTCTTCACTAAGGCGGAAGAACCTGGACAGACCATCTGCGTTGGCGTGTTCTGTACCAGGACGGTGTTCCACCGTAAAGTCCATTCCCTGTAGGGAGATGGACCACCTCAGCAGTTTTGGATTCTCACCCTCATTTGCATCAACCATCTGAGGGGCCTGTGGTCTGTCTGAACCCGGAAGTGAGTCCCAAACAGGTATGGTCTCAACTTCTTCAGCGCCCAGACCACAGCAAAAGCTTCCCTTTCTATGGCACTCCACCTCTGTTCCCTGGGAAGTAGTCTCCTGCTAAGGAAGACTACAGGCTGATCCAGGCCCTCTTCGTTCAGTTGTGAGAGCACCGCTCCCACACCATGCTCTGAAGCGTCAGTCTGCACGACGAATTCCTTGGAGAAGTCAGGTGCCTTGAGCACGGGCGCCGTGCACATGGCTGCCTTCAGGGCATCAAAAGCTTTCTGGCAGGACTCAGTCCAGATCACTTTCCTGGGCTGCCTCTTAGAGGTCAGCTCTGTTAAGGGGGCAACGATGGTGCCACAGCCCTTAACAAATCTCCTATAATAGCCGGTGAGACCTAAGAAGGCTCTCACCTCTGTCTGGGTCTTGGGGGTTCCCAAGCCAGAATGGTGTCAATCTTGGGTTGTAGGGCGCCACCTGGCCGCTTCCTACCTGGTGTCCCAAGTACACCACAGAACCCTGCCCGATCTGGCACTTACTGGCCTTGATCGTGAGGCCTGCACCTTGCAGAGCCCTCAACACTTTCTCAAGGTGCTGTAAATGTTCTTCCCAGCTGGAACTGAACACAGCAATGTCATCCAGGTAGGCGGCACTGAAATCCTCCAGCCCAGCCAACACCTGATTGACCAACCTCTGAAAGGTGGCAGGGGCATTCTTCAACCCAAAGGGCATCACCCGGAATTGGTAATGACCTTCTGGGGTTGAGAATGCTGATCTCTCCTTGGCCCCATCGGTTAAGGCAATCTGCCAGTACCCAGACGTTAAATCAAACGTGCTGAGGAACCGGGCAGCTCCCAACCGATCAATGAGCTCATCAGCTCTGGGGATGGGGTGCGCGTCAGTCCTGGTGACGGCATTGAGCCCACGGTAGTCCACACAAAACCGGAGTTCTGGAGTGGCACCGGGCGCCGCAGCCTTTGGGACCAAGACCACTGGGCTGGCCCAAGGACTGTGGGAGGGCTCAATCACCCCTAACGCCAACATCTTAGAGACCTCCTCCTTGATGCTGGCTCTGACCCGGTCAGTCAACCTGTAAATCTTGTGCTTCACAGGATGGCTGTCACCGGTGTCCACGTCATGGGTACACCAGTGAGTAACACCGGGGGTCAGAGAGAACAGTGGGGCGAACTGTCCCAACAATTGGCGACAGTCCCCCTGCTGCTCCTGAGTCAGAGTAGGGGAGAGGATCACACCCTCTACTGACCCATCATGCTCCTTGGTAGACAGGAGGTCAGGGAGAGGCTCGCTCTCCTCTTCCACCCCATCATCTGTCGCCAAGAGCATACTCACTTCGGACCTCTCGAAGTGGGGCTTGAGGCGGTTCACGTGAAGGACCCTCAAAGGGTTCCTTGGAGCCTGCAAATCCACCAGGTAGGTGACGTCACTTTTGCGCTCCTTTACCTCATATGGCCCAGTCCACTTGTCCTGCAAGGCACAAGGTGCCACTGGGGCCATGACCCACACTTTCTGCCCAGGTTGAAATTCGACCAGAGTGGCATTCTGGTCATACCATCTCTTCATTTCTTCCTGGCTTGCTTCTAGGTTCGCCTGAGCGAGTTTCCTGAAGCGGGCAGTTTGGTTTCTAAAGGCCAGCATGTAGCTAAATACATCCTGGGAGTTTTCCTGGGAGCTGCCTCCCAGCCTTCCTTTACCAAACTCAGAGGTCCTCTGACAGGGTGGCCATACAGGAGCTCAAAGGGGCTGTACCCAAGAGACTTCTGAGGCACCTCCCTGTATGCAAAGAGTAGGCATGGCAAGAGGACGTCCCACTTACGCCTCATGGGTTCTGTTAGACCCTTGATCATGCCTTTCAAGGTCTGGTTGAATCTCTCCACCAGACCGTTTCCTTGTGGGTGGTAAGGAGTGGTGAACTTGTAGGTTACCCCACACTCCTTCCACAGGGATGTCATATACTTCGATATGAAATTGGTCCCCCTATCAGAAACCACCTCTCTGGGGAATCCCACACGGGAAAAGATCCCCATTAACGCCCGGCCCACCACTGGCGCCGTCGTTGTCCTGAGAGGGATTGCCTCCGGGTACCGGGTGGCATGGTCCACCAAGACCAGGATGTACCTGTTGCCCATGGCTGTCTTGGGATCCAGTGGCCCCACAATATCCATCCCTACCCTTTCAAAGGGTGTTCCAACAACCGGAAAAGGTTGGAGAGGAGCTTTGACCTTCCTCCCACTCTTACCACTTGCCTGGCAAGTTTGGCAAGACCTACAGTGTGCATCTGACTGCCTTCGCATTTGGGGCCAAAAGAAGTGGGTGACAAGCCTGTCAAAGGTCTTGTCCTGCCCCAAATGTCCTGCCAAAGGCACGTCATGAGCCAGACCCAGTAGGAAGGCCCTGAAGCGCTGGGGTACCACCAGCACACGGGCTGACCCAGGCTCAGCAACCTTAGGCTCACTGTATAGGAGACCGCTCTCCCAGTAGATCAGATGTGACCCGGACTGATTACCAGCTGCCTGGTCTGCAGCCTGCCGCCGCAGACCCTCCAGAGTAGGGCACTCGTTCTGCTCCCTGCAGAACTCCTCCCTGGTGGGACCCCTTCTTGCTGCCAATGGGTCAGCTCAGAGATGTCTCCCAGTTCGGCTACCTGCTCCCCTGTAGGCACCGGGGCGTCCCCTCGAGGTCCGCCTCCTCCCGGTCCGTGGGAACTTCGGGGCCGGTTTCCCGCGCCCCCTGCCCTTTCTCTTGGCAGGGACTTGGGCCACTGTTTCAGGCTCCAAGTCCTCTTGATCACCCTTTCTGGCTGCCATTGACCGAGTAGACACGCATGCCCACTCTGGCAACCCAAGCATCTCCAAGTGAGACCTGAGCTCAACCTCCTTCCATGAGGACTGCTCCAGGTCGTTTCCTAGCAGACAATCTACAGGCATGGTAGGGCTCACAACCACCCTCAAGGGACCTGAGACCCCCCCATTCAAAGGGAACCTGCGCCACCATACACTGGCGCTCAGAGTTGTCGACAGCAACTACTTGGTGGAATGCTCCTGGGACTACTTGCTTCTCAGACACCAGGTGACACCGGACTGAGGTCACGCTGGCTCCAGTATCTCTGAGAGCCTCTACCCTGTTCCCGTTAATGGTCACCCAGGTGCTATATTTCTTTGTGTTAGGGGGCACCTGGTTTCCTGGGACCATCTCACTGTCCCCGAGTGAGACAAGGGTCATTTCTGCGGGATCCCCACCCTCCTGTGGGCACCCCTCCTCCCCAAGCGCTACACTAGCCAACACTTTGGATTGTCCACCGGTGGGTGGCTGTGTCCCCTTCGGGCACTTGGGGTCCCTCTTAAAGTGACCTACCTGGTCACATGCATAACACTTGCGGGGGCCGGTCTCAACAGGCTTCCCTGTAGAGACCCCTTTCTTCTTATCACCGGGGGCTGGGAACCTTTACCCTGGGTACTAGTTTGGGGCCCTTTAGAGAACTCCTGTGCTTTACCCTTGTCCCCCCACCTTTCTGCTGGGGACCCTGCACACCTTTGGCTGAGTCTCCCCCAAACGCTTTCTTGTGGACCCTGGTACTCACCCAGCGGTCCGCTTCCATAGCAAGCTTCCTGGGGTCAGTTAGCTTACTATCCACTAGGTGCTGGCGCAGATCTGCAAAACATAGACTAGACAAGTGCTCCCATGCAATCAAGTTGTAGAGCCCCTGAAAATCTGTTACACTACTGCCCTTCACCCAACCATCCAGAGACCTGCAGAACACATCCACACATTCCAACCAAGTGTTGGCATCAGACTTCTTACTGGACCTGAACTGATCCCTGTACTTTTCAGGAGTAAGACCATACTTCGTGAGAAGGGCATCCTTCATGTCAGCATAGGTGAGGTGATACCCTTACCCAAAGCTATCAGAGCATCCCTTGCTTCTTCCGGGGAAAAGTGGCCACAATCCTGCTCCCCAATTCTCCTCAGGGACCCCATTCATGTGTATGGCTGCCTCATAACCCTGGAACCACCTTTGTATGTCATCCCCTTCTTGAACTCCTTGCCTACGTTCTTGGGAATGTGCACAATCCTGTCTGCCTTTCTGGACGAATTGCTGCCACCATCTGAGCCTGACTTACTCCTAAGTTCTAGCTCCTTTAGTTCTCTCTCATGCTCTAAGAGCATCTTCCTCTCCTCTATGGCCAATCTCTTCTCCTCCCGCTCACTCTCCAGCCTGAGCTTCTGCAGCTCAAACTGCCTTGCCTCCCGCCTGTCCTCCAGCTCCTCTGGGGACAGACTGCTGCTGCCTGACCTGGCGGGTTCCCCCCTACCCAAAAGCACATCCACCCTGGAAATAGGCTCCTCCGCCTCCTCACTGAGGTCACCAGGCTGCCCATTGGCATGTCTGGCTGCTACCCAGGCCCTCAGCGCCTTCTGTAGCTCCTCCTTCCTTGTGAGGCCTTTAATTTGGACTTTTAGGTTTTTACAAATCGCTCGTAACTCCTTTACGGCGTAGGATTCCAACCTGTCCTCCTCAAAGATAACTTCCAGAGATGCAACGGATGATGCAATTGATTCAGGCATGACAAAAGTCGTGAGTTGAAAACTGGCAAGATCAAAAATAGGCCAAAAGAAAAAGAACCAGTATGTGGTACGTAATGGTCTGCGATATGGTAGTAGTGCACACCAATCACTGTAAGTCAAGTGCAAACGCAAGTCCTATCCTCACCGCTGACAACCAATGTTAGAAATGGGATCTCTAGTTGGCAAGGGCTTGCACCTTTGTCCAAGTAGGGACCCTTCTTCCTAGTCAGGGTAAGGGTTGTTACACTCGTGAAGTAACCCCTGCTCACCCTCGTGGTAGCTTGGCACGAGCAGTCAGGCTTAATTCAGAGGCAGTGTGTAAAGCATTTGCACATAACCAACAGTAATACAGTGTAAGCACTACAAACGGACACCACACCAGTTTAGAAAAATAACCAATATTTTATATACTCAAGACAAGACCAATTACGACAAAAATCCACAATACTATACTTTACGAATGAATACTTGATACGTTAACTTCTTCTTTGCAGGAATAGCACAAAAGCAAAGTTCGTACGAGTCGGTAGCTCCGTCCGAGCCTACCGTGATGCTGAGAACCACAGAGTCTAACAGTTCCAGCCGACCGCGTCGATACGGGCCAGCAGAGTCGTGAACAGACTCGGTCACAGTACCTTTTCTCGTTGTGGCTGGTACGGAGTGTACGAGCCGGTCGGGCGTTCGTCGCGGTTGCGGTGCAAGACGGAGCGATGCAAGGTGCGGTGTCCCTCGATGCGGTGCAGGCAGCGGCTCGATGAGCGTCGTGCAGACGGAGTCGGTGAGTCCAAGGCGTGCGATGCAGGGTGAGACGATGCTCGATGCGGTGCTGACAGGTTGCGATGCAGGCGACCTAGCCGGAGTGCGGGAGCTGGCGTCGGACAGCGGTGCGAGTCGGAGCGGTGCGTCGCAGACGTGCGAGCGGTGCCCCAAATGCGGTGCGGTCTCGACTCTTGAGCCAGTTGCAGCGACAGTGTCGGTCTGGTCCGGCTGGCCCAGTGAAGCGATGCGATGCGAACTGCGGTGCCCACAGGTCACGGTGCAAGCAGCGGCTCGATGTTGGCGGCGTCGGACGTCGCCCACGGTGAGACCAGGGTTGCGATGCGAAGCGGGGCGATGCGGTCTGCGGTGCAAACAGGTCACCGGCCAGGGATGGATTCGGTTGACGGAGTCGGTTGCAGTTCCCTTCCTCTGTGGCGACTGAAACAGCTGCTCCAGAAGCGGTACCCAGAGGCTTGTGAAGTCTTTGCAGTCCCTGAGACTTCTTAACAGGAGGCCAGCTCGGTTTCAGGCCCTTGGAGATACTCAGCACAAGTTCGTAGAAAGTTCAGTCCAGTCCTTTCACTGCCCAAGGCAGAAGCAGCAGCTGCAGGCCAACCCAACAAAGCAACAACACAGCAAAGGGGCAGTACTCCTCCTGGCAGCTCTTCCAGCTCTTCGTCTTGGCAGGTTCCTTGATTCCGGCGAGATCTAAATTCATGGGGTCAGGGCCCCAATATTTATATCCCAAACTCCTTTGTTCTCTGAAGGCAGAGAGGCCTTTGCCTAGTCCAAACCAGTTCTGGAGCACTTTGTTGACAAGTCTCCGTCCCTTCTTTCAGTGAGTAGGCCAGGGACATCAGACGCACCACAGGAGGTGGAGCCAGCATTGTGGAGGGAAGGCACTGTCCTATTCAGGGCCCAGGTGCGACCCCTCCCACCCATCTACAGGTCGATCTGGCTATTCAGCCCTGCGCTGACTCACCCTGTCTCCTGGCATCCCCCAGCCCCTGTCACTCACATTCCAGACACGGAATACACAACCTCGCAGAGGCAGGCTTGGATGGTTAGGCAAGAAAATACCCACTTTCTAAAAGTGGTATTTTCAAACCCAGAATGGTAAAACCAACGTTACTAAAAGCTGCATTTTATCATTCTGAGTCCAGGCATACTAAACTCGAATTTCTACCATGTTCCCGGGGTCAGTTAGGATTATAAGCTGTAATAATCAAAACCGCCCGTTCTGGCCTAGGGGGAACAGGTAGCCTTGCAATAGTGAAAAACGAACTAGGCTGTAATTCACTATCAGGACATGCCGCACACACCCGGGCATGTCCTACCTTTCGCGTACAACGCACCCTGCCCACAGGGGTACCTTGGGCCTACCTTAGGGGTGACTAACATGTAGCAAAGGGAAGGTTTAGGGACTTGCAAGTGTGTGCACTTGCCAAGTCGACATGGCAGCCCCAGGCTGCGCACAGGCTCTGCGATGGCAGGCCCGAGTTACACTTTACGGGCTGTTTGCGTGGGTGGCACAATCCAGTGCTGCAGCCCACCAACAGCATTTGGTCTATAGGCCCTGGCACTCGCAGTGCACTTTACAAGGGACTGACACATAAACCAAATAGGCCAATCATGGAAACACCAATCCATAACACATTTTATACAGGAGCACTTGCACTTTCCCACTGGACCGCAGTGAGGAAAGTGCGCAGAATCATCACACCAGCAAAAACAGAGTCAAAACCGGGAGGTCAGAAAGCAAAAAGTCAGGGGAAACACGCCAAAAGATGCCAAGTCTAACATATGGGTTGACTGCAGATCTGAGATACAGCTAAAGGAGGTATTTGTTGACCCAGGAGGCAGGTATGTGGTGGCCCTCTGTTATAAAGAATATTTAGAAGTGGTATTGGTAGGGGTTTACGCCCCCAATTATTATGACCCACAGTTCTATCATGCACTTAGCGCTATTATGGTTTGCCTGGAGGAGGAAGTAGACGACCATGATGCTAGAACCTCTTTTGAAAAATATGCACCGCTATAAATAATCCACAATAATGCATGCTGACACACAGTTCTATCATGCACTTAGCGCTTGCCAACTGCAATGCGGTGACCTGCCGCAAGTTGGGGGGGTTTAATTGTGTACTGAATCCCGCACTTGATCGTCCAAAGGGCCCACCCCGCCATCCCTCCGCACCCACCCGGGCTCTCCATGAAATGGCAGCTCTACTAGACCTGGTGGACATATGGAGATGTCGTAACCTCCGGGGGACAGGGTTCACGCATTACTCTGCTGTGCATGACACACACATGCAAATTGACTACTGGCTGGTGTCTAGGAGTCTGGTACCACGGGTCCTATGCAGTCAGCCTCTTCCATGCACGTATTCTGATCACTCACCCCTAGTGCTGGATCTAGAGTTTCTGGGTCGGAGGGCAGTCGCGTTCACATGGCGATTCCTCCCTTACTCCCTATTAGACCCTGTCTTTAAGATTGAACAAGCACAATCAATAAAATACTTTTTCACCAATAATGTAGGATCCGTTGACAGTTTCGCCACGGTATGGGAGACGTTTAAAGTTTATATCAGAGGCATTATGATTTCCAAGCACTCTGGGGTGGTAAAATCCTTGAGAGACAGACTGTCACATCTAGAGAGCGAGATAGCTGACTTGGAATCGAGACATCAACGCTCTGGAGACAGCAATCTATTAGGAGAGATTAAGGCAAAATTGTGGAAAACCATGACACCACCAACAGTGAAGTTGTTCACATGGGAAAATATGCCACGGCTAGGATATATGGTAAGGGGGATCGCCCAGGGGCAACTTTAGCATCTCAGATGCATCCCAGACAAGAGGCAGGCGGGATTCCAGAGCTTCAAGACGAGGAGGGCCGAATGTTGTATGATGTGGATAGTATTGCGGATACATTTCACAGATATATGCAGACTTATACATGCATCGCCTATAGGAATCTGGGTTTCTTTTGCAGTAACCCCCCACTTTTTGCCAGACTACTGATGCACTTTGACTTGTGCCCTGGGTCCTGCCAATCAGGTTCCCTGGGCCTGTGTTCTTTCCCAAAACTGTACCTTGTAACCCCAATTGGCACCTCTCTGGCCACACATGAGTCCCTTGTAAAAGGCACCATGGGTACCAAGGGCAGTGTGGCCAGGGAAGGGCTTCAGCACTTATTGTGCCACCCTTAGAGTCCCTGTACCTTTACACACACACACACACACACTGCCATTGCAGGCTACGTGTTTTGGTGCAGAACAAAATGAAGAGTCGACATGGCACACATCCTGTGTGCCATGCCTACAACCCACTGCCCTGGCATAGGTCAGCCACCCCTCTCGCTGGATGCACTATACCAGTGGTGATGGTACAGGTGCATGAGCCCTGTACTCCTACAGTGTCTAGACCAATTCTTAGACATTGTAAGTGCAGTAATGCCATTAAGAGTATATGGTTCTGGGAGTTTGTCATTACGAACACCACAGCACCATAATGGCTTTACTGAAAACTGGGAAGTTTGGTATCAAACTTCTCAGCACATTAAACCCACACTGATGCCAGTGTGGGATTTAATGAAAAATGCACAAAGAGGGCATCTTAGAGATGCCCCCTGAAAAACAGCCAGCCTCTGGTGGGTTCCCTGACTGGTACACACCAGCCTGCCACCACAAGACATGTTTCTAGACACCTAGGGTGGGAGCCTTTGCTCCCTGAGCCCAGAAACAAAGCCTTTCCTGGGTGGAGGTGGTCGCACCTCCCCAGGCCAGGAAGAACCATCTGTGTCAGGGGGGCTTCAAAGGCCTTGCTGCCTTTGTAACGCGACCCCCAGCCTCTCCTGCTATCAGGCGCAGGCCCCCTTCCTGTCTCCCCTCCTGTTCGGCGGGAAGACAGGTGGGAAAAATCAGCACAGTCCAGAAGGGGTGCCCACCTCTGCCAGCCCCACCCCTCAGGTGGGGGAGGCGAGGTGAAGCCCACTCTTCAGTGCCCGCCATCTTGCAGATGGCAGGCACTCTCCAATCCGGATTAGGGATTGTGACCACTCCCCCACGTGGGGTGAGCACACCAAGGGTGTAGTCACCCTAAGGTCAGTAGCCCATTGGCTACTGACCTCGAGACCTAAAATGCCCCCTAAATACAGTATTTAGGGGGCAGCCCTGAACCAAGAAGACAGATTCCTGCAACGTAAGAAGGATGAAAGAAGACGCCCAGCAGAGGAGACTGCAGAGAAGAACTGACTTGATCCCAGCCCTACCGGCCCGTCACCAGTTTCCAGAGATCCTGCGCCAAAAGTCACCTTGTCCTGCAGCCAGCGACCTCCAGAACCCCTGGGAAGACTGACTGCCTTCAACAAAGACCGGATCTCCTGTGAACAGCAGCTCTCTTCTAAAGAAACAGTCAAGAAAGACTATGAGCCTGCTGAGGACAAAGAAACCCGACGCCTACGGCCCAAGTCTGAGTGGCCCACCGGTCCCAGCGAGGTCCCCAGCACTCCAGAGTCTGAGTCCACCGTGGGTTGACCCCTTCAGGACTCTCCCCAACCGCGAGTGTCCCAGTAAGTTGAAATCCGACCTCAAAAGACACCCCTGCATCCAGCCGCCCTGTGCCCTGGAGAAGAGAAACCCAGGTGCACCTACGTCCCCAAGTCCTCCAACTTACCTGCCCAGCTGTTTGTTCCTCTCGGAAGACTTCCTGGACCGAGCCAGCAGCCAAAATCCAAAACCGGCAACTCCCATTGAAAACAACAGGGCACCCGACGCCAAAACAGCACCCTGCACCCAACCGCCCCTGCGCTGCTGCAGGTGCACCTTGTGTGCTAACTTCTCAATCTCCTGTTTGACAAGGAGCACATTTTCCATTTTCGGGGGAAAGATTGATGAGGTGCTCGAAAAGATCAAAAAAGATTTGGAGATATCCAAATCCATGAGAACTCTGCTGTCATGTAGAGGCTCCTTTCTGAGGCACCAACCCAGGGAGGAGGGGCTAAGACCGCCTTTCCCAAGTAGCAGGCTTACCACCATGAAGCGTGCAAGGGGATACAGTAGATGATCCTTCAGAGGGAACAATATGAGTATACAAAAAGGAGGCTCCAACAGGGGCCCACCTCTGCCAAGCAGTGATGTGCACAACGCCCCCACCTCCTTTTCCCCCAGAGATTACTCTATATCCTTCACCATTGCCAGGAAATCACTTCTGGCTAATGGTTACTAGCCATCATACAGCACGGCTACTACCTGGAACTCCATTCCACCACTCCCATCTTACCTCCAAGGTCACATAGGCGCAGCAACGAACACCTCTAGATTCTCCAGCAAGAGGTGCGTACACTTCTGCAAAAGGAGCCATCGAGTCCGAACCACCACCACACCAGGGGCATGCTCTTACTTTTATCCCAAGAAGTGCCATTCACTCAGGCCTCTCAACAGTTGCATCACATTAATACATCTCTGAATGACAATCAGCAGGTCAGCCCTCTTCTTTGGCAAGGGGACTTTATGGCTGCGCTCAATCTCAAGGATGCTTACTTATGTATTCCCAAGTCCACCAGAAGTACCTTAGTTTTGTGGTAAGTAGACCTCACTATCAATTCACGGCCCCAATGGTTCACATTCTGGCAGTCGTGTTGCACACTTGTGCAGGAAGGGAATTGTTAGACCTGGCATCCTTGGCGTGGGTCTCCCTTCCATTTTTTCGTAATGCCTCCACTGTTGCCGATATGTTTTTGCTGGACTAGATGCTCATGGGCACTTTGCCGCTGCTAATCAGTGCCAAAGTGCAAGTGCTCCCTATCGTCAATTGATATATGTATTAGTGACTCCATGATTGGATGATTGGTTTACTTGTCAGTCCCTAGTACAGTGCACTCAGTGTGCCCAGGGCTTGTAAATCCAATGCCGCTGGTGGGCTTGCAGCACTGGTTGTGCCACCCACAGAAGCGGCTTGTAAATGTGTCTCAGGCCTGCCATCGCAGAGCCTGTGTGCAGCCTAGGGCTGCCATGTCGACTTGGTGAGTACACCCACTGACCAGTCCCTAAACCTTCCCTTTACTGCATGTTGGTCACCCCTAAAGTAGGCCCTAGGGCAGGGTGCATTGTAAGTATAAGGTAGGACATGCCCTGGTGTGTGTGGCATGTCCTAATAGTGAATTACAGCCATTTTCGTTTTTCACTATTGCAAGGCTACCTGCTCCCCATAGGCCAGAATGGGCAGACTGACTATTACACCTTATAGTCAGAACTGACCCAGGAACATGGTAGAAAAACGAATTTAGTATGCCTGAACTCAGGATGATAAAATACATCTTTTAGTGAAGTTGGTTTTAACATTCTGTGTTTGAAAATACCACTTTTAGAAAGTGGGTATTTTCTTGCCTAACTATCCAAGCCTGCCTCTGCTAGGTTGTGTATTCCTTGTCTGGAGATTGAGTGACAGGGGCTGGGGGTGGCTACAGGAGACAGGGTGAGTCAGCGCAGGGCTGAATAGAAAGATCTGCATCCAGAGTGGAGGGAGGAGTTGCACCTGGGTCTGAATAGGGCTGTGCCTGCCTTCCACAATGCTGGCTCCACCTCCTGCCGGGCGGCTGAGCACTCTGCCCCACATTCTGAAAGGAAAGAAGGAGTCAGAAAAACAAAGTGCTCCAGGACTGACCAGAACTGGTTTTGGACTAGGCAGAGGCCTCTCTGCCTCCAGAGAACAAAGAGAATCAGGGTATAAGAGGGGCACCCAGACCCCAGGAAAATTAGATCACTTTTGGGAACAAGAAGAAACCTTTGCTGAGGAGCGGAACCAAGAAGAAACTGAGGAGAGACTATCCCTAAGCCTGAAGTGCTGCTTGGGGGATTGGCCTGCAGTGGTTTGCCTGACTGCCAAAGAAAGGAGAAAGGAACTTTTGCTTTGCTGTGACTTTCATCAACTTGTGAAGGATCTCCAAGGGCTTGGAAGAGAGCTTGCCCCCTGACCGAAGTCCCAGGACCATTGGACTTCACCCCTTTGTGAATTGCTGCTGGAAACTCTGTTTCAGTGGCTACAGAGGTAGGGAGCTGTGACCGACTCTCACGACCGACTCGGTGTCCTGTAAGCACCACATCGAAGCACCGTCTCGCCCTGCAACGCACGGCCCTGGTCTCACCGACTCGGCCAACGAGCCGCTGCCTGCACCGCATTGAGGGACAACGCGTCCTGCAACGCTCGCTACGCCGAATCGAACTGGTCCGACCGACACGGTCACTGCTGCTGAGTTCGAGTCCTGTGACCGCACCGGAGTTGGGCACCGCCGCACATTTTGCGACGCACCGCCCGACTCGCACCGCTGTCCGGACTGGATCGACGCCAGCTCCTGAATCCGGCTCTGTCGCCGCACCACAACCTGCCAGCACCGCATCGAAGCACCGTCTCGCCCTGCAACGCACGGCCCTGGTCTCACCGACTCCGTCTCGACGACGCCAACGAGCCGCTGCCTGCACCGCATCGAGGGACAACGCGTCCTGCAACGCTTCCATTTTTGCATCGCGACCGCGACGAACAGCCATCCGGCTCGCACGCCCGTGCCTGCCGCTTCAAGTAAAAGGTACTGTGACCGAGTCTGTCTACGCTGTGTTGGCCCGCCTCGACGCGGTCAGCTGGATCTGTTAGACTCTGTTTGTTCTCGACACCGCCGTAGCCGGAGGAGGCTACCGACTCGCACAGAACCTTGAATTAAGCCTTTTGATCAGAACTAAGTATTCTTGACAGTATTGTGGATTATTTTTGTCGTTTATGGTCTTGTGATAAATATATATAAAGTATACCTATTTTTATAAATATATAACCTGTGTGGTGTCCATTTGTAGTGTTGTCACTTGGTTACTGTATGTGTTCACAAATGCTTTACACACTGCCTCTGAACTAAGCCTGCCTGCTCGTGCCAAGCTACCAAGAGGGTGAGCAGGGGTTATTTCAGGAGTGTACCTACTTTCCCTGACTAGACTCAAGGGTCCCTATTTGGACAAAGGTACCTACCTCTGCCAACTAGAGACCCCCAAATCTAACATTGGTGGTCAGCGGTGAGGATTCTGGACTTGCATTTGTGACTCATGTACAGTGATTGGTGAACACTACTTAGTGAGTGCAGACCAAAACACAACCACATACTGTTATAGCATTTTTTCTGGGATTTCCTATTTTTGCAAATGCCAAGTTCAGTCACTATGGAGAAACCAGCATCAGTAGCCTCTGTTGAGTGTGATTGGGAAGAAGAGAGGCTAGAATGCTACACCCTTAAGCAGCTCAGGCAATTCTGCAAAAAGTTTAAAGTGTCCATGACCGGGCTCTCCAGGAAGGAGGACCTCCAGAAGGCGCTTAGGGCCTGGGTCGAATCAAGGAGTGCCCCTGTGGAGGGGGCTGAGAATGCAGAAGGGCAGCTGGAGGGGCTATTGGGTCTAGGGGCTAGAAGACCACCTTCCCCAGTAGGTAGCAGTGTTTCTGCCAGAGGACTGTCTCCAGAGGAGTTGGAGGACAGGAAAGAGAGTAGGATTCACGAAATGGAGCTGACCAAGCTCAAGCTGAATGGGCAGTTAGAATTCGAAATGCAAACTAGGAAATTAGCCCTAGAGGAAAAGAAAATGCAGTTTGAACATGAGAAAGTTTTGAGGGAGTTGGAATTGAAGGCCAAAAGCTTAGAGATTACTCCCTCTGGTGGCAGTGTACCGCCTGTGCCTGTTGAAGCTAGGGTATATATTCCCAAAGATGTGGTGAAGGAGTTTTTTAAAAATGATGACATTGGGCAGTGGTTCAAAGCCTATGAGGTAGCCATGTCTTCCCACCGGGTCCCTGAGAAGGATTGGGGAGCGGGGTTGTGGGGACGGTTCCTCAGTGAAGGGCGGGATACCTTGTTGGATTTGCCCTCTGAAGTCTATAATTCGTACAGCCACATGAAGGATGCCTTAATGACTAGGTATGGTTTGACCCCTGAGCTTTATAGGCAAAGGTTCAGGAACTGTAGTAAGATTGAAAGCAGTACCTGGGTTGAATATGTGACCTTCTTTTGCAGAGCCTTGGATGGTTGGGTAAAGGGTAGCAAAGCGACTGATTTTCAGGCGCTCTTTGATTTGATTGCCTGGGAGCACTTGTCCGGTAATTGTTTTCCTGAGCTACGCCAGCACCTGATTGATAGTAAGCTGACTAACCCTAGGCAGCTTGTTGAGGAGGCGGACCGCTGGGTGAGTACCCGGGTCCACAAGGGTCACGTGGGAGACTCCGCCAAGGGTGGGCAGGGTCCCCAGCAGAAGAGTGGGGGGACAAGGGTAAACAGAGGGAGTTCCATAAAGGGCCCCAAAGTAAACCCCAAGGGAACCAAGGGAAAGGTTCCCAGCCTCCCCTGAGAAGAAGCCAGTGGCCCTGACAGGCCCCCCTGTTCACCAGGGACCACTGGTGTGTTACAAGTGTGGCGCCCCTGGCCTCAAGGCAAACGATCCTCGTTGCCCTTTGCATGGAAAACCAGCACCCACTAGTGCAGTCCCCCGGCAGTTGGCTAGTGTAGCCCTGGGGAGGAGTTGGGTGCCCAAGGTGGGGGATCCCACAGTGTTTTCCCTTGTCTCATTAGGAGACTCTGAGATGGTCCCTAGGACCCCACTGCCTGAGAACACTAAGAAATACAGGCAGTGGGTGACCATCAATGGCCATAGGGTGGAGGCTCTGAGAGACACAGGAGCCAGTGTGACAGCTGTCAAGTGTCACCTGGTGTCTAAAGAGCAGGTTATCCCTGATGCATTCTATCCGGTTGTTGCCACTGACAACACAGAGAGTCACTGCAAGGTGGCTCAGGTTCCCTTTGAGTGGGGGGGGGTCTCGGGTACTCTTCAAGTAGCTGTGAGGCCAGCCATGCCTATTGACTGTTTGTTAGGGAACGATTTGGAGAGCTCACCTTGGGCTAAGGTGGAGCGGAGTGCACATTTAGAAATGTTGGGCTTGCCTGATTGGGCATGTGTGACCACCCGGTCAATGGCAGCTAAAGGTGTTCAAGAGGACCTGGAGCCTGAGAGGGAGGCCCAGGTGCCTGCCGGAGAGAGAGGAGGCAGGGGGCGCGGAAACCGGCCCCCGAGGTTCCCACGGTCCAGGAGGAGGCAGACCCTGAGGGGGATGCCCTGGAGCCTACAGGGGAACAGGTAGCTGAACTGGGGGACCTACCTGATCTGACCCATTGGCAGCAAGAAGGAGGACCCTCCAGGGAAGAGTTCTGCGAGGAGCAGAACACATGCCCTTCTCTCGTGGGTCTGAGGCCACAGGCCACAGACCAGGCAGCAGGTGATCAGTCTGGATCACATTGGATTTACTGGGAGAATGGTCTCCTGTATTCAGAGCCTAAGGTTGCTGAGCCTGGGTCAGGCCGTGTGCTGGTGGTACCCCAGCGCTCAGAGCCTTCCTACTGGGGTTGGCTCATGATGTACCGTTAGCAGGACATCTGGGGCAGGACAAGACCTTTGACAGGCTTGTTACCCATTTCTATTGGCTCCCAGATGCGCAGGAGTGCCGCCACTCACTGCAGGACATGCCAGACTTGCCAGGCAAGTGGGAAGAGTGGGAGGAAGCACAAGGCTCCTCTCCAGCCATTTACTGTGGTCAGCACCCCCTTTGAACGGGTGGGTATTGACATTGTGGGGCCCCTGGACCCCAAGACAGCCATGGGCAACAGGTTTATCCTGGTCTTGGTGGACCATGCCACCCGGTACCCTGAAGCCATCCCTCTGAGGACAGTGACGGCCCCCATGGTGGGACGGGCACTGATGGGAATTTTCTCACGTGTGGGATTCCCTCAAGAGGTGGTGTCTGACAGAGGTACCAACTTCGTGTCCAAGTACATGAAGTCCCTGTGGCAGGAGTGCGGTGTAACTTACAAGTTCACCACTCCTTATCACCCTCAAGGAAATGGGCTGGTTGAGAGATTCAACCGGACCCTCAAGGGCATGATTATGGGTCTGGAAGAACCCATGAGGCGTAAATGGGACGTCCTCTTACCATGCCTGTTGTTTGCATACCGGGAGGTGCCACACAAGTCTCTAGGGTTCAGTCCCTTTGAGCTCCTCTATTGGCACCCGGTGCGAGGACCTCTGAGTTTGGTCAAGGAAGGCTGGGAGCAATCTCCCAGGAAACCTCCCCAGGATGTATACAGTTACATGCTGGCCTTCAGGAACCAGACTAGGCGTTTCAGAGAACTTGCTGAGGCAAATCTGGAAGCCAGCCAGGAGGAGATGAAGCGGTGGTACGACCAGAATGCCACTCTGGTAGAGCTTCAGCCTGGTCAGAAAGTGTGGGTCATGGCCCCTGTGGAGCCCTGTGCACTCCAGGACAGGTGGACCGGCCCTTTTACGGTGGTGGAGCGCAAGAGTCCAGTTACCTATTTGGTGGACTTGCAGTCTCCCAGGAACCCCTTGCGGGTCCTGCATGTGAACCGCCTGAAGCCCCACTTGGAGAGGTCCCAAGTGGGCATGCTCTTAGCTACAGATGATGGAATGGAGGAGGAGACCGAGCCTCTTCCTGACCTCCTGTCAGCCCGAGAGCAAGATGGATCAGTGGAGGGAGTAAACCTCTCTACCTCCCTGACACCTGAGCAGCAGGGTGACTGTCGCCAACTGTTGGGACAGTTCCCTGACCTGTTCTCCCTGGTTCCCAGTGTCACTCATTGGTGCGTCCATGATGTGGACACTGGGGACAGTCTTCCTGTGAAGCACAAGGCTTACAGGGTGACTGACAGGGTCAGAGCCTCGATCAAGGAGGAGGTCTCCAAGATGTTTGCGCTAGGGGTGATTGAGTCCTCTAACAGCCCTTGGGCCAGCCCAGTGGTCTTGGTTCCAAAGGCTGCCGCGCCTGGTGCAACACCAGAACTCCGGTTCTGTGTGGACTACAGGGGACTCAATTCCGTCACCAGGACTGACGCCCACCCCATCCCCAGAGCTGATGAGCTCATAGATCGGTTAGGGGCTGCGCGGTACCTCAGCACGCTTGACTTAACGTCTGGGTACTGGCAGATCGCCTTGACTGATGGGGCAAAGAGAGGTCAGCATTCTCCACACCAGATGGGCACTACCAGTTCCGGGTGATGCCCTTTGGGATGAAGAATGCCCCTGCCACCTTTCAGAGGTTGGTCAACCAGGTGTTGGTTGGACTGGAGGATTTCAGTGCCGCCTACCTGGATGACATCGCAGTGTTCAGTTCCAGTTGGGAAGAACATCTGCGTCACCTCTGGGAAGTGTTGATGGCGCTGCGGAGAGCAGGCCTCACAATCAAGGCGAGTAAGTGCCAGATTGGGCAGGGTTCTGTGGTGTACTTGGGACACCAGGTTGGGAGCGGCCAGGTGGCGCCCTCCAACCGAAAATTGATACCATTCTGGCTTGGGAGCCCCCAAGACCCAGACAGAGGTGAGAGCCTTCCTAGGACTCACCGGGTATTACCGGAGATTCGTCAAGGGGTATGGCAGCATTGTTGCCCCCTTGACCGAGCTGACTTCCAAGAAGCAGCCCAGGAAAGTGATTTGGACTGACGCCTGTCAGAAAGCTTTTGACACCTTGAAGACTGCCATGTGCACGGCGCCTGTGCTCCAGGCACCCAACTTCTCCAATGAGTTCATTGTTCAGACCGACGCTTCAGAGCATGGTGTAGGGGCTGTTCTATCACAGATCAATGAGGAGGGCCTAGACCAACCTGTAGCCTTCATCAGTAGGAGGTTACTTCCCGGGAACAGAGATGGAGTGCTATCGAGCGTGAGGCATTTGCTGTGGTCTGGGCACTGAAGAAACTGAGACCATACCTGTTTGGGACTCACTTCCGGGTTCAGACAGACCACAGGCCCTCAGATGGTTGATGCAGATGAGGGGTGAGAATCCAAAGCTGTTGAGGTGGTCCATTTCCCTACAGGGGATGGACTTTACGGTGGAACACCGCCCTGGTACAGAACACGCCAATGCTGATGGTCTGTCCAGATTTTTCCGCTTTAGCGATGAGAACTCCCTAGGGGTAGGATAGTTCTCCCCACATTTCAGCTGGAGGGGACACGTGTTAGACCTGGCATCCTTGGCGTGGGTCTCCCTTCCATTTTTTCGTAATGCCTCCACTGTTGCCGATATGTTTTTGCTGGACTAGATGCTCATGGGCACTTTGCCGCTGCTAATCAGTGCCAAAGTGCAAGTGCTCCCTATCGTCAATTGATATATGTATTAGTGACTCCATGATTGGATGATTGGTTTACTTGTCAGTCCCTAGTACAGTGCACTCAGTGTGCCCAGGGCTTGTAAATCCAATGCCGCTGGTGGGCTTGCAGCACTGGTTGTGCCACCCACAGAAGCAGCTTGTAAATGTGTCTCAGGCCTGCCATCGCAGAGCCTGTGTGCAGCCTAGGGCTGCCATGTCGACTTGGTGAGTACACCCACTTACCAGTCCCTAAACCTTCCCTTTACTGCATGTTGGTCACCCCTAAAGTAGGCCCTAGGGCAGGGTGCATTGTAGGTATAAGGTAGGACATGCCCTGGTGTGTGTGGCATGTCCTAATAGTGAATTACAGCCATTTTCGTTTTTCACTATTGCAAGGCTACCTGCTCCCCATAGGCCAGAATGGGCAGACTGACTATTACACCTTATAGTCAGAACTGACCCAGGGAACATGGTAGAAAAACGAATTTAGTATGCCTGAACTCAGGATGATAAAATACATCTTTTAGTGAAGTTGGTTTTAACATTCTGTGTTTGAAAATACCACTTTTAGAAAGTGGGTATTTTCTTGCCTAACTATCCAAGCCTGCCTCTGCTAGGTTGTGTATTCCTTGTCTGGAGATTGAGTGACAGGGGCTGGGGGTGGCTACAGGAGACAGGGTGAGTCAGCGCAGGGCTGAATAGAAAGATCTGCATCCAGAGTGGAGGGAGGAGTTGCACCTGGGTCTGAATAGGGCTGTGCCTGCCTTCCACAATGCTGGCTCCACCTCCTGCCGGGCGGCTGAGCACTCTGCCCCACATTCTGAAAGGAAAGAAGGAGTCAGAAAAACAAAGTGCTCCAGGATTGACCAGAACTGGTTTTGGACTAGGCAGAGGCCTCTCTGCCTCCAGAGAACAAAGAGAATCAGGGTATAAGAGGGGCACCCAGACCCCAGGAAAATTAGATCACTTTTGGGAACAAGAAGAAACCTTTGCTGAGGAGCGGAACCAAGAAGAAACTGAGGAGAGACTATCCCTAAGCCTGAAGTGCTGCTTGGGGGATTGGCCTGCAGTGGTTTGCCTGACTGCCAAAGAAAGGAGAAAGGAACTTTTGCTTTGCTGTGACTTTCATCAACTTGTGAAGGATCTCCAAGGGCTTGGAAGAGAGCTTGCCCCTGACCGAAGTCCCAGGACCATTGGACTTCACCCCTTTGTGAATTGCTGCTGGAAACTCTGTTTCAGTGGCTACAGAGGTAGGGAGCTGTGACCGACTCTCACGACCGACTCGGTGTCCTGTAAGCACCGCATCGAAGCACCGTCTCGCCCTGCAACGCACGGCCCTGGTCTCACCGACTACGTCAACGAGCCGCTGCCTGCACCGCATCGAGGGACAACGCGTCCTGCAACGCTTCGCTACGCCGAATCGAACTGGTCCGACCGACACGGTCGCTGCTGCTGAGTTCGAGTCCTGTGACCGCACCGGAGTTGGGCACCGCTCGCACGCTTGGCGACGCACCGCCCGACTCGCACCGCTGTCCGGACTGATCGACGCCA
This sequence comes from Calotriton arnoldi, assembly GCA_963921515.1. Lineage (NCBI taxonomy): Eukaryota > Metazoa > Chordata > Amphibia > Caudata > Salamandridae > Calotriton > Calotriton arnoldi. Next base: position 2,138,399 of record CAWUFW010001956.1, on the reverse strand, counting down.
GCTCCTGAATCCGGCTCTGTCGCCGCACCACAACCTGCCAGCACCGCATCGAAGCACCAGCTCGCCCTGCAACGCACGGCCCTGGTCTCACCGACTCCGTCTCGACGACGTCAACGAGCCGCTGCCTGCACCGCATCGAGGGACAACGCGTCCTGCAACGCTTCCATTTTTGCATCGCGACCGCGACGAACAGCCATCCGGCTCGCACGCCCGTGCCTGCCGCTTCAAGTAAAGGTACTGTGACCGAGTCTGTCTACGCTGTGTTGGCTCGTCTCGACGCGGTCAGCTGGATCTGTTAGACTCTGTTTGTTCTCGACACCGCCGTAGCCGGAGGAGGCTACCGACTCGCACAGAACCTTGAATTAAGCCTTTTTGATCAGAACTAAGTATTCTTGACAGTATTGTGGATTATTTTTGTCGTTTATGGTCTTGTGATAAATATATATAAAGTATACCTATTTTTATAAATATATAACCTGTGTGGTGTCCATTTGTAGTGTTGTCACTTGATTACTGTATGTGTTCACAAATGCTTTACACACTGCCTCTGAACTAAGCCTGTCTGCTCGTGCCAAGCTACCAAGAGGGTGAGCAGGGGTTATTTCAGGAGTGTACCTACTTTCCTGACTAGACTCAAGGGTCCCTATTTGGACAAAGGTACCTACCTCTGCCAACTAGAGACCCCCAAATCTAACATTGGTGGTCAGCGGTGAGGATTCTGGACTTGCATTTGTGACTCATGTACAGTGATTGGTGAACACTACTTAGTGAGTGCAGACCAAAACACAACCACATACTGTTATAGCATTTTTCTGGGATTTCCTATTTTTGCAAATGCCAAGTTCAGTCACTATGGAGAAACCAGCATCAGTAGCCTCTGTTGAGTGTGATTGGGAAGAAGAGAGGCTAGAATGCTACACCCTTAAGCAGCTCAGGCAATTCTGCAAAAAGTTTAAAGTGTCCATGACCGGGCTCTCCAGGAAGGAGGACCTCCAGAAGGCGCTTAGGGCCTGGGTCGAATCAAGGAGTGCCCCTGTGGAGCGGGCTGAGAATGCAGAAGGGCAGCTGGAGGGGCTATTGGGTCTAGGGGCTAGAAGACCACCTTCCCCAGTAAGTAGCAGTGTTTCTGCCAGAGGACTGTCTCCAGAGGAGTTGGAGGACAGGAAAGAGAGTAGGATGCACGAAATGGAGCTGACCAAGCTCAAGCTGAATGGGCAGTTAGAATTCGAAATGCAAACTAGGAAATTAGCCCTAGAGGAAAAGAAAATGCAGTTTGAACATGAGAAAGTTTTGAGGGAGTTGGAATTGAAGGCCAAAAGCTTAGAGATTACTCCCTCTGGTGGCAGTGTACCGCCTGTGCCTGTTGAAGCTAAGGTATATATTCCCAAAGATGTGGTGAAGGAGTTTTTTAAAAATGATGACATTGGGCAGTGGTTCAAAGCCTATGAGGTAGCCATGTCTTCCCACCGGGTCCCTGAGAAGGATTGGGGAGCGGGGTTGTGGGGACGGTTCCTCAGTGAAGGGCGGGATACCTTGTTGGATTTGCCCTCTGAAGTCTATAATTCGTACAGCCACATGAAGGATGCCTTAATGACTAGGTATGGTTTGACCCCTGAGCTTTATAGGCAAAGGTTCAGGAACTGTAGTAAGATTGAAAGCAGTACCTGGGTTGAATATGTGACCTTCTTTTGCAGAGCCTTGGATGGTTGGGTAAAGGGTAGCAAAGCGACTGATTTTCAGGCGCTCTTTGATTTGATTGCCTGGGAGCACTTGTCCGGTAATTGTTTTCCCTGAGCTACGCCAGCACCTGATTGATAGTAAGCTGACTAACCCTAGGCAGCTTGTTGAGGAGGCGGACCGCTGGGTGAGTACCCGGGTCCACAAGGGTCACGTGGGAGACTCCGCCAAGGGTGGGCAGGGTCCCCAGCAGAAGAGTGGGGGACAAGGGTAAACAGAGGGAGTTCCATAAAGGGCCCCAAAGTAAACCTCAAGGGAACCAAGGGAAAGGTTCCCAGCCTCCCCTGAGAAGAAGCCAGTGGCCCTGACAGGCCCCCTGTTCACCAGGGACCACTGGTGTGTTACAAGTGTGGCGCCCTGGCCTCAAGGCAAACGATCCTCGTTGCCCTTTGCATGGAAAACCAGCACCCACTAGTGCAGTCCCCCGGCAGTTGGCTAGTGTAGCCCTGGGGGAGGAGTTGGGTGCCCAAGGTGGGGGATCCCACAGTGTTTTCCCTTGTCTCATTAGGAGACTCTGAGATGGTCCCTAGGACCCCGCTGCCTGAGAACACTAAGAAATACAGGCAGTGGGTGACCATCAATGGCCATAGGGTGGAGGCTCTGAGAGACACAGGAGCCAGTGTGACAGCTGTCAAGTGTCACCTGGTGTCTAAAGAGCAGGTTATCCCTGATGCATTCTATCCGGTTGTTGCCGCTGACAACACAGAGAGTCACTGCAAGGTGGCTCAGGTTCCCTTTGAGTGGGGGGTCTCGGGTACTCTTCAAGTAGCTGTGAGGCCAGCCATGCCTGTTGACTGTTTGTTAGGGAACAATTTGGAGAGCTCACCTTGGGCTAAGGTGGAGCGGAGTGCACATTTAGAAATGTTGGGCTTGCCTGATTGGGCATGTGTGACCACCCGGTCAATGGCAGCTAAAGGTGTTCAAGAGGACCTGGAGCCTGAGAGGGAGGCCCAGGTGCCTGCCGGAGAGAGAGGAGGCAGGGGGCGCGGGAAACCGGCCCCCGAAGTTCCCACGGTCCAGGAGGAGGCAGACCCTGAGGGGGATGCCCTGGAGCCTACAGGGGAACAGGTAGCTGAACTGGGGGACCTACCTGAGCTGACCCATTGGCAGCAAGAAGGAGGACCCTCCAGGGAAGAGTTCTGCAGGAGCAGAACACATGCCCTTCTCTCGTGGGTCTGAGGCCACAGGCCACAGACCAGGCAGCAGGTGATCAGTCTGGATCACATTGGATTTACTGGGAGAATGGTCTCCTGTATTCAGAGCCTAAGGTTGCTGAGCCTGGGTCAGGCCGTGTGCTGGTGGTACCCCAGCGCTTCAGAGCCTTCCTACTGGGGTTGGCTCATGATGTACCGTTAGCAGGACATCTGGGGCAGGACAAGACCTTTGACAGGCTTGTTACCCATTTCTATTGGCCCCAGATGCGCAGGAGTGCCGCCACTCACTGCAGGACATGCCAGACTTGCCAGGCAAGTGGGAAGAGTGGGAGGAAGCACAAGGCTCCTCTCCAGCCATTTCCTGTGGTCAGCACCCCCTTTGAACGGGTGGGTATTGACATTGTGGGGCCCCTGGACCCCAAGACAGCCATGGGCAACAGGTTTATCCTGGTCTTGGTGGACCATGCCACCCGGTACCCTGAAGCCATCCCTCTGAGGACAGTGACGGCCCCCGTGGTGGGACGGGCACTAATGGGAATTTTCTCACGTGTGGGATTCCCTCAAGAGGTGGTGTCTGACAGAGGTACCAACTTCGTGTCCAAGTACATGAAGTCCCTGTGGCAGGAGTGCGGTGTAACTTACAAGTTCACCACTCCTTATCACCCTCAAGGAAATGGGCTGGTTGAGAGATTCAACCGGACCCTCAAGGGCATGATTATGGGTCTGGAAGAACCCATGAGGCGTAAATGGGACGTCCTCTTACCATGCCTGTTGTTTGCATACCGGGAGGTGCCACACAAGTCTCTAGGGTTCAGTCCCTTTGAGCTCCTCTATTGGCACCCGGTGCGAGGACCTCTGAGTTTGGTCAAGGAAGGCTGGGAGCAATCTCCCAGGAAACCTCCCAGGATGTATACAGTTACATGCTGGCCTTCAGGAACCAGACTAGGCGTTTCAGAGAACTTGCTGAGGCAAATCTGGAAGCCAGCCAGGAGGAGATGAAGCGGTGGTACGACCAGAATGCCACTCTGGTAGAGCTTCAGCCTGGTCAGAAAGTGTGGGTCATGGCCCCTGTGGAGCCCTGTGCACTCCAGGACAGGTGGACCGGCCCTTTACGGTGGTGGAGCGCAAGAGTCCAGTTACCTATTTGGTGGACTAGCAGTCTCCCAGGAACCCCTTGCGGGTCCTGCATGTGAACCGCCTGAAGCCCCACTTGGAGAGGTCCCAAGTGGGCATGCTCTTAGCTGCAGATGATGGAATGGAGGAGGAGACCGAGCCTCTTCCTGACCTCCTGTCAGCCCGAGAGCAAGATGGATCAGTGGAGGGAGTAAACCTCTCTACCTCCCTGACACCTGAGCAGCAGGGTGACTGTCGCCAACTGTTGGGACAGTTCCCTGACCTGTTCTCCCTGGTTCCCAGTGTCACTCATTGGTGCGTCCATGATGTGGACACTGGGGACAGTCTTCCTGTGAAGCACAAGGCTTACAGGGTGACTGACAGGGTCAGAGCCTGCATCAAGGAGGAGGTCTCCAAGATGTTTGCGCTAGGGGTGATTGAGTCCTCTAACAGCCCTTGGGCCAGCCCAGTGGTCTTGGTTCCAAAGGCTGCCACGCCTGGTGCCACACCAGAACTCCGGTTCTGTGTGACTACAGGGGACTCAATTCCGTCACCAGGACTGACGCCCACCCCATCCCCAGAGCTGATGAGCTCATAGATCGGTTAGGGGCTGCGCGGTACCTCAGCACGTTTGACTTAACGTCTGGGTACTGGCAGATCGCCTTGACTGATGGGGCAAAAGAGAGGTCAGCATTCTCCACACCAGATGGGCACTACCAGTTCCGGGTGATGCCCTTTGGGATGAAGAATGCCCCTGCCACCTTTCAGAGGTTGGTCAACCAGGTGTTGGTTGGACTGGAGGATTTCAGTGCCGCCTACCTGGATGACATCGCAGTGTTCAGTTCCAGTTGGGAAGAACATCTGCGTCACCTCTGGGAAGTGTTGATGGCGCTGCGGAGAGCAGGCCTCACAATCAAGGCGAGTAAGTGCCAGATTGGGCAGGGTTCTGTGGTGTACTTGGGACACCAGGTTGGGAGCGGCCAGGTGGCGCCCCTCCAACCGAAAATTGATACCATTCTGGCTTGGGAGCCCCCAAGACCCAGACAGAGGTGAGAGCCTTCCTAGGACTCACCGGGTATTACCGGAGATTCGTCAAGGGGTATGGCAGCATTGTTGCTCCCTTGACCGAGCTGACTTCCAAGAAGCAGCCCAGGAAAGTGATTTGGACTGACGCCTGTCAGAAAGCTTTTGACACCTTGAAGACTGCCATGTGCACGGCGCCTGTGCTCCAGGCACCCAACTTCTCCAATGAGTTCATTGTTCAGACCGACGCTTCAGAGCATGGTGTAGGGGCTGTTCTATCACAGATCAATGAGGAGGGCCTAGACCAACCTGTAGCCTTCATCAGTAGGAGGTTACTTCCCGGGAACAGAGATGGAGTGCTATCGAGCGTGAGGCATTTGCTGTGGTCTGGGCACTGAAGAAACTGAGACCATACCTGTTTGGGACTCACTTCCGGGTTCAGACAGACCCACAGGCCCCTCAGATGGTTGATGCAGATGAGGGGTGAGAATCCAAAGCTGTTGAGGTGGTCCATTTCCTACAGGGGATGGACTTTACGGTGGAACACCGCCCTGGGTACAGAACACGCCAATGCTGATGGTCTGTCCAGATTTTTCCGCCTTAGCGATGAGAACTCCCTAGGGGTAGGATAGTTCTCCCCACATTTCAGCTGGAGGGGACACGTGTTAGACCTGGCATCCTTGGCGTGGGTCTCCTTCCATTTTTCGTAATGCCTCCACTGTTGCCGATATGTTTTTGCTGGACTAGATGTTCATGGGCACTTTGCCGCTGCTAATCAGTGCCAAAGTGCAAGTGCTCCCTATCGTCAATTGATATATGTATTAGTGACTCCATGATTGGATTACTTGTCAGTCCCTAGTACAGTGCACTCAGTGTGCCCAGGGCTTGTAAATCCAATGCCGCTGGTGGGCTTGCAGCACTGGTTGTGCCACCCACAGAAGCGGCTTGTAAAATGTGTCTCAGGCCTGCCATCGCAGAGCCTGTGTGCAGCCTAGGGCTGCCATGTCGACTTGGTGAGTACACCCACTTACCAGTCCCTAAACCTTCCCTTTACTGCATGTTGGTCACCCCCAAAGTAGGCCCTAGGGGCAGGGTGCATTGTAAGTATAAGGTAGGACATGCCCTGGTGTGTGTGGCATGTCCTAATAGTGAATTACAGCCATTTTCGTTTTTCACTATTGCAAGGCTACCTGCTCCCCATAGGCCAGAATGGGCAGACTGACTATTACACCTTATAGTCAGAACTGACCCAGGAACATGGTAGAAAAACGAATTTAGTATGCCTGAACTCAGGATGATAAAATACATCTTTTAGTGAAGTTGGTTTTAACATTCTGTGTTTGAAAATACCACTTTAGAAAGTGGGTATTTTCTTGCCTAACTATCCAAGCCTGCCTCTGCTAGGTTGTGTATTCCTTGTCTGGAGATTGAGTGACAGGGGCTGGGGGTGGCTACAGGAGACAGGGTGAGTCAGCGCAGGGCTGAATAGAAAGATCTGCATCCAGAGTGGAGGGAGGAGTTGCACCTGGGTCTGAATAGGGCTGTGCCTGCCTTCCACAATGCTGGCTCCACCTCCTGCCGGGCGGCTGAGCACTCTGCCCCACATTCTGAAAGGAAAGAAGGAGTCAGAAAAACAAAGTGCTCCAGGACTGACCAGAACTGGTTTTGGACTAGGCAGAGGCCTCTCTGCCTCCAGAGAACAAAGAGAATCAGGGTATAAGAGGGGCACCCAGACCCCAGGAAAATTAGATCACTTTTGGGAACAAGAAGAAACCTTTGCGGAGGAGCGGAACCAAGAAGAAACTGAGGAGAGACTATCCCTAAGCCTGAAGTGCTGCTTGGGGGATTGGCCTGCAGTGGTTTGCCTGACTGCCAAAGAAAGGAGAAAGGAACTTTTGCTTTGCTGTGACTTTCATCAACTTGTGAAGGATCTCCAAGGGCTTGGAGAGAGCTTGCCCCCTGACCGAAGTCCCAGGACCATTGGACTTCACCCCTTTGTGAATTGCTGCTGGAAACTCTGTTTCAGTGGCTACAGAGGTAGGGAGCTGTGACCGACTCTCACGACCGACTCGGTGTCCTGTAAGCACCGCATCGAGCACCGTCTCGCCCTGCAACGCACGGCCCTGGTCTCACCGACTCCGTCAACGAGCCGCTGCCTGCACCGCATCGAGGGACAACGCGTCCTGCAACGCTCGCTACGCCGAATCGAACTGGTCCGACCGACACGGTCACTGCTGCTGAGTTCAAGTCCTGTGACCGCACCGGAGTTGGGCACCGCCGCACGCTTTGCGACGCTCCGCCCGACTCGCACCGCTGTCCGGACTGGATCGACGCCAGCTCCTGAATCTGGCTCCGTCGCCGCACCGCAACCTGCCAGCACCGCATCGAAGCACCGCCTCGCCTCTGCAACGCACGGCCCTGGTCTCACCGACTCCGTCTCGACGACGCCAACGAGCCGCTGCCTGCACCGCATCGAGGGACAACGCGTCCTGCAACGCTCCATTTTGCATCGCGACCGCGACGAACAGCCATCCGGCTCGCACGCCCGTGCCTGCCGCTTCAAGTAAAAGGTACTGTGACCGAGTCTGTCTACGCTGTGTTGGCCCGTCTCGACGCGGTCAGCTGGATCTGTTAGACTCTGTTTGTTCTCGACACCGCCGTAGCCGGGAGGAGGCTACCGACTCGCACAGAACCTTGAATTAAGCCTTTTTGATCAGAACTAAGTATTCTTGACAGTATTGTGGATTATTTTTGTCGTTTATGGTCTTGTGATAAATATATATAAAGTATACCTATTTTTATAAATATATAACCTGTGTGGTGTCCATTTGTAGTGTTGTCACTTGATTACTGTATGTGTTCACAAATGCTTTACACACTGCCTCTGAACTAAGCCTGTCTGCTCGTGCCAAGCTACCAAGAGGGTGAGCAGGGGTTATTTCAGGAGTGTACCTACTTTCCCTGACTAGACTCAAGGGTCCCTATTTGGACAAAGGTACCTACCTCTGCCAACTAGAGACCCCCAAATCTAACAGGAATCCTTGTCTTTCCCTACCTCAACGATTGGCTGATCAAAAGCAATAGCAGTTTCTAAAGGCTCACACACATGCTGCTGGTGGTGTCCTTGCTTTACCCATTGAACTTCACTATAAATGCCATATATTCCTGCCTGCAACCCCTTCAGAGACAGCCATTCCTTGGCTCTATCCTATAGTGTGGTCACAGGAAAAGCACACCCCAAAAAGCAATGGGTCATTACCACTGATGCCTCTTTCATAGGTTGAGACGTGCCTCTCACAGAGTACACAGTCCAAGGACAATGTCTGTCTCAATACCAGGACTGCCACATCAATCATTTGGAACTACTAGCCATTCAGCTAGCCCTCATAGCCTTTCTGAAACTCAATTGTGGCAAGGTAGTCCTGCTATGACATCCACGTATTATATCCAGAAACAGGACAACACACTCCCCTCAGCTCTCACTTAGCATAGACCATCTGGCATTGGGCGTTCTGCTATGGTATTCACCTCCAAGCAGAGTATTCACTGCACCCAGACAGCAACTTTGCTGAGTTGCTCAGCAGGATGCATCAGGAAGTAAAAAGCCTACCCCCAGGTCCTTCACAGATCAATTCATTGGTGGGGCACTCTGCAGATAGACCTATTTGCTGCCTCAGAAAACGCAAAAAGCAAAAGCTTCGCCTACAGATACCCACTGTGGATCAACTGGCCAGCCTTTCCACCTATTCCACTACTTCCATTTCTGGTGGACTGCAGCACTTATTGTGCCATCCACTACAGTGAAAGTGCAAACATGGCTTCAGGCGTACCGGTGTAGCTGTGTAAAAACTGCAGTTCAGCCTGTCAGAATGCCAAAACAATTCTTGTGTATTTCTGGTATGGTTGCTGGAAAACCCTGCATTGTTCTTCCAGACTTCTGTCTCTGGATTTATTGAGGGGGTGCCCAAAACTGGATTTTAGGGTTTGATGTGGAAGAACACTAGGGATACTATAGTATATCCCCCCAGCGCTGATGAGTATTGTGGCAAAAACGTTTTTCATCTTGAAAATACCCAATGTGGATAGTGTTAGCTCCAGGAACTTTTACCCCATTAATTAGGCCATGCCTAGGAGTCATAGCCACCCACTAGTTTCTGCCAGGCTTAAATGTGGCAATTCCAGGCACACAATTTAGTCCACTCCTGGATCTGAGGAAGATCAGAGGAGGACAGAAAATGTGGTCTGTGACTTCAGAAGAGATCTTTTATGTGCTCAGAACAAAGAAGTGGGCTCCAAACATCATAAGGCAGACCTCCTGTTAAAGCTACAGGGACACAACAAGTTACAAGCGGCCTTTTCCTGCAACTACCCAGCTGACCAGTAGTATCTTGACCTGGACTGGACCTTTGCTCTACACCCTGAGAGTCTCAGTTGCCTTCTCTGTGTACTCCAGTGGTAGATTGGGACTTAAAGGACCAAAGTCAGAAGGTAAAATATTTGATCAGAATATACTTGATTCGTGTATCCGACCCACGCTCCATTGCTGTCTGCATCAAATTGAGCCTAGGTCTCTGTCTACCACGACTATTGACTATCATTGGCACTTTATGCTTCTTGGCGTTATGCCTACTAAAAATTTAAAAAAATCATATCTGTGATTCCCCTCATTGGATTTTTGTCACTTTGGTGCCATTTTGATTTTTAAATTTTACTCTATTTTTCTAATTCAGTTTGGGGTTTTTGTTTTGGATTTCGACTTCATTACTGTTTGCTACTGCATAAATACTTTGCTCATTGCCCTAAGTTAAGCTTGTCTGCTCTGTCATAGCTACCAGGGCGTTGAGATCAGGTTAATTTAGTGACTTTGAGAGTACACCCTCTCAAGGGTTGTGATTATAACCCACACTAATACTAATACCACAACACTCAGCAGTCAAGCTGTCTATTGTAATTCATAAGGCTGCATAATAATTCCCTTTTTACTGCTTGACACTTACACTCACGTAAGACGACACATCTAAGGGTCATGTCCATCAAGGGTCATAAACCACCCATTACCAACTGAACAAGCTTGGAACAACTGAAGAGATGGTTCCAAATTCTGCTGGCCAACAAGGACTTTAATTTAGTCCACTACTGCAGATCGCAATTAGCTACATACTACAACTGCTTCTTGACATCTCACAATGACAATCAGAGATGGGAGGATGTTAACAAAGTCCATCCCAGCAGATCTCTGCATTTTCCCCATTAACCTGTGCCTGCTCAGGACCATAAACTTTGAACAAAATATATCTGAATGGACAACCCAGTGCAGTAATCAGCTGAGTGGACAATTAACTTAAGAAATACCATAACGGGATCTGCTGATCTGCTCAAAGCTGTCAGTTAATTGAAAATCATAAACTGTTCCTGTCTCTCACACTTCTTCATCCATCACACTGCTAAGCGCTGAGCCCCATAATACGATAGCCGGACCTCGGTGCTCACTACCCACAACAGAGACACTTCGGATACAGGATCAAAACAAAGACAACACACTTCCAACCACACAACCTTTACACTGTAGCATGCTACAATGTAGGAAAACGCTTAAGCTCCCCTTGTAGGGGTAGTAAGCCGAATATAAATGTTGTAATACAGTGTTGCAGTTTTAGATACTTGGACGAAGTGAACCACATTGTAAATAAAAAGTATAATTTGTAAGATTTGAGTTTTGTTACTGATGAGCTGTTATGGAATTTGGACTTTAGTGTGATTAGGAGGCATGATCCGTGAGTGGCAATGGATGAAGACAGTCGGAATACATTTAATCTAACAGCTCTAATCATAAAATCAAAATATATTTATTCGGTTTTACGTAGGAAACCATAAAAGTACACGTAAAACGTACAATTATTGTCTTACATTTAAAAATGTGATGCGTAAGAACAGAATCACATGTCTCAGTACCAACTCCTGATGGCTAATCAGAGTTAGTTTGAATATAGTAACGCAGGCTGTAAAAATCCGATAATAGAAGCCTACTTTGTGGCCCGCTCGATTAATGGATGGATTACCTGATGCTACTCTTGTTGTTCCGAGCATTTCATATCTAATAATTTAATAGTGCAACCATAAAGATTCAAAAAGATAAAACATTAAGAACAATTCATCCTTTATAAATATTACAAAATTACCTTTCTCGCAGCCAGATGGTAAAACTCTATACTTGAATTCTTTCTAAGTTGTAATCCTTACCGGCGGTCACAACCTCACGTTTTAAATAAAATGCAAAGTTCTGCGTGATCGGACGGCAGCAAAAAGAAAGCGAATTAGAGCAACACATGTTTCATCGTCTGAGAGACCTTGTAATACAAGAATGGCCTTGGCACTATATCTTATGTTTCTCGCTCTCATTAGTGGGACCAAAAAGCTTTTAGTGTATAACATATAGAATTTACAAAAAAAGAGAATGGGAATCGTGGACTGAGTAGCACCGTCACTACATGGGCATGCAATCGCATCTAGATTGGTCTGATACCCTATTGGAAAACAGAGTAGGTATTTTGCTGTATCTGCCCTGAACCTAAATAATGAGCGCTCCCAAGTCCTCATAGGTTCCCATATATAACTGGCTAGTTAACCTCTGTTTTCCTGGAGAGGTATTTCTCATTCATTGCTTTCCGTAACTCCCCCACAACCCTCTTATTATGTAATTGTGCTGATCACATTAATGAAACTTGCTTTTTACTGATAGATGCACATGAAGTGGGGTCAGAAAAAACGTGTGATAGACCAATCTCGTTGAGGGAACTTTTCATGTAAGCCAACCAAGGGATTGACATACCTTTGTCACATTTCAAGCAGTCACTAATTATGGCCTAGTTAGTAGAGCATCCTCATTTCGCCAGATAGAGAGCCACAACAAAGGTGGTTTAATTTGTACGAGTTCACTCAAATGAGAGAGCCCAAGTTCACTGTGACAAATAAAGTTTGATGAGGATCCTGGTATAGCCAGCAGTCTCTTACATAAGTTATTTTCCTCCCTCTGTAGTGGTGAACAATCGGCGTGACCCCAGACACCGACCCTATAGAAAGCTATGGGGGAGCATTGTGCAGTGTAAATTTGGAGTACTGGGGCCAGAGGCCAAACCCTGGCTGGGCGAGGAAGGCCAAGAAGTGAACCCAAAGATCTAGCCAATTCCGCCCTACTTTGCTGGACATGTGCTACCCAGGATCCTTTTGTACTAAAAGTTACCCCCAAATACGAGAACGTTTTTGTACTTACTAAATCGTTTTGACCAACTGCTTTTTTAAAGTCCACACATCTTTTGGTCCCACAAGCTATTATGTAAGATTTGCCGAAATTCGTTAGGAGAGCCAAATTTGACATAAACTCCACAAAAGTGTGCACTTGCGTTCCATTAACACTGCATCATCTGCGTACAGAAGTGCAGGAAGTGAAATACCATTTGCCTTTTGGACGTCTAGGGTACTGGATATTAGCTCAGTGCTCAAATCATTAATGTAAAGAATGAATAGTAACGGTGCGAGCCGCACTCCACGATGTATCTTAATAATGTCTGACAATTCGCCTTTTTGTCCATAGCCTACCCTGGTAGTAGTGTTGGCATAAAGCGCAGCAAGTATGTGGACATGGGTCCCTTCCAGTCCAATACCAAGAAGATGCTGCCAGAGCTTGTTTCGATTTACGCAATCGAAGGCCATTGATAAATCCATGAATCCCGGGTATAAATTGGACCGTTTGGCTACAGTGTAGTTGCCGATTATCAGGTTTAATGGGACCTGCTGATCTGCTCAAACCTGTCAGTTGACTGAAAATCATAAACTGCTTTCCTGTCACTCACACTTCTTCATCTATCACACTGCTAAGCGCTGGGTCCCATAATATGATATCCGGGCCTCGGTGGTCACTACCCACAACATAGAAACACTTCAGCTGCAGGATCAAAACAAAGTCAGCACACTTCCAACCACACAACCTATACACTGTAGCATGCTACAATGTTAGATCCCCTCGTAGGGTGTATAAATGTTGCAACACAGTGTTGCAGTTTTAGATACTTGGACAAAGTGAACCACATTATAAATAAAAAGAATCATTTGTAGGATTTGAGTTTTGTTACTGACGAGCTGATATGGAATTTGGACTTTCATTTAGTGTGATTAGGAGGCATGATCTGTGAGTGCAATGGATGAAGACAGTCAGAATACATTTAATCTAACAGCTAAATCCCCCGTTTAAGTGTGTGGGTAAAATGCTTCCTGCCGTATTCATTTGTAACACATTATTTGCATAATAAAGAAACTTCTAGATTCTGTGGAATAGTACTCCCTCCACTTCTGTTCAGCTTGACGTGCGCTTAATTTTTAGCTCCTTTGATTGGAAGAGAATCAGTTGTTGCTTAACCCGCCTGTCTGGATTAGACGTGGGAAATCTACTGCAAGTTCCATTACCCTGGGAAACCAGACCTGAGATTTCCAGAAGTGAGTTACCAGAATGATGCTGCATGACACTATTCTCACTTTCCACAATACTCTGTATCATGGAGAAGGGAGGAAATGCATAACCCATGTTTTTCCCCCCACACTGGAGAAAGGCGTCCACAGCTGCCACATTGGGGTCCGGTCTCCAACTGAAGTACACTTGTACTTGGGAAGTTAGCCTGCTTGCAAAAAGGTCTGTCCGAATTGGTCCCCATACATTCTGAATCAATGCAAAAAAATTGGGTTTAATTTCCAATCGCTGGAATCGTGAAGAAAACGTGAATTCCAGTCCGCTCTGATATTCTGAATTCCTGGGATAAATTCTGCTCTGAGAGTAATCTTCTGTTCCCAGCAAAAATACCATATCTGTCTTGCTATCCCTGATAGTGTTTTGGATTTTGCACCCCCAGACGGTTTATATATGAGACTGCTGAAAAACAGTCTAAACGGATTAAAGTGTTTGAGTTTTTTAGTAATCTTTTGAAACTCATAAGGGTATTCAAACCTGCTAACATCTCAAGACAATTTATGTACAGTGACTGTTCGTTTGTTGACCATCTCCCCCCGGTTTCTAATTTGTCTAGGCGGGCTCCCCAGCCTCAGTTGCTTGCGTCTGATTATAGAATAAAGTCTGGTACGTTCCCGAAGATAGCTTTGCCATTCCATGCTTTGAGAGATTCTTCAGCCACCACAGTAGGTCCTTGCGAGCATCTTCCGATAGGGGTATTGAGTCCCCATACCATAAGCCTTTTCTTAATCCCCACGTTTTTAGTCTCTGCAGACCCCTGTAGTGAAGGGGCCAGGACAAATTGCTTGGATAGAAGATGATAGGAGCCTCAGAACTCTCGCTAAGTCTTTTAGTAGTATAGAGTCTTTTGATAATATAGCAGATACTTGTTTCTTTATTTTGGTTACCTTCTTGTGAGGGAGAACTAGTTGAGATATAATTGATTTTACCTGAAACGCAAGGAATTCTATCTCTTGAGTTGGTGTCATGATAGACTTCTCTATATTTATTATAAAAACTAAGTTCTCTAGAAAATGTATTGTCCAGGACAAGTGTTTCTGAACCTCTGCTCTGTTCTCAGACATGATGAGTATGTTGTCTAGATATATAATTAGATGAACCCCTCTTTCTCTGATGTCGTGTAGTTCCTATAGTACCCCTGCAGGACCTGCGCGTTTGGATAACATAAACTGTGGGCTTGGTGTTAAACTGACTCTGTGCACCCCCACCGCGTATGTTAGCCGGATTTGCATTAGCTAGCTCACAGTGCCACTAGAATCTCCTCTTATCGGGGAGAGATTCGTTCCTGGCAACCTTAGATCATGACAACCCTAATCCCTCAGAATCGTGGAAACAATGTACTACCTTTCGCTCAGTCACTCGTGCTTACTTGTTCGGTTTGTCTCGGAGAGTTACACAGAATAAACAGTCTGGGCGTTTCAATAAGTATTTATTGAACAGTTGTTATTCTAGTGTAAAATATATGTGCTGCAGCAACCAGCAGACAATAGCAGAGATATATTATCAGCAGTACGATCAAAGTGAAGGGATAGTACAGTTCTACCATATTGCAATAATCATGGTTACATACATGAATATATAAAGCATTATAAAAGTGCTCGTACTCCTACGATGCCTAACTAGATGTACCTAAGTGTACCTAGCATGTGTGTAGGTCTAAAAGCCTAAGAGCCAAGAATCCTTCTAGGATTTAGTCGAACCCCATTACCTGAATAGAGAGAGTGTGGGACCCCGTCCTGGCCTCGAGTTGGACACCCCGCAAGGGCTGTGTTAGACCACTGTCAGCTGGAGCGACTGCATGCAGGAGCCTCAGCGTCTCTGGTCAGTGTGTCGGCATGGAAGTCTCGGTTCCCTCTATCTTACCGTGGCAAGATGTGGTGTATTTATACCCTAAAGTATCTCGTCCCTCAGTATGGTTTGTATTGGTCTTTGTTAGACATGAGGAAGACGTCAGGGGTGAACTTTGTACATACATACTATGCGGGAGATGTAGCTGGTGAATGCTCATGCATAATTTATGAGTACATTGTAGGCCTGTGTTCGGGAAAAACCCTGCAGTGTTCTAACCACAGACTAGATAACGTTCAACCCTCAGAGCTCGTTGTGTACTGTAGGGAACTAATGTAGGTGAAAGATCATGCCTATATTAGGGCATAGGAGATCATGACCAAAATAGGGCATAGACGATTATGACCAAAATAGGGCATATACGATTATGACCATAATAGGGCATATGCGAATATGACCATATTCGGCATATATGAACGCCTCTATATTAGGGCCTATATATGAAACATAACACTGAGGTAGCTTAATACTGGGCGAAGCACCTTGGTAAAACACCAAGGGGCTGAGGACAGGCCGAAGGGTAGGCAGAGGAACTGATAAAGTGTTCCTTTCCAAGTGAAACGAAGGTCCCTCTGGCTGTCCTCGTCCACGGGTATCGTGAAATAGGCATCTTTGAGATCTAATTTTACCAGCCAGTCCCTGGCTTGTAAGATGTCTCTCAACAGATGGATCCCTTCCATCTTGAAATGCCTGTAAATCGAGAACTTGTTTAGTTCCTTCAGATTTCTAACAGGACGCCAACCCTTGTCCTTCTTCTTGACCAAGAAAATTGTTCTTATAAATCCCCCTGTACTTTCTATTACTGGTATCTTTAATAAGGCCCCTTCGTCCAACATTTGGGTTATCTCTAAGTCTATCAGTTTTGATTTCTCCGCGTCTAAGTTCATCTCTCTGGGTCTTTTGTGTTGGATTGGGTTTTCCCAAAATTCTATTTTGAAGCCTACAATTGTTTCTAGTACCCAAGGATCTTGTGTGATTGTTGCCCAGTTGTGAACAGAAAGTTTCAATATCCCTCCTACCTGAGTGGGAATAAGAAGTCCTGGGAACCTTAATTTGATGGTCTGGTTCTTCCACCATGGATTCTTGTGTTTCTCCCTCTCTGGGGGTAAAAGCTGCAGTTCTGGGGATAGCCTCTGTTATAGTTAGAAGGGCCTCTCTGTTCATGTGGGAAGAACTGGGACCTATAGGCACTGCGGCTGACAGCCAGTCCCCTCTTGTCAGCCCGTCCAAAAAGGGGGCGTGCCCCGAAGACTCTGCGCATATTAGATTGAGCTTTGCTAAAGGTTGTGAAAGTGGAAACGTACTTCCCCAGAGATTTTACGAAGTTATCCCCAAAGAGAAGACCTTTGGTATCTCCCATATCCTCCCTAGAGGATTATTCCGCCAGCTTGGGGTTCATTCTCAAGAGGACTGCCTTTCGTCTTTCTGTTATTAAGTTTGCATTGGCATTCCCCAATAAACGTATGGCCCGTTGGGAACAGCCTCCCAGGAGGTCAATATTCACCGGTATATTTTTCCCCCTTGCTTCTTCTGTCATATCGAGGATTCGTGTTAGTGGGCCAAGAACGTCTAGGAGTTTGTCTTGGCACTGTTTTAAGCATTTTTCTATCCCTTTCCTAGGGTCCTTTCCGACCTTGAATAGGAAGGATATCAATTCGGGGTCAAGGTTGGGGGTATTACACACCTTGTCCTCGATGGAAGGTCTTGGGCATTCATTTCTTAGTAGATTACGAGTTTCCCTGTCCAGAGATTTCCTCGCCCACTGATTTAGATACTTATTCACGTGGTCCATAGGGCATCATTCTGCGCTGCGTGGTTGCCTAATGGTGATGGGATTAAACATTTCCCCGCCAAGCGGGTCTTTGATAGCTGTGGATGTAGAGGGTTGTTCCAAATCCAGGTCTAGGTTTTCAAAAGTATCATAACTATCTTGAGGATCGAATATAAATTCATCCATTCCCATCTCCCCATAATCTAGAATCTCTGATGAGGAGTTGAAACTATCTCTAATCTCTTTTGTGCTGCTACGGGCAACCTTTCTCTGAGCCCTGTTAGGGTGGCATTTATCTCTTGTGCTGCAATGAGCACCATTTTCTGTTGTAGCGCGAGGGCTACCAAAGTCGTCAGCATGGATAGATGCCTCCTCTAGGTGTTTCCTTTTTTGTGCCACTTTCCCCCTTCTTAGGGGTTCCGAGGTAGTAGGGGACTCACCGTCTGAGAGAGAAAAATAGTACTCCTCGACGGGGGACACCCTCTTCCTCTTAATAAGTGCAGCTTCCACTGCCTCTTTTTTTTTTTTTTAAGTTTTATTTATTAATATTCACAATAAGCATTAAAACAAAGATACAGTACAGCTTGATATTTGACTATGGTTGATGTTTAATTCAGTTCCTTATATATGCAGAGGTCATCAAAACAAACATTAATTACGACAATCCTGATTAAAGGGGGAGAGATCAGGTGCATACACATCACTATCGCGTCAGTGTCTACCCAATGGACACTTGTGTTCCCCTGCTTGTCCCAGTACATAGAGGGGTGTGTTGCTGTGGGGGTGGCGTGTCTCCAGTATCCTGTACAGCCAATAGATATGAGTGAAATGGCTGCCATATATCAAGGGGCCTGGAAGCAGGCGGCTGCATCAGTGCATATGTGTCGCTGTTTGTATTGCAATATGCCATACTGCGTAGCCATGTTTTCAATGTGAGTGTAAATTGCTACCCCAATTTAGGGCTAGTTCCCTTTTGGCAATGAGGAGTGCAATAGCGACAAAGCGTCGCTTGGGTTTAGGGAGGTCATGCGTATACCTCATAAGTGCCAGCAACGGGGAGGGTGTGAGCTCCATCTCTATCATACGGGAGATTTCCACAAAGACCACCCTCCAATACCTAGCAATTTTATCACATGTCCAAGTCATGTGTGCGAAATTTGCCTCTGGGGAGTGACATCTGGAACACGTGTGCGGGCGGGGTGGGTCAATGCTGTGTAGTTTACTTGGTGTCATGTATGCCCTCCAGAGAAATTTAAAATGCAGCAATTTGTGCCTGTGGTTAGGGGAAACTCGGCGTATTTGTATACAGCAGCGGCTCCATTGCGAGTCAGAAATGGGATGGCCCATGTCCCGCTCCCAGGCCTCACGCACTCCGGCATCCCGACTGGGGAGTAGGGACACGGCGGCCTTGTATAGCCTGGACATAAGGTGGAGCCCACTCGTGTCTTTAATGATTCCTGTCAGAAGAGGAAATTCGGGGGGTTCAAGCGGATAGCTGGGGATACTGGCCTTAAGAGCTCTCTGCAGTCTTTGCAATATGAAGTGGTCTATCACTGTGGCCTTACTGAAACGGGGGTCCTCCGTACGTGAAAAGATATGACCACTGGGGAAGAAGTCTCCAAACGTTGCTAGATGGAATTTTGCTAATGTGCGTTTTACCAGAGTCTCCTGTAGAATAGGGATCCAGCCATTTCCCGCCAGCAGTAATGCGGAGGAATACAGGAGGTGGGACCCAGTTACATTAAGTAATCAGCGCCAGGCCCAACTCGTTGTGGAGAGCATCTGAATATCTTGTGAGTCCTGCG
This sequence comes from Calotriton arnoldi, assembly GCA_963921515.1. Taxonomy (NCBI): domain Eukaryota; kingdom Metazoa; phylum Chordata; class Amphibia; order Caudata; family Salamandridae; genus Calotriton; species Calotriton arnoldi. The sequence continues at coordinate 2,119,430 of CAWUFW010001956.1, read as the reverse complement.
CCAAACTGGCCGGCAGAAGCGTGTTCAGGGGCGCTGGGTGCGCAAGGTCTGCTTCTGGCCTAAAATATGGAATTCTGGCGTCCGCGTGATACCAATGCCGCACAAAGCTTGCCTGTGCTACCAGATAATATATTCGGAAATTTGGAACCCCAAACCCACCCATTTCATACGGCAACATTAGGTTATTCCAGCTAATCCGGGGTTGCCTGCCACCCTATACCAGCCTAATCAGGTGCGACCGAAGGTTGGTGAAAAAATTGTTATACAATGTAATGGGGATATTTTGAAATAAATACAAGAATTGGGGGAGAACGACCATTTTAACAATGGCGATCCGTCCTGCCATTGTCAGTGGCAGTTTCAGCAAGCGCTCTATATTGCGCCCCAGCCTCTCAACCACCGGGCCGTAATTGAGCTGCAGGATGCGGTCCGCGTCCCTGTGTATGTGGAGTACTCGCACTATGCCAGGGGATACTCGGCCATCCTGTCACAGGGCGCCGTCATCAATTGAAAGACCTCTGACTTCTCCCAGTTGATGCAGAGGCCCGAGAGGGTACCGTACCTAGTAACTTCACGGAGGAGTGGTACAAGGTTGTCATCAGAGTGCTGCACATAAAGTATAATATCATTTGCATTCAGAGTAAGAAGTAAAGGGCCAGTGTTAAACTGCAAACCACGGTGAAGATGCTTCTCTTGTAGATGCCGTACCAAAGGATACAGTGCTATGACGAACAGCAAGGGGGAGAGCGGGCACCCCTGCTGTGTTCCCTGTGTGGGTGGGAACGAAGATGTTAATGTACCATTTAAACAGATATGGGCTATAGGTTGTGTGTATAGTAACTTGATGACTGTGAGGAACCGTTCCGGCATCCCAAGGCGACCCAGCGTGGAGTATAGAAAGGGCCACTCGAGGGAGTCGAAAGCCTTCTCCGCATCGAGCAGCACGGCCGCCGCGGGCACTGGGGGAGATATTCTGTGCAAAGTGGCAAATAATGTGCGAAGATTCAGGGCAGTCGACTTGTGCGGGATGAATCCCGACTGGGCGGGTGAGATAATTTGGTCGATAATTAGGGCAAGCCGCGTTGCCAGTATCTTGGCTAGGATCTTGTTATCGAAATTTAAAAGTGAAAGTGGTCTATATGAGCCGCATTTCAATGGGTCTTTCCCGGGTTTAGGGAGAAGTGTTATAACCGCCTCCCTCAGCGTGGGGGGAAGCTCTCACGATTCTACCGCCTCCTGATACACATCTATGAGGTGTGGGGTCAGGATTGTTTTAAACTTTTTGTAAAAGCAGCCGGAGAACCCATCGAGCCCCGGCGCCTTGGAGCCATCCATTGCGTCGATGGCCTCAATTACCTCATCTTCCGTAAAGGGTTCAGCCAAAAATTCACGATGTGCCTTTTCTAGCCAGACCAAGGAGATCTCATCCAGATTGTCCCTGTATGCCATCATGTCCACTGTGGCTCTGGATGTGTATAAGTCGGTGTAATAAGTGAGCACCTCCTCAAGTACGCCTACGTTGCCTGTTATTCGCGTACCATCCTGTCCATGCAATTCGGCTATGTATGTCTGCTTGCAGGATTGATGCATTAACCTGGCTAGAGTCCTGCCCGGCCTCTCCCCCTCTCCGTAACGCCTGGCCACTGCGTATTTACCTAAATAATGTGCCTCACGCTCTGCCGCCTCACTAAACTCAGCCATAAGGGACGCACGGCATTGTAAACTGGGGTGGTGGGATAGGACAGCGTCGCTGCCATCAATTTCCGCCAGCTGCGCTTCCAGCTGTGACAGTGTGTGACGTAGGTCCCTAAGCACCCCAGCGCTCTTTGAGATGCATACTCCCCTGGTGTATGCTTTAAAAGCCTCCCGTAGGGTGGCCTTAGTGGCCACGGTGCCAGTGTTGAGTACAAAATACTCCACTATCGCGTCCCGGAGTTCCGACTCGAACAATGTGTCCCGTAAGGCCATATCTGGGGAATCTCCATGGTCTTTCCACACCCCCGGCACGAGGGATTCGTAGCTGCAACAGAACGGGGGAGTGGTCTGACAATGTGCATGGTAAATGTCGGACTGTGCTAACCCACAGCGATACTCCTGCAGTGAGGAGCCAATAATCCAACTGGGTCCATGTATTGTGTGGGGCAGAATAATGGGTGTACTCATCCTGGCTGGGTCTGTAGTGTCTCCATGCATCAACCAGACCATATGCCTCTCTGATGTCAGACAAAGAGCACCTGGCTCTAGGCTTAGTGTCTGTGGTGGATGCTGTGCTGTCTCTGTCAGGGTCGACAAGTATGTTAAGGTCCCCACCCAAGCAAATCTGATACGCCCCCATGCTTTCAATTTGTGTGTGAATGGCACTAAAAAAGTCGGGATCATCAATATTTGGTGCATAAACATTGACAAGTAGCACTGAGTGCTCCAACAAACATCCCTTGACCAACAGATATCGCCCTTCAGCATCTCGATAAACCGCCACCTCCCGGAAAGGACCCCTCTAGCATAAGAACTGTAACCTGCAAAGTAATAATTAGGTACTTGTTTACATTTGCGCGTGTTATTAAGACCCCTTACGTTCGAGGACATCATCGTAATATTAGCTTCTGGTTGCACTCTGTTAACCATAATCTATACCAAAGTTTCATGAACTGTTAAGACCTGAGTAGCTGTTACTGTACTGCAAAAGAAACAATAGAGAGAACCATATTGCAAGAACATTTTTGATCAACCCATATCCCCCCACCCCCCCCCCCTCCCATACCCCGCACTAACCTGCGGGGGAAAAACCCAACCCTCCACTGTGGAATTCAAACATAAAATAAAAATAAAAATTCTACAATACTGTGGTAAACATAGGAAGTGCATCTCACTAGGGGGGTGGCAACGCCACGGCGAGTCCCTGGTTCTGTTGGAGCAGTAATACCTATGAAGGTGAGATACAGTCCACCTCGAGCGGCAGTCCCTACAGCGCCGACATGTAAAATGAAAATGTGAAACAAATAGGCAGTAACTTGATCAATTAGACTCAAAACAGCAAACCATCCAGAGCGGTGCCAATGTCCTTCTAACTGGCCGAGAAGAGATCCGCACTTGCACCAGAGTCAGGAATATTTGGGGAATGATGCGGGAGGGGGATCCACGCTGTTGCCCCGACTTGGAGTAGTCCTGGCAAAATTCCTGAGCGTCATGGGGGAGTCGAAGTCGCGTGAGCCGCCATCCACGTCTACCTTTAGGCGGGCGGGGTAGAGCAACCCATAACGCAATCCTAACTTGCGAAGATTCGCCTTGACTCCCGCATATTTCCGTCTGGCCTCCTGCACCATCGCGGTAAAGTCCGGGTAGATTGATATGGAGGACCCCTGCCACTCAAGTGGGCCCTTTTCTTGCGCCATCCTCAACGTGGTGTCCCTGTCTTTGAAATTGAGCAGGCAGGCTATTATTGGTCTTGGGGGGCAGCCTGGGTTGGGGCGCGGTCCGAGCGTGCAGTGCGCGTGTTCCACAACGAAGGTAGAGGTGAAGGAGTCCCGTCCGAAAAGATCGGTCATCAACGTCTCTATGAACCCATCCAGTCGCCCTGTGTTGGTCGACTCGGGTATACCCACTACACGTATGTTGTTGCGCCGCCCCCGCGCCTCCAAATCCTCATTCTTGATGGCGATCAACTTGAGTAGTTTCTCCATGCGCTCAAACTTTCTAGTGGCTTAGGCGGCGCCATCCTCCAAGTCGGAGATCCCTGCCACTGTTGTTGTCAAGCGCCCCTCTTGTTGGTCAAGCCTGATGCCCATGGTGTCTAGTCGCTTATCAAGGGAGTCGAAGCGGGTGTCCAGGGTTTTAAAGCCTGCCGGAGTTCCACCAACATGGCATCTGCCCCAGCCACCGCGGCCGTGGGTGCACCGCCTCCCGACGCCATGCCGGATCGCTGGGCCTCTGCGCCACGGCCTGTTTTCTTAAACAAGAGTTTCCTTTGTTTGGGGTCACCCCGGACCATGCCCTGAGCCTGGGCGCCGAACACGAACCCTGGGCAAAGCGATTCCTGCAAACAACCCAGCGTGAGTGCGGGCAAGGTGTGCCTCGGGCCGGTCTCTATCTGTGCCCCTGATTCACATTTACGGGGCCTATCAATGCACCTTCTTTTTGTTGTATGCCCCAATGTCCTTGGTGTTTTTGTTTTTGTTTTGTGTTTTTTTTTTAAGCGTGAGAGAGAGGGCTGAAGGGCAGCAGCAAAAGTCCTGTGGGTGCCCCACCTGGGTTTATGTGCAGCGTGGCAGCAGGGAGGCTCCTATATGGCACCGCAGCTCCCGGCTTGATGGCCGGCCTCCAGGCTCACCCATGGACCCTGTCACCACGGGGCCTCGGGGGAGCATCTGCGGAGCTCTCTGTATGGAGGCTAATAAAGAAGGATGCCCCCGCTCACCTCTTATTCGCCACGCCCCTCTCTGTTGCGGCACACCGGCCTCTCATTCAGCGCCTTCCCATCTTGCCTGAAGCGCCCGCAGGCACCACTCTACGCGAGCCCCCAGCTTCCCGCATGGGAGTAGGCCCCGCTTCTCTCAGGCCTGCAGTGTCAGAGTCGTCATGGACAGTGGGCGCCCCGGGGGTCGCGCGCGGTGCCGGCTACTTCTAGCACCGCTCCTGCATCTCTGCCGCCACCCGGGCTGCAGGATTCCGAGGCGGAGACAGCGGAGCTCGGAGCCTACGCGGCCATCACGGTTGGCGGCTTGGCCACGCCCCTCGTCTACCGCCTCTTTAACGAGGATCTAAGCTCTTCCTCTAGTAATCCTTTTATACTTTCCCCCATAAGCTCTTTAGTATGTGGTTGGGGGTTGTTGGGTTCCATACCCTTAGGCTAAAGGGACTTTATAAGTCAATAGAATATTCCTATATATATTTTTTTTTTTTTACTTCATTCATGGTTTGTTGCGAAGGTATCTTTTGTAAAGGATTTATCAGATTCCTAGATAGCTCGTTCGATGTAAGGTTGTTTTATATTTCTATGTGCTTGTTCTAGGAATAAAGATGGTGCTAAGGCTACACTTTTGTGTTGAATATGCAGGGTAAAGTCTTCACCTCGGTAGCGCGACCGTTATAGCTCGTGGGAAGGAGCTGTTGTGAAGGTGACAGGGGTGGAAGAAAACAAAAGAGGGACTTCCTCCTAGCCTACGATGACTCGCGTCTCCTAGCTCGTTGCTAGGAGACGCTGGAGGGATCAAATCCCGCTTCCGTAACTCCTTTTTAGGTCTCGCCTAGCGTTGCAGCGCATGCGCTGCTCGCTTTGCGAAGCATGCTGTATTAGGGTATTTTTTAGAAGTGGTGTGGAAGCCCCGCCCATATTTTTCATTGGCTGGCGTCATCGTCCATGGTAAACGCTGGCTTCCGATTGATAATGAGGCTTCTTAGTCCCTCCTTGTTACCGCCCTGTCTCCTTTTGGGACCGCCCATCAGGACTGGATCTTTTACTTGCGGCGTTATACTGTCTCCTTCAATTAATCGGTGAGCACCTTTTTTTATTTGCAGCGCGGTCACTTTCACTTTAGCGGCCAAGCTTGTTTTTAAATGCATAATAACTAATTTACAGCGCCCAGAGAGAGCTTGAGTATTCTGCTCTCCATATTAGGCGCCTTCAGAGCAACATGGCGGTAACTTCATTTGAGAGCTCCCGCAGGCAGGACGGCTCGAGGCTCACTGCAATCCAGTGCAGGGTGCCGCCTCCAAGACAACAGAGGCTGCTTTCACCTCGAGGTTGTGCCGCCGGAGATCGTGCAGACCGCTTTTAACTCAAAGGAAGCCCCAGCCCTGTTCAGAGACCCGCAACTACAATCCACAAGCCTCCGGTGGTTCCGAGGGTTTGTGAAGCTGTCGTGTTTACTCCCAAGGTAATTACTATCATGCCATTGTAATGGATTTTTCCCCACTGGTACAAAGAGCCACAGCTGCAAAGGCCCGAATACAGCTTGCAAAAAGATTGCAGGCAAGCATGAACCTCCTCGGTACAGCGTAGTAGCTCATTTTATTCAATATTTCAGCAGCATTCAGCCACTGCATTCTGATAGCAAGGCTCAAACACTGCAGTTTTCAAGCCCTGCACGTGATTGGATTAATCCATGCCTCACTTAAAAAAGTCGTCCTTTTCACGTGTAATTGTTTTTAATTGCATAATAACTAATTTACAGCGCCCAGAGAGAACTTGCGCCATGCGTGCTTTAAGTTTCACAATAGCGGCGGCCTCACACAATGCACTCGCGGGACGCTGCCCATTGTCTACTGTGGGTTTTTTGCTTTAGGTCCATCTGCGTCAGTTTGTAACATCACGAGTCTAGGATTGGCGAAGTAGGATTTGAACAATAACGTGCCTTGTTTCGGAGTCTGGAAGATTCTGCCGGCGCATAGTGAGTGTAGTGTACCGGATAGCCACCGGAAGTGGCGACCCGTAGCCAGCGATTTTAAATCGGGACAGAGCAAGATAATGAAGCCAGCGTAAGTGAAAACATTGCTGTTCTGTGATGGCTCTCCGATTACATTATGTTTTCCAGTCTCTGAATTCCCACTTTCCTTCTGACTGCAACTTCCTTTGCTTAACCCCACGTTCACATTTCTCTCCCACTGATTGCTATCCTTCTCTCTATGTCGATCTCTCGCTGCAATCTTTTCACTCCCGCGTTGCCATCCCCCGTATCCGTCTGTGAGCGCCTCCTTCTTCATTTGTAGCTTTGTATCTTATTTGCCCCTTTATTCATTTATGTATTTTAATGTAGTGCAGACCTCATCCAAACGTGTTAGGGTGCTTTACAATAAAAATGCATCATTACATAATGTACAAATAAACGGAGTCCTTATGTAATGTACCTGGTTCCATTGTAAAGCTCTCTGACAACTTCAGGTAAAGTCCGCGCTTTATGAAAACGCATAAATAAATATCGTTGCAAATGCACAAAATTACGTTACACCCTGCTTGATAGTAAAATGCATGGCAATAAATGGTGTAAGTTTCAAGGTATTCACTAACGTCTTTTTAGACAGCACATTTCTCAACATTTCATCTGAAAAGCACTCTTCTGCTTGCTCGGTTATCACAGTATGCGCAGTTTGTGGCAACTTTAAGACAACCATTTTGAATTCTAACTCTCCGCTTGCCAATTTAGTAGAATTTAACGGCACATATAGCAAAGTAAAAAAAAATCTCTTGTTGTTGCAATTTTGCCTAAATTCTCTTTTAAGAACACATACATCTTATCCAGCTCTCTCGTGATGGCACATAAAAAGAATCGAAGTCTCTGAAACATAAGACCACTCCAAAAACGTGAACGATCCCCGCATTTTGGTTTTTTTTTTAGCCGGAAAAATCAAACCGTGATAAAAAATAAACTGCAAAATTAAAATACACTGTCGTGGAATTATACCATAATTGTACGTTGCCACTCTGCTTTGAATTCTGATCAAACAATGATGTTATTACACTGCATATTTCAGCTTGGAATGGGAGCTCGGTGCGAACATGCCCTTGCCCAAGACAGTCAGTCATTAAGCAGTCTGCCTGAGGAGAGACTAAGGGGGATATTCACAAGAACGTGCGCTAAACATCTCCAAAAAATGTTACCGCAACTTTACACATCGCAGTCTATCGCGGGAAAATAACCCCGTGTTAACGTGGAATTCACAACACGGCGGTACCATGCGATAGTCTGCCGAAAACGCGGCCAATGTCCGCGATACAACCACCGCGACGGAGATAAAAACACAAACCCCAACGCAAAAAAAGTGCAATGAGCCCATTCGCGATGAGGAAAGCAGCGATAAGCAGCGCCAGGCCCGCGACACACACACGGCAGGCGGGAATAAGCACAACAAAAGCAGGAAAAAGGAAGACAAACCAAACTGAAAACAACAGCGAAGCACAATGGAGGCAGTCGGAGCAAGTACACAACCCCACAAGCCCCATTGGCAACAAAACATTTTACATGGCAGTCCGTCGTGGACAAGGTGAATGCAGCCGGAGAGCGGAGGAGGACAATGGAAGAAAACCAGAACAGCTGGAATGATGCGAAACGCAAAAACAAGCAGAAACACGCCAACAACCAGAAGGCAGCAATGCACACCGGAGGTGGGAGTCCAGCGCCACACCAGGAGCTGGATGACATGGAGGAAATGGTGCCCACCACATCAGTCTGGAGATGGTGGCAGGAGTCGGGGACCGGAAACTGCTCAAAATCAACAGACACAACAGCAACAGGGAGAGGAACGACCAGGGACTGGGGGACGGGGGAGATGGGCACAATGGCACACATGCACAATTAAGCACAGCACAACTGCAGACAAACCATGCCCAAGAGTAACAACACCAACCAAGAGCACAAGTCACACAAGTCGGCAATATCACACCACTGAACAAGCACAGAAGTGAAAACCACTCTGCCTGAAAGGGAGAAGGGTGAGCCAAATCATAGCTGAAGGGCCATCTCACACACAATGCAGCACTCACACATAGGAAGCAGAGCACCCCAACATCGAACACAAAGTGGTACAAACACCAACATTTGCACAACCGAACACAGGACACAAGTGCACCCGCTTGTGGCCCGTAAATGGCCATACGCATCTAGCAAAGCACGAAACAGGGACATGATAATGCACAAGTACTAACCCACAGCCCTGATGGGGTAGCAATGCATGTATGGCAGGGACCCAGACAGGCCGTGACACACACATTTGCATACATATCAGCACTCATCAGAGTTGGAGACAAGTGAAGGTGCGGAAACTCCATCAACAATTGCGTGTCAGTACGGCCAAGAGAAGTGCCACAACATGCAGACCAATGCAGCAGCATGTCTGAATGAGGAACGTTGGAAAGCGCCCATGTCCACCCCGGGGGAGTCCATCACCCACACAAGTCACTGCCAACGCGCGTTGGTTGTCCGCGCATGGATCCGGAGTCCAGGCCAATGCAGCCATGTCCACTGTCGTCTTGGGACATGTGACCAGATCCCCAACATGCAACCAGGCGCCGGGACACGTGCAACGGGTCACATTCAGTTGTGGCTGCAGGTACGTTGTCACTCGTCCATGAACGCAAGTGCAGCAGCGTAGGCCAACATTTCCAACATGAGCTCGTTGCGACTACATCTAACATGTCGGCGACGTAACCCATCAGCTGTCCCGGACAGATGTGCTGACTCCAACCCCTGGCCCCAATTGGCACTAAAGCCCAATAGGGGAGCGGCTCAATGTGGTCACTGCACACGAAGAGTCGTGCAATCTCCCAGGTCCAGTTGCCAGCATGCATGCCAATCATCCAGACATGCCATAAACGGGCATCACGGTGACACTCCTGGTCGTGGGCCAACAGGGGGCGCACACACACGTCGAAATCCAGTTCAGCTACCGGTACGTTGGAGAGGCAGACATCCATGGTCCAATCGAATATGCACGAGCGACAATGCAACACAGGCTGAACGCAGGTGACGTTGGCAAGGCGGAAGCTTAGCCGGTAACTGATCCGCAGCACTGCCAATGGCAGTGCCCCCAGTACATGCAGCAGACGTGCACGGTACCAGTCCACGTGACTGGAGTCGTGCATGTGTCCGGGATGTCCTGCCATTGCGTCAGTGGCTCTGCTTGAAGCGGCACTGTGTTGACCCGCGCGAGTCCTGTGGATGAAATGCCACAGCTCGGATCAATGAGCAGTGTCTGTGTGCAACGGGTGCAGGCGTGGGGTGGGAGTACGTGTGAAGGCCATTTCACGCACGCTAACTACGACCAAGGACTTCTGTGTGTGGGATGTGTACACGTTGGTCTCACGTCGGGCAGTGCGTAGTGTGGGAGTCGCCAGCAAATGCTATCGTATCTGTCAGGGGGTGCTGGGCACATGCAAGTCCCAGCTCGGAGCTGCAGATGTGCTTCCGCCTGATAGTTCAGACAAAGGACCTTTCATCCCTACAGTAACCCTACCATCTGCTTGCATACAGGAGATGTACAGAGGCCTGTCGTGGGTGGGGTGGGATTTCTGTGACCCAGGGAATCATGGATGATATGCCAAGCACGTGGCACATGAGCGGCCACACTGGGTGTCACGTTGCCTCACAGCTGCTCCTCCCTCCCACGAGCCCCCACGCTTGTGTCCGCTGCGCGGTTGTATCACGTGCACTCCTACGGCACCCCACTGTCATGCCTGTCTGCGCATGTCCAGCGGCATGCCAACAACACCGTGAAGCTGGCCGTTGAGGCTGTGCGACCACGTGAATGTAGGCCAATGGTCTGGACAGGGCGGACACAGGTGTACAGTCCATGGCTGGCTGTGATCGCGCTGCGATTGAGGCTAGGCATCTGACTTATGCAGCCGCAGGACTGATACACATAACACTTGGCATGTATGAGCCAAGACCCCGAGCGGTCTTGCGCTCCTACATTTCCCCGTACATGCGGGCCCGCCCTCCGGCTGCATGCTACATTGCAACATCGACTACTGTGGCCCTGGTGGCGACAACACTCCAACACAGAGGCACGCTTACCGCACTTCCTGCTCAAGGCCAGACCAGAGCCACGCCCTGATCCCCCTGCCGAATCAGCACACCCCTGTGCTGACCTGACATACGCCGGACCAGCACACGCCGCTTGTGCATGCAGGGGGGGGCGGGCGAAGCTACATGTCCAAGGTCTCAGCCACTGCTGAGGTGACATGGTATCGTCCGCTGAAGACAGCACACTGTGATGTTGCAGGGCTCGGGCCCATCATGCTGACATAATGACCACACGGACACACTTGCTTAGATGGTGTGAATGGCTACGGGCACGTGCGCCCGGTCACTTTTATTAGCAGGCTCACATGTCGAGTGACACCTGTGTTGGATGTGTGTGGGGTGTGTGTACACCAGCCGTCATGGAGTGCCTGGTGCAGTCAAAAAACGACAACAGTGTACATCGTTAAGGACACAACCATTCAACCATAAAGGCCCCATGACTTGAGCTGCACAGAGTTCGTGGCCCCGGAAGCACAGCGTCCTGCACGGGCCTACCGCCACGGGCCGCTGATTTGCGGTGCACTGGGGCAGGGTCAAGAGAGCAGAGCAGGTTCTTGTAGATGACAAAGGGGGTTGTCGCGGAGTGTCTCGGTGGACAGTGGAAGGTGTACCCCCAGGGCATGATGCAGAGTGCAGAACCACGCAGAAACAGTCACTATGGTGGAGATGAATGGAACAGACACATGTCGAACACCAAGTCCGGCCCAGCCAGATGATGATGCAGACAACCCCCAGGCCATGGACTCCGACACCACCAAAGTCCAACCAGAAAGTGCCCATGACTCATTGCGCACAGAGTTAGTGGCACCAGTGCTGATAGGGGATGCCGCCTGCGATGAGGCGTGTCCAATGGTGTGGACTCCTCCATATCTTACCCAAGACACAGTTCCACATGTGTGACCTACTGGACCGCAGTGTAGGCCTGAGGCAGCGGTCAGCAGGGGCCATTCACCGAGTGTCGCCGGCTTATGTTGGATGGTCCCACCGGCCTGCGTAGTTCAGGTTCAGTGGCACCACGGGACGCGGACTTGCGGTGAACAGGGTTGGTGGCACCAGGTCAGTTGTTGCTAGTGTTCGGTCACCTCCGTGACGAGGATCCGGCTTTCATCCGGACTGAGCCGCATCTTCCTCTTACTCCTATCCGTGCGTTCACTGGTATGGACTCTGCCATTCATGAATCACGACTAAGTGCTGGATGTGGGACCTACTGGACCGCAGTGTAGGCCGGGGTCAGCGGTCAGCACGGGCCCACAGACACGTGTCGTGTGCTTGCGATGCAGACTTTGGCTTCACTGATTGGAGGGAGTTCAGTGATGTGGACGCTGCCATGGACTTGGGGTCACTGCCATTCAAGACTCAGGACACAGTTCCACATGTGGGACCTACTGGACCGCAGTGTAGGCCTGAGCCCTCATCCAAGTGTCGCCGGCTTGCGTTGAACAGGGTTAGTGGCACCACGTGTCGCCGGCTTGCGTTGAACAGGGTTAGTGGCACCACGTGTCGCCTGCTTGCGTTGAACAGGGTTAGTGGCACCACGTGTCGCAGGCTTGCGATGCAGATTTTCGCTTCACTGATCAGAGGGAGTTCAGTGATGTGGACGCTGCCACGGACTTGGGGTCACTGCCATTCAAGACTCAGGACACAGTTCCACATGTGGGACCTACTGGACTGCAGTGTTGGCCTGAGCCCTCATCCAAGTGTCGCCGGCTTGCGTTGAACAGGGTTAGTGGCACCACGTGTCGCAGGCTTGCGATGCAGACTTTGGCTTCACTGGTCGGAGGGAGTATAGTGATGTGGATGCTGCCACAGACTTGGGGTCACTGCCATTCTTAACTCACGACTCAGTACAACATGTGCCAACAACTGGGCCGAAGAGTTTTGCCGGTGGAGTATGTCAATGAGAAAGGAGTACTGTGGGCCAGCGTCGTGGAGGCCAGCGATGGTCTGCGGAGGCTGCAAAGGTCGCGGGACTGGGGCTTGGAGCTTGCACCGGCACGTGGTGGGCCCTCTTTGACACACGTCGGTGTCGGCAGGTGAGCGGAGCCTCCTTGGTGCGCTGGGGCAGGCATGACGGGTCTGGGGACCAGCGGCCCAGGGTGCAGCAGGCGCACAGGGACGCAGGCCCCGCCGCGCACAGTGCCGGCCTCGTGGCGGGCTGAGAGGCGCCGCCCTGGCAAACACGTTGGCCATTCCGAAAGAGAACCACGCCCAGTACGACTGGGTTTTTATTCACACCGCTACGCAGGCCTGGCGTACGCAGGGCCAACCCACTCCGCCCGCGCATACAGGGGGGGACGTAACGTGCGACATTTCCGCGTTCTGCCCCACAGCCTGTGGGGACATGGTAGCGTCCACTGGCCACTACACTCCATGCACCAGCAGTTAATGTCCACATGGCCATTTCCGTGGTTTGAACATTGGAGTCTGTTCGGCACTTCCACGCCACACCTGGCATTGGGTAGGTTCTCATTCATTAGTCACTTGCCGCTCTCGCACATGCCTGCTCCAAGCCTCTCCTCACATTCTGCTATTGTGTGGCTGTGGTGCCATGCCGTGGCTGGGTTGTGTGCATGGCAAGCCCAGGTTCCCAATGGAGTCGTGTTGTCATGTCTGGTCGGTTGGCATGTTGTGTGGCATGTTGCATGTAGTTCTGCTGCGTGCCCATTGCCAGTGTCGTGAGTTGCATGACTGTGGGGTGGAGGTGTGTGGTGTGTTCATTTGGTACTTACCAACGAGCACTGCATTTCCATAGGTGCCATCCTGGGAGCGCTGGTTGATGATGGACTGTCGGGAGAAGTAGGAATCATGCGCTCTGCCTGGGGAGTTGGCCACGACATTGTTGAGGAGTCCCGGGTGGTCCACTATTGCCTGCACATTCATGGGATGCGTGTGCTTTCTGTTGCGGTAGTTGTGTGCAGTGTCGGCAGGGGGCACGAGGGGTACATGTGTGCAGTCGATTGCCCCCGACACGTGAGGGAATCCAGCTATGGCGTAGGAGCCTTGCTTGGTCTCCAGCTGCTCCTGCGCAGTGTGGGTGAAGTGGAGGTGCTGGGGTACCAGGCTGATGATTGCATCCAGGACAGGTGTGATGAACTTGGATGGGGCTGGCTGTGAGACTCCTCCGACTCTGGCAGTTGTGGGTTGGAAGGTACCAGAGGCCAACATGTGCAGCACAGCCGGCAGCTTTGTCTGCGGAGGGATGTTGGTTGTCCTCTGTGTTGGTACCGTCAGCAGGTGGGCGATGTGGGTCAGGATGCGGGGGATGGTTGTCCTTTTGGGCCTGTAGTGGGCAATGTCCTCCTCTGGCGTTCGGTCTGTGCGGCTGGTGCGTTTAAGGTGGGTCCGCTGTCTTTGTGTACGCTGCCTCTGTGGTGGTCCGGGGGGGTGGGACGGGTCCTGGGGGTCGTGGCAGGCCTGGGGGTGGTGGTGGTGGGTGTTGTGGCCCTCATGGGTCTCGGAGCTGCATGATCATTGTCTCCATGGCATCTGTGGGTCTTCAGATGTGGCTCTTGGCTGGGCTCCCTTTCATGCTGCAGGTAGTCGTCCTGCTTAACACCAGCAAAAGGCAGGTGTTAATTCCCTGCTGCTACCGCGGCTTATCGCCTGTTTTTGGTTCGCATCGCAGATCTGGCAGTTCGTTGTGAAAGTGGTGTAGTGGTGTTTTCGTGAGTTTTTGCACGGGAACGCCTACTCTGCATCTCATTAGGGTTAGTTGGTGGTGTCACCCGTGGAGATAAATTTTGCGGCAGTTATCGCGGGAATACTGGCGATGTCTGCAGTTTGCACCCACTTGTGAATGGGGCGTTAAATCTATCTCCACTTTTGATGCGTTAAGGTGGCGATAACTCGGCAATAAGTCGGCAATAAGTCCTTGTGAATATGCCCCTTAGTGAGAAAGCCCGAGTCTTGAGATGCACCAGCGGTTGTGTAAGCTGTCCTTTCAGCAGAGTAGAGAGTGGAGACTCAAGGGAACGGCGCAGTGTGATCAGGCAGCAAGTAAGCATTTATACTTGCAGGATTCCGGTCTTTACCTGACAGTCCTGCTTAAATTGACACCCCCTTCAGGTTATGCCAGTCATTTGCTCTAGGAACTTGGAGATAGTAGAGTGGTTTGCGATTGGTCGGGAAACCGCCTTTTATTACCTGCAATGTCTCAAACTCTGCACATGCTACAAACTAAAAAAAAACGCATTTGCAATGCAATAGGTCTCGCATTTACGCGAGTTTGAGCTATTGACATTGTAAATGCCAATACCTTTTATTTTTGTTTTCGTTTTTAAAACATAAATAAAAGGCATTGTCATTTACAATGCCAATAGCTTAAACTCGCGTAAATGCGAGACCTATTGCATTGCAAATGCTTGTTTATTTTTTTTAAATTTAAATTAACAAAGCGGAAGGGTGTTTTTCTAAAGGCGTCACCGACTAAACATGATGAAGACCGGTCGTGCCTTCAAGTGAGACGAGCGGCAATATCGGCATGGTATGTCGATTATCATCTTTTCTTTATTTGGTGTAATGAATGCTGAAACGCGTATGCTGCGCTCGCAAGGGTAAAGATAAAGGAGACTTACCTGGCCCTACCATAAATTGGACGGGCTTATGATGCCTGGTAGGGAAAGAAACGTTAGTTGTTCGTATTGTTATTAATAATAATGACCAAAATGCTGTATGTTAAGTCATACAAACGACAGACTGTTAAAGTGTTATAAAGTATAAAGGACGAACTAAGTAATAGAACCACAAGAGCAATATATATATACTTATCTTGTGTGTCAGGAGCAGCGAATAAAAGAGGAAGATGAGATCGTGCACTGGATATTTATAGTGTTTTATGAGCATTCTAATGTTTTATGATGTATGAACATTCTTTAAAGGGCTGCATGTTGGAGCAGCTAATAAATGTCATTGCATAATGGTAGCCTCCGGTCTTGTAATGAAATCAGTTGTTGCTTAACCCGCCATTGCAGGGCTGGTTTTTCTTAACTGTAGTTGGTAATAGATAAAAAGAGAACAGATTAGGCCATTATTTAGACAGTGAGGATTATTATCATCACGAGAAATTCTCTTCTCATTTCACGTTGCATTTAAAAAAAATATATATATTTTTTTACAGCTGGTTCTACCAATACTGCATTTCTTTTCCAGCTAAAATGTTCCTGTTCTGAAAGAAAAATTCCCCATTGTTTTTGGTGCAAGAAATAGTCATGGGGAATGGGATACTTGAGTGGTTTGTCCATGCAAACTGTGATACAGTCCAGGGAGGACAGTATTGGGTCAGATGACCTGCCTGGTTGGTACTTTGGTACTGAACAGGACAGGATTGAGAACTGTAAGATTTTTAAGGAAATTATGTTCACTGTGTAATAGAGCACCAAGCCAAACGTTACGGTCACCTTAAAAAAGTCATGGTTTGTTTTTCCGTTCCAAAGACTAATTCTTCTGCTAATGGTGGGAGATGTGCAATGGTAGAGTTTGGGGAGCAATATAATATCATGCAGTGTAACATCACATTGTGGACCTCTTGACCTTACGTGAAAAAATCCAGTAGTTCACAGTCTGGAATGGGTTGTACAGAGTGTAATATGACCTTAAGCTTTTGACGGGCTTACACTAATACTCCCCCTTCTTCTCAGTTCTCTCTGTCTGCTGCATAGATTTAAACATTTTGGGTACTAATTCTTTGTCAGGACTGGTGGGGCGTATTAGGCATCTTCTCTTTATTCATACTCAGTGGCCCTTTAAAAAGCTTATAGACAGAATATAACAATCTTAAGAAATTACATTTCCCATAACCAACAAATGACCATATCAACAATTCACCAACCACAGATAAGTCTTGCATATAGTGTCCCCAACCTTTAATCCATCCTCCATTCTATATGCTCCGTTGGCAGCTAAGTAACAAGTGGAGTTTTGTCTTTTGAAAGAAACTGTAGGGTATGTATTGGAGCTTAATCAAATGTAGCACACATTGGGGACACCGCTCTATATTGTTTATATTTTTCCCCTCACTTTTTTTTTGCATCATTTCTTATTACCCTCTGGTGTGGCAATCTCCTCTTCCACCTAAGAAGGGCTGCAGGCGCACCTTCTCTCAGCACATCAATCATTTGTGTGGGACAAATGCAGTGCATATAAATGCGGTTACTAGACCCAGCCTTAATGGTAGGACAAATTAACAGTTGGTGAGGTGTGGGACAGGATCCATTCAGCTTCAGCCAAAGGGCACTGCTCTGCAAACTGGAGACAGCCTTATGTGTTGTGGGCACGGTCTCCATTTTTAAAGGAGATGTGCATGAGTGCCTGTGATAGGGTGCCGCCTGTGGTAGATGTCAGGCATCCTGGTTGTGTTTTCTTCACACTCCCCCGACCCCTCCCACCCCTCCCCGCCTTGGGATCTGTGGTTCTTCCGCATTTATCAGGCACCGAATGGGAGGCCCGAGTCTCACATTTTCAGGCCGTATACAATGTGATGCCTGGAGATAAGAGAAAGGAGCTCTATCAGTTGGTTTCCCTTTTCTTGTAGTTGTTTTTACCAATCTAATATTACTCAGAACCCCATGGCTGAGCACTACCATGCTCACCTCTTTGATATAGAGGAGTAGTCGTTTTTCTACCTCTCGGGGAAAGACATCCCTGGAGTTATTGACTTGTAGGAAAGTGGCCCTTTTTGCAATGGTCACCCCAACTTTTTGCCACTGGTACTGATGTTTTTTGACTGATGTGTACTGGATCACTGCTAACGAGGCCCCAGTGTCTGTGCTCTTTCCCTAAAAACAGGGTAAAATGGTCTAATTGTATTACAATTGGCACACACTTTAGCACCCCTGTAAGTCCCTAGTAATGGTATCCTTGGTCCCTAGGGCATGGGTACTAAAGAGGGTCCCTAAGGGCTGCAGCATGTATTATGTCACTCTAAGGGACCTCCATACAAATTGCATGCAGGCTGCGTGACATGGTGCAAACTGTGTGTGAAAACACAGCATGGCACACTCACTAAGTCACCCCTACAGCATGCCTTATAACCATAAGGACGGCAGGGTGCATTATATTTCATGTGAGGACATATCTGCATGAGCAGGTATGCCCCTGTGCTGTCTAGTTCAATTACTAGATAGTACAGGTGAACAGGGAAGCCATCATAAGTATATGTACAGGGCACTGGTCATTAAGAGTTCCCCAGCTCCATGATGGCGTTACTGAAACCAATGGTGTCTGGTATCAAACACCTTATCTTAATAAATCTATACTGTTGCCTTGCCAGTACTAGAAATATTATGACATGCACCCAGAGGGCACCTTAGAGGTGCCCCCTGAAATACCTACCAGTATCTATTGTGCTGACTGACTGATATCATCAGGCCTGCCACCACAGACAAGTTTCTGACCCCCTGCAGGTGAGAGCCCTCACTCTCTGAGGTCAGAAGCTATGTCTTCTCTGGAGGAAGGTGTTCACACTTCCTGTAGCAGGATGGCTAGTGATTTAGCATATCAAGGCCAGGGACTTCAAAGCCCCTGCCGCCTTTGATATGCAACCACGGCTTCCCCTAGAAATTGGAGATGCCACCCCCTGCCCTGAGGCTCATTTGGCACCAGTAGAGGTGGGAAATTGACTATGCAGTAGGTGTGTTGCACCTCCACGCTAGTCACACCCCTAAGGTCGGCTGTCTGAGGTGCTCCACGAAAGAAGAGTTCCACCGTCGTGTTTTTGGTGCAATTAGGAACTCTGGGACAGGGTTATGCCTACACCCCCATACGAAGTGGTCATATAGGGGGGTGAAGTGACCTCAGTGGTAAGTAGCCCGTTAGCTACTGCCCTTCACTCCCCTTAATGCCCCTAAATTTAGTATTTTGGTGGTCCCCTGACACCAGGAACCCAGATCCTTCTGTCTGAAAGAAGGACAAAGAAGAGCCGAAGGCATGAGAACTATGGACTAGCACTGAATTTGGCGCAAAACCCTACCTGGTTGCTGCCGTCCCAACAATCACCAAGACCGACTCATCCAGAAGCGGAACAGCCTCCCCAAATCCTTGGAGGTCTGCCCTGCATTTCATCGAGCCAGCAAAATCTCCCTTGGAGTGGAGGAGCCAGTTCCCTGCACCAGCAGGCATCGACCTCATCTGACAGATCCACTATTTTGCTGACCATCGGGCCCACCAAGGGAGCAACTCGCCAGGAAGAGGTCACTGAGTGTCTAGGAGGTCAGCCCGTCGATCCATCAGTCTTCGACACGTTGACCCCTTCCCGGAGCCTCCCTGCACCAATACCCCGAGTATCTGAGCCCGTTGCAAGCATCAAGGCTGGTTTGTGTTCAGTTGGAACACCACCACTGCCAAAACTTACCTGCATGTTCAGGGACTTCGAGAGAGGCGAGCTCCACACCGAGAGTGGCCTTCTGTGTTTCTTTTCCTTCTTCCGCAGGTACACCAAGAACCGTGAGAGCCTCTAACTCACCGACCCATCGGACAAGGCACCTCTGCACCCGAGCTCTCCGGCTCAAGTAAACCAACAGTGTCTCTGTGGTCCTGAGACACTCAAGAGCCGAGCCCCCCCTTTGGTTTTGCCAGACTGGTCCCCCAGTCCCCACTTGCAGTCTTTTTCTTACAGATACTGTTCCCCATTGGCTTTAGCATGTACTGTTCAAGGCTGCCACCGCGTACACCACCTCTGCACCCAGGCACCCCAGGGCAGGTAAACTTGAACTGCTGGTGCTTTATTGGACGTTAGTCCTGTAAGTCTTCTGTAAGTGAATGTTTCTCCTATAGGATAACATTAATGCGTTCGAGGCTCATGCCTCAAATCTGACAGCTGTGATTTATTTTTTATTGTTTTACCTATAAAAATGTATTTTATCTAAAGTACTTACCTGATTCCGATGATTTTGGTCTCTCTAATTATATAAAAATCTGCTATTTGTCTAAATTAGTCTTGAGTTTCTTCTTGAGTGTGTGTCTAATTTATTGACTGTGTGTACAACGAATACTTACCACTACCCTCTGATAAGCCTAAATTGCTCGCCCACACTACCACAAAAGAGAGCATTTGAGATTATTAATTTAAGCCCTGTAAGCTAATAAGGGTCATCTGGAGACTTTATACATATGGTACCTCATTTTCGTGCACTACATAAAAAGCCAGTTTCCTACACTTGTCAGTTAAAAGGAGGGTTTTTGAGGACTCGCAGCCCATAGGAAAACAACAATCTGGTATTTCAATAACCCAGAACCTCTCCCTGCAGGGGAAGACCCATTTACAGTACTTTGAACCGCTAAACCTGGGGGTTCAATGGTCTTCCAGCACCTCTGGAAGGTAAGGCTAAGAGGCAGAGATATGACCCTCCCAGGTACGATGCTGTTGAGCGTCTGAGGATCGCCTTTTTAAAAAAGTACACCTCCCTCTACCTCCTAAACCATGCCAGGATGTGGCTAGAGAGGCAGGCGCCTACTTTGGAAACAAATGAAGCAGAAAGTTCTTTTCTGAATTCGGACGCCTCAAATGAACTGGGCTCCAGCTGTCCCTTGCATCCATCATCAGGGGCCAAACCCCACAGTGGTTCAACTCCTGAACAGGACTGTGGCCACAGCTCGGACAGGGTAGAACTGTAACATTTTTACTACTGCAGATCTTCTGAATGTGTTGGCGGAGAAAGTGCCATACTACATCAACAGCAGAATCCTAAAACCCCTTGAGTGCCGTTGCCCTTCTCTTCAGAGGAATGTAGCCTTGACACTCTAAACTCAACAGGAAGATGGTCACTTTCCTTTCTGAGTTTGACAAAGACCTAAAGAAAGGTATTAATCAAACTTGGAATTTATGCCAGGGTAAACCACTTTGTCATAGGTCCCCTTATGAAAATCCTTGACCTTGCCAAAGAACCAAGGCCTCAGGCTCCTTGATTCCACTAGAGATTAATTTTTACTGGGCACAACAGGACCTTTGCTTTTTTGACAGTGCCAACTGCAGCCGTACATAGAGTAGAGGGGCTCGCACTTTAAGATGGATCTCAAGTTAGGAGAGCTGGGCACCGCCAAAATTGAAATGGTGACAGGAAGGGGCCTTCTCGCACAGCCTTTCTTGAAAGACTTAAGAAAATTGTGGTTGCCTAAAACTCTCAGGCTAAATTGAAATCTTTGATTGGGAAAGTCTTTGGCTCCAAATTTATTTTGGCCGTGTGAGGCAGTTTGCACTTGACAGCTGCTTCACCGTTGAAGTCTTCCAGAGGAACCAGACCTTCAAGAAAAATGGACATTATCAGGACCAGAGAAGGTTTGTGGGGTTCTTTCCCTCCAGATGCAGGTGCAACAGTCAAGGAAGATTTCAAGGTACAGCACAGTGCCTGGAGGCTTCTTAGATGTGAATTCTCCCTTTTCCACATCTAAAACTGTTGGTATGTTTAGAGGACTTACAGCGTGGCAGGCTGTAATTGATGATGCCTGTGTGTTGCAAACAGTAGTAGGTTTTCAAATAGTTTTAAGGCTCTCCGAAACAGTGACACCGAATTTTGAATTTCCCCAAAATTAGTGCAGACTCCTAGACGAGAAGATCAGGGATTTTCAAGCTGAAGGAGCTATTGCACAAACCCACATCCACCTCGGGGTTTGTGAGCGACTGTATCCACCTTGTGTGCTTATGGTGTCTCAAGCGCGAACACGACTTGAAGTCGTGTGCGGACTGCCGGGCCATGGCACTGAGGGTTTTGAGGGAGCGGTCCCTAAAGCTGCTTGCGGCCCAGCAGTTGATGCCATTTAGCGCGACTCCTAGTAGGTCTCGGTCCCGATCGAGGAAAAGAAGGTCGTGGGACCGCTCCACTCCTCTTTGTCGCACTCAAAGTCCACGGGACACTCTGGGTAGAAGCACAAAAAGAAGTCTAGACGAACTTCGACTTCACCTCGTCCATCGAGGATTGACGAGACAAGTGGGGAGCATCAATGTTCCAGGCCCGGTTCTGCTGGGCCGTTGCCAGGTCCAACTCTGCGCCTCCCCCCGTTTCCGGCAGCAACCCGGCTCAAATAAGAGTTTTACGAGTCCATGTGGCTAGTATTTCAGCAGACTGACCCTCCAGTGCTGCTTTGGGCCCTGAGGGGTCGGAAGAGGCCCCATCAGGTTCCGACCGACAGCTCCGGCCTCTGCTCCGTGGGGTCTCATGGATCTGATTCCGGATCAGAGCCAGTTGTGCCAAAGCGACCTTCTCCGGCACTAATCCTGACGTCGATGCTTCCGGCACCAACCGGCGGCGCCAGCCCCATTCTTATTCCTGATGACTCAGAATGGCGTCAATCGATGTAGAGTCTGGCGCAGATGGAGCCCAGTGGCTCTAGGTTGTTGCCTGAGCGTTTTGAAGAGCATACAGGCACAGGGGAAAAGTGGGAGGGTCACTGGACCCTTTAGAACACCAGTTATGCACCCCTAATGAGAATTTGGACTAGTATGAGTAACTAGGAGAGGCCAGTAGACTGGACACCTCTCCAGACACTGGTATGCTCTCTCCACCTACTGTGACTACGGAGGAGGGAGCGTCTTATGCAATGGTGGGTAAGGGGGCAGCAGAGGTCCTGGGCCTGGAGCTGCCCTCGGTGCAGGTCAAAACTAACCTCTTGACCAAAGTGCTTCACCCTGGGGCTTCCTCGTCTGAACCCCTTTCGCCCTTCAATGAAGCACTGACAGATGTCCTTCTAGGCACTTGATCCTAGCCTAGCACACAGGCTCCTGTGAAAAGGACAATAGCACGCCACCATCGCCTTTCCCTGGATGATCCTAGTTTCCTCAGCCAACTCCCCACCCCTGAGAGCTTGGTAGTCCAAGCCTCAACATGCCATGCTTGTTTCTGGTCCAGGCAGGACCTGGCTTGGCAGTTCGGGCTGGACTGTTCCCATGAGGCACAGGGTCAAGGCTGATTTGCATATGTCTGGGTCCAAACTGGGGTGGCGTGGTGAGCAAAAGAACGATGGATTAAACCCAGATCTTTGTGACTGGGGGTGAATGTTTGCATTGTTCAGCATTCCGTCCATCAATTGTTCCTTTTGCATATGGCACTTTCCATGACACTCCCCTGAGCAGGGAATCCAAGAGGCTGGGCATTCTTGGGAAGAAGATGTTTTCTTCCACCAGCCTAATATTGCTGTCGGTGGACACCCATGCCTTTTAGGTCGTTTCTCCCATACCCTGTGGGAAACGGTTGCATAAGTGCTGCCACAGGTCCCGAAGAAGGCGTGGGCCATTGTCTCCCAAGCAGTGAAAGATGGGAGAGAGGCTGCAAAGTTCACTATTAGGTGTTTTCTGGATATGACTGACTGGCTGGGCAGAGCAGTTGCATCGACGGGGGCCTTGGGAATCCACGTCTGGCTGAGAACATTTGGCTTTCCTGGGGATTTCCAGGCCAACCTCATGGACATGCCCTTCAATGTGACTAGTCTCTTTGGAGAGAAGGCAGATTCTGCGCTGGAGTGCTTCAAGGACTCGCAGGCTACGGCCAAGTCCTTGGGCCTCTCAGTGACACCTCAAACCCAGTCTGCTTTTTGCCCCTTTCGTGGCTATGGAAGGGGCTTTCAGCCATGCCAGCCATACCCCACCATCCTGCGCAAGCTTCCCAAGTTGTGCTAAGACGTGGACGTGGTGCATTGCGATCACGTGGGCATGATGGCTAGAAGTCGTCATTCACCAACTCCTCAGCAGCTTCAGCCTCAAAGCCTTCCTAATTTGGTTCTGCAAGCCCATAGGTGCCCAGTTAGAGGGAAAATCCAACATCATCTACACTGGCAGTCCATAACATCGGACAAATGGGTCTTGCAGATCATTCAAAGGTTCCCTCCCTTTCCAATCTTTCCCTCTCCCTTTACCGACATCTCGCGAATGGCTGGCGTAGGATCATCTCATCTTGCCCTGAGAGGAAGTTACAGCTCCCCTGGCCAAGGGGGCCATAGAAAGGGTTCCAATATCAGATATAGGCGGTGGTTGTTATTCCCGCTGCTTTCTGATACCCAAACAGAACAAAGGTCTTCGCCCTATTCTAGACTTTAGAACCGTCAATCTCTTCCTCAACAAGCATTTACAATGCAATAGGTCTCACAATGACATTGTTTTGAGCTATTGGCATTGAAAATGTTATTGTTCCCCCCCCCCTTCGTGAAGCATTAATCAAGTAATGTTTTCAAAGTTTTCATCCTCCCAAATCGGGGGCCATTGCATCTTCAAGAACAGTCACAGAGAAGAGGGACAACCACAGAAAGGAACGAGAAAATTGTCCATTCATATGGGTGAGCGATCCGCCGTTGAGAACCCTTTCAGTCAGGCGAAGACAGGTTCCAGACACCAATCCACCCACCTAGCGGGTCACACACAAGCATCTTAGAAATGAGACCCTGTCCATAAAGACCATTATACTAAAACACCACTTCCAAAGGGCCTTGTCAGTTATCTCATCGAAACAAAGCCGTTCATTCTACAAATAATACATGCACTAGTGAAAGACTGGCTGCATTTAAAAACACTCTCTAAATTTGTAGCAAGGTCACTCTACATAGAAACCCAGGTCGCCATTTTTTTTGCAGTTTTATATAGCGCGAACTCGACCCGAAGGTATCGGAGCGCTTTCAGTTCCATTACAGACGGACACATTCATTTCAGGCACGGGGAGATTAAGTGATTGCCAAGAATCACAGGATGTGTTAGCCTCCGCCAGACTCGAACATTTTTGCGGGCATTCTTCAAATTCTCCTGTCTCCCATTTTGTATTTAATACTTGGGGTTTAACATATTCCCTTATTTTAAGCACTTCGGGAACGTGTTCAGTCAACTACTACAAAAGTAGTATTCTGGCTGCCCTTAAACCTGGCAGAAATGGCTACTTTACCAAGCTAACAATCTTATCAAATGCAATATTCCTGATTCAGTTGACCGCCTGTTCGCTACTTACATGGATCGCCCCCTGAGTCAACCTAATGTCCGACGCCCATTGTTGATCTCGTTACGGATGCCATATGTGGCATGGAATCTTCCGGGTCGCATACACAACAATTCCATGACTGAAAATACTCTGAATCGTCTATGAGTAGGAGGCACTGTTAATGTGTAAGGTGACCTAGGATTGGAGATTTGGGGACATTTGAGCCAATCATAGTGTGCTACACGGAATTCGGGAGTGCTGATTGGCTGTGGAATCTGCACTAGTCTTTGTACGAGCCCGCCTCTTTTCGGTCGATGGTTGCCGACCCCTTTTGCGCGAGTTTGGCTGTCTGGAGGTCAGTCTGAGGTGAGTTAGTCACAGAGCGATTAGAGGAGACAGGCTAGGTAGTTCGTAGTTGCAAGTTGCAGCCTTCTATTATGAGAGGGGAGGGGAAAGTAGGCGGCCGCGCGGGCAAGGTCCCCAGAAGGTGAGATTGAGCGATGATTGACCGTGTTTTGGCATCAGTGGTGCAATTGGGAAGCATTTACTCCGGGAACCCAGAAATTGGGGGGTAAGGTATGGTAGAGGAATGGGGGTGGAGTCAGGAGGGCTGTAGCTTGACAAACAGATTCGGATTGTCAACTTTTACATTTATGTACGGACGTGCTCGATTATTTAATTGTCACAAAGAGGCTACAGTTTCATTTTAAAATATATTGCGAAGTTAATCACCTGCTGCACCGCGGACACCAAAAGGTAGTTATCCCCCCGAAATGGGCGTCCGATCTCCTCCAAAATGCGCCCTTATTCTAAAGTGAAAGCGCGCCATGCGCGTTGTGCCTGCCTGCAGCCCTTCCTCCTTTTGGGACGGCCCATCCGGACTGGATCCTTTGCTCCACGGCTTGTTTACATAACATGCCTACTTTAGATAAGAAATTGCTTCACGACAGCCGTGAAGCAAACGATCCAGTCCGGATGGGCCGTCCCAAAAGGCGAAAGGGCGGTAACAAAGAAGCCTCATTTTCAATGGGAGGCCACCGTTTACCATAAACGATGACGCCTTCCAATGAAAATGAGGGGCGGGGCTTCAAGCCCCCTTCTGAAATGTACTCTCTCACAATATCTCTCGCCGAGCGAGCAGCGCATACGCGCTGCAACGCTAGGCGAGACCTAAAAAGGAGAAATTCAAGATGCTCTCTTTAGCTCAGGTCTTGTCTGCCCAATACCAAGACGACTGGCAGCGCTGGACTTGTAGGATGCTTATTTTCACATCCCCATCCTGCTAGCCCACAGGTGTTACCTGCGGTTCAAGGTAGGTCACGAGCACTTTCAGTTCACGGTGTTCCCCTTTGGCCTTACTAGCGCTTCTCGGGTGTTCACCAAGGTGATGGCGGTGGTGGCAGCTAATCTGCGCATTTTGGTGGTTTCAATATTCTACCTCGACGACTGGCTTAGCCTCGCCCCAGACTGTCATTTCACTTCTCCAGACTACGATGGACCTTCTGCATTCACTGGGGTTCACTATAAACATGCTGAAGTCACACCTGACTCCTTCTCAAACGATCCCTTTCATCTGAGCTGTTCTGCAGCTTAAGGCTTATCCTCCCGAGCAGTGAGTCCAGGATATTCAGGTTATGATACCGATGTTTCAGCCTCTATCCTGGATTTCGGTGAGAATGTCTCTGAGGCTGCTGGGCCTCATGGCCTGTTGCATCCTGTTGGTAAATCATGCCAGATGGCGTATGCAGGCTCTTCAGTGGGACCTGAAGTTCCAGTGGGTGCAGCATTAGGGGAATCTCTGACATGGTCCAGATCTCAGAGGGAACTGCAAAGGGCCTGCTGTGATGGCCAACGAACTGCGATTGTGTCAGAGGCAGACCCCTCTCCCTTTCCCAACCAGATCTCGCAGTAGTGACAGATGCGTCATTCCTGGGATGGGGCCACCATCTGGGAAAGGTGGAGATCAGAGGACCCTGGTCTACGGCGGAATCCGAGCTCATCAACCTGCTGGAGTTCCGTGCGATCAGACTGGCATTGATAGCCTTTCTGCCCTCCATTAGGAGAAGCCTGGTATAAGTATTTACAGACAACAACACCGCCAGGTGGTACTGCAACAAACAGGGCGGGGTGGGGTTGTGGACCCTATGTCAAGAGGCCCTGCATCTCTGGACATGGCTGGAACAGCAGGCCATATCCCTGGTGGTTCAACACCTGGAGGGTTCTCTGTATGCCAGAGCACACAAACTCAGCCGAAGAGGCCTAGTGGCTCACGAATAGTGTCTCCACCCAGAGGTGGGGACAGCCTTGGTTAGATCTGTTCGCCTCTACCGAGAACGCATAATGTCAGCAGTTTTGCACGCTGGAGTTTCCAAGGCAGCACTCGCTCGTAGATACTTTTCGTTTTGCGTGGAGCTCAGGCCTCCTGTATGCTTTTCCACCCATACCACTCCTACCCAGAGTTATCAAGAAGATCAAGAACAACCGGGCCCAAAACATCATTGTGGCTTCGGACTGGGCACGGAGAGTCTGGTATCCCGAGCTACTGAGCATGCCCATCAATCCTCCAATCAGGTTGCCCCTTCAGGAAGATCTTCTGTCGTAGCAGCAGGGGAGGGTTCTTCACCCAAACCTGCCCACTCTCCGCCTTCGTGCGTGACTTTCCTCCTGAAGTCTGTAATGTCGTCTTGGCAGCTAGGCTTCCCTCCACCAAGACAGTGTACGCCTGCCGTTGGAAATCATTTGTGGCATAATGTGCAGAAAAATCTGTTGATCCCCTTTCTGAAGTTCTGATTTTCATTCTTTCTCTAGCCTAGCAGGGCTCTTCTCTGGGCACTCTTAGGGCTGTCTATCTGCATTTGTGCCTTCTTGCGGTTGCCTGAGCAACCCTCTTTGTTCAAATCCCCTACTGTATATAGGTTCCTCAAAGGTCTAACTCATCTCTTTCCTCCTTCCACATTCATTATGCCTCAGTAGGACCTTAATTTGGTTTTAACTTTTTGGATATGTGCTCCTTTCGTGCTTCTACACAATTGTCCCCTCAGGCTTCTCACAATGAAAACAGCCTTTCTTGTGGCGATTACATCTGCCCATAGTGAGTGAGCTGCAAGCCTTATCATCTAAGCCGCCTTACCTCTTAGTCTATCCTGAAAAAGTGGTGCTTCGCACTAAGGCCTCCTTTCTGCTAAAAGTGGTCACCCCTTTTCTTGTATGCCAATCTATTACCTTGCCTACCTTTCATGCTCCTCCACATACTCTAAAGAAAAGGAGCGACTCCACCGTCTTGACCCAAAAAGAGCGTTGTTCTACCTTGACCGCACACAAGAGTTTCAGGCGGACAACCAACTCTTTGTGGGGTATGTTGATGCAAAGAAAGGTCGGGTGGTGCAGAAGTGGACCTTTTCCGGATGGGTCGTGCTCTGCATCAAAATCTGCAACACACTGGCCAAGAAGCAACCTCCTGAGGACTTGCGAGCTCATTCTACCAGAGCTAAAGCTGCGACCACTGCATTAGCTCACGGAGTTCCGGTATTGGACATCTGTCAGGCAGCAACGTGGGCCTCCCTGCATAAGTTTGCCAAGCACTACTGCCTGGACAGTCCGGTTCGCAGGGACGGGCAGTTTCCCGTTCGGTCCTGCAGGACTTTCTCATTTGAAATTAGTTTGCAGACCCTCCTCCTGGGATGGTATTGCTTGGGTATCTATTTAAAAGTTAAGGAGTCTGCTGCTAGAAGTCTCTATCAGATGATCAAGTTACTTACCTTGGGTAACGCCTTATCTGGTTGAGACTTTATGTAGCCGCAGGTTCCTTACCGACCCACCCATCCTCCCTGCTCTGCAAACAAATTTCTAGGGACATGTATGATCCCTTTCAGGGCCCAAGTTTTGACACACCAGTGGTCAATGTTCTTTATTGCTCTGCTCTTCTGGTGTGGAAATGCGTGAAAAGAAACGGACGTCAGCGCGCCTGGGTGGCGCCTATATCAGTACCACCACGTCGCTTCCGGTGCAAATGACGCTGACAACGGATGTGGAGCCGTTTGACGCTACGTACCGGCACACAGGGGTACTGCTCACGTCTGACACCTTGTAAAATTCAAACGGTAAGGAATCTGCGGCTAGAAACAGTCTCTGCGAGATAAGGAGTTACCGAAACTAAGTAACTTGTTTGTGCCAGCCAGCAGACCGGTCCCTGAATTGAAACCAAGTGTGATGCTTGCCTGTCTATGTTTTTGTTTTATATCTTTTTTTATTGGCATTTGAAAAAAAAACATCATATAAAATTATGACTTGGTAAGGAAATATTTAACCATTGAGACACTTATCATATAGAGTATACATCCATTTCAAAGTTACTAAATTGTACTCCTGGACATATTTACCAGGGTGTGTACAAGGTAGGATTTCTGTGGGTGAAGTATTCTGATTGTGTGCCTATGGCGTGCTTTAACTTTTGAACGCTATCAGAGGGATATGTAATATTACAGACCAGTCAGTTTTGTAGGATAAGAGATACAATCTGCTTTTAGGGGTTTCTCGTACAAGTGGGATTCTTGTGAAGATCCAAATTAAGTAATGTTGTGAAGCGCTATGTTTGGACACACATATTTGTTTGATTCAACATTTACTGCAATCTTGTCGTGTGCTCAAAGAGAAAGCGAATCATTTTGTTAGGTTCTGGAGTTGAATAAGAAGTGCATGCCATTCCATGGAAAAAGGATGATTGTGGAGGCTGCTCACTTCCTCCTTGGTGCCTCCCTGTCTTCTTGCTAAACCATGTGAATTTATACATACCTTCAAACTGAAATTATGATGGATGCTTCTAACCGCAGATTCCTCACCTTGTGAATATTCTCCTAGGTGTTAATCCAGATCTGCAATCTCAAAAACAGTACTCCTGCAAACGGGTAGGTTGTGTTGTACGATTCTGCATCTGTGGTGTTCCACTGTGGAAGTGACAAGTGGGGCCGCATATAACCTCCACCTAGGCACCCTGATATCTATTCCTTTCTTCCCAAGCCTTCAGATGCGGATATAGAGCTCTACTCCTCCCATTTTTCATTTTTTTCCCCACAATTTTCTTTCGTTTCACCAGTATGCAAGGGAAATGTCCCCTCCCAAAATGAAATGGTTTAACCCTTGTAGAGACTGTTGGAAACAAATGTCTGTGACAAATCCCCACAAGATATGCCTGTGGTCGGAACATGACTCCAGGGCTGCGATGCCTACGCCCAGATGAACCTGCTGGCCATACAGGACCGCTAGGCAGAACTCTATGTTGCCAAACGTCCGAACACTGTGTGACTTGACCAGTCGAAAGGACGATTCTGTTATTGCGGTAGATTTCTCATCACAATCGTCAGGTAAATCTGAAAAGAAGCACACAAGCCCAAGCGGAAATTGGCACAAAGTCCAAGTAAGAATCGGCCCTTCTTGCCAATCTCAAACTCCAGAGAGGGCGTATGCGTCAGCGTGCCACTCTGTCTCCCTCCCGAACTCCTAAAGAGCTGATTCCAAATCTGGTCCTGATGCAACCCAAATTTCCGGGTCAGCTGGTGATGTTGCAGCAGAGCGAGGCCTTGCTGCACATACTTGTCATGCTACCCGTTCCCTCTGGCACCTCTTCAGGCTCCAAAGATCTGTAGAGGCCTCCAGTCTGTGTCCCACTGGCGAGTTTACCTTTTGCGATGTCTGTACCTCTTGAATGCGCTTCAGGTTCTGGCGCATCTCCCTGTGCCATGTGTGTTGACATCAGTGACAACTCCAGGGGAGGATCCACCACCCATAGTGGTTTCCAACTCCGAGCTGGCCTCGTATTGACTAAGGCTGTGCTCTGATCCCACTGGAAGGCAGCATTTACCACACGACAATACTCATGCATTTCACCATCTCTTTGGTTCTGATTCAGACAATGACATCTGTGATGAAACAGACTAATTTGTCCCACAGAATGAGGAGGACAATTGGTAATAAGAACTACAGGATACCAGAGTCTAGACACCTCCCTAGAGACTAGACTTGCCTCTCCCCTTCATCCTCATACAAAGGAATGTGCTTCTTTTGCCATTCTTGTGCCAAGGGCTGCAGAGGTCCTTGACTTGCAGCACTCTACTAAGGAAGTCAAGACCACTGTCTCACGGAGATTCTCCAGCCTAGCCAGGTACGTACTGAACCTCTCCTGCCATTTACTGAAGCCCTTACAGATACGCTCTTGGCACTTAGGCAAATCATGTTCTGGGTCCCCAGTCAGTAGGCAAGTCGCTCATCTTTACAGACTAACGCTGGGTGACCCTGACCTCCTGACTCAACACCCAATGCCAGAGAGTTTGGGTTTGCAGGCTTCCACCTGGAGAGTAATCCTTAACTCCTTTCCTACGAGCCCTCCTAACCACAAATCCAAACGCATGGAAACCCTTGGGAAGCACAAGTTCTCTTTTGCCAGCCTTGCCTTACATTCGGTGAATGTCAGCTGCCTTGTGGGTTGCTACACCCATTCTTTGTGGGACATGATCGGCCATATCCTACTGCGAGTTCCAGAAGACCTACGGGAGTGTCTTTAGCCCGAACCATCCAGGGTGGTCAAGATGCAGCAGAATTTATTTAGTCTGGCCTGGACAAGACTGATTGCTTGGGTCCGGCAATCTGCACGTGTGAGGTGCTTTGGCACCACGCCTCAATGAGGTCTATGGTCTTCTCAGGGGACTTCCAGGCATCCTTGATGGATCTACCTTTGGTGAGAAAGCTGATTCAGCTCTGGAACGCTTTAAAGAAAGCCACACCACAGCGTGTTCCTTGGGGTTGCCTGCCCCTAACAGGCACTTTCCCAAAAAGATATGCCCCTTTTAGGGATTTGTCAGGAGTTTTCAATATCACCAGCACCAGTCCCTGCCACTGCCACTGGCACAACAAACTTCTCAGCTCTTTTGCAGCTGAGGCCGCGGCAATGTTCAGGGCACCAAGAACAACATGCAGCTCTGTTCCCCGCCCCTCTGACAACCACAACACCACTTTAGTGTGTCCTTTTCGACACACAACCACTCTGTAGAAGGCAGGTTTTGACAGAGTGGTGCAACCTCACTTTCTGACACATGGATCTTTCAAACTGTTGAACAGGGTTACGCCCTACAGTTTCTTTCTACCCCACCACACGTTCCAGCCCCATCATCGTGGATGATGGATGACATGTCTGGTCTGTATGAGGACGTGCAGGCCCTTTCTGCCAAAGGAGGTATAGAAAGGGTTCCTGCTTAGGAAGTAGGAACTGGGTGATTTTCCCGCTACTTCCTTGTACCAAAAAAGAAGAGAGGCCTTTGTCCTAGTGTTGTGTAGTTCTTACAAATCTATATAGGATCTCTGCATTTTAGACCACATAAACTAAGGGACTGGTGTCCAGACTGATTCCAGACACCCCCAGAGGATATGTTAGTCTGTAGACCAGCTAGCTCACAGTACCACTATGAGCCCCTCTTACCAAGGAGCGAATAGTTCCTGGCAACTATCGAACATGACAACCCTGACCCCTCAGGGATCGTGGAAACAGTACAGTACTTTTCGCTCAGTCACGCATGCCCACTTTGTCTCAGAGATATACACAGAATAAATGGTGGAGACGTTTTCAATAAGTATTTATTGAACAAGCATCATTCTAGTATAAGATATGTGTGCTGCAACAATCTGAGATGGAAAAAGATATATACGGTTATAAGCACCAGCAGAGTAAAGAAAAGGTAGAACTCTACCATAGTGCTAAACAATGAATATATGCAGACATATATATATACATGGCAGTAATTATGCGTACTCCTACTATGCCAACCCTAACTAGATGTACCTAAGTGTACCCAGCATGTATGTAGGTGTATAGCCAAGAATCTCCTTAGAATAGAGCCAACACCATTACCTGATGTGGGAGTGCGAAGGACCCCGTCTTGGTCTTGAGATGGACACCCCGCGAGGGATGTCAGACCACTGCGTGCTGGAGTATCTGCGTGCAGGGACCTCAGCGTCTTGTGTCAATATGGAAGTCTTTCTCCTCTGGGTTGCCCAGCGAAGATGTGGGGCTTATATACCCAAAAGGTACCCTCAGGGGTTCTAACTAGATGTGTCATGGTACAGTGGGCATGTCGGCCAAGGATGACGATAGATAGTGATGACCATATACAGAGTTATTATGCAGAAGATGGTAATCTTGCTGTGATACTGAGAATCCTCATACATAATAAATGAGGCTAGTTTTCGGAGAAAATCACACGACATTTATGCAACGCCTAACTAGGTAAAAGGTCAGCACCAAGCCTGTTATGTAGAACAATAATAGGACAGATGTAGGTAAAAGGCCGTGCAACTACCTAGGCCTATATTGGGGTACATTGTGGTTCATAACACTAGTTTAGATCACTGGTCTCTAAACTCCTTCCTACGGAAGGGCAAATTCAAGATGTTCACGCTGGCCCAGGACTTGTCTGCCCTGGAGCCTTGTGACTGGATATGGGGTTGGGCATGCAAAACACTTATTTCCATATTCTCATCCTGCAGGCCCACAGGTGTTATCTGCAGTTCAGTGGGCATGGGGCATTTCAGTTTGTGGTGCTCCCATTTGGCCTTACCACTGCCTTCAAGTGTTCACAAAAGTGACAGCAGTGGTTGCAGCACACATTTGAAGGTCAGGTGTGCCATTCTTGCCTACCTCGTATGACTGGCTTTTGAAGACAGTCTTGCCCATGCAGTCGTAGTCCACCTCCAGAAGACAGCCTACCTTCTAACATTGTTAGAATACACTATCAAAGTGATAGAGTCACACTGACTGCTTCGCAAACTCTCCCGTTCATCTGAGCAATCCTGGATATGGTGCACTTTTGTTGTTCCGTACCTTCCCTGTTGAGCCTCTGTCCTCTATCTCAGTGAGGATGATGTGGAGGCTTCTGTGACTGCTGAGCTCCTGCATTCTGCTATTCAACCATGCCAGATGGCACATGTGAGCTATGCAAACAGATCTGAAGTCCCAGTGGACACAGCAGCAGGGGAATCTATTGGATTCCATCCAGGTTTCAGAGGAGACTACAAAAGACCTGCAGGGGTGTTTGATAGACCGTGATTGGGCTAGTGGCAGACTCATCTCCTTACCCCACCCAGAGCTGACCGTTATGATGGATGCATTACTACTGGGCTGGGGAGGCCGTCTGGGAGAGGTCGAGATCAGAGGACTCTGATCTCCTGCAAAACCCTGCCTCCACATCAGTTTGTTGTAGTTACAGGAGATCTGCTTGGCATTGAAGTGCTTCCTACTAACCATCAGAAGGAAGCGAGTACAGGTACTCACAGACAACACCACCACCATGTGGTTCTGCAACAAGCAGGGCATAGTGGGTATTGGGTCCTGTGTCAGAAGGCTCTGTGCCTCTGGAAATGGTTGATTTACCAGGGCTTTTCTCTGATCGTGGACCATTTGGTGGGATCTTACCAGGGTGGACGACCTCATTTGGTGATGTCTACTGGTTCATGAATGGCAGTTACAACCTGAGGTGGCGGAGGTCATTTTCCAGCAATGAGGAGAACCCTTGCTCGATCTTGTTACCACTGCAGAGTATGCACAATGCAAGTGTTTTTACACTCAAGAGTTTCCAAGATGCCTCTCTCTCTGGAGCTCGGAACTACTGTACACCTTCCCACTTCTACCCCACCTGGTGGGAGTTCTGGGGAACATCAAGACCGTCTGGGCTCAAGTTATCCTAGTGGCTCCTGATTGAACCATCAGGGTGTGGTACCTAGAACCCCTCGGCATAAGCATCTGTCCTCCAATCAAGCTGCTGCTCGGGAGGATTTACTGTCACATCAACAAGGCCTGGCCTTGCACCCAGGTCTTCGCAATTTGCACTTCCGTGTGTGGAGATTGAGAGGCTGCAACTAGTTTCCTTTGATCTTCCCAAGATCGTTGATGTTATTCTGGCAGCCAGATGTCCATCTACGAAATCTGTGTACGCCGGGTGCTGGAACAAGTTTGTGGCTTAGTGCAGCACCCACCAGACTGACCTACCACAAACTAAACTGTCTGAAGTGCTGTTGGTTTCTTGACGTTGGTCCAACAAGGACTCGCTTTGGGCACTTAAAGGCTATTTGTCAGCTCTTTCTGCTTTTTTACGGTTGCAGAATAAGGCTTCTTTGTTTAAATCATCTGTTGTGGTGAGGTTCCTCAAACGTTTGCAGCATTGGTTTCCACCATAACCCTTTGTGATGCCACAATGGAACTTAAATCTGGTCCTTACCTTCCTAATGTTCACCCCTTTTTTCCACTGCATCTTTAAAATTAAAAACTGTCTCTTTAATTGCCATTGCATCGACTGCATGTGAGCAAGCTTCAGGCACTTTCAGTCCAACCACCGTATTCATCATTTTTTCCTGATAAAATTGTTTTGAGGACAAGAGTGACATTCCTGCCTAAAGTGGCAGGACATACTACCACCTTTCTGGCCTTGTTTGCCCAACCTCGCCCCACGAAAGAGGAGAAACTCCAATGTTTGGATCCCAAGAGAGCCCTCAGTTTCTACATTGATCATACCAGAGACCATCGGGTGGACGATGAGATCTTTATTGGCTTCTCGGGTGCAAAGAAAGGCAAGGCAGGTCAGAACCGAAACCTATACGCACTTACGAACTTGGCTAAAGAACACACGACGACGGACTGAGGTACCGGTTGTCTGTGGACAAATATTGGAAGACTACTACGCTAAGGACGAATATTTTTGCTGGCATACCCTGTGGGTTGGAATTATCACCACATTCGAAACAGATTAGGATTAGTGACATTGGAGCCTTGAAAAAGTCGCAGGTTTATTTTCCCACTGTGGCGACGAAACACGTGTTGGCTGGCTAAGAACTTGTACGAAAAATAATAAAAAAGGAACAGAGGACAAGAATAAAAGAAACGAAGAAACCTTATTGCTATGTTTGCTTTGTGATTTAATTGATTTACATATGCTACTGCTGTCATTTTTCTGAATTGGAGTAACGTGTGCTGGGGATTGCTCTTTCAGGTCAGAAAAGAACCATGCTAAGTGGATAGTCCTCGTCAATAAAATCTGTTACATGTTAGCTAAGAAGCAGCCACCTTAAGGCTTAAGGGCTCATTTCATTCGAGCCAAGGTTTATACTACTGCACTGGCATGCAGAGTGCCCGTCCTGGATATCTGTCAGGCTACTACATGGGCTTCAGTACTATTGCCTTGACAGTCCGGTCCATCTGGATGCGCATTTTGCCTGTTTGGTCCTGCATGACTTTTTGGTCTAAGCTATTCCGCAAACCCACCACCTTGGGTACGTACTGCTTTGATGTCTGAAGCGAAGGCCAATTCTGCAGTATGCGAAAGGTGGTGCTAAAGACCCTTTTTTGGTGATGGAGGCACTCTTCATCCACCCCAAGTATTCAAAGCTTTGGCGTTCTTTTCAGATTGCATCTGACTCTATAAAAGATCCAGTGCTGGAAAACAATGCTACTCGTAAAGGTGATTCTCCCTGATTGATTTCTTTTAGCATTCTGCCATGGTGGGTTGTCTAGTCATTCATGTTTCATATTTGGTGATACAAGTATAGAGTTTGAGGACGAGAGGCACCTGAGGGAGGTGTCACTGGAGCTTATGCAGTTATGAGTAAATGTGTGCTGAACTGCTATTTGAAATGAGCCCCTTTGCCGGGCGGTTATTTAAAGGCATTACACGTTTGCACCTGTGTTTGATCACTTGTTCTGCAGTACTGTCCTGCCATTTAGTGCTGGGTTTGAACTATTCCACGTGGTTTACTTAAAAACATTTATGTTTCGATTTTGAGATTGATTCTATATCAGGTCCGGAGGCTTCTGATTATGCTTCTCATTCTTTACTGAGTAAAAGCTTTAGTCAGCAAGGGACTTATTGGGGAGGCTTCTTTACTTAGTGTGGAAGACCCTGCGATCACCTCCAACTTAGATAAAGAGGGACCTACGTCGCCACATGATAGAACCGTCCAACCCCCTAGAATTAATCTGCCAGCTGGTTTGAGCACTAATGATAAGTCCAATCCCGCATCAGTTACTTGTGAACAGCTTGGCGCTGTGTTTTGGAACGTGGCAGGTTTGCGGAGCAAGGGCCAAAATCGCGAATGGCTAGCGTTTGTAGCTGGTTTTCATTTCATATGTACACAGGAGACTTGGCTAATGGAGCCCACTCATATGAATGGGTACATAACATATTTCACCCCTTTTATTCCTTCTCTGCATGGTAGATCAAAGGGGGGACTATTTACATATGTTTCTAATAGTTTAAAATTTACTGACATCACCATGGTAGCACACAACCCCCATTACCAATTAATTCTATGCGACTCACAG
Organism: Calotriton arnoldi; assembly: GCA_963921515.1. Taxonomy (NCBI): domain Eukaryota; kingdom Metazoa; phylum Chordata; class Amphibia; order Caudata; family Salamandridae; genus Calotriton; species Calotriton arnoldi. The sequence goes on along the minus strand of CAWUFW010001956.1, from coordinate 2,082,675 downwards.
TGTCCTGCCAGACTAGCAATATTTAATTTTTACAATAATGCCACTATCCAAGTTATCACAGATAGAAAACACAAACTTAACAATGACTTGGAACATATTGACACAAATAATAGCAAATATACTGTAATGCTTTAGGGAGGCGATGTTAACTTACGGTTGTGCAATGTACAGTCAACAAAATGTTGTGGTATGACAAGTGTAGAAGATGCTGATCAAACCCACTTCCACCATAACATTTATGGGGATAAGATTAATGAATTAATATTTAAGTTTGACCTTGCTCTTCCAAATCAGATCTCCTCCCCTTATGCTCCTCGTAAGTGTACTTTCAATGGGAGAAATGCACACAGCATCTTTGATTATGTATTACTTTCTAATAGGTGTGCTGCCCAGGCTTTTAACTTCCATACTCACTTGATCTCACTAAGTGATCATTACCCACTGAGTATCTAATTATTGTCAACTTTATTCTTCAGGGGGCGGCATGATAAGACAATTTCACAAATAGAAGAAATAGAGCTTGCAAGCCTAAGTGGGTATACCCTGCGTTGGACACAGATTCTTCCGGAGGGAATCCTCAAGCAATTGATAGTTGATAAACAAGAGGCTTTTGAGATCTGCCTAGACGACTCAGCTGTGCCCAATGAGATCATTAAGGCCTTTTTGTTAATCACACAGGGAGTGAAGGAGAGCCTCTCTCTCGTTAATAAAAATGCAAGACAGAAGAGAAAGGGATGGTTCGACACGATATGTACTAGGGCACACAAACAGCTAAAGGAGGCTCTACATAAAAACCCCAGATGTAGCATTGAGGTGCAGTCGTGCAGAGCTGAATACAAGAGGGCGGTGAAGTTAAGGAAGTCACAGCTAAGGGAAAAGGCCTGGGAATCCTTATGTGAAGCATGTGCCAGTAATGATAATAGAGCTTTTTGGAGGGTTGTTAATTCTGCACCATTGAGAGCAGAAGAGGTCCCTATGATTGAGATTGCCATAACGGAGGAAGATTGGATAAATCACTTTACTAACATTTACTCTCTACCTACTGTGGCTTCTGTAGCAGAGCAGGGAGATAGCCACTCTACACCTACAGATTCCTCTCATGGTCCCCTTTAGTTTAGAAGTCAACAATGCAATACTGGCAAGCAAAGGAGGCAAAGCCTCAGGACCAGACGCAATCCCTGTAGCTTTATATAAAGCGAACATTGCGCTATGGGGACCCCTACTGACTTCAGTACTTAGGGCAAGTTGCGCAGCCAGTTTTTTATCAACATGGGCCTAATCAATGATCGTTCTGATCTACAAGAAGGGAGATCGTTCCAACCCGGCTTGTTACAGACCGATTTCTCTGCTCGACTCCCTGGTAAAGATTGCAGGTCAAATTATCTTGAATAGATTGCAAGATTGGGCTGACACTAATAACATCTTGTCAGATTTGCAATACGGTTTCCGGCCTGGGGTTGGGACAATAGAGCAGAGTCTTAATCTAAGCTTGTTAGTACGTTAAAATGAAAGAGGGGGATATATATATAGCCTTTGTCGATCTATCCTCGGCCTTTGATTGCGTTATGCATTCTAAACTGTGGTCAATCATGAAAGAACTGGGGGTTGAGACTTCAACCATTAGTTTTCTGAGGGGACCATACTCTGGATGTAATGCCAGGGTTAGATATGGTATTAGCGGGGAGTGTACTGAACCCTTTAGGGTGGAGAGGGGAGTGAGGCAAGGCTGTGTCCTGGCTCCTTTTCTGTTCTCCTTATATATAAACAGTGTGGGAGCAGTACTCGCAGCATCAACTAAAGACCTCCCTCAAGTAGGAACACGCCCGTCCCAGCCCTCCTCTACGCTGTAGATGCCGTCCTTATGGCACGTACCCCATTAGCTCTCCAGACACTGCTCGTACATTTTACAGAATATATGCAGGATCTTGGGGCCATATGCATGAACACATTTTCCCATAGACACAGAATGGAAAAACCCTTTGATACATCTGGCCCTTGGTCTTTTAGTGAATCAATCCAAAACCTTTGTAATGAAATGTGGGAGGAACACTGCTAACTGCCGAACAATGAAAATTGACGGCACATCTATTGGTTTTACTAATACTTTTTCCTATTTGGGAATTTTATTTGATAATGATGGCTTATGGAACAAGGCTATTGCGAATAGGAAACTGCAACTTGTTAAAGCTTGTATGGCTCTCAGAGGGTTTGCCAGACGATTGGGTTCCAACCCACCAGAGTTGATGATGCCGATTTATAAAGCTAAATGTCTCAGTGTTGCATTATATGGGGCGGGCGTGTGGGGTCATAAGAAATGTAGTGACATACAACTGATAGAGAACAACTTCTTGAGGTACCTCCTTGCTACCCCTAAAAGTGCCCCAGTCTACGTATGTCATGCTGAACTTGGAGCCCCATTTATCACTGACCTAATAAAGTTACAGCCAATTCTACTCTGGCATAAAGTGTGGACGAGCGAACACACCGATTTAAATCGTGCCATGATTAGGGATTGCCTCAACTCAAGCAAATATCGGTGTATGCCGTGGCTCGCCTATATAAAACGCTTCTGCACTGACCTAGGTCACCCCGAGTATTTTAATAAACCTGAAACACTTGACCTGGTTAGCAGGAAACTGTTAAAAAACGAAGCCATTACAGATCAGGAAAATCTGAGGCTGACAAGTGAAATCTCTAAACCCAACGTTCTGAAGAATCAAATGATTTTAACTACTTTTATTATGCAACCTTACCTTAAAGCAGTTCTAAATGCAAGCCATAGGTTCCTCCTGACTTGTTTAAGACTGGACATTTTTTACCCACTGGTCAGTTTTCCAAATATGAATAACTGGCCTATATCTTTACCTAACTGTCCCTGTGACGATGCGATGGCACAGGACACTATGCATGTGGTGCTCTTTTGTAAATTTCATAACCACCAGAGGAAGCACTATATTATATAAGACCCCTAAACTTTACGCAATTTAGACCTGCATATCAATATATACAATCTTTGCCTTCCCTGGAGGTTTGTTGTAGTGTGGCATTCTTTTTATGGGCAGTTTTTTTTATGCCAGAAAGAATATCCCCCTAACCTTCCTACAGTAAAGGGATACAGGTATCAGATTCACCATAATCTTAGGATAAGGACCCTGTATACATGCTGCCATTGGCACCTCTATGGCCCTATAACTGATAAAGATTTATTCATGCTTGCCAGGGGAGGTGGGGAGTGTATGGCGGACCCAATGTGAGGTTTTTGTCCTCCACCAGTATTCTGGCTCTACTTAACTGTAGTTGAGCATTTTATAGGGATTCTGCAGGCATGGTTTTCCCTTACTGGATGGACTATGAACTTGGGGAAGGAACCGAATTGGATATGATTATTCTTTTTAATTTTTAATTATTACACTCTGGTATATGTTTTATTGCTTATTGATTATAGACCTTGTCTTATTCTGAGTTTTATTGTATCTCCATACACATATTTGGAATTGCTGCTATGAACTGTATTCTTTTTAATCTTTTTATATATCGCTTTTATGGTTGGCTATTGGCCTCTGAATAAAGATAAATTGATTGAGTAAAAGCACAGCAGCCAATTAAACACTTGAAAACTTTGACCTACATATCCCTTTAGCTTCACAGCTCAATGTCTCGTCCAATCATAGGAACCCCATCTCACTATATATATCCTTATCACAAAAGTCTGTCCTCTTACTTTGCTGCTGCAGCGGCCGAGATAAGTGTTTTCATTTTTATATGTGCTTGACTGTTTTATTACTATATTGCACTGTCTCATATTGGCGACTGAGCGGTTTCCGTTCCGTGGGGATTTCCTGATTACCACGTTGCATCAGCCAGCGTGGAGCGGGGACATGAGTGTGTTGGCTGCTCTCAGAGAGGCGCTATCCTCTTTTGTTTTATGCCTTAGTGCACAAACCCGATCTGGGCACTTTGTGCGCTTGATCGGCTTTTTCCAGAGCAGACACTTCGGCTGTCCTCTTAAAACACCCGACCGGGCTGTCTAAACAGGAAAAAGTGCAGGGAGCTCCCACTACAACTTAAGTCTGTCTGGCCGGGCAGGATTTTTTTCTGCATCGCCTGGTCTCCAGAGACCTCTTGCACCTGCTATTGGGGTCCTTCCCCCGAACCTCTTCTAATCCTCGTGGAGACTTGTTGCACTATCAGTATGGCGTACTACTCTGACGAGGAGGAAGGCTATATGGAATATGCAGAAGTACCCTATGAACACAAAATGGAAGAGAGGTTGGTGGAGACACTGGATTCACATGTGCAGGTTTCCATTAATAGGGCTCTTATCAGGGCTCTGAAGCCATTTACACAACCTTTGACCCGCAATGGGTGGCGTGAGTTGGTTGGACCCTCTGAGGGCTCCTTACCTAGTGACATCACGACCAATGAACTGTGATTTGCCCAGAGAGCCTCTTTGGGGGTTCTTCCTCAGCAGAAGTACTCTCACAACTTGCCGCTTCAGTCAGTCGGGACCATGAATATGGGAGCTCACCTCCTCAAGGCCGTTCGGGGATCTCCACGGTTTCAGCGCCCCGAGTAGAGAATTTGTCCTAGGCGTCATCACCCCCTCAACTGATTCTGAAGCTCCCCAAGAGGATCCACAACCAGCGGCTAAACGCAGCGTAAAACACACCATTCTGCACCAGTAGTACCAACCAATAAAACTCTACTTTTTGACCCAGAGAATATAGTTCATCCACATTTCACTGAGTGGGTGCCTTGTATGGAAGTGGCGCATTACATCCAGGACAGATTGCGCAAGGGTTTCGAACGTGAGGTGCGTAACACCTTGAGATTTGAATGTCCTTGGCCCTCTCTCCTTCGCAAAGTTGCAGACAGGCCAGAATTTCCATAAGAAATTTGCAAAGGAGCCCAAAAAAGGCCTGGATAGGGCATGGCGTGGATGCCAAGATAAGCTGTTGTATATTTCCGGTCCGCTTAGTTAGATCTTAGATTTGGACGTCCAGGCGAAGGAGGCAAATTCCCAGATGGATCCAGGGGAGGTCCTTGAATGGGCTCAACGAGCGCTGTGCTTCTAGGCAATGCTAATTGCGCAATGTCCACCGAGCGCAGCAAGTCTTTCCTCATTCGCATTGACCCGTAACTTGCAGAGTTGGCCTCTACGGAGGCAGGCACTATGGCAAATGGTTTACTGTTTAAGGATAAATTAGTCAGGGACCTGGGCAAGTATGTTGCCTCTTTCTACCCATTGGGCAAGGCCAATCGTCCATGAAACGTTTTTAACAGTTGTCTTTTTGCCAGGACCTGGCACTTTCGAGGCCTAACGTTAGGCCATGGATTCAACCAAGCTTCCCGAGGCTATTCACAAATGGTCAGAGCTGCTCCCTCTGGGTCCTCCAACTTCTATCCCACCTGTCACAAAGAAGGTCGTGGCCGTGCACAATAAGACGGGTATCGGGTGGAAACAACACTGCAGATGCCACTTACTCGGGTGAGAGTTATTCCATCTTCAGAGGCTATGGTGGGGGTAAGGATTAAGTTTTACCTGCACAATTGGAGGGCTATCACCCAAGACCCTTGGGTGTTGCAGACGGTTCAGACTGGCGTTTTATTCCACCCCCCGACAAAGGAAGCATCCTACTCATCTTCTTTTTTCCCCAAGCAGAGAGCGGTTTCATAGACAAGATTTGTTCACTGCCCTTAAAAGGGGCAGTGGTTAGGGCTTCGCCTCACCCGCAGAGGTTTGTCAGCACAATATTCTTGGTCCAGAAGAAGGACCAAGGTTTACTTTCGGTTCTCAGCCTCAAACATTTCAACTCTTGGATCGTGTATCACTACTTCACAATGGAGAGCACACAGTTGCTTTGCGATCTTACAGGAGGGAGATTGGATGGTCCGCCTTGATCTCAAGGACGCCTATTTGGCAGTCTCCATCTTTGCTCCCCATTTGAGGTTTCTCCAATTTCGCTGGCGCCTTCACTGGTACTAGTTTACCGCCCTGCCATTTGGTCTTTCATCAGCTCTCTGGTGTTTCACCAAATTGATTCGACCTGTAGGCCAATATATCTGGGAGTAAGATTGATTATATATCTGGATGATATTCTCGTCATGGTGCAGAGCAAAGACATGGTTCTTCTTCACCTCTCTTGAGCTATCCAGCTCCTTCAGGATCTAGGGTTTGTCATCAACTCAGAGAAATCGATCACAATGCCTTCCCAGACCCTAGAATTCTTGGGTTTTCAGGTGAGTTCTGTCAAGGCCCAGCTCCAGTTACCGTTAAAGAAACTGATGTCCATCAAGAAAGAGTTGAGCAGAGCCCTTGCCACTCCAACTATATAATTGAGGATCTTGGCAGGTAGTCGCCAGACTTGCTTCTCCTCCACATCAATTTACTTGAAGCTGTTGGCGGGGTCCTTTGCAGTTCGCACTCTTTCCCCACGCAAAACGAATTGTTGCCTTCTTTTGAGAATGGACAACGTCTTGGCAGTACAGTACATCAACCGGCTGGGCGGGACGCAATCCCGTCTTCTGGTGATTTCCAAGGATTTCTGGCATTATTGTCTCGAACATCAGATCTCGGTGATGGCGGAGTATATTTCGGGTCGGTCCAATGTGATAGCAGACTGGAACTCTCGGTTCCTGTGCTATTCCATCGATTTGAGGCTTCATCCCCCGGGATTTTCACGAGCTGAATCAGCTTTAGGGTCTGTGTGCGATAGATTTGTTTGCATCCCGTCTAAATGCCCACCTCCTGATCTTTTACAGTTGGAGTCCAGATCCCCTGGCGGCTAATTCGGATGCTTTTCTCCAGTCCTGGTCGACGGATCTTCTGTATGCATTCCCTCCCTTTTCTATGATCCAGAGAGTACTTCTCAGGTGAGCCGGCAGACAGCGGAGTTAGTCCTAGTAACCCCTTGTTGGAAGGCCCAGTCTTGGCTTCCTGTAACGATGTCACTATCTTGAGCACCACTGGTGCGGATTCTCAACTTCCCAGATCTTCTCTCTGACCCGATGGGTCTCCCTCACCCGTTGGTGATTCAGGAGCACATGTCCCTCATGGCGTGGAGATTTTCCGACGACGCTTGCAAGTGCTAGGAGTTTTGCACAAAGCTATGTTCTTCTTGTCACATTCTTGGACTCCGTTTACACTTAAACGATATGAGGCGGCCTGGCGTCGATGGGTATGTTGGTGTAGTCAACGGAGTGTGGAATCCCTGGGGGTAGTTATCCACATGATTGTGAATTTCTGTCAGACCTTGCTAGTCAAGGTTTAGCATATAGGACTATAAACAGCTTCTGTTCTCCTATTTCCACTAGACATCCTCATCTGGATAGTAAACCGGTGGGTGAACATCCTCTAGTATGTAAATTGCTTAGGGGTATTCAGTTGTATCGTCCCCTTCAACCAAAATATTCTATTTTATGGCATGTTGTCGTTGTTTTGCATTTTTTCAGAGCTCGGCCTGCAAACTAAGAGCTCTCTCACATTGAACTTAGCTCGCAAATGAAGATCTTTCTCGCAAACAGTTGTCTGCGAAGCTGACTCTTCTTCTGTGTCTCATTTCATGTAGACGTGTTTTGGATGTGAGGGCCTTGGATTTAGCAAGTAGAGTATTTACTTCCTCTGGGGTGTCTTTCTCTATTTCAAGATGGAGTAAAACTGCATCGTGATGTATTAGTTATCCTGCTTTCCCTCATAATCAAAAGTTGTGTGGTTAAGTGTCTTAAGCCGTATGAGGGGTGTATCTGCGAGTTTCGCAGAGACTCTGCGAGTCAACTGCTCATTTCTCTACAGAAACCTTTCCGCCCGGTCTCTTTGGGAACTTTGGCCCATTGGGTTAAATGGCTGCTCGCTTAAGCCGGAATTGATGTATCACTTTCTGGGGGGCGCATTCTGTGCGTAAGGCTATGGACTCTAAGGCTTTTTCTACTGGTTCTCGTTTGAAAGACATTATGATTACGGTGGATTGATCTTCCGACTCCACTTTCAAAGTATTTTATCATAAACCTATTGTGGATGTTACCTCGATGGTGGTGGCTTAACTTTAAACTAGCATGATCCAAAGCCTCCAGACCTGACATAGAATAAAAAAAATTCTAGCTGACGCGTCAAGAATTTTCAGTTCTATTAAGGAAACGGAGGCGAGGATTAGCCCACCCGCGAAAATTAAATTCTGTTTAAGTTTTACGTGATATTTCAAATGTTTTGCTATTGCTTGTGATACATTGCTTCATTACTGTTTTTTCTATTTGAACTTTCCCACCAGAGATGATTTATTTTTTCTGTGAGGGACTCTATAGTATTCTCTATTTCTTTTTTCAGGGACGGATAATAAATCTACATGAAGATGACAGAGGCGTCACTGGTTGCTGGTCAATTGAATGGTTCCGAAGAGAGTTCGCCTTTGTCTGTTGAGTTTGGTTCCGTCCATGGAGCACGGCAAGTTGGTGTTCACCAAAAGTTTTTTGTTGGAGGCCTTATGTTGATGTTTGCAAAAAAAGAGGATGGACTTTTGTGATAAGGATATACATGGTGAGATAGGGTCTCTATGATTGGACGAGACATTGGGCGGTGGGGCTCATGGGATATGTAGTTTAAAGTTTTCAAGTGTTTAGTTGGCTGCTGGTTTTTACTCAGTAAAGAAAGAGAAGCATAATCCTCGCCTCCGTGTCCTTAATAGAATTGAAAATTCTTGACGTGTCAGCTAGAATTTGTTTTTTTATTGTGATCACCTAGTTGAAACCCAGTGTGTCAGCACGCAGATTCCATCTTATATTATTTTTTCCACTTTTAAAATTTGGATCTAACGTTTGGTGCTCTGTCTTTCAAAACTGCTTGCTGTCTGAAAAATTGCATTTTTTAAATATTTTGCGCCAATGACTAAATTATACCGAAGAACACCTATGGCTACAAGAGGCTTTCAATTGAAGCGTCGATAACTTATGAAATCCATAAGACTTCGCACTCTCCTTCCAGGTCATTTGATAATGACTCCATGGGGAGTGGCGATGGAAAATATGCAGTTTTGAATTTATTCTCAATAGTCTAAGAAGTTGCCACAATTCAATATGGATTGGATATAGAATTTGTGACTTCCTCAATCACAAAGAAGAAATCTGTTAGCCATGTCAGCATTTCAAGTGTAAACAGACTTTTCCATAACTGTTGTGTTCGTATGTAAACTTGCAATGCCATCAAGGAGTCGAAATATCCTGATGAAGCACCTTTGAGGGCCGATGGGGACTTTCATGCTGACGAGGACTCCTATAGTCCTTCAGAAGTAATGAACATGGAGGAAGAGCACCTTTTCTGGCTATTTAGGTTCCATAACCGACATTGAAACAAAACCTCAAAGGTACTTAGACTCCACCTCAGATTGCAGAACCAGCACCGCCTGTATTCGAGGGTGCCTCTGAACACTTAACACACTCTAAGCAGAGCCCATCCAAGTCTTGATTCCAGTCACCTGAAGATTCCTGAAAACCTGCATTGAAACACAAGGTTTTTCCCTGTAAAGTAATTAGAAGATTTGCTCGAAAGCTCACAACCAAAATCATGCCCTCTTCAGGTGCTGCTTCAGAACCGACTGACTCTCGATATTGAAATCTTCAGTCGGGGTACAAAATTCAGGATGCCTCTGCAGCTTTACATGACGACACAGCAGGTCGTTGGGACCCGAAGCAAAAACGCATCTATGTTGTCTTCTTAAATTGCTGCAAGACCTCAGAAAGGTGCCTTCAACTTGTCCTTCATCAGTGTTTACCATCTTCTGGCAAGACTGGTACTAAGTGGGAAATCACATTTTAGGAGGCTGTTTCAGTCACATTAAGCCATTAACTTAAACATTTCAGATGGATGCATTCTTCAAAATATGCATGCGTAGTTACAAAGCTACCACTTTTAACGTAGACACAGTTGTGACCTTTTATGCTACAGTAAGGAAAGAAATAGCAGTACACCGACGTTTATTCTTGGTTAGCACTATACACAAAGTTGACAGTAGTAGTAGGATTGCCAGCATAACATTTCCTACCCCTCCCCAAACATAGCACTTCAGTGTGTTAGAAGCTCCCATGGCACAGACTCGAGGAAAGAGGTCGAGAAAGGGATTTTGGTTCACCTCCCCCCCCCCCCCGGGCCCTCACCTTGGGGAAGAAAGACAAAAACTTATCAAAGATGTAAGATGGATTGGAGGTCTTCCTCTGTCCGAGAAGACACAGAACAGAGCTTCGTTAGCAAACTCCTATTACATGTGGTTGGTTTAGACACAGAATATGGCTTATTTAGAAAGACAGTGGTTGGGTTAATGAGTGATTGCCAAAGCAGATAACTGATTTTGGTGCTTTGTAAATTGATGAGACAATGGTTCAAAACCTCAAGATGAGGACGGTTTCAGAAGAACATTAGGTTAGCCATGTAAAGCAACTTTACGCGGATGTGAGGAATAGTCCAGTAACACTGATGTCTAAAGATGGATGATGAACCAATAACAACCCAGAAAGTAATGATAAGGACAATAAACTACACAAGGTGCAACTGTGCCCCCGCTCTTAATGGAATCCTTAGTAGTCTGTTTAAGGCAGCCTCATGTTTTCGTCCTTATGGTTTTTCCCCTTATTTGTTTCATGTATGGATATCAAATCCTCCTCGATCTGGACTTTAAGCATTTCAGTGCTCTTTTAAGCATATGATTTCCTTTTGTTCGTCTATAGGGACATGGAGCTGCAAATATCATTCATTAAGCCACACAAAGAACAATAGACTATGTTTTGGCTCTTTCATTATTGTTGGATAAAAATGCAGACCAGAAAATATAAGGTTACTTGACTGTCTCATTGACTATTGTGTACAGTGTAGATCATGGCTTCCTACAGAAAAATTGTACACCTTGGGGATTCCGCCTATGTTTCTGAAGACCATTCAACTTGTTTATCATGATACCTGAATTGAAATTAAATTAGGCCAGAACACAAATTTATACTGCAAAATTCTTACTAATTCTGGCTTTGTATAGGCACACCTATTATTTAATCTGTATGCAGGCGACATGGGTGATTTAGTTTCACAAGTCTGTATATTTCCACCGAAACTGGGGGATTCATTCTCCCACTGCTACAATACACATACTCCTTGAATATTTTGCATTAGGCTTGCGCTTTGAATGTCTGCAACAGGGCCAACGAGCAAACGTGTAGTTAACTAAAAAAATGCTGTAGTTATTTTTGGTCGAAACTCTTGTAGATAAGGAAGGTGAGTGAAAGGTGACTTGATTATAGAAAGGGCTGTCAGATATCAGTAGCCAGGGGTTTGGATGGAAGGAAGGGTTGAGCCAAAGATGCACCAGGCTTTGTTAAAATTTAAGATAAATTCAACTATATATCCACTGACCCACCTGTATAAAAGTTTCGCTGTCTTCCATTCCTGAAGCTAATATTTTTAAAGTTGATGCCGTTAGTCAGTTATGGGCATTCAGCATTTCGTATATGTTTTTTTATCTTCTCAATTCGTAAGGGAAAGTTTTGCGCATTAGATTCCTTTTGTTAGGCGTATTCAAGTTAAGGGCATCATGGAAAAGACAAAAAGGGTAGACAAATCGCATGCCAATTGAGCGGATAGGCAACACAACTTGGTCACATTTACTTAGCTTTTTCTCAGCATTATTGAGTTGTAGAAGAAAGTGGTTCCCACCATTTCTAAAAACGGGAATGTGCACTTGTCATGAGGCACCCGATTCTACTTGAGGTAATCGAAAAATGGTAGGATGTTTTGTGAAATGTTTTGATTTAATTTTGAAATTTAAGGTCAGAATCTCTTTATTTAGATTATATGAGATTTGCTATTAGCCGGTTTTTTTAAGCTTCTGTATCAACAGGCACGATCCCCTGTTTTATTTTTCATTCTTTTATGCGCTATGTATTTTATTATTATAATTTTAAATAACTGGTAATACTTTTAACTAACTACTAACAGCACAAGATCACATGGCAAAATGTCACTCCACATCTCTTTATACTAGAGCTTCCCTTACCACAATTTACCACACTACCCAGAATCACTTTTTGCAGTCTTGCACCACATCTCACACACCACACCAATCAACCTTTTCCACTTACACCAACTTTAAATACAAAATCACAATCTACCTCATTCCATATTTTCCCACACTGTACCGTCTTAAAAACTGAGCCCTCCAACATCATATAGTCCACACTGTATCACACCATGCTGCGTAATCTCACATACCACCATCCATCACATCACGCCATACCATAAAACACCACTTTGAATTTCACGTCGCTAGGCACCACATCACATAACACGGTTTGCAAAAGCACATTACTACACCTCTCACCATACCATCCAAAAGTTCACAGCTCTGTGCCGTTCTACATATCTGCATACACCACCACACCAAACTGCCACATCACCTGTACCGTGCCACCCATATCGGACTGTGCCACACCACCCACTGTACCTCTTCACTTCGTTATGCACAACTTCATCATGAAGGACGCCACATCCTTCCATTACACATCTTGCTGCATCACACTATACACCACACACACACACTCAGCACCGAACCACTCCATTGCATAGCTCACCAAACCTCACGATTTCGCATGGGATGGTTTAAGAAGACCCTTAATCAGGACAGTAAGAGAGACAGCAATAGGCAGAGTGGTGATGCAGGGGCTCTAAGAAGGGGTGAAAAAACAACAAAGCCTCATTAACAATCAAATGGTCTTTTAAAGACCTGTGAAGTACTCGGGTGCGGCTGTGTGTGTGCCCGGGAAGCTGTCTCAGCCCGGGCTGCCACACACGACGTGGGGGGGGGCGCCTGAACCTCTTTGAGCCCAATAGGCGTTGCGCGCCTGCTCCCAACCTTGTAGGAAACCCACAATAAGATAAGCCCACAGGAAACGTGTGGTGAGTGCACAGCCACCTACGAAGACACTAACAAGTGAGCAAATACACACTAAACTAATGGGACATAACACACAAGTTTCAGACAGCACAACTGTTCTAAAGGGTACGAGAGCAGACTCTGGTTGAGGCTGAAGGTCACAAGACCTAAACCCCACACGAACGGCATCCGGCTGGGCCAGCCAATCAATAGATTTTCATTACGAAGAGGGCCAAGTGCCAGTTGAAAATGTTGATCTGTATGAAAACTATGCTACATAGCAAAATCAGATTTTTTACCTGCAAGATGAAAGATTTTGGAGCTTTCCCTCGGGCACTTCGAAATGTTTCCAGCCAAAACAAACCTCAGGTGAAGTACCCTGTATTGAAACCTGCTTTATCTAACATCACTAATGCCTCTTGCTCATTGCTCTTGATTTGAAAAACTATAGTCGTGTGTCTTAGTATTTACTATATTATATCTTGTACATCAAATCAGGGAAGCAGAAAAATCCAGTTTTTCAGAATTTCAAAGCCCTAAAACACAAGAGTTTCGGAAACCCAGCCGATTCATGAGACAGCCGTTCAGAAGGGGTATTGGGCGATTTCATATGGTAAGTTGGACTGCAGCTTTCCTAAATTAAAGCAGTTATACACCTGCATTCTTCGGTAATGTTGTGTCTAAGCTAGTGAGTACTATGAAAATTCGAATTGCCTAAGTATATATGGTATGATAATGCGGAAAGAGTCTCTGATGGAGAAGAAAAATCTACTTTCCTATACATATTGCTAAGGATGTTTGCTCTACTTTAAAAACAGTTGTTGACAAAGCTAATAGCTTTGTGTATGTATTGCCACATTACAAGCGTAATGTGCACGCTAACGGTGCATTATTTGATCCAAATTGTATCTGTCCGTTCATCCAGAAAAAAACTGCACATTATTATAACTTGATTTACAGGCACACTATTGAATGAAAGTGTAAAATCTAACTCTCACTTGTACTGCCAGTGTAAAAGGTTGAAGAAACTTCAGTGATGGATACCTTTTTTTTTGGTAATCAAATTTTATTGTTTCGAAAGTAATTAGCAATAACAAAATACACAGAATTGCTTCCCAGTCAAGCCCGCTACTCTATCCATCCCAAATCTCCGGCAGTTACTCAGAAATTGGGTTACCCACGGGTACATTCTCGGGCATTGAGGACAAACCATAGTACTCCAACCATTTACCCCACAATTTGTGGAATTTTCGAGGACAGCGTCTTGTGATGTAAATCGGTCCTTTTTTAGCACACCAATCCATTCTGGATCTCTATAGTGCCAGGGTAGGTGATTGTGGTGACTTCGAATTTCTTGGGATGTCTCTTTTGGCCACTAATGTTGCCAAACCAACCAGCGTCCGGTCGCCCCTCACTCCCCAGAGTTCATCAAGAATCCCCAGGAGAACAATTTTCGGTGTCAACGTAACAGGTTTAGCTAGAACTCTGGATAGGGATCTACCAATTTGAGACAAATACTGGGTGATCAATGGACATTGCCACACCATATGAAAGAAGTTTGCCCCAGAGGAGAAGCATCGGGTGCAATTAGGTTCAGGGAGGAGGCCAGCATGCCAAAGCGTCATGTGTGTGAGGTGTAGATAGTGTGCTTGAATCAGTCTGAACCACGCTGAAATGACAAGCTATCTGGGGCCATGCAAGCGTCCCGCTATTCCATATCATCTAGGTCACCAACCCATCTCTCCAACCTCCACCGGAGCAGGTCCAGCATTACCGGGGCATTGCAAACCAAGGAGTGGTAAAGCTGGGAAATCCCCCCTCGACCCAAGCTGCCCATCAGTAATCTAGCTTCCAGGGGACTAAATTCTGGCGAGTCAGTCAGGTTAGTCTGATAATGTCCGATTGCATGTCTCAATTACAGATATCTATGAAACTGGGTGGGGGAAAGTTTAAAGTGGGTCTGTAGGTCTGCAAAGGAGCGCATGTGAGAACCCTGCCACACGTCCCCCAACATTACAATCCCAATCCAATCCCAGTGTCAAAACCCTTCCAATTGTGCCATGTGTTTTAACTAGCCCCCTCTCCAAAAGGGGGGTGTTGGGTCAACTTCTTGTCCCAACCGAGGAATCTATTGGCAGCCTGCCAAACCAGAAAAGTCGTTCTAGTAAGTTCTGGTATATGGAAAGGAACAGGCCTGCCATAAAGATAGTGCATCACCCCATTCAAACCGAGACGAGACAGTTTCCAGTTTGTATGCCTGGTCGCTCCAACCCCCACTCATCCAGTTATTGATGACCAAGACCTGGGACACCCAGTAGTACAGACTGATATCAACTACTTCCATGCCATCAGAGACAGAACAGCGACATTTGTCAAGAGCGATACTCACTATTTAGACCTCCAGCGGAGGAGTCTGCATCATTGCATCACTGCATCATTGCAGTAGTAATTCCACAAGCAGCTGAGGTGTGGACAAAAAAATGCCCTCTATTGAGGTTAAATCAAATGTCCTTATGGAAATCTTACAGCCTGGCCCAGCCACATCTGAACTCTTGCTGTCTTTCAATAAAGCCCTCACTGACCCCTTAATGTGCACTTGGTCAAAACCCTGTTCTTGCCCACTAGTTAATAAGCACAGGACGGCATCTGGAAACCCTGATTGCCTCTCTAAACATCCTACTCCGCAAAGTCTGGTTGTTCAGGCTTCAGCCAGCAAGGTGAACCCCAATTCTTTCCCCATGACTCCCCCTTATAGGTAGTCTGAGGGTTGAGGCTTTCGAAAAACTAATGTTCTTTTCAGCTATCCTAGCATCGAGATTGGTCAATGCAGTTTGTTTATTGGGCTGATATACGCTGCCCTCAGACATGGCCAGTGAGATATTTCCTGCGGCCCCGAAGACCTTAGGGCCTCACTGGCTCAAACCATTCAGGATGATAAAAACGAATCACTGACAAAATATCGAAGGTCAGAATATCGACCTACAGAAATATCGACTCAAAAATATCGAAGTCAAGAATATCGACATCCTATCTACATTATGGTAAGTACAAAAATATCGAAAAAAATATCGATGTCAAAAATATAGTTGTTAAAAATATCGTTTTTATTTAAGTTAAAAAATAATGTAAAATAAAGTAAATAATACATATAATTAAAATAAACATAGTTAAAAATATTTTTAAATGTTTAAAAATTATAAGTAATATATATAATGTAAAAATAAATTAAACATATACATATAATATATAATATATATACTTACTTACTAATAATTATTAATAATTATTTTAATAACTTATAATTTTTTAAAACATATCATATAATATTATAAATACATCTATACACATAAAACAATAATATAAATTAAATAAATATATATAACAAATTAAAAAAATATATATATTTTTAATCTTTTAAAAATTTATTATATACTACACTAACTAAAATAATACAAAAGAGATTAGATAGCGGAGGTAATAAAATTACTATTCCAACTCCAAACAGTGCAATAGTAGGGAAAATGTTGGATAGTGTAGGGGTAAAAATTACTATTCCCACCCCAGTGAGTGCAACAGTAGGGAAAGTGTTGGATAGCGTAGGGGTAAAACTTACTATTCCCACTCCAGTGAGTGCAACAGTAGGGAAAGTGTTGGATAGCGTAGGGGTTAAAATTACTATTCCCACTCCAGGGAGTGCAACAGTAGGGAAAGTGTTGGATAGCGTAGGGGTAAAAATTACTATTCCCACTCCAGTGAGTGCAACAGTAGGGAAAGTGTTGGATAGCGTAGGGGTTAAAATTACTATTCCCACTCCTGTGAGTGCAACAGTAGGGAAAGTGTTGGATAGCGTAGGGGTAAAAATTACTATTCCCACTCCAGGGAGTGCAACAGTAGGGAAAGTGTTGGATAGCGTAGGGGTTAAAATTACTATTCCCACTCCAGGGAGTGCAACAGTAGGGAAAGTGTTGGATAGCGCAGGGGTAAAAATTACTATTCCCACTCCAGTGAGTGCAACAGTAGGGAAAGTGTTGGATAGCGTAGGGGTAAAAATTACTATTCCCACTCCAGTGAGTGCAACAGTAGGGAAAGTGTTGGATAGCGTAGAGGTAAAAATTACTATTCCAACTCCAGTGAGTGCAACAGTAGGGAAAGTGTTGGATAGCGTAGGGGTAAAAATTACTATTCCCACTCCAGTGAGTGCAACAGTAGGGAAAGTGTTGGATAGCGTAGGGGTTAAATTAACATACTTATTAATTAAATAATTTTTGTAAAATAAATAACATATTAATAATTAATTAACAAAAAAATTAATAATAAATACCATTAAAATTAAATTAATATTTACTTAAATAACATTAAATTACTTCCCACCCTATTCCCCCATAAACACACAACCCACTACACATAAAAAAGAACACAATTAATTTAATTATCAATTAATAAAAATTAATTACCAATTAATAATAAATTAACAATAAATTATTTAACAATAACAATAAATAAAAAATAATAATACATTAATTATAATTAATATAATTATAAATTAATCAACTAATACAAATTAATTACCAATTAATAATTAATTAACACATTAATTACCAATAACAATAAATAAAAAATAATTAATTAATTATAATCAAATTACTTCCCACCCTATTCCCCTATAAACCCACAACCCGCTACACATAAAAATTAACATAATTAATGTAATTATCAATTAATGAATTATTAAAAAGTAATTACCAATTAATAATTAATTAACAATAAATTAATTAACAATAAAAAAATATTTAATTATAATTAATATAATGATACATTAATCAATTAAAAAAATAATAACCAATTAATAATTAATTAACAAAAAAATTAATTATCAATACTCAATTTGTCTTAATTACTTAATTACAAATAATTTACTTACCACCCTATTCCCCTAAAAACACACAACCCACTCCAATAATAAATTAATACAAATAAAAAATTATCAATTAATAATAATTAATTACCAATCAATAATTAATTAACAATAAATTAATTATTAATAACAATAATTAAAAATTAATAATTGCTTAATTAAAATTAAATTACTTCCCACCCTATTCCCCTATAAACCCACAACCCGCTACGGTACTAAAACGCTAAATTTACTTTAAAAAAAATTACTAATTTTAAAAAAATGTATACATATATTTAAAAATACAGTACAATACTTAACAAAAAATATAGAACACATACATATTAAATACATACTAAAATACATAACACTCATATAAATATCGATATTATTAACATCGATAATTTAACTATCGATATTACTAACATCGATATTTGCAACATCGATATTTCTTACCTTAACTTCGATATTCTGGTTGTAGATATTCTTGACTTCGATATTTTGTCCCTACGATATTTAAAACTCGATATAACTGTGCTTCGATATTTAAAAATCGATATTTTGACTGTCCACCGATAAAAACGTACCGAAATTCATCAGTCATGTTGGCTTGATATTGCTGATTGTCTGGGAAGGGTGGTTAGCACTGTGGTGATTCTCTGCCCTGCGTGGATGAGCTCCAAAGTATTGTCTGGTGATAAACATGCCTCTCTCATGGATATGCCTCTCAATGGCTCGTGCCCGTTTGTCGGAAAAGGTAAATTCTGCCTTGGAACTTTTCAAATAGAATAGGGCCACAGCAAGTTCTCTGGGTTTTTTGACTCTTACCTAACAATTTGCTCACCAGTTTAGGAAATTCCGAAGCTATTCCAGGTGACTGGCATATACGCAGCGTGAGTGGCACCCAGCCTCTGTTGCAATCACCCCAGTCCTTTCAAGGCGATACGTTGATCTGGCAGGGAACATGCAGGCCACCATGTGCACCAGTCCTCCCAGTCCCCTTCCCCTGCTGCAACAGCCACCAAACTGCTGTAACTTCCCATTTATGGTGTATAACTACTCTGGGAAGCAGGATCCAGCACTGTCTCCCAGCATGGTAGTGATCTATCACGTCCGACATATGGGTCCTTCAGATCGTTCAACATGGCTACACTCTACCCTTTCTTTCTGCTCAGCCAAATCTTCCCCCACTTCAGAGTGATTGTCAGTGGAGCACCTGTCCATTGTGTTACAAGATGTGTAAGTTTTATTTTCCAATGGAGCCATTGAGATGGTCCTGGACTCAGAAATAGGGGAGGGTTGCTACTCTCGCTATTTCATCATGCCATAGAAGGATGAGGGCTTTAGGCCCTTCTTAGATCTTTGTCCTCTCAATCCCTTCCTGCACACTGGCCCAAATCCTGTCTGCCCTGGACCCGGGCAGTGTTCTATTACCTGCAGGTCGCATATTTATATATGTGTCCTGCAGTCCCACAGATGTTATATGCTTTTCAATATAGGCCAGGAGTCTTTCAAGTTTGCTGTGCTCCCATTTGGCCTTACCATTTGCTCCTTGGTTGTTCAGGAAAGTCATGGCAGTAGTTGCTGCCCATCTTCGGAATGGGAGAGACCAGTTTTCCCCTAACCTCAGTGACTGGTTTGTGGAGGCAGGTTTGCCACAATCATTCGTAGACCACCTCCAGATGACAGTAAGTATTGTTTGGGTTTGTGATAAATGAGTCACACCTGGCTCCTTCGCTGAAGCTTTCCCTTATTGGATCTGTCCTGGTTTCGGTGCCGCTAAGGACCTTCCTTCCTTTGCAATGAGTACAGAGCATTCAGACTGTGATCCTGATATTTCAGCCTCAGGCCTGTATCTAGGTGAGAGCAGCCCTGAGGCTTCTTGGCCTTTTAGCCTCCTGCAACCTCCTTGTTAAATACACCAGGTAGCATATGCAGGCTCTGCAATGGAATTTTACGTTTTAATGAGCCTAGCACCGATGAAACCTATTGGATGCCATTCACATTTTGGAGGCGACTGCACATGATCTGCAGTGGTGGCTGCTCGACTGCAGTTGGACTATTGGCAGGCACCTCTCCCTTCCCTGCACAGAACTGACAATGGTGATGGAGGTCATCTGTGGGCGTTGGAGATCAGAGGACTAGGATCTCAGGTAGAAGCCCAGTTTAACTTCAGTCTGTTGGAGTTGTGGTGCATTCACCTGACACTGACGGCCTTCCTGATGTCCATTAAGGTGAGGCTGTTGCAGGTTCTCACAGACAACACCACCACCACCATGTGTTACAGCAACAAGTAGGGTAGAGTCGTTTGGCAAAAGGCTCTGCACCTCTGGAGTTGGCTGGAGCATCAGAGCATTTCCCTGAATGTGCACCACCTGGTGGGAACCTTGAATGCCAGGCCAGATTAGCTCAGCTGTGGGCATCTGGTGGATCACAAATGGTGTCTATATCCTGAGGTGGTGGAGGGCATCTTCTGGCAGAGGGAGAGCACCCTGGTTAGATCTTTTCCCCATAGTCGACTGCACAGTGTTAAAATGTTTGCCCATTGGACTTCATGTGAAGAGACTCACTAGTAGATGCATTCTGGCTGCAATGGAACATAAGACTCATGCTCCTTTCTGCCTCTCCTGAGGTCTGGAAGAGATCAAGAACGACTGGACCTATGTATCCTAGTGGCTCGGATTGAGTGTGGTATCTGGAACTTCCGGCATAAGCATCTGCTCTCTGATTGGGCTACCATTTTAGGAGAATCTTCTGTTGCAGCCGCAGGTCAGGGTCCTTCACTCGAAGCAGCACAGTCTGCTCCTTCATATGTGTAGATTGAAAGGGCGCCAGTTAACTTTGTTTGATTTGCCACCTGAAGTGGTGGATGTCATCCTTGCCGCTAGGTCCATTTACGCCAGGTACTGGGACAAATTTGTGGACTGGTGTGGCGTCCTGAAGACAAAACCGTTTACTTGCGAAACTGCTGGATGTTTTATTGTTTGTTTTGTCTTTGGCGAAGCAAGGCCTTGCAGTAGACACTATTAAAGCTTGTCTGGCCTTTTGGACCTTTTGTGTTTGCTGGACCAACTGTCCTTGTTTAAATCACCTGTTGTGATGCGGTTTATTAAAGGTGGAACACTCATTTTCCCTCCCAAACCATTTCTGATGCCACAGTGGAACCTTAACTTGGTCTTGACTTTTCTCATGTGTACTCCTTTTGAGCCGATGCACAGCTGCTTGTTGTGTCTTATTATAAAGACTGTGTTCCTCTTTGCGATCACCTTAGCTAGTCATGTCAGTGAGCTTCAGGACATCCCTACACCACTCATTTGCCCGACAAATTGGTTCTGAGGTCTCATCACCTTTTTAGCGTTCTTCGCCCCTCCCCTCTGAAGAGAAGGTGGGGCTTAATTGGCTGGACACCAGCTGGGATTTAATTCTATATGATCGTGTCAACGACCTTCTGGTGGAGGATCAGTTTTTTTTTCGAAGTTCTCTGGGGGAAGAAAGGGAAGGCGGTGCAGAAGAGAACCCTTTCAAAGTGGATATTTATCTGCATTAAGATCTACCACACTCAAGGCTAGTTGGGTGAGAGATGTTCTTAAGGCATGTGATGACTGGATGATACAGCGCTGCTGGGTGCTCCTCTCCCCATCTCCTTTTCGCCCTGTGCTCCACCGGACGGTCTGACACAGGAATGTCAGTCATTGTGTATGTGTGCTTGTATGTCTTTTCCCTCTCTTCCACCCCCCCAAAGGTCCACCCCCCTCCACTCAGGCAAAAGTATAGTGCCCATATTGGACTACCCCCTAGTAGATGAGATACTACTATGATGCAGATATGTTTCTCTGTTCTGAATCAGGGCGTTACCCTGCTAGTTCTAGTTTTATTTTATCGTGTGTACCGTACTATTTGCAAAATACAAATAAAGAAAAAAAAAAACGAGATCTGCCACACTCGTCAAGAAGCAGCCTGTAGAAGGTCTGATATATCATTCCACCAGATCCAAGGCTTCTACAATTGTGTTGGCACATGGAGTGCCTGTTATTGATGTAACCACTAAGAAGGGGGCCCCTGAAGGCGAATGATAGACAGGTAGGACAGGGGAGAACAACCAAAGCAGTCAAGAGAAACCAACCTGTCTATAGATAGTACAAAATGTGCCCATTAGGGTGACTCAATAATCAACAACGCTGGGCTAACATACAAATATTTTACAAAATGTGTAAATTTTTATTTTCATTATTGTCGTTCATATAGTTTATCAGAATTAACAAAACAAGGATGAAGACATATATATGATAATACACACCAAACATATAAATATAAATACGGTCCCACATTTAAACATTCATAACAGCACTCATTCAAAATTACATGCACACTTAAACATTCAAACCAATCAGAAACACTTTAACATCAGACAAATCCAAACAAAATGGTTTTTAGTCTTGTGGCTAACATTCTTTTTCCTTTGAATTATTATTTTGTTTAAAAATTGATATAATAAATTGTAATGTATAAACATGCTCATTATTGAGAATTGTAATGAAAGTTTGATTGCTTTTACCCCATCCCTTTCTATTCCACTAGGTGGTTCTTCTCTTGTGTCCCACATATGCATCTGGTTGCCCTGATGAAGGTGTGACCCACTTTGGGTTAGACACCGAAACGCGCGTTGGCGCTGAATAAACTCGTGCTTCCAGATCTAGTTACAATCTTCAACCAAGAGAACGCACGAGAGTCTTTTCTGTTAATACTAACTCTCTGTATAGGACCCTCTATTATTTTCTAATTTTATGGATTTGTCTGATGTTAAAGTGTTTCTGATTGGTTTGAATGTTTAAGTGTGCATGTAATTTTGAATGAGTGCTGTTATGAATGTTTAAATGTGGGACCGTATTTATATTTATATGTTTGGTGTGTATTATCATATATATGTCTTCATCCTTGTTTTGTTAATTCTGATAAACTATATGAACGACAATAATGAAAATAAAAATTTACACATTTTGTAAAATATTTGTATGTTAGCCCAGCGTTGTTGATTATTGAGTGACCCTAATGGGCACATTTTGTACTATCTATAGACAGGTTGGTTTCCCTTGACTGCTTTGCCTGTTATTGATGTATACCAGGCTGTGACGTGGGCATCCATGCACATGTTCGCGAAGCACTACTGCCTTGACAACCAGATCCGACAGTAAGGACATTTTTCCTGTTCGGTTCTATAGGACTTTTGGGTCTCGGTCCACTCTTCAAACCCTTCACCTTTGAGAGGTACTGCATTGATTCCAAGTTGAGGAAGCTGCAGTTAGAAGTATCCATCAGAAAAAATTATTTTTGCCTTCGATAACACTCTAACTGGTGGATACTCCATTTAACAGTAGATTCCTCACTGCCATCCAACTTCCAATTCTGTTGAGTGGTCTCTTTTTACTTTGCAAACAGGTCCCAAGTTAGAGACCTGTCCACTGCCACCGACAATTGTTTTGTGCTCAATGTCTGATGGTGTGGAAAGAGTCAAGAAAGAAACAGACGTCAGCGCAGTGGTGACTCTTATATGCATTTCTGCTCTGTCACTTCAGGGGGAGAACAAAGCCAACATGGAGCCCCACAGCGCTACCCAGTGGCGTGTAGGAGCACTGCTGAAATTGTTTTCAGATCCAGTCTGACTCTGGAAATATTCTAAATGTGTGGAATCTGCAGTTAGATGGATCTCCCCACAGATTTCTATTTGCTCTCCCTCCTCCCTGTTCTGTGGAGTGGCCTCTTTTAACATCTATAAAGGTCCAAAGATGAAAATCTGCACACTAATACCCCCAATTGGTCATGCTTCACGTCTGAGGGCTTGGAAAGAGACAAGCAAGAAGCTGAAGTCAGCATGTGGGGTGGCAGTTATATGTGGCTTCCCTCCGTCACTTCTGGGGTGGTATGGAGGTAGTACGGAGCTGCACCGTGCCACTTAGTGGAACGTGAGAGCACTGCTAGTGAAAGCTTTCTGGATTCAGTAGGGCGCATGTGGAATATTCTAAGGCGAGGAATCTTTGGTTCAATAGAATATCTACCAGAAAGAGCATTACCGAAGGTAATTAACTTGTTCATGTTTGACATAAGATGCGTAGAGCCAATGATGTGTCTAAAGTTTTTACTGTTCATTTAATTCTGGATTGCAAACGAAATACAACCTCTAAAATAAACTTCCCCACCATAGTGATTCCTAATCTGTCAGTGAATGCTTCCCATCCCGTAAGCAATAAATAATTCCATCCACCTTAAAAATAGGGTAATATGTCCATCTTGGGCCTGTTTGTAACAGAAGACTCTTCGCATGGAGAGCCTGTAGGCCAGAGCCCATACATTGCCGGGTGCAGTAGCCAACGGAGCATCTCTATCTTGGTAGCACTTCCATAAGTTCTTAATGTATACCTTCATTTCTTATGCACTCACCCCTCAACACTACATATTCTAGTATAAAACACTTTGTCGAAAGAAAGTAGAGAGACCCCACAACAATAAGTTTGTTAGCATAAACACTAGCAGTTTAATGCATTTTGAACAATAGTCTGTCCGACCAGAAGAAGAGTAATCAGTCTTTGTTGAAATGTTGAGGTGAGTTTTGTCTTCCCGGCTACAAGTAGGTGGCGAGGCCGCAGCATACTGCGTGTCATTAAAAAGTAGGGCTTTCTTTATGGTGTAAGTTTTAGGTGTGCTAGATTTCTCATTGCATATGGTATGTGGGATTGTTGGAGCTTTTTCTGGACAGAGGTGAAGACCCGCCTGACTTCTTATAAAGCTATTGTGAAGTCTGGGAAAAGAGAGTTGGTTGACCCTTGATATCTTATGTTCTTTCTTGCCCTCTCTAATCAGAGGACTGTGTCCAGGTATCTGTGATTCAACATACATTTAATGACAGGGTGAGCACAGTCTCCCTGGGGGTATCTCTGTCAGTAATCGATGTGGCCAAACATTGGTTATGGTTTGATCTCCTAAAGATGTTAATAAGTAGGATTTCTTCAGTCTTCCTTGCATCCTGCGACTGTTGATTCTGTGTTTCCCACTATTCTTAGATTGTTCCTTCTAGAGTGTGCTTCTAAGTCCTCATTTTTGGTTTTATAGCTCCATCGCCTTTTTCATCTGAAGTAGTTTTTCGTTGTTATGTTATCATCAGTATCAGAAATGTGGCACTCAGGTGTATCGGTCCATCCTTATCATCAATATATTGATTTTTCCATTAATTGATATTAGGCTTTTTGGCATATTAAGCTACAGTGATTTGACACTGACTTTGTTGTTCAAGTCCAATAATTCCCTGTTCTTTTAGCCTATGAGGTCTCTTTGACCAAAAGTCAGTTTGGCCGGCCGATCAGTCTTTCTTACCCTGCATCAGCTTTTCACCTACCTATAATTCTTGTGGCAGATCAATGTAGCACCATTATATATACGGAGTCTGTATATTCTGGTTGTAGTGTGTGTGGTTGCAGAGGGTGTGAGGAAACTTTGCCTCTCTATCGCTACGGATGGCTGGTGCATCAATATCACTCAAAATGCACCGCAGTTCCCTTCCAGGTCTCCTTCTTTATGCGCCTGCTTGTCTTTTCTTAGTGGCAGCTACCATTCCCTAACTCTCCATGTTCTCCAGTTGCAGGCAGTCTGTTAGCTCTAATGGTGTGCTCCCTCTGCTGGAAGTGTGCTGCAGGTTTCATTCACAGGTCAGTGCTGTGTGGAAGGGATGAGGTCTGACATAATTCAGCTCTCCACATGGCATTTCATGGGGTGATTCAGTCCCCAGGATGTTCACAATGTCCAGGAGATATCTCGCCTTTATTTCAGGTCTTGCATTATAAAGGCAGTCTGTTAAATTGGGATTTTGAGGCAGCGGGTGCACCGGGTCCTGCTGGGTCGGTCCCAGGTCCTCCACGATCTCCTTTCTCTCATACCCCCTAGGTGTGTAGCTTATCACAAGGCCAAGAGCTCTGATATGTGCCATTCTTCCACCACCCCTTAAGTCACCTAGGTAGAGGGGCGGAGCCGGCCGCCATGGCCTGAAGCTGCGGGTGGTGTGAGCTCCTCACTGCCAGCGGCCCACGGGCCTTTACAGCCATTTTTATCACATATAAGCAACTGCTGCTATGTCCATTCCCAACAGGGAATTTGGGCCTTTTATAGGAACAGGGTTGGGGAAAGAAAGGGAATTGGGGTATTTTCCTGATATAACGTTCAGCCATTGCCACACCTCGCTTTTCAGTGATGGGGAGCATTTGGGGGCCCGACTGCGCCAGAGCCCAGGGGAAAACATAATGGCGGCCGCGCTATGTGTCCTATCAGCCCGATAGATGCCGCTTGCCCTCGGCAGCCATGGGAGATGACCGTGGTTAGCTGCGGCCCTGGGGAGTCCCCTAGACACTTGCTGAAACATCGCCATCAGAGTCTGCATCCCGGGGATTTAAATCGCGGCCATAGTCCAGCTGAATTAAAGATGGCGTCCCGCTCTGCTAGCGGTAGCCACTCCACGCCTCATTGCATCCTGGGGACTCTGCTCACACTCGGTGAACACAGGAGGAAGCAGTGGGTGACTGCGGCCCCGGGAAGCCCCTTAGACGCTTGCTGGGTCATTACCAGCGGGGTCGGCAACCTGGGGATTCTAATCTTGTCTGGATTTTGGATTACTTCAAAATGGCGGGTCCGTTTTGATAGCAGAGGCAGCATCCTTGACTACAGCAGCCTGCACCAGAACGCTAACCTCTGCACCCCCCGTGATTTAAAGAGCGCACAGTGGGGGGCAGGTTGTAGCCTGAAGTCCATTCAAGTTTTTGGTGGGAAGACGCTTCCACTTCACAGCTGCATCTGGAAGGCCCGGGTGGGGCATAGGCCTCCTGGTGGAGAAACTGCAAGCCCCGAGAGTGGAGTTGGGGCCAGTTGGCTACAGCGACGGACCCCAGATTGTCTCCTTTTGTTGGGGGCAGTTGCTGCAAATCAAGGGGGCCCCTGCTTGCCTGGAGTAAGTGCGGGGGTAACCTGGAATAACGGCCCAGTATCTCCTTTACCCTACAGGGTGTTGATTTGAGCTCCTACTCTGTGGCTGGAATTTGGCAGACTCTGGATACTTTGCCATTTGTCAGCTGTTTGTTTGCACTGTGCCTTTAACGACCCGAAGACCTGACGTAGTCTTCCCCCTTCTGCCTTCTTTTGGACCTTACACAGGAGGCCTGTGCTGCTCCTGGTCAGGGCCCTTCTGTCTTACTGGTGAGCAGCCGTGGTGCGAGCTGCGGAAGGGCTGCGGCTGGGTGGAGATCAGTGGCTGATCCTTCTAGTTACACTCCCTTCGCCTTCATTGGTCGTCATGGGGCGCATGCAGCGGGGCAGGGAAGATGCATCTTCAGGCGCCTCCCAGGAGGGGTTCAAGTAGGGCACTGGTGGGAGTGTCCACTCGGGTATAGATGATAAATTTGATAAACTCCTAGCCGTCATAAACGCCTCTGGGGAGCATTTGGAGGGGAAAATGAATGCCCTCTTAGTGGACCTTGGCCTCATCCAAAAGGACTCCCTGAAGGCCGCTGAAAGATTCACTGCTCTGGAAGACACTGTACATGCTCTTACTCCACCGGTCCAATCTGCAGATCTCCGCACTACGGCCCTAGAGGCTCTGACATCTCGCCTTGATGACCAGGGGGTGAGAGCTCGGAGGAACAATATCCGGGGCTGGAGTAAACATGACCGTAAGACACACGGTAAATAACCTCTATCCCGTCTGCTTTCCTATGGGCTCTATCCAGCCTAAAAATAGCATAGCCGGACGAAACCGCCACTATCATCTGAGGACTGATCTGCCCAAGTTTCCTTTACAAAAGCCAAGTCTGGCTGGTCTGTGTCCAAAAATTCAGCGAATTCAAAATGATGTTTAACCAGTGACCTGGCATTAATTAGCACACATTTAACCTTTGAGTTAGGAATAGAAGAGGAATTTACCAAATCCAAGGTCAAGGAAATGATTGAAAGTACCTCTTTATGAGTGTTAGAGTGAATAATGTTGGTGTTACATACTTAACAAGTTTCCCATAGATCGTCTGGGGTTGTGGGGCTAATTTTCGGCCATTGAGGGCCTTACCTGAGGGTTTGAGAGCCAGCAGAGTAAGTGTCTTTCGAATAAATCTGCTGCACCTTGCTATAAGGGTTCAGCTTTACAATATCATAAGACGGTAGTGATGGTTTAAAAGTAGCACATCAAATTCTCAAGATAGCTTTAACGTTGTTAATCTGTTTCCAGTATGTCAATGTGCAGAAATTACGGTGCCCTTCAAGATACCAGGAGCATCCCACTACCAAGGATGCCAGTTTGACGGGTATATACTACCTGTCATTTCAAATCTTAACAAACAATTGTATCTCGGCACTCTGATATTTGACTAAAACAATTTGCAGTTTGGTCATCAGGTTTAGCTAAATGGCCAGTGCTAAAAATCCTAAAAACAATTGCTTAATCGATATAATATATCAAAGATAGAAAAGCATTTCAAAATAGATCAAAACGAGAACAAAAGAGAACATCAAAAATGAATATTATTCTTGTGCAATTTAATATTATTGAATCAAATATTTCTTCATAACAGTTTGATTGAGCACTACAGGCAAGAGCAATATTATCAAGCCAAATTGGAGGTCCTAGTCCTAGGGCCTTCCAAGTAGTGGTGGCTGACGAACAGCCGATGACAGCCGACACGTGTTTCGTTACATATGCGTAACTTTTTCAAGGCTTGCTCTCTTATTATTGTTAGGGCTGTTGTAACGAGGAAAGATTTCCGTGTTATCCTTAGCGCAATCTTAGATTTTATAAAATCAATTCTGATTCTCGTGTGTCATATTTTCCCCTTACGGGTGACGTAGTATGAAGAAAGTGACTGTTCACAGATCCATCATGAGTGGACCTGGCACGAAAAGTTAGAAGAAGTTGCCCCGTTCGAATTCCCAGCCTGTCTGTGGGTTATTCTTAAATATTATATACCGTGGACCCTCATTTAGTGCGAGGACTAATATGCAAGAGGTGCTTGTTTCACGTGGCAACTAAGGGCTTCGATGGGTCCTTATTTAAGATACCGATCTGGTCCAAGGTGCGGGGCGATCCTGTCGTGTGTTTGGAGACGGCTTGCATTTGGCACGGACATGCTCTGTGATGTCCTAAGTAGCCCTCCAGAGAGAGGGGCATGTCTGGGGGCATTCCAGAGCACAGCGCTATTGCAGCGCACAAAGCTAAAACAGGTAGGGGAAAATTTTAACTAAACTAGGGTCCAGCCACCCCTATCACAATAAGTGAAATACTGGTAACGAAAGGTAAGGCAAGAGAAATTTGGGGTAAAGGAAAACCATAAAACAATTAAAATAGGGGCTAGCCCTCTACTAAGATGGCGCCCATGGGGGGCAAGAGCCAGGCAGCTCCCAAACCGATGCCGAAGCACCTACAAGGAAAGCAAACTGGGCAGCAATTAAACTTGTCACAGGTGTGTTTTTATGCTGCTTGTTCAGTGGTGGCGATGTAACAGCTTTCTCCTGTATTAATGCTCCTTTCAAGGGTGGGCTGGGAGGGGGGCCATGTGGGAGGAGTCCTCTACACTTTACTTGTTTGGTTGGGTGTACCTTCCCCTTCTCTGGCTGCCTGCTCTTTCCCCCATTATATCTTTCTGCCATGGAACTAGTTTGGCCTTCGAGCCTTAGTTGGCCTGTTACTGGGCCTTGTGTGTTGTGCTGTTTGGACAAGATGGTTGTATATCTTAGTCTTTAGGTGGTGTTGGGGTTTGCATTTTTTGGTTCTGTTTTTTATTTGTTGATGGTACAGCTTTGCAGTGGTGGGTGTATGGTTGGGATGCCTCTCTGTTTGATGTGGCGGGGCAGGTCCATTCCGATCGGAGGGAGATGTGAGCGGGATCCTCATGTCTCAGTTTCTATATTCCATTGCTCATGGTTGCTCAGATTAAACTGATTACTTGAAGTGTGTGGGGCCTCTCCGCTCGTTCTAAATGATACAACGCGCTCTCCTATCTGAAGCTTAGGGGTGTTCATATTGCGTTTCTACAGGAAACTCATCTTACGGAACCTGAAGGTGGGACACTTCAGGGATGCTGACGGGGGCAACTTTATGCTACTTCGTATTCTGCTCTTTCAAGGGGCACACATATGGTTAAGAAATGGGGGTACCCTTTCAATTGCACAGGGCGATAACTGACCCAGATGACAGGTATGCTTTGGTACTGGGTTACTTGGATGGCAGGGATGTGGCGCTACTGAATGTTTATGCCCCAAATGTCGATCAGTCCTTGTTCCTGACTAAGCTGACCACTCTCCTATCACTGATGGTCCCCTGTTTAAGAATAGTAGGGGGTGATTTCAACCGTGTGGTGGACCTGGGGTTGGACAGGTCGCGCCTGCCCCTGCGCACCGTGCCGACGGGGATGCTGCCGATGGCAGCTCGTGCTTGGGCGTCGCAGTGGGATCTTGTTGATTGCTGGAGAGTGAGGAATCCAGAGGCTAGAGTGTACACCTACCATTCTGGCCCACAAGATCTCGAGGTCCGGCTCCGTAGACTCTATAGCTGTAGGGAAATGTGCGTAAGGTAGCTGGAATAGAGTATCCGGTGAAAACGTATTCTGATCACTTGCCCGTGTTGTGCTTCCTTATGTGGACCTCGCCCTTAACCAGTGTCCCTACTTGGCGATTAGACCCCGGGTTGTTTGAAGATCAGGCTTTCCGAGCGCAGTTGAATGAACAAATTACAAATTATTGGTTTGATGATGCAGGATCGGCCACCTCTGTGGGTGTGGAATGGAAGGCCATGAAAGTGGTAGTCCAGGGTTGCTGCACAGCTAACGTGATAAGCGTACAGACCCAGTTACATTCTGACATTCAGCAGCAGCAGACGTGCTTGATGGTTTTTCCTCGGGCTTGATGAAACCCCACAAGGTAGGGGGTGGTTAGTAGAGGAATGAAAGAAACTGTTTTCCCTGGTAGTACATCTGCAGCATTTTGATTACAGGGTGTACCTGGCCAGAGCACACTCTGAGCGTGATAAATCAGGCAAAATGTTGGCGTGGCTTTTACAGAGCAAGAGCCTAGGACACATCATAATCCAAGTGTGGGACACAATACATTTACACAGGAGGGGATAAATGCTGCTTTTCTCCTATATCATCGTGATCTATACTGGGTTGGGAGTGTTGGCAGTGAGGAGGATATGTTTACTATACATTAGCTTACTCACCGGTGACCATTGACATCACGGTGGTGGAGTGTTTAGGCGCAGACATCACTGAGCAGAAAATACCTTGCACGATTAAGGACATGGCGAGAGGGAAGGTACCAGGGCTGGATGGTCTACGGATTGAATTTTATGCTACATTTGCCTCGGTTCTTGCCACTAGACTGGCCTCTCTCTACAATGATTCCCGGAGGCATGGTTTGCTCCCCTCCGCCTTACGGGAGGCTGCTATCGTATCCCTTTCTAAGAAGGATAAGGACCTGTTCAGCCTTGACTTGTATTGCCCTCTGTCAATGCTCAATGTCGGTTATAAAATATTGAGCAAGGTACTAGCAACCTCGCTGCTCCCTCTGGTTCACTCTGATCAGACTGTTTTCATTCCCATTTGTAGCACCATACACAACCTTCATCAATTACTTCTGACTTTGGACCAGAGTGAGCAGTTATGTTATGTTGTCCTGTTTTATAAAGCGCACAGCTGCCCCAGTAAAGAGGCATCCCAGCACTGAAAGCAGAAACATATAAGGCTGCAGTCTGAAGTGAAAACTAAAGTGGGGGAAAGAGGTATGTTTTGATGGCCTTACGGAACGCCAGGTAGTCGTTCAAACTGCGGATGGAAATGGGTAAAGCGTTCCAAGGTTTGGCAGCCAGTAGACGGAAAGAGCGCCCGCCAGCCCGGACCTTTCTCACCCGGGGGACAGCAGCCAGATGTTGTCCCATCGAGCGAAGTTGACGAGAGGGAGAGTAGGGAGACAGCAAATCAGCCAAAATGCCAGGAGAGGAAAGGTTCAAGATTTTAAACGAGATACAGAGGGCCTTGAATTCCATGCGGTTGGCCACAGGCAACCAATGTAGCCGATGAATGGCGCTGGAGGTGGAGCAGGATCTAGGGAGGCCAAGAAGAGTTCTGGCAGCAGCGTTTTGGACTCTCTGCAGTCTCAGTACTTTGGTCTTATTGGCCCCCAAATAGAGCTCATTGCCATAGTCTAGTCTAGACAGGATGGAGGCCTGGACAATCATCTGCCTGATGGGTGGATCGAAAAACCCCAGTAGTGGTTTGAGCCCCCGTAGGATGCCAAAGCAGGTCGCTGCCACTTTCTTAGTTTGATACGGGAAGCTAAGGGCCGAATCGACCCAGACGCCTACATTTTTCACCACCTGCTTGGGGGCGGGTGCACAGCCCAATATCGGCCCTAGTAGTTATGTCCGTAGACATCCGGAAAGCCTTTGATTTGCACCGTTTAGACTTTCTATATGCAACTTTGTTCAGCATGGGCTTTGGCCTTCCATTTGTTAAGTGGATGAAGCTGCTTTATTCTGACCCACTGGCCAGGATTGAACTGGCCTTCTAGTTTGAGGTATTTTCGGTGGGATGGGGCACCAGACAGGGCTGCCCTTTATCGCCCCCCCTATTATTTGCTCTAGCTGCGGAACCCCTTGTGCGCAAGGTGCGCATTAGGCCTTCATTATCGAGGGCTGCCTCTGAAGACATGTATTTATCATTGTATGCAGGTGACGTGCTGTTATATTTGAGAAGTGAAGACTCTGATGTTGGGGCTGCGGTATCTACGCTGACGGATTTTGGCTGCAATTTGGGTCTGGTGGTCAACTGGATACCCCCTCTGCAATGATTCGGGAGGGGGGTGGGGGGGACATATGTCACCCTACGGCTCGATACTGCGATGGGAATTCATGCTATTAGATACTTAAGGGTAACCATTTATTGCTCGGCAGACGTAATGTATGAGGGAAATTATGTCCATGCTATCGCTAGCTTGAGACACCTGGTGTCTTTCTGGAATACGCTGCTGTTGTCAGTAAGCGACCAGGTGGTGATCTAAAAAATGATTGTCCTGCCCCTCATTTATTTATTCTTAGCCATCCTGCTGGAGTTACCCCGGAAATTCTTTTGGGAACTTGATAGCATACTGCTTACATACCAGGGTACGTCACGGCACCGAGTGGCATTCTGGAAAATGCATTTACGAGTGACGGAGTGAGGCCTAGCTGCTCCCGATCTAGAACTTTACCACCTGGCAACAAAGTTGCAGAGGGTGGCTCGCTGAAGGTCATCCATATGGGATGTTGCGGGCACCACTGAGGGGGGGATATCTTTCTAGGGAGCTGTTGACTAGTGTTCGGATGAAGCCGATATCTGCATCTATAGTGCGGAATATGAATGTGTTAATATGAACGGTTCACTTTGTTTGGGCTCGTCCCTTGCAGAGGACTCTTACCACAACGCCCTACACGCTTGAACTACCACTACGGGCGGCTTGGCAATGGGATCACCCAGGAGGATGCTCGGTACTCCGCAGGTGGATGGCAGCCAGGGTCCCGGTACTAGGTGAACTTTTTATGGGTGGCTGTAATTGTGTACCGTGTGAGCCATCTCGTATCATACAAGGTTTTGTAATCCTGCTAGATAAAGTCAAACAGCTGCTCTCTAAACTCATTTCCCAGTCCTGTATTCAGGCTCATTCTTGGTTTGATAAGACTTGTAGAGAGGCTAATAATACCCTACGTTGGGCTTTAAAACAAAATCCTAGAGACCAGATTGTGATAAGGGCAGGTAGGAAGCTGTATAAGCTTGCCACAAAAAAAAGAAAGTTAGCATTGAAGGAGGAGAAGTGGGATTTAGTGGTGAGCTCCTGTCTATCAAAAGATCCTCAGGCCTTTTGGAAGGCTGTACGGTCAGTTCTATCTCCCACCCTACCAGCTGACAAGGTAACTGTCCATATCCCTCCTGAGACTTGGGTGACCCACTATGCTGGCCTCTATTCTGCTGACTTTGCTGCAGAGGATGCCCCACCACAGCTGAATCTAACATGCCAAAACCTTGTTTTTAATGAAGGGGAAGTCCAGAAAGCAATTGTTAACAGTAAAGGTAAGAAGGCACCGGGCCCAGATTGAATTCCTTTGGACTTATTCAAGGAAGATCCAGTATTCTGGTCCCCGGTACTTACCGCTGTTTTTAATTCAGTCTGCAGTGAGGGAGCCCCAAAAGCTTGGCGTTCATCTGTGATAGTGCCTGTTTTTAAAAAGGGTGATGTGCATGATCCGAAATGCTATCGTCCAATATCTCTTCTGGCCTCTTCGGCAAAAATAATCGGGAGAGTTGTACTAGATCGCCTCCTGGACTGGACAAATGCAAACAATATTTTGGCTCCTACCCAGTATGGGTTTAGGAAGGGCCTAGGCACGATCGAACAGTGCCTAAATCTGCACCTCATTCTGGCCAAATATAAATATGCGAAGGGCACCCCTACTCATTTAGCTTTGATGGATTTAACCAGCGCGTTCGACTATGTTTCACGCTCTAAGCTGTGGGACATTTTAGTAAACATGGGTGTCGACGCAGGTTTGGTCTCCTTTCTGAGGCTCCTCCACCACGATCTCTCAGCCTCAGTGAGGTATGGTAATGCTGGTGAATGCTCAGAACAGTTTAGTATTAGGCGTGGAGTGCGTCAAGGATGTGTCCTTGCCCCAATTTTATTTCTCCTCTATACAAACGATCTGGAGAAAACATTAGTCGCAGTCGGGGCTGATGTGCTGCAGGTCGAGAATAAGGCTGTGCCAGCGCTCCTTTATGCGGATGACGCAGTCCTTATGGCAAGGACTGCGATTGGCCTAAAAAAACTTATCTCCAGCTATGTTAACTTTATGAAGGACTTGGGGGCTGGAGACAAACTATAAGAAAACTCTTGTATTGATTTGTGGCCCCAAAAACACTAAGTCCTGTAGTCTGAATATAGAGGGTAAAAAGCTGGAAAGGGTTAACTCCTTCCCGTATCTAGGCCTGGATTTTGATGAAGGTTGCACGTGGCATACCTGCATAAATAATAGAATAACAAGATTTACACGCGCAGTTGGTACTACTTATTCGCTTGCAATGTCTATAGGTAAAAAGCCCATAGCCCCAATTTTAGAGATTTATAAGCGTAAATGTATTCCGATTTTAACATATGGTATGGGGATCTGGGGATGCAGGGACGTACTTGCCATGCAGCTGGAGGAGAATAGATTTTGCCGTAGAGTTTTAGGAGTGCCCCCTTCCTCGCCATATTTTCCTCTCCATTTGGAGCTGGGTCTCGAGTATGTCCAAGATACCATAAAGGCTGCACCACTAGCTACTTGGTGTTCCATTTGGACAAATGAAGAAGCTGATTTTAATCGGGCAATTATTAGAGATTGTTTAAACTGTACTCGAAGCCTTTGCATCCCCTGGCTCCAATACATTAAAACTTGTCTTACGGAACTTGGGTGTTCTTCTTTGTTTGAACACCCAGAACTAATTGGTAAAGGGGATCGACAGAGGGTTTTGGCGAGCTTCCGAAAACTTAAAGAATCGTCTAGGGAATTGTTTGAAGTAGCCAAACCCACTGTCAGGGATTATTGTCTCATACAAGTTCCTCCCTACATTGCCCCGTATCTTTTATATGTAAATAATGTGCATGAATGGAATTTGTTGTCTAGATTCAGGTTGGGGTCTTTTCGTTGGTTGATATGTTTCCCCCTGGGTCAGTATTCTTCGGAATCTATTACTATTTGCCCTTGTGATGAACACTCGAGTCAAACCATTTTACATTTTGTATTTTTTTGTCAATTTTATCTTCCATTTACCAGGAAATTTTTAATACCTCTCCTACGCAGACACAAATTTTCAAAGTGCAAAGCGGCGTTGTACTTTTGCAGCAACTCAATGATCGTGATGTCTGTTTTGCTGTTGGATGTTTTTTGAAGTGTATTTTAGCAAAGAGAAGGAGCATGTTGTTTTAATTTTAGTGTATTTTACCATTTTTTGTATGGATTGTATCAGTATTCCTGTTAAATTGCTTACCCCTGCTGCTAACTCCTCTATAGGACTGATTTTATTATTCAAGTATTTTTGGATAACATTTGCTGCTATTGATGGTTACAGTCGATCTTTTGCACTATTGGATAATATCTGCTGCTACCTATGAACCCAAATGCTTTGCGCTGCCACTTTAGTCCTGAGAAAATAGTACTGTATTTTGTTTGCTGATGTATTCTTTTTAAACAGAAATGAGTTTGTATTTGCTGAGATATGTTTGATTTTATATGAGGTTTTTATCCATGTGTATCTTTTATGTCCTGTCTTTGGAAGGACGAATAAAGAAAGAATTGAATTGGGTGGGGAGTTTTGCCCCGTCTTAGAAGTCGAGGAATCTTATGACCTCACAGCTGGGAATTTCTTACTACATAGTGCCTTGGTACACAGGATACGTGAATGGTGAAGTTGTGGAGTAGCCAAACCGACATAGTATGAATGTTTGCGATAACTTTTTCATATCACGGGGCAAACAAAAGTGGTCACTCTGCTCTATAGGGCCCTACTACTTGGGGGTACAATCAGACCTGATGAAACTGTGTTTCAGTTAGGAGACAGATTTAGGGTCACCCTGCATGGATACAGCTTGGAGGAAAGTGCTAGAATTCACCCTTCGGGTGTCTCTAAGTGCTCGCTTCACACTCATCAAGTTTTACTATTTACATCAGGCTTATCTCACTCCCCTGCTATGTTTCCCAGCTGTGACTTCACTTGCCCTAGATGCGATGCGGGTTTTTTTCATATGGTATGTTACTGCCCATCGCGGGTGCCTTATTGGGCCACTGTCCATCAGGTGGTCTGTGTAGCTACTGATAGTGAGTTCGCACTCAGCCCCCAGTTGTGCTTGTTGTTGATATAGTATACTTGATGGTGCTGGTTTATATACTGATTTCCTATGCTTTTATGTCGAGCATCACATCACCCAGCCCCCCTTCTTAGCACCTGTTTAACTGTTTTATTTAGTTTGAAATGCTAGTAAAAATATTTTTTTTTAAAGTCACCTGGGTCCCTGTGTCTGCTGACAGCATTGGGAAGCCAATCCTGCTACACGTCACCTAGGTTGCCAGTTTGTCCACCTCAATTGAGATTCTGGTGTGGAGGCTGCAGCCTCTTCTCCACTGCAGCCACTCTGCCTGGTCCCTTGGAGCCAAAGAGTTTGTGTTATATGGTTCCCACTAGAAAAGGTTGGACTGCATATTAGGACAACATGACTTCAGAATGAAGGGACTAAGTTCATCGATTGTTGGCCCAATTCCTAGTTAGCTCACAGTGCCTCACCCGAACCCCTAACCTTCCTGGGGTGACAGATGATTTTGGCAGCCTCGAAAATGACACTCTGAGGCCCAAGGGAATAGTGGAAACAGATCTTGCCCCTTTCGTTGGTTACGTATGCATGCCCATGGTAAACACAAGGAAATATACAAATAAAGTTTTAAATACATTTACTGAAACAATCGAAACCTTGAATAGAAAGAAAGGGTGCAATTATTAGGCAGATAAAACAAAGCAATGTAACCAGCATTATAAACATGGTGAAAAGAATAAACAGTTCAACCGTGGCAGTCTGATTTCCATATATATTTCTACCTGTCACTACCCCTACTGAGAGAGCATAGTGGATGTACCCTCTGCTCAATCTCTTAGGATTGCCTGAGTCCCCTTAACTGGACCAAGGAATCCGCCTGATGTGGAATTGGCAATCCCTCTTCACAGGATGGAAGATCAGCGTAAGCAGAGCTGCATGTCGAACACAGCCTTCGTTCCAGGACCTTCGTGGCTGGAGTGCCACTCTGAACTATAAAGGGACATTGCACTGCTTATATAATAAAACCACTATGCTAAAGTAACAGCCTGATGCAATGATATGTCTAGATGTTAGAAGCTGTCTCCGAACGGGCAACGCAAGCACTAGGATATCTTGTTATGTTGTTCCTAGTCTTGAACGAAGTGTACAGATTGTCACAGGAAAGGCGTTCTAAAAACAAGCTAGCATGTACAGCGTCTTCTCAAAATAATATTGTGCAACCAAAACATATAAAAATAACATTGCTAAAATTATGTTAGCCTAAAATGTAAAACTAAAATTGCCCCCACCGTCTGTGTCTTCTTGGAGGATCTGTTCGTATTACTGGCCGTGACCACATTCAAATTCACCTCTAGAATAATCATGCACAAGAAATTCTGTTTGTCATTTTTTTTTTTTGCATAAATGGAGATTAGAGTCATGAAAGCATTCTGTTCCTCTTGTAGTCATTTTATCCATTGAGTTGTGTCCGACTCTCGGTGATTCACTTGGATAAAATACCTCCAATTAATTCAGTCAAACTCAATATTCTCGAGTTCTTGGAGATTCTTGTTTGTATTATTCGTGACTGCTTCTAACCACCATGATCTTGGTTTTCCTTTTTTCCGTTTTGCTCTCCGTATTCCCAACATAATGTTTTTTCCCAAGGAGTCTTCTCTTCTTATGTGGTCAAAATATTTTAGCTTAATTTTGATCATAAACCATTCTAGTGAAAGTTACGGCTTGATCTGGTCATGTATTGATTGGTTCATTCTGCTAGCAGTTCATGGGTTACTCAAAAGCATTCACTGGCACCAGAGTTTGAAGGAGTCAATTCTTCGGTCATTTTTATTAGTCGTCCAGCTTTTACATCCATACATTGTTACAGGAAAGACCATTGCTTTGACGATTCGTATCTTAACACCTGATAATAACTCAGCAAAGATCATTGAGCAACTCTGACTACCAAAAGTGATACCTTGCCTTAGTCTGGTGCAGATGGCCGGCTGTCAACACTTTTGTGCTACAGAGTTGTAATTATTCGGCGTTTTTTGAAAGATAATCCCCTGAATTGAGTGTCTGTGCTTTTTGGCCTTCAGTATAAAGTGTAGGCTAGCACTAGCATGAGATAGTATAACATTGGAAAAAGACAGTAAGTTTAAAATGAGTTAACTCACAAATCTTTGGACATGCCATCTTAGGTAATGCTCCTCACCTTGTGGAAATACTGATCATTTTAGTAGTGTCTCTATAGTATCAAAACACACAACAGTTGAAAGATACCTAAACCTAAATTTGATTCTGTGCTAAAATACTTTTTTTGCCTTGTAGCGAACGTATCCCAGTTGGAGGACAAATTACCACTTTGCTGATAAAAGACCATATGGAAACCGTTTTGAGAATCCAAGAGCCATTGGGAGACCATTTAAGGTAACATATTTGTTTTCTACATGCATCGTTAGATGTGTAAATTCTGTGTCTAACACAATAGAAGCTGCACAACAGCAGTAACTGTCAGGCATTTAAAAGTAAATACGCAGCACCTTCTGTTTATCATTCCAGCAGTATAAAGTGTTTGGATTTAAAAGAAGGCAACCATAGCCTCCCAAAAAATTAAAAAATTCCATGGCAAGAACCTGCTAGTGTTGCGCTTCAGTTGCATCGGAAGTTGGGGACAAATCTGAGTGCATATCACTTATTTTCCTGTCATTACACTATACAGAGAAAAGTTGGAATTGTTATCTGTTATGTTCTGATGGGTTTCTCAGGGCTCAACCGTATTCTCTTGTTATTTTCACTATTCCTCCATTAGCTAGTGATAGTACAGTGCAGTCACAAATTGCTGCTTGATTTGCTTCCAGATGATAGACAAATGTACTTCATCCCCAGCATCACTCTAGACAGACCTGGGAAGTAACCATTGTCTACAAGGAATGAACAGCTGAATGAACCTAATAGTTGTTTGCAAATAACTACTTAGAACCATCGAAATCACATAAAAAACATGCAAACATTGTTTTGCTCGGTATGCCCTGAATCTCTCAATTTCAGGAGGCTCCCAGAAGGATTTCCGTAGCCCCATGTGGATCTTACTTATGCTCCCCCTTCATAGAAATAGAAAACGGGCAGGTGTTTCTTCCTCTTCTCTGTGACGAGTTAGGCACATCTAGATCCAGTGGTATGAGTCAGACAACCCTGTCGGAGAAGCTCTTATCTGCAGGGGTCATATGAAATGCTTGAACCCTCACCCTGGCCCCTGAAACCAGTTGACACACTCCGCTGTTGGCGTTTTATAATAAAAGGTATTTATTATGTAGTATCAGCATGAAACCCTTGTGTATCAAAATAATATATATTATCCTGATATTCTCAGTAGTTATAACTTAGAATAAAATGAACATTAGGAAAATCCAAAGCAGTTTTACATCGCACATCCCTACTATTTCTAATGAATTAGTCTAAAAGCTACCTAACACTTATGTATATTATCATCCTCATGGTATTGGGTTGGATGAATGAATAGTATTTTTCCTAACTAAATTATGCCAAGCCATGTACTTATCCCCGCATTCCATAGAAAGCTGTCGGGCCTGCAGTCAGATAATTGTGCTCTGGCATCTCCCCATAACAGTCAGTCCTTGTGTCTTGCTCCTCCCAAATCTCAGGTCTCTTTCTACCCTTCTCCGCAGTGATTCTCCATGAAGGGGTGAGGGGGTGTTTGTGCAGCCTTTCATATCTGAACTGTACAGAACAAACAATGTCTCAGAGACTCGTTTTGCAAGCAAACAAATGTGTCCAACCTCGATGCCGCCTTCTTTCCACATCTGGCCTGTGCAAGGCTAGATGGCCTTGCAATATTACTTGCTACACATAGCTCTCTGGGCAGCAGAATGGAAGATTCTTCACTGTGTTTTGGTTATTTATTTTGTTAGCGCGACTAATACCAACCTGCTACCATACAGTTAGGACTGGTTTGTGTGTAACCTGCCTGTGCCATTATGAAAGCCATGCAAAACCAAAGGGGATGATGGACGGAGTGTTGAACATTGCAAGCACTCACCCCCAGTCAACTGATCTGGGTTTAATCCATCATCATTCTTTAGCTCACTCCGCCACCCCAGTTCAGACATGGCCATATGCAAATCAGTCTGACCCTGTGCCTCATGGGAACAGTCCAGCCCGAACTGCCAAGCCATGTCTTCCCTGGACCGGAAACAAGCATCCTGGGACCGGTTTCGGGCTCACAGCCCTCATCAGCCAGGCTATCTTGAATCCAGTGGCAAAGTGAGCAAGGGACCCACGTCTGGGCATACCCTGCCAACTTAGGGCGAACAATGCAAAACCAAAGGGGATGATGGACGGAGTGTTGAACATTGCAAGCACTCACCCCCAGTCAACTGATCTGGGTTTAATCCATCATCATTCTTTAGCTCACTCCGCCACCCCAGTTCAGACATGGCCATATGCAAATCAGTCTGACCCTGTGCCTCATGGGAACAGTCCAGCCCGAACTGCCAAGCCATGTCTTCCCTGGACCGGAAACAAGCATCCTGAAACCGGTTTCGGGCTCACAGCCCTCATCAGCCAGGCTAACTTGAATCCAGTGGCAAACTGAGCAAGGGACCCACGTCTGGGCATACCCTGCCAACTTAGGGCGAACAATGCAAAACCAAAGGGGATGATGGACGAAGTGTTGAACATTGCAAGCACTCACCCCCAGTCAACTGATCTGGGTTTAATCCATCATCATTCTTTAGCTCACTCTGCCACCCCAGTTCAGACATGGCCATATGCAAATCAGTCTGACCCTGTGCCTCATGGGAACAGTCCAGCCCGAACTGCCAAGCCATGTCTTCCTTGGACCGGAAACAAGCATCCTGAGACCGGTTTCGGGCTCACAGCCCTCATCAGCCAGGCTATCTTGAATCCAGTGGCAAAGTGAGCAAGGGACCCACGTCTGGGCATACCCTGCCAACTTAGGGCGAACAATGCAAAACCAAAGGGGATGATGGACGGAGTGTTGAACATTGCAAGCACTCACCCCAGTCAACTGATCTGGGTTTAATCCATCATCATTCTTTAGCTCACTCCGCCACCCCAGTTCAGACATGGCCATATGCAAATCAGTCTGACCCTGTGCCTCATGGGAACAGTCCAGCCCGAACTGCCAAGCCATGTCTTCCCTGGACCGGAAACAAGCATCCTGGGACCGGTTTCGGGCTCACAGCCCTCATCAGCCCTCATCAGCCAAAGGGGATGATGGACTGGCTTGGCAGTGCGGGCTGGACTGTTCCCATGAGGCACAGGGTCAGACTGATTTGCATATGGCCATGTCTGAACTGGGGTGGCGGAGTGAGCTAAAGAATGATGATGGATTAAACCCAGATCAGTTGACTGGGGGTGAGTGCTTGCAATGTCAACACTCCGTCCATCATCCCCTTTGGTTTTGCTTTGTTCGCCCTAAGTTGGCAGGGTATGCTCAGACGTGGGTCCCTTGCTCACTTTGCCACTGGATTCAAGATAGCCTGGCTGATGAGGGCTGTGAGCCCGAAACCGGTCCCAGGATGCTTGTTTCCGGTCCAGGAAGACATGGCTTGGCAGTTCGGGCTGGACTGTTCCCATGAGGCACAGGGTCAGACTGATTTGCATATGGCCATGTCTGAACTGGGGTGGCGGAGTGAGCTAAAGAATGATGATGGATTAAACCCAGATCAGTTGACTGGGGGTGAGTGCTTGCAATGTCAACACTCCGTCCATCATCCCCTTTGGTTTTGCTTTGTTCGCCCTAAGTTGGCAGGGTATGCCCAGACGTGGGTCCCTTGCTCACTTTGCCACTGGATTCAAGATAGCCTGGCTGATGAGGGCTGTGAGCCCGAAACCGGTCCCAGGATGCTTGTTTCCGGTCCAGGGAAGACATGGCTTGGCAGTTCGGGCTGGACTGTTCCCATGAGGCACAGGGTCAGACTGATTTGCATATGGCCATGTCTGAACTGGGGTGGCGGAGTGAGCTAAAGAATGATGATGGATTAAACCCAGATCAGTTGACTGGGGGTGAGTGCTTGCAATGTCAACACTCCGTCCATCATCCCCTTTGGTTTTATAATGAAAGCCATGCCACTTATGAAGATTACCTAAGGTCACATCTCAAATTTTACTTTGGGCAGACATTGGGAATACTGCTTGGCCTAAATGGGAACCCATGTACATATATATGTACAGGCCTTTAGTTGTTCGAATTTTCATTCAGTGTAGAAATTAACTAATGCACACGCAGTGGCGGCTGGCAGGGTACGGGGTTGGGGGGTGGAGGGGTTTGAATAAAAAGCAACAAAAAAACTACTTACCTTTCAGCAGCCGCCGTCTCTCCGTCGTTCCTTCTCTTCCTGGCAAGTCTATGAATCAGGAAGCACCCGGGCTCCCCTAAGCCAATCACAACTCTGCAGTACAGAGTTGTGGTTGGTCTGAGCGCCGTGGTTCGGTGCTCAGAAGGGGACTGGGGGTCTGGGCATGTTCCCCACTAGGCTGTGTAATGCATTCTGGTGGGGAACATGCTAAGTGCGCATGACGCTTTGGCCGGATCAAGACTGCCGGCCAAGCAGTCATGCACACTTTGAGAGTGTGCCCTCGCCACTCCTCCTAGGCTCCGACCCCAGCCCCGCTGTGCCCTAACCCATCCCCGTAGCAAAGAAAAATAAAATGATAATAACAAAGGTATGAACATTTTATTTTCATTTGTTTCTGCTCTCAGAGTAGTGGGATGACGCTCCTCCACCATAGCGCGGAGCCGCCCCTGGCACACATAGTATTTACATATCTGATGAAGAAACAAGTGCATAGTATACCGCGTAAGGTATACCTTGATAATTTCAGAATGCAGAAATCTGTAATTTATGTTGTATCTAGCTGTTGTCAAGAGAAGTTAAAACTTCATGACAAGGGCAGTTGATAAAAAAAATATTTCACAAAAATGTCTAAGATTCGAGTTTTTATTAGACCTCGTTTTGGATTTCCGTGCCAATATGTCATTCCACTGAGGGAAATTGAACACTTCCTTTCAATGGAAAGGAAACTTTGAGTCACATTGTTTGCATCTGGCAGGCCCTTGAGACTGGAAGGAGACACTGGCTCAAGCCTTTATTTCTTGTGTATGCTACCCATTGGTGCAATTACGCAGTTTTCTTTACTCTGAGTGGTGACGTTACAAGAATGTCAACCCATTTTAACAAATATATGGATAGGGTTTCCAAACAATTTGATGGACTTAATTCTGTAAAACAGCAGACGGTTTAGGCCTAGTCTAATGAAAGAATAGATTAAACAAGAATCATTGGCAAAGCAATAGCTCTGGTGTTGACTGCCAAACTTTTGACGTAGCTAACTCTTCTTTGTTTTGTTATGGTTTTTGTAAAAAAAATTGTGGGAGCTGCAGGACCCTTGCTAAGTGGTTAAAAATAAAGATGTTTTATGTCTCAAAAAGCACACATTGCATAGTAGTCTCCAGCACTGAAGGTGTGAGGATGTGAAGTTAGACAGTGGTTTAGGTGGGCTGATGCCTCATGCTGTAGAGGGAGGAGAAAAAATGTGAATTACTTAACAGACCAGTGGATGACTTTCGAATTTGTAAAGTTTGTTTAGTTTAAACTTGGTTTGTATTAGGAAAATAAGTTTTCCTAACTATAACTAACCTTTAACCTTTAGTTTTTCATAGGAACATATATATTCCAATGGAAAAAACAAAAGTTAAAGCTTAGTTATAGTTAGGAAAACGTATTTCCTTATTTATTACTGTGTTGATATATATATATATATATGTATGTCCACACACGATTCCTCGGATTTTCCAAAAGAATACAAGGACACTTTGAAAGTTTGCAGTGTAAGAGATTTACTGACTGCACCAGCA
Source organism: Calotriton arnoldi (assembly GCA_963921515.1). Lineage (NCBI taxonomy): Eukaryota > Metazoa > Chordata > Amphibia > Caudata > Salamandridae > Calotriton > Calotriton arnoldi. The sequence continues at coordinate 2,038,109 of CAWUFW010001956.1, read as the reverse complement.
ACGCGTTTCAGCTTACGCCTTGATCACGCTAAAGGGCTACGCAGTAACCACCATTTTAAACCATGAGTGAAAACATAGTGAAAGGACAATTCATACTACGTGATAAACATCAAAAAAGGACTATTGATAAAACCTAAATAATATGGTGGCCATCTTAACATGGTTATATCTGTTTGTAAAACATATGTACTGTTGGTTTTAATTCTACCAGAAGATTCACTAATGCCAGTATGACACACGTGTTATTCAATGTATTTACATCTTAGTACATATGCGTACAGCAACATTGGAATTTAAGCAAACATATTAGCGTCTAGCTATAATAAGTCGATCTACCAATGGTACATTTAGGTAGCTATATTACCTGGTCATTTGAGATGTCATCAGTGATGTCATCAGTGATGTCACTGACCATGTCATGAGTGATGTAATATGTGACGTCATCAGCAGTGCATTGCGGGGGCGCGAGTTATAGTTAACTGAACTAACTATAACGGGGGAATTTCACGGGTTTTGTACGAGTACAATGTCCAACTAACTATAACTTTCCCTAAAACCTATGGTTTTTTCAGTGAATTTCAAAGGTTTTTTAAATGCTAATTTCTAACTATAACGTGTCTGAAACCTATGGTTTTTTCAGTGAATTTCAAAGGTTTTTTAAATGCTAATTTCTAACTATAACTGTCCCTAAAACCTATGGTTTTTTCAGTGAATTTCAAAGGTTTTATAAATGCTAATTCCTAACTATAACATATCTGAAACCTATGGTTTTTTTCAGTGAATTTCAAAGGTTTTGTAAATGACAATTTTTAAATGTATTAATTGTTATATTTATTTTTTTGATACTGATTTACTACATTTTTTAAACTATTTATTTTTAGATATTTTCTTTTTTAAATTACATTGTAATTACATTATACATTACATTACAAAATATACTTTCTCAGAATGAATTACTTTAGTTTAAATACTTTGCAAATAGGCAATAGACTTTTAAGTACAGTAGTTACAGTTGTTGCAATGGGCAACACAATTTCAAACACAATGCAACATTGAGCTCAATGTGAATTTCTAGTTAAATGCAATTAGTTACTTTATGGATTACTTTTCTAACCACAGGACTGGATCCTAGATTCAGTCCCGGGACATCTCCTGTAAACAGTTGAGTAAAAGCATTTTGGTTACAGTAGTGATTTTTAAGGAATATTATTGTATTTTAAAAGTTGACACTTAGAAACATTTTCACATAGAATCACCAATGTTATCCTATGGGAGGAAATTCACTTAGCAGGTAAGTAGTGTTATCGTTACTTTTTCTTACTCAGTGGTGGATCCTGGATCCAGCACTGGTGCATCTCCTGTAAACAGTTGAAAGAATGCGTTTAAGTCATACAGGCGATTTTTAAGGAATATTTGTAGTTTGTGAAAATTGACACTTTGAAACTTTTCTGCTGAAAACCAGACAATGGATTCCTATGGAAGGAAATACAAGTTACTGGTAAGTACGGTTAGAATTACTTTTCAGGGTCAGTGCTGGGCTAAAAGATGCAGCACTGGGTTCTCTCCTGATAACAGGTGAGTAAATCGGAATTCGTAGTTCATCTGATTTTAGAGGAATATTATAAAGTTCCAAAACTCCACACTATTAGAATTTCCAAGTGAAACCAGTCAATGTTAGCCTATGGAAGGAAATTCAAGTTACTGGTAAGTACGGTTAGAATTACTTTTCAGGATCAGTACTGGGCTCAAAGATGCAGCACTGAGGTCTCTCTTGATAACAGGTGAGTAAATCGGAATTCGTAGTTCTGCTGATTTTAGAGGAATATTTGTATGTTTCAAAAATCGACAGAAACTTTTTCAGCAAAAAGCAGGCAATGATATCCTATGGAAGGAAATTCAAGTTACTGGTAAGTACGGTTAAAATTACTTTTCAGGATCAGTACTGGGCTCAAAGATGCAGCACTGAGGTCTCTCCTGATAACAGATGAGTAAATCGGAATTCGTAGTTCGGCTGATTTTAGAGGAATATTATAAAGTTCCAAAACTCCACACTATTAGAATTTCCAAGTGAAACCAGTCAATGTTAGCCTATGGAAGGAAATTCAAGTTACTGGTAAGTACGGTTAGAATTACTTTTCAGGATCAGTACTGGGCTCAAAGATGCAGCACTGAGGTCTCTCCTGATAACAGGTGAGTAAATCGGAATTCGTAGTTCTGCTGATTTTATAGGAATATTTGTATGTTTCAAAAATCGACAAACTTTTTCTCTCCTGTAAACAGTTGAAAGAATGCGTTTAAGTCATACAGGCGATTTTTAAGGAATATTTGTAGTTTGTGAAAATCGACACTTTGAAACTTTTCTGCTGAAAACCAGACAATGGATTCCTATGGAAGGAAATACAAGTTACTGGTAAGTACGGTTAGAATTATTTTCAGGGTCAGTAGATAATATATGTATATATATATATATTCACTGAAAAAACCATAGGTTTTAGGGACAGTTATAGTTACTTGGACATTGCACTCGTACAAAACCCGTGAAATTCCCCGTTATAGTTAGTTCAGCTAACTATAACTCGCGCTCCGCAATGCACTGCTGATGACGTCACATATTACATCACTCATGACATGGTCAGTGACATCACTGATGACATCACTGATGACATCTCAAATGACATCACTGATGACATCATCCAGTGACTGTGTGTTTCTGTAAAGTTTAAATATTTTTAATATATATAGGGAAAGGCGTATTGAAGAATGAGTGGGTGTATAAGTGTCTGTATGGATGATTTAGTAGGTGCGTGACTAACTCTATAAGTGAGTGATTAAACGTATCTTACTGAATGCATGGGTTAGTGACTAAACTGGGTGAATGTCTGTATCCGTCTGTCTGTTGCTGTGTAAGTGGCTGCATGGGTTTGTGAATAGCTACATGAGTGTCTATATGAGTTATTGATTGGTTGTCTGAGTATCTCTATGGGTGCCTGAGTGTTTGTGTGGGTGGGTGTTGGAACCGGGGTTACCGAGTCCGACACGGTAGCATGGCGTGAAGCGGAAAAGGCACGCGAAGGCAATGTGTAAGGCAGTTGTGCAGCACACTCTTACTCTGACTCAGAAATGCGAACGCAATAACATGACACCACACCAGGCTTTTGTATTTAAAATCAAGATCTTTTATAAATAATTTAAGTTGGCATTAGATGAGGCAAATTAATTCAGATCTACATTCAAATTCATTGCATTACTCAATTGGTGCACATTTTAAATAAAGCATCATAGCTCATCAACAATGTAGGCCACTAAGAGGCCGCAGGAATTATCCCCTACACGTAGCACTTAATAATGATCTCAAGGTACGTTAATAAAACAGGGGCCTAGACATGCAGTTCACTTTAGCTTATTCAATTACTTAAAAGAAGGCTTTTCACTTTACATTTAAATAGGCCTGCATTAATCTAGGCGCGCCCACCTTCAGTACAGTGGGCGTCGCAATTCCAGTACACCTGTAACCTAAAACACTTCAACTCAATTCAATTAAATACTTTCCCCTGTGGTAAAAGATTTCGCAGTTAAAAGCATGGCCTAGGCAGTAATTACAATAGGCATCTGCAATAAGTTATTAAATACTATAGGGAACCCTCGACATGTCCAGTATCCTGGGGCTTCTATGACCCTTAGGGGTTAACTCTAGGCTAGGCCCACTCCTCTCCGGGGCCTCGCCTCATGGGGAAAGTTTACCCAATTGATTATAGGGTTAATGGTGGCCCCCGGCCCCCAGTGGCGTTTTGTGGGCCCTAGGGGCCTCCTGGGCTCACCTGTCGCTGGATCGTTGGTCGCGCTTCCTCTGCGACTGGCACTCCCCCAGGCCCGGCCCGTGTTCTGGAGGGCGGGGCCCGGTCGGGGTGCCTCGGCCTTCAGGCCGGACTGTGGGGACGTTGCGGGGGCCGGTATCACCTTCCTCCGGCCCCCGGGATCAAGGAGTGACTGTGGGGACGTTGCGGGGGCTGGGATCTCACTCCTCCAGCCCCGGGATCAAGGTAAGTGCAGCCGCGGCTTCCAGGACTTCGGGGAAGGGAGCGGGAGCCAGCAGTCCTCTTCAGCCGGCTCCCCGTCTCCCTCTACACGGCCGGGGCTCTTCCTGGGCCTCCCTCGGCGCTGGGGGCGGGAGCGGAGCCGGCGCCCAATCGTTGCGCGGCCTTCTTGGGGGCGCGGCCGGCGTCCCCGGCTGCTTAGCGACGGCGTTGGCGGGGCCTGGAGGCCTCGATGATCGCGCTGGCGATTTCTTGTGCCGCAACGGCGGCGGGGGCACTTCTTCGGCCGCGACGGCGGCGGTGAGGTGATTTCTTCAGCCGTGACGGCGGCGATAAGGGCCCAGGGTCCAGTGGCAATTTCTTCGGCCGCGACGGCGGCGGTGAGGTGATTTCTTCAGCCGCGACGGCGGCGATAAGGGCCCAGGGTCCAGTGGCAATTTCTTCGGCCGCGACGGCGGCGATGGGGGCAATCTGTGGAGGCTTCGGTGAGGGCGCGGACGGCGCACCTCACCACAGAAACTCGAGGGGCTTCCCTCGCCCCAGCGCTCCTTCGGTGAGGGCGCGACGGCGCACCTCACCTCACGGCACTTCTCAGGCGGCGATGGCCGCGGCGGTGATCTCTACACAAGGTCAGTGACCTGGGGGTGACAGAAAGCAGGACGCACCAGCAGCCTGTGGGCAGGGCTGACTGGAAGAGTACTTGGGGCAGCCCAGCAGTAGGCAGGAATAGTGAGGGGGTGAAGGTCTAGCGCTTCAGGGTACGGCGCTTACCTGGTGATCCCCAGTTGGGCAGTTTAGGTTTCAGGCCTGGCTGGACGGTCAAGCCTCCTCAAATTAAGGCGTCTTGCGACTGCTCCAGCTTGGTTGCTTCTTAGGCGCTTCTGGTGATGAGTTTCTTGTCAGAAGTTCCTTAGTATAAGTTTCTTGTCAGAGTTTCTTGTCAGAAGTTTCTTGTCATGAGGGGGGGAATGAGTTGGTGGTCTGGGAGTGCTTGATGTTCCTCCCTGCACGCTGAAGGTGGTTCCCTGGGTCCCCTCACACTGGGCAAGGTCAGTGGGTGGTGGGCGTTCCTCAGCTATCTTACTCCAGCAGGGCCTCAGCCCTGTCAGCAGCAGTAGTGTAGGTCTCCCCCTAGGCCCTAAAGCCTATACTCCGGCGGAGGTTCCCCCAGGTTCAGTGGTGCCTCATCAACTGACTAGAAAGTTTTCCCTCCAAGCCTTTTATACTCCTAGGTCAGGTGACCCTCTCTAAGGCGGCAAAACATAACTCCTCCCACAGCCCGGAAGGTTCTGGAACCTTCTACATGCCTGGCTATGTGGCCCAGAGGCGGGGATGGAATGGATACTGTATCCCTATACCCCAGCCTGACCCTGGCTACTAGTGTGTATGCGTGTCAGGCCCCTCTGCAGTAGCAGGGGCCTGTGGCAGCCATCTTGAGTGAGAGAGAGCACCTGCACCTCAGCACTGGCTAGCAGTGGCGAGGTGCCCAGAGACCTAGGTCCAGTAAAAATATGGTGGCAAAAAGGAGGCGAAAAAGGAAAAAAATAGGGAAAGACCACCCTAGGGCTGACAGGTCTAACAGTGGGGTGTGTGCGACTCTGTGCATAGATGTGTGAGTGGGTGATTCACTGGGTGGATGGTTTCAAGAGTGCATCTGTGATAGACTGTATGGGTGGGTAAGTGTGTGTAAGAGTGTGTTAGTGAGTGAATGTATGTCCCAGTGGTACATGTGTGAGTAACTACATATGTGAAAGGCAGTATATATGTGTGTTGGAGTATATAAATAGCTATAAGCGAGAGTGTGTGATTGTGAGAGTGACTGTATGGATGAGTGTGTGCTTGTATCAGTGATTGTATATTAGCGTAAGAATGTGCTAGTATTTGTATGAGTAAGTGAGCTGGTGTGTGAATAACTGTATAGGTGAGTAAATGGCAGTCTGTTTAATTATTTGCATGACTGACTAGGTGTGTGAGTACCTCTATGGATGAGTGGCGGTGTTTGAGTGTCTTTATAGGAGTATGAGTGCATATGATAGTCCTGTACTGAGTGACCGTAAGTATGAGTGACTGTACGGGTGAGTGAGTGGATGTGTGTGTAGACCTAAGAATCAGTGAGTGGGTATGTAGTTATTGGTGTTGGAGTGTCTATGGTTTTGCGAATGGCAGTCTGTAATTTAGAGTGGGTGTATCAAAGGTTATATTAGGTTGTGAGGAGGTGCATCAGATTATCACGTGGATGATGTCATCAGTGATGTCATCAGTGATGTCATTTGAGATGTCATCAGTGATGTCATGAGTGATGTCATCAGTGATGTTGTCATAAGGTTTCTGCACATACACAGAGCTATGCACAGGAAAACGGGACCCCGGAATACAGTGGTTTGCCACCATATACCGTAGCACCCAAAAACCCCAACCCAACTAGCTTAGCATCCCATTAGCACCCAAGTACTAATGTTTGGACAACCCAGAACACGGTATCTTTATCTCAGGACTCACTGAAGCAAGAACACTCTTTCGCCACTCACTCGTACTTGTCCACAAGGTGCGTAGGAAGAGACACTGGATAGGTTAAAATGTTTATTCCAACTTACGTGCTCTAATGTACAGTACACGTGTCAGTACTAATAGCATAATGCATATTACTAATATAAGCAGCATGGTTACAATTCCATAGAATACAAACGGGGAAAGCATCTCAGAGCTCAGTGGATAAACGTATAAATAACATTACCACCCTCCCCTTGCAGTAAGATAGTTTATTATAAAATAGAAGACCTCTGGGCTTTGACTAGCGAACCCCCATACCTCAGTCTCTAGATGCAGAATTACATCAGCAGGACATCATAGCTCTTCTCACTGAAAAGGATTTCTCCAAGTGTGTTAAGCGCTAGTACACCACAGTATTAAAAGCATACCAAATTCTTCATGGCAATTGCACATAATGTTATGTCTGGGTGCGCGAGACTGGCCATATCAGGAAGAACCGAAATACATTGTTATGCGACCTTGTACATGTTTGTGCAGACTGAGCCCAAAAAGGTGAACAACAGAAAATGCAGACAGTGCAAAAGAACTTGGCACGAGCAAAGGGCGAGGAAGGCCCGGCTCAGTGTAACGTGCGCAAAGAAAAGCAGCATGGCAGCCAGGCCTAGGCCAACATAACAAGGCAGGTAACAATCCACAAGACACCCTCCCCTGGACAGTCCGGCGGCCAGGACAGAGGCCCATCAGAGGAGAAAAACAGACGTCGGAGCACAGGGAGCGCCCAAACGGCGAAGGGCAGGTCAATCCATGAAAGTGAAAGTGCAGAAAAAAGCCATACCCTCCAAGAGTTCATCATTGGAATCGTCAAAAAACATAGATGCCATCCAATCCATGAGTTCAAAAGAGCAGGAATGCTCCTCAGCAAAGGGAGCATCCAGAAGCAATGCGGGACAGCTTGCGTGATAATTGAAACAGCTTCGTTGTAGGAGATCCTGGGCAGCCGCCCAGATATCCCATTGCGCCAAAATCCCCAGTGCAGCCGCACGCGCCATACAGCCAGCGACGGAACAGTCCTGCTCATGGGCCTCTAAGGGACCCATCAACTGAACAAAATCCGGAACAGACAATGACGAATTGGAGAGGCAATAATCCAGAGTCCAGGTGAAAGGACAGCGGACACAAGTCATCACAGGTTGCACGCAAGTGAAATACGCAAAGCGAAATGAAAGAGTATATGACACACTCAGTGTCGCCAATGGCAAGACGCCAAAACCGGCCAAAAGGCGCTCACGGAGCAGCTGGAGGCGTTCTGGATCGAGCAGGTCCCATCGGGGAGCAGCCATTGCGCAGAAAGCAAATTAAGAGCAAAACACCAGCCGCTAAAGCGAGGATCAATGGGAAACCGCCAAAGACACTGGAAAATATAGAATGTATGAAAGCCGGGATGACACCAAAAATAGTTTGAAAGGAGGACACCAAGCCCGACCCAACGACCTTAAAAAAGTGTACCAGGCCTTCAGTGTTAGATGCGTTAAAAATACGATGTATTAACTCCCCAAAATGTTGGGGGAGATTAGTGTTTAAAAGGGCCTGTATTTCACTGTGGGTACTCGCCACCTGGAGAATGAATGTCTCCCGGGCGGACGTGAGCATAACTTCCTCGTTTAATAATAGTGCCTTTATTCTGCTCAGTCTATTGAAATCTGCTTCCATGGTAGGGATGGAAGGCCAAATAGAGATATCAACCTTGCCATGAGGGGGAGGAAAAAGCACATTTTTGCAGCAAACAACCCTGTGCGAAACTGTTACAATGTAAGGAATGCCAGCCTGCAGGCCACAACAGTTTTCGTTATTTAAAAGTAAATAACTACCATTGGAAAGGAGAGTGAAAGTAGGAGAAATAACAGGAGCAGGAATACCTTTCAGCACACAAGCAAGATTAGGAGAGGAAACGCTACATGAGCCATGCAATTTAATGTGTTTACAAATAAGCGAATGACCTATAGTCGAGTCGCAGTACTCCCCGTGAGAAAGACTTCCTTGCCGTCCCGAAGGCATTTATACATGAAAGGCAAGGACCAGAGTTCATGCAGGAAAGCCCTGCCCAATGGCCGGTAACGGCCCACAGGATAATGTTTCATGCACGAGTCAAATTCAAACAAGGAAAATGGTAAAGCTATAACCCCATGGACTAGCCATACAGCAGAATCGAGTTCTGCAACAGAGAACGGCAATGGATCCACCTTTTCGATATGTAATAGATTGTAAGTTGCATCCTTCATGGACATAAATTGCTGTTTATCAGTTAAGTTAAAAGGTAGAAATAAGGCAGAGGTGTTCAAGAAATGCCAAGGCACTTTACCTAACTTAAGCGTCTGTAAAGTCCATGCAAACTGCATAACTGAGCGCAATTGATTCTGACCATGATATAACACAGAAACATCATCTTGTACAATATCAACAACAGAGGACACAATATTCTCTAAAGTGTAAATACGAGAAGACAGGGTATTAATACTATTGTCAACAACAGCAAGCACCTTTTCCATATTTGCTTGATCTATTTCCCGAAGACGGGAAGCAGCTTCCATTTGTGATAGCTTCCAGAGTTCATTATACGTTTCATAAATGAATCTCTTAGGTCGGGGACCACGAGGTCCCAAAACAAAGTCGGACAGATCAATATTGCCTGTAAGGAGGGACAAATGTTGTTTAACAGAATCAAGGGACGAATGTTGCAGCCATTGTTTGCATAATTTACCAACAGAGTATGTAGTGACAGTACGGGCATCAGTAAACCTCGGATCAGGCCTATTCTGTGCGTAGCTAGCACCAGTATCATGAAAACGCATTTGACATGCATTAGATGATATAGGCCATATTAACCAGGGTGACTGAACCAGCTCAGAAACATTAAACGAATTATTTTGTAACATTGCCTGCAGGGACACGAGGGACATATTGAATCGTGAGCTTTCATTTGGAAAACTCGACAGGGATGGTATTGATGGCGTATTCAATTGTTTAGTGGTTGCTAAGCCCCAACATGTAGTCTGATAGATGGAAGCATTTAGGAACATAATTTGGGTAGGGATGAGGCAAGCACGATGCAACGCCTCGGTTCCCTGTACCTGCCATGGCTTGGAGCCCCAAATAGATTTTAAATCCACTGTATTATCCCAATACTCATAACCTCCCACCGCTAGGGCACTCAGAAAGGAACCTGAATAAAGCAATTTGGTGTGTGTCAACATAATTTTCTGAGTTGATGTGTTATTAAGTCTAAAATAATATGATGCAGGGTTCGACCGATTAAAATCAGTAAAATAATTAAACTTATTTCGAAGAGTTTGAGAGCTACCTGGCAAGGGGTTTGGACAATGTTCCCATTGGGTATAGTTAACAGAACTACGCAGGGCACTGGGCTTATGGAGAAAATGATTACCCCAATGTTGGTAACAATACAAATCGGCATAATTAGCAGAATTCATATATAGATCTTCAGCATTAAAAGATGCATAATATTTTAAATCGGCAAACAATGCTTCAACGGCATGCACATCCCAATCATCAGAATGAATATTATTTTGTACTACATCACCCATTGAAACACGAAGGACATTAGGTACATTAATAATTTCCGTCGGACCATGGATTTGATAGTTCACTGCATCCCATACGATGCCATCAGCAACTGGGAAGGCTGAAATGTTCACAAATGTGTGGTCACGCTTCATGATGTGAGACGAGGAATGAGGAGCCAAAGTTCCAGAAACATAGTCTACAGCAGAGCGTTCAGGTAAATAGTGACCATTGATTAGTAGAAAAAACACTGTGACAAAGCCAATGGACATGAACAAAAATATCAAGAAAAGTACCAACCAGATGTATGTCCAGGGGGAATCAAAAAATTGTCTCTAAACCAGGATATAAAAATACTGAACTTGGATGGGACTTTTGAAGAGGTGGAATCCGAATCAAAAGAATAACGAGTCGGGCCAAGTGGCGTTGTTGGTTGATGTGCCACCGATTCAGATGCAGGATAAGTATACTCGTCCTCGTCGATGTTGGTGGAGAGTTGGGGATCAATCGTAGTTTCAGGCAAATCAACCATCTCAATTACAGCATCAGCGATCGTTCGTGCAGATGGACTATGAACATATGTCCGATAAATGGCAGGACAAGAGACCGCTGGTGTGACACTATTCAGGATCGGCCAGGCGCTGTAGCTTGACATTTTCAACTGAGATGTATCTGTTCTCTTTGCGACCAGGAAGCGGTGGTAAAATGACTGTACGTGTTCCCTTCAGGCCAAGAACTGGAACCGGTGCACGAAAAGAGGGGCCAAATTCTTTTTGTTTTCAACCTTCTCTCGAACCAGTTCTCCAACTTTCGGAAGCCAGCCGGCTACCGGAATCTGCAACGCAGGATCTGTGGCTGAAGGTAAATGTGTAGTTGCAAGTTTGTCTCGGGCTTCTTGTAAGTCCTGTAACATAGCAGAATGGTTATCTACATCAAACTTGGCGGATTGCGCCGCGATGTCTGGACCCTCAAGGTCAGGCACAAACATTCGTATGCCAAAGAGCATTTCGTATGGGGTCCGCCCACCCAGAGGTCTTCTAGGGAGATTATTAAGTGCACGCTGAACGGTATACAAATGGGCCAGCCAGTTCCTGCCAGTACCTATAACCCTAGCTGTTAAGGATTGCTTTAAGTCACGGTTCATTCGTTCAACGATAGAGTTGCCCTCAGGCCTATACGGAGACGAAAATTTCACCCGCACCCCAAGCGAAGCCATTGCATCCTTGTAAGCCCTAGAGGCAAACGCTGGACCTTGGTCCGAATGGAAGGTGCCGCATGCGAAAATTCCCACAAAGACACGCAAATCCCTGATCACATTTCGGGCGTCAGCACTCCGTTGTGGCCAGACCCAGAGAAACCGTGTGCACGAGTCCACTGCCACCAAGATGTATTTATAGGCAGTGTCTGATGAGAATGGACCGCAGTGATCCAAGTAAACACACCCAAAGGGTCTGTTAGCAATGCAGAGCGGTGTTTGTGGTGGACGTGTTACCGTGGAAGGCTTAATCTGTTGACAAACGTCGCAAGAAAGCACAAAAGCACGGGTGTCTTTATATAACCCACGCCACCAATAACGCTGCTGCAAGATGGAAACCGTAGCTGACACACCTGCATGAGCAGAAGCCATGCCTTCGTGTGCAGCTGATATCAAGGCACTCCTGCGGTCCGCGTTGGGGATCAGCCGATCTCCAACGTCAGGTATAGTTACATAAGGAACCTGATCGGGACTTAATGTGTAAGAATATTTGGAAGGAAAACCTGTAGGGTAATTATCACCTTCCTTGGTTGCAGCAATAGCTGCTAAAATAACAGGGTCTATTTTAGACATGGACCTGGTAACCGCTGCTACTGAACACGTGACTACTGCTGAACGGGCAGCTTCATCTGCCAGATCGTTACCAATAGCGTGTGCGCCCACCCGCTGATGGCCTAAGGTGTGAACCACCTGTGTGAGGGGCAGACGTTGTTGCAATTCTGCCACTCGAACCCAAAGCATTTTATGCTTTATTGTGCTCCCTTTTGCGTCCTTGTAGTCGTTTTTCGACCAGAAAAACAGATTGTCATTGTAAGATTGTACACAGTAGAAGGAATCACATACAATAAGAGTTGTCTCATCCTGAGAAGCAAACTCAAGTGCAAGTAGCAATGCATGCAGCTCGGCCAATTGTGCGGTACTATCTCCAAGTGTGCGAGTATGCACTGCAGAGGATTTGAACGTTCCATTTACAAAGGAACCCGCCACAATAGCACATGCAGCTGAATAAGCGTGCTTGGACCCAGTGGCCGGTTGCGCCGAACCATCGGTGTAGATCACACATTTGTAATCCTCAAGCGGTAGTAAAAACAAAGGAGGAGGATGAACGAATTCATACTGCAAAAACTCCTGAGTCTGAAGAGAAGAATCAAAAACAAAAGTGACGTCCGAAGACGTCAAAGATGTAGCCCATTGTATCCAACGGGGATGCATTGCTTTTGAGTTCGGTACACTTGCCTTTGTTACTGCCTCCAGGGCAGGACAGGGTGTTACCACCAGAATCCGCTTACCCTGTGCCAGTGCGCGTTCTTTTAGAATCGCCATTTGCACTGCAGTCAGAACTTTTTCAACAGATGTAAAGCGCAATTCAGCGGAAGTGTACAGATGTGACTTGTATGCGATAGGTACTGTATCACCTTCATTAAAGGTTAAATAGGTGAATCCCACCGCCCCCGGAATTATTCTAATCACCAGGTTTGTGTGGTTATCACGAGTCAAAAGATATTTAGACTCCAATAGGTCTGTCTGCAAAGACTGCAAAATTGAGGTATGCTCAGGCAGCCAGCAAGACCTTGAATAAGTAGGTTGTATCAAAGCATACAAAGGCTTGATACGCTGGGCATATTCGGGAATGTAAGTACGCCCGAAGTTCAAGAAACCCAGCAAAGACTGAAGTTTCTTCAGAGTATTTGGGGGCACAAATGTGCACATTTTTCCAAGAAATGGGGGCTAAGCCCTTACCTTCGTTATTGAGCTCATAGCCCAAGAACAGAACGGTAAATTCAGCAATGTGTGACTTAGCAAAGTTAAATTTGTAACCCTGCTCCGCAAATTCAAGAATAATGCGGTCCACACGGGACAGATGCTGATATAACTCGTCGTCTGTCAGATAGATGTCATCAACGTACGAACATGCGTCTTGATCAATGTCATTTAACAAAGAAACAACACGGGCGGCGAATATACCCGGACTATTTTTATAGCCCATGGGTAATCGCCGGAACTGGAATAATTTACCACCGGATGTGAATGCGGTCCATTGACCACTCTCCGGGGCTAGGTTGTGCGTGTAGAAACCGTTTGAAAGGTCAAGTGTCGTTTTGTATTTTTTACGAACAAGACTGTCTACCAGCGCAGAACTGTGTGTATTTTGCACCGCAAAGTTCCGACAATGAGTATTTAAATGCCGGTAATCCAAAACTAAGCGGTACGATCCATCGGGTTTAGAAACCACGAAAAGGGGATTGTTCATAGGTGATACGCATGGTTCAATTACTCCCTGATATTCCAACTGTGTCAGAATTTCGGAGACGGGGCTTTTTGCCTGCCGTTTGATGGGATATTGGGGTTGTGGCTGCGGTAGTGACCGCAAAGGTATTGCATGAGGAGGTGATTCTTCATCCCATCCCACATGGTTGCGGTATAACGCTGGTGCCAGGTACACAGCCCACTCAGCTGCAAGTGCTTCAGCTTTGTCTTTTGGGACATGCTTTGAAAAGCTTGGAAGGATTACCTCCTCTCCTTTATGTGCAGCTAAAACGAATGGGGGTGGCCAATCCACCTCTGCTAACAAAATGTCATATGAAGAGGTTAGATTTTCCCAAAAATCCCTTTTATTTCACGCGGTATGTCACCTTCAATTTGTATAACTATATTATATAGTCTGTCAGGGGGTGCCACTCTCGTGTCAGCTGTCTCTACAGTAACGAATGTTTCAGTTGCTGTCGCCTCCATATGAGGACGTAGCGCCTCCCGCACTATGGTAACTTCCGCGGCGCTGTCTAGGAGGGTCACTGCCCACGTCCAATTCTGGAGTCTCGTTCTCACGGTCTGAGGCATATTTCGCTGTGACAGCGGCAACCTTTTTCTTCTGAAATTGCGGTCGAGGAAGATGAAAATCTTCTGCTTTCCCTCTGACTTGTTGTCGAGGTTGGTCTCGCTCCTGGGGAGCCTCTCGGCCCCTTCCTCTATCTTGCCGTCCTCCTCCACCAGCCTGTGACGACGTCTGGGCCTGTGAAGAACGAGGAGAACGCGTATCAGAGCTCTGAAACCTTTCTGGTGATTTAATCCTTGACCTATCACGTAAATCATAAGTACGTTCAGAAGAAACCGAAACTGGGGAAGCGCCTCTCGACCCCGGCTTCTTTTGTTGCTTACCCTGTTTTTTCTGTCTCCAACTCTTTTTAGTGAAGACTGGTTTATCATCTTTCTCAGATGCACTTTTTGTTTGTATAACTTGTGTTTGCGATTGAGTTTGCATTTTTACAAAAGGCTTGTTGCCTAGGCTATTTCTTCCAATTGTTTTATAAGCCCGGGCAATAATTTTCGGTAATTCGCGAGGCCTGTCCAACTCTGGGACCAAAGCCAAAGCATTCGCTACTTGAAAGTTCATAGCATCGCCCTTGACATTTCCAAGGATCAGCTCAGCTACTACATCAAACACTCCCACTAGTCTCATCCCTAATTCCACAGCCGCTTCAGGGCCATGTTCATCCTGTACTTTTTAATTACAGAGGGTAGAACCGTCATGGAAGGAGTTCCAAAACATTTTGAATAAACTGCTGCGAATACCTTACCCCAGTTTTCACATGATGTCAAATCGGGGATTATGTCTTTTGGCAAACTTATCGTGAGGATGCGGTGTTTATCTACTGGGGATGTATGTGGAAACACCGCTTCTATCTGATCGAACTTTTCAGCAAGCCAGTAAGGATAGTCATCCTTATTTTGTGGACGTTTGCCCATCACAGAATTTACCATGACAGGACTTATAGTCACTCCAGCTGCAATAGCTGGTTGGCCTGCGACTACAGGAGCAGCTCCATGGAGGCTACCTGTAACGTATGTCACCAAGGCTCGATGCACTCGCACCAATTCGGTATGCATAGTGCGCAGTTCCGCAAGCGGTAATGCCAGATAATTTGGATGCGGGGTATACCCGGCCAATACAGGCCAAGTGGCCCCCTGAATTGATAAGGGGCCTAAACGAACTGCGGTAGTTGGTTGTGGTAGGGCGCCATTGAACCAAACACGGTGCTGCCAAGCCGTGAGAGGCACTTCAAGAGCAGTATAGGGTCGATAGGCAGCAGGAACAGCGGTGGGCTTATATTCATGAAACAGCTTATCACCTGCATCCACCGCTTCAAAAGTGATCCAAGTGTAAAACACTTCAAAGTGATAAGCCGGATCGGCTTGAACCACAAAGACCAACTCGACCCCAGTATCGGGCACTCCATACACAGCTAAGTGGTCTCGGAGTGCTCCTCGACTATGTGCAGCTATCGCCACACCAGCCATGACTAAACAATTATATTCGACAACCTAACAGGGAGCACAAAAATGGGTCTATTAACTAACCTTTTTAATAATATCAAGCTTGAAAGAACCTATAAAACATTCAATATAGGAGGTATCACCGTCACATACGCCTCCGGAAGCGTACGCGAGGGGTTTGTGGACAAGCACAAGTACTACTCAAGCGTCTCGCAGATAAGCTGCCCCACGGTGGTCGCGCCATGTCATAAGGTTTCTGCACATACACAGAGCTATGCACAGGAAAACGGGACCCCGGAATACAGTGGTTTGCCACCATATACCGTAGCACCCAAAAACCCCAACCCAACTAGCTTAGCATCCCATTAGCACCCAAGTACTAATGTTTGGACAACCCAGAACACGGTATCTTTATCTCAGGACTCACTGAAGCAAGAACACTCTTTCGCCACTCACTCGTACTTGTCCACAAGGTGCGTAGGAAGAGACACTGGATAGGTTAAAATGTTTATTCCAACTTACGTGCTCTAATGTACAGTACACGTGTCAGTACTAATAGCATAATGCATATTACTAATATAAGCAGCATGGTTACAATTCCATAGAATACAAACGGGGAAAGCATCTCAGAGCTCAGTGGATAAACGTATAAATAACATTACCACCCTCCCCTTGCAGTAAGATAGTTTATTATAAAATAGAAGACCTCTGGGCTTTGACTAGCGAACCCCCATACCTCAGTCTCTAGATGCAGAATTACATCAGCAGGACATCATAGCTCTTCTCACTGAAAAGGATTTCTCCAAGTGTGTTAAGCGCTAGTACACCACAGTATTAAAAGCATACCAAATTCTTCATGGCAATTGCACATAATGTTATGTCTGGGTGCGCGAGACTGGCCATATCAGGAAGAACCGAAATACATTGTTATGCGACCTTGTACATGTTTGTGCAGACTGAGCCCAAAAAGGTGAACAACAGAAAATGCAGACAGTGCAAAAGAACTTGGCACGAGCAAAGGGCGAGGAAGGCCCGGCTCAGTGTAACGTGCGCAAAGAAAAGCAGCATGGCAGCCAGGCCTAGGCCAACATAACAAGGCAGGTAACAATCCACAAGACAATGTCACTGACCATGTCATGAGTGATGTAATATGTGACGTCATCAGCAGTGCATTGCGGGAGTGCGAGTTATAGTTAGCTGAACTAACTATAACGGGGAATTTCACGGGTTTTGTACGAGTGCAATGTCCAACTAACTATAACTGTCCCTAAAACCTATGGTTTTTTCAGTGAATTTGTAAGGTTTTTTAAATGCTAATTTCTAACTATAACGTGCCTGAAACCTATGGTTTTTCAGTGAATTTCAAAGGTTTTTTAAATGCTAATTCCTAACTATAACATGTCTGAAACCTATGGGTTTTTTCAGTGAATTTCAAAGGTTTTGTAAATGACAATTTTCTAATGTATTAATTGTTATATTTATTTTTTTGCTACTGATTTACTACATTTTTTAAACTATTTATTTTTAGATATTTTATTTTTTAAATTACATTGTAATTACATTATACATTACATTACAAAATATACTTTCTCAGAATGAATTACTTTAGTTTAAATACTTTGCAAATAGGCAATAGACTTTTAAGTACAGTAGTTACAGTTGTTGCAATGGGCAACACAATTTCAAACACAATGCAACATTGAGCTCAATGTGAATTTCTAGTTAAATGCAATTAGTTACTTTATTGATTACTTTTTTAACCACAGGACTGGATCCTAGATTCAGTCCTGGGACATCTCCTGTAAACAGTTGAGTAAAAGTGTTTTGGTTACAGTAGTGATTTTTAAGGAATATTATTGTATTTTAAAAGTTGACACTTCGAAACTTTTTCACATAGAATCACCAATGTTATCCTATGGGAGGAAATTCACTTAGCAGGTAAGTAGTGTTATCGTTACTTTTTCTTACTCAGTGGTGGATCCTGGATCCAGCACTGGTGCATCTCCTGTAAACAGTTGAAAGAATGCGTTTAAGTCATACAGGCGATTTTTAAGGAATATTTGTAGTTTGTGAAAATCGACACTTTGAAACTTTTCTGCTGAAAACCAGACAATGGATTCCTATGGAAGGAAATACAAGTACGATTAGAATTACTTTTCAGGGTCAGTGCTGGGCTAAAAGATGCAGCACTGGGTTCTCTCCTGATAACAGGTGAGTAAATCGGAATTCGTAGTTCGGCTGATTTTAGAGGAATATTATAAAGTTCCAAAACTCCACACTATTAGAATTTCCAAGTGAAACCAGTCAATGTTAGCCTATGGAAGGAAATTCAAGTTACTGGTAAGTACGGTTAGAATTACTTTTCAGGATCAGTACTGGGCTCAAAGATGCAGCACTGAGGTCTCTCCTGATAACAGGTGAGTAAATCGGAATTCGTAGTTCTGCTGATTTTAGAGGAATATTTGTATGTTTCAAAAATCGACAGAAACTTTTTCAGCAAAAAGCAGGCAATGATATCCTATGGAAGGAAATTCAAGTTACTGGTAAGTACGGTTAAAATTACTTTTCAGGATCAGTACTGGGCTCAAAGATGCAGCACTGAGGTCTCTCCTGATAACAGGTGAGTAAATCGGAATTCGTAGTTCGGCTGATTTTAGAGGAATATTATAAAGTTCCAAAACTCCACACTATTAGAATTTCCAAGTGAAACCAGTCAATGTTAGCCTATGGAAGGAAATTCAAGTTACTGGTAAGTACGGTTAGAATTACTTTTCAGGATCAGTACTGGGCTCAAAGATGCAGCACTGAGGTCTCTCCTGATAACAGGTGAGTAAATCGGAATTCGTAGTTCTGCTGATTTTATAGGAATATTTGTATGTTTCAAAAATCGACAAACTTTTTCAGCAAAAAGCAGGCAATGATATCCTATGGAAGGAAATTCAAGTTACTGGTAAGTACGGTTAAAATTACTTTTCAGGATCAGTACTGGGCTCAAAGATGCAGCACTGAGGTCTCTCCTGATAACAGGTGAGTAAATCGGAATTCGTAGTTCGGCTGATTTTAGAGGAATATTATAAAGTTTCAAAACTCCACACTTAGAAGAATTTCCAAGTGAAACCAGTCAATGTTAGCCTATGGAAGGAAATTCAAGTTACTGGTAAGTACGCTTAAAATTACTTTTTAGGATCAGTACTGGGCTCAAAGATGCAGCACTGAGCTCTCTCCTGATAACAGGTGAGTAAATCGGAATTCGTAGTTCGGCTCATTTTAGAGGAATATTTGCACAATGGTGAAGGAAGGGGGTGGGGCCTGAGGTGACATGTCTGCAAACACGCCCTGTGGCGCGTTTTAAGTTGGAGAATTAATTCCTCCTCAATCCCGAGGGTCCCTAGGGGCCAACTAGCCCACCCTGTACCTCCAGTATCGCCAGGAGCTGCGTTGCAGAGAGGTGTTCAGAGGCCACGCCCTTTACACCTCTCTGCAACGCAGCTCTGTGGCGCTTCTGAACGTACCTGGTGGGCTAGTTGGCCCTCAGGGACCCTCAGGATTGAAGGGATTTAATTCCCCATCTTAAAACGCGCCACGGGCCTGTTTGCACACATGTCACCTAAAGCCCCGCCCTCCCTTCACCACTGTGCAAACGCGCCCGTGGCGCGTTTTAAGTTGGGGGATTAAGTCCCTTGAATCCTGAGGGTCCCTGGAGTCCAACTAGCCCACCATGTACCTCCAAAAGCGCTACAGAGCTGCGTTGCAGAGAGGTGCAAAAGGGGCGTGGCCTCTGTACACCTCCCTGCAACGCAGCCCCTGGCTCATACTGGAGGTTCCTGGTGGGCTAGTTGGCCCCAGGGACCCCCAGTATTCAAGGGAATTACTTCCCTTCTTAAAACGCGCCAGGGGGCACGCTTGCAGACTGCTGCAGGGAGGGGGAGCCTCCGGCACGATGCCGTCTTTTTTTTTTTTTAATGGGAGGGGGCTGCGTGGCCCCCTTCCTCGGCCACTTTGGCCCCGGGGACCCCATCCCCGAAGCCTGAGGATTTTCTTTTTTTTTTTAAATAAAAACGGGAAGGGGGCCGCGTGGCCCCCTTTCCTGGGCCTCTATTGGCCCCGGGACCCCATCCCCGGGGCATGCCCTCTTTTTTTTTTTATTAAAATATTTGGAGGGGGGCTGCGTGGCCCCCCTCCTCAGGCCATTTAAGGCCCCGGGGACCCCATCTCCCAAGGCCGGCCTTTACGTTGTTTTTTCTTTTTTTTACATTTAATTTGTAGAGGAGGTGGGCCGCGTGGCCCCCCCTCCTGGGCCACTACTAGCCCCGGGACCCCATCCCCCGGGCTGGCCCTCTCGTTGGGGACCGTGGGAGGGTCCCCAATCCCCCACGGTCCCGCCGGCTCCCTGCGTCCTTCGGGAGCCGGCATTGCTTTTCCACATGGGGATCTGCTAAGATGCAGCTCCCCGTGTGGAAAAGCAATCGGCTTTGGTTTCTGGAAGAGAGAGCAGGTTTCCTGCTCTCTCTTCCAAAACCAAAGCAGTTTGCTATGACAGGACGGGAGCCGCGAGGCTCCCGTCCCTGTCATAGCAAACAACAGTGTCCCGGGGTGGGCACCCCAGGACACTGCAGGAGCCGGCCCTGGGGGTGGTGGTCCCCAGGGCCATCAAGGGCTCCAGGAGGGGGCCGCGCGGCCCCTCCCAACCAATGCACAGCCCCGGGAGGTGGTGGTCCCTGGGCTCGGGGTCCTTAACGGACCCCTAATTTACATGTTAGAGCCCCGGGAGGTGGCGGTCCTCGGGCGTGTGGAGGGCTCGAGCCCCCCACACATTAGTTTATTTTTAAAAAAGAAGCCCGGGGTTGGCGGTCTCGGGTTGCGGGAGGGCCGAGAGCCCTCCCGCACCATTATTTTTTTAAAGCCCCGGGGGGTGGCGGTCCCCGGGGCTAAGGCCCCCCACACATAAATATAAAAAACCCTGCATGCCCCCGGGACTTGGGCCACCCGGGGGCCAAATAGCATCGAAGGCGCGGGAGACCGCGCTCGATTTTTTTATCGGCTAGATCCGCGCACCCAGCGCGTTTTTGCTGATTTTTTTTTACAAATATTTTTTTTTTTGCCCTGAGCAGGCCTAGGGGGTCAGGGTGTTTCTACCCTGCCCCCTTTTTGCGTTTTTTGCGTCTGTTTTCTCTTTTCTTGTGCTTCGGTTCTACCGAGGCTTAAGATGGCTGCCAACACGTCCTGGTTTGGAGTGTTGACAGCCAATTAGCATACAGCTGGTCATCGGAAGGGTGCGCGGATCCTCCGCGGCCATAGATATATATGTGATTTTACTTTTGATTTTCTCAGGAACTACTGAACGGATTTACACCATTTAACAAAAAGGGTTCTTTCTGAACCAAGAACTACCTCTTTGCCAAATTTGGTGTAATTCCGTTCAGCAGTTAGTGCTGTAGCCGTGGCTAAAGTTTCCTATGGGAAAATGAATGGGGAAAACATGTTTTGGGACCCCCCTTTTTTCTCGGCCCCCGCTTGACGAATCACCCCAAGACTTTCAGGATAGGAGCGGACCGGAGCGGGCCACAAAGTTTGAAAATTTCGCGAAGATTCGTCAACCGACGCAAGAGTTATTTCAAATAGAATGTTGCGGATTTCCTATGGAAAATAGGTCCTAACTATAACTATCTATTGGCGACCGCCAGTAGATAATATATATATATATATTCACTGAAAAAACCATAGGTTTCAGGGGCGTTATAGTTAGTTGGACATTTCCATCGTACAAAACCATAGAAATTCTCCCGTTATAGTTAGTTCAGCTAACTGTAACTTGCGCGCCCACAATGCACTGCTGATGACGTCACATATTACATCACTCATGACATGGTCAGTGACATCACTCATCACATCACTGATGACATCTCAAATGACATCACTGATGACATCACTGATGGATGACATCATCCTTGTGATAGAGTGGCAGACCTCCTCTCACCCTAATATAACCTTTGATACACACACTCAAAAATACAAACTAACATTTTCAAAACAATGGACATACCAATACCAGTTACAACACACCTATTCAGTAATTCCAAGATCTACACACACATCCACTCATTCACCAACAGTCCCTATACAGTCACTCATCCATGTACTCACTCATCATATGTACTCATACACCTATACATCCTGTTACACACCGCCACTCATCCATAAAGTTACTCACACACATAGTCACACATGCAAACAAAGTATCAAACATCCATTTACTTGCATATACAGTTATACACACACACTACCACACTTACTTCTACAGAAACTTACACATACTTACTCTCTTAAACAATCACTTATAGAAACACCTACTTATTTGTACAGGAACTCTTCCAATCTCTCACTCATACTCACTTATATACACCAATACTCACATATACTAGTTTAAAACATATGTAGTTACTCATAAAGACACTATTGAGACAGTCATTCACTCACTAACACACCCATACACATACTCATCCACCTATACAGTCCTGCACACATGCTGTCTTCAACACATACAAACAGTGAGTCACTCATTCATGCATCTATGCACTAAGTAATACCCCCCACCGAACCATACAGATACTCAGACATTCATACTGATACTCAAAAAACCAACTAATAACCCATATAGACACTCATGTAGCTACTCACCAACACATGCAGCCACTTATACACAAAGTGAGAGACTCATACAGATATTTTCATATTTAAACATTTCTCACTAACCCATGTATTCACTAAGATACACTCAGTCAGTTATACAATCAATTTTCCCCAAAGAAATCATCCATTTAGACACTTATATACCCATTTCTCTTCCAGGGGATCCTCATCAATAGTCATAAGCACTGAATATTCCCGCCCACGTGCGGGGACCCCGGAAATATAAAAATTATATATGGAAATCACATATATACAGCTCTACATATATGCATATACATATATCATTTTTTATCATACCAATGCAGCTCTCAATAGGAGGCTAAACAATGTAATTACACACATAAAA
This sequence comes from Calotriton arnoldi, assembly GCA_963921515.1. NCBI lineage: Eukaryota > Metazoa > Chordata > Amphibia > Caudata > Salamandridae > Calotriton > Calotriton arnoldi. The sequence goes on along the minus strand of CAWUFW010001956.1, from coordinate 2,015,443 downwards.
AACTACATTTGCCAATATATAAAAACACCAGAGGACAATTAGTACTTGAACTCTGTTTTTTAATGAGCAAAATACTCATAAAGAGTAAAAACTGCAAAATAAGTAGACATTGTTAGCTTACAGGCTGCATTGTAAACCAATAGCATAGAAAATGAAAACATTTTCAACAAAAACTGGCACCGTGCCTTTAAGGCAGCCATGACCCCTAGCTTCCCATCATGCCTCAGGGGGTGACAGTTAGGTCAGTTGTTCTTTCCGGCTCCTTCAGTCAGGACCCTGGATTTTCAGCTCTTGTTTTTTTGACTTTCTGTCAAAAAATATCTGTATAAATCTAGTTTTTTCTACTTTCACTCGACGTCTTTGGTCCTAGAGTGCAAGTAACACCTTTTTGTGTTACAGAAAAGGTTTATTTTTGGATAAAATGCCTTCTTTATTCGATCCTTGCCCGTCCTGTGGCAAGAAGAAGGCCAGAACAGATACACATCCTGTGTGTATTCTCTGCCTCCCCGAGTCCCACTCTTCTGACAACTGCCAGCATTGTAAGAAGTTATCAAGAAGGATTATCAAGGAGAGGGACAGGATTCGTCTCTTATGGCCTCTCTGAAAGAGGTAGGTCTCCTGTGAGGCAGAAGAAGAGGAGAACTCGGTCGACGTCGAGAGGAAAAGTCCCGACCTGTTCTCCGTCGGCGCCGGTATCGACGTCGAAGAAATCGGCGACGAAGAAATCGGCGTTGAAGACTTCGGTGATGCCGGCGCATCATCATTCGACTACGAAATCTTCGTCGACGACGGTACCAGGTCCTCCGCTGACATCAACCAGGCGGCGCTCAACGCCGAGAGACAGGTCTCCGTCGGCGCCGGTTGGGCGTTCGACGCCGAGGCAGACCGCTCCGTCGCCGCAGGCGCGATCGACGCCGAGGCAGACCGCTCCGTCGTCGCAGGCGCGATCGACGCCGAGGCAGACCGCTCCGCTCGCCGCAGGCGCGATCGACGCCGAGGCACAGCGCTCCGTCGTCTCCTCATCAACGGCGATCGACGTCGAGGCGCATCTCTCCGTCGTCGCCTCCTCATCGGCGATCGACGTCGAGGCACAGATCTCCGCCGGGATCAAGGCAACGATCTTCGGCGTCGAGACACAGGACACCTCCTTCGGCGTCGAAGCAGACTCCAATGTCGATCCATCATTCCACGCCGTCGAGACGGATGACTCCGCCGAGTGGATCTTCGGCGTCGAGACCAAGACCTCCGTCGCCGGCAGTCCAACGCCGGTCGACGTCGAGACAGCAATCTCCTGAGAGGGTGCAGGGAATGTCGAAGCATGACACTGCACCAGTGTTGGAGAGACGTTCGTCGCCGAGAAGTCCACTTTCTAAGAGAAGAAAGTCAACGCCGAGACATACGTCTCCGTTGAGAGGGCAGTCGACGCACAGACGCTCCAGATCAATGTCAAAGCGCCCTTCTGGAGACGCCTCACCTCCAGTGAGCCTGTCTTCGCCACCTTCAGGTTCGCCCAGTTCTCACCGAGGGTCAACGTCCAGATCCCCGGAGGTGGTTATCTCGACGTCCAGCAGTCCAGTGTCAGGGGGTCACCAAGATTCCCCAACAAGGCATGAAGAGCTGAGCTTCACGCCTCCTGCTCAGTCTCCTAAGGAAAGAGAGAGCCGCAGATCGCCTTCCATCCATTTATCGCCACGATGGCACAGGCCTCTACATCACTGGGCTACGAACAGGAATTACTCGAGCCCTCAGAACAGATCCCCGTTGGCTCGTTTAACTCAGAATAAAGAGCGATCTCCTTCAAGAACAAGAGCTCGCAGCCGCACCCCTGTGCACTCACACAGGAGGAGGTCTAGATCAAGAAGCAGGAGGAGAGCACACAGATCGCCTACTCCGTCCTCTTCTTCCACTCATACATCCCATAGAGACTATTCGCCTACTTTGACGAACAGTCCACCGTCGAGGGTCTCTCCGGTGGACGACATCTACACTTTTCAGGACATTCTTGGCAGAGGAGCTGTAAAGCTGGGTATCCCTATGCCAACTCGTCAAAGCAAGTCCTCTGTGATTTTTGAGACTCTACACCAAAGAGCAGCAGCTAAACCTCTGCTTCCCTTGGTACCAGGCATCATAGAGCCAGTGATGGATATCTTTCTCACGCCAGCGAGTGTTAAGACCGCTCCAGCGAGGATCTTAAAAAGTACCGTTCACCAGAGGACGACCCGCTCTTCCTCAGGGCTGATCCTCCTCCGGATTCAGTCGTAATTGCTGCGGCAAAGAAGACCCATGCGGTGGCATCCTCCTCCACTGTCCCACCAGACAAGGAGAGCAAGATGCAGGATTCCTGGGGAAAGAAGGATTGTGGCACTTCGGCCTCCATGTTGAAGGTCTCCAATGCAGCGGCACTCCTGGGCCGCTACGACAGATCTCTGTGGGACTCACTACAGAGATTCACTGAAAAGTTGCCGCAGGAAGACCGTAAAGATTTTGAAGAAATCTTAACAGAGGGCAGTCAGGTGTCTAACCAGGTCATCAGTGCTGCGGCGGATGGAGCTACCCTTTCGGCACATGCTTATGCTCATGGGGTATGCGCAAGAAGAACATCATGGCTACGTCTTACAGCACTCAAGCCAGAAGCGCAGTCACGCATCCTCAATCTTCCGTTCTCTGGTTCCTCTTTGTTCGGGACTCACACGGATGAAGAGATGACACGGATGAAAACGGAACTGGACATGCTTAAATCGGTGGGCCTGGAGAAAAGAAAGGAATTCCGTAAGAGATTCCATCCTTACAATAGACGATCCTCCCAACAGAGGGTTCAAACCCCTCATTGGCAGAAAAATCAGGATCAGCAAGGCCAGCAAAAAACGCAGTATCGGGTCAGACGCTCCTCCAGAGGAGGAAGAAACCAGCATCAAGGCAACAATTCCGCCAAGACGCAGTCAAAACAATGAGCACTCACTTCCCCTGTCGCCGTTCACCACTCCAGTGGGGAAGTATCGCAAATCATCTCGAAGAGTGGCGAGCTATCACAAAGGATCGGTGGGTGCTAGCCACGTTGCAGAATGGGTACTCTCACGTTTTCAACATCGCCCACCATCAATCCCTCCAGTTCCTCCGTCGTGTCACCAGTTAAAACTCTTGCAGAAAGAGGTTGCCACCCTTCTCAGAAAGTCAGCCATCGAGAGGGTGCCAGTATCTCAAAGAGGGAAAGGGGTTTACTCAAGATATTTTTGGTAAAGAAAAAAGGCCAAAAGCAGAGTACAGACCCATTCTGGACTTGCGGTCACTCAACCTATCCATCAAAAAGGAAAAGTTTTGCATGTTGGCTCTCCATCAAATATATCCACATCTCAGGCAGGGGGATTGGATGTGTTCGCTGGATCTGCAAGATGCATACTTTCACGTCCCGATCAATCAGTATCACAGACAGTACCTGCGATTCCTAGTGGGATCCGCTCATTACCAGTTCAAGGTTCTACCCTTCGGGTTGAAGTCAGCCCCCAGAGTGTTCACGAAGTGCATGGCGGTGGTGGCAGCCGCACTGCGCCGCAGGGGCGTCTTCGTATACCCGTACTTGGACGACTGGCTGTTGAAAGGTCCTTCCCCAGACAGTGTGAGGAGTCATTTCTTGAGCTGTCTCGAGCTGTGTCACCGACTGGGCCTGCATGTGAATTTCGTCAAATCAACTTCACAGCCAACACAGAAAATACATTTCTTAGGAGCTCTGCTAGACTCCACGGTAGGAAAAGTGTTTCCTTCGGAGGAGAGACAGTGTTCCCTCATACAGAAATGCCAGCTGGTTCTGCGCAACAGAAAACTGCCTGTGCGTCGGATTGCCTCCCTGCTAGGGTCGATGGCATCCTGCATCTTCCTGGTTCCCAATGCCAGACTACGAATGCGTCCTCTTCAGCAGGATCTGGAGGACAAGTGGGACCAGCAGACCGCTCATTGGGACGAAAAAATAAGTCCATCAAACGCGGCTCGAGCTTCCATACCTTGGTGGATGAGAAAACGGAATATGCAAGTCGGAGTTCCTTTCCATCAACCTCCGCCTGCTCAGACACTGAGGGGTTTGTTAAAGCGCGACTACTCACCCGTAAGGGTCTCAAGGCGCTAGGGATGGGGGGAGGGGTGCAGGTTCCATCCATCAAGGAGGGGGTCTGTCGAAGAGCCAGGTTTTGAGGTTTCTTGCGAAGATGGGGAGTGATGTTGTCTGTCTGAGTTGGAGCGGAAGGGCGTTCCATGCTTTGGCCGCGAGGAAGGAGAAGGAGCGGCCTCCCGATCTGGTCTTTCTGGTGCGGGGGACCACGGCGTAGGAGAGCTGGGCTGATCGTAGGGTCCTTTGGGGTGCGTGGAATTTGAGTCGGCTGTTCAGGTATGCTGGTCCGGTGCCGTGGAGGGCCTTGTGTGCGTGGGTGAGCATCTTGAAGGTGATTCTCGCCTTGACAGGGAGCCAGTGGAGTGTGCGCAGGTGCTGGGAGATGTGGCAGTGTTTTGGCAGGTTGAGGACCAGTCTTGCGGCGGCGTTCTGGATGTTCTGTAGCTTGCTGGTGAGGTTTTTGTTTATTCCGGCGTAGAGTGCGTTGCCGTAGTCGAGTCTGCTGGTGACCAGGGCGTGAGTGACGGTCTTTCGGTGTTCGAGGGGGATCCATTTGAAGGTCTTACGAAGGAGGCGGAGGGTGTGGAAGCAGGAAGACGAGACAGAGTTGATCTGGCGGTCCATTTTGAGCTCGGAGTCCAGGATGATTCCCAGGTTGCGTGCGTGGTCCGTGGGGGTTGGCGGGTTTCCGAGGGCGGGGGGCCACCAGGTGTCGCTCCAGGCATCGGGGTTTGGGCCCATGATGAGTACTTCTGTTTTGTTGGTGCTTAGTTGTAGGCAGCTGTTTTTCATCCATTTGGCGACGGCTTCCATGCCTTCTCGAAAGTTGCGTCTGGCGGTGTTGGGCTCGTTGGATAGGGAGAGGATGAGCTGGGTGTCGTCTGCGTATGACACGATGTTGAGTCCGTAGGTTCTGACGATGGGGGCGAGTGGAGCCATGTAGATGTTAAAGAGCGTCGGGCTGAGGGAGGAGCCCTGGGGGACTCCGCAGGTGGTAGGTGTGGGGTCCGAGAGGAAAGGGGAGTCTGACCCGCTGCGTCCTGCCGGAGAGGAAGGAGCGGATCCAGTCGAGGGCCTTGTCCTGGATTCCTGCGTCGTAGAGTCTGCGTATTAGGGTGCGGTGGGAGACTGTGTCGAACGCCGCTGATAGGCTCGAGGAGGATGAGGGCTACTGTTTCTCCTTTGTCCAGTAGGGTGCGGATGTCGTCTGTTGCGGCGAGGAGGGCGGTTTCCGTACTGTGGTTTTTTCTGAAGCCGGATTGGGAGGAGTCGAGGATGTTGTGTTCTTCAATGAATGTGGCGAGCTGGCTGTTGATGGCTTTCTCGATGACTTTCGCTGGGAACGGGAGCAGGGAGATGGGTCTGTAGTTTTTGAGGTCGGTGGGGTCCGCTGAGGGTTTCTTTAGGAGGGGGTTGACCTCGGCGTGTTTCCAGTCGTCGGGGAACGAGGCGGTCGCCAGGGAGCGGTTGATGGTGTGACGGAGCATGGGTGCGATGGTGTCGGCGGCTCTGTTGAAGATGTGGTGGGGGCAGGGGTTCGTGGGGGCCCCTGAGTGGATTGACTTCATTGTCTTCAGTGTGTCTTCGGTGGTGAGGGCTGTCCAGTCGTCAATCGCTGGTTTCCGGGTGTCGGGGGTGGTTGGTGAGGGTTCAGTGTGTTGGTTGTCTTCGTCGAAGTTGTCGTAGATGCTCTTGATTTTGTGGTGGAAAAAGGTGCTGAGTTTGTCGCAGAGGTCTTGTGAGGGAGGGATGTCGGTAGACTCGCTAGTGGGTTGGGCGAACTCCTTGATGATGCTGAAGAGTTCCTTGCTGTTGTGCGCGTGGGTGGAGATTCTGTCTTCAATCGCTTTTTCCTCGTTTCTCTGATGAGTTGATGGTGGGCGTTGGTGGTGGCTCTGAAGTTGTCGTGGGCTTCTGTGGATTTGGTGTTCCTCAAGGCCTTTTCGAGGCGGCGGCATGTGCTTCTGGACTCACGAAGTTCGGTGGTAAACCATCTGGCTTTCTTGGCGCGGGTATTGTTGTTTTTCTTGAGGGGGCTATGGTGTTGGTGCTGTCCGAGATCCATCTATGCAGGGTTCGGGCTGCGGTGTTGGGGTCGTCGTTTTCCGCGATGGTTGGGGTGGAGTTGTTGAGTGAGGAGGTGAGCTGGTCGTCGGTGATTTTGGTCCAGTTTCTTCGTGGAAGCAGGTGCTGGTGTCTGTGGATGGTGGGTGTTATGAAGGTGAAGTGGACGCAACGATGGTCGGTCCATGGGAGTTCGGTGGTGTGGCTGAAGGTGATGGAGTTTCCTGTAGTGAAGAGGGGGTCGAGGGTGTGTCCTGCTGAGTGCGTGGGCTCGGTCACGATCTGGCGCAGTCCAATGTTGTGGAGGTTGTCCAGGAGGGATGTGGTGTTGGGGTCCAGTTGGTTGTCGAGGTGGAAGTTGAGGTCTCCCAGCAGGGTGTAGTTGGTGGATGCGATGGCCTGCGGGGAGATAATGTCCGTGATGGAGTTGGCGAAGGGTCCGCGGGGTCCAGGGGGTCGGTAGATGAGGGTTCCTCGGAGGGTGGCGGTGGGGCTGGCCAGTATCTTGAAGTGAAGGTGTTCCATCAGTTCTGTGGGCTCGTCAGGGAGTATGCTCAGGCGTAGGCTGGATTTGTGGACGATGGCGATTCCTCCTCCTGGGCGGGTGGGGCGGTCCTTCCTGGAGATCTTGTATCCTTGGGGGATGGCGATGGCGATGTCCGGTCCCGAGGTGGTGTTGGTCCAGGTTTCGGTGAAGAACGCTACGTCCGGGGTGGTGCTGTCGAGGAGGTCCCAGATTTCTGTGGCGTGTTTGAGGAGGGATCGGACGTTGAGGAGGATGCATTGCAGGGTCTTCGGTTCGATTGTGTTCTTGTGGGCGGGTTGTGCTGGATCCGTGTTCTTGGCGGTGCTGCAGGTGTGCCGGCAGCGGTGACAGCTGAAGGGTCCGTGGGAGTCGGCTGGTGATGCTAGCTTGCAGTTGTTGTTGCGGCCTGGGTTGAGTGCGTGGAGTGCTGCTGGGTCGTAGCGTTGGCGGGGCGGAGGTCCAGGGTTCCTGGCGCTGGTCACGGTCGGGTCGTGGACGGGCGCAGACGGGCTTGCCTTTGATGCGTCTTCAGCGCGCCAGCGTCGCGGCCCGCGGCCACTGCGCGGCCGCGCAGTGGCCGCCATTAAGTAGGGGTCGGGGAGGGCTGGACAGCTGGGAGGCGGGAGCGGGGAGGGGAGCTGGATTGGGCCGGTCGCGCTGGGGGCGGGCCGCGGGGCAGCAGCGGCGGGAAAGGTAAAGGGAGGAAATAAGGGATAAAGAAAAAAGGGAAAATAGGCAGAAATAAGGCACAAAAGAGCAGAGATGCAGAAAGGTGAAAGATAAAAGAGGGTAGAAAAACGAGTGAAAACTAGTGAAAGGGCAGAGCGAGAGGAAGGGAAAATGAGCAGAAATAAGGCACAAAAGAGCAGAGATGCAGAAAAGTGCAGACAGGTGAAAGATAAAAGAGGGTAGAAAAACGAGTGAAAACAAGTGAAAGGGCAGAGCGAGAGGAAGGGAAAATGAGCAGAAATAAGGCACAAAAGAGCAGAGATGCAGAAAAGTGCAGAAAGGTGAAAGATAAAAGAGGGTAGAAAAACGAGTGAAAACAAGTGAAAGGGCAGAGCGAGAGGAAGGGAAAATGAGCAGAAATAAGGCACAAAAGAGCAGAGATGCAGAAAAGTGCAGAAAGGTGAAAGATAAAAAAGGGTAGAAAAACGAGTGAAAGAGCAGAGTTAGAGGAAGGAGACAGAGGTCCACTGGACCACCAGGGATGAGGCGCAGGGAAACCTGCGGGTGGAGGAGGGCCTCGATCACCAACACTCGAGAGTGCAGGGGCAGGGGCAGGCCTCACTTAATGGTGGAGCTGCGAGGGTGGGAGAGCAATTTCACTGACAATGATCACGGACGCCTCACTGCAGGGTTGGGGAGCCCACATGGGTTCTCTCCAGACTCAAGGACTGTGGTCTCCAAAAGAGCGATCCTATCACATCAACATGCTAGAGCTGAGAGCAGTTCACCTAGCCCTCAAAGCTTTCCTCCCCTCGATTCAGGCAACCTCAGTGTTAGTACAGACGGACAACACCACCACCATGTACTACCTGAACAAACAGGGGGAACTCGCTCACGCACACTTTCCCTGGAAGCTCAAGCACTCTGGCATTGGCTCCTGGCTCGGAATCTGGCAGTCACAGCAGTCCACCTGCCAGGAGAACAGAACGTGAGAGCGGATGCGCTCAGCCGTCACTTCGAAGACAGAGAAGACTGGGTACTCAACGACGAGGTCGTCGAAGACATCTTCCAGACATGCGGTCGTCCCACCATCGACCTCTTCGCGGACGACGAAAATACCAAATGCCGAGACTTCGCCTCACGGTTCTACCGACCAGGATCGAAAGGGAATGCCCTTTTGATAGACTGGTCAGGGGCATTTGTGTACGCCTTTCCACCCCTTCCGCTGATCCCGAAGGTGGTGACCAAGCTGTCCCATTCGTGCACGAGGATGATACTAATTGCCCCGGACTGGCCGAGACAATGGTGGTACCCGGACCTTCTGCACCTATCAGAGTGTCCTCACAAGAGGCTGCCGTGCAGACCGGACCTGCTGTCCAAGATGAACGGGAGGATTCATCATCCCAACCTTCCCTCACTGAACTTGGCAGCATGGCTCCTGAGGTCCTCCAGTATGGCCACTTAGGACTACCGCAGGACTGCATGTCCATCTTGAAGGAAGCAAGAAGACCGTCCACGAGGCATTCGTATGCATGCAAGTGGAAACGGTTTTACATGTGGTGTATGCAGAACAATTGTAACCCAATCAAAGGTCAGGAAGAGGTCATCCTTCCTTACCTACTTTATCTGGCGAAAGCAGGTTTGAAGTTTTCTTCCATTAAGGTGCATTTAGCAGCTATAACTGCATATAGGCGTTCAGCTTCTCAACCTTCCTTCTTCCAGTTACAGGCTGTTAAGGATTTTTGCAGGGTTTAAAGAAGGTCTATCCTCCGGTACGGCCTCCTTCACCACCCTGGGAGCTTAACCTGGTGCTATCAAAATTGATGGGTCCGCCTTTGAACCCATACACAAAGCAACCTTACAGCATCTTTCTTGGAAGGCGGCTTTCTTGGTAAGCGATCACGTCAGCTCGCAGAGTGAGTGAAATACAGGCTCTCTGCTCTAAAGAACCCTATACAGTCTTCCATCTTAACAGGGTTGTGTTGAGGACGCACCCCTCTTTCCTTCCAAAGGTGGTGTCGGATTTTCATGTGAATCAGACCATCTCTCTACCCACCTTTTTCCCAATCCCTCCACTCCAGCTGAGAGGGCTTTGCATTCTCTGGACCTCAAAAGGGTTTTAAAATTCTATCTGGATCGGTCCAAATCTATAAGAAAATCTGATCAACTATTTGTTAACTATGGGTCGATCAGATCTGGGTTCGCAGCTTCAAAGCGCTCCATCTCCAGATGGATAGTTTCATGTATCAAGCTTGCTTATCAATTAGCGCAGAAGCTCCTGGGGTTTACTCCCAGAGCGCATTCTACTAGAGGAAAGGCAGCTACTACTGCTTTTCTTCAGAATGTGCCCATGTCTGAAATCTGTAAGGCGGCAACTTGGAGGTCCGTCCATACATTTACGAGGCACTACTGTCTGGAATCAGACACCAGAGCAGACACCCAAGTAGGCCAGGCCTCCTTGAGGAATCTGTTCAACAGCTGATTTCGGCTGTTATGTTTTTTGTTGGGTCACTTTACTCTCATTTACCTGCAGGTGGTTGATGGGCTTGCTATTCTATTCAGTGCTTATGACTATTGATGAGGATCCCCTGGAAGAGAAGGATAAGTTACTTACCTGTAATCCTAGTTCTCTTCCAGGGGTATCCTCATCAAAGTCATAAGCAACCCACCCGCCTCCCCAGGTAAATGAGGGATTTCTAAAGTGTTAAAGGATATCTTTGTGCCCTGACCTTCAGGGTTATGCAAAGAACAACTGACCTAACTGTCACCCCTGAGGCATGATGGGAAGCTAGGGGTCATGGCTGCCTTAAAGGCACGGTGCCAGTTTTTGTTGAAAATGTTTTCATTTTCTATGCTATTGGTTTACAATGCAGCCTGTAGGCTAACAATGTCTACTTATTTTGCAGTTTTTACTCTTTATGAGTATTTTGCTCATTAAAAACAGAGTTCAAGTACTAATTGTCCTCTGGTGTTTTTATATATTGGCAAATGTAGTTTTTTATGTGTGTAATTACATTGTTTAGCCTCCTATTGAGAGCTGCATTGGTATGAGAATAAATGATATATGTATATGCATATATGTAGAGCTGTATATATGTGATTTCCATATATAATTTTTATATTTCCGGGGTCCCCGCACGTGGGCGGGAATATTCAGTGCTTATGACTTTGATGAGGATACCCCTGGAAGAGAACTAGGATTACAGGTAAGTAACTTATCCTTATTCTTCCATCGACCTTGGGATATACATATATAAAACATATTTAATTTTCAGAAAAACACACATTCACTGGATGATGTCATCAGTGATGTCATTTGAGATGTCATCAGTGATGTCATGAGTGATGTCACTGACCATGTCATGAGTGATGTAATATGTGACGTCATCAGCAGTGCATTGCTGGCGCACGAGTTATAGTTAGCTGAACTAACTATAACGGGGGAATTTCTATGGTTTTGTACGAGTGAAATGTCCAACTAACTATAACGCCCCTGAAACCTATGGTTTTTTCAGTGAATTTCTAAGGTTTTTAAATGCTAATTTCTAACTATAACGTGCCTGAAACCTATGGTTTTTTCAGTGAATTTCTAAGGTTTTTTAAATGCTAATTTCTAACTATAACGTGCCTGAAACCTATGGTTTTTTCAGTGAATATATATATATTTATTATACTATGTATACATGTGAAAATGTCTCGGTCCCCTGTTTGCCTCGGTGGCACGGAAAAAATAGGTGGAACTGACGTCAGCACGCCGACGAGGTCCTCTTATGGCTCCGATGACGTCATACGGTGTCGCGAGCGGAGCCGTGCTCGTTGACATGGGAGAGCTAGGAAAGAATTTCCGTGGAATGCTGGTGCAGGGGATATTCACCTAAGTGTTCAGGCTAGTCCTTTGGGAGCAACTGTTTATGTTGCCACTCCAGAAACCGAAACCAGTGATCCGAGGGCAGAGGCCCTGCAGATGGCACACGAGGTGGGGTGCCCAGTCGTGTGCACCAGCGGGGCAGCGAAGTGACAAGCACCACAACCCACAAAAAAGGTAACGCGGGAACTGAATAACACAGGATCTTCTCTTTGTATCTGGCAGGAACAACAAAGTTAAAATGCCCTAGTACCAAAATGTAGAATTAGTGCTACAACGGTCTTCAAGAGGACCTGCGATGCCGCTTCTGCCTCCCGTACCCTGGAGGCGGCACATGGGTCACGCGGTACGGTCATACTGCGGTGGGACGCACACTCGTTGACCTCTCATGGCACTGCTCCACACTTCAGGGAGGACGCTTTCCATTAGCTATGTTTTCTGATGACATGTCGCGCCGGCCCCATCCAACAACAGAACTCCTTTAGATCCAAACAGACTCTTCCACTCTCTCACCGGAAGTGAAACCAGGCCACGCGGACACTTTCACAATACAACAGCCGGGAATGCACTTTTCGGTAAAAAAACACATTCCTTCCTCCTAATTAATCAAATAAACGTCTCACTGAAGAACAGGGGCCAGCTTCGATCGGTAAACAGCCGTTACAACGACTTTTTACTCTGCGATACCATTACAACGCATGCATTACCACGCATGCGTTGTACATCACGAAGTCATTACTACGCATTTTTTAGAACGCATGGTCATTTACCACGCATGCCTTTACAACGAATTTTGTTGTAAAGGTATGTATGGTAAATGACCATGCGTTCTAAAAACATGTAGACGATCCATGTCGTTGTAAGGAAACAGAGGCTGTTCCGTTTCCTCACAACGACGTGCACCGCCCCTCAGAGATGACGTGAAGCAGGAACCACGAGGAGAGAGGAACCATGAGGAGTGAGAGGTAAGGGGGATTGGGCATGGGGTGGGGGTTTCTTTTCTAGGGTTTAGGGTAGTGCAGTGGTGTTTGGGTGGTGTAGGGGGTCGTGCTGGGGGTAGTGTTTTAGGGTTTAGGGTAGTGCAGTGGTGTTTGGGTAGTGTAGGGGGTCGTGCTGGGGGTAGTGTTTTAGGGTTTAGGGTAGTGCAGTAGTGTAGGGGGTCGTGCTGGGGGTAGTGTTTTAGGGTTTAGGGTAGTGCAGTGGTGTATGGGTAGTGTAGGGGGTCGTGCTGGGGTAGTGTTTTAGGGTTTAGGGTAGTGCAGTGGTGTTTGTGTAGTGTAGGGGGTCATGCTGGGGGTAGTGTTTTATGGTTTAGGGTAGTGCAGTGGTGTTTGGGTAGTGTAGGGGGTCGTGCTGGGGGTAGATTTAGGGTTTAGGGTAGTGCAGTGGTGTTTGGGTAGTGTAGGGAGTCGTGCTGGGGGTAGTGTTTTAGGGTTTAGGGTAGTGCAGTGGTGTTTGTGTAGTGTAGGGGTTGTGCTGGGGGTAGTGTTTTAGGGTTTATGTTAGTGCAGTGGTGTTTGGGTAGTGTAGGGGTAGTGCTGGGGTAGTGTTTTAGGGTTTAGGGCAGTGCAGTGGTGTTTGTGTAGTGAAGGGGGTCATGCTGTGGGTAGTGTTTTTGGGTTTAGGGTAGTGCAGTCGTGTTTGTGTAGTGTAGGGGGTCGTGTTTTAGGGTATAGGGTAGTGCAGTTGTGTTTGGGTAGTGTACGGGGTCATGCTGGGGTTAGGGTTTTAGGGTTTAGGGTAGTGCAGTGATGTTTGGATAGTGTAGGGGGTTGTGCTGGGGGTAGTGTTTTAGGGTTTAGGGTAGTGCAGTGGTGTTTGTGTAGTGTGGGAGGTCATGCTGGGGGTATATTTAGGGTTTAGTGTAATGCAGTGGTGTTTGGGTAGTGTAGGGAGTCGTGCTGGGGGTAGTGTTTTAGGGTTTAGGGTAGTGCAGTGGTGTTTGGGTAGTGTAGGGAGTCGTGCTGGTGGTAGTGTTTTAGGGTTTAGGGTAGTGCAGTTATGTTTGGGTAGTGTAGGGTGTCATGCTGGGGGTAGTGTTTTCGGGTTTAGGGTAGTGCAGTGGTGTTTGGGTAGTGGAGGGGGTAGTGTTTTAGGGTTTAGGGTAGTGCGCCCAACCAGCCACAATATCCGTGGACAAAGGGGATCCTGACTCTTTGGAACGCTCCGTCAATTGAATAATTTGGGTCAAGGGCCCTACCACGTCCAAGACCTATCAATTCCTTTCTTGGGATCCCTCATATACTTGGAGAAAAAGGTACATAGTTTCTCATCAATTTCAGGCGTGTGTGCCACCTTCCCCTTCAGTGAGGGCCTGGGGCATTCTCCCCTCATCCTATTCCTGACCTACCTTTCAAGGGGTTGATGGATTTTCCCCACCACATACTCTGCCACTTTGGCGTCAGGTGTCTACTCTGCCGACCTAGGATGGTAAATTTGGGTAGGCTCGAACATGTCCGAGTGGACCCCGTCCCCAACCGGGGACTGAGAGGAGTGGGACTCTGGACGCCAGGGACGCCCCGAGTCCTTATCCTCATCGGAGGAGAAATCGTCCTCCGATACACCCTCTCCCTCTAAGGGAAACCCGCCGTCGGGGTCTACAATAGTGGTGACAGTGTCGCAATTTTCTCCGGGCCGCTCCTCCTCCCGGCAGGGTGCATGTTTTAGCATTCGCGCACTCTTGAGGAAGGTCTCCGTAAGTTTATCAAATCCTTCCAAGTGCCCCGCGTTATGCTTAACGGCCCTTTTATTCCCCATCTGGGAGCTACTTGGACCCGCCACCACCAGATCTGGGTCACTGAACACCCCAGGGATGCTTTTCGCCAGCTTATCAACCTGATCCATAAGAGGAGCCAGCGCCCTAGAAATAGCCAGTGAGAGGGCTTGGTCCACTGCTGGAGGGAGAAGTTGGGGGGCCATTCCTCCTCCACTTCCTGGTAGGAGGAGTAAAAATGGTCTTCTGGAGAAGACATGATAGCAGAGGGTGTGAGCACAGAACAAATGCCCTTAAAATCCATAAGACAGCCCCCTCGCCGGTGCTCCAACAGCTGGGCTTTCCCCGAAGCTGTTATAAGAATAGACTGAGGCGCAATACCAATTACCACCACCAGGTGGCGCTGGTCACTAACGTGGCCGCGTGGGGAAATCACCGCGTAGCGGTGTCAAAATTAGGTGAGGGTTGGTCGGGAATCAAGCGGACACTAAAGGAGTGACCGGGTTCCCAAACGCGCGTAAAGACCAGCGGGAGCGCTCGACGGAGCTGCCTCGCTCGGACCAGACGCGCCTGACAGGATCTCACAGCGCGCAGAGCACACAGCGGGAGAAACTGCGAGGGGGAGAACGCGCTCGGGCAAGAGCCTGCTGCGCAGGGAATATGAAACAATACCAAGGCAATAATGCTAATAATGTGCACAAGAAACAGCTATACAAACAGCAACAACGTCAGATTAAGCCAAGAATGTAAGGAATGCACTTAACTGACGAGCAGTGAAGAAAGAGGAAGCGGAAGGGACGTCACGATATTATATACGATGGACTGTGATATGATTGGACTATAGTTGCCTTGGAGACTACCCCCTAATGGTTCATGGGTTGTGTAGTCTTTTGTTTAATGATTGTTGTGTTACGTTTTCTTTGAACTGCTATGCAAATAAAGTGAGGAAAGATATGCATAATCCTCGCCTCCGTCCTGCCATAGAATTCATTAAACTTTATTTGATCTGATTTAGAAACATAGATCATAAAAGTGTGCATAAAAACAGTAAATCCTCTTTCCTAATACAATACAGTGAGAATTAATTAAAACCAGTAGGTAAAAACGGGTGTTATAAAGCCCGGTTCAGAGCAACTTCAGGTTAACAGAATCGTAAAGTTCAATGTTTCGCAAGATCAATCTCATGTACTTCGTGCAAAATACGCAATAAGGGGTCCAAGTAAGATGTAACGCTCCAATACCTGACCAGTTTGCACTATATAAAACTGCAGAAAAACTAAAAATAAAACGTGTTTTGCACACTTCTGTCATTGGGCTATATGTGGGCTACATCTGGGTGATATTTGTGCTACATTTGGGCTCTTTTTTCTCTGGTGGCCATCTTGGGAGACTTATTCGTTATGAAGTTTCCTAATTTCGTCATTTACTGCAGTCTCCTCAGTAGGAAATGCTTTCAGTTTTTTACTTTGATTCCATCAAGAAGGCATTCAGATGTGTCACACATTTGCCATAAATTCAGAATGTTTGCACTCTAGTTGTTCATTAGATCACTGTAGTAAAGCTACTGCTCACCAGGGAGTTAACTAGAAGTCTACTGCTAGTATTGAAAGTGATTGTTTCAGTCTGCATGTCAGAATTTTCTAATGAAATAGAAGAGGATTTGAGATCTCACTTAAAACATGCCCTAAATTTTCTTTCTGCAGCACTAACCATAATTTCTATGGCAAAATGAACCCCCTCATTTTGTTCCTTTTTAAATTAAATGTTTTAAGAGTTACCAGTTTACTCCAATCAAGATGGCTTCAGGTGTGCCATAATTTTGTCATAAGTAAGACTGTTAGCGCTCTAGTTGTTCTTTAGAACACTCTGGGAAGCTGCAGTAGAACACAAAGGTATCAACTGACAGGCTGCTCCTGTTGAAATTTAACAGGAAGATATTTGAGATCACACTTGAAACATGTCCTAATTTTTCTTTCTACAGCACTAACCATAATTTCTATGACAAAATGAACCCCATCATTTTGTTCCTTTTTAAATTAAATGTTTTAAGTGTTACCAGTTTATTCCAATCAAGATGGCTTCAGGTGTGCCATACTTTTGTCATAAGTAAGGCTGTTAGCACTCTAGTTGTTCTTTAGAACACTCTGGGAAGCTGCAGTAGAACACAAAGGCATCAACTGACAGGCTGCTCCTGTTGAAATATAACAGGAAGATATTTGAGATCTCACTTAAAACATGTCCTAATTTTTCTTTCTACAGCACTAACCATAATTTCTATGGCAAACTGAACCCCTCATTTTGTTCCTTTTTAAATTAAATGTTTTAAGTGTTACCAGTTTATTCCAATCAAGATGGCTTCAGGTGTGCCATACTTTTGTCATAAGTAAGACTGTTAGCTCTCTAGTTGTTCTTTAGAACACTCTGGGAAGCTGCAGTAGAACACAAAGGCATCAACTGACAGGCTGCTCCTGTTGAAATATAACAGGAAGATATTTGAGATCACACTTGAAACATGTCCTAATTTTTCTTTCTACATCACTAACCATAATTTCTATGACAAAATGAACCCCATCATTTTGTTCCTTTTTAAATTAAATGTTTTAAGTGTTACCAGTTTATTCCAATCAAGATGGCTTCAGGTGTGCCATACTTTTGTCATAAGTAAGGCTGTTAGCACTCTAGTTGTTCTTTAGAACACTCTGGGAAGCTGCAGTAGAACACAAAGGAATCAACTGACAGTCTCTGCCCTTGTTGGATGTATATGTTTTACTGAGAATGTCAGACTTCATTCTCACATGACTGAGAAAGATAATGTGAATTTACAGAAAATATGCTCTCATTTTAGCTTCTGGAGCACCTTCCAAAACTGTATGGGACAAGCATGTGAAAATAGTTTTCTCTCAAACATGATTCATGATATCCCAGCAGAAGGTTTTTCACAGGGTAAAATCACCTTAGAACACACCACAATTCCTGAAATTAGTATGGTACCATCAACAAATGAATTCTAATGTAACTAAAGTCTGTTATCACCCTTTATAGTTCTCCTTTTGGTAACCCTCAAAATCTTCGATTCACTACAATGCATTTCAATGGGGTACTATCATTTATATTGGTCCCAAGATGGCTGCCAGCAATTCCAGGATGAAGTGCTGACAGCCAATCAGATCTCACGATGACATGTGTGGTTAGGCTCCGCCCAGATATATATGTGTTTTCTTTTTCAAATTTCTCAGGAACTACTGAACGGATTTACACCATTTAACCAAAAGGCACGACTCTGAACCAAGGGCTACCTTTTTGCCAAATTTGGTGTAATTCCGTTCAGCAGTTCGAGCTGTAGCTGCAACTAAAGGTTCCTATGGAAAATTGCATGGGGAAAACACGTTTTGGGACCCCCCTTTTTTCTCGGCCCCCACTTGACGAATCACCCCGAAACTTTCAGGATAGGAGCGGACCGGAGCGGGCCATAAGTTTTGAGAATTTCGCGAAGATTCGTCAACCGGCGCCAAAGGTATTGGAAATAGAATGTTGCGAATTTCCTATGGATAATAGGTCCTAACTATAACTATCTACTGGCGACCGCCAGTAGATAATATATATATATATGGTCATGTGATCAAGGCCGCTTGTACGGCCGAAACGCGTAATGGCAGAGGACTGGTAATAAAATGGAATATTTGCACTGAATGAGGTCTGCACTCGTTTTTCCGGAGGATTGTGGCAAGGAGAGGAATATATATATATATATATATATATATAGATATATATATATATTATCTACTGGCGGTCGCCAGTAGATAGTTATAGTTAGGACCTATTTTCCATAGGATATCCGCAACATTCTATTTGAAATAACTTTGGCGCCGGTTGACGAATCTATGCAAAATTTTCAAAACTCGTGGCCCGCTCTGGTCCGCTCCTATCCTGAAAGTCTCGGGGTGATTCGTCAAGTGGGGGCCGAGAAAAAAGGGGGGTCCCAAAACGTGTTTTCCCATGCAATTTTCCATAGGAACCTTTCATCGCAGCTACAGCCCGAACTGCTGAACGGAATTATACCAAATTGGGCAAAAAGGTAGCCCTTGGTTCAGAGTCGTGCCTTTTGGTTAAATGGTGTAAATCCGTTCAGTAGTTCCTGAGAAATTTGAAAAAGAAAACACATATATATCTGGGCGGAGCCTAACCACACATGTCATCGTGAGATCTGATTGGCTGTCAGCACTTCATCCTGGAATTGCTGGCAGCCATCTTGGGACCAATATAAATGATAGTACCCCATTGAAATGCATTGTAGTGAATCGAAGATTTTGAGGGTTACCAAAAGGAGAACTATAAAGGGTGATAACAGACTTTAGTTACATTAGAATTCATTTGTTGATGGTACCATACTAATTTCAGGAATTGTGGTGTGTTCTAAGGTGATTTTACCCTGTGAAAAACCTTCTGCTAGGATATCATGAATCATGTTTGAGAGAAAACTATTTTCACATGCTTGTCCCATACAGTTTTGGAAGGTGCTCCAGAAGCTAAAATGAGAGCATATTTTCTGTAAATTCACATTATCTTTCTCAGTCATGTGAGAATGAAGTCTGACATTCTCAGTAAAACATGTACATCCAACAAGGGCAGAGACTGTCAGTTGATTCCTTTGTGTTCTACTGCAGCTTCCCAGAGTGTTCTAAAGAACAACTAGAGTGCTAACAGCCTTACTTATGACAAAAGTATGGCACACCTGAAGCCATCTTGATTGGAATAAACTGGTAACACTTAAAACATTTAATTTAAAAAGGAACAAAATGATGGGGTTCATTTTGTCATAGAAATTATGGTTAGTGCTGTAGAAAGAAAAATTAGGACATGTTTCAAGTGTGATCTCAAATATCTTCCTGTTATATTTCAACAGGAGCAGCCTGTCAGTTGATGCCTTTGTGTTCTACTGCAGCTTCCCAGAGTGTTCTAAAGAACAACTAGAGCGCTAACAGTCTTACTTATGACAAAATTATGGCACACCTGAAGCCATCTTGATTGGAATAAACTGGTAACTCTTAAAACATTTAATTTAAAAAGGAACAAAATGAGGGGGTTCATTTTGTCATAGAAATTATGGTTAGTGCTGTAGAAAGAAAAATTAGGACATGTTTTAAGTGAGATCTCAAATATCTTCCTGTTATATTTCAACAGGAGCAGCCTGTCAGTTGATGCCTTTGTGTTCTACTGCAGCTTCCCAGAGTGTTCTAAAGAACAACTAGAGTGCTAACAGCCTTACATATGACAAAAGTATGGCACACCTGAAGCCATCTTGATTGGAATAAACTGGTAACACTTAAAACATTTAATTTAAAAAGGAACAAAATGATGGGGTTCATTTTGTCATAGAAATTATGGTTAGTGCTGTAGAAAGAAAAATTAGGACATGTTTCAAGTGTGATCTCAAATATCTTCCTGTTATATTTCAACAGGAGCAGCCTGTCAGTTTTTTATTTTTTTAATTAAATTTATTTTTATTAAATTCAATACAAAAATCTTAGAACACAACATTACATCTTATCACAAAAAAATAAAACCCATCTAGAGCACACGGCGTACAGTCAAGAAGTGGCAAATCCGTGATCCTTTATGTCGGCGACGAGATCTTTACACATGTTAGTTTTGGAACCCCACATTGCATCCCCACCCCCGTACTAAGCTCGCCCCGCCAATGCAGGGGTCGCCATCTGGAAACACCACAAAGAAAATACAAATCTAGCAGTAGCGATGTTGCGTGGACCTCTGAGACCCTGTACGTTTAGCTTATATGTTCAGGGTATTGTCACTCCGTGCCTCTGGGGTGTGGTTGCTAAGCGCTGTGTCCGTCTCTCTAGTGGATAAGTATGTTGTGTACAGACCCCAGAAATTTTTAGGTCGGCTCCGCGGGGGGAGAAGGTCACTGAAGTTTTCTGTTTGTGTGCTGCAGTACAACATGTCGTGTGACCACTGGGCAATCGTAGGTGTGGGACCACGAAGCCAGCAGATAGCCACCCTCCTCTTAGCAATCTGAAGCCCCATGTCCACTAGTCTGCGCGCCCCCTTAGGGATCTGTTTAGAGTATCCTAACAAGGCCAGAGCTGGGTCTAGGGATAGGACCAAGGCTGTCACTTTTTCCAGCTCACGAAAAACGGATTCCCAGTAAGTGTAGATTCCGGGGCAGGACCAGGCCAAGTGCAAGAAGTCGGCTATCTGTGCCTTACAACGGTCGCATACTGGGTCATCCCGCAACCCATATCTATGTAACCTCTCTGGAGTGTAGTACACTCTATTTAAATATTTAAAATGAATCAGTCGGTGTCTTCCGTTCAGAGAGATGCGTTTTGTGTTAGTGCAGCAGTACGTCCACATGGGATCATCAATGTCCCTTTGTAGATCTCTCTGCCATTCTAGCCTGGCTTTAGTGTAGTGGTTAGCTCTATGTGCCATCGACAACTTATATATAGTAGAAACCGCGTTGCGGGGGGATTTCGCATTTATGATGTATGTCAGGGCAGTGAACTCCGGGGGTTTGATGAGGTCCTCCCCTAGTATATTTAGAAGAGCATGCCTTGTTCTAAGGAACTGGAAGCGCGCAAGAGGGGTAGGGGCCACGTCCGGGGTCAACAGGTCCTCCCATGTCGTGGCAACACCGTCGTGAAATAGATCGCCCGCAGCAGAGATGGCCAATGACTTCAGCGCCCGCAAGACTCCTCTATCTGAACAAGGTGGTAACCAACTGCACCACTCAATTGGCGTGACAGGTGAGTATAGGATAGCGCCTGCCTGGAGCTGCAGCAAACGTTGCCAGGCATGGCACGTGGTATTGATAGAGTCAAGGATACCTGTTCTGCGGTCAGCGGTCTTGAATAACGTGGTAGGTAGTGGCTGCGGAGCCGCGGTGAGCGTTTCTATACGTAGGTGCGGGGTGTCCAGCGGGCCGTGCATCCAGTAATAAGCATGCGCACTCTGCGCAGCTCTATAGTATAAGTCAAAGTCAGGAGTGCCAAGGCCCCCCATGTGGTATGGCAGCGTGAGAGTCTGCCATTTGACCCTAGCTTGTTTACCCACCCAGGCTAGCCGCATCATCAACGATGTGATCCGATGAAAAAAGGTTCTAGGCAACACCATAGGGATGTTAACAAACAGAAATAGTAAACGTGGTAGGACCACCATTTTCATAAGGGAGATTCTTCCTAACAAGGACAGGGGTAGCTTAATCCAGCGATCGATGTCTTCTTCCAATTTACTGACAGTTGTGCCGTAGTTCTCTCTGAACACAACCTCAGAGTTTGTATGCACTTGGAGACCCAGGTATCTAATCGCCTCCGAAGACCATTGAAGCGGGTAGTCCGGCTCAAATGGGGTCGTAGCAGGTGTAATTGGAAAGATAATGGACTTTGGCCAATTGACTCTAAGTCCCGACAGAGCTCCAAAGCGAACTACCTCTCGCAATACAGAGGATAAGTGACGCTCCGGGTCCCGCACATATAGTAGCGTGTCATCAGCGTAGGTAGACACAATTAGGTTGTAGTTGGGGAATCTAATACCTTGGTTACCATGGTATTCTCTCAGCGCGCAGGCCAACGGTTCAGCAACCAGCGCGTATAGCAGGGGTGACAGTGGGCAGCCCTGTCTGGTCCCTCTAGTAATGTCGATCGGATCCGTTACCAGATTCCCTAGTTTGATTCTGGCAGTGGGTGAGTTATAGAGTACACCAATCAATTGCAAGAAAACAGGGCCCAGTCCCATCTTCGGCAGCACTTGCCTCAGGAAGGGCCATTCGACGGAGTCGAAGGCCTTCTCCATGTCCAGGAAGACCGTCACGGCCTTAGTCTCCTGGCGAGTGTGCTGCAGGGCTCCAAATACTGTGCGCAAATTATAAGTTAGCTTCCTGCCCGGGATAAACCCAGCTTGCTCCGGGGCAACCAGCTGCTGGATAAGAGGCACCAGTCTGTTAGCCAAAATTTTTGCAAACAGTTTAGTATCGACATTGAGGAGCGAAAGAGGTTGGTATGAGCTACACTCCTCCAATGGTTTACCTGGCTTGAGGATAGCGACTATGATGGCCTCTCTCATCGAGGGGGGCATAGTACCCGTAACACACATATCATCGAATAGTGCCATCAACTGCGGGGACAAAAGGTCAAGATACGCTCTGTAGAAGGCTACTGTGAGGCCGTCTCCGCCAGGAGCGCTGCCGGCCCTCATACTAGATAAGGCCAAATGCAGTTCGTCTTTTTCAATGGGTCTCATTAAGAACTCCCGGTGGGAGTTAGTAAGGAAGGGTAATTTTATATATGCGAGGTATTCTAGGATTTCGTCCTCCGTCGCCATACAGCGCGCAGAATATAATTCAGAATAATATTGCCGGAAGCGCTCTGCAATCTCCGGTTCCTCCCTAAGCGTAGCGCCCTCTGCATTTTTAATCTCGGCTACCTGCGTTTTGTCTCTCCGTCTTCTGAGTAACTGGGCCAGCACCGCACCCGGTCTCTCCCCCTCGCCATACACTCGCGCTGTGGCATATTTGCCTAAATGCTTTATTTCGGCATCTGCTGCTTCATGGTACTCACCCAGAAGTTCTTTAATTTCCAGCGCCACCGCATCATCAGCACGCGTGAGTTGGCGGTTCTCTAAGACCCCGAGTTTGTGTTCCAGATCTGCTAAACGTTTGCGCAGTGAACGCAGGACCCCGGAGTGATTGGACATAGCTATGCCGCGGATATAGACCTTGAAGGCCTCCCAGACTACCTGATAGCTCTCCACGGAGCCCACATTATTTACAAAAAAAGTTTCTATGGCTTCAGCCATCTCCTCCTTAAAAACCGGATCTAACAAGGAATAAGGGGGGAACCGCCAGGTAAAGGGCGAGATGGACCTTCTGGGGGCATCGAGTACCAACAAAAGCGGGGAGTGGTCCGACAGGGTGCGAGGGAGTATCGTACAGCTCCGAACTTTTCCACTTAAGAGCGAGGCAGCTAGCCAGTAGTCTATGCGGGTGTGTAGATTGTGGTAGGCAGAATAGTGTGTGAAGCCCCCTCTGGTCGGATGTCGTGAACGCCATACGTCCCGCAGGTCCAGGTTCAGCATGACGTCATCCAGCATCCTAGCTGAATTAGAGATGCGCTCTCAGGACCCCCCGAGCGGTCTATATTTGGATTTCTGACGAGGTTGAAGTCTCCACCCCATAGCAATTGTCCCTCCAGATGTGTATTGAGTTTGTCCGCGAGCGTGGCAAAAAATTCAGGGCAGTCGTGATTGGGGCCATATACATTAACAAGCACTATATCCATACCCTTCCCCCGGCATCTAGATATTGTGTATCTGCCATCCCTATCTGTGTCCAGCGGAATCAGAGTGTAAGGGGATTAGGATTAACCCAAGTCAAAACGCCCCTGGCGTGTGTGGTGAATCCTGCAGCATGTATGTGGTCGTGCAGCCCTTTATTGCGCAGCAAGCGACTGTCTAACGGGAGATGCGTCTCCTGCAACAGAGCTGCGTCAATATCATCCCTTCAAATACGACATGACCCTACGAAGCTTTCGGTGGTCGTTAAGACCGCGGACGTTCCAGGTGAGAGCCCGGAGAGTGTCAGTAGTCACGTGGGTGCGAGCGTTACTGTGTGCTGCCATCCTGCCTATTATGGAGCATCCTGCCAGCCGACCAGAGTATCAAAGAGGTGTGGTGAGCGCCGTGTGCCCATGTGATTAAGACAACAGTAAAAATTAACAATACAAACTTCGATCCCCTTCCACCCCCCGCCCACGTCTGGCCCACCCCAACAAGGCCACGGCGAATCCCCATGTGTCCCAGACCCGCCCCCCCACCCCCTAAATAACCCACAACCTAGAAAAACCCGAGCGTGTTTCACACGTGGGCGGATGTTGCTCGCCCGCTTAAATGTACAATCAGTACCTAAACAGAATTCTGCACGAGTCACCATCTAGCAGCTAATCTGCAACTCCATATCTGCGTTTCACAGTCTCCTGCATACGTTAAAGCACATGTGCCCCTTTCAGTTACCTCACAATCCCATCACAGTAGATAGCAGGGGGCAAGACTAGCGCAGGTAGGGAGAAAGGTTCTTCAAACTATGCACATCAAAAACACTACATCCTTGCCCTGCAGCCAACATGACCCCCCCAAGAAAACGTTTCTCTCTGCAGGCGCAAATCGCCGCAGCAGGCTTCAAGTACCCACATCCCCAAACAGCCAACCTACAAACCAGCGTCCCAAATCCGGCCACTGAGTGGTATCAGACGCACTTATCGGTCCCCAGGGTCAGCCCCCAATACAGTACTTATCGTTTTTAGTAGGGGGTACAGTGCTGCATTCTAATCTTCCTGCTGTCCTCCTGCCGCCTCGTCGAGCAGATGTCGCTCAGGGCTATGTCGCTGTTCTTTGGCCCAGTCTTTCAGCGCCTTCTGCAAGGACTTGGGGTCTGTGAAGAAATGTGAGCGGCCCTGTCTATTGACGCGAAGTCTCGCCGGATACAGCATCGCGTAGTCGAGGTTAAAGTCGCGTAGTTGCTTTTTCAGTGGGGCAAATTGACGGCGAGCCTCCTGCACTCGCATTGTAAAGTCAGGGAAAAGAGAAATGGTGGACCCTTCAAATTGCAGAGGCTGCTTATCCCTGGCCGCCTTCAGAGCCGCATCTCTATCCCTGTAATTGAGCACCTTTGCAATAATCGGGCGTGGAGCTGCACCCACAGGCGGGCGGGGTTCCAAGGAGCGATGGGCCCATTCCACCACGAACATAGCTGAAAAGGTTTCCGCGCCCAGCAGTGTGACAAGCATTCGTTCTATGAATTGTTCCATATTGCCAGTCTGGGTAGTCTCTGGAAGGCCTGTGATTCTCAGATTACAGCGCCGAGAGCGCGCCTCCAAATCCTCCGTTTTAGCCTGTAGGATCCGCATGACTTTGCCAAGTTGTTTATGTTCTGTATCCAGGGTAGTTTGCGCCTCCTCCACCTCTGTGACTCTGCGCTCGGACATGTCAAGCCGCTCCGCATGCTTGTCTAGTCGCTCAGCCATGCGGTCCATTCTATACGATAGGGCGTCCATCTTAGTCCCCAGTGCTGCGATACTGCCCTGCAAATTCTTTTCCATGGCCACTAGGATATTGCGGAGGTCTGCAGGAGGCTCGTCAGTGGCCGGCTCGCGCGATCTTTCCGCGTCTTCCGTGGAAGCATCCCGGGACTTCGATTTCTTGTTATCAAATGTTATTTTGGGTTGTGTTTTATCAACCCTACCCATCGTGATAGCCCAGGTGCGTGGGGCAGGGTGCCACTAGGCCAGCAGAGAGACGGGCAGCCGCTCACTGTACGCCGTCAGGTGGGATGCCTAATTTAACGTAGCGCCAAGCTGCTTTCGCTCCGAAGCCCGCTGGGGAGGCACACCGGGAATCCGAACCACCGGGCAGGTATACAAAAAACTCCTGATGCCAGGTAGTGCGTGGCCGCCTCAACTTGCAGTGAGCACACCCCCACTACTTCCACTCCGGATCAAGCCGTTGTTCGGGGAACCCAAACCAAGGCGTCCCCTATGCGTGCAGAGTCAGGGGGGGGAGGGGCGCTTACCCGCTCAGTGTTTCACAGGCCTGGCTGCCACCTTCCAAGGAGGCTCCAATGCAGGCCGCAGCGCCCGTCTCCCAACCGTCCCCAGGCCACGTCGTCAATTTCCCCCTGCCCCCAAACAGGGCGTATGGCCAGCCGGGTATTTGTGTGGAGGTAGAAACCAGTAATCCTGCCCCGGTAGGGAGTCTTAATGGAAGATCTTCCCGGGAGGGAGCTGCAGCACCCCCATGTGATCACAGCAGCTCCAGGGTATATGGCCAGAGACAGGTGCAGCAACGATCGCCAAAGAGAAATGGCGGGGACCAGTCCGCGTACCAGAGATGGCCTCCCAGGGACTCAAGTGTTCACCGCTGCACTGGGCCTCGCCCGCGTCACCCTCACCTCCGAGTTGTCACTCCTCAGCGTTCTGCCGGCCGCTGTCTGCCACCCGAACCGGCGGCAGACGCCCGCCCCCTCCTCACTGGGCTGGAAGCTCCGGGCGGCGCCGGAGCCGCGTCACTCCTCGGCCCTCTTTGAATGTGCCGGCAGCAGGGTCAGGCATCCGTACCTCTATCGCTGTGGCGAGGGCAGGACCGCGTGGGTCGAGGGGCCGCCAGAGAGCGCGGACCTCCGCCACCCCCGCAAGCCCCAAACAGCGGCGGCAATGGTCGCCAGTCGTCCGCCGTATGCGCAACTCGATCCCGGGGATGAGGGCCCACTCCGGGCCGATCGTCGCAGCGTCCCGTAGCTTCGCCGTCCCGTAGCGTACAGGGTTCAGAGACGGCTCTTTCGGCTCCGGGGACACTCCGGAGATATAGGGAAGCTTAGCCAAGCCTCCCCCGCTATGGAGTTGCCGGATTATTGGAGGATCGTTTTGCGGTAACTCAGAGCTCACGGCTCAGGGGCCATCTCGGTCGCGAGCAAGCTTCGCCCCCCAGCCTGTCAGTTGATGCCTTTGTGTTCTACTGCAGCTTCCCAGAGTGTTCTAAAGAACAACTAGAGCGCTAACAGTCTTACTTATGACAAAATTATGGCACACCTGAAGCCATCTTGATTGGAATAAACTGATAACTCTTAAAACATTTAATTTAAAAAGGAACAAAATGAGGGGGTTCATTTTGTCATAGAAATTATGGTGAGTGCTGTAGAAAGAAAAATTAGGACATGTTTTAAGTGAGATCTCAAATATCTTCCTGTTATATTTCAACAGGAGCAGCCTGTCAGTTGATGCCTTTGTGTTCTACTGCAGCTTCCCAGAGTGTTCTAAAGAACAACTAGAGCGCTAACAGTCTTACTTATGACAAAAGTATGGCACACCTGAAGCCATCTTGATTGGAATAAACTGGTAACACTTAAAACATTTAATTTAAAAAGGAACAAAATGAGGGGTTCATTTTGCCATAGAAATTATCATCATCATCATAAAAACTTTATTTCGGCAAACAAATGCCATAAAAGCGTCAATAAAAAACAAGAACTAAAAGTACATAGTTTCATCGGATATGTACAATTTTTTTTAAAAATAAAGCTTAAAAAGGCAAATGATACAATACAGTCAATAGTAAAGCCCCACCATTATCCCTAGGTACAACCAGACCAATGCACTATATAACTCACTCATGGTGTTCCTGGACTATCATTTTGCTGGGACAGAACCTTAAGGATATCCCTTCGGGTGCACCACATATTGAATAAGAAGCGTGAGATGGAGTAAACAATGGGCATTTGCATATTTGTTTTGAGTATCCTATAGGCTTCAGAACAGCGGCGTGTCCCCAGATTTCTGCAAAGTTGGAGTAACCAACGTGCTCTGGCCTTTCTGTACCCCTTGCAAAAAAATAACACATGCAACTCCGATTTATCGGGATAGTTGCAGGCTGGGCAACCCCTGATTGAGGTCCCCTCCCAGTTTCGAGTAAAGGTGCGTAGCGGGAGGACTCCATGCCTGAACTGGACATACAGTTTTTTAGTGAGTAAGGGCTGAATTACATCCAGTACCGGTTCAAGTTTATACCTATATTTTATAGCCAAGAATTCCACGGTTAGACGGCCGGCGGTAGCTCTTTGTTCAAGCTCATTGAGCTTGTCCGCTCTATAGCTCTCCATCAGGGTCTTTCTTGGTAATGATAGAGATGTGACCTCCGCATTGTTCCATAGGTCACCCCTCCCCAAGCCCCCACAGATATTCCTAATGTTGGTCAACCAGGTTATCCTCCCAGAGCCTCGCATGCCCATGACATCAGTTAATTCTTCTCTGTAGGCAGCTAGCTCCGGGGTGCTCCAGAGGCGACGCCAATAGAGGAGAGGCCGGAGGGCCACCTCTTCCGATATCGGCCTAACCCCAAGATCTAAACGGAGAGGTGTTAATGGGGTACTATCGGGGAGCCTCAAAAGCTGTCTAATGAGGGTATTCTCTATTCTGGTTAACGGATACACTACAATGGCCCCAAGGTTCTGCTCCATAAAGGGTAGCAGGTCTAGCCTGAACCTTGTAAATTTCTAGCACTGGACTAAGTGTTTTTTTGGAACAGTTCCTGTGTAGTTTTAAAATACCCCCGTTGTTTGGGTAAATTTCAGCCCTGCTTTTTATTTGGGCGCCCCAGTCCATTTTCTCGGTAAGAGTCAGACCCAGATAATCAAAAATGGTCACTCTCTCGAGGGGTCTGCCATCCAGGCAAGGATTGGGGCGGGAAGATCTGCCTACGTTAAAGGCCATATACTTTGTTTTTTGCAGGTTGATTTCCAGGCCCCGATGCTTGCAGAAATCGCTGAAGTTGTCAAGAGTCCTCTGCATTCCCATTGGGGATTTTGCGAGAGAAGCGTATCGTCCGCAAACATCAGGGCCGGGATCTTTCGATGCGCTAGCCTGGGTGCATCAATATTCTTCCCTTTATTCAGGAAATCTATTAACCCATTGATGTAGAGGGAAAAAGAGTTGGAGCCAGGACACAGCCCTGTCGAACCCCTCTTTCCACGGGCAAGGGGGCAGAGAGTTCTCCGTTCTTTCCATATCTAATACGGGCATAATTGCCCTCATGGAGACGTTCTATCTGGTGACACAAGTATTCTGGGACTCCCATATCTCTTAAGGTTGCCCAAAGTTTATCCCTCTGGACCAGGTCGAAGGCAGATTTTAAGTCTACGAAAATAAGGTAGAGACTGCCTCCCTCGATGGAGACTGTTTTCCAGTATATCAACTGCAACCTAAAAAGTTGATCAATCGTGGATGTCCTGGTCCGAAACCCGGCTTGGAGGGGGGTTAGAATATTGTGTTCCTCCATCCAGCTTTGTAGGCGCCCCAATAGGACTCAGGCAAAGATTTTCTGCCCGACGTCGATGAGGCTGATCGGGCGGTAATTAACGGGCAAGAGTGGGGATCCCTTTTTAAAAATCGGTATTATTTCTACTCCCGCCCAAGTGGTGGGGATTGCCATGCCTTGTAATACAGCGTTGAATAGCGTAGTCAAGTACGGTGTCCAGATGGTGGGTTCTGATCGGTAGAGATCTCCGGGGGTCCTATCCAAACCTGCCGCTTTTGCAGGTAGGATCTTCCCTAGTGCATTGGTGGTTTCTCTTACCGAAATTAAGAGGGCAACTTCCATGTTTGTGCCTGTGTACCCCAGGGGCCTAGCATTTCTTTCATCCCCTCCTTTGTCCCTTCTATAGAGGGTTTCAAAGTGTACCCTCCAAACAGTTTCATCAATGTTTGGTTCAATAGCCGGTTTACCATCCTTGGTATCATTATTTACGATATTCCAAAAGGACCTCAGGTCGTGAGTATTTAATGCAATTCTGAGGTCTTCCCATTTTTGGGCTTCCCAATGATATTTAGCTTTAGTAGTAGCACTTTTATATGCAGCTCTAGCTTTCTTGATTTTAACGTTGTCGCTACTTTTAATGGCAGTTATTAATTGTACTTTAGCTGCTCGGCAACTGGCATTGAACCATTTGTGTTTGGGGATTTTAAGGGCTCTCTGGGTTTTATTTTGATTAAAAAAAGTGGCCAATATGCCAACCAAATCATGATGATTTTGTGAAATCTTAAGGAGAGGGTTTGATGTTCCAAGGTCCTCTATTATTTGGGAAGTGACTAAAAGGTAAGGGACTACTTGATGGTAGAGTTTGGCCATTTTATCTTGAGATTGGGAAAACTCAACCCAACGAACTCTTCTCCCACCATTGGTCTGTATCAGGCTTTGCACTGATAATTGAGGATCAACCTGGGACGTAATAGTGCATGGTGATACTATTTCTAGAATAAGAGCGTTGTGATCACTGTCATGTCGTGGGGTGATTTTAAAATCTAGCACCTTATGCCAGGACTGCATGTCTAACAACATGTAGTCAATGATTGAGGTATGGCCTGGTCTGTTATAGGTGTGGTTTCCCGGGCTATCTGATCTGGTGCGACCGTTACATGCTCTTAAAGTAAAGTTCAGGGTAAGGGCTTGGATCTGGAGCACTAATGGGGTCCATGCTCTTGCTGGCGGAATATTAGGTTCGGGAACTGACCAATATTGGTCCTCCTCCTCAAATTGGGCCCCGGACAGACCAACAAGCGGCTCAAATTGACAATTAAAGTCACCGCCAATGATTATACCCCAGTGCGAAGGAAGGGTTAAAAGTAAGGTGTTAAGTTGTTCTAGGGTAGTGGACTCCAGGCCCCGGGGGGTCGGGCGAGAGTAAAGATTTATGAGCAGGATACTTTGATTTGACTGAGTTGTTATAAGTACACAAAAAATATCACAGGAGGAACTCTCTATGTGTTTGGCCTTGCAACCTAAATGGACTCCAACCCATGTTGACAGTCCACCTGAGGGTCTTCCTCTCCCCGCGTGTGTCGCTGGAATATTAAAGACGGCGAACCCCTGCCTACTCAAGTCGTCTCTGGACCATGTTTCCTGGAACATGCAGATTTCGTGCTGATTAATAAAGGAACCCCAATCGAGGTTCTCCAGTTTGGATGTTAATCCTGCTATGTTCCAGGAAAGTATTTTCAAGCTTGGGGAATGCCCTATAGCAACCTGTATGGGGGGATCAGAGGTTATGCTGTCTGGAACAGGCTCTTCTTGCGGGAGAGGGTTTAGGTTAAGTTTAAGTGCATATCTATTTAATGAGGGAGATTTGCCGTTACTTGAGACTATTTTATTTAGGTATATACCTGCACGGGAATTCTCTTTCCTCGGTGTACCTTCATCCTCCTGGTTCAGATTATCCTTGGGTGAGATGCTTTTCCCAGTCTCAATAGGTTGCATTGATGCCTTATGGGGTGTTAAAAGGTCACTCCTAAGGACGATCCCATTTGTCTTTATAGTACACATGCAAAGTTGGGCTTTATCTTGTAAAGGGGCTACCACTTTCGTTAGTCAGTCAACTGCCTCGAGGGGGCTGAACCTGTTGTTCACTGGAATATTAAAGAATAGTGGAGATATTTGTGCCTGCAAGGGTATAGGGGGTTGGGTGTTCTGGATCGATGCCCACTTCAAGTGGTAAGCTCCTCTAGACTTTTGTAGATGTTGGTGCGAGGGGTAGAAATAACCTAGGGGCAATAGATTAGCAGAGCTCCCAGGTCTAACAAAGAGATGATCTAAAAGATCATTAACAATCCCCCTGTTACTAAAATTAATGATGACACAGTCACCAAAGATGTCTTTGGGTCTCCAACCTACCCATCCCAGCCTACGGGTCATGATAATATCATTTATATCAAATACTCAAATTGGTACCAGTTCCTAAGAGAGAATGAGAGGCCAGCCGCCTATTATGGTAGCAAGTCAAGGTAGAGTGTCTCCAAAGACAAGGAATGAGTGTGTCAGAGTAGGGAGTGATACTCCTGTGTGTGTTGTGCCCTCACACACCCCTGCGAGTGTAAAGCATCATCATTGGGCACTGCTCCTCGTGGGGGTGGCGCTGCAGTCCCTCACGGGCCCTTCAAGAGGGCACTCTAGTGGAGATCTTTTAGGAGTTGCCGCAGTTGTGCAAGTGGGTGTGTGGGCCAAGGGGTGAGTGAAAGTGAAGATAAAATAACCCGTTGGTGCCCTAATGAATTTATTAAAGGGTCCTCAGGGTTAAGCTAAAATCTGGACGGGATGGAGATGTACTTATTGCTAGTAGAGAGGGAGAAAAAATAGATTCCCACTTCTCTCAACCCGTGTGGAAGTGTTATCGTGATATTAAAAGTGAGAGGTCGACATGTTTCGCGCTAGTGGTGGGTCCCTAGTGGATCCCGGAGCGTTTCATCAGGACCGTGAGTGGTGAAAGGAGGAGGGAGGAATCAGGGAAAAGACACCCTATATTCCTACCATACCTTCGTTGAGGAAGAATAGAATATGTTAGAGGCACGTCTTATCCGTGTGCTCTGGTTCAAACCTAATGGAGACAAGAGGGAGAGAAGAAAAACTAAAAAAGGTCCTGGTGTTGGAAAAGGGTACAATGGGCTACAGACAGTACTCATCATGAATTGTGAAAAACAGCACCATGCACACACGTGACTAAGGATTACAAAGGGACTGGATGGCGTGGCGACGATAAAAGAAGAAATGGTATCAAATATTCTCTCAGGAGTAGGGCAGTAAAGTTTCAGACTAGGACTAAAGTACATGCTTGCAGTGAACCATATCGTTGATAACCGTTAAATACCGTAGGTCATACTGCTAACATTAAATGACACAGGACAGGATGTTGAGCTCTGTGTCAGGAGTGGGTAGTTATATCAAAGAAATGAGGGGAGGGAAAAAAAGAGCGTCGCGCTGACCAAGTGCTTTATATTAAAAAAGCCGAGATGGACGCTGTAAAACAACATGCGTGTGACTCAGTAGTAGGACGGATTAAAACACATAATGGGACGGTCAGCATAAGTGAGGCAAGGTAAGTTCACCGCATACTGTATTAAACCATAAGAAGTAAAATCATACCCTTCCCGAGGTGGAATAGGGCTTCTTCGGCGGATGGCGGTCTAATGAAGGGGGAAGCTGCAAAGAAAGGGGGGGCAAGCAAACAGAGACGCTATTACATGTCTCTCGACATAGCAAAAGGTGCTTATCAAGGGTTACCTTAAGATCCTTTCGTGGCCAGCGGTGTGGAAAACTTACTTATCACCCTCCAACCAAATCCTGGAGACCTAACTGCCTGCCCAGTCCGCTGGTAATGTGGTGCAGGAAGTCTCTGTGGATCTAGTCGGCAGAATCAACATCTCGCCCGTCATAGTAAGTGCGACCTCGACGTGCGGGAAAAAATGGGCTGATGGAGCACGTAAAGGACGCGCCCATCTTGGACAGGTCTCAGGTGTCCTATACGTAAAGGAACCGTCTAGTGCCATATATGCTACGTATGGTAATGGGTAATCATGGGAGATCAAATGATATAATATATCATATCTAATGTATAGTAATAGGTGTGTAGTAATAGGTAGGTGTGCAACAGGGGGATAGTGATTTAATATACATGCATCTGGGATAGGTCAGATAGCAGTAGATACAGCCGACAGCAGCCATGTTAGTAAAACTACCACGTAATGTAATGGTATCGTGTAGTCCAGAAACCTATATAAGACCACAGATGGATAGCCGTGGTATTACTACTAAGGTGTTTTAAATAGATTAAATTGTGATAATCGCAGAAGTTGAGACCAACATATATAAGGCAAAGTGGGAAGGTGGTGCCCAGTTGTTTTCGCTAAGACTAAACGCCATCTATGTGGGGATGGCGCTGGTATACATGGCTTCTATCCATCACAGCATGGTTCATGTTAGTAAGGGTGGCCAATGTTGTACGTGCTGAGCGGGTTGGTGGTGCTCAGATGGTTTGCAAGTAAAAGAGACCGACACAGATAATAATGTGAGAGCTGGTAGTGCCAAGGTATGATCATAAGAAATAGTATCCATGTGTATGGAAAAAACATGTAAAAAGGTTCAGGGTACTAATTCAACCCAAGGTATGTCATCGTTCAACCCTTCAACATTGCTTTTGAGTCTGAACACCCATCGTTGTTCTTGTCTAAACAGTGCTGGTGCTGTCCAGTAGGGGTTGGACTCAATCACGGTCCACTGTAAACTGTCAGGGGAGTGATTGTTCTCTAGGAAGTGTCTCTGTAGTCTTGTGATGGTTTTTTTACACCGGATTGTGCTCTTATGTTCTCCGATCTGTACTTTTATTGGTCTAGCTGTCATGCAGAATCAATAAACGGTCAGGTTAACAGGATCATCAATCTTTCACTCCAGACAGCGCAGATCCCGGAGACCTGGAAACAGGCTAAGATCCTACCTCTTCTGAAAAAACCGTCCCTTGACCCACTTAACCCGGTGAACTACCGACCTATATCTCTGTTGCCGGCTGTGTCTAAAATCTGTGAAAAGGTCGTCAATAGCCAACTTACCGATTATATTGAGAGAGAGGGCCTTCTTCACCCATCACAATCTGGCTTCCGCTCCTCACACAGCACCGAGTCGGTTCTGGTAGAGGTGGTGGAGGCGATTCGGGAGTGTCGAGACGCCGGGGGAGAGCAGCGTTAATCCTGCTCGACCTCTCGGCGGCCTTTGACACGGTCCCCCCATTCCCTTCTCTTACAGCGCCTGACCCAGGTCGGTGTCTCAGGCACGGCCTGGGGCTGGATTAAGTCCTTTTTAGAAGGGCGGACGCAGCAGATTTGGATCCCTCCTTCTTGCTCGACTGCTCAGCCGGTGACCACGGGTGTCCCTCAGGGGTCCTGTTTGAGCCCCCTTCTTTTTAATGTATGTCTGACACCCCTGTTTTTTTTGGCTGAAAGCCTAGGTGCCAAGGTAATGGCCTATGCTGATGACACCCAGCTGCTCTTTACCTGGGACAACAAGGATGAATCAGTAGTGCAGATTCATCACTGTCTCTCCTCCATTTTTAAATGGCTAGCAGCGGCACAACTGAAGTGCAACGAGGAGAAATCTGAGATTCTTCTCTTTGGTAAGTTCCCCTCGGATTTCCGTGCCACCCTTTGGCCTCCTGAATTCCCCTGTGCCTGCTTCTGTGGGAAAACCAGCAAAGAACCTGGGTATCTGGTTTGATGAGAGTCTATCCTTCTCATACCACATCAATAGGCTAGTAGGAGGCTGCTTCGGCATTTTAAAGACTCTAAGAAAATTCTTTCCCCTCCTCCCGCTGGCAGCACGCAAAACAGTCACCTGCGCTCTCATTCTGTCTAGACTCGACTATGCCAACGCATTGTACGTGGGTATACCTGGATATTCGCTCCAACGGCTCCAGGTCCTTCAGAATGCAGCAGCTAGGCTTCTGCTGGACATCCCTCACGGGAAAGTGCGCGACCTCACCTATACTCACTACACTGGCTGCCGGTAGCGGATCGTGTGAAATTTAAATCCTTGACTCTCGCCCATCGGGCTCTTCATGGTAGTGGACACTTATACCGCCAAAAACGGCTCTCCTTTTATACCCCATCTAGACAGTTGCGGTCAATGTCTCTTCATCTGGCACAGGTCCCCAGATTTAACTTTACAGACTTCGAGGTAGATCCTGGTCTAGAAAGGCGGCAGACGCCTGGAATGCTCTTCCACTGGCACTTCGCTCCATTTCTGACACTGCATTTTTCAAGAAGAAATTAAAGACTTTTCTCTTCGCCTAACTGAGCACTGTTTCCCTTGGGTTCTGCTCGCGCCGGGACACTCTCGAGTATCCGTGCGCGCTACAAGTTAAAATAACATAACATAACAAATAACATGCCTATGTACTTGGAGCCACACGGGCATGTGATCATGTAGACACAGTTCTTCGAGTTACAGTTAGTATGGCGTCTTTGTTGCCAGGGTCTTGTGAGCCCCAAGTTTAATTCTTTGGACGGTCTGGTTTGTGGGCAAACTGCGCATGAGCCACATGGGTAGTGGCCCACTATTGGGGGCAGTGTCCAGACTGTGGATTGTGGTCGGATGATGTTCTTAGGGCGAGTATGCACAAGAATGTCCCTCAAGTTCTGTGTCCGTTTAAAAGCTAATAGTGGTGTGGGACCCGGGTTGAAAGTGCCTGTCTCCAGAATTTTCCAGTGTTTCTTAACAATCTTCTGGATTCTGTTGGAGTTCGGGGTAAACGAGGTTACGCAGGTTAGGGTGTCAATCTTAGTTTTGTTCCTGGTTTCTAAGAGGGACTCTCTTGGGTTATTTTTGGCTCTTTTCCATGCGTGTTTGATGATTTTTATAGGGTATTGTCTAGCTGTCAAGTTCTTGGTAAGAGTGATTGCTTGGTTCTCGAACTCAGTGATTGTGTTACAATTTCTACGGAGGCGTAAGAACTGGCCAACAGGTAGGTTGTCCCTATCAGACTACAGAGACACTTCCTAGAGAACAATCACTCCCCTGACAGTTTACAGTGGACCGTGATTGAGTCCAACCCCTACTGGACAGCACCAGCACTGTTTAGACAAGAACAACGATGGGTGTTCAGACTCAAAAGCAATGTTGAAGGGTTGAACGATGACATACCTTGGGTTGAATTAGTACCCTGAACCTTTTTACATGTTTTTTCCATACACATGGCTACTATTTCTTATGATCATACCTTGGCACTACCAGCTCTCACATTATTATCTGTGTCGGTCTCTTTTACTTGCAAACCATCTGAGCACCACCAACCCGCTCAGCATGTATAACATTGGCCACCACTACTAACATGAACCATCTGAGCACCACCAACTCGCTCAGCACATACAACATTGGCCACCCTTACTAACATGAACCATGCTGTGATGGATAGAAGCCATGTATACCAGCGCCATCCCCACATAGATGGCGTTTAGTCTTAGCGAAAACAACTGGGCACCACCTTCCCACTTTGCCTTATATATGTTGGTCTCAACTTCTGCGATTATCACAATTTAATCTATTTAAAACACCTTAGTAGTAATACCACGGCTATCCATCCGTGGTCTTATATAGGTTTCTGGACTACACGATACCATTACATTACAGGGTAGTTTTACTAACATGGCTGCTGTCGGCTGTATCTACTGCTATCTGACCTATCCCAGATGCATGTATATTAAATCACTATCCCCCTGTTGCACACCTACCTATTACTACACACCTATTACTATACATTAGATATGATATATTATATCATTTGATCTCCCATGATTACCCATTACCATACGTAGCATATATGGCACTAGACGGTTCCTTTACGTATAGGACACCTGAGACCTGTCCAAGATGGCCGCGTCCTTTACGTGTTCCATCAGCCCATTTTTTCCCGCACGTCGAGGTCGCACTTACTATGACGGGCGAGATGTTGATTCTGCCGACTATATCCACAGAGACTTCCTGCACCACATTACCGGCGGACTGGGCAGGCAGTTAGGTCTCCAGGATTTGGTTGGAGGGTGATAAGTAAGTTTTCCACACCGCTGGCCACGAAAGGATCTTAAGGTAACCCTTGATAAGCACCTTTGCTATGTCGAGAGACATGTAATAGCGTCTCTGTTTGCTTGCCCCCCTTTCTTTGCAGCTTCCCCCTTCATTAGACCGCCATCCGCCGAAGAAGCCCTATTCCACCTCGGGAAGAGTATGATTTTACTTCTTATGGTTTAATACAGTATGCGGTGAACTTACCTTGCCTCGCTTATGCTGACCGTCCCATTATGTGTTTTAATCCGTCCTACTACTGAGTCACACGCATGTTGTTTTACAGCGTCCATCTCGGGTTTTTTAATATAAAGCACTTGGTCAGCGCGATGCTCTTTTTTTCCCTCCCCTCATTTCTTTGATATAACTACCCACTCCTGACACAGAGCTCAACATCCTGTCCTGTGTCATTTAATGTTAGCAGTATGACCTACGGTATTTAACGGTTATCAACAATATGGTTCACTGCAAGCATGTACTTTAGTCCTAGTCTGAAACTTTACTGCCCTACTCTTGAGAGAATATTTGATACCATTTCTTCTTTTATCGTCGCCACGCCATCCAGTCCCTTTGTAATCCTTAGTCACGTGTGTGCATGGTGCTGTTTTTCACAATTCATGATGAGTACTGTCTGTAGCCCATTGTACCCTTTTCCAACACCATGACTTTTTTTTAGTTTTTCTTCTCTCCCTCTTGTCTCCATTAGGTTTGAACCAGAGCACACGGATAAGACGTGCCTCTAACATATTCTATTCTTCCTCAACGAAGGTATGGTAGGAATATAGGGTGTCTTTTCCCTGATTCCTCCCTCCTCCTTTCACCACTCACGGTCCTGATGAAACGAGCCGGGATCCACTAGGGACCCACCACTAGCGGGAAACATGTCGACCTCTCACTTTTAATATCACGATAACACTTCCACACGGGTTGAGAGAAGTGGGAATCTATTTTTTTCTCCCCTCTCTACGAGCAATAAGTGCATCTCCATTACCGTCCAGATTTTAGCTTAACCCTGAGGACCCTTTAATAAATTCATTAGGGCACCAATGGGTTATTTTATCTTCACTTTCACTCACCCTTTGGCCCACACACCCACTTGCACAACTGCGGCAACTCCTAAAAAGATCTCCACTAGAGTGCCCTCTTGAAGGGCCCGTGAGGGACTGCAGCGCCACCCCCACGAGGAGCAGTGCCCAATGATGATGCTTTACACTTGCAGGGGTGTGTGAGGGCACAACACACACAGGAGTATCACTCCCCACTCTGACACACTCATTCCTTGTCTTTGGAGACACTCTACCTTGACTTGCTACCATAATAGGCGGCTGGCCTCTCATTCTCTCTTAGGAACTGGTACCAATTTGAGTATTTGACATTATTTTTAGGAGTATCGGTACAGGACCTATTTCCAATTAGCTCCTTGTCCCTTCTTCCTTTAGAATTGTGGTTACAGTTTAGTACGGCGGCTAGCCGTGGGACAATTTATTCTATTTTCATCCCTGCTCCCTCCTTCCTCCCCCCCCCCCCCTTTTGAGATAACGCGGTCTCAACCCCTTGGCCATTACTCACCTCTATTATGGATAATCCAGGCCTTAGTTTCGATGATGAGACAGTGGCTGAGATTCTTAGGGCACCCTCACTATTAACAGAAGATGGGAGTTCAGCCACCCGCAGTAAACATGACGACTGGAAGTCTTTGCAGACACTCAGGAAGTTGCAGATAAAGACGGCATTACACGGCACTATTATGACAGAATATCTCAGGGCTAATATCGCCCCTAACGGTCTCCTGATTACTTCGGCCCCGAGAATATTCTTAGAGGACTTGATCTTTCGCCGAGAGTGGTCGCGGATTTCTTGGAAGTGTACACGTGATTGGCTAGTGTTGATTATCAACACGGCCAAAAGATTGTCGGATGAACTATTGATCCAGATCACTTTATCTGAGAACAAACTTAAAGCAGGAATATCCATCACGGCCTTCAAATCACGCCTAACAGAAATTAACCAAGAGATGAACGACCACAAAGAATACCTTATGAAGCAAAAGATTAACCAACTGCAGAAGGATGTCAAACGCTTTGACAAAGAAAAGATCTACCCCTATACGAAGGAGGATTACGTCTTTCAGAATAGCGAGACCGCATCGGATGATGCAAGTAGCAGTCACTCCAATAGATCAGATTCTACCAGTAGTGAGTCCAGCTATGAGAACAGACAATATAGATCTAGGGGTGGATATAGACATCAACCACCACCACCCTTGTTTCAAGGCTTTCCTGCCCATCCGTTCCAACCACCTATATACCAGGCTCCATGGATGGGACCACAACCCCTGTGGAATGGCCCACTTGGGCAGAATCCTCATATGCAACAATACCAACAATTCCAAAACCCCCCTTTTTACAACAGAGGGAGGGGCAGAGGAAGAGGCAAAAGAAGAGGAGGATCCAAGACTGTCCACTGGCAAGATC
Source organism: Calotriton arnoldi (assembly GCA_963921515.1). NCBI lineage: Eukaryota > Metazoa > Chordata > Amphibia > Caudata > Salamandridae > Calotriton > Calotriton arnoldi. The sequence goes on along the minus strand of CAWUFW010001956.1, from coordinate 1,976,098 downwards.
AGGAACAGAGGGTCTTGAGGAGCCATACAGCGAGAACCTAGTGGTCAATCTTTCCACTAGACCCTTGACGTCGGGGGAACTCACGCTCTTGGAGAAGGGCCTTGGCTTCGTCCCAACGCCCAAGGAAGATGACTTCAGATTACATCAAGAACTTCACCAGTTTTTCAGAAAAGTGCGCCTAAAAGCATTTTTCCAGGACAAGCCAGAGGTCCCCACCGTGGGTACTGGTTTAAAAACAAAATCTCGATTCACTCCCACCGCCGCAATGACGCCTCACGAAGTGCTGACGTTTGAGCAAGCCATCCTGAATGATGTGAGCTACATCACCACCGAACGTCCCTTTGACAATCTCACCAAAGAAGAAAAACGTCTATTGAAGAACATCGCGGAAGACACAACGATCATCCTGAAACCCGCTGATAAAGGCGGCGCGACTGTGATACAGGATAAGAACGCATATGACGCAGAATGCCTTCGCTAACTTTCTGATACCAGGTACTACCAACTCATTGAAGAGGACCCCACCTCACGGCTATCCATTAAGATACAGAGCCTTATCTTCGAAGCCGAAACAGAATGCTGGATTTCACGAGATGAAGCAACATTCCTTATCAACAATGAACCCCGCATTCCTTATTTCTACTGTCTTCCCAAGATTCATAAGGGGGTTAATCCTCCTCCCGTGCGCCCCATTGTGTCCGGCATTGACTCTTTGTTAGAACCCCTGAGTAAATTTTGTGACTTTTTTCTACGCCCTTTGGTCACTAAAACCCCTACATACCTGAGAGACACCACTGAGGTCCTTAACCTCATACAACACTTCGTGGAACCTGGATCTATCAATCTCCTTGTTACTCTAGATGTGGAAGCACTTTATACAAATATCCCCCAGGACGCCACCATAGCAGTCCTTGAGAAGGCCCTCCTCAACATTGACCCATGGCCTTATGTGACACCGGTCTCCTTCATCTGTGACTGTGCTAGCATTGCCCTCAAAGAGAACTTTTTTGACTTTGACAAAAAACTATACCATCAAGTTCAGGGCACCAGCATGGGAAGCACCTTTGCGCCGAGCCTGGCGTGTCTCTATATGGCTAATTTTGAAGCAGAACATATCCAACATCCTACCAACCCATTTGAGACCAACATCCTACTATGGCGACGCTATATCGACGATATCATCATCTTTTGGAAAGGGGATGAAGAGGAATGTCGTTCCTTTTTTGATTGGATCAACACCATTGACCCATTCCTGAAATTCACGGGCACTTTGTCTCGGGATTCCATTCTATTCCTAGATCTTTTGATCTCTCTACATGAAGGTACCATTATGACAACCAACTACAAAAAGCCCACAGATAGGAATAGTCTCCTCATGTACCATAGCCACCACCCGAAGGCATTAAGGGACAACCTACCTGTTGGCCAGTTCTTACGCCTCCGTAGAAATTGTAACACAATCACTGAGTTCGAGAACCAAGCAATCACTCTTACCAAGAACTTGACAGCTAGACAATACCCTATAAAAATCATCAAACACGCATGGAAAAGAGCCAAGAATAACCCAAGAGAGTCCCTCTTAGAAACCAGGAACAAAACTAAGATTGACACCCTAACCTGCGTAACCTCGTTTACCCCGAACTCCAACAGAATCCAGAAGATTGTTAAGAAACACTGGAAAATTCTGGAGACAGGCACTTTCAACCCGGGTCCCACACCACTATTCGCTTTTAAACGGACACAGAACTTGAGGGACATTCTTGTGCATACTCGCCCTAAGAACATCATCCGACCACAATCCACACTCTGGACACTGCCCCCAATAGTGGGCCACTACCCATGTGGCTCATGCGCAGTTTGCCCACAAACCAGACCGTCCAAAGAATTAAACTTGGGGCTCACAAGACCCTGGCAACAAAGACGCCATACTAACTGTAACTCGAAGAACTGTGTCTACATGATCACATGCCCGTGTGGCTCCAAGTACATAGGCATGACAGCTAGACCAATAAAAGTACGGATCGGAGAACATAAGAGCACAATCCGGTGTAAAAAAACCATCACCAGACTACACAGACACTTCCTAGAGAACAATCACTCCCCTGACAGTTTACAGTGGACCGTGATTGAGTCCAACCCCTACTGGACAGCACCAGCACTGTTTAGACAAGAACAACGATGGGTGTTCAGACTCAAAAGCAATGTTGAAGGGTTGAACGATGACATACCTTGGGTTGAATTAGTACCCTGAACCTTTTTACATGTTTTTTCCATACACATGGCTACTATTTCTTATGATCATACCTTGGCACTACCAGCTCTCACATTATTATCTGTGTCGGTCTCTTTTACTTGCAAACCATCTGAGCACCACCAACCCGCTCAGCATGTATAACATTGGCCACCACTACTAACATGAACCATCTGAGCACCACCAACTCGCTCAGCACGTACAACATTGGCCACCCTTACTAACATGAACCATGCTGTGATGGATAGAAGCCATGTATACCAGCGCCATCCCCACATAGATGGCGTTTAGTCTTAGCGAAAACAACTGGGCACCACCTTCCCACTTTGCCTTATATATGTTGGTCTCAACTTCTGCGATTATCACAATTTAATCTATTTAAAACACCTTAGTAGTAATACCACGGCTATCCATCTGTGGTCTTATATAGGTTTCTGGACTACACGATACCATTACATTACAGGGTAGTTTTACTAACATGGCTGCTGTCGGCTGTATCTACTGCTATCTGACCTATCCCAGATGCATGTATATTAAATCACTATCCCCCTGTTGCACACCTACCTATTACTACACACCTATTACTATACATTAGATATGATATATTATATCATTTGATCTCCCATGATTACCCATTACCATACGTAGCATATATGGCACTAGACGGTTCCTTTACGTATAGGACACCTGAGACCTGTCCAAGATGGCCGCGTCCCTTACGTGCTCCATCAGCCCATTTTTTCCCGCACGTCGAGGTCGCACTTACTATGACGGGCGAGATGTTGATTCTGCCGACTATATCCACAGAGACTTCCTGCACCACATTACCGGCGGACTGGGCAGGCAGTTAGGTCTCCAGGATTTGGTTGGAGGGTGATAAGTAAGTTTTCCACACCGCTGGCCACGAAAGGATCTTAAGGTAACCCTTGATAAGCACCTTTTGCTATGTCGAGAGACATGTAATAGCGTCTCTGTTTGCTTGCCCCCTTTCTTTGCAGCTTCCCCCTTCATTAGACCGCCATCCGCCGAAGAAGCCCTATTCCACCTCGGGAAGGGTATGATTTTACTTCTTATGGTTTAATGCAGTATGCGGTGAACTTACCTTGCCTCGCTTATGCTGACCGTCCCATTATGTGTTTTAATCCGTCCTACTACTGAGTCACACGCATGTTGTTTTACAGCGTCCATCTCGGCTTTTTTAATATAAAGCACTTGGTCAGCGCGACGCTCTTTTTTTCCCTCCACTCATTTCTTTGATATAACTACCCACTCCTGACACAGAGCTCAACATCCTGTCCTGTGTCATTTAATGTTAGCAGTATGACCTACGGTATTTAACGGTTATCAACGATATGGTTCACTGCAAGCATGTACTTTAGTCCTAGTCTGAAACTTTACTGCCCTACTCCTGAGAGAATATTTGATACCATTTCTTCTTTTATCGTCGCCACGCCATCCAGTCTCTTTGTAATCCTTAGTCACGTGTGTGCATGGTGCTGTTTTTCACAATTCATGATGAGTACTGTCTAGCCCATTGTACTCTTTTCCAACACCATGACCTTTTTTAGTTTTTCTTCTCTCCCTCTTGTCTCCATTAGGTTTGAACCAGAGCACACGGATAAGACGTGCCTCTAACATATTCTATTCTTCCTCAACGAAGGTATGGTAGGAATATAGGGTGTCTTTTCCCTGATTCCTCCCTCCTCCTTTCACCACTCACGGTCCTGATGAAACGCTCCGGGATCCACTAGGGACCCACCACTAGCGCGAAACATGTCGACCTCTCTACTTTTAATATCACGATAACACTTCCACACGGGTTGAGAGAAGTGGGAATCTATTTTTTTCTCCCCTCTCTACTAGCAATAAGTGCATCTCCATCCCCGTCCAGATTTTAGCTTAACCCTGAGGACCCTTTAATAAATTCATTAGGGCACCAACGGGTTATTTTATCTTCACTTTCACTCACCCCTTGGCCCACACACCCACTTGCACAACTGCGGCAACTCCTAAAAAGATCTCCACTAGAGTGCCCTCTTGAAGGGCCCGTGAGGGACTGCAGCGCCACCCCCACGAGGAGCAGTGCCCAATGATGATGCTTTACACTCGCAGGGGTGTGTGAGGGCACAACACACACAGGAGTATCACTCCCCACTGTGACACACTCATTCCTTGTCTTTGGAGACACTCTACCTTGACTTGCTACCATAATAGGCGGCTTGCCTCTCATTCTCTCTTAGGAACTGGTACCAATTTGAGTATTTGACATTATTTTTAGGAGCATCGGTACAGGACCTATTTCCAATTAGCTCCTTGTCCCTTCTTCCTTTAGAATTGTGGTTACAATATCATTTATATCTCTGTTGGAGAACTGCTTGTTGCTGATTAGCCAATGAATACATTTGTTTTTCAGCTCACGATAAGTTTCCCTAGTGCCTTGCTTTAATTCTGGAACTCCTGCTAAAATAACAACATAGGGGATTGAGGCTGGGGGTAAGTTAATACATGGGAGGGCTGTCCCTACCTGGTGGATTCCCCCCTCTTGCCTGCTTGTAGGTCTGCCCCTTATACCAGTGGAGGGGCTTTCTGGGGGCCCTACCACCCCTCCTACGTTAGTCTTTTCCTTCAGTACTCCTTGTCTAAGTTCTTGGCCCTGCATGGTGTTACCTTTCTTTGCCCCATTTGGGCTACCTTGTTGCCTTCCCTCCTTCTCCTGATTAGGTTGTGTTGTTTTAGTGGGGATGGCGTTATTGACTTCTGCGCTCGGGAGGTGGGCACTTAAATGTGATAATGTGTTGGCTGGTAGCTTTTCTTTCAAAATTACCTCAACCCTATCAACCCAATATTCTACTAATTTTGCGAGACTGTCAACCCAATCCCTTAGGTTTTTCAATTCATCTCTTACAATAGTCCTGACTTGAACCTGCAAGTCTACAACCATGTCCATGACCCATGCTGGCTGTTCTGGGTCTCCATTCGTTGTAGGACTACTGCCATTGGCCCTTATGGGAGTCAGGGTCACAAGAGCTGGGGCTTTTCTTTTTTTGGGCCCTCTTGAAGTGGTGGCTTTGACTTTCCCTGTTTTTGGGCGGGCCCCTCCTGGATGTATAACGTCCATTCTACTTTCTGCAGAAGGTCCCACGTCGCTTAAGACAAGTTCCTGATCCGTAATGGGGGGCGAGTCTGCTACATCAAGGGGGCTTAAAGGTGCAGCAAGATTGGGTGTAAGTGATAGTCGCCTTTCCGTTAGTTCTATCTCATTTGCGACTACGCCGATGGCTCTCTGTAGCATGCGATCTATGGATGTCTGTTTGATGGAAGAATCCGGGTGTACAGGGGCGACATTCAGCTTTCCTGCCCCAACTCGCCTACCCATGGTTTCTGGTAACTCAATTTAGTCGCCGGAAGAGAATAGACAGAGGGCCTTAAGGCACTGACCTTGTTGAAATTTACAGAGACAATCCTGATCTCGTTCCAAGATTTGGGGGGGTGGCCCAGCCCGGCCCAGCCCGGCCTCCTCCGGCCTCTGACGGGCTTGGTCCTTGGTCCGGGCTTCGTCTGTGTGCGTCCCGCGCACGTCCTGCGCCGCGGTGGGAGAGGCAGCGCTTTATGCGCGATGGCCACGCTTCCCCCTCACTCGCAGCAGCTGCAGGGAAAGTTGTTGCACCCTGGGGGATGTGGTCCTCTCCCAGGGTGTAGGGGCGGTGCACGGATGTGAAGCTGCGTGGCCCGGTGTTCCTATGGTCCTGGTCTCGGCAGGGGTCTCTTGCTTCTGGCAGCGTCCTCGTTGGTGTCAAGCACTGGGCAAAAGCTGCAGCATATGGCCGTGCCAGGAGAATGATACCACGAAGAAAGGGGGTAGGGACCCGTTCTATCTGTTCCATCCGATGTGTCCCTTCCTTTCCTCCTGTTCCCCTCTAACAGAACACTTGCAACAGCAGACCCGGATCAGATCCTTTAAACAGAGCGCATTACTGTGACCATTAATTCACTGCAGATTATTGAAAGTCCTTCAGGGACAGAAGACGGCTTCTGCGGCCGCTGTAAGTAATCCTTCCAGGAACCGACCCCCGAGCCCATGGACGGTGTTACTGGGGTCAATAGAGGCGGTGAGATCAAACTTGGCTCTCACCCTGTATATGCCCGCTTCTCACCTGCGCCTCCTGAAGCCCCCGTCTCCCCACCCAGATCCTCTCGCCGCCTGGATTTTCAGAGATACACATCCGTCAGCCCACAGCCTCTCCCCACTGCTAAAAAACTCAGTGGCTCCGCAAGTCCATCAGCCGCTGTCCGTTACTCTGCCTGGAGCGAGCACGCCATCCAAATTATGGTTAGTGCTGCAGAAAGAAAATTTAGGGCATGTTTTAAGTGAGATCTCAAATCCTCTTCTATTTCTTTAGAAAATTCTGACATGCAGACTGAAACAATCACTTTCAATACCAGCAGTAGACTTCCAGTTAACTCCCTGGTGAGCAGTAGCTTTACTACAGTGATCTAATGAACAACTAGAGTGCTAACATTCTGAATTTATGGCAAATGTGTGACACATCTGAATGTCTTCTTGATGGAATCAAAGTAAAAAACTGAAAGCATTTCCTACTGAGGAGACTGCAGTAAATGACGAAATTAGGAAACTTCATAACAAATAAGTCTCCCAAGATGGCCACCAGAGAAAAAAGAGCCCAAATGTAGCACAAATATCACCCAGATGTAGCCCACATATAGCCCAATGACAGAAGTGTGCAAAACACTTTTTATTTTTATTTTTTCTGCAGTTTTATATAGTGCAAACTGGTCAGGTATTGGAGCGTTACATCTTACTTGGACCCCTTATTGCGTATTTTGCACGAAGTACATGAGATTGATCTTGCGAAACATTGAACTTTACGATTCTGTTAACCTGAAGTTGCTCTGAACCGGGCTTTGTAACACCCGTTTTTACCTACTGGTTTTAATTAATTCTCACTGTATTGTATTAGGAAAGAGGATTTACTGTTTTTATGTACACTTTTATGATCTATGTTTCTAAATCAGATCAAATAAAGTTTAATGAATTCTATGGCAGGACGGAGGCGAGGATTATGCATATCTTTCCTCACTTTATTTGCATAGCAGTTCAAAGAAAACGTAACACAACAATCATTAAACAAAAGACTACACAACCCATGAACCATTAGGGGGTAGTCTCCAAGGCAACTATAGTCCAATCATATCACAGTCCATCGTATATAATATCGTGACGTCCCTTCCGCTTCCTCTTTCTTCACTGCTCGTCAGTTAAGTGCATTCCTTACATTCTTGGCTTAATCTGACGTTGTTGCTCTTTGTATAGCGGTTTCTTGTGCACGTTATTAGCATTATTGCCTTGGTATTGTTTCATATTCCCTGCGCAGCAGGCTCTTGCCCGAGCGCGTTCTCCCCTCGCAGTTTCTCCCGCTGTGTGCTCTGCGCGCGGTGAGATCCTGTCAGGCGCGTCTGGTCCGAGCGAGGCAGCTCCGTCGAGTGCTCCCGCTGGTCTTTACGCGCGTTTGGGAATCCGGTCACTCCTTTAGTGTCCGCTTGATTCCCGACCAACCTCGCCTAATTTTGACACCGCTATGCGGTGATTTCCCCACACGGCCACGTTAGTGACCAGCGCCACCTGGTGGTGGTAATTGGTATTGCGCCTCAGTCTATTCTTATAACACCTTCGGGGAAAGCCCAGCTGTTGGAGCACCGGCGAGGGGCTGTCTTAAGGATTTTAAGGGCATTTGTTCTGTGCTCACACCCTCTGCTAGCATGTCTTCTCCAGAAGACCATTTTTACTCCTCCTACCAGGAAGTGGAGGAAGAATGGCCCCCCAACTTCTCCCTCCAGCAGTGGACCAAGCCCTCTCTCTGGCTATTTCTAGGCGCTGGCTCCTCTTAGGGATCAGGTTGATAAGCTGGCGAAAAGCATCCCTGGGGTGTTCAGTGACCCAGATCTGGTGGTGGCCGGTCCAAGTAGCTCCCAGATGGGGAATAAAAGGGCCGTTAAGCATAACGCGGGGCACTTGGAAGGATTTGATAAACTTACGGAAACCTTCCTCAAGAGTGCGCGAACGCTAAAACATGCACCCTGCCGGGAGGAGGAGGGGGTGTGTTGGAGGACGATTTCTCCTCCGATGAGGATAAGGACTCGGGGCGTCCCTGGTGTCCAGAGTCCCACTCCTCTCAGTCCCCGGTTGGGGACGGGGTCCACTCGGACATGTTCGAGCCTACCCAAATTTACCATCCTAGGTCGGCAGAGTGGACACCTGACGCCAAAGTGGCAGAGTATGTGGTGGGGAAAATCCATCAACCCCTTGAAAGGGAGGTCAGGAATAGGATGAGGGGAGAATGCCCCAGGTCCTCACTGAAGGGGAAGGTGGCACACACGCCTGAAATTGATGAGAAACTATGTACCTTTTTCTCCAAGTATATGAGGGATCCCAAGAAAGGAATTGATAGGTCTTGGACGTGGTAGGGCCCTTGACCCAAATTATTCAATTGACGGAGCATTCCAAAGAGTCAGGATCCCCTTTGTCCACGGATATTGTGGCTGGTTGGGCGCACTACCCTAAACCCTAAAACACTACCCCCTCCACTACCCAAACACCACTGCACTACCCTAAACCCTAAAACACTACCCCCAGCACGACACCCTACACTACCCAAACATAACTGCACTACCCTAAACCCTAAAACACTACCACCAGCACGACTCCCTACACTACCCAAACACCACTGCACTATCCTAAACCCTAAAACACTACCCCCAGCACGACTCCCTACACTACCCAAACACCACTGCACTACACTAAACCCTAAAAATACCCCCAGCATGACCTCCCACACTACACAAACACCACTGCACTACAGTGATGTCATCAGTGATGTCATTTGAGATGTCATCAGTGATGTCATGAGTGATGTCACTGACCATGTCATGAGTGATGTAATATGTGACGTCATCAGCAGTGCATTATGGAGCGCACGAGTTATAGTTAGCTGAACTAACTATAACGGGGGAATTTCTATGGTTTTGTACGAGTGAAATGTCCAACTATAACGCCCCTGAAACCTATGGTTTTTTCAGTGAATATATATATATATATGAACACCATGAATTCTCTGCACTTCCGTTGAGGCGAACAGAGAATATATATATATATCTACACACTTAAGTGTCTTTATAGCAATGCCTGCTGTGAGTAACAACATTTCTACATTCTATATCTTATGAGTTTAGCCAGGCTTCATTCTGCATATCGTCCAGAATCTGTAGTCGGAATTCTTTGCTTTTAAGTGTCATTGGTCTTAGGGTAAGGATTTTTATTAATCTTCAATACAATTTTACTTGACTTGATTTCCAAAAATTAGGAAAACGCTTACAAACCCCCCAAAATTGGCAAAATTAACACTGAAAACAGTAAACGAGATAAATAAACTGCTCTTTCGCTTAATCAAGTCTAATATTAAAAAAGAAAAAGAATTCTTAATTCCTAGAACACTTGAGTGCTGAGGTGAACATTCTTCTGTATCCTGCGCAGCTATTGTATATCACTTCCATTTGGAAATGCACTTGTAATGTAGCTCCAACAGTTCAGATGAATAGACTCTAACTCAGTGCTCTTCAAATTTTATTATGCAAAGCCCATCTTAAGTAAAAAATAAAATGGCTTGGAGCCCCCGCTCCCTCCATGAGACAAAACCTGCTGAATTGTTTAAGGATAAATGTGGAATACTGCAACATAGTATTAGATGTTATGTGATGTTTTTTAGTTAAACCCAAGAAAGTCGAACAAATATGATAACTAAGTGGTGAATGCACCTGTTTGCCCTCCAAGCATTCAATACAAAGCGTGTCAAGCATCGTCTGCAGCCCAGCAGCAATGAAAACTTGTAACGGAGACACACTGAACTTGTTCAGCACAGACAGGAGCTGCACAAGCTTTTGACACGACAGCTGAACTTAGATCAGCCTGCTTGAACACAGTCCTTAGACAGTCTCACACTCCTTTCAGCTCACAATGTGTCACCTTCTGCTGACCGTCAGAGGATCCAAGAGACATTTAGCTGACCACAAGAGACTCTTTTCTAACCATGATAAACCCTCAGCTGTCTTCCACATTCCCTAAGGTAGCCCTCAAGGATCCTAAGCTGGCCCTCACCCACAACCTGCTACCCTAATAGACCCTCGGCAGGATCTCATAAACTCATGCCTCTCAATAACAGCCATCAGATCCCCTTAAACGTCCTCTACAGGCTCTTGCAATCCATCACTGAATCTTGCAGTATACCCCTGCAGGTCCTCAGTCCCTCTGCTTGCACCTCGGATATTCACAAAGCATCTTTGCCTGCCCACAAACTCTCGCCCTGAGACCCTCTGTGGCCCTGAGAGCCTTTTAGACCCCTCCCACTAGCTCCAGAGCCCCTTTCCAGGCCCACACCGAGCATGAAACTCCTTCCCATCCTCCCCTCAGTTTTTTTTTTTTAAACTTTTCATCTTTAGTGAAAAGAACATGTTGAATGCAGATTATGAATGCAGCATAACCACAAGTGGTAGAGAACACCGCTTAACCAAAAGTAGAAAACAACAGGTGGTCATTACATAACTTCAAGGGTGGGGGATGTGGGGTGGGGGAAGGTGGAAATCCAGTGTATGATTGAAAGCTGATGGGGGCTGACAGCCTTCAGGACTGTCAGGGGTGGTTCAGTAAAGGGTATAGGAGGAGTTTTGCCTTGTCTTTAAGTAACTGGGGTTAAAGGTGGGGCGGGAAGCCGGGGAAAAGGACACGGTCCTACAAGCATAGGCCGGGGGGTGGGGGGGAGGAGAATACACAGGCAGCAGGTAAGGTCGGGTTATGGGCCACCCAAAGGAGAAAAAGGAGGGGAGCGCAATCAAGGACACCTCCATCAAGGTTACTCCATAGCCGTGTGAAATCCTAAGGGGCCTATAGGAATGCACCTGGCACTCCCCTCAGTTTTTAGCCCATTGAGCAGCTGTCATCTACATTCACTGTGTAGCCAGGTGCTTTACTAATCTGCAGCTCCTTGGGTCCATCTTTGCTTCAAGTAAAATGCAGACTTTGTGCCCTGCCCAGTCACTTACAGTACATAGTTAATATATATATATGTACACACATGTGTATTTTGTATGTCACTTGTTACCGCATTCTCAAGGATTACTAGCAATGTAAATGTGCCTTCTGTACAGCACTGTTTGTGACCTGTAGGTTAGTGGTTCGAATACTAGAGAGATATCTTGGTGTATCCTCATTTTTTTTCTTGTAACCTGCAGTTCACAAGTTCCAATCCTGAGAAATAGTTAATTGGATTCTCCAGTATTGGATCTTTCATAGATTCACATGATTTAATCATTCCCGTCGTTGAGGTGGGAGTCCCACTTTACTTTCCAAAGCAGTAGAGACAGTACACATAGCCGGGACACTCCTGAGTAGCCGCGCGCGATATAAATGCATATAACATAACATAACATAACAACATAACATAACATAATGGTACCAAGACATGACTTTGATACAGTTTATCCACATAATTTATAAAGCACTAAACTCTGGCCAATCAGGTGACAGCACAGTCTAGAACACTCCCTACAGAGGCATCTTCCCTCGGATTTTCTACTGCAGATCGTGCGAAAGGGAGTCTCCTTGAGCTCTGCTCAGTTCTTCAGCATTTACCCTGATTTTGGTAATCCAAGGTCAACTTTACTATTCCAGCTACAAGAGTCTGGCAATAAAATGTCCCAACCATCTGGCAAAGGACTTTTCAGACCCTGTGGGACCTGTGGAAAGAAAAGGCTACACTTTGAAGATCGTCCCAAGGAGTGTATCTATTGTCTTCATCGTGCCCTCAAGGTAAAGGACTGTAAAATCTGTTGCACCTTTTAATCCAAAACTCTAAAAAATTATAGAAAGGGGAGGCTTTTATTATGGCTGCAAAAACGAAAATCACGAAAGTCTGTTATTTATGATGAGGAAGAAAGTGAGGATTCCAGTCCCTAACAGGCAAGGTCAAGAAAATAGGTAGAGGTTGCATCAGAGTTCACCAAAGGCGCATAGAAAGACCATAAAAAAGACTCACCATAAGTCTCCAAGAGACATTTCTCACAGAGAGAAGAAGGAAAAAATTCTCCTCAGAGGCCACAAGATCAGAGCCTGCCACTTCTTCTTCGAACCTGGCCTTACGTCCTGGAAAATCCTTCTGAGAGCCATCAACCATAAAATCCAGGCTGGCTGGAAAGATATCGACGACGACCACATCGTCATGACGACAATGACTACGACAACCATGTCGACATCCATGATGATGATCACCATGTCTACGGCAACCCTATTGACACCGTTGATGACGACACAACCGTTGACAAAGACACCACAGTCGACGGTAAAGCCACTGAAAAGGAAGCCACCAGCGTTACAATTGATACCTGACTTGACGATGACATTGTCGACTGTGCCGTCGACAGCAGAAAAATCAGTTCAAGAATTTTAGCGCCCAGCGCACACTTCACCTAGCAAGGTGTCCGCTCTGCTGCCAAGTTATCTGTTGGATGTGGAGGACTCAGATGATGATGGCCCGTTTGGTGCCGTCCACAGTCTCTCTGAATTTAATGTTAAATATCAAGAGGAGGATGAGGGGGACTACTTTAAACATATCTATGAAAGAGAACAATAAATAGAAAAACCTAGGCAGTATGTGGAGCTTTTTCAGCATTTCGCCACACCTCTATCTCAAGAGGGCATGGTTCAGTTTCCTGTAGCTCTAGTCCGGGACCTTCAGGGCATGTTGCAGGAATATTATAAGCGATTCCCTGAACCCGCAAAGTCAGCATCTCCAATGCGACCACCTCAAACTCCAACAGCAAGAACACCTCATCCTATGCCACCACCTGTGACTCCGGCGTCTAACATCGATATGCCTTATGTGGATGATCCATATTAATCGGGTGAGGACAGGGAGGAAGGGAAAATCCATGATAATTAGTCTATTCCCCTAAAATAGGATGATTATCTCATTCCAACACCTCCGTGTTATATCATGGAATATGAGGAGGGTTCTTGATAAGATTAAACGTGGAGCGGTCCGGAAAGACGCCAGTGGGCGCAGATATCTTACTATTGCAGAAAACACACCCTAAACTGGCGGAGGTGGGACGATTACAGTGGAATTGTTTTGGATTCTGTTCGCTCTGCTGATTTCCTTCTCAAAGAAAAAGTTCAGGGATATGGAGTCACATGACAAGGGACTGATGTATGCGACTAATGTTAGTTGCGAGACATGCATGATGTCATATGGTATTTGGGTCAAATAGGTGGGTGTCACTGTGCAAGTCATGTTGTTTTCTGTTTTGGGTGTACTCAATTCAACATTCTGTGTGTACTTTGCGGCCCGTGTGGCCATACGTCTTTATTAAAACCCAATAAAATCTGCTTTAAAAAAAAGGTTCTTGACTATGTCAGCAATGACAGTTTGAGTGGCCAATTCGCTGGCAATATTGGGCAGATATGACAGGCAGATGTGGTCAGACATCGCCGCATATATAGCTTTTCGGCCTGAAGTACAGAGCAAAATATTGGATATGCCGTACGACGTAGAGGCTCTGTTTGGCAAGCACCTGGACGACACCTTACAAGCAATAAAGTCAGACATGGATACGGCAAGATCCTTGGGCACCTTCCAAATTGGGAAAGGGGCTTTGTGAGGGGCACGCGGAAAAGGCTTGTATTCACACAGTGGGGCCTACAAGAGGTATCAACATTATCAGCCATCAGGAAATGCTGGTTTTACGCAAGCTGGCACCTTCAAGAAGGGTCGTGGTGTAATACGTTTTGGATCAGATGGCCAGAGAGCTTTGCATACGCTTTCCCCCTTTTGCATACGCTTTCCCCCGATCCCTCCCATACCCAGACTCTTCAGAAAAACAAGCATTGGCATAGCCAATAGGTCTCGCCTTTGGGACCTTATAAGTGTTTAGCCATGCAACAGTTGATGCTGTTGTACCAATGATATTGTGCTGCATAACTAAATACTTATAAGGTCCCAAAGGCGAGACCTATTGGCTATGCCAATGCTTGTTTTATAAATTTTGCTGAAACAGTGTTTTGCGGATAGGCAATATGCAAATGTGGGCCACTTTTTTTATCGTGCCCGGGCCGATTTTTAATCCCAATCCAACCCTGATGGGAAAGTGACCTTAAATATTTTTTGTGTAGTCCTTTTGTGACCAAAACCTAGTCCTATTTCTATGTCTACGGCCGTCCTGGTTCTTGATTCTGAAATTCTGGCCACCCTAAGTAGGAGGAAGCCCGTGTGCAAGGCTGTTCCCTCCGTTTGACTTCTCGGCGTCTCCTGTTACCCGGTGCTTCGCCGCCATGCACTGCACGTCCTTCTGTATTCCGCATCCCAGCGCGTCTCTACAGCACCTGTGTGATCTTATGCCGCCCGCAGCTCAGGTGAGGCTGGGTCGTAGCGGGAGTCAGAAGTGACGGTGAGACGCCTTTGCACCAGTGGTAACCAGCGTCTCCCCACAGCATCAGTCCTGCAGCCCCCAGAACCGGGAGGTATATCAGACTTAATAATGAATACAGGTAATTATGGGAACAATAACAGCATATTTTAGTCTCCTGTGTGCATAAGAAAGTTTTGTCACCACTCAAGCAAAGAAAAAAAAGCGTTTATACTAGCCACATCCAGCGCCGTTGCTGATTAGCTCAAGGTTGACTCACAATTGGAGTTTAGAGTCGTTTCAGCCGCTTCCGTTCCGGATTGCTCTTGATAGCGGCTAATTAGAGCCACTGACGTCCGAAGATGGGTTCCACAGAGTTCAGCAAAGCCGCGCTATACACACTCTGGCTGATACTGTCTTAAACAAGCGCGCGCGCCTCGCGCTCGAAGTAAAAAAAAAAAAAAGTTTGACGAGAGGCAGCAGGGGGAGGGGAGAGAGGAGGGGGCCTGCGCCTGTTTCCCTTGCGGGAGCGAGCTTTGAAACCATCTGTTAATTACAAACAGATGGTCTGAAAGCTCGCTCCCGCAAGGGAATCGCCAAACGTGCACGCGTTGCCATTGAAGGCAATGCAAAGCGTGCACGTTTTTGGCTGAAAAGGCGAATCGATTGCTAAAGGTCTGCTATGCAGCGCATGCGCGCTGCGTAGGTGAGACCTAATGAAGAGGGAGCCGTGTTGAATAATTTTGATTGCTCCACTGTGGCCCAGACAACACTGGTTCACGGAACTACTTCTACTGTCAGAGAAGAATCACATTCAGTTGAAACCTCAGAGGGACTTATCGAAGAGCCATAAACTAGTACCCGGTCCCAGGATGCTTGTTTCCAGTTTAGGGAAGACCTTGCTTGGCAGTTCGGGCTGGACTGTTCCCATGAGGCACAGGGTCAAGACTGATTTGCGTATGACTGGGTCTGAACTGGAGTGGCAAAGTGAGCTAAAGAACGATGATGGTTTTAACCCAGATCTAATAGTGACTGGGGGTGAGTGTCTGAAAAGTTTCAGTGCTCTGTCCATCATCTCTTTGTGATTGCTTTTTCTAGCCATACTGATCTAGCGCTTTTGGAGATATGACAGTTTCTGCTGTAAGGCTCTAGAGCAGTAGGCGATTAACTTTTTTTTCCACCCAGTTTGCAAGCACCCTTTTGATTGTACAGGAATTTTAATGCTGCTATAGATTGGCAGCGTGTGGTGGTTACTGGCACGTGCCCCAATATGTGCTCAATCCTTGGTATAACACGTTTTTGTGGGAAGGAAATGGGGTAAATACATTTCAGTGATATGTTTGGAAATTATGAAGTATGAAGTAGGAATTTAGGATTTTGAATATGGCGTTATGAATAGACAAGACAGCCTTCTTATACTCTACACAACACAATTATTGCTATATTATATAAGAGAATTGATTGTCGCTAATACTGATGATAGTTACCGTAAAAAAGAAACCAGTCCGTTTTTTATCCTGGTACATTAGATGGCTAAATATTCCCGAAAAAAATTTAGATTGGTGCTGTCAAGCGGAACTCACTATATATAAAAGTAGAGGGTGCCCAAAAAAGGGGGAGAAAATCTGGGGAGCCTGGCAGACGTACCGAGGTCTATAATACATACACTGTGATGTAACATGATTTCTGTTAGTCAAGATTGACATAAGTAAAAACCTGAACAGTATGCAGAGTTGTAAAAATGGAATGATGTCACAATATAATTGCTCCTTGTATGTACAAATTATCATATACGTACCAATAAAAAGAGTTAAAAAAAAATATATATATTCCTGAAAAAGCTTGTTTATTACCCGTGCTCCATGAAAGACACAAAATAGACCTAGGCATGCTAAAAGACGCGTCTAGACCCTCTACAAGGGTCTAGACGGGTCTAAGTGGTTCGCTAGCAAATGGGATTTGAATAGGTTCCTAACTGCATACCACTTTTTTCAAGAGGGGTAACCATCATAATCCATAAAAGGTGTCGAAGATCCATGCTGATTGCGTTGGCAGGTACCTCTAAGGGGTTTGACTACCGGCATGGCAGACATTTCATACATGACTTCTCCCTGGTTTTGCTTGCATTGGACATTCCCCTTATTGGCTGGCTACCTGGTGAAGTTCTGGAGGTTCCTTATTGACGCGCTTCCAGACACTGTTTTCAGTCATGAAATTTGAGCTGCCTTAGTGGATTGTTTTGAGGATGATCTTTGCTCAGTTCCTAAGATTTCAACTGTTGGGGAGGCCTATAAGGCATATATACATGGGATAAGCATTCCTAAGCACATGAGAGGCCTCAAGTTTCTTTGAACCTTTTAGGGGTGGTGCAGGGGGTGCAATCTCAAATTGATGTCTGAGTTCTTTAGTCTATACAAAGAGACAACAGCAGAGTACCCCCACAGACCACCAAAGAGACCTTGATTACAATACTGCTAAAGCTGGACAAAGACAGCTCGTTATGTCAATCATATAAGGTGCTATCCCTTTTAAACATAGGTAATAACATTTTGACTAAATTGTTTTCGAACAGATTGCATCCATTAATTCCTGGGCTGGCTCTGCAAGACAAATATGAGTGTATACCTGGCAGAGCCCCTCTGTTGCCTCCAGACGCTGCTTGTGGCTTTACACCAGCGGACTCCTGAGCTCCCTGAAACCCGTCTTCCTGGATACAGAATGGCCTTGACTCACTAGAGTGGACATTCCTTATGGCGTCCCTCTGTGGACAGGGGATGGGAGAATACTATGAGCCCTCATTAAAATATGATACTCTCGCTCTGTGTCCAGACTCCGGGTGTACGGATTTCTGTCCGTCCTGTTTGTAACTCACGGGGGAGCGAGACATTGATGCCCACTTCCCCATATTTGTGGAGTACTAGAGAAGTGATCAAATTTGGCAACTGCTTTGCAATAAATATCAATTGCAGTAAGTCCGAAATATTGCCATTGACCATGGCAACCAACACAATGGATCCCGATTATCCGCTGTGCTGGGTTGGGGACTCTATCAAATATCTAGGTGACTGGATTCTTAGAAATAGTGACCTGATCCTCGACAAGAACTGCGGACTGGTAATTTACAAGCAGACGAGTCAGATGGATAGATGCATATCACTACCACTGTATAGCTGGTGGGATGGTACTAATTAAAGTTGGCAACCCAAAGCTCCTGTATTTGTAAGCATACTAATTCCACTGCAACGTTTCTTCTTTAAACTCTGATCCATCTTTTCTCACTTGATATGTAAGGTGTAACATTTCAGGCGTGAGATGGGAAAGCTTGACGCTTCCATTTGAGAAAGGAGGTTTTGCTCTGCCCAACTTAAAAAAAAAAAAAAAATCCTTTATTGAGATTTTTGCATGTAGCAAATACAGTATCTGAAAGAGACACGTTAGTGACAGATTCCTTACCTTAGAATATCCCCAGGCGTCAGGCTGGATCCGGAAAGTTTTTGCGTAGCAGTACCCTTGCGCGTCGGTAGGCGGCGTCGTGCGACTCCGCGTTCGGCGTCGGGATCGCTGGGATGATGTCGTGGGCAGTACCTAGACGCCGCCCCTGCGCGCTGACGTCAGTTCTTTTTTCCGCGCCAGTAAGCGCAGATCCGGGAAGAGCAGTGCCCTAGTCATTTTTTGACTAACTTTTTGGTGATTTTTCACTGTTTTCTTCGAGTCATCTCGGCTCCAAGGTGTCGGTAGGGATGCCCGGCTTCAAGCCATGCGACGCCTGTGGTCGAATGATGTCGATCACAGACCCGCACTTAGAGTGTCTCTACTGTCTCGGCCGCGGCCACGACACAAAGTCGTGCTCCGACTGCCGGGCCTTACACCCGAAGGCTTTGCGAGAGCGGTCTCGAAAGCTCCTCGAGGTCCGGCAGTCGGCTCCGCGCCGCACCAAGCCCCGGTCACGCGAGAGGTCGAGGGGCCGGTCGCGGAGTCCTCGCCGGTCGTCGGAGTCCAAGTCTTCGCACTCCTCGGGTAAGTCGAAGCACAAAAAGTCTAAGAAGCACCATCGCTCTAAGACTTCGCCTCGCCGGTCTCGCGACTCGGTTGAGGCCCCTGTCGGCACCGTACACGCCCCCGCGGCTCCGGATGTGCCTGTGGAGCCGCCCCCGCATTACCCGTTCTTCCCGGGTTCGGGGGCGACTCCGGCCGAGATACAGGACTTCCTGTCGGCCATGGCCTGCCTCTTCGGGCCTCAAGGCCCCTCCGGTGCGCCTTCGGGCCCCGCGGGCCCTGATGGGGTTGCTCCGGCGCCGCCGACGACTCCGGTCCCGGCGCCGCCTGTCTCACCAGCCTCGCTCCCGGCCCCGGCTTCGGCCCCGGCCTCGATCCCGGCTCCGGTGGTACCGCAACCCCCATCGACGCCGGTTGACCTAACCACGCCTCCGCCGATGTCCCCGGTGCCGTTCCTGACGCCGTCCGGGGCTCCGGGCGGCGTCGTTCCCCGGTTATCTCCGGATCCAGACACGGCGTCGGACCGACGTCGCTCGACGCCGGCTCCGGCGCCGATGAGACCTTGGGTCCCTGACGTCCCCCCTCCTCCTTATTTTCAACCGGAGGAGGACCAGGAGAGCTGGGAGGGGTCGGAAGACCCTCTCACACAGCAGTGTGAATATGATCAGGACTGGGCAGAGGAACTTGGGGATGCCAGTGGTCTGGACACTTCCCCTGACACTGGCATGCTGTCTCCTCCTTCCGTGGCTACGGAGGAGGGAGCAAATTTCGCAACGGTGTTGCGTAGAGCAGCTGGAGCCTTACACCTCCAATTGCCTACAGTGGCTGTCAGGACTAACCTCCTGACGGAAGTGCTTCAGCCGGCAGCTACCTCCTCGGAGCCATTGCTGCCGTTTAATGATGCACTTTCTGACGTTCTTTGGGCACCTGGTCCAAGCCCGCCACAGGGGCTCCTGTGGATAGGAACGTGGCCCGACGCCATCGCCCTGCTCCGGGCGACCCCTTGTTTCTCTCTCAACATCCCACCCCCGAGAGCTTGGTTGTCCAAGCCTCTGCCTCCCAAACCGCCTTCCCTACCGCCCCTCCGGATAGGGAATCCAAACGCCTGGATCAATTTGGGAAGAAGGCCTTTTCTTCCTCCAGTGCTGGCTTGCGGTCCGTCAACACCGCTTGCCTTTTGGGCCGATACTCCCACTCTCTGTGGGATTCGGTGGCGCTCGTTTTGCCCCAGTGTCCTGAGGAGGTCCAGACACTGCTTTCCCGCACCATTGCGGAAGGAAGGGATGCGGCAAAGTACACCATCCGTTGTGGCCTTGATACCGCCGACTCGCTGGGCAGATCGCTTGCAATGACGGTGGCGCTGCGTCGCCACGCCTGGCTGAGGACAACTGGTTTCTCGGGTGATGTCCAAAACACACTCATGGACATGCCCTTTGATGGAGTCGGTCTTTTTGGTACCAAAGCAGACCATGCGCTGGAGCGTTTTAAGGACTCACGGGCTACTGCCAAGTCCCTGGGCCTTTCTGCTGTGCGCCCTCCGCTAACCTCTGCTTTTCGCCCCTTTCGTGGCCACGGAAGGGGCGCCCAGTCACGTCCGCTGCCCAGCCACCGGCCCGCGCAGCAAGCGTCTTCGCGTGGCCGAGGACGTGGCTCCCGCCGTGGCGGATCAGGCAACCAGCGTGCGGGTCAGGCCACCAACCCCGCCCCGTCCGCGGCCTCCAAGCCCTCCTAGTCCTTCCTTTCAGGTGCACAGCACGCCAGTAGGGGGCTGGGTCCGCCATCACCTTCCCCACTGGTGTGCCATCACCTCGGACAGGTGGGTCTTGGACATTGTCCGAAGGGGCTACTCCCTCCCCTTCGAGACCACCCCCCCAGCCATGCCACCTCAATTCCACCGCATGTCAGGGGATCACTTGGTGCTTCTGCAGAAGGAAGTCACGACCCTCTTGGCCAAGAGGGCCATCGAGCATGTTCCGACCCCAGAAGTAGGACATGGTTGCTACTCCCACTACTTTCTGGTGCCCAAAAGGACAAGGAGGACATGCGTCCTATCTTGGACCTCCGGAACGTCAATCGCTTCCTCCGGAAAGAGAAGTTCAAGATGCTCACCCTAGCTCAGGTCTTGACTGCCCTCGACCCTGGAGACTGGTTGGTAGCGTTGGACTTACAGGACGCTTATTTCCACATCCTCGTCCTGCCGGCCCACCGGTGTTACCTGCGGTTCACGGTAGGCCTCGAGCATTTTCAGTTCACCGTGCTCCCCTTTGGCCTTACCAGTGCCCCTCGGGTGTTCACGAAAGTGATGGCGGTGGTCGCAGCTCATCTGCGCCGGGCAGGGGTTCCAGTCTTCCCCTACCTCGACGACTGGCTGCTGAAGGCGGGCTCGTCCCAGGCAGTCGTCTCCCACCTCCAGACTACGGCCGAACTCCTGCACTCGCTGGGGTTCTCCATCAATGTGCCGAAGTCGCATCTGACTCCTTCTCCACAGCTCCTTTTCATCGGAGCAGTTCTGGACACGACGCAGTTTCGGGCCTATCCTCCTGAACGGCGAGTCTGGGATATTCAGGCTATGATTCCGATCTTTCAGCCTTTATCCTGGGTTTAGGTACGGATGACCCTGAGGCTGCTGGGCCTCATGGCCTCCTGCATCCTGCTGGTCGATCATGCCAGATGGCATATGCGGGCTCTGCAGTGGGACCTGAAGTTCCAGTGGGCGCAGTACCAGGGCAACCTGTCCGATCACGTCCAGATCTCGGAGGGGACTGCAAAACAGTTGCAGTGGTGGCTCTCGAACCGGCAATGGGTCATGGGCAGATCCCTCTCCCTTCCCCAGCCAGAGCACACAGTTGTGACGGACGCGTCCCTTCTGGGATGGGGCGGTCACATGGGAGAGGCGGAGATCAGAGGCCTCTGGTCTCCGGCGGAGTCCCGGCTCCATATCAACCTTCTGGAGCTCCGGGCGATCCGACTTGCACTGAAGGCATTCCTTCCCTCTGTCAAAGGGAAGGTAGTGCAGGTGTTCACAGACAACACCACCGCCATGTGGTACTGCAACAAACAAGGCGGGGTGGGGTCGTGGACCCTATGTCAGGAGGCTCTGCGCCTCTGGACATGGCTGGAACTTCAGGGCATATTCATGATGGTTCAACACCTGGCAGGTTCCCTGAACGCCAGGGCGGACGAACTCAGCCGCAGGTGCATGATGGATCACGAATGGCGTCTTCACTCGGAAGTGGCGAAGGACTCTTTCTACAGTGGGGAGAGCCTTGGTTAGATCTATTCGCCCCCGAAGAGAACGCGCAATGTCAGCAGTTCTGCGCGTTGGAATTTCCAAGGCGGCACTCGCTCGGCGACGCTTTTCTTCGCGAGTGGAGTTGCGGTCTGTTGTACGCCTTTCCGCCTATACCACTTCTACCCAGAGTGTTGAAGAAGATTCGGCGCGACCGGGCCCAAGTCATCCTTGTGGCTCCGGACTGGGCTCGAAGAGTTTGGTATCCCGAGCTACTCAGTATGAGCGTCGATCCCCGATCCGTCTGCCTCTTCGGGAGGATCTTCTGTCGCAGCAGCAGGGGACGGTCCTCCACCCGAACCTGTCCAGTCTACACCTGCTTGCGTGGAGATTGAGCGGCGGCAGTTGATTCCTTTTGACTTGCCTCCCGAAGTTTGTGATGTGATTCTGGCAGGCAGGCGTCCCTCCACTAAGGTGGTATACGCCTGCAGGTGGAACAAGTTTGTGGCATGGTGCACAGCAAAGGCTGTGAATCCCCTCTCTGCCCCTCTTTCTGAGGTTCTTCTGTTCCTTCTTTCTCTGGCCCAACAGGGTTCTGCCCTGGGTACCATCAAGGGCTATCTTTGTGCCATTTCGGCCTTCCTCAGGCTGCCTGATCAGCCCTCCCTTTTCAAGTCCCCTGTTGTTAACAGGTTTCTAAAAGGCATTACACACCTCTTCCCTCCTGTTCCGTTTGTGATGCCTCAGTGGGACTTAAACTTGGTTCTTACCTTTCTCATGTGCGCTCCCTTTGAGCCTCTACATAACTGTCCTCTTCGTCTTCTGACTCTGAAGACAGCCTTTCTGGTGGCCATCACCTCCGCTCGGCGGGTGAGTGAGCTCCAGGCTCTATCATGCAAACCTCCCTTTCTGTCTGTCCATCCAGACAAGGTTGTTCTTAGGACGCGTCCGTCCTTCTTGCCAAAGGTGGTTACTGCCTTCCACATTGGGCAGACCATCACTTTGCCCACCTTCTTTCCGCCTCCGCTTCCTTCCAGAGAGGAAGAGAGGCTCCACCGTCTGGACCCAAAATGTGCGCTTTCCTTTTATATCAACCGCACACAACACTTCCGGGTGGATGACCAGCTCTTTGTTGGCTACTTGGGCGCCAAAAAAGGTCGGGCGGTGCACAAGAGAACCATCTCCCGCTGGGTAACCTTGTGTATCAAAGCCTGCTATTCTTTGGCTAAGAAGGAGCCTCCTGTTGGGCTACGTGCCCATTCCACCTGGGCAACGGCTGCGACCACGGCTTTAGGCCGCGGTGTTCCGCTGCAGGATATCTGTCAGGCAGCTACGTGGGCCTCGCTGCACACGTTTACCAAGCATTACTGCCTTGACAGACAGGTCCGGAGGGACGGCTTCTTTGGCCGTTCTGTCCTCCGGGACTTCCTTGTCTGATCTTTGTTCGCAGACCCACCACCGGGGTTGGTATTGCTGGGGTATCTATTCTAAGGTAAGGAATCTGTCACTAACGTGTCTCTTTCAGATGCACAAGTTACTAACTTGTGTAACGATATATCTGTAAGAGACAGTAGTTAGTGACAGATTCCTTACCGCCCCACCCATCCTCCCCGTTCTGCGAACTGATTTCTAGGGTTAAGGACATCCCTTTCAGGGCCCTAGTATTTTTCAGACACCTGTGTCAGCTTCTTGCATGGCTCTGCGTTCCTGGCGCGGAAAGTCGTGTACAGAACTGACGTCAGCGCGCAGGGGCCGCGTCTAAGTACTGCCTGCGACGTCATCCCGGCGATCCCGACGACGGACGCGGAGCCGCACGACGCCGCCTACCGACGCGCAAGGGTACTGCTACGCAAAAACTTTCCGGATCCAGCCTGACGCCTGGGGATATTCTACGGTAAGGAATCTGTCACTAACTACTGTCTCTTACAGATATATCGTTACACAAGTTAGTAACTTGTGCGTCATTACCCAAACCCACCTCAAAACAAAGCATACAAAAACAACCTCAAAGAGGCTTCAATCCATGCAGTACAATGCTCTTTTAGGATAAACAATTGCATCATTATAGCACCCTCCCCCCCCCCGCCCAACAGCTGTGCATTCGTCTTGCCTACTCATGCAGGCCATCGCTACCTACGTTTTACATTTATATCATATCCGGGTGTTCCAGTAGATAGATCGTAAGTGGGGCCTATATATCCTTAGGTCTGGACAAGACAGGCAACTCCTCTGCATAGTTATTCAATTGTTCTCTGCAATATACAATGCTCCTTAACCAACCTTTCAATGTAGGTGCACTTTTCCCACCCCACTTGATCACAACCAACCTTTTTGCTAACAGCATAGTAACAGCCACCAAAATTGCGATTACATGGTTTTAGTGATTTGACTAGCCCCAACAGACACACTTGCGGAGTACATTGCACTTCCTCCATTACCATTTGCGATACAGCACGTACTACCCGGCTCCAGTATTCATTAACCAGCTTACAACTTCACGAGAGGTGCAGGAAATCCTTCGCTTCCTCCCCACATCTCACACATTTAGAGTTCTCCTTAACCCATATCGGGGAAGACGCGCTGGCGTGTAGTACAATTGCTGAATACATTTGAAGTGAATTATTCTGAGATTACAGTTTGCTGTGAGCCGTCCTGTAAGCGTGCAGCAGTACCCCCAGTCCTCCCATGACACAGGCGCTTCCAGGACCCCATTAGCCGAGCTAACTTCCGGGTTCTCCCGTAAGGTTGCATTATATAATCTGAAAGAAACAGTTAGTTATAGATTCCTTACCTTAGAATTACCCCCAGTCGTCAGACTGGATCCGAAAAGCTTTTCGTCAGCAGTACCCCTGCGCGACGGAAGGGATGACGTTGCGGTAGCTACATAGACGCCGCCCTCGCGCGCTGACGTCAGTTCTTTCTTTTTCCGCGCCAGCAAGCGCAGATCCGGAGAGATCGGTACCCCCAGTAATTTTTTGACTGAACTTTTTCTCGACTTTTGTCGACTTCGTTGTTTTTTTAGTCCATCGACTCCTGGTGCACGAGGGATGCCCGGCTTTAAGGCTTGCGGTTCCTGTAACCGACTGATGTCAGTGATTGATCCGCACCGCGTGTGCCTCTACTGCCTGGAGCGCGACCACGACCCCAAGTCGTGCTTCGACTGCCGGTCCATGGCCCCGAAGTCTTTGCGGGAGCGGTCCCGAAAGCTACTCAAGGCCCGGCAGTCGGCTCCGCGTCGCTCGAGGTCCCGGTCGCGTAGGAGGTCGAGGGACCGGTCGCGGAGCCAACATCATTCTTCCTCTAAGTCTTCGCACTCGGGGTCAGGTAAGCCGAAGCACAAAAAGAAGTCGAAGAAGCATCGTCGCTCTTCGACTTCTCTCCGTCCGTCGGCCGACGCGACGAGGGAAGCGGGTGGTGCCCTTCCCGCGGCGCCGCGTGCGGAGCCCGTATGGTCGGCTCCGGGATTCCCCCCTTCCCGGGACCGGGTGCGACCCCTGCTCGTCAGTTCTACGAAGCGGTGCACGCCATCTTTGGGCAGCCCGACTCCGCCGGCGTGCCTTCGGGCCCCGCGGACTCGGTTGGGGGCCCTGGGTCTTCGGCGGCTTCGGCATCGCAGGGTCCCCTTGGATCCAGGCCTGGATCCAGATCGGCGTCGGTCGACCTTGTTACGCTTCCCCCAGCGCCGATTCCACCGGCACCACATCCGCCACCGGCGTCGGCTGTGTCCCCAGCCGACGTACACCCCGGCCTCCACCTCAAGGTAGACACGTAGTCGGACCAGCGTCGACTGACGCCGACGGGTACTTTTGTGCCCCTGTTCTACCCTGGCTCTTTGAGACCAGATTGGCAGCCAGAGGAGGGTGAGGAGGACTGGGAGGGGTCTGGGGACCCTTTAACCGACCAGTTGGTGTATGAACAGGACTGGAGAGAGCAACAGGGGGAAGCCAGTGGTCTGGATACCTCACCAGACCTTGGCATGTTGTCTCCTCCTACCGTGGCTACGGAGGAGGGAGCGTCATACGCAGTGGTGTTGCGTAGGGCGGCCGAGGCTCTCCACCTCGAGCTACCTACGGTGGCAGTCAGGACTAACCTCCTGACAGAGGTCCTTCAACCGGCAGCGACCTCCTCGGAGCCCCTGCTGCCGTTTAATGAAGCCCTCACGGACATCCTTTTGGGCACGTGGTCCAGGCCCAACACAGGGGCTCCTGTGGATAGGATGATTGCCCGACACCACCGCCCGGCCCCGGGTGACCCCACTTTCCTCTCCCAACACCCCACCCCTGAGAGCTTGGTGGTCCAAGCTTCCACTTCCAAAGGCGCATTCCCTACCGCACCACCGGATAGGGAATCCAAAAAGCTGGACCACCTTGGGAAGAAAATTTTTTCTTCCGCCAGCTTGGGACTGCAGTCGGTAAACACCGCATGTCTGTTGGGCCATTTCACCCACTCTGTGTGGGATACTTTGGCGCAGGTGCTGCCCCAGTGCCTGGAGGAGCCCGGCCTGTGCTCTTCCGTGCAGTTGCCGAGGGGAGAGACGCAGCGAAGTTTACCATCCGCTGTGGGCTGGATACCGCCGACGCACTTGGCAGGACGATTTCCACGGCAGTAGCCCTTCGATGCTACGCCTGGTTGTGTTCGACTGGTTTCTCCGGGGATGTCCAATCCACCCTTATGGACATGCCCGTTGCCTTTTCAGCGACAAGGCAGACAACGCGCTAGAGCGCTTCAAGGACTCTCGGGCCACGGCCAGGTCCTTGGGCCTCTCCACCACTCGCCCTGCGCAGTCTGCCTTTTGCCCCTTTCGTGGCTACGAAAGGGGTGCCCCGCTACGTCCCTCCCAGAGCCACAGGCTGGCGCAAGCTGTTCAGCCCCAGCACGGCCGGGGACGTGGGAACCACCACCGTGGTTCTGGGGGCCAGCGGGCGGGCCAGTCCACCACAGCCCCCTCTGCAGCAGCCTCCAAACCCTCCTAGTCCGACCTTTCAGGGCCACCAAACACCAGTGGGCGGCATGATCCGCCATCACCTCCCCCACTGGCGCACCATCACGTCGGACAGGTTTCTTTTGCAAATAGCCCGAAAGGGCTACTCCCTCCCCTTCAAGGCCACCCCTCCATCCATGCCACCTCAGTACCACCGCATGTCGGAGGATCACCTGGCCCTTCTCCAACAGGAAGTTTCGGCACTCTTGGCCAAGGGAGCCATCGAGCGCGTTCCTGTCCCAGAAGTAGGTCATGGTTGCTATTCCCACTACTTTCTGGTGCCCAAGAAGGAAGGACAAAGGCCTGCGTCCTATCTTGGATCTCAGGAACGTCAACCGCTTCCTCCGGAAGGAGAAGTTCAAAATGTTGACGCTCGCTCAGGTCCTGTCTGCCCTCGACCCTGGAGACTGGATGGTAGCGTTGGACTTGCAGGACGCTTATTTTCACATCCCCGTCCTGCCGGCCCACCGGCGTTACCTACGGTTCACGGTAGGCCACGAGCACTTTCAGTTTACCGTGCTCCCCATTGGCCTTACCAGCGCCCCTCGGGTGTTCACGAAAGTGATGGCGGTGGTCGCAGCTCATCTGCGCCGGGCAGGGGTTCCAGTCTTCCCCTACCTCGACGACTGGCTGTTGAAGGCGGGCTCGCCCCAGGCTGTCGTCTCCCACCTCGAGACTACGGCCGACCTCCTGCATTCGCTGGGGTTCTCCATCAACGTGCCGAAGTCACACCTGACTCCCTCTCAGAAGCTCCTCTTCATCAGAGCGGTTCTGGACATGACGCAGTTTCGGGTTTATCCTCCCGAACTGCAAGTCCGGGATATTCGGGATATGATTCCGATCTTTCAGCCTCTATCCCAGGTTTCGGTCAGGATGACCCTCAGGCTGCTGGGTCTGATGGCCTCCTGCATCCTGCTGGTAGATCATGTCAGGTGGCACATGTGGGCTCTGCAGTGGGACCTGAAGTTCCAGTGGGCGCAGCATCAGGGGAATCTGTCTGATTGCGTCCAGATCTCGGAGGGCACTGCACGACAATTGCAGTGGTGGCTAACGAACCAGGATTGGGTCAACGGCAGATCCCTCTCCCTTCCCCAACCAGAACACACAGTGGTGACAGACGCATCCCTTCTGGGATGGGGCGGCCACATGGGAGAGGCGAAGATCAGAGGCCTCTGTCTCCGGCGGAGTCCGGGCTCCACATCAACCTTCTGGAGCTTCAGGCGATCCGTCTTGCACTCAAAGCATTCCTTCCCTCTGTCCGGGGAAGAGTAGTGCAGGTGTTCACGGACAACACCACTGCCATGTGGTACTGCAACAAACAGGGCGGGTGGGGTCCTGGACCCTATGTCAGGAGGCCCTCCGCCTCTGGACATGGCTAAAACATCAGGGCATATCCATGGTGGTTCAACACCTGGCAGGTTCACTGAACGCCAGGGCGGACGAACTCAGCCGCAGGTGCACGATGGATCACGAATGGCGTCTTCACTCGGAGGTGGTGCAAGGTCTCTTTCAGCAGTGGGGAGAGCCTTGGTTAGATCTACTTGCCACCGAAGAGAACGCGCAATGTCAGCAATTCTGCGCGTTGGAATTTCCAAGGCGGCACTCGCTACGCAACGCTTTTCGTCGCGAGTGGAGTTGCAGTCTTCTATACGCCTTTCCGCCTATACCACTTCTGCCCAGAGTGCTGAAGAAGGTCAAGCGCGACCAGGCCCAAGTCATTCTTGTGGCTCCGGATTGGGCACGAAGAGTCTGGTATCCCGAGCTGCTCAACATGGCCATTGATCCTCCGATCAGACTGCCTCTTCGGGAGGATCTTCTGTCGCAGCAGCAGGGGATGGTCCTCCACCCGAACCTGTCCAGCCTCCACCTCCTTACGTGGAGATTGAGCGGCGGCAGTTGACGTCGTTTGACCTGCCTCCCAAAGTCTGCGATGTTATCTTGGCAGCCAGGCGTCCCTCCACTAAGACTGTATACGCCTGCAGATGGAACAAATTTGTGGCATGGTGTGCAGCAAAGGCTGTGGACCCCCTTTCCGCCCCTCTTTCTGAGGTTCTCTTGTACCTCCTTTCTTTGGCCCAGCAGGGCTCTGCTCTGGGCACTCTAAAGGGCTACCTCTCGGCCATTTCAGCCTTCCTTAGGCTTCCTGATCAGCCTTCTCTTTTCAAGTCCCCTGTTGTAAATTGATTCCTGAAGGGCATTACTCATCTCTTTCCTCCTGTTCCCTTGGTAATGCCTCAGTGGGACTTGATCTTGGTTCTTACCTACCTCATGTGCGCTCTCTTTGAGCCGCTACATAACTGTCCTCTCAGACTTCTCACTTTGAAAACTGCCTTTCTGGTGGCCATCACCTCTGCACGCAGGGCGAGTGAGCTGCAAGCTCTTTCTTCTAAGCCTCCCTTTCTGGCTGTCCATCCGGACAAGGACGTCCTGAGAACTAGACCTTCCTTTCTTCCCAAGGTGGTTACTTCTTTCCACATTGGCCAAACCATCACTTTGCCCACCTTCTTTCCGCCTCCGCATCCTTCAAAAGAGGAAGAGAGGCTCCACCGTCTGGATCCAAAACGTGCGCTTTCCTTCTATTTGGATCGCAACAAACAATTCCGGGTGGACGACCAGCTCTTTGTTGGTTACGTGGGCGCTAAGAAAGGTCGGGCCGTGCACAAACGAACCATCTCCAGGTGGGTCGTTCTGTGCATCAAAGCCTGCTACTCTTTGGCAAAGAAGGAGCCTCCAGTGGGGCTGTGCGCCCATTCCACCAGGGCGACGGCAGCTACTACTGCGTTGGGACGAGGAGTCCCCCTAAATGACAAATGTCAGGCAGCTACGTGGGCATCGCTGCACACGTTCACCAAACACTACTGCCTAGACAGCCAAGTCCGGAGAGACGGCTTCTTTGGCCGTTCTGTTCTCCAGGACTTTCTGGTGTGAACTTGGTTCGCAGACCCACCTCCGGGGTTGGTATTGCTGGGGTATCTATTCTAAGGTAAGGAATCTATAACTAACTGTTTCTTTCAGATGAACAAGTTACTTACCTGCGGTAACGATATATCTGTAAGAAATATAGGTTAGTTATAGATTCCTTACCGCCCCACCCATCCTCCCCGTTCTGCGAACTGACTTCTAGGGTTAAGGACTTCCTTTCAGGGCCCTAGTTTTGTGCACCAGTGATCAGTGTCTTGCATGGCTCTGCGCTTCTGAACTGACGTCAGCGCGCGAGGGCGGCGTCTATGTAGCTACCACGACGTCATCCCGCCGACCACGACGCCGACGACGAGCGCGGAGTCGACCGACGCCACCTTCCGACGCGTAGGGGTACTGCTGACGAAAAACTTTCCGCATCCAGTCTGACGCCTGGGGGTAATTCTAAGGTAAGGAATCTATAACTAACCTATGTTTCTTACAGATATATCGTTACCGAAGGTAAGTAACTTGTTCTTCTGGTTATTAATCCCTTCTACTCTGTTGTAGTCAGGAGCATTTGTAAGGCTTTTAATAACTGCGGTTCACTGGGTAATTCAGGGTTATAATCTCTGCCCAACTTTGAGGTGCACTTTCATGTGACACAGGACCAATATGCAACAGCTTGTTGTCACTCACAACCCAGGTCTCCACATATGATTATCTAACAGGAGGAATTAAGGACGGGCACTCTGCAGACCATATTAGCTGCAATGGTGATGAGGTCATGGTCGGAGACGGAGAGTCGCAACTGCACAAGTTGGGTGTGGCGCAAATTGGGCAAGATTCTTGGCTGTACCCTGCTTTTTATTCTCAGGTGCCATCGCTGATGCACAATTCCTTACTGACTTTAATGGCAGTAAAAATGATCATAGCCTCACTAGATGAGATGGGACTGTAAGTGATGGGTCACTTATGTGGTCAGTCTCTTTCTTTTTTCTGAATGATTATAAAGAGCTATCTCAAAATTAACATTTTCACATACTGCCACTTGCGACATGCAGTTAATGCATCAAACACTGTTTCTGAAGGAGCCTCCTGAATTTAATCCATTAATTATTATACAAACCTCTGGCACTAAACGATGGGTATGAAAACCATATTATAAAGTGATACACCTAAGAAGTGGTATGGTACTCGAGGCTAAAACTGCCTGGAGATTAGAACTGAAGGAAATATTTCGGACAAATGGAGGCTCTACTGCTGTTCAAAGTTTGCAGCAATTTCTGTGAATTATAGCCATCACTTAATGTACTTTAAATTCATACGTCACATTCACTATACACCAGAAACCTTCCTCAAATCGGACCCTTCTAGGAACTGAGAGTGCATCTTATGCATCTTATGCAGCAATGCACAGCCGGAGTTTATACGTCAACTGGAACTACCCTAATCTGAAAGAATACTGTATGCAAACATTTCATGTCTTTCAAAAAGGCTTGATTCCAGCTTCTCCGGTGTTCATGATGTTGGGTTAAGTAAAGGACATTCCTAAGGTTCTTAGGAGGTTTGCTGCTTTAGCACTATTGTTAGCTAAGTGGAGAGCTACCTTGACCTAGGAGAGAGTCCAAGTGCTTCTAAATTCTGATTGGCCATAGTATTTGACAACATGTAATAATAGGGCAATAAAAAGTTCAGTCAGCCCCCCCCCAGGATGTTGCAACAATAATTTAAACTTTTTGAGGCATAAAAATTGAAATTTTGTGGCACACAGTTGCATTTTTGCAGCGAATACAGAATTACAATGCAAAAATGTTTTTCATCTTTTTATTCTTTGTGGAATAGCCCAGTGAGGTAATCCCTCCCAAAAGACCATTCCAGATAACGGCTGGCCAAAAATCAATCCCCAAAGACCCATATACCTGGCATCCTTCCTACCTCCTGTGTCCCCCTTCCGTCAAATGACTGTCAATTTTAGAAATAAAGGCTCTAGTATAAAAGTCCATTCCACAGGTTAGAAAAGGTGTGCATTCCTGCTGTGTCCATTTTTTCTAGCTAGCCCTTTGGTTTCCTTGAGTGAACTTACCAATCACATAAACCCTGGAAGAGCATCAACTTTTTCATTGCTATTTGCTCTGTGTACTCCTCTATCCAGTGGACGGTGGCTATTGCCTCTTCAACCCAGACTATGTTGTAGCTGGAGTGTGGGGCATTTTGAAATATATAATTATATAAAGAGTTACCCAGTGGCGGTCGCACTGGGTAGTTATAGTTAAGATCGTGTTTCCATAGGAAAAGCATTTTTTGGTTTGCTAATAACATTGGTGCCATTTGACGAATCTTAATGAAACTTTCCAAAAAAGAAATTTCTTCCACCTCAGCTCCTTCCAGGTAAGTTTCAGGGTGAGTCGTGAAGCAGGGGATTAGAAAAAGGCGGGGAGGATGGTCCCAAAAGCATTTTCCCCATTCATCTTTCCATAGGAAAATTGAACTGTGATATTGCAAAACAGAATTACACCAAATTTGGCAGAAATCAAGATCTTGGTCTAGAATACATGCTTTTTTGTGATTTGGGCTAGTGAAGTCCCAGAGGGACCAACCTGGGGCCAAAAACAGATTTTGCAGAAAATTTTGGATGGATCGATGAATCCGCTGCAAAATAAAAAATAAAAAAAGTGAGCCCACACACTAAAAAAAAAAAAAATCACTCCATTGGTGGGCCAGGACCGGGGTGAGGGAAGGGGCAGTGCAAGTGTTTTTCAAGGGGAGGTGGGCATGCAGCCCCCATCTCAAAGCCTTTGCAGGCCCTGGGGACACCAGGGCCCAATTACATAAAAAAGAGGGGTGCAAGCTTCCCCCCTCCCTGAGCCTCTACAGGCCCTGGAGATCTCATCCCATGGGGCCGTTATAATTTTTAAGGGGTGGGCGTCGCACGGCCTCCCTCCCCAAGCCTTTTCAAGCTACGAGGACCCCATCGCCTGGGGCTGATTTTTTTTTTAAAAGGGGAGGGGGCGCACTCCCCATCCCTGAGCCTGTATCAGCCCCAGGACCTCATACCCTACGGCCCGATACTTTACAGTGTCTCGGGGATCCCTTCCCGTGAGACTGTGGGCATACATTTCCTGCACACTTCCAGACAGGGTATAGACGTTTGCTCCCGCCATGTGAGAGCATTAAAAAAATGCAGCTCTCGCCTGGGCGGGAGCAAAGGAAAGGTGCCAGCTCTTGCCAGCACCCAGCATGGTGCTGGCTTGGGCCTTGGGGCCCCCCCGCAATGCCAAAAATTGAAAAAATGACTGTCTCTCACCAGGGGAGCCAACAGGGGCAGTGGGGGCCCTGGCGCTCCCCCGTGGCCCTCAACAAAAGTTGGGATGCGGGTGTCCAAAGTGGATACCGGAGCACCCACTTAAGAATAAATGCCAGCTCCTACCGGTAGCCACAATGGGTGACGGCTGGAGCAGTGGGACTCCCCCTGCAGCCCCTCATACAAAATGTAGAATGTGGGTGTCCCAGGTGGCACTGGGACACCCACAAATATATATATATATGGAAGCTGAGAACTCTGGATAGTTCTCAAGTTTAGGTGGAAAGCAGCTCCTGTATAGAGCACCCTCAATACCAGCAACACTCTAAATCTGCTCACCTCAAATTTCTGCCTTTCTATCAAAGTCTGTAAGCATAGGATTAGCCGAGTGCCATCCACACTGAGATAGAAAGGACCAAAGTCTTTTGCCATCCATGCCGAGCTGTAAAATGACAAAAGCCTTTTGCCACTCCAGGCACAGTATTTGGAGTGGCAAAAGGCTTTTTTCATTTTACAGCACGGCAGGGCTTCTCCATAGGCCTTCAGCCGTGCGCAACATGGGGTTCACATTACTTGCAGTAATAAAATATTACTTTATGTTGGAAAAAAAAAACTAGAAATTCACAGAAAAAAGCAAAGGTTAAGGTGACATTATAGTTAGGTATTAGGTATGGTGATAATATCTTACTTTGCATTAGGAAAATGGTATGTTTTAACGGACATTTTCACCTAACTATAACATCCCTTTAGCCTTTAACTAGAATTTCCAGGTTTTTTTTTTAACATAAAGAAATATTTTATTACCATCCGTAAAGACAGCCCTAAAGCCAGGCTCTATAGCCAAACCTCCTCAGACAACTCCACGCCTAGCACATCTTTGAGCCACGCACGGCATGGGGTTTGGCTGCAGGACTTAGCCTGTGGCCAGGCCCTACATCCAAACCTCCGGACAACCAATACCACCCACTGGTGCAGCCCCGCTCCCATCTTCGGACTTCGGGGGCCCCATTCCCTGGGGCCTTTTTATTTATTAAAAGGGGAGGGGGCGCACGGCCCCCTCTCTCTGAGCCACTTTGGGCCCTGGCATCCCAGCCTGGGACTTTTTTACTTTAATTGAGAGGAGGGGCCTGCGATTCTCCCCCTCCCCCCCGAGCCGATAGTTGTCCCAGGGACCCCATCCTCCAGGGCCTTTGTTTTTTATTAAGGGAGTGGGGCTGCGTGGCCCCCCTCCCTGAGCCTTAATAGGCCCTGGGGACACCATTCTGCAGTGCCAAATTGTATTCGGGGGCCACGGTGTCCCCCTCCACAAGTCTTAATAGGCCCCAGGACGCAATCCACTGGGGCCAAAGTCCTTTAATGAGGAGAGGGGGCACTACCTGAACATTAAATGCCCAGAGGACCCCATCCCCGGGGCCGAATTTGTTTAATAAGGGGATGGGGGTGCTCAGCTCCCCTCCCTGAGCCTTAATAGGCCCTGGGGACCCTATATCCCAGCGCCAAATTCCAACATTAATATGAGGACTTGTGTTCATCTTGTGCGATACATTGACATGTAGACAACTTGATTTCAGTATCTCATTTATAACATCACTTCTGAAGTTCACAGCATCTGACATATGCAAGATCCCAACAGCATTCTTCTTCATCGATACCCAGATTTGCTTGGTTATATTGACACACCCACTATGACCGATATGTGCTTTTGTACTAAGGTGCCATGGTTTATCATGGATTACAGACCAATTTTAAGATGGCTGCCGCTAAATTTTAATGCTCTAGCTGCTGGATCAGTGTCAGCGCTTCAAAGTTTTAGTGATATTTTAGTGGTATTTCAGGTAGATTGGATGTGTTTTCGAATCATTCGCTCCAGATGGGTCACACATATGGGTTGTCTTTTGTATAAGGTATCCAATTCTCTGTTTAGACCCCATTATTGGTCATTTTACCAATTCCAAGATGGCCACCAGTATTGTTAATGCTCTAGTCGATGAGTGTGAGTCAGTACTGCTGTGTTTTTGATTGGCAGTCCCACGGGGGCCTTCAGCATATAACATGGATGCAGTCCTCATCTCTAAAAGTAATTCAGTGAGTCAGTAGTCAATGTTTTTGTTGGTTCTCAACCAGTTTAGAGATAGGTTAATGAGGTTTTATTTTACTGCAGGAAATCCCTACCCCTACCCTCCACCTCCCCACCTCCAAGTAGTCCAGCGATTTTTCCTTGTGTAATACCGCCCATATCACAATAGTGAGTATGGTCTTTTTGTATCAAGCACACTCTTAAGTTTTGTTCTGGCATGGAGTCCCACGTTTATTCACCTGTATTTCAGATTAAGTTCATTCCTATTGTCCTCCCAGTAGAAGGTATGTTCTTGTGACTTTTTAATTGGCGCATGTTTTGCTGTATTCACAAGGTTTGTGCACATACTGTTTTCACCACATATAGTGTGTACTATGCTACACGCATGCATTCACAGTTGCAGTGTAAATACAATCACTCTCAGACATATTTTTCAGGCATACATTTAATTTAATTTGTTGGGTTTGTTTTCATTCAGAACTTTTTCAAGGGTCCTCTTCATTAACCATCTACTACTCTTAGTCCTGAAGATGGTCTTGCATATTAATACAATAGTAGACTGAAACGTTGATGCATATTTCACTACTTTTATTTAGATCAGTCAACATTCGGACATACTCTTCACAACACTGATACGCTCTCCAGGAATCTTCCTTGTATTAAGAGTGGATTACACACTTCTGTCTCAGTGAATCAATATATGGAAAGATGTACAACTAACATGCTGGATAGATATGCATTTTTTGTTGTTCATAGGACCCCTTAATACCCCTTGCTTTAATACATATAAATTGATCATAATCACATTGCTGGTAATCCCGTTTCTTCATTATTGTTCTCTTCTCTGCATTAATCCGCAATATCAGACATTGGATTGATTCCTGTGAATTTTGTTCAGGGTGTTATAGATATCGAAATGCATAAATATTTAATTACAGTATTTTATTGTAAATAGTCCCTCCCCTTGCTGGCCATTTACTTTAGTTTTTAATTCTAGGGACCTGGCATATCCCAATTTCTGGCTCCTATGCAGGCATGCGTGAATTTTACAAAGCATAGGTATCTCAAATTTGAAAGGGGAAAATTTAGTTGAATGTCAAGGTTAGAGTTCTAACTTTTTGTGTCGTGTTGGGCTGACGTTTGTTCCGAAGCAGATTGCAGGCCCTCTTAGCTGCCCAATATAAGGTGCTCTATTTTTGCACCATTGAGGCAGACCAAATTTTCCTTGTTCACATTACATTGTGGACCAGACACTTAGTGATGCTACAATGAATGACTTCAGTATCTTGTCAGGGTTGGGTGTACTGCTGCTGTTGGTAGGGACAGACTTGCTTGCCAAGGACAGATCTGTTGTTGCTGAGAAGCAGTGTAGGAGTGTGGCCAAGAACATGCTCATAGTGCTCTCTGGAGTCCCGCACCGTAGGTTGTTTGTACTGCTGCTATTGGAATTGGACTGACTTGCTTGCCCAGAACACGTTACTGCATAAGAGAGGCAGGGGTGTGGCCAAGTATGTGCTCATGGCACACTCTGGAGTCCTGCAATGCAGGCCGCGCCCAGGCAAGGAGGCCCTGGCGAAGACCGGGACAAGAGTGGGCCTGACTGTGCTCGTCAGAGTCTGGAGGAGGCTGGGCTGGCACCCTCCGCCCCCTTTCATCCACCTTTCCGGTGCTGGTTGGTAAGAGGTGCTGTGTAACCTGCTCAGTGGAGTCAGTGGGAAAACCTAAGCTAGCCGGGACATTCAATCCATCACACAGAGTTATGACAATTGAGAGGATGTTAGCGAAGGCGATGGGTTTATTCACAAAGAAATTGCCCTTACCGGAGAGTAGGCTCTCCATTGGCCTTAGGCCTCCAGTGGGGAATTCCTGTAACTACTACGATCAATGAAATGGCCGCTGGACCCAGCACCAGTAGAGGTATATTTAATATGTCAAATCATACTGGTCCCTCTACCATTTCTGATGTGCTATCCCCTCTTGCACCAGCGGCAAAGTGTAAAAGAAGAATTATGTGCCCGTCATGTCATTGGACAAGGATAGGGATGTCTCTTGGGGTGACTCTTCTACATGAGAACTTGAGACCTTGCTACATGATCCATGCTGTAGTAAGTTCAGCTTGATTTTACAAACACAGTTGCAACCCATCTTAGACCATCTGGGGCTAATTGAATCTCAGCTTGCTGTTATTAGCACTGTCAAAAGGACAATTTCTACACCTTTCTTTTTGTTCTGTCCAACATATGGCTACTGGACCGAAAAAACATCATAGTTCCGCCCCTATTGTCTCTGAATCTGTCTCCTGTGGTAGATCAAATACACTGACTATTATGGCCCGAAAAGGCTGTATCTCGAATAGAATCTGTGCAGTGCCTCTCACATGGTGACATTGGCCAAACAGTGTTCTTAATTTCCCTATCATTACTGAGAATCTGGGCCAAGAGGAGCCACATCTGACAAACAGTCGGTCCTCATCGGATTAGCAGAGTTATGATACAGCCTCTAGTCTAATAAGACTGTTATGAAAGTTCCAGAATCTGCTAGTCCCTACTTTGTGGTGTTGGCACTCATCCTGACGCTGAGGCGCAACCAGACTTAATCAGATGAGCAACTTTTTAATGAAGTCACCCATTAGCTATTCACTAATTGAGCCCTTCCCTTGCTACTTGATCAATCTGGTAGTAGTTTCAGCTTTATTTTACAAACACAGTTTGACCCCGTGGTGCCAATCGAATCTCAACTAGCCGCTCTTAGTACTGTCAAAGGCGCAATTTATGCACCTTTCTTTGTCCTGTCCAACATATAGTTACTGTACCAGAAAAACAACATATTTCCGCCCCTATTCTGATTCTTTCTCCCGTGGTGGCCCATATGCACCCACTCTTGCTGCCCCCCAAAAGGGATTGCTCATTGCCCAAACAGTGTTCTTGAATTCCCTATCATTAACAAATCAGGGGCCAGAGGAGCCGCATCTGACAACCAATCAGCCCTTGCTGGATAAGCAGTGCAATGATACAACCCCTAACAAGACTGTTATGAACCTTCGACTACCTTCTAGCCTGTACATCGTGGTCCTAGAGGGCATCCCAGCGCTGAAGTGCAACCAGACAGAATCAAGGGACCAACTTTTTAACAAAGTCATCCATTAGCTATGCAAGAATAGAGTGTTGGATACAGTCAACTGTAATAAGATTCTAATAGTCCGAAGGGTTGGATGGTTGGGCTCCTCAAGTAAAAATGGTTTTGGGGACTGTATTGTGGTGAATTTTAGGAACCCTATATAAGCAATAAACCTGCTGTACTTCACTCAGGAAACTGTAATTAAACAGGGGAATTTCCATCTTACCCCTTGGGTATTTTTATAAACTGCTTCTATTGTGTACAAGGTATAGTCGACAATTCATTACCACTTGCTATTAGGATAATGAACCAGAATATTGTGTAAGTCAACTCTAAACTGTGTTTGTCAGATTGGAAACTTGATTAGCAAGTATGATATAATATTTTCCAAGAAACCTGAGCCACTTTTCCCAATGCCCCCAACGAATACGAATGCCTTTCTGTTCCTGCTACTTCATCCAAACATAGCCATGCTAAAGGGGGCTTGTCTATTTGGATCAAACTGTCTTTCAAAGTTGGAGTACAAGTTGTAGAAACCAACAGCATGGGAAGTCAAGCTATCTTTCTCAAAGGAAAGCATAGTGTTAGTGATGCCATTCTTAGGGTGGTCTTCCCCCAATTTTTTTTCCTGCTTACCTCCTCTTTTTGCAGTATCTTTTTGTTGGCCTAAGGACTCTGAGCACTTTACCACTGCTGACCAGTGCTAAAGTGCATGTGCTTCTCCCCTAAACATGGTGACATTGGTGTATGTCCATTTGCCATATTTAGCTTACTCAAAAGTCCCTTGTAAAGTGGTTTACCATATACCCAGGGCCTGTTACCTAAATGCTACTAGTGGGCCTGCAGAACTGATTGTGCAACCCACACAAGTAACCCTTCAACCCTGTCTCAGGCTTGCCATTGCAAGGCTGTGTGTGCAGTTTACTGCCACTTCGACTTGGCATTTAAAGCCACTTGCCAAGTCTTGAGCTCCCCTTTTAGTACACATAAGTCTCGCCTAAGGTAGGACCTAGATAGCCCAAGGGCAGGGTGCTGTGTAACTAAAAGGTAGGACCTGTACTTTTAAGTTTTACATGTCCTAGTAGCGATATACAGCTATATTCATTTTTCACTACTGGGAGGCCTACTCCTCTCATAGGCTAGCACTGGGAATTCCTAAAAACGCTTTAAATCTGTAATTCCTGATTAGAAAGGAGTAGCTGCATCATGTCTAATATCTTTGAAATGGTGATGATAAATCCTCCTTCCTGGTAAAGTCTATTTATTTATTTTATGTATTTATTTATTTATAAAGCACACGAATAACCCTCAAGGGTTCTCTCAGCGCTCGATCCAAGTTGGATTTAACATTACTATTTTAGAAATGCCATTTTTAGAAAGTGGACATTTCTCTGCTCTTACTGCTCTGTGTGCCTTGCAGCCTGTCTCCAATACACGTCTGGGGTGGGTGACAGCTACACTTTGTGCATTCTCTCTAGATAGCCACAAACACAGGAAGAGTGTGTGTGACAGAAGTCATCTGCATTCTGATAGCTCTTCCTGGGCAGGAAGAGAGGGGGCAGCTGACACACCTGAATACGCAGTGTTCCTGTTTCCCACACAAAGTGCTGAATACCCCCTTCTGGAGCCAGGGCTGGGAAGAACTGTGCACTTTGAGGGCCTGCTTTGAAGTCACCCCCACTTCAAAGGCACAAAAAGGTCTATGTACTGGGTCTCTGACCCTACCAAGACAGTGTACTACTGGACCTTTGAATAACTCTGTCAGGAGTAAAGACTGTTGTGCTACGAGGATTGCCACTCTGCTTGACTGATTGTGAGAAGTTGGCCTGGTATATGCTGTCCACTAATTAAAGTGGGCACCTTGTACCAGTCCAAACCACCCTTATGGTGATTTAAGAGGTCAAAGATAACCTTAGAAAGCTATCCAAGTGGTAGCTTTGGAGAGCAGCCTTCAGGCTTAGTCTTGAAGGAATGTTAAGCAGCTTGTTTTACCAGAATGCAACCTTATTGTCTTGGTTAAATGAAAGGAGAATCACACATTAGTTATAAAAATATGTATTTATTATTATAACACACTCTAAATACTTCACAGTATCTGCTGCACGCAGATAAACACAAAGCACACAATACTCTAGCACAAAAACAATCATAAGTAGCACTAATACACAGTGGGCTCCAGGGGGAGACCAAACCATATACTAAAATAGTGGTATAAGAACCACGACTCGAGTCAAGACAGTGTCTAGAGCATGTAGAATCGCTGGGACCCCAAGGAACCATCCAAGGTGAGTAAGTAGGGACCCCACGGAGGACGGGTGCAGTGTGGGAACACGACCCCGTGCGCCGTACAATTCTATGGGAGAGTCGCGGTTACAGTTTTAAAGTTTAAGGACCCTTGCTAGTGGATTACGAGGAAGCCCTTTGGATCATAGGAGGTTGAAGAGCCACCCCACCCGTGGATACCGTAGTACCAGAGTTACCTATCCTAGGGAAGCCGGGTGCATAGGGCTGAAGTGGTGTCGGAAACCGCCGTCTATCTCAATGGTTGACTTCAAGGAAATGCCACTGAGGGAAAGAAGAAAAGTGTCCGATGGAATCCAAAGGTGGGATCTAGCTGAAGAGTACCTGAAAGCAGAGGAGACAGAGTCTGGGTCACTCAGGAGTGACCAGGGGCTCGGTAGACGAATGCCCACCGATGTCGGGTGCTTCAGGTGCGTTGAGGGGGTTCTTGAATCTGCAGCCACCGGGACCAGGAGACGTCGAGGTCGACCAGGAGCCAGATAGAGCTGTCCCACGAAGGATGTCGAGTGCTGAGGGGTCGGTGTTCGGCTGGAGCACCAACAAGCCTTGGCAGCGGCAACCCGCAAAGATGGTCAAGAAAGGTTACGATTTGGACCAGCAAGGTCCAGGGGACTCACCAAACACAGGGGAGTCGGGGCAAGCCTGAAGCAACCAGGGGAGCCCAAGAAAAGCAGTGTTGACCCTCAAGAGGACCCACAGGCCGGAGGCATAGGAGTCGCGAGTGGACCTCAAACAGATTTACAAAGCAACAGCCCACGGAGCACTCGGTGCGAGGAGGCCGAAGTTCTTTGGTGGAAATGATGCCAGAGGTCGGGGCTACTCGGAGCCCAGTGCACTTGTTTTGGGAATGCCAACAAGCATATGCACTTACAAAAGTATGAGGTGCACAGGGGTACGGGTATTGCGACGCCCACGAGGGATTCTGTCCTCAAACTTGGTGAGAGGGTAGCTCGGACCTCGAGGGACTTGGGAACCCACCTCCTGTGTTGCTGGAGCCTTCGGAGTCCGTAGGAGCTCAGGAGCAGCAGACCGGTCAGTTGCGTTACGGTGCCTGCGAATGCAGGGGAGTGACTCCTTCACTCCAAGGGAGATATCTTCAGTTGTCCTTGATGCTCCACAGGTCCTGCACGGAGCCTGTATGGTGCACGGGCACAGACGATGCTTTGGACGGAGTGGGAGACTAAGTCGGGCTCAAACGAAGTCCAGCGAAGTCCAAGGTGTCCAGACGGTCGAAGGTCAGTGGTTTCTTGTTCAGAATCTTGTCCACGTCGAATCTAGGGTCCTACAGTCAGGTAAGCCCTTTTGTACCCACGGGAGAGGGTTGGACAGATTCAGGGGACCCTCCCAGGGGAGGGTCAGGACAGTAGGGAGGATACTCCCATGTCCTTTGTCCAGTTTCGCGCCTGTGCAGGAGCCAACGGTTCCCAGGACTGGTTTGAACTGGACTATGCACAGGGACACCAAATGTGCCCCTCATGCAGACTTTCGGTCGCTGGCAAGCGCACCCACCCAGGCCTAATAAACGAAATCCTGTCTGGGAGGTGGTCACACCTCCCTGTGACAGGATGCCTATTGTTCTACCTTCCCCTGCTCGAGCTTGGCTCAGCAGCAGGAGGGCAGAAATGTGTCTTTGGTCGGCAGCAACCATTTTGGGCTGCCCGGGACTAGAAGGCTGGTACCGGGAACACCAGGGACCTCAGAAAGCTCGTTTCTGAGGGGTGAAATCATACCTCCCACACCGGTTACCCGTGTGGGGGTATGATTCCACAATGTTTGACACCAAACATGATAGGGTTACTTTCAACCATTTTAGAGTTGGTCATCACACGGTCGCATAATGCCCCTCTATATGTCGTAAATGGCTGCAGCACTGACAATCCGGGAGAATGGACTCCGTAGGCTGCAGGGGTGTCCTGCTTATGCAGTGGCACCCTCTCACTTAGAACTAAGCTCCCTGCCTTCAGGATTGTCAAGGCCTGCTATAGGGGTGACTTATAGGTTTTAAGTGTAGTGACCCTTAGATATAGTAAACCTATATCTTTAGTAAGTGGTGCATGCACCAACTTACACAGGCTGTAATGGAAGGCCTATTGATCCATTTTACATGGCCTCTCATGGGTGGCATAATACATGCTTCAGCCTCTGGAGTACCTATGCCCTGGGTACCTGGGTACCATATACTAGGGACTGACAAGGGTACCCCAGTATCCAATCTGGAGTGTACCTAAGTACATGACATAACATTTTAGGGAGAAAGCAGATAGACTGGGGTCCTGATTAGTAGGATCCCAGTCAGACTAGTAAAAAAAAGTGTAACATGAAGCAAAAAGTGGGGGTAACCATAAGAAGCAGATCCTACTTTCCTACACCCCCCCCCCAAACGTAAGGAGATGAGACTAACCTTGCCCAGTTGAGTCTTCAATTTCTAAGTGGAAATATCTGGAGAGTCCATCTGCATTGGCATGGTTACTCCCATGTCTATGTTCCACTGTATAGTCCATATCCTGTAGGGAAATGGACCACTTCAAAGGTTTGGGGTTTTCACCCTTCATCGTTTTTAGCCATAGGAGGGGCTTATGGTCTGTCTGAACAATGAAGTGAGTGCCAAACAAGTATGGCCTTAGCTTCTTCAGGGCCCAGACCACAGCAAAGGCTTCCCTCTCTATAGCTGACCAACGTTTCTCTCTGGGGTCAACCTTCTGCTGATAAAAGCTACAGGTTGATCCTGACCCTCTGCATTAAGTTGTGACCACACAGCCCCTACCCCCAACTCAGATGCATCTGTTTGGACAATAAATTGCTTGGAGTAGTCAGGACTTTGCAGAATGGGAGCAGGGTACATGGCCTGCTTGAGATCATCAAATGCCTTCTGACAGCTAACTGTCCACTGAACCTTCTTGGGCATTCTTTTTGATGTGAGATCATTCAAGGGAGTCACTATAGACCCATATCCTTCAACAAATCTCCTGTAATACCCAGTCAGGCCCAAGAAAGCTCTGACCTGAGTCTGGGTATTTGGAGCAACCCAGTCCATTATGGTCTGGATTTTGCTCTGTAATGGTTGAACCTGGCCTCCACCCCACAAGGTGGCCCAGGTACACACCCTTGCTCTTCCCTATCTGGCACTTAGTAGCCTTGATAGTGAGGCCTGCTTTCTGAAGAGCCTCCAAAACATTCTTCAGGTGGACCAGGTGATCCTCCCAGGTGGAGCTAAAGACCGCTATATCATCAAGATATGCTGCACTATAGGCTTCCAGGCCTGTAAGGACTTTGTTCACCAACCTTTGGAATGTGGCAGGTGCATTCTTCAAACCAAAGGGCATCACAATAAATTGATAATGCCCACTAGGGGTTGAAAATGTTGTTTTTGGTTTGGCATCCTCAGCTAGTCTGATTTGCCAATAGCCAGCAGTTAGGTCAAATGTACTTAGATACTTGGCTGAGGCCAAAGTATCAATAAGCTCATCTACTTTAGAGATTGGGTGAGCATCAGTCCTAGTGACTGCATTGAGACCTCTGTAGTCCACACAAAAACACATCTCTCTCTTACCACCCTGGGTGTGAGGT
Organism: Calotriton arnoldi; assembly: GCA_963921515.1. NCBI lineage: Eukaryota > Metazoa > Chordata > Amphibia > Caudata > Salamandridae > Calotriton > Calotriton arnoldi. The sequence goes on along the minus strand of CAWUFW010001956.1, from coordinate 1,931,909 downwards.
TTAGGTACCAGGACTACTGGGCTAGCCCAAGGGCTATCTGAGGGCTCAATTACTCCCAATTCCAGCATCTTTTGGACCTCTGTCCTGATGCAATCTCTGACATGGTCAGGCTGCCTGTAGATTTTATTCTTTTTAGGTAGACTCTCACCTGTGTCCACTTCATGGGTACACCAGGTGGTTTGACTGGGTGTCAGAGAAAACAAATGCCTGTATTGATTGAGGACCTTCCTACAATCAATCTGCTGTTGACCAGTGAGGCTGTCTGCCAAGACTTCACCATCAACTGATCCATCATCAGGGTTCTGTGAGAGGAGGTCAGGGAGTGGGTCACTCTCTTCCTCCTGTCCCTCATCAGTTGCCATGAGCAAGCCCATGTCAGCCCTGTCAATGTATGACTTGAGCCTATTCACATGGAGCTCCCTGTGGGGGCTCCTGGGAGTACCAAGGTCCACCAGGTAGGTGACCTCTCCCTTCTGCTCAAGTATGGTATGGGATCCACTCCATTTGTCTTGGAGAGCTGCTGGGGCCACAGGCTCCAACACCCACACCTTCTGCCCTGGCTGATAAACAGTCAGTACAGCCTTTTGGTTATGCCAAGCTTTTTGCAATTCTTGACTTGCCTCAAGGTTTTTACTTGCCTTCTTCATGTACTCAGCCATCCTGGAGCGGAGACCAAGTACATAGTCCACTATGTCTTTTATGGGAGGTTTGAGAGTTAACTCCCATCCCTCAGTCACCAAACACAAGGGACCCCTAACTGGATGCCCAAACAAAAGTTCAAAAGGGCTGTACCCAACCCCCTTTTGTGGGACCTCTGTAGGCAAAGAGAAGGCAGGGCAACAGGACATCCCATTTTCGCCTAAGCTTTTCTGGGAGGCCCATGATCATGCCCTTGAGGGTTTTGTTGAACCTTTCAACTAACCCATTGCATTGTGGGTGATAGGGTGTGGTGAACTTATAGTTCACTCCGCAATCCTTCCACATTGCAGTGATGTAACTTGACATGAAGTTTGTGCCTCTGTCAGTAAAGATCTCCTTAGGGAAACCCACTCTGGGAAAAATTCCCAGGAGGGCCCTGGCCACCACATGAGCTGTGGTGGTTCTAAGGGGTATAGCCTCTGGATACCTAGTGGCATGGTCCACCACCACTAGAATATAACTGTGCCCAGATGCAGTTGGAGGGTTCATGGGACCAATGATATTAATCCCAACCCTCTCAAAGGGAACCCCCGCCACAGGTAGTGGTATAAGGGGGGGCCTTTGTGGTACCACCTGACTTACCACTGGCTTGACAGGTGGTACAGGAGCGACAAAACTCCTTTGTGTCTTCTGACATGTGAAACCAGTGAAAGTGAGGGACAAGCCTGTCCCAAGTCTTACTTTGGCCTAGGTGTCCTGCTAAGGGGATGTCATGTGCTAGGGTGAGTAGGAAGCCCCTAAACTTCAGAGGTATGACCAACCTCCTGGTGGCACCAGGCTTGGGGTCTCTACCCTCTGAGTATAGAAGTCCCTCATCCCAATAGATCTTGTGAGATCCACTGACACTCCCAGCAGCCTCAGCAGCAGCTTGCTGTCTGAGGGGTTCAAGAGAGGGGCAGGTTTGCTGCTCCAAATTCAAGTCTGGCCTGGAAGGGCCCCCTGTCGCCAAGAACTCAACCTGATCAGGTTCCAGTTCCTCTGAGACAGTTCCTTCACAGGGACTGGGATCATCTCCCTCGAGATTGATCCTCACACTGAGTCTGGGGGTAAGACACAGCCTTACCCCTCCTGCTCCTTCTCTTGGAAGGCCCTTGGTCCATTGTTCCAGGATCCAAGGCCTGTTCAGTGTTATCCAGCTTGGCCTGTGACCTGGTCACAGCAAACACATCTGCAGTGATGCCCAGCATTGCTGCATGAGTCCTTAACTCTACTTCAGTCCATGCTGAAGTCTCCAAATCATTGCCCAACAAACACTCCACTGGAAGGTCTGAGCTAACCACAACTTTCTTAGGGCCAGTTACCTCTCCCCAGCTGAAATTAACAACTGCCAAGGAATGATCAGTCCTGACATTGTTAGCATTGGTCACTTGGTACATCTCTCCAAGTATGATTTGGTCAGGGCCCGCAAGATTCTCTTTCACCATAGTGACACTTGCACCTGAGTCCCTGTATGCCATGGCCTCCTTACCATTGATCAAAGGCTGTTGTCTGTATTTGCCCAGGTTACTGGGAGTGACAAATAAGGTGGCAAGGTCCATGCCACCATCACAGACTAGTACAGCCTGAGCTGAAGTTCTGACTAGGCCAGAACCCATCTCAAAGCCCACGGTTAACCCTTCTAATCCCTTGTCCCCTGTACCACCACCTGTACTTGTGCTAGAGGGCGCAGTTGCCATAGGGGCAGTGGTTGTAGGAGGATTTTCCTTAGCTTTTGGACAATCAGCATTCTTTCTCCAATGTGTCTTCTGTTTACAGAGATAACACCAAGGTTTCCTTTTGCCTTTACCTTTGTTAGATTGTGACTCCCCCCCCCAGATGCAGGTTTTTGGTGCCCTGATGAAGACTTTTGATCTTTTCCCTTGTCCCCACCCTTATCTGGAGTTTTAGCATCTTGCTTCTTTTGGTCACCACCATTGTTCTGGTTTTTCTGCTTCACCCTGGTTCTGACCCACTTACCTGCCTTCTTTCCCAATTCTTGGGGAGAAGTCAGATCAGAGTCAACCAGGTATTGATGCAACAACTGATCTTGGCAATTATTAAGGATCTGCTCCCTCATAATCAAATTGTACAATCCTTTAAAATCATTCACTTTGCTGCCAAGCAACCAGCCTTCCAGAGCCTTAATGGCACTATCCACAAAGTCTACCCAATCTTGATTCTGTGTCTTCTGGGTGTCTCTGAACTTAATCCTGTACTGTTCAGTGGTTAAGCCAAACCCATCAATGAGAGCACTCTTCAAGATTGAATAGTTGTCAGCATCCTCTTCTCTAACAGTGAGGAGCTTATCTCTTCCTTTGTCATCAAAGGAGAGCCACAAGATAGCTGCCCACTGCTCTTGAAGGACCCTCTGAACTTTACAGGCCCTCTCCAAAACAGTTATCCATTTATGGATGTCATCCCCAACATGGTAGGGAGGGACAATCTTGCTCAGGTTCCTATTATCAAAGGAATGTTCGTTAATTCTAGGGAAACTGTTGCTGCCACCATGGGAATCTAGTCCCAACTTTTTTCTAGCTCTCTGGACTTCTAGGGACTCTTTGTCCAGGGCCAATTGCTGTTGCCTGAGCCTAAGCTTAGCTTTCTCAAGTTCCAGAAATTGGTACTCACTGTCATAAGAGTGGTCCCTCTTGCTAGATACAGAGGTCCGTACAGACAGTCCTGAGTGATTAGACTCTGCAGAGGGAGATCTAGATCTCCTTGGTAAATGCTGCACTCTTCCAGGAGGGGTGAAGAGGGGGCCTTCTTGGCCTTCTCCATCACCTCCCTGAAGATCTGAGTTGTCCGGGTGGGACCCATCTTGGACCTCCTGGCTAGGGTTTGAGTCTAGGTCATAAAAGGTGTCGCCTCCTGACCTGTCCTCATTCCCTATCCCACCCACTCTCTCCTGTTCATCTGACCCAGGGGTCTTCTTAAGGTCATCTAACAGTAACATCTCTATTAGACGTTGAGTGTTGGCACTTCTCCCTGTCTTCAGCTTTCTAGAGGCACACAGGGCTTTCAATACTTGGAATGTAAGCTCACTGTATCTAGAGGGCAGAGAGCCACTGGCATCTCCTTTAGTAGACATACTAAGTGTGGTGAGGTGTTGCACCTACCTAACCTAGTGGGAACTAAACTCTCTGAGGTTGGAGAAAGGGTGTGCTAAACCCTTGACTTACCCAACCCTAGGTTCAGTAGAACTTACTTATTCTAAGGTAGTATTATATGTATTTAGTACTTAGTGGTTTTCAGTTAATCAATACAAAGATTTATCTGGTAAAACAATGCAGGCTTGAATCCCAACCGCTGCACACCAATGTGAGAAGTTGGCCTAGTATATGCTGTCCACTAATTAAAGTGGGCACCTTGTACCAGCCCAAACATCCCTTATGGTGATTTAAGAGGTCAAAGATAACCTTAGAAAGCTATCCAAGTGGTAGCTGTGGAGAGCAGCCTTCAGACTTAGTCTTGAAGGAATGTTAAGCAGCTTGTTTTACCAGAATGCAACTTTATTGTATTGGTTAAATGAAAGGAGAACCACACAGTAGTTATAAAAATATGTACTTATTATTATAACACACTCTAAATACTTCCCAGTATCTGCTACACGCAGATAAACACAAAGCACACAATACTGTAGCACAGAAACAATCGTAAGTAGCACTAATACACAGTGGGCTCCAGGGGAGACCAAACCATATACTAAAATAGTGGTATAAGAACCACGACTCGAGTCAAGACAGTGTCTAGAGGATGTAGAATCGCTGGGACCCCAAGGAACCACCCAAGGTGAGTAAGTAGGGACCCCACGGAGGACGGGTGCAGTGTGGGAACACGACCGCGTGCGGCGTACAAATCTATGGGAGAGTCTTGGTTACAGTTTTAAAGTTTAAGGACCCTTCCCAGTGGATTACGAGGAAGCCCTTTGGATCATAGGAGGTTGAAGAGCCACCCCACCCATGGATACCGTAGTACCAGAGTTACCTATCCCAGGGAAGCCGGGTGCATAGGGCTGAAGTGGTGTCGGAAACCGCTGTAGATCTCAATGGAGGACTTCAAGAAAATGCCACTGCAGGAAGGAAGAAAAGTGTCAGATGGAATCCAAAGGTGGATTATAGCTGAAGAGTACCTGAAAGCAGATGGTACAGAGTCTGGGTCACTCAGGAGTGACCAGGGGCTCGGTAGACGAATGCCCACCGATGTCGGGTGCTTCAGGTGCATTGAGGGGGTTCTTGACTCTGCAGCCACCGGGACCAGGAGACGTCGAGGATGACCAGGAGCTGGATACGAGCTGTCCCACGAAGGATGTCGAGTGCTGAGGGGTCGGTGTCTGGCTGGAGCACCAACAAGCCTTGGCAGCGGCAACCCACGAAGATGGTCAAGAAAGGTTATGGTTCGGACCAGCAAGGTCCAGGAGACTCACCAAACACATGGGAGTCGGGGCAAGCCTGGAGCAACCAGGGGAGCCCAAGAAAAGCAGTGTTGACCCTCAAGAGGACCCACAGGCCGGAGGCACAGGAGTCGCGAGGGGACCTCGTGCAGATTTACAAAGCAACAGCCCACGGAGCACTCGGTGCAAGGAGGCCGAAGTTCTTTGGTGGAAATGATGCCAGAGGTCGGGGCTACTCAGAGCCCAGTGCACTTGTTTTGGGAACGCCAACAAGCATATGCACTTGCAAAAGTACGTGGTGCACAGGGGTACGGGTATTGCAGCCCCCACGAGGGATTCTGTCCTCAAACTTGGTGAGGGGACAGCTCGGACCTCGAGGGACATGAGAACCCACCTCTAGGAGCTCAGGAGCAGCAGACCGGTCAGTTGCATTACGGTGCCTGCGAATTCAGGGTAGTGACTGCTTCACTCCAAGGGAGATATCTTCAGTTGTCCTTGATGCTCCACAGGTCCTGCACGGAGCCTGTATGGTGCACGGGCACAGACGATCCTTTGGACAGAGTGGGAGACGAAGTCGGGCCCAAACGAAGTCTAGTGAAGTCCCGGGTGTCCAGACGGTCGAAGGTCAGTGGTCTCTTGTTCAGAATCTTGTCCACGTCGAATCTAGGGTCCTACAGCCAGGTAAGCCCTTTTGTACCCACGAGAGAAGGTTGGACAGATTCAGGGGACCCTACCAGGGGAGGGCCAGGACAGTTGGGAGGTTACTCCCATGTCCTTTGTCCAGTTTCGTGCCAGAGCAGGAGCCAACGGTTCCCAGGACTGGTTTGAACTGGACTATGCACAGGGACACCAAATGTGCCCCTCATGCAGACTTTCGGTCGCTGGCAAGCGCACCCACCCAGGCCTAATACACTAAATCTTGTCTGGGAGGTGGTCACACCTCCCTGTGACAGGATGCCTATTGTTCTGCCTTCCCCTGCTCGAGCTTGGCTCAGCTGCAGGAGGGCAGAAATGTGTCTGTGGTCGGCAGCAACCATTTTGGGCTGCCCGGGACTAGAAGGCTGGTACCGGGAACACCAGGGACCTCACAAAGCTCGTTTCTGAGCGGTTGAATCATACCTCCCACACCGGTTACCGGTGTGGGGGTGTGATTCCATAATGTTTGACACCAAACACGATAGGGTTACTTTCAGCCGTTTTAGAGTTGGTCATCACGCTGTCGCATAATGCCACTCTATATGTCGTAAATGGCTGCAGCACTAAAAACCCGGGAGAATGGACTCCGTAGGCTGCAGGGGTGTCCTGCTCATGTAGTGGCACCCTCTCACTTAGAGCTAAGCACCCTGCTTTCAGGATTGTCAAGGCCTGCTATAGGGGTGACTTATAGGTTTTAAGTGTAGTGACCCTTAGATATAGTAAATCTATATCTTTAGTAAGTGGTGCATGCACCAACTTACACAGGCTGCAATGGCAGGCCTGTGGATCCATTTTGCATGGCCTCTCATGGGTGGCATAATACATGCGTCAGCCCATGGGAGGCCTCTGGGGTACCTATGGCCTGGGTACCTGGGTACCATATACTAGGGACTGACAAGGGTACCCCAGTATCCAATCTGGAGTGTACCTAAGTAGATGACATAACATTTTAGGGAGAAAGCAGATAGACTGGGGTCCTGATTAGCAGGATCCCAGTCAGACTAGTCAAAAACAGTGTAACATGAAGCAAAAAGTGGGGGTAACCATAAGAAGCAGATCCTACTTTCCTACACTGATGCTCTGGAAGAACTGCTGTTCTGCTTTGCTGTGCTGCCCTGCTGCCTGCTGATCTCTGACCTGCTGAGAACAAGGACTGGACCCATCTCACTTCAACCCAGAGTGACTCCAATGGCTTGCTGGCTTGCCCCCTGTTCTGAAGTCTCAGGCCATCAACGACTTCCTACAACTGTACAACAGCACCAGGGCTCTGCCTTCTGTGAGTCCTGCCCTGTCAGGTGGTGCCAATCCAGTCCCGGGCCCTTGAAAGCTTCTGCTGTGGAAAACCTTCAAAATTGGCGCAGTGACAACTTTGCGCCGATCTTAACCAACGCAGTGCCCTTTCGCACAGACGCAAACGCTGATCGGCATCGCTTCGATGGACTGCGAGGCTCAAAGATGACAGACAGCGCGGCTCGATGATGACGCAGGCATCGTAAAGGGGTTCATCGACGAAGCCTTCATCATCCTCACGGATCGGAACTGATGCATTGAGTCTTCGATGTTGACGCTTCCTCCATCCAAGGTACTTTTTCAGCGGGACCTGAATGAGTCCTGTAGCCGACCTGCCCTCCATCGTGGTTGGCCTGAACTTTGGATTTACCCTGGTCCAGCGCAACGTCAAGTAACTCCTAAGCGCAGTTTTTTTCTAAGCACTAGATTTTGATTTCATCTTTACAAATTCATAACTTCGGTTCTACTTATTGGATTTTTGTCATATTTTAGTCTTGTTCTTCTCATAAAAATATAATCTATTTATTTTTCTAACCCTGTGTGGAGTATTTATATGGTGTTTTCATTTTGTTACTGTGTCTGTGTGTGTTGCACAAATACTTTACACATTGCCTCTTTAGAAAAGCCTGACTGCTCTGTGCCAAGCTACCAGAGGGTGAGCACAGGTTATCTTTTAGTGTTTATCTAGCTTACCCTGACTAAAATGGTGGTTTCTGCTTGGACAAGGTGCATACCTCTGCCAACCGGAAACCCCAGTTCTAACGCATAGCTTTTGCGTACACCTTATTTACTTTTATAGTAATGATTTTGTGAACCCACTGAGCGAAAAGTTTCCGAAGCTGTTCTGTTATATCGAAAATATTATAGACATGGGACTCTGGTCTATGAGTTTAATTTAAATCTTGCAGGGGAGTTTAATGCCAAATCGAATATAACCACAGCTGAGGAGAATAAACTGGCCTCTAAGCTCATAGCCAGTATTAATGACCATAGAGATATTGAACTTGGGGCTTAAGTTGCAGCTCACGATCTTGTTAATCTGTTTGCGTACACAATTGGTAGTGACAACCTTATACCTATTTTTAGTGAGAGGGTCTGTGCCTCTGTAATGAATTATAATTTTTGACAAGAAGCCTGATCAACTGTTTAACACATAGAAAGATTGTAGAATCCTCTTTTGGAGATCAGAATCCCCTCGTGGATTTCTTGATCCTGCTTTTACCCTAGGTCAACTGCCCCTTGCTGTTTATTGCTCGCCCTCAAACCCAATCGAATGGACTTAGAATCGCATGGAGCTTCTGGGACCCTCACCGGTTCCATGCACTGCTCGATGGGAAAAATCCGGATTCCTTCATAAGATGCCTCGTTTGTGAGGTAAACAGAGAGCAAATTGTACAATCGTTTGAAAGTCTGTGTATATTTAAAATCTGCCTTACTGAAGCCTATAAGGAACTTTTCTGATACCCGCGGTTGTTTGATAGTACATGCTCTTCAGCAAATAGGCAATTACGAAAAACCCTTAGAGCTAGGCCTTGGGAGCCTTTGGAAGTGTCATTATCCTGTAGGATGTACAAACTTGCATTAAAATGGAGGCAAAATGAGATTAACCTCGAGAATAGGATAATTTAATCTTAGCAGATGCTAGCAATCCATAAGGATTGTTGGGCTACAGTTAATACCATAAAGGCAAGCGATAGGCTTATTTTATTGATTAGTTGACATATTTCAAGTGACTCGTGGGTTGCCATTTTTCAGGCATTTACTCTCCCCCTCTCACAGCCTCGCTGTAATGGAGTCATCGACTACCCATAATTTGCAAATAAACTTAACTTTCACTTTAAGCAAGGTAATTGAAGCAATACAGCACAGCCCAGCAGATATAAAGTGCAACTGACGGGATGGGCTGCCCATTCACTTAGTAAAAATGTAATCTTGATTTGTGGGCACCATTGTTGACCAATGTCTTTAATAGCTTAGACTATAAACAACTGCCCAGATCAGGATCAACCTCGATTGTTGTCCCTGTCTGACCCAAATGTTAACGGCCGATTAATCGTATGGATACCTAAGTTAAAATTCTTGGCAGTGTCATCTGCAACAAAATGTGTGACTGGGCTGCTGAAAATAACATTCTCAACCCCTGCCAATATAGGGACAGGGAGCGATTGAGGACTGTGGAGCAGTGGTGCATCCTCAACTTGATCATAGTTAAATACAATATTGCAAAGCGCTTCCCGCTTTACCTTGTATTTCTGGATTTATCAACAGCTTTTGACTTTATAAATCGCTCAAAACTATGAGTCCTGTCCCATTGCTAAAGACTTGGTGGAAGACCTTGGCCTCCTCCAACTCACCCAAATGGTTGAAGCACCTACTCATGCTTTAGTCCATATACTGGACCCTATTTTTACTAATTCCCACTTCTTAATGATGGCCGCGCCCACAACGGTAGCTTGGTCAGACCACCACCGGATCCCGTTTGGGATCTCGGAGCCCCCCCAACCAGTGATACCACCTCAAAAATGCAGCTCGCGTAAAGGGGCCTGCATTACTCCCACGTCGTTTCCAGCAGTCTTACATCGAAACACACCCTCACTTGTAGTCTGTCCATCCTCTGCCAATACCCAACTAAAGGGGTGGATCAACCAAGTCTTAGATACCCTAGCCTCACGGAAGTCCGCTACCAGCAGGCGGACAAACCCGTCCGCACCATGATTTTCTGAGGCCCTCCAGGAAACGAAAAAATCTTGTAAATGGCTAGAACGCACGTGGCGCAGAAATTACGATGAGCACCACAAAACTGTCTACCTTGCAGCCTTAAAAGAGTATCAAAAGGAGCTTAGGCGCGCTCAGGCAAACTTCTATGCTCAAAAAATCGCACAATCCAAAAACTCGTCCAGGGAGCTCTTCCGGATTATCAAATCTATAACCTCCTCTGAGCGCACGGTGGCGTCTATTCCATCATCAATTGATCTCTGCAATCAGATTGCACAAGCCTTTCTTGACAAGATTAACACCATCTACACCTCGTTCCCGGAGAGTGTTAGGACTTTCAGAAGGACGAGCCCTGCCTGTATTCCCGTAGATGCTCCAGACATGCTCCTCTATCTGAGACCTATCTCGGAGGATGAAACCAACAGCCTGATGCTGAAAAGCAAATCTGGATCATCGCTAGATCCCGCGCCCCCGTCAATCTTACTACAGGGTAGAGAAGCTATTGCACCAGTACTCACAGAGGTACTAAACCTATCTTTTACTTGGGTTTAGTTCCCAAAGAGTGGAAACATGCCATGGTGATTCCACTATTAAAAAAGCCCACTTTAGACCCATCACTGCTGGAAAATCTCATACCTGTTTCGCTACTGCCTTTCTTTGCAAAAATTGCAGAGAAATGGGTGAACCAACAACTTATGCAGCTTGTGGAGGAGAAGGATTTCCTTCACGAGACACAATCGGGTTTCAGACCCTTCTTTAGTACAGAGTCGGCTCTGTTACTCGCAACTGAATCTATCCGCAAAATAGCAGAGGAGGGCCACACTACTGCTCTAATTCTGCTCGACCTGAGTGCCGCTTTTGACACGGTTTCTCATGGTCTATTACTAGATAGGTTATACCATGCAGGGGTGGGCGGTTCTGCTCTAGGCTGGCTAGCCAACTTCTTAGAGGACCTCACCTTACGAATCACCCTTCAATCTTTTGCTTCTTCCACTCAACAGTTGAAACAGGGCATACTTCAAAGATCAACTTTGAGCCCGACCCTGTTCAACCTCTATATGCGTCCACTCGTGGACTTCTTGGTAAAGCATGGAGTGTGGACTGTGTCATACGCAGCTGATCATTACCTTGGCCCAGGACAACGGCCAAGCAGCGGAGGACTTCAAGCTATGCTTGACCGACCTGGCTAACTGGATGACAAATAGCTGCCTTAGATTAAATGCCAGCAAAACTGACATCTTAGTTGTAGGCAAGCAACCATCCATCTGGTCCTCGAGCTGGTGGCCCAGCCAGTTTGGGTCTCCCCCAACTCCAAGCCACAAAGTTAAAAACCTGGGAGTCTGGCTTGACTCTACTCTATCCCTCTCGGTCCAAATTTCCACCCTCACAGGTTCATGCTTCGGGACCCTAAAAATGATCAGAAAGATCCTTGGTCTTATTCCAGACTGCGCAAAAAAACAGCAGTCTAGGCCCTTGTGACTTCTAGATTAGATTATTGCAATGTCCTGTACCTGGGGGCGTCCAGGAAGAGCATGCACAGGTTACAGCGTGTACAAAAAGCAGCATCTCGTATGCTGCTGAATATCCCTAAATTAGCCCCCACAGGGCGGGCCCTGGAAACTCTCCATTGGCTCCCCGTGGAGGAAAGGATATCCTTTATAGCCCTATGTTATGCTCACAGAATACTACAGGGCAAAGGCCCGCAATACCTGCTCCCGATGATCCAACCTTACCATCCTAGGCGCTGCCTGAGATCTGCTGGTACTGGATTGGTTGGGGTCCCCTCATACAACAGAAAACGCTTTGGCGGCGCCTCCAGATTCCTGGCAGACAAACAATGGAATTCTTTCCCTCTACATCTTAGATTAGAGCCTTCTGAACTGCCCTTCCGAAAACATCTCAAAACTTGGCTGTTTCAGAAAGAACTTAACCAACAGTAGTTTTTGCCCAGTCGCCCAGTCTCTCTCACTCTGGCTCAGTCGGTTTCCAGCGCGGGGACACTCCGAATTGGAGTAACCAGGCGCTTTACAAGCTGCAAATAAATAAAATAAATAAATGGGTGATCTTATTGGATATATGGTTGGATGGATGCTGTACTTGTGAGTTTTTTTATCTGCCTTATGAGAATATGAACACACGGGTTAGATTTGGCACAAGCGGAGACTCATAGACCAGTTTGCCATCCTACGGGGAGTTCAGCAGAGATGCGTTCTTGCCCCACTTCTGTTTGTTTCATAAATGAATAGGTTAAGCTTTTTTCTTAATAGTGTCCGCCCTGGTGTCCCAAGGATAGGTGGCGCCCCTCTACCTACAGGAATTTGACGTTTTGCCAACTGTGCAGCCCTTCAGGCTGATGAGAACCGCTTTTGCAGGCAGCACCTTGCTATACCCACTCAGACTCCCCATTTTATTTGCCACACGGAACTAGGACTCCCATATATAGAGGATCACATCAAATTGGGCCCAATTCGCCTCTTGCTTTCAGTCTGGTTTGACCCCAAAGCCAGCCTGAGCCAGCTAGTTTTCAAAGACTGCATGCCCTGCTATAAGGGCCTTGGTATTCCTTGGCTCACTTACATTCGCAAAAGTCTCTCAGGACTTGGCCAGTCATCCCTTTTGATAACCAAATGCTTGTCTGTATGGAATAAAAAAAAACAGATTAAACTCAAATTCCTTGAAAGTAGTGCGTCTCTCGGGAAATTATGGGTACATGAAATCCTTAATTAAAAAGTATGCACATTTAACAAGTTGTAGTGGTTTAGAATACGATATTTCTGTATCGCAAGGGCAATGGGAGAGGTCTCTGCTATTTCGTTCTAGAGCGGGAACAGTTATATTTTTGCTCTTTTTCCCGCTGGGGTATCATAAAGATGTTTTAGCTCCTGCTTGTCCATGTGATGGTAAGTCTTCCCAGTCTTTGTTACACTTCTTTCTTTCTAAGTTTTACTCTGTCTTCAGTAAAAAAAAAAAAAAATCCGCTATTGAGAAAATGTTCAATTCGCCAGTGTAAAGTGACACTAAGATTTCTACAAGTATTAATTGATGTGGGTGTATGCTTTCATGAGGGGTTCTTTCTGAAGTCAGCTGTACGATCTAGAAGCACTATGCTCTCTTAACTCCTAGCTACCGACCTTTTTTTCAAATAATTTGTTTGTATGCTGCTTATTTTAATTATTTAGAAAATTTCTAATCTTGTAATCAGCGGTATATTTTAGGAACTTTATGTTCTGGTAATTATTGACATTTGATCTCTTTACCAATGGTATGTAAAACGTCCATTTGATGTGTTTTGAATCAACTGTTATTATGTGCTTTTATGGGTGTCTCTTGGCACTCGAATAAAGTTTGATTTGATTATTACTTGCAGTACCATTTGTTGTTCTATAAAACACATACCAGTGCTATTTCTTACCCATCTCTCTAACTTTCTTTAAGTAAATAATTCAAAATTTAACACAGAACTATTGTTTTCGCGACTTAACTTACATTTTCCAGTTATCATTTTTACAGCATCTAGATAGCTGTAGGACTTGCATGTTAAGAAATATTCTACTGCTCACAGACCCTATGGTATGCCCTAGGATATATATTGCATGCAATAAGAACACAACGTCGGACTAGGACTCCGAATAGGGTATCATTACATAGACTTTTATTGTGGCTGATTAACTATTCCTTCCAAGGATGGGAACAAGAGAGGTAAGTGAAAAGTGTAAAGATATAGTAGAAAATGCACAATGACTAATTGAGGAAAAAACTAAAGAGGCCATTCATTTGAGTGTTTTGTTTTCATTGTAGCATCATGTAAAATGTACTAAATACTAGTATTTTGGTGGAAAAATCCAAATTGCCATACGGTCATGTTTAATGACTCCTAAAAGTACAGAAGTAACAAGCCCAGGTCTTTCACCGAAAACCATCTGCTTCTGTTACAGGAATATGAAAGGATCTTACTTTATTTAACTTTCACCATATGATCTACATCTTTGATAGATAATTCTAATCCCAGATTCCTCACCTTTTGAGTATTCACCAGATGTCAGACAGAATCCTCAACGGTACCCCTGTGCGCCAGTAGGTTGCATCATGTGGCTTTGCACAGACATCGTTCCACTCCAGAAGTGGCATGTGTAGTCGCATATAAGCACCACCCATGTGCGCTGACATCAGTCCACTTCTTCTCACACCTTCAGACACGGATCCGGAGCTACCCCTTGTCTCTTTGAGACCGTGTTGCTTAAAAAAAAAAATTCTGAAAACTAGTATGCTAGGGAAAAGCCTCCCTCCCTAAAGCTATAGGGTTCAAACCTTTTCAGGGCAGTCTCAATCAAATTCCTGTGACAGATCGCCCATCAGGACAGACTGTGGTGTCTTGGATTGAGCCTTGATGAACCCCAAGGCTATCTGGGAGCTCAAAGCCAACTCTATGTAGCCAAGCACTAGAATTCTCCATGCCGCTACTGGTCGAGGTCAAAAGGAAGGTGCTCCTGAAGTCGTTCCCATGGCTGATCTTCGTCACAATTGAACTCTTCAGGTAAGTCTAGAAAGAAACATAAAAATTCCATGCAGATCTTGACCCCTTCCTGTCATACTCGAACTCCAGAAAAGGGTGAGGGCATCAGCGTTCTTGAACTCGGTCCTGAATCAGTTCTTCTTCGGAGCCGATTCCGAGCTTTTGTTTCGATCGAACCCTAATTCCCGGGTTCATTGTCGATGCTGCAGTAAATCTGGGACTTTTGTAAAGCCATGCTATGCCTATTTGGCTTGTTACCGGCTCCCTCTGGTGCTCCACCGAGGAAGGAACAGTGAGGACCTTTATCTGGGATTCTGCCTGCAGGTTTGAACCCTCTTGACCTGCATTGGTCTCTGTTCTGGCTTCAATTTTTGCTCCGATCCTGGTTACCCAGCCCATGCTGGATCATGGAGCATCAATGCCGACGCCAGACGAAACCGAAGACATTGTGCTCTCCAACTCGGAGTTGACGCTGCTTCGATGTTGACCGAGGCTGGGCCATGATTCAACTGGGCTGCTGCCTTTGTGTGTCCCATCATACTCTGATACACTTCCCTTGTCTCATGGAAGGGTCAACACACACTACATGCCTTAATCGGAACGAATTCTGATAATGACCCCCATAATCCAGGGGACTAAATTGTTCAACCATATAGTTGACGATAACTGATATGAAGACCTCCAGGATGTCGTAAATGAGGTCCTCCAACCTGGACAAACCAATATGAAACCCTTACTTCCATTTAATGAGGCCCTTACAGACACCCATCTTGGGGCCTGGGTGAAACACTGTTTCGGACTTCCAGTGAACAGACAAATTGCATGGTGCTGGCCCCAGGGGTTCCAGATTTTTTGGCTCACTACCACACTCCAGGGAGCCTTGGCGTGTAGGCCTCACAAGTAAGATTAACCCGAATGCCTTTCTTACCACTCCACCAGACCGGGAATCAAAACGCTTGGAAACGTTTGCAAAGCACATGTTTTCCTCTA
The DNA here is from genome assembly GCA_963921515.1 of Calotriton arnoldi. Lineage (NCBI taxonomy): Eukaryota > Metazoa > Chordata > Amphibia > Caudata > Salamandridae > Calotriton > Calotriton arnoldi. The sequence continues at coordinate 1,916,637 of CAWUFW010001956.1, read as the reverse complement.
GTAGCTTGTCCCTATGCTGGGTGAGTGCTACCTACCTCCTGGGGCCTTGTTCCGACAGCATTGGGATTCTGTTGCACAAATCTTGCCTGATGGAAGGTTTGCATCCTCCTCTCACACAAGCCATTCAAGACAGCTGTGATGTGGCTATGTTTACGATTCAATGTGGCTTAGACACCACAGATTACCTCAGTAGGGCAATTGGCACCAGTGTGGCTCTGTAGACAACATGCCTGGAGGAGGTCCACTATCTTATCTGGCGACATCCAGCCCACCTTGATAGACATGCCCTTTGATGGGTTTTGCCTATTTGAGGAAAGAGTGAACTCTGTCCTAGAGCGCTTTGAAGATAGTAGGGCCACGACTTGCTCCTTGAGTCCATCAACACCTCCACGTAAGCCTCCCACCACTTTTGTCTCCTCCATGGCTACAAGATGCTCACCTTGGCCGAGTTCTAATCTGCCCTCGACCCTGGAGACTAGATGGCAGGTTGCACCTTCAGAGCACTTATTTTCACATCCGCGTCTTGCAGGCCCACAGGCTGTATCTGTGGTTCACAGTGGGACAGGAGCATTTCCAGTTCACTACACTCCTTTTTGGCCTCATCAATGCACCTGGGTACTCGGATGTTCACTGAACTAATGGCTGTTCTTGTAGTGCATCTTCAGAGGTCAGGAGTCAAGGGCTTCCCCTACCACAAGGCGGGCTTGCTCCAGGCAGTCATCACCCACTATCAATGAGCCAGAGTCACACCTGACAGGTTCACAAACGCTTCCCTTCATCTGAGCCATTCTGGACACGGTGCACGTTTTGTGCTTTACCCCGGAACGGAAAGTCCAGGACACTTGGACTATGATCCCCTTGTTTGTGCCTCTGTCCTGGATCTCAGTGAGGATGACTTTGAGGCTGCTGGGGACTGATGGCCTCCTGCATCCAGTTGGTCAAGCACACCAGGTAGCATATGCGGGCTCTGCAGTGGCATCTGAAGTCCCACTGGCACAGCATCAGGGAGACTTCTCTGATTACATCCAGATTTCATCAGAGACTTCAAAGGATCGGCAGTGGTGGTTGCTGGACCATAATTGGGTTAACGGCAGACCCCTTCTGGGTTGTGGAGGCCATCTGGGAGAGATGGAGATTAGAGGCATCTGGTCTCTTGCAGAGGCCCGGCTCCACATCAGTCTTCTGCAACAGTGGGCCATCTGCTTTGGATCGAAAGCCTTCTTAACATGTATCAGAGGGAGGCTGGTACAAGTACTCACGGACAACACCACCATGTGGTAGTGCAACAAGAATGACACAGTGAGGTCCTGGACCCTGTGCCAGGAGGCATCACACCTCTGGAAGTGTCTGTAACACCAGGGTTTGTTTCTGGTGGCACACCGCCTGGCGGAATCTCTAAACACCATGGTGGACAAACTCAGCTGCCGACATCTAGTGGATGACGAATAGCAGTTATGTTATATTGATTTGTATAGTGCACTAATCGCCTTTGAGGGTATGCAGGCTCTTGGGCAGGTGAGTAGGTGTATGGTCCCCAAGGTGCTTATACAAAGAGCCAGGTCTTCAGCTTCATGCGAAACTCAAGAAGTGAGGAGGAGGCTCTGAGGTGTTGAGGGAGGTTGTTCCATGTCTTGGGTGTGATGTTGGAGAAGGGGCGACCTCCAGTTTTCCTTTTGCGGATGCGCGAAATATGTGCGAGTGAGAGTCGGGCAGAGCGTAGGTGTCTGGTGGGTTGGTGAAAGTGTATGCGGCTATTCAGGCATTCTGGTCCTGTGTTCTGTAGGGCTTTGTATGTGTGCATGGGAAGTTTGAACTGGCTGCGCTTGTGAATGGGGAGCCAGTGAAGCTTCTTGAGGTGCTGTGTGATGTGGGTGTGGCGTGGCATGAGAGGTTGAGTATGAGTCTTGCAGTGGTGTTCTGGATGGTCTGGAGTCTGTGTAGGAGTTGTTTGGAGATTCCAGTGTAGAGACTGTTGCAGTAGTCTAGCCTACTGGTGATGAGTGCTTCAGTGACAGTTCGTCTGGTGTTCTGAGGCAACCGTTTGAAGATTTTTCATAGCATGCGTAAGATATGGAGCAGGAGGTGCACACTGCGTTGACTTAAGCTGTCATGTTGAGCTTGTCATATAGGATGATCCCTAGATTTCTTGTGTTGTCTGTGGGTGTGGGTTTTGGTCCTAGTTCCGACAGCCACTAGGTGGAGTCTTATGGGTAGGTCTTGTTGCCGAAGACCAGTACTTCCATATTCTCGTAGTTGAGCTGCGAGCAGTTGGTTCACATACAGTCTGCTTCCATGGTCATGCAGTTGGTGCAGTTGGTTCTGGTGCTGGTTGGCTTGTCCGTCAGGGAGAGGAGGAGTTGGGTGTCATTGGTACAGGAGATGACTGTGATACCTTGTGATTGGATGATGTTGGCGAGCGGTGTCATGTGTTTGTTGAAAAGGGTGGGGCTGAGGGATGATCCCTGTGGGACTCCACATATCAATTTCTTGGTCTCTGATATGAAGGGTGGTAGCCTGACCTTCTGGGTTCTTCCCATAAGGAAGGAACAGATCCACTTGAGAGCGGATCCTTGTAAACCAATCTCGTGGAGAATTCTGATGAGGGTGTTCTCGGAGACAGTGTTGGAAGCTCATGGAGAGGTTGAGCAGGGTGAGGGCCGCTGTTTCTCCTTGGTTAGGACGCTTTGAATGTCATCGGCTGTGACGAGCGCTGTTTCGGTGCTGTGGTTCTTTCTGAATATGATTGAGTGTTGTCTAGAAGATGGTGAAGTTTGCGGTGGGTTGTGAGCTGCTTGTTGATGCAGTTATTCCCGCAGATGGCTCAAGCTCTCTTCTACGAATGAGGAGAACCTTGGCTTTTCACCACCGTGCAATGTCAGCACTTTTGCGCGTTGGAGTTTCCAAGGCATCTCTCTCTCTCTCTGTCTTGGAGATGAGTTCTGTCTTGAGTGGAACTCTGGACTCCTGTACGTCTTCCTGCCTATACCTCTCTTTTAGACCAGGCATCTTTTGGCGTGGTCTCCCCTGACCTTTTTGGCTGCCGACCTCCTGTTCTCCTGTTTGGACAACCTTGTTTTTGCTGGCTTAGGACTTTGACCTCGCTTGACCTCGCCATTCAGTGCCAAAGTACTGTGCTCGTCGTACACATAATTGGCTGATTCGAGTTAGCTGTAAGTCCCTTGTGAAGGGGTAAGACCTATAACCAGGGCTTGTATCTCAAATGCTCCTCCGTGTGCCTGCAGCACTGGTCGTGCGTCCACTGAGGTAGCTCATCGATTGTGCCACAGGTTTGCGCTGGTGGGGCCTGTGTGCACGGGTTACTGTTACTCGACTTGGCACTTAAAAAGCTGCGTGCCAAGGTTCTGCATCTCTCTTGCTATATCAGAGTTCTCCCTGGTGACAGGGTACAGTGTTTAGAAGAGGTTGGGCATGTGCGTGTATGCGTTACCTGCAAGGGTCGTGAATGGCACTGAGTGGTGTGTTCGGTACAATGGGGCCTGCTTCTTGCATTGTATTAGCATAAGTGGGTGTAGAGAAAGGCTATCGAGCAGTATTTCCTAGGGGCAGAACAATAGCAGTATAGTGGTTCGGTATCAATGAGTTCATAATGGTGAATCCTCCCTGGAAGACATTACGGTGATGGAAATGTCACTTTGGGGAAGTGGCCATTTCAATGCTTGTGGCTCTGTGTGCCTGTCGGTTGGTCTCCTAATTCACAACTGGGTGCTAGGGGGACAGCACGTCTGTGCATAGAAGACCATAAACTTGGGGCTCAAGGGAAACTGCGGACCTTGGACTCTGAGAGACGGTTATGTGGGGTGGAATTGGCACCTGCATTCCAAAGGGCAGGGTCTAGGCCCCACTAAAGATTGTGATCAAACCTCCCAGGGTAGGATGGCTGACAGGACAAAATTTAGAGAGGCCGTGTGCTTTTCAAAGGTGGCCTTTTGAACTGATCGTATCTTCAAAGGCCATTTTGGGTATATGTACTGGAGCTCTGGCCTCCTAAAGTAGGGATACTTTTGGATTTGGAACCATACTACGCTGGTTCGACGCTGGGACATCGACACGAGGAATCATTAGGGGAGGAGGGACTGCAACTGGACTATCTGCAGACTTGGGGTGGCCTAAAGCTTGTCGCGCTCCAGGAAGGGGACTATCACTTGGTGGATTTTGCCTGGACTTTGCTGGCCTGCAGCTAAGTGCCATCTGTCGCCGCCTGGGTTCCGAAGTACTCTCCAAGGGCCGGTGGGCTGGCCTCCTGTCCACGAGATCCCAGGGACACAAGTATCTCACTGTCTCCATGAGATCGTAAGGACTGCACGGGGTGTGGTGGAGACAATTGGAATTGATCTTTGTTGGGACAAGGACTGTCCTGACGTACACCATCATCATGCTGTGCAGAGGAGTGTCTGCGTAAAGATCAGCAGCCCCGTGAGGGGCCGGGACATGAAGAGTTCGAGGAGTGCGGGGTAATCTTGCACAGTCTGAGGGACCCATGCTTGCAACCAGGCGAACTGTGCTAGCTTGCGCTCCAGAGCTTGTGGTGTCCAAGGGGTGTTGGGGGAACCTGAGCCGGGAGCTGAGACTGTTTTCGGCCATCATGGCCTCTGTCCGAGGTTGTTGGCTCCCTCTCCCTGGACCCACGCGAGAAGGTGCTTTGGTGTGGAGAACACAGTGACGGGGCCCAAGGGGTTTTGTGTGACAGCTGACTGTCGGGGGCTACGGCAGGTCACACCATTGCTTGAGGGGAAACCATTTCTCCAGACTTGGAAGCACGCCAGCTGCTTGGGTCACATTCTTTTGTCTTCGGGAGATGTAGCAATCCTGTACTCGTGCACGTGCCGCCGGGCGCCTAGAGGTCTATTCTGGATGGCCGAAACTAAGTAACTGTTTCTTTCCATGGTAGGTGGTTCCAACTGTCTCGTCAACGGGGGCGCCAGCCGATGCAACGTGCATCATTGGCTGGTGTAGTTGAAGACTGGGAATGGCTGGGTCACGAGGCATAATCGAAGACCTGTGACTGTTTGACCTTTCTGCTAATGGGAAAGTCCGATAATTGCATAGAGCTCTGGTTGAGTTTCAGCCTGGCCAGAAAGTGTGGGTCATGGCCCCCTTAGAACCTCGGGCTCTACAGGACAAGTGGCCATGTCATTTGAGATAAAGGAGCGCAAGAGTGACGTCACCTATCTGGTGCACTTGCAAACTCCTACAAATTCATTGCGGGTCCTGCTTGAGAATCGCCTCAAACCACGTTTTGAGAGGACTTGGTTGACCATGCTGTTGATCACGGGTGATGGGGTGCAAATGGAGACTGAACCTCTCCTGGACCTTCTGTCCTCCTTGGAGCAGGATGGGTCGGTAGAGGGGGTGAGTCTCCCCCCTAGTCTGACCCCGAAGCAACAGGGAGACTGCCGCCGGTTGCTGAGGCTGTTTGCTCCCTTGCAACCAGGGGACCTGTGCCACCTTGCGTTCCAGAGCATGTGGTGTCCAAGGAGTGTTGGGGGAACCTGAGCTGGGAGCTGAGACTGCCTTCGGTCTCCAGATCCGGAGAACGTCAGTGCCTGACTTCGCGGCCTCTGTCCGAGGTTGTTGGCTCCCTCTCCCTGGACCCACACTACAAGGTGCTTTGTTGTGGAGAACACTGTGATGAGGCCCTTTGTGTGCCTTGTGGGCACCTACAGCTGACTGTCGGGGGCTACAGCAGGTCACATCTCCGCTTGAGGGGAAAACAATTCTCCAGACTTGGAAGCTCGCCAACTTCCTTGGTCACAACCTTTTGTGTATGGGGGGGGGGGAGAGAATAGCAACTCGTGCAGGTGCCGCCGGGCGCCTGGAAGTCTAAGTAACTGTTTCTTTCCGTGTTAAGCGGTTCTGACTGTCTAGTCAATGGGGCGCCAGCCGGGGCAACGTGTATCGTTTGCTTGGGTAGTTGAAGACTGAGGGGCTGGGTCACGAGGCGTAGTCAAGGACTTGTGATTGTTTGACCTTTCTGTTAATGGGAAAGTCCAATAATTGTATATAACTGTAAGGTGTTTATACAATGTGTATTTCGTTTTGATTTCAATAGAGAAGTTTGACAATTTCGTATAACTGTAGAGTGTATATACAATGTCTATCTCATTTTGATTTCAGTGTATGTGTGTGTAATACAAAGGCAAATGTTTTATACATACGGTGTGGAGTCTTTTTGTGGTGTACGCAGTGTGTTGCGAGGGTGGTGCTGTACCAATACTTTACACTCGACCCCTGAGGATAAGCCTGACTGCTCGATGCCAAGCTACCAGAGGGTTAGCACAGGTTATCGGACAAATGTATTGTACTCATTCTATTTGTAACGGTGGATTCTGAGTGGCTTCGATGCGTCCCAGTCATCCCAAAACCGCTGGGTCTAACACTCTCCTATCCATGTAATAAATGAGAGCAGGAACAAACTGGCCCAAGTCAACCTAGTGGCACCAGATTGTGCAACAAGAGTGCAGGATCCTACCAGGGTACAGCCTACACTCACTGACACGAGCAACATCCATGGTACTAACCGCGCGCCTGCTGACCCAGGTAGCTGGCCGACTGCACAAGTCGACACATCACCCCAACGAGCTACTGGATAGTAATACGCATAAACCACACGAATCTTGACCCAGCTGTGATAAGTTTTTGATGGCAGTTTTAGTTGAGTTAATAGTTTGATAGTTCAAAATACATATATCTTATTCGCACGATCCATAGACCCCTTGGTTGCAAATGGAGGTATCCATTTACGAGCCGCCCCAAGGTAATAAACAACTGACCATTGCACATTGCAACTAGCTAGCCGCAGCTGTGCTTTTAACGACTGTGTGGCCTATAGGCGACATCACCCGAGACTACAGAAGTAACATGGGATGCAATGGACTTGGAGCGAAATTGTTCTCTTTACGATGTTATATGCAGAAAGAAACAACTGTGCCTTGCATTTGTAAATGTATCGCGAACCACAAATATATGTACCATTTAACATCGAATGTTCATATATAACTAAATGCAATACTGAATAATTCTTGCATGATTGTATAACCAAGTATAACAACAAAAAAAAGAAATACAATAAAGATATTTAAACAAAAAAAAAAGAGTGCGGGATCCTGAACTCCTGGGCATGAGCATCTGTCCTCCGATCAAGCTGCCCCTTCAAGGGAATCTTCTATCTCTGCAGCAGGGCAAGGTCCTGCATCTTGGCCTGCATAGTCTCCACTTCTGTGCTTGGGGTTTTAGCAGGTGGAATTGACTTCTTTTGACCTAGCTCCTGAGGTTGTCAATGTCATCTTGGCAGCCATATCAAGTCAAGTCAAGAATAACTTTATTTCGGCTCAGAGAACCATAAAAAGATTTACAGAATAAAAAGAGTTAAAATACAATAAATGCAAGATTCATAATAACACATTAAAATCTCCACACAATTTTTACTCATAATGCTTTCTGATCACTATAGAGGCTCTTATATAATAAGTTACTGCAATAAAAATTTCATCCGAGGCCAAAGACTGTAAAATATTAAAACCATCAATATACGATAAGGACGAGCATTCCTTAATAGTGGGAGCAGAAATCTAGTTCTCTCTGATTTGTACAATGTGCAAAATAATATAAAGTGCATTGTGCTTTGAATAGAGACATTATCGCATGGGCAGGGAATAAGCTTGTTTGACCACCCTCCTCGGATGGGAAATGCCAACAAAAAGGTCACTGTGGCTAAACGAAACCTAGTTAAATAAAATCGAAACTGTCTCTTAGTAGAAAAAGATAAATAAAATTGTGATGGGGCAGGAGGCAAACGGAGGTCTCCCCTATCGTCATGTTGGTAGCTGATAAGCCTATTGTCCCTGGAACGTACTCCTCCTTGATAATACCTTTAGAATGTAAGGGAATACCTTCCGGGTTTTCCAAAAAGTTTTCAAGACCAATCTCCTGATATTTCCTCCTGGTCAGAGACCTGCTCTCTCCCCCAGCAGCTCCGCGGTTGTGCGACTGCCGCTGCTCCTGTGCAGGTAGGTGTTCGAGGCCCTCCTCCACCCGCAGGCTCCTGCCTGCGCCTCATCCCTGGTGGTCCAGTGGGAGAGCCTTGCTCTTCTGCTGGCTGCTGATGTCTGTCTCTGTGTTTGTGCCGTTTTTTTGTCTTTCTGTGCCCGTTTTTCTGTCTTCCTTCTAGCCTCTTCACTGTCTTGTTATTGTGCCTGTCTTGTTATTGTACCTCTGCCTGTGTTTTAATTTTGCTGTTTTTCTGCCTTCTGTGCCCTTTTCCTGCCGCTGCTGCCCCGCGGCCCCTCCCCCCCGCCGGTTCCCGCACCCGCCTCCAAGCTGCGCTTCCCTCCCCCCTCCCCTACTTAATGGCGCCCGCTGCTGGGATGACTGAGCTAGACCTCCTGGTCAGAGACCTGCTCTCTCCCCCAGCAGCTCCGCGGTTGTGCTGCTGCCGCTGCCCTGTGCAGGTAGGTGTTCGAGGCCCTTCTCCACCCCAGGCTCCCGCCTGCGCCTCATCCGTGGTGGTCCAGTGGGAGAGCCTTGATCTTCTGCTGGCCGCTGTTGTCTGTCTCTGTGTTTGTGCCGTTTTTCTGTCTTTCTGCGCCCATTTTTCTGTCTTCCTTATAGCCTCTTCACTGTCTTGTTATTGTACCTGTGCCTGTTTTAATTTTGCCGTTTTTCTGCCTTCTGTGCCCGTTGCTCTCCGTGCCCTTTTCCCGTTGCTACTGCCCCCGCGGCCCCTTCCCCCCCCCACCGGTTCCCGCTCCCGCCTCCCAGCTGCGCTTCTCTCCCCCTCCCCATCTTAATGGCGGCCACTGCTGGGATGACTGAGCTAGACCTCTGACCTCCTGGTCAGAGACCTGCTCTTTCCCCCAGCAGCTCCGCGGTTGTGCTGCTGCCGCTGCCCCTGTGCAGGTAGGTGTTCAAGGCCCTCCTCCACCCGCAGGCTCCTGCCTGCGCCTCATCCCTGGTGGTCCAGTGGGAGAGCCTTGCTCTTCTGCTGGCCGCTGTTGTCTGTCTCTGTGTTTGTGCCGTTTTTCTGTCTTTCTGTGCCCGTTTTTCCGTCTTCCTTTTAGCCTTTTGACTGTCTTGTTATTGTGCCTGTCTTGTTATTGTGCCTGTGTTTTAATGTTGCTGTTTTTCTGCCTTCTGTGCCCGTTGCTCTCCGTGCCCTTTTCCCGCCACTGCTGCTCCGAGGCGCCTCCCCCCCCTGCCGGTTCCTGCTCCCGCCTCCCAGCTGCGCTTCCCTCCCCCCTCCCCTACCTAATGGCGGCCGTGAGCAGCAGGCGCGCCGCTGGCGTGCCAAAGGCAAGCCCGTCTGCGCCCGACCGCGGCCAGCGCCAGGAACCCTGGATCTGCGACCTCCCACCGCTACAACTCCGCTGCCCTCCTAGCACTCAACCCCGGAAGGAACAACAACTGCCAGCGGTCGACGCCGAACACCACCCACGGCCAGTTCTCCTGCCGTCACTGCCGCCAATCCTTCACCTCCGACCGCACCCCCACGGCCCCCGCACCGAACACCAACACCTCCGAAGCCCTGAGGTGCATCCTCCTCAACGTGCGCTCCCTGCACAGACACGCCGTAGAGATCTGGGACCTCCTCGACACCCTCTCGCCAGACGTCGCCTTCTTTACAGAAACCTGGACCAACGCCTCCTCCGCCCTCGACATCGCCACCGCCATCCCCGACGGATACAAAATCCAGAGGAAGGACCGCCCCAACCACCCAGGAGGAGGACTCGCCATCGTACACAAGAGCTCCCTCCGACTCTCCACATCCACCACGAAGGACTCCTTCTCCACCACCGAACACCTTCACTTCCAGATCCAGACCAGCCCTAGAACCACACTCTGCGGCACCCTCGCCTACAGACCCCCCGGACCCCGCGCTTCGTTCGCCACTACCGTCGCCGACCTCATTGCACCCCACGCCATCGCCTCCATAGACTACATACTCGTCGGAGACCTGAACTTCCACCTCGACAACCCCAGTGACCCCAACTCCATCACCCTCCTGGACAACCTCGGACTGAAACAGCTCGTCACCACGCCCACCCACAAGGCAGGACACACCCTCTACCCCATCATCTCAGGAGGTAACAACATCCACTTCAGCCACACCACGCAACCCCCATGGACAGACCACCACTGCGTACACTTCCACGTCGACAAACCCACGCCGCCCAAACCTGCACTGCGCCCCCCACGAAGGAACTGGAGCAAAGTCACTGAGGAACAACTCAACTCCACCCTCAACCACGACGCCCCCACCATCTCGACCGACGCCAACCTCGCAGCCAAAGGACTCCACGGATGGATCTCCAACTGCGCAGACAAGCTCGCACCTCTACGCAAGCCCGACAGACAGCGCCCCAGGAAAGCCACCTGGTTCACCGCCGACCTCCAAGAATCCAGACGCACCTGCAGACGTCTCGAGAAGAAAGGGAGAAACAGCAAAACGTCAGAAGATCGCAGCACCTACAAAAACGCCATGACGAAATACCACCAACGCATCAGATCCACCAAAAGGACCTTCATTCAAAACAAGATCCTCGCCAACGCCTGCAACTCCAAGCAACTCTTCAGCGTCATCCAGGAATTCACCAAGCCCCCCAGCGAAACCACGGACATCACCCCTTCCCAGGACCTCTGCAACAAGCTCGGATCCTACTTCCATCTAAAAATCAAGGGACTCTACGACAACTTCAACGACCAGACACCCAACTCCGAAACCACTTCCTTCTCCAGCAATGCCATCCAGCCCACCATCTCCTCCTGGACCCCAGTCACCACCGAAGACACCACTTCGACCATGAAAGGCATCCACTCAGGAGCCCCCACGGACCCCTACCCCCTGCACATTTTCCACAGAGCCCGCCATCGCTCCTGTACTACAACACACCATCAAGACCGGCATCTTTCCCGACTACTGGAAACGCACAGAAGTCAGACCCCTGCGCAAGAAGCCCTCAGCAGACCACATTGACCTTAAGAACTACCGACCCATCTCCCTCCTCCCCTTCGCAGCCAAAGCCACCGAGAAGACCGTCAATGCACAACTAACCAAATTCATCAAAGTAAACTCCATTCTCGACCCCTCCCAATCCGGATTCCGCAGCAACCACAGCATCGAAACCGCTCTACTCGCCGCCACAGACGACATCCGCACCCTCCTCGACCAAGGACACACCAAGGCCCTGATCCTACTCAACCTCTCTGCAGCGTTCGACACCGTCTCCCACCCCACACTCACCGCCAGACTCCACGACGCCTGCATACAAGGAACCGCCCTCAACTGGATCTGCTCGTTCCTCACCGGTAGAACCCAAAGAATCAGACTGCCACCTTTCCTCTCCGAACCCACGGAAATCAACTGCGGAGTGCCCCAAGGATCATCGCTCAGCCCCACGCTCTTCAACATCTACATGGCCCCCCTCGCCACCATCGTCTGACAGCACGGACTCAGCATAGTATCCTACGCCGACGACACCAACGCGTCCTCTCCCTCACCAAGAACCCAATCACCACCAGAATCAACTTCCAGGAAGGAATGAAGGACGTCGCCTCCTGGATGAGCAGAAACTGCCTGAAGCTCAACTCGGAGAAGACAGAAGTCCTTGTACTCGGACCCTCCCCCTCGGAATGGGACAATACCTGGTGGCTCACCGCCCTCGGAGCCCCCCCACCCCCACGAACCACGCCCGAAACCTCGGCATCGTACTCGACTCCTCCCTCTCCATGACCCGACAGGTCAACGCCGTCACCTCCAGCTGTTTCAACATCCTCCGAATCCTCCGAAAGACCTTCAAGTGGATCCCCCCCCGAATCAAGGAAGGCCGTCACCCACGCACTCATAACCAGCAGACTGGACTACGGAAACGCCTGCTACGCCGGGATCAACAAGTCTCTGCTCCGCAAGTTCCAGACCATACAGAACACCGCAGCCAGACTCGTCCTCGGCATTCCTCGACACGAACACACCACCCAACACCCACGGAACCTCCACTGGCTCCCCGTTGAGAAGAGAGTCACTTTCAAGATACTCACCCATGCCTACAAATGCCTCCACAACACCGGACCCCAATACCTCAATGAGAGAATCTCCTTCCACGTACCCAAGAGAAACCTCCTATCCGCCGACCTCGCCGAAACCCCGCGCATCCACAGAGCCAGAACAGGTGGAAGAACCTTCTCCTACATCGCAGCCAAGACCTGGAACGAGCTCCCGATCGACATCAGACGGGCCCCCTCCCTGAACATCTTCAGGAAGACGCTCAAGACCTGCCTTTTCGACTGAATGGAGCTGCTTACCCCCCCAACCCCAGCGCCTTGAGACCCTCATGGGTGAGTAGCGCACTTACAATTCCCGATTGATTGATTGATTGATTGATTTAATTGAAATATTGACACCATGGAATCTTTAAAACATTGTCTGATTTTAAGCAGTCTCTAATAACATCACGTGAGAACATTAAGTCCTCAGAGGTCCATATCTTGGCAGCCATGTGTTTCTCTACAAAATCCGTATACGCTTCTGTTGGGATAAATTTGTGAGTTGATGTAGTGACAGTCAGATTGACTTACGTCAGACCACGCTTTTCGAAGTGCTGCAGTTTGTGTCATCTTTAGCTCAGCAAGGACTTGCTTTGGGCACAATTAATGGGTAGTTGTTGGCTATTTCGGCTTTTTGCAGTTTGCCGTATCAGCTTTCTTTCTATCTGTCACCTTCTGTGATACTTTATTTGAAAGGTTTACCACATATATTTCCCCTTCTCCATTCATTATGCCCCAGTGGGACTTGAATTTGGTCATTACTTTCCTCATCTGCATTCCTTTTGAATCTCTGCATAGCTGTCCTCTATGGTCCCTCACCCTCAAGACAGTCTTTCTTGTCGCCATGACATTGGCGCAGTGGGTGAGTGAACTACAAGCCCTCTCTATCAACCCGCCATACACCATGTTTTACTCAGACATACTGGCTTCCTCCTGAAAATGGAGACTTGTTTCACGTCAAGCAAAATATCCCTCTGGTGATGTTTGTTGCTCCACCTCATCCCTCTAAGGAGGAGAAGATCCTAAAAAAGCTTAGTTTTTACATCATTCGTTCCAGAGAACATCATGTGGACATTCATCTCTTTGAGAGATTTTCTGAAACAAAGAAGGGCAAGGCAGTGCAGAAGAGGACCCATCTCCCAGTGGATCATGCTCTGTATTAAAATTTGCTCTACATTGGCCAAGAAGCAGCCCCCAAAAGTTTTCTGGGCTCATTCTGGAATATAACAGAGTGCTTCGATCAGCTGATGTAAAGTTTGAAAGCCAGAGTGTCATACTGCATTGATCTGAGATCATTGTCTAGCATGACGCCCCTGGATTTGGCTTTCACTGCTGGGAGTGGAGCAGAGCCCATACCTGTTGCCCAATATATCTCACCCAAACAGTCAATGTTCTTGCCCAAAATAATTAATTCTGTTTTGCTGGATTTACATTAAAAAAAATAAAAAATCATCAAGCAACAGACAGTCATGAAGCATAAGAGATCTGTATGTCATATTCACGAGTGAATCACTTTCATTAGAGTCTGAACATAGATAATAAACAGCAGGGTAGATAGAGAGGATTGTGCAGTACTCTGAAAAGTACTTCAAGAAAAGCTGATAGAAAATGGTACTGTTTGAAAGCCTTCCCCACCCCCACACCCCCTGAATGAAGAAAACCACTTGAGCGCAGAATCACAAATACCAGTGTCTTTGAGTCGTTTAATCAAGCTGTGATGGTTAACAGTATTAAATGCTGTGGACAGATCTAAATAAATAGAAGTTGCACAGTGGCTTCATCAAGAATCATGGTCATTTCTTCTGTGGCCAGGAGCATGGCAGACTACATGCCTCTTTTTGGTCTGAGGTCAAATTGCTCATCTTCTAAGATGTTATTATCTTCTAAATAATCTGATAGTTGCTTAGGAGCTGTCTTTCCCAGTACTTTACTGAGTTTGGGGCAATGGTGATAGGATGATAGTTGGATGTGTCTTCTGTATCTTGTTTCTTGTTTTTAACAGCAAGTAGACAATGCCCTTCTTCCAAGCCATTCAAACAGTTTCTGAGGTTAAGGAATTAGCAAACCATTCCTAGAAGACATCTGTAAATGAGGGAATAAGATATTTCCTGATATAAACAGGGCAGGAGTCCATTGAGGAACCAGAATTTAAGCCCTGATAGAAGTCCCTCAGTAGTTTTTTTTTATCAGTCATGACCCTGATCCCAATATTAGTGAGACGGGGACAATTCCTCCCTTCTATGCGTACTGATGTTTGTGGCTGTGGGGCCCTCCAAACTGATAGTGGCCTCGATACCTCCCCGGAAAAGGATTTGGACTTCCCTGTGGGCCTCCCAATAGATGAAATACCTTCATTTACGTCAGTCCTGTGGAAAGCCACAGAAGTCCTTAAATTGCTTTTGCCTGAACAAGTCTAATCTTCTCAATGTTGTTGTCATGCTGACCTTCTCTGCTACTGAGTTTGTGCTCCCTTTCATTATGCTTTACTGGACCCTATCCTGGCTGCTGTTTGATAAGCTAGATTTTTTGAATCTGTAAATCATCAGTTTTGACAGTGCAATCGCTCATCTCATGTGAGATCCAAAATGTATGACCACTTGTCCATCTCAGAAGAGCCTTGCGGTCCAGGCCTTTTCCACCAATTAGAACTGGATAAGGAGCCGAAGAAAATCAATGCTATGAGGAAGAAAATTTTCTCCTCAAGGAGCCTTGCTCTTCAATCTACTAATACTAATTGCCATCTGGCCCTCTACTGTCCTTCTTTGTGAAGATTACATGGCTGATCATCCTGAACCTTCCCAGTCATCTCCGTAATCATTTCACAGAGGGTTGAATGTGATGAAGCAAAACAAATTCTCTGTTTTGATCTGGTTATGGTGGATTTGGTGACTTGATCTATGAACTCCTCCATCGCCATGCCTGGAGGCGTTCTACCATTTTTTCAGGGGATGTCCTGGCCATCCTGATGGACATGCCCCTCACATTCAAACCAATAGCTGGCATTGATTCTGTTTTTGATCTGGAAGATGAGGCTAGGGGTATACAGGAGCTGGATGCTGATTCGTTACAATCTTGGTCCTCTTCCGCTGTACAACTATTATCTCTTGCTCTAATTCAAGGCTTGCATGCTTGCAATGCTAGAAATAAATCTGACAGGAACCATGCACACATTTTTTATAGAAGGGGCTGCCTTAGCAGAATAGATTATATCTTAATGGACATAGTATTACTGCATGCTGTGGCAGACTTTGAAGTTATGTATATGTCTGACAGTGATCACAATGCACTCAATTTATCCTTGAGGAAAAATGTGTTTGTAGGTGTTGGTGTCATTCTCTTATTATCTGGAGTAACTTTGTCGCTTGGGAATAATAGAAAACCTGTTAAATGCTGCAATCTGTCTGCTAAACCCAACAAACTCTTGCAAATGTATAACCTCTTTATTCAAGTTGTTGGTCCGTATGAGAACTGTCCGCTAAATGAGCTCCCTATAATGGATCTCCACATTGCTTTATTTAGTGCCCTACAACAGTTGTACATTAGTGAGTCTTACCTTCCCAATACGCAGGCACCTCAGTCTTCACCATGGTTCACAAGTGAGTGTCGCAAGCCAAAAGGTATATTAGTCAAGGCCATAAAATCTGGGATCTGCAAGGTGATTAGGTCCACCAGATTCCAATGGCACATCATGTCATCCTCTGAGCAAAACTGGATGGACTCTAATTGGGTTGATCTATTTGAAGTCTCTAGAAGTAGAGATTCTCAATCAATCAATCAATCATGTCACTTATAAAGCGCACTACATACCCGCGAGGGTCTCAAGGCGCTGGGGGAAGAGGCGGGTGGTGCTGCTACTGATCGAAGAGCCAGGTCTTGAGGAGTCTTCTGAAGGCCAGTAGGTCTTGGGTCTGTCGGAGGTTGGTGGGGAGGGTGTTCCAGGTCTTGGCCGCGAGGTGGGAGAAGGATCTGCCGCCGGCGGTCGTTTCCGGATGCGGGGGACTGTGGCGAGGGCGAGGCTGGTCGAGCGGAGCTGGCGGGTGGGGGTGTAGAAGCTGAGTCGTCTGTTGAGGTAGGCTGGTCCGGAGTTGTGGAGTGCTTTGTGTGCGTGGGTGAGGAGCTTGAAGGTTATCCTCTTGTTGACAGGGAGCCAGTGCAGGTCTCTCAGGTGGGGTGTGATGTGGCTGCGTCGGGGGATGTCGAGGATAAGACGTGCAGAGGCGTTCTGGATGCGTTGCAGCCGTCTCAGGAGCTTAGCCGTCGTTCCTGCGTAGAGGGCGTTTCCGTAGTCCAGCCTGCTGGTGACGAGGGCCTGGGTGACTGTTTTTCTTGTTTCGGTGGGGATCCACTTGAAGATCCTGCGGAGCATTCGGAGGATGTTGAAGCAGGATGAGGAAACGGCGTTGACCTGCTTAGTCATGGAGAGGGTGGGGTCGAGGATGACCCCTAGGTTGCGTACGTGGTCGGTGGGTGGCGGGGCTGTTCCCAGTGATGTTGGCCACCAGGAGTCGCCCCAGGCTGAAGGGTTGGAACCAAGGATGAGGACCTCCGTCTTGTCCGAGTTCAGCTTCAGGCGGCTGGTCCTCATCCATTCGGCGACGGCCTTCATTCCTTCGTGGAGGTGGGCTTTGGCGGTGTGAGGGTCTTTGGTGAGGGAGAGGATCAGCTGGGTGTCGTCGGCGTAGGGAGATGATGTTGAGGTTGTGCTGTCGGGCGACGTGGGCGAGGGGTGCCATGTAGATGTTTAACAGCGTTGGGCTGAGGGAGGAGCCTTGGGGTACGCCGCAGATGATCTTGGTGGCCTTGGATCGGAAGGGGGCGAGGCGGACGCTTTGTGTTCTGCCGGAAAGGAAGGATGTGGTCCAGTCCAGGGCCTTCTCTTGGATCCCGGCGTCGTGAAGGCGTGTTCGTAGTGTGTGGTGGCAGACCGTGTCGAAGGCGGCTGATAGGTCCAGGAGGATGAGGGCTGCTGTTTCTCCGTTGTCTAGCAGGGTCCTGATGTCATCGGTGGCGGCGATGAGGGCGTTTTCGGTGCTGTGGTTGCTGCGGAAGCCGGACTGGGAGGGGTCCAGGATGTTGTTCTCCTCGAGGTAGCGGGTCAGTTGTTTGTTGACGATTTTCTCGGTGACCTTCGCGGGGAACGGGAGCAGAGAGATGGGTCGGAAGTTCTTGAGGTCCTTGGGGTCTGCCTTGGGTTTCTTGAGTAAGGCGGTGATCTCGGCGTGCTTCCAGCTTTCCGGGAAGGTTGCTGTCTCGAAGGAGATGTTGATTATTTTCCGGAGATGGGGCGCGATGGCTGTACTGGCTTTGTTGAAGATGTGGTGAGGGCACGGGTCTAGCGGTGAACCGGAGTGGATGGTGTTCATGATCTCGCTGGTGTCCTCGTCGTTGATGTTGGTCCAGGAGAGCAGGCGGTTGGTGGTTGTGGGGGCAGTGGTCTCGGTGGTTGCCGGGGCGGTCGTGGTGTTGAAGCTGTCGTGGATGTCGGCGATTTTGCGGTGGAAGAAGGTGGCCAGTGAGTCGCACAGGTCTCGCGACGGCTGGATGTCGTTGGTGTTGGAGCTTGGGTTGGAGAGTTCCTTCACGATGTTGAAGAGCTCTTTGCTGTTGTGTGCGTTGTTGTCTAGGTGGTCTTTGAGTGAGGCCCTTTTGGCGGATCTGATGAGGTGATGGTGACTGCGGGTGGCGCTCTTGTGGGCGGCGTAGCTGTCCGCTGTCCGTTCGTGGAGCCAGATCTTCTCCAGTTTTCGGCATGTTCGTTTGGAGGCCTGGAGGTCTTCGGTGAACCAGGTGGCTTTCTTGCTGGTGTGGCTGTTGGGCGGATTCTTGAGCGGGGCGAGGTGTTGGCGCAGTCGTCGATCCACTGTCTGAGGTTGCGGGCGGCGGTGTCGGGGTCGGAGGGTTCGGCGGGTGGGCTCAGGGCGAGGGTTGTGGTTAGCTGGTCTTCCGTGACTCTGCTCCAGCAGCGGCGAGGCATTTGTTCGGTGCGGTGGTGCGTGGTGGGCTTCCTGTAGGTGAAGTGGATGCAGTGGTGGTCAGTCCAGTGGGGTTCGGAGGTGTGGTTGAAGGAGACGTGTGGGCTTGCGGAAAAGATGGAGTCGAGCGTGTGGCCGGCGGCGTGGGTGGGTGTAGTCACGAGCTGTCTGAGTCCGAGGGTGGCGAGGTTGTCGATCAGGGTGGTGGAGTTGGTGTCCTTGTTGTTCTCGAGGTGGAAGTTCAGGTCCCCGAGGAGGATGTAGTCCGTGGAGGCGATGGCGTGTGTGCTGACGAAGTCAGCGATGGAATCGCTGAACTGTGGTCGGGGTCCGGGGGTCTGTAGATGAGGGTTCCTCTGAGGGTGGTGTTGGGATCGGTGTGGATCTGGAAGTGCATGTGTTCGGCGGTGCTGAGGGTGTCGTCGGTGTTGGTTGAGACTCTGAGGGTGTTCCTGTGGACGATGGCGATGCCTCCTCCGACTCCGTTGGTGCGGTCCCTGCGGGTGATCTTGTATCCGTCCGGGATGGCAATGGCGATGTCGGGGGCTGAAGCGGGATTCAGCCAGGTCTCCGTCAGGAATGCGACGTCTGGGGAGGTTGAGTCGAGAAGGTCCCAGAGTTCGATGGCGTGTTTGCGGGCGGAGCGGGTGTTGAGGAGGATGCATCTGAGGTAGTTGGGTTCTTTCCTGGGCGGTGGTTTGGCGGGGCGGGTGCTGGCGAAGCTGCAGTTCCGGCAGGTGAAGGGCCCTTGGGTGCGCTTCGGGGTGGCCTGGTAGCAGGCGTGATCTTTTCCGGGGTTGAGTGCGTGGAGGGTGCTGGCGTCTGTTGATGTGGCGGGCGCGGGGGATGCCCAGACCAAGGGGTCTGGCGCTGGGCGCGGTCACGGCGCGGACGGGCGCAGACGGGCTTGCCTTAGGCGCGCCCTCGGCGCGCCAGCGGCGCGCCCGCTGCGCACGTCCGCTGCGCGGCCGCACAGCGGCCGCCATAAATGGGGAGGTGGGAGGGAGGAGCAGGGAATGGGGCAGCGAATGGGCAGTGAGGGGGCGGGGCCGCAGGGGCGCAGCGGCGGGAAACAGGCACAGAAGGGAAAACGAGCACAATCAGGGGCAGCAAGGGGGGCACAGAGAGGAAAAAAACGAGCACAATCAGGGGCAGCAAGGGGGCACAGAAAGGAAAAACGAGCACAATCAGGGGCAGCAAGGGGGCACAGAAAGGAAAAAACTAGCACAATGAGGGGCAGCAAGGGGGCACAGAAAGGAAAACGAGCACAATCAGGGGCAGCAAGGGGGGCACAGAAAGGAAAAACGAGCACAATCAGGGGCAGCAAGGGGGCACAGAAAGGAAAAACTAGCACAATGAGGGGCAGCAAGGGGGCACAGAAAG
Organism: Calotriton arnoldi; assembly: GCA_963921515.1. Classification (NCBI taxonomy): domain Eukaryota; kingdom Metazoa; phylum Chordata; class Amphibia; order Caudata; family Salamandridae; genus Calotriton; species Calotriton arnoldi. The sequence goes on along the minus strand of CAWUFW010001956.1, from coordinate 1,897,225 downwards.
GAAAAACGAGCACAATCAGGGGCAGCAAGGGGGCACAGAAAGGAAAAACGAGCACAATGAGGGGCAGCAAGGGGGCACAGAGAGGAAAACGAGCACAATCAGGGGCAGCAAGGGGGCACAGAGAGGAAAAAAACGAGCACAATCAGGGGCAGCAAGGGGGCACAGAAAGGAAAAAACGAGCACAATCAGGGGCAGCAAGGGGGCACAGAAAGGAAAAAACGAGCACAATCAGGGGCAGCAAGGGGGCACAGAAAAGAAAACGAGCACAATCAGGGGCAGCAGCAGGGCACACAGACGGAGCTGTGTGGTGGGGGAGCGACCTACCAGTCAAGGTCAGGGGTCGATTCTGCAGCAATGTGGCAGATTATAGTCCATGGAAGCTCAGCCAACACCAGTCCTCTAAATTTTTTAACATCTGGCATTCTGAGATTGTCCCTATTTTGACTGACAACTGTCCAGTGGGTCACAATCTTTCATATTTTTCTTTGGATGATACTAACAGGGCCATTCAATGCTTGCAAATAAGGAATGCTCCTGGCACGATAGGATCCAGAGGGACCTATTTAGTCTGTAGCTTGCTGTCTTGGGCCCTACATTAATCTATTGTCTATTGATGACTGGCGAAAGGATCCCTGACTTTTGGCGTGGTGCTGAAATTATACTGCTTTTTAAAAACAGGGGGCGGGTCTATCCCAGGCAACTATTAGCCTGTTAGCTTGATCGATAATCTGCAGAAAGTATTTTGCCACCAGATCTTACACAAATTGCAAGACTTCACGAAAGTATACCAGATCCTTAACCCACTCCAGGCTGGTTTCTGCCCAAAGGTTAGTACGATTGATCAGATATTTTATTTCCAACTAGTTGTGTGGAAGTATTCAAGGTTTACTTATTATCAATTGTATTTGACCTTTGTGGACCTAAGAGCTGCATTCCACGTAGTCCCCAGACAATCCCTGTGGTCCGCCTTAAAGTCCATGGGCGTCGATCCTACCCTCTTAGGGATTTTCATCAGACTTCATGAGGATGACTTCGCCTAGATGAGTTGAGGGATTGGGGTGGGCTCACAGATCACATACCTTTTGAGCGTGGAGTGCGGCAAGGCTGTGTTCTGACCCCAATCTGTTTTCTATTTACATAAATAGTCTTCTAAACCACTTCAGCACCTGTATCCATAACACTACCAAATCGGGAGTGATCCCTGTACCTGCTCTTTTATTTGCGTATGATGCCCTTTTGCTTTACCACACTCCAGTGGGTCTGCAGAATCCCCTTGATAGATTTTCTGAATTTTCTAGCCTCAGAGGGCTAGACGTGAATACTTTCAAGACCAAGGTCATGATGTTTAATCCTCATAGGTCATTTAATGGAGGCTTTTAAATGAAGGAGTTATCCCTGCCTTTTGTTGATAGCTTTGACTTATGGGGGTTGGAATAAATAAATCATTCTCCTGGAAGTCACAAATGCTGAAAAGTGAAATTACCCTATTGCCTTGAGCTCCAGCAGTCACCAAGAGATTTAAAGCTACTACTGCAAGATCTTTGTACCTTAGCACAATAGACTTGGAGGTCTAACGTGCTAAGTTGCAAAATGCTGCTTTCTATGCGTCAGAAATTTGGGGTGTGGGGAACACTAAAGAACTGACCACTAAGGAGAACAGTTTCTTAAGGTCATTATTTAACCTTCCCCAAGGTACTCCTTTGATCCCCCTATTTTATGATACAGGACTTAAAAGGTTGGTGACGTAGTCACCTTGAAATCCCTCTTATTCTGGGTCAGGTTGTGGTCAGCCCCTGAGCTACTACAATACAGGTTAGCTTTAATGGAAATTTTGGCCTTGGGAAATGCTGATACAATACCTTGGTTATCATATTTAAAATCTTACTTTCAGGATTTAGAAAGAGGAACTTGCTGGAGCTCTTCCTCTTCTATAAATAACACCAAGGCTACTATGAAAGCTGCATTTTGGAATCATAAGATCGATTCATGCCATAGAAATACCAAACTTGGTGGGCTTTCAAACAAATTCTTGTCCCATAAACCTATGCCCACTATGAAACCATATATGGATTCCACTACACCCTGTCATGCTCGAACACTGTTCACTATGTTCAGATTGGGCACGCTGAGGGTTGGCAAGTTCACCAGTAGCTGGAAACCTAATTTTGATGAATCTGCAATTTGCATGTTCTGTGATGACATGATTGAGGATGTCGACCATTTATTATTTTTCTGTGTATTGTACAAAAGGGCAAGGAAGGCATGGATTAGACCACTTTGCCTAAACCTGGATGTGAGGCAATTTAAAGATGCCTTTAGAACTTTCCTGACTGATACTAGCCTTGTCATAGGTTTTGCACTTAGCCTTTTTTATATGCTGCTTGGATTCAAAGGAAGTGACTGGGTCTATCATGAATCATAATTTGCTTGATTTAATGTATCTGTCTTGAGTTAGTGCACTAGGCCTTTGGCTTTTCCTCCAAGGTCTTATTAATTCTTGAGGTCTGAAATACCATATTGTGTATCTTCTCAAGATCATTTTAATGATGGACATGTATCCATTATTCTTTTAATCCATTTTTGTATATTTATTGTTGTTTTTTATTTATATTGTAAATTATTTTACATATGTAAAGTAAATTTGTATTTTATAATGCTTTTAAGGGGCTTGATCCCGAAATAAACTTATTTTGATTTATTTTGACATGCCCTTCAAAGCAGTTCGACTTTTTGGTGAAAAGCCCGTCTCGCCTATGAATAGTCGGCCTCTCCACTCCACAGGACATTAGTAGTACCAGGTATTCAGATGTTACTTCAGTGGCATGTTCCTTCAGAGACACAAGCCCTCTTAACCTGGCAGTTCGGGGTGGACTGTTACCATGTGGAGCAGGGTCAGGACTGATTTACATATGGCTGGGTTTAAACTGGAATGGCATGGAGAGCAAAAAAACAATGGATTTAGGCCCAGATCTCTTTACTGGGGTGAATGTTTGACATTGTTCAACACTCTGTCTATCAATAGTTCTTTTTGCATTTGTCACCCAGAGTGGGACGGGTATGCCCAGATGTGGGTTCTGTGCTCTTCATGCCACTGGAGTCAAGCTAGCCTGACTGATGAGGGGTGATACCCCGAAACCGGTCCTAGGATACTTTTTTCCGGTCCAGGGAGGACCTGGCCTGGAAGTTCGGGCTGGACTGTTCCGATGGGGAGCAGGGTTAAGACTGATTTGCATATGGCTGGGTTTAAACTGGAATGGCATGGGGAGCAAAAAAAAGATGGATTTAGGCCCAGATCTCTGTACAGGGGTTAATGTTTGACATTGTTCAACATTCTGTCCATCAGTTGTCCTTTTTGCTCTTGGTCTGTGCAGCATCCCAGCAAGGTCTTTTGCCAAAATAAAGGGTGTGGTGGTTCTGTCGTGTAGCTCCTATAGTACCCCTGCAGGACCTGCGCATTTGGATAACATATACTGCGGGCTTGGTGGCAGACTGACTCCGTGCACCCCCACCGTATATGTTAGCCTGGTTTGCATTAGCTAGCTCGCAGTGCCACTAGTGTCTCCTCTTATCGGGGAGAGATTAGTTTCTGGCAACCTTAGATCATGACATCCCTGATTCCCTCAGAATCGTGGAAACAATGTACTACCTTTCGCTCAGTCACTCGTGCTCACTTATTCGGTTTGTCTCAGAGAGTTACACAGAATAAACAGTCGGGCGTTTCAATAAGTATTTATTGAACAGTTGTTATTCTAGTGTAAAATATATGTGCTGCGGTAACCAGCAGACAATAGCAGAGATATATTATCAGCAGTACGATAAAAGCAAAGGGATAGAACAGTTCTACCATATTGCAATAGTCATGAGTACATACATGAGTATAAAAGCATTATGCAAGTGCGCGTACTCCTACAATGCCTACCTAGATTTACCTGTGTGTACCTAGCATATGTGTGTAGGTCTTAGAAGCTAAGAGCCAAGAATCCTTCTAGGATTTCGTCGAACCCCCATACCTGAATAGAGAGAGTGTGGGACACCGTCCTGGTCTCGAGTTGGACACCCCGTCCGGGTTGTGTCAGACCACTGTCAGCTTGGGTGACTGCATGCAGGAGCCTCAGCGTCTCTGGTCAGTGTGTCAGCATGGAAGTCTTGGTTCCCTCTATCTTACCGGGGCAAGATGTGGTGTATTTATACCCTAAAGAGTCTCGGTCCTCAGTATGGTTTGTATTGGACATGAGGAAGACGTCAGGGGTGAACTTTGTACATACATATTATGCCGGTGGTGTATTCTTAGAAAGCCATACATAATTAAGGAGTACAGTGTGGGCCTGTGTTTGGAAGAACCCTGCTGCATTCAAAACCACAGGATAGATAACGTTCAGCCCTCAGAGCTCGTTGTGTACTAGCTGGGACCAATGTAGGTGAAAGATCATGCCTATATAAGGAATCATACTATAATAGGACATGTACAGTTGTGACCATAATTGGGCATATGCGGCCATGACCATAATTGGGCAAGTACGAATATGACCATATTAGGGTAAATATGAATACGTCCATTTTAGGGCATGTACGAACGGGTCTACATTAGGGCATCTATGCGGGATATAACACCCACTCCTCTTCCGAACTGGATAATAAATGACCATACTTAAAATCTGGACAATTTAAAAACATTTTTAAAAGCAAGTAAAAACATGGTTCTAAAAATATTTTGGTGCTTAAAAAAAAAAAAAATGTTTAAATTCAGCTTTTTCTAGTTGCCACTTAAAAGTCAATATCGTCTCTGTTATATTACCATAAGCAGGAGAAGGCCATGCTTTTCTCTAGCGAAACTGTCAATGTTAGAAAATGTTCCAAATTTAGATCGTTTATTTTGAAACGAGTGAAGAAGCCGAATTCTTTCCCAGGACACGATGAGCCAATTCAAGATTACGCATCCTGGCTGGGAAGCTCAATATTATCGGTGTCAGCTGCTGTAGATGACAAATCCAACGCCTCACAGAGAACGTCAATCGCACATAGATGGAATGTAGTACTGCCAACAGTCGGTGCTGCGGTAGCTTGTGCGGCAGTTGTAACCTGGGTGCCTGTGGAGGAGTCACCTAACCCAGCAGGAGCGAACGGCACCTGTGGATTCTCCAGGAATGCATTCATCAGAATCGGAAGTCGTTGAGGACAACGCAGAGCATGGGCCTTTATGGGGTCCAGCATTGCATCCGTGTCCGGAGGCGCATCTGATGGAAAAGTTAGACAAAGATCCAACGTGCATTCTTCTCCGCAGAGCAGGCATCGAAGCACAGGTAAGATGCAGCCTATCCAGACTGGTCTAAATGATAGAAACCAGGAGGCATTGAGTTCTCGCAGGCAAGAAATGCCCAGAAGTTGTACCATGCGTTCACGGTATTTCCGCTCCAGGAGCGTGTTCACCATTCCCTCGTGAAGTGGGCCGTCCATTGCGTAGCAGCAATATTACAATCAGGATTCCTGCGATTAGGAACAGGATGAGCGGGAATCCTCCAAATACGCTTCTCAATACGGAGTGTATAAAATTTGGGATTACTCCGAGGACTGTCTGAAAGGTGCTTAACAGTCCTGACCCTATGGTCTTAAATAGGTGTACAATTCCGCTCGTATCAGACATATTGAAGATACGTCCCACCATTTCTGCGAAATGAATGGGGCAGTTTGTACGTATGAGTGCTTGTATCTCAGTCGAGGTCCTTGCAACTTGAAGTTCATAGGTTTCTCGAGCGGAGGTTAAGGGCACGGGTTGCTGTAAAATCATGGCTTTCAATCTGCTCAGAGTATCAAACTGTATAAAAGAAACATTCAGCGAAGGCCATAACGGCGCCTCCCTGACTGTGTTCAGTGGCGGAAACAATACTTGCATACAGCAAGTAACCCTGGAGTTAACAGTTACTAGATATGCGACGCCCGGAAGCATCCCACAACAACCTTGATCATTTAGCATTAAGAAATTCCCATTCGAGAGCTGCTGGAAAACCGGCGTGATCATGGCCGCTGGGGTCCCTGACATGTGACAAGATAAGTTCGCCACTGAACCACTGCAGGCTCCGTGTAGAGAAATATCCTGACACATGAGAGAACCGCTCAAAGCGTTCTTGCAGTTTGTACCACTCAGATACACTTCTCGATCCCCATTCCGGCATCGCTATCTATATGGTAACTTCCAAGTTTCCTTGATGTATCCCTTACCCATTTTCTCATATTTGCCTGCCTGCCTCTGCTCAAGGCAATATTGAAACCGAAACATAGTGACCGGCAGAGTGATTTGGCCATGAATTAGCCATTCTGTTGATGGTGATTCGGCTACAGTGAAAGGTAGCCTTTCCAGTTTCTCAATACGCAACATTGTATATTTGGCTCCCCTTTGTGCCATTTCTGTCTGTTTATCAGTTAGATTGTATTCTGAAAACAGAGACGTGGTGTTTATAAAACGCCATGGCACATAGCCTGCACGCAAAGATTGCAGCGTCCAGCTTAACATCATAATAGAACGTAGCTGAGATTGCCCGTGTTGTAACAAGGCCAGATCTTGTTCTAATATGTCGATTGCAGAGGACACAATGTTGCCTAAGGAGTAAATCCTGGAGGTCAAAGTAGTTAACCCATTATCCACCACTGCCAATGCTTTTTCTAAGTTAATACGGTCTATCTCTCGTATTCTTTCTGCGGCCTCTTGTTGGGATATTTTCCAGTTTTCATTATAGTAGGCATAAAGGCCTGCATATATGAAACGTTTCTGACGTTGTTTCCTGGGACCTAGTAGAAAATCTCTAAGATCCATGTCAGGTGTGAGTAAGGTCAAGTGGTGCTTTACTTCTGTGAGTGGCGAGGTCTCTAGCCAATCAAGGCACAACTTCCCAACACTATACGATGTCACTACCCCTGGGTGTTGTCTTTGTACATAGCGTGGATCTGGCCTATGGATACTAAACCCTTCGGTTGTATTCATAAATCTCTGTTGACATTTGTTTGTGTCAATGGGCCAAACCAGCCATTCTGTCCAATCAGGATCTGATCTGTTGTACTGGAAAATGTCATCTAATCTCACCCCATGTGTAGTAGAATTCTGCCCCCCACCCATCTGAGATGGTGTTGGAAACCCCGGTGTGTTAATTTCCTTGCTTTTGGCTAAACCAAGACAGGTTGTTTGTTGCACAGTTTCATTCAGAAATAAAATCTGCTGCGGAATGATGCATGCTCTAAAAAGTGCTTCTATTCCCTGGACTTGCCAGTCCCTCGAACCCCAGATTGATTTGGAATCTATTGTGTCTTTCCATAGATCGAAACCCTGTTTAGACAACTGGTTCAGAAAGGATGCAGAGTAAATATGTTTGGTGTTTGTTAACATAATTTTCTGAGCTGAATTTTTCGCCACTTTATAAAAAAATGACTTCGAGTCGGATGTGTTAAACCCTGAGAAGTATGTAAATTTCTGTGCAAATGCTTGTGAACTACCTTTTGGAGGTGTTGGGCAGTGTTCCCACTGGTGGTACTCAAATATATTTCTAGGTGTTATAGATTTGTGCAAGAAATGATGACCATATTGCTGGTAACAGTACAATGTATCATAGTCTGCAGTTTGTTCTAAATCAGACATCATAGCATTTACAGTTTCAGTGTCCCAATCATCAGAAAATGTACAGGAGGTAATGATATCACTTAAGGAAATTTTAAATACATGTTTTAGCTTTAAAAGTTCAGTCGGACCGAATACATCATAATCAATCTTGTCCCATTCTATACCGTCCGGTATAGGAACTGTTGTGATGTTCACTGAAGACAAGTCTCTTGGTTCACGATGTGAAGACTGGTGTGGTTTTAAAATCAAATTGACTCTTTGGGCTGTAGAGCTTGGTTGGAGGTATCGTCCATTAATAAGCATACTAAAAGTTATTATTAAACCTAGCCAGAAAATGAAAAATAAAATCCCAATGTTATACCATAGTTCTATCCAAGGTGACACCAGGTAAGTCTTTCTAAAAAAGTTCAAAAAGTCATTGAGTTTCTGTTGGAGTGATTTATTGGCTGACGTCGTTTCCGGTTCGCTTGGATCCAGTGAAAACGTATCAAAGTTCATGAAATAGCCAGAAGCAGTTTGATCAATGTTGGAATTGCATCGGGATTTGTTGAAATTGGATTTTGCTCTTGACGAGGCATGTTGACGTAGATGTCTGTATTAGGTCTGATTGCAACTTGGTTGTTAAGTTGGTTTTCATTTTGAAGATGAATTTCTTGTTGAAGTGGAACGAGTTCCATAGCATTGTTGCTTAGTCCTTCATTCAGTACAGGTGGCTCTTCAAACGTGATGAGCCTTTCTGTTTGAACTTCTTGGATTGTAGCGAGAGGAGGGCGTCTGCTACTGTGGAGTCCACGAGGCCTACTGTTTAGTATCGGCCACATAGTGTGGTTTGATTAAGTCAATTGAGACGAATCTTTTCTCCTTTTTTCCGGCAAGAGGCGGCAGAAGTACAGTTCTTGTGCCGTGGATTGCTAGGACCGGTACAGGCTTTCTGTAGGATGGCCCAAATTCTTTCGTCAGCAATCTTCTCTCTGACTAGATCCCCGATTTTTGGGATCCAGATAGGTCTTGCCGTTACTGCCTTGACTTCCTCAGTGGCGGGCTGTTTCTGGAGCACGTTACTTTGTTGTGTCCTGGATTCATTTAGATCCTGTAAAACAGCCAAACGATCATGGATGTCAAATGGTTTTTCATCCGCCACTGTGCCTTCACAATCAAGATCAGGTACCCACATTCTTGTCCCAAATAGGACCTCGTAAGGAGTGACACCCCCTAGAGAGCTTCTTGGCTGATTATTGAGCGCGCGCTGTACCCCATAAAGGTGATCGACCCATCTACCGCCCTTGCCTAATACCCTAGCTGTTAAAGATTGCTTTAAGTCTCGGTTTTTCCTCTCCACAACAGAATTTCCCTCGGGATGATACGGAGAGGAGTACCGCAATGCTACGCCCATTCCTTCCATGGCCTCTTTGTAAGCCCGAGAGCTAAACGCCGGACCACGGTCAGAATGTAACGTGCCAACTGCGTATGTGCCGATAAAGACTCGCAAATCTTTTATAACAGTTCGAGCGTCAGCCGAGCGCTGAGGCCAAACCCATAGGAATCTAGAGCAGGAATCCACTGCAACCATGATATATTTCTTGGACCCATCAGATTGTAAGGGTCCGCAGTGGTCCAAATACACACATGCGAGAGGTTTGTCTGATTTCAGTAATGGTGTCTGCGCTGGGCGTGTTACGGTGGAGCCTTTTATCTGCTGACAGATGTCGCATTTCAAGACATAGTCTTTAGTCTGCTTGGTTAACCCTGGCCACCAGTAGCGCTGTTTCAATAAAGAAATAGTCGCTGTAACGCCTGTATGCGCAGAACCCAAACCCTTGTGTGCTGCTAGAATTAAGCCAAGCCTACGATCCATATTTGGTATTACTCTATCCCCCACTCCAGGAAACTGAGCATATGGAATGTTTTGTGCATCTAACTTGCAGGAGTACTTGAGTGGAAATTTCTTTGGTACTGCTGTGCTGCCTTTGCGCGAAGCATTGACAGCTACCATTATCTCGCCGTCTATTCTCGTCTTTGAACGAGTAACTGCAGCTTCGGCGGCTGTGCGAACAGACCCCCTTTGCGGCTTCATCAGCCAATGAATTCCCTTCAATGTGAACGCCATCACGCTGATGACTCAGTGTATGTATCACGTGAGCCCTTGGTAGTTCGTTTCTCAACTCCACTACCTGTTCCCATAGCATTTTATGCTTAATTGTGCCACCTTTTGCATCTTTGAACCCGTTTTGTTCCCAATGATGTAGACATTCATTGTACGACTGTACACAGTAAAAGGAATCACACACAATAATTGTGGGGAATTCGTGATCCGTATTTATAAGTGCCAGTATAAGTGCTTTGAGTTCTGCCAACTGAGCCGTGCAGTCTCCTAGAGATTGTGTTTTAGTGCAACTCGGATGGAACTTGCCATCGTGCATGCGACCTTTAACAATCGCACACGCCGCGCTGTAAGCTTGCTTACTCCCTATGGCCGGTAGAGCAGATCCGTCATTGTAAATAATGTATTCATACTGATCTAGAGGCAAAATTTCATTTGGTAGAGGGTATTCTTGTTCGTATTGCAGGAATGCCTGTGTTTTTAAACTTGGATCAAATCTGTATTCAACATCTGTTGCAGTAAGAGAATTAGCCCATTGTATCCATCTTGGATGTAAGGCTTTAGCATTTGGAATGCTAGCTTTTGTAACAGCTTCTAAAGCTGGTACCGGGGTCACAACAATTATGCGTTTTCCCTGAGCCAGAGCTCTTTCACTTGCTACAGCGGTCTGAACTGCTGTCAGGATTTTTTCTGTTGAAGTGAAACGCATCTCTGCGTTTGTGTACAGGTGTGATTTGTATGCGATTGGTACTGTTTCGCCTTCATTAAAAGTCAAATAAGTGTACCCGCATTGACCCGCTATTACTCGGATCACCAAGTTGCGTACGTTTACGCGTGTCTGTAAATGTTTAGAAGCTATCATGTCTTCCTGTAGGGAACGCAGGATATTTGTGTGTTCCTGTGTCCATTGTCTGACTGAAAAATCAGGTTTTATTAAGTCGTAGAAAGGTTTTACTCTTTCTGCGTAATCCAAAATGTATGTTCGACCAAAATTTAGGAATCCCAGAATTGATTGCAAATTCTTTAATGATTTTGGAGGTTGGAGCAGCGCACACTTTTCTAAAAGTTAGCTGCCAGGCTTTTCCCTCACTTGACAGCTCGTATCCCAAAAATAGGACATTGAGGTGGGCAATATTTGATTTCTTGAAATTAAATTTATAGCCCTCAGAGGCGAATCCCATAATAATGGTGCTCACCCTGGTCAAGTGCCTCTTTAAGTCATCGTCCGTCAGATAAATATCATCCACATAGGACAATGCTTCTTCATCCAAATTTTGGAGTAACTCTGTTACCCTTGCTGAAGACAACCCCGGGCTATTCTTATACCCTTGGGGGAGTCAGCAAAATTGCCGGTGGGACCCTAACGCACTGAATGCGGGTAGATACCTGCTTTCAGGCGCTATATTTTGGCAGAAAAATCCATTTGAGATATCAAATGTTGTTTTGTATTTTTTGCGCACAATGTTATTCATTAATGCGGCACTGTGTGCATTTTGAACTGCAAATATCTTTGTGCAAGTGTTTAAATGCCTGTAATCTAAAACTAGACGATATGTGTTGTCAGGTTTCATTACGGGAAACAAAGGATTGTTCATAGGTGAAGTGCAATTTTCTATCACCCCCTGGTATTCTAGTTGGTCTAGAATCTCCCTGACTTGTTTTTTAGCTTCCTGCTTTATTGAGTATTGCCTTTGAGCATTTGGGGAAATTTTTAACGGGATCACGTGGTGGGTTGAATCCTCATCCCAACCAGCATGATTTTTGTACAATGCTGGAGCTACGGCAACCGCCCACTCCTGCGCATATGCATGTTTTAGGTGAATGGGAACGAGGTTGGAAAAAGCAGGAAAAATTATCGTTTCTCCCCTAGGGCACTCCATGACGAATGCTGGCGGCCAGTCTTGTTCTGCTAATAGAATGTCATAGCCAGATGACAGATTTTTCCAAAAGAGACCTTTAACTTTTCTGGGCTTGTCCCCCTCCATCCGGAGTGTTATCTCATGTAACTTATGTGGGACACTTACCCGAGTATCAGGTGTTTCCACCGTGATATACTCACTCAACTCCGCTGTCACCAGAAATTCCTTCAGGTTCTGGCGAGCTATCGTTACTTCTGCCACGCTGTCTAGCATCGTCAGAGCCCATTCCCCGTTCAGAAGCTGTGTCCTCAGAATTCTGGGCATGTCTGATCTTGAGACCTGCTACCTTCTTCTTTTTGAACTGAGGTTTTGATTTTTGTTTATCTTCTTTTTTAGGTGCGTAGTCCGCAGCGCGTTGCGTGTCTCTGGACTTTGTACGCTCCTCTTGTCTGTGTTCTGACCGTCCTTCCCTCTCGGAGTTTCGTGTTGAACCCTGAAAGGAACGAGAGGAACGAGTATCAGTATCCTGATACCTGTCAGGTTTTTAAATATTATCCCTATTCCTGAGGTTATACCTCCTTTCAGAAGACTCCTGTTGAGGAGACCTACCTCTGGACTGAGATCTGGTGTCTTTAGATTTTTGTTGTTTTTTATTTTCCCACTTCTTTTTAGAAGAAGTAGGCATCTGCTTTGTAGTGTCCTTTTCAGGACTGCCCACTAGTTGTGGTTTTAATGCTTTCCCACCCAAACTGTCTCTGCCTAATTCTGCGTATGCAGTTTCAATTATTTTGGGTAGTTCGTGTTGTTGATCTACTGGACTGAACTCCCTTAGGCGTTGGCGGATCGCCACTAAAGCTGCTTCCCCCTTAATGTTAGCTAGTATTATGGCTGATACCTGGTCAAAGTTATTTAGTAACTTCATCCCTAAGTTTATGGCAGGTTCTGCTCCGTGCTCATTTTGTATCTGTCTCAATACGTCAGGTACTACTGCTAAGGACGGGATACCATGTGTTCTGGTATATATGTCAGCAAAGACTGAACCCAAAGAGGTACAGTCCTCTACTTGTGGTGTTAGACCCATGGGCAAGCAGATTGTTAGTATTCTGTGTTCATCACAGGTGGTAGTTTTCGGGAATACTGCCTCAAGCTGAGTTATTTTCTGAGCTATCCAGAATGGGATTTGTTCGCGTTTTGCTGGCATCTTGCCCATTACCGCGTGTAATGTTTGTGGAGTTATTTTATTAACTGTGCCTTGGACTGGAGTGTCTTGTGCTGCAGCTGGTGCAGGCTGAACTGTTAAAGTCCTCATCACAAATTGTGTGAGGTTTCTGTAGATTTTAATTAAATCTTTGTGTTATACGAGTAATTCTGGCTGTGGCAATGTGTCAATGTCAGGATGCGGTGTGTATGCCGCTAATATGGGTCATGTGGCTCCTCCTCCTCCGAGCGGGCCTAATCTTGCTCTTCCTCGTACGTGGGGTAGGGCGCCTCTAAACCAGTAATTATGCTCCTGGTAAGTGAGCGGAATCTCTAACTCCTCAAAAGGAGTATAGTCCTTTGGTTTTTCTTCTCTTAGGTAGTAGTGAAATACATCTGTTATTGCATTTGCTGCTGGGAATGTAACCCATGAATAGAACACCTCTGTTTTGTTTGATTTGTGTGCCTCAATCACGAAAATTACTTTACCACCCCTGGCTCTTAAGCCATGTTCTAGAAGTTTTATGGTGACTGCCCTTCTGAAATTTGGTGCAATTTGTATTGCATCTTCAGGGTCTTCTTCTCCTAAATCGAAGAGATCTGTTACAACTCTCCCTGTTGCTTCTGTTTGTTCAACCATTTTTTAAGTGGAAGAAGGGTGTTTAAGGAACTTTTAAGATAAGGTGTAAAATGCACAATTGTAGGAACTATATGTCCTTCAAGCTTGAATAACCAACAGCCAATAAATAGTATTCTCGTACTACTCAGCTGCGGCGGATTTTGTGCCCACCCACTCCAGACGTCTCTGGGGTTTTGTGAGTAGGTTCTCTGAGAATAGCACGACTGAACTACTCAGATTCTACTGTTAAATAAGTACCAATACCAACGTTGCTGGCGCCATGTCGTGTAGCTCCTATAGTACCCCTGCAGGACCTGCGCGTTTGGATAACATATACTGCGGGCTTGGTGGCAGACTGACTCCGTGCACCCCCACCGTATATGTTAGCCTGGTTTGCATTAGCTAGCTCGCAGTGCCACTAGTGTCTCCTCTTATCGGGGAGAGATTAGTGTCTGGCAACCTTAGATCATGACAACCCTGATTCCCTCAGAATCGTGAAAACAATGTACTACCTTTCGCTCAGTCACTCATGCTCACTTATTCGGTTTGTCTCAGAGAGTTACACAGAATAAACAGTTGGGCGTTTCAATAAGTATTTATTGAACAGTTGTTATTCTAGTGTAAAATGTATGTGCTGCGGTAACCATGAGACACTAGCAGAGATATATTATCAGCAGTACGATAAAAGCAAAGGGGTAGAACAGTTCTACCATATTGCAATAGTCATGAGTACATACATGAGTATAAAAGCATTATGCAAGTGCGCTTACTCCTACGATGCCTACCTAGATGTACCTGTGTGTACCTAGCATATGTGTGTAGGTCTTAGAAGCTAAGAGCCAAGAATCCTTCTAGGATTTCGTCGAACCCCCATACCTGAATAGAGAGAGTGTGGGACACCGTCCTGGTCTCGAGTTGGACACCCCGTCCGGGTTGTGTCAGACCACTGTCAGCTTGGGTGACTGCATGCAGGAGCCTCAGCGTCTCTGGTCAGTGTGTCAGCATGGAAGTCTCGGTTCCCTCTATCTTACCGGGGCAAGATGTGGTGTATTTATACCCTAAAGAGTCTCGGTCCTCAGTATGGTTTGTATTGGACATGAGGAAGACGTCAGGGGTGAACTTTGTACATACATATTATGCCGGTGGTGTATTCTTAGAAAGCCATACATAATTAAGGAGTACAGTGTGGGCCTGTGTTTGGAAGAACCCTGCTGCATTCAAAACCACAGGATAGATAACGTTCAGCCCTCAGAGCTCGTTGTGTACTAGCTGGGACCAATGTAGGTGAAAGATCATGCCTATATAAGGAATCATACTATAATAGGACATGTACAGTTGTGACCATAATTGGGCATATGCGGCCATGACCATAATTGGGCAAGTACGAATATGACCATATTAGGGTAAATATGAATACGTCCATTTTAGGGCATGTACGAACGGGTCTACATTAGGGCATCTATGCGGGATATAACAGTTCCTGAGGATATAGAAGTCAACCGTAGCAATCTTCCCTCTATTTTCCCCCAGCACCACTCACTAAACAATTTTAATTGATCTTTGAGGAAGCATGTACAGTCTGTGAGAGGCATTTTGTCCTACCACGCCAAGCACTGTCAGTCCATTACAAAGGTTGACCTAAGGGTCTATTGATCAGTGAGGTTTAGTGGCCAGCTCCCTGCAAGTGACCTACTCCACTGCACCCATTCCTTGGGTGAATACAGGTAAAACTCCAATTACAGCCATCAAAAGTGCTTCAGTTCTGAAATATCTCATTTCTTTTGCAACTTTCAAAAGCTTACAATCAAGCTTATAAGATTACAGCCATTGATTTAGGTTGCTGTGTTACTCCTCGCTCAAAAAGCCTGTAGCAAACTGTCAGAATCATTGGTTGATCTCATTAGTAATTTCAACAATGTTATTTAAATATAATCAGTGATGTCTTCAATTATGTCATTTAACATGTCATGGGTGATGTAATATGTGAAGTAATAAACCGTGCATGATGGGGCTGCAAGTTATAGTTTGTTCATTAAACTAGAACAGGTCTATTTCAGTGTTTTTGATTTTTTTAACACTGGTGTTGTCTCATTCCAACACCTAACTATGATGTCACTTTAGCTGTTTCCTTCAGTGAATTTCTGTTTTTTTAAACATAAGTTGAGGTCTAAGCAGCTAATCGAACTATAATGTTGCTTTAAACTTGTTTTTATGGCAATATATATGTATATATTTGTCTACCAAAATGTTCCTAAATTAAAATTTGCTAAGCAACTGAGGTGATGGGTAGGCAGAGTAAACAGATGTGGAACTTGATGCTGTACTTATGCATACATCTGTGTCTTTAGCTGTTTTTAGCCCCTTTGAAAATACATTATGCCTCAAATTTAAAAAAAACATACCTCTCCTCACATTTTAACCCACTGGTTCCATACCTGCATTAACATCTTAATGCTCAATTACTTTAGCCTGCTTCTCAGGGAAGGCTTTAAATTCAGCAGCTCCAGTTCCAACAAAACAGCATTCAGCATTGCCTCACTTTTGCCTTGAATTCCATATGTTAGTGCCCTAGTTGTTCATTAGAATTCCGTGGTGACATGCACTTGATTAGTAGGGGATAAACTGACTGACTGACTGCTGCAGTGTTGGAAGTACGTTTCACTCTGCATGTCAGAATGTGTTACTGACATGGATAAGAAAGATATTTGAGAACTCCTAGAAAATTTGCCCTCATTTTAGCTTTCTAGAAGAGTGACCGTAACTTCTGTAACAAAAAACCCCTCATTTTGTTCATTTTTTGGGGAAATTCTTTAGGTTTCGCAGCTTTGATTCCATCAATTTGGCTTCAGTTGTGCCACAGTTTTGTCGTAAATGCAGAATGTTAGCGCTTTAGTTGTTCATTAGAACACTGTGAGAAGTTACAATACAGCACTGTTGAATCAACAGACATGCTGCTGCTGGAAGTACATGTTTTACTCCGAATATCTAAATTTATTCTCACATGGTTGAGGAAGATAGTGTGAACTTATAGAAAATGTGCCTCATTTTAGCTTCTGGAGCACCTTCCATAAACTCTGAGAAAATGTGAGAAGCCAGTTTTCTGTTAAACAAGTTCCTTAAATCCCAGCAGAGGGTCATCATTTCTCACATGAGGAAATCACCTCGGAACTTACCAGAATTACTAAAACGAGTAGACATCACCACCAAATAATATATATTGTGACTCAAATCTGTTATGACCCTTCATATGTGTTTCTTTTTGTGACCTTCAAAAACAGTCTTTCACTACAGTGCGGTTCAATGGGGACCATGCCCCCGACTCTTGTAATGACTGTGGCCAGCCAATCAAGGAGGAGTCTTTTTGACATCCAGGGGCATGAGGTGGCTTCAGAGTGTGCTCACTCAGCCTCCTTATATATGCATCTTTTTTTTATTTATTTTCAGGACGCAGGTACCATGTCCCTGAGTCCTGTAATTGCTGACACAACATGCTATGGCCAGCCAATCAAAGGAGAGTCCCTTTTGACCCACCACATGCCCCTGGGAGTCAGACTGTGCTCACTCAGCCTCCTTATATTTTTTGTTTTTAATTTATTTTCAGGATGCGGGTACCATGTCCCAGAGTCCTGTAATGGCTGCCACAACATATTGGTTGTGTTGCGGTCAGCCTATCAGGATTGACTAGTCCACTTTAAATTGGGCAGTCACAGCAAATCTGTACACCAACAGACCACATATACCAATTTTTTGACCCGTTCACTTCCACCCCAAGCACTTCTTTAAAGGCAGATTTCTTAAAAATTGGCTGAGCAGATTTACATCAAATTACAAAAAGCACACTTTTTCAGTAGCGTTCTAACTTTCTGACAAATTTGCTGTAATTCCATACTGCTGTTTTGCTCTGCAGCAGTGACAAATGTTTCCTATGTGAATTAACATGGGAAATCAGCGTTTTGGGACCCCCACTTTTTCTTAGCCTTTGCTTGACGGATTGGCACGGCATGTTCCAGAATGAAGCTGTGGTGGATAAACTTTTCTATTGGGAAGTTTTGTGAAGATTCATCGAAAGGAGCCAAAGTTATTAGCGAAACAGAAAATTATCTTCCTATGTAAACTCTGACCTCCGTATCATTAAACAGTGGCAACCCCCACTGTGTACTATAGCAATAATATCAATAAATATATATTCACTCAAAAAGCAAGGTTAAAGAGACGTTATAGTTGGGTACAAATGTCAGTTAAAACATGCCGTTTTAAACAAAACCACTGAAATTCACCAGTGAATGTTATCTCGGGTAGCTATAACTCTCGCCACCACCATGCGCAGTGTTGTCATCAGTGATGTCATTTTAGATTTTGAAGTGATTTTCACAGAATGTCATGAGTGATGTAATGTGTGAGGTCATAATCAGTGCATGGCCAGGTTATAGTTGCTTTAGTGCAGGAAACTACAGTGTCCTGGGGGATGTGTTCCCCGGGACACTGCAAAGAATCAGGCCCCTGGGGATGGGGTCCCCAAGGTGAATTTCTGCTTCGGGAGGGGAGGGATACATGCTTCCTCCTCTTATTAAAATAATTCGGCCCCAGGCAATGTGGTCTTTGGGCCTGAAGAGGCTCGGGGAGAGGTGCCCGAGGCCCCTCCCCCTTTACGTTTGTATGGGCCCAGGGGGATGGAGTACCCGGGGCATCAACGAGGCTCAGGGGGCTGCATGCCCTCTCTTACCAATTAACTGATTCGTGCCCAGAGAATGGGGTCTCGGAGCCTGAAAAAGGCTCAGTGAAGGGGGGTCGCATGCCCCCTTTTATGCTTATGACCTCACATATGACATCACTAATAACTTGTTCTATGACATCACTGATGACACCTCAAATAATATCATTGATGACATCATCCAAGTTTCTTTTGTACACATTGCTCTTGAAACGGTTATACCATTAGAGCTATGAAAGTAGTGCATTAAAGCTCAAAGTAATGTGAAGCGTCTTTACTACTACCACATATACAACCCACATTAGTAAAGCAAGCTTGTGTTATTTGTAACATTGACCCTAAACCATTCACTTCATGGGTAGCCGAGTTCATGTTGACTATGAACCACAGATGAAAGGGTAACTTATCCTGCACATGATGTTCAATCTGTATACAACTGTTCAGGGAAGACCAAGTTCCTCAAGAAACTCAAGCCCTGTTACATACTAATATCTTACTACGGACTCTCATTACCTGCATCAGACCCCTGGCAGGCACTGATCCTACATTGAGAAATGAAGTTGATAGGAGTATAGAAGTGGGTACTGTTAACAGTGTTTACTCTATGGAGGGCGTTTACTTTGTACTACACTGTTTGCAGACAGTGAAACTCTCATGAGAAGTACACCACTGAGTATTAAAAAGTATCTACTAAGCGCAGTGTACAAAACCTGTCTAAAAGAGCGACTATTCACTTCAAATAACTGAGGTCTGAAGGTGCTGAAGATCATACTACCTTCAGCCTTCTTACTGTGGTGAAAAGTTTACCAATAGGCGATCTTTTGAAGCAAAACAGTCACATGTACATAGGTTAGTACCTGGTGCACACAGTCTTCTATGTTCAGTAGAAATTGTCTTGCTGAGACGATTCTGGCTAATAACTCAAGGCTGCTTGCAATACTTAGTATGTAGAATCTTAGCCCTGTTGAAAACTTTTTCTGCAGTTCCAAAAACTTGGGGTGAACATGCTGTCACCTGCACCCAGAGTTACTCTTCAATACAAAGATTTATAATGTGTTCAATACCTCTACACACCTATGATGCATTAGGAGCACATGTGTTATGTAAATACTTATACCCATTAGCTGGGCACAGGATGGACACAATTTGGTAAAAAGGTAATATGGTAGTTACCCGCCACTATGTACACTATAAAACAAACTAACACAATCATTGTATGATGTCATTAGTGATGTCATTAATTATGTCATAAAACATCATGAGTGATGTCATATGTGAGGCCATAAGCAGTGTATGGCAGGGGCGCAAGTTATAGTTAGCTCTGCTAACTATAACTTGTGAATTTCAGTGTTAATTTTTTGTTTTTGTTTTTTTGTTCATAACGTTAATGTTGTCACTGACAATTTTTGATCTAACTATAGTGTTACTTTAACCATTGTTTTTTTCAGTGAAAAATAAATGTATAGATAGATATGTATATTACCTACTGGCTTTGGCCAGTAGGTAGTTATAGCTAGGTCTGCTTTTCCATAGGTGGAGCGTTGTTTGGGTTTGCTAATAACTTTGGCCGAGTTTGACTAATCTCCACGGAACTTTAAAAAAAAAGTTCATCCACCTCAGGTCCTTCCTGAAAAGTTTTGGGGTGATCCATCATTTCATTTTACTTTATTCAGTATGTTTTCAACCATAAAAGTAAATGACACATAGACAGATATACATATAATAATACATTTCAAAATCCAGTAAAAAAGGCATAACAACTTTAACTGTCACTCTATCCTGCATTACAAGTTCAGCTTTATAAAACAGATATATGAAAATATATGCTAAGATAACTAATCTCAAGGTTGAGCTAAAAAAAAAAGGGCCATATCTACAGACATAACTATCACAAAGAGGATAGGACTTTTGTGCTGTAGTCAAACATATCCATTAGAGGTCAGCGCTCTGGCCTAAGCAGATTTTAAATAAGAAGATTCAGGTCATCTCTTTGGCTCTAATACACCAACTCCAATAAAGGTATTTGGACAGCACAGATAATGGACTGTTTAGATTCTGTGCGCAGCAGCCATAGAGCATCCTGCTGCTCTCTGCACCCCATTTGTTTACATAACGTGATAAAATCAAAAAAATTATCAACAAGAGACCCCTCTGTGACATTTTTGATTTTATCAGCGCGCATATACTCCCAAAAAGCTTTCTTAAGAGAGGCCCTAGATAGATGTTTCACTGAGTGGCAAGAAGACCAAAATTCACCCAGACCAAGTCTGGATAGGAGATTTTTAATATTAGATAGCCATTTAATTTTGCCAAAGGTGTCATAAGGGACTACGTCCTGGAAGGAGCTGTAATAAACCTCCAGGGCAGGTGAATATTTAAGCCTTCGCCAGAATAAGAGTGATCTGAGCTGGGCTTTGAGAGTCATGGGCTCAAGTGGAATTAATGGTGTATTTTTTGGTAAATTGGTTATGGCTCTCATGAATGTATTGTCGTGCATCCCCAACTGGGCCAAGTTTGAATTGCCCCATAATTCGGCCCCATAAAATGCACTACCCTCAGCCTTGGCTCTGTACACCTTCAAAGCGGGTGACATCATCCTGGCTCGTTCACCCCGATATAATCTTAAAATAGCGGCAGAGTGCTGGGTGAGATTCAGACTGCTTCTCTCAATCTGGGACTTCCAAGACATTGATTTGGTTAACATGATCCCAAAGTGAATAAGCTCACACACTCTTTCTAGTGGTCTACCTTCCAGAGCTACAATGCCCCTAAAAGACTTATGCGGGCTAATAACCATAAATTTGGTCTTGGAGTGGTTGATAACCAACCCTCGCGCATTGCAAAAGGCCTCAAACTTGTCGACTAGGCGCTGAGGACCACTCGGGGGCTTATATATTAAAAGAGTATCATCAGCGACTAGTAAAAGGGGAATCTTACGACCAGCTAGGCGGGGTCATCATTTTGGACCTCCTCTAAGCAATGCTCCACGCCCGTTAAATATAAAGAAAATTGGGTGGGGGCGAGGACACATCTCTGACCCACTCCATTTTGAATAGGTATGTGTTCGGTAAGTTCCTCCACCCCTTCCCCATCTAACTTGGGCATGTGTGTTTTCATGTAGACGAATCAGCACGTCCAGAAGGTCATTTAGGACCCCTTTAGCTTTAAGGGCCTCCCACAACTTACCTCGTGGAACAAGGTTGAATGCAGACTTTAAGTCTACAAAGACCTTAGGTGCACTCTTTGGAGAAAAACTGTCTTCCAATATATCAGTAGGAACCTAAAAACCTGGTCTATTGTGCGGATCCCTTTTCGGAAACCCGCCTGCAAAGGGGATAAGGCCTGATGATCCTCAATCCAGCCTTCCAGATTCCCAAGAACTTACTTTGCGAAGACCTTCTGGGCAACATCGATCAAACTGATCAGCCGGTAATTTAAGGGGAAGTCCTGTGATCCCTTCTTGTAGATCAGGACAATTTCGGGTGCCTTCCAGCTATAGGGAATGGAGGCCCCTTGGAGGATAGAATTGAATAGGATGTTAAAATAAGTTGCCCAGCCATCAATATCTGCTAGAAAAAGGTCACCTGGGATGCCATCTGGCCCAGGTGCCTTACCCCTTGCTATAGCTGTAACAGTCTCGGCGAGTTCCAACTTAAGGAGCCCAGGGGGAACTAAATCCAATACCCCTGGTGCAGGTATTTTATCTCATTCGGAGCCCTTTTTGTAAAAGTTCAGGAAATGGGAGTGCCATATCTCTGGAGAGATAGAATCTGCCATGAGCTTAACTGGTCGTTGGTCGCCATGGTCTGTCACCTTCCATAATTTCCTGCTGTCATTAAGGGCGGCAGCTTCAAATAGATTCTCCCATAAAAGAATTTCACAGTCCTTGCGTGCTCTTACTTAGACCAGCTTATAGTCTTTCCTCTTTACTCGTATCATGTTGGAATCCCCATAGGCAAGGGCTAGGCATTGCTCAACTTTCTTATCACTTGCAGGCTTTGTTACCAAGTACGCTCAAACTTTAGAGAAGGCCTTGTAACACCATTGTGGTGCACAAAGCACTCCCATAGCAACATAAAAAGGTACTTGTTGATCTTTACAATATTAGTCTGCCTTACTTCAACCCTAGGATGCGCTATAACGAAGTTTGTAATTCCAGAGAGACATCCCTAAGGGCTTTAGTCATGTGGTCTTTAGTGCCTATATTCCCTTCTTCTTTATCCCATTTGATTCTCTGCTTATCACTGGAGGGGGCCAGGTTTGTGCTTAACAAAACCGAAATGTTCACCCTAAGGTCAAGCAAATCTTTTAAAGAACAATTGGGGGTGTTATGATCGCTATTTTCCCTGCTCAAAACCTTAAAATCTGCTAAGTTGTCCCATAAATGCAAAGAAATTAGGCAATAATCGATTCTACTTGTGTGACCCAGTCGGTTGTATGGGCAGCTTGCGGATCCGAGAGTGTGCGGCCATTACATGCCCTCACGCCATAAGATAGAGTGAATGACATAAGCTGATAAGCAGCACTTGACCAACCCTTCACAGGATTGGTTTTATGTGTAGGGATTCCCCATACTTCATCTTCCTCTCTGACAGGGGAGCCACAGCCCAAGTCCATTGGTTCATATGTCATGTTGAAGTCATGCCGGTCAAAGGTTGCTCTATGTAGGGATAAATCACGTAATGCCAGCGTCTCTCCCCCTGCTGCAGCCACCCGATTATAAACGTTATATATGAAAAAGGTGTGAGCGTCAGCCCTGGTAATAGTTAAACCCAAAATGTCATGTGAGATATACGGAGGAACAGACATTTTGGTGTCTAGAGCCAATTTAACCCAGCTAAGGAGGCCACCATATGGGAATGGCAGGTATGTGATATGTTGTATAACCAGATCTGTGCAATAAATCCCACGACCAGGTTTCCTGGAAAATACAGAGGTTAAATTTGTCAATGAAATTCCCCCAGGATGGGTCCCCCAGCTTGATTTTGATACCCGCTATGTTCCATGACAAAATATTTCATAAGGGGTCTGGTTTTGGTGGGGGATGTGACATCTATAGCCAGTGGTGTGATAAGAGTATGAAGGGGGACCATAGATGAAGAGTTACTGCTATGAGCTAATGTTTCCCCTCCAGTAAATGGTCCCTGGCACTATTTATGGGAGTATGAAGCAAACTGTCCAGTCAATCAATCATGGAGGTCCCCAGATCCACCACCTCCTGTCGAAGTGTTTCCTTTCTTTCGGTTGGTAGGTCACAGGGGGGGTGGAGGGTGCAATTTGAGCCTAGATTCTGAGCTAGAAGATAGGCCAGACGCAGACCTATATTAATCAAACAATGTACCAGCACTTTTGCCCTCAGTTGTAGCCTGATTTAATCAAAGCGCCCAAAAGGTTCAGAGGGATCAGAAAAATGCCTTGCTTACAACAGGTCAGAGCAGACAGTACAGCAACATTCAAAGACTGACCCGTATGTGAAATATACTTTTATTTATCAAAGATTCTTCATCTTCTTATGCTTTGATACTTAGCGTGGGAACCATAACCAGCTATAAAAAAGTTCCCCTGTGGGTGAGAGGTTTCTGGATTGGTCCTAGGCATTTCACGGCCCCCCAATGGACCAGAGTCAGGGCGATCCGTCAAGCGGGGACCTAGAAAAAAGGGGTGTCCTAAAATGTAAAATCTCCATGCACTTTCTATAGACTTCTTGAAGACCAGTATAGCAAAAACTGCGGAATGGAATTGCACCAAATTCGGCAGGAAGCTAGATCTTGAGCCGCAGATCGTACTTTTTGTGATGTGGTGTAAATCTGTTCGGTAATTCTTGAGATATTATGGGTAAAAAAGAATTGTACATTTTGGCAGTTGGTGCCCACAAGAGTTCCGCAGGTATCCCGCAAGAGTGCAAAATCAACAAGCATTGGCATAGCCAATAGGTCTCGCCTTTGGGGCCTTATAAGTGTTTAGCCAGAGCTACTGACTTTGCCAATGTCTTCAAGCTGTGCTGTAGAGAAGTGTGGCTGCTGTGCAGCATGCTGAAAAGTTATAATAAAAAAGTGTCAGAAGCATTTTTGTTACTTTATATATGACCAAGAAGGCATTATGTAAAACTGAACGACCATATTAAAAAAAGTATTTACAATAAAAAAATTCCTCAGTTTTCTTTTGTTCTTGCAATGCTGGCAACTTGTTTCTGCCTATTGCAATGGTTGTTTGTTAAAGCTTTTTTTGAGGGGGCATAAACAATCGGAGGGTGAAGGTTGGGAACTAGTACCTGTAATATAACACTAGCAGCGGCCAGACGCTAGGGGGGAATCAACAGATGCCAGATTCCGAGAGCAGGCTGAGTGATGCTGAGGTGGTAGTGGTGGTGGTGGTGACTGTTGCGGAGACGATGCTGAGGTGATGCTGAATGATACTCAGGTCTTGCTGAGTGATACTGCTGTGGTGCTGAGTGATGCTGTGGTGGTGCTGAGTGATATTGTCTTGGCGCTGAGTGATGCTGTGGTAGTGCTGAGTGATATTGTCTTGGCGCTGAGTGATGCTGTGGTGGCCCTGAGCGATGCTGTGGTGGGCCTGAGTGATGCTGTTGTGGCCCTGAGTGATGCTGTTGTGGCCCTGAGTGATGCTGTGGTGGCCCTGAGGATGCTGTGGTGGCCCTGAGTGATGCTGTGGTGGCCCTGAGTGATGCTGTTGTGGCCCTGAGTGATGCTGTGGTGGCCCTGAGGGATGCTGTGGTGGCCCTGAGCGATGCTGTGGTGGCCCTGAGCGATGCTGTGGCGGTGCTGAGCGATGCTGTTGCGGTGCTGAGCGATGCTGTGGCGGCGCTGAGCGATGCTGTGGCGGCGCTGAGTGATGCTGTCGTGACGCTGAGTGATGCTGTCGTGACGCTGAGTGATGCTGTGGTGGCGCTGAGTGATGCTGTTGTGGCGCTGAGTGATGCTGTGGTGGCGCTGAGTGATGCTGTGGTGGCGCTGAGTGATGCTGTGGTGGCGCTGAGTGATGCTGTGGTGGCGCCGAGTGATGCTGTGGTGGCGCCGAGTGATATTGCTGTGGCGCCGAGTGATGCTGTGGTGGTGCTGAGTGATGCTGTGGTGGCCCTGAGTGATGCTGTTGTGGCGCTGAGTGATGCTGTGGTGGCGCTGAGTGATGCTGTGGTGGCGCTGAGTGATGCTGTGGTGGCACTGAGTGATGCTGTAGTGGCGCTGAGCGATGCTGTGGTGGCGCTGAGCGATGCTGTGGTGGCGCTGAGCGATGCTGTGGTGGCGCTGAGCGATGCTGTGGTGGCGCTGAGCGATGCTGTGGTGGTGCTGAGTCATCCTGTGGTGGCCCTGAGTGATGATGTGGTGTCGCTGAGTGAAGCTATGGTGGTGCTGAGTGATGCTGTGGTGGCGCGGAGTGATGTTGTGGTGCTGCTGAGTAATGCTGCGGTGGCGCTGAGTGATGCTGTTGTGGCGCTAAGTGATGCTGTGGTTGTGCTGAGTAATGCTGTGGTTGCACTGAGTGATGCTGTGATGGCGTTGAGTGATGCTGTGATGGCGTTGAGAGATGTTGTGTTGGTGCTGAGTGATGCTGTGCTGGCTCTGATTGATGCTGTGGTTGCGCTGAGTGATGTTGTGGTGATGCTGAGTGATGCTGTGGTGTTGCTGAGTGAGAGATAGAGTGAAGATATAATGCCCAATTAGAGAGGGTGGTGAGAGAGAAAGAGAGAAAGGGTGTACATAGAATAAAGAGTGGAGCGGGATAGAGAGAGAGAAAGAAGGGGAGAAAGAGTGAATGAAGGAGTTTGAAAGAGAATCAGATAAAGGGGTGAGAGAGAATGAGAGGCTAAAAAGATAGAGAGGGGAGAGTTAATTAAGTAGAGAGAGAATTAGAGAGGGGAGAGAGAGAGAAGGAGAGAGACAATAAGAGTGGGGGGGTGGAGTTTAAATAGAGTGAAGAAGTGACGCGGAAAAAGTAACCTTAAATATAGCTTTGTGCTTTGCGCGAATAAATATTTAAAAAAAAGAGTGAGACAAAAATACTGGTAATTAGGCTGTGACTCCCAATATAAAACAAATAGCGATATAAGGTGAAATCAACCCACCGAAGCAATATTTCTAACTAGACAAAAAAAGCTTGCATTTCAATGCTAATCGCTGTTGTTTTTCATGTGACTGTAGTCCAGGGCCGTCAGTTGGTAATGTGAGCTGCTGCTGCGATTGAAACATCAGAGTCCAGAGAGTTAATGAGCCATGACGAGGAAATGAGGAAGAGATAGGAAACCCAGATGGCAGCTGCGCGCGTGCACGCTATCGTGAACGCAAGCTGGTCGCCAGCCGAAAGCCAGTGGGTTTGCACTTCCAAAACCCGCTTACTAAAACTCTCGGCCAGACCAGCGCAAGCGCTGGTGCAGGCCGAGACCTAAAAATGAAGCCTTGTGATTGGTTGAGGGGCACATTTTTCCCATGAGCCTTCAGCCTTGCAGGGGTGCAAGTTATAGTTTGCGCTGCTAACTATAACTGGTGAATTTGTGTTTTCATTTAGTTCAAAACATTAATGTTCACACTGACAAATTCAGCTAACTATAACATCCCTTTATTCTTTGTTTTTTAATGTATGTATATATATTTCCAACAAACCAGTCTCAGTGTGTTACGCTCGTTTTTGTTTCCTCGCACCAAGTTTGATTTTTAGGTCTCGCCTACGCAGCGCGCATGCGCTGCATAGGAGACCTTTAGCCGTCGTTCTGCTCTTTTTCGAAGCACATACTCGTGGCGGCATACACCTTGCGGGAGCGAGCAGGGCTTGCGCCACAAGCACGAGTATGTGCTTCGAAAAACAGCAGACTGCGCGCTCACGCACACACGCACGCACCTTCTCACTCCCTCTTTCTCCCGCGCCGCCTCCCTCTCTGTGTCTGCCTCCCCCTCTCAGATGGCGCCTTTACAGCACCTCCCAGGACTCGTGGACAAGGCACACCTCCCATTGGCTGCCGCCTGGTGTGGACTGCACTACAAGTCCCGTGATGCCCCTTCCGCCTCGCCCCTGTAGTCTGTGCCCGGGCTTGGATCGATGGAAGCGTGCTGGGCTTTGCTGCTCGCTCTGTTCCTCCTGCTCCTCCTCGCGGCGACCTATATCAGGTCAGTGCTGCTGCTTTTAAGCTCACTCCGTTTCTGAGCCTACCCAGTGACGCGCATTGTACACACTGAGTGCAGAGCGCTTCATTCATTCACTGTGCGCGCTCCCAGCAGTCACCACCGAGCAGAGAGGGTACACAGCCTGCACAGGGGCCATAGCGTGCATCTGTGGGCACAAGGACCGCTTCTTCGATGCGTCTGCACACCGCACAGCACAGCACCATTCCTTGCCATGCACGGGACGGGAAGCAATGCATGCATAACTCACCACCGTAGCATTTCAGAAAACCTGGTTGTATGCCTTACATCGTATTAATTTTGCAATTTTTAGTGAGAGACAGACAATGAAAGATAACACCCCAATATTAAAAAACTACCTGCATGTCTTGAACATTCTCGTAGCAAACTAACGTTGTAAACACAATCACCCTTTTACAGTAAACAAAAACTATTTATTGCGGAAGGTGCTGGTCCCAAACAGAAGAAATACAACTATTTTCTGTAGTCTGCGAATAATGCATTTCTAAACATCTTTTGTTTTCATGCTTTATTAGCATGCATTATACGTTTTGTGTTTGTAGTAAATGTGAACTGGCTTTTCTGAAAACAGATATTAAAATTCAAAGAATAATGAGTTTTCTGAAAGCATATGGACGAGCTAATCAAGGCAAGGACACAAACATACAAAGGGAGCAACAAGCCTACAACCAGACTAGCCTTCCTTCTTCATGCCACTAACACTTAAATTGGTCATGCTGCCTGAAGTGTTTCCCTTGTGTATTCAGTGAGGTAACAAGTGCAAAATTATGAGGTACGGAAAGAAACAAAGTGACCAAAAACTTCAAGGAAAGCTGATGGGGGTTGGTCCTGAAGAATTAGATTATCATTCCAACATGCTCGTGTTTGCTTCCATACCTTGCCATGCACGGGACGGGAAGCACTACATGCCACTTAAGCTCGTAAACACACTACCAAGCATCAACACATCAGAAGTTTTAAATATGAAATTATGAAAACACTTTATTTTGAAGAATTATTTAAACACGTACAAAAACAATGATTCAAAAAATGTGTTCAAAGTTTAAAAAATATCTTAGTGGTTATATATAAGGTAACAAAAATGCTTAAAATACGTTTTTATTATAACTTTTCAACATGTTGCACAGCACCCACGCTGTTCTACAACATAGCTTAAAGACACTGACAAAGCCAATAGCTCTGCCTAAACACTTACAAGACCCCAAAGGCGAGACCTATTGGCTATGCCAATGCTTGTTTATCTGTAGGTCAACTTGCCATTACAAACGCACAAATTGTTCTTCTAGGTGGTTTTCTAGGAACCATGTCTCAGTAAATTGCACAAGCTTTCTGCAGCCCCCTACTGTTTTTTATTGATGGGGATCTTAAAACCAATTAGATCACTGCGGTATAACTGAACTTAAAACTTTTATTTAATGCTTTGCAAAGAAAAATAGACCTTAATGTGCTCTTTTGTGCACATATACTTTCATAATTACCACCAGCTTTTTGATGGCGGTAATAATAGTTTTATGAGGCAGTAAAATCGCATCACACCAGCAAATGTACTGCAATCTGCTTAGGCAAGGATATTAAATGTTATTCCCCATTCTGATTTGCGCACAGTCTCGTGCTCTATTTACTCCTGCAGTTTCCGGCCAATGTGTAATCCCATTTTAGGCACGAACAGGACTGGGCCTAAGTGGTTTGTTTCTAAATTAAGCTCATGATGTCTGGTATAACTTGTGTAACAGTATTCCTAAGAAAAGAGTCACAACATATTTAACAACTGGAACTGAGAGTTGATCTTCTCAGAAAAGTAAACTGAGGATGTGCAAAGGGGAACTCCTTTGTAATTAAATTCGAAAAGTGTGAATGATACTGCTGTAGTTAAAACATTCCACAAGATGTTCGGTTTTTCTAGAACATTTGTTTTAATATCAGTACACACATCCATGACTTATTTTTGCGGAAGGAACATCAACATGGGATAGTACCACTTAAGATCAAGTGCACATTATGTCTGGCTTGATTTTCAGCTGGTCATTGTGCCATTTCGTATTGGACAGCCTCTGACTTATTTTCCTAATTCTTTGATTTTTGGTGTCTCTCTGCAAGAAATAAAACAGAGTTTTAACTTTGGCAGAAGTTTTTTTGTCACAGGTCCACGATTGATCTTCGGGCAAACAAAATGAAACAGACAGTGCTATTAGAAATTATTATGAAACACCTTTCCCCAGGCCCAACATAGAAATACAGACCGAAATAACTAAGGGAAATTAAATGCAATTTATTCACAGCATAATCTGATAAGGCCTGTTAAAAAAATGCTGCACTGGGATACATATAAATTCGTCTTACTCTGTGTTCGGCTTCCCCTCTCGATCAATCAGTCAACTTGAATTTATAGAGCGTGGCTAATCACCCAAGAGTAATGGTCTTCCTAACAAATTTATGACACGAGTGTACAATTATTTTATATTGCTGAATTCAGCCCACTGTTCAGGGATTTTAGAAGCATTAAGAACACTTATCAATCTTCAATCGTGCACCACTCACCCAGCACAGAGAGCACTCACACCATTCTCCCTGCACTCCTACACTGCTCCCACACCTCTTAACTTATTAATCACATAGGGGAAACCTAATGCATTTGCCAATGCTTGTTCTAGCTTACATTCACAAGCAGAAAGGAGATATTTATGGCAACATGTTTATGTGTTGCTCTCCTTAGGTAATTGTAGAAAGTTAGAATATTGCTGAATGATTCTACACATTCTGAGCTACTGCAGTTTTTCTTAGAAAACTGGCTTGTTTTAAACTGATTCTAATATCTTTTTGCAACAAATATCTAACAGCTTTTTTGATGTGTTCAATTTTACAATAGCTATTCTATTTTTATTCATCATATTTGCAAACATGCTCTCTCTTTCATATGAAAGAGCTATGCACCAAGGAATTAAGTGTTTTGTGCTTCAGGTAATAGTATGACCACTCATTGTATGGGATGAAGTATCCTCTACAGTACATGATTAAGGATATTGCAAGTCACCTCAGAATTTCATAACCTTATGAAGAAACTCTACTTTTGGCCTCTTTCCTATTTATGGTCATGGAACTCCTCGGTGACTTGCAATTTCCTTGTAATGTGCTGCAGGGGGCACTCTATCCCATATATAACTGGTCAAAAGGCAGTAAGCAATGCTTGATCAGTATTTGTTGTTCAGTGTGTTATGATATTTAGTGGTATTTACCTGGTAGTCGTTGGCTTCGATTATTAATCGGGTTGAAGTTAAAATTGACGCTCGTTGTTAAGGTGATTGGAGATTAACAGTGAAAGTACTGAGCTTTCTGCAAGCTACCGTCACGGGATTATGGAAATCCATTTGCTACTCTAATAACACTGTTTTTCATTAAATTAAAAATAGTTTTTATTCCTTTATTATCTTTACAGCGCGTTTTTACTGAAGGTCGATTTCAGCCACACTACAGATCAGGCTTAGTGCAGAAGGGCATGTACATTCAAGCCAAGTACCAACGTTTCCGAACCACAGGAAGGGGAAATTTCACTTACAAGTATAGAGAGAAGTTTCAGAGGAAAGAGGTATGATCTGAAATACATGTTATTCGTCTTGCTAGTTGTAATTTTGCTCAGTGGCCAGAGAAGCTGGCTTCTTCAAATTCAGGATATACATCTGGACTATTAAGTAAAGCGTCAGTGAGCATTAGAGGTTCTTTTTAGTATTGTTAGGATTAATTTTGTGCATGATTGAAGTGTGGTCTTTGTTTGCCTTACTTAGTGAATTATATTTTAATCCAAAACACAATAAAGAAAATATGCTCTTCTTTTCTTGATTGGTAATTTATCTAACGTTGCTTTACAAATGTTCTTTCCTACATTATCTGTTCATACTAACCAGTAAACTACCTGGTGGTGTCATGGTCCTAGGACTTTCAGAAAAGTGTATTATTTTTTTGTTTGTTAAACACACTCTCTCTCACACACACTATCCAACTCACTCTCTCTCCCTCCCTCTCTCTCACTCTTTTCTTAGAGACAATCCAGGAAGTCCCTCTGAAATCCAGATTGGCTTTCTTGTAAGGTTTTGGGATGTGTGCCTTTTTGTAAGACTTTAGATCACTGTTATCTTTTTAGTTTTGTCTGTCAGTGTACCACAAAAGAACGTTTTTCTATTTTGTAAATTTTTTTCTCCTGTCCCTGAGCCTATTGGTCTTATTTTCACTGATGTCCTTGATACTTGACTTAAAACACTTATGGCCTCATTAAGAGTGGGTCATTGTATTTGACCAGCCCCTGTCTGTGCATGGGTCGAAATTACAAGTTATTTAACATAGCCAATAATTATCGGATGCGTTAAATACCTCACCCTTTCTTTAATTTTCTGCAGGTCAAACCTGCCGAAATGTAATTAGGGAAATTTGTACAGTATTTACCGTTCCATGTGGATTTTACTGCGTTAAACACCAAAATCTGCATGTTATCGCCCAGAAACCCGATAAATAAACTACCTTGTGGTATCATTATTTATCAGGTGCAATAAATTACACCTATACTTGTAATCAGGCCCTAAATGTTTTAGATAGTGAAGCTTGTCACAAATGTGTCTGACACATGCTGAGTACAAACGCTTTTCACTCAGATTCAGTGACATCTATGGCCCTCAATGTGATTCCATACTCAACTACAAGCTCTTTGCATAAATCTTGCTCTTTCATTGTGGGTTCTGGTGCAGATCGGCTCCTATGTGGATAATGTGGGTTTGTATTACCTCTTCCAGTTTTGTATTTATGCTTCCTCGCATAGACAGTTTGTTTCTCTATTGGTTTGTAATGAGGAAGGGTCAAATTGCTGGACCTGAAACCTAAGTTAACATCAAAGGGCAAAATAGAGCCTCCTTTTTCATGTGCCATGTACGCTTTCCTCATCAGTCATCAAGCCATGCAATGTTTTACATCTTTGCGGATGAAGGAGTGGATTAATGTGATTTTATTGTTAAATATGCTCGTACTGATAAATATATATACATTTCCAATAGAATCGTTTCGTTTTCTGCAAGCCTCCTCTTTCTAAAGAGTATTTATCATGCAGTTGTACCCTTGAGGTAGAAGCAAAAAGGCTTTTAATTTGTGTACTTCATCTGTCAGACATTTTGAGCCATTTGTTCAGAAGGTGGCGGTGGAAAAGGACTTTTCAGTTTCCTGAACCACCCCCTGCAGTCTCTTCTAGATAGTTGAGTTAGCTGCCCCCCTTCCTTCAAATCTTCCCTGCCCACTCTTGGCTATACATGCTCAAGCTCACTGGCCTGTACTTGTAGCTTTTACTGCCCCTCCCAGTTTCAAGTCCCTTGAATTCCTGTTTATTTTTTAACGCAAAGGTGCCATGGCAGCGAGAGGCTGTCCCTGCACTGCTTGGGGCCGTGGTCGGCATCCATGGGCCTGTCTGTCCAATTAGTGGAGGCAAATTTAGGAAATATGCTACTTACGTGGGAATTCCTGACTGTTGGCGTGGCTTCAGCAGGCGTTCACTCAGCACTTCATGGCTTTCTGCTCCCAGCCTTACTCCCGCTCTCTGGGTCCTCCCATAGCGAAGGCTTCCTCTGTTTTCTGGTCTGGCATCCTCCTATGATTTCAGGGGAGGTTGTTCTGTGGTGCACCCATGCTTGATATCTGGCACCTGTGCCTAGGGGAGACATGGGTCCACCATGGCTGCCACCCTGGAGGCAGCTTTTGAAAGAACACCCAAAGCTCCAATAGTGAGAAGGGATCCCAAAGCTCCTAAACAGCCTGAGCAGTTGGATCTGCTTACAGGAAGTTCCAGTGTCTCAACAGACTCTGCTGCAGCAATAGGAAAGAGTGCTTTGGAGCCTGCTGGTTTGGATGGTTGTTAGACTTGGCATCTTTTGGCGTGTTTCCCCTGACTTTTTGCTTTCTGACCTCCCGGTTTTGACTCTGTTTTTGCTGGTGTGATGATTCTGCGCACTTTCCTCACTGCGGTCCAGTGGGAAAGTGCAAGTGCTCCTGTATAAAATGTGTTATGGATTGGTGTTTCCATGATTGGCCTATTTGGTTTATGTGTCAGTCCCTTGTAAAGTGCACTGCGAGTGCCAGGGCCTATAGACCAAATGCTGTTGGTGGGCTGCAGCACTGGATTGTGCCACCCACGCAAACAGCCCGTAAAGTGTAACTCGGGCCTGCCATCGCAGAGCCTGTGCGCAGCCTGGGGCTGCCATGTCGACTTGGCAAGTGCACACACTTGCAAGTCCCTAAACCTTCCCTTTGCTACAGGTTAGTCACCCCTAAGGTAGGCCCAAGGTACCCCTGTGGGCAGGGTGCGTTGTACGCGAAAGGTAGGACATGCCCGGGTGTGTGCGGCATGCCCTGATAGTGAATTACAGCCTAGTTCGTTTTTCACTATTGCAAGGCTACCTGTTCCCCCTAGGCCAGAACGGGCAGTTGTGATTATTACAGCTTATAATCCTAACTGACCCCGGGAACATGGTAGAAATTCGAGTTTAGTATGCCTGGACTCAGAATGATAAAATGCAGCTTTTAGTAAGGTTGGTTTTAACATTCTGTGTTTGAAAATACCACTTTTAGAAAGTGGGTATTTTCTTGTCTAACCATCCAAGCCTGCCTCTGCGAGATTGTGTATTCCTTGTCTGGAATGTGAGTGACAGGGGCTGGGGGATGCCAGGAGACAGGGTGAGTCAGCGCAGGGCTGAATAGCCAGATCGACCTGTAGATGGGTGGGAGGGGTCGCACCTGGGCCCTGAATAGGACAGTGCCTTCCCTCCACAATGCTGGCTCCACCTCCTGTGGTGCGTCTGATGTCCCTGGCCTACTCACTGAAAGAAGGGACGGAGACTTGTCAACAAAGTGCTCCAGAACTGGTTTGGACTAGGCAAAGGCCTCTCTGCCTTCAGAGAACAAAGGAATTTGGGATATAAATATTGGGGCCCTGACCCCATGAATTTAGATCTCGCTGGAATCAAGGAACCTGCCAAGACGAAGAGCTGGAAGAGCTGCCAGGAGGAGTACTGCCCCTTTGCTGTGTTGTTGCTTTGTTGGGTTGGCCTGCAGTTGCTGCTTCTGTCTTGGGCAGTGAAAGGACTGGACTGAACTTTCTACAAACTTGTGCTGAGTATCTCCAAGGGCCAGGAACCGAGCTGGCCTCCTGTTAAGAAGTCTCAGGGACTACAAAGACTTCACAAGCCTCTGGGTACCGCTTCTGGAACGCTGTTTCAGTTGCCACAGAGGAAGGGAACCGCAACCGACTCCGTCAACCGAATCCATTCCTGGCCGGTGACCTGTTTGCACCGCAGACCGCATCGCCCCGCTTCGCATCGCAACCCTGGTCTCACCGTGGCGACGTCCGACGCCGCCAACATCGAGCCGCTGCTTGCACCGTGACCTGTGGGCACCGCAGTTCGCATCGCATCGCTTCACTGGGCCAGCCGGACCAGACCGACGCTGTCGCTGCAACTGGCTCAAGAGTCGAGACCGCACCGCATTTGGGGCACCGCTCGCACGTCTGCGACGCACCGCTCCGACTCGCACCGCTGTCCGACGCCAGCTCCCGCACTCCGGCTTGGTCGCCTGCATCGCAACCTGTCAGCACCGCATCGAGCATCGTCTCGCCCTGCATCGCACGCCTTGGACTCACCAACGCCGTCTGCACGACGCTCATCGAGCCGCTGCCTGCACCGCATCGAGGGACACCGCACCTTGCATCGCTCCGTCTTGCACCGCAACCGCGACGAACGCCAACCGGCTCGTACACTCCGTACCAGCCACAACGAGAAAGGTACTGTAACCGAGTCTGTTCATGACTCTGCTGGCCCGTATCGACGCGGTCGGCTGGAACTGTTAGACTCTGGGGTTTTCAGCATCACGGTAGACTCGGACGGAGCTACCGACTCGTACGAACTTTGCTTTTGTGCTATTCCTGCAAAGAAGAAGTTAACGTATCAAGTATTCATTCGTAAAGTATAGTATTGTGGATTTTTGTCATAATTGGTCTTGTCTTGAGTATATAAAATATTGGTTATTTTTCTAAACTGGTGTGGTGTCCGTTTGTAGTGCTTACACTGTATTACTGTTGGTTATGTGCAAATGCTTTACACACTGCCTCTGAATTAAGCCTGACTGCTCGTGCCAAGCTACCACGAGGGTGAGCAGGGGTTACTTCACGAGTGTAACAACCCGTACCCTGACTAGGAAGAAGGGTCCCTACTTGGACAAAGGTGCAAGCCCTTGCCAACTAGAGATCCCATTTCTAACAATGGTCTATTGCCATCGAAATCAGGAGCAGGAGCTGATGTCAGTCTGACTCAGGGACAGACTCTAGCTTCTTGTTTGCTTCTGCTGCTTGTAAATTACCCTGAGCGTACTAATTCTGCTGTACCCCCTGCACAGAAAAAAATGACTGATTTGTTTTCAGCATTGAAAAGGGAATTGAGTCTTGCAAGGCACTGGGGGTCGGGGTCTCATCACAAAATCCTGTGTCTGGATAAAATGCATTTTCCAGACCCTCTCCTTCCAATCACATATGGCGAAATTCACTGCGGTTATAGTAACCTGATCAAACAGCAATCTTATCCTGTCAGTTCTGGCAAGGCAGGCTCTTTTAATTCATGTGCAGGATAGTCCAACCACAACTCCCCCGGCCCATGTAGGGATTGTCTGTCTGTCCTTGGAAAACAATTTGGCAGGAGTCTACCCTCATGAGACATAGGAGAATCTAGAGAGGCTTTCTTCTCTTTGTCTGACCTATTTGAGGACGGTGGCGGTACATATCTAACTCAGATCGGAGTTGGATTCTGAGTCTGGAAGCGAAGCCTTGACTGTTAAGTTTGGGGTAAAGGCTGGCATAAGATTTAAAGAAGGTCAGGCCCCACCTAAGCACTTGTATGACAATTCTGAGCAAGAGGCTAAGGGCTTGGGGAATTCCTTACTCCTCAGTCAGATTAATGTGCAAATGACAGGCAGATCCAGTGCAAGAGGAACCAAGGATGAAGATGAGCTACTCTAGTATTCAGAAGGCATTGAATGAACCCCTGCTAACACTCTGGGTCCTGCCATGCCGACACTGCTCTCCCAGGGCAACGTGGAATGTAACCACCAAATACCCCCCATATACCCTCCCCCAGACCTCTCTCCATATCGCCTTAGCAAAATGTGGCATTTTTTATTCTCAGAGCAATGCTGGAGCTCACTTAAATGTTGGGGATGTAACTACTTCATATCTATCAACCCTGTATGACCTACTTGAATTGCATAAGGAGGAACACAAGAAGGACTCCCCTAGCTTTGAAAACTTCATAGTATTATAAGATGCAGGTTGTTATATGTAAAATGTCGATGAATATGGATATTCTTCTCAGCTAGCTGAGAGATCCTGAGACACGATCTTCTAGTCTTCAAGTTCATGTAACTCAAAACCAAGTAGATCAACATGAAGTCAGGATTAGGAATATGTCCTACAAGATGAAAGACGAGGAGAAGTGCATGCAACATAAGAATCAGGTACTGGACGTTCCAGAGGGAAATGAGGGGGGCCATGCAAGAGCTTATGTTGTTCATCTATTTAAACAGTCATTCCCCCAACTGAGTGACTTGGATGTGGTTTGTCAAATACAGAGAGCCCATAGATTTCCTTTTTGCAAGCCGTATCCCCACACCATCCTGATCTATGTAGGTAACTATACTTTTCTGCAACTGATTTATCAGCTTGCATGCCGGCGGAGTCCTATCAAATCATGTGGAGCTGAGTTTTTTTTGTCAG
This sequence comes from Calotriton arnoldi, assembly GCA_963921515.1. NCBI lineage: Eukaryota > Metazoa > Chordata > Amphibia > Caudata > Salamandridae > Calotriton > Calotriton arnoldi. The sequence goes on along the minus strand of CAWUFW010001956.1, from coordinate 1,860,193 downwards.
ATCTGACTTATGCTAGGAGACATTGGAGTGCCGGTTGCGACTGCTCGAGATTATACCATCATTTAAAAAAATTGGAGTATCATGTTCTTTGCTTGAGCCTGCTAATTTAAGGATTTGTCATCAAGTGCAAGACAGTATTTTGACAGGAACCCGGCAAGGCACAAGATCTCTTGAACTAGTGGGGCACTGATAAAACAGCGTAATGTTTAGTCGGCTGCACTTTGTGCATTGTATCCTGCCGTATGGCCCTGGACAAATTGTGACTTATAATCAAATTCAGTCATTTGTTTTTTCCGGCTAGGCTCTGGAATCTGGGCCTTATTTCTGCTTCCCTGGGGTTATACCATTGTAATTCGATTTTTGCTTAAATTTGTGTTTTGTCTTCTGCTCCTCCATTTCTCTCTTCTTTTTTTCTTTCTGCTAGTAGTGTTCTAGTTTTGCCATTTGTTTTTAGTTGTTTGGAGTCAGGTACCTTCTGCGCCCTTGGCACCGGTGGCAGACAGTGTTTGTCTGATCTGACCATGAGCTGGCGTATGAGGACTGGGTTTGTTTTAGGGGAGCCTGAAATTAGGACAGTAATGGGTTCAGACGTAGTGGGATAGGGGATGGGAAGAGAGAAGAGGAATTTGCGGGTGGGCAGGAGGGTGTCTGCACACAGAGATTGTTTGGGTTGTCAGGGTGGTGTGTCAGGTGCTGTAGAGAGGAAAAAAGCATAAAATGGGAAAGTCTCAAAGAGTCCAATTGTTTTTTTGCATCCTAAGCATACAATGTACAAGCTATATGGGCAGTATGTCTTAGTCTAACTCTGTGCGAAGGGAAAACCAGGGTTTACATGTGCTTACCTGGAAGGTCAATGGGTTGAGAGGTCCAAAGAAAGTTAAATACATTAAAGAAGAGCTTGGCATGCTCAGAGCACAAATTCTCTATCTTCAGGAGATACATCTCACTTTACCAGAATCCTTTAAACTTTAAGCCCTTGGTTATAAGATTTTAGCAGCATCTTGTTATAACGCTCCACAACGCGGTCTCACCCTGCTTTCATGGAGGGTTGACTAGGCCGTGACTGAGGTAAAGACTGGTAACTCTGGCAGATGGCTTATTGCTAATATTTAAAAGTCTGTGATCATATTTACAGTCTGTACGGTCTACGCCTTGAACATAGATGACCCAGCAATATTTAATATTTTACTCAGGGAATTACATTAATGGCCTGAACCAATTTTGTTGTGTTCCATTTTGACTATTCAGCCTTGGCTGTGGCTGTTAAATGACGTGTGAAGAAAGCAAGATTAGCTCTCAAACATGTAATCAAATCATACGCCCTAGTTGATGTATGGAGATTATGCCACCCATACCAATACGTCTTTACGTTTTTCTTTGCATCCCATTAGTCTTACTCCAGGATAGATATGTTTTTTGTTAGTTATTCTTACCTAGACATAAACTTAATCCTAGAATAAATTCAGACCATAATGCTTTCTCTTTGCACGTCAAGCTCAACTTTTTTCAAGTACTTGCTGCTCCGCCCCGATGGACGTATCATCCGATGATATGAGATAAATCTGACATTAGAGTAATGGAGGATTGCCTTAGGGAATTTGATTGATTGAGACGCTCTTAAAGCTTTTTGTGGGGTCAGACGCTGAGCTTTGCTATTCATTAAGGGAAGGCAGCTAGAGAGACAGAGGCGTGCCTGCGATCTAGACTTTTTCAGCTTGAGCTCAAGCACTCTTTAAGTATTAGCAGTAAGCTTGTGCCCTACCAGGCTTCTTTCGTCTCTGATCAGCTAATCGCAATGCAAACGTTGCTCAAAAAAGGATATGGCACAGGGCCAGTCATAAGATACAGGCTTATCAGAGCCTGCATTTTGAAAAAGCGAAGAAATTAGATGTGTTCTGGTGTTTAAAGTTAAGGTCAGAAAAAAATAGGAATTTATTTAGGAATATTAGGAATGTTGTTGACGAAGTTAAAAATAGCTGTGTTTCAGCAGTACTGTTCTGATTTGTACATGAAAGACTGCACAGCTTCCCAAGATGAAATTGATGGATACTTGGACGCTGTTCAACTACATAGGCTGACTAATAGCGCAGTGTCCTGGATTTACGGATCAAGCAAGGCGAGATAGAGAAGGCTATCTCGCAGCTCGCCACTGGCAAATCTGCTGGCCCAATGCAATCCCACTGGTCTTTTACAAGGTTTTTTTCTGGAATTCTGATTCCGATGTTGCTTGTTCTATTCATTTTGCAGTTTTCTGGGAGACGTAACCCACCTCGTGGGGTGAAACACATATAACCGTCTTTTTGAAAAAACTGTGGCTCATATCAGCCAATTCCCCTCATTAATGCAGATTCTAAAATCTATAGGCACATCAACTTATCTCACCACTCTTATAATGTCTCCGATTGTCCCATGCAGCACAGCTTTATTCCACAAAAGTATACTACGTCTCAAATCAGTTTCAATTTCGGCACTTGAGGTTAAGGGTAAGCTTGGCAAGCCTGGCAGGATGATCCTGTTGGATGCCCAAAAGACATTCGACAGGGTCTCCTGGTGCTTTCTTTTGTCAGTTATGGCCTTGCTTTAAATCACACCAGAGCTCTAATTTCATCACTGTCAACTCGAATAGTATGTATTGGAGACTTGTCAGATACTATTGCTGTCTGTTAGGGTATAAGACAAGGCTGCCCATTATCACCTCAGTTATTTGCCCTTTATTTAGAGCCATATATACAAGCCTTAAAATTCTTAACTACCGTCTCTTCACTCTTGTTACATAAGTTGGAAGTAAGAGTATTCGCATATGACAACAATAATGCCATCTTTTCTTAATCTCCGATTAGTGCCTTAAAGAACATCAAATTCTCAGTTGTACCACTTAGCCAGGTTTCTGGCTATAAGCTTAATTTTGATAAGACTGAAATTCCTGCTAATCTTTCTTTGGCGCCATTCGATCCTCAGCTTGTCAAGACTGCAACTTATTTGGGAGTTCAGCTCTCATTAAACATTGAGAAGACTATTAGTCGAAATTGTGATGCTCTATTTGTTAAATCTGTGGCAATCTGGAGGAAATGGGATAGGTTTATCTTGAGACTAATTGGTAGATGTAATGTCATTAAAGTGATTAATTTGCCTAGCTATCTTTATTTGTTTAGATCCTTTCCTTAACATCTTCCTAAAGATTATTTCAAGAAAGTTTAAACTAGCTGCAGAAATTCAGTATGCAGTATAGGAAACCTTGAATAGTCATTCATTATTTGCTACAGGCTGATAGAGCAAGTGGAATGTCACTTACCACACTCTGGCTCTATTATATATCCTCTTTCATGTTTAGATTATCAGCAGCTGTGGCTTGTTCAAATTGGCCCTTTTTCCTGATTAGAGATGTTTTGACCAAATTAGGATACTGCGGAAAGGTCTGTCAGATACTGGTTATTTTAAACCTACTAGATTCAAAACACTGAGGGGATAGAATTAGATCTGGCAGGCCCTTAGGGCAGTTTGCAATAACTCTTGTTTGAATATACATACGTCTCTTGGTTTCATTCAAAATATGCCATCATTTGTTCACGAGCGTTATATAAGATGTTGGCACGGACTGTGCCTTAGTACCTTAGGTCAGGTAACCAACGATGGCTCTTTAATTCAGTTTGATAAACTGCAAAAAAACTGCAATTTCCAGGCAGGATTTTTATATATTTAGTGTTGAGGGAATTTTATTACAACATCTTCCTATTATAAATATAAGCTTATCACAAAATGATTTCTTGATACTCTTTATTAAGACACTGTGACGCGGATTAATCAGTATTTTTTAGCAGTATTTGAATGAGATTACAGAACACAATTTCGACCAACTGTCAGTTAAATGGTCAAGTTGAATAGATGCTGTGATCACACTAGAAGATACTGGAGTTTATAATCAATTAGCAGAAGTGTTTCTTAATGTCTCCCGCCTTAAAGCTTACCATTTTAAATTAATTAATGCTCTATAGTACACTCCATGTAGGTTACACAAATAAGGACTCAGAGGCACTTCTAGGTGTTTGCGCTGTAATTCTCTTGATGCAGATACTATTCACGTCTTTGCCTTATGGCCTAGTATTTTATCCTGGTCAAAGATATTCTCTCACTCAGTCGTCTACTAAAGATTCATATTTTCTGGGATTATAAAATTGTAATATTTGATAATTCAGCTGAGATTCCCTCCTCAAAGCTATTTTTTTCACTCTCACTGTTGTTAGACTCCGGATTGCTTGTGCCTGTCTTCAAAAAGGTCTACCATATTATAAAGCCTGGTGTCAGGAGTTCGTTTCTCTTTATGGCATGGAAATTTCAATCATTCAAATCAGTCCCCAACTCTGAGATCCAATTATACAATGGATGGTCTCAATCTCACCTGGTTGTGATCCAGAAATCATTAGAACATATATGTTCTCAGTAATGTATGAACTCAAATTAACTTTGTAACACTCCTACCTAATGATTGACACAAAGTGTATAATGAATTTAAATCTCTATATATTTACTTTGTGTCTGTTTGATGAGTCGTGCACATGTGTTTTTACTCTTTGATACTTTCCTAATTTAAAAAAAAAGGGAAGGTCTGTGGGTGGTCTCAATTCAAAGTAACTGATGGCCAAGTATTACATTTTTTAAACACGTTGGGTATGAAAACACAGATTAAATACCCTTTTAATCCTGTTTTGTTCTAGTTGAGACAGTGGCAAACAGTGCGATTGCTATATCAAATTTTCAGATTAAAACTTTGAAGTTTGGTTCATATAGTCTTGGACGGTTGTCTGCCTTGGATACCATCCAGCTGTGACATATCACTGAAAGTATAAAATGTTCCATTGGCTCAGGCAAGCTGTCAAAAAACAAATGAGAGGGACCCCTTACACCCAAAGGAATAGGGTTCTGTTGTAAGCTCAATAAACGTCTGCGTTTCCTTTGGTGACCATAGGATACATACTTATTCTTCACAATCATCCAAACCTCACATATCACTTCACCCAAAAAAACATAAAAAATACCGTCTATTGCAAATATAGTGTGCCACTACGCAGATATACTAATAAGGTTATACAAATAGGTTTATTAAAATAATAATAAAAACTTGTTATCAATTCATTACATTAAAATAACCAATGTCAAAATGCAATCAAATCCCATACATTACATACAAATACATGGTAGTGTACCACAAATATTACATATACAGGGAACAGAACATAATTAAAAAAAAGATCAAAATATCTAAAAAGAGAGTATCAACAAGACAATACACTTTGTCATCAATAAAACCTATCAGTGACGAAGTTAAGTTAAGGCTGGAACTCGATACGTTGAAAATATTTCATCTGTTGTGCCAGCCAACATCACAGATTAGGAGTCAAAGGCGTCGATGCGTTTCGATGGTATTGTCCTGATTTAAACCATCTTTATCAAGACTATAATATTAACTCTCATAGTGCATATAGAAACCCACCAATGTTGTACACCTTCTGAGCTCTATTTATATAATTCTTAGAGTACGTCCGGAATGTGTCCTGAGTAATACACGGATTCCTGGTAACGTGGTTTTCTCGGGTTGAGATAGACCCAGATAATTATTAAATCTTTTAGGCTGTCCCTCAATTGAAGACTGAAAGCATAAGTAATATAGTCCGTGGATATAAATTCTCAAAGATTTTAATGAGAGGGAATTTTCCGATATAGTATGTAGATATTGCCCTTCTTCAATTGGGCCTCAATCCTCAAATGTCGGTGTTTCAATGCGTCCTGCCTGCCGTAATTGTAAAGATGTCAAATTAACTTTGTAACACTGCTACCTAATGATTGACACAAAGTGTATAATGAATTTAAATCTCTATATATTTACTTTGTGTTTGTTTGATGAGCCGCGCACATGTGTTTTTACTCTTTGATACTTTCCTAATTTAAAAAAAAGGGAAGATCTGTGGGTGGTCTCAATTCAAGGTAACTGATGGCCAAATTTTACATTTTTTAACACGTTGGGTATGAAAACACAGATTAAATACCCTTTTAATCCTGTATTGTTCTAGTTGAGACAGTGGCAAACAGTGCAATTGCTATATCAAATTTTCAGATTAAAACTTTGAAGTTTGGCTCATATAGACTTGGACAGTTGTCTGCCTTGGATACCATCCAGCTGTGACATATTACTGAAAGTATAAAATTTTCCATTGGCTCAGGCAAGCTGTACCATGAGGTAAAATGGACTCAGAGTTCGGGAGCTTTCACATACTGGTCTTGAGGATTCTGTGACAGACAGAAGTCTGATTTCCAGTTTCTTTAGTTGAATAATTAGAAAATGCTGCTTTTCTGTGTGACTTTGATCATGTGCATTGTAGTGGTTTGTACTGTTTTGATTGCTTAGCAGGAGGTGTTAACCAAATCGAGTAAATGCCCTCTGGGAAAAATGGTTCATGCATTGCCCAGCTTGAAGTATGTGTGTTTGCGTAATCGAGAATGTTGGTTCTTGTTGGAGTATACAATATCCCTTTAACCAGACTAACTTGTGTTGTGTGCGAGTGTTGGTTTAGTGTGCTGCTATGGATTGGTATATAGTTTATGAAAAGTGAAGTGCTGTTGTGAGTTTGGTGAGGTCTAGTTACAGAGTGCAGCTTAATTTTGTTGACTGTATGTACAGTGTTCTCTAATGTGTTCCATTTCAGGTTTTGTTTTTTAATATGATTTTTACTGTTCAGCTTGGTGATACCTAACTATATGAAATATCTGAGCTGCGTTGATTGTGTTGTTTGTCTTCTAAGGTAATCTATTGTGAGTTTTTCCTAGTGGAAGGTTGTGGACACAGTGTTGTCCAAATACTGGTCGCATCTGCCTTTCTGACATCTGCATCCAGTGTGTTGGGATGTGTGTGTATTGTGTTGGGATGTGTGTGCAGAGTAGTGTTGTCTTGAATGTTTTCTATGTTTCTTCTTGGACGGGAATGCTGTTATGAGCACAGTGATACCCAGCAGCTATATGGTGTATCTCCATTATTTTGGATATGCGAGAGGTATTCTCTCTATTGTTTTGGTTTGGTTGCAGGAACTAAAATGGCTTGATATTCTGCCCACTTAGATCTGCTGGATGCAGGGATATTCCTGTGGGGAGATATAGAAAGAGAACTGAAACGGAAAGGTTTCAACCTATTGTCAACCTAGCCAAATTGTAGGCATAGTGCTTACACGTGTGCCCCTTGATTATGAGAATAGTTGAAGAACTAATGAAAGTTGGTACCCAGGGCATAAGCATCTACCTTGTGCCAACCAAGTCAGAGAGGTTGAGTAGATGAGACACTTTTTGAAATGACTAAAAATATATTTGCTAACTGCCTACATCTGGTGGAATCTGGATTAAAATATTATGTTAATTCATTCGTGTTCACCTGGCCACAATCTCCAGGTACCTCAGAACTCCAGTAACACCATTCCTTTTCTTCTGTACTCTTTCCACTTGATGGGAGTTATGATATCCCAGTCTTTTGCACTTGCGGTTTCCTGTGCCCAGGATACGTTTAAAGTGTGAAACATGGTGGCATCTGTTAGAATGAAGTGTATTTGTGCACAGCCTATTATAGGTTCTGGGCCTCAAAGCATTTATCAAGTTATCGTTCACTTTTTGGCCATGTGTACACTCTTCCCTCGTAAGAATTACTCTCAAATCATGTTGATAATATATTCCACCTCCATCCATGTTGTTTTGTTTACATTGCCAGTAAATAATAAAATGACACCAATTTTCATATCCAGACATCAATTTTGTATGTCTCAATACATTTTGGACCTTTGACGTGTAAAAAAAAAGACTAATCGATAAAATATATTTAGCATTATCTGAAGAGCTTTTGTCAGATAGGCAACTTTTTGACGAACCTGGGACTATCTATCAACCAGAAGAAACAGTATCTGGTGCAACCTAGAGGCCGCTGTTCATGTGAGCAGAATTCGTTAATCTTTTGACCCAGTATTCCCTGAACTAGAGAAACTTTTGTTCCCAAGTGAAGCAATCTGCACTTTTCAGGTCATCCAGCTGTCAGTGGAATAGTTCCAAAGACTCTGGTCATGCATATTCATATTGTCCATGTGGACGATTAGCATTGAGTGTTCTTCAGCAGCACAGGACCCCAAACTGGGATTGGTTCCATTTCCTCAAACTAAGGGGACTGTGATCCACCAGCAGTGTGTTGGGGAGTCTCCACTGATGTACTCTGAAAAGGATCCTCATTTTAACCTTCTTTGCCTTAGACTTCAATGACATTGGACTCGTTTCAGTACGGGTGAGGAGCATCTGGTTAAGACCATCACAGTCAGGGTTTCTTGGCATCTAACAGCAAAGGTTACCATATCAACAACCTAGAGTTCAAAGAAGATGCCATCTTTTTTTCCCCTGATGGTAACATTTATGTGTAGCAAAACCCAAAACAGAATATATCACATTAGAATCCGAATTACATATGTACACGCCGTAGTATGTCTTAATCAAGATAATCACTCTGGGACTTTGCATAGTACTAACCATAGTACAGTCTTATAAAACTTGAAATGTGACTAAACCCCTTGCACAGCCTACCCCCTCCCTTTTCACAGTCAGAACAACAGTATATAAACCAAAGAACCATGTGATGTCTGGTCGACAGAGCAAGTATGTCAGAGTAGATTTTTCCCAGGTATGGCAGGGAGGTCCAGGTGCCCAGTCAGTCACTGTTATGTATCAAGTCCATGCTGAGCCAGTTCATGGTGGGCATTCTTCCATTTTACCTTCCAGCTCCAGCAATATGGTGTCCCAGTCATCAGTCAATAGGCCCTTACTATTCCACCTGTGTGGGGCCACCAGGGTAGCCACCTCTGCCCTAGCCCATTTAATTACGTCAAGCTACCACGTATGTAGTTCTGGGGCTGCTCTTGCTTACCATATCATTGCAAGGTTTCTTTTGGCTGCCATCAAAGCCAAATTTATAAATCTACAGGTCTGCTGAGCAGTTTAGGTCTGCGGACCTGGCCCAAAAGGCACTGTATCGGCTCCGGTGGTGTAATCTTTCCCGTCACCTCCAAAGTACTTCTCTCACTTCCTGCCAGACAGCATTCCCACACCATATGGTAGAAGTGCGCCGGGGAGTGCATACATCTAGGGCACAAGTGACTGTCCCCATGATATATCCTAGCTATCTCATAAGAGAATAGGTACGTCTGATGTGTATAGATGATTTGCATGAACTTGCACTGTGCATGAAGGGTGACCATGTGTGTATATTCCATTATTTTGACCCATGTATCTACATTTAATTCGCTACCCAGTGAGGACTACCAGGCCAACCTAGACTGTGTTGTGTCACTGTAAAGACTGTTGCCAGCGCAACATGCAGGAGGATCACCGTGTGGCGACAACTTCTAAGAGTGAGAATGTGATTAGATCGGATACTAGGTGGCCATCGGACATGGCGGGCCAGGTCTTTCTTCCAGCCTCCAGTACCACAGCATGGGTCAAAAAATGGATCCACACCTAAACCTACCTGTTCACTGAGGCTTTTGAATTATATACAGAGTCAGTCTGTAAGTAGGCCACCCATTTTGAGTATCCCAGCCTCCATCCATAACCTTATATCCATATGTCCCAGCAGTGCACTGAATGTGGGTAGGCACTAGAGTGGGTTCTAGGTAATGAGGACAGCCCCTCCATTTGCACTCATATAGCGTTGCCAACAATGTTTGGCTATAGCGTGCACCCAAGGCAAGGATCCCCGTCGCACTGCTCCCACCATTAATGTTTCAAGCAGAGAAGTACCACCATGCAAGACCTCAATCCCTAGGATCTCCCAGTTGTCCGACTCCCCCAACCACCTCTTTGACCAGATCAACTGAGCAGCCTAGTAGTAGGATTCGATATATGGAAGGCCCACCCCCCTGTCAATGGCAACATCCTTGGCTACACAGATCCTCTTGTGCTTACCAGCTCAGATGAAGTCTGAGAATAGACAGTTCAAGTCCCTGAAGGTGGAGCGCCAGAAACACATCAGTAGGGCTAAACAAATTAATATAGCAAGCGCTGGAATAGCTGTATCTTCTCAAACGCCACTCTGCCCAACGATGACAGTGGAAGTCCCTTCCAGAAGTGAACAGAGGAACGGATACCATTCACCACTCTACCCAGGTTGCCCCGTATGAATTGTTCATCTGTGCGATAAAACCATAACCTAGATACTTGAAGGAATCTGAATCCAACGCAAGAGCATACTGAAACCCACCAGGGGATTTTCTGAATCTACAGCTCAGCTCGGGAAAAGACAGGATTTACCCCAGTTAGTTCGCAGGCCCTATACATCTCTAAAATTGTTTAAAAGCTCCTTCACCACATCAAACCTGGTGCGAGGTTCCACCAGGCGAAGTAGAGTGTTGTCTGCATACTATGAAATTATCTGCAACATGCCTAGCTGCTGGATGCTCTACTCATAGGCTCTCTTACAAAATAAACAAACCAGCGGCGCCATGGCAAATAGTAATGTGGAGAGCGGACATCCCTGCAAGGTTTCCCTGAAGGTCTTTGCACACACATTAGATTAACATGAGGCTGTGGCCAAAGTTAAAAACCAGGACACCAGATACTCACAGTCAGGCACTTAGGGCAGTGGAACTAGTCTTTACACAATGCAAGGTACATTCCCGTCCCAACAGCTGACCACAATAAACAGCCAACTACATCGAGCGCACACTGCTTGATCAAAGATGTGACTGTTCATACCTCTTCTAAATTTCTCCTTAATCAAGTTTACCCGACAGAAGTGAATATTGTGCTGGAAAGCCTTAAACCCTGACAGATTCCATTCCTGACTGGCTACTGATATACTATAGAAACATTCTGTTTGCTCTTATCATTCGGCAGATAACTAATCTTTCCATCAAGGAATCATATCCTCCCACCTTCTTGAAAGGCTGCCTTATCCTCCGAATTACAAAATCTAATCTCTTCCACTCCAACCTAGCCAATGTTTGGACTACCACCACTTTGTAAACGCTTGTAAAAATGCTAGAATAACCTATACTCCAGAAGTCCTCGGACGCTCGCTCCATTCTATCTCCATCCATGGCATGTGACTGAAATTTCAATTTTGGGCTTCTAGGACGAGCCATGATGAGGAGGCAGCCTCCATCTCTGTTTATGTTGTTCTATCCCTCAGCAGATTTTGACTCAGTGACCCATCGCACTGTTTTGCAAAGGTATTCACCAACTGTGTACTTTATTCTCTGAGAGTAGTAGGACTGATTGGAGTGTCCTCTCCAAGGAACGCCTAGTCTGTTTCCAAACTCACACTGACACACATTACATTAGCTTTTCTCTTGGCCATTGCCAGATAAAGATCTACAGCAGCTTGCTTGAGACACTCAGTCCTGGCTCAATGCTAGTTTCCTCCAGCTAATTTGCTCTGTAACAGAGTTCATATTTTTTTAAGCCAAAGGTAGGTCCTCCCTTAAACCACTTATCATCTTTGGCCTTGAACTGTAACTCACTGAAAAAGTAATGAACTTGGAAGTGATGTCTGATACAGATGCCTCCTTGAGACCCAAGGTCACTCCTGTGCCAGAAATGTTTTCCGTCATTTGAGCAAACTGAAACCCATTCTTCTCCATTCAGTTAAAAATGTAGCAGTAGTGCTGGGTGCAGTAGTTAACACAAGTGTAGAGTACAGTAATTATCTTTATTGTGGCATACCCAGCAACCTTTTATGTTGACGTAAACTAATCATACAGGGGATGTATTTGAATTAAGATATGTAACCAATATATATATATATATATATATATATACACACTATGTAGTACTAATGCATATTTGCTACATAGTACCAACAATTAAAGCATTTAGATTGCCGAAACACGTCAAAAAGCAAATAATCAATCCTCCAACAAGGATTCTCGTTTTTATCAGCAAATCAGGACACCATAACAAGGTGTTATACTATGGCATGATTAGAAGGACACAAAAAACAAAGCTTACACAGAACTGTTTATTTATTGATACCATATAGCAAAATAAATGTAAATAAATCATATACTATTATGTAAATGAAATATGTTCTAAATGGTCTTCCTTTGTGAGAAGTACGACTATCTTTGGGATCATAGATGATAAAAAGGCTAGAAGAAATTGATTAGCAGTCATTACATTAATTGGTTGCTGCTTATATATCTTAAACTTAATCCATCCCCTACAACTACTTTGTGTCTACATATTTTAAGCTCCTGGTCTACAGGGGTTACAGGACATTACCTTCACATGTGTTATTTATATAATACTCTTTAATGCCAGCTTCGGATGGTCAATTTGGCAGTGCGTGCTATAATAAGAATAAGTTAAAAAGATCATCTTTTCCGCCCGCAGGGCATTACACTGGCTCCCATTTGCACACTGTGTTCACTTTACCTTTTAAAGTTTAAACCAGCTAACTTTGGGCTACTTACCATCTAAGAATAGCCCATATCTTCGTAGCCTGGACCTACTGTTGTAATTAGAAGTGGAACTCTGTTCCTTTTGTCCCCTCCTTCACCCTGCCTTACTCTTTCCCTTCACCTGTTCCCCCCTCCCCTTTTCCTCCCATTGGTATGTACCTTCCAGTAGAATCTTGAAGAGAAGCTTACTGTAGAATGTTGAGTGCGCTTCAATTGTCAGCTGGTGCATGAGGATCTAAGTTGAATAAACGCACTTCTTCTCTTCATCCTGTGTGGTGGCGTTTATCTAACACCTACGCAGCAAAAATAAATTTGAGGCCTAAATTTAGACTTGCTACCAGGGTAGTTGTTACTTCTCTGTACAGGCCCCTAGTATCTGAAAGTTTTTGCCACTGTAAACTAGCTGCGCTCACAAGTTTCTCAAGACAAGACTTGTTTAAATCACTACATGACGTTTTAAGGCTGTTTTGTACCGACAGTGGGTTTGTCTTGAGAGATGGCAAGAACCATAGAGTGCTTGATAGACAACCCTCAACTCTAAAAGACTGAAACATGTTTCATAGATCACGTCCCCTGCACTAGAAGGTGAGCTATGTGTGTACCCTATCCCATGAGAGAGACCTCCCTTACAGTTGTCTGCATCAGAATATCCTGATGGAAGTCTACACCCTGCAGTAGGTTTTTCAATTGGTAGTGCCAGGGTAACAGTTGAATTTGCCCACTGAGATAGAGCAAGACTGCCTTTCCAGCTGCCAGTGTACTGGCACCACTAGCCCTCTGACCATTGCTGAAGGGGTCTCGTATGTAGACTAGCATGGGGCACTAGGAAGACGCAGGAAACCACTGATCCCAGTAGAAACTGTATTTAAGATGTTGTTGGATTTGCTGTCTTTAGAAATCTGCAACATTTCAGAGGAACAGGTGAAAGCCTCTCTTATGGAGTATACACTTTTGCAATCTGAGTATCCAACATGGCAGCTTGATAGTGAATGGACTCAGAATTGATTTCACACTGTTTACCTGCAAGTCCAGCCAGAAAAAGGGCTGATAAATTCACCTGATAGTGACACAGAATCTACTGTAGTGTTGAGGTTTTGATCAGGCAAATATCCGGGTAGAGCTCGATAAATATTTCTTGTTCCCTGAGGTATGTGTGTACTACTGCATTGCACTTTGAAAAGGTTTTGTGAGCTGAATTCTGGTAGTGTGAAAGGAAATTGTATAGGTCGTGATCTCTTCCCACCAGGAACCTTAGGAGCAGCTGGTGTTTTGCCACAATTGGGATGTCAAAATATGTATCCTGAAGATCTGTGGTGCACATCCAGTCTCCTTGATGCAATTGGGGAAATATCTGTTGTAACACTAGCATCCTGAATTTTTCTCTTAATTTGTTTGATGTCTTGAGATCAAGAATGAGACTGAACTCTTGCTTGGCCCCCTGTTTTTAACCAGACGTAACAGGAATACATTCCCTATCGTTATTGGTGATGAGGGACCTCCTCCACCCCTTGCTTTTCAAGTAAGGTATTTACTTCTTGCTGAAGCTGTTCCCAATTGTATTGGGAGGATCTTCTTGGAGGATGAGACATGTACCTCAAAGAGTAGACATTTTACATAGTTTTCATCTTTGTTTTTAAATTCTTCCAGGTGATATGAGATGCATTCCCTTGCTAGAGTGGATAACAGAGGAAGGAGTGAGTCACTGTTTTGCCATAGACCTTCCTGTAGTCCCCATGGTTGCTGGCCACCTCTTTCTGTGTTGGCTTTACGTTGGTGATAAGGGGCGTCTGTTGCTGGGGCTGCTAATTTTGAAACCTATGCAGAAATATTGCTTATCGCAGGACTCATACTGATGTTTCTTAAACTGTTTTTCCTTCTCAAGACCTACAGCGCTTAATGTATCAATTTCTGTCTTTATGCTCTGCATCTTGTCATCCTCATGTGACTCAAAGAGAGTGTTTCTCAAAAAAAGAAGATTCAAAATTCTCTGTTGTGCCACCGGTTTAGCCCGAGCTAAGAACTGCTACTCAGCACCACACCAGTAACTATGTGCTGCTAGGTCAGACGAATCTACAACGGTGCTGAGTACTTGGTTCAAGACTAACATCCTCATACACAGAACCTCCTGAAAGTCTTCTCTGTCTTCACGGGCCAACTTTTCCATCAAGCGAGAAGGATTTCCCAAAGGGAACTATTATCCCTACCTAGCAAGGCATTTGCGCTTGCAACTTTCATCCTGGTGTCAGGTGTTCCACACCCCTGCCTGCCCACAGAATACGGGTGATTGCTGTCCTGATGAGGGACTGTAAAAGCAGGAGCTGTGTCATGGTAATTCCTATCTCCCTAGGCAATGACTGAGTCTGGCTAAGAGTATGTACACAAGAACAGAGTATCTACATCTGGCAGCTTATGTTTTTTAAGGAGTCTGGAAGGTACAGAAGGAGGCAGTAGGAAGAGTTGCATGGTTGGTTCTTGGAAGCTTTGCCCTAGTGGTAGCAGATATCTTGAAGTTGAACCATGGTGCTGAGTCTTGAAATTACTTAGATAGAAGACTGTGGGATAGGAATATGAATATCGAGATTTGCAGCTCCCCTGATCAGACCTGTCAGGAACACAATTGCTTGCTTGGTTAACTGTTCACCCAAAAAGAAAAGAACCCATTTTGCACTGTATCCTCGCTGGTACAAGTAGCTTCGCCATTCTAAGTTGTTTTTGCAGAAAATGCTGTTTAGACTCGCCAGCGCTGGATTCCCGCCTTTCCAAGATGGCGGCCTCCGCAACTACCACCTTTAGCGTTCTAATGTTTTTTGATGCCCTCGCGCTGAAGAATATTCTTCTCTCGCGCTTGCCTTTGAAGCTGCGCACTTCAACTGTTGAACTCGACGGAAGAGCAGCGTCTTCTCTACGCGCCTGCTCTGAGGACATTTCAGAGTCCTTGAACTTCGTTTTTCTTCAGCCCCGCCCTCAGCTGAGTGGTGTGTACACCGGGGACCTTTTTCCGCATAAAGACTAGCGTCTCTCTGTCTTGCTCCAGAGTTTTACCTCAGAATTAAGACCTAGAGTGAAGGAGGATTCTGTCCCCAGAGCTTCAGCCAGAACTGTAAGATTATTCCGTTTTCCTCATCTTGCAAAATTAAGACTCTTGTGTTCAGAGACTTATTACAGGACTGAGAATAATTTGGAGAATTCAGTTTTGAGCCTGAGTCAAAGTTTATGCATGGTGTCTCTCTCTCTCACTTAACCTTTTCCTTCCATAAGGTTTTTGAGAATAGAAGCTAGTAACTAGAGCTTCTTGTCTTCAGAGAGCAGCAAGCCTTCTATGTGATCCAGGTGTGGGAGTAAGAGTCATATTTAGGAATTGTTTAGTATGTTCAAGAATGTTTAGACTAAATACAAATACTTAGCAGTGAACTAATTACTATACGCTAATGTTTGTACAGGTACTGCCTTTTCTCTTCCTGATGCGAGTAACAATTCTAAAACTCGAGTCATAGAGAGGTAGCAGAAGACTACTGGATCTGGAGGCGGTCTCTCTTGTCTTCCCATTCCCCTTTCCCCCTTGTGGTGGAGTTTTGCGGATTGTTACCTTGGTCTGCGTACTCACCCGCAGGAGGGAGTTGGGATTCAGCATCTGCTCCTGTGGAAAAAACTGGATTTTAGTTGGTGTGTCCTGACAGATTGAAGTGCCACCTACTATTTTCCACCCGAGCGGAATGGCTGAGGGAATAGATCTAAATGCCTTAGCAGCCCTTATGGATGGCATGCAAAACAATTGACCCTCACCCTAGAAGAGAATAAGAATCTTAGGGAAGAAATTAAAAGATCACATGAGGAAACCCAACAACTCATGCAAAAATTAAATGACATGACTTCTCAGTCTATGGGTTCTACATCTAAAGCTCCTTCCGCTTCGGCCCCAGAAATTACCACCCAAGTCATTCATTCCATTTCCCCGGTAATTCCCCTGGCTCCTCCACTTCCATGGAGATCCACACAAAGCACAGATATTCATTACTCAATGTTCTTTGCACTTTCTTTGCAGACCGGTCATTTTTGCGGATGATCAGTCCAAAACAGCCTTCATATTGTCTTATTTAAGTGGGGACGCAGCGTCTTGGTCCATGCCGTTGGTCTCGCAAAACGATCCAATGCTTTATGATTTTGAAAGATTCAAAGCAGAATTTCTCCGTATTTTTGACCGTAGAGCAATTTCCCAAGCTACAGACAACGAATTGCTTGACCTAAAGCAAGGAAATCGGGACTTGGTCGCTTACCTTGCACAATTTAATAAATTGATTGTGGAGACTGAATGGCCGGAAAGCAAGAGATCAGCAATTTTCTACCGAGGGCTACGTGAAGAGTTAAAGGATGCTTTGGCTCAAATTCCTGATCGCCCAACTGAGGTTTCTAAATTAATTGATCTAGGTCTACAGATAGATCAACGTTTATTCGAAAGAAGAACTGAGCACAAAAGAGATTTTCGCCCTTTACCCCCACGTTTTGACAGAAGTAGACTGGAAGTTTCTAAGGCTGCTGATACTCATCCCACAGAAGAACCCATGCAAATTGGCAGTGTCAGAGGACCGCTAAGTAAAGAAGAGAAGAAGAAAAGGAGATCAGGAAATTTATGTATGTACTGTGGTCTTTCCGGACATTTCGTAAAGGAGTGTCCAAAGAAACCAAAGGGAAATAATCTGGTAAAAGAGAAGTCCCATCAGTGAAAAGGGTTGCCCTGATGGATGCTGAACCTAAGTCAACCCCAGACCTTCAACAAGTGGCGAACACTTTACAGACCTCATCCCCGCATCTTACGGCATCTTTTGAAATTCTCTTCGGAGCCAAGAAATTACAGGAGGTCTCAGTCATGATAGATTCCGGGGCCACAGGGAACTTCTGTGATATTCAGTACGCCAAAAGAATCGGAATATCTTTCATTAAAAAGAAAATGGCTGAGCCGGTACGAGCTGTGGATGACACCAACTTGTCTTCCGGTCCCATCACCGATGAAACTGAAGCAATCGAGTTAAGGAATTCTCAGGGACACCGAGAACAAATATCATTTAATCTGATTGATGCTCCTCAATTCCAGTTAATCCTAGGCTTACCTGGTTAATGGAACACAATCCAGAGATAGACTGGGAAAAGAGAACAGTCCAACTGAATTCTAGTTACTGTCATCACCACTGTTATGAATGTACAGAAGAAAATCATAGTCCATCCCCAGCTAGAATTTTAGCCACCAGATCAAATCAAATCTGTGCATTTGAGACGGTGACCATACCACCGCAGTACGAGGATTTTGCAGCAGTATTTGATAAAGCAGAAGCTAAAAAACTGCCCCCCCACAGGTCTTATGACTGCAAAATTGATTTGGAGCCTGGAGCCAATTTGCTGTGCAGTAGGATCTACGCCCTAACCGAAAAAGAAAACACATTATTGAAGGAATATCTAGAGCAATATTTGGCTAATAGTTTTATTCGCCCCTCCCAATCTCCCGTTTGGTCTCCTCTTTTTTTTGTCCCAAAGAAGAATGATGAATTAAGAACTTGTATAGACTATCGCGCGATCAACCAAGTAACTATCAAGAACCGATACCCCTTACCTTTGATCTCGGCTTTGTTAGATCAGGTAAAAGAGGCGAGAGTTTTCACGAAATTAGATCTTCGTGGTGCGTACCATTTGATTCGAGTAGCAGAGGGCCACGAGTGGAAAACTGCGTTTCGTACCAGATTTGGATTGTACGAATACCAAGTCATGCCTTATGGGCTATGTAATGCCCCAGCAGTGTTCCAACACTTCGTGAACGATGTGTTGAGAGAATTTTTGGATCATACAACGGTGGTCTACATCGACGACATCCTTATCTTCTCCAGAAAACAACAGGAACACACAACTCATGTTAGAGCTGTTTTGAAGAAGCTATTGGAAAACAATCTCTACGTGAATTAGAAAAATGCGCCTTCCACGTGACTAAGGTGGAATTCTTGGGATTCATCCTTTCTGAAGATGGAATTTCGATGGATCCAGCTAAAATTGAAACCATCCTGAACTGGCCCTCCCCTAAGAATGTGAAGGAGGTCCAGAGCTTCCTTGGTTTTGCTAACGTTTTCCGTCGCTTCATCAAGGAGTTCTCCAGAAGAATTGTTCCAATCACCAGGTTATTAAAGAAAGGAGTTCCGTTTCTTTGGTCAAGTGATGCAGAGGAAGCCTTCAATTTCCTTAAGGAGTCCTTTACTTCTGCTCTGATCTTGCTTCATCCGGATCCGGGGGAGCCCTTCTACGTTGAGACTGATGCCTCGAACTTAGCCATTGGAGGGGTCCTATCTCAGCGGCACAGAGAAACTGGTCAACTGCATCCAGTTATTTTTCGCTCTCGGGAGTTGACCCCTCCTGAGATAAACTATTCCATTGCAGACAAGGAATTGTTGGCAGTGAAGGACGCCTTCCAAGAATGGCGTCACTATTTGTTAGGAGCCCACCACGTTGTCACAGTCTTCACTGACCATAAGAGCCTTCAGTTTCTGAAATCTGCCAAAACCTTGACACCCAGGCAGTTGAGATGGTCCCTGTACTTTGCAGATTTCAACTTCACCATTACCTATCGACCAGGTTCAGCAAATGGTAAGGCCGACGCTCTTTCCAGGATTGGAACGGCTTCAGGTAGTGGAGAAACAGTGAAAGTTCCAATCATTCCTGCGGATAAGTTTGCCTGTGTCCTACAGTTTTCCGAAATCAAAAAGAAAATTCGAGAGCATATGTCAGATGACGAAATGATTAAGTGGACTAAGGAAGGTGAGAATAGAAAAATTAAAGAAAAGCTTCCCTATGTAAATGACGTTCTGTATTTGCCTACTCAAGAACTGCAAGAAGATGCCCTTCGAGCCTGCCACGATGCTGGTCACAAAGGTGTTTCCAAAACCACAGAACTTTGTAAGAGACAGTTTTGGTGGCCTGCTATGATCCCACAAATAAGACAATATGTTCTGACTTGTGACAAGTGCATTAGAGGGAAAACCAATCGACAGGCCCCTGAGGGAAAACTTTTGCCTCTCCCCACCGCTCCGCACCCTTGGCATACCATAACCATGGATCTTATTGTGGACTTGCCTCTGAGTCAAGGCTTTAACACCATCTTAGTGTTTGTTGACAGCTTCTCAAAGATGAGCCACTTTATTCCCCTTAAGAGAATTCCTGGGGCATCACAGCTTGCATTACTATTTTCACAACACATAGTCAAAGCACATGGCATTCCAGTAGTGGTAATCTCTGACCGTGGGGCTCAATTTGTTTCTAAATTCTGGAGAGCTTTCATGCTTCAATTGGGTATCGATTCACGGTATTCCCCTAGTTATTACCCGGAAACGGATGGCCAAACGGAAAGGGTTAACCAGGAGATTGAACAGTATTTGCGTTTATACCTCTTAGAACAAGAAGGTGAATGGTCAGAAATAGTTTGGACGGCAGAATTTGCCTACAATAATGCTGTTCACTCGTCTACTGGTTACTCCCCTTTCTAGTTGAACTCAGGTAGACACCCAAATGTCATTCTAGGAAAATCTGATGGCTCTGTCCCTGCAGTAGAGGAATATAGTAAAAAAAATCGAAGAAAGTTATCACTCTGCGACTGAACACTTGAAAAGAGCCAAGATCTCTTATAAAAGACAGATAGATAAAAGAAGAAGGAGAGATCCTGACTATTCAATTGGAGATTTGGTCTGGTTGTCGACTCGACACCTACACCTCAAAGGAAACAGAAAGTTCCAACCACGGTTTTTGGGACCTTTTTGAATCCAAACAATCGTGAACCCTGTGACTGTTAAACTCTCCTTGCCTCCACAAATGAAAATCCATCCAGTTTTCTATGTTTCACTACTAAAAAAGAGCCCTCCTAATGTTAGGGTTTCCACCCCTCCAGATCCGGTCATCATAAATTCACGCTTGGAGTATGAGGTGAGCAGAATCCTAGATTCGAGGTATAAGAATGGGAAACTATTCTACCTCATAGAATGGAAGGGGTTCGGCCCTGAGGAAAGATCGTGTTATGTTATGTTATAAGAATTTTATAAAGCGCTTGTACACCAATTGGTTTCAAGGCGCTGTCTAGGAAGATGGATTTGGCCTGCTATCCGGCTAAGTAGCTGTCTGAAAGGGTAAGCCGATAGTTCATTCGTAGGCCTGGATGAACAACCATGTTTTAAGTGACTTTCTAAAACTCAGTAGGTCGATGCTGGATCTGATTTCCAGGGGATAGAGTTCCACAATTTAGGGGCCAAGGTGGCAAACCTGCAGCCACCTAGGCGCTTAAGTTTAAACGTTGGAACGTTCAGAAGTTGGAGGTGAGCTGAGCGTAGGTTGCGAGAAGGGATGTAGCGGGAGATCAGGCTGTCCATGAAATTTGGGCTTTGACAAGACAAGGATTTGAACAGCAAGCAGCCCGTTTTGAAGGCGCAACGTTGGAGAATAGGTAGCCAGTGTAGCTTCTTTAAAAGGGGGGAAGCGTGTTGCCACCTGGGTTGCCTATAGATCACTCTGGCCGCTTGATTCTGGATCATCTGTAGCTTTTTAGAGAGATAGAGTGGGATACCAAGGTAGATAGCGTTAGAGAAATCAAGGCGTGATAATACCAAGGCTATCACCACCTGAATTAAGGCTTCATGGGTAAGAAGTCTACTTATTTTCCTGATCTTGCGCAGCTGGAGGAAACAGGCGGAGACCACAGAGCCGACCTGAGTTTTTAGCGTGATATCACTATTTATGATGACTCCCAAGCTTTTAACAGAGTTGGCCGGAATCGGTGGGGGGCCTAGTTCGTTAGGCCAATAGTGTGGGCCCCATGCATTTATGCCGCCACTGGTCAGGACTACTTCGGTTTTACCCGGGTTCAGTTTTAAATGGTTGCAGTCCATACAGTGGCAGATAAATTGCATACTAGACTGAAAGTTAGAGATAGACTGAGGGGAATTATCAATGGTGAAAAGTAGCTGCAGATCGTCAGCATAATTAAATGTGACAGTATTCCTTTCTCTTAGGGATCGTAACAGCGGGAGCAGGTAGAGATTGAAAAGGTGTGGCGACCACGTGGGATCGTAGGAACCATCTCACAATGTGCATGCCCCTAGACTGGTTAATCAATTTCACACTACATACCCCAACAAACCTTTTGAGGGAGGGCATCCTTTGAGAGGGGGTACTGTCAGGAACACAATTGCTTGCTTGGTTAACTGTTCACCCAAAAAGAAAAGAACCCATTTTGCACTGCATCCTCGCTGGTACAAGCAGCTTCGCCATTCTAAGTTGTTTTTGCAGAAAATGCTGTTTAGACTCGCCAACGCTGGATTTCCGCCTTTCCAAGATGGCGGCCTCCGCAACTACCACCTTTAGCGTTCTAATGTTTCTTGATGCCCCCGCGCTGAAGAATATTCTTCCCTCGCGCTTGCCTTTGAAGCTGCGCACTTCAACTGTTGAACTCGACGGAAGAGCAGCGTCTTCTCTACACGCCTGCTCTGAGGAGATTTCAGAGTCCTTGAACTTCGTTTTTCTTCAGCCCCGCCCCCTGCTGAGTGGTGTGCACACCGGGGACCTTTTTCCCCATAAAGACTAGCGTCTCGCTGTCTTGCTCCAGAGTTTTACCTCAGAATTAAGACCTAGAGTGAAGGAGGTATTCTGTCCCCAGAGCTTCAGCCAGAACTGTAAGATTATTCCGTTTTCCTCATCTTACAAAATTAAGACTCTTGTGTTCAGAGACTTATTACAGGACTGAGAATAATTTGGAGAATTCAGTTTTGAGCCTGAGTCAAAGTTTATGCATGGTGTCTCTCTCTCTCACTTAACCTTTTCCTTCCATAAGGTTTTTGAGAATAGAAGCTAGTAACTAGAGCTTCTTGTCTTCAGAGAGCAGCAAGCCTTCTATGTGATCCAGGTGTGTGAGTAAGAGTCATATTTAGGAATTGTTTAGTATGTTCAAGAATGTTTAGACTAAATACAAATACTTAGCAGTGAACTAATTACTATACGCTAATGTTTGTACAGGTACTGCCTTTTCTCTTCCTGATGCGAGTAACAATTCTAAAACTCGAGTCATAGAGAGGTAGCAGAAGACTACTGGATCTGGAGGCGGTCTCTTTTGTCTTCCCATTCCCCTTTCCCCCTTGTGGTGGAGTTTTGCGGATTGTTAGCTTGGTCTGCGTACTCACCCGCAGGAGGGAGTTGGGATTCAGCATCTGCTCCTGTGGAAAAAACTGGATTTTAGTTGGTGTGTCCTGACAGATTGAAGTGCCACCTACTATTTTCCACCCGAGCGGAATGGCTGAGGGAATAGATCTAAATGCCTTAGCAGCCCTTATGGATGGCATGCAAAAACAATTGACCCTCACCCTAGAAGAGAATAAGAATCTTAGGGAAGAAATTAAAAGATCACATGAGGAAACCCATCAACTCATGCAAAAATTAAATGACATGACTTCTCAGTCTATGGGTTCTGCATCTAAAGCTCCTTCCGCTTCGGCCCCAGAAATTACCACCCAAGTCATTCATTCCATTTCCTCGGTAATTCCCCTGGCTCCTCCGCTTCCATGGAGATCCACACAAAGCACAGATATTCATTACTCAATGTTCTTTGCACTTTCTTTGCAGACCGGTCATTTTTGCGGATGATCAGTCCAAAACAGCCTTCATATTGTCTTATTAAGTGGGGACGCAGCGTCTTTGTCCATGCCGTTGGTCTCGCAAAACGATCCAATGCTTTATGATTTTGAAAGATTCAAAGCAGAATTTCTCCGTATTTTTGACCGAAGAGCAATTTCCCAAGCTACAGACAACGAATTGCTTGACCTAAAGCAAGGAAATCAGGACTTGGTCGCTTACCTTGCACAATTTAATAAATTGAGTGTGGAGACTGAATGGCCGGAAAGCAAGAGATCAGCAATTTTCTACCGAGGGCTACGTGAAGAGTTAAAGGATGCTTTGGCTCAAATTCCTGATCGCCCAACTGAGGTTTCTAAATTAATTGATCTAGGTCTACAGATAGATCAACGTTTATTCGAAAGAAGAACTGAGCGCAAAAGAGAGTTTCGCCCTTTACCCCCACGTTTTGACAGAAGTAGACTGGAAGTTTCTAAGGCTGCTGATACTCATCCCACAGAAGAACCCATGCAAATTGGCAGTGTCAGAGGACCGCTAAGTAAAGAAGAGAAGGAGAAAAGGAGATCAGGAAATGTATGTATGTACTGTGGTCTTTCCGGACATTTCGTAAAGGAGTGTCCAAAGAAACCAAAGGGAAATAATCTGGTAAAAGAGAAGTCCCATCAGTGGAAAGGGTTGCCCTGATGGATGCTGAACCTAAGTCAACACCAGACCTTCAACAAGTGGCGAACACTTTACAGTCCTCAACCCCGCATCTTACGGCATCTTTTGAAATTCTCTTCGGAGCCAAGAAATTACAGGAGGTCTCAGTCATGATGGATTCCGGGGCCACTGGGAACTTCTGTGATATTCAGTACGCCAAAAGAATCAGAATATCTTTCATTAAAAAGAAAATGGCTGAGCCGGTACGAGCTGTGGATGGCACCAACTTGTCTTCCGGTCCCATCACCGATGAAACTGAAGCAATCGAGTTAAGGAATTCTCAGGGACACCGAGAACAAATATCATTTAATCTGATTGATGCTCCTCAATTCCAGTTAATCTAAGGCTTACCTGGTTAACGGAACACAATCCAGAGATAGACTGGGAAAAGAGAACAGTCCAACTGAATTCTAGTTACTGTCATCACCACTGTTATGAATCTACAGAAGAAAATCATAGTCCATCCCCAGCTAGAATTTTAGCCACCAGATCAAATCAAATCTGTGCATTTGAGACGGTGACCATACCACCGCAGTATGAGGATCTTGCAGCAGTATTTGATAAGGCAGAAGCTGAAAAACTGCCCCCCCCCACAGGTCTTATGACTGCAAAATTGATTTGGAGCCTGGAGCCAATTTGCTGTGCAGTAGGATCTACGCCCTAACCGAAAAAGAAAACACATTATTGAAAGAATATCTAGAGCAATATTTGGCTAATGGTTTTATTCGCCCCTCTCAATCTCCCGTTTCGTCTCCTCTTTTTTTTGTCCCAAAGAAGAATGATGAATTAAGAAAATAGACTATCGCGCGATCAACCAAGTAACTATCAAGAACCGATACCCCTTACCTTTGATCTCGGTTTTGTTAGATCAGGTAAAAGGCGAGAGTTTTCACGAAATTAGATCTTCGTGGTGCGTACCATTTGTTTCGAGTAGCAGAGGGCCACGAGTGGAAAACTGCGTTTCGTACCAGATTTGGATTGTACGAATACCAAGTCATGCCTTATGGGCTATGTAATGCCCCAGCAGTGTTCCAACACTTCGTGAACGATGTGTTGCGAGTATTTTTGGATCATACAACGGTGGTCTACATCTACGACATCCTTATCTTCTCCAGAAATCAACAGGAACACACAACTCATGTTAGAGCTGTTTTGAAGAAGCTATTGGAAAACAATCTCTACGTGAATTCGAAAAATGCGCCTTCCACGTGACTAAGGTGGAATTCTTGGGATTCATCCTTTCTGAAGATGGAATTTCGATGGATCCAGCTAAAATTGAAACCATTCTGAACTGGCCCTCCCCTAAGAATGTGAAGGAGGTCCAGAGCTTCCTTGGTTTTGCTAACTTTTACAGTCGCTTCATCAAGGAGTTCTCCAGAAGAATTGTTCCAATCACCAGGTTATTAAAGAAAGGAGTTCCGTTTTTTTGGTCAAGTGATGCAGAGGAAGCCTTCAATTTCCTTAAGGAGTCCTTTTCTTCTGCTCCGATCTTGCTTCATCCGGATCCGGGGGAGCCCTTCTACGTTGAGACTGATGCCTCGGACTTAGCCATTGGAGGGGTCCTATCTCAGCGGCACAGAGAAACTGGTCAACTGCATCCAGTTGCTTTTCGCTCTCGGAAGTTGACCCCTCCTGAGATAAACTATTCCATTGCAGACAAGGAATTGTTGGCGGTGAAGGACGCCTTCCAAGAATGGCGTCACTATTTGTTAGGAGCCCACCACGTTGTCACAGTCTTCACTGACCATAAGAGCCTTCAGTTTCTGAAATCTGCCAAAACCTTGACACCCAGGCAGTTGAGATGGTCCCTGTACTTTGCCGATTTCAACTTCACCATTACCTATCGACCAGGTTCAGCAAATGGTAAGGCCGACGCTCTTTCCAGGATTGGAACGGCTTCAGGTAGTGGAGAAACAGTGAAAGTTCCAATCATTCCTGCGGATAAGTTTGCCTGTGTCCTACAGTTTTCCGAAATCAAAAAGAAAATTCGAGAGCATATGTCAGATGACGAAATGATTAAGTGGACTAAGGATGTTGAGAATAGAAAAATTAAAGAAAAGCTTCCCTATGTAAATGACATTCTGCATTTGCCTACACAAGAACTGCAAGAAGATGCCCTTCGAGCCTGCCACGATGCTGGTCACAAAGGTGTTTCCAAAACCACTGAACTTTGTAAGAGACAGTTTTGGTGGCCTGCTATGTTCCACAAATAAGACAATATGTTCTGACTTGTGACAAGTGCATTAGAGGGAAAACCAATCGACAGGCCCCTGAGGGAAAACTTTTGCCTCTCCCCACCGCTCCGCACCCTTGGTATACCATAACCATGGATCTTATTGTGGACTTGCCTCTGAGTCAAGGCTTTAACACCATCTTAGTGTTTGTTGACAGCTTCTCAAAGATGAGCCACTTTATTCCCCTTAAGAGAATTCCTGGGGCATCACAGCTTGCATTACTATTTTCACAACACATAGTCAAAGCACATGGCATTCCAGTAGTGGTAATCTCTGACCGTGGGGCTCAATTTGTTTCTAAATTCTGGAGAGCTTTCATGCTTCAATTGGGTATCGATTCACGGTATTCCACTAGTTATCACCCGGAAATGGATGGCCAAACGGAAAGGGTTAACCAGGAGATTGAACAGTATTCGCATTTATACCTCTTAGAACAAGGAGGTGAATGGTCAGAAATGGTTTGGACAGCAGAAGTTGCCTACAATAATGCTGTTCACTCGTCTACTGGTTACTCCTCTTTCTATTTGAACTCAGGTAGACACCCAAATGTCATTCTAGGAAAATCTGATGGCTCTGTCCCTGCAGTAGAGGAATATAGTAAAAAAATCCAAGAAAGTTATCACTCTGCGACTGAACACTTGAAAAGAGCCAAGATCTCTTATAAAAGACAGATAGATAAAAGAAGAAGGAGAGATCCTGACTATTCAATTGGAGATTTGGTCTGGTTGTCGACTCGACACCTACACCTTAAAGGAAACAGAAAGTTCCAACCACGGTTTTTGGGACCTTTTCGAATCCAAAAAATCGTGAACCCTGTGACTGTTAAACTCTCCTTGCCTCCACAAATGAAAATCCATCCAGTTTTCTATGTTTCACTACTAAAAAAGAGCCCTCCTAATGTTAGGGTTTCCACCCCTCCAGATCCGGTCATCATAAATTCACACTTGGAGTATGAGGTGAGCAGAATCCTAGATTCGAGGTATAAGAATGGGAAACTATTCTACCTCATAGAATGGAAGGGGTTCGGCCCTGAGGAAAGATCGTGGGAATCATCTCACAATGTGCATGCCCCTAGACTGGTTAATCAATTTCACACTACATACCCCAACAAACCTTTTGAGGGAGGGCATCCTTTGAGAGGGGGTACTGTCAGGAAAACAATTGCTTGCTTGGTTAACTGTTCACCCAAAAAGAAAAGAACCCATTTTGCACTGTATCCTCGCTGGTACAAGCAGCTTCGCCATTCTAAGTTGTTTTTGCAGAAAATGCTGTTTAGACTCACCAGCGATGGATTTCCGCCTTTCCAAGATGGCGGCCTCCGCAACTACCACCTTTAGCATTCTAGTGTTTTTTGATGCCCCCGCGCTGAAGAATATTCTTTCCTCGCGCTTGCCTTTGAAGCTGCGCACTTCAACTGTTGAACTCGACGGAAGAGCAGCGTATTCTCTACGCGCCTGCTCTGAGGAGATTTCAGAGTCCTTGAACTTCGTTTTTCTTCAGCCCCGCCCTCAGCTGAGTGGTGTGCACACCGGGGACCTTTTTCCCCATAAAGACTAGCGTCTCGGAGTCTTGCTCCAGAGTTTTACCTCAGAATTAAGACCTAGAGTGAAGGAGGTATTCTGTCCCCAGAGCTTCAGCCATAACTGTAAGATTATTCAGTTTTCCTCATCTTGCAAAATTAAGACTCTTGTGTTCAGAGACTTATTACAGGACTAAGAAAAATTTGGAGAATTCAGTTTTGAGCCCGAGTCAAAGTTTATGCATGGTCTCTCTCTCTCTCACTTAACCTTTTTCTTCCATAAGGTTTTTGAGAATAGAAGCTAGTAACTAGAGCTTCTTGTCTTCAGAGAGCAGCAAGCCTTCTATGTGATCCAGGTGTGTGAGTAAGAGTCCTATTTAGGAATTGTTACTATGTTCAAGAATGTTTAGACTAAATACAAATACTTAGCAGTGAACTAATTACTATACGCTAATGTTTGTACAGGTACTGCCTTTTCTCTTCCTGATGCGAGTAACAATTCTAAAACTCGAGTCATAGAGAGGTAGCAGAAGACTACTGGATCTGGAGGCGGTCTCTCTTGTCTTCCCATTCCCCTTTCCCCCTTGTGGTGGAGTTTTGCGGATTGTTCCCTTGGTCTGCGTACTCACTTGCAGGAGGGAGTTGGGATTCAGCATCTGCACCTGTGGAAAAAATTGGATTTTAGTTGGTGTGTCCTGACAAGACCCTCATTGAAGGTGCTAATGAGATTGGTGTCTGAATCCCTGAGTGGAGGGACTCCTTCTGTGTGGAGGGGACTCCTTCTGGGTAAGTGAATATCCTCTTACGAAGTAAGAGTATGATGAAGCAACCTCTGCTCTGGGGTTGTGAGAACATCAGTGCGTACAAGACCTTCTTGAATTCCTATAATGCAAAGGAAAATAGCAAGAACGACTTTGATGGGGAGAATGAGATCTTTTGTGATGTGATCTCATCGGTGCTGTAACATGAGAACGAGGCACAGATGTTGGGGCCTTAGGAGAGACCACAGTGGTAGAAGCCAGAGTAGCAGTGCTCTGGTGGAAAGCCTGCACCTAAGCAAGTGTGCTTGGTAAGTCTGAAAGAAAATGGCAAGAAATACAGCAGCCATGAAGCAACCTTGCTGAAGTCTGTTTCTTAAATTAAAGACTAAGGGATTCCACCTAGGCCTGGCACAAAACTATTTTTGAGAGATTTTTTAATATCCATTAAATTAGATTTAGTGATTCTCGATATAAGAAACTACATATGGTTAAAATCCCGTACAATTAAAGTGAAAATTAGACAGGGCATATTAGAATCCACATACATAATCACACCATTCTTGTTTCAAGATATCAAGATCTGTACAGGCACTAAGCTGTTTGGAGTCCAGTGCCACACACTTTCAGAATTTATGTGAATTACCCTCCACTAACCTGTTTTTTATTATGAATTAGGGACCTGTGATTGTGCATAAACTGCTTGTAAGTTTCTAACTTATTACCTCATTTTAATGTGGAAATTTTGTATTTTTGTGTGCCAGATAACTCTCCATCAAACCACAAATTGCTTTTTCACTTGTTCGCATGGCTGACTGGACAGAAATCACTTAAACTACAATTTCGATGTTTTAGCATACATTTCATTAAGGCTAATATTATGTAATGGGAATAATCTTTAGGCTTTGAGACAACCTCATCCCTCTACACAGACTCATCACCTCAGTACAGGATTTTTCTTTCTGGCTGAGGAATGTTAACTTTGTTGACTTGGGCAAAAAATACTTACCTTTAGAGGCCAAAATAATCATATGCGCTCTAACTAACAAGTTGGCACTGCACATCCATGGTATTACAGCAAAACAAGTATACCAAAGAAAAGACCTATCAATCTTATTAGAAAATAATCATTTATAGAAAACTGTCTACTTTCTCTAAAGGTTTGCCTCACTGGCTTAACTTCAGAAAACACATATTCATGCAGATCAAGCTCAGAGAGGGCAACCACATTCCAATTAAAAGGCCACTTAGGCAAGCTCTACAAATTGCAAAGTAGACGTTGGAAATCTACAAGAAAAATCCTATTTCAAAAGAGACTCATTGTTGGTTCAATTAATTTGCCATTTGAATTTCCCGATTAAAATAGCAGGCCTATGCTATTTAATTCTAATTTGCTCAAAATCATTTTCAAGAATAGCTAGGCATGCATTTAATGAGATCAAGCCTCCAGGTGGATTAAGGTACAGGTTAACTATAACACGTTTACTGTGTCTTCTTAATGCAGGTTGAACAACGTGTATAGCAACCACAGATCCACAATTCCTATTTATAAGCGAGTGATTAATGAAGTGTAAATTCACCAAGATCACCAAGCCACTAGAAGAACACTCCGAAGACATTGAAAAATTCAAAAAGTCATTTAAATAGGGAAGATCCAAACGCCATGGTAAATGTCAGTTGTCAGAGTTCGTATACAAACTTCAAACCATCTGTGAAAGCCACAAACGATATTTAAAAAGGTAGTATTAGTACCTTCCAAAGAGCTATGAAGAAATGGTAATACTCAAAACCTTTAAATACTGGAGCACATTGGTTCTGCTGCTGGGTAACACTGTTCTCAATGGCTGATGACAAAGGAGGATAAAACCTTTGGTGGGGGGCGGGAGGCAGGAATACGAGGTCGTTGATGTAACAACTGAGGGGCAGATTTACAAGAAACTGACGCATCTCTGCATTAGAGCAGAGATGCGTCAGTTTCCTTGCGCCGGGCAAAAAAACCCTTGCACCACCATGGATGCGTCGTATTTACAATGCGGCGCACCATGGCGCAAGGAGAAACAGATGCGTCAGAATTTCTGACGCATCTGTTGGCGCAAAAGTAACGCATTGCTGGAGTCGTGTCGCAAGCACGACGCAACTCCAGCAATGCATGGGGAGGCCTATACCTAATACACTGTGTCACTCCTTACGCCTGCTCCAAGCAGGCGTAAGGTTTTGACGCAGTGGCGTCCTAGAAGTGGCGCAGTGAAATCTTGTAGATTTCACTGCGTCACTTCTACGAGGCTTTCCTGCGTGGGAACGCCCATCCTGCATACATTATACCTGACGCAGGTATAATGTGACGCAAGGCTTTATAACGTGACGCATCTCCCTAGCATCTCCCTAGATGCGTCACGTTGTAAATGGGCCACAACGTGGCACATTGTTTGCGCCACCGCTGCGTCACAAAAAGTGACACAACGGCAGCGCAAAAGTCTCGCAAGGGGCTTGTAAATCTGCCCCTATGTTCTTAGTATGTGTAGCTGTAGCTACTCCTGCTTCTCTGCATACTCTTGCTGTCTGTTGTTGGGCTCGGACATTACAACTTGTTTGTCTTTGAAGAATTTTGAAGTAATGGGCAGTGGTGTGACTCCTCCCTTAGTCCGCAATGTGCATGGCCACAGATTCCACCTTAGATAGAAAAAATTCCCGCTATCAGGTTCAGATGTTTTTTATTTATTTTTATTTTATGCGTTTTTATATAGCGCGGACTTTACCCGAAGGTGTCAGAGCGCTTCACAATAGGACATTGCTGTGTCCAGCAATGTCGAGTGTACTAGAATAACCCCATTAACCAATGGCACTGGACTAACCGCTGGATCCCTCCGTGAAGCGCTTCAACGTTCATCAGTGGTAGTAAACTATATATAAAAGCAATTACAGTACCTTAACCATCTGAGTTTTACGTGATCTGCTCTTAACAGTGAACTGGTGTGGTTTCTTCATGTATTTTCGTTTTCTGCTGGTAATTCAAGGAATGCTCATTTGAGTAAACAGCACCCTCTTATGGACATTTAAAAGAACTGATTTTATTCAAGTTACGGGTAAACGAAAGCGAGTTTGTTGGTGCCAAAGCTTGGACTTGTGTGTATGTCTATTATAAACAGTGTCAGAGTACTGTATTTCTGCGGCAGTTCAACGTTCACTTTTACTTGAATTAATGCAAGAGCATCCACCATGAGTATATAGATAACGGTGCACGTTACTTTTCCATACTGTTTTGACTGTTCATCAAAATGTCTCCGACATTTTTAGGTTTCGCCTACAGCGTGCATACTGTCAGCGAAAGCTATTGTAAGTTGTTTTAAAAGCTTGAAAACGGGCTGAGAGCCCGCCCCATATTTACCGTTACTTAACACTGGTTGGCTCCCACCTACCTCTCATTTCCTTGCTTTTCATTGGTCAGGGCCTCCTGCTGCTTCCACTTTCTCTTCGGTTCTAAAGTCGTCATGGGGACATTGGAGCTTGAACCAAGTACAATTTCCCATCTCTGCGGCCAGTGTTCTCCCACTGTCCTCCGCTGGTGTAGGGATTCCTTTTTTTAATTTTTTGTTTTTTACATTTTTTAATCTAGCATTCTTTAAGAGTGCATGTGCTTGCTGGCCCTCTCTACCCACCCCCTCCGTTCCACCCCCTTCGTTCCACCCCCTTTCCCATCCTTGTTGTTGTCCCTTCCTCCCCTCCTGCTTTGCTGCTGCTTGTTGCCGCCCCTCCCACTCGTGTCCTTTTCTTACCCCCCCTCAGAACAAAAAGTGTTACATAGCTGCCAAGGTTTCAAATTGCTATGTGTGACATTTTCATAATTTCAGTGAAATTATGAGTGACATTCAACAACTATGAGTGACACTTTCTAGTGAGCAAAATCAAGCAAAGACGAGGGAAACATATACATAAATATCAGAAATTACACCAATTTTAGCAACGAGAAACTTGAAGATCCTAAAACTACTGGAAAGCACCAAAATGGAAGGGCGCTAGTGCCCATGTAACCTGATGGTAGTTGAACAAATATGTAACCATAATATTAACAGCCTGCACAATTGGTGATGTGAGCACAAGCAGAAGAAAAAAATAGCTTCTAAAAATTGCTGAATTCGATTACCTAGGTGGTTTAATTACGTTCGGAGCCGGGTGCATACATGTAAAGGTCAGGGAGTGTGACCTGCTCTCTGATACGTAATCCAGTGGGTGTCGAGGTGGCACCCGCCCCCACTCTCATTGTTCTGACACGGATAGACTTGCAGCTGGTCAGCACATTGTCAGCTGAGAGCAGAGCGCTGCCCGGCCTGCACGAACGCAGCCTGAGGAGAGCAGTAAACTACAGGTTCAGGCTGAGGCTGTAAAATTAAATGTATTTGCAATCTAAGAAGGTCGGATATTACAGACCTGATAGCAACCGAGCCCCGCGTCGACAACCAGTCTCCAGCAGCCGGGTCCTGTGGGGGAGGTGGTGCGCACATGATGAAAGGCACTGGCGGCACGGGGGCATCATGATTAGAGGCACTGGCGGCACGGGTGTGGGGGGCATGATGGTGACTGGCGGCTAATGCAGCGGCAGGCTGTAAAACTTAACTTCAGAATCTTAACTGCCGCCCGCTGTTACAGCAAATGGATGGTGTTGCAGCCCTGTGACGCCAGGTGACTGCCGCTGCAGCGCAAAAGCCAGGGATAGCCACGGAGCCCAGCCTTGTCGATGACATTTCATACAAACTTTAAGAAATTAAGTACCAGAGCAGCAGTGCACTGCACAAAGTAGAGCAGTCTGTCACACAAACTGCCAGAGCAGCGCGTGTCTGTGCTTTGCTCAATTAGTGTTATAGCGGCGCTCAGCTTTTCCCAGTTGTTGCCACCAACTTCAGGAGGCACTTAAATGCGTGACTTTGCATTTTAGTGCGGTGATGCGGACCACTGCTCTAAAATGCGTTAGTCTAACGCCTGATGCGTGGTACTTGGCAGCACTGGTGTTATGACGGCCAGTTCTGGTCACACCATAGCGCTTTGTTTTTATTTACTTTAAGCCATCTTTAAACAACATTAACAAAGCCAAATAGCTCGCACAGAGATATTTGGCTTTGTTAAGTTGTTTTAAATATGTTGCACAGCGACGCAGGCTGTGTTCAACATGTTTAAAGTATATAAAAACAAAGTGCTATGGTGCAGTCACCACCGACTGGGCCATGACACTTTGTTTTAATTTACTTTAAGCCACGTTGCACAGCAGCTATTGCTGCTGTGCAACATTTAAAAAAAATATTGATAATGCCAATAGGTCTCGCATAGGCGAAACCTATTTGTTAGTTTTGGGGTCGAGCCCTTCATTGTGAACCACCGGTGGAGTGGTGTTCGATGTATTGACCCCATGGACGTGCACTGGGTTGTCTGCTCCGTGACGTCAAAAAGGAAAAAAGAATAAAGAAGGCTGGGACCGGAACCCAGTTTTGGCGTGTCGAGTGCGGCAGAGGTGTTTCAAGACATGATTCGGGGAGTTTTGGCTGGCCTCACAGGAGTCATTAATGTCAGTGATGACATTCTGGTCCATGCTCCGACCCTAGAGGTACACATCTTGATCATCTAAGAGCCACTTTTCAAAGACTTAAGGACAATGGTCTCACGCTCCACAAAGAAAAATGCGCTTTTCTTCAGATCAGCACCAATCAGCACCGGCGCCCACAACTGTCACTGGAGTGTGCAGTTTTTTTAGGAATGGTTACATACTGTGGGTGTTTTATCCAAAACTTGACAGCCCTCACTGCCCCTCTTTGAAAGTTGACCGAGGCCAATGCCACGTGGACTTGGGGTGCCACCAGGAGAAAGCCTTTCAGGCCACCAAACTCGCCCTGTCAGCTGACACTGTGTCGGTTCATTTTGACCCCAGTCGGGAATCAGAGTTGTCAGTCGACGCCACCCCTAATGGTGAATGGGCCCCGGTGGCGTACGCCAGTTGTGCCCTGACTGAGATGGAGCAGAACTATTCTCATATTAAAAAAGAGGCCATTGAGGTGCACTGTGGCTGCTGCCATTTTCATATCTACTTGTATGGCCAGCCATTCACAGTTCATACGGACCATAAGCAGGGCACAAGTCCTAAAAAAAGAAGTGGGGGGACTAACCTAGTTAATCAGTAGGCGAGTGGCATCGCAGCGCGTGGCATCGCAGCGTGTGACATCACGGCGCGTGACATCACGGCGCGTGACATCACAGGAACTGGCATCACAAGAAGTGATATCAGATCTTAAGCCCTCACATATATGTTTAGCAGGTGTATCATGAGTACATTTGAGCACATTTCGAGTATACTTGCAAACCCTCCTGATTTAGGCAGAAGATTCACACTTTTGTACGCTACATATAAAGCAATATTTGAGCACATTTCGAGTATACTTGCAAACCCTCCTGATTTAGGCAGAAGATTCACACTTTTGTACGCTACATATAAAGCAATGTTACCTTTTGTCAGCGTTAAGCTTTCTATAGCCATAGTGCTTTAAAAGAAATAGTGATATTTAAATTATTACAACGCCTCCTCAAGGGTAATAAGCGTATATAAATGCAATTTATTTTGTGCAAATACTGGGAAAGATCAACACATCTGATGTTCTTACAGTGCATGCATATCTCCTAAACAGAGCCTGAACAAAGTGAAAAGCTGCCTCTCCTAAGTATGTGTGAAGTGCTAACAAGGTGCAAGCCTTTGTTTCCCCTCTGCTGCATTTGCATCAGGTGTGAGGCTCCTGACTGCTGCCAGCCAGGAAACTCCAACAAAAGGAGGCTTGATGAACCCCGAGACTCGGCCTTTGTTATGGCCAAGTATCCCAGCAGGAGTCAGAAATAAGAGAGCCCCGTCCGCGCCTGCACGTTGTTGTGATCGAAAGCAGACAACAACGTGCAGGCGCTGCTGTTTGTGTCCCGGTGTTTGGAAATTACACCGGGACGAATTCAGCATCTTTTTTAGTGGGGCCCAACTTCTTGGCAGGGTGGACGGCATCCACCCTGTGAAAGAAGTGGGGGGACGCCGTCCACCCGCGTGGACCCCCGACTCGTGCCCTGACCATAAGCCACTGGTCCCTCTTTTCACTGGGTCCTCGTCTAAACCACCTCCTAGAATCGAGAAATGGAGTCTTCAACTTCAAGTGTAACATTTCTTTGTCATATACCGCCCCGGATCACAAAATCCTGCTGATTATCTGTCAAGGCATGTAAGTCCCGCCACTGTGGAAGAGGAATCAGATGCTGAGGAGGTCGAGGAATACGTTCGACTGGTGGTGGAACGGTCCAGGCCACTGCCCATCTCCCGTGTGGACATTATTAAAGCCACTGCTGCTGATGAATGTCTTCAATTGCTCATCTCCGCAGTAACCTCTGGAAACTGGCGCACCCTTACTTACAAAGTCTCCCATCGTACTGAGGAAGCGAGTATAACTCTGACGTCCCTCCACAATGTTCGTCTGGAGCTAGCTGTCTCTCCGGAAGGGTGTTTAATGAGGGGTCCCCGATTGGTAATCCCGAGAACCATGCAATAACAGGTGGTTGACCTTGCTCACACAGCTCACCAGGGGATCGTCAGAACGAAATCAAGACTGCGATGCAAGGTATGGTTCCCGAATTTGGATGCTTTGGTGGAGCGTACTGTCCGGCAATGCCCGTTGTGTCAAGCTACTGGACCGGTGGAGTCATCTGCTTCCATCATCACAGACACAATTCCACCTGTTCCGTGGCACAGAGCCAGTGCTGATTTCGGAAGTCTACCCGATGGCAGACACATGCTGGTCGTCATAGATGATTTTTCAAAATACCCTGAGGTTGAGGTCATTGAGTCAATGACAGCCAGCCACACCATCCCCTGTTTGGAAAAGGTCATGGCCACTCATGGTTTGTTGTGTGAGATCCGAACAGACAATGGTCTCCCGTTGTCCAGTCAGGAATTTACGGAGTACTTACAATCTTGTGGCATTCGTCGCAGACAAATTACGCCACGTTGGTCTCAAAACGGAGAGGCTGAAAGATTTATGCGGGCTCTAAACAAGACTCTCAGAATTGCCCTGGCGAAGGGACAGAATGTGTATTGTACCCTGTATGATTTTCTGAGGGAATACCGCTCACGCCCATGCCACAACCAAAGTGAGTCCCACCGCCCTCTGCATGAATCAAGATGTGAACGATACCATTCCCCATGTGAAAAACCCCTCAGCCTTACATAATCAAGTAGATGTAGTGCTGCGTCAGTGCCAGGCACAGAACGACCAAGTCTCTCGATACGACATGCCAAGAGGAGAGTCATTTGCGTTGGTGACATGGTGCTAGTTAAGAACCGGTATCCCTGGAGCAAGTTCTTGCTGGCTTTTGAAGTTGACCCATGGAAAGTTACCCCCATGAAAGGAACCATGATAACTGCTCAGAAGCAAGGTGAGACTGTCACAAGAAATGTGTCTTTCTTCAAGCTCTTCCAGCTACCGGTTGCCAGTGTCGCTGATCCAACATCATCACCAAATAGTGGTGCGTTAATGCCCGAGAAATATTACCCAGTGGCCAGATGTCCGATGAGCCAAGTCTCCTCGCCTGTGCTGACACCTTCTCCCGAGAACGATGGACATCCTGTGCCAGCAATCCCGTCCATGTCCAGTGATGGGGTGAGAGAGGACCGTTCAAGTCCACACTATGATCCTGAGGTTTGTCAACCCCGTGAATGATCTGGAGCTGGAGGTGAAATTCCCAGGTGGCATGAGACTGAGAGGTGCCACCTCAGGCCACATCCAATGAAGTCCTCCCGTCTGACGGACTTTGTGGTAAACTGATGTGATGTGCCAATACTAGAATAGAGCGAATGTCTGTCTCTCGGTCGAGTGGTGTTCGATGTATTGACCCCGTGGACGTGCACTGGCTGGTCTGCCCCGTGACGTCAAAAAGGAAAAAAGAATAAAGAAGGCTGGGACCGGAACAGGCAGTTCCTCCGCCAGTACCCAGCATTATAACGTGCGTGCCTGGTCATTGTCGCAGACACTGTTGACTTTGCCAATGCTTCTTATCTGAACCAGGGGAACCAGCAGTTAAATGGAGTGTGAGGTTACGTGCCTTCAGTAATTACCTGGGCGGTATTGACAGTCTGGGATTCAGATCAGAGAAAAGTTGTTTCTGATGGATACTACTAATTGCAGATTCTTTAATTGTTGAATATTTCTGGCAGCAGTCTGTATCCGGAAACTTCTGGAATATCTCTACCATGCTGGTAGGGAGCACTGGCTCCATCTCAACGCCAGAAGCAAGGTCATGGTGACAATACTGGAGCCATATAGCGCCCAGCTTGCATCCTGATGTCAGTTCTTTTTTTGTCCCCGGTGCCCTTCCACTTGGATCAGCGGCTTCTTTCCTTGTTTCTTGTCACTTCTTTGATTCTCATCAGGTTTCTTGACAGATTTTCTTCAAGTGCAATGCCTTAGCGATGTCACCCCCTAAAAAGTAAGTGTTTAAGCCATGCCATCACTGAGCCACATTAGGTGTGTTTTTAGAGTTTCTATATTTGAAACACATTTCTTCAACTAGTGTTGCGATATGAATGCAAAGGCCATAAAGGAGCACAAGGCCAAAGTCTTTATGGCCCATGCCCATGATGACCATCGGGCTTGATATTGTTTGTGCTCCGGGACTAGCTCTCTCTCCCATTCTTCGCCTTCCTCCAAGTCCTCAAAATTAAAATGGAGGACGTGCCAGAAGAGGAACCACGGATATTCATCTTGATCTCGCTTTAAGTCTAGAGCTACATTTCCACAATCTTCCCCTCCTCCGGCAGTCATCTTTTGGAGCCAAAGCTAGTTGAGATACTGCCTCATGAATCTCTGACACTGGTTCCAGTAAGCCTTCCATACCCATCACAATCATTGCCATTTCTAGTGCCGGGGTACCCTGATCCAGCCCTATTTCTCCATGCTGTGCTGGAGATGTTCCAGCGTGCCTCTGTCCCCACATGAGCACCATTAGGCTCCATGAGACGGTTTGTAGCTCTGCTCTGAATCCTGCCTGCAGGTTCTTGCTCAGCTCCAAGTGCCCCCTTTATTTATTTAGGAATTATTTTGGCACTAGCAAGAGCCATACTGGCACTGCCACTGTCCTTGCTGATTCCAATGCCTCTCAGGACCAAACAGAAAGAACTGCTAAAACTGTTTGATTCAGAGTGGAGGTGCAAATGGTAATGAAGGAAGAAAAGTCTAGGGAAGAAACTGCTGGTTCTCGCCAACATTATTGGCAAAGTGAAATGGCCCATCTGCTGCCATCCACTCCATCTGACACAGCTGATTGCCTAGTGCTATATAATGCCAGAAGACTGGACACCTCCCTAGACCTAGATATCTACCCTCAACCAGGAACAGCACCATCAGAGATGGCTTCTATCCATGCTGTCCTAAAAAAAGACGGTGCAGTGCTAGTTACCCCTTCCAACTGCAGAATCCAACATCCTGACTGAGGTTCTACAGTCTTCAGAGCTTAGTGGTGCAGACCTCATCCTGCACCATACAAAATCCAAGGGCTTGTCTGGCCCACCCTCCGGATAGAGTATCCTAAAAAATTAGGGGATATGGGGGAGAAGGTATTGTAGGCAAGCAGCATGGCTCTTTATACACCAAATCCTATGGTATGTGGTAGTCATGATAATAACACATTTACAGAACTTCTTTGCAGAGGTGGGACGTGATGGCCAGGATGCATGCAGACATATTATAAGGACTGGGCATGACACAACAGACTCTATGGCCAGGGCTATCCCATCAATCGCACCTGGCTCAGGCCTACAAGCTTCTCATGGGCTCTTCAGGCCATGTTCAGGCCATCTTGATTTACATGCGCTTTGGCAGCGTGTGATAAAGCAGACACAGTCCTAGTAAGATTTGAGGCCAGAAGGTCTTCACCTAGATCATTGTGTCTGTAGTAGCCTGTAAAAGATTATAGGCAGTTCTGTACATTTTTGGGGTTCTCAAATGGTTTAAATTTCATTAGCACCATCCCTCCCAACCATTTCAACAGCAGCCATAAAACCTAGTACTATAGTACAAAGACAGAGAAAAAGGGAAAGGCTGTCCGATCCAACAGACACCTTCCTCCTCTTCTTCTACCACACCACCTGAAAAGCTGCTTTAGTTCCCCCTTGATGGAGCATGTGTAATCAATTGGATAAAAGGTATCCTCCTTTCTACAGGCCTGGAAGGCTGTTACGTTGGATCAGATGGCCCTTCAGATTATAGAAAGTGGCTATACCCTACCCTTCCAACAAACCATGCCTCACATCCCTCCCCATTCAGTCCATTCAGTTGGTGAACTATCTGCAGATTCTGCAGCGGAAAGTTGCAGCCCTGCTGAAAAAAGGAGGAATGGAGTTGGTGACAGAGCAAGAAATTGGTCATGCATGCTATTCTTTGTACTTTCTGGTGCCTAAAAAGATTGCGGTCTTCGTCCAATAATAGACCTCAGGCTTTTGAAAATTTACATTTGTGAGGAATAGTTCAAGATGCTCTCCCTGGATCAGGTCTTTCTGCCACTGGAAGTGGGTGATTGGTTGGTTTACTTTGACTGGCAGAGCACATATGCCCACTTGCAGTTGCTCAGGAGGTATATGCATTTCATGTTAGGGTCCATCTACTACCAGTTTTCAGTCCTCCCATTTAGACTAATTCCGGCACCTCAAGCGTTCATGAAGGAAATGGCGGTGGTCGTGGTACATTTAAGTAGGCCGGAGATCTGTGTCCTGTACCTGCCATAAATGGTGTTGCACCACCTTGCATTCAAAAGCATCCCCATCCCTACTGTTCAACTTGGGCTTTTCCATCAACATGCTCAAGTCCCAGGTAGAGGCCTCTCAGCTCCTCCTGTTCATAGGGGCAGTACTGGATACGTCATTGCTTGGAGCTTTCCCTCCTGTGCAGAGTATCCAAGACATTCAGGATGTTATTCTGATGTTTCAAGAGAGACATTGGATTCCAGTCCTGATGGGTCCTCCGCTTACAAGGCATGCTGGCTTCTTCCATCCTCCTGGTCATGCATGCATGCTGGCACATGAGCGCTCTCTAGTGGTGCCTCCACAGGTATCACTTCCAACAGGAGGGAGATCTAACAGAGGCCATTCTGAAATAAGCATTCTGTCTGGTGTTCAGCAAGCAGAACCTAATTTATGGGATGTTCTCCTGCCTCCACCAGTCAAGGCCACGTTAGTGATGGATGTCTCATCACTCATGTGGGGTGCTTATCCGGAGGAACTGGATATCAGGGGTTTTTGGCCTCTGGAGGAGGAGGTACTTCACAGCTCGTGCTGAGGGCAACTTGGCTGGTTCTCAAGTCCTTCCTTACTTACTTTCACAGTCATTCCATTCAGAGCACTATGGATAATACAACTGTGATGTGATACATCAGCAAGCAGGGTGGACTGTGGTCTCACCTTCTCTGTTAAGAGGCATTCCGGCTTTGAGCGTGGGCACGCAAGCATGGAATTTGGCTAGTCGCCAACCATCTACCTGGCTGGCAGAATACTGGAGTTGACAGACTGCTTCATCTTGCACATCAGGAGTAGCTTCTGCAAAACATCTTTGCCCTGTGTGGCACCCCTCAGGTGTACCTGTTTATCACTTTCACTGTTCTGCCCAACGGTATCCACTGCGGGAAGCCTAAGGGGACATGTCTCAATTGAAGAGGAATTACCTCCCATACTCTTATTTACTTGAGATCTCAGGAAAAGACCCAAATATAAGTCATCTTTATCCCACTGGGCTTGCCAAGAAGGGTGTGATACTCCGACCTTCTGTGCCTGTGCTTACATTCCCTACTCCATCTCTCAGTCTTCCTTTCTGAGGGCAGACCTTCTTTTCTAGTCGATTGGGCAAGTTCTGCACCCCAACCTTCGGAGTCTTCACTTTCATGCCTGGAGACTGAGCGGGACGCCTGAGCTATTTCCAACTGGCACGAGAAATAGTCGACGGGATTCCCTGTGCTTGTCACATCAACTAAATCCATCTGTTCTGGAAGGTGGAATATATTTGCCGCTTGGTGTGCTGAGAATTCTGCAGCTAGATGTATCCATCTGAAAGAAAAGTCATTTCCATTTAGTAATAATCATTCTATTAGATCTACTTACAGATTACTCCGCCAAATCAATCGCCTCATCATTCTACAGGATGTCCATTGGTCTCTGTAATAGGTTTACAACTCACATTGCTGCACTACAACGTTAATGTAATTCCCTCTTTTCAGCTTATAAGGGCACATAAAAACAAATGGGGAACTGACGTGAGGGTACAGGTTGTGGACTGTATCTCTCCAGTGACATCACCACAACCTCTATTCCAGCATCAAGATAAAACCAGCTTGCCCTTATGGCATGGAAGAAGTTTTCAGATCCAGTCTGGCACCTGGGACATTCCACAGGTGAGGAATCTGCAGGTATATTGAGTATCCAGCAGAAAGATCGGATCAGTACCGAAGGTAAGTAACTTTTTCTACTGGTGCATCATCTGGGATTTTAAGCTCCTGCTGTTTTTGAACCTTTACCACCCTTACCTCCTTTTGAGGGTGGGGGTGGCGATATGTAGATGAATTCCAAGATGCTATTAAATGCTTGGAAATACAAGTTTATACTGCAGACCCTTGGAAGTGCACCTAGGCCCCGTGGCAACCTGCTAACTGAACTTATATGCTGCTGGGTGTCTGGCATGGGGGACTCGAGCTGTCACTCCCTCTCTTTGAGTGGTATATGTGGGTCCACCCACAAGTGTTTGTAGTTAGAATGCGAGTTTGGTTGGGGAGGTAGTTGCCTACTTGTCCTTGAGATTGGGAGTTGGGTTGAATGTTGTTTGGTAGGGAGATGGGGTTTTAGGAGTTGCATCCTACTGCATCTGCAGCATAGTCCCATCCCTGGGAGGGGGCGCTGCACAACAGGGTCAGGGCCAGATTGTATATGCCAACTGTAGCACAAATGTATGTCCAATGGAGACCCCCATGAACTACAATTTCATATCTTGAAACATTTGGGGGACGAACAGCATGGCCAAGATATATACAGCGTTCTCATACCTAAAAAGAAGAGGCGGTTCATATGGCGCTGTTGCAAGAAACACACCTAATACCTAAGAAGGGATTGCTGCTGCAGAGCCAATAGCAGGGGCAGGCCTTCTACACCACGTACTCTGCCTATGTGAAGGGGGCTTATATGGGTGCACCCTTCCAGAAAACCAGGGATCTGGTTGACCCAGCAGGCAGGTTTGTGGTGGTGACACGGCATCTGGCTAGCTGAGACCTAGCAGTCATTAATGTTTATGCCCCGAGCGTAGATCAGGGAGCGTTTCTGGAGGACTTGTCCAAGGTACTCTGGCCCCCTACTTAGTGCACTCGGTCATCATGGGGGGAGACTATAGTTGTGTGGCTGACCCGGCGCTGGATAGGTCCCAACCCCCGTTGAGGGACTCCCCGGTTAGTAGAACAGCTTTGATTATTTTCTGGGTGGCAGACCTGATTGGGCCTGGTAGATTTTTGGCACCACATCCATCCGGTGACCATGGATTCCTTCTCAGGCCTCCTTGTGCTCCATGTGCGCTGATATGCACGGCTTGGTGCATGAGGTGGATTGTACAGCCAGGACTATATCTGACTATAACCCGGTACTCCTTTATCTGGGCTGGGAGCGGCCCTGTATCCCTACATGGAGACTGAAGCCGGAGTCCTTAGAAGA
Source organism: Calotriton arnoldi (assembly GCA_963921515.1). NCBI lineage: Eukaryota > Metazoa > Chordata > Amphibia > Caudata > Salamandridae > Calotriton > Calotriton arnoldi. The sequence goes on along the minus strand of CAWUFW010001956.1, from coordinate 1,817,129 downwards.
CCCAGACTTCCAGGACACAATTAGAGATAGCATTAAACAGTACTTTGAGATAATACTGATACAGCATCTACCCCACAATTAGAATGGGAAGCCTTTACAGCAGTGGTTGGAGAAAAGTGCATTGCGGAAACGGTGGGCATCTGGCGCACTTTACTAGATGAGGTAGTGGCCACAGAGGTATGATTCAGGGTGGTTGAAAAACGAAGACCAGGGCATCTGGAACAGGTCCTGGTAGACTCTAGAGAGCGAATAGCGGGCCTGATAGAGAAGCTTAAGTGTTTCGATTGCAGGGAATACATGATACGGCCCCACGCGGAGCGCAATATAGCTGGCTCGCTAATCCAGCTAAATGGGGGTCAGTAATAGTGGAACTGGAAACAGATCAGAGGGACAGGCTCTATAGGCAGACTGCTACTAACCAGCACTTTAAGGTGTACTACACTCGTCTCTATGCAAGCGCTTCCATGTACACAGAGGGAGCCTTAACTGACTTCCTCAACCCGTTGATCTTACTGGCTCTCACACAAGAGGAGGCTGAGGAATTGAGAGGGGATATCATGCTTCAGGAAATAAGAGCAGTGCTAAAGTTTATGGCTAGGAGGAAAACACCTGGGATGGACGGGTTTCCTGTTGAATTTTATATCACGTATTCTGATGTGCTAGAGCCCAAATTAGTGGACCTGTACAGGGCAGCTAAGAGTTCGGGGCATCTGCCGCCTTCCACCCGTGAAGCACTTGTGGCGCCATTGCTGAAACTGGGGAGGCCTCCGCACAACTGTAAAACATATCGACCATTGTTGATGCTCAACATCGATTATAAAATCCTTAGCCGGATTGTAGCGACTAGGCTGCTGCCCTATATGACGATATTGATAAACCCAAATCAAGTGGTGTAAGGAAGTGGGTTTCTGTTGTAGTAACCCCCCACTTTTTGCCAGACCACTGATGCACTTTGATTTGATGTGCCCTGGGTCCCTCCCAATCAGGTTCCCAGGGCCTGTGTTCTTTCCCCAAAACTGTACCCAATTGGCATCTCTGGCCACAGGTCAGCCCCTGGTAAATGGTACCACAGGTACCCAGGGCACTGTGACCAGGGAAGACCTCTAAGGGCTGCAGCACTTATTGTGCCACCCTTAGAGGCCCTGTACCTTTACACACACACACTGCCTTTGCAGGCTGCGTGTTTTGGTGCAGAACAAAGTGAAGAGTCGACATGGCACACACCTCTGTGGGCCATGCCTACAACCCACTGCCCTTGCATAGATCAGTCACCCCTCTAGCTGGGTGCACTATACCAGTGGTGAGGGTACAGGTGCATGAGCCCTGTACCCCTACAGTGTCTAAGTCCATTCTTAGACATTGTAAGTGCAGTGCTGCCATTAAGAGTATATGGTGCTGGGAGTTGGTCATTACGAACTCCACAGCACCATAATGGCTGCACTGAAAACTGAGAAGTTTGGTATCAAACTTCTCAGCACATTAAACCCACACTGATGCCAGTGTGGGATTTAATGAAAAATGCACACAGAGGGCATCTTTGAGATGCCCCCTGAAAAACGACCAGCCTCTGGTGGGTTCCCTGACTGGTACACACCAGCGTGCCACCACGAGACATGTTTCTGGACCCCTAGGGTGGGAGCCTACCCTCCCTGAACCCAGAAACAAAGCCTTTCCTGGGCGGAGGTGTACACACCTCCCCAGGCCAGGAAGAGCCATCTGTGGCAAGGGAGCTTCAAAGGCCTGGCAGCCTTTGTAATGCGACCCCCCAGCCTCTCCTGCTATCAGGAGCAGGCCCCCTTCCTGTCTCCCCTCCCTTTCGGCTGGAAGACAGGTGGGAAAAACTAGCCAGCCCAGGAGGTGTGCCCACCTCTGCCAACTCCACCCCTCAGGTGGGGGAGGCGAGGTGAAGCCCATTCTCCAGTGCTCGCCATCTTGCAGATGGCAGGCACTCCCCAATCAGGACTAGGGATTGTGCTCACCCCCCCCACGTGGGGTGAGCACACCAAGGGTGTAGTCACCCTAAGGTCAGTAGCCCATTGGCTACTGACCTCAAGACCCCTAAAACGCCCCCTAAATACAGTATTTAGGGGGCAGCCCTGAACCAGGAAGGCAGATTTCCGCAACCTAAGAAGAAAAAGGACGAAAGAAGACGCCCAGCAGAGGAGACTGCAGAGAACAACTGACTTGGCCCCAGCCCTACCGGCCCGCCTGCAGTTTCCAGAGATCCTGCGCCAAAAATCGTCTTGTCCTGCAGCTAGCGACCTCCAGAACCCCTGGGAGGACTGACTGCCTTCAACAAAGACCGGATCTCCTGTGAACAGCAGCCCTGTTCGAAAGAAACTCCAAAAACAGACTCTGAGCCTGCTGAGGACAAAGAAACCCGACGCCTGGAACTACCACTGCACCCGTCGCCTACGGCCCGAGTTCGAGTGGCCCACTGGTCCCAGCGAGGTCCCCCAGCGCTCCAGAGTCCGAGTCCACCGTGGGTTGACCCCTCCAGCACTCCCCGACGTCGCCTGCAGCCTCTGCACGGAGACACCCCCAACGGCGAGTGGCCCGGTAAGGTGAAATCCGACCTCAAAAGACACCCCTGCATCCAGCCGCCCTGCGCCCTGGAGAAAAGAACCGGAGGTGCACCTACGTCCCCGAGCCCTCCAACTTACCTGCCCAGCTGTTGGTTCCTCCCGGAAGTCTTCCTGGACGAGCCTGCAGCTGAAAACCAAAACCGAAAATCCCCATTGAAAACAACAGGACACCCGGCGCCAAAACAGCACTCTGCACCCGGCCGCCCCAGTGCCGCTGAGGGTGCACTTTTTGTGCCTACTTGGTTCCCCATTTGCCCTGACCTAAACCCAAGGAGCTTTGCTCCCACAACCCCGTGGCCTGCTTGCCAGCAGCCACCAACAGGAGACCTCCTATCCTCCATAGGATAACATTGGGCCTCGACACTCTGCACCCGGCCGCCCTAGTGCCGCTGAGGGTGCAACAACAGTGCATCACTGACCCTGGGAGACCCCTGAGTCTGACCCCAGAACCCCAACTCCAAAGACCGAATACTTACCTCGAAACCGATAACCTGTTTTTCCTCATAGGATAACATTGACACTTTTTTCTCCCAAAAAGTTTCTCAGTGTCGACTTTGAAAACTAAGAATATTCCTTAAAAATCGCACAAATAACCTAAACAAATTTTCTCAACTATTTGCAGGAAAGGTCCCAGTGCTGAATCTAGGTATCCAGCACTGAGTAGGAAAAGTAACGTAAAAGTAACTTACCTGTGAATTGAATTTCCTTCCATAGGATAACATTGGTGGTTCTATGTGAAAAAGTTTCAAGTGTCAACTTTTGAAATACAAGAATATTCTTTAAAAATCGTACATCTAACTAAAACGCAATTTCTCAACTGTTTTCAGGAAATGTCCCAGTGCTGAATCTAGGATCCAGCACTGTGTTAGAAAAAGTAATCCGAAAAGTAACTTAATTGCAATTTACAGGAAAAGCCTATGTATTTCAATGTACTGGTTCAAAAAGTTTCTAAGTGTGGACTTTTGAAATCTGAAAATATTCTCTAAAAATCGTACAATCTACAAAAACGTAATTACTTACCTGTTTTAAGTAAATGTCCCAGTGCTGAATCTAGGAGTCCAGCACTGGATTACAAAAGTAACGCAAAAGTAATTTTACCTGCATTTACCTTAAAAAGCCATTCATTTCAATGTACTGCATTTACTAAGTATTGCAACCTACTGCATCCCCTGTAAATCGAATCAAGTACAATCTTCATTGCTTTTTAAAACTGTGTACAACAAGTAACCTATTACTGAAAAGAATTGAATGCTTACCTGTATCAGGCTTGCTTGGTTCTAAAATAAAATAACAGTATATTTTTTATATAAAAACAATTGGCCTAGAGTTCAGTTCTTGAGTGTGTGAATTCATTTGCTGACTGAGTGTGTAAATCAAATGCTTAACACTGTCCTCTGATACTGCCTTACTGCTCGACCAAGCTACCACTATTAGAGAGTAAGGTTCTATCTAACTATAACCTCTGCCTACCTTTGGGGACTCTTGGACCCTATACACACTGTACCTCACTTTGGTGCAGTATATATAGAGCCAGTTTCTTACAAGTGGGTTTATCCCAGGCCGCAACACCACGTTTAATATAAGGAGGCTGTTAAATTTGCTGGCGGCGGATACATATGAATGCAGGGAACCAGTGGTATTTGCAGTTGATATAGAGAAAGTTTTCGGCAGCTTAGAGTGGAACTTCCTCTATAGAGTGATGAAGAGATTGCAGATGAGCAGGCGTTTTATAGGCTGTACCAGACTGTTGTATACAGACCCTACAGCCTGAGTGAAAACTGGCTGCATGATTTCTGAGGGGTATGTAATGGGTCGTGGGACCAGGCAGGGCTGCCCATTATCACCACTGCTCTTCGCGCTGGGGATGGAACCGCTGGCTAGCAGCACCAGATCATTGGCCCATTATCGGGGAATAGAGGTCAGGGGTCAACCGCATCACATTGCCCTAAATGTGGACGATTTGTTACTATTCCTCCAAGACACTGACCTGGAGGGAACAGTGCGGCTGCTAGATAAATTTGGCTAAATATCCAGGTTGGGGGTGAATTGGCAAAAGTCGGGTTGTTCCTGGTGATTGCGAACTGTAGGCCTCTGGAGGCACGGAGGCCGCTGCAGTAGGAACCCCGGTGTCTGCAGTATCTAGGGGTGAAAGTATTCCATGATCTGACTGACCTATTGGAGGAGAATGTGGCAGCGGCTGCTCGGTCCCTTCGAGTGAGCACTGATTTCTGGAAGACGCTCCCCTTATCTGTAGCGGGGCACATAGCTCTTGTTAAGATGGTGGCGCTCTCCAAGCTGCTATACCTTTTTTGCGGTCCTACCTCTGTGGATTCCCCGGGCGGTGTTCAGGGAGCTGGACTCGCTCATTATTACCTTCATCTGGGGCATGAGCCACAGGAGAGTGGCTTTGACAACCTTACAGCGCCCTGTGGGAAAGGGAGGCCTAGCAGTCCGGGAGTTTGAAATGTATTATATAGCGGCACATCTTCAGTGGCTCACCCAATGGATGGCTAGTAGGATGACCCAGGGGAGGGAGGTTAGACCGTTTATACCTGAGCTCCAGCAGTTACTCCAGGTGCTACTGGAGGCCAGACGTCCCTTTGTGGAGGGCACAAGCGAACTTCAAGTGCTGCAGCACTGCTGGGTCAGGTGCTTGTAGAAGACATGGAAGCGGGGTCCGTACTCACCTGACCTGGCACCACTTGATACCCTGAGGGAATGATGGGAGGAGGATTTAGGGATTCTGGTTCTGGTGAAAGTCATAGAACAGTCCCCCAGGGTGTCTAGAAATGCCCTGTTTAAATTGATAAACTTCTATGCATTGCACAATTGGAGCAGCATGCCCACGGTGCGGAATTATTTCATATGATATGGACCTGCCCTTCCCTGGCTAGATACTGGGAAGAGATCACAACAGTGGCTGACATCACAATAAGGGAGGTCCCTTGTTCCCTGGGGCACTATTTGCTAAGCTTGTTTCCACACACCACCAAAACCAAGGTTACAAGTAGGTTTCAAGATTTGGCCTTAATTTTGGCAAAGAGAGAAGTCACTTGAAACTGGAAGGTTGTCTGGGGATCTTGAGTAACAGCCTGGCGGCGGGAACTAGAGAGATGGGCAGGGTATGAGAGTGGGGTGTTGCTTCAAGAGGTGAGACATGGTTGTGGCTCCCTGGAGGTGGCCAGGGCTTGGGAGACTTTGGTGGAAAGTATGAGAGGCCCTTGAGTGGCACAGACTATCGGTATAGATATGTGAACTCAGTGCTTTGGCCCTGTGATGCGGGATTCGGATGGATACTAATGTCAGTTCGATGGGGAGGAACTGTACTGAATAATGGACTTAGCTTGCATACATTGGGGTGCAACTCAGGATGGTGGGCGGTGAATTGGGAAGGTTGCGGGTGGATGGTTGATGGGTAAGATTTCAATGACATACCATGCAATGTTTGAAAATGGTCTGTTGTTTGCCGATGCAAAGAAACCTAATAAAATCTGTTTAAAAAAAAAAAAGAACATGATCAGCATTGTTGTCAGAGGTGAACGAACTAAACTGTGTAACAGCCTAAAGCATTACCTTATTTATCTACCCAGAAGTTTTGCCATATGCCTTTCAGTTTGGCTTCTGCAGCCTCTGTTTTTCAAAGACTGGTATCAAAGTTGTTTGAATATATCGATGGGGTGGTGAGACTTCAAGAGGACCTGCTAATTTATAATAAAGATAAAAACTTGCAAGATGCGGTTTTAGGTAACCATTTACATATTCTTAGTCAACTTGGGTCAACCCTTAGTCAAGGTAATGCATGTTTTGTAGGGAGGAGTGTTGCAAATGTGCCTTTTATGTGGGGTCACCCAGTTATTTTCCTTTTTGCTGAACCCTATGTTTGCCGGATTTTGAACTCTGTGCACTTTACCCCTTATTGTCTTGTGGCTGGTTCACACTCCTCTCCTGATGATGTCAGTGCATGTTTGCGCACAAGCTCCATTATGCTTACTTTGGACAATTGTTCTGTGAATTCATCGCAGGGAAAGAGAAGGAATGCATGGAGAACCCATTGGATGAAGGACTATGTCAAATGATTGTAGCCTACGTGCCCTGTTTAAAAAAATTGTGTGTTTTGTTGTTAAAATTGTTAATCAGTTACTAGGTTTTCTCAAACATGTTCTTTATTTTAAATTGTAAAACTTGCCATATTTCAATATCAATGCGAATGCCTTCTGTTTCCTTTTATTATTATTTTTTTAAGCAAAGTTCTTTATCAGTTGTGTAAGAAATAAGATATGTTGTATCTTGCATTTGTGCAGTGCTAGGCCATGCTGAAATGTTGGTCTTGCAGTGCAACCGTTGATTTGGAAGCCTGGTCCACTCTGCCATTTTCTGGTGAGAGCTGTCGGGAACTGGACAGGAAATAGAGGCCTCATATTTGCCTCCTTCTGTGACCTATTGCTGCACCTGGATATGAAACTTCCTCTTTCTACAAGCCGTTTATCATCTTGCAGTACATAAATTTGGAATGAAAAAATAAATGAATATTGGCAAAGCTAATTGGTCTCGCATATGTGCGAGTTATTGGCTTTGTCAGTGTTTTTTTTTTTTTTTAGACATGTCGTACAGCAGCACTAAGACATGGTCAGCATCAAGGCGACTTATTTTTTTTAAACTTTTGTCCATAAAGCGCAGCAGCTGCTCTGCTGTACAACTTGACTAAATAAAACACTGACAAAGCCGATAGCTCTTGCGTCTGGGGCACACAACAACAGGGCAAGGGTAGGGGGCAATCAGCAACGGGGGAGGGTGGAACAAGCAAGTAACAACAGGGAGAGGGACAGGAGGGTGGGAGGCTCAAGCAACAGCACAGAGAGGGGTGGGAAGGGGCAAGCAGTAACAGAGCATGACTGGAGGGTGGGAAGGGGCAAGCAATAACACGGAGGGGGAGGGAGTAAAGGAAAGGAAGGAGATGGCCTGCAAGTACATGCACTCTTATTGACTGGTACAACCAGAAGAAAAAGTATACTGGGCCAGAAAGCGCAAGCAGTGGAAAGAATCTCACTGGGCTAGGAAGCAGTACTTGGGCCACGCTCCAAGGGATGGACAAAAACAAGAACAAGAAGTGAAGCTGGCATGCGATGACTAAAGAGAAGCATAGAAATTGGACTGACGATGAAGCCAACTAATAGTAAGCAATGGGTGGGCTTTAAGCCCCCATGTAAGCTAACAAAACGTTTTGCAAGCAATACCGCATGCGCGGTCTCAGGCGAAAGGCACTTATCGTCCCATCAGCTAAGTACGGGATGGAAGGAAGCCACTGAATAAAGTATTTACCATTTTCTCAAAAACAAAAAAAGCCAGTGATTGAAAACAATTTTACAATGAATTGCCAGGCTTGAAAGAGGCAGAGACGTTCCATGCATGCTGAGTAGAAAAGGAAGCAAGGTTATACTTCCTCCTTACTGGTGCACAAGAAAAAGTGAAAAAGACAGTCATATGTTTGATGTTTTCAGCAACAATCCTGGAAACAGGTTCAGTATCAACCCGCTGACTTGTGCTATCCCGTGTAGTCTCCCCGAACACCAGAAACAACGCATCTGGAAAAAAAGAGGTAGTCTTCTTTAAAGTGAGTACAACACATCACAAGGTAGTATCCGTAAGAAGGGTGGATCGATAAGGAATCTGCAAACAAAGTTGTGAGCGGTCAGATGTTTACTTTATCCCCCATTTGGTAGGTGGCCTGGGTTTGAGGAGAAACTCAAGTTCATCTTACTCGACCAGAGTCCATCGTTTTAGTTCTAAAACTGCAAGTGTCTGGTCTAAGTCTTGAGCCTGCTAATGTGTGTGAAACATACCACATCCATGGCATCACCAGGGTTCACAGGCCCAAAAACATTGACTTTCTTCATTCACACTGCTCCACATGGAGATATTTGAACCAGTTAATAATCTGCAGGACAAATGTAAATTTAGAAACTTCCTCTATTTAAACCTTTGAGATGTATTTTAATCTCTGCGCCTGCTGGTTTATTCACCACAGCTCCCGTGTATTGATTATCTGTCACGATATTCCGCTTCTAATGGCTAACCCCCAGGTGTTTAACGTCACGCAAAGTTTGTGTTGCAGTCTACTTTTGTTTCTTATGCAGCATTGATGCCAGTACAGTTTATAATTTAATCCGACTGTTAAATCTTGATCATATCTTCTTCCATTCGTCATTGTATTTTTGCTTAATTTCTGGCACAGGTTCTGCTCACGTATTTGTGATTAGTTCATTGATCTTAATTCTATGAAACATAATTGATCTCCGGAATTCTCTTTTTTTCGCAGGATGGTGAGGATGTGGACATGAAAATGTAATTCCCCATCTTTGAGTTCATTCAGTTGAAAGCAGAATATTACAACGATGATGTGGGCGTCAATGACGGAACTGGTTCTTAAAACCAGATCTATTTTGGAAAGAATCTTTAGAGAGGAACAGCATTACGAGTGTAACCGTTTTGTTAAAGAACTTTATTTTTTCATTAATGGAATGCTGCACAACGATTGTACCATTTCAACAATCTGGTTTCTATCGCTGCCTTCAGTGTGATACTTGTAGAGTTTAGTGTTTTTTTGTTTGGGTTTTCCTTAAGGTACGTCTTTGCCAGGAAATGAATCACAGAAGTGAAAGTTGTATTTGTTGCACGTTTTTCTCGCGATAACAGCATGTATTTTTGAATGCGTCGTTTGCATTGTTAAACAAGAAATTTAAATATTAAAGGTTTATTTCCTATGAAGTTCCTAACTTGTTGCGTTGTGGTGTCTTTCTTTCGAATTATTTCAGCAATTATCTTTGCTTTGATTTATTGTAGTAGCCTTTAGAATATAAGCGTTGTGGTTGCTACCAAATTCACACACTATGATTCAGTTTTCAAAAGTTTTGTTTCTTGGGTTGTCTGGGTTGATATTTTTATTTTCATATTGGATGAACACCGGAGTGAACTCCTGGAAGTGTTTTGTCCATGTTTTGTTTTCAGTGCTGATGCAAGCATGGAAATGAGGACGATGTGCACCATCGTTGGTTCGGGAAATAGTTTTTATTCTCGAAGAACAATTATAACGGCACAGCAAAACCAAGTTAAAATATCTCAGTGCTCAGATAAATGTAAGACGCTATTGCATCCATCCATGCGAACGCAAACTTCAACTCCAACTGCCACCTCCTACGCCACAATTCCATATGACATACACAGCATTCTACATGACACATCATTCTACACTTTTACCACTTTCTCACAAGATCCTTTAGTTACACACACAACCTAGGATATATATAACAGTAAGCATTTAAAATATGATGCTTGCTAAATGGTTTGTCAGATGGTTTCTTAACTAATTACACATCTACAGACTCCCTTTATTATAGGCATTGGTGGTCCCCTGGTTGGCTTCCCCTTCATTCCTTCCTGTCATCTCCAATTGACCAGGTAGGCAGATCCTGAGCTCTAAAAAAACACATTCAGGTTTTGTTTTAATAGGAATTTGAAGTGGCAATGAACATCCTACCTGCCAGCTTTCCTCGTCATGAAGGCAGACATCTCCCACCTCAAGACTACAGCATACTTCCTGCACTCGCTGGGGTTCACTATCAATGTGCCGAAGTCACACCTGAACCCTTCTCAAACGCTCCCTTTCATCGGAACTGTTTTGAACACAGTGGCGAGTCCAGGATATTCAGGCTATGATACCGATGTTTCAGAATCTATCCTGGATCTCGGTGAGACTGACTCAGACTGCTGGGCCTCATGGCCTCCTGCATCCTGCTTGTGACACATGCCCGCTGGCATCTGCGGGCTCTGCAGTGGGACCTGAAGTTCTAGTGGGCGCAGCATCAGGGGAATCTCTCCGACATGGTCCAACTCTCGGTGGACACTGCAAAATATCTACAGTGGTGGTTAGCAAGCCGCAATTGGGTCAGCGGCAGACCCCTCTCCCTTTCCCAACCAGATTTCACAGTAGTGACAGATGCGTCACTCCTGGGCTAGGGCAGCCATCTGGGAGATGTAGAGATCAGAGGCCACTGGTCTCCGGCGGAATTCTGACTCCGCGTCAACCTGTTGGAGCTCCGAGAGATCCAACTGGCATTGAAAGTCTTTCTACCCTTGTAGGAAAGTGCCTATTTTGACTTGGTTAGCCCCCACTTTTTGCCTGGTGCATGATGTGATTTTGAATAAAATTACACTGGGTCCCTGCTGAGCAGGTTCCCAGTGCCAGATATCTTTCCTAAAACTGTACCAAGATTGGCACAACTTCACCAACCCCTATAAGTCCCTAGTAAATAGTACCCCTGGTACCTAGGGCATTGGTGCTGAATAGGGTCCACTAGAGCTGCAGCACAAATTGTTCCACCCTTTGGACCCCTCACCAAGACCATGCAAACTGCCATTGAAGGCTGCGTGTCTTGGTGCAGAGAAAACTGAAGAGTCGACATGGCACACAGCCCTGTATGCTATGCCCACAGACACTGCATGAGGTATAGGTAAGTCACCCCTACTGCAGGCCTTACAGCCCTAAGGCAGGGTGCACTATATCCCATGTGTGGACATAACTGCATGAGCAGATATGACCCTACAATATCTAAGTCCATTCTTGGATATTGTAAGTGCCCAGGGAAGCCATAACGAGAACATGGGCTGGAAACTTGCCATCTCGAGTTTCCAATCTCCATGATGGCTTCACTATACCCTAAGATGTTGGTACCAAACATCTTAATAAATCCTGACTGATGTAATTGTTGAATATTGTAATAAATATTCACAGGGGAAACCTTAGAGGGTCCCCTGACAACCTACCAAATGCTGGTGTGGTCTCTGACTAGTCTTATCCAGCCTGCCCCCACCAGACCTGTTTCTGACCTCAGGGGGCGAGAGCCAGTGTTCCCAAGGCCAGGAACAAAGCCTGCTCTGTTCAGGGGTGCTTCACACCTCCACCAAGTCAGAATGGCATTCCAGGGCGGGAAGCGTCGAAGGCAATGCAACCCATGCATCTCCAGATTGTGGAGGATGCCAACCCCCCTGCCCTGCTCCACATATGGCAGGAGGACAGGTGGGAAAATAAGTTAGAATAGGAGGTGTGCCCATATTCAGCCAGCACCACCCCTAAGGTACAGAAGTTGCTTTGGACACTACTTTTCCAAATCCTCCATCTTGAGATGGCAGGAATTAACCTATCAGGGCTAGGGTAGGGTCCCTTCCCATAGGAAGTGGTCACTTAGAGGGCGTATACATTGCCTACTACCTGTCACTCCCTTTAATGTGCCTAGATTTAGTATTTAGGTGGCATACCTGGACCCCTGAACTTGGATTCGATGGATACAAAGAAGACGTGGACAAAGAAGAGCTGCTGACCCGAGGACCGAAGACCTGCTGCAGAATTTTGGCGTGAAACCCTGCCTACTGCTCCCAGGACTCAACTATAGTAGTGGGCTGTCTCCTCCTGCAACTGTGAGCCCTCCAAGAACCCTGAAGCCCCTCCAGCCCTTCGCCATTCACCAGAGAACTCCCTTGTGGTAGAGGAACTACTCCTCTGCAGTCCGCAGGCACCAAAGCCGCAGAGTCCGGTTTACCGACTTGCTGCTCCCCGGCGACTCTGAAGCAGCTTCCAAGCAAGAAGAGGTAAATCTGCTCCAGAGGGTCAGATCTGTCTCCCCACCGAGTGTGAACACACCAGGACCTACCAGAGCCGTTCCACACCAATACTGGGGGTTCCAGACCCCCTGCAACCACCTAGACGAAGAGTCCAATCGGGATTCCAACTGCCCAGGAAGCAAGCACCTGTCGAGGGACGCCGAGACCCCTGAGACCCACTTCGTGAGTGGCTCAGCTGTCCCGGAATCGTCCCTGCAACCTGCCTGCCCCTGACCGCGAAGAGATCTTGACACACTCGACCCAGCTGATATATCTGCTCTGCTCCCAGCCCGCCCGGCCTGGGTACCAACAAATCAACTGTGCTCCCGTGGTCCTGAGGCCCTTGCGACTTGCTCCCTCAAGTGGTACCCCTTGGACTTACCTTTAAGTCCCCTTGTGCAGTGTGTTTTCTGGTGGCCCCCTTCTCCATAGCGCCTGCTACCAACGACCTCAGCACCCTGCTCCCGGCGGAATCCGGGACACTCCCGACAATCCGCTGGTGGAATATTGGGCCTGGCCTTGCTACTTATCTAAATCCAGAAGGTGAACCTCGACTGTATGATTTTATATGCATTTTCCTATTTTCTCCCTGTTAGACTTGGCTTTTTCAGCGGGTTTACCCCCAGACTTTTTGCTTTTTGGCCTCCTGTTTTTGACCCTGTGTGTGTTGGTTTTAGGACTCTGGGCACTTTACCACTGCTAATCAGTGCTAAAGTGCATATGCTCTCTGTGTAAAATGTGTTATGGATTGGTGTTTCCATGATTGGCCTATTTGATTTATGTGTCAGTCCCTAGTAAAGTGCACTGCGAGTGCCAGGGCCTATAAATCAAATGCTGTTGGTGGGCTGCAGCACTGGATTGTGCCACCCACGCAAACAGCCCGTAAAGTGTAACTCTGGCCTGCCATTGCAGAGCCTGTGCGCAGCCTGGGGTTGCCATGTCGACTTGGCAAGTGCACACACTTGCCAGTCCCTAAACCTTCCCTTTTCTACATGTTAGTCACCCCTAAGGTAGGCCCAAGGTACCCCTGTGGGCAGGGTGCATTGTATGTGAAAGGTAGGACATGCCCTGGTGTGTGTGGCATGTCCTGATAGTGAATTACAGCCTATTTCGTTTTTCACTATTGCAAGGCTACCTGTCCCCCATAGGCCAGAATGGGCAGTTTTGATTATTACATCTTATAATCCTAACTGACTCCGGGAACATGGTAGAAATTTGAGTTTAGTATGCCTGAACTCAGAATGATAAAATACATCTTTTAGTGAAGTTGGTTTTAACATTCTGTGTTTGAAAATACCACTTTTAGAAAGTAGGTATTTTCTTGTCTAACTATCCAGGCCTGCCTCTGCTAGGTTGTGTATTCCTTGTCTGGAGTTTGAGTGACAGGGCTGGGGGATTCCAGGAGACAGAATGAGTCCGCCCAGTGGTGAATAGAGAGATCTGCATCTAGATGGGAGGGAGGAGTTGCACCTGGGCCCTGAATAGGACAGTGCCTTCCCTCCACAATGCTGGCTCCACCTCCTGTGGTGCGTCTGATGTCCCTGGCCTACTCTCTGAAAGAAGGGACGGAGACTGTCAACAAAGTGCTCCAGAACTGGTTTGGACTAGGCAAAGGCCTCTCTGCCTCCAGAGAACAAAGGAATTTGGGATATAAATATTGGGGCCCTGACCCCATGAATTTAGATCTTGCTGGAATCAAGGAACCTTCCAAGACGAAGAGCTGGAAGAGCTGCCAGGAGGAGTATTGCCCCTTTGCTGTGTTGTTGCTTTGTTGGGTTGGCCTGCAGCTGCTGCTTCTGCCTTGGGCAGTGAAAGGACTGGACTGAACTTTCTACTACTTGTGCTGAGAATCTCCAAGGGCCTGAAACCGAGCTGGCCTCCTGTTAAGAAGTCTCAGGAACTGCAAAGACTTCACAACCCTCTGGGTACCGCTTCTGGAACGCTGTTTCAGTTGCCACAGGGGAAGGGAACCGCAACCGACTCCGTCAACCGAATCCATCCCTGGCCGGTGACCTGTTTGCACCGCAGACCGCATCGCCCCGCTTCGCATTGCAACCCTGGTCTCACCGTAGGCGAAGTCCGACGCCGTCAACACGGAGCCGCTGCTTGCACCGTGACCTGTGGGCACCGCAGTTCGCATCGCTTCACTGAACCAGTCGGACCCGACCGACGCGGTCGCTGCAACTGGCTCAACAGTCGTGACCGCATCGCATTTGGGGCACCGCTCGCACGTTTGCGACGCACCGCTCCGACTCGCACCGCTGTCCGACGCCAGCTCCCGCACTCCGGCTTGGTCACCTGCATCGCAACCTGTCAGCACCGCATCGTACACCGTCTCGCCCTGCACCGCACGCCTTGGACTCACCGACTCTGTCTGCACGACGCTCATCGAGCCGCTGCCTGCACCGCATCGAGGGACACCGCACCTTGCACCGCTCCGCTTTGCACCGCAACCGCGACGAACGCCGACCGGCTCGCACACTCCGTGCCCGCCACAATGAGAAAAGGTACTGTGACCGAGTCTGTTCACGACTCTGCTGGCCCGTAGCGACGCGGTCGGCTGGAACTGTTAGACTCTGTGTATTTCAGCATCGCGGTAGACCCGGACGGGGCTACCGACTCGTACGAACTTTGTTTTTGAACTATTCCTGCAAAGAAGAAGTTATCTTGCAACGTATTTATTTTTAAAGTATTTGTATTGTGGATTTTTATCGTATTTGGTCTTGTCTTGAGTATATAAAAATATTGGTTATTTTTCTAAACTGGTGTGGTGTCCGTTTGTAGTGCTTACACTGTATTACTGTTGGTTATGTGCAAATGCTTTACACACTGCCTCTAGAATAAGCCTGACTGCTCGTGCCAAGCTACCAAGGGGGTGAGCAGGGGTTATTTTAGGAGTGTAACTCCCTTACCCTGACTAGGAAGAAGGGTCCCTACTTGGACAAAGATGCAAGCCCTTGCCAACTAGAGATCCCATTTCTAACATTGGTTGTCAGCGGTGAGGATAGCACTTGTGTTTGCACTTGACTTACAGTGATTGGTGTGCACTACTACCTTATCGCAGACCATTACGTACCACATACTGGTTCTTTTTCTTTTGGCCTATTTTTGATCTCGCCAGTTTTCAACTCACTACTTTCATCATGCCTGAATCAACTGCATCATCCGTTGCATCTCTGGAAGTTATCTTTGAGGAGGATAGGTTGGAATCCTACAGCGTAAAGGAGCTGAGAGCGATTTGTAAAAACCTGAAGGTCCAAATCAAAGGCCTCACAAGGAAGGAGGAGCTACAAAAGGCGCTGAGGGCCTGGGTAGCAGCCAGACATGCCAGTGGGCAGCCTGGTAATCTCAGTGAGGAGGTGGAGGAGCCTATTTCCAGGGTGGATGTGCTTTTGGGTGGGGGGGAACCCGCCAGGTCAGGCAGCAGCAGTGTGTCCCCAGAGGAGCTGGAGGACAGGCGGGAGGCAAGGCAGTTTGAGCTGCAGAAGCTCAGGCTGGAGAGTGAGCGGGAGGAGAAGAGGGAGGAGAGGAGATTGGCCATGGAGGAAAAGAAGATGATCCTGGATCATGAGCGTAAAATGAGAGAGCTGGAGCTGGATTGGGAAGCCGGTAGGGTTTTGTCCAGCCCAGATGGTGGCAGCAAAAATGTAGTGTCTAGTACTGAGGATGAGGTACACACACACACACAGATCTGGGGCCCTGCTTAAAGGAGGGGGTTGACATACACCAGGGGGTTCAGGATTGTGAGGTTACTCCAGTGGTGCATGGTGTCCCTGAGGTGGATTGGGGAACTGGCACAGGGGATCACTTTCCTGGTAGTGGGAGGGACACTCTACTGACTCTAGATGAGAGGTGCAGGGAGAGGGGTTCCCCCATGATAGAAGCCCTGGTAAGTGAGTATGGAGACCAGCCAGAAGAGTATGGGTTGAGAGACAGCAACAGTCAGACACTGTCTCACCGGTCTTGTGAGAATGATGTGGGGTACTTGTCTGAGGCACTGGATGGTTGGGTGAAGGGTAGTTTGGTTAACACCTGTGTGGGGCTGTGTGATTCAACTGTTGGAGAGCATATTTTAAGTCCCTGTTTTCCAGAGCTATGCCAACACCCAGTGGAGTGTGAGTTTTCTGACCCCAGGGAGCTTGCACTGGAGGCAGACCTTTTGGTGGATTCCAGAGGGTCTGGAGAAGCATCTGGGGGTGACCCGGAAGGAAGTGGCTTAGGTATTTCCCAACCAAGGGTGGTGGGAAAGGTTCATGGTAGCCCAGCTAGGTCCCGGTGTCATGGGAAGGGTGTAGGGACTCACGTCCTGTCTCCGCAGAGAAGGAGTGGGAAGGGGCTGCGGCCCGAAACCCGGTCCCAGAGCCTGGTTGGTTCCAGGAGGGAACACCAGGTGGGGAGCCTAGGCTGTACTGATAGGCCATCCGTTGAGGGGGATCTCCTAGAGTCAGGAGAACCTGGAGCATCTGTAAGCGGAGCTCCAGTGGTTCTGGTGTCTGGCGGCACCGCTCTAGTTGGGAGGGTGCAGGAGTCCAGATGGAGGGGTGAGAGGGGGATGCGTTCCCCAGTGGGAGAACCAGTGGGTCAGGGGCCAGCCAGAAGGGCTGAGCCTCCTAGCAGTGACCATGGTGACACCACTTCTGTCCTGGGGGATCTTCGCGCACTGTCAGATGGACAGAGGTCGGGAGATCTGCGCCAGGCAGACTGTCACA
Organism: Calotriton arnoldi; assembly: GCA_963921515.1. Classification (NCBI taxonomy): domain Eukaryota; kingdom Metazoa; phylum Chordata; class Amphibia; order Caudata; family Salamandridae; genus Calotriton; species Calotriton arnoldi. The sequence continues at coordinate 1,800,181 of CAWUFW010001956.1, read as the reverse complement.
CAACGCATGAGTCATGTGTTACCCTCAGGGGGGACATGCGTGCTCCCAAGGAAGTCCTGGTGCGCCGGGCAGGTGCTCAGCTGCAGGGTTTAGTCCCTGGGTTGGGAGGCCAGGTTCAGGTCCTGCCTGACCTGGAGGGAAGGACGACTGTAAGTAGTGTCCTGACCGGTTTGTCTTCTAGGGGTACCACTCCAGGTGGGAGGGTGCAGAGCTCTGGAAGAGGGTGCAGAGGGAGGGAGTCCTCGCCTCTGACCCCGGTTCAACCTGAGGGTTTAGATCCAAGGGTGGTGAATCAGTTGCAGGGTCAAGGCCCTGAGCTGGTGGAAGAATTGTGTTGGAGGTCTGGTTCCAGCGTCCTGACAGTTTTTGTTTCTGAGGGTCCCTCTCCTGGGAGGAGAGTGCAGAACCCCAGAAGGAGAGGTATGGGGAGGAGAGCCTCGCCCGAGACCTCTGGTGAACCTGAGGGTGCGGACCCTAGGTTGAAGGATCAGTGGCTATTTAGAACTGCACTGATGAGAGGAAGAGTGGAGTATGGTTACTATGCACCAGGGGTTACTGCCCCCCACTTTGTGAGTTGGCAAGGACCAGTGGGTCAGGGGTTGCCCGCTCTGAGGTCGGAGCACCCCAGGACTGACCCTGGTGAGGCCACTTCTGGCCTAGGGGGTCTTCATGCTCTGCCAGGTAGACAGGAGGCTGGAGACCTGCGCCAGACAGACTCTTGCACAACTCATGAGGAGTGTGTTTTTTTCCGTGGGGGGGGGTTGGTGTACTCCCCCGGAAGTCCTGGGTTGCCAGGCACAGGTTCCACCTAAGGGTACAGACCCTGGGGTGGAGGACCAGGTTCAGGGTGCCCCCCCTGACCTGGAGGAAGGGGTGACTGCTAACAGTGCCCCTACCAGTTTGTCTTCTGGGGGTGCCACTCCAGGTGGGAGGGTACAGAGCCCCAGAGAGGAGGACCGGGTGTGGGGGAGGCCACCCCAGTCTCCTGTCCAGCCTCAGGGTACAGATCCAAGGCTGGTGTACCAGTTGCAGGATAGCACCCCTGAACTGGAGGGTGAATTGTGCAGGACACCTGCCACAGGTGCCCTGACAATTCTGGAAGGGGGTACCGCTCCAGGTGGGAGGGTACAGAGCACCAGGGAGAAGGAAAGGGTGTGGGAGAGCCCACCCCAGTCTCCTGTCCAGCCGCTGGGTACAGACCCTGGGCTGGTGGGTAGGTGCCAGGATGTCATCCCTGGCCTGACAAGAGGGAGAGTGGACAAAGGGTGCCAGGCACCTGGGGCTACCACCCTCCACTCTCTGACGCCACAGAGGTTAGAGAGCCCTGAGAGGCATAAGGCCTGGGTCTCCCCACTGACAACTGTCGGTAGCCACTGTGGCTTACTGTCCTGGTGGACAGAGTTGCCCCTGGGAGGGGGACAGGAGTCACACCCCGGGGGTGGACTGGGCCACACCACTGTGTTGGCCATGTGGGCACTGTCGGCCTGTTGGGACACATCTGTGAGCAAAGTAAGTTTAGGTGCTGCACAGATAGGGTCCACAGGTGAGGAGAAGGGTTCCCCATGGGTAGCTTATTGGGCCCTGAGAGTGAGGTCAGAGGGATCCAACTGGGTTTAGAAAGGCGTAGAACCAGAACGTGCCCCCGCTGTTGTGGGCCAGGTCTATGTTCTATCGCCCCAAGCAGGGAAGTCCATCAAGGGATTGATTAGTCTATCCTGGCTTTAGGCTGGGAGGGGGTTGTGTTAGACTTGGCTTTTTCAGCGGGTTTACCCCCAGACTTTTTGCTTTTTGGCCTCCTGTTTTTGACCCTGTGTGTGTTGGTTTTAGGACTCTGGGCACTTTACCACTGCTAATCAGTGCTAAAGTGCATATGCTCTCTGTGTAAAATGTGTTATGGATTGGTGTTTCCATGATTGGCCTATTTGATTTATGTGTCAGTCCCTAGTAAAGTGCACTGCGAGTGCCAGGGCCTATAAATCAAATGCTGTTGGTGGGCTGCAGCACTGGATTGTGCCACCCACTCAAACAGCCCGTAAAGTGTAACTCTGGCCTGCCATTGCAGAGCCTGTGCGCAGCCTGGGGCTGCCATAGTCGACTTGGCAAGTGCACACACTTGCCAGTCCCTAAACCTTCCCTTTTCTACATGTTAGTCACCCCTAAGGTAGGCCCAAGGTACCCCTGTGGGCAGGGTGCATTGTATGTGAAAGGTAGGACATGCCCTGGTGTGTGTGGCATGTCCTGATAGTGAATTACAGCCTATTTCGTTTTTCACTATTGCAAGGCTACCTGTCCCCCATAGGCCAGAATGGGCAGTTTTGATTATTACATCTTATAATCCTAACTGACTCCGGGAACATGGTAGAAATTTGAGTTTAGTATGCCTGAACTCAGAATGATAAAATACATCTTTTAGTGAAGTTGGTTTTAACATTCTGTGTTTGAAAATACCACTTTTAGAAAGTAGGTATTTTCTTGTCTAACTATCAAGGCCTGCCTCTGCTAGGTTGTGTATTCCTTGTCTGGAGTTTGAGTGACAGGGCTGGGGGATTCCAGGAGACAGAATGAGTCCGCCCAGTGGTGAATTGAGAGATCTGCATCTAGATGGGAGGGAGGAGTTGCACCTGGTCCCTGAATAGGACAGTGCCTTCCCTCCACAATGCTGGCTCCACCTCCTGTGGTGCGTCTGATGTCCCTGGCCTACTCTCTGAAAGAAGGGACGGAGACTGTCAACAAAGTGCTCCAGAACTGGTTTGGACTAGGCAAAGGCCTCTCTGCCTCCAGAGAACAAAGGAATTTGGGATATAAATATTGGGGCCCTGACCCCATGAATTTAGATCTCGCTGGAATCAAGGAACCTGCCAAGACGAAGAGCTGGAAGAGCTGCCAGGAGGAGTACTGCCCCTTTGCTGTGTTGTTGCTTTGTTGGGTTGGCCTGCAGCTGCTGCTTCTGCCTTGGGCAGTGAAAGGACTGGACTTAACTTTCTACTACTTGTGCTGAGAATCTCCAAGGGCCTGCAACCGAGCTGGCCTCCTGTTAAGAAGTCTCAGGGACTGCAAAGACTTCACAACCCTCTGGGTACCGCTTCTGGAACGCTGTTTCAGTTGCCACAGGGGAAGGGAACCGCAACCGACTCCGTCAACCGAATCCATCCCTGGCCGGTGACCTGTTTGCACCGCAGACCGCATCGCCCCGCTTCGCATCGCAACCCTGGTCTCACCGTAGGCGACGTCCGACGCCGTCAACACCGAGCCGCTGCTTGCACCGTGACCTGTGGGCACCGCAGTTCGCATCGCTTCACTGAACCAGCCGGACCCGACCGACGCGGTGGCTGCAACTGGCTCAACAGTCGTGACCGCATCGCATTTGGGGCACCACTCGCACGTTTGCGACGCACCGCTCCGACTCGCGCCGCTGTCCGACGCCAGCTCCCGCACTCCGGCTTGGTCGCCTGCATCGCAACCTGTCAGCACCGCATCGTACACCGTCTCGCCCTGCACCGCACACCTTGGACTCACCGACTCTGTCTGCACGACGCTCATCGAGCCGCTGCCTGCACCGCATCAAGGGACACCGCACCTTGCACCGCTCCGCTTTGCATCGCAACCGCGACGAACGCCGACCGGCTCGCACACTCCGTGCCCGCCACAACGAGAAAAGGTACTGTGACCGAGTCTGTTCACGACTCTGCTGGCCCGTAGCGACGCGGTCGGCTGGAACTGTTAGACTCTGTGTATTTCAGCATCGCGGTAGACCCGGACGGGGCTACCGACTCGTACGAACTTTGTTTTTGAACTATTCCTGCAAAGAAGAAGTTATCTTTCAACGTATTTATTTTTAAAGTATTTGTATTGTGGATTTTTATCGTATTTGGTCTTGTCTTGAGTATATAAAAATATTGGTTATTTTTCTAAACTGGTGTGGTGTCCGTTTGTAGTGCTTACACTGTATTACTGTTGGTTATGTGCAAATGCTTTACACACTGCCTCTAGAATAAGCCTGACTGCTCATGCCAAGCTACCAAGGGGGTGAGCAGGGGTTATTTTAGGAGTGTAACTCCCTTACCCTGACTAGGAAGAAGGGTCCCTACTTGGACAAAGGTGCAAGCCCTTGCCAACTAGAGATCCCATTTCTAACACTCCCTAAGACTTCTGAGGTGCGTAATTGCGAACAAGATGGTGTTATTTTGCAACCATTGAAAATTCATGTCTTAAAAAGTACTTACCTTATATTGAAGTTCCTGGTCTGGAAAAAAAAAAATCGATGTTATTTCTACAAATTGGTTTCAGATGTATTCTTGAGTGTGTGTATCATTTATTGCCTCTGTGAGTACAACAAATGCTTAGCACTAACCTCTGATAAGCCTAACTGCTCGCCCACACTACCAGAAATAGAGCGTTAGTATTATCTTCTTTTGTCTCTGTGTACCAATCTGGGATCCACTGGACTTTGCACAATGTACTTCATTTTAGTGCACTATATAGAGAGCCAGCTTCCTACAGTCCTCCATTAAGGGGAGGCTAGTGCAGGTGTTAACAGACAACCCCACCGCAACGTGGTACTGCAACAAACAGGGTAGGTGGGATCTTGGACCCTTTATCAAGTGGCCCTGCGCCTCTGGACATGGCTGGAACGTCAGGGTGTTTCCCTGATGGTTCAACACCTGGCAGGATCTCTGAATGCCAGAACAGACAAACTCAGCCGATTATGCATATTGGATCACAGATGGCGTCTCCATCCAGAGGTGGTGCAAGGTTTCTTTCAGCAGTGGGGAAAACCTTGGATAGATGTGTTTTCCAGCACTGAGAATGCACAATGTCAGCAGTCCTGCTCACTGGAGTGTCCAAGGCGCTCCCGCTCTGAGATGCTTTTTGTATCAGGTGGAGCTCAGGCCTGCGGTACACCTTTCCGCTCAAACCACTCCTGCCCAGAGTTCTCAGAAGGATCAGGAACGACTGGGCCCAAATGATCCTTGTGTCTTCGGACATGGCTTGGAGAGTCTGGTATCCCAAGATGCTGAGCATGGCCATCGGTCCTCCCATCAGGCTGCCCCTTCAGTAAGATCTTCTGTCACAGAAGGAAGGGAGGGTTCTCCACTTGAACCTGTCAATGCTCTGCCTTCATGCGTGGAGATTAAGTGGCGAGCTTTCGACCTTTCCGCCCGAAGTCTGTAATGTCATCTTGGCAGCCAGGCGTCCCTCCACCAAGACAGTATACGCCTGCCTTTGCTGCAAGTTTGTGACATGTTGTGCAAAAAAGGAGGTTGACCCCCTTTCTGCCCTCCTTACTCATGTCCTTCTACTAATTCTTTCTCTTGCTCAACAGGGCTCTGCTTTGGGCACCTTAAAAGGCTAACTTTCTGCCATTTTGGCATTTCTGCCATTGCCTAATCAGCCATCCCTTTTCAATCCCCTATTGTACATAGGTTTCTGAAAGGTCTCTAACACTTGTTCCCATCTTCACCCTTTATCTTGTCTCAGTGGGAGCTAAATTTGGTTCTGACTTTCCTAATGTGTGCTCCTTTCGAACTGCTAGACAATTGCCCTATCAGGTTTCTTAATATAAATACGGCCTTTCTAGTGGCGATATAATCTGCCTGGAGGGTCAGTGAGCTCCATGCTTTTACATCAAAGCCTCCGTACCTCAACATCTTCCCAGACAAACTGGTCCTTCCCACTAGAGCTTCATTCTTACCGAAAGTGATCACTCCCTTTCATGTGGGCCACTCCATCACCCTGCCTACCTTTTACGATGTACCATATCCCCCTAAGGAAGAGGGGTGACTTCCTGGTCCCAAAAAGAGCATTGTTCTACCTTGCCCACACAAAAGAGTTTTGGGTGAATGAAAATCTCTTTGTGGGGTATGTCGGAGCCCAGAAAAGGGAAGGCGGTACAGAAACGGACCATCTCCTGATGGATCGTGCTCTGCATTTAAAATCTGCTACACATTGTCCAAGAAGCATCCCCCTGAGAGTTAGCGTGCTCTTTCCACCAGAGTCAACGCTGTGACCACTTCATTAGAACATGGAGTTCCTGGAGTCCTGGACATCTTCCAAGCAGCTACGTGGGTATCTCTGCACACGTTTACCACGCACTTCTAGCTGGACAGCCAGGTACGTAGGGAAGGGCATTTTTCCCGTGTGGTCCTGCAGGATTTTTTGGTGTGAAATTGTTCGCAAAGCAAACACAAGGAGATGATGGACGGAGCGCTGAAACTTTACAGACACTCAACGCCAGTCACAGATCTGGGTTGAATCCATCATTGTTCTTTAGCTCACTTCGCCACCCCAGTTCAGACCCAGCCATATGCAAATCAGTCTTGACCCTGTTCCTCATGGGAACAGTCAAGCCCGAACTGCCATGCCAGGTCTTCCCTGGACCGGAAACAAGCATCCTGGTAGAGGTTTCGGTGTTACACCCCTCATAAGCCAGGCTAGCTTGAATCCAAAGCAAAGTGAGCAAGGGACCCACGTCTGGGCATACCCTGCCAACTTACGGTGAACGATGCAAGCATAAGGAGATGACCGACGGAGCGCTGAAACTTTTCAGACACTCACCCGTAGTGTCAGATCTGGGTTGAATCCATCATCGTTCTTTAGCCAACTTCGCCACCCCAGTTCAGACCCAGCCATATGCAAATGAGCCTTGACCCTGTTCCTCTGGGTAACAGTCCAGCACGAACTGGCAGGTCAGGTACTACCTGGATGGAAACAAGCATCTGGGATTGTTCGCAGACCCACCTCTGGGAAGGTATTGTTTGGGTATCTATTGTAAGGTAAGGAATCTGCAGCTAGAAGTCTCTATTAGATGAACAAGTTACTTACCTTCAGTAACGCCTTATCTGGTTGAGACTCTATACAGCAGCAGATTCTTTAAAGACCCACCAATCCTCCCCGCTCTGCGAATGGATTTCTAGGGACACTAATGTTCCCTTTTCAGTGCCCTAGTTTTCCACACCCATGGTCAGTGTTTTTCATGGCTTTGCCCTTCTGACGTGGAAAGTTGTGAAAAGAAAGTGACAGCACGCTGTGGTGGTGCCTATATAGGCACTGCGCACGTCACTTCTGGCGCTGAACGACACCACCTATCGGCGCGCAGGGATAGTGCTACCAAAAAATGTCCAGACCCACTCTGGCGCCAGGGGATAATTCTAAGTTAAGGAATCTGCGAATAGATGATCTTTACCAGATAAGGAATTACCGAAGGTAAGTAACTTGTTCAATATTGCTAGTGTCATTATTGGGGAACAGGAATATTTCTTTCACAATATAATATTTGCACAACAGTTGCAATATCCCTGTGTGGAAAAATTCATCCATCTCATTCATCATAATGCTAAGAACATGTGAAAACTATTTTTATTAATACAGTAATCAAAGATTCAACATAGTTCATCATATAAAATCTCGCCATCAATGTTCATTTCAGATTTGTGGTTAGATCAATTCAAAATACGAACAAATCTCTCTGTCTTTGTATGAATAATTCAAGGGTGTTGCACGATTTCAGTGTTGAACTGAAAACCAGGAAGTAGTTCTTATAAAAGGCTCCATATTACTTCAGCAAGTCTTAATCTTTAACATATCAAAAAAATTATTTTATCTCATCAATCATTATTTGATTACTCTAAAAAAAAGAATTGTCAAATAAAACTGTGCTTGATAGTAGTAGTAAAAGTAACTTTATTCAGTAGCCAATCACCATCAAAGTATACATACACAATATAATAACAATATATAACATTAAAAATACAGTTTGAAACGACGAATGACTCAATCATACAATAAAATCAGTACTGCTTCAAATCCATTCCTATGTACAAATAAATCAAAGCTAAGCTTGGGCTGTGTGCAAACAGGCAATCAAAAGACCCTAACTTTTTGTACAGATCTCATAAAGATTTAAAAGTTGGAAATATATATAAGTTAAAATTCATTGGTGTTCAAAGTCCTTCTTATTCACCAGATTTCCCTAACTACAATTTGCCACACTTGAACCAAACCGCCTGTAAAAATGTGCCGATGGCAAAAACAATTACAGGGGAGGTATTACTCTTTAAAATTCTGTAAGCCACAAGATATCTGGTCACACCCAAATCACGACATATTGGGCCGATTCATTTCCGGCGGGGCCCGAGATACCCAGGGCAGAAAAGCAATGTATGTATCTCTTCTTCGCTTTCCAAGCCACAAGCCCGGCACATGATAGAGACTAAGTCTCTGTTCCATTTGGTAGTAAAGGATCTCAGGGGGAGAATGCCAAAACGAAAATGGATATACAAGCTTTTCGCAAAGGGTGAACAAGCAGAATCTAAAAATTCCTCAAACAAGGAAAAGGCTTAATATCTAAAACCCTATTTGTCAGGGAGCCATTTGCCTTGTTGTTAGAGTAACCCTCCTGGATGTATGACCAGTAGCAGGATTTCAAGACATTAAGGTCAACTTTGCGAATATTTATCGGATCAGCCCATAATCTTTGCAATCCCAACCTACTCAACCTGTTGGAAACAAATTTGACCCAAGGAACTAACTTGGCGCCTTCTACATTTAATAAATCTATAAGAGAGTCTCTAAACTCACTTAACTCAGATGTACCCCATAAACGGACCCAATAAACAAGCGGTCTGAGTGCAGCCAGATCTGCAATTCTTTTTAGTCCTAGGTCAAAATATAAGGGAGTTAACAGTGAACTGGTTGGGACAGAGACCAACTGTCTTGCAAATTTGTTTTCTGCAATAGATAGTAAGGAAACATCAGTGCATCCCCAGGTCTCGCCACCATAAAGAGCGGCTCCCTGGGCCTTAGCACGATATACTGCAAGGGCCGATGAGACCGAACGCGAACTTGTTTGCCTATACAATCTAATAATGGCATTCGATCTATGCTCGTTTAATAGTGAGCTTTTACTAAGTTGACCTTTCCACTTGAAATTCTCCATTACTTTTACCCACAGGTAATCGAAGCTCCGTACTTTCTTTAAGGCTTCGCCACCTACTCAAATAATCACGTTTTTGGCCACTCCCTTCCCAATCACCATATATTTTGTCTTATTAACATTTAGCTCCAGACCCCTAGACATACAGAAGCCTAGAAATTTATCAACCAGGACCTTGAGCCCCATGGGTGTCTTGGAAATAAGGAGGGAGTCATCTGTGAATAAAAGAATAGGAACCTTTTTATTGCTCTTGGCAGGAGAATCATTTCTGCAGTTCATCAAGGTGTCTACTACGTCATTCATATAAAGGGTAAATAGCGTGGGTGCGAGAATGCACCTTTGGCGCACTCCACGCTGACTAGGAATACGTTCAGTTAATTCTCCGAAAAGCCCACAGCGAACCTGGGCAAAGTTGTTATTGTGGAGTTGAGACATAAGGTGAATCAGATTCCCAGGGACCCCCATAGTTGATAGAACATGCCACAAATTGGCGCGTGGAATAAGATCGAAAGCAGCTCTAAGATCTATAAACGCCACGTAAAGCTTTTGATGTAATAAAACGTCGTTCCAATATAATATGGCGAGTCTAAAAATTTGGTCAGAGGTGCTGATCTTTGATCTTGAAGAGCGGACAAGATATTATTGGAATCCACCCAATTAAACAGTTTCTCTAGAACTTGTTTAGCAAAGATCTTTTGTGCATTATCAATTAGACTAATTGGTCTATAATTTGAGGGGGCACATGCATCACTTTTTTTTGTATATTGTGATAATCTCAGCTCCTCTCCAAGAGTCCGGTATCTTGCCCCCTTTTGCTTTGGCATTTGAGAGTAAATTGAGATAGACTGCCCAGATCTGGGGCTCTGATTTATATGTCACCAGGGATTTTATCCGGGCCAGGCGCCTTGGCAGATTTTAGCGAGGCAATGGCGCTGACTGTATCATTTAGTCTAAAAACAACAACTGAGTCAGCTGCTTCTGTGGTGTCAGGGCAAAATGTGTCTAGGATGGTTGCCCAATCGCTGCACGGCCACGTGTTGTTGTGAACTTTTACCGCATAAAGATCAGAAAAATGGAAAACCCATTTTTCAGCGGAAATTTGATGATGGTAGCTTTTCACTTTTTCTGTTCTAGATTGGGCCACTGTGCGCAAAAACGAGCGGTTGTCATTTGCTTTAACAGCAGACAACATATAATTCCAGATTTTGTTATCCCAGTTCTTTTTTGCGGAGTTTAAAGAAGCTTTATAAGTACGTCTAGCTTCGGCTATCAGAGATCTGTAACCACCTAAAACAGCTGATCTCAAGAAGCACTTAGCCTTTCTACAGGCGAATTCATACCATTTTACTTCTTTGCCCAAGGCTGGTTTTTTGAGAAACACATCTTTATAAAATAGCTTTTGTAGCTCCTTAAATAGTAAACTATCTATACAATATAAACAGAGGGTAGTGGTGGCATAGGAAGTCGCACCTCAGAACAGGAATAATTTTGATATGGGTAACGTAGTGTTATTTTTGATTCTATTGAACATAGGTCTCAGTGCCAATAAAGGTAACAAAACACCTCACTACATAGGGTGTTGGTGCACAAACATCTAGCCAGGTCCTCGTGTTAAAGTTAGATTAGACAGTTGTACCTCGGCAATCCCAATATTCATCTCTTCATTTGTATCTATTTTCAATACATTATTCTTACAAACAATACAGGCAGCTCAAATCACAGGAGAAACTGTTTTGCACTTAAGTAGACTTGAATTTAATGGTTCACACACATTTGCATATATATGTGCAGCACTTATATATGCAAATGTGTGTGAACCATTAAATTCAAGTCTACTTAAGTGCAAAACAGTTTCTCCTGTGATTTGAGCTGCCTGTATTGTTTGTAAGAATAATGTATTGAAAATAGATACAAATGAAGAGATGAATATTGGGAGTGCCGAGGTACAACTGTCTAATCTAAAGTAAACTATCTATGTTAAGAATAGGAATTTCTGCTTCACTTGACCCTACATAGTTCGACAAGAACTTAACAAATGACCCGTATATCTGGGTCAGCATTTTTTGATTGAACAGAACACTAGGCAATGAGACATAGCGCCGACTACTAGCTAATACGGGTTCCAGTACTGTTGTGTAACATACATTTGGTTTCCTTTCCAGAGTTGCCACGGTTAGTGTTAAGATCAGGGAGTCGTGGTCACTATCTGTTCGCCGATCTACTTTCATATCGACCATAAGTGGCCACAATCTCACATCTAAGATAACAAAATCAATAACACTTGTATGGGAGCCTCTCCTAAAAGTAGGGACTCATTCTGGATCTGAAATAGTGCGTCCGTTACATGCCCTCAACCCTCTACCAACAATTAGGGAGGCTAGTTTGAGTCCAGTGGCCGTAAAAGTAGCCCTGGGTGCCCCTGTAAACGACAGGATGCCCCACATTTCATCTTCCTCTTCTATGATCTCATTGATATATGTGGAAGGTTCATAAGACGTATTAAAATCAACAGTCAATATTATTTCCGTGTTTGTGTGTAAAGAGTCTAAGAGTTCTTCCAAATTGGATATGGTGGGATATTCAATACTAGTCGAAGTCGTACTTATATAAATGTTTATGAATACCAGGTTTAGCCCTGAGGGGAGAGTAACACTAATCCCCATCAAGTCTGGACATTTTGGCTGCAATGAGGTGCATGAACTAAATAGATTATTCTTAATTAAAATCAAAAGACCCCTGATTGCCCTCCCAAAGCGCTTGGGGGTTTTGCTTCCACACTAAAGGTGATAAACCCATCTACATACACTTTTCCAATAGCCCAGGTCTCTTGGAACATGCAGACATCATGTTCTCCAATATACAACAATCAATCAGGATCAACCAATTTCGATGAGAGTCCTGCCAAATTCCAAGATAGAAGGCTAATGCGCGATTGTGAGTGGATGACCCCAGCTACCTCAGAGTCTGCGTTGCTAGGTGGGCATAAGGTTTCCTCTGCGTGCGTTGTAATTATGCCATCCACAGGTCTCCTCCCATGGGATCTGTGTCTGGTTCTAGCAGAAGTTTTATCAAGACTACTCATACATAACTGGGCAGCTATAATTCCTTTTTCCCATCTTTTAGCCTCAATTCCCTCCAAGATCTTAACGCAACCAGGGGCACCCAATATAGGACTTCTATCACCATTATTAGGAGAGTTGGTAGTACCACCAGTTTGATCAGGTAATACACTCTCAGGTACTACATTCTCTGGGGGTACGCGAGAAGGCTGTGTGGTCTGAGAATTCTGTCAATCATTTACATTCAGATTTGACACATCTGTAAGCGGTGAAGTAGCCTTACCCCGCTGGGTTAAAATGGGAGGATGCGCGATAAAGCCTTCAGAAATTCCAACAGAGGGGGTAAATGCTTTCAGTCTAATTCCCTGCGATTTACCCCCCCAAGAGATGGCAGGTACGGAATTCAAAGTTTATAAGATTCTTAACCAACTGATTAGCACATAATGTGACCTGAATGTAATCATCTGGTGATGTATCAAGTGAGCATCGTCTAGCATACAAAATACAGAATTTAATAATTGCAAAGTGAATTCATCTCCTGGTTCCTCTGTGTCTTGATGTATCCCTTAATCAATTTGGTCGATACTATTTTTCACAATTGGCTCCTTGGTTGCATAAGACCCTCTAATATCATCAATGGTTGATAAAGGAGCAAATCGGTTGTGGAAGGGAACATTAGGAATAATATTGATTTCAGGAAATAGCGTACATGGAACCAGAGTAAGTGGCACAATGGATATTGCTTCCTTAGATTTAGATAAAGCAGGCTCTATAGACTCTATGACCTCATGATGATAACAATCTGATGCAGAAAGAATTGTGGCGGGGGTAGTGATGCCCACAAACGTGACCGAGACGGAGTATTGTTTCTTTTTTTAAAACATATCAGGAACCCTAGATGAATTACCCTTTCCTTTTTTAGATCTAGGGTTCAGGAGGGATTCCACCTCTTCAATTAGCGAGTCAGTGTCTGCCAGCGTGTTAGTATTAGAATGAGAGGGAACCTCAGAGTTTTTCTTTGCCGGCTTCCGGGGTTTCTTGGCATTAGTCTCCGGTTTAATAGGGTCTCCTGCTTTCCATTTCCCCATGGTAGGATGGGACAAAACACCCTCACACAGCAAAATGCAAGGGGATAGAATGTAGTTTAAAAATCACAACTTACTTGGTTGGGCCAGATACAAAAATGAAAGAGGATAGGCCTGTTGTGTCCTGCTGGACACAGTGTAGTGTTTCTGCCAGCCACTCCCTCGAGGGCTGGCCCACACACTCACCCATACCCATCCAACACAGGCGTCACCAGTCAGGTGACCCTGCGAATAAAAGAGCCCGAGTGCACGTGCTCGAGGCTAGTTCCCAGTACCATATTCCAGTGTCCGTGTTGTCATTCATCCAGTATGTGGGCCTAGGGCCCAGAACATAACACTGGCGACGAGGGTGGGATTGACCCCGTGTGTTTGCTGACAGAGTCTCCAATCGTCCCATCGGAAGGAATATAGCATGTTTTTAGACTGCGCCCCCGCCGTGCTGCCTGCGGCCATCTGCAAACGGGGAGTGTGACCGCAGTGCAAGGCTCACCCCTGCACCTGCTGGTTGCTTGTATGCTGCTGAAACACGGTGAGGAGAAGACCAACACTGCCTGTGAGGATGGTGCCTGCGGTAGTGAGGAAGTCGGCAGAAGGCGTGTGAAGAGGGCATGACAAAGCGCCTGGTATCTCCCTATTACCGGAGCAAAGAGGAGCTGCTCTGAGGTACGGTGAAACACGCCAGGCCGCCCGGGTAAGAATACACTGGCGGAAAAGGTCACAGCAGACAGAGAAGTGCCTGGGGGCAAAAGCAGGGCAGTGCGACAAGGAAAGTACAGCGTTTTAAGAGAAGGCACCCTGGGCCCCTTGACGTGTGGAGGGGCCTGTGCATGCCCAGGTTCCTGCCTGCAGAGATGCCTGCAGGCTGCCCCCTTAGCTGTCCCATTGTGGAAGAAGAGGAGCGCCTTTTCCGACATGGCGCGACACAAGTGAGCCATACCCGGCATTAGCGGTGCTGCACGTTGTGTCCCCCAGAGAAGTGCCGGTGGCACAGCAGAAGACTGGTGCACCCCTGAGGCATCCCGGCTGCCCCGATAACGATGTATGAAGGCTGGTCTGCCTCCGACGCTGCCCTAATAGTGCCCTGGTAAATAAGGCTCTGATGCGGACATAAGCAGCCGCTCGCGACACCCCGCCACCAGGAGTGATGCAGAAGTACGAGAGAAGCCCCGGCTGCCTGCTCATGTGCTGCCCGACGGCAAAAGGGGAGCAGCCTGAACCAGCCCCGGCAGTACTGCCAAGTATCACGCAACAGACGTGACTCTAACGCATTTCAGTGTGGGGTTCCGCATCACTGCAGTGAAATGCATTGTCACGCATTTTAATCCCACTGACTCTCAACTGTACCAGCGCTGAAGTACTGGCCACGCCAGGCTGCTAGCGCGTGCTCCTGTGGCCTGCGCCGGCTCTGGTGCTCCCTGCAGACTTGCCGCCTGGGCGCTGCCACCAGCACAGGCTCAGTAACAGTTAATTCTGTGCACTGCTGCTACAATGTAACTTAATGGCCTGCTGCATTAAAATTCCCGCCCGTGGCGCCGCGCGGATGAGTCACTCACGGACTACAGCCTGAGCCAGGCCTGACGTCACCCGGCCCGGCCGAGGTAGTGCCCAATACCGAGAGACACCCGGGCGGGGCCTCTGCCTTCAGTGGTTGTGATAACTGGCTGTGGAGCCTCGGGGGGTGTGACCTCCTTGTCCTGGAAGGAAGTGAGGTCGGATTCAGGAAGCGCTGGGACTGTCTGGAGGCGTGCGCCGGCAGTCACACAGTTCTGTCGTCCCGCCACATACAGTCATTGAGTGCGCACAAAACAAGTACTACTGTCGGCAGCATGATCAGCTGCAATGCGCGTGAGACTGACTATTCTAAGCCTGGCTCGGCTGCAGAGTCACAGCTGTCCGGGCGCTTCCCAACTGTTAAATGAACACAAAGTGGCAGAGAGTCAGTAAGTACTTCTAGCCAGGCAGCCTGCCACTTTAGTACTGTGTTGTCACACTTACACACTACTGTGTACTCCGTGACGCGTAACTGAAATGCCACAGGCTGTAATGACTGTAAACACTGTACCTGCCGCCAAGTTCCGGATGTTCCATTTACCCCCGTGCAAGACATTTTGGATCGGCTGCTCCCATCACTTATTTCTTCAGGCAGGCTCCACGCTCTGCCCAGCTGCAGCAATCCCCGTTTCCAAGCTCCATTGGCATGATACTTTGCCTTCTGAGTGTTTCTACTTTTAAAGGCCGTCTTTTGCTGTTCCGTCGTACCTCAAAGTATATTTTTGTTCAATAGGTATTACAAACCTGACCTCCTTAGTTCAGTGTCTTTTTTTCTATTTTTTTTCTTCGCAGGCTGCTAACCCCAGGTGAAGGGTGCCGTCCTTAGGAAACGCACAACAGGTGTTATATTCAGTGGGGAAAGATGCAAAAGGGAGACTTCAGTGTAGTTCAAAAAGCGCAGCATAGCTCATACAGCTCGTATTTTCACCAGCGGGTCATAAGAAAGAATATGAAGCTATCCCGAGTGACGTGGCTAAAAACAAAATATTTTAAAACTATTCTGCTTGCCTTTTACCTGCAGGTAACTGCATATAAAATAAAATGTACACACATTTAATGAAGAACATAAATGCAAGTTAAACTAGCAGGTGGGAAATGCAATGTTAGGTCGTGGAAGCTCAGCTGGTTAATGTGATTACTGCAGGTGTCTGTAACAGCGACACAGAATTTAACCCTTGTTGATGCATTGGAGATTAGGAACATGTATTTGAAGTGCTATGAAGTCCTAGCCTCTGGCAGCACTATGAATATGCATGTCATTATTTTCAAATAGTATAACACAGAGTGTAAGATAGGCTATGATAACAATGTGCACAAATAACCAGGGACTATTTAGGGTTTGGCAAGGGTATAAAAAACACCCTCTCTACCGACGGAGTAGAAGGGGGCCCTTGGCTCCCAGCCCTGAAAGTGGCGCCGTAGCAAATGTATGCATTTGGGATGGTGTCTGCTGTGTTAAATGTTCAGCATGTTCTTTAGTCAGTCCTCAAACAGAAATGAAAAACAAAGGTAGTTTGTCATTCAGTTTGGCCGGTCTCGGAGAGGCCTGATTTATGGTATAATCTCCTAGTTGCACTTGCTATGCTATGAACTTTGGGGCATATTAGCAAGGAGCCTATCGCCGCTTTAGCGGGACTTTTTCCCGCTAAAGCGGCAATTTTTTTATCGCCCTATTAGCAAGCTGTCGCTAACAGGTGTTAGCGACAGCTTCCAGGCGATAGCGAGCGGTTTGGGTGCCGCTTTGCATGTCAGCGATATTTATCGCTAATGACATGCAAAGTAGGCGTTCCCAACCTAAAAGCGACTGAAAGCAGGCGCTAAAATCGTTATCGCCTATTAGCAAGAACGGCGAGGCGATAAAAAAACGCGCGCTAACCGCGATTAGCGCGCGTTTTTTACACCTGGTAGAAACCTGACTTAGCAATAATAGTCTATGGGAGGTGGATTCTACAGCTAAGTCCCCACCTGCCTATTAGTGAGATTTCCCTTAGCGATAGGATTTTTATCGCTGGGAATCTCACGTTAAAGATGGGAATCGCCGCTATCGCTGGATTTTTCATCGCCGTGGAGATAATGGTTGCTAATACTGCGTTATCTCCGCGATGAAATCCAGCGATAGGAGGCGATAAAAAAATTCGCGATAAATATCGCAACTCCTTGCTACAATGCCCCTTTGTTTTTTAGGCTAGCATGCTGTCATGAATGATCAAATCAATTAGATCTTCTGAGCAGCTGCAGTGCCTGCCTGCCTTCTGTTACTGAGAACTGCAGTCACGCAGTCTGTCTCTGGTTAGTGCCCTTCCATTTCTGGTGCTTTGTAGTAGTTTTAAGATCTTTTTAGAGGTTCCCCGTACTCAAATGAGTGTAATTTCTGATTTCTATACTTTTCCCTCATCTTTATCGCATGATTTTGCTCGTGATAAAGTGTCACTCATAGATGTTGAAATGTCACTCATAATTACAATGAAATTATGAAAATGTCACACATAGCAATCTGAAACCTTGGCAGCTAGCCCGGGTCGGAAGAAATGAGCATAAGGTGCACAGCGTGACTCGTCCGACTCATGGGCAACAGGCCCTGTTTTCACCAGGACAATCTGCACACAAGAGCTGCCACGCTCAAACAAAAAGGAAAAGCGCAGGCCGTCCGGTGCCAGCAATTTGGAAGTCAGATAAGCCTGGGCGTAGTTCGCGAAGTAGCGCTACGCGAAGCTACGCAAAGTGCAGTTCGCACTACGCGAGCTACGCGTAGCACTACGCGAACTGCGTAGTGCACTGTTCGCAATGATTGCACAGTGCCGGATGCTTGTCCGCACTGTGCAATCATTGAAAACGGCATCTTGCACAGTGCGAGCTGTCTTTTACTGCCGCTCGAGTAGATTTTTACTCGAGCTGCAGCTTTCTCAACACGGACTGGTAGTTTCTCATCGCGAGCGGTCGCGAGCAAACGCGACCACTCGCAATGAGAAACCTGACCTCCCGCGTTGAAAATCTCGCCGGGAGGTTTATTTTCCACGCTCGCGATCGGCAACTTGATGTTGCTGATCGCGAACGAGGAAAAAGTCTCGCCGGGATGTCATTTGCTTGCTCGCGGTCGCCAACTTGACGTTGAGGACCGCGAGCAAGCAAAATGACCGCTGCACTACGCTACGCTACGCTACGCGTGTTTGCACTGCGCTACGTGCAATTCGCGTTGTGCGAAGTAGCGCAAACTTCGCAAACTACGCGAGCGTAGCGTAGTGCTTTGCCCAGGGTTAAAGTCAGACCAGAAATGTGTATCCCTACCTGCCGGCCGCTGATCTTTACCCTCTTCTCACACTGCAAGCCCTGCGGCCGTCAGCGCTCCCGACGGAGGCCCTGTTTTCTGCTCAACACATCCCGATCTTTCTAAAGCAGTCTTCCGCCTGGTGAGTGTGCCAACAGGGCCATCTAGTGGCGAAACGTGGTATTGCACAGAAAGAAAACACTGGACTACAATTCCAGCCTAGCACCAGAATACAGCATACTGCAAATAAACAGCTCCAATTGCACATTGGTGCTGTGCTCAAAGCTTCGCTGCTGCCTTTGATCACCAAACAGCCTGCAGTATCCTGTAACATCGCCACGGGCAGCCAAAATAGCAGCTACTACTGCATGCAGAGACCAACCCAAAGCGAAGCTTGCACCGCTCTCCCTACCAGACCCAGGTACCTGCAGGTCAACAGCAGTGCAGAGTGCATTGCACGCACCCACCCCCGGGGGATGACCGTCTGCCACCGAATGCAGCCCAGGCAAAGAAGGAAGGTACTGCATGGCCCGAATGCAGGAAGAAGATCCTTTGTGCCCCATGGTGGCAGGACGCCACCACTGCAGGAAAGAGCATATACACAGGGCGCCTGCAGACGGCACCCATGAGAACTAGATACTCGCCCCGCCACTGCCTGAGCAGAGACAATGCCAAGAGGGCATAGAGACAATGTACTGTTGCATTAAAGGAGATGCACCAGCAAAAGAAACTGCAGCTGGAGAAGGACAGCTGCAACTACACAAGTGCCGACAAAGACTGCACTTACCCATAAAGAAGCCCATGGTACACCCGTGCCCCCAGTGGCTGCCTGAAGATACCGCGTACAATAGGGAGAAGACACCTCTTTGCCTCCCATACTAATCAGACTGCTGGGCAGCAAGTAGTGAATCGTTACCCGAGCACCTCTCGTTTGTCAGAGTATTTTCCTCCTGTGGTTACATTGCATCAGTTGCTGGCTCGCAAGAGAGAGAAAAGTGAAACCGGGGCAGCAGAGACACACTGCACGCCCCTAGTGGTGTCCAGCCACCAACACATGCTGCCAGGAACATGCGACAACAGTCACTGGCCCAACAGGTCAACCCACCATGGCGGAGGGTGCCGCATGCCCCAAAAGAAGATACAGAGAGGGCCCAGATGCAAGGAACACAGAGCCAATGCCCAGCTGCTCCACAGATGCCCTTCTACCAGCACAAGAAAGGATGACGTGCATGAGAACCAGTACCTTCATGGACAGTGCAAGACTGCATAAGCAGGAAGCTCAAGAGAGGAGCAGCCACCACGTTCAATGCACGCGACAGACTGAGCATCTACTCACTGGTGCGCATGGACAGTGAATGGCTACAAGGAGGAATGCGTGCCAGCCAGCTTCCCCAGTACTGTCTAGAAGAATTTTACATGGAGTTACCAACCCTGCCAAGCATCCAGAGAACAAGGCAGGATCCAATGTCATGACGGCGCAGCCTCAAGTGCAAGAGCAATGCCCTCAAGTGAAGAGTAGGCGGAAGGGAGATTACCCGCCATCTGCAAAGCACCGAGGAGATCCCCAGAGGAGAGAGGGGCCCTGTGTGGCCCGAACGCAGGAAGGAGATCGTGGTCACCCTACCTGCACCAACATCGCCCAGCAGTGGGCCAGAGATCATTCTGGGAGTGCCTTCCAATACTGCCTTAAGTCTGTGTTGTACATCGGCCCGTTACAGGCAAGAGGAGAGTCGCACGTCCCCTAGTGGCAAGCTGCCACTGAAGCAATAGAAGGGAGACCCGTACCTCCCACAACGATCCAGAGTTGCAGCCGTAATACTCTGTCGAGGAGAAGAAAGGTATGGAAGGCACTACAGAACGGATCCATCAAGTACACCTACCTCCACTGCCCTCCCTGAAATGGCTGACGCACCTGAGAAGACGCCCAGTCCTATTTGACAGGACCGGACCGGTGAGTGGTCCGTGACGGGAGAAGATGCGAAGTCCAAAGAACACGACGGAGTGAGCAGGAGGTCCCTGTGAGATTGCGTGGCCTTTCGCCACATTTCAGAGCATGTATAGAAGGAACATGCATTGCGTGGCCTTTCGCCACATTTCAGAGCAGGTGTAGAAGCGACCTGCATTGCGTGGCCTTTCGCCACATTTCAGAGCATGTATAGAAGGAACATGCGTTGCGTGGCCTTTCGCCACATTTCAGAGCAAGTGTAGAAGCAACCTGCATTGCGTGGCCTTTTCGCCACATTTCAGAGCATGTATAGAAGGAACATGCGTTGCGTGGCCTTTCGCCACATTTTAGAGCAGGTGTAGAAGCGACCTGCATTGCGTGGCCTTTCGCCACATTTCAGAGCATGTGTAGAAAGAACATGCATTGCGTGGCTTTTTCGCCACATTTCAGAGAAGATAAGGAGTGGAGAGATATAGGACGGTGACAGTCCTATCCCAGGAAAGCAGACGACAACAGGTGCGCAGGAGAAGTCAACAAAAGGGGACCAGAACGAGTACTCGTACCATCACCTGAATGCACTTTCTAATATACGACAGCCACTGGGGTGCGGTGACGTCATTCTTCACAGTGACCGTCCAGCCACCTGTCGCCGGCTGCTTAAAGGAAAGGGCATCCCTGTTTGCTTACACACATGCCAAATAAGAAGAGCTGCACCAAGTGTCCGACGAGTATTATGACTGCAAAGATTCACCAGTCACCCCTACTCACTACCAGTCATCACCACCTGTTGTACAAGTCGTCTCATGGCAGCCACTCCATCATTCGTCATGTGCATCACTACCATCCCTGGAGCATTAAGTAACATAACGGGAGTCCTGCACCATTGCCATACAGAGCGACGATCTGAAGACACAGTGACCATTTGTTTAACTGGTGTACCTCCTGATCCTGGTAGCGAGAGCATGTTCTGACCAGGACACATCCACCCCTGAAGTTGAACGAGTGACTAGGCGGTGGCTCCGAGGTGGTCTTGCGGCTGTCTAGATGCAGACACGTGCAGACCCAGTGCAGCCCATATGCAGTCCCGTGGCAACTCATCCAAGGGGCCTCCCCCAAGCGTGAGAGATGGACTTTACTTTGCCCCACCAATGGATCCCAGGAAGTAGCCAGGTCATGCAACCGGGACTTCAACAGGTCACAGAATGCCAAGACTGTCGTCAAGAGGTCAAGCGACATCTTCATCAGGTGTTTACAATGGACTCCACCTACGCTCCTGATGCACCTATTTTGAACTATAAGACACTAATTGCCTCACAGCAAGAGTACGCTGGACCAACGAACATCACATAGGTGGACTATCACTCAACTGACGCCAAGCTGAAAGGTCCGGACTTCATCAGCACTGTGTTCGTGTCCAGATATACCTGGTTAAAGTATGAATATGTGCCAAGATGTCCGGGTGCTCCCAGCTGCACCTGTCCACCGCTGTCCTGCGAACTACATCTCTGAACTGTGAGACTTCAGTTATTTTTAGTTGTTTTCTCATTCCTTCCCATAGGTTGGACTCTTGTTTGTTGGTTTTCGTTTTAATAAAATTTGGGAGGAATGTTGTGTCCTGCTGGACACAGTCTAGTGTTTCTGCCAGCCACTCCCTCGAGGGCTGGCCCACACACTCACCCACACCCATCCAACACAGGCGTCACCAGTCAGGTGACCCTGCGAATAAAATAGCCTGAGTACACGTGCTCGAGGCTAGTTCCCAGTACCATATTCCAGTGTCCGTGTTGTCATTCATCCAGTATGTGGGCCTAGGGCCCAGAACATAACAAGGCCCAGCCTCTTCTGTACGATGACGGGCGAAGACAGGCCTGGTCTAGGCCCGGGCACACACCCGATCCCGACCCGTGCGCGTCCCGCGTTGCGGGACTGCTTCGATGATTTTGAAGGAGCGCGGCTCCTGGCTCCGCCTTCAGCCCAGTAGGATGCTGGGGGACCGAGCCCCTCCCCAGCGGCAGGGGAGCAACGCCAACCGCAGCGAAACGGAAGGATGAGAACAGCAGCTTGCGTTGCGGGACTGCTTCGATGATTTTGAAGGAGCGCGGCTCCTGGCTCCACCTTCAGCCCAGTAGGATACTGGGGGACTGAGTCCCACCTCAGCTGCAGGGAGCAACGCCAACCGCGGCGAAACGCAGGAAGGATGAGAAGAGCAGCTTGATATCCTTTCTAGGAATATGGCACTAGCTGTATAAAAATGTCTACCACAAGCGAGTAAAACCCATCCCACAACCCGGTCGGCAGGGGTCATCTTTTGCTAAAAAGGGGCCTGCCGCTAAAGGAGTAAAGCAATTAATCCTCCACACAAATTAAGCACGACCCTCAGGCCCAAAGAGCCTGTACGTCATTTTTGTTGGTGTGTACGTTGGGCAGGAAGCATTGTGGTACTCAATTGCTCCCTGTTGACTATACACTTCAATGATAAACAGGCTCCTTAGGCCAGAGGAATGTGCTAAGTATCTGGAGCATTACTCCCCTTGAGCCAATGGTTACGTGATATATAGACCCGATTTGACCCTCAAGTCAGTCCACATCTACTTTGGGCCTCATAGCAGAAATGTTTTCTGTCCTAAAGCGATTTTCACCTCATGCCCCTGGAGGTATGGTTTTAAGTTTTGCATTTAAATAGAATTGTGGCCCACAGACATTCCAGGTGATGCATTTTATAGAGTCTGTAGCTATATGAAACTACCCTATCACAGCTTTCATGTAGACCAACTCTTTGCTTCACATGCATATTCCAGTACATGAACCTGCTAGTTTAACTCAGTGAGCGAAATCCTTATGTAATAACCACAGAAGTGAAAGTGGTTTAGACGTTGCAAGAGTCGGACAGGCTGCACAGTTCATTCATTTCTTCAGGCAATTCTGTTTTAGTAGATCACTACTTTTCCTCTTTTTAAGTAGAATCTAATTTCCTTGGAAACTGACTGCCACTGTTAGCATTCTCTGAGCTGTTTACTGAGGAGAACCCTTTGTCAGTAATATGCTTATCATCCAGCTGTATTTGTGTATATAAAGTTTAAATATCCATTGTGGTATTTGACACACACATATATATATTCACTGAAAAAACCATAGGTTTTAGGGACAGTTATAGTTAGTTGGACATTGCACTCGTACAAAACCCGTGAAATTCCCCCGTTATCGTTAGTCCAGGTAACTATAACTCGCGCCCCCGCAATGCACTGCTGATGACGTCACATATTACATCACTCATGACATGGTCAGTGACATCACTGATGACATCTCAAATGACATCACTGATGACATCACTGATGACATCATCCAGTGACTGTGTGTTTCTGTAAAGTTTAATTTTGTTTTATATATATGCCAAGCTGTATTGAGGAATGAGTGGGTGTATAAGTGTCTGTATGGAGGATTTAGTAGGTACGTGACTGACTGTATAAGTGAGTGATTAAACATATCTTACTGAATGCATGGGTTAGTGACTAAACTGGGTGAATGTCTGAATCCGTCTGTCTGTTGCTGTGTAAGTGGCTGCATGGGTTTGTGAATAGCTACATGAGTGTCTATATGAGTTATTGATTGGCTGTCTGAGTATCTGTATGGGTGCCTGAGTGTTTGTGTGGGTGGGGTGTGTGCGACTCTGTGCATAGATGTGTGAGTGGGTGATTCACTGGTGGATGGTTTCAAGAGTGCATCTGTGATAGACTGTATGGGTGGGTAAGTGTGTGTAAGAGTGTGTTAGTGAGTGAATGTATGTCCCAGTGGTACATGTGTGAGTAACTACATATGTGAAAGGCAGTATATATGTGTGTTGGAGTATATAAATGGCTATAAGTGAGAGTGTGTGATTGTGAGAGTGGCTGTATGGATGAGTGTGTGCTTGTATCAGTGATTGTATAAGAGCGTAAAAATGTGCTAGTATATGTATGAGTAAGTGAGCTGGTGTGTGTATGACTGTGTAGGTGAGTAAATGGCAGTGTGAATAATTATTTGCATGACTGACTAGGTGTGTGAGTACCTCTATGGATGAGTGGCGGTGTGTGAGTGTCTATATAGGAGTATGAGTGCATATGATAGTCCTGTACTGAGTGACCGTAAGTATGAGTGACTTTACGGGTGAGTTAGTGGATGTGTGTGTAGACCTAAGAATCAGTGAGTGGGTATGTAGTTATTGGTGTTGGAGTGTCTATGGTTTTGCGAATGGCAGTCTGTTATTTAGAGTGGGTGTATCAAAGGTTATATTAGGGTGTGAGGAGGTGCATCAGATTATCACGTGGATGATGTCATCAGTGATGTCATCAGTGATGTCATTTGAGATGTCATCAGTGATGTCATCAGTGATGTCACTGACCATGTCATGAGTGATGTAATATGTGACGTCATCAGCAGTGCATTGCGAGGCGCGAGTTATAGTTACCTGAACTAACTATAACGGGGAATTTCACGGGTTTTGTACGAGTGCAATGTCCAACTAACTATAACTGTCCCTAAAACCTATGGTTTTTTCAGTGAATTTCAAAGGTTTTTTAAATGCTAATTTCTAACTATAACGTGTCTGAAACCTATGGGGGCATATTAGCAAGACCCACGTAAAATTATCGCCGCTTTAGCGGCAGGAAACTGCCGCTAAAACAGCGATGATGGGCTTGCTAATATGCGTTATGGAATCCAATAGAAGCCCAGGTTAGATGTCCTGCACATCTAACCTGGGCTTCTATTGGAATTCTATAACGCATATTACCAAGCTCATTATCGCCGCTTTAGCGGCAGTTTCCTGCCGCTAAAACGGCGATAATTTTAACGTGGGTCTTGCTAATATGCCCCATGGTTTTTTCAGTGAATTTCAAAGGTTTTTTAAATGCTAATTTCTAACTATAACGTGCCTGGAACCTATGATTTTTTAACTGAATTTCAACGTTTTTTTAAATGCTAGTTTCTAACTATGCCTACAGAGGTAGGACATGTGAAGAAAGAAGAAAAAACGCACAGAAAGAAGCAAAAGATGTGCAGAAAGAACCAACAGAGGAGCAGAAAGAGGCCTTGTTGCAAAATCATCCTGTGCCCACAACTTTTTCAGACGGGTACTGGTGGTAACTGACTCTGACTAACCAGAGCCAGTGCTATGCTAAAAGACACTTAGAATACAGTGAAAACACCTACATACACTAGGGAACACTATGCGTTGGGGTACCCCTGTGATTAGCATGACCTCCTCTGCAAGTCCCTAGTACATAATAGGGCAGGGGATTAAAACTACCTCTTAAAACGCGCTACAGGGCGCGCTTGCACAGTGGTGAAGGGAGGGGGCCTGAGGTGACGTCTGCAAGCGCGCCCCGTGGTGCGTTTTAAGTTGCGGGATTAAGTCCCTTGAATCCTGAGGATCCCTGGGGCCCAACTAGCCCCCAGGTACCTACAGTTAGGACCACAGAGCTGAGTTGCAGAGAGGCGTTCCGAGGCCACGCACCTTTTTTCACCTCTCTGCAACGCAACTCTGTTGTGCTTACTGAAGGTACCTTGTGGGCTAGTTGGCCCCCAGGGTCCCTCAGGATTCAAAGGGAATTAATTCCCCAACTTAAAACGCACCACAGGGCGTGTTTGCGCACATGTCACCTGAGGCCCCGCCCCTCCCTTCACCACTGTGCAAACGCGCCCCTTGGAGCGTTTTAAGTTGGGGGATTAGGTCACCTTGAATCCTGAGGGTCCCTGGGGCCCAACTAGCCCACCAGGTACTTCCAGTAAGCACCACAGGCCTGCGTTGCAATGCCTGTAACAAATTGTGCAGTTGTGTTTAGGTAGTGAAGAGGGTCGTGCTGGGGGTAGTGTTTTAGGGTTTAGGGTGGTGCAGTGGTGTTTGTGTAGTGTAGGGGGTCATGCTGGGGGTAGATTTAGGGTTTAGGGTAGTGCAGTGGTGTTTGGGTGGCGGTCCCCGGGGCTGCGGGAGGGCAGGAGAGCCCTCCCGCACCATTTTTTTTAATTAAGCCCGGGGGGTGGCGGTCCCCGGGCTTGGGGCCTTAGAGGCCCCCAAATAAAACAATTTACACCCCCCTCCTCGCATGCCCCCGGGACTTGGGCCACCCGGGGGCAATTCACATCGAGCGCGGAGACCGCGCTCGATTTTTTTTTGGCAGGATCCGCGCACCCTGAGCGCATCCTGCCGATTTAAAAAAATATATATATTTTTGCCCAGGGGTCCTTGTGGGACCCCTGAGCAGACCTAGGGGTCAGGGTGTTTCTACCCTGCTCCCTTTTTGCGCTTGCGCACTTGTTTCTGTCCCTCGGTTCTACCGAGGGACAAAATGGCTGCCAACACTTGCTGATTTGGAGTGTTGACAGCCAATTAGCATGCAGCTCGTGATCGGGAGGGTGCGCGAATCCGACGCGGCCATAGATATATATGTACTTTTACTTTTGATTTTCTCAGCAACTACTGAACGGATTTACACCATTTAACAAAAGGGTTCTTTCTGAACCAAGAACTACCTCTTTGCCAAATTTGGTGTAATTCCGTTCAGCAGTTCGGGCTGTAGCCGTGTCTAAAGTTTCCTATGGAAAATTGCATGGGGAAAACGCGTTTTGGGACCCCCTTTTTCTCGGCCCCCGCTGACGAATCCCCCCGAGACTTTCAGGGTAGGAGCGGACCGGAGCGCCCCACAAAGTTTGAAAATTTTGCGAAGATACGTCAACCGGCAAGAGAGTTATTTCAAATAGAATGTCGCGGATTTCCTATGGATAATAGGTTGTAACTATAACTATCTACTGGCGACCGCCAGTAGATAATATATATATATATATTCACTGTAAAAAACAAAGGTTAAAGTAACAATAGTTTGTTGAATTTTTCAATGCAACATTAACGTTTTGAATTAAAAAGAAAAACACAGAAATACACCTTTTGTAGTTGGCAGCACTAACTATAACTTGCCCCCCTGCCATGTGCCGCTTATGACCTCACATATGACATCACTCATGACATGTTCTATGACATCATTTATGACATCTCAAATGACATCATTGAATTTAGAAGCTTTTCCTTGGTTGAATCAATAAAAGTATGCCAAAATTGAGAGTGTATGTTTGAGACAAAGAGCCCAAGATGTCGCCCCGGGATCTGACAAACAAGAGCAGTGTATGGAGCCCAAAGGAGAGAAGCTATTTCAAGCACTGCCAGGCCCGGTATTATTTTTTTAGATGTAGGCTCCAGTATCACCTCAAACACTTGCTCTTTTGCAATAACAGTCAACAAGTAGATATATATGAATGCATGTTTTTATTTATGAACATGCTCTGCATAGTTGATTTTCATGCTTATGTAACCTTGATAACAAAATGTGTACCTCTGCCATGACTGGAAAATAGCTCCATTCCCATGGAAGTGAAGGAAATGATATAGTTGGGATGTCACTTCCTACAACAAAATGACATAATTGTGTATTGTCTATGCAATAACTACTTGAGTGTCTTGTACTGGATTCCTGGTGCTGAACAAAATTAATAAATAGGTCTGTGAGGAATGTAGTTTATTATATGGTGTGGTTGTGCGACCTCACCGTGTAATAAACTCTCAAACCTGTCTTGGGTCTAGTCAGGCTCATTTGCAAAACCTTAGGTCAACCCTGGGTAGCTGTGGCTTCGAGCAGTTATGCTTTAGCAAAGGGACAAGTGCAAAGCATTTAGATGTACCAAAACAATTGAATAAGAAAGAAATGAGACACAAAAGAAAACCAACACCAATTTACAAAAAAAAATTCTTATTTTTATGAACTTTTAGACACAAAAATGAACAAAACCCACTGGAGGATTCTGGAGATAAAATGTTTTCAGTAAAACGTAAATCACTGCTCTTTACTCGAAATACAAGCAAGCACTGGTAACTACTGCGGTTAGCAGTTACTTTGGAAACTTATGAAAACTTTTTATAGAGTTGTGATTTGGTACTCTGGCTCGCTTTGGGTGACCAACTTCAGCACAGAGCAAGTCACAGGGGTCAATAAGACTTAGCAGGCTAGTTACCTTGCAGTCAAAGCAGTTTCAGGCTCTATGGGTAAATCACCATAGCCATCAATGGAGTGGTCCTGATACAAGGGATACAGGATGCTGAAGAATGCTGTGGATGCTTATCCAGTCAACAGGGGTTTTCTTGGGGCCACCCTTTGGCCACAGAGGTCGATGTCTTTTAAAGTTTGGGCGAAGTCCAGCCAAAAAAACTGTTGCCACAGGTCTCCGGTCACAGTGAAACCAGCAGTTCCCTTTAACTGCGGTTAGAGTCCATCCTGGGCAACCAAACTGCACTTCGATGACTCTCCAGTGTTTATCTGACTCATGAGCAACTTTTGAGTGTCAGAGTTCTGCCTCCCGGGCTGCACTTCGGCAGTCAGCGGCGATCCAGTGACTGTGGCTACTAAAATCACCAAGGCAAGCTTCTTCAGATTTTGTGTCCCTGGAGCTGTAACAGGAAGTCAGCCAACTGACTCTTGGAGTTCACCTCTTCTATCTGGGCCTCAGGGATGACTATTTCTTGAGCAGGACACCACAGTCACAGTCCTCTCTTTACTAGTCCAGGAGAAGAAGATGCCAGGTCCAGGGAACTTCAGGGTAATCCTCCTTTGTTCATCACTCCAATTCAGACATGGTCTGGGGGCAAGAGGTGCCACTTTTATGCCTGCAACTTACTCTTGAGGGATGCAGTGACTACTAGCCAATGAGCTAACAGATCCCTTCCTGCCTGATGACGAGATCCTGCAAAGGGTGCATCTAGCTATCCCAGACTGTAACATTCTGGCCACTCCCAAGATGGCAGGACCCCTCTCTCGGTGTGTGGAGCTTGGTAGCCCACCCTAGAGGTGTGATACGGGAGGGCTACATGCCCATGGAAAAAACGGCTTAGCAACCATTTCCCCCCTCTCTGTTCCTGATGCCAACCTGTCTACCAGAACAAAGGAGCAGGCCCTCTCGTCTGTGTCCACCATTTGCTCTTCAAAGGCAGCTTCCACTTTGAAACTTACCTTTTGGACTCACACACCATGTGAATTCCTGCCAGGCAGAGGTAGGACCTCTTCCAACAGCAGGCCTTTATTGTGTCCTTTCCTGGGAGTCTCCCCAGGAAGGCAGAAGGCTGTCTTGTGACAAGTAACTGGAAATGGGCACTGGAAAATTTGGGCAATAGACAGGCAACTTTCTAAAGTTGCCTTTTACTCAAAAGCTACATTAAGTTCGACTTGGGCATCAAGTCATGTTTAATACAGCAATTATTTTGATTCCTTGAAGTACCAACTTTAGTAGTCTCATTCACAAGTTAGCACATCTGAGTTGTTAGCATGTAATCCTGTAATTGCCAATGGGGCTACTAGCCTGTCTACAGTAAAAACGACATTTGGGGATTTTTATTGTTAGGACACATAAAAATACATGTCCTACTTTTTAGAATACAATACATTTATTAAAAAGGAAAGTCTGGACTTTGTCATTAGTTTAGATGGCAAAGTCGAGTTAGCAGTTTAAAACTACTCTACCAGTCTGCAGTTGCAGGGTGTAAGACATGCATTTACTTTGACACACTCATGGTGACACAAGTTCTGCAGCTTATGAGGGACAATTAAACTTACAGGCCCTGGGTACCCCTGTATCCCTATACTAGGGACTTATAAGTAAGTTAACGTATGCTAATTGGGTGTAGCCAATTACACATACACTTTTGAGGGCCATAGCACTGGCATTGAAGTCTGGTTAGCAGGCCTCAGTGCACTCTCAGAGTTGAAAAATCAACAGCATCAGTCCAAACTTTTGTGTGTGATCATGCAAAAAGAGGCATTTCCTTACAACAGTGGCATCGTGAATCACCCTATTTCACAGCTTAACACTTGGTTGTCACTTATAATTATTGATGAGCCTGTTCTGTCTGCAGCTCTGCAGACAAACACTCTTAAAAAAAAAAAAGTAAGGAAAAGCCATAACAGAGGTCGGGGATGCCAAGTCAATTCAAAGAAAAAGAGGCCCAAAAGTAAGCGATGAGACCAAGGAAAGGGAAAGAATGTGCATAGCATAGCTTCCATTGGTGCAGTGGCACGTGGGCCCACTGTACTCTGATTATTGCTGTATTTTATCATTCAAATAGCAGCTCGAGTCCCATTTCCTTCCTTGCACTAGGGCCAATGATACACTGGCTATGTCACTGAGAGCCACTGAGAGTGTGTGAGAGATAGGGCTGGAAGGAAGAGTGAAAGGAAGACATATGAAAACAAGAAAGAAACCCATTAAGAAGGAAAGGCCAAAGGCATGAACAAATGGATGAAAGGACTGATGGATGGAAGTGTAAAACAACATTTGCGTGGGTGGATGAAAAAAGAATGTCTAGAATAATGAAAGGCTGGGTGAATAGTTGGACAGAAGAAAGAAAGTCTGGATGGATGGGCAGCGGCGGCTCCTCCATTAAGTCGGAGGAGCGTCGCCCCACTGCTCTCTCAGCAGTGGAAACGTGAAAAATAAAATTATAATATAACATGTTGTTATATTTTATTTTTCCTCGCTAAGCCGAGAATAGGATGGGGCAGGGCAGGGCTGGGCCATCCTGATGGACAGCAGCTGCAGCATGGAGGAGGAGTTGTGGGCATTGCTGCAGGTGCGCATTTCAGCTGTCTTAGGACGGCCAAACTGACATAAGCTCTTAGATCTCTCCACCCAAGCTGTGCTGCACAGCCGGTTAGAGAACAGGCACATGCTTCCAGGCCCTGACTGAGTGTCAAACCAGCCCTCTCAGACCAATCCCAGAGCTTCTCTCCTGAGAGCAGCATCTGGATTGGCGTAGGGAAGTCTAGGAGCCTGTGCATGGACTGCCGAGAATTGAGAGGAACAGAAGAGCAATGAGGCTGCGGCTGGCAGAGAAGTACCATTTTGTTTTCCCCGCACTGCCCCGCGCTGTCCCACCACATTCCTTTTACAGCAGCCACCATTGTGGATGGGTACATTGATAAAAGGAGGTTGAAATCATGGATGGATAAAAAAGAAGGGATGTATGGATGGGAAAAGGATTGGTGAATCACTGAAAGCATGAGTGGAAGGATAGAAGAATAGATGAAAGAGTGTAATGATGAAAGAGTAGCTAGACAGAATGATAAAGGAAGGATGAATAGAATAGTGAAATGATGAGTGGATGGAAGCATGAAAATATGGATCAATGGATGCATGAAAGGCTTAAAGCATGGAGATCGATGGACGAAAGGTGGGATGAAGAGACTTCATCTAGGGTGGGAAGGGCTTACTCGCTTCCCCCACTCAATGGCATTTGTGGAATGGATCAAAGTGGGGTGCATTTTAATTTTCTGGCTACGCCCCTGCCTTACAATGTGGTTTATGCACAGTTCAAGATCCTGACCAGTGTGATCATTCCCAGGTCTTGCCTATGCAGGCACCAGGCTCATATGTCAGTGGATTCCATGGGCCATGCACAGTGTTAAACTTCTAGGGAGCTTCTCTTTTTTAATTTAAATGTTGATTTTTCATATACTACGATAGGCAATATCATGGTGCGACAATGGTACAAGTATTTATGTTCAAATTTATCATAACTGGTTAACACAATGGTAGTGTGTTGCCTTGATCGTGAATAGAAGTACAGCATAGATCCTTGTTTAACCATTGTCGACATCAAATAAACTGGGGTCTTTTTCCGATTACCGTTCAAAGCGAGTGTGTGCTCAAATATATGAATCTATGAAGCTATCGACCTGCTCTTATAAACTGATCTCGCCACTAATGTGGTGAGGTTCTATCCATTCTGATGGAAATATCACTTTATAAGCACATGTGCACTTTAAGAGGCAGAAGGAAAGACAAGGGAAGATGAAATGAGACAAAACGATGATAATAAGGGGCGACAAGTGACAGAGACACAGTGAGACGAAAGAATGATAACAGCACACAAAAACAGGAAAAAAAACTTCAAAGTTAGAAAAGGGAAAAAGGGGTTAAAGGGAACTACAGAAAATGAACGGAAGTAGAAAAGGAAAGGAGGAAAACACATGAAGAGACATACAGGCACATGCATCAACGGTTTTTGCGAGCGCAAACGGTGCGATTCGCAAAAATCGGCCGTTTGCGATGCATTAAAGTGTTACTGGCACATGCATCAAGGTAGGCTTTTGCGATTCCTTAATTGCGATTATTAAGGAATCGCAATTAAGGAATCGCAAAAGCCTATGCATGTAGGAATCGCTATAAAAATAGCGATTCCTAAACATTCCTTAATTGCGACTCGCTAATTGCGAGTCGCAATTAAGGAATACCTCCCCATCAATTCCTATGGGCCTAGAGGCCCATAGGAATGAATGGGAAGACATTCTCAATTTGCGATTCGCAATTAGAGAATCGCAAATTGAGAATGCAATTTCAAGGGTGCCAGGGTGTCAAAGGGACCCCTGTTGCACCCCTGAAATCTGCATATGAGTACATCTTGCACACACACATGCCCCAAGGGCATGTGTGTGTGTAAATGGAACTTTGAAAAATGCACTTTAGTGCATTTTTCACAGTTTTTGCAAATTACCATGAAGTTCAACTTCATGGTAATTTGCGCCCCTATTAGCGAAATCGCTAATTTTTTACTTTAATGCATTGCATTTAAGGAATCTCAATTTGCGATTCCTTAAATGCAATCGCATTTGAGAATTCGCAATTAATTGCGAATTCTCAAATTGCGAGGGCCTTGACCCTTGATGCATCGCAAAGGTAATTTTGCGATCGCAAACGGCCGATTTTTGCGAATCGCACCGTTTGCGATCGCAAAAACCTTTGATGCATGTGCCCCTTAGGCACTCTTGCATTTAAGGAATCGCAATTTGAGATTCCTTAAATGCAATGCAAGAGGCACTTAGAAATAGCGAATTCGCTATGTGGGGCCGCAAAATACAGAGAAATTACTCTGGTCGGTATTTTGCAAAAACCTTGAAAAATGCACTAAAGTGCATTTTTCAAGGTTTCAGGTTACACACACACATGCCCTTGGGGCATGTGTGTGCGCAACATGGGTGCACATCACAATTTCAGGGGTGCAACAGGGTGTCATTTTGACACCTTTGCACCCTTGGAATTGCATGCGCAATATGCGAGTACCTATTGGTACTCGCAAATTGCGCATGCAATTTCCCATTCAATCCTATGGGCCTGTAGGC
The DNA here is from genome assembly GCA_963921515.1 of Calotriton arnoldi. Classification (NCBI taxonomy): domain Eukaryota; kingdom Metazoa; phylum Chordata; class Amphibia; order Caudata; family Salamandridae; genus Calotriton; species Calotriton arnoldi. Next base: position 1,767,154 of record CAWUFW010001956.1, on the reverse strand, counting down.
CCATAGGAATGAATGGGAAGCCATTTCTTAATTGCGACTCGCAATTTGCGAGTCGCAATTAAGGAATGTTTAGAAATCGCTATTTTAATAGCGATTTCGACATGCATAGGCTTTTGGGAGTCCCTAATTGCGATTCCTTAATAATCGCAATTAAGGACTCGCAAAAGCATTTCTTGATGCATGTACCCCTAAGGGCCATATGTATCAAGCTAAATTGAGTTCGCAAACGCTGAAATTCGCTGTGCTATGTAGGTAGGCAAAAACCTACTCGCAAAATAAGGAATCGCAAAAATTGCGATTCCCTATTTTGCCCATGCAATTAGATAATCGCAATTTGCGATTCCCTAAATGCTATGCAAGTAGGCATCGCAAATTGCGATATTGCCTTAAGGAATCGCAAATTACCACCAACCTCAAGTTGGTGGCAATTTGCGATTTCCTGGAAAAAAGCACTTTTTTTATTTTTCCAAAGTGCCATGTGGCACACATACATGCCTTTAGGGCATGTATGTGCGTCACATGCGCACACATGCACATTTCAGGGGTGCAACAGGGTGTCCTTTTGGAACCCTTGCACCTTGAAATTGCGTGCAGCAATTTGCAGTACCTATTGGGTACTCGCAATTTGCGCATTCGTACTCCCATTCATTCCTTTGGGCCTCTTGGCCCATAGGAATGAATGGGAAGGGATTCCTTAATTGTGACTCGCAATTTGCGAGTTGCAATTAAGGAATGCGTAGGAATCGCAATTATTATTGCGATTCCTACATACATAGCAGTTTGCGAGTCCTTAATAGCGATTCGCAATAAATCGCTATTAAGGACTCGCAAATCTGTTTGGTGATACATATGCCCCATAATATACAAAACACTAAGGTTGAGAGATGAAAAAGGAGAACAGAGGGGGGAAGCTAGGCAAGTGGAACAAAAAATAATAGAGTGAAAGGGATACAGAGAGAACTCACCCAAAAAAACAAGCAAAAAAAACAGAGAGGAAAGAGTGTAAATGCAAATAAAAAAATAAAAAATGTATAGTCTTATGTTTATTCTGAAATCCTTACATGATACTTCAATGAGTTAATATACCAGTTTTGGAGATTCATGTGCCTTCAGTCATGAGGTGTACTCTGCATCTAAAAATCTAAAAGCTCTGAGACTAAATGCACCAGCTGCCTGAGGCCTGTGTGAATCGTGCAGGCCACAGCTTCTGTTCTTAGTAAGAATGCTATGTGGATTGATATATCTGCTGCAGAGATTTGTGTACCACATACTGGCCACAATTTACAAAGCTAGTTTGATAGTGCAACTCTTCCATTACACGCCCATCTATTTCGGGGTGGGTAAACTCTGACAATTCCCAATTCTGTGAGTCGGGGGTAGGTTTTACATGCCTAGGTTGAAGTTGGATCCACAAACTTGCTTAAGAATCATCCCCTAAGCATATCAGTACCATCACAGAATTCTTAGTTGTGAAAGATCCCTTCGTATGACATCGCTATGTCAAAGTGTCTTGAGGAGAGCTGTGTAAGAATGGATGACCTATTCAACAGTAGGCACTTTCTGAACTTTGTAAACACCAGACCTTTGTTCAACATCTCTGCAGATCTGTTCTTATATTAAAGGGAAAGTGGCAGACTACTCGTGAGCTACATTTCCATTAACAACAGATACACTGAGTATTATGATAGAACTGAGGACAAGTGGAAGGCTCGTTTTGTCCTCCTACCGGGAACCAACAGTGACAGAGATGAAAACAAAGACAAAATTGGAGACAGGCTGGGAGATTGAGTTAACTGCACAGAAATAGGATAGGTATAAGCAAAGTGTCCTGCTAGGTTTAAACTGGTGCAATTGAAGTTCCATATCAAAACAAAGAGAGAGAGAGGGAATTATTACTCCACTCTTATTCCCCAGGGATAATCAGTATAAACAACAAAAGAGTGAAGCCAAGGTGGAAAAGGCTAGAGGGCGGAGTCACTCATGTTTTTTTAGAAGGGTCCTCACTCACCCACCAACCTAGTTGGTGACATGCTTCATCATTGGACCCCCACCAGAGAGGCCGAGTGCCCCTCCGGTGTGCTACGACGCCTAATTACAGCGGAGCGGGATTTGTGAGTGTTGGGTGCAAGTGGTAGTGCAGTTAGTGGTGTTAAAATAGCCTATACTACTCCTTAAAATTTTTTTAATAATAGGGTAGTATGACTAGAGTAAAAACGGTGCAGGGTGGACGTTGTGACTGATTAAATTGATCAGTTACATCTGTTTCCTTTGTACATTAGGGCGACATGTTTCAGCCTCTGTGAGCAAGTAGCGAGGCTTTCCTCAGGACTGTGGACCAGGGCGGTATGCGCACGCTAAGGCGCATCCTAACCTATGGCCCAAAAAAGAACCGAACTACTCACGGTTCCCAATAATCACGCCTTCAGGACTTCTGAATGCGCTACTGATCTATAAAGCAAAACATAACAGTGACATCACAACAACACATAACACATATGTACGTCAATGCTTATTGCTGTATGTTTCAACCGTCTAGTGATTTAGTATGTTCAATAATTAGTGACAAGCTAAATGACCACCAACACCTAATTCACGTTTAGGATTTAGGCGAGTTAAATAGCCCAAAAACTACCCATCGTGTGGGTTTTTCTGGCGTCAAAAAATGCAACATGAACTAGTGCATGTAAACAGTAGACCAACAGTAAGTGGTCTTGGTGACTTAGTAGTCCTATATATAAAGCTCCTCAAAATAATTGCCCAAGTGGTAAAAGTGCCCGAAAACTACGATTAAATGAGACAACCACGGATGTCAAGCTTATGTGGGAGCCGGGGTGGAATTACCGCATAGGTCCTGTCGGGGAACGTTGACACACACAACAATGGCTGGCAGGTGGGAGACAAAAAACGGTGGTCAATGCGGCTCCGTCTCTCAAAGAGACGAGATCTCTCATACTGCCCAAAAGCGTCACACAACACTTACTGTTTAGCTGTCAGACGTCCGCTCAGCCTATGGAGTGCCCGTCATCAGGACCCGTAGCTCAGGGACGTGTTGGCGGTGTAAACTTAAATACTGGTGTGCCAAACTCTTCCACCGGGGCGGGACACAGCCTGACTCGGTGACGTCACCGCGCGCGGGCGTCAACCAGGTCTGGTGTATGGACCGCTAACCCGGTGGAGGAGTCGGGAGAGATTCTTGTGGCGCATGAGTACACCTTGAACAATGTAAGGGTATGCGTTTAGTATATTACAAAGTTTAGCGCGTGTGTCAACTTTACACAGAAAGAAGGTGAATAAGCAAAGGCCATGTCGGGTGTAATTACAGACCCTTCGCAGAGATTTTGTTTTATTCAAAAATTATATATCAGGTCGAGCTTTAATCACACTACCCCAGAGTTATCAATGCTTGTAAGTGCTAGCAAAAAGGTGGGGTCTATACGTGATGTGGCCCTGTCACAATGCTATGTAAAGATTGCGGAGAAAAAAGGGTCATAGCCCTTGCAGATGTGTGCCACTAGTATCGACCATTCAGAAGCATGAATCTTACTTGTGAATACTCTAGGGGCGATGTTGATACTTTCGATTTGTTACCCACACGTTTCAGAGGAGGGTTTGTCACTAATAGACCCAGATGATTAAGGTCACTACTCAGCATATAAATTGATTATCTCTTTAGTACTGATCCCCATGGAATGTTATCGTTCATTCCCTGTTTATGGGTGGCCAGATGATAAATCCAGCGCTGCTCCTTTTCAAAATGTGCACTGTGTACGTCCCTGCCAGGCTTGAGTTGTTCTATTATTGTCCAATGCATATCATTAGTACTGTGGTTTAACTGTAGGAAATGGTCAGTCAGTTTTGTGGTGTTTCTTTTGCACCGGATATTGCTCCTGTGCTCGCAGATTCTTTGCTTCACTTTCCTGGTCGTCATACCTACATAACGCAGGTTACAGGGACATGTGATTAGATAAACCACATTGCTTGAATTGCAGTTTGTGTGTGCCTTTTGTGTCCATGTCTTGTCCTGCTCCAGGCTGAGTGTTTTGGAGGGTGCGGTCAGATGACAGACACTACAATGTCCGCATGGGAAATGCCCTATCACCTTTGGTAGGCCCCATGCGTTCAGAACCGTGGGGTTAACTGTCGGAGTCGTTCTTCTTGGACGGGTATGGACTAGGCTAGCCTTAATACTCCTGGCCCTTTTAAAAGAGAAAAGAGGTTTTTCCCACTGTCTATTTCCAGTTTTTAAGATCTTCCAATGTTTACTGATAGCTTTTGTGACCGCATTGGAAGCAGTGCTGTACGTGGTTACACATGTTAGAGGGACTTCTCCCACTGTCTTTGGGTTATCTTCGAGGAGAACGTCCCGGTGTTGGTTTCGTGCATGTTTGTAACTTTTGGTGAGGATATGTTGGGGGTACCCTCGATCCCGTAGTTTACCAGTCAATTGGGTGGATTGAGACCGATAATCAACGGTATTACTGCAATTTCTCCTAATCCTCAGGTATTGTCCATATGGAAGGTTTTCCCGGAGAGACCTAGGGTGGAAACTAGTGAATGCCAACAAGTTGTTCTTTGAGGTTGGTTTATAGTATGTCTTTGTGGTAAGTCTTTCTCCCTCAATTTTGATGGTTACATCCAGGAATACCATCTCCTTTCTGTCAAAGTTATGGGTGAACCGTAAGTTGGTATCACAGGTGTTGACCCAAGTGAAGAAGGCCAACAGAGCTTCTTCTGGTCCTTGCCAGATGATAAAGACATCGTCTATATACCTCTTCCAGCAAGATATATAGGGGCTGTATGGGTTGGTTGCAGGCAAGATGTATTTCTGCTAGCTTGCTAGAGCCATTATCCAAATTTTGTGATTTCTACCTGAAACCACTTATACAAAAAACTCCGACTTATCTAAAGGATACCAAGACTCTGCTGTCCTTCTTACAACAAGTCACCTTAAATGCAGATTCTGCCTTCCTGGTGTCTATGGACATAGAGAGCTTATACACAAGCATTCCACAAGACATGACCATCCTGGTTCTACAAAAGGCATTAGAAAATGAACAATGGGACCAGACCGTGCCACGACAGTTCATCATTGAGTGTGCAACCTTAGCTCTTAAAAGGAACTTTTTTGAGTATGAAGGAGAACTCTTTTTACAAACCACAGGCACTTCAATGGGCAGTACCTTTGCCCCAAGTGTGGCAGGACTGTATGTTTATGACTTCGAGCAGAAATACATCTTGCCCGCAACCAACCTATACAGCCCCTATATATCTTGCTGGAAGAGGTATATAGACGATGTCTTTATCATCTGGCAAGGACCAGAAGAAGCTCTGTTGGCCTTCTTCACTTGGGTCAACACCTGTGATACCAACTTACGGTTCACCCATAACTTTGACAGAAAGGAGATGGTATTCCTGGATGTAACCATCAAAATTGAGGGAGAAAGACTTACCACAAAGACATACTATAAACCAACCTCAAAAAACAACTTGTTGGCATTCACTAGTTTCCACCCTAGGTCTCTCCGGGAAAACCTTCCATATGGACAATACCTGAGGATTAGGAGAAATTGCAGTAATACCGTTGATTACCGGTCTCAATCCACCCAATTGACTGGTAAACTACGGGATCGAGGGTACCCCCAACATATCCTCACCAAAAGTTACAAACATGCACGAAACCAACACCGGGACGTTCTCCTCGAAGATAACCCAAAGACAGTGGGAGAAGTCCCTCTAACATGTGTAACCACGTACAGCACTGCTTCCAATGCGGTCACAAAAGCTACCAGTAAACACTGGAAGATCTTGAAAACTGGAAATAGACAGTGGGAAAAACCTCTTTTCTCTTTTAAAAGGGCCAGGAGTATTAAGGATAGCCTAGTCCATACCCGTCCAAGAAGAACGACTCCGACAGTTAACCCCACGGTTCTGAACGCATGGGGCCTACCAAAGGTGATAGGGCATTTCCCATGCGGACATTGTAGTGTCTGTCATCTGACCGCACCCTCTAAAACACTCAACCTGGAGCAGGACAAGACATGGACACAAAAGGCACACACAAACTGCAATTCAAGCAATGTGGTTTATCTAATCACATGTCCCTGTAACCTGCGTTATGTAGGTATGACGACCAGGAAAGTGAAGCAAAGAATCTGCGAGCACAGGAGCAATATCCGGTGCAAAAGAAACACCACAAAACTGACTGACCATTTCCTACAGTTAAACCACAGTACTAATGATATGCATTGGACAATAATAGAACAACTCAAGCCTGGCAGGGACGTACACAGTGCACTTTTTGAAAAGGAGCAGCGCTGGATTTATCGTCGGGCCACCCATAAACAGGGAATGAACGATAACATTCCATGGGGATCAGTACTAAAGAGATAATCAATTTATATGCTGAGTAGTGACCTTAATCATCTGGGTCTATTAGTGACAAACCCTCCTCTGAAACGTGTGGGTAACAAATCGAAAGTATCAACATCGCCCCTAGAGTATTCACAAGTAAGATGCATGCTTCTGAATGGTCTATACTAGTGGCACACATCTGCAAGGGCTATGACCCTTTTTTCTCCGCAATCTTTACATAGCATTGTGACAGGGCCACATCACGTATAGACCCCACCTTTTTGCTAGCACTTACAAGCATTGATAACTCTGGGGTAGTGTGATTAAAGCTCGACCTGATATATAATTTTTGAATAAAACAAAATCTCTGCGAAGGGTCTGTAATTACACCCGACATGGCCTTTGCTTATTCACCTTTTTTCTGTGTAAAGTTGACACACGCGCTAAACTTTGTAATATACTAAACGCGTACCCTTACATTGTTCAAGGTGTACGCATGCGCCACAAGAATCTCTCCCGACTCCTCCACAGGGTTAGCGGTCCATACACCAGACCTGGTTGACGCCCGCGCTGTGACGTCACCGAGTCAGGCTGTGTCCCGCCCCGGTGGAAGAGTTTGGCACACCGGCATTTAAGTTTACACCGCCAAGACGTCCCTGAGCTACGGGTCCTGATGACGGGCACTCCATTGGCTGAGCGGACGTCTGACAGCTAAACAGTAAGTGTTGTGTGACGCTTTTGGGCAGTATGCGAGATCTCGTCTCTTTGAGAGACGGAGCCGCATTGACCGCCGTTTTTTTGTCTCCCACCTGCCAGCCATTGTTGTGTGTGTCAACGTTCCCCGACAGGACCTATGCGGTAATTCCACCCCGGCTCCCACGTAAGCTTGACATCCGTGGTTGTCTCATTTAATCGTAGTTTTCGGGCACCTTTACCACTTGGGCAATTATTTTGAGGAGCTTTATATATAGGACTACTAAGTCACCAAGACCACTTACTGTTGGTCTACTCTTTACATGCACTAGTTCACGTTGCATTTTTTGACGTCAGAAAAACCCACACGATGGATAGTTTTTGGGCTATTTAACTCGCCTAAATCCTAAACGTGAATTAGGTGTTGGTGGTCATTTAGCTTGTCACTAATTATTGAACATACTAAATCACTAGACGGTTGAAACATACAGCAATAAGCATTGACGTACATATGTGTTATGTGTTGTTGTGATGTCACTGTTATGTTTTGCTTTATAGATCAGTAGCGCATTCAGAAGTCCTGAAGGCGTGATTATTGGGAACCTTGAGTAGTTCGGTTCTTTTTTTGGGCCATAGGTTAGGATGCGCCTTAGCGTGCGCATACCGCCATGGTCCACGGTCCTGAGGAAAGCCTCGCTACTTGCTCACAGAGGCTGAAACATGTCGACCGAATGTACAAAGGAAACGGATGTAACTGATCAATTTAATCAGTCACAACGTCCACCCTGCACCATTTTTACTCTAGTCATACTACCCTAATATTAAAAAAATGTTAAGGAGTAGTATAGGCTATTTTAACACAACTCACTGCACTACCACTTGCACCCAACACTCAAAAATCCCGCTCCGCTGTAATTAGGCTGCCGTAGCACACCAGAGGGGCACTCGCCTCTCTGGTGGGGGTCCAATGATGAAGCATGTCACCAACTAGGTTGGTGAGTGAGGACCCTTCTAAAAAACATGAGTGACTCCGCCCTCTAGCCTTTTCCACCTTGGCTTCACTCTTTTGTTGTTTATACCCAGCAATTGAAGTTCCTACACAAAACAAACACAACCCAAATTTGAACCAGCAAGGGAGAACCAATGCCCCAAATGCAAACAGAAGTCCTTTTTCCTCATGACTTGCGAGTGCACTAAGATAACAAACTTCTGAGTGGAACTAATTGATAGTTTTAAATGTATTGGTATGACACAAACACTCCTGCTGCCTTGTTAATGGGACGAATACACAAACCAAAGGGAGGCTAGATAAGATATAAATTGGCACAATTGATGCTAGTATTAGCCAAGTGTTGCGTTGCCATCTTCTTGGGTCCATTCGAAATTTTCTTTTCTACTGTCAAGCTTAACTTCTAATGATCTATGTCTTTCTTCCACTTGATCTACAAATTTCTTTTCATTGTCAGTCAACATGCTTGTCAAATTATATCTATGTGCATAAGCCGTGTCTTATGTAACAGTAGGTATGAAATACTTTCCCATTCTCTCTTCTTGCTTGTAATAATCATACTTGTTCAGGTGCTTGTAAGCTGGAACCTCTGACAACACCAAAGCATAATTTGAGAAATAGTACTCGTAATGTCCTTTACCATAAAACATGCTAAGCAACAAACTACAAGTAATACCATACGTCAGAGGCAGATGGTGGTATCTGATACCCTCCTAAACTGACGCAGGTAATTGCATACACACATAGCAATCTCTCACATCCATCATGTTTACATACTCATACAAAATCTTTGCATAAGCGTTCAAAGTATAATCACCCTTGGAAAAATCTACATGCAACAAGCGACTAGTCTGATCGATCATAGCACTATCAGCTTCTAATGTACCCTCTTTTGTGCTAGAAGTGGTAGGTGTGGACGTCCCATGTACTCCCGCCCCATCAACTCCAGCTTCGTGTGAACCTATAACAGACATAATAATTACTACAGCTATGACTACAATTACTCCTACTATAAGTGTACCTATTATACGTTTGTGTCTACGGTTCGAATTTCCAGACTCCATTTTCAAACGAGTTCGGATTGTGACTGTAAGAGGATTAATGCAAAGTCTCTTTCTCTGCCTCTCACTGTTGCACAACAAAGTTCATACACAGTCTCTTGGAGTCTTGGGAATAGCTCGCACTCAGTCCGTAGCACAATAATTTACACAGCTGGAAGTCTTCCCTAGCCCTCTTTCTTCTTCTACGGAAAAGTCCCTAATTTTATTCTTCTTCCACTCGGGCCTAGGTTATCTTCTTTTTGAGCAAAGATTTTATTTACAGTTCACAGTTAAATTCACATCCCTTATGAAATCAGAGCCAATTTCCTCAATGATACGCTGCAAAAGTTCAATACGAAATGCTGCAATCTCCTGAGCTGGTGGCTGATACCAAAAAGTTGGAAACGTGAGGTCTTCCAAAATCAAGCTCCATACGCCACTCAGTCTCAGTGGATCTGGTACAGTCAGTGTCAAAACTCCATTAGCTTCTATCCAGGGACCAACAGTTACATTTCAATTATCAACGCTGAAGTTCCACACCTCACTCGTCCGGACCTCACTTTCCCAAACCTCACTGTTCCCGGCATCTGTGACCAGGTAAGTCCACACCGGGGAAGCGTACCTCTGGCACAGTACTCTCACTCTCCTCGATCTCCTCAAGCTCCCTTGTGCTCGTTCTGTATCACTTTGATCTGATTCAGATGTTTCAGATATGGGAGCAAGATCTCTTTCCGGTGCAAGTCTCAAATTCTGCCTCTTCTGTCTCACAGGCCACATTTCTCTTGCAAGCTTGGTTTTCTACCGCAGCACACGACCCATTTCCACACCAGTTACTTCAGCTGAGTCTGACTCTACACCACTCGCAACGTACCCGTCTCCCTCAGAGTCTGTACCTGGGTCTTGTGTAGTATGACCCCCCTCAGCTCGACCTGGTGGGTATACAGCCTCTTTAAGAACCCCCACAGCTTCACTTGCCATCTCCGGTGGCCTTGCAACCACGGCTGGATTCTCTTCAAGGAAAGGAGCTGCTTTTTCAGAGGGACCTGAAACTCTGCAGGTATGGGAGGCATGAATCCAGTTCAGCAAACCTCTGCACTTTACAGCAATGTTCGTTATCAAAATCACCTGGTAAGGAACTCGCCAATATGCATCAAGACAGTTCTTCCTCACATACTTCAGGACTAGGACCCAGTCCCCTGGACACAGGTCATGACACAGGTCCTTTGAGGTCGGTGCGGTTGCAGCTTCAACCTGGTGAGACACAGAACGATATTACAAAAAAGGGGGGAGGGACTGAGGGCCAATTAATCTAGGTCCAGCATACAGGCCCAAAGTAATCCAAAACAAAAGAGGTAATCTGTTCCTACTGTGTACTACAGGTCAATGTGTGTATAGAAAGCACGAGAGTGCTTGCTGAAGGTCGGAGAAAATACTTTCTCCTTTCAGAAAAGACCTTTTTCTGAAAGGAGAAAATATTTTCTCCGACCTTCAGCAAGCACTCTCGTGTTTTCTATACACACATTGACCTGTAGTACACAGTAGGAACAGCATACCTCTTTTGTTTTGAGACACAGAATGAACCACATCAGCCAACCCTTTGAAATAATCAAGGACCAAATCATCGGTGATGTTTATCAATGCTGTGGATGGCACTGCAGGCAAGCGCATCGCCCTTCCCATGAGAATCTCATGGGGGATAGTCCAGTTCTCCTATCTGGAATACGGTGCAAACTCATCATGAAAGGCAATGCATCAGGCCAATTCAGAGACGTCGAAGAGAAACACTTTTGCCATTCTCATCTTTAGAGTCCCATTGATTTGCTCCACAATGCCAGACGTCTCCGGCCTGTAGCTACAGTGCAATCTCTGGTCAATATTTAAGGCAGTACACAACAGCTTCATGATCTCGCTATGGAAGTGAGTTCCTCTATCCAACTCCAATGAAGTTGGAACCCCGAACCGTGGAATGAGCTCCCTCAACAATCACTTGGCCACTCTGAGACTATCACACCTTCTAGTCGGGTATGCTTCCACCCACCGTGAAAAGATGCACACTACAACTAGAATGTACCTCAGCCCATGGCACCTAGGCATCTCGATGAAATCCAATTGGATTCAGTTGAAAGGACCCTCCTGACCTTCCAATATAACTCAAGGCAACCAGAGTTTTCTTTCCAGCATTCATCTGTTGACACGTAACACACAGGTGACACACTGCATCAGCAAACCCGCGAAACCTCAGGTTGAACCATGTTTGTCTGAACACTCGCACCATTGCATCCCTCCCAATGTGAACTGCTCCATGAATCTGTCTTGCCATGCCATAGGATTCAGTAAACAATCTGGCAACACTGCTCCACCATCAGTTGTGACCCAAATGCCATCATCTCTTTTCACACTATGCTTTGATCCAACCAGCTTCTTCTTGGTCTGACATTCTCCCTGCAGACGCCTGACCTCATCCAGGTATCCGCTATGGCTAACATCATGCTGAGCTCGGTTCTCTCTGTGCTCTCGCCTGAATAATCCCCATTAAAAATGCAGACATGAATAGCACAAAAGCGGACGACTTCGTCCGCGTACCTGGTCCAGACCGTCACAAAATCCTCCCCCTTCCCATGGGCCGCATACTTCACAACGGCCACTCTCTTCGGTTGCTGTAAGGCTTCTAACAGTTGTCTCACATACTCTCCATTTCTGATGGGAGATCCTGATGATGTTAAGAACCCCCTCTGTGACCATAGCAGTCCGAAGTCATGAACCACACCGAAACCGTACTGGCTGTCGGTGTAGATAGTGACTCGGATTTGATCAGAAACTAGACATGCACTGTTGCAGGGATTCTGCACATACACAGAACTATGCACAGGAAAACAGGACCTCAGTGAATAGGGGTGTACCAACCTACCACATCAATACCCAAAATCCCAAACCGACTAGCTATAGTGTCTCATTCGTTCTCCTCCAAAGATCACGGAGCTACAAATGATTAGACAACCCAGAACACAACACTCGCGACTCTCTCAGGAATCGCGGGAGCAAGACGTACTCTTTCGCTTACTCACTCATACCTGTCCACAATGAGAATAAGCAGAGTCACTGAAATAGTTCAAAATGTTTATTCTAACTATCGTGCTCTACAATACAGTATACGTGCCACTACTAGCAGCAAAATGCATAAACTCAGCACAGTTAGCATTGTTACAATTCCATAGAATACAAAGGGAGAAGTCATTTTATAAAGACTGTGGAAATAAGGGCCTAGAGGCCTGACCACCCTCCCCTTGACTAGAAGAAGTTTATTTTATAAAAAGGACGATCTCTGGGCTTTGACAGCAGACCCCATACCTTAAAGCCTGGATGTAAGGTTTACATCATAGGAACAGCAGAGCTCTTCTCCATGGAACGGCTTTCTCCAAGTGTGTTAAAACAACATGCAACAACGTAATATCAAAGCACGAGTCTTCAGTACTGCAGCTGTGTAGCATGTTATGTCTAGGTGCTAGGGACTGACCAGAACAGAATAACAAGGGGCATTGTTTATCGACCTTGCATATCGTGTTCAGACTAAACTCCAGGAAAGGCAGAGAACGCGAAAGGCAACCGGTTCTCATGTGAAGGGCACAACCAAAGTCTTGTAAAAACGAAGTCATGTAGTAGCGTGCGCAAAAGCAGCATCATGGCAGCGAAGCTCATGCTAACTTAGCAATGTCGATAATGTGCCTTAGAACCATATAACACCCTCCCCCTGGTAAGGCCATAGGACATAGAAAAAGGATGAAAACAGAGTTCACAAGTCAAGCAGAGTTCAAAATGGGTGATAAAAAACCAAATTGGAAAAAAGTCGAAATGTTTTCAAAAAAATAATTTTTCTTTTTTCAAAGTCATCAATAGGGCTCATTGAAGGGGAGCTGCCTCCGGGATAATAAAATTATTATGAAGGAGGTGGTAAGTCCATCAAGGTGTATGAACCGAGGAATGCAATTCCCTCCAAAAGATCATCCCTATCGTTGGTAAAAAAGAGAGATGCCATCCAATTAAGTAAGTCGAAGGAACAAATGTGCTCCTCATAATCAGACGCCTCTAAAAGCATGAGTGGGCAACTTGCGTGATATTCGATGAAACTTCGTTGCAGGACGGTCTGCGCAGCCGCACAGACATCCCATTCCTCCAAAACTCCAAGTGCAGCCGCACGCGCCATACGGCCATCCCCAGAACAAGCCTGGTCATGGGCCTCTAAGGGACCCTTCAACTGGTCAAAATCCGGGACGGGACGTGACGTATTGGAGAGGCATATATCCAGTGCCCAATAGAAGGGACATCGCTCACAGTAAAGGACTGGTTGCACGCAAGTGAAGTACGCAAAGCGAAAAGTCAATCCATAACTGACTCTAAGCGTGGCTAATGGCAAGCATACGAAAACCTGTTGCATGCGATCACGGTACAGCTGCAACTGGCCTGGTCTGTGCAGTACCACAAGTTGAGCAGCCATTGCGCAACAGGAGCAGGAGAAGCAGGATTCCAGCGCCTAACGTCAAAATCAAGGGGAACCCTCCGAAGGCGCTGGAAAAAATAGAATGAATAAAACCCGGTATTACTCCAAATATAGTCTGAACAGAAGACACAAGGCCAGATCCCACACATTTAAAAAAAATTGGAAGGCCTGCGGTGTCAGACGCATTAAATATTTGGTGTATTAGTTCTCCAAAATGCAGTGGGAGGTTGGTGTTCAGAAGGGACTGTATCTCTCCAGAAGTCCTAGCCACCTGTAGCTGGAAGGTCTCGCGGGCGGAAGTGAGGGCCACCTCTTGCTGGAATAACAGCGCTTTGAGCCTGCTCAACTTGTTGAAATCTGTTTTCAAAGTTGGAATGGAAGGCCAAATTGAGCTATCTAGACTCCCTTGCGGGGGGAAAAAGCACATTGCTACAACAAGTTACACGCTGGGAAACTGTTACTAAATACGGGATCCTGCCTTTAAACCACAGCAGTCTTGGTTGTTCAAAATAAGATAACTGCCATTTGTAAGCAATGAAAAAGCGGGAATTATTGATGGCACTGGAGTCCCTTTTAAAAAACAGGCCAGATTAGGTGCGGAAATGTTACAAGCGCCGTGCAACCTAACGTGTTTACAAACAAGGGAATGTCCTACTGTGGAATCGCAGTCCTCCCCTGTTAGGAAAACTTCCTTACCCTCCCTCTGACATCTATAAGTGAAAGGCAGGGACCACAATTCATGTAGAAAAGCACTACCCAGTGGTTCATAACAGCCAATCGGAAAATTAACCAAACGGCAGAGTCTGTTTCCGCTACAGAAAACGGCAAGGGCTCTAATTGTTCAATATGCAATAGTGTGTATGTAGCATCTTTCATGGACATAAACCTTTGTTTATCAGTCAGATTAAATGGCAAGAATAAAGCAGTGGCATTCAAATAATCCCAAGGCACTTTTCCCATTTTAAGAGTTTGCAATGTCCAAGCAAACTGCATAACAGATCGTAACTGATTTTCACCATGATATAACACAGATACATCACTTTGAACAATATCAATAACAGATGAAACAATATTATCCAACGTATAAATGCGTGAAGACAGTGTGTTTATGCTATTGTCTACTACGGCAAGGACTTTTTCTAAATTCGCCTGATCAATTTGGCACAGACGAAAAGCAGCTTCCATCTGTGAAAGTTTCCAAATTTCATTGTAAGCAGCATACATGAATCTGTTTGCTCTCGGAGCCCTGGGCCCCAAGAGAAAATCAGCCAAATTAATGTCATGCGACAGCAGAGAAAGATGTTGCTTCACTGATGTCAGCGTAGAATGTTCCAACCATTGTTGGCATAATTTACCCACCGAGTATGTGGTAACCAAATGGGAACTTGGATAACGTGGGTCCGGTCTAGTCTGTGTGAAACCAGGTGTTACATTATAAAAACGCATTTGATATGCATTTGGATTAGTTTGCCACACCAACCACCCAGAAGAATCAATTTCAGAGACATTGAAGGTGTCATATCGAGGCAAAGCTTGCAATGCCTCAATGGTATAATCTGTATGTGTGCGCCAATTAGCATATTCTGCTAAAGACGGAATAGATGGCGTATTTAAATTTTTGACAGTTGCTAGGCCAAAACAAGTTGTTTGGTACACTGTATCATTCAAAAACAGAATTTGAGCTGGGATCAGGCAGGCACGATGTAAAGCTTCAGTTCCCTGAACCTGCCAAGGCTTTGTGCCCCAGAATGATTTTAAATCAACAGTATCTTTCCAATGATCATAACCCTGCGTAGCCAATTTATTTCTAAACAAGTTGGCGTAAATCAATTTTGTGTGTGTCAACATAAATTTAGATTGAGTAGATGATCGAAGTTTAAAATAATAGGATTCTGGATTAGATATGTCATAATCTGTGAAGTAAGTGAATTTATCCCTAAATGTTTTAGAACTCCCCTCTACGGGAGTAGGACAATGTTCCCATTGTGTATAATTAAAAACAGGTCTTAACGTATTTGTTTTGTGTAAAAAATGATTCCCATAATGCTGATAACAGAATAAATCACCGTAATTGGAAGAATTTAAATACAAATCTTCAGCATCAAAAGCAGCATAATACTTTAAATCTGAAAACAGTGCATGTACTGCTTGCACATCCCAATCATCCGAATGTATGTCCCGTGTTACCACATCTCCTAGAGAGACAAGAAACACGAATGGTACGCGAAGCACCTCGGTCGGGCCGTGGACTTCGTAGGCAACTTTGTCCCAAACAATGCCATTTGGAATCGGGAATGCTGAAATATTAACATGAGAACGATCACGTTTCATGATATGGGACGATGTGTGAGGGGCCAGAACTCCATCGACCAAGTTCACTGCAGAGCGTTCTGGCAAATAATGACCATTGATAAGCAAAAAGAACACTGTCACAAAACCAATTGACATGAAGAGAAAAATCAGGACAAGCAGCAACCAAATGTAGGTCCAAGGAGGGACCAGGTAAGTCTTTTTGAACCAAGAGAAAAAAATACTTAATTTAGTCGGTGTGTCAGCCAAACGGGATGTCGAGGAAGAAGAGCCGGAAAAGAGACTGGCATGAGATCCATAGCAGCCATTCGTGGGTTGATTTATCAGAGGTGGAAGTGTCGGGTCCTCTTGATGTTCTCCAGGACTGTTCGGCACTTCACTGACGGACTCATCAGGATGATATATATACTCGGCATCCATGGTAGAAGATAGAGGTCGGACAGGTGAAAGATCAATGATAGTGTCCATCACATTCTTAGCCCTACGAGGAGCGGTGGAAGATGATGAAATCAGTGGATCCAATGTAATTGCGTTGCATGAAACTGCAGATGTGACACTATTCAGAATCGGCCACATGGTGTAGCTTGACATTGTACTCTAAAATATATCTGTTGTCTTTGCGACCAGGTAAAGGAGGTAAAATAACTGTACGAGTACCCTTCAGTCCAAGCACTGGAACCGGTGCACGATAAGAGGGACCAAATTCTCTTTTGTTCTCCAGCTTTTCTCGTACTAGATCCCCGATTTTTGGAAGCCAACCGGCAACTGGAATCAGTAGTGCTGCATCAGTGGAAGAGGGTAAATGTTCAGTGGCAAAGCTGTCACTGGTCTTTTGTAGATCCTGTAACACAGTAGAATGATTATCTACGTCAAAGGTTGTGGCAGCCGCCACAACGTCTAGACCATCAAGGTCTGGCACAAACATTTTAATGCCAAAGAGCATTTCGTATGGGGTCCGCCCACCCAGAGATCGTCTAGGGAGGTTATTAAGTGCACGTTGAACCCCATATAAGTGGGCCAGCCAGTTCCTGCCAGTACCTAAGACTCTAGCTATCAAGGATTGCTTTAAGTCACAGTTCATTTGCTCCACAATTGAATTGCCCTCAGGCCTGTATGGAGACGAAAACTGCACCAGCACCCCCATTGACTTCATAGCTTCCTTGTACGCCTTAGAGCGAACGCCGGACCTTGGTCAGAATGGAAGTTCCACAGGCAAACATCCCTACAAAGACACGCAAATCCCTGATGACATTTCGAGCGTCAGCACTGCGTTGTGGCCAAACCCAAAGGAATCTAGTGCACGAATCAACTGCAACAAATGTATATTTATACGCAGTATCTGAAGAAAGAGGAACGCAGTGATCAAGATAGATACAGCCAAAAGGTTGATTAGAAATACACAGCTGTGTTTGTGGTGGGCGGGTGACCGTAGACGGCTTGATTTGCTGACAAATGTCACAAGAAAGGACATAATTACGAGTCTGTTTATATAAACCAAGCCACCAGTAACGTTGCTGTAAAATAGAGACTGTCGCCAACACACCGACATGCGCAGATGCTATGCCTTCGTGTGCGGCTTTGATCAATGTAGGTCTGCGGTCCATGTTGGGGATCATCCGCTCCCCAACAGAAGGAATCAAAGCATAAGGAACTTGTTCGGGAGTTATATGATAAGAGTATTTCGGACGGAAACCCTGAGGAAAAGCAGTTCCCTCCCTCGTTGCAGCTACAGCTGCCAATATCTCATTATCTATTTTAGTCTTGGATCTTGTAACTGCTGCTACGGAGCATGTGGCTACTGCAGACTTGGCTGCTTCATCAGCCAAAGAATTACCAAGAGCATGTGCTCCCACACACTGATGGCCAAGAGTATGTATAACATGAATGAGGGGCAGATGTTGTTTAAGATCTGCCACTCGAACCCAAAGCGTTTTATGCTTAATTGCGCTGCCTTTGGAATCTCGATAGTCATTCTGAGACCAAAAGAACAAGTTGTCATTAAAAGACTGGACACAGTAATAAGAATCGCACACAATAAGAGTATTCACATTTGGATCAGCAAACTCGAGAGCAAGAACGAGAGCACGCAGCTCCGCCAATTGCGCCGTACAGTCTCCAAGTGCCTGAGTGTGCACAATGCAAGACTTAAATGCTCCATTTACTACTGAGCTGGCAACAATTGCGCAAGCTGTTGAATAAGCGTGTTTAGAACCGACGGCCGGTTGAGCCGAGCCATCGGTGTAAATGATGCCTTTGTACTCATGTAAAGGAAGTAGAAACAAGGGTGGAGGATGAACGTGTTCATACTGTAAAAACTCCTGTGTCTGCAAGGAAGGATCAAAGATAAATGTGACATCAGCCGATGTCAAAGAAGTAGCCCATTGTATCTAACGGGGATGTAGTGCCTTCGAGTTAGGTACACTTGCCTTAGTCACGGCTTCCAAAGCAGGGAAGGGCGTGACCATAAGAATGCATTTGCCTTGTGCCAGTGAGCGTTCTTTTAGAATCGCCATCTGTACTGCCGTCAAGATTTTTTCAACAGTTGAAAAGCGCATTTCAGCAGCAGTGTATAAATGTGATTTGTATGCAATCGGAACTGTGTCTCCCTTATAGAACGTCAAGTAAGTGAAACCCACTGTCCCAGAAACTATACATATTACCAGGTTTGTGGTGTTATCACGCGTTAACAAGTAGTTCGTTGCAAGCAAATCTGTTTGCAAAGAATTTAGAATAGAAGTGTGTTCCGGAAGCCAGCTGGCAGAAGAAAAGGTTGGTTGTATCAATGCATAAAGCAGTTTGATACGCTGGGCATAATCGGGAATGTATGTCCTCCCGAAATTCAAAAATTCCAGCAAAGACTGAAGTTTCTTCAATGTAGAAGGGGGTTGCAAATGTGCACATTTCTCCAAGAAGTGAGGAGCCAAGCCCTTTCCTTCATTATTGAGCCCCTAGCCCAAAAAGATCACCGCCAAATGGGCGATATGTGACTTTGCAAAATTAAATTTGTATCCATAGTCGGCAAAGGACAAAATAATATTGTCGACTCGGACTAGATGCGTCATAAGTTCATCGTCCGTCAGATAAATGTCATCAACGTACGAGAACGCATCTGGATCTATGTCATGCAATAGGGACCCGACACGCGCTGCAAATGCCCCAGGGCTATTCTTAAACCCCATAGGCAATCGTGTAACTTTTTTCTGATTCCCGACGTCAGTGAATGCTGTCAAATCACGGCTCTCAGGAGCGAGATTGTGACTATAGAAACCATTAGAAATGTCAAGTGTAGTTTTGTATTTCTTACGAACAAGATTGTTCACCAGCGCTGAGCTGTGAGTGTTTTGCACCGCAAATGTGCGGCAATGACTGTTCAATTCTCGGTAGTCCAATACAATCCGATAAGAACCATCAGGTTTTGATACCGTAAAGAGAGGATTATTCATTGGTGATGTACATGATTCAATCACTCCTTGATACTCCAACTGTGTTAGAATATCACAAACGGAAGCTTTTGCTTCACGTCTGATTGGATATTGCGGTTGTGGCTGTGGCATAAAGGTATTTCATGAGCCGGTGAATCAACATCCCAACCCACCTGATTACGATACACCGCTGGGGCTAGGGCACAAACCCACCCTGCAGCCAAAGTCTGGGCATGCTCTTCAGGGACGTAACGCGAAAAACTCGGAAGTATCACGTCTTCTCCCCTAGGAGCTGCCAACACAAAGGGTGGAGGCCGATCTGCCTCCGCCAACAGAATGTCATATGAGGACGTTAAATTCTCCCAGAACACTGCTTTGATTGGACGAGGTATATCACCTTCAATTTGGAAAATTATGTCATAGAGCCTAAGCGGGGGGCAACCCGGGTGTCAGCAGTCTCTACTGTAATGAAGGTATCAGTTGCTGTCGCCTCCAGACAGGGACGCAGAGCCTCCCGCACTATGGTAACTTCCGCTGCGCTGTCGAGCAGAGTCACTGCCCATGTCCAATCCAGGAGTCGCGTTCTCACCATCTGAGGCATACCTCGCAGTTAGAGCGGCAACTTTTTCTTCTGAAACGGGGGTCGAAAACGAGGTAGATCCTCTTGTTTTCCTTTGCCTTCAAACTGTCGAGGCTGATCATGGCCCTGTGGCGCAGGTTGACTCTTGCCACGATCTTGGCATTCCCCTCCTCCGACTTGAGAGCCAGAAGTGTCCTGTGAAGAACGAGGAGAGCGTTGATCAGGGACTTGAAATTTATCAGGAGTCTTAATTTTCGCGCGGTCGCGCAAGTCATAAGTACGCTCAGAAGACTCAGGTGTCGGTGAACCAGCACGTGAACCTTGCTTCTGTTGTTGCTGCCCCTGTTTTTTTGTTTTCCAGTTCTTTTCTGGAAAGAACGGACGCCCATCTTTATCAGTCTGGGCCTTTTGTTGTGTTTGAGTTTGCGTTTGAGTAAAAGGCTTAACTCCCAGACTATTGCGGCCAATGGTTTTATAAGCCTTTGCAATAATCTTTGGCAATTCACGTAGTTTGTCTACATCAGGGACAGCCTCCAAGCGATTTGCCACTTGAAAGCTTACCGCATCGCCCTTGACATTTGCAAGGATCATATCTGCAACCACGTCGAACACCCCCACCAGTCTCATTCCCAACTCTACAGCCGCCTCGTCTCCGTGTTCATCTTGAACAACCTTAATCACGGAAGGGAGTACAGTCATGGAAGGAGTGCCGAAACATTTCGAATATACCGCTGCAAACACCTTACCCAGGTGTTACAATCGGCCAACTCAGGAAGCAAGTCTTTTGTCAAACTAATAGTCAAAATCCTGTGTTTTTCCACAGGAGAGGTATTTGGAAAGACAGCCTCTAGTTGTCCAAATTTTTCAGCAAGCCAATAAGGTAATTCATCCTTATTCTGTGGAAGCTTGCCCATTACTGAATTAACCATAAGGAGACTGGTGGCCACACCACCAGGTCCCGCAGGTTGCGCAGCAACGCCAGGTGGTCCCATCTGAAAGTTGCGCGACATGAACTGTATAACAGCTCTATGCACGCGTATCAAAGAGGTATGTAACACGCGCAGTTCTGCAAGCGTCGCTGTTGTCAAACGACGCGGATGAGGGGTATACCCAGCCAAAACGTGCCACGTGGCCCCATCTATTGATAAAGGACCTAAACGGACCGGAGTTATTGGGTGAGGAAGGGCGCCATTAAACCAAATTTGGTGTTGCCAAGCTGTAAGCGGAATCTCAAGAGCCCGATAGGGCTGATAAGCATTAGGAAGGGCCATAGGCGTATATTCGTGAAACAAGTTATCTGTCCCATCCACCGCCGGAAAGGTGACCCAAGAATAAAACACTTCGAAGCGGTAAGCCGCATCTGCCTCTACTACAAAAATCAGCGCAACACCAGCATTAGGGACTCCATTCTAAGTCAAATAAGCCGCGCGTGCTGCCCTATTAGCGGCCGGTATCGCGACCGCTATAACTGATAATAAAGAATAACAACCTAGAGTGCGGCAGCGCAATAATGGGTTACGAATAAAGAGATTAAAACCTTTTTTTAAACTTCAAGCTTGAAAGAACCTATAAAAACATCAATATAGGAGGTTACACCGTCACAACTGTCTCCGGAAACAGAGGTGAGGGTATTGTGGACAAGCACAAGCACTACTCAAGCGTCTCGCAGATAAGAACCAGACCAAACGTTGGCGGCGCCATGTTGCAGGGATTCTGCACATACACAGAACTATGCGCAGGAAAACAGGACCTCAGTGAATAGGGGTGTACCAACCTACCACATCAGTACCCAAAATCCCAAACCGACTAGCTATAGTGTCTCATTCGTTCTCCTCCAAAGATCACGGAGCTACAAATGATTAGACAACTCAGAACACAACACTCCCGACTCTCTCAGGAATCGCGGGAGCAAGACGCACTCTTTCGCTCACTCACTCATACCTGTCCACAATGAGAATAAGCAGAGTCACTGAAATAGTTCAAAATGTTTATTTTAACAATCGTGCTCTACAATACAGTATATGTGCCACTACTAGCAGCAAAATGCATAAACTCAGCACAGTTAGCATTGTTACAATTCCATAGAATACAAAGGGAGAAGTCATTTTATAAAGACTGTGGAAATAAGGGCCTATAGGCCTGACCACCCTCCCCTTGACTAGAAAAGTTTATTTTATAAAAAGGAAGATCTCTGGGCTTTGACAGCAGACCCCATACCTTAAAGCCTAGATGTAAGGTTTACATCATAGGAACAGCAGAGCTCTTCTCCATGGAACGGCTTTCTCCAAGTGTGTTAAAACAACATGCAACAACGTAATATCAAAGCACGAGTCTTCAGTACTACAGCTGTGTAGCATGTTATGTCTAGGTGCTAGGGACTGACCAGAACAGAATAACAAGGGGCATTGTTTATCGACCTTGCATATCGTGTTCAGACTAAACTCCAGGAAAGGCAGAGAACGCGAAAGGCAATCCGTTCTCATGTGAAGGGCACAAACAAAGTCTTGTAAAAACAAAGTCATGTAGTAGCGTGCGCAAAAGCAGCATCATGGCAGCGAAGCTCATGCTAACTTAGCAATGTCGATAATGTGCCTAAGAACCATATAACAGCACGAGTTAAGGCAATGATTTCAGCTACTTGTGCGGAGTATGCTTCCTGTTGACAAGCAGCTTCTACAACTCCAGCAATGGTACAAACAGCAAAAGCTGCTCTCAGGTAACCCTCTTTGTCTCTTAGGCATGAACCATCAACAAAAAGGACTTGATCAGATTCAGGCAGTGGTTCATTGACAATGTCGGGTCTCGGTTTGGTACAGAGTTCAGTCACATCCAGACAGTCAATGTCCTCACAATCTTCTCTCTCAACATCAGGAACAGGCAGCAACATAGCAGGATTTAACACAGAACATCTCTTCAATGTGACATTTTCAGATGCCAACAAGATCTGCTCATATCAGGTGAGCCTGTTGTTAGCCAGGTGCTGTGTTTTGGTTCTTGTCATCAGTGTTGGAAAGTAGGATCTGCTTTTATGGTAACCCCCACTTTTTACTTGATGTAATGCTGTTTCTGACTAGACTGACTGGGATCCTGCTAATCAGTACCCCAGTCTCTGTGCTTTCTCCCCTAAATTGGTATGGTAAGTACTTAGGTACATCCCAGATTGGACACTGGTGTACAATTGTCCCTAGTATATGGTACTAAGGTACCCAGGGCATAGGTACACCAGGGGTCCCCCATGGGCTGAAGCATGTATTATGCCACCCATGGGAGACCACTCAATTTGCAACTACAGGCCTGACATTGCTGCCTGTGTAAGCTGGTGCTAGCACCACTTACGAAAGATATAGGTTTACCTATATCTAAGGTCACTGCCCTTAAAACCTATAAGTCACCCCTAAAGCAGGACTTTCAATCCTGAAGGCATGGTGCTCGGTTCTAAGTGTGATGGTGCCCCTGCATGAGCAGGACACCATTACAGCCTACGGAGTCCATTCTCCCAGGTTGTAATTGAGATAGCCATATTACATATAGAGGGGCACCGCCTCATTACGCGATGACCATCTTGAAATTGGCTGTAACGAATCCTATCATGTTTGATATCAAACATATTGGAGTCATACCCCCACACCGTAAATGGTGTGGGAGATATGATTCCATGCACCGTAAAGGTCCTTTGGGTGGCCCTCTGTGCTCCCGGTACCAGTCTTCCAAACCCTGACAGCAAGCTAGGGCTGCTGCCGGGCAGAGACACGTTTCTGTTCAGGTAAGCAGTACTGAAGTTTGCTTAGGGACACCTTGTGTCCATTTTCTGCCAAGTGGTTCAATAGAGCAATGGCATCATCCCTACAAGCCTCCTCAGTCTCTGAAGCAAAGAGGAGGTCATTGATATATTGCACAAGCACTGAACTTTGCAGCAGCACCAAACTCTCAAGGTTCTTTTTCAAGATCTGGTTAAAGATGGATGGACTCTCTGTATACCTTTGTGGAATACGACACCATGTTAATACATGGTTCTCCAGCCGGAAAGCAAATAAAAATTGGCTTTCCTCATGTAAGGGTATTGTAAAGAACTCTTGGCATAAATCAATCACAGTGAACCATTCCGCTTCACAAAGAATTTGAAATAGGATCACAGATGGATTCGGTACCACGGGACAACATGGAATCACAATCGAGTTGACCTTCCTTAAATCTTGGACAATGCTGTACTTACCACTCGGTTTCTGCAATCCCATTATAGGTGAATTGCATGGACTTCCTATTATCTCTTGCAGGATACCCTGTGCGATCATGGACTCAATCACAGGCGTAATCCCTGCCTCCGTTTCTGGAGTCAGGTTGTACTGAGGCGTTCTCGGAAATTCGGCTTTTGGCTTGACCTGTATGCGGACTGGCTTAACTCCTCGAATCAGTCCTATTTCTTCCCCCGTGAAGTCCCACACCACAGGAGAGACGGTGTCTCTCAAGTCACATGGCATGTCATCCACCATTAGCACAGGAAACATGTCTACACAGTTTATTTATTTATTTTGAAAGTTTTATAAAGCGCTAACATGACCCTTGCGGGTATCAGAGCGCTGTACAAAGTGGCGAAGGCATGAATAAAATCAAACACAATGGTACAAATGAAGTAGATAAGTCAACACACTGTCAAACAAAGGGGGGAAACAATCAAGGTCCTGGGCCGGGAAGTCGGCCCGGCCAGTACACTTTCAGAAGGGCCATCAAGCGAAATAACAATTTAACATACAAGCATAAAATAAATCAAAACAACGGTATAAAATAAGTATCAAACCTGTAGACAGGGGGGGCATGAGAAGGAGTACAGGTTGATGCTGTTAATGATCACTTAGGAATAGCCATTTGACATGTTTCTTGAAAGATGCAGTGGAAGGATTGGATCTGATCTCGGGCGGAAGAGCATTCCAAATTCTTGGAGCAAGACCGGAGAAGGCACGAGTGTAAGTTCTTTTCTTTTTGAATTTGGGAGGTTTCAAAAGTAGGGTGGACATACTTCTTAAGTTCCGACATGAGCCAGAAAGTACAAGCTTGGCCAAGTAAGCGGGGGTGTTGTAATGTATGGCTTTATGCGTCAAGCAAGCTATCTTGAAACGTATCCTAGCTTCAATAGACAGCCAATTAAGTTGCATAAGGTCGGGGGTAATGTGGTCGTGCTTTTTGGAGCCTGTGATGAGCCTGGCCGATGCGTTGAGAGTGGCGCCAAGCTCGCTTTAGGAAGCCCCGCAAGGGTCACCAAACCAAATTCCAGTCGCGAGATAGCCAGGAATTGAAATGCAGGCCGGATGTCTTCAGGCGGTAGGAAAGGCTTGATTTTCTTAAGGGTGTTAAGTTGAAAGTTGACTCCCCTAATAGTTGCTCTGATGTGAGCTTGCATATTTAGGTGTTTGTCCAAGGTAATGCCTAATGATTTAGCGGAGTCAACCACATGAGGGGTGCAGTTAAGAGCAGTGAGTTGTTTAAGCCAGTCCAGGGTAGGTGCAGAGTGGTTGCAGGGGGCAATCAGAAGGAATTCAGATTTGAGAGTATTTAACAAAAGATGGTTCTGGGCTAACCATTGTTGAGTTTGTGAGAGAGCATCATTTAAAGTTTTTATGTCCCCTGGAGAGGAGATCTTCAAGTACAGTTGCGTGTCATCCGCGTACATGTGATAAACAATGTTAGAATGGTTCAGAATGTCGGTGAGTGGTTCCATAAAAAGGTTGAAAAGAGTGGCCGAGAATGTGGATCCTTGAGGAACTCCAATCATGACAGGTGTACTGGTTGCAAGGGAATGGTTAACTTTGATTCTTTGTGTGCGGTTAGGTAAGAAAGAGGCAAACCACTTTAAGACCGGGCCCGAGAGACCCATCCTATGTTGAAGAAGAGCAATCAAGTTTTCATGTTTGCTGGTCTCAAATGCTGAGGACAGGTTCAGAAGACAAGGGACATTTTGATCCAGGGATCTCAGGGCATCATCCACAATGTGAGTTAGTGCTGTTTCTGTACTGTGCCCTGCTCTGAAACCTGACTCGTAGAGGTCAAGGAGTTGAAATTTCTCTATATGGTTGCAGAGCTGCTTGTGGACACATTTCTCGAGCAATTTAGCTAGAGTCATGATGTTATTTTGGTTCACCAGTTTAAACGCAATGTTGTCATCGTTAGTCTGCAGTTCTACTCCCTTGGGCGTACAATAGATGGTACAATTCAGTTTGCACAAGAGGTCTCGTCCTAACAAACAAACTGGGCTAGAATCACAAACCACAAGCTGATGTTGATCCTGGAATGTTCATTTTTCACTGGTATCTCTTCTGTTAACGGATTTGTCATTCTCCTATTGGAAATTCCTACAACTTGGATCGATTGTCCTATGAGGGATAGGTTGGGGACTACTGCGGATCTCACAGTAGAACTGGTAGCACCAGTATCAATCAAGAATGTAATGAGATGACCGACTACATCTGCCTCCACATATGGTCCACTCTGGTCTACCTCTAAGACTGCTCCAAGGGTACAGTCTTCCTCCCCCCCTCAGGCACCGTCATTGTGACAGATCCAGATCGAATCCATCCAGAGTCTCCATAAAGGGCATTTGATGATACGCTCGAATAACTCTGTGGGATTCTCGGAAGTTGGGGCACTGGCTGATTCGGACCCCCTCCATTAAAGGATCTAGGTCATGTCACTGTGTTTATGACTTCAGGCACCTGTACAATTTCCTCTTCCTGCAACTGATTAGCTGGATTTGCTCGACACTCGCGCTTGCAATGCCCGATTTTGTGACAATAATGACAAGCAGTGGTTTTCTTAAGTGTACCAATGTCTATGCCTGGCTTGGGATCTATCCCTCTCCCTTTCCCCTGTCCTGTGTTGTTTGACGCATTTTGAGTCCCTCCCTGATTGTTCCCCTGATTCCAACCTAAAGTTCCTCCATTTGTCTGCGCCTGTTCCAATCTGTTCGTGTTTCTCATCTGAACCAACATCAACTTTTCTTTCATTCTCCTGTGCTTGGAATCCACTTCGTCACTACAATATCTGGCATACCGTAGGATCTCGTCCATGGGCTTGTTTTGCCAGCAGATTAAATGCTGTTGAATCATAACTCTAATCTCTGGTCTCAATCCTAGCACAAATCTGGAAACAAACAGTCACATGTCCTTAGGGTCTATAGTATCTAGCCCGCTGTATTGCTTGAAGGCTTGCAAAAGCCGTTCATAGTAGCCATGTACTGATTCATTAGGCTCTTGGGTGGTTCGATCTATCTTGACCCAATCAATATCTTGTGGAGCGATCTTAGACTGTAACCATGTAATTACCTGTTTGAATTTTTTCATGACTAAAGGTGAAGGGACATGAGTTATGGGATCCCTATCTGGTTTAGTAGAAGGCCAATCAATAGCAATTTTACAAGCAGACCATAAGTCACTAGGAACCACAATGTCAAATAATGTGTTCATATCAATCCACAACACCTTTGAAATCTTTACAAAGCGATCGACTTGCTTATACCATTCAGCAGGTTTCTCCCTTAGCCGAGGAAAATCATTTGTGAATGCTGCCAGATCATCCTTGTTCCAAGGCACATGCACATACCCTCCGCTTGGTACCTCTCACAATGGGTAAGCCTCAACTCCTGGTATCCCCCCTCCTGGAGGCGGCGTATCTCCTATCACCTTCCTAACGCTCTTTTTCTTTGACCACCTTTCCTCCCATTTGTCAAGCATGCTCCATGCACGTATCCTTATGTCCAGCTCCCGAATGTGTGTTTTCAAGCCTGTGACTTTTTTCTCTTCCAATTCCTGATTACTATAATTTAACCTAGAGATTGGTGGAGGCTTGTGCCTTCTCAAATTCATAAGAGTTTTGGCGGACTAATTTCCAATCGTTCATTGAAGATTTTTTAGTGCGTATTGTTTATTCATATTTGCATTTTATCAAAACAAAGAGACAGCCGACACGTGTTTCGCCCATGTGGCCCATCGGCCGGGGCTTCTTCAAGGCAGGTTAAGTTTGGTGTACTTATCGGCAAAAGTCCTATGTAGTCATTCATAAGGGCTCATGTGTTTAAGAAGATCTAGGGATTTGATGCAATATGGAGCCTCATCATCCAGAGAAATGTAGGCTGACAATCGAATTCCTAAAATGGATATTATACTTGACGGTCGAGTTGCTGTACAAAGATGCGAAGAAGTCTCTGCGGTCTGCAACAGACCGCAGAGACTTCTTCGCATCTTCGTACAGCAACTCGACCGTCAAGTATAATATCCATTTTAGGAATTCGATTGTCAGCCTACATTTCTCTGGATGATGAGGCTCCATATTGCATCAAATCCCTAGATCTTCTTAAACACATGAGCCCTTATGAATGAATACATAGGACTTTTTGCCGATAAGTACACCAAACTTAACCTGCCTTGAAGAAGCCCCCGGCCGATGGGCCACATGGGCGAAACACGTGTCGGCTGTCTCTTTGTTTTGATAAAATGCAAATATGAATAAACAATACGCACTAAAAAATCTTCAATGAACGATTGGAAATTATTCCGCCAAAACTCTTATGAATTTGAGAAGGCACAAGCCTCCACCAATCTCTAGACTTACCCTATAATGGCTTTTGGGTGCAGCCATTTGTGAGGAACGTGCCACCACCAAGATTGGGCCTTGACAACTGTAGCACAAAAGCCCAGATTTCTCCACCCACCAGAGCAAACCACTATAATTTAACCTGATTTCCCTGCAATAATTTTGTTTTGGATAAATCCACGTCATCTTTTTGGGCCAATTCTGTCAAATTCTCATGTGCTAGCCTCGCTTTACAAGTGACATCCTTTGCCACGAACAATAACTCATCCTGTTCATAAAGTTCCATCCTCTCCAAAGGCAAGCTCTCACTGATTATTTCATCCACTTCTGCTTTCAACCTCACTACGTCTAGCAATTTCGCCCTTACTGCAGCCTTGATTGTGCCCTGACTCGACATGCTACTCTGTCCTCCTTCACTACTCCGGTTCCTCTGTCGATTTTCTGGTGTTAGAGTCTGCAAGACATGCTGATTTCCAGACGTTCCCTGATCTGCGCCAACCTCTGATAACCTACCCATGGGTCCTCTAACTGGAGCTGTCCACATTCTCAAATCTGAATTTGAATTTGCCAATGACACTGATCGTATAGTACTAGACCAGCACGTACTCTTGAAGGATCTGCAGTCGCTGGCAATGGGGTACTAGCTTCTACAGGCACCAAAAATTGACTGTTTCCATTCATCGTCACATTTTCCCCTGAGTTGACCCTCTCTCTCTACTCTGGCTGTTGTTGACTAGCGTCTTCCACTAAACTCGGATCATACACAGAGACTATAGGTCCGATGGTGACCGGTACCGTAAGAGCTTCCGGTAACCGTATAGCAGCGCTGACTCCACCTGATTTCACACCTCCATGTACTGGTATCCCTGTCCCTTCTGCTCCGGTCGAAATCTTCCTCACTACCCCTGCACTAGGGCCTGTCTGTGGTGTTACCATTCTTTTCATGCACGCTGCATTTGCCAGTTCTCGCCTTCCTTCTTCTGAATGTGGATTATATGGTGGAGGGCGCTTTGCTTAGAGTCTGCCCAACAAACTGTCATTGGTATCATTCCCATCATCTCCATCTCCATTCCTACTTGAAGCGTCTCCCTCTTTCATCAGTAGCGGATACAACCTCTCTCCCTCAATGGTGTCCACTCTCCACCTCTTCAGCTGTGCATCCCATTGTGCATCCTGGTATGCTTTCATTGGCCTTCTCATCTTCCCCTGACATCTTTCCCTGTTCTTTGCCTGAGCTGCTCGCATCCAAGCATCTAATGCCTCAAACTGTGTTGGTCTAGGTGGAGGCCGTAATGAAGACATCACTCCCCTCAACTGAAATAATACTCCCAATCGAAACGACCCATAACGTAGGAAAGCCAAATCTCCCTCTCTTTCAGTGATTTTATGCCAATTTTGAAGCCAAACTATAGTATGGAGTCCTACGTTCGTTGCCATGTAATGTGCTGGGGTATCCTCGGGCGGTGCTTCCTCATCCACTCAAGTTACTACTCCCATAGCACCCCTGCAAAGATCACGTAATACCTTAAAACATCGCATGATTGAATCAAATTTTCCCTTCAACTAACAAGATTTCCTCACTTCAACTTCCTGATGAACACCAACCAATCCCAGCGTGGCGTTACACCAACCGTCCTATGGCAGCGCAGCACACTCTGACGTCACCCTTTCCTCCTCACAGCGGTTCACCTTTCTTCACTATCTCACCGTACACATTCACTCACGCAATCATCAAAACAAGTAATCGTCTGCCTTTCTAAAAGATCAATAGAATTCAATCACTCAAGAACATCCACACACAGCGACCCTCGACCTGCGCTGGTCACCTGAATCGATATAGTCCACCCCTGTACACAAGGTTTCCCATACGATCCTAACAAGTCCACTCACACAAAGTTCCCTGTCTCAGGTGGGTTGCCGCTGGCACCTCACGACATCCCTTCAAATCAAGGGTCAGACATTCACAACAAATCAGTGTTTTCTACACCACAAAATATATCCCGGGATCTTAGGCTACTTCGGAGCCCAATAACCAAAACAAAACTCTTGGACTGCGTACGGCCTGAAACCACATTCACTCTACTCTCACACCAACTCCGCCAGACATCACACAATCAAATCATCACTGCAATCTAGCACACAACGCATCCCAATTGATACTCACTCCTCCGTTCACCCCTGTTTCCCCGCACCATCAATCTCTGTCAGTCTCCGCCAAAGTCCGTCCTTCTCCACTCTCGATCATTGGGCTCTATTTTGGGGCTCTAGGGACCTAACTCTTTTCTCTAATTTTCTAGATTCTCCCCTCACTTCATGAGACAACCATCCTACACTGCTGAAGGAACCGGGCTCCAAGTTCTAGATTTACTCTGGAACCCTAGGCCGATGTCTCTTTTTGTCTGCATGAAAGTGTGGAGGGGAGGAAAATCGTTAGCCAATCAATCATTACTGTTCCAATGAACTATGACTCCGAAGAATCACAGACTCCCAATCTAGTTTAGTTAGTTTATTACAAAGTCAAGAACAATCGAACATATAAACATCTCAAGATGAGGGTGTAGAAATACATTGAAACTAATACAAACTCAAACCTACGGGTGAAATTGAGGCGGTGCAGCATGCAAAGAATAACCAGTTCTAGAATCAAGACACAGAAGATGACGGCTCCAATGTCAAAAGTCCCCTTCATTGGAAGTTCGTAGGTAAAAAGCATTAGTCTGTCCCTACACTACCCCTAACGTGACATACCTACTTAGCATTTCCCAGGCAAGTTCTGTAAAGGTGTCAGCTTGTCAAGGCTTCCTAAGAAGTCCACTCATATTGAATGGGTCAAGTAGCATAAAGCTATAGAGCTCGTTTTAAGATGCTCTTTTTCTCAAGGCAAGGCATAAGTCCCCGGACTCTGTCCCTAACTCCAATACATGAGCTTGCCAAAATGCAATGCAACATCACACCATCCAAGTAAGCCACCTCCCTGAAGGTAACTTTCCATGGGGCAGCGATGCTTCCAGGCCTTGGCTCGATGACATTGATTTCCAGGCTCTCTCTGATGAGAAGGAACGCTGCCTCTCATTATCAGAATTGCCGTGCAATGTATCTTCTCCTCCCTAAGCCTAACTCCTTAAACAAAGACATTAGTCTAACCAACAAGGATGAATTTCTCCACCTGCAACAGAAACGTGAGAAAGAGCAAATTCCACATGCACAAGAAATTCACTAGCGTGTCTAATACGAGAGCTTCCATGGAAAAATACAATTCAGGCCTACAGAAGTTGGTGAACATAAGAAATGGTACATTATTTTATAAAGCACACGTATAAATGAACGCTATTACTGAGCACGTTCAAATCAATCGCATTACATAAGTACATCAATTATGAAAATATTAGTTAGCTACATATACAAATTCCACACATTAACATTTTCATCTAGCCACACATACTTGCAACATTTATTTCTTCATGTTTACATCGAAATATACCTACTACTTCACTTTTCACGTTAATACAGTACACAATCTAATAACCCAATGTTAGCACAATAAAGGATTATATGCGGTGCGAACTATCCATGATTATAATGCACCCCTACAAATGAAAGTGCAAAATCGTGCTCTAACACTTGAATGCAGGACTTCACCCCATAATCCCTTGGGCATCCTAACCAACACGCAAGGAAAGAAACAGAATGGCATCAGTGAAAGCCGCTATGCGTCAGGCCTTTCTTGTGTCCTGTCAGAGATATGTGGACGGAAGCCCGCAGGAATCCAGTTTGTCTTTGCTACAATTAGTAAGAACTCCTTACACAGTTGGTTAATGTAATCACTGCAGATAGGTGTGTGTGTGAGTGTGTGAGAAAGAGAGAGAGAGAGAGCAGAGAGAAACCAAACTGGATCCTGTTTGTCACAGTGGGAAACAGAGACTTGTGTATTTATCGTGCTACGAGATCCCAGCCAGTAACTGAGAAAGAACTGTGAATATGCAAGCCATTGTTTTAAAATTGTATTACACACAGTATAAGTGTCACTCGAAGTATTTGTAAATTTATATATATATATATATATATATATATATATATATTTTTTTTTTTTTAAATATATATATATATGTATATATGTGTGTGTGTATGTATGTATGTATGTATGTGTGTATATATATATATATATATATATATATATATATATATCGCTTACTACCCCTGACGAGGCGTTGAAGTGTCATATGATTGGCAGTAGAATGTCAGTTTTAAGACCAATCACACCAAGGAAATGTCACACATAAGAAATCTAAAAATTGCAGCTATGCACCTTCTAAAACACACTTTTAAATACCCCACTGTTTGCAACAGAATGGGTCTACATGAGTTTTTGCTTTTTGCTTTTTTTGCCTAGACATATCATTTGGTGAACAGGCTTTGTTTTTAGTCCCTTTTCTGTAGGAGATAGGTCTTCTTTTCTCAGACGGACCTAACAACATTGTAGCAGCCTGGGGAGCGGTGTGAGCTGCAGCCACAGTCCGTGTGGTCT
Source organism: Calotriton arnoldi (assembly GCA_963921515.1). NCBI lineage: Eukaryota > Metazoa > Chordata > Amphibia > Caudata > Salamandridae > Calotriton > Calotriton arnoldi. The sequence continues at coordinate 1,734,149 of CAWUFW010001956.1, read as the reverse complement.
ACAAGGCATAGTATCAGCCACCGCAGCAGAAGAAAGGACTCGTGCTGTAGCCGGAGATCCCATCGCTTCTGCTTTGTTTTTGTAATTAGGCGAAAACGAGAAAGAGGTGACCGATGGAGAGCATATTCTCTGCTGCCCTCTAGCAAAGAAGTCACTAGCCCCGCTGCTGCACTCTGTACAGCACGAAAGCACTGTGACAGCATCAGCATCGCCTTTCACAGCTGGTACATATTATTTGGGTCTTTTTTTGGAGCTGTTCGTCTGTTTTTGTGTTGGATTGCATTTTCAGCATTTTTTTGCATTTTTGTTGCATCGAGAATAAAAAAAAAAATAAACAAAGAGGGAAGCCCCAGCTTTGGCAACAGGAAATATTCAAATGCAGTGAAGCCCATTGAAGCAGCAAGAGGCATCCTGGGAGAGGGTTTGCTTATCGACGGTCTTTTCTCCGTCGTGATTTATCTGAGGACCCTTTCCGTCTTCCCAGTGGACAAAGTTCGAGACTGCTTACCCCCAACGGACCGGGCGCCATAAATGGGTGAGTTGGCAGCGTGGTATTAATTTTCGAATGTTATTGTTTTATTTTGTGGCGAAGGATCGCGCACCTTGGACATTACCTGAGGGTGAGTTAAAGGGAAATCTTAATTTAATAAGCAACGCAGGGAATGGAACGTTTGCATGTTGAATCATTCAACCATTGTGGAGCGCAATGAAACGATGTGGCATAGCGCGCGTGGTGTGGCAGCCAGAGTATGGGGCTGGACTAGTGGGTGGGCACTGGGCAGGCAGCCGCAGCCCGTGCGACAGGGTATCCGTACTGTCACTGAGAAGAAGGGAAGCCGCACCGCTTTCAGTCAGGTCAAAGGTGGCCGGAGAGAGCAGAATTCAATTGATTCATTGGCATTATTCATAGCTGGGCTTCCCACATAAGCCTACCTTGGAAAAAAAGACAAGGTGACTTTGGCTATTGGGGTGCCCAGAAAATTGCTTTTGGGTACAGCCCAATATTTGTTTGATTGATAGCGTGTCTGGCAGGGAGCCCCTGGGGATCAGGAAATTAAAAACAATGTGTGGCCCCGAAGCGCACAAATCTAGTCTTTGTATTTCTTCTATTGTGCAGTACACCGAGCTAACTAACGGAGGTGGCTTGGCCGCCACTTTGATATAAGCTGACATTCTTCCCCTGAAGGCACCAGAGTGCTAAGTGGCACTACTCAAATCATAACATGCCCATGTGACAAGCCTTGAACACCCCAACATTCCTAGGGATGGGTTCCTTTATGAACCTACATGAAGGAGGCCCTTTCTCTACCCATGTACAGTCAACAAGTGCGGGTATTTTAAATGAAAGCTGCGGTAGAATAGCGGAACCGAGTGCAGTCACTGTGCTTCCTTTTTGGGTTGGACGCCTACATTATCATGATGATGACACGCGATCACTGCCGGTTGCGTCACCACCAGCCCAGGCTCTTTTGTGCGCACAAATTAAGGAGGAACCTCATTTTAGGGTGGTGGCTGCCTGCCGCGTCACACTGATTTTTGTTCTGATCATAATAGGTCAGAAGTTCGTTCCAAACATTTCGAGCTAATATTCAAGTTTCCTTATGCAAAGGAATGAGATGAAAACATTCAGGACAAGATGTATTAGTTGTAAGACTGTGCGCGTGACAACCATGCTGGAAAATATAGATTGACCCATTATATACGGTTTCTACTGGATCCCTCTCTGCCATAAGGATTTTTGGATATTGGACTTCATATCTGAAAAAAACCCAGAGGATGTTGTCCTGTTTAAATAAGGATACCACCTTAAACAATAGCCACAGTGAGACCTCAATAATCATTTCCAAGATGCAAATGCAATGGTCCTTCAGTATTGATTAAAAAAAAAAAGGGGGGGGGGTGAAACTGGAAAGTTCTCCTGACAGATATGTTTGAGCCTATGGTGCTTTATCAAAAAGGAAAGCAGTGCCTCCACCCATAGGCACCGGCACAAATTAAGCAGTGGGAGAAGCTGAAATAATTTATTTGATCTCTGGGTAGATTTAGGTTTGGGAGACGACGGTCCAGGTATAAGGGTGCTTGAATGTACACCGTGTCTTATCCAGGCTGGCATTTTGTCCAACAGTATTTTGTTTTAAGGTCTTTACAGTTTCACTTCCTCCACAAAAATATGAGCCTACAAGTCCCAGCATGCAAAGTCATGGTGATAAAATCAGGACTGTCTGAATGTGACCTCATGACATGAGATCGGTTGGCAGTAGTGGAACTTTACTCTAATTTCACTTTAACACAACACAGTTTCTGTAAACAGGCAGACTTATGCAGTGGCTTATATAGCCGGGCTGAAAGGAGAGCGGGACTGCACAACTTTCAGGATGGTAATTTCTAAAGAGGATTACGCATTTTTTTGTTCATGTAGTCTCATGTTTCACTTCCTACTTTGAGTATTAAGGGCTACTTTTGTTTCCTTGTCGGTTATTAAAACAATGGTCCCCTTCACTTTTTTTTTTATATGTGACACAGGAAAGAGAACATATTAAGAAAAGTGTGATTTTGGAAAATAATGAAAAAGTGTACGATATTAAGACTCAGAATAACAGCGTGTACTTGATGTGGCTTCCAGGCAGGAAATCCAAGGGGCCTATTGAGGGTTGCCGTTTTTTGTCAGACCTGCTGCTGTGGCAGCCTCCTTTGCCTTCTTTCTAAAAAAAAAAGCCCACACATTTCAGCGTTGCAGTAGGCTGCGCGGTCTTCTCTGCGGTTCTCTGTGTTAACAATGCAAATGTTCGCAGTGCACCCAAACATGACTGTGCTGCTGAGAGAGGCTTCGCGAAGCAGCTCACTGGCACGCTGCAGCGCTGCCTCCCGGGCACCCTTTGGGTTTTGCCAGCCTAGCTTGCTGGCAACACGAGTCTCTGTTGTGTTGACTAACAAAGGCGAGAGCAGGGCGGGCAGCCAGCTGCACCCAAGTGTCAGAGTCGTCCCACGTGGCCGGGTCCCTCGGACTCGGGGGCCTAGCTCCCATTGGTCCAGCAGGCACAGTGGCACCGGGACCCAGAGAGCTGAAGGGCTCATTGGATCCTGAAAATTGCCGTTTATTGCTACGTCAGCAACTGCCAAAGGGGGCATTTTCCTTACTTGCACCAGAATGCTGTGTAATACTGCGGCCAACAAGTAGTCATTTTGTAACAAAATGCAACAATAATATTTTTTCTTATTTGTCCCTCGTAAAAAAAAGTCTTACTCTCTGTGTTTCTTTAGGGAAAGCATGCACCTTTTCTCCTAAGACCAATATCCCACACAAGGTTACATTGAGACCAAAATTGAGAAAAACTCTGAAATCTGTATTTTCCTCTTTTGGTGCTTGCTGGAGAAGAAACGGGGAACATAGATTTTGGCATGAACGTCGATTCACCAATGTGCTACTTGCAGTTGGAATAGTAACGTACTTACTTTGGCCATGATGACTTTACAGATTTCACTTCTTGTATTGCAACATGTATATAGTGCTTACTTCCCCTGAGTGGGGTCCTGGAGTGCTTGCCTTTGTGGTTCGCATGATACACCCTGTAGGGTGTGTGGTTGGAACGGTACTATCTTTGTTTTGATCCTTCGTGGGAAGTGTTTCCATTTCGTGTGTGATGACCACTGAGGTAGTTACCGTGTTATGGGACGCAACGCTTAGAAGTGTGATGGATAAAGAAGTGTCAGAGATAGACGTTCATTTTGTGGTTTTCAGTATGCCAGTAGTTTTGATTGATCAGCTCTGCAGGTCCCTTTTATGGTATTTATGATCACAGTCCAGTGATCTGGTTATGCACTGGGGTATCCATTCTGAGATATTTTGTATAAAGTTTATGGTGAGCAGGCCTACGTAGGAGGGAGAGATGGTGGTGGGTAGATCTGCTAGACTGGACTTTCATACTATCATCCCATATAGTATTGTCATTTTGAGATATCAAGAAGTGGTCATAGTTTGTAGGCAGTTGGACCTGCAATGATAGACTAAATTGCGGCCTTCAGTTATGTTATGTTATATTGATTTGTATAGCACACTAACCACCCAAGAGAGTATCCAGGCACTTGGGCAGGTGTGTGGGTGTGCTGTCCCCAAGGTGCTTATACGAAGAGCCAGGTCTTCAGCTTCTTACTGAACTCAAGAAGTGAGGAGGAGGCTCTGTTGTGTTAAGGAAGGTCGTTCCATGTCTTGGAATGTGCGGAATGTGGAAGAGCTCTCCAGTTACTCCATGCCTGTTCAGTTGGCAATGAATAGTTTATTGATGTGGACTGGCACATTACTGGGTGATGGATGTGACCTGTAGCAGATCTATCTTATGTGAGTGCAAGAGAGTCCAACAGAATAAGGGAATTACACAGCCTGTATGAGGTATAGTCAGCTGCCTGATCGCCGAATGTTATGGGTTTTAAAAATATATTTTATTGGCATTTAAAAATATACATGCAGCGAGATACATATTACAGCAGTCAGAGTAGCTTGCATAGTTTTCGGATATGTTAAGCAGTCATTGCGGCATAGTATCTCCGAGTATCGCTCAATTTTATAATAACAGTGTTGGTGCATGCTAGAAGGGTTATGTGGGGATTGACAATACTATATAATACCCAAGCTAGACACAGGCCAGTCCTTCCTAACCTAACTGGATATATGAAAGTTGTGTGCTGATTGGGCTGTTCTATATCTGTGGTCTGTAGATTGCACTTAAAGGTGCGATTATTATTCCAGGTTCAATCCCATAGTTCCAGCATGATATAGTTATCTTGGAAATAGCTACATTTTCAACACTGTTCTAAAGTGTATATGCTCCTGAATGCTTCAAATCTAGACTGGTAGTAAGTTCCAGAGCTTTGGCGCCTGCACTGACAAGGCAGTGCCTCGTCAAAGTCAATTTATTTATGATTACGGAACTCTGTGGAGGTCCACATAAACCAAGAAACCAACAACACACAAAACAAGCATTTACAATGCAATAGGTCTCGCATTTGTTGGAGCTGGAGATATTGGCATTGTAAATGGCAATGTTTTTTATTTTATGTTTTTTGCTTTGCAGTGGAGCAATTCTTTAAAGAAAGAAAATGCACACTATACCATATTATATGCTTTTCTAGCAACTGTACAGTAAAGCAATGGCTATGTTAACGTAAAGAAGTGTGAAATGATGAAAACAAATACAACAAGGAGTGTCCAGTGAAATAAAATTGCGTGTGCTTTTCTCCTCTGCCATAGAAGTGTGGGGACTCCCCGCCGATAATGAAAGTGCTTTTTTTTTTCCACTCCTAAAAAATGTTGAGAACCCGGAATCTCATGGCCCCAATGAACGATCGGTGTGTCCTATTTGAGTGCATGTGCAGTTTTTTGCCGGTTTATGTGGGTCCAAGTGCTTTTGCCTCCGTAAATAAAGAGAGGGTCCCTTTTACTATTAGAAGTTTCGCACTTGCAACAAAGAGCATGGCACTACAAACCTACCCCCTCTTTATGAAAGTTTGGGAACTCTTCTCCTGTAATGAAAATCTAGCGCTCTTCCCACGCCCCGCTCTTTCTTCTTTAAGGAAAGTGCAGCGGCCCCGCTGCCATGAAAGTGCAGCGGCCCCGCTGCCATGAAAGTGCAGCGGCCCCGCTGCCATGAAAGTGCAGCTGTCAGAATCCCGCTGCGACAAAATTATAAGGAATACAAAAGGTGAAGAACTTACAAAAACAAGGCAAACCGTGTAGTGCAGCGATTAGGTAAGAGTGGTGGCGGCGCCACAGAGGCAACTGATCTCAGGTGTGTAATGAACCTGCAGGGTGCAGCCAGAACGTAATCACGGCAGGGGCACACGAGGGAGGACCCTCGTCGCTAGTGTGGCAGGGTGACGCCAGGTAGCGCGGACACCCTGTCTGGCAGTGTGCTCTTGCTGACACCAATGAATCAAATACAAACAAACAAACAAACACCCCCCCCCCCATGTGCAGTCTAGGACCCCGTTATTTTATAGCCTCTGGCCAGAGGATGTAAAAGGTGCACATCCGGGGCAGTGCGCTACCGTGGGAGGGTCTCGGATGGCTCACTACACATACCAATCACGCCCTTTTACATAAACAAACACTTACTTATATACTTTCACCTCATCTCTCTGCACGGAGATTATCTCTTCACCCTCTAAGAGCGTTTTGCAGTCCTCTCTTGGTGCAAGTTCGCACTTTTACATTTTTTCTAATAAATATGTTGGACTTGGAAGGCGTGCCTCTGCTATGTCAACTAAGTTGGTCTAAGGAATATAGGTTAGGTTGGATACAGGGGGATGAACTATGTAGGGGATAGGAAGGTTGTCTAGACTGTGGAGACATCACACTGGCCTCCACATGAAAGTCCCCTCGGTGTTTGATGCTGCTGGTACGGGGGACCTAAGTCTACACCAAAACCTTCCGTGGAGGTTAATATTATATTGCACAATATATAAAGCTCGTCATAGTACCTATAAGGCCGCAAAGCACTGAGACTGGTGAGGAATATTTGGAGGTATGGAAAGAACAGGGTGGAGTTCTGTACTCAAACATATGATATGCAAACAAGAACAATTAGCAGTAACTGCCAGCGAGTACGTGTCACTCATCAATATGTCACACATAAAAACTATTACACATTAGCACATCTCAAACGAGGAAATGTGACACACAAACTGGTCAGCGTCAAAATATGTCCTCGCCCATTCAAATCCCTCATCACTGCACTCTCTCTATGCAGAATTCCACAGCACTAGCCTGCTTATTTTCTCTCCCCCTCGCCTGACCGTATTATTTCTCACCTGTATCACCGGGCCCCTCTATTATTTACCTACTACTGCTCCAGACAGATTCCTCCTGCCGCTCAGCTCCTCTAACCTCTCGCTGAGGTCCTTCAGCCAATCACTGCCAACGGTCTGCACGTCACGAATACTCTCGGTTCTATTTCCATGGTTGCGCATTGACTGGAAGGGGTGCTTCCGCGTGCGTCACCAGGTAGAACACGTGAGGCTTAAAAAGACCGTGGATAGGATCCTGCTGGCATTTTTAATAGAGTGGGCGCGGCTTTCGTAGGCGTGCGGTTGTTATTGCTTTGGTGCCACGAGACTGCGACCGACAGAAGACAAGTGCACATCAGAACGTGCCGTGAGCGTGCACATTTGCTGTCTGGAGATCGCCAGAAAAGACCAGCGTGACGTGAGCTCTGGGGACACGCTGCAGGGCATCGCGTGAAGCATGGCGGAACGACGGTAAGGTGGGGGTGGGTGGGGGGTGGCAGGCGCATGGCTGACTGACACTGGAGGGGGTGCAAGGACAGCTGGGGAGTGCGTGCAATGCGGCTGGAGAGGACGGAAGGGGGACAGGAGATGTGCACATCGCGTGCCTATACGTGCGTGTTCACATTTCCAGTCCGGCCTGCGCGTGCAGAGCTCCTGTCTCCCTTCCGAAGCAAGTCAGTGACAATAGATCTCGCTAGCGACAGCGCTTCGCGCTGCGTCGCCAGGCGAGACCTAAAAATGGATTCTTTTGATGATAAAATTAACAAAGAAAAATATTCCTTCCCAGCAAGACATCGAGGACTTCTAAGCGGAATCCAACATTAAAAAGGTCTTCAGATTAAAAACATAGCGATATAATGTACAGTACAAAATGATTAAAATGTCCTTCATGCCCTTAGTGCAAGAGTTTAGGAGGTAAATAACATAAGATAATATATCTACCCTAAAATACCATCACAAGATAAAGAATAAAATCGTCCACTCAGAGCAAGTATTAACAGCTACTCCCTACATACTTAACGGACCTAAGTACAAGTTTAAAAAACACTTAAAAAAGTAAAAAATTATATGACAAAACATTTCATTTGGTGGCTCGTAAAGAGATTTAGTTAGTGCTGAGGCCAAAAGAATAGATAGCTGTAGACATATTGGTCTCATCCATTTTCGTTGACATGATAATAATGCTGGGCAAATAAATGATACATGATTTACATCTTGCAGGACGTTATTGCACAAATTACAGATCCGTGATGAACCATACCATTTTGCCAGTAAAGGGTTTAAAGAAGCATACCCTATCTCAATAGTAACGAAAAACGGCGCACTCCTTGTGGCAAGTTCCAAGAAATTTATGCCTGTGCTTTATTTATCACATAGGAGTCAATAGCCGGATGGTTACCCCTCTTTAAAGTGCGCGCTTCTCTATCTCTAGAGAAACTTGTATCCCAAGTGGCCTGTTTCAGGGTGGCCCTTAATTGATATGGCGATAAAGTGACAAGGCAGTGCCTCCTGTTGATTTGCTATACTAAGGAGGTGTGATGATCGATCTGTGGTGCAAGCTTTGAGTGCATTGTCCTATTTTGCTTGTATTTCCTGATTTTAACTTGTAGATATAGTGGTCTTTTCCTCGAGAGAATTTGTTAACGATGCAGAGCACCCTAAACACTGCTCTTCTAGCTGTAGGTAGCCAGTGGAGTGACTGCAGTGCTGGAGCCATGCATTCTCTTGGGTGAAGGCAGAGAAGGAATCTTGCAATATAGGAAAGTGCCCTTTTTATATGGTCACCCCCACACTTTTGTTCCCAATGCTGATGGTTATGACTCTGAAAGTGCACTGGAGCCTGTTAACCAGTCCCCAGTGCCAGTGCTCTCTCCCTAAATATGATGCATGTAAATTAGTAAGCCCAATTGGCAAGGACTTTAACCCCCATATAAGCCCCTGGTAAATGGTACCAGTGGTACCCAGCGCATGGGAGCTAAAGGGGTCACCAGAGCCTGAAGCACTGATTGTGCCACCCTGATTGACTCAAGTAATGACAGCAGGCCTGCCATTGCAGACTGCATGAGCAGTGCAAACTGCTCAAACTCGACTTTGCACTCACCATGAGCGGCAAGGTTACAGCACTATATTTAATGTATACCAGTCACCCCTAAGGTAGGCTTCCTGAGCTCATGAGGCAGGGTGCATTTCATTAAAGGTGTGGACTTATAAGTGCAAGCTTATATGTCCCTATAGTACCCTCTTTCCATTAAGGGCTACTATAGGTGTTCTGGGGGCCACAGGATAACATGGACTGGCACCTGGGCATCCTGAGGTTGCCACCTCCATTATGGTCCCACTGAAAAGTGTTACGTTTGGTATCGAACAACTTGTCTCATCAAACCCGAACTTTACCCAAAGTCGAATTTAATGTGACAGGCACCCAGGTGGCTACCTCAGAGGTTGCCCACCTGGTTGCCCCAGCCTTTCCTGTGCCCTGGCTGACAGCCTACATCTGCTGCTGCCAAGACAGGAATCTGACTCTCTCAGGAGGATGAAACAAAAGCCTACCTGGGCAGGTGTCCCCTCCCTCCATGCAACGATGGCTAGTGAAGTGGCACATTTAGGCAGTGAGCTTCAAAGCACCCACCGCCTCTGAAATGCAATCAGGCTTCATCCCAGAGGAGGTAAAGACAAACCTCCTTCCGCAGGCACATTTGCAACCCGGGTAGGTGGGAACATTTGATAGTCAGGAGGCATAAACCACCAGCAGGATAGCCACACCCCTAGGATGGGCTATGTAGTCTGTACCACCGAAGAAGGGTTCTGCCATTTTTAAAAGTAACTGAATAGAGGCTTCTGGTTAGAAAAGGTTCCATCCTCCACAGGAAGTGGTCACCTCAGGGGTGAATTAGCCACTGGGCCTATTAGCCATTGTCTACTGACAGCCACACCCCTAACACCCCTAAATCTGGGATTTAAGGGGCTCCCCTGGCACCAGAACTGGAGATCTGAACAAATGGCAACCAAGGACAAAGAAGAGACCTGAGCCTGCGGCTTCAGGACCTGCACAAAGCAAAGGCGCAATAACCTGCACCTGTAGCAACCACCCTGCAACTGCATGACTGCGACTAGTCCCAGACCAGAGACCGGTTGTCAAGCAAAGAGGAACCCATCTGCAGGCAGAAGGCAACCCTAGAACTCCCCTGGACTACAGCAGGTTTCTCCAAAGTCGGTCTTGGAGGGCTTGAGCCATGCCAGATTTTTAGCATATCCCCATTTAGATAAATGTAGTTAACTTAAAAAATCTGGCATGGATCTGGTCCTCCAGGACTGACTTTGGAAAACCCTGGACTTGAGGTACTAGTCCCCTGCAGCCCGCAGGTAAAGCACGCTCATGGAAGCTAAGAATCACTGGCCATTGGGCCTGCCGAGGTATTGCCCATAAGCAAATGGTCTAGTCCATTGTAGAAAAAGTAATCCTGACCTCCAGGAAGTTTCAAGCAGCTATCCTTTCCCCCCGGACTCCAGGACGTCGAAGTAACTCAAGGCTGAGTTTGCTACTACCAAGGCTTGTTGGTGGCCAGGCCAGCTGCCTTTGTTCGATACTGTTCCTCGAGGGAACCGCACACTATATTCAGCCCGATGCCTCAGTGGCCACGTTGTAGAGATTTTGCACCGTTTTCCTCAGCAGCACCATCTCAGCTGTAAAACCAACAAACCAGCGGTTCCGCTTCAGCACCAGGGACAGCCAGGACAACTGTGCAACCGGGCCCTAAGAGCCAGGTAAAATTCAACTGACTGTCAGACCCTGGTTCTGGGACCCGCATCACCTTAACACCCAGTGGTTTCCACTGAACTTGACCTGCAAGTGACCGATTGTCACCAGCGTGATTTCCCATTGACAGCAACGTTATCGTTTTGCAAGAGTGAAACACATTGATTTATTTTTTCTTTAAAAATCCATAACTCCAGTTATACTTATCCGATTGTGTTCATTTTGGTGTCTACATTTATATAAAAATCTGCTTTATTTTTATAAATTGATGTCGGAATTCTTTTGAGCCGTGGCAATTACTTATCAGCCATGTTGGTACTCTGAAATGCTTAAGACCTGCTTCTCTAGTAAAGCCTGATTCCTTTGTGCCACACTACTAGGACTGAGCTAGGGATTTATTAATGTGAATCCAAAGGACCTATTTGGGCTATTGTTAGACCTGGCATCCTTGGCGTGGTTTCCCCTGACTTTTTGCCTCTACCTCCTGTATTTTTTCTGTTTCAAATCTGTTTTTATTGTTTTCAAATGACTGTAAACGCAGTTATTACACATATAACTTTATCAATAATACAGTATATTAATAACTTGGCGGACCCTGTCAATACACTTCTAGTTGCCCACAGTGTCCCGGGTGGTCTTATCACAGTGCAGTGGTCATAGGCATATAGCAGCGTCCATTGAGTCCCGGCAGGTGCTCCGTATTTCAAAGGGTAATGCATATAGATCAGTTCAACTTTAGCAAATAAAAAAGAAAGGGGTTATCGTGCAGTTGCGTAGGGTAACATTTTGCTCTCTATATTGTTATTTTGGCTTGCTGCATGTCACCATTAAATTTGTAGCAATCTCGATAGGCCCAGCGGTGATATTGCTGATAGGGATCTGTTGCTTCTGGGCAGATAGCGTGGGGCATATAGACCGTAGCTCAGCATACGGTATGTAAACCTCCGGTATTTTTGACTGTGTTCTGGATTTCGTTTTTGCTGATTTAGGTGCTATGGGCACTTTGCCACTGGTGATCAGTTCTAAAGTGCAAGAGCTTCCTGCGTAAATTGTGATTATGATTGGTTATCAATGATTGACATATTTGATTTACTGGTAAGTCCCTAGTAAAGTGCACTGTGTGTGCCCAGGGCCTGTAAATCAAATGCTACTAGTGGGCCTGCAGCTCTGATTGAGCCACCCACACAAGTAGCCTTTCAAAAGTGTCTCAGACCTGCCACTGCAGTGTCGGCGTGCACAGTTTTTAACTGCCATGCCAACCTGGCAAGTGCACCCACTTGCCAGGCCTTAACCTTCCCTTTTCTTACATGTACGGCACCCTTAAGCTAGGCTCAAGGTACCCCCATGGGCAGGGTGCTGTGTCTGTGAAAGGTAGGACACGTACTGGTGTGTTTTACATGTCCTGATAGTGAAATATTGTGTATTTCGTTTTTCACTATTGAAAGGTCTAGCTCTGCAATAGGCTATCATTGGAGCTGCCTTGTAACATATTACAAGGGCAACTTTCAATTGGGAACAGCTAGAGATTTGGAGTTTAGGCTCTCTGGACTCAGGATTTAAGAACACACCTTTTAGTAAAGGTGGTTTTTAAATTGTGTGTTTGAAAATGCCACTTTTAGAAAGTGGGCATTTTCTTGTTTAACCATCCTGTGTGCCTCTGCCTGCTTGTGGATTCACCAGCTGGTTTTAGACTGACAGGGGTGTTGGTGCATTCGCTCCAGACACTCATACAAAGGGAGCTGAGGTGTGCCCTGCATATGCTGAGGAGCCATGCTGGGCTAGAGCGGTGGGAGGAGTTGTCACTAGCATGTGAATAGGCTGTGTCTGGCCTGCATAATGCTGTCTCCACCCCTGTAGTGTGGCTGGACCAGGGAGGACAGAACTGGTTTTACTGAGCAAGAGAGACTTTCTGAACAAAGACTTCAAAGGGTAAAAGGGGTATAAGTATTAGACCTAAAACCCTAGAACTTTAGAACACTTCTGGATCAAGAGGAACCTCTGCTAAGGAGAAGAGCTGAAGAGCTGTGAGGGGGAGTACTGTCCATTTGCTGTGTGTTGCTTCGCTGTGTTGGCCTGCAGTTGCTGCTTCTGCCTTAAAGAGGACAAAGACTAGAGTTTGCTGTAAAACCTACTTGAGAAGATTCTCTAAGGGGAAACGTCCTTCAGACCGAAGCCGGAATCCTGCTGTGCCTTTACAGCGCCGGCAAAAGAATGAATGGGTCTTTAGAACGCATTTGTTCAGGACACAAGTCGTTATATCGACTTGCCTTAGGTGGGTGCATTGGTGGAATGGTGTTGGATTTAAAGTCCAGCACCTTCCCTACTGTTGCGCATATTGGAGTTGGAATAGTAAATTAACCTATTCCAAAATCCAGCACCCCCCTAAGGCAAGTGGTATAACGACTTGCATGCTGAATGAATGCGTACTAAAGACGCATTTGTTCTAATGACGGCGCTGTGAAGGCACAGTGGGATTCCAGCTTGCGGAATATCGTCCCACATTCTCTCCAAGGGCTTGATGTAGAGCTTGCCTCCTGTTAAGAAGTCACAGGGACACAAAGACTTCACCTACGGCAGCCTTGAACTCCACTGCTGGGAGTTCTGACCTGCCTTGTGGTGCCTAATCCAGTTTCTGCGCTCTTTGAGGTTGTTTTGCTGACTTTTCAGGTGAAAATTCATGCATCCCATTCCAGCTCCATTTTTCCCGCTGCAAAGTACTGTGCGGCTGAAAAATACACGCATCGCTGAGGTGCATCCAAAAAGATTGACTTAGCGACTGTGTGCAGCCCGAGAAATTGCCGCAGCCTGAATCTTGAGCACCGAGTTTCCGAAGTCTAAAACTCCCATCGCGACTCCAACGCAAGCCTGCCGTGCGCCTGGAAGAATCGACGCATCACCTGTCTGCGGCTGCAGAAATCCCCGCACTGCCTGGATCGCCACTGCATCGGCCTGCAGCGTCTTGATTTTTCCACGCATTGCACCTGTGCACCAAGTTTGACACCCGCAGACCCGAGCCATCCGGAAATCGATGCATCGCTTCCCCTTACAGTCTGGATTCCATGCAACACTTCTCCTTCGTGCAGCAGAACTGATGCATCGCTTCCCCGTGGACTCAGGAATCGATGCATCGCTGTGTTTTCCCATGTCTTGCGCATCTGCTTTGTTTTGTGAATTTTGATGCATCCTAAGGTACTTTGTGAAAAACACCCGCATCCATAGTTTTCTATTGGCAGAATTGCTTAAACCTTTTAAAAGTAATATTTTGATAAGTGTATGTTGGATTTTTGTCGTTTTTACTTGTTTCGTTTAGATAAAGATACTTTATTTTTCTAAACTGGTGTGGCGTCCATTTGTAGTATTTTTACTGTGTGTGTTATGTGCAAATGCTTTACACATTGCCTCTGAGATAAGCCTGTCTTCTCGTTCCAAGCTACCAAGGGGGTGAGCAGGGGTTAGCAGAGCTGTGTAATCCCCTTACTCTGACTAGAATTAAGGGTCCCTATTTAGCCAGGGTGCATACCACTGCCAACTAGAGACCCCCATTTCTAACCGGCATTGTGAGAGTATTACATACTGAAGCTTAACCAGCCTCACTGCATAATACTCCACTTTCATACGTGCAGCATTTTGGTTAAGTTATAGTTTGTATATGATGAAACTTGAGGTGCTGAGGTATAGGCTGCTGGCATAGTCAAGCTTGGAGATTACGAATGTGAGGACAGCTTGTAGGTTTTGTCGATGGCCCACCTTTAGTTCTTCAACAGTCTCCTATTTGTTCCTAGGGGACAGTGGTGGGCTTGGACTTAAAATCAGTCAGGAAAATGCTTTCAAACCTGCCTCTGGTTTACCAAGATAGCATAGCGAGTGAGACTGATTGTTTTCAGGAAGATTTGGGTGGCAAAATATATGCATGTGTCCAAGAAAATTGTGTATTCCCTCAGGGCGGTTTGACAGGGTGAATAGCTAATGACCCCTTAAAGGCGAGGGCGGACGACTTTGACACTGGGGAATCAGGTTTGATTCTGGCGGGATGCTCAAACATCCTGTGATTGTGGGCAAATCACAATCTCCCCGTTAGTAAAAATGAATGTGTCCGTCTGTAATGCAACTGGTGCTCATGTAAAGCGCTCTAATACCTTCGGGTCGAGTTCGCGCTATATCAAAATGCAAAAAAAAATCAGCCTCTTGGTCCTCAGTCTATCAGGTATTTTTCCCTGTGCCCCATATGGCAGTCAAGCCCTCCTATGGGGCTCGGGAAAAGAGCATGGAATGCAAACTATATATAATAAACAGGGATCTCGGGCCTGCTTTATTTACTTTTCGTGACATACAATTTTCTTTTTTTAGGTCTGGCATTAGCCAAGACCATTTGATTTTGCTAAAATTTTATGTATAATATACTTAATTCCATGGGCTTTCTGCCAGCCCTCTTCATCGAGTGGTCTGTTGCTGTGTCATTCACTTTTTTCTTTCGCAGGCTACAGCATATATCATGAGGCAATGGGCCTGCCCACTCAATTCATAGGCTAACTTCTGTGTGAGTGACGCCATTTTGCTCTATCACAAGTAGCACATCTTCACACCAAGTACTTCCCTTCAGTGGAAGAGCTTACTATAGCAATGTATGTGTTATAAGACCCAAAAAGATTTTTGCTTTTTGACAGTTTTTTTTTTTATACTGGCAAGGGCCTGGCTGCTCCTTAAATACGGTTTGCAAAAACCATGTTAAAAGAAGCATTGACAAAACCAAAAAGGCTGGGAGAAAAGGCCAGACCTATTGGCTTTACCAATGCTTGTTTGTTTTAAGATTAGGGCTACGAAGGGCATTGCCAGAGGTACTAAAGAGCAAGCCCTCTTGGCATAATTTAATCTCCTCATTCACATTTCAAACATTAAGCAAATCAGTAATTTTAGTGCCTTATTTCTCGGATTATAACAGTTGTTCAACAATTTCCACTCAATTTAAAATCTCTTGGTTTATCGCCAAAAATTGCGTTTTCACCCTTCTTGTGGAAGAAGCCACGCACATTGGGTGGATTTTTTCCCCCCCCCCGTATGCAGTGATCTGCTCTTGTCTACAGAAATCTGCATTCCTAGCGGTGCTCTATGCTGCCTAAATTCAGACATCTTAATGAAAACATCTGCTCCAGTGCATCCCTCCTAGGATTTGACAGACACACCGTCGTGCCAACAAGCAGACTTTACAAAAACCCGTCGGAATGTTACCCACTCTAAAGGAGAATGCTTTAAGGAAAAAAATGCATCTCTGAGTGTCCTCTTAGAACTGTACGTGGAAAATGTAGCAACTTGCTTTTGGGTTTCAAATATGGAAAGTATTTAGTAGCCAGCAGTGTCTTTTTCCGAGGTTTGTTTCAGAGAGTTCAGGCCGCTCAAAGTGGTGTGCGTTTCAGTGGACGTGCTTGGGTAGCGTGCTAAGGACTCGCCCAGGGCGGTTGGGGTTTGATGGCAAAGGGAATAATGGCATGGCCTTCACAACCAGACAATGAATTACCCATAACACCGTCCAGTGGGGAGGAGAGCCCTTGCTACCACCAGAGACGTTTTGAGGCATGGGCAAAGTGGGCTCTGGCTCAGGGCCCCAGTCATTCTGGGGGCCCCCAGATAGAGCCAGCTGTGTTTTGCTGACAATCTTGCCCGGATGACCTTGAATAATACTTAAACAGATTGTTTAAATACTGTTTTTCTTTAATTTACTTTTATTGTGGGTGATGTGTCAGAGTTGGGTTTTTTTACAGACATTTTACAGAGAGATGTTTGTGTTTATATTTTATGTTTATATTTTATGCAACAACCATAAAAAAGTTTTTTAGATGAAAACAGGTCCTCACATATGAGAAATGGGAGGGTGTCGCAGAGATTATTTGTAGTCATATTAGTGAGCTGCCGCTGTGTTGCAATATTGAAAACACATCAGAACTTGGAGGAGTGTGCCTGTGCACTGTCGGTGACCCAGACAAAGGGGGCATGAAAGAGCTGAAACTGGATCATAAACTCAAAGTTGCTCCGTAACAGGGGCCCCCAAAAGGCGTTTGGCCCAGGGCCCCCAAAATCCTTAAGATGTCCCTGGCTACCACACCACAGATGCTACCAGCAGGGCTGGACTGGCCGTAGTGGGCACCGGGCGTTTTACCGGAGGGCCGCAAGGGTGGGGGCTGGTTTTTGAACCGTGGGGGCCGGTTTGGTTACTGGGGGCCGGTGTAACAAAAGCGGCAGCGGTGCTTCTCTGTAGCACCCCCCCCCCACCCCCTCCCTGGGCCGGTCGAGAGAATGAATGTGCCAGGGCTGGTTTCTATTCCCAGTCCGGCCGTGGCTACCAGAGCTGCAGCAGCTAGCTGCTAGCACCAGGCCATGCATGAGATACTACAATACAAAATGTCTACTGCCAGGCAGGAAAGCGACCATCACTAGTGGTTTAAAACCAGGCACCATTCCCATTCTAAACCCCCATGATAGGAACAAACCTCATTTAGCTCAAATTCACTTGCTTCAAGTCGCTGGCAGTATTCAATTGAAGGGGAGGGGGGACCCTGGCCACAAGATATACTGGCGCTAAGGACCTTCTTACCTCTACAAATTATTCCAGAGATGGCAGCTCCCTGGCCTCTGAGATTAGGTTACCACCTTCAGAGTTTGACCTTCAACACAAGAAGGAAAACATCTTGGGGAAGGGCCTTGCCAGTCCTAGCAACAGAGACTTGAGTCTTTTTTTAGGTCTCGCCTACGCAGCGCGCATGCGCTGCATAGGCAAAAAGACCTTTTGCCATCGATTCGGCTTTTCAGCCTAAAACGTGCACGCGTTCCATTGCCTTCAATGGCAACGCGTGCACGTTTGGCGATTTCACTTGCGGGAGCGAGCGGCGCCATATGGTAGCAATTATCGCTCCTGGCGCCGCTCGCTCCCGCAAGTGAATCGCGCAGGCTCCCTCCTCTCCCCCCTCCCCCTGCTGCCGTGCGAGGCGCGCGCGCTTGTCTCACATTCTTTCTCACCCTGTTTGTGCACTTCTGCTCGCCCGTGCTCTCTTTCTCATCCTTCCTTTGCCATTTCGCTCTTTTCTCGCTCTTTCTGTCATTTTTGCTCGTTTGGCCAATTCTTTTTGCACCTCTTTGCCCTTTCATCTCACTTTTTTGTGCCTCTTTGCTCTGTTTTTGCACTTTTTCACCCTTCTGTGCCATTTCTAATCCTTTTGGGGCATTTCTGCTCTCTTTTCAGCCTCTTGTTGACTCTCTCTGCCTCCCCGCGCTCTCTTTTCGGGCCTTCCGCTTCTCAAACACCCTTCCTCCTCCCCGCTCCTTACCGGTTTCTCCCGCGCCGCTGCTCCTTCCCAGGCTCTATTCTAGCCCTACACACTCCCCTCCTGCGCTCCTCCCCCCTCCCAGGGACTACTTAATGGTGGCCATAACGCAGATGAGCCATTAAGCAGGTGACCAGGCCGCTGCTCCAGACCTGTCTGGACCAGTCCTCCGCCCGGTTGAGGCAATCACAGACCCGGCTCTCGCACCTTGAGGCTCCTGCCTCCTCTTCTGCACACGCTGTCTCTCGTGCCTGTGCCACCTCTTTCTCTCTATGTCTTCACACTCGTGCCTCTCGTTGACTTCTGCCATTTGTCTTTCTTGCTCACCTCACTGTGACCTTTTGCTCTTTCTCACTCTGTTGCTCACCCTATTTGTGTATTTCTGCTCACCCACGCTCTCTCTCTGTCATTTTACTCTTTTCTCACTCTTTCATGTTCCCCTTTTTACTCTTTTCTTGCTCTTTCTTTTTCTGCCTCTTTGCCCTTTCCTCGTACTTTCTTTAGTGCTTCGTTTCTATTTTTGTACTTTATCATTCTTTTTTCTGCCCTTCTGTGCTGTTTCTTACTTTTTTTGTGCTATTTTTCTCTTTTTAGTCTTCTGTTGACTCTCTCTGCCTCCCCTGCTTTGCTGCCCCTTCCTACACTCCAGTCTAGTCCCACCCACTGCTCCTTGTGCTCCTTCCTAGTGGCTATTTAAAAGCAAGCCATCAGCGCCCGTCCACGCCTAGGGCCACAAACCCTGGTCCTTCTGCCCCCACACACTACTCAGAAAAACTCCTCTGGTATCTGAACACAGCGCACCCCTCCACGCACTGCTACTGAGCTGCACGGCGCCACATGGAAGGAGCCTTCGTTGGTATCCACTGCCACTTCACCTATAACACAACACCCAACATGCCTGCCCGACTCACCAGCAGCACACCTTTTGCACCTACAACCATGCATTCCAAGATAAACTTTCATGCATTCTCCTAAACAACCTCCCAATCAGCAAACACACCATGGAAATCTGGGACATCCTATGCAACAATGTTCCGGATTTCCTCTTCGTTACGGACACATGGTTGACCTCAGAGTCAGTACCTAGTATTACCATGTCTATCCCAGCGGGATACAGACTAGTGCATCGAAACCGCCAACACAGACTAGGAGAAGGAATCCCAACCATAGTCAAGGACACTTTCACCTACACCACTACCACAGAAGCCGCAACCCCAACATGGAGCACCTGCACTTCAAGATACAGGCGTCAGCAACATACACTCTAAGCGAAACCCTTATATACTGAACGCCGATGCCTAGAGCCATTTTCTCCAACAACCTAGCAGACTTCATCGTCCCCTTCGCCATTGACTACAACGACGATATCCTACTAGGAGACTTCAACTTCCAATTTAAATAAAAGAGCAGCTCCAACACCACGGAATTGCTCGGGAGCCTAAAGAACCTGAGACTTTACAACACATCACCGGACCCAAACACTCTGTTGGACACACCCCCAACCCTGTCTTCACCACCTACAACAACATCAAAATCACAGAAACCATCCCCGCTCACCTGGATCGACCACGCCATAATCCAATTCTGTATCAGCATCTCCCGCCTAACGAGACTCACCACCTCAAACATAACTAAACAAAGTTAAAGCAGCATCCAGAACTCCAAATGGGTAAACACCCTGCGCCTGAACCAACCACCCTCCACCAACAACCTAAACAGCAACATCAAAAGCCTGGACCAATGGATCACAAAATGCGCCGACTCCCAGGTACAACATACAGAGAAGAATGCGGAAGCAGGCCAGATTGTACACCGAGGAGCTCAGAGCAACAAAACAGCACTGAAAGCAACTGGAAAGAAAATTGAGAACGAACCACCAAGAAAACGACAAAAAGAAAGAAATTCAGCCCTGAGACCCTACTACCAACAAATCAAAGAAACAGGCCCCACCGGAGTGCATAGACAACAGCTCTAACAGTAGAAAAGACATCTTCGCAGTCATCAAAGACTTCACCTCACCTGGTGCCATCACTAAGTGCATTGCCCCTCAGGAATTATGGGACAACCTCTCAGGCTTCTTCAGCAACAAAATCAATACCATATACAACAACGTCCACTCCCAACTGAAATCCCGCACCATCGCCTTCAGCCTACCCTCATACTCCCACAGCAAAAACTTGACAGCCTGGAAAACACTCACCATGGAAAAAACAGCCAGCGTCATGGGAACCATCCATTCCAGGGCATCTACAGACCCCTGCCCCCACCACATCTACAACATGGGAGCCACTCCCATCAGCAAAGTCCTCACCCGTGTCATGAACACTTCCATGACTTCTGAGATGTTCCCGGATGCCTGAAAACATCTAATGGTCAACACACTAGTAAAGAAACCCTAGGCAGACCCCGCGTTACTAGCAAACTTCCACTCGATCTCCCTTCTATCCTACCCAGCAAAAGTGATGGAAAAAGCCATAAGCATACACCTTACTCAACAGCTCAACGCACAAAATTCAAATTATACAGCATCAACATACTCTCCTACGCTGACCATACCCAACTGATACACTCCCTGTTTGACGGACTAGACCCCCACCACAAAAAACAACGTTGCCACATTTATGACCGCTGTAACCTCATGGATAACAAGCATTGGAATAGCCAGTAGGTCTCGCCTTTGGGACCTTATAAGTATTTAATTATGCAGCACAATATCCTTGGTGCAACATTAACTGTTGCATGGCTAAACACTTATAATGTCCCAAAGGCGAGACCTATTTGGCTATGCCAATGCTTGTTTATATCTGAGGAAAGATGGGAATCAACTGGGTTTAAGGGAAACAATAAAAAACGTTACTCTGTATACTAAGACTTGTTCTACCCTGTCCCACTTGAGTTGTGCGACAACGTATCAGTTTTGTGTCTAATATATTAAACCTACATTTTTATAACTGCTTAACTCAAAACAACAAAACGTAGCAGTATAACATGAACTGGGTCACACTATAAAAAACAGAACAAAGTCCGGGATAAACTTTTATTGCATTGCATTTTTAGTCAAATTACATATCATAAATGCTGAACGGGTTGATCGTAGTCTGTTATTCACATATTACGGCGTTTAATACCATGACTATTCTCATAGTGCCCTGAAGTGTTTTTTAGGCTACATATACGCGCTATATAAAACGACCTAATTCGCTTAAGAAAGAAAGCATAATTCGATTATACTTTAACTGCAATATTGGATCGTAAATAAAGAAAATCTGATTTCTTATTGCGACATTCTGCACCGAGCGAGAGTGGAACAGTAGGTGGGGAAAGGAATGTGCAGTTGAAAGGCTTTGAGGTAAATAGAGCAACCAATGCGAGGTGTCTGATAACGTACAAATTATTTGGCAGGCGTGGCGCACGAGTTTGCCGTTTACTTAAAGACGTGGCGCATTCTTGTGCATTAACCTCTGACCCGCAGAGGCCTTTGCGCAATCTCGCTCCAATTTCGCGCACTTCTTTGGCGCGCGCACCCACCCTTTGGCAGCATTGCCTATTGAGGTTTGAGTTGTGGGTGGGCGAGTTTGGTGGTAACCAGTAAGCTTAGTAACTAGGTCGTGCTGTCAGTGTTTGATAAGGGATTTAACAAGGAACAGGAATGTTTTTTTAGTTTTACATTTTAAAGTGCACGTGTCCCGTTTCCGTTACGCTTCAGAGCATGTAAGTAGGTGTTCAACTTCAACAATGTAACGCTACCTCGTCTGGCCCTCTGCAGCTCTCAAATAAAACTGCAAAGCAGCATGTACTATGAGAAATGGCGAGTGTTACTCCTTGGCTCTGCATTCTGTTTGTCTATGAAGGGGCGAGTTATTCCCTTGGCGTACTCTATACTGAACGTTTTACACATGACCAGCTTACATAGAACACACTACGTGTACGTGTGGGGTCCAGTTGAAAACAGGTTACATAACCCAAGCACCAATGGAGGGAAAACTTGAGTGTGACAATATCCCGTATAGTATTTTTTAAATGACACACCTTTGCAGTTCGAGGCAAGTAGAGATAAATTAATTGGCCTAGCACCTCAGGTCTTTTGGCCAAGTTTCAAAGCTGGAATTAGAACCCAGGTCTGTCAGATGCCAAAGCCAGCAGTTTAACCCCTGGACCAAGTCTCCTGCCCATGGGCTCCTCCAAAGAAGGTGGCCGCTCTCCATATTTAAACTGGGTTCTTTCTACCAACCATTGGCAAGTCAACTGTTTCGCACTCACATCATTTATTCAGCTCTTCACCTCACTCCTCTTGTCTAAATGATATAATTTGAAGTACCGCCCACCAGTTCTGTACCACTCAAGCCTTCTACCCACATTGACATGCTGGGCTACTGCTAGAACTATCGATGATGAAGTTTTATCCTGAGCTAAAAGACTCAGAAAACGCATTGTTCCTTTCCTTATGCACACCATCAGCTGCGCCCCAGAATTCTCACTTATTTCTCTATGGCACTCCTGAAAGGACACCCTCAGACACTATCCGTTCTAATCTCTCAGCACAAATCTGAAGGCCTTCATCAGTCCCTAATCTTTCAGAATCTCCAAGTCTTCCACACAGTGAACGCCGCCTTCCTCTTCAGGCTTTTCTTGCCTTCTTAGCAGTTTTGACCATGTTTCCTGTTTCTCCTTTTTCTTGTACACCGATGTTTTAAGTGTTGACTTTAAGGCGTGTATGCCCGCTCTTTCTGGTTGGAGGGACTAAAGTGCTCAGTAGTATTGTTTCTCCTACTGGTGCCACACCTCGCTGTCTAATCTGCCATTTGAGTTGTCATCTTTATGCTGTATCTCTCTGACTGCCCCCCACCTAATCCTGAGTACAGAGCTAGACTGCAGAGTGTTTTTTGCCAGAATCATGCAGCAGGCTTTCTGTTTTCTAAAGCTTGATGTGTAAAGGCGTTATGTCCATCACACTAATGATGGTATAACTCCTATCTCCTCAAACTGCTAGACTCCGACTTCCCGCTTGACCTTCTCAACAGCGTCTTCCTCCAACTCTCAAACGTATCTTTGTTCTGTACTACTCCCCACTCCTGTCTCAAAATCTTTCTTTCTCCAACCTCTCGCAGTCATTCAAATGTCCTCATTGCCTAAGTCCTCATCAGTGTTTCACCACACACACCGTCATCTATTTTCTGGGAAAGTTCTCAGTTTATTCAACCCCAACTGACTTGTCCATCCTATAGTACCTCTGTGCTTCCACCTATGTTTTCAGTTCCACCCCCATTCTCTCTTACCACCCACTGCGCTATAACTTAATTCCTACATCCAGTCCAGCATGCACTATTTTTCTTTCTTTAAAATTCCCTTCCATGGCCCTAACCACTCATGTCCAAATCACCTCTAAAATTACCTGTCTTATACCCCCAATCCTCTCAAAAACAAGTAACCCTATGCTCCAGACCACAACAAATTCGATCCCAAACTTTCTCCGGTTACTTCAGCTCTCAGATTCACCTGGTTACCCCCATCTCCCCACTTCCACTCCATTCTGTGGTAGCCTAGGCACTCTTTGCCTAGTTTGGAAGACTTTCTTTGCCTGAAGATTGATGCTTTTGTTTAGTTTTGGTTTAGTTTTGTGTTTCTTCAGGACAGAATCCACCTAAGACTTTAAGTAGCAGCTAGTCAAACTTAAGCTAGGGAACACTCTTTAGAAGTAATCGTTGTGTGCCCTTGTTTGAATTGTTTTGTGATTACACTGTATTTTGTAGTTCCCAAGAAAACATGGAGTACATGTCCAATGCTAATTGTAAAATTCTTTCTCTCATGGTTTATTTTTTCTCCGTGTATAAACTAGCTGTTTCAGACCACGTGGAAAGGAGAGATCATGTCAGTTTTATTAATTTAATATTTACTTAATTCTCGATCTAGCGCATCTTGACTCCAGAACAGGTGTCGGGACGCTATACATAAGGTAACTACCTTATTTACTTATATGGTAAGGTAAAAAACACACACGGGATGGAGAAAAACAACCCTATGTTTCATTTTTGTTAAAATAATAAAGAATCAAGATAATGGAAAGCAACTTTATTTAAATGTATGTCGAGGTAAAAAAAACCCATCAGGATGGGGAAATGTCATCCTTATTAACATGATTGATAAAGAAAACAGAAAAGGGTGGGGAACCACCCTTAATTTAATTACATGTAAGGTGGAAAAACACATTTCATTAGAAAAGTATGAAGCCAAAGCATGTCTTTAAACTGGTAGGTGGTTACCAAATGTATTCTGATCATACCATGTTAAGACAGGCCAAGAAAACAACACATGAAAGAGGAAGGGACGTGCAGAAAGAAACAAGCATTGGTAAAGCATAGGCAAAGCCAGTAGTTCTGATCTTTGGGAGCTGTTGGCTTTCCCAGTGAAAAAAAAAAGGTGAAAAAAGTCTTTATTGTTTCAGTTAATAAAAACCATACAATATCGAAAATGCGTATACCCTCTATATCTTACATTTTTTTTTTTTAGCACAAGATTTCATAAGACAGTTATTAAAAGAAGATTTCATGAAAAAATATACAGTGTTGCTGACTTATTAAATAAAAACAGGACATAGAATCCTTTTAAAACCCATCTGAGAACCCTACCTAACATATTAAAACCAAAATACATGGTCCAATTCATATTTGCCGAGTAACTGAGCTTCCATTACTACTTATTCCAGTCCAAATATTATAGTCATTAGTGCCATTCCTGGTGCCACTTATTTGTTCATAATGGAGGGACTTAGCATTTTTTGGTACGTGTAATCGCTACACAATCAATGCCACAATGACTTTTTTGTCCATTTTCATTGTTATCTGTTCATACCGTATCAAAAATTTCATCATCTTACAGTTTAGCTGGGGATCCGTTGAATCCAAGCCCTTGATTATTGCAGCTCTACAAGACCTAATCCCTCTGTCATTAAATGCCTTTTTCAAAAACCACGCCCGAGTCGACTTTAAACAAAGACATATGCAGATAAGATGAATGAAGTCTTGCTTCTCTGCGCCACATAGTGTACATGTTATAAGCCCATTATATCTCCATTTGGGCTGATCCGCTAAACTTGGTAAGAGCCCGAAGCTGGTCGCCATGAGTTTCCGTTTTTGGTAGTATGAGTATGTTGTGTTCAGATATTCAGCCGGTCGTAATTTTGTATAGGACTGCAATACCATCCAGGCATGAGACCTCTTTGCATATTTATTTTTGTCCTCTAATAATGAATGAAATTTTGCTATTTTATTTGCCACCTTACGAAACACCGGAAAAGCGGGGGACTGTGCCCAGAGATCTTTGGACTTTGTTTCTTCCAAGGCCAATTTAAAAAACTTTCCATAGCTAGAGTGCTGGCCTTCTTCCTGTGCTGCCGGTCTGGGAACCTAAACTAGGTTCCTAAGTGTTTGCTTCTTCCTGGGCCCGCCACAAGGCATCGTGTAGGTCATTCTCTCGACTTAACCAGATTTTATACCAGCTTTGACATACGCATAGGTTCTCCCAATCTCTTGATGAATAAGGCCAAATTCCAGTCTCACCTGCGCTGGAGACGCGTTCTGTGGTAAACTAAAAATCCTTTTGTGAGCTTTCAGTTGTATCTTGTCCAATAATTTTGCATCTATACCATGTAGAACGATGCTTGCGTTCTCCACTGTTGGCATCAATTTGGCAGCTATTACTGCTAACAGTGGCTTTAAGGATGGAACCTTTAGCTTTTTTGAGAGGGCAGAAAATGCGTGGATTAGGCCATTACCTTTTGTTTCCAGATAGTGTTTGTGTTTTTGGAAATTTAAACGATCATCAATGTATAGCCCTAGATATTTGTAGTTATTAACTACCCCTAACGTTATTTCTCCCAGCCTGACAGGGAATTTGCGTCCTGACCACTTTGCAATAGTCATTGTTTTTGTTTTCTTTATATTGATTCCCAAAGCGTTGTCATTTGCAAATGTTGCTAGCTCGTTTAATGGTCTTTGTAAGCCAACTCGTGTCAGGCTGAGTAAGACTAAATCATCGGCGTAAGCAAGATGTGTTTTCGGTAATGTTCCCAGACGTGGTGGATGAGAATTTGTCTTGTTTAGTCTTATTGAGAGGTCCGCCATAAAGAGATTAAATAAATGAGGGGCTAGTACGCAGTCTTGCTTTAGCCCTATCGCCGTGTGGATTGCCCTTGAAATCCTCGTGCCATCTGCGATTTTTATTCGTATCCAAGTTCCAGTATACAATTGAATTATGGCTTTCCCAGTGTTTTTTGGCCATGTTGTGCAGAATCCCCGATGCTGGGCAGCATGGTTAAGGTAAACAAGCAAAAACAAAAAGGCGCTATGAAGACGCAGACACTTCATTTAGTAGCCGCAAGCCCCACACATGTGCGTGCCTACAAAATGACGCAAGCGTTTTTGTTATTTACCGAGTCGGTTTGTTTTTATTTACAGAGTTGGGGCGGTAAATAAAAATAGTTGTGGGAAAAGCATTTTTTTTCAAGCCCGGGTGAGGGGAGCAACATGGAGAGTGTGGGTGGGGAAAGCATCACAAAGGATGCAGGTGGGGAAAGCAACATAGAGTGTAGGGAACCACACTGAGGGTGGGAGGAGTGGAACCAATAAGGAGAGCTGGGGTGGGGAGAGAAGGAGCGGGTGAGAGAGAGAGCCACGTGAAACAGGCAGGGGAGAAGCACACAGGCGAGAAAGCAACGCTGGGGGAAATTACACAAGGGCGAGCACAACACGAAGGGGATGGGGGAAAAGTACACAGGCGACAGAGGGCAACATGGAGTGTAGCCAGGGGGAGAGAAGTACACAATGGACACAGCTGGAAAACACATGCACTCTCATGGAGTGCTTAACCCAAAATAGAAAGGTAATGCTTAAAAAGTAAGATGTGGAAGGAGTGAAGTAATGCAGCGATGCTCCACGGGAGGGGCAAACACAAGAAGAGGAAGGGAAGCCCACACAAGCAAACAAATAACAAGCATTTGCAATGCAATCGGTCTCGCCTTTGGGACCTTATATGTATTTAGCTATGCAGCACATTAGCCTGGGTGCTGAAACATCTACTATTCTTTAACATGGAGGGAAAGTAAGCACCAAACTGCGTGACATGCCAGGTATGGGAACACATGGAGAGAAATATTGCCTTTCAGCGGGAAATGGTATAGTCCAAAGCTCTGTTTTTAATATAAAATCAGGGCCTTCGGTGGTCATATCACTGAAAATACAAGATTTGAAAAAAATATTATTGTCTACTGGTGCTCGTGGATTGACTGGAATCTAGAGAATGCTAAAGTGATTCTGGTATTTTACTGAACTCTGCTGGTCGTTTTCTATCAAGAAAGT
The DNA here is from genome assembly GCA_963921515.1 of Calotriton arnoldi. Taxonomy (NCBI): domain Eukaryota; kingdom Metazoa; phylum Chordata; class Amphibia; order Caudata; family Salamandridae; genus Calotriton; species Calotriton arnoldi. Next base: position 1,706,946 of record CAWUFW010001956.1, on the reverse strand, counting down.
TAAATAGAGGCAGTTGCCAGAAAAATTAAAAAGAAAGTCCCTCAGCAGAAAGCAATTCTGGTATTTTACTGACCTCTACTGGTCGTTTTCTATCAAGACAGTTAAATAGAGGCAGTTGAACAAGCAGAAAGCAATTCTGGTATTTTACTGACCTCCACTGGTCGTTTTCTATCAAGACAGTTAAATAGAGGCAGTTGAACAGAAAAAAAAGTCCCTAAGCGGAAGCAGACAAGTCCTAGGGCTGATCTCCAGAGCCCACAAAGTACATACACATTTAAGTATATACTAAAGTATATACAAGAGGTCTTGAATGCTCGACCTAAAAAGCAAGCAAAGGAGAGTAACAGCAAAGCCAACCAATGGTAAGAAGTGGGCAGGCTTAAACCCCATGTAAGCTGACTGTAGGTCTGGGAGGGCTGGATCCATGCCATTATTTCATAATATCCACACAGTGGCAGCTGGTAGGGAACGGAGGCAGGGGAGGTGGGTAGAAAACAAAAAAGAAAGGAAAAGAAAAAGAAAACTTACCTGCTGGTGGCATCGCCAGCTGCCGCCTCTCCTCAATCGCAGGAAGCACCCGGTCTCCCAGGCTCCCCAATGCAGCTTTGTGATTGGTCTGAGGGCCGTGGATCGCCGCTCAGACGGGGACAGGAAGCCTGTGCATGTTCCACACCAGGCTGTGTATTACAGCCTGGTGGGGAATATGCAAAGTGCGCATGACTGTTTGGCCGGGCCAAGACAGCTGGCCAAGCAGTCATGCCCACTTAGAGTGTGCTCACCACTCCTCCCCCTGCTTTTGCGCTGGCCAGCCCCGCCCCTCCTCTAGGAATGGAAAAATAAAATGATAATAACGTTCCGTTATTATTATTTAATTTTTCCTCTGCACTGCCCTTAAAGCAGTGGGGCGACACTCCTCTGCCTTAGCGGAGGAGCCACCGCTGTTTCCACATATAATAGATATACATACTGTTACTCTCAGTGGAACTTGTTTTCATAGTCGGTGGTTATCCTGAAAATCTGGTGTGGATTCGGTTCTTCTGTAACTATGTGGTACGCCCATGGATTAGAGGATGATATGTGTGTTCAACAATGCAAATTGAGGAGCCAATAGACAGAGAAAAAGATGGCTTTAACTGTAGTATTATTGTCTTTTGGGTTTTTTATGTCACTGCAACATAATAAAGGACAACATAGCTTTGATATTCCGAAGAAGCTTTAGAAATAGCTGCACGAATTTTCTTCCTTGGCAAACGTCCAACAATAAGTGTCAACCACATGGATCGGTGCCCAGAGTTAGCTTTGGAAGTTGTAATAGCAAGAAAACAGATGGAAATACTCAACATTTAGTCGTTCTGTTTGATCCTTGTTTTGTTTCTCAGACTTTGAAAACCTAGAGGTTTGTATCGTGAAAAGAAGCCACGTAAGATTCCGCACAATTCACATTTTTCAGTGTGTTTAAAGTCTGAGAGGATCTTTACTGCTCGATTCACAAAGGCTAGCTTGGAAAGTTTGACATTTACTCTGGAAGGATCACTTTTATGTTTGGGGTACATTTTTAGACTCATATGAGATTCACAGAATATCCCAGGAGACCTCCTGTAGATCTGTGGCGGTCATAGGATTTTAAAATTTAGTATGCAAAATTTCTGAATGGAAAGTCTGTGTGGCTAAATGTGATACAAATGTGCATTTCCACGGGTAGTTAATAATGTTTTTTACGATGGAAGGAAATATTGTACTTTAGGAACGAACCCCTTTCCTCACATTTGCATTAAATATGGGAATGTACCTTATCGATTCCAATCTTGGAAATACACCTACACCTGCCCTTGACACAGGTAAAATTTGTGTGCATTTTCAGTGTGGGAAACTGTAGGAAGCCGGCTCTTTATATGGTATACCAAGAAGAGGTCTACCGTGCAGAGAGTCCAAGTATTTCCTTACTAGCGGACAAGTGCTTGCTCTAGCGATCCCAAAGTGCTCTTTTAGTGGGTAGTGTGGTCGAGCAGCTTTGGGCTTATCAGAGAGGAGTGTTAGACATCTGAAAATACACTCAGTAGTCAATAAATGATATACACATGACTCAATAAGGAGATCCACACCATAGAACGTATCTTTATATAACTTTAGGCACCAAGATCATCAAAATCCGGTAAGCACTTTTTAAAATAACAGGTCTGAAGAAAACAGGTTTTTAAATCTGAATTAAAACACTTCGCAGCAGTGTTAACCTAGGAAGGAAAGCATACGCTCCATACGGTCACTTAACAATGACTTGCGGGACCCTTCCCCGGGACTTAATGTGAGTATGAGGCAAAGTCCAAGGCAGCACCAACACCTCAGGAGGCACTGCGGCATCAGGGCGCAGAGGTGTGTTTTTCAGCATCAGGTGATTTTGATACTTTAAATTGTAATTGAAGCACTTCAGTGTAATGTTAACCTATGGAGGAAAACATGTATTGCATTTGGGCACTTAACAGCTACTTATGGGACCAATCTTTTGGGCTTAAGGTGAGTATGGGGCAAGGCCCAAGGTAGCACCAACAGTTCACTTCAGGCAGTACTGGGGCGGCGGGTGCAGAGGTGCCTTACAGCGTCGGGTGCCCCATTCAAGTCAATGGAGATCAGTCCGTCGGAAAAGAGGCTGCAGGCTCGGACTAGGGGACCAGTCGGGCTGAACCAACAAGGGGGCTCAACTCTTGCAGTGCTCGAGGACGTGGTGAAACCTTTGGTCCTCTTCTCCAGGGGCGACAAATGCAGAGGTGTCTTTAGGCATTGGATTTTCATCACCGGGAGCACTTGTGGTAGAGATGGCCTGAAAACAGAGGCGGCAGGTAGCGTCAGGAAGTCCACAGCTGCCAAGTCCAAGGTGAGCTTTGTCTCTGGAGGGCCAGAGGACCACGCTGGCTCAGTTGGCCCACTTCAGCTCAGACTTGGAAGCGTGGGTGCTTTGTGGCGTCAGGTTTTTGTAGTTCCGGAGTCTCAGTCTTCTTTGGGGTGCCTGCAGAATGCAGGGAAGCAGCTCCGTTGCTCCATGGGAGTTCCTGAGTCTTTGAAGAAGTGCTAGCCGTCCTCTCAGGCTTTGGAGGATCAGCAGCTCGCAGAGCAAGACGACTTAGGTGCAATTGTTGAGAATAGGCAAATAGTCAAACAGGCCGGCAGGGCTGTTGCCAAGTCAGTTGCTTCTTCTGCAGTTCTTGCTTTCACGGTTCTTCGGCCCTTCTTCTTCTGTTGGTCGGCAGGATCTGATTTCCTGGTGCAAGGGCTCCCCTAAATACTGAATTTAGGGGCATTAGGGGAGAATAGGGTAGTAGCCAATAGGCTACTTACCCCTGAGGTCACTATGTCCCCAAGTGACCACTTCCTGGGGGAAGTGGGCCTAACTCTGTCCCAGAGATCCTAAATTTACCATCACCAAGATGGTCACTTCTGAAAAGTCGCATCCACTTCAGGTAGCCCAGTTCAGGGGTGGTGCTCTCCCGAGGGTGGACATGCCTGTCTTGCCTAGCTAATTTTCCCGCCTGTCCAAGTGGCAAAGGTCTCTGGACAAAGGGGGTCGTTTTTCTCTCCTGTAAGAGAAGCCAGATTCACTTTCCAAATGCAGTGGGGGTCTTTGGAGGTCCCCGGCCCCGAAATGCTAATCCGCAGGTCATCCTGTGGGCGGGGGTGCAAAGCACACCCTGCTCGAGCCAGGCTTGATTTATGGCCCCCGGAGAGCAAAGGCCCTCACCCTTGGGGGTCAGCAACTCATCTCTGGTGGCAGACTGGCGAGAACCAGTCGGTCAGCCAGTGCTTAATTTGTAAAATATTAAGTGCCAGGGCTCTGACCAGGAGGCCACTGCAGCTTGCACCACTCATCGCCCTTGTCATCGCTGCCAAAACAACTACTAATCATCTCTCTCGCATGTAAATGCGACAGTTCAGATTATTCCAGGTCCCCAAAGCTAAAGGAATGGCTGGGGAGGCAGGTTTTTGCATTTTTAATGTAAATTGTATTCCTAAACAACCGTTGTTCTGCTCATCTCTAAATTAGATGAGCAGCGCCACCATGTGGTAGACTGTTCTAGGTATGGTGTTCACAATTAGGTGCCAGTGCAGAGCACCGGAAACCAATTAAGTGCCGGTTAAGCACCGGAAAGCCCCGGCTCAAATTAAGCACTGCAGTCAGCACACCAGTGGCTGGTAGGGTTTCAGGGGGCACCACTAAGGTGCCCTCTTGGTGCATGTATTACTAAATCTGGCACTGGCATCAGTGTTGGTCTATTATTACGAAATGTTTGATACCAAACACCCCTGTTTGTAATGAAGACATCATATAGCTGGGGAATTTGTTTTCACCAGTGTCCAGCACATGCTTTTAAAATGGCTTCCCTGATTACTCGTACTAGGAGTAATGGTACTAACAAGTATTGGGGCATATCTGTTCAGGCAGTTAGGCCCTCGCATGTAGTATGGTGCACCCTGTCTTGGGGCGGTAAGGCCTGCTGTAGGGGTGACTTACTTATACTACACGCAGTTGTCGGCAGTCATGGCACATGGGCTGTGTGCCATGCCGTGTTTTCACTTTTGTCTGCACCAAGATACGCAACCTACAGTAGCAGTTTGCATAAGCTTGGTGAGGGGTCATCTAGGGTGGCACAATTCGTGCTGCCGCCCTTGGGGACCCTCTCTAGTATCTTAGGCCCTAGGTACCAAGGGTACCCTTTACTAGGGACTTACAGAGGGTACTAAAGGTATTGCCATTTGGGGTCCAATTTCACAGTTTTTGGGAAAGAACACAACACTGGCACTGGGGACCTGGTTAGCAGGAACCCAGTGCCCTTCAGTCAAAGTTGCATCAAATACCAGGCAAAAAGTGGGGAGGACTACTGCAACAAAAACCATGTTTCTTACAGAAACTACATGCTAGTGGTTTTTATGTAAAATCACAATTTGCTTAATTTGAACCACTGGTTGCCGGTGGGTGGCACCAGCTCTTATGTTTGGGGGCTGACACTTATTTTTCTGCATCACACATTTACTGAGAGCAAGAGAGGGAAAACACACACACACAGGAAAGACAGAGGAAGAGAAAGACGGAAAACTGTCACAAAGGGAGGAACCTGAAAGAGTAAGCTGAAGGCTCATGAAGTGTCTGTTAGGGGATTAAAGAGGCCTGAGGTGGATTTTGGACTACCCAGTCTTGGTATTCCTTGCTCGCACATCTAATTGCACTGGCCGCATGTTTCCGAGCAGAGCTTTGGGCACCGACACTCTTTCATTGACAAATTTCATTGACAAATTAAGCACTAGGTGTGTTAACCTACTTATGCAAGTAGACCAAACCTCAAATTTATGATTACAGAAATTCCACCATGCTGGCAGATCTTACACATTCTAACCACAAAAAGCTGCTCCTAACTGAATTGCCACTACGAGGTTTGGGATGTATTTGTAAGTGAAGGCATCTCACAAAGATGACGGACTGGTCTCACACCACCTGGTGTCATGCTTCATCATTGACCAGTTCTTCGCCCTCTAAGACCTTGGTTTGATAGAGGCGGGCATACACCTGACGACAGGGATGCACTTCTGTCGTCAGGTGTATGCCCGCCTCTATCAAACCAAGGTTTTAGAGGGCGAGGACTGGTCAATGATGAAGCATGACACCAGGTGGTGTGTGAGACCAGTCCGTTACTTTTGTGAGATGCCTCACTTACAAATACATCCCAAACCTCGTAGTGGCAATTCAGTTAGGAGCAGCTTTTTGTGGTTAGACTGTTAGTGTTGGAGGCTGCTAGCTCCTAAGACCCCGTGCCTCTCGTTCCCTTCTCCACACAACGTGGGGCTTTTGTGGTTATTGAGATCTTACACATTCACAGATATCATTTGTGAGGGTAAAACGTTGCCCATCACACTCCTGTGAATTAAGATGAACATTTTTCCTTGAAAATGTTATTTTAGGACATAAATTGAACTTCTAACCACAAAATGCTTTAGGTGCTAGATACACTCTCTTTTTGGGGAAAACACTCCTGTGTGGGTTAGAAATATGTACTCTTGTGCTTTGCAACCATCAGAAAAGTGGTGACACCACTACCCAGAATGGCTGTTATACAACATTAATACTGAATTTTGCTGTAGAGTTGGAGTTCAAAGGCTTCCTTTGTTGTGCCTGGTAGTTTAGGAGCAGGGCCGGACTGGCCGTAGCGGGCACCGGGCATTTTCCCGGTGGGCCGCCAGGCTGGGGGCCGGTTTTGGGCCCCTGGGGGGGCGTTTTTGTTACAGGGATGTTTTTGCAGCATAGCTGCAAAATCGGCCCCTGTAACAAAATCGGCTGAAACCGGCCCTGGCAAACAGCTCGGCCTCACCCCCAACCCCTCGGGGGGGGGGGCTGAGGACTTTGCCAGGGCCGGTTTTGGTTCCCAGTCCGGCCCTGTTTAGGAGTGATGAGGATGAGGGTCTCTCTGCCACTGCCTCTCTTTTTCAGCATTTTTAAACAAAAGAGGGCAACCCAATATTCCCTTGAGGACTTGGGTCAATGAAATATGACAGGTAAGGATGTCAAACAAGGGAATTATTCTAACTCTAATATGTAAGTTACTGAACGTTTCAATATGTCAAAACTTGATATTACAACTTAATTGAAGATTATTTCCTTTCTCTTTTTCAGCAGGCATTTAGGGCTATGCAGAGCTATCATTTAGAGCAGAGGAGACTGATACTATCAGTACATACATAATTATTTTTTTTCACCCTGTCCTAAATCCTTACTAAGGTAGGTCCATTGATGGGCAGCAAAGCTGACTGAAGGTAATTTCTAAACACAAGATCCTATACAGATTCTGGTGATGGTCATGAGATAGGAGCAGGGGCAGTGACAATTTCAAATGCACCCAAGGGGAGATAGGCAGCCTTTTCGTTTATTCACAGTATTAAGTTGTTCCTAGTGTCAGTGGTGCCCACCCGCATAGTCTTGCACAGAGTTGGCATTTATATGTGGGCCCAGTGAACGACTGCATTTGAAACCAGATGCATTGTCTCTAAATCTTCATGACGTGTCCGTTCCTGCCTTCATTTGTATTAAGTATTTATTTTGCTTTAATTTTGGAATATACTGTAGAGCTGACCTTGCGCCACGGGCCAGGAGAACACTTCACAAAGACCACTGAGTGCTCTATATAGAACAGTGTGGTGTGTGGGATCCAGTTGAGACTGGATTACAGAACCCATGATATCACGAGGAAGGTGAGATCAGAACACGAAATATGGATAGCAAAAAGACAGCTCACTAAACAGATGTTTTTATGGTCTTACTTGACAGCGCAGGTGTCTCCAGACAATTATGTGAGCATCATTAGAGAGGGGCTGTGGCTCCGCCTACATGTTGGGAGCCAGGAGTGTATGTTTTGACTGGGCCAAAGTTGTGTGCTTCCACAAAAATACTGCTTGCCCTCCAGGCAGCTGTGATCATTTTGTTTATCTAACTGACTGATCTCGAACGTTCAGGGGCACACACATGACATTGTAATGCTGTAAAAGTTTCTTAGATGACTAGATCATTTATGGTGTTTGTCTTTCTCTGGCAGCAGCACAGAGGAGAGGAGGGCAGTCCTTAATCTACGTGGATTTTTAGGTCTGGCTTGACAGTGCAACTGTCAGCTGACCTTTTTTTGATAAATAATTTTTATTGTTTTTCAAAGATATTGGTCATATCAACAAATAAAACAAAACATAAGCGAGCATTGAAGATTCCCGGACACAAAATAATACAAAGATCCACCTCAGAATCCCACAAGCCCAAAATAGTCCCACCAAATGCCCCATATTTTACAGTGTTTTTCAGAGCTGCCACGTGCTACATACACCGGTTCCTCCATCTTTCAGCACCAATCCATGGCATTCTGCCCTGCATGTAGATCAGGAGCAGTGTTTGATATCCAGTTATGGGAAATCTCTTTTTTTATTTGAAATATTTTAATTTTATTTCTTGATACAGTTAACAAAGGCGCCAATCAACATGAACAGTGCTGAGCTTGTGAATATCCATTTGGCGTCAACATGCACTTTTTTCACAGATATTACAAATACATATGCAAGCAAATAGTAGGCAATCATCGGATCACAGCGGAACCCACAATTTACAGTATTAGGTTTAGTTTCTGGGGTCTACATGATGATCATCCATAAAGTCAAAGTTATAGTACTTTATCCAACATCCCCATATTTTATAAAACGTACGCGGACACCCTCTACTTTTATAGGTCACCTTCTCAGCTGCCAAATATAGGTCCATTCCAGCCTTCCATTCTTGGAGTGAATGTGTTTCAGGTGCTCCCCAGTACCTTGCCACATATCTCCTTGCCACCACCAGGCCCACATTACTAAATATAAGCTGAGCATGTGGGATATCCAAGTCAGTGGGTGCGCCCAGGAGTATGTACTTTGGGTCGTGTGGGAGGCTTAACCCTGGAGTTCTGCCCAATTCTGTCAGTATGTGTTGCCTGTAGGCTTGTATAATTGGGCAGGTCCAAAGTGTGTGCAGGAAGGACCCCCTATCTCTTCTGCATCACAAGCAGTCAGGGGAAACTGCCCTTCCAAACAGTAGCAGGGGCGTATCAGAACAGGTCCGGGCAATCTCATGTTTCCCCAACAAGGTCCCCAAACCCACCAAAGACCTCTGAGAACGTCTGCCTCTCAGTTCCTCCATTGAACCCAGGACCGCAATTTGAGGGGAGCAATATATCAGCCTCCCTAACACATCTGTTAAACCCCCAGAAGCTGGGACCAATATCGTTGTATGACAGGACATAGACAGAGCACATGATAAAAATCAGCGGTGTCAGCATCTCAGCAATGCCATGCGGGCGTTGGAAGTTTATCAGCCTTCCACAGCTGTTCTGGCATCAAGTAAGTAGTATGAAGAACATTAAGTTGAATCAAGCAAAGTCGGGAGGAGATAGCCAACTCCAGAGGTGCCATAAGTTCTTCCCTCCATTCCCCGTCTCCCAGGGTCCCCAACCAAGCCTCCCACCGATTACGGAGAGGTGGGAATAAATCGGCGAGTTAGTGACCAGGGGTCCATAAATCTGGGAGACCCCTTATAGCCCTAGAGGTGACATAAGGACCTTCACCTCCATAGGGCTGTACTCAGGGACATTGTTCCCTGTAAGTTGTGCGCGCCCATGCACTCATGCTATCCCAAGTGCACTGAGTCTCGTGTGAAGCACGCACACACTTCACTGTACATCACAACCATGTGAGAGACCATTTTGTGCAGCTGCTTTTAAAATGTGAGTCGCGCGAAAAACTGTAATTTGCTTTCTGTTCTCCTACTTTTTGTAAAAGACAAGGATGGGGCAGTTAATTGCGATAGTTTAAATGCCTCAGCTGAAGTGTCATTCAGTCCCTCTCCTGTGCTGTGAAACCGAAGCCGGGCAGACCGTTAAACAAACCTTATTTATTGTATAATAAAAGTGCCTTCAGGAGACTTTTCGACTAGGGATCCGTTCTCCATGGTATTCTTTAGTGAGTGCTTCACCTGGAGTATCTGGAGAGCAAAATGGCCCTTTGGCTGGAGCTTTGGGTAAGGGTCAGTAACACCCAGCCCCCAAACTTAGGACTGTAGATACAATGATTGATACTGCACGGTAACACAATAAATACATTTCCTGCAAATAAATCACCTTTGGTATCAAGATGTGAATAAACAACTATTCTTTGATTTAACTGCTTGTGGGGAACTGGATTGGTCAAATACCTACAAATCCATATGGCCTAGTTTGGTAAGCAGTAAGGAGCATGTTCCATTATTTAAAGATCCTGAAAATAACCCAAACCCACCCACAAAGGACATTCCAGAAAAAGTTGAAGAAACCTTGAGGCTTATTAAAGGTTCTGTGCTCACTAATCATTGCTGAAGACAGGGTTTGAAGCATACACTGAAGCGTGGCACAATGATGTGGGGATGACATTTGCCGCAGTACGCAACCGAGGGCCACACTCGGGGTCTGTTACCAGCAGGAGTGACCATGCCAGTCAGACCATTGTGCTGAAGAAAGCAGCTGCAAAGACACAATTTGAGCAAGATGCTCAATCACAGAGCGCTGGTGGGGTATGGGGTTGGGCAGTCTGAGTATTGTAACTCTTAAGCTGGAGAGTTTTAATGCAGGCTCATGGAATAACTATCTTCCTACCAATCCTGGCTAAATCATTTCTAGGAATACCAGAGGGATGGAGTTTGAAGCAGTGCTCACTCACTTGCTTTGCTGAATGTCATGGTACAGAGTTAAATATAACCAGCAATGACAAAGGCAGTAGGTCTCACCCTTTGGCTGCTATCGTAGACTTATTGGCTTTGCCTGTGCTTTTTTGCTGATGCTGTTCAGCATTAATAAAAAGAGGGGGGAAAAAAGAGCAGTGACGTGCGCGCACCTATCACCATGCATATGGGTGCCATGACAGAGCCACAATTTCTTTATTTACCATCCCAAGATGATGCACACCAATTTTGGAATGGTAAATAAAAAATAAATAATTCAGCTCTGCACAAAATCAAGTTTTGAAATAGGAGCAGCCTAGCAGCAAATTGCGGCTGCTAGGCCCTCAAAAAAATGTTAAAGAACAAAGAAAACGTTTAAAAAAAAAAGAACGTGACAGGAGGGTCAAAGGAGCTACAGCGGAATGGGTGGGAGCAGAAGTAGACTTGGAGAGGTTCAACTGAGAGAGAGGGAAGGGAGCGGGGAGCCATGGAGGAGCTTGAGGTGGTGAGGGAATAGAAAAAAAAATCAAATAAAAAAAGCCAGGCAGAGAGGGGTGGGGGGAACAACAGATGAGCCGGGGAGGAGGAGGAGGAAGGAGCAACACAAAGCATGCAGGAGCTGCGTATTTGTTGGGGGGGAGCAGCTCACAAGGGAGAGAGCAAGAAACTACTTGCAATATGCTGAAAGAAGAAGAAAATAGTAGTTCCCTGAATACAAACAGTGGAAGGTCACAAGTCATCCAATCAGAACACAGTAAAGAAGAAATGCTCCAGAGGTGGGACAAACAAATAATAGGAAGGAAAACCATCAATAGGATGCAGGGAAATGAGATGGACAAGAAAGCCATCCTGTGAAGTGCAATGGACAAACCCAAAGCCCATTATATGAGTATATTTTAAGGATTTATTGACAATAGGTCTTCCACAACAGATTCCTAAATCTGCCTGTATGTGAGATCCAATACAAACTGTCAGTGCCCCAGGCAGACACACAGCAAAAATAGTCTTGAACATACACAGAACACACCGTCACAGATGAAAACACATCCCTTCTAAAGTGTGTGAAAAATCTATATTCTGATCCCAAAAGGGTGGTGGTTAATCCACTTAACATAGTCCTCACTGATTCCAAGTGTGATGGTAAATTTCAATCCCTGGACAAACCTGTGTTTGGACATAGATCGAAATTCCGAGATTTGCAGTAAGCGCTGCGACCCTGCAGTTTCCCCTGACGAATTCTGGTTCATCAAACCCACTGAAATCTATAGTTTGAAAGGGATGAACTATATTACAGTAGCTGTTTAATTAGGTAGAAAGGGAAGTGGGAAAGAAGGACAGATGCGAGAGGGAGACAGGTGAAACAGAGTTAAATGATCTAGAATAGGGAGAGTAGGCAGATAACAACATGGAGACACAGGAGAACAGAAAGCAGAAAAGGGGAAGAGATGGGCCAGGGATAGTGGTGATATGAGCGATGATGCAAATGAGAGGACAACGACAGAACAGGACAAAAGAGATGTGAAGCACTGCAGAGAAATACACAATATAGAAATTTGACAAGACAGAGATTTGAAATGAGAGAAGGAGAGAGATAAAAGAGAGACGGGGCAAGGAAAGCAGTCATTTTCTCTAGCAAATAAATGTGGCACAGTACGACGGCTATACGGCACTCTAGCATGATGATGGACAGTAGAGCAATAATAATGAATGCCAGAGCATTCAATTGGTGTGCTAGGCAATTTTACACTTTTTTATTTTATAAGAATATAGGCACTGTACTTATTTCATGCATGTGAATTTTGGTGAGAGCATTTCCTAGAATAACATCAGGTCAAAAGCCAAATGATGTCCCTTCCTTTGATGTCAATGGGGTCAAAGGTTGTGTGATGTCACTTCCGCTACCCCTAGCATTTTGGTGAATTGACGTCTATGGCACGAGTGATAGTTACTTGAGATAACTATAAAAATAACTGCTGAATTTCTATAGTTTTGTGTATGTAAAATCTGAACCTAACTATAACGTCCCTGTAACCTTTGTTTTTTTCAGTGCATTGCAAAGCTTTTTTAAATTATTTTTCCTAACTATAACGTCCCTGTCACCTTTTTTTTTTTGGGTGAATTTCTATGTTTTTTAATGCTATTTCCTAACAATAACGTCTCTGTAACCTTTGTTATTGAGTGAATTTCACAATTTTTTAAATATAAATTGTAGTACGATTTGACCCGTAAGTTCAATTTACTATTATACATTTTCAGAAGTTTATAAATACACTTTATTCACATATTCATTCTTATTATATATTTTAAAACTAAATATTTAAAAACTAAGGTAAGGTAATTTATGTAGTCTTTCTATAAATGCAATGCACCAAGTCTTTCTATTTTTTAAATTAATTTTATAAATCTGCGGATCCATCGGGAATCCCCAGAAAAATAAGGAGTCTGCTGGTTCTATTGCACACATTCAATACTAAAACAACACATTTAATACAAACATATGCTACTGCAATTTCTATGAGTGCATCACTGCCTGTGTGTGGGTGCGTGAGTGGCTGTGTGAGTGGCTATATGGGTATGTGAGTGGCTGTGTGGGTGTGTAAGTTGATGTGGGAGCAGCTGTGTGGGTGTGTAAGTGGTTTGTGGGTCTGTGAGTGGCTAATGGGTGTGTGAGTGGGGTGGAACTAGGTGTGCAAGTGGGTGTGTGAGTGGGTGTGCAAGTGGCTGTTTGGGTGTGTGAGTGGTGTTATGTGTCTGTGAGTATGGGTGTGTGAGTGGCTGTATGGGTGTGTTAGTGGTTGTAGGGTGTGTGATTTTGCAAGTGAGTGTGTGAGTAAATGTGTGGGTCTGTTAGTGGGTGTATTTGTTTTTTTTTAAAATTGGGGTCCGAATCAGTGAATCCACCCGTATCCATGAGGATCGGGGCAGATCCGGGAAACCTCGCACACAAAAAATGAAACGTTTTTGCACAGTTTCTTGTCCATGAGGGGTTTCTCACAGACCCCTCCACCAGTCCCATGGGGACAGGGTAAGGGTCAGGGCACCTCTACCCTGACCTCTTCTATCACTATTATCTTTTATTTTCCCCTTGGGAACCATGTCCCAATTAACAAAATGGTGGCTGCAACTTTCCTGTCGGGTTCCGACCAGCCAATCACGGCATTGCTGTTGGCACATGGAACCACCAATCCACCCGGATCCACAGGGGATCCGTGATGGATCTGCGTCTTCAGATATACATAAATCCTTTTACTTTAATAATTCCAAAACTACTGAACAGATTTACACCAAATTACAAAAAGTACACTTTCTGGACCAAGATCTAGCTTTCTGTCAAATTTGGTGTAATTTCGCTTAATTCTGTTCAGCAGTTTGGGCTATAATCGTATCTAAAATCCCTATGAGAAATTGCATGGGGAAACCTGTTTTGGGCCCCCCTGTTTTTCTCAGCCCCCATAGCAACTGATGTGATTGACAAACTAGTTTTGAAAATTTTGTGAAGATTCGTCAAATGGCGCCAAAGTTATCCTATGGAAACTAGGTCCTAACTATAACTACCTACTGGTGACTGCCAGTAGGATATATATATATATATATATATATATATAACCTCTAAGGTGGCCCTGTCGAGCCCTAAGGCAGGGTGTTGTATTTTAAGAAGTAGGGCATGTATTTTTATGTGTCCTAACACTAAAAATCCCCAATTGTCGTTTTTACTGTAGAAAGGTTAGTAGCCCCATTGACAATTATAGGGTTACATGATAACTATATATATATATATATACACATCTCCTACTGGCAGTTGCCAGTAGGTAGTTATAGTTAGGACCTAGATTCCATAGGAAATGCTTTTTTTTTTTTGACTTGGCTATAACTTTGGCGTTGTTTGACCAATCTGCATGAAATTTTGCCAAAAAAGTGTCACCCTGGGTACTGTAGATTGGGAAAGTTTGGGGGTGATCCATGCAGTGGGGACCGAGAATTTGGGGCACGAAATAAGGTTCCGTTTGTAATGTTAATTCCTATAGGAACCTTTAGCCACCTCTACAGCCTGAACCGGTGGACGGACTTACACCGAATTTGGCAGGGAGATAGTTGTCGGTTCAAGGAAGTGCCTTTTTTCTTATTTGGTGTAAATCCGTTCAGTAGTTTTTGAGAAATTTAAGTTTAAAATGATAGTGATATCTCTGGCCGCGGATATTTTGCGAAGGTTTCGCGATGAATCGCGAATGCACGCGCCTACGGGAATGCTCTGATTGGCTAGTCGCAACCTGAATAGAAAGTTGCGCCTGCCATTTTATCTATCGGGAACGGTTCCTGGGGCATAAAATGAGTGTGAAAGCCCACATAAGGGTTCAGGGTGTGGATACTCTGACACCATGGTTGAGAAATGGAGGTGTTAGTGACACAAGTTATGTGTCCAAAATGGATTTTTTTAATCGCGCGCAATATTTGCTACGACTCCGCAACCACCAGCGCGGCCCCCTGTGTACCATCACGGGGACATGGCGACTATCAACGTCGTTGCAAATATTGGGCGAATATTTGTGATTCATTAATGCGCATTCTTAAAGAGATATTGAGATTATGATAAATGTTTTTATAAAGTTATTTATATAGTGAGTTATCTACTGTGATGGTTAGAATTAATTATATAGTTATAATTTTTTTATGTGGCTATTGAAAGCCTGCTTTTACTTTCCACTTTCGCGACGTACCCGCATTGATCGCGATGAGCGACATCATCGCAATCTCCGTAGTCACTGCGAAAATGGAAAAAAGGTTTTAGAGATGGTTGTTCTAGAAATACATTAGAAAAACATGAGTTTGAAATGTATAGTAATAAACCTCTAGTGTGTAGAATACTGTAATGTGTGTGCATATATGTGTTTTCACTTTATAGGAAAGGTGCGATCGTCGCGGTTAACGACGTCATCACTACGTCTCGAATAACCGCGACAATGGAAAATAGGTCTGAAAGATGGTTTTTGAAGAAACTTAGTACAAAAATATGAGTTTAAACATGCTTTGAAAGAAGTATGTATATAGTAATATCTGTAGGGCAATGTTCAGAATGGATATTTTTACATATTAATTTTTGGATGTGTTGGTGGTCATTGAATGTCTGCTTTTGTTTTCCGCTTTCCCGACGTAACCGCGGGGACCACGATGAGTTACGTCATCGCGATCTCCGGAGTTACCGCGAAAACGGAAAATAGGTTTTAGAGATTGTAAAAAAATCCCAAGCCACACTGGCTCTCTTTTGTGGAGGTTACTGTTCTTCCAGATCTTCACTGTCCACCTCTTCCACATCTTGGTCCAGCTGTTGTTCCTGCTGACCTCTAGCCCCTTGCTGTGTTGCCATTTCCACTGCAAAATTAATCTACCTGCTCAGAATGAAGTTCTATGAAAGAAGATTAAAGAAGGAGCAGTGGGTGTGTACTTCCTATTGATTTTGCTGAAAAGTATATTATCCAATCATATTCCTTGCTTTCCCGGTCATGTGATATTCGCGGTGACCGAAATAGTCGCGGTTATCGTGGTGAAGCGGAAATGCTAAATATACATTTAATGTAGTTTTGTTTAAAAATGGAAAGAAAAGCATATCTTGCAATATTATAATAGTGAACGGCTATACTAAAGTTGTTCACAGTACCTCTACATATAAGTTTCAGAGTTGTTGAAAAACGTGCGCTATCCGCGACTACCGATGTCATCGCAACTTCCTCTATCTTCGGGGAAAAGGGAAAAAGTGTTTGGAGGCGATTAATCTGGAAACTCACTAGAAAAATATGAGTTTGAAAAGTACACTAATAAAGCTCTACTGGTAAATATACTGTAGAATATGTCTATATATATATATGTATTATACTTTGTATAAACCATGTGCTCTTCGCGACTACCGACATCATTGCGATGACTTCGGTAGTCGCGAATCATTTTTTTTTGTGAGAAGGTGGCTTTCTTCCTAATTGATCTGAAAAGTTAAAGGAATATCTACTACAGAGTTAAACTTTATTTAAAACATTTCTTTAAGTGTATTTTTCAGTAGATGAAATACATTTACTGATGACAGAATCTCCACTGTAAATGCAACAATGTTGTGCCGACTTACAAAATTGTTAAAAATAAAACCAGTTATTAATGTATTTTCTGATAAAGACATATGAAATCAAAAAATCAGTGGTGTATTAATACAAAATATCCAGTTATAGAAAGAAAGTACAAAAATCTTACAGGTTTACTTACAAAAAAATGGACATTACAATTAAGAAATAGAATTTAAAAAACCTTAGAAATTGCAAAAAAACAAAGGATACAGGAACGTTATAGTTAACAATTAGCATTTAAAAAACCTTAGAAACCAAAGGTTACAGGGACGTTATAGTTAGGAAATAGAATTTAAAACAACCTTAGAAATTCACTGAAAAAAACAAAGGTTACAGGGCCGATTTCGGGCCCAAGGACCCCATTCCCGGGGCCCGGCCATTTATTTAAAAAAATTAAAAAAAGGGAGGGGGCCACTCGGCTTGGCCTCTCATTGGGGACCCGCAATGCCATAGCAAACAGCAATGTCCCGGAGGTTGGTACCCCTCGACATTGCTGGAGCCGGCCCTAGGGGGTGGCGGTCCCTAGGGCCATGGAGGCCCCCCTCCCATCTTCATTGTAGCCCTGTGGAGGTGGTTGTCCTGCATTCACTTAATGTGTGCTCTGGGGAGGTGGTGGTCCCCGGGACTGTGTGGGGGGGATATGAGCCCCCCCACACCTTTGTTTTAAAAATAAAGCCCCGGGGAGGTGGTGATCCCCGGACCTGGAGGGCCGCATGCCCCCCGCATTTAATAACTATAGCCCCGGGGAGGTGGCGGTCACCGGGGCTGCGTGGAGGGGGGCAGGAGCTCCCCATGCATTTTTTTTTAAAAAGCCGTGGGGAGGTGACAGTCCCCGCGGGCCCCCGCATCATAATCTGGCATTGCCCCCGGGACCTGGCCCACTCGGGGGCTTAAAAGAAACAAAGCACAGGAGACCGCGCTTCGTTTTTTTTTTTCCAGCGGGATTCGCGTTCCCATTAAAAAAATGCTTTTTTTTGCCCTGGGGGTTGCTGTCGGACCCCCTGAGCAGGTCTAGGGGGTCAGGGTGTTTCTACCATGCCCCCTTTTCTTGTTTTTAATCCTTTTTTTTACCTTTTTTCTTGTGACTTGGTTCAACTGAGTCACAAGATGGCTGCCAACACTTCCTGGTTGGAACTACTGGCAGCCAATCAGATTGCAGTCTCTAGATTGGGAGGGTTCACGGATCCTCTGCGGGGATATTTGTATATCTGAGAAATGTTTACATTTCTCAGGAACTACTGAACAGATTTACACCATTTAACAAAAAGAGTGCTTTCTGATCCAAGAGCTACTTTTTTGCCACATTTGGTGTAATTCCGTTCAGCAGTTCAGGCTGTAGCCATGTCTAAAGTTTCCTATGGAGATTAACATGGAGAAAAAGCTTTTTGGGCCCCCCCTTTTTCTCGGCCCCTGCTTGATGAATCACCCCGAAACATTCAACACAGGAGCTGACCTGACCGCCCCATTAGTTTTGAAAATTTTGCGAAGATTCATTAAACTGCGCCAAAGATATTGGCAAAAGAAAAAACGCTTTTTGAATAGAAACAAGGTCCTAACTATAACTACCCACTGCCAACCGCCAGTAGGTAATATATATATATATATATATATATATTATATTCTGGCGGTCGCCAGTAGATAGTTATAGTTACAACCTATTATCCATAGGAAATCCGCGACATTCTATTTGAAATAACTCTCTTGCCGGTTGACGTATCTTCGCAAAATTTTCAAACTTTGTGGCCCGCTCCGGTCCGCTCCTACCCTGAAAGTCTCCGGGGATTCGTCAGCGGGGGCCGAGAAAAAGGGGGTCCCAAAACGCGTTTTCCCCATGCATTTTTCCATAGGAAACTTTAGACACGGCTACAGCCCGAACTGCTGAACGGAATTACACCAAATTTGGCAAAGAGGTAGTTCTTGGTTCAGAAAGAACCCTTTTGTTAAATGGTGTAAATCCGTTCAGTAGTTGCTGAGAAAATGAAAAGTAAAAAGATAGTGATATCTAGGTCCGCGGATCCTCCCGAGCACGAGCTTTATGTTAATTGGCTGTCAACACTCCAAACCAGGAAGTGTTGGCAGCCATTTTGTCCTCGGTAGAACCGAGGGACAGAAACAAGTGCGCAAAGCGCACAAAGGGGGCAGGGTAGAAACACCCTGACCCCCTAGGTCTGCTCAGGGGGTCCCACAAGGACCCCTGGGCAAAAATTAAAAAAAAAAAAAAAAAAAAAAAATTGGCAGGATGCGCTCAGGGAGCGCGAACCCTGCCGAAAAAAAAAATCGAGCGCGGTCTCCCGCGCTCGATGTCACTGGCCCCCGGGTGGGCCAAGTCCCGGGGGCATGCTGGGGGGTTAATTTTATGTGTGGGGGGCCTCTAAGGGCCCCAAGCCCCGGGGACCACCACCCCCGGGGCCTTATGTATAATGGTGCGGGAGGGCTCTGAGCCCTCCGCAGCCCCGGGGACCACCACCTCCCGGGGCTTCTTTTTTTTAATTAAAAACCTGTGTGGGGGCTCCAGCCCCCACACGCCCGGGGACCACCACCTCCCCGGGGCACTAAGAAAAATTAAAATGGAGGTCCGTTTTGGACCCCAAGCCCCGGGGACCACCACCTCCCCGGGGCTTTCAAAATGTAGGGAGGGGGCCGCGCGGCCCCCTCCTGGAGCCCTTGATGGCCCTGGGGACCGCCACCCCCAGGGCCGGCTCCTGCAGTGTCCCGGGTGCCTACCCCCGGGACACTGCTGCTTGCAATGACAGGACGGGAGCCTCGCGGCTCCGTCCTGTCATTGCAAACTGCTTTGGATATTGGAAGAGAGCAGGGAAACCTGCTCTCTCTCCAATATCCAAAGCCGATGCCTTTCCACATGGGGAGCAGCATGTTAGCTGCTCCCCATGTGTAAAGCAATGCCGGCTCCCGTAGGACACGGGGAGCCGGCGGGACTGTGGGGGGTTTGGGGACCCCCACAGTCCCCAACGAGAGTCCAGGCCCCGGGGATGGGGTCCCGGGGCCATAAGTGGCCCGGGAGGGGGCCACGCAGCCCCCTCCCCAAAGTAAAAAAAAAAAAAAAAAAAGTGCAAGGCCGGCCCCGGGGATGGGGTCCCCGGGGCCTTAAATGGCCTGAGGAGGGGGCCACGCAGCCCCCTCCAAATAAAAAAAAGAGGCCATGCCCCGGGGATGGGGTCCCGGGGCCAATACAGGCCCAGGGAAGGGGGCCACGCGGCCCCTTCCCGTTTTTATTTTTTATTTTAATAAAAAAAAAGGGGGTAAGGCCCTGGGGGATGGGGTCCCCAGGGCCTAAAAATAGGAAAAGGAAGGGGGCCACACAGCCCCCTTCAGGAAAAAAAAAAAAAAAAAAGATCGGGCCCGTAGGCCCCGCCCCTTCCTTCACCACTCTGCAAACGCGCCCCTGGCGCGTTTGCAGAGGGGAACAATTCCCCTTGAATACTGGGGGTCCCTGGGGCCAACTTGCCACCAGGAACCTCCAGTATGCGCCAGGGGCTGCCTTGCAGAGAGGTGTACAGAGGCCACGCCCCTTTTACACCTCTCTGCAACGCAGCTCTTTGGCGCTTTTTGGAGGTATATGGTGGGCTAGATGCACCCCAGGGACCCTCAGGATTCAAGGGGAGTTAATCCCCCGACTTAAAACGCGCCACGGGGCGCGTTTGCACAGTGGTGAAGGGAGGGGCGGGGCTTCAGGTGACATGTGTGCAAACAGGCCCCGTGGCGCGTTTAAGATGGGGAATTAAATCCTCTTCAATCCTGAGGGTCCTGGGGGCCAACTAGCCCAACAGGTACGTCCAGAAAGCGCCACAGAGCTGCGTTGCAGAGAGGTGTAAAGGGGTGTGGCCTCTGTACATGTCTCTGCAACGCAGCCCCTGGCGCATACTGGAGGTTCCTGGTGGGCTAGTTGGCCCGTAGGGACCCTCATGATTCAAGGGGACTTAATCCCCCAACTTAAAACGCGCCACGGGGCGCGTTTGCACAGATGTCACCTCAGGCCCCGCCCCTCCCTTCACCATTGTGCAAATATTCCTCTAAAATCAGCCGAAATACGAATTCTGATTTACTCACCTGTTATCAGGAGAGACCTCAGTGCTGCATCTTTCAGCCCAGTACTGGTCCTGAAAAGTAATTTTAACCGTACTTACCGGTAACTTGAATTTCCTTCATAGGCTAACATTGACTGGTTTCACTTGGAAATTCTTCTAAGTGTGGAGTTTTGGAACTTTAAAATATTCCTCTAAAATCAGCCGAAATACGAATTCAGATTTACTCACCTGTTATCAGGAGAGACCTCAGTGCTGCATCTTTCAGCCCAGTACTGATCCTCAAAAGTAATTTTAACCGTACTTACCAGTAACTTGAATTTCCTTCCATAGGATATCATTGCCTGCTTTTTGCTGAAAAAGTTTCTAAGTGTTGATTTTTGAAACATACAAATATTCCTCTAAAATCAGCCAAAATCCGAATTCTGATTTACTCACCTGTTATCAGGAGAGACCTCAGTGCTGCATCTTTCAGCCCAGTACTGATCCTCAAAAGTAATTTTAACCGTACTTACCAGTAACTTGAATTTCCTTCCATAGGATATCATTGCCTGCTTTTGCTGAAAAAGTTTCTAAGTGTTGATTTTGAAACATACAAATATTCCTCTAAAATCAGCCGAAATCCGAATTCTGATTTACTCACCTGTTATCAGGAGAGACCTCAGTGCTGCATCTTTCAGCCCAGTACTGGTCCTGAAAAGTAATTTTAACCGTACTTACCAGTAACTTGAATTTCCTTCATAGGCTAACATTGACTGGTTTCACTTGGAAATTCTTCTAAGTGTGGAGTTTTGGAACTTTAAAATATTCCTCTAAAATCAGCCGAAATACGAATTCCGATTTACTCACCTGTTATCAGGAGAGACCTCAGTGCTGCATCTTTCAGCCCAGTACTGATCCTCAAAAGTAATTTTAACCGTACTTACCAGTAACTTGAATTTCCTTCCATAGGATATCATTGCCTGCTTTTTGCTGAAAAAGTTTCTAAGTGTTGATTTTTGAAACATACAAATATTCCTCTAAAATCAGCCGAAATCCGAATTCTGATTTACTCACCTGTTATCAGGAGAGACCTCAGTGCTGCATCTTTCAGCCCAGTACTGATCCTCAAAAGTAATTTTAACCGTACTTACCAGTAACTTGAATTTCCTTCCATAGGATATCATTGTCTGGTTTTCAGCAGAAAAGTTTCAAAGTGTTGATTTTCACAAACTACAAATATTCCTAAAAAATCGCCTGTATGACTTAAACGCATTCTTTCAACTGTTTACAGGAGATGCACCAGTGCTGGATCCAGGATCCAACACTGAGTAAGAAAAAGTAACGATAACAGTTTTTAACTTCTAAGTGAATTTCCTTCCATAGGATAACATTGGTGATTCTATGAGAAAAAGTTTCTAAGTGTGAACTTTTAAAGTACAATAATATTCCTTAAAAATCACGACTGTAACCAAAACGCTTTACTCAACTGTTTACAGGAGATGTCCCAGGACTGAATCTAGGATCCAGTAATGTGGTTAGAAAAGTAATCCATAAAGTAACTAATTGCATTTAACTAGAAATTCACATTGAGCTGAATGTTGCATTGTGTTTGAAAATGTGTTGCCCATTGCAACAACTGTAACTACTGTACTTAAAAGTCTATTGCCTATGTGCAAAGTAATTAAACTAAAGTAATTCATTCTGAGAAAGTATTTTTGTAATGTAATGTATAATGTAATTACAATGTAATTTAAAAATAAAATATGTAAAAAAATTGTTTCTAAAAAATTTGGAAATCAGTATGAAAAAATTTATATAACAATTAATACATTTAAAAATTGTCATTTACAAAACCTTTGAAATTCACTGAAAAAACTGTAGGTTTCAGACATGTTATAGTTACAAATTAGCATTTAAAAAACCTTTGAAATTCACTGAAAAAACCATAGGTTTCAGGGACGTTATAGTTACAAATTAGCATTTAAAAAACCTTTGAAATTCACTGAAAAACCATAGGTTTTAGGGACAGTTATAGTTAGTTGGACATTGCACTCGTACAAAACCCGTGAAATTCCCCCGTTATAGTTAGTCCAGCTAACTATAACTCGCGCCCCGCAATGCACTGCTGATGACGTCACATATTACATCACTCATGACATGGTCAGTGACATCACTGATGACATCACTGATGACATCTCAAATGACATCACTGATGACATCATCCACGTGATAATCTGATGCACCTCCTCACACCCTAATATAACCTTTGATACACCCACTCTAAATTACAGACTGCCATTCGCAAAACCATAGACACTCCAACACCAATAACTACATACCCACTCACTGATTCTTAGGTCTACGCACACATCCACTCACTCACCCGTACAGTCACTCATACTTACGGTCACTCAGTACAGGACTATCATATGCACTCATACTCCTATATAGACACTCAAACACCGCCACTCATCCATAGACGTACTCACACACCTAGTCAGTCATGCAAATAATTAAACACACTACCATTTACTCACCTATACAGTTATACACACACCAGCTCACTTACTCATACAAATAGTAGCACAATCTTACGCTCTTATACAATCACTGATACAAGCACACACTCATCCATACAGCCACTATCACAATCACTCACTCTCGCTTATAGCTATTTATATACTCCAACACACATATATACTGCCTTTCACATATGTAGTTACTCACACATGTACCACTGGGACATACATTCACTCACTAACACACTCTTACACACACTTACCCACCCATACAGTCTATCACAGTTGCACTCTTGAAACCATCCACCCAGTGAATCACCCACTCACACATCTATGCACAGAGTTGCACACACCCCTCCCACACAAACACTCAGGCACCCATACATATACTCAGACAAGCATTCAATAACTCATATAGACACTCATGTAGCTATTCACAAACACATGCAGCCACTTACACAGCAACAGACAGGCGGATACAGACATTCACCCAGTTTAGTCACTAACCCATGCATTCAGTAAGATTTGTTAAATCACTCACTTATAGAGTCAGTCACGCACCTACTAAATCATCCATACAGACACTTACACACCCACTCATTCTTCAATACGTCTTTTCCTATATATATTAAAAATATTTAAACTTTACAGAAACACACAGTCACTGGATGATGTCATCAGTGATGTCATCAGTGATGTCATTTGAGATGTCATCAGTGATGTCATCAGTGATGTCACTGACCATGTCATGAGTGATGTAATATGTGACGTCATCAGCAGTGCATTGCGGGGCGCGAGTTATAGTTAGCTGGACTAACTATAACGGGGGAATTTCACGGGTTTTGTACGAGTGCAATGTCCAACTAACTATAACTGTCCCTAAAACCTATGGTTTTTTCAGTGAATATATATATATATATATATATATATGTATATATACTCCAACTCCAGTCTCAATTAGACACGGACACCGACACAGGGGTATGAATCTCTCATTTACAAATCTTCGTTTATTCTTTTACGAGTTGTTACGCGTTTCGGCATTTCCTGCCTTGCTCACACAATAAACGTCATTTTGTCAGTAATATATATTTTGATTTATATGGTAAGAAGAACCTTGATTATGGTGGGAGGAGGGTGACAGGAGACTGTGTGTTTGAGAAGAGAATTGTGTTTTGGATGATCCACAGGGCCAGATCCGGGGGAGAATAAATAGAGGAGGGTCATAAAATACACAAAATAGTCAAGCCAAGTAATGTCATAAACATTCAGAATCTGCTAGTGGAAAACATGCTCTTTGTTAATACCTACCAAAATACAATACAGTATGTTGTACTATAAATGCTGCATGTGAATTCTGTTAATATATTTTCTTTCTTATGAACTATACCAACGGTTCTTAAGTTTTCGAATTCTGTGGACCCCTCTGAATCATTACTGGTAGCAAGAGGCCCAGGCCTATGCAATTTCTATGGTTTGAACCTTAAAGCAATACACAAAAATAAAGACACAAATATTAACCAAACAAATTATGAAATATTTGAGTTTATTTAGAAACAAAAAATACACAGAAATCGAAATTTTATTTTTAATGAGAAGGTTGTAGCTTTTAAAAATGTGTTGTATTTCTTAAAGATGAAGCAATATGTTAGACGCTAGCACATAACTTTTTCTCTTTTGCTCCTACTGTATGTTCTCTGTGTCGGCGCATACTAATGTTGCAGTTGAGGTCACCAATTGTCCATATTAGATTCTGTTTGCTGTACTTGCACTGCTCCCAAGCGAAGGATACCAACTGAATTTTTAACCAACAATTTTAAATTTGTAGCATTTACAGAGCATTTTAAAATGTTCAATTTTCAATTTTTCTTTTTTATGTTTATACATTTTTGTAATTTGGCAATCCTATTTTATTTTCTAAACAGTCACAGCCCCCTGATTGGATGTTGAAGCTCTTAAGTTAAGAATCACTGAATTATACAAAAGTGGAGAAGGCAACAACTTTTATTAAACAGATTTTTCTGATCCTATTTACTACGCGTTCTTTTTCTGATTTGTTCCAGTTGTATGAGAGTGTCTTTTTTCAGTCATCATAGCCTTTCGATCTCAGTAGCTTTTTCTGACAATAACTTGGAACAGTTATCAGAGATTTGTAGCATACTGGGATTATTTAAAATAGGTAATATTTGTGACAAGAGTGGGTAACTGCAAAGAGATAGAGCCTTTCAGAAGAGCTTTCCTGCCTGTTAGGCGCCTTAGTGCCTTCAATGAACAGATGGACATACATATGTGCTTTTTTTCAGCTCCACCACTCCAGCATGAATCATTTCCCCAGAGTTGCTGTTCATGCATCTTTTGGTGTCAGTAAACACTTAGGGGTCGATTCTGATTCGGGCCGGAAAACGTACCGACCGACTCGGTGCGGGAATTTATTCCGACCGACACGAACCGGCGCCGTCCGACCCGGGTAGTACGATGAAATGCATGTGAAACCCGACCGACTCGGACGGAATACAAAACGAACGACCGAGCCGGACGGAAACAAGCCATCCGGCCGGAAAAACACTCGAAACGAACCGACCGACACGCACCCGGATAGCGACCGAACGAAACGTACCCGCGAACTCCGACCCGCGTAGTACGATGCTATGCGTGCGAAACACGACCGACTCGCACGGAGCACAAGCCGTACGACCACACGCACACAAAACCCAGCCGAATCAACCCAATACTCCGCGACCGACTCGTACGCCGCACATGAAACCAACCTGAAACACAGCGGGAACGAGTCGGACAACATCGCACCAGACAACAGCAGCGTCCGACTCGGACACAAGAACGACTCCTACATGCACCCAAAGCACCAAGGGAAAAAAGTAAAAAAAATGGCCAAACAAGCTACCACAAAGCCAATAAATACTGGGGGTGGGGGAAAAAATGGAACAAGGACACACCCCCAACCCAACCTACATAAAGGCCACAAATCTCTACCATGAGCCTTTGCAAATTCCACAGACCTGCCAGCAAACAACACCATCACACAGCAACCACAGACACACTCACAGCTCATACATCACACAAGCCACACACCATTACCACACTTACAAATAGCACCCTCACACACACCCAGCTAAACCTACACTCACACACCCCCACTTGCACACACACACACACACATCAATCACCACCACCACCCATCACCATGCCCCCAAAGAAGAACCACAAGTTCCTAGATTGTGAATTGGAAGTCCTGGTAGACGAGATACTCAGGGTAGAGCCACAGTTGTTTGGTACATTGGTACAACAGACCCCCATGTCGCAGAAAACCAAGATGTGGGCGAGGATTGTCGACAGGGTGAATGCACAATCACCATGTTTGCGCACAAAGGAAGACATCCAGAACAGGTGGTATGATGTGCGCAGGAGGGTCCGGGACCTACTGAAAAAGGACTACATCATCAGCCAGCGCACCGGCAGTGGCCCTCCTGCAAAACCAATATACCTCAGGCCCTGGGAGGAGAAGGTGCGGGCCATCCTACCACCAGTGAGCGTATATGGACTAACAGACATCCCAGAGCCTGGTGAGTACACAACTTATATACACAATATGGTGTGACAATACACACACAGCACCCTCAAAGGGATAGGCAAACCATGCACCCTTACCAAATACACAGCAAACAAAACATACTCATCCCAAGATGTGAATGCCAGTCAGACAAACACAATACCTGCCATCTCATAGTGACATCTAACTGTGTCATGACATCTACAAACCTAACAACAAATACAGCAAGGCAGTGGCACAAATAGAACCAACAAACACTCCCAGATATATTGACATCACTAGAACACCACCTCACAGGGAAGATCACTGAAAGGAAGGAATTCTGTGTATGCTGGTAAAGTCAGTGTAGCCAATAGCATCATGGGAGTTGGAGTCATAGATATTGCTCAGCCTCACAATTGGCCCATCAACACCACCCTGAACCATGCTTACATCACAGGGAGTGGAAAAGGACTCACAAGATGGCTGACACTGGGTACTGCTGGGGGAGCACAAGGCCCTGCAGGCAACTGTGCAACAACCAACAGCAGGACACCACTGACTGACATCCTGAAAGACAACTTGCACTCCCTGCAATGGAAGCATGTTCCATGGTGGGATATCTGGCTGGGTGGGAAGGAGGACTCACAGCACTGACCATAGTTACAAGCACCTCCCCTCACACACACCCCAACACTAACTCCACAGAACCCACCTGGGAGAATGCAATGCCTCACATTCTAACTCAAGATCCCACAAAGACCAACCAGCCGGGCTCATACTGTGTGAAGCACAGGGACACTCTTGGGACTGGTAGCCAAACAACCGCAAGGAGAACACTCTCAGCCAACCTGTCAGCACAGGCACCCCACCCCACAGGGAAGCAGAGTCAAAAGGAAGGAAGGATGGGCATGCTGGGAAGGGGGTGGAGGCAATAGCATGATGGGAGTGGTAGTCACAGATATTGCTCAGCCTCACAATTGGCCCATCAACACCACCCTGAACCATGCTCACATCACAGGGAGTGGAAAAGGACTCACAAGATGGCTGACACAGGGTACTGCTGGGGGAACACAAGGCCCTGCAGGCAACTGTGCACCAACAAACAACACGACCACATTGTCAGCCATCTTGCCATTGCTCTCACACTCACACACACTGAAGTCCACTCAAAAGGAAGGAAGGATGGGCATGCTGGGAAGGGGGGTGGAGGCAATAGCATGATGGGAGTGACAGTCACAGATGTTGCTCAGCCTCACAATTGGCCCATCAACACCACCCTGAACCATGCCCACATCACAGGGAGTGGAAAAGGACTCACAAGATGGCTGACACTGGGTACTGCTGGGGGAGCACAAGGCCCTGCAGGCAACTGTGCAACAACCAACAGCAGGACACCACTGACTGACATCCTGAAAGACAACTTGCACTCCCTGCAATGGAAGCATGTTCCATGGTGGGATATTTGGGCTGGGGGAGAAGTCGGCCCGGATGGCAACCAAATACCACCAATGCTGGTCAGGCACACACCTCAACATTCACATTGACATGCCACAGGTTGGCAGGACAATGTGCTACACCAATATCACTCTCTGACTGTCATAACTGAGTAGAATGCAATGTCCAGGGCCGCATCCAGAGGTACAGTCACAACTGTCCGGTGTTTTAACAATTGATGCCTGTAGAAACATACCATACAATCTGTGTCTCTCCCCAAAACAGGTGAAGATGGGGACTCAGCAGCAGATGAGGAGGAGTCCCTGTCCCAGGCTCCGGGGACACAGAGCTCACTGGTGTGGATCAGCCTCTGCACTCCTCGGATGGCGAACAACAAGCTGGACCCTCCGGTGCCAGTCATCATGCAGCACCAGCAGGACCAACATCTGCACCCCTGCACCCACCCCTCCAACAACTGCCAACACACAGGCCACCCCTGCCAACACGGACACACCAAGGACCACAGGTGACAACAGCGCAGGGACCCAGGACCAAACTGGAGCCGCTGCCATCGAGCCCACTAACAACACCCAAGTGGGCACACGGTCACCTGTGCGTGGCACCGCAGGCCCTGCACGTGTTGCATGGGGTGGTGGGAGGGGTGGTAGACACAGGTCGCTATTTGCAGAGGGGTCTGGACTGCGTGATGACCCACAACTGGCACGCATTGCAGATGCGTACCAGATCAGCACCGGAGAGGTCACCCAGGTAGTGGGGATCCTCAAGGACATACAACAGCAGCAGGCTGCCCATCATGCCCGCTTGGACTCCCACATGTCCCGTGTCGAGACACACATGTCTCGCATGGAGTCCAAGTGGGACACATTGCAAGAACTCACAGCGGTGCATAGGGACATACTGACATGCCTCCGCCAGATCAGCACCAACATGGCCTCACCTCCCTGTGCGCCCACAACATCTGTTGCCACTACATCCGCAACAGCCACAGGGAGGGAGGAGGACTCTGGCGGAGAGTACCCTGCACCGCGGCAGCCTGCACCTGAGGGTCCCCCAAGAAGAGGGGCCGTCCAAGGAGGCCAAACTGAGAGGCCGATGGCCAGCTACATCCCCCAGGAAGCCAACACCTGTTCTGGAACTTTTCCTCTGTGTGCAAACTGCACGCCCTGTCGATGGCAACCCAACTCGCCCACATGACATGGGGAGCTCTAGTTGTACAAATTCATCAGATGACTGTGGACTATACCCTGGACATTTCATCTACCAGGACTTCCAATTCACATGGGAACTTTGGATTCCAATTTCTATGTACAGCACCCACCATCCTGTGCACCATCCCCACACCTTTTGTAAATAAACTCACCAAAAAACCATATCTGCCTCTGTTGTGATTCCAACGTGGTCTCTGTCATGGAGATGGTGATCAGAAATATGACACTGTGCATGCTGACTGCTACAGCAAGTCCAACACCGTCATGGCAGTCATGGCGACGTGACACATATGAGGGAGACACACCACTAGGGCCACACAACACATACACACCAGGGCCACATGACTCATCCCCTACACTGATGTTGCCTGGAAATACAGTGCAATGCACAGACACCACACATATTCACAGTCTGTGTCAACTACAACACAGGTGCAGTAAGCAAATGTCACTCAGATGTGTGACTACGGACAACGCACACCCCAAAATGTAGAACAGGTTTATTACACATTTGCTACATGTTGTTTCCACTACAAATGCAAGCTAATCCCACCTGGCTGTGGCCACAACGTCAAACAATGCAGAAGATAGAAAGTCCAGGGGTGTGTGGCACATCACCTGTAGGGGAACAACTGCTGCCACCTTGGAAGTTGGGGATCCAAGTTGTTCTAACAACTCCAGCAGCACCCTGTGAAGGACAGACATGACACACACTCAAAAGCACAGAAGAACAGCACAGAACGGCAATACTCATGTCTAATACCTGTCACAAGTTAAATACACAAAAGCAAGTTAGCATGTCTACACTGTTGGCAAGTACAGACCACCTGCAAGGACACATCTCCGCACGCATCCAGTCAAGTTGCACATGGCCACACTCAAACAGCACCAGAGCACCACACACACATATCATGCAAATCAAATTCATTGATAGTACAACACTCTGGATACTCACATTCAGCTGAAGAAGTTGGTGATGAGCTGTGTGCGGACATCACCATCACCATCATCATCATCATCACTGGCATCGTGGCCCAGGCCTGGATCCTCCACAGGTGGCGGATGTTGGTCATCGTCATCCAGGATGAGAGGCAACTCCTTCCGCACTGCCAGGTTGTGGAGCATGCAGCAGACGATGATAATCTTGCACACCTTTGCTGGGGCATATGGGAGGGCGCCTCCTGTCTTGTCCAGGCAGCGGAAGCGGCTCTTCAGGAGACCAAAGGTCCGCTCAATCACCCTCCTGGTCCGACCATGTGCCTCATTGTAGCGCATCTGGGCTGGTGTCACAGGGTTCCTGAGGGGTGTCAGCAACCACGGCATGTTGGGGTATCCCGAGTCACCTACAGACAGACAATTGCACATTAGCCAACATTGAAAAGTGTGCGGAAAGCAACATAGCACAACACACACAATGGTACAAAGTCAGTACACACCGACAAGCCAAGCACGCTGGTTCGGCATCTGTGACATCATCCTCGGGATGCGACTACTCCTCATCACGTAGGCATCGTGTGCAGAACCGGGGAAACGGGCACAAACATGTGTGATGGTCATGTTTGCAAGACATACCACCAGAGCATTGACAGAATGGTAATGTTTCCTGTTCCTGTATGCCTGCTCATGTGCCTGTGGTGGTACCAAAGCCACATGTGTCCCATCAATGGAGCCAATGACATGTGGCATCCTCCCCAGGGCATAGAAGTCACTCTTGACGTCAGTGAGTCGGTGACGTTGTGGGAAATAGATGTACTGGTTAAGGCATCTCAACATCGCCACCAAAACATCGCGTAGCACACGGCTGAACATAGTCTGTGACATACCACCAGTAGATGCCACAGTGTGTTGAAAGGTACCGGTGGCAAAGAAGTGTAGGGCTGCCATCACCTTCACCTTGGGGGTCAGCGCTGTCGGATACGGCCGGCCAGGCTGCAAATGTGGGTCCAACCGCACTGCCAAATCCTCAATCAGCTGCCTGGTGAAGCGGTACCGTCGGATGCTGTCACGTTCCACCATCGTAGCCAGGTATGGGAATGGTCGATGGACAGCAGGAGCCCTGCAGTGCAGAGGTGAAGAAGTCAAGATTGTCAGTCACCCCACATATGTGCCATTCACCATACTGTAGTTCACATGCTACATCATCAGCAAACACTAGTACTTGATGTGTGTCTCGTTCTGTTTGGACACATATGGCACCCACATGGACATCATGTAACATCTCTGTTCAACATGTGTGGACAACAGGTCCCAGGGTGTGCTATGTGAAACCATTTGGCTGTGTCACAGTACCCATTTACTGCTCTCACATTCCACACACATACCACAGTGACGTCTGGACAGATGCGCCACAGGCATCTCAACTCATTGACAGGTAGATTCCCAGTGACACTGTCTTGCCACATGGACACTGGCATGACATGGCGTATCATGTACACGTCAGAAAAATCAAACATGACTCCCACAGGTAGTGCCCCCTGTAGCCTCTGCAGGACAGACATGGACGTCTGTGACACACACACACAACATCTAAGTCCATGCACAAACAACGTGGATGTGGAGACTGTCTCCCATTGTGCACATGGAGTCAGACATGTGAAACACAACATGCACACAGACTGCGGAGGGACATGACTATTGTGGCAATGGGCCACCCTGTGATGTACATGCTTTCCCACATGAGCCTTGGGGTATGTGACATGTCATACATATACACAACCTGGAAATGTGACCATGCAACATGCTCCAAAAATGAACAGTTGCACATCCCAGTGGTCATGTGCACGACACACAAAGGACCCTGTCCCCATTAACATGTGCACAGCCTGGGTGTGTCTGCCCCCAAGTGCCAGCCCAAAAACAACATGTACACACCCATACACAGATAAGGTCATGCTGCCACACATGCCTTAGATACAGTGTGGACTGGGTGTGGTGTAGTAGGTGTGCCCCAGAGTCCCTGGAAAGTATATGTGGCTGGCATAGGTTCACCATTGACCAGCATGGTGACACATGCGTGTGACCTGTACAGGGACGCGTTGTACAGCAATGGTCCGATCGGTGTGCCCGCTCGGACCATTGCATTGCATGTGAGCGGGTACGCGTTGTATCGCGGGTACGCGTTGTACAGCAATGGTCCGATCGGTGTGCCCGCTCGGACCATTGCATTGAATGTGAGCGGAGTACGCGTTGTACAGCAATGGTCCGATCGGTGTGCCCGCTCGGACCATTGCATTGCATGTGAGCGGGTACGCGTTGTACAGCAATGGTCCGATCGATGTGCCCGCTCGGACCATTGCATTGCATGTGAGCGGGTACACGTTGTATCGCGGGTACGCGTTGTACAGCAATGGTCCGATCGGTGTGCCCGCTCGGACCATTGCATTGAATGTGAGCGGGTACGCGTTGTACAGCAATGGTCCGATCGGTGTGCCCGCTCGGACCATTGCATTGAATGTGAGCGGGTACGCGTTGTACAGCAATGGTCCGATCGGTGTGCCCGCTCGGACCATTGCATTGCATGTGAGCGGGTACGCGTTGTATCGCGGGTACGCGTTGTACAGCAATGGTCCGATCGGTGTGCACGCATTGGCTGGGGCCTGGCATGGCAACGGATGCGGTTTTTGAATTTTAAACGAGTCTGATGCAGTGAATTCAGTTGGCCAGCCACAACAATGTTGCAAATTCATGGGTGTCATGAAGTTGAATTTTTGAAGGATGCTGTGGGCGTGTATTGGAGCTGCTATTCCATGGATTGGCCAGATTCAGAAGATGCTACCGACTTGGACCTATCACTTTGGACACATGGGACAGTATCTGCCTCTGCAGCACACATATAATGCTGGCTGTTCCCCTGAGAGCTCACTTGCCTGCACTACATGCTCCAGGACGACATCTGCCACCAACACTGCTGCTGTCTCTGCATCCTCTGGCTGCTGCAATGGCGCGTAATGTGGAGAGAGCCCCAGCCGTCAGCCATGAGGAGAACCAGGCACTGCTGGACAGCCTCCTTCCACAGTACAGCAAGCTGTATGGGAAACCAGGGGAGCAGGTGAGTGTGCTGTCCACTGCCTCACTAATTGTGCATGTTGTCTGACTAGCAGGACTTTACAGTGTGCACACCACTGGCTAGCATGCCCACTGAGTAGTTCGCACCCCCAAAGTGTGTAGTCACTTGCACTGAACAGGTACAGTGGAGTAACAGTGCATTCAAACAAGGTTCACTACCCATGCAATGATACCATGTAGTAACTGCTGGCAAACTGTCCATAGCCCTCGTTGCACTGCCTGTGTACATCATATGCCCCTGTGATTGAGACATGTATTTCCAACTGTGTGATGCACGGATATGTTGCATGTGTAGTAATGGCCTTTTCACTTTCTCATCCTCACAGGTTGATGCCCATCGGAAGCAGGACATCTGGCTGGACATCGTCCGGGCAGTCCGATCCGTGGGGGTCAACAAGCTCCGGATCCGCAACTGCCAGAAGAGGTGGCAGGACCTTCGTGGCTGGACCCGGAGGATCGCAAGGGTCCAGCTGAAGCTGTCGCCTCCTCGCAGGAGGGGCGGACACCGGACCCTGACCCCCCACATGCTCCAGATCCTGCCGGTGGTGTTCCCGGAGCTGGATTGGCAGCTGAAGGGCAGACAGCAGCAAGGAGGGGGTGAGTCTAAGACTGCACTGTGAACTCTGTCTAACATGCTATGTGCCCTCCTCTGGCCTGGTTAAACTTCCCCAGTACATCAGTCTTGTTGTCCAGTACCCATGTCCCTCTATTGTAACCTGGCCACTACCCATCTGATGCGCCAGTGTGCTCCTTACGCTCAGGATAATTGTGTCACTTGGGTACAGGGTCCTAGCATTTTGCTTTGCTCAAGGTGGTGACAGATTTTGTTCCCGTGACATTGTGTTTGCCTTCATGGGTGGGTCAGTTGCTCACACAATGCCTGAGTCGTGCTATGTAGTCTGGGTGTAACTTTGATATGTGATCCACTTGCACATCTAATTCACCACATGTCCCTGGGGTATTTGCCACACCCCCATTCTGCGGGTGGGTAAATTGTCTGGGCCTCAGGAGTATGTATGTCAAGTGTGTCACACATGCTTAGCCACCTGCCCACTGACCAGGGCTCATCCCTCTTGCAGGTGGAGCCGGACAGTCATGCCTACTACAGGGCATACAATACACTCTGTACTCCCACTCCCGTGTATCATCTGACATGCTGTGCTCAGTGAAATGTTGCCTCAGGTGTCTGCCTCTGTGTCGTTGTGCTGTGACTACGTTGTTGTGACTCCTGTGATGTCCTTCGGTTAGGGGTCAGCATGCCATCTGCTATTGGACCATGTGAGACAAGACTTCTGTGACTCATAGGTGTTTGATCACTTGACTGTGCAGACAGGTGTATGAGACTGTGACTTTCAGGCAGCTGTTCATCATTCACAGCACACTGTGAGGTGCTCTGGTTCAGGGAGTAGTGTTTCATGTCTCCCATTTGTCCAAATGGTGTGCAGTGTACAAATACTGGTTCAGAGGCTGTGGTTAGTGGGGGATGAACATGTGCACTTGTCAGTTACATTACTTGCCTTCCCCATGTCCTAGGATAGTGACACAGTGCAGACTGTTGTTTGCTGGCTAACATGGCCATGTGACTTGAGACAGTGATGTATGACTTTGCAGGCATGCCTGTGTCATGGCATTAAACTTCCTAAGGGTGATCCTGCAGGGTGGTGACATGTGCAACAGGCACCCCATTGTGGCATTGACTATCCGGACATGGGTGCTTCATGGGGTCTGGTGCTGGTATGCATCACATGCATTTCTTTTTAGGCTCAGGCCATCCATTTATCCAGACACCTGCACTGACTCAGTGGCAAGTGATGTGAGGTGGGCATGTTCACATACTTCACCGTGTTCTCAGCAATGTCCAACTACTGTGTAGGTGGTGCATGTGTCCACACTGGGGTCTTACCATCAGACAGGCACCAGACAGATGGGTGCAAGGGCAGGAGGGGTGTCTGTTCCATGGCTGACCATCAGACTGACAATTGGCTTCTCCTAATCTGTGTGATGACTTTTGGCAATGTTCTACTAGTGATGCCAGGGCTTGCTCTGTGATGTGCTGTACTTACAGTGGTGTGTGCGGTCAGTGCAGGTGACTGATGTTTGTCTGTTTCCCTAATTGTTTGCAGATACATCCACAGCCACAGGAGGGGACAGCTCCACGGACCAGGAGGAGCAGCGGAGCCAGACTGGGTCAGCGTCCGACGAGTATTCAGAGGGACCCAGTGGCACGGAGGGCGAGGGGAGCCACACCGAGGAGTCCTCAGCACCATCCACCTCAGCTGAGGACCACAGCAGCTCGGAGGATGACTCCCTTGTGGAGGCGGGTGTCAGCAGCCACCACACCCCAGCTACTCTGTCTGATCCCGCCACCACCACCACCACCACCACCGCCCTCCCATTGGCTCCCATTCCTGAGGTCCGTGGAGGCTCCCGTGCTCGGGAGCGTGTCTCCTTCAAGCCAGGCACCGCACCCCCTGCCCCTGTGTCCCCTGCTGCCCTGAGTGAGGAGTCTGTGTACCTCCTTCGGCAGCTCCATGTAGGGCAGACAGCAATGCTGACTGTCCTCCATGCACACACCACACTGTTGACACAGCTGGTGTCGTTCATGGAGGGCATCTCAACGGGTATGTCTGCCCTACAGAGGAGCAATAGGTCCATGGACTCCTCCCTGACGGCAGCAGTGTCCCTCCTCCAACAGTCCCTCACCCCTCCCACCTCTGCCCCATCCACACTTCCTACCACCCTACCTGTCCAAAGCACATGCACACCTGCACAATCACCCCAACACACAGACACGAGCAGCACACACACACCCAAAACCAAGGCAAGACGTGCACACAAGCATCCTCAGGGGACTGATTCCACACACACAGGGGATGGGGAACTGACACACACACAGGCAACCACAGTCACTCCGCAATCCTCAAGATCCTCTCCCTCCAAGACCCCTTCCCTTGCCTCACCTGCAACCCCACATACACAGCAGCTCTTCCTCTCTGACCTCGGCCTCTTCCCTCCAATCCCGCTGATCCAGCATACCGGGGAAGAGGAAGTCCACACACAGAGAGGAGAGTGCCCTCGCCCCGGACACCCTCCCCCAGGTGCAGGCAGAGTGAGCCCCCACCCGCAAGTCCCCCGGACCCGGAAGAGCAAGACCCCGCCACCGCCCTGCAAGTCACCCACCCAGTCTCTCACCTCCATCCCCCAGGCCACCACTCCACAGGTTCCACCGCCACACCCTGCCCCAGGTTCCCCCACACACCGATACCGCATCCCCAAAGTGCTCAGGCCCTCCCCCTGCCACTTGCTCTTCCACCCCCAAACCAGACGCTCTGCCTGTATGTGCCACTGGTGTGGAGACCGTGTCCCCCCTCTGTCCTGCCCAGCTCTTCTGCCCCCCCTTCCACTCCCTTGGAGTCATGCACTGCGGTGGAGTCCACAACAACCCCATCTGACTCGGGCACTGCATTGGGGACCCAGCCCACTCCATCTGCCCAGCCCACTGCAGTGGTTGCAGCACCAACACCATCGGACTTGAGCCCTGTGGTGGTGCCGGCCCCCCCTGAGTCAGACACCTCCACTGCAGTTGCCGGTGACACTCCTGCACCCACCTCACCTTCCCTGCCTCCTTCTGGCATCCCCTGATCCTGTCCCTGCGGTGCCTGGCCTGCCCCTCGTATGCCCCTCCAAGGGGGATGTCCCCTGTTGGTACCTGTGCAGGCAAGCAAGTTGTGACAAGTAGTCACACATCACCCTGTTGGGACTGTGTATTTGGACTGGACATTGGCCGTTGTTAATTTTGGACTTTTGATTTGAGTTGCACACTTGCTGAATAAAGCCTCTTTTTGTTTACTTGTGGTTAATCTTTGGTGGTACATGATGTAGATGTGTAGTATCATGCATTTGCTGTTGTAATTGTGTTCAGATCAGGTAAATGAAGTTTTGCTGTGATGGGCTCCATGTGGCCCATGGGATATGTGTCCTAATCTAGTCTGGATCTATAGCATCCCTTGCTGCAGTCTGAGGGTGTAATGTTCAGCATTTGACACAGGGATGTACGTTTAGCATTTGTATATTACCATCTTTGTCCTACACTGTTGCACATCTGTTGGGCTTACCACTGTCCAATGTTCCTAGTACCCTGACTGTGTGCCCGTCTCCACTGGACATGCAGTTTTGCACATCAATTTTGGAGGACTCATCTGTGTATACAGTACAACTGGATTGCCACGTGTTTTGGGTGTATGCAGATGACTGACGTGACACTCCCGTACCCAGGCTGATGTGAGCAGAGGCTTCTGTGTGTTGTAGTTGTTGACTCACTGACGGAGTGTCCTGCTGATATGTTTGAGTCGTGCACAGACAAGGTTTGGCACAGCGGAGCTTCCACAGGAGTGGAGTGCCCTCATGGCTGTGTGTAATCTGGTGACATTGCGTGTGCCCGTGTTGTGTGTTGTGTGAGCATGTCTGTGCATGTTCCTTCCCTTTTCCTACACAGGCTGTGTCCCTAGGGATGTTCCTGTTTCTGATGGTTGCAGAGTTGGTATGTGTTCATCCAGCATCTTGGACCTGGTTTCTCCGTGATGTGGTTGCATGGCAAACTGATGTTCATGAGGTTGTCATCCCAGGTTGTCTTTGTTGTCAGGGCTGGGGATGTGGGCAAACGCAGATGGGACACATTCAGGATTCCCCTTGGCACTTGTTGTTTACACAAGTAATGTGATTTTGAGTTTGTGTTAGCTTTCAGTGATTGTGACGCGTTGTGTGTGTGACTGCTGCCACTCCTCAGGGTCAGAGCTGCAATGTTGGAAGTTGCTTACGTGTGTTCTTTGTGTCTCACCTTGGCTTCTTCGTTGGTGTGTGACTATGGCCAGGATCCCATTGTTTGTGGTGGATTTCACATCATGCACATGTACGGCGTACTGTGCAGTGTGTCAAACATAGACGAGTCATGTTGAGTGGGCATGTGTGATGGGTTTCTGCACCTTAGTTCCCCCCACCACCCCTGGGATTGTCATGGGTGCATGTGCAATGTCACCAGTCCATGTGAGCTTCACTGCTGCACATTGTTGCAGATGAGGGTGTGTGGTGTTGAGTGTTCAAATGTGATTTGTTGCACGGCTAGACCACTACCTCCATATTGGCCTTGGCTGGCAGGCCCTGCTGATTGATTGGAGCTTGTGTAGGTGTGATGGTAGTTTGTAGCTGAGGACACATGGCTGTGGTTCACAGTGTGATCAACATCTACCTTTGTCATCACAGTGGAATTGTCATGCAGGCTAGTGTCTGCACAATGTGGGGTCCCTGGGGGTAGTGCTGTGGTGGGTGTGTCTCTTGCTGTGTTAGTTGCTGTTCCTACAAGCTTGTGTGACATGTGTAATTTGGGCTTCCTCTCATCTGACAATGCCGGATTTCCCACATAGGGGAATCCAATCCATGAGTTACTTGTGTGTGGCACTGTATACACATCTGTGTAATTGGGATTCAGGCCTCCTCATGTGTTGTGTGGTTGCCTGGGGACACTGGCACACACCCCCATCACCTGTTGTCTTTGATAGGAAGTGTGAGTCTGCCTGTTTGTGTTAGTGCATTTGCATCACTGCATTGGCATTTCTGTAGTGTGCCATTGGCTGTATGTTGTTTGGTGATTTTCCCCTGCTCTCCATGGTACTCCTGGGTCATCAGTCAGCACAATGATCATGGTTTGTATGTCCCATTGCTGCCATGGTATGGTATTTGTTCACCTGACATCCACAGTCTCCACAGATTATATACATTTGTGTGTCCATAGGTGCAGATATGTGGGTCAGCATCATGATGGTCACTTCTGTCATTGTGGAATCGGCTGATTGTTGGCAATGTGGTCCCCCATGTGTGATGTTTGTATGCACATGGACAAAAGCGATGTTTCTGTGACACTGCACTGTTAGCCTCCCCCAATATATGTTGCAATGGGACACAAGCAGTACTATGCCACAGATGTTTTAGTTGTTGTGTGACCAGGATTCATCCATTCAGTTTGTCTTTGGCAGCTTTTACCATGCCTACACTTACCTTATGATCACCGTGGTGATGGGGCTTTAGGCACCATTGCCACACTGATCAAAAGGTCCATCAGCCTTGGACCCCACACTTACCTTTTGGTGACTGTGGTGATGGGGCTTTAGGCACCATTGCCACACTGATCAAAAGGTCCATCAGCCTTGGACCCCACACTTACCTTTTGGTGACTGTGGTGATGGGACTACACACGCTTGTCATGTTGTTTGGGTGGATGTAATTTTCTGTGATTCCTTATGTGGGAGTATGCTGGTTGTGTCATGCATTACCCGTCCTATGAGTAGGGGTGGTGGTAGTGGGAGGCATCCAGCCCCCCATGAGTGGGGGTGGTGGTAGTGATAGGCATCCAGCCCCCCCCAGAGTAGGGGTGGTGGTAGTGATAGGCATCCAGCCCCCCTGAGTAGGGGTGGTGGTAGTGATAGGCATCCGGCCCCCCCCTGAGTAGGGGTGGTAGTAGTGATAGGCATCCAGCCCCCCATGAGTGGGGATGGTAGTAGTGATAGGCATCCAGCCCCCCCTGAGTAGGGGTGGTGGTAGTGATAGGCATCCAGACCCCCCCCTGAGTAGGGCTGGTAGTAGTGATAGGCATCCAGCCCCCATGAGTGGTGATGGTGGTAGTGATGGGCATCCAGCCCCCCATGAGTGGGGATGGTAGTAGTGATAGGCATACAGCCCCCCATGAGTAGGGGGGGTGGTAGTGATAGGCATCCAGCCCCCCCTGAGTAGGGGTGGTAGTAGTGATAGGCATCCAGCCCCCCATGAGTGGGGATGGTAGTAGTGATAGACATCCAGCCCCCCATGAGTAGGGGTGGTGGTAGTGATAGGCATCCAGCCCCCCATGAGTGGGGATGGTAGTAGTGATAGACATCCAGCCCCCCATGAGTAGGGGTGGTGGTAGTGATAGGCATCCAGCCCCCCATGAGTGGGGATGGTAATAGTGATAGGCATCCAGCCCCCCCTGAGTAGGGGTGGTGGTAGTGATAGGCATCCAGCCCCCCCCTGAGTAGGGGTGGTAGTAGTGATAGGCATCCAGCCCCCCATAAGTGGGGATGGTAGTAGTGATAGGCATCCAGCCCCCCCTGAGTAGGGGTGGTGGTAGTGATAGGCATCCAGACCCCCCTGAGTAGGGGTGGTAGTAGTGATAGGCATCCAGCCCCCAATGAGTGGTGATGGTGGTAGTGATGGGCATCCAGCCCCCCCTGAGTAGGGGTGGTGGTAGTGATAGGCATCCAGACCCCCCCTGGGTAGGGGTGGTGGTAGTGATAGGCATCCAGCCCCCCCCTGAGTAGGGGTGGTAGTAGTGATAGGCATCCAGCCCCCCATGAGTGGGGATGGTAGTAGTGATAGGCATCCAGCCCCCCCTGAGTAGGGGTGGTGGTAGTGATAGGCATTCAGACCCCCCCTGAGTAGGGGTGGTAGTAGTGATAGGCATCCAGCCCCCCATGAGTGGTGATGGTGGTAGTGATGGGCATCCAGCCCCCCCTGAGTAGGGGTGGTGGTAGTGATAGGCATCCAGACCCCCCCTGACTAGGGGTGGTGGTAGTGATAGGCATACAGCCCCCCCTGAGTAGGGGTGGTAGTAGTGCTAGGCATCCAGCCCCCCATGAGTGGGGATGGTAGTAGTGATAGACATCCAGCCCCCCCTGAGTAGGGGTAGTGGTAGTGATAGGCATCCAGCCCCCCCCTGAGTAGGGGTGGTGGTAGTGATAGGCATCCAGCCCCCCATGAGTGGGGATGGTCGTGGTGATGGGCATCCAAGCCCCCCTGAGTAGGGGTGGTGGTGGTGGCAGGAATCCAGGCCCCTATGGGTGTGTATGGCATTGGTGATGCCCATCCCACCCCTATGATTGTGCAGTTGCTAGTGTACGTCATTTGTGCATCCCTATGTGTGTGTGACATATTTTAGGTACGTGTAGTTGGTTTGTATTGTTGGTGTTTGACTTACCGTCTGCGCCGTACGCGTCCGAATCGGTCCCGGTAATAGATGTAGAGTATTGGTAGGACCTGCGTGATGGGATTCATGGTTGGTTCGTCTCATTCGGGTTTCGCGTGTCTTCGACTCGTACTCGTCGCTGGCTTGTTCGTCTCGTAGCCGTGGATCGTTTAGTGACGCGAAACGGAGCTTATGTGCGGCTCTCCCGGATGCTGAAACGTGCCGGACGTAGCGACGGGTTCGGCGCGTACGGAAGACGCATCGTACTAGTCCGGCCGGAAGGTGCTATGTATTTGGTTCCGTGCGACTCGATTCGGCGTTTACGGATCCGGCTCGGGCGGAGAAAAGGAGCTGGATTGGGTAAGTACGGCTGGGTCGGAATCTGGGCTGTTATGCGCATCGTACTTGTTCGTTCGGTAGAGTGTTCGAGTCGGGCGGGAAACACGCGTTCGGCTGGTATTTTTTCCGGACGAATATTGTTAGGTGCGCTTCCGGCCCGAATCGGAATCGGCCCCTCAGAATTATTTTGTAAGTGTTCCAAGAGACAAGTAAAGAATGTGAGCGACTGTGTCCATTGAGTTCCACTGTGATATGTCTGAAAAACGATAATGTAAAACTTGATGTGCATTGTATGCCAATCATTTACAGTATTTTGAGTAAACCAAAATAGTTATTCAGTGAAAGGGCGTTGTATTGACTCTTTTCTTCTCTTTAGTATCAGCCCATTCTTTTCACCATTACCAACTCACTGATTGCTCTTTTTCATGTTGAAGCCTACCAGACAACTGCGCTGTCTGGCTGTGAAAATACTTTTTTTCGACATTCTGAAAGCTTCCCTGGGAATGCATTCCTCTATTGCTAACATTTGGCTTTGTATTTGCTGGCTTTATTTGTTTTAGGCTGTCCAGCATATCTTTGTACCTCCTGAGGAGCAAAGCTTGTTCACTATCATTCCTTATATTCGTCCAAGAGTCCTCGCTTTCTGTAAACAGGCCTTTAAATTTTGTTCTTATTTTGTCACATTTGTTGTGCTACAAAGATAGAGGTGAAATGTCAGGCTCTGTCTTCCAAGGGAGCATAGTGTTTGCTTTTCTTTCTCTAACTTAAAAGTGAGAGGATTTATGTGACAATCTTGCTGGACTGGGAAAGAAAATGTTATTTTCCAGCACCCAACAAAATGTAAATATCTGTAAATGAACTGTGCAAATATTTCAGACTATATTAAAATTAGGAAAGCACAAATGAAGGACATTTTTTTGTAATTTGGAAGTGTGTTGGAAACAAATATTTTAGTACCATCAAAACAAATCAGTACACTAGGTGATGCCATTTCCACACATTATCGTTTGTGCGCTGTACAGTTTTAGCAGTAAAATTGTATGTGCAAATGTAATGGTCATTTAAATTGAAAATGTGTTGTCTGTAATGGCAGTGCGCTACCACACCATACATACTCCACACTACACCACTGCACTCTATGCCACTCCACTCTAAGCCACACCACTCTGCGACACAACACTCCACTTCACCACACTCCACTTGACGCCACTCTACGACACTCCACCCTACGACACTCCACACTAAGACACTCCATGACACTCTATACCACTCTACGAAACTCCATGTTACTTTACTCCACTCTACGCCACTCCACGCTATGCCACTCCACTCTGACATTTTACTCCACTCTACGCTACACCAGTTCACATCACTCCACTCCACTTCCCTCCACTCTTCGGCATTCCACTGTATGTCACTCCACTCTACAACACTTTACTCCTGCCTGTACCCCTCAACTCTACGCCCCTCCACTCTAGGACACTGTACTCCACTCTACGCCACTCTGCTACACTCCACTCTTTAACACTCTACTCCACTCTATGCCATTATACACCACTCCACTCTACGCCACTTCACTCTAGGCCCCTCTGCTCCACTCTACGCCACTCTACTCTATGCCATTCCACTCTATGACTCTACTCCACTCTATGCCACTCCACTTTGTGACTCTACTACACTCTATATTACTCCACAAAACTCTACTGTACACCACTCTGCGACACTATATTCCACTCTACGCTGCTCCACTTTACGCTCCTCCACTCTACTCTACTCCTTGAAACTCCATGGCCAGTCTTCGCCACTCTACTCTACTCCTCTGTTTGCCACTCTTCACCACTCCACTCTACGGTGCTCCACCCTACGCCGCTAACTTTTAGGCATGCTGAACAGCAGCCACGCTGTTGTATGGTGCACAGACAGAATATCGAGTCTGGAATATCGAAGTGCCTGAATATCGAGTTGCAAATATCGAAGTGGCAGAATATCGACTTCAAGAATATCGTTGACCAGAATATCGACTTGCAGGTAAGAAATATTGTTTTCTGTAATATCGAAGTCAGTAATATCGTTTGTCAAAATATCTTTGTTAATAATATCGATATTTATAATAGTGTTCTGTATTTTAGTATGTATGTTAAAAGTATGTGATC
This sequence comes from Calotriton arnoldi, assembly GCA_963921515.1. Taxonomy (NCBI): domain Eukaryota; kingdom Metazoa; phylum Chordata; class Amphibia; order Caudata; family Salamandridae; genus Calotriton; species Calotriton arnoldi. Next base: position 1,663,295 of record CAWUFW010001956.1, on the reverse strand, counting down.
TAATGTTTTTGTATAAGTATAGCTGTTTTATTTTAATGTATGTGTGAAATTTTTAGAAGTGATTAATTTTATGTCAATTAAATTTTGCGTATTTTAATTCTGTAGCGGGCTGTGGGTTTATAGGGGAATAGGGTGGGAAGTAATTTAATTATAATAAAGTAATTAATAATTTTTATTTGTTAGTATTTATAGTTAAAAAAATGATTAATTATTAATTGGTGATTATTTTTTATTAATTAATTAATTGATAATTATGAAAATTGTGTTATTTTTTATAGGAGCGGGTTGTGGGTTTTTAGGGGAATAGGGTGGGAAGTAATTTAATTATACTAAAGTAATCAATAATTTTAATATATTAGTATTTATGATTAATTTTTTATTAATTAATTATTAATTGGTTATCAAATTTTATTAATTAATGAATTGATAATTTTGTAAATTGTGTTATTGTTTTTAGGAGCGAGTTGTGGGTTTATAGAGGAATAGGGTGGGAAGTAATTTAATTATAAATAAGTAATTAATCATTTTAATTTATTAGTATTTATAAATAATTTTTATTAATTAATTATTAATTGGTTATCAAATTTTATTAATTAATGAATTGATAATTTTGTAAATTGTGTTATTTTTTTTAGGAGCGGGTTGTGGGTTTATTGGAGAATAGGGTGGGAAGTAATTTATTTATAATGAAGTAATTAATAATTTTTATTGATTAGTATTTATAATTAGTTTTTTATTAATAAAATATTAATTGGTTATTAAATTTTAATTAATTAATTATGTAAATTGTGCTATGTTTTTTTAGGAGTGTGTTGTGGGTTTATTGGGGAATAGGGTGGGAAGTAATTTAATTTGAATAAAGTAATTGATAATTTTTATTTATTAGTATTTATTTTATATTTTGATTTTATAGTGTTGTTTGTGGTAATTAATTAATTAATTAAGTGTTTGTTAATTATAATTAATTAATTGTTAAATATGTTAATTATGTCAATTATGTAGGAGTTTTTTGTGCATCTAAAGGGGAATATGGTGTGAAGTAATTTTTTTAAAATCATTAATAATTAAATTTTTGATTATAATTAATTTATATTAAATATAGTTATTTGTTTGTAAAATGTTTTTTAAACTTCTATAAATTAAGGTTTGTAGTTAATTTTTAGTACTTTTTAACATTAAAATATTTTTCTATGTTTTGTAATTTATTATATTTTTATGTTTTTTATTTTTGTGCTATTAACAATTTTTGTATTGTAGTTGGTATTTTGTTTCTTTTTTATTTTAATTTTAATTTTTGGGAAATATTAATTTTAACCCTCTGCTATCCAACACTTTCCCTACTGTTGCACTGTCTGGAGTGGGAATAGTAATTTTTACTCCTCCGCTATCCAATACTTTCCCTACTGTTGCACTCTCTGGAGTGGGAATAGTAATTTTTACCCCTCCGCTATCCAACACTTTCCCTACTGTTGCACTCACTGGAGTGGGAATAGTAATTTTTACCCCTCCGCTATCCAACACTTTCCCTACTGTTGCACTCACTGGAGTGGGAATAGTAATTTTTACCCGTCCGTTATCCAACACTTTCTTTACTGTTGCAGTAATTGCAGTGGGAATAGTAAATTTATACCCCTACGCTATTCAACAATTTTCCTACTGTTGCACTCAATGGAGTGCAAAATGTAAGTTTAAAAATGTATAAATATTTTAGTATTTTATTTTATAATATAATGTTTTTATTATTATATTTTATGTTATATGTGTATGTATATATATATATTTTTATAGTTAATTTTTATATATTTATAATATTTTAAAATGAATTAAAGTTATTAGTTTATTAATTTTTTTAAAGTAAATATACATTTATATATTTAATTTTATATAACTGTTTACATTTTTTTAAATTAAATTTGTTTATTATATTTTTTTTAATGTTTATTATATCTAAGTAATTATTTTTTTAGTTATTTTTATGATGTGTTTTAACATTATTTTTTATATATTAAAAAAACGATATTTTTACATTTATATTTTTCTTTCGATATTTTTGTAATTTACATAATAAATATAGGATGTCGATATTTTGACTATCGATATTTTTGCATCGATATTTTTGACATCTATATTTTTGTCATCGATATTATCTCAGTGATTCCTGTTGTACACCATGGCTAAAACACATTGGCAAAGCTAATAGATCTTGCATAGGCAAGACCTGTTGGCTTTGCCAATGCTTGTTTTGCTCTGGTATCTTGCCGACCTTTGAGGCTTCAATTTTTTGGGGAATCTGTGCTTTTCGATGCCAATGTCAAAATGTACACACTATCCATTCAACATGTTTGCAAAACTAGATTATCTGCTCTGAAAACTGTTATTCTTAAATAAATCTAAATTTCGAGGGTACCCTTTGACCCACATTGGAGATGATCCAGCCTTCCAGAATAAAAATTTCAACATTCTGACTAGACATGAGCTTCTTTTTTGTAATTTTTTTTTTTTTGCTTTTAAATACAGATGACAATAAAAGATAATCATGTCACAGTAGAGAGAAAGGGAGACATCGTTGGAAAATCTGTTCTGAGAGGAGCAATCGCAGAAAAGGAGAAATGCAAGTCAATGTACGTGAGCCAACACGGCAATTGGTGGAGGTCATATCATTGGAAGTGAGGGGGAGAAGGGGCATTTTCATTGGGGAGTGTGTATTCACATGTTTGCAATTTATGCATGGAGAATGATGAGGTGCCAAACAAGACAGACATATCGGGTGTATGAGAGGAGAGCTGGCATAACAATTTATGTTGCGATGAAGTACATACCTGGGACGATTCATTTTCCCTTTCTACCCAAGGTGGATGCCCTAAAAACTCAGGAAAGTCTACAACATTGCACTTCCCAAATATTTTTCATTACTTCTTTGACATATAACTCTTAACTAATCTCCTCTGCGGATCAAATTCTTCATGTATATACATAGACTTTTTTACTTATTCACCAAGATTTGAGCAAAAGGTATCACACATAGCAAGTATTTAATGGCAATATCTATTATCTAATTCTCACTTCATTTTAACATAACTATAATGTCACACGTCTCCATGGCGCAATCACCCTTGGAACAACCCGGGACCCCGAGTCGTGGGTAGCCAACCAGCATAGCAACTTGCCAAATTTATCTCCCCACTTGTAGACTTGCTTGGTAGAGGCCATCTAGAATTTCTTGGCTTCGTCCAGGCATAATTGCCTAAGTATTGCCCTGTGAATAGCGAGCTGGCAGCTTTCATGACCGTCTGGGTCCAAGCCTTCCCTCCGTACAAGGAGAAGGACTGGGTTTCTACCTTGGTAATTGCACGCATCCTCTCACGCTCTCGGCTCCTGAAGAATCATCTCGCTACCCCATTCATATAGGCCAGTGGAGTCCAGAGATTCCGAAATGAGTTCAAGGTATGATTGCATCTCTTGTGCCAGAAAATGCGAGCAGTCCCTGTCCACTAGGTGCCATGCATTGAGCTGCCAGATCAGGTGGTATCCACCACTCAGGGATCTCAAGCAGATCATCTCTGGGGAGTGGTCTGAAATGCCCCATGGAAAGATATGTATCCCTGTGGAAGGGCCATTACCGCATTAAAGTCTCCCCTTATCAATGTAGTGCCGTGCTGTAGTTCCAGTAGACGGGCCTTGAGGGCCTCTAGGGTGGTACCGGGAATCTGTGGGGGACATATGCACTAATGAGGTTGTATGCTTGATCTTCCAACACCACTCCTATTGCCACGTATCCGCCCTTAGGATCCATAACCACCCAGGGAATCCACGAAGGGAAAGGTTCTGTAAAGGATGATTGGTACTCCCCTGGTTCCCCGTGCGTAACCCGCATGAAATACCCTGTGATAACCTTTGCCAGCCAAGCACAGACACTTAGAGCCTGATTAAGATGGAGGTCGGACAAGCGTCCAACCCCCATCGCTGCGGGAATGGAACATGTAGTCGGCAGTTCGACCTGCCAAATTACAATGCGACTGCCGCGTTGTCGGTTGAAAAAATAGCTTTTTCCATTGCGGTTTGTGCTGCGGACCTGAAAAGGACCGCGGCACAAGTCGCAATGGAAAAGGGCATTTTGCAAACATCCATGCACCGTGTGTCAGGCACCATGTGATTCCTGGCACAAGGTTCATGGATGTTTGGGGTGCACTACTTGTGCCCCCCTGGCTCTATAGTGGAGCCGATGGGTGCCCTGCTATGGCTCCCCAAAAAGTCCCTTTCCTTCTGCCTTTACATGGCGGTTGGACCGCCATATAAAGGCAGAGGGAAAGGGACATCGTAATCCCTACGGTGGGGCCTCTGCAGGCACCACCCCCATTGTAGGATTTGCTGTCCAACCGACGCCCCGACGGGCTCCTTGAGCCTGTTGGTGTGTCAGTCGGTCCCTCTGACCTCAGCGCTCTGACACACTGCATCATAATGCGGCAGTCAGACTGCTATCATGGCTGTCGGGCAGACGTCCACCGACAGCCTGTCGGTGGCTGTCCGCAGGACATCCTAATCAGGCCCTCTGTTTCCAGGAGGTGTGTTTCTTATAGTTGCAAACCTGCTTACTGTTTAGCGAACCCAAGTACCACCCCTCTTTTAATCCAGTCATTTATCCTGTTGACTTTCCATGTCAATACCTTAAACTCGTGCATGACTAGGCATGTATTGTGGGAATGCCAGCCCGAGGGGTTGTCCCGGGTCACGGGACCTGGTGCACCTATGGTGTAGGTAGTCAGGTAGGTTCTAGACGGACTGTGCTGTGTAGATATGCTTGCAAGGTGATAACAATTGAGGCCAACTAGGCCAAAACCATTTTCCCTCATATTCCCCAACTCGGAAATTCAGAGTACAAGGATGGGACGAGAGATCTTAAAGGTTACCAGACCTCAAAGGGGTGACTTCAAAGTGGCCACAGTACCCCAAAAGGCTGTGGTGAGCAATTTTAGGAGGCCTATGAGGAAATCAATTATGTTTGCACTTGGACGACTATTTCTGATACTCATCATTATTTCAACCTTGGGCATTACAATGGACGGACAGATTTACTGCTCTAATTTCAGTACTAACAATTTGGGCTCAAGTGCCATATTAAGGTCAATGTAACATACATATCTGAAGGCATTTTTTGTCAAAGTAATGGGGCTGCACCATAAAAAGATATACCCTGCAGATAAAGGAAGCCTTTGTGTACCTATGTGCACATAAGTGAACTACAAGTAACAACATTTCCCTTATCTTGGCTTCCTCCAATAGAGTATCTTCTATGCGTGCCTCTTTTGAACTCTTTCTCAATCACCGAAATCAGTTTCAGGGGTGATCTCTCCACTTCATCATCACAGTACCTCACATGTATGGTGTGAACACATCAACACTGCTTAATTTTCTGATATATATTTATTCCTTGTGTTTGTTGTTATATAAAAATGGTTCATTCCATTTCATTGAGAGTAAAAAACAATGTACAAGACCTATTATTCAATCTCTGTTATGTACTACCTTCACCTGCACTACCACTTAAAACTTAGGGGCTCATTACGATGGCGTAACGATCGCCACCGCCGAGCCGGCGGTGGCAACCGATACGCCATCGTAACGAGAAATACCCCTGCCATATTATGATGGCGGGGGTATCGCGGCGGATGCAAAGTCCGTCCGCCGCTTTTCCGCCGGTCGGCAATCGTTCCGATTGCTGGCCGGGCGGTGCTGGCCCAGTAATATGGTGGCGGTGCCTAGCAGGCACCGCCAGCCATATTATGATGTGGGTGGAATACTGGCTCTTCCATGGCGGCAATGCCGCCATGGAAGGGCTGGCGGGGATTGGCTTTGGGGGCCCGTTGCGGGCCCCCGGGTGGGTGGGGGGGTGCACTGGGGGGTACCCATGGTACCCCCCTGCAGTTCCCTGCACCAAGTGGCAGGCACCGCGTGGTGCCTGCCACGTGGTGCAGGGAAATGCCTTCATGCGATTTTGACATCACGGCGGGTGCTGCTGTAAGCAGCACCCGCCGCAGCACCTGCCGCAATGTTAAAATGCGGAATGCGACCGCCAGGGTGGCGGTCACATCCTAATTCGCGGTGCGGGACCGCCGCATGTCTGGCGGCCGGTCCCAACACAGCGAGGATGGCGGGCGGACTCAGGTCCGCCCGCCATCCTAATAGGCCCCTTAATTGTCACCTGGTTCATATATTCGATGCTACAAATTTTCATGTTCTTATTTTATAATGCATATGGACTGCATATTGGGTGGCAGCTCTGAAGCATCCATGTGACATTTCGGTGATATTATTCACTTTCTCTGTCTTCCTCAAGACAACATTAAATACCCCTTGTTTCACACAACAAACAACAATGACTGAGGTTAGAGCATTCTCAACCCTGTTCTGTTTCTCTCTAGTTTGATGACTTCATTGTGAAGGGTATGGCCAGACTTGTGTCCTGTGCTTGCTGGCCTGGCTCAAGGAGCACCTCAGTGATGACACCCAACAAGGCTGAAACAGCCTGGGGTTGCTTGCTTTCACGTGCAGAGGGGACGTGGCTTGGCAGTTCAGATTGCAATGTTCCTACTGAAGCCGGACAAAGGCTGATTTGCATGTGGTTGCTCCCTATCTAGTATGGCACAGTGAGAAAAAAATACAATATACTGAAATGTGGCCCAGAGTAATTAACAGTTGCTCAGATTAATTTGACCATTCCACACCTCACCTTTTCGTTACTCTCTTTGTCTATGGTTGTGTCATGGGAGGTTGTGTGTGCTCTTCTGGATTATGGTGTTGCTCTGTGCCTAAACCATGTGAGGCTATTTAAAAAGTGGGCATCTGGTTAGATGTGAAGCTCTCTATGAACTTTCAAGTTAAAAAAATGCAGCTTTCTGTTTTCTGTTGCATAAGTGCCTAAAGAAGATCCTCTGACTTCTTATTTAGAAGCTCAAAAAATAATAGTCCAAGCTGTAATTGTTTCCTGGATAGACTATAGCAATGTGCTATATTTAGGTGCCTCAAAAAATCGCTGAGAAGACTTCCGATAGTACAAGACATGGCAGTCTGTTTGCTCTGCCATGTTCCTAGGCATGTCTCGGTCGGCTCTCACCTCCACTTCCTACACTGGCTGTCTGTGGAGGACCACATTTATTTTAAAGCACTATGTTTTACATATAAGGCCCTGTATGGAAGGGCCCCCGTCTATTTTTTTGGTGCACTTTTACTCCCCCAAGTGCAATCTCCACTCCAGGAATCAGATTTTAGCTGCCATACCTCATTATAAACTTACTTGGCAATGCAGCAGCTCTTTTTCGGTTCTTGGTCCCTCTCTATGGAACTCCCTCCGGTTGGAAATGTGAACATGTACCTCTCTGCCTTAGTATGGGAGACAGCTGAAGCAGGGCCGGACTGGGAACAGAAACCAGCTCTGGCAGATTGCTGCTTGACCGGCCCCGGGAGCGAGTGGAGAGGGGGGGTGCCAGTGAGAAGCACTGCTCCCGCTGCTGCAAAAAGGGGGCCCCAGTAACAAAACCGGCCCCCACCCCTCCGGCCCACCGGGTAAAACGCCCGGTGCCCACTACGGGCAATCCACCCCTGAGCTGAAGACTCAGCTCTTTTAATGGTTCTTGTTGCTCCTGCCTGTTCTGGGAAACCCTATTTGGGTGGACATGTGCTTTATAAGTGTGTTGATTGATTGATTAAACCTTTTACGATGTAAGTAAGTCCAGGCACCCTGTGCTGCTTTCCTCTTTTTCTTGTGGATTATGCATGGGGCAGAGTGTTGTTGCTGTGTCTGTCTGTTTATTAGATCCCACCCAGGCAGCGCTTGCACTGTCTCTTTCAGACATGCTGTATCTGGGATATGGGCTTGAAAAACCGCCCATATTTTTCATTGGTTCCTGTTGCTGTCCTTTAGAAATGCTGGCTTTTCATTTGTGAATACACTTACTAGTCCCTCCTTTTCGAATTGTGTATCCTCCCATGAGGACTGCCCCTCTTACATGCGTTCTTACTGTTCAGTTTATTTATACTTTGAGAGAACTCTTTTTTTTGGTTGGGCTGCATCTTTCCTCTTTAAGAGTTCTGTTTACTTGTTCACTTAGCAAGTGCCTTTCTCTGCCATTCTGTGGATTGTTTCATTGGCTATTCCCATAGTGAGTCTTGCAAACTGTCACCTACCTATGCATCTCACAATGTGTTTGTGTGGTGATACTATCATCAGTGTTGTTCAGGCCTATGGAAGAAATGGCGACAGGTTTCTAAGTTCTTCATAATGCCACACATGTATTTATGTGGTCATGCAATCGTCCGTGTTGTTCACAGATGTCGAAGTGGGTGGGATCCATTAGGAACTCTGTTCTCAAGATTTTTTAATTTTACCAGAACGGTTCCCGTACCTTTGCTAAAAAAACAACCTTCTCTGAACTGTTAATACGACCTTGAGTTGCCTCAGGGTGAAAGGGAAGTAAGGGGAGGGGCAGACAGCTAAAGAAGAAGCACACCTTCTGTCCTGGGTGCCTGGCCCCTGAAACAAATGTAAATGGGTGTAATTGGTTAATCAGCAAATCTAAAGGCTGCTTGTGAACTAGTGCATGATTTAAATGATAGAAGCATTTGAAGCTTAATGGTGTTGAAGAGTCATTATTTTTGAAGAGTACTGCGAAGGTATTACCAGATCTGGAATGCTTCCTTTTAATGGAAGCTGACAAAACAGGTTTGTTGCAGGTACAGCCTGATTGCATATTACTAAAAATATTACTTTCGAAAGCACTGTAAGCACTCAATCTTTTGGCACATTTTATGGCAGCTTATTGTTTACTGTGTACAGCCTGTTTTATAGTGTGTGCAATACATTTTTTAAACTGTCGCAGCCTGTTTTATACTGCATGAAATACATTTTTTAAACTAATACAGTGCATATTGATAGTGCTGTCTGTCACTGGCTGAGGCCTCTAAGCACTATAAAAGCACTTTACTATTCCCCAGTGCACCAAACAAAATTCAACCCAATGACCATCCTTTTACACACATCTTAAGTGATCACATTAACCAAGTTAGCCTTCATACCAGAGCAGTGCATTTCACATAGATTAGTTTAACTTGCATTTATTTTTAAGTCTTGCCCACCGGAAAGCACAACAACCTACTGTTAGCTTATAGTGGGCTTAGAACCCGCTCATTGCTTACCATTGACTTGCTTCATTGTGACTCTCATTTGCTTGTGTCTTATTCGTTAGCATGTGTGGGCTTTACTTACTCATCTTGTGTTTACCCCTTCCCTGGAGCATTGCTACATTACTTGTGTCCTTCCACTGCCCAATTTTAAGGCGCTACTTTTTTCTTTTTGGTTAAACACCAAACAAGAGTGTGTGTGTTTTCCAGCTTTCTCCCTTGCATACTTCTCGTCCACCTTCACCAATCATTGTGTTCAGCGGCGGCTGGCACAGGTAAACGCGGTGGGGTGGGGCGGGGCGGTGGCAGGGCGGGGTGGAAGGGAGGGAAAGTCGACAGACGACGGAATAGGTATAATTAAATAAATAAATAATACCTATTCCGTTGTCCGTCGACTTCCCCCCCTGCTGTGCCCTGCCCCGCCCCACTGTGGTTACCTGTGCCGGCCACTGCTGATTGTGTTGCTCTCCCTTACCCATGTGCTTCCCTCCTGCACCTTTACATGATGCGCATGGCCTTGTGTGCTTCTCCCCCCCATTTCATTCTTGCCCGTGAGTCTCGCACCCAGTTTCATGTGTCTCTCTCTTGCACCATTGCTTTTCTCCCCCTGCTCTCCAATTTGCTCTGTGTGTCGTTTACTTCCCTCCACTTGCGCTCTCTGTGTTGCTCCCCCAAACCCGTGCCCTATGTGATGCTTCCATCTCCTTTATTGCTTCCCCTTACCCACTTAAAAAACATGCTTTTACACCTGTGTAGTTTTGAAGGCACGCATGCGTGTAGTCTGCATCATAGACTCTCTTTTTTTTATCCATGTTTTAGCAATGCTGCTCAACATCGGAGATGCTGTACAGCATTGCTAAAAAAAAAACAAAGCCAATGCCTTAAGGGGAGGCTAATGGTTTTGCCAATATTTGTCTCTTTTAAGGTGTATGCATTATATTTTCTATGCAGTTACACATAGTTTGGTAAAAGCCAACAAAATAATTGTGGAATATTTTGTTCTTTTGAGCCAAGTCTCTGAACACACCCCACACCTGTACTCTGGCAAGGAAACATCAGCTCCATAATTAGTGCACTTCCAACGACCATGCGGCCAGTCTGTCCTCACAGTAAAGCTTCAAATATGGTCCCTTCTGTGTTTGCTGCTACAAAGATGAAGCGGAGCAGGAGCAAGCTGAGCTTTTCTGCCTTTTTAAGGAGGGAGCACAGTTTCTTCAAAACAATTTCCCCCCGAAATTGCATCTATTCTATTTTTGTGGTTTTTTGTCTCTTCAAATTCCTCTTTTGTTCAATAGCTATCCTGCATTTCCTGCACAGTGTCTCTTCCTGCCTGACTGGCCTCAGCTTACGCACCTGCACCCTTGATGAGGTTGGTTCTTCTGCTCAGCCATATTTTCCTGTCTGGCCTTTCCTGTCTTGTTGCCCCACTGTTCTTCTTCCTGTCTGCTCTTAGTTGGTGCCGCCGCCAGAGATGTGCTGCATCGATGCGTGTGCCTTCCTGCTGTGCTTGCAGCACACAGTTTTGTGCGTGCACATCTGTTGTGGCTAACCTCTGCCAGAGTATAGCTCTACTTTTATTTATGTCGTTTTGCAAATTTAATCTTTTTCCTGTCTACACTCTAGATGTTGTAGCTTACAGTGTCTGGCAGGTTGCTTTTTGTGGAAACAGGTGTGTTAAATGTTCACTTAGCAAATAGTTAACTTCCAGCAGTTAATTTTCAGACAGTTAATTTTAATGAAGTAACAATATACTCCTAACATTTCCAGCCACCAGATTATAGTGTTTTTTTCTGTAGAAATATGTCGCAGTGTTCGGTGGGTATTTCTGGGTGATGTTCAAACATTCTAACATTATACCAGGTGCCAAGGGCTGTATCAGGCTGTAAAAGCCACTCTCTGAGCTACAGATCTTACCTACAGGGGGAGGTCTAAAACGAAAGAGAGGGCCTTTAACAACTGTTATAGCGAGAGGTAGAAGGGCTAAAATGCACCTGAAGCCAGTGATGATAATGTCATGCTTGCTGGCTGTTTTTCTCTCTAGTTTTGGAAGTAGGGATAACAATTTCAACTTATTACATGTAACCCATATTTATGAATGCCGCTTCCGGTGGCTCAGTGGACAAATGTGTCCACTTCGGAAACCTGTGTTTGACTTCATGGCCACAGGTTCGAATCCTAGCAGGTCCGCTCACTCTTTCTTTTTTCCTAGATTGATACAGTAGGTACCACTGAGTTGGGTAACAATACACAACTTTTATTCAGCTCCAAGGTGCCCCCAAGGGTGAACATGTGGTTTACAAATATGTGTTATGTGATTGAGCTACAGTGGTCTTTGCTATGTTGCCACCATCTCACATCAATGTGCCCGCCAGAAGCCAATCCATTGAAGGTCTGTCTCCACCAAGGAAATGACTAACAAATGTTCAATCGCCGTAAGCCTTTGCACAGAGGAGGTCTCCAGAACTCATCTCTTGCCTTAAGGCAGACATTGATTTCCAGCAAAGGGCTAAATTAATTAACCATTCTTTGCACCTGCAGGACAATGCAGAAAATACATTTTCAAATGTAAATCCCAATCCTGATTCCCAGTTTTAGGATATGCAGCATTTTACATTCAGAAAGTGTACTCCTGATAACAGAAATTATGCATTAATAAGTTTAGTGTTTGGAGTGGGATTCTAGGTGTTTGTGCATGGTACACCCTGAACATGGAGGTGAATCCTACTAATTTTAACATATTAGTAGGTAATTCTTACATTCCGCTGGTGGTTACTGGCTCAACTTTTTTAGAAGATGCATTGTCTGAATTGCAGGAAACCTTATGCAAGTATCCTAATACCAGTTGTTTGTTAGTAGGAGACTGCAATGCATATATAACAACTAATTCGTAAGTGTGCTGTGGTTTGCTGATATCGATTCCTGATGGGACCCTAGAGTCCAAATCCTTTGAACAAAAGATATCACAATGGGGAGGTAGACTTCTTCTTCAGGCTTTAGAATTAAATTGGCTCTGATGAACTCTCAATTTGAGAGTGACATTCTGGACAATCCCTCATGAAATAAAAGAAGAATTTCTTCTTTACAAGATTATATATTTATTTTGTGTATGTGTTGCTGATATGTAAAATCCTGAAAGGTTATAGCATACCAGTGACCAGAGCAGCTTGATTGTAAATTTGCATTTCACATTTTTATTGCCCTCAATTAATGTTTCCAGCTCCAATTAATTCCAGTTGCTGTAATAATCATGTAATATTAGTGTTATGCATTTGAATGGCAACATTGAAGAGTCTTTCAATGAATGCTTAGTAATTGAATTTGGTGACTTGGCAAACATGATAGGGGTTGTTGTGCACTGTTTTAATAAGTGCAGTGGAAGTTCAGCTTTCAATTTCAACCACATATGGATATTAGGAAGATATATTGGGTAAATATATCAAGGCTTTTTTTTATGCCGAACACTTTTCAAAAACAAATTAATGTGGTGGAGGCAGAATCTTGAGGAAAGAGGGTGGTACTCCATTCAAATGTTTTTAAGAAAAAGGAATTTGAGGAATTTTTGATCTCTTTTAGTTACAGAACTCAGAAAAGAACTGTGTAAGAAATCAGTAACCCTTGGCAAAGCATTTCACGGCATTTCGCTTCCTTATATGGAAGGTTGGGTAGCGCTCTGAATGTTTGTGAAGTGAGTATGAAGATGTGTATGTGGGAATTAATTCTAAGTGAAAATTGTGGTTGAGCAAATGCTTACTGTATTAAAGGGAATAGGTTTCTCGAAAGCTCAAGGGAGTGAGGAGGTAACTGTATTTAAAGTTGTTCCACTTCATTGGGCTCAAGTTTTCTAGAATTTGTTTAAGCATTGCATTATTTGTAATGGCATTTCTGATTCCTGGAAAGGGGGTCATATTTTACCATTGTATAAGGAGAAAGACAGATGCATCCAAAAATGATCCTCCTATTGCCCTGCTGAAAGCAGGAGGTTGTCCATTATGTCACCTGGGTAAATGACACAATGTAATTCCTTTTGAACAAGTGGGTTTACGTCCATCTTGCTTTACGGTGAATAATACAAGTTGCTTGATGATGTTAGGAGAGAACTATGTACTTGGGAAGCACTGGGAGCATTATGTTGCTTTTGTTGACGCGTCTTGTGCACTCGATTGTATTGATTGAGGCTTATTACGGAAAAAGCTACAGAAGATGAAAACTCACGGATTCCTGTTAATGGCTGTTTAAAAACCTTTTTTCTGGTAATTGGCTTAGAATCATGATAGGGTCTCGCAAGGCATTTGCAGCAAAAATCCCTGTCCCAAATTAACTTTTATAAAAATAATTTGATTTATTTCCCCATTAGATAGGTGATGTTTAATTTATCAATGAATGAAAAAAAATAATCATGATTTTTGGAGCTCGAGGTTTGTATGGAGGTAGTTAAGACATATCAATATCTTGGAGGAACAATGGCTAATAATTCATCATGATCTCTCCGTGTTCAGCTACAGTCAGCAATGATTATTTCTGTTGAGGTGAGTCTATTTCAATTGTTAAAGCTTTGGAGGAAAGAGATGTCATCTTTTTATAAAAGTATATGCATGAAAAATCCCTGCCTCAGCATAATATGTGGACAAAGCACAGAGTTTTAGCAACCTAGAGAGAATGGAAAAAGGAGAATAGTACCTTTGGAAAATATTTCTGAATTTGAAAAAGTGCTTCATGCTAGAAGGCCATTCTTTTAGATTTAGGTCTTCCTGGTGTGCGATTTAGAGCTGTGCACAAATGATACATTACTTTTTATTTCATTAAGCACCAGGTGGTTTATTAAAACTCTGCTATGGAAAGAATTAGGTAAATATATTTATGTAAAGCTTTCATATTTAAAATATCTGACTCCTTCCTTGGGAGCATTTGGTTTAACAAAGTCTGATATACTTGGTCAGGTTAATAAAAGTGCATTTAAATGCTGGCTGTATGATTGTCACCATGCATTGCGGAGTAAGAGATGAAGTTGTAATTATAATTTTGTTTTGCTTGGCCAATTGCAATCTGATATAAAAGATAAACGTGACTTTGTTGTGAGGAGATTTTTTATGAATTTTATTTGTGGGGTCTGCTGTTTGGGGACAAAGTTTGGCTGAAATTAAATTCTAATGATAGACATGCTGGATAATCGCTTTGTAACAGTCCAAATCAAGATCTGAACCATACACTTGTCCAGGGTTATTGTGTTCAAACAATGTATTTACCTCCAATTTTTGTATCACATAATATTTGTTTGCTTTGGATGTATTGTTTAGTCCTTATTCTGTCAAGAATTCTTATAATTTACTTTAAATATTTCATGTTTTATCATTGTATTAACATTGTCAGGTTTATTTATGTATAGTTTATTTCTTTGGGAATATTACCTAATAAATACATATACAAAATAGGTGTCCATTTACAAAATCATATGTTTGAGGTTATTCACATACCTCTCACAAGTAGTTTGCCATCCTGAAATTGCATATACATTTGCTGCTGGAGTAATTGTTCCTATTGAATGGAAGAGACCACCTCCTTATTTAGTGGTGGGGGTGTGAGTGAAATTACATGTGCTAGAGCATATGTCACATTTATGCATGCTAAATTTTCCAGCTGGTGGAAATGCCACATGGGCACTTGTGGACTCCATTGATCCACTGTGAATTACTACAAGTCGGATATGTGCCCTAAACAACAGCGTAACCATTCAAGAGTAGATTTCAGACTTCTCATCTAGGGCCTTCGTCAATGGTTAACCACTTCACCGCCTTAGTCGAAGTCTCTGAAGCTATTCGAGACTGTTTGGACTCTGGTGGAAGTGCAGCTCTCATAATGCTGGATTTGTCGGCGGCATTTGATACCGTTCCCCATGCACTGCTTTTGGCTCGGCTGGCGGACATAGGTATCTCTGGGCTGGCCTGGAGGTGGCTGAAATCGTTCCTTGAGGGGCGTTCGCAACAGGTCTGGCTTCTGCCTTTCTCGTCTCCATCCCAATATGTGACCACTGGAGTGCCGCAGGGGTCCTCCTTGAGCCCCCTGCTCTTTAATATCTACGTCACTCCTCTGGTCCAATTAGCGGAAGAGCGGGGTGCCAAGATCGTTGCTTACGCCGATGACACCCAACTTCTGTTCACCTGGGGTAAATCGGAGTTCTCTACCTTGAAGGCGAAAGAGTGTCTGACAGCTGTTTTCCAATGGCTCTGTGCCGCCCAACTCAAATGTAATGAGGATAAGTTCGAATTCCTTCTTTATGGAAAGTTTCCCCCCCGGTTCAGGGAATCTCTCTGGCCATCTGACTATCCTATGCCATCTTCTTCTGGACTACCAGTAAAAAATCTGGGCGTCTGGTTCGACGAGCAGCTGTCCTTCTCGACCCAGATTAAAAAATTGGACGGGAGTTGCTTTGGGATATTAAAGTCCCTCAAGAAATTCCTTCCACTGTTACCTAGGGCAGCAAAGGAAACAGTGACTCGGGCACTGATCCTTTCTCGGGTAGACTATGCCAATGGGTTGTATCTGAGCCTTCCTGACTACACTCTTAAAAAACTGCAGGTGGTCCAGAATGCAGCAGCTAGGCTGGTGCTCAACATTCCCATTAGAAAGAGCGTCAAGCAACATTTGCGTAAGCTGCACTGGCTACCTGTTATGAAACGCGTTAAGTTCAAGGCCCTGGTCATAGCACATCGTGTTTTGTATGCTGGAGGACCTGCATACCTCAGGAAGCGCTTTGCTTTCTACACGCCTGCCAGACATTTGAGATCCTCATCTCAGCTGCTTGCACAGGTTCCCCGTGTGCGCTTTCAAAGAATGGGGGGCAGATCTCTTGCCGTTAGGGCAGCCATGGCTTGGAATTCCTTGCCCTTTTCTTTGCGCAGCATCCAGGAGCTGGGGCAATTTAAGAAACAGCTCAAAACTTTTCTGTTTTAATCTCTTCTTAACTAGCACCCCATAGGCTCGCGCCCGGGACACTCCCAGGAGTAGCTGCGCACGTTATAAAAACCCAATAACATAACATAACCGACCCATCCAAAGGGGGCTCTGGGTTTACTCCTTTTAACTAATTTCTCCAAATGTACAGTGCCCTTGCAAATGTATTGGAGGGTAAATAATGTTTTTTTTATTTCGTTGAACTATTGAGGGAAAGGCTTTGTATTTTAACTGTTTTAGTTAGGGTTCTTAACAGATGTATGTTTGGCATTTTTGGAGCAGCTCTCAGGAGTGTCGTGTCTCTACATTCGCCATTATACAAATGTATAAAGTGCTGTATAAAATTATGTGAGCTGTAGGACAGAATTTGTTTTGATTGTAAAGGGGTGGCTTGTGTGTTTAGTAGTAGTACTTTATGCATAATGCCATTTTTGCACTTCCACATGCATTTCGAAGGATATTATTTTAATAGTGTGCTGGAGCAATGAACCCATGTATTCCTTATAAAACCTGCTATTGTAATAATGCAAATCATTCGACAGGCACTGTGAAGGTTTACTTTAATGCAATAATTCTCTAAGTGGTTTGTGAAACCCCCTTAGTTTAAAAGATGGCAAAGGCAGCACCGTGGGTTTGCTTTCATTCATACTTCGTACAAATGTAGTAAATAACGTCTGTTTTTAAAACCAAAATGTGTGACTGCTTTCTTATTTAATGTTACCGAAGCTTAGACCGAACGCCAAGAGCTGCAGCTGGAGGTCACGTGGTCACGAGAATAATGAAAAGAAACTGTCTCTTTAAAAAGTACTCAGCAAAACATGACTCTGCACCTTGTTCGTTTGCCTCTTATTCTACTCCTGAGGAGAATGTGGCTGTCCGCGGCCCCCGCAGGGGCCACCTCAGCAGGGCGGCCCTTTAGTGCCATCTTGGCACCACCCACCCGCTCTAGTGCTCTGAGGGGTCTGCGAGCCCTCGGCCGGGCGCCTCCGTGACGTCCTTCCTGTGCGCCGGGGAGGGTGGGAGGGCTTATATGCCTCCCCTGCCCCTCCTGGCGGTCTCTTTTGCCCAGCCACGCCGTCTTGACTGGTTGTCTCGCGTCGGCCGGCGTTGTTGCGGTCCCACCCCCGCACTGGAAACGTTGTCCAGGCTCGCCGGGGTCATCGTCGCGCCGCCTAGTCGGGTTTGGCAAGGTGAGTCGGGGTTGGTGTGTTTTGCCCCTGCCTCTCACAGCCTTGGGCTTCGATATGACTCCCCGCACTCCGGTGTGGCAGGGAGCTCTTAGAGGCGGCAGACTCCTTGTTTGTTGTATATGGCGTCAGCGGGGGCCCACTAGGGGGGTCGGACACGCCGTCCAGGACGCCGTCGTTCGTGGTCTGGAGTCCGGTTTTGTATCCCATGAGTGTGTTGGCGCTGTAGTCCCCCCCCACCCCCTCCCTGGGCTTTCCTTTAGATCTGTGGCTCCAACCGCGTGTTGGAGCCTGGTCGCACGGGTGACCTGGGCGGGGGGGTCAGGGGCCTGGATGTCGAGCCTTTTGGCCAGGCGGTGTGTTGTGTAGCAGGGGGAAGCAGCAGGTTTCGAGCCTCGGGGTCGCGTTCGCATCCTGTGATCCTCGGCAAAACACATAAGCTCCCGGCGCCTGAAGGGTAATGTAGATGCGGTGCTCGTGTGGAGCGCTCCTATGCCTTCATGTGAGGCTGTGGTTTGTTGGCCGTGGTGGTGTGGCGCAGGAGATCCCGGTAGTGACCCGATGGTGTTCCCCATGAGGGTTCCAGCGCCAACGCTGCATGGGGCAGGAGGAAGCTCAATGGGCCTGACCGTTAGGGTCAGAACAACATTCATCTTGAGTTGCGGTGGGAGCATCGGTGTGAGCGTGAGTCGGCCTACCTACCCCCTCCGCTTGGTGCCCCGGTGTGGGTCTTGTCCCCTGCCAGAGATGTGCAGCTTTAGGACGCGCCGCGAAGCGGCATGCTGGCTCAGGGCTAGTTAGACGGGCGGGGGTCACATTCTGTTTGTTGTTCGTGTGATACCCCTCGTACTGCGGCACTCGTCATTATACTGCGGAATGAGGAGTGGCTGCCGCAGCTCGACAATATCTTGTTTGCACCATCCTGCAGGCCTGGGGTACTTTATGTTGTGGGGGGCCATGGGCAAGGTATGCACATGTTGGAACCTTTCCCTGCGTGCACTGCCGTTGGATCGCCCCGCGGGTGAGGCTTGTGCGGGCCGTGTGGCCGTTCTCGGACTGGGGGTCGGTGTCAAGTGTTCCAATTGGCGTCTTCCCCTGTGATTCAAACATCGCGTCATCCGGGTTGGTCGGGGTGAGTTTTCCTGGTCATTGAGGGCATTTGTGTTGATGTTCGTGTTTCCTGTCCCAGGCATCGGTGCCTTTCTGGCTCCAGGAGTACAGACCTGGCGCGTGGACAAGCTCAAGCATAGCATATGTAGGCCTGTATTGAGGAGCCAACGAATGTTGGAAAGGGTAGTTTCTTGAGTTTGGGAATGGAGCGTTTCGAACGGAAGCACCAAACAGGGCATCTTTGTGCATTGCTCGTACATGTTTTGGAAATGAGTCATCCGGCAACTTCCGATGAGAACGCACGGGAGCCGGGGTCTGTTGGGGTTTGCGCCAATGAGCATGGTGTGTTTTTGAGTTGGACCGCTTCCCTCGCGTCTGGATGTACTACAGAGGTGCCTTTTGGCACGCATGTGTCCAAATTTTGCCGTTCTGTTTTAGCAGCCGAGTCACAGGACTGGGCGAACGTGCGTCTTAGATTGGGCCAGAGACAGAGATTGAGCCACGATTGCTGTGCAAGGGAGGCTATTTGCCCCTGCATGGTGTGACCACTGTTCGGTCAGCCATCTTTCATTTGTGTGCCTCCGCTCTGATTGGTCCAAAGCATGGCATTGTCCTTTCGGAGTCTGTGCTGTGAGATGGGCTCACTTCCATCGTGAGCTGGACCTGTTTGGTGCCGTATTCCATTGTGATTGCTATGATGGGTGTGTGTGTCGGGGGATCGACAGACACCTTTGGGTTGCACTGTCGTTTTATGCGGGGGTGGTTTTGTTTGTAGTTGGTTAGTGAGTTGTCCAGATACTGCGGGCAGGAATTTCAGTGGCAGCCTTGGGTCTACCACGTGGATGGCGGCTTTGGGTGCAGCACGGGTTGAGGGTGCACTGGTGGCACCCGGAGGTGGCGCGGCCATCTTGCATGGCACTTCTGCCAGAGGATGTGGCCTTACGACCTTGACTCAGCATCCTGGGATTCGGGGCAAATGACTTAATACCGTGCCCACCAAAAAAGAATGTGTCCTTTGGGGGAGTTGGCAGTTTCTAATTCATTGTTTCGCATGGGAGAGACTGCGAGGATCGGCCTTCGGCTGTGGATGCAATTTGGATGCAAGGTTTAATTGGGCCTTTAACCAGTTACCGTGCTGACCTGTTTTCATCCAGGGAGCCCATACTGGATATGATGTGTGCTTGTCTGGGGGCCGTGTGCCCCTGGCGTAGCGGGCGGTGCACTTGCCTGGGGAGACCGCCGGTGTGCCCAGAGGGTGCCGCTTTTATTGGTGGTGGACTGTGCTCAATGAGTGAGCACTAAAATGCACCCAATCTGCCAGGCAGCGTAAACCTCGGTACAAGTAGTAAGTATGGCAGTGCGGTCCATGCCCAAGGGCCAAAGTGTCCAGTTTGGGACGGAACACCAAGTGTTGGTCCCTCTGGTGCAGACAGCTTGGCACGCCTTACAAGGGGGCAATAAGGGTCGGAGAACTTGGCAAGGAAACCATGTTCCATGGTACGGGCCTGATTCATTAGACATGTGTTGGACCTGTATCCCTTGTGAATAATGCAGAGGTAATGTGTGAGTAAACAGCATTGTTGTTTCATACATAGTTTTCCTATAACATCTCTGGATCGATCTATGCGAGGGGGCTTGTGCACATCACTGTGCAAGGAAAACGGCGCTGTCATGGCATCTTTAGAATTATTGACTAATAATTACGCAGCACACTAATTACCTTTAAGCGGTCAGGTGGCACATTAGGATAATTGTGCTGAATATGTAATGTAACTGGCGCTCATGTATAGCGTTTCAATCCCTTGGCATTTACATACACGTTACATTTGGGTACTTATTTTGTAAATTATCAATGCGCGTTAGATTAACGCTATGAATGGAGGACCGGATCTGCCTTCAGCTGGCGTCGCGGTGTCTGCCTTGGCGGCAACCGGATAGGGTGCCCTGGGTGGGGCAAAACAGTATATCAGTTTGGGGTTGATGATTGGTGCGCTAAACCAATTCATACTGCCAGGGTGCCACAAAGTGGGAAGGCCACTTGGGGGCAGGGTTCCCCACTTTGGGGTACATGAATGAATAATGCCTTCATTCACTAATACCAATAATGGGCATTGCTCCTTCCTTCTCAGCAAAGTAGACCAAGGCGCTTTGATATGTCCTTTGACTTTGAGCGGGTCTTTCAATGCTTTGCTTTCAAAGAACTATTCTTGCCAATTTTAATTCGGTAGTTTGGATGGCTCATAGGTCTCAAATCCATCAATATTTCTTTGACGATCTGGTGGCTCGCATTTAGGGGATGTCCATGGTTCTTTGCGTGGCTAATTAATGTTTCCAGTCACAAAGACACCCGTTGCTTAAGGTCTCATGCTCCTATTGCTTCAGGCTTGGTTGGGTCATACCATATAAACCGTCGGTTGGCTACGTTAGACTTTTTTCACACCTGAGATTATCTGGAGCCGCTATAGCTGAGAAATTCGGAGGAGAGTTGGAACGACCACTGCCTCCAGGGGGGTGGCTGACCACTGTAGCAACAGGTGGCTAGGGCATGGGTGCAAGTAACACAATTTTTAATGGTGCAGGATAATTATTGTTTTACTCTAGGAAACTGGGATCTCATGACCAGGTTCTGTCTTTTGGCCGTCGGTTACCAGCCCAAGGGTGGGAAAGTACAATTTTCATTTACTCGGGCTGTGTTATGCTAAATACAGTTCCTGCCAGCAACTACGGGGTAGTGCTAACTGAGCTGTAGGACGGTGGCCCGATTGACCTAGGAGTTATGTATTCCCTGTGATGTCATGAGGAGGTTTGGTAGCACAGGGTAATAGGGGCAGATGGTACTAAGTCTCTCTTGGGTGGCCGATACGAAGGGTAATTAAAATAACCCGGTATGGAGTCTCTGCTGTAGTGTGCCACTGTGGGAGTGCGGTTGGCACATTAAATTTACACTGCCTCTGGGATAAGCCAATGTCTCTGCCTAGCCACCTAGGGGGTGGGCAGGAGAAAGCCTAAGTGTGCACCTCCTTCTCCTGACTAGAGGGGTGGGTTCGGCCAGGCTTAGGCGCATACCCTAGCCTACCAGTAACTCCATCTCAACATGAGTAGAGAATGCCTAGGAGTTGTTTGCAGTCCATTCGCAACCGCCCCACAGGGCGAATGTTTTAGGCCACAAGGTTGGGGATGACTCTTGTGTGGGAGCCTGGTGAAGAGCTAAGGTCAGGCTAGGATGTCTCGTGCTTTCACCGCACTGTTGAGTCCCAGGCACGAGCGGATTGTATCAGGGTGAGCTGGCTGTGGGTCAGGAAGCGCCAAGGCATCAGTAGCACTGAGCGGCTTACAGCCAGAGGCGGTATCCGATGCACGGGGCGCTTGTTAGATTAGAGCCCTACTTAGAGGTACCGCCTTAAGTGCTTGGATGTCTGTTGGCACCGCCTTTCAATGGAAGCCATTGTCTGGCGGGCTGCTCTGAGCAGAGCATTTGCAGGCGTAAGTAACAGTTTCCGCTACCAGCTCAAATGGGCATCTTTCACTAAGTTACTCAGATAACGGGGACAGGAAGGGCTGGATAACTCTTGCTTCTACCTGCATTGGCACATCTTGTCAGGAGTGATTGTCAAAGGGATTGCACTTCAGCCAGGTATGGTTAGCACCCATCCACACCAAGCCGAGTGTTTGAGGTCTCCCTGGGCCGCATTTACACAGCCCAGATTAGGCCCTTGTGGGTCAGTGCCATGAATTACTAAATTGAACGAAACAGGAGGCTTGCCCGCGGGTAAGCCAGCAAAAGTTTGGGGAGAGCTAGACTCCGCCCATGGTCAAGGGGTAGGTTTAAGTAGTTGGAGTGGCACTCTTATTTGACATGGGGTTCAATGCGACACTAGGGCATCGCCGCGTCGCGGCCAGAGCACGGGCATTGTATGGCTCCCAGGGGGCAGCAAGTGTAGGCTAGGCGCTTTCCAAACCTGGCACCAGAACACAAGGTAGTCTGGGCCAACTTGCCTGTTGGGTGAGTTGTGTAGGCACCTGGGTAGTTGTCACTCCAAGAAGAGGTGAGTTGTCTCCAATAGTGGGCACAACACATATATGTGTGTCTCTGGCCTACAGCGATGTGGGGCCTGTCTCATTTTGAGGTGCGCACAGGCGGAAATTGTGTACTTAAGGTTCGCATGACCAATGTGGTTGTGGTATCTCCTAGCCTACCCACTGAAGGTGTACTGCAGCTAAACAGGAAACTGGGAATCTTGGTTTCCGTTACTTTGGCAGGTTTTAAAGCAGCCAGGGTCGGCAATGGACAGTAGGTACTGCGCATCTGTTATCCGACGGCAGTTATGCAAGCGGGGTGCGCTGCTTAAATTGTAATTACACGAAAGGGCGAGGTGTCTCCAATAGTGGGCACAAGACATGTATTGTTTCAAACCAACTTCGATACCATTAAGGTGTTCGCCAGGGTTTAGCAAACAAAGGGGTTTGTGCAACCGTCTGGTCAACGGGGGAAGTAAGTGCACCCAGAACCTAGGGTAGGTGACAAGTTCCTGCAGTAAGCGATGCCCGCCCGGTTAGCTATGGTAGCCTCGCTGGGTGATGACGCTGACAGCCAACATAGTGTGCTGCCGTTCCGAGATAGGGGGAAACAAGGTGTCAAGCACAAAAGGCTACTATGTAAAAGAACATTTGGCACGTCCAGTGATCAACAATGATTAAAATTTAGCAGAGCAGGTAATTTTCCACCCATGGGGTGGGAACGCCCTGTCCCCCTGGCCGGGAATATTCTAGGAGGGGGTTGGTAGGACTTGGACAATGCTTAATGTTAGGCACCATGCCGGTCAGTGCGTTGAATCACACAGATTCTCTTAGCTGGTATGCCCAGGGGTTTCCCCACAAAGGAAGCTGAGCTGGCGGAATTCCCATAAGGAATAAGGGTGCATTGGCATGGGCAGGCAGGCACCCTTGATCATTGTCACATATTGCTAGTTATGAACATTCCTGTGCGTCATGATGTAGAAAGCAAAGGGACTGCAAAGGTCAAGCATAATCCTCCTCGCCCAAACAGCCAAGGCAGGCGGGGGTGGGAGCGGTTACCCAACAAGGGGGCTGCTGTCCCATAGATGGGGGACACAGGGGATCAGGCACATAGGTGCTAGAATGACGGCAGCTAGGTGGGATCAGCAAATAGATGGGGCAATGTGAGCTTTGGTGTTGGAAACCGTCCCGCCCGGAGTTGGCACGGGGCTAGGTCATGTAAGGCAGAGGAACTTTCCCGCAGGAGGGTGAATAGTTCTTGGCACAGGTTCACAGGACAGAAGAGTCTTTGGTTTCTTCAGACACTAGCTGACCCAGGCGAATGTCAAGGGCTATTGTGATAGAGATGGTGTTCATCTATCATCAGTAGGGAGTGATCTCTTCCCTTAGATTTGCAGGAGGCCTGGAAATGAGCGGTCACATGTGGAAATGCGCTGTTTGGTGAGTTCAGCAACTACATGGGTCAATGTGAAGCCCTGATGGGCGGAGATGATCCCCGCTAAGGTGGCATGTAGCTAAGTCAGAGGAGGCCGTTGAACATCCCTGTAAGAGGGAACTGTTCATGGCGTAAGCTCGCAGACCAGAGGGGTCTGGGTTCCATCAGACACGAGCTCATCCGGCAAACGTTAAAGGTTACTTTGATGAGGACGGGGTCCACTTGTCCCCGGTGGGGATGGACTTGTTTCTCCTGGATTTACAGGAATGCTTGGAAAGGGCAGGTTGCAGGTAATAGGAGGTGCAGTGGTGGGGGCCCTGGCTGCGACGGTGGCCGCCTCCAGGGCTGTGGCGGAGTTACAGGGCGATCTGGAAGCAGACTGGTACAGTAAGGGTACCTCTGCGGCAGACCGGTACAGTAAGGGTACCTCTGCACGGCACAGTAGGGGTGCCAGGGCCAAAGACCGGGAGCCTCAGGGCAGGTTCCGGGAAAACCGCGACGGCGCCCCGTTAGTCCTTTGGGCGGTTGGGGGCCTGACCAACCGGGGTTTGCCCTGCTACGCTCCGCCCTGAAAAGGGCGTGAGTAGAACAGACCAACGTGTCACGTGATCCGAAGAGGATCGTGTAAGGTAGCACTGACGGGGTGCCCCACAGTGCTGGCTCACCAGGCGGGCGGGGGCAGCATAGGTTGGCACAGCTGCCCCGCCCTTGGATCGCCCGTAAGATAACCCACATATTGCATACTCCTGTATGGAATAAACCTGCAGCAATATTTTCCCACTACAAAGTTGTCTTGTGTATTTATTTATTGCATGCTCAGACAAGGGGGGGAGAGGTTGCCAATAATGGCACTATTAGGCAAAATCCACTGACAGTTTATTTTTTTCCGTGACTGACAGAAGCTTTTGGGGAGCCCGGGTTACAAGCTTCACGGAAACAGTTTATTTTTTTCCGTGACTGACAGAAGCTTTTGGGGAGCCCGGGTTACAAGCTTCACGGGGGGGGGGGTGGGGGGGGGCTCTCTATGTTTAATAGAAGCATTGGGCGAGAGGGCGCGGCGCTGACGCCATATTAACGAGAGAAAGGCCGATTCAATGACGCAGGCTCATAATAACAAAAACATTTAAACCAGGCAAAACGCCTTACAGCTAATCAAACCTCACAATACATGATTAATCAACTATCCACCCCCACCCCTAAACACCACCCAGAACGTCCCTGAGCATAACTGGCTGTCCCATTGTATCTTTCCAGCCTCCTGAACTTTGTTTACTTCCTGTCCTGTCTTCTGAAAACTGCCGACCTGTCCCCTCCTGTTCAAACTGCTTCTCGCACCCCGAAAAGGCAATGCAAGGCTTATAAATCCTCCAACATCTGCAGGGTCGGTCTGAGAGTCAAAAGCAGCCCTGGCAAATTTTGTCAGACCAGCCCCCTCACTGCATAGTCTGTCGCAGGCAGCTCCATTCGGCTGCGCTGAGGCTTGTATTTTCATTGCACTATGGCACGCTGCTGAAATTACTGTGTCCCGTCCAAGCCTTTAGTGAGAGTGGCCCTAAAGGTGAAAATCGGCCCCCTTAGGTGAAAATCAGCCCTTGGCCTCCAGCCCAACGGGGAAACGCCCGATGCCCGGTATGGCCAGTCCGGCCCTGAACATCTGTTTCAACCACCTCCCAGAACAAACTCCTTCTGAAAGTCTTTTTTTCTGCACCCCCACAAATCACACTTTAGCTGTCTTTCCATAAACGCACTCCAAAGCCCTAGGTCCATTCCCATAGGGGAAAATGTACTCCATCCACCCAGAAAAACTGCTACTCTTCATATCTCCAATCTGAGTGCCTCACCCTGCCAATTCCCTTTTCCCCCCGCAGAATTTCCCAACTACTCTGTTCAATTTCCTTCTGGCCTTATCATTTGCTGACAGTTTAAATGCCCCCTCCACTGTTGCCTCAGAATCAGTTCAGTCCAAAGAACATACAATGCTGACCACAATCCCAATATTTCTTTCAAATCTGCCCTCATTGTCTTCAACAAAGCCATTCCCTTTTGCCTCACAATATCATTTTCCCCCCAAATAAAGAAGCTGAATGTTTGGGCATCAGTCCACATCTAACTTTCTCAGCAGTAAAGCCAGCAGTTCACGCCACAAAATTTCACCCTGACCATATGCTCTGTAAAACCTAGATGAACCCCATGTTTCCTCGACTCAGGTTGCTAATGAGCCCATTTTACAAAGGAGTGACCCACTTTCCAAGTCTTCATGTTGCGGCTCGATGGGTCGACCACTGAACCGAGAAAAAACAAACAGGTAACCAATAAACAAGACTTAACATTCCCTTTCTACTAACATATCGCCTGAAACTGTCAAAGGACCACCTCCCCAATGCCTTTATCCTATGCGCCGACCAACCCGGCCTGCCTGCTTCGGTCATTGCCCCCATCCAAAAAGAATGTGTGCTGTAGTCCTCCCCTGGCAGACCTATGTCCCTCAGTGCTTTACCCAATAATGCCAACAGCTGAAGTGGTAACCTTAGCTGAATCCTTATGCCTGAAGACAAACTCTCCTGACTCCAGACCTGCCCCCACATAGCGATGCCACCAGTGAACTGGGCAAATTGCCAAGCAAGATATGCTTGCAACCGTACCTTCTTACTCCTTACTGTTTGATACATTTTTGACTGCCTGAGCACCAGCTCAGCCCATCAGCTCAGCAATTGACATCCTGGCACTCCAACCCCATAACATTCTTGCTGACAAACAGCTTTGAAAACCTTAAGGCGCCAAAAAACATTCAACCCGTCAGTAATGAAATTAACACCACCTCCTCTGCATCTCTCCATACCAACGGAAGTACCCCACCACCTTTTTAAACACTTGCCACCATAGTGGCCTCCTCTGCCGCCCAGCATTCCCTTTCTCCTTTGCCCATCCTTCAAGCATCCTATACCCCTTGCCTTCGGCAAAGGGAGTGTACCCCCAATACAATTTCCCATACAGGGCTACGCCTGCCAACTCACTGACTATGGTGGCCTAGGACCAACCTCTGTCTATAATGTCCAGTATGAACTTAACCACATCCTCATGTCTCATCCATGCATCCGCAGCTGTCCCTCTACTCTTCACCTGAGAATCCAGAAACTCTCTCCATGTAGTCGGCGTCAAGGGCCCCACCACCAGCTGGAGAATTCACATGTGCCTATGTCCGACAGTTCCTGCTGCATCAGTAGCATCTCTGCATCTGCTCCCTCCACAAGCACGCAATCTCCTCCAATGCGAATGGAATAATGCACCCTCAATATCATTGTTGATCACTAGAACATGCTTAGCTCTAAAGACAATGCTATGTCTCAGGCATCCCAGAACAAAAACTCTCAAAAGCTTCAACACACACTTCCTTTGCAGACTATCTGTTCACTATCTGCACCACAAGCCATGTTGTCCATATTAAACAAAACTTTCTTGTAAGCAAACCGTTTGCCCCACAACTATAGTGCCACCCCCAAGGGAAAAACCCCTAGAAATGCTATGCTTCTCCCTCCTGTTTTCAAGCCTGTTGTAATTGCTCCATGCATCATCGCCCCTGCCAATATAGGCCAAAACCTGAACCTCCTGCTGCATTAAAAAATATTTGGATGTCCCAATCTGCCTCATCTCCTAGCCCGCACAATGATATTCCATTAAAATGCTCCAGAAAGCCTCTCCTCATTCTCAAATCCTCCTTCACTCCTGCTGACAGTCTCAGCCGATGGTGCGGAAGTGACAATTCCAACAACGCTTAACCCATCCTCCGGCAGAACATCCACACTGCTAGGACCACCCTACAGGCAAAGTTTAAATGTCCCAGCAAAACTTGAACCCCCCTCACTTGCACCTTCTTCCCAGCCAGCATGGTATCAATCAGCTCAGTCATTGCCTGTTTCTTGTCTCCTGGTAACCTTACCTCCATGTTTTCTGAGTTGATTTCTTTCCCCAGAAAAGACTTCACTATTGCTGGATCCACTGTCTTTCCCTTCGCCAAAGGAACCCCCAACTCCTGCACTAGCTCTTCGGAACTTACCAGCATCTGCTGGTAGTCCGCTGAGCTAGATGCCCCCACAAAGAAAAAAGCGTCCAGGTAATGCATCACATTTTCTGCCCCTGTCACCCTCATGAACAGACATTGTAAAAAATTACAGAATTTTTCATATTATGCACAAGATATGGAGCACCCCATCGCTAATGCTTTGTCAACATTCCATTGTCATCCAAATTGCTTCCCCAACAGATCCTAGTCATCCAAGTGCAAGGGCAGTAATCAAAAAGGCGATTTTACATCGCTCTTCGCCATGTGGGTCTCCATCCCCTCCTGTCGCACCAAGTCAATCTGTACGTCCACTGATGAATAGAAAACCGAAGTTAGTTCTTTGGGAATTAAATCATTCACCAAATGGCCTTCAGGCCAGGACAAATGTAGAATTAGGCAAAACTGCCCATGTTCCTTCTTTGGCTCATGCCAATGGGCGACACAATTAACTGTTCCATCACCCGAGGGTCAAAGGGGCCCGCAATTCTTTCTTTGTGCACCTCCTTCATCAACTTCTCCCTCACCACCCCTCCATACTCCCTAGCCGACTTTAAATTCTCTCTCCACTACGCGGCCTCGGACCATCATACCCCAGCCCCTCCTTGAACCCCACCAACAAAATTTGTGTGTCCTCTGGGTTGTTGTAAAAAGTAAGCCAGTATTCCAGTCTGTCAACGTTAACTGGAGTATGAGCCTTTTCCCATGTTCCCCTGACCTCACTTGCCTCCACCCTTCTAGGATTGCTGCTAATTTCCCTCCTGTGTTCCTTGCTGCCCCCCAGCATTGCTTCCTTAATGTGTTAAAGAGGGTTGCGTACCGCACTTAGAGCACTCATACCTAAACCTGCAATATTCCCTATTGCAAAATCCCCTGTAAAATGTCCAACAATCCCCCCCGCCCCTTGCCCTGTCTGTCCCCTGCCTACTGCACGCACCCCAGTTTGGGTGGGGCCCCCAGGAAAAGGTCGGTATACCACTGGTAAGCTCTGGTGGTGAAAAACGTTGGTGCCGGTCGGGTCTGTGCCCTTGTGTGCAACCATAAATCATTGTCCAACTCACCCCATTTCCTCCTGCGTTGTCTGCCAGCCTCACTCGAAACACATCACACTGACCCCATACATAGCCCCAAAACTTAACATGTGCCTTCCATATCACATCTATATATTTAAAACGTGCAGCGCACCACTCCGGATACTTTTCAGAGTACACACTTGCCTATATAATAAATGCCGCAGTCGAGCTATCTGTTGTCACCGGTTCATTAGGGCGCTTCACCAGCTCATATTCTTCCTTCTTAAACCCTTCCTTGGCCCCGACCAGCTTAAACACTTCAATGTATTAACCCTTCCAAATCTGCTCCTTCATGGTGGCCATGAGGTTAACCGCCAAGGGCATAGTAAACCGTATATGCGGCAACTTTTCACTTTCAACTCCTTCCTTTCTTTGTTCTCAAACAAATCCTCCCGACCGGTTCCAAAAGGAGCCAGATCTCCTCTGCCCAATTTTCCTTGGACATCCTGCAAGAAAACCTTTCCTCACCACCTTTACCAGCCTGGTGGGCCTGCCTTAAAAATCAGCCCCTAACTATGCCAGCAGTTGTTGTGTCGCTTTCCGCTTATGGAATGACGTGGCTGGCTACCGAATCTTGTATCTCCCTCTAAACCTCGCCATCTGCTGACTTGGTCTACCAATCCCCTGTTGCAGTCCATCCAGACTGCACCACCCACCTAATTAACCCTGGGAGCATATCTCCCCTTGGTCGGTTGCGCCCCTGCCCCATATATCCTAGGAAACATTTGGACGCACCTCCTGCATATGGCACCTTATACTGGTGGCTGCCATCACCTTCCTCTTCCTGATGAATAGATCACAAAAACAGACACCGCCAACTTTTTGGATACATAGAGACACTCCAGCAGCAGCATCATGGGCCCAGAAGGGCCTCAATACATGCCACCATTTGGGAACAGAGAAGAGGGAGACAGCCACGGATGCTCGTCCACCTTGTGATGGCCATTTCTGCTGCTGTAGATGAACTTGATAGGCCACATGGCTGTTGCAGCTTAGAGTGTACTACCCAGGGTGCACACCTTTTGAAATCCAAACAAAGGACAATGGTATGATGCCACCACCAGCAGATTAAACACAGAGCAAATCTCATAGAATTATTTCAACAAGAGCTCAGAGAGTGACATTCTCTTTGTAAATTTTCCACAGAAAGGAACGCATACCAATTTCCTCCTTTGTGTTTGCATATTAGGAGCTTGCATAACATAAGGGTGTGGGAAGTCAGTGGCATGGTGTCTGCACTGTTGTGGTTTGTGCTAAGTGAAGCAATAAATACTCTGTTCTAGCACTGGATGAAAAGCAAACAGCCCTTCCATGTTGATCAGCAATTTGCCACTAGAAACCATCCATGAATCATCACTGGCACCTATGTAAACTCATGCTACATTACCCCACTTTGTGGTAAGCATATTTAGAAGAAAATTATTTTATGTTGCCTGTGTTTATATTCAGTAATCTAACTTGTCTCAGGGACAGCATTCACATTCACACTTGCTGGTTTGTGTGCGTGTATGCCACAACAGGTTGTTATCACCTTGCGATAAGCAAATGTGGCGAACATTCGTAGCTCAAAGAGTTGAATACCCCTTCATGTAAACAGCAGCATCACAATATGATGCGAGTTGATCTTTGGTATATTTTCAATGCACATCCACCCACACCTGACAATAGTTGCAGTTGTCATCAGTTTAGCTAGCACCCCTCTCTCGCTTTCTCCAGCTCAGAGAGGATAGCAGCAAGCAGGCGGTGGGAGGATTCAGGTCACGTAGAGGCAGAGATCAGAGAGAGAGAGATGTGTGATAGAGAGAGCTGAGAGGAACAGAGAATGGAAAGGATGGAAGGAAAGCGAGAGCTGGAGACAGCGGAGTGAGAGAGTGTGGCTGGTTTCAACATTTTTGCCAGGGCTACTTTTGGTTCCATGTCTGGCCCTGGTCTCACCTGGATTTTGAGATCAAGCTGGAAAGACTAGTGTAAATATAGTTTTTTCTTCACATTGTCCTGCTGTCGTTAGTTACACACATCCAGGTCTAAATGTAATTACTTTGGGCTTCAACAAGGGCCATGAAAAGAGGTAGTAATATCTTACTGATCACACCAGCGGTCACTACCAGGGCCATCTGCAATTAATGCATCTAAACGATAGACTGTTCAAAGTCCTGTGATAGGGATAACATCTGGAGTTATTTACAGCCCTTATCTAGACGTCCATTGGTAAAAAGGTATTAGAAGCTGTATAACTGTGTTATGTGTCTGCTTCATGTTAGCTGCTGATGTAATTTCACAAGCAAGCGTCCTTTGTGAGCACGATTGATGGTCTTGTGATCTAACAACAGAAAATCGTGTTTGGGCTGAGGCTTGTAGTCAGTGTGAAGAGGCCCTTCCTGGCACCGCATGCTATTATCAGTGAGCTGGTGCCTTCATATAGCCAGGACTAAAAAAAATGAAGAAGAGGGCAGAGCAGACACCGACACAGCAAAAGAAAGTTTGTGAAATAGAAAGCTTGGCTCGAAGTCAAATATTTTTTTCTTCTTTTTTTTTTAATCAAACCTGAATATTTAAAGTGTGTACCACAGGCCAAGCAGGTTTCACTCATTATTAACATGAAACCAATACACAGACAGTGTAGTAATGGAAGTCACACTCATGTAAGTGGTAATGCAGAGTAGTTTAATTCACAGAAGGCAGGAGAATCAATCATCCCCAACCAGGCACAGCCCACGATCCCCAACTGCTTAACGGACACTGGCCACACCAGAACCCAGGGCGACATCACAGAATGTTGTGAGGTCACAAAGGTCCTAACCTGGCCAGGGCAAGATAAACCCAATATGACACATCTCCTTTCTTAACGCAACAATAAGATAACAAGGATGATAAAATGGATAAGATAACAATGATGATAATATGTGAAGGTAGGGATACAAACGATAAGAGAAACATAATGAGAACAGGGAAAGTGCACAATGAGAGACATTTCCCATGAAAACAAAGCATTTAGACCATAAATAAAAGGTTAAACCCAATAAGAAATACAGCCTAACACGTTCTGGAAGAGGAACAGTAAGTGTGAAATAAGCAGAAGAAGATAATATTTGGGAGTGAAATATTAGAATGTATTGTCTTATTGTACTTTGAGCCCACTTCAAGTGGTTGAACGTTCCAGTTAATATCAGAATCTTGAATGGTGCAGAGAAGGACAAGACACAGGTATTGAGTGTTCTTCAGCGAGAACTCCCATTAACTATTCAGCATGTAGTGCCACCCCAGAGCATGCCACCTCAGATCAAAGTTTTTGACACTAAAGAGAAAGCCAAGTGTTCCAAGAATTCCTCGTGGATGGAGATAGATCAGGGCTTTCTTATGCCCTCAGAGATATGTTGCTGATCAGTTGGTCAGAAAAGATGATGTATTACTTTCCTTTTATTCCAGCGGTATACAGAAATATTCAGAAGTCCGTTCCCTTGCCCGTTTCTAATAGCTCATGTGTGGCTTTACTAATACCAGTCCTCAGATTTTTCTTTCTTATAAAAAAACAGATTCCTGGATCTTCCACAGGATCTCCGTCTTTTGATTTAACAGAGAGGGCTGATTATCTACCCTCCCTTCCTTCCTGAAACATAAACACTTAAGCTAACCTACACCTACCTGCAGCTGTCAGACAGGAGGATGTAGGTCTTGTGTGCTGTTGTTTGATGGAGTCGAATTCCCAACTATGGATCCTGCTGCTCAGTTAAATTTAACCCTGTTATTTGCTGCAGTCAACTATTAACCATTTTATCCTGTGACCTTCTATGATTTGGATATTCTTAGTTTACTATTGCTTTCCTTGCAGTTAATATATCCACAAAGAAGATCAGTGAAATTCAAGCTTTCTCAGCTAATGGATCCTTCACAGTACCACACAGGGGTATCAATGCTGTCATTCATCCCTAAAGCAATATGCATTTTCATGTAAATCAAGGCATTTTACTTGCATTCTTTCGGTGTAACCTCACTCATCCTCTCCTGACGAGACTTTGCTCACCAGTGATGAAGCGAGAGCCAGTAACATTTGTCCTGAAAGGATTAAACCTTTTAGGAAATCTGCTAACATGTTTTGCTTCTCATGGTTTCTTAAATCTGGCAGGAAAACATATCGTCATTTCTCGTTGGATAGTTTCTTCTATTTGTTGGTTAAAACTTAACAGGAGTTGAGATTCCATACTGAGTTCTTTCTTCACCACTCGAAATAAAGGGCAGTAAATTTAAGGCAATACCTGTGACTGTTCGGAGACCTATATCTATCTTGGAAATGTGTCTGCCAACCACATAGATTTCCCCCTGTGCAGTCTTCAGACACTACTCCATGTGAACATCCGTGAAGCTTCTTGTTACCAGAAGTTCTTCACAGTTTTTTGCTTATCTTCTAGTCACGCACGTAATGTCTCTACCTCCGAATGCATCAACTTGTGACTTCTATCCCAGCCATTGTGAGAAAGAGAAGGAAGACAGAGTAATCAAATATTAACTTTGTGATTTTTCAAGTGCTCTCTCTCATCTATAACCTTCACCAATCTTTCCCCAATGGCATGTGCGTTGTACTTGAGGAACTGGGGTGGCGATTGAGAAGGTGTTGGATATTAGGGGAACCTGTAGCCTGCAATGTGGAGGAGCAAATGTGCGGGAAAGGACTCAAAACTCTTCTTGAAGTAACACCATCATTTAAAGAGAAAGAGCACCTGAATTACATTGATGGTTGTGCCATTTTGCCTATTGACTGATAATGGAAAATCGGGGGAAACCGCAAATACCAAGACCGCCGTACAATGTGTTGCCTTTGCAATGCGGGTGGAACAACGAATGCGTCTGAACCACGCATTCCATTTACAACGCAAGTCGTTACAATGACATGGGTTAGGTAAAGCGGCGTTAGAATTTAAAGTCCTTTGCTTTCCCTGCTGTTGTGGGGACTGCAGTTGGAATAGTAAATTATACTATTCCAAAGTCCAGCGCCCCCCAAAAACAAGTCATTATAACGACTTGCATTGTAAATGGAGTGCGTGGTTTAGACACATTCGTTGTTCGGCCCGTGTTGTTAAGGAACACTTGGGAAAGGAAAGTGTGGCTATATCGTACATCCGAAAATTAGTGCCATCAGCAACCATTTTAATCCGAAAAC
The DNA here is from genome assembly GCA_963921515.1 of Calotriton arnoldi. NCBI lineage: Eukaryota > Metazoa > Chordata > Amphibia > Caudata > Salamandridae > Calotriton > Calotriton arnoldi. The sequence goes on along the minus strand of CAWUFW010001956.1, from coordinate 1,629,139 downwards.
TAGGGATTGTTCACTAAAGCTTTATTTTGAGAGTAGATTGTGTTCACTCCATCTAAAAGATGGAGCGGGAAGGCAATTTACATATCAGTTAGGGATTTTGTGCCTGATCTTGTCACACTAGTTACTGAATCTTGTGCATGCTCTAACTTTACTGTTGTTCGGCAGGTCGGAGTGCGCGGCTTGAAGTCTCCACCTTGACCCTTATGCTCTTTGCTGATACTGCGACTGTGATTGTAGCATCAGCAGCTTGGCGCCTTTATTATGTTTACATATAAACATAAGGTACATAATAACCATTTCGTATGAAGAAACCGAGCTAGCTCCTCCCGTTTCAGAAAAAACTGAAAACTCATTTGTGTAAACAAGCATGGCAGTAAAATGTGTCGCAACCCTCAGATAAGCGCCAAGAGACCAGTGGTATTTGCACGCTATATAAATGTTATTAACATAACATCTTAATTATGACCGATATTTTGTTAGATGTAACCATCCTGTGTATATTTTACTGAAAAAGAAATTCTGCATCTTAGTTGGTGAAACTGTCCTTTTTAGGAAATGAGAAAACGAAACTCTAAAATCTTTTGATGAAAATATTGCTGTAGCTCCCAGAAATCAGGGCGCCAAAAAGCAGTTGGAAGACCACAACAGGGAATGGAGGTTAATGGAGCACACGAAAGCTGACTGTTCAGACAAGTATCCGCTGGTAATCATTGTGTTTCCTGCTTATGTTGTACTGAGCACTGAAGCTTGAAATTGATTTTCTTGTTAAATTCAAGCCTGGTTTATACCTCGGGTGCAACAAATGCTAACTTAGTAAGATCCTTAAAGGCTGCAAAGAGGATTGTTCTGAAACAGTGTAGGACCCCAGAAACCCTTGTGGAGAGAAATGTATGTAATAAAAAAGCGGGAAGACCTCGAAATAAAAAAAGAATACTGCAATTAAACAAATTGCCTACAAACTATCAAGAGCAGAATGAGATGGTTATACATTTTAACACTCTCTGTGGTAGGCGTGACATATTTTCCCCTTCCTACAATTCCCTTCCTTCTCTAATGGACCCTCCTCAAGATCTGTTCTTTGATAGCCTAACCACATATGCGTTGAAAACTCAAGTTTCATAACTTTAACAAGTCTCAGCAAGATATGGTTACGTAGTTCAGTGAGTAACATGCATGCTGCATAAATAACACGAACGCCTTTTATTAGTCTTTCATCCTTCCAGGGTTGATAAAATGTGTACCTTTGAAGTGGGTGACAGTCGCCAAATTACCACCAAAAGGAAATAGGACTACAATGTGTGATATTATTATTAACAAACATCTAATCTGCTTGGGCAACACAAATGAGTGGAATTGTATTGTTTTAGCATAAATGTGTGATTTATGGATAATCGTTTTATTTCACTTCTGAAGTGGATCACTCTTAAAGAAATTGGGAATGGTATAGGTTTACAGGCCATGCATTATGTCTCTAATCACTACGAAAGAAAATGGGTATTGTGTAGGTTTGTAAGGCATGTCTGTTTTTTAGGTCAAGCCTGGGCAGCGCATGCGCTGCTCTGCGAGGCATGCTGTATTCCAGTGTAGACTTGAAGCCCTGCCCACTCTCCGCCCATATTTGTCATTGGCTTGTGTCATTGTCCTTCGTAAATACTGGCTTCTGATTCGCTAATAGGCTTGTTAGTCCCTCCTTAGTACCGCCTTGTCTTCATTTGTAACCTCTCATGAGGACTGGCCCTGTTACTTCTGTTGTTACACGGTATGTCTTATTTAGTCTGTAAGCACTATTTTCTTTAATGAGTTTCTCCTACTGCATGTACGACATGCTTTCCTGCAGCATTCAGCGCGCCATGCGCGCTTTCACTTTCCAAGCAGCCCGGGATAATGGCGGCAGCTTCTTTGAAATTAAATAGGTCTCACATTTACAAGAGTTTGAGCTATTGGTATTGTAAATGAAGGTGCCTTTTATTTATGTGTTAATTATCAAAACAGATAAATACAAGGCATTGTCATTTACAATGCCAATAGCTTAAACTCTCGTAAATATGAGACCTATTGCATTGCACATGCTTGTTTCTAAGGGCACCATTACGGCTGCTCTTCAGAGAGACAATTAGCCTAAGATTTCTGCTGTAGTGCTTAGGGCAGTAAACAAATGCCCCCCTATTTGTTTAGAACTAAAATTACCAGAACTTACAAGAACAGAGCCTTCCGGTCAAAAAAGTCTCATATTTTGGCAGTCTCCGCCGAGAAGCGAAGTAAGTAGGAGGAAGAGTATTCCAGCTGCGTTGTCCCAGACCCTTGCAACTCCTTTCCTTGGAAACATGAAATGTTAATACAACAAATAAATGCAGGCTGAGTCAGTGTGCCATTAGGTGAAATAAGAATTTAAAAAAGATAGTGAGGGACATAGTATTAGCAAAAAAAACAATGTGAATACAAAGCAGTATTTTAGTTATTTTGCTATCACCACTAGTAGCCGATTTCTAGTTATGTTTTGTATCCTTTGAAGGTTTTTCTGAAGAGAGTATATTTGGATCCTTCTGGAATTAATGGTGGTCTTGTAGCGTCAGAGCCGAGTTTGTTCTGTGCTTTTCGAACTTGTGATCCCAGGGCTTTCCTTGTATCACTTCTAACTGAATGGTGCTGGTGTCATGACGGTGTGTATATCCTGCAGTGGTGTGTTAATTTGTTAAGTGTTTAGGGCCTCATGACCAGTATACCTTAGGGTACATGCACAGCAGCTTGAAGGTTTCCATCTGTTTGTTGCCACTGTAAGGACTTCAGTGCCTGTGTTAGGCGTACATGAGTCTGGCTGTCAGGATCAAAAGCATAGACAGGCGATTTGGGAGGAACTTGATGGCATTGAGAAGGTATATACTGGGCTCATCTAACAATGAACTGGAGGTCACAGGAGCTGCAGGTAAGAGATGTACTTTTCTATGATAAGGGATCTCCCGGTGCCATTGGTAAAGGCCAGTGGATAAGTGCCTACAGCTTGCTCGGGCCCGCAGTAGAGTCCTCACTTGGACATGCTTAAAGAAGCTGTTGGACTCAGTGTAAAAGTGTCCCTAGTTTGATATAAGACTCCAAAGGACCTTATACAATTTTTAAGGTATTTTTATTATTATCTTCTTGCAATGGAGTCCAGCCTGGATCTAATTCTACAAAGTCATGAGACTGCACCAAACAGAGGACTGGAGATGGGACAGAAACATTTTTGGAAACAAATGACTAGAATACAAGCTACTGAACGATGAAGTGGAATGCAGACAATAGGGCAGTAAACTCAGAGAGCCAGAGACTAAGGAAAGGAACTACGCTTATGCTAAAGTATATCTGACGACAAAAAAGACCAAAAGGAGTCAAGGTAAAACTGAGAGCAGAAACCATGAACAGGATGACAGGAATTAAGGGAAAAGATTACTGACAAGAATGCAGAGATCAAGTCTTGAGAAGGTATACCGAAGAGGCATTGGGACAGGTAAAGCCCGGCTGGCACAAAGAAATTGTAAATGTTACTCAGAACAAGGGCGCAGACAGAGATAGACAGGCAGCAATAGCTAGTCAGAAGGACCTCCTTCAATGGAAATGGAAGGTGTCTTATTTCACAAATTGCCAGGAAAACATGCACATGAACATAGGGGCATTCTACAGGTCCCAGAAAGGGGCTCAAAGTAAATGCAGGCTATTCCTCCAGCTGCCAGCCCCATGGATGCCGAATGTAGCAGCTTATCTGAGGTAAACCAAAGATTGGTATATGGAACTGATCTTATTTCAGATACTATCTGGAAAGCATGGGAATGAACACAGCAGAGCAACACCAGTTCTAGACTGGTCTTCATGTTGCAGATGGGGCAATAGAAAGTCCAGAGCTATTTGCCATTTGGTGGTAGGATAACAGAATTCTTATACTGGGGTTAGTCTGACTGCTTGGTCTTGGGGTGACAGAAGTTTTGTCGTAGTTTCTTGTTAAGGACTGTGAACACTTTAAGTGATAGTAGTCCAAAAGATACACAATCAGCATTTGGATTAGATCTACTTTATGTTGTCTGAGCATAAGAAACTGGAAGCATCTGCCTTACTTCACACATTCACTTTTAACAGGAACAACTGACTTTGTTTACTACGAATTATGGATTGTCCCTGTGGAAATAAGCTTTAGTGTCTGTATACAGATTTCATATCTGAAGTCACTAGAATGGCCCAACCAAATATTCCCTTAAACCCAGGGTTGCTGTTTATGACGGGAGATATTTCCAGAAATTTGCAGGTGGTTGGATACCTTGTCCTGGGTGGGGGGTATTTTGGGGGTGTGGAGCAGGAAGCCTACTAGACATCAGGGATTTTTTTTTTTTAAAGGAAGGGGGGTGGGTGGACCCCCCACATAGGCTGTGTTCCCACCCCATAATGGCTGCAGCGGTCTGTCTATCCCAGAGGAGCAGATTAGTGGAGGTTTACCTACAATCTTTCCCAAAGGGGGGCATAAAGCCCACGAGACACCAGGGGTAAAAAACAAGCGCTTGGGGTGACTCGCCTAGACATTGGGCTGTGCCCCATTCCATAATGGCCTCAGCTGTCATTATAACCCCCCTTCCCCGGAGGCAAGATTAGGGGAGTTTACCCCCATTCTGGCTCCTGGGGGTGGCGTTGGAGGGGCAGAAAGCCCACTGGACACCAAGGAAGATTTGGTTTGGTAAAAAAAGTGGTGAGACCAGCCCACCTAGGCATAGGGCGGTGCCCTACCCCATAACATCCATATCCTATCGTCCAAGACAAGGTAGGCCCAACATGTAACATGGAGACATCAAATTTTGCCATGAAAATGGACCCATTTTGGCGATGTGAGTAGCTGTTGTATTTGGGCATGGGCTTGGCTGCCAAAAAAGAAAAACCTACTAAACCTAGACATTTCTGAAAACTAGACACCCACTGGGCGTCCAGGGTGGTGTGACTTCTGTGACAAATGTGACTCCGGCTCCCCAACAGACCCTTTTCCACACCACATCTTCAACAAAGCCGGCAGCTCCATCGCACCCCACCTGCGCAACGTCATCAACCTCTCCTTCGAGACCGCGACCTTCCCAGAGAGCTGGAAACACGCCGAGATCAACGCCCTACTCAAAAACCCAAGGCGGACCCGAGCGACCTCAAGAACTTCCGGCCCATCTCCCTGCTTCCATTCCCAGCTAAGGTCATCGAGAAGATCGTCAACAGACAGCTCACCCGCTACCTCGAAGATAACAGCATCCTGGACCCCTCCCAGTCAGGATTCCGCAGCAACCACAGCACCGAGACCGCCCTCATCGCCGCCACAGACGACATCAGGATCCTGCTGGACAACGGCGAGACGGCGGCCCTCATCCTCCTGGCCTTCTCCGCCGCCTTCAACACTGTCTGCCACCGCACACTACGCACACACCTCCACGACGCAGGGATCCGAGACAAGACCCTGGATTGGACCACCTCCTTCCTTTCCGGCAGAACCCAGAGCGTCCGCCTCCCCCCATTCCGATCCGAAGCCTCCGAGATCATCTGCGGCATACCCCAGGGATCTTCCCTCAGCCCGACACTGTTCAACATCTACATGGCTCCACTCGCACGCATCGCCCGACAGCACGACCTCAACATAATCTCCTACGCCGACGACACTCAACTGATCCTCTCCTCACCAAGGACCCCTCACCGCCAAATCCAACCTCCACGAAGGAATGAAAGCCGTCGCCGACTGGATGAAGTGCAGCCGACTTAAGCTGAACACAGACAAGACGGAGATCCTCATCCTCGGCTCCAACCCATCAGCCTGGGACGACTCCTGGTGGCCCTCGTCACTAGGGGCACCCCGACACCAACCGACCACGCACGCAACCTGGGAGTCATCCTCGACTCAACGCTCACCATGACCAAGCAAGTCAACGCAGTCTCCTCCTCCTGCTTCAACACCCTCCGCATGCTCCGCAAGATCTACAGGTGGATCCCGACAGACACGAGAAGAACAGTCACCCAGGCCCTCGTCAGCAGCAGACTCGACTACGGAAACGCCCTCTATGCAGGAGCCCCGACCAAGCTCATCAAACGACTGCAAAGAATCCAAAACGCCTCTGCACGCCTGATCCTCGACATTCCACGCCACAGCCACATCACCCCCACCTGAAAAACCTGCACTGGCTCCCCGTCGACAAGAGAATCTCCTTCAAACTCCTGATCCACGCACACAAGGCACTCCACAAAACCAGCCCAGCCTACCTCAACAGTCGACTCTCCTTCTACGTTCCCAACCGTCAGCTCCGCTCCGCCGACCTCTCCCTGGCCACCGTCCCGCGCATCCGGAAAACCACCACCGGAGGCAGATCCTTCTCTCACCACGCCGCCAAGATCTGGAACACCCTTCCCCTCAACCTACGACAGACCCAAGACCTGCTGACCTTCAGGAGACGACTCAAGACCTGGCTATTCGACCAGTAGCGGCAACACCCCCCCTCCTCTCCCTCAGCGCCTTGAGACCCTCACGGGTAAGTAGTGCGCTTTACAAATCTTGTGATTGATTGATTGATTGAATGCTGGGTGGTAGGAATTTTGTGGATCCCTGCATTTGTGTTTTTTACAAAGTTGTGTTTTTTTACAACTCTGCTTGTTCCTGAAAGGTGGAGAAATGCCAATCTTAACACAGCAAACCTTTTGTTGATGCCACTTTAAAAAAAAAAACCCTATAGGTTTTCTTGCTCAGCATTTCTTTCCCGCTTTAAAAAAACAAACTAAAAAATGTCGCTATATTTTGACTATTTCCCACCAGAGAAATCCACAACCAATGGGAACCTTTAGAATCCCCAACATGTGGTGAAAAAATTACACAAATTTGGCCTGGATACCTATTGTGGAAAAATGTTATGAGGGCTTTAAGCTCGGAATGCTCCAAATATAAAAAACAAAATGGCTCAGTAAAGAGGGCTGAGGCAAGAAGCCTCAGCAGCTAAGGGTTTAAAAGCCTGGCAGACAACTAAACCAGGCAGTCCCTTCTAGTAAGGTCTAGCAAGGATTATCACAGTGCCGTTCTTCTGCCCCCCAGGGTTTGTCAAAATGTGTGTGTGTTGGGAGGGCTAACCAACACCATAATCCTTGACTACTGAGGCAGTCTACAAGTTTCCATGTATCACACTGCCTGTTTACAGGCTCTAACACAGTGCCATAACAATTCACCTTGAATGGCCTACTCGCTTTAACATATGCTTTTAATAAAATAATATGTCAGGCGTACAGACTTTCTTGTAACTTTTCATAATAAATAGATCAGACCATTGGCATCTGGCATAACTTTTTCCAATGAACAAGTCAGAATTGTATCCTTTAAAATTGGTTTGATTCCATAACCAATGAGGCCTGCTGTGTTGAGCAGAAGCTTTCCCACAGGCACCCATCAGGCATGTAGTCATAAAATTATAAATGGGCACAAAATTACAGTTGGCAAAACAACATACCACCCTTCTTACAGGGGCCTAACAAGGACTCTATTAGTACAAATCTTCTACCCTGAATTTGTCAGAGGTGGTAACAAACACCAGCGCCTGTGCCTACTGTGCTAAATGGCGATATTACATGTAACAAAATGCCTGTCTAAGGCTTTAGTGCAGTCTAATAACAATCTACCCTTAAAGGCCTATTAGCCTTCGCATATGTTTTTCACGATAAGTCTAGCCTACCACTTTTGTCATAATATACATAATAAACAGATGGATTATCACAATAGAAATAGTTTACCCACAGGTTGTGTCAGAAAGATAACCGGCACCAAACCCCTGGGTTACTATGATAACCTTTGAGAATCAACACAGCAACATACTGGTCCACAGGCATTTAAAAAGTGTAATAACAATCCTCACTTAAAGGCCTATTATCTATAATCTAAGATTTTCACAATAAATAAGTGAGGTCCACTGACTTTATTATACCTTTTCAAAATAAACAGATCAGACCTGTAGCCTCTGATATAACATTTCCCAATAAACAATCAAGTGTATAGCATTTACCTTAACTAACTCAGGCCTACCGTATTAAGTATAAACATCCTCAGGCATACAGTAATCAAATAAAAAATATGTGCACAATTAAAGTTGGCAAAACAATACACAATCCCTTCTCAGAGAGCCTATCAGGGATTGTCACATTGATAATCTTCTACCCTGGGATTGGTCAGAGGGGCTTACCAACACCACAATCCTTGCCTACTACAGTAAACTGTGAGTTTCCATGTAACATAATAGCCATCTATATGCTTTAACACAGTGTAATTCTAATCCAACCTTAAAGGCCTATTGGCTTTCACATATGCTTTTCACAATAAATAAATCAGGCATACTTCGTTTCGTCTTCACTTTTCATTGCAGACAGATGAGACATATTGCATCTGACTTAACTTAATCCCAATAAACCAATCACACCTATTACCTTTATCATTGTCTTCACACCGTAACCAATCCAGGCCTTCAGTATTGCTTTCCTGCAATGCACCTACCTATCTGGCTTACAATCATTAAATTGCAAATATGCAATAATTGCATTTGGCAAAAACTATTTACAACTCTTCCTAAGGTAGTTAGCAAGGATTATCAAAATGAAAATCTTCAACCCCCAGGGTTGACCAACACCAAATCTCTTGCCTACTACAGTAATCTGTTAGATCCCTTGTAACACAATACTGCTCTTCAGGCTTTAGCACAGTGTAATAAGAATCCACCTTCACATGCCTTTTGGGTTTTGCATATGCTTCCCTTCACAATAATTATGTCAGGCTTACTGCCTTTATCGTAACTTTTCATAATTAATTGGAAGCACACACATTTGCCTCATCACACAGTGTTCTTATTGCAATCAATATGAGGGCTGAACAAAGCTTGTCTCTCAGTAGTTCTTCTTAAAGCTATTTCTCTGTTGATCACATATGGCCCAAATAGACACTGCACTGTCAAGCCAGACCTAAAAAACTATTTGGCATGCATGGAGTGCTAGATTTCTTCTGTGTGCTTTTACAAATTTAGTACAATAAGTACAGTAGTTTTGCTCTAGTTTTACAGTGAAAACTTATGGATTTAAAACGAACATGTGAACCATCCAATGTCCACGTACATGAAGCAAACTTCAATTTTTTTTAATGAAAGTCGAACCTGATTTGCCGTTCTGCAGTCGCTGCTAAATTTGCAAAAACAGAAAGCGTGCTGGTGCCTGACGCTCATGCTCAGAAGTCCGCAGCAGCTGCAATTTAACGTCAATGTGCCTAATACCAAGACTGTGTCTAGTCTAGAATCCACTTTGTGCCTCTTTAATTCACTACTAGGCACTCCATGCACCTTTATCTCACTCTTGCACATTCCTGTTTTCTCACTCTGTGACTGGTTTTCCGCCTTTGTCTTTCCGATTTATGGGTTTTTCCCTCTCTTGGCTCTCGGGAAATATCTAATGCTGAAAAGTAAGTGCTGGTCCCCAAAAATAAGTGCCAGTGGCCCCCATCGGCAACCACTTGCTCAAATTAAATACTGAATTTGTGTTCAATTTACCCAGATTCCATGGACCATCAAGGTTGCATGTTGTATTGTATTGTATTGTATTGTAATTGCATTTATATAGCGCTTACTACCCCTGATGAGGCGTCAAAGCGCTTTTTCGGTGAGTAGCATGCTACTCCGGAACGCATAAAGGATTAATGGTGAATTAGTATAGTGAAAATATGAAAGTAATTTGAGTGGTGGATATGTTAGTCAGTTATTTTGATTGACAAGGATAGTGGAGGGATAGAAGAGGGAAAAAGGTTTGCATTTATATATCGCTTCCTACCCTTGATGGGGTGTTGAAGCGCTTTTTCGGCGAGTAGCCCGCTACTTTGGAACCCAGAGAGGATTAGTGGTGAATTACTATAGTGAAAATATGAAAGTAATTTGAGTGGTGGATATGTTAGTCAGTTATTTGGATTGAGAAGGATAGAGAAGGGATAGAGAAGAGAAAAAGGTTTGCATTTATATAGCGCTTGCTACCCCTGATGGGGTGTTGAAGCACTTTTTGGGCGAGTAGCACACTACTTCGGAACCATATGCTCACTTGCTCCACCTACCACTGCCTCACTTGAAATCTATTCAGTAATTAGTCTCTTTAAAAATACATTGGCTGTACGGTATCAGCCTATCCATGCAGCACAGCAGTCGAGACCCTCACTTTGCTAATATTTCTACTTCTGATGTTTCAGCTTTAGAAACCTTCGCTTTTCTATGAAGCAGGCGGACTCACCAGGTAACAAAAATGGCTTTGATTTGCTCTGTTACCCACTGTAAAAGTGTCAAGAGTTTTAATTTATAAAAATATTTTTGGCAGAAATCATAACAGTTTTCACAGCTTTGAAAAAACTGCCATATTTTATGTTGTTATATAACTTGACTGGCATGCACATACCATCAGAGGATTTGATTGAATACATTGATCATTTGTTTTTAACATGCTAATCTCTACTAATCTGAACGTTTTAGAATGATATGGCTTTGTACTCATTCTTATATGTCCATGCACAGTAACCAGTTTGTAATCCTACATCTATGTCTCACCTGTTCTGTTTTTTCTGTCGAGCATAATAGATAGCACGCGTGCTGCCTGTTAAAAGGCATATTGTGGCTTACCAAGACATAGAGGGGATTGGAGCCCACCCATTGTTTGGCTTTCCTGTCACTCTCATTTGCCTGGTTCTTATTTGTTTCCTAGCTTGCCAATCTTGTGTTTGTTCCTCCCATGGAGCTTAACCTCTTTCCCATCTCTTTGATTGGTTGGCAGCTTGGCCTCCACTGCTTACTTTTCAAGCACTATATTTTCTTTTCTGTTAGGTAGTCCATGAGAGTACATGTTTTCGCATTGTCTCACACCTGTTTTCTCTCCCTGCACTCCGTGTTGCTCTCTGTCCCTGAGTGTTTCTCACCGTCAGGGCCGGACTGGGAACAGAAACCGGCCCTGGCAAACTGCTCGGCTGGCCCCCCTGGGGGTGGTGGGGGTGCGGCCGAGCTGTTTTCTAGGGCCGGTTTCGGCCGATTTTGTTACAGGGGGCCGATATTGCCGGCCCCCGGTAACAAAAACGGCCCCCCATTGGCCCAAAACCGGCCCCCAACCCGGCGGCCCACCGGGGAAACGCCCGGTGCCCGCTAATGCCAGTCCGGCCCTGCTCACCGTACTTCCTGTTCCACTTGCCCCTGTGCTTCTCCCATTACTTCCCTGTGTTGTTGCTTCCTTCTGCCCTGTTCTTAATCTTTCTGAGAATCTACTGTCCTCCTTGAACGCCCCCTTGCAAGGAGATTTCTATTGACTTTACACATTACCATGCTCTTATGAGTCCCCAAATTCATCCTATGTTTGATGTTACCTTTACTTCACAGTTTTCATTATCCTTCTGTGTGTTTCCTTTCTTGTTCTAAGCACCTCATTTCGTAAATTTGTCTGCCACAGAGGGTGCAAATGCATTGTCAAGTGAGGTTCTTGTGTCATCCACTAAAGCACAACAGTACTTTGGACAGAGGGATGGTGCATAATGTGTTGGCTTTGGCGTTCCTTGAAGAGGGGTAAAGCAGGCACAAAGTGGTAATATTTTTCAAATGTAGAATGTGACTGAGGCAGGGCTTTCATGTAGTAGACTGAGACGAGAATGATGGTCACAGGTGTTATTAGGCATTTAGTGGGGTTGTAACCCCTGGTGGTATACGGTTGTTGGATTGCTCATGGGATTGGTAGTGTTGCTGTTGCCTCAGTGAACATATTTTGAGCTCACCTATGCCATGTAGGGGTGTGTTTTCCTTTCTGTGTGTGTGTGTCCACCTGGGCGTGACCCTGTGCCATACGCCAATCCCAGAATTGGTGGCTGCAGGGATGAAAGTCCAGGCATTGTTGTAAAGTTGTGTCCCCAGCTCATTTTAGGCCGCACCTACCAGACAGTGTAAGCTGTCTAGATGCAAAAGACCTATTGTCGGCTAACCAGGAAGCCTATTGTTTAACATTGGTTGACTTTATTGTCACTTTCATTTGCTTACTTCTTATTCTATGTCTATCCTTAAACCAGCTTATCCTTCTTGTGTTTGTCCCTCCCCTGCAGTAACTCCCCTGTTTACCCTCTCTGTTACTATCCTTCCACTGCTCACTTTTAGGAAACTATTTTTCTCTTTTTGCTTAGCGCTATGTGATCGTTGAAGAAGGCTGGTAGGCAACAGAGCAATTTGTAAATGTCTTTGTTCAGACAAAAGGTCCCCAGCATCCGAGGACATGCAACATCTCCAGGTAAGTGGCAGCTACTGACACACTGCCAATTCAAACAATATTCGAACTGAATATAATGGAATGGAATGGTACGTGAGTAGCGCGAGGTGACTGTAAAGGCAGTAAACGGCCTCGCACTACCACAAGATAACATCAATACTAAAAAAAGTGGCAAACAATAAAACCAGTGAAATTTAAAACTACATTAAACAAATAAAACATGAGAAGCATAAAACTTAGTAAACACCACAATAGTGCCTGTGTTTTCCAGCTCTCTTTCATATGTGCTTCTTCCCACTGTCAAATTCCTGCCCCGTTGTTCTTGGTGTTGCAGTCTCCCTCTTATACAAGCTCTCCTACGCCAATTTCCCTCCCCAATATCCGTGTTCCTTTCTTACTAGTGCTGCTTACCTCAACCTCCCATGTTGCTCCCCCTAGGGGTCTGCTTTTCCCCTCCCCATTGCTGTTCCCCTCGCCTGCTCCTCAGTTTCTCCCCCATAGCCATCTACTTTTGTTGTTTTTAAAAAAAATTTTTTATTTATTGTTATTTTGTTTCAGAGAATAGGCAGCAAATCGCTACAGGTCCCTCCATGTTAAAAAAAAAAAAGTGCTTTCTCACTACTGCTTTTTAATTTCTTTTGTATTTACTGATCCAGTTCTGATCGGTAAAAGAAAAAAGAAATGGCACCCGCTCCATTTTGTCATCATGCATGCATTATGACATATGCATGCACTTGTCATCACGCACGCGTGTGCTTACAAAATGATGTGGCTGCATCATTGCATCTTTTTATGTTTTGTGTTTGGCCATGTTGCACAGCATTTTGTTGATGCTGCACAGCATCAGAGAAAGGCATTGGCAAAGCTAGTAGGTCAAAAAGGCTAGACTTATTGGGTTTGCTAATGCTTGTTTTAAATGTGGTCAAAGAATAGGAGACTTAGATTTATATAAAATGAAACGAGTGAAAGAGAAATGTGACATTAATCTGTTGGTACCTTTTGTTGTTATCAATGCCCTTTGATTTTTCCTTGGGTGCCATCTTACTGTTTCCTGATGTATGGATAAAGACAGCGCGGTTGCAGTTTAACATTTAGCGCTTCCTTTGCTACATTGCAGGCACTGGGAATTTGTGTTATGATTGATTTTGGTTTTTCGCACGGAGGGAAAATTCAGAAGTATTGATCAGGTAATTACTGCTACGCCACAGAGCCTGTCTGAATCCGCAGCGGGGAGAACGCCTTATAACCGATTGCTAGCTCCTGTGAAATCAATCTTTTTCCTTGAGCAGGCTTTAATCGGGACGGGGCTCATTGTGTGCTTCAATCACAGCAGCTGTGCTAATGGACGCAACAACATCATATTTCTTTTGTATGAACCTTATTGTGTTTTTTTTTATCATTTGACACATAGAATACAAGATGCTCCCACTGGACGTCAGCACATTTCTCACATTTATAATCAGGCACTGATATAGCAGGTAAAGCAGTATTTCAAACACTGCATATGATATGCAGGCCCCCGTGCCAGCTCACCCTGCGACAGTTCTCTCCTGTCCAGTTTGCCTGCAGGCTGCTATCGTCTGCTGCGTGTCTACCTGCTGCCCTCTGTTTGTTCCTCCTCTGCTTGCTTCTTGCTCTGTTTTGCCTTTCTGCTTGTTTTTCTGCCCTCTGTTTTTCCTTTTCTGGTCGTTTTTCTGCCCTCCCGTTTTGCCTTCTGCTAGTTTTTCTTCCCTCTGTTTTGCCCTCTTCTGCTCTGTTTTGCCTTTTCTGATCGTTTTTCTACCCTCTTTTTTGCCTTTCCTGCTCGTTTTTCTGCTGTCTGCCCTCTGATTTCCCTTCTGCTCTGTTTTGCCGTTTCCGCTCCTTTTTCTACCCTCTGTTTTGCCTTTTCTGCTCCTCTTTCTGCCCTGTGTTTTGCCTTTTCTTCTCGCTCGTTTTTCTGCTCTCTGTTTTGCCTCATCTGCTCGTTTCTTCCCTCTTCCCGACATTTCCTCAAGACCTGGCTTTTTGACGGAGACCTCGCACCCCAGTGACCAGATACCCCCATGGGTGACAGTGCCGCGCTCTACAAATGCTGATTGATTGCTATACCATGAGTTCTTTACTTGTAGCACATGTCAAAAAGCGGACATTTAATTTAATTTTCAAAGTGCCCTTTTTTTAACACCTTCTGCCACTCACAAAGGTACTGTATCAGTTGCTTTGACAGTGCTTCGGGCATCCATATCTATGCTGCTGTACCGTCCTTCTGCTAACCCAGTCCCCACCCAATTTGGTCTCTTTCCGTCGACGTCAGTGGCCAATTCAGTAATCACTTGTGTTCCGCATTTGTCTCCTATACACTTGATTAATGCCACCAAGAGTACCACATTTTTTTATTGCGTGCAAATGTATGCCTTGGTGTTAGAGCCTGCAAGATATTTGTATCTTTTAGGATAGTTTTCTCTCTTAATGTTGCAGTCTTGTTTGTGGCTCGCTGAGGTGCTTCATCCCAAAATGGAGAACCATAGTTCAGAAGGCAGGGGGTTTGGCTTACATGAGTCAGAAAGCTGTTTCTCTGGGGTTTTGGGAGGATTGTGCATGTGGCAGGGTTTTAGACATATATGCCCCTGGTGACTATTACAGGTCTTTTCTATGTCTGTGTAGCATTTCTCAGATACAGCACCAGTGGCGGCTGGCTACTCCAAGAGTGGTGCGGCAGGCAAATGAGTAGTCGGTGAGTGCATGCACGCGCTACATAATAAAATAAAAAGCCACTTACCTCGAATACAGCAGACACGTCCTCCTTTCTCAGGTCCTCTTCTCTCATTGAGACTCCAGCGCGGGCCCCAGCCAACACCCTTAACCAATCCTGGTGCTGCTCTCATGCTGTGAACCAGCATGAGTGAAGCATCGGGATTGGAGGTAGCGGCCTCTCACAACGCTCCCGAGTGCACTGGAGTCCTGTGCTTGCTCTCAACCCAGCTGTCTAAGAAAGCTGAGTTGAGAGGTTTAAAGTGCGCATGTCTGACTGGCCGTCGCAAGTCAGCCGACCAAAGAGACATGTCCACTTTAAACTAGTGCACAGGCAGCCAACCACTCCTCCCTGCTGCTGACTCTCAGCAGGCCGCCCCGTCTTGACACTCGGTTCGGGGCAGGTTGATGAAAAATAAAATGATAATTAATTACCTTTATTACCATTTTATTTTTCCTCTCTGGGGGCATTTTAGTTCTAATGGAGGAGTCGCCCCTGTGCAGCACAGAGCTGGTTTATCTATGTATAGGGTTATTGGTTTAGAGTTTCACTGGCAGACACTGTATTTGAGAATGGATGGGTCTTAGGCAGGGCCGGACTGGCCGTAGCGGGCACCGGGTGTTTCCCCGGTGGGCCGCCAGGGTGGGGGCCGTTTTTGTTACTGGGGCCGGCAATATCGGCCCCCTGTAACAAAATCGGCCGAAACCGGCCCTAGCAAACAGCTCAGTCGCACCCCCTGCCCCACAGGGGGTGCTGGTCGAGCAGTTTGCCAGGGCCTGTTTCGGTTCCCAGTCCGGCCCTGGTCTTAGGAGTCAGTTGGAGGCAGCCTTGTGGCTGCTGAGTAACACTGGCATGGCACCTGAAATGGGTGCACCTGCATTTAACTCAGATGTCAGCTAACTCATAGGTGGCCATTGACCATCTGCACGAATGGTGGTTGCAGTGTGTTCTATCCCTGGGGTGGCACTGGGTCCTGATGTGGAGTGGAATGGTGATGGGGGCTTTGGGAAGGGAGAACAACAGCGAAGGAGATGAAAGGTGGTATAGGTGGATAGCATAAACAGCATGGGGTTCAGAGCAGGCTGGCAAGGAAGAGACAGTTATAGTTTGGGAACTTTGAAGTGGAGGGGAGGTAGAGATGTTCAGAAATATGGCAGGCCAGGTCACCACAATGGTGGTGGTCAGTTCGGGCATGGAGATGACCCCCAGACAAATGTCTTTTATCAAGCCTACAGGCAGATATACCAATGGGTTCGGGGACAGGGAGGCCCCTAACCCCTAGCACGGGGGCGAATGGATGCATTGGAAGGCAAAGGTTGCCATAAAACCAGGAGAAAAGCAGGTAGATGAGGCCCTCTGCCTCTGGTTCTTGGGTTGGGAACATGGAGTGTCACTCCCTGCAAACAAGCAACTCAGGATGGAGTAAGAGGGGTGGGACACGAAGTGGGCCCTTCAACATCAACCAGTGTTGGTAAAGTGATGCAGTCAAAAAACTGCAGTCCAGTATGGGAAAATGTTGGGTATTATGAGGAGCTGGGCGGAGACCAGGGGCACGAGGAGGTGGACTATTAGTTCCACGATAAAGCAGAGGATGATGGGACAAGTTGAGGGAAGAAATGTAATGATTTGAAGGAGGGAGACATGGGAGAAGTTTGAGGAAGATTGTGGTGGACAGGAAGAGGCGGTGGCCAAGAGTAACAGGAAGAGCTGCATGGGTGCTGCTAAGATTAAGGGCTGGAGAATGTGACCATGATGGAGACTGGATGAAGAGAGCCCGGAAGCGCTGAGGATGGCCGGAGGGCGGAGAGATGGCTGTCTCAGACTAAACAGATGCAGGAAGGAACAGAAGTTTCAGGAGAGGTGTAGCATTGCGGGAGCACCTGGAGAGGGTGCCATGTTTAAGTGGCATGTGCAGTGTGGTGCCTCTGGCAGCAGGTAAAATGCAGATTTTGGTGTTGAGCATGTGAGACAAAAGAGATGTCAGAGGGACAAAAAAGGTCTGCAGATGGATTAGTAAGTGTTAATGCTGGTATATTGAAATTATTTTACAATACTTGACTTGAAACAGACTTGTAATCAAATCTGCTCACATCCAGTGTTCAAAGCTTTCAATGCTGGTCTTGCTATGGAAGATCTGCACCAATTGCCACAGAGTCCATTCCAAATGCATTGATGTCTGTGGCGTATGAATTTCAGTGCACGATGACATCATTTTTCTAAGGGCAGGAGGATCATCTGATTTTTTTTTTTCTGTACAACGTTCTCACTTTTGGACTTTGGATGCTGAAACTGTCAACAGCTGGACTCGCATTATGTAGAGGAAAGTGTGCGTTATGATAGAAATGGAGTATGTCAGACATATACAAACAGAAGATGGAATCTGTTCAAAGACTGACGTGATATGAGTAGTTAGAGATTCACCCAGCTGAAACGTCAGAGTAATTATGGTCATTTATGGGACTTGTGGTGGAAAATTACTTGAAGCTTATGCATTATTACATTACAAGTCTTTTTAGGAAAGGGATTTACATACGAAAGTATGGTGCTGTAGATATACCAATCAAATTAACATTTTATTTGCGTGTGAGAATGATTGTAACATTTTGTGTAAGTACATCTGGATTGTTTACTGTATCATCTTATACATGCACTGCAGGAATTTATGCCATAACATTTGCTTTTTGTACGTTGAATGATGCTGAGAGACAATATGCTCCCATTGACTGTAAACATTGGCTTCTGTGTAGGTGACTGACTATTTTCGGACTTACCTGTTGGGCATGATTTTTTGTTTTGTTCAGACTATAAAGTTTTGTCGCATGTTTTGGAATCTTTGTAAGCAGATACATTTGCACTGCCTTTAGTGAGGCTACCTTGTAGGTTCCGTTTAATATTTTGCGCTTTCTGTGCTACATTGTAGTCACTGTCTCTGTGTTTTATGTTTGATGGTAGGAGTTTGTGAAGATAAAAATCTAGAGGTATTGATTTGGCAAATAGTGCCTGGACTGTCTGAATCCAGTGTGTGGTGATGCTGTGGAAGTGTCAATTTAAGTTAGAATGTACCCCTAAGATGGAAGAATGATTGGGCCGATGCTTGACATTTCTGCAGTTGGTGTAGGTGCAAGAGGGACATTGAGCCAATACAGCTGAGGCTATGAAGTTGATTCCAGATGATATTGTTCAATCATTGAGCGGTGGACGAGTGCATTGTAGAATCGGATTTTACAACATGCCATGAAATTGGTAGTGAGTGGCTGTTCCGCTGGGAAGAATAGAGAGAAAGAACTGGAGATCTATTTCAAGGTGAAAGAAGAATTGTCCATCCAGGATCACAGTTTGCTGAGATGGAAACCATTTGTTGCCTCGGTCGATGTGAGGAGGTACCAGATCAAACTAGTTCTTGAAGGGCATATGGGAAGATCTTTAATTAAGAAAAGATAGAGAGTTATTAGTGGACAGAAGTTGGCGTAGAAGTGTATGAGTGGGCCTGTGGGTGCACTCAATTTGTGGCAAATGAAAAAGTTTAGTTACCCGCCCCGCTCCTGTGGGTAATGTTTTGTACCTGGAAAGGTCGAGTAGCTGTTTTTTTTGGGGTCCATTATATAAATTACCAATTTACAGGAATTATTTAGTTGTATTAGTATAGTATCCCTCTAAGCAGGTGGCATATATATATATTTTTTTTAATTAACACGTTCACTACAATTGCATGTTTTAATATGACTACTGGGAGAGAAGGACTGCCTATGGAATTAGTGACAGACAATAGGGTACAACTCCTCTTCAGGTTCTGAATTGGTGGGCCTTGGGTGGAGTGGTGCCTGTGACCAAACATGAGGTTTGGTGGGACTCACTGGGATAGAGCAGGGGATATACATATTTTTACATTGGGCAGAGTGTAGGGTATGATCTGTTGAGAACAGCATATTGCCAGCTCAACCAAGTACTGGATTCAGCCATCCCACTTACACCAAACCTAGAATCCCTCCTACTGAGAAGAGGATGGTGCTTAACAATGATATTGTTTACCCCCTGCCACGTATACATCATAAACATAGCAAGTTCAACATGCTTTCAGAGCAAATATCCTTAAGTGCTGTAGGGAACTCAATATCCAATTGATGGTTCACAAATTTCACTGCCACCTGCTTGTCCAGGATAGAAAATGCACACACATTTAGAATTTATTTATTATGCATACACCACAGATCCTTTCACCTGTTTTGTGGTGTTGAGTTGTGTAAAACTTCTACTTGTTATTGGGACTACATAATGAAGAAATCTATATGCCATGTTAACAAAGCTCCACTTGTCCTATTGGTTTCCAGGCACTAAGTTCACAAATTATAGTTGTGCGTTTGGTATATCAGAGCTCTCATAATAAAACTGAATAAACTGATTGTGCCAGAGGCCATATTATGTGAAGCATTAGCAAAGCTCTTATTATGTAAACTGCATAAGCCAAAGCTGTCTTAGCGGCTAGAGTTGCCTGCCACTTTGGAACCTGCGGACTCAAGTTCAAATCCCTGCCTGGGAGATTGACTCAACATCATGTGATTCTGGACAAATCACTGAATCTCGCTAACCCTAAAAAATGTGAAAAGTAATGTGTGTAAAATGTATTTGTGCAATCCCCACTTGCCCAGTCATTGATTCCTAACTCTATATATATATACACACACACACACACACATATATATATATGTATATATATGTATTATCTACTGGCGGTCGCCAGTAGATAGTTATAGTTAGGACCTATTTTCCATAGGAAATCCGCGACATTCTATTTGAAATAACTCTTGCGCCGGTTGACGAATCTTCGCGAAATGTTCAAACTTTATGGCCCGCTCCGGTCCGCTCCTACCCTGAAAGTCTCAGGGTGATTCGTCAAGCAGGGGCCGAGAAAAAGGGGGTCCCAAAACGTGTTTTCCCCATTCATTTTCCCATAGGAAACTTTAGACACGGCTACAGCCCGAACTGCTGAACGGAATTACACCAAATTTGGCAAAGAGGTAGTTCTTGGTTCAGAAAGAACCCTTTTGTTAAATGGTGTAAATCCGTTCAGTAGTTGCGGAGAAATTAAAAAATAAGAGTCAAAAATCAATTTCCCATAGGAAACTTTAGACACGGCTACAGCCCGAACTGCTGAACGGAATTACACCAAATTTGGCAAAGAGGTAGTTCTTGGTTCAGAAAGAACCCTTTTGTTAAATGGTGTAAATCCGTTCAGTAGTTGCTGAGAAAATCAAAAGTAAAAGTACATATATATCTATGGCCGCGTCGGATTCGCGCACCCTCCCGATCACGAGCTGTCTGCTAATTGGCTGTCAACACTCCAAACCAGGAAGTGTTGGCAGCCATCTTGTTCCTCGGTAGAACCGAGGAACAAGAAAGCAGTAAAAAAGTGCGCAAAGCACAAAGGGGCAGGGTAGAAACACCCTGACCCCTAGGTCTGCTCAGGGGTCCCACAAGGACCCCCTGGGCAGAAAAAAGCATTTTTTTTTTTTAAATCGGCAGGATGCGCTCAGGGAGCGCGAATCCTGCCGGAAAAAAATCGAAGGGCGGTCTCCGCGCTCGATTGTATTTTGCCCCGGGTGGCCCAAGTCCCGGGGGCATGGTGGGGGTTAAATTTATGTATGGGGGCCTCAAAGGGCCCCCAAGCCCGAGGACCGCCACTCCCGGGGCTTTCTTTTAAAATGGTGCGGGAGGGCTCTGAGCCCTCCCGCAGCCCCGAGGACCACCACCTCCCCGGGGCTTCTTTTTTTTTTACTTTTTGCAGTGTGGGGGGCTCAGAGCCCCCACACACCCCGGGGACCGCCACCTCCCCGGGGCACTAACAAATTAAAATGGGGGTCCGCCCCTTTATACACCTCTCTGCAACGCAGCTCTGTGGCGCTTTTTGGAGGTACATGGTGGGCTAGTTGGCCCCCAGGAACCCTCAGGATTCAAGGGGACTTAATCTCCCAACTTAAAACGCGCCATGGGGCGCGTTTGCACAGTGGTGAAGGGAGGGCGGGGCTTCAGGTGACATGTGTGCAAACAGGCCCGTGGCGCGTTTTAAGATGGGAATTAAATCCCCTTCAATCCTGAGGGTCCCTGGGGCCAACTAGCCCAACAGGTACATCCAAAAAGCGCCACAGAGCTGCGTTGCAGAGAGTGTAAAAGGGGGTGGCCTCTCTACACGTCTCTGCAACGCAGCCCCTGGCGCATACTGGAGGTTCCTGGTGGGCTAGTTGGCCCCTAGGGACCCTCATGATTCAAGGGGACTTAATCCCCCAACTTAAAACGTGCCACGGGGCGCGTTTGCACAGATGTCACCTCAGGCCCCGCCCCTCCCTTCACCATTGTGCAAATATTCCTCTAAAATCTGCCGAAATACGAATTCCGATTTACTCACCTGTTATCAGGAGAGACCTCAGTGCTGCATCTTTCAGCCCAGTACTGATCCTCAAAAGTAATTTTAACCGTACTTACCAGTAACTTGAATTTCCTTCCATAGGATATCATTGCCTGCTTTTTGCTGAAAAAGTTTCTAAGTGTTGATTTTTGAAACATACAAATATTCCTCTAAAATCAGCCGAAATACAAATTCCGATTTACTCACCTGTTATCAGGAGAGACCTCAGTGCTGTATCTTTCAGCCCAGTACTGGTCCTGAAAAGTAATTTTAACCGTACTTACCAGTAACTTGAATTTCCTTCCATAGGCTAACATTGACTGGTTTCACTTGGAAATTCTTCTAAGTGTGGAGTTTTGGAACTTTAAAATATTCCTCTAAAATCAGCCGAAATACGAATTCCGATTTACTCACCTGTTATCAGGAGAGACCTCAGTGCTGCATCTTTTAGCCCAGCACTGACCCTGAAAAGTAATTTTAACCGTACTTACCAGTAACTTATATTTTCTTCCATAGGAATCCATTGTCTGGTTTTCAGCTGAAAAGTTTCAAAGTGTCGATTTTCACAAACTACAAATATTCCTTAAAAATCGCCTGTATGACTTAAACGCATTCTTTCAACTGTTTACAGGAGATTCACCAGTGCTGGATCCAGGATCCAACACTGAGTAAGAAAAAGTAACGATAACAGTTTTTACCTGCTAAGTGAATTTCCTTCCATAGGATAACATTGGTGATTCTATGAGAAAAAGTTTCTAAGTGTCAACTTTTAAAATACAATAATATTCCTTAAAAATCACTACTGTAACCAAAACGCTTTTACTCAACTGTTTATAGGAGATGTCCCAGGACTGAATCTAGGATCCAGTCCTGTGGTTAGAAAAGTAATCCATAAAGTAACTAATTGCATTTAACTAGAAATTCACATTGAGCTGAATGTTGCATTGTGTTTGAAAATGTGTTGCCCATTGCAACAACTGTAACTACTGTACTTAAAAGTCTATTGCCTATGTGCAAAGTATTTAAACTAAAGTAATTCATTCTGAGAAAGTATTTTTTGTAATGTATAATGTAATTACAATGTAATTTTAAAAATAAAATATGTAAAAAAAATGTTTCTAAAAATGTAGTAAATCAGTATGAAAAAAATAAATATAACAATTAATACATTTAAAAATTGTCATTTACAAAACCTTTGAAATTCACAGAAAAAACCATAGGTTTCAGACACGTTATAGTTAGAAATTAGTATTTAAAAAACCTTTGAAATTCACTGAAAAAACCATAGGTTTCAGGCACGTTATAGTTAGAAATTTGCATTTAAAAAACCTTAGAAATTCACTGAAAAAACCATAAGGTTTTAGGGACAGTTATAGTTAGTTGGACATTGCACTCGTACAAAACCCGTGAAATTCCCCGTTATAGTTAGTTCAGGTAACTATAACTCGCGCCCCACAATGCACTGCTGATGACGTCACATATTACATCACTCATGACATGGTCAGTGACATCACTGATGACATCTCAAATGACATCACTGATGACATCACTGATGACATTATCCATGTGAGAATTTAATGCATCTTCTCACACCCTAATATAAGTTTTGAAACACCCACTCTAAATTACATACTGCCATTCTCAAAACCATACACACTCCAATACCAATAAGTACATACCCACTCACTGATTCTTAGGTCTACACACACACATCTACTCACTCACCCGTACAGTCACTCATACTTACAGTCACTCAGTACAGGACTATCATATGCACTCATACACCTATATAAACACTCACACAACGCAACTCATCCATAGAGGTATTCACACACCTAGTCAGTCATGCAAATAATTAATCACACTCCAATTTACTCACCTATACAGTTATACACACCAGCTCACTTACTCATAAAAATACTAGCACATTCTTACGCTCCTATGCAATCACTGATGCAAGCACACACTCATCCATATAGCCACTCTCACAATCACACACTCTCACTTCTAGCCATTTATATACTCCAACACACATATATACTGCCTTTCACATATGTAGTTGCTCACACATGTACCACTGAGATATACATTCACTCACTAACACACCCATACACACACTCACCCACCCATACAGTCCATCACAGACGCACTCTTGAAACCATGCACCCAGTGAATCACCCACTCACACATCTATGCACAGAGTCACACACACCCCACCCACACAAACACTGAGGCACCCATACAGATACTCAGAGAACCAATCCATAACCCATATAGACACTCATTTAGCTAGTCAGAAACCCATGCAGTTGCTTACACAACAACAGACAGACGGATACAGACATTCACACAGTTTAGTCACTCACCCATGCATCCAGTAAGATACGTTTAATCACTCACTTATAGACTCAGTCACGCACCTACTAAATCATCCATTCAGGCGCTTCTACACCCACTCATTCTTCAATACGCCTTTCCCTAAATATATTAAACATATTTAAACTTTACAGAAACACACAGTCACTGGATGATGTCATCAGTGATGTCATCAGTGATGTCATTTGAGATGTCATCAGTGATGTCATCAGTGATGTCACTGACCATGTCATGAGTGATGTAATATGTGACGTCATCAGCAGTGCATTGCGGGGCGCGAGTTATAGTTACCTGAACTAACTATAACGGGGGAATTTCACGGGTTTTGTACGAGTGCAATGTCCAACTAACTATAACTGTCCCTAAAACCTTATGCTTTTTCAGTGAATTTCTAAGGTTTTTAAATGCAAATTTCTAACTATAACGTGCCTGAAACCTATGGTTTTTTCAGTGAATATATATATATGTATATATATATATATATATGTATGGGTAGATAGATAGATAGATAGATAGATAGACGGGCTGTGGTTAGTTCTGCATTCGGATCATAGAAGTGATCTGAACATGTCAGCACTTTCAGAGTGTCTTCTGCCCCTTAATTCTTGAGGAGGTGCCTTGTGAATATCTTTGAGATACTTACTGTAAAACAATATTTACAAAATATTATTGTAAACAAACCCAGAGTATATTGGCCGACCAGTGCCTAAGTTGCCCACTGAGGATCACAGAGACCTGTCAAAGTCTGGCTCAGTGGCGGTCGGTGACCCTCAAAAGCTGAGGGTCATCGAGCCAGTGCCAAACCCAGTGTCGGGCACTGTGATGAATCACAATGCCTTTAGGCTCACATTCCAAAGCTCTTAATCATGACTCATTAACAGATTTTATAACGGGCTGTGACTGAGAGCTCTGGAATTAAGGTGGAAGGCAATGCGAGTTTCTCACAGTGCCTGTCAGTGGGCCAAAGATTAAAATTTAAAATATACCTACTCTTCCACACTTCTTGGTCACCTCGAATCCTCCTGGAGCCCCAGCCAACCCTCTCCAAATCCCAATGCTGCTCTCATGCTGTAGATGAGCAGCATGAGAGCAGTGCCAGGACTGGCTGTAGCGGGCTCCCTCGACAATCCAGCAGGCACAGGGGGCCTGTGCCTGCTCTCCACCCAACTGTTTAAGACAGCTAGGTGTAGAGGTTTACACTCTGCATGTCAGGCTAGCCGTCGCAGGACAGCCAACCAAAGAGACATGCGCAGTGTAAACTGGTGGAGTGAGCACCACTCCCCTGCTGCCAGTCAGCAGTAGCCCCACCCCCGGACTGGGAGCAGTGAAAAATAAAATGGTAATAAAATGAATTACCATTTTCTTTTTCACTTTTGCTCCACTGGCTGCAGGGAGGGCAACGCTTCTCTGCCCTAATTAGGGGAGGGGGGGGGCCTGCCCCTGATATGGATTTGTCCACTTGACCGCATTGTGTAATCTTGGCCAGATCACTTCTTTCTGTGTCCCAGTTCCCATCCTTGCCAAAACTGTGAGGCCTTATCGGAGTCAAAATGGTATTATCCTGCATGCTGCCCATGTGAGTTTTATACTGATTTAAGAACCCTTTGAGAATTTAATTTCCAACAGAACAGTCCTCAGTTTTCATCTGTGCTCAGAAATAGCACAGGCAGGCATATTTTAATGGCCATATCTGTTCCGCCTGCCCTCAGCTAGACAGAAAAACAGTGCATTCAATTTTTAGGGCCCGAACTTGGGGGTTGGAAAGTACTTTTTGTATCTCCAGAAGCAAAGCATGTATCTGCATATAAACTAAAAAATAAAATGAAAATAACAATGTTATTATTTTTTTATTTTTCATTGCTGCGGGGCTAGGTTAGGGCGGGGTGGGGCTGGTGTCACAAGGAGGAGGAGTGGTTCATGCACGTAAGTGCGCATGACGGTTTGGCCGGCCTTCTTGGGCCAGCCAAACAGTCATGTGCACTTAGCATGTTCTCCACGGGCTGTAATACACAGCCTGGGTGGAGAACATGCACAGGCTCCCAGTCCCTGTCTGAGTGGCGAACCAATGGGCTCAGACCAATCACATCGCTGCATTGGAGCGTTGTGATTGGCTTAGAGGAGCCTGTGTGCTTCCTCCTTCTGGGTCAAAGCAACGACGGAGGAGAGACGGCGGCCGGGGGCTGTGAGGAGGTAAGCGGTTTTATTTTTTATATTTTTTTCCCCCTTCGCCGCGCCACCCCTTGTTCCCTGCCAGCCGCCACTGGCATGGTACCAGAATATCGAGTACTAAATATCGTGCTATGAAAATATTGTGGCAATGACCAAAGTATTGAAAAGATATATATATATATAGGTTTGCTTAGTTATAGTATATTTAACTCCACTTATATGTAACTTGATGATATATATCTTCAAGGTGTATGGAGTTACAAATAGTAAATCTGTGCATACCGGTATGCACTTACCTTGTCGATAACTTGGTCAATATTTTTGCTACAATATTTTTGTAGCACAATATTCTTGTAGTCAATATCGTGACATACAAGTGGAAAGAAAAACCCTTGGAGCCTACTTGTTCAGTGATCAAAATAAACATGTAGATTTATTGTCCCTGATGGCAAACAATGTGGCTTGGGTGTTTGGCGAAAGGAATTTAACACACCAACTTCGAGCTACACAAAGCTTAGAGGAGACACTGGGAAATTGTCCCTCCTCCAGTGGAATATTTAGTAGGCGTATCACATTTCTAAATTGTGATTCTAAAGCTACAAGCCCTCTTGGATGATTAGGGCATCACTCTTGTGTGTCCATCTGTTTTTTATATTCTCTTTAACAGATTAGTTCTTTGAATTTGATACAAAATCATTGAATTTGATACAAAATCAATTCA
The DNA here is from genome assembly GCA_963921515.1 of Calotriton arnoldi. NCBI lineage: Eukaryota > Metazoa > Chordata > Amphibia > Caudata > Salamandridae > Calotriton > Calotriton arnoldi. The sequence goes on along the minus strand of CAWUFW010001956.1, from coordinate 1,602,469 downwards.
AGGGTTGTATGCCTCACTAGGAAAAACATTGCAAGAGCTCCCACAATACTCGGCTGTGGAAATTTACATCAATGCCCGTGCACCCTCATTTAGGAATCAAAGACAACTCATCATTGGTGTCGTTTGTGGCGATGACCCATCAGTCTTGGAGAAGGGAAGGGTAGGACATTGATTGACTGCTCCGCTGCTCGTTCTTTGCCATGTCTAGCAGCAGAACTGCAAATGAGTGACCTACAGACACTCACTGGACTTACAAGGATGAACACCTTCAATTTCACATCAATATGTCATGTCCATTGTTTGTGTGGTTGTTTGTGTGAAGGGGTACGAGTGAAGAGTGGCATTTTTCTCACGCTTAGGACAAGAAGCCATCATGCCTTGAGCTCTGATGCAAACTAAGCCATGCATCCAGGTCGCCTGTACTCTCATTGGCTGGCCCTTTAGATGATCAGCGAATGAAAGGAGGTGCAGGAGTCTTTGAGAATGAGCGCGTGAAGGACTGTTCGCATCCCTGCCCTCACCACAGTCAACTCCTGCCAGCCTCCAGCTTCCTGTTGTGATGTCAGCCTCTGGCCTATCCCTGTAGTTCTGGTCTGCTCTGTGTCTGTGCAGGTCATCTTATGGCCTAGGATGCGGAAAAGTGTCTGTTCCTGATATAAGGAGGTCATTCTTGTAGCATTCTCCTTACCACTGGCATAATAGGAGTACACCATTGACATATAGTGGGCGTTCTTGGCAACATTCTACTGTCTATAGGAAATTAGCGGCCTATTCTCGACATGTAGTGTGCATTCTTTGTCATGCTCTCGCTATCCATGGTCATAATAGTTATCTTGCCCCACATATTTTGGGCATTCTGGCTGTACCTCGGTTAATGATGGCATATCCTTGACATATCTTGTGAGCACTCTTGACAATGCTCTGGCATATTTGTGGCTCATCCATAACATATTGCTGGTCTTTCTGCAGCATTCTGTCTATTCTTGGCATAATAGCAGCCCACCCATTAAATAATGTTGGCAATTTTGGTGACATTCCTGCCACTCCTTGAGGTAGTGTGCATTTTTGATGCCATTCTGGCTAATTGTGAATTAATAAGTGGTCCATGCTTGACATATCTTGGGCATTCCTGACAACTTTCTCTTTATACCTCGCATAGTCACGGTCAATCCATGAAACACTGTGAGCGATCAGGGTAAACCTTTGGCTATCCCAGGGTAAATATTGGTGCATCCTTAACTTATTGAGGGCCTTCATGCCAACTTTAACATGTTATGGGGGTTCATTGTGACGTTCTGCTGTGGCATAACATAAGGTAGGCGTTCAGAGTGAATGATGGCTACCGCATACATAATAGAGTCCCATTGTTGACATATCTTGGGCATTGATGGTGGCATTCTTGTTACCTATAGAATAATACTTGCCTCACTTGAGCTATTGTGTTCATCCTTGTCAACATTCTGGTTGTCCCTTGCAAAATTATGGCCTAACATTTACATTTAATGTGAGTTATTGATGACGTTCTCTCTAGCTTCGAGATAGCAGGGGTCCATCCTCGACTTATTGTGGGCATTCGTCAAAACATTCTGGCCATTCCTCCCATACTATTGGTCCATCCATTACATGCTATGGGCATTCACAGAGAATTTCCTGGTGGCCACTATTCTGGCCCAATCTCTTTTCCCAATGTTCTTACTATGTGATTCCACTCCCACCCAATATTTTCAGTGCTGTCTGCTATACATATTCCACAGGGGCAGCATCTTATTCTTGCTGTCAGGTTTCTCAGATGAGTGGAAAGAAACACATTACTAGCTCTCGGGTCTCCTGCAAGAGTGACTATGTGACATCTCCTTTCCTGCAGTAATAAATATGGCTGGATCGTCCAGGAAGGACCGTGGGCCAACACGGAGGTCCTATTTCAGTCCTTCAGGACTCAACATAATAATGAAAACATGAAAAAGATGCATTAAACTTCCAACAGCTCTACACTATTTAATAAGTTGGCTGCTCATTGTTTACGTGCTGCATTTTACACTCTTGTGGTAAAAGGAACGTCTATTGTCCCATTTGCATTCAATGTGAGCATGGCTGAACCATGCAATTCTTTTCCTTCCTCAGTAGACTAACCACATTAACGCCTTGACGCCTTTGGGTATTTGTTTGTGCTTTATAAATTGCCAAATCAAATCATGTAAGATGGCAAAGATGTGATGAGAGCATGTAAGCCGTGCCAGGCAAGTCTGCAAGGCTGACCCGTAGTGCTGCCAGCGCCACACAATAATGCCACTGTATAATGACTGCTGGCTCATTCTTACAATAGGACCTGATCTGTCCTACCCTTATAGGATTCAGTAACCCAACTCATCTGATCCACTACTCTTCAGCACAACATTAGACGAGGAGCTCAGTTTGCGGTGTAATGCCCCACAGGGCTGGATTCTGACCACCTCTGGGAGAAGGGCTTGGAATAGTTCCGTATTAAAAATCTAAAGGTAGGTAGTCGATTAGTGTGGCATGGGTTTGGGGTTCTCAGTTGTCCTAGCGCGGGGACACTCCGTTGGGAGTAACCATTGCGCTTTGCAAACTTCCTAATAATAATAATAATAATAAAGGTCTCTCACAATGTGGGAGTCCTTTAGTACGGTAGATCCACAGAGTTATAATAACTAGAGTGCTGGCTTTCTCTTTTGTATGTGGAATAAAACATTGACTAATCCATTGACTTCATGCTGGTGGAATTGAATAGGATGCAAGAAGCAAGCAAATGTAGGGGAAATGTTAAAGTTTTTAAGTCCTTATGTTATGTCTTTAAAGGTCTTCAAGATGCAAAGAACAGTAAAATAGATCCATTTAATCTCAGAAACAAGCCATGTTATAGAGACCTGATAGCGCTCTGTAAATAGCGTTCTACTCGCGAAAGAAAACTTCAATTCCTCGCGCTTAAAGAATGAAAGCCCTTCTTTATCTCCACAGCATTCACGAAATACAGATTTTAAAGTTGAAGAAGCAGGATGCAACAAAAAAGATGGTTTGTCTTAGGATACATCTGTTTAAGGGGGATGTTGAACATACATGGGACAGTCGTCCAATTATGTTTAATTTTCTACAAGATATAGGATGCCACTTAACAATATGCCATACTCTCAGCTACCTCAGACGGTATTTCAAATCGGCAGTTCACATAGCATTCCTCCCAGTCGGTAAGTACCAAGATTGGTAAAAACCTATTGTATAGCCAAACCCCCGCTGTGCACAGACAAGGTTGAGCCCAACCTACTGTACAGCCAGGCCCTACTGCTCACTCCCTGGTGATGTACAATAGGAGTGGGCCCCAAGGCCTGGCCCAACGTCCAGGAAGCCAATCCCTGATGTATGGGGATCAGCTGCAGGTTCCCACGTGGGCAACCCACCCTGCGGTCAAATCTCACTGCAGGCAGCATGCAGCTGCAGAGTCTGTTTAAGTGGCTAATGTTTTAATTCTTTATTTTAGGATGTGCAGCAGGCTCTGAGCCTGGGCATGGCCTGCTTGCAGGCCATGGGCCGGTTTCGTACATTATGCATCATACTCTAAGCCCAGGATCTGGTCAACAGCCAGGCCGTACACCAATACAGACCAGCCAGCCCACATGGCATTTGGCTTTGTGAAGGATGCTCTTGGCACAACGCCACTCCACTCGACTCTATGCCAATCCACTCTACTCCACTCCACCTTACTCTATGCCACGCTACGCCACTTTGCTCTACTCCACTCCAGTCTACTGTTTGCCTCTCCACTCTATGCCACTTTGCTCCACTGCAGTCTGTGCCACTTTAGACCACTCCAATCTATGCCACTCCACTCTATGCCACTCCACTCTATGCCACTCTACTTTACGTCACTCTACTCTATGCCACTGCACCTTATGCCACTCCACTCTACCCTAAGCTACTCCACTCTCAGCCACTCCACTGTATGCCATTTCACTGTATGGCACTCTTCTCTGCGCCACTCCATTCCACTCTACCCCACTCTGTTTTTTGTCATTCAACTCTATGCCACTCCACTCTGCCCTTCTACTCTATACCACTCTACTCTGCGCCACTCTACTCTATGCCACTCCACTCTATCTACTGTACGCCATTCCACTTTACGCCACTCCACTCTATTCTGTGCCACTGCACTCCACTCTACGCTACTGTATGCCACTCTACTGAACTCTCTTCTGCGCCATTCTCCTCTATGCCACTTTAGTCTACGCCAGGCTACTAACTTTTACCGATGCAGAGCAGCAGACACGCTGCAGTACAATATGTCTAAAAGACATTGGCAAAGCCAATAGCTTTCACATCGACCAGACCATTTGGGTTTGCCAATGCTTGTTACAGGTGTATTGTATTGTTATGTAGCATTTATATACCACTAACTACCCTTATTTGGGGCGCTGAAGCACCTGCCTACACGAGTAGCACAGTTTCACCACTGTCACCTCCACTTGCTTTTCCTGCTCGCTTTTGCCAGAGGTCCACCTCCGCAGCAGCTATTTTCAGTGTCCCGTGATAACCCCTCACCAGAACACGTAATAGGAAACTGTAAAAAAGAATCATTTTTTCCAACAATAGTGTAGGCGTTTATTTATAATCTGTACTTTTTTATGGGGAACCTTAAACCAGCTTTTTTTGGCCGAAAATGTACATTGACATGATCACATGTGAAAGTTTGCAGTTGGAGATATGACACTACTTCTGCATTTTGGACGTTTTATTGCAGTCAGTTTGATTACCGAATAAACAAGTTGCACACCTACTGTAAATTGTTTTTACAGCGTTTAGATTAATGAAATGTAACGCAGTGCTTTGCTATTTTATTGTTTGGGGCAGTGCATGCTTATCGAACCCTTGCCTCCGGCACGTTTTTTGCACTGAACAAGTGAAGAAATTTTTCCTTGTAACAAAACTGTCTTTCAATACAGTAATAAAAGATAAAAGGTTATACACCTATTGTCAGTAGTCGAAAGAAAGACCAATAAACTGTTCAAGACCAATGAGCTTCAAAAGGAATTTGGTCTATTAAATTGTAACTCTTTAGTGTGAAACAGTCGCGGGCGGCATGACTTGCGGGTGGGGGGGTGTGGGGGTCGAGCACGGGGGGGTGGTTAATTTTAAATTAAAACTTACCTTCGGCGGTCCGGTCCCGCGTGGCGTCGTCCTAGCGGGAATCAGCCACAGGCAGCCTCCCTCCCCTCTCCTAAGCCAATCAAAACGCTGCAATGGCAGCGTTGTGATTGGCTGGGACGCGGACCGCACAGGCATCTATGGGGAGGCCGTTTTCTCCATGTAGGCTGCATGGAGAAAAGGGAGAGTCTGCATGACTGGTTTGGTCAGCTCTGGGGCCGACCAAACCGTCAGCGCCCACAACATTGGGCTAGCCACTCCTCCCCTGGACTCCAGCAGACCCACCCGCCCCCAACCAAACCCTTTTTCTGCTTTCTCGCAGTGCGAGATGCAGAAACATGAAATGTTATTTATACCATTTTATATTTCTGCTTCTCGCACTGCGAGAAAGCAGTGTGGCGACGCTCCTCCGCCCACATGGAGGAGCTGCCCCTGTGAAAAAAACTGGTAAATAAGATTAATAGATGACTGTACGACTTTGAGCTGAAGAACGGGGCATAGCACGAGAATTGTGTTAACAATCCCTTGCGTGCCATCGCTGCTTCTTTTTGTGTTCAAGTATAAACCGACCAAGTGCTCAAAAGCCGTCTTCACCCTGCTCCCTCTCCTGGTTCCTGTGCTTAATTTGTAAAAACGTAAGTGCCAGGGCCTTCTTCAGGAGACCACTGCAGCTTGCACCACCCACTGCCCATGTCAGTACTACCAAGGACAGTACCTGTGTGTAAGTGTGACAGTTCCGACCATTCAAAAGCCCCCAAAACTATAAGAATGGCTTGTTCAGCAGGTATTAGTTGTTTTCATGGTATATTGAGTTCATAAATAACTGTTGTTCTGCTCATCTCTAATTTACAAACAGTGCCACCATGTGGCACACTGTTATAAGTGCCGGTGCTGACAATTAAGTGCCGGCGCCGAGCACCAGAAACCACCGGCTCAAATTAAGCACTGCCTGATTCCGTCCCTTCATCAGCTGCTGACCCACACTGCGGTGTTTGAGGTGCTGATAATGGAAGCTGGCACCGCTAGCATAATGGCTGAAAACCTGAACCAGCTATTATAATGACTGTGGACCTCGGGGTGATTCAGCACCCTGCATCCTCCTAGTCCCAACACACATTTTGCTTGGCATGTTTTTTTTTTTCTAAAATAAAGTTACAAGTCGTGTGTGTCACAGAATGACTAGAGAGAATTTTTGGACTGACGCAGATTTATCCACAGCCTTGTTGTGTGTTGGATTTTTGGTTTTCACGGGGCAGGGAACTCTTGACTCAGTGTACAACACTTATACTCCAAAGGTACTCATCATTATATCACCTTTAGGCACACTGTGGCCTAAGGACCTACTATTTATGGCTATATGGCTCTGTTTTTTTTAGGTCAGGTCTATCTATCTATCTATCTATCTATCTATCTATCTATCTATCTATCGTTTTAGATATTAGCATTAAAAAAAGCTGCTGAGCGGGGTTTAAAGGGTTAACGCTTTTGTACATCTATGCCTTTTAACTCCTGAGTCATGATTCGTGAATCTAGTCAATCACATTTTGAGTTTAAGAAATGTGATGGCTAAATAAGGGCTCTGAAAATGTTTTTGTTTTTTTTGCGGCCATCTTGAAACTCACATGTGGGTTTCACGCTGTGGAAAGAAAATTTACCCAGCCATGGGGGGCACCTCACGAGGTGACCTACAGCAGGGGTGTTGCAAGAGGTACCCAGTGGCTTGGAAAACTCTAGCCTCACAATAGAAGAAAAAGACAGAAAATGTCACATGATTGTGTGTCAAAAGAGAATCGCAAGGTCGTCAGTGGCTATTTTATGTACTGGGTTCAACTGCGATTTTGTGATGAACTCCGAGGCGGCTGTGATTCGCGACTTTCAGAAAGAGAGAAAAAAAGAGCCACATAGCATGTACGGCAGAGATAGAAGGGTGTTCCAGTGGAAGATAATTACCCAGCGCGAATGAGGTTGGCCCAGGAAAAGCCTTGCGCACAATTCCCAATGTGCACAGCCAAAGGCCATGTTCTGCGGGATATTGGCACCCGTACAGCAGCATGAGTGGGCTTGCCCACAAAAGAGGCATCATGCCTGACCCCTGTTTTGCACAGACGAAGGCCAAGCACAGTGGGGTTTGTTAATTAGGTATGTGAGAAGTTGGCCTGGCATATGCTGTCCACTAGTTATAGTGGGCACCTTGCACCAGTCCAAATGACCTTTATTGATGATAGGTTTAAAGACAACCTTTATTGAAAGCTATCCTAGTGGTAGCTATGGAGAGCAGCCTTCAGGCTAAGTCTTGAAGGAGTGTAAAGCTGTTTGTTTTACCAGTCTATAATCTCATGAATGACCAAATGAAAGGAGAACCACACCAGGTATATATATAAAATATATGTATTTATTACTAAACACTACCCACTAGTCTCTTTATGAGGCTAGAGGTCGAAATACACAAGTTACAAGTCAATTAACACAGTAAATTAGCACAATATACGATTAGCCCTAGGGGCGTACCAAACCATATATTAAGAAAGTGGTAGAAGAACCACGACTTGACTAGACACAAGGCCTAGAGCCTGTAGAATCGCTGGGACCCCAAGGAACCACCCAAGGTAGTGACACAGGGGACCCACGGGGGACGTGTGCAGTGTGTGAACACAGCCGCGAGCTCCGTTAGCGTCTATGGGGAAAGTCGCGGTTAGAGTTTTAAAGTTTAGGGACACTTCGGAGTGGACTAGGAACAAACCCTTTTGGACTTAGAGGGTTCTAGGGCCAACACCCATGGGAGCACTGTAGTACTCGTGTTACCTCACCCAGGGAAGCCGGGTGCACAGGTGTCAAATGGTGTCGGGCCGCGCCGTCGTTTTCAATGGCCGCTGGCTGGAAAGTGCTGCTGCCGGGAAGCTGCGAAGTGTCCGAAGAGATCCAAGCCTGGATTGAGGATGAGAAGAACCTGAAAGCAGAGGAGACAGAGTCTAGGTCACTAGCCAGTGACCTGGGGCACGTTAGTCGAATGCCCACCGATGTCGGGTGCTTCAAGTTCGAAGAGGTGAAGATTGTCTCTGCAGCCACGAGGACCAGGAGGCGTCGACGACAACCAAGAGCTGGAATCGAGCTATCCCACGAAGGTAGTAGCTGACTGCGGTGTCGGTGCCCAGATTGGACCCAACAAGCCTTGGTAACAGCAACCCACGCAGAAAGAGAACAATGGCTTCGGAGCGGACCAGCGAGGTCCGAGGGACTCCCCAAGCAAGGGAGAGTCAGGGCAAGCCTGGAGCAACCAGGAAAGCCCATTGAAATCAGAGATGTCCTTCTGAGGGACCCACAAGTTGATGGACAAAGGATTGCAAAGGGACCTCGAGCAGAATCACGAAATGGTGGCCCACGGGTCACTCGGAGTGGCCAGGCCGGCAATCTTCGGTGGATTCATTGCCTGGGGTTGGGGCTACAAATAACCCAAAGCACAGCCTCTAGGATCGACCAGAAGCTTATGCACTTGCAAATGTGCACGGTGTCCAGGGGTTCCGGTTCCATGGTACCCACAAGGGCTACGGGTCTCAGCTTTGCTGGGGACTCGGGGCGGCCTCTGGGTAGTCTGAAAATCCACCACCTGGGGTGCAGTGTTGTCGGCGTCCGGCAGGAGCTTCGGAGATGCAGACCGGACAGATGTGTATTTGGTGCCTGCCAAGCAGGGGAGTAACTCCTTTACTCCAAGGGAGATTCTTCAGTCATCTGGCGTTTAACAGATCGTCGAAGGTCCAGGATTCAGTTTCAGAGTTTCGTCCAGGGATATCTAAAATCTTGTTGCCAGGGGTTCCTATCTTATACCCAAGGAAGGGGTTGGACTAACTCCGGGGACCCACCTATGGGAGGGTTTGGAAAGAGGGGTGGCTACACCCATTTCCTTTGTCCAGTTTCGCACCAGAGCAGGGGCTGGCAGCCCCTGCAACCGGTTTGAACTGGGGTATGCACAGGGACACCAAATGTGCCCCCAGGGCAGGACTTCAAAGCACTCAGAGAGTGCACCCACCCAGCCGCAATACACTAAAGCCTGTCTGGGAGGTGGTAACACCTCCCTGTGACAGGAAACCTATTGTCCAGGCCTCCCCTGCCGGAGTTTCGGTCAGCAGTAGGAGGCCAGACTCGTGTCTGTGGCTGCAGCATCCATTTTGTGATGCCAGGGCTCTGTTTAGCTGGTACCGGGTATGCCGGTGCTGTCATGTCTCTCCCTCTAGAAGGGTGGGATCATACTCCCACACCAGTTACTGGTGTGGGGGTATGATTCCAAGGTGTTTGACACCAAACACGACATGTTTCCGTGCAGCCATCCCAAAGTTAGCATTTACCGTTGGTTATAATGCACTTAAGAGTATATGGTCAGGCTACATCACAGACAACCCCGGAGAATAGATTCCGAAGGCTGCAGAGGGGCTCTGCTCATGCATGGGCACCCTCTCACACAAAACCAAGCACCCTGCCTTCAGGATTGATAAGGCCTGCCATAGGGGTGACTGATAGGTTTATATGTGCAGTGATAGGGTGAGATATAGTGAACCTATATCTCAGTAAGGGTGCATGCACCACCTTACTCAGGCTGCTGTAGCAGTCCTGTGGTGTCATTTTGGAAGGCTGCCCAGGGGTGGCATAATACATGCTTCAGCCCCTGGTAGGCCTCTGGGGTACCTATGCCCTGGGTACATAGTATACCATATACTAGGGACTGATAAGGGCACCCCAGAATCCAATCTGTGGTGTACCTAAGGTACAGGGAATCAATTTAGAGAGAAAGCAGATAAACTGGGGCCCTGAATAGCAGGGTCCCAGTCCAACTAAGTCGAAAACCAGCAAAACACCAGGAAAAAAGTGGGGGCAACCATGCAGTCAGATTCCACCTTCCTACATAACACCCCCCCCCCCCCCCAAACGAAAGGAGATAAGGCTAACCTTGCCCAGTTGAGTCTTTATTTACTAAGTGGCCATATAAGGAAGTACCTGCACTAGCATGGTTACCCCCTGTCTTATGGTCCACAAAGCAATCTCTAACCCCAAGGGGATGGGATGATCTCCACCATTTGGAGTCACTACCTGTGGTGTGTTTTGGCATAGTAAAAGGCTGGTGGGGTGTCTGAGTAGAGACGTGAGGCCCTAATAAAGTTGGCCTCAGCTTCCTCAGATCACTAGTCACCATGGGGGCCTTACTTTGCATGACTAAGTTGGGTCTAGCTCTAAGGGTCAACCTTTGGCTGCCTACAGCTGGGGGTTGGGTCCCTTTGGTTGGAACACTGGAGGAACATGGCAGGTTTGGAACCTTTTGGTCCCAGGTTTGCCTTTGCCCAGCAGAGTCCATCTGGGGGAGGTCCCTACACAATGGTAAGGGGGATCCCTCAGTGGGTTGAGGAATTTTCACCTGGCTAGGGCTACTAGACTGCGTGCCCCTAATCTGCTGATGGGGGGGGAGTTCCTCTGGACAGGGGGCCGTGTGGGATCCACTGACCTCCCTGACCTCTGCAGCCCTGGGCTGACTGAGGCAGGGTAGAGAGGGGCAGGTTACCTGCTCCAGACTGGGTACCACCTTGGAAGGGTCCCCTGCCATCAGGGGGGTTGCCAGGACAGACCTGACCACCTCTGGGGCAGTTCCTTCACTAGGGGTAGGATCAGTTCCCTGAGGAAGCTGACCCTTACCTATAGTCTGGGGGGAAGAAGACTTTTCTTCAACCCTTGTGCTCTCTGGTGGAGGAGAGTGGGCCATTCTTTCAGGCTCCATCACTCCAAAATTTCCCTGGGGTGGGGCTGTGGCCCTCACAGCCCCACTAACTCTCTCAGATGGGCTTGGTGTTCAACTTCAGCCCAGGCTGAAATTTCCAGATCATTGCCCATCAGGCAATATACAGGGAAGTTTGGGGACACTGCCACTCTTTTTGGGCCTGTGACCCCTTCCCAGCTGAGATTGACTATGGCCATGGGGTGATCTGTTCTGACACCATCAATGTTGGTCACCTGGTATTTAAACTCAGGCAAAAGCTGGTGAGGGGGGACTAGTTTCCCTGCCACCATGGTGACATTAGCCCCTGTGTCCCTGAATGCCACAGCTTTCTGACCATTAATCAGTGGCTCCAGTCTGTACCTGCCCAATGCGTTGGGACCCATGGTAAAAGTGGCAACTCCCATGCCACCATCACAGACTAAGGAGGCTTGTGAGGGGGACCTGTCTAAACTAGGGCTCACCTCTGTTCCCCATGAGAATGCACCTAACTTTTTGGGTGCAATACTACCGCCTGGGGGATTACTACTAGTAGTACCAGGAGGGGTGGTAGTATTAGTTGGAGGAACATTTTCTTTATTGCCAATCCTGGGGCAACTGGGATCAGTTTTCCAGTGTCCAGGATTTTTACAGACATGGCAATATGGTTTCTTTTCAGGAGAGGAAGGAGTTTGGGACCCACCCCCAGAAGAGGACTTTTGGGGCCCTGTAGTGGACTTATCCTTAGATTTATCCCCACCTTTCTCTTGGGACTTGGTAGAATCTTTCTTCTGGTCACCACCCTGATTCTTAGGCCTTACCCTGGTTCTGACCCATTTGTCTGCCTTCTTTCCCAATTCTTGGGGAGAGGTCAGATCAGAGTCCACCAGGTACTGGTGTAAAAGCTGGTTTTGACAATTATTAAGGATCTGCTCCCTCATAATCAAATTGTACAATCCTATAAAGTCATGCACCTTGCTGCCATTTATCCAACCTTCCAGAGCCTTAGTAGCACAATCTACAAAGTCAACCCAGTCTTGAGTCTGAGTCTTTTGGGTGTCTCTGAACTTCAACCTGTACTGCTCAGTGGTTAGGCCAAACCCATCAATCAGAGCACTCTTCAAGACTTTGTAATTGTCAGCATCCTCTTCTCTAACAGTGAGGAGCTTGTCTCTGCCTTTGTCTGCAAAGGAGAGCCACAAGATTGCTGCCCACTGCTCCTGGGGGACCCTCTGAACTTTACAGGCCCTTTCCAGTGCAGTAATCCATTTGTGGATGTCATCCCCACTCTGGTAGGGAGGGACAAGCTTGCTTAGGTTTCTATGGTTATGAGACCTTTCCCTAACACTAGGGAAGTTGCTGCCACCATGGGACTCTAGTCCCAACTTTCTTCTTGTTCTCTGAAGCTCTAGGGACTCCCTATCTAAAGCCACCTGCTCTCTTCTGATTCTAAGCTGAGCTTCTTCATACTTGAGCAGTCTCTCTTTCCTTTCATGAGAGGGTTCCCTCCTATGAGAGGAAACAGAGGTCCTTATTGAGGTATCAGAATGGTTAGACTCCTGAGAAGGAGACCTTGACCTTCTAGGTACACTCTCAACTCTTCCTGGTGGGACAAAGAGGAGGCCATTCTGGTCCTCCTCCTCATCTGCAGGAGGAGCTGGATTTTCCAGGGTAAGATCATTGTCATATTCCTGGCCAGCTTCAGAGGTCAGGTCATGGGATTCTTCACCGCTTGGCCCTTCCTCATTTGCTGCCCCACCCTCTCTGCCTACCCCTTCAGACCCTGAGGCCTTCTTGAGATCATCCAACTGCAGTGCCTCTATGAGGCGTTGGGTGTTTGCAGTTTTTCCTGTCTTCAACTTCCTAGTACTACACAATGCTTTCAATTCCAAGAATTGGAGGTTGTCATACTTGGATGGTGGAAGCCCCTGGGCTTCTGGCAGGGACCCACTGGCTCCTGGCCTTGAAGACATCACTAGTGAGGTGTGGTGTATGCACTACCTACTCTAGTGTGGCCTACTAAACTCTCTTGAGTTGTAGAAAGGGTGTGCTAAGCCCTTGACACACAACTCTAAGTTCAGTAGAATTTACTGTAACCTTAAGCTTGAATTATATGTACCTCGGGTACCTTTTAGTGGTTTTCAGTTAGTCACTCACTTGAGATTATCTGGTAAAACAAAGGCAAGCTTGAATCCAACCGCTGCACACCAATGTGAGAATTTGGCCTGGCATATGCTGTCCACTAGTTATAGTGGGCACCTTGCACCAGTCCAAACGACCTTTATTGATGATAGGTTTAAAGACAACCTTTATTGAAAGCTATCCTAGTGGTAGCTATGGAGAGCAGCCTTCAGGCTAAGTCTTGAAGGAGTGTAAAGCTGTTTGTTTTACCAGTCTAAAATCTCATGAATGTCCAAATGAAAGGAGAACCACACCAGGTATATATATAAAATATATGTATTTATTACTAAACACTACCCACTAGTCTCTTTATGAGGCTAGAGGTTGAAATACACAAGTTACAAGTCAATTAACACAGTAAATTAGCACAATATACGATTAGCCCTAGGGGCGTACCAAACCATATATTAAGAATGTGGTATAAGAACCACGACTTGACTAGACACAAGGCCTAGAGTCTGTAGAATTGCTGGGACCCCAAGGAACCACCCAAGGTAGTGACACAGGGGACCCACGGGGACGTGTGCAGTGTGTGAACACAGCCGCGAGCTCCGTTAGCGTCTATGGGGAAAGTCGCGGTTAGAGTTTTAAAGTTTAGGGACACTTCGGAGTGGACTAGGAACAAACCCTTTTGGACTTAGAGGGTTCTAGGGCCAACACCCACGGGAGCACCGTAGTACTCGTGTTACCTCACCCAGGGAAGCCGGGTGCACAGGTGTCAAATGGTGTCAGGCCGCGCCGTCGTTTTCAATGGCCGCTGGCTGGAAAGTGCTGCTGCCGGGAAGCTGCGAAGTGTCCGAAGTGATCCAAGCCTGGATCAAGGATGAGAAGAACCTGAAAGCAGAGGGGACAGAGTCTAGGTCACTAGCCAGTGACCTGGGGCATGATAGTCGAATGCCCACCGATGTTGGGTGCTTCAAGTTCGAAGAGGTGAAGATTGTCTCTGCAGCCACGAGGACCAGGAGGCGTCGACGATGACCAGGAGCTGGAATCGAGCTGTCCCACAAAGGTAGTAGCTGACTGCGGTGCCGGTGCCCGGATTGGACCCAACAAGCCTTGGTAACAGCAACCCACGCAGAAAGAGAACAATGGCTTCGGAGCGGACCAGCGAGGTCCGAGGGACTCCCCAAGCAAGGGAGAGTCAGGGCAGGCCTGGAGCAACCAGGAAGGCCCATTGAAATCAGAGATGTCCTTCTGAGGGACCCACAAGTCGATGGACAAGGGATCGCAAAGGGACCTCAAGCGGAATCACAAAATGGCGGCCCACGGGTCACTCGGAATGGGCAGGCCAGTAATCTTCGGTGGATTTATTGCCCGGGGTTGGGGCTACAAATAACCCAAAGCACAGCCTCTAGGATTGACTAGAAGCTTATGCACTTGCAAATGTGCACGGTGTCCAGGGGTTCCGGTTCCACGGTACCCACGAGGGCTACGGGTCTCAGCTTTGCTGGAGACTCGGGGCGGCCTCTGGAAAGTCTGGAAATCTACCACCTGGGGTGCAGGGTTGTTGGCGTCTAGCGGGAGCTTCAGAGATGCAGACCGGACAGATGCGTCTTTGGTGCCTGCCAAGCAGGGGAGTAACTCCTTTACTCCAAGGGAGATTCTTCAGTCATCTGGCGTTTAACAGATCGTCGAAGGTCCAGGATTCAGTTTCAGAGTTTCGTCCAGGGATATCTAAAATCCTGTTGCCAGGGGTTCGTATCTTATACCCAAGGAAGGGGTTGGACTAACTCAGGGGACCCACCTATGGGAGGGTTTGGAAAGAGGGGTGGCTACACCCATTTCCTTTGTCCAGTTTCGCGCCAGAGCAGGGGCTGGCAGCCCCTGCAACCGGTTTGAACTGGGGTATGCACAGGGACACCAAATGTGCCCCCAGTGCAGGACTTCAAAGCACTCAGAGAGTGCACCCACCCAGCCCCAATACACTAAAGCCTGTCTGGGAGGTGGTAACACCTCCCTGTGACAGGAAACCTATTGTCCAGGCCTCCCCTGCCGGAGTTTCGGTCAGCAGTAGGAGGCCAGACTCGTGTCTGTGGCTGCAGCATCCATTTTGTGATGCCAGGGCTCTGTTTAGCTGGTACCGGGTATGCCGGTGCTGTCATGTCTCTCCCTCTAGAAGGGTGGGATCATACTCCCACACCAGTTACTGGTGTGGGGGTATGATTCCAAGGTGTTTGACACCAAACACAACATGTTTCCGTGCAGCCATCCCAAAGTTAGCATTTACCGTTGGTTATAATGCACTTAAGAGTATATGGTCAGGCTGCATCACAGACCACCCCGGAGAATAGATTCCGAAGGCTGCAGAGGGGCTCTGCTCATGCATGGGCACCCTCTCACACAAAACCAAGCACCCTGCCTTCAGGATTGATAAGGCCTGCCATAGGGGTGACTGATAGGTTTATATGTGCAGTGATAGGGTGAGATATAGTGAACCTATATCTCAGTAAGGGGTGCATGCACCACCTTACTCAGGCTGCTGTAGCAGTCCTGTGGTGTCATTTTGGAAGGCTGCCCAGGGGTGGCATAATACATGCTTCAGCCCCTGGTAGGCCTCTGGGGTACCTATGCCCTGGGTACATAGTATACCATATACTAGGGACTGATGCCGGGACACCTCTGTTTGAGGTAGCTGTCGCGCTTTACAAGTGTCTGTATTATTATTATTATAAGGGCACCCCAGAATCCAATCTGTGGTGTACCTAAGGTACAGGGAATCAATTTAGAGAGAAAGCAGATAAACTGGGGCCCTGAATAGCAGGGTCCCAGTCCAACTAAGTCGAAAACCAGCAAAACACCAGGAAAAAAGTGGGGGCAACCATGCAGTCAGATTCCACCTTCCTACAAGGTACAACATAAAAAAACAATGAAGTTCACTAAAAATACCACACTTCAAGAAAAGAGTTATGGTTCTGGCTCAAACACATAAAACCACTGAAATTCGCCAGTTATGGTTAACAACGCACACAATGGATGCTATAAATTGCGCCACACTTATAACACCAATTTGCAGGTGGCATAGACAGCTATGAGGACAACAGCATGGTGGGTGGCATAAGTTATGGTGTTTATTGTATGCACTGATAACCCGAACTGGTTAATTTTGATGGTTTTATGTTTTTGAGCTAGCAGTGGCGGCTCCTCTGCTAAGGCAGAGGAGCGTCGCCCCACTGCCTTTATGCAGCAAAAGAAAGGAAAAAATAAAATGATAATAACGTAATGTTATTATCATTTTATTTTGTCCTCCTACTGCGACAGCTGGCGTGAGGGGGCGGGGATGAAGAGCAGTGGAGGAGGGTACAACCCTCCTAAGTGCTCAATGACTGTTTGGTCGGCCATCTCGGGCCGCCCAAAACAGTCATGCGCACTTCCCCTTTTCTCCATGCAGGCTGCATTACAGCCTGCATGGAGAACATGCCCACCCCTCCAGCCCCTGGCTGTGGCCAGTGTCATGGCACTCAGACCAATCACAACGCTGCATTGCAGCGTTGTGATTTGCTGCTGGGAGCGTGGGAGCCCTGGCGCTTCCTGCTTCCTGTTTCCCCAAAGAAGGAAGAGGATGCAGGAGAGGCCGTCGCGGCCAGCCAGCCGGCCGGCAGGTAAGTGCTTTTTTTTTTTTTTTTACCCGGTTCCCCCCACCCGCCACACTGCGGGTGGGAGGTAGCAGCCGCGATTGTGAGCTAGCCATGTGCTATAAAAATGGCAAACCATTTGGCTTTGCCAGTACTTCTTAAATATGTTTATGCAAAATTCTTCAAACAACTACGTTTCCAATAATTAGTAATTTATTGTGACACAACATGTGGTGGAATGTTTTCTTTTGCTCCTGATGTGTAATTGTGTAAAGTCAAGCTTGATGTAGATTAAAATTTTCTTCTGGTTTATTTTATTTTATTTATTGAGTTTTATATAGTGTGAACTTGACCGGCAGGGCATCAGAGCCTTCACAGATTTAGCACACGCAGCATATACTTGAGATACATTTGGAGTAAATACAGATACACAGTGACAGAAACTGATGAGGTAAATGAGGAGATTACATGAGCAGCAACTACGTAAGAAACATTAGGAGTAAATACAGATACATGGTGACAGTGTGTAACGTCGTCTACAAGGACATTAGGAAAAGTTGCTGATACTTTTGAGGTAGTTGCGGTACACAAAAATACATAGCGCTTTACAGAGCACAGCGGCAATTGTACAGGATTACTGGAGGAGTTTGTTTCCAAAAGAACAATTATACTACTGCTGGATTACTACTACTTTCCCCAGAATTATTTGCGATGAGGCATTTAATTCAGCCTTTGTGGAGTTTATATTTTGAGGAACTATGCAGCTATTCACACATCTGGCGATGGGTGACAGCAGCTAGTCTTACAATAAGTTATTCTGCCTTAAGCACAATTGGCCACTGTGTAGGCAGTATGAACGTCCTGGCACTAACTACAACAAGGCTGGAATTTTGGATGAAGGTTGACAACTGTCAACTGTTCTTGAAACAACTCATAGAGCAGTAATGATCCTTTGAGCATAAACACAGTACTGTAAAAACTTTAGAGAGATGCTTTTGAATTTTTTTGTTCAGTATGTTGTTTTTCCTACATTGTGCTTTTTTTTATTTCTGGCTTTCAACGATCTTTTAATATTTTTGGTGGCCCTAAAGCTACATTTGGGTTTATTTTGTTATGCAAACAAAATATATACTTGCTGTAAGCTTACAAGGATACAACACTCACATCCACGGACTATTGATTAGGGATAACCACAGGTTATTTTCATTCCTAAAATCACTCTAATGTTGACAACTGAGATGCCAAATGAGCTCTTGAATGGTTTACAAACATCCAAATGCTAGTTTCACCGGAGGACTCGGTGAAAGACCAGAAGCGCAGGGGCGTAATACAGGCCCCCGCATCCCCCGCGGTGCGGGGGGGGGGCGAACTGCAGGGGGCCCCCTCAGCACAGTACTCAGGTCTGAGCGCTCCGGATTAAATCCGGAGCGGGGCCCCTCCGTGTACATTGCAGGGGGGGGGCCTTAAACTTTCGTTACGCCACTGCAGAAGCGAACAGCCAAATATTATGTTTGTTTTTGTTCACTGTGACCTTTTATTAGCCTATCCACTGCCTCTCATTGTGAACTGTGACCTTTGAATGAGTGATACCCATTGTGACGTGTAACCTTTGAGATAGCTGCAACCCTTATGCCCCATTAAGAAATGTGTGTTTTTTGAGTGAGTTGTACCTCTGCACCCAGCTGTGAACTATGATCTTTGAGTTATCATTACCCAGTGTTTCCCCATAGTGCACTGTGAACTTTGAGTGAGCTCTACCCTTTTTCCCAGTTGTCATTTTTTACCGTTGAGTGAGTGGTACCCCCCAGTCAGACTCTACCGTTGGCTATCACCTCTGACTGAGCAATAACTCTTATAACCTAGTGGGAACCCATGATGGTTGTGGAGCGCTACATCCTGAACCTCAATGTGGACCTTGTCCATTGAATGAATGCTACCTACAACTAAGTAACAAGTATGATCCCTCCAACAATCAGTCTTAACCTTCTCAAGCTCTCTTCAATTACAGTTACAGGCCTCGGAGATTAGTGTTTCTCGTGACCTTTCACCTTGCCCATCCTTCACCCACATGAAAACCTCTACCAACTCCCTGTCTCTAATACTACACTACCATTTTAACATCCACACCAGCAACCTTATCTTGCTCACAAACGAAATATCGAATCAACCTTTCAATGTAGCAACAAACCAGTCACCACATGAACAATTTTACTGTGCCTGCGAAACCAGCGGCGGCTCCTCCGCTAAGGCAGAGGACCGTCACCCCACTGCTCAGAGCAGTGGCAAAAGGAAAAATAAAATGATAATAACACAGTGTTATCATTTTATTTTTAGTACGGGCTATGGGGCCAGATTGGGGCAGGGCGGGGGTCACAGGGAGGTGGAAAAATGTATGCACCATAAGTGCGCATTACAGTTTGGCCTGCCTTCTTGGGCTGGCCAAATAGTCATGCGGACTTAGCATTTCTCCACCTAGTTGTGTTGCACAGCCAGGTGGAGAACAGTCCTGAGGCTCCCAGGCACTGTCTGAGCGGCCAATTTGGCAGCTCAGACAAATCACGATGCTGCCATCGTGCTGTTGACAGCAGTGTCGTGATTGGCTTAGTGGAGCCTGTGTACTGCCGGGAGCCAGGAAGAGAAGAGGACGGAGGAGAAGCTGCAACCATAATCAGGTAAGTGATCTTTTTTATTTTTTTATCCTCCCCCGCCCTGCCCCACCACCCCCATTCCATAGCAGCTGCCACTGTGTGGAACATCAGATCTTGTTCGCAATAATACATCATTGATCACTGACCGCCTTCGACTCCTAAACTCCCTTCTGAACTTTACCGGCTTACCACTGTTAATGAGACATTGCTAGACCCTAAATACACAACACCACAAGCTGCCCCTCACACCAGCCATGCTTTCTTCACCCATTCTTTCGATTATCTTGTAGCAGTGGAAAACAAAGCCCTGTTGACGGTACCTGGTGTACGCTGCTGCTTCTCTAGCAGTCACAGTCATCTTCCCATTAAAAGCACACCCTGTTGCAATCTCTAATTCTCCTGGCCCAGTGAGTTTGTTCTTTGACAACCTTGATGCTATTCTCGATTAACCCTGTTCATAATCCTAGGAGACTTGAATCTGAATGTGACCATCCACAATCCTATAATTGTCATCTGCTAGCTCCCCTGAGATCACTCTCTCACTAATATTCACATTGTGGTTTTATGTCAGAATATTGTTAGCAAAAATATTGTCTGACAAAAATATGGTATCCTTAATATCATTTACAAAACTATTGTCCCACCAGATGTACATTTTCTATTAGTAACTCCAATGGGTTGATATTTTTTTTACATTTTTTACCCAGAGTTCCTTGCTTCCTGTTTTGCATAATTTCTCTCTCTAAGCTTCAAAGGATATTGTCTTGACTTTTACTGGGTGCTCACTTGTGTCTGGACAAAGCTGAACCACTCTGATGAGCGCTAACTAAAAGCACGTGTCAGGGGTTGCTTTTATTTATTCTAGGTTGACTTGTATGGTATTTTACAAACCCAAAGCTGTAATAATGTGCCTGGAGTGGTAAACGGCTTCTGTAATTATTGAGCGCAGTATGGATAGCACTGTGATAACACTATGTTTAAAGAGTTTGCTGTGAAAATGGAAAAAGGCTTTGTCCCTTTGTAGCACGGCATTGATGGCACTGTGCTAATCCTATGCTTAAAACTCTGCTAGAAAAACAGACATTTGAAATCAACCCGGGAAAGGGGGCTGCCCAGCCCCCTCCCTCTTTAGTAAAAGGTCTGGGCCTGGAGGAAGGGGGCCCCGGGCCGAAATTGGCCTGGGGACGGGGGCCCCGTGCCCACTGCTCCCTTATTAACTTATGCCTGGCCTTGGGGGACGGGGTGCCCGGGGTCATAATCGGCCCTGGAGGAGGGCCTTGTACCCCCCCTCCCACGTTTAAATAAGGCTGAGCCCCGGAGAATGAGGTCCCGAGGCTGAAATCGGCCTGGGGTAGAGTGCTGCATGTCCCTCTCCCCCATAAATATAATGGTGGGCCCCAGGAAATGGGGTCTTTGGGGCCAAAAACGGCCCAGGAAGTGGAGCCATGTGCCCCCTCCTCTAAAAAACACGCACCATGCCCCGGGGGCTGTGGTCCACTGGGGCCACAATCAGCCCAGAGAGGGGGGCTCATACCCCCATACCCCACAAAATGTAGTGGGCCCCAGGGGATGAGGTCCCCCGGGCCAAAATCAGCCCAGGGAGGGGGACCCGTCCCCCCTGCCAACAAAAATGCATTGGGCCCCGGGGGATGGGGATCCCGGGGCCAAAAGGGGCTTAGGGAGGGGGCCTGTGGGTTGGCTGCCTTTGAAGGGCTAGCCACAGGGCCTGGCCGCAGTCCAGACCCTGCGGTGTGGGGTTTGATGCTTGCGGGGGTTGGCTGCAGGCCCACTTCAGCTATGCGCTTGTTATAGTTACCTTAGGGCACGAGTTATAGTTACTTGAGATAACTGTAACTATAACTACTGAATTGTTTTGGTTTTGTGTGTCAATCAATTCAATCAGGTGTTTGTTAAGCGCGACTACTCACCCGTAAGGGTCTCAAGGCGCTGGGGGGGGTGGGGTGCGGTTTCCAGTCCATCAAGGAGGGGGTCTGTCGAAGAGCGAGGTTTTGAGGTTTCTCGCGAAGATGGGGAGCGATGTTGTCTGTCTGAGGTGGAGCGGAAGGGCGTTCCAGGCTCTGGCCGCGAGGAAGGAGAAGGAGCGGCCTCCCGATCTGGTATTTCTGGTGCGGGGGACCACGGCGTAGGAGAGTTGGGCTGATCGTAGGGTCCTTTGGGGTGCGTGGAATTTGAGTCGGCTGTTCAGGTATGCTGGTCCGGTGTCGCGGAGGGCCTTGTGTGCGTGGGTGAGAATCTTGAAGGTGATTCTAGCCTCGATGGGGAGCCAGTGGAGTGTGCGCAGGTGCTGGGAGATGTGGCAGTGTCTTGGCAGGTTGTGGACCAGTCTTGCGGCGGTGTTCTGGATGTTTTGTAGCTTGCGGGTGAGGTTTTTGTTTATTCCGGCGTAGAGTGCGTTGCCATAGTCGAGTCTGCTGGTGATGAGGGCGTGAGTGACTGTCTTTCTGTGCTCGAGGGGGATCCATTTGAAGGTCTTACGTAGGAGGCGGAGAGTGTGGAAGCAGGAGGATGCGACGGAGTTGATCTGGCGGTCCATTTTGAGCTCGGCGTCCAGGATGATTCCGAGGTTGCGTGCATGGTCCGTGGGGGTGGGTGGGCTTCCGAGGGCGGGGGGCCACCAGGTGTCGTTCCAGGCGTCGTAGTTTGGGCCCATGATGAGTACTTCTGTTTTGTCGGTGTTGAGTTGTAGGCAGCTGCTTTTCATCCATTTGGCGACGGCTTCCATGCCTTCTTGAAAGTTGTGTCTGGCGGTGTTGGGTTCGTTGGATAAGGAGAGGATGAGTTGGGTGTCATCTGCGTATGACACAATGTTGAGGCCGTAGGTTCTGACGATGGGGGCGAGCGGAGCCATGTAGGCGTTGAAGAGCGTGGGGCTGAGGGAGGACCCCTGGGGGACTCCGCAGGTGGTTGGTGTAGGGTTCGAGAGGAAAGGGTGGAGTCTGACCCGCTGCGTTCTGCCGGAAAGGAAGGAGTGGATCCAGTCGAGGGCCCTGTCCCGGATCCCTGCGTCGTGGAGTCTGCGTATTAGGGTGCGGTGAGAGACTGTGTCGAACGCTGCTGAGAGGTCGAGGAGGATGAGGGCTACTGTTTCTCCTCTGTCCAGTAGGGAGCGGATGTCGTCTGTTGCGGCGAGGAGGGCGATTTCTGTGCTGTGGTTTTTTCTGAAGCCAGATTGGGAGGAGTCGAGGATATTGTGCTCTTCGATGAAGGTGGTTAGTTTGCTGTTGATGGCTTTCTCAATTGTTTTCGCTGGGAACGGGAGCAGGGAGATGGGTCTGTAGTTCTTGAGGTCGGTGGGGTCCGCCGAGGGCTTCTTCAGGAGGGGGTTGATCTCGGCGTGTTTCCAGTCGTCGGGGAACGAGGCGTTCATCAGGGAGCGGTTGATGGTGTGGCGCAGCATGGGTGCGATGGTGTCGGCGGCTCTGTTGAAGATGTGGTGGGGGCAGGGGTCCGTGGGGGCCCCGTAGTGGATTGACTTCATAGTCTTCAGTGTGTCTTCAGTGGTGAGGGCTGTCCAGTTGTCAATCGTTGGCTTCAGGGTGTCGGGGGTGGCTGGTGAGGGTTCAGTGTGTTGGTTGTCTTCGTTGAAGTTGTCGTAAATTTTCTTGATTTTGAGGTGGAAGAAGGTGTGTAAAATCTGAACCTTACTATAAAGTCCCTGTAACCGGTGGTTCTTTACTGAATATATATATATATATAAATATATTCCACAGCAGGATCCCAGGGGTACCACCATCCAAAGAAAGGCGCAACACCAGGAAACAGACTCCCAAGGCAAAGTTAGAAAGTAACATGATGATTTATTCGAGCATCAAATGTCCAAATGACGCGTTTAGGCCGCCAGACATGCGGCCTTGATCACATAGCGCTCTACTGGTGAAAGGGTGATATTTATACAGATGTGTTAGTGGCAGTGTTTCTACTATGTTCATGGTGGTGACTGAGGGGTTTTACAGCGTATGACTGTGGGCAAAATGCAGTAAAGCACATGTATGACATCATGTTTTACTCCAGTGAGTACCGCAAGTGTAAGCAGACTATAAATAAGCTGCCTGTCTGCTGAAGCCAGTGGTAGCCCCAGTCCTCCCGCATATGTATCCTGGAAGCTGAAATCGGTGCCAATGGCGTCCCCAATTTCAATCATCTGAGCGTGCAAGTACACAAAGCTGCGGAAAGAATGCCAAATTGTGAGCATTTTGAGAAACAAATATCGTGTGCTAATGCATCTTAAACACGCT
Organism: Calotriton arnoldi; assembly: GCA_963921515.1. Lineage (NCBI taxonomy): Eukaryota > Metazoa > Chordata > Amphibia > Caudata > Salamandridae > Calotriton > Calotriton arnoldi. Next base: position 1,578,924 of record CAWUFW010001956.1, on the reverse strand, counting down.
TTAAAATCCCCACACTTAGCGAGTCAGTAAATTACTGCTCTCGGCGCGTTTCTAAAGATAAATCAAAAACGCCTGTGGAACAACTAACGCGTCTAGACGCGGTGCACATTAAGACGGGAAGCATGTCTCTGTTAAGAAAACATGCTGAAGTTTCCCAACAGCTCATAGTGCGAAGTTGAGTCATGCCCAAACAATGTATGTGTCAGTGGTATTGTGTTCACGGTGCGCCACAAGCAGCACTAAATGCTAGCACTGCGTGTAAAACCAAGGCTAAAGTGGAAATTTCCAAGTCAAGCTTTGGTGCAAAAACAGATACAAATGAAATAACTGCATAAATGCAATGAATATCGAAACTGCCACTAAATATAACAAGAAGTTAAAAGTGTGAGTGAGGGTCAAATGTGCACATGGGCGTGTATATACATGTTGAGGAAAGCGTGAATGCAAAATTAAGTAAAATTACTAAAGTGTAGTGTTTGTGCCTCCTCAAGAGCATTTAAGTGACATAAAAATGCAAAGAATGTACTAAGGAAAAGATGTGTGCGCAAGCGCAAGAAATATTCCAAAGACTGTCCGTGCTTGAACAAAATATGACTAAAACAGCAGTGGGTGTATAACACAGCGTATTGAGAAAAAGTAACAATCTAATTCATATTTATACGCAGCCATGCTATATGTACGTTAGTTGCCGTTCAACATAGGATACAAGCCTGCAGTGCCTATGTTTGAAAAACAAACTTTAGACAAATAAAATGACAGTATGAATACTGGGTAATGTCTATGTGGTCGCACATAGCATAAATAACGGGAAACCCAACTACATGTAAATACAGTCGGTGCATGGGCAGAGCCTAATAGTGGAATATAAACAGTAGATGTACAGAGTGAAATATATACAGGTGATAACATAGATATACAGCTGTGAAGCGATGGTATGCTCACTAAGGATGTGCATGCCATGTTATGCTATAGGAAGTGGTGCAGATCCTCCGTGGTGTTGAGCCCAGCGGGCGACTTGGTATTGAATTGCAGAATATATCTACTCTCCAACTGCCTCAAAAGCTTCTCCCTGTTACCACCCCGTCTGAGTGGTGGGACACAATCAATGACTGAATAGCGGAGGTGCTCTAGATTGTTATTGTGCACGTCCTTGAAATGCCTGGCTACGGGGTAGGCTGGGTCATTGTTAACTATTGCTCTGAGGTGCTGGAGAATGCGCAGGTGCACTTGCAATTTAGTGCTCCCGATGAAGCGCAGCCCGCAGTTACACTCTAACATGTAAACCGCAAAATCAGTTCTGCAAGTGAGTCTGTGCTTGATAGTGAGTGGCGTGTGTCTAAAGGCTGAGTCTACCTTTGTGATGTTCTTGCCAAATTTACAAGCCCTGCAGCTCTGGCATTTGACAAAACCCTTTCTGTCCGCTAGCCAATTCTGAGATGTTGCGATCTCTGGGCTGTTTCTGACAAGTGCATCCCTCATGGAAAAAGCTCTTCTGAAAGTTATGTCAGGTTTGTGGGCTACTGCAGGTCCTAATACGGGGTCTGATCTAATAATACCCCAGTTCTTGTTGATTACAGCCCTGATGGCTCTTTCCTCAGTGTTGTGCGTTATGATCAACCTCGGGGTGACTGGGCTATTAGGTTCACTGAGTATGTTGGCTGCATTAGTAACCTCAGGTGTGGATGGGACCACTAGCAGTTCCTCCCTAGGGATGGCATTGGCTCTGTCAATGGCTTTCCGTATGACAGCCGCTGAATAACCCCGTGCCCTGAATCTCTTCGCTGCTTCCCCCTGGCACTCCAAGCGATCTTCTTGGGTGCTGCAAATTCTGGCTAAGCGTAACATTTCCCCATATGGAATGCTGGTTATGAGGTGCCTAGGGTGAAAGCTGGAGGCGTGCAGTGTAGAGTTTCCTGCGGTAAGCTTCCGATGGAGCTTGGAATGCAAAGAGCCATTGGCGATGTACAGATTGACGTCTAAGAATTCAGCAGAGGTGGCACTAATGTTAGCATTAAATTCCAAATTGAGATCATTGTCATTGATCTCATTAATGAAAATTCTAGCACTGTTAACATCACCTCGCCAAATCAAAAAGACATCGTCTATATAGCGTAGCCAAGACACAATGTTGTTGTTGAAAGCTGTCAGGTGTTTGACCATGAGAACCCGCTCCTCCCACCAGCCAACATGTAAACATGCGTAGCTGGGCGAGAAGCAGGCTCCCATAGCCACACCCCTGAGTTGCTGATATACCTTCCTATTAAACATGAAGAAATTATGTGTGAGACACCAATCAATTAGAAACAAAATGAGTTTGTTATGCAAGTGACAATTGATGGGTCTTTTCCCCAGGAAGTATTTACATGCAGCTAGACCATCGTGGTGGCGTATGCTGGTGTACAGCGATGTAATGTCCATGGAGATTAGCAAATAGTCCTCCTGCCATGGAATGTCTTTTACTTTAAGCAGGAAATCACTGGTGTCCCTGAGGTAGGTTGTTTGGCTGGTAACCAGATCTTGCAGGAAAAAATCCACATACTTGGAAATGTTCTCGCAGACGCTTTTTCTGGCTGAGATGATGGGTCGACCAGGAATGGGGGTCACATTTTTGTGCACTTTCGGCAGAAAGTAAAGGATAGGTAGGACTGGAGTCTCAATGTTAAGGAATGCACATTCATCTTTACTCAACTGGCCCTTGGATTTGAACTCATTTAGGTGTTTCCTGAGTTCCTTGTTACTGTTGGCCATGTCATTGTGGCTCGAGAGTCGGTAGCAAAGATTGTCGCTCAAATGTCTGTTAGCTTCTTCCAGATACAGATTGCGTGGCCACAGCACAATATTCCCTCCTTTATCAGCCTTGTTGATGATGACTTCATTGTTATTTTGGAGTTTAGTCATGAGTTCATTGTATTTAAGACTCTGTATACGTTTTGCATTTGTGCGCCTCCTGGTTTTGAGATGTAGCGCCTTGAGCTCATCAATGATAACATCACTGTATATGTCAATCGCATCCCTCGGCATCATAGGGGTAAAAGTGGAGTGCGGCTTGAAAGGGCTAGGGATTCTGCTTAAACTCTCAATACCCTCATCAAGTAGAAGTTGTTGAGTAGGCCTCGGGGTACACGGCACTGCTAGTTCCCCCAAGATGCGCAATGTCGGGATATCCGCCACCGTGAGTGGTTGCTCAGTTATTTGGCCGGCTGGTACAGTATCGGTAGCGGTGACATTATTTTGTTTGAGTTTGAAGAATTTAATCAATTTAAGTTTCCTGATGAATTTGAAAACGTCAATTTGGGTGTTGCTATAATCGAATGAGCTTTCCGGGCAAAAGGTGAGGCCCAACGTAAGGAGCTGTGTTTCGGCTTCAGTGAGGTCTATAGTGCTCAAATTGATAATAGTCTTGGTATCATTCTTCATTACTTTCTCCAATTGCCTCTTCTTTTGTTCATTTGCTTTGGTTTTTCTGAGTTTCCGCCTTTCCCGCCTCTTTCGGTTGCGTCGGTGTTTGTTTTCCTTTGCGGTCTTGGCCTGAGGGTCTGTCGCCGGTCGAAGACTAAAAAATCCATCTCTTCTCCTGGGCTTGGGTTCACTCTGCCGGGCATGTTGTTAGCTCTCCATCTGCCTCCGTCATCTGAATCCGCTCCACTCTCTGCCAAGGAACTCATATCAGATAGGGAGGCAGACTCAGCACCGTCGGTGTTGCCTGCTGGTGGTTTAGGCTGCCCCTGTTGATTTTGTTTGTTCATACGCTGTGTTCTGATGGAGTCGTATTTTCTAGCGAACGTAAAAATGTGCCCACATTCATAATCTGTTTTGTCCCGGGCAAATTTAAACACTTTACGTGCTTTAATAGTGTCTTCATGTTTTCTGAGGCGTATCTTGATTTCATCCCTGCCCTTAGAGATGGCATCCTTTGGGCTCATGGCATCCAACTCTTCATTCAAAGCATCAATCTGTCTTTGCAAGTTGGCCCTGTCAATTTCAGCATATTTAATTAATATAATCACCAAACGCATTGAGGCCTCTAGGTTGCTTGTGGCCCATTCCTTTAGCATGTCTGGGTTAGGTTGCTCAAAGCTAGGCGCCAACATTATTCTCAGACCTCGTGGGACCCGATCTGCCTCTCGGTATTTCTGCAAAGATTTAGCCTCCCACCACTTGGTGATTTCTGTGCGCATACGTTTTTCAAGTGTTTTCAGTTTGGTTTTGAAGCTGTCATCAGTAGTACCTGTATTAGCTTCTGCACTTCTAGCAAAACTCGGTACATTCGGTAAATTATCAAAAAGTGCTTCTGCAGCTGCTTCCCTCTCTCGCAGCGCTTCGTTGGACATGATGATTTGGTATATATATGTATCACTCCCCTGAAAATAACAGGCGTGTTAAATTGGGGGCTTAAACTTGCTCCTCTTCTGACCTGACTTAAGCTGTGCTGCTGCTCGTACTCACCACCGGATGTGTGGAGATGACTGGCCGGGTCCTCCGACTCGTCCTTCACCTCCTACTCGATGGGCATTTGAGGCATGCCAGTATAAAGCTGTCAGGGGGCCGTGGTTAATTGCTTCTCCTCCCGGAGCTCGTGTCGAATTCGGCTTTGTATTTAACCACGTTGGCCCAGTAGTTCTTTGTGAAGAGGGGGTCTGTGAAGCAGAGACAGCCGTGCTCTGCAAAATATTCCACAGCAGGATCCCAGGGGTACCCCCATCCAAAGAAAGGCACAACACCAGGAAACAGACTCCAAAGGCAAAGTTAGAAAGTAAAATGATGATTTATTCGAGCATCAAATGTCCAAATGACGCGTTTCGGCCGCCAGACATGCGGCCTTGATCACATAGCGCTCTACTGGTGAAAGGGTGATATTTATACAGATGTGTTAGTGGCAGTGTTTCTACTATGTTCATGGTGGTGACTGAGGGGTTTTACAGCGTATGACTGTGGGCAAAATGCAGTAAAGCATATGTATGACATCATATATATATATTTAAGTAATTTCTGGTCTCTGGTCAAGCTGAGGAACAGGAGTAATCTGCCTTCAAAGTATAAATTAGGCATTTTTGGGGTGCTAAACTCTCCCTTCAGGGATGCAAGATTGTGGGTGTGAAGTGACTCTGAGATCCTATGAGAGCCTTTTGAGCGAGAGATAAAAGAGCGAGCAACACTGATAAGTTGATAAGTCGAGTGTTATGACGTGAGAGAGAAGTTGTGGTGAAATGGTCAAATGATGCCTAACTTTGTGCAGCTTCCTTTCTCTATTTTTAAATGATACTTTTTTTTGGTTCTGTGTTTAGTTGCTAGGGTTAAAACATGCTCAGGGTCAGTTGTTAAGGTAGGCAACTGGTTCTAGCAGATTGCAATAAATAAATATATGTTGCAAACATTTTCAGGGAGGACCATTCTTTCAGTATATATTTTATTGTTTTTGCAGGGCGCTAAATGTCACATTGAGGGTGCTGAACTGGTGGAAAGTTGCTTTGAACAACAGTGTTCTCTGCTTGCCTTGGCTCAGTCCCTCACATAGGGTAGAGGCATAGTGCTATTCCCTTGAGCAAGTGGGTGAGATCAGTGTCTCAGTTCTCCTGCCTACAAAAACACAGTGTGCTTAGGACTAATAGTGTCGGGCGCAGGGGCGTAGCTTAGTCAGTAAGATTCAGGGGGTGTGAATTGCAAATTTCCCAACTAAGAAGCAGTATGCCGAAGAATGGAGGGATGACTAGGGTTTTGGATACACTGTTTCCATGAGGAACAGGTTCAATACTCATTTGCATTAGGTGGGCCTGTGTCTAAGTTCTTTTTAAATAAAAATAGCAAGTTAAAACCTTTTAGTTAAATTAGACGAGGTTGACGAGAAAAACCAACAAGGCATAGAAGACCCAAATCAGGGCCCCCAGACACAACACTCAAGCCAAGAATGCATTTATTGAGGGGGGGAGGCGGGGGGGTTCAGACACCTCAATCACCTCCCACCCCCCTCAAAAGTACGCCCCTGATTGGGCACTATAGGAAATTCGCTTTTTTGTATCAAGTAGGCAGACATTAGCAATGTCAGGCCTTTCCTTCACAAGTCCTGTATCATCAGTGGTGTAATAAGCAGGGGTACCATGGGCCGCCATGCAAGAAAGAAAATGTTGCCCACATTCCCTAGCTTGGTAGTGAAAAACAGCTGCTAAGTAGGGTAAGGTGGAGCCCCACACCCCTAGATCCAGGTACCTCTGCTGCACTGGTGATAGTTATCTCACTGTGCATCCTACCACCTGCTGTGCCTAATTTTGCTGGGTGAAACTTTGTCACTAACCCCACCTTGCCCAGAGAGGAGTAATATACACCTCTTTTTTCACTTCCTAAAGTCCCCTTCTAGGTGGACTTCATAAATAGTTCCATTGAGCGCTGTGCATTATCCAGATCTGACTTTCGATAATTCTTACTATTCTCCAGTGCTGAATGTGTGCCAGTGGTTGCAGGTAGGGGGCACAGTTACTCTTTTTTGGGATCTGGGACTCATTTTTCATCATCAGACTTTTCCCAGAGCAAGAAAAAGAAAGGCTTTAACAGGGAGAAAGAAGGAGGGAAAGACATAGGAGCAAGCAGTGGTGAAGGGAGAAGGCAGGGATGACAAAGAACTTGCAAGAGTGAGAGAGGAAGTATAAGGGGGTGTAAGGATGAGGCGTGAGGAGGAATATAGGTTAGGAAGTCTAGGAGCAAGCAGTGGTGAAAGGAGAAGGCAGGGATGACAAAGAACTTGCAAGAGTGAGAGAGGAAGTATAAGGTGGTGTAAGGATGAGGCGTGAGGAGGAATATAGGTTAGGAAGTCTAGGAGCAAGCAGTGGTGAAAGGAGAAGGCAGGGATGACAAAGAACTTGCAAGAGTGAGAGAGGAAGTATAAGGTGGTGTAAGGATGAGGCGTGAGGAGGAATATAGGTTAGGAAGTCTAGGAGCAAGCAGTGGTGAAAGGAGAAGGCAGGGATGACAAAGAACTTGCAAGAGTGAGAGAGGAAGTGTAAGGGGGTGTAAGGATGAGGCGTGAGGAGGAATATAGGTTAGGAAGTCTAGGAGCAAGCAGTGGTGAAAGGAGAAGGCAGGGATGACAAAGAACTTGCAAGAGTGAGAGAGGAAGTATAAGGTGGTGTAAGGATGAGGCGTGAGGAGGAATATAGGTTAGGAAGTCTAGGAGCAAGCAGTGGTGAAAGGAGAAGGCAGGGATGAAAAAGATCTTGCAAGAGTGAGAGAGGAAGTATAAGGTGGTGTAAGGATGAGGCGTGAGGAGGAATATAGGTTAGGAAGTCTTGGTATTTGGCAACCCATGAATTCAGCAGCGCAGGCATTGATGCAGTGCTTAATTTGAGCCGCTGGTTTCCACTGCCCAGCACAGGCACTTAATTGTCAACACCGGAGATTGTGATAGTCTGCCACAAGGTGATGATGTCTGGTTAATTTAGAGATTACCACAGCAACAGGTAATTATTAATTCATATACATTAAAAACGAGTATTACCTGCTGCCTAAGCCATTCTTATTGCTTTGGGGGCCTGAAATAATCCAAACTGTCACACTTGTAGAGTGTGTTAGTAGTTGTGTTGTTACCATCATTGGCAGTGCTGGCGGGGGCAATGTGTAGTGACGAGAGCCCTGGCACTTCTTTTTTAATAAATTAAGCACTGCATTGATGCGTTCATAAGAAAATCTTTGGACCTCACCTATTTAGTTTTATTATTTTATTATTATTATTTTTACAAATTAAGAACTCTTGTACCCAGGCACACTCATTCCACGTCATAATCCAGCATGGAAATATAATTTCCCTTGCTTTTCGAGGGCACCAGAATTGGTAAACAACAAGCGCAGGAGTGAGGCTAGCAGAACCTAATGTGAAACTGAGGCTGAGAAGACATGATTTAGGCATGCCATCTTCAACATGTGATTTGCAAAAGCTAACACTCTCGAGAAATCTTGGGACGTCACAGTAGTAGTGTAGCAAGGTTACTGCAAGTAAAGAAAAATTCCCCTCCATCCCTTGATTTCACTGCAAAAAAAGCCATAATTGGGGTGCGGTGGATGCCTCTCGCTTGTGGGCCCCTGTGCAACTGCACCTGCTGAACTGTTGAAGGTGGCCTCTGCAGTTCCCTACGTTTGCAAAATGAATTGCTAATGTTAATCACAAAAACATATGGTCGGTATAACAAAAGAAAACATTTTTTTTTTTTTTTTAATTAAATCCTATTTTCTTTTTCTTTCAGTGCTTCATAAAATTGTTGCATAGGCTTTAAAAGGTGTCCGCTCATAAGCAGGCTTCTCCAGCACGTTTTGTGTTTATTGGAACGATTGAGTGTGTTGCCGTTCTCGTCGTCAGACCCACCAAATGTTATGCCTGTTTCCCAAGCTGCGACAAAGCACAGAACCTTGCGTGTTGGCTCTGAATCAGTAATAGACTGTGCGTGGGCTGTTGTTAGTCCCTTCGGATCTGCGGTGATGCAAATGTGCAGTGAAGGAAGGATTTCCCTCCCCCGGTCAGGCTGGGCCTCTCTGCGGCTTGTGAAGCCGCGTTGTATTTCTACATAAGGTCCGGCGCGAGAAAAAAGGTCACCTGGATCACAGTGGCGTAACGCAAAATGGTGGGTGTCCCCTGCAGAGTGTGACGAGTGGTCCCCGAGTCTCCGGTATCTCACAGATGTTCATTAGCCGCCCTTAGGCTGAGTGGGGCCCCCTAAAAGGATGGCCCCCCCATGTGCCGCAGAGCCCTGTAATGTGCCCCTGCAGGGTCCTATACAGGGTGAAAGGGTCAGTTTGAGAAGCATCTTCAAAATCTGTGGAAAGCTGACATTCAAATTAAAATTTGCACTCATTAACTGTTCCCTTTAAGCGGTTAATGGGTTCAGTAATGATTAAATTACCTCACTCCTCCCTTTTCTCTTGCAAGGTTTAAGTTCATACATCATAATCTAAAAGGCACTGCGGCTATGAGTCACAGAACAGGAGTGGGGCCTCTGCCCAGTCGAAAATATGGAGTTTTAATACAGTCGCAGTAGAAACTGGGGGGCTCAGTATTGATGATGACAGGAGCTGCGGCAGAGACGTGGAGACTGTGAAGCCTACCATTGGCTGTTGCGCAAGTACAGGACATTAGCACAAGGTGAACCTCAACTTTACATGCCCTTGCTGTTGAGAAAGGCTGCCGCAGATTTTTGGCAAACACTCCAAAGGTGATGGGAGGGATGCTTGCAATAAGACTATTCATTTGGCAATCGCTTGGAGTAGCTTTCCAACCCATCGTTCTTCTGCCCACCAGTTGAACCCAACCAGATGGAAATCAGTCTTGACCCTGCTCCAGTAAGAACAGTCCAGCCCGATCGGCCAGGCCAGGTCGTCTCTGAACAGGAACGCAAGCAACTCAAAACCGTTTTCATTCTGTTTGGGATCGTCAGTCAAGTGTAGCTTGGTTTCAGTGAGGAAGAAAGGACCTGCGTGTGGGCATACCCTTGGAACTTAGGTCATTATATCAAACACACACTCAATCAATAAGGTTTCTTGTAAAGCGCGACTACTCACCCGTTAGGGTCTCAAAGCACTGAAGGGGGAGGAGGGGGGGGGGGATCTGAAGTTCAGTCAAAGAGCCAGGTCTTGAGGTCCTTTCTGAATTGAGGCAATGATTGTGATTGCCTGAGATGTAGAGACAGGGAGTTCCCAGTCTTCGCGGCAAGGTAGGAGAAGGATCTTCCTCCAGCCGGGGTCTTGCGGATCCGTGGGATGGTGGCCAAGGCCAGTTGGGCAGAGAGGAGATGTTTGGTGGGTGTGTGGAAGGAGAGGCGGTGGTTGAGGTATGCAGGTCCGGCATTATGGAGTGCTTTGTAGGCATGAGTGAGGAGCTTGAAGGTACTTCTTTTGTTGATCGGGAGCCAGTTGAGGTCTCTCAGGTGACAGGTGATGTGGCTGCTGCGGGGGATGTTCAGTGGGAGTCTGGCGGAGGCGTTCTGGATGTTCTGCAGTTTCTTAAGGAGTTTTTGGGTAGTGCCAGCGTAGAGTGCGTTGCCGTAGTCGAGTCTGCTGCTGATGAGTGCGTGGGTGACGTTTTCCTGGACTCGGTGGGTATCCACTTGAAATTCTTCCGAAGCAGGCTGAGCGTGTGGAAGAAGGAGGACGAAACGGTGTTGATTTGGCGGTTCATTGAGAGCGAGGATTCCAGGATGATGCTGAGGTTTTGCGTGTGGTCCGTGGGTGTGGGGTGTGGTTCCGAGCGCTGCTGGCCATCAGGAGTCGTCCCAGATGGATGGGGTGGAGCCCAGGATGAGGACTTCGGTGTTGTCTGAGTTGAGCTTGAGGCAGCTGTCCTTCATCCAAGTTGCGACTGCCTTTATCCCATTGTGGAAGTTGCTCTTGGCGTTTGTAGGTTCGTCTGTGAGGGAGAGAATCAGCTGGGTGTCATCGGCATAGGAGACAACGTTGAGTCCGTGGCTACTGATGATAGCTGTGAGCAGGGCCATGTAGATGTTGAAGAGGGTTGGACTCAGGGAGGATCCCTGAGGCACTCCTCAGCCGATCTCTGTGGTTCTGAGTAGAACAGTGGAAGTCTGACTCTCTCTGTTAGGCCAGTGAGGAAGGAGAGGATCCATTCTAGGGCTTTGCCACTGATGCTGGCGTCGTGGAGTCTTGCGCAAAGGGTGCAGTGGGAGACAGTGTTGAAGGCGTCTGAGAGGTCCAGGAGGATGAGGGCTGCAGTTTTGCCTCAGTTTAGGAGGGTGTGGATGTCGTCTGTGGCGGTGAGGAGAGCGGTCTTGTGCTGTGGTTGCTTCTAAAGCCCTATTGGGCAAAGTCCACGATGTGGTTCATTTCGATGAACTCGTAGAGTTGGACGTTGATGACCTTCTCAATGACTTTGGCTGGGAAGGGGAGCAGAGAGATGGGTCTGTAGTTCTAGAGGTCCGTTTGGTCAGCAGAGGGTTCCTTCAGCAGAGGTCTTCTGTCCATCGAGTCCGCCACCAGTCTTCTGGGAAGGTGGCGGACTCGATGGAGCAGTTCATGGTGTGGCAAAGTTCGGGGGCAATGGAGGTGCCGGCTCTGTTGAAGATGTGGTCAGGGCAAGGATCAAAGGGGGCTCCAAAGTGGATGCTCTTCATGATCCTGAGGGTGTCATCAGAGGTGAGGGAGGTCCAGTTGGGCAGGGTCTGCTGGGATCTGTAGCCATTGGGTGCGGTGGTTGCGGGTCTTGGGTTTCGAAGCTGTTGTAGATTTCCTTGATCTTGCGGTGGAAGAAGGTGGCTGGGTTGTCGCAGAGGTTTTGAGAGGGGTAATGTCTGCTGTCTCCATGCTGGGTTTGGTGAATTCTTTGACCACGGTGAAGAGTTCTTTGCTGTTGTGTGCATTGGTGTTGATGCATTTCTGTATGACTGTTTCCTTTGTTCTGATGAGGTGGTGGTGTGCGGTGACAGCGGTTTTGAAGGCTGCATGGTCTGCCAAGATCTTGCTGCTCCGCCATCTTTTCTTGAGCCGTCATCAGGTGCGCCTGGTCTCTTGGAGGGCGGGGGAGAACCAGCTGGTTTTTCTTTTTAGGACGGCATGCCTGAGGGTTTCCTGAGGGAAGCCAGTGGGTTGGCGCAGTTGGAGATCCAAAGGTGGGGGTTGCGTGCTGAGGCGTTGGCATCCGTGGATGTCGGTGGTGGGGTTTTGCTGAGGGAGGTGGTGAGCTGGTCTTCGGTGACCTTGTTCCAGCTTCTGCGAGGATAGCAGTGGGCGTGGTGGTGTACGGTGGGTTTGATGAAGGAGAAGTGGACGCAGTGGTGGTCGGTCCAATGTAACTCAGAGGTGTGGCTGACAGAGATGTTGCTGCTTGCGGAGAAGATGGGGTTGAGCGTGTGCCTGCTGAGTGGGTTGGAGAGGTGACACGTTGTTTTAGTCCGATGGTGGCGAGGTTCTCCAGTAGGGATGCAGTGTTGTGGTCATCGAGGTTGTCCAAGTGGAAATTGAGGTTGCCGAGGAGGATGTAGTCCGTTGACGCGAGAGCGTGGGTTGCGATGAAATCGGCTATCGCTTCGCTGAAGGGGGGGTGGGGTCCGGGAAGTCTGTAGAAGAGGGTGCCACGGAGGGTGGTGTTCAGGTTGGTCTGGATCTGGAAGTGGAGGTGTTCCATGTCGGGTGAGTGGTCGTTGGAGCTCGTAGTGAGGCGGAGGATGTTTTTGTGTACGATGGCGATGCCTCCTCCCGGCCGGTTAGTGTGGTTCTTGTGGATGATTTTGTAGCCGTCCGGGATGGCGGTTGCGATGTCCGGTGCTGAGGTGGGGTTCATCCATGTTTCCGTGAAGATGGCGATGTGGGGGGAGATGGAGTCGAGCAGATCCCAGATCTCCACGGCGTGCCTTTTGAGTGAACCGGTGTTGATTTGGATGCAGCTGGAGTGGTTGGGTCCAGTTCTTGAGGGTCGTGCGGTTGATGGATCTGGTGTGCAGTGGCAGGAGAAGGCGCAGTTGCGCCAGGTGAACAGGCCTTGGGTGTCCTTCAGTGATGCAAGATGGCAGGAGGTGGAACGTCCGGAATTGAGTGCATGGAGGGTGCAGGCGTTGTATCGGTGGGGGCTGTGGGAACCAGGGTCCGTGGCGCTGGCTCGGTCCAGGCGCGGACGGGTGCAAACGGGCTTGCCTTTGACAAAAGTTTATGAGAGGAATGATGCTTGCAGTAAGTCTAATCACTGGCAATAGCTCGGGTAATATTGCATCCCATCGTTCTTTTGCCCACCGGAGTATGTGTGTGTGTGTGTGTGTGTGTGTGTGTAGTGTGTGTGTGTGTGTGTGTCTGTCTGAGTGTGTGTCTGTGTGTGTGTATCAGTAAAAACAAATGTATGTTATTTGTTCCAAGTAAAGAATTGTTGCAAGATTTGTCGCAATTTCACTAGACAATTGAGTGATAGAATTACGCAAAAAAACTTGTCATGAAGCCAAGCTCATCATCCACCTCACATAAACATAACTTTGTCTCTTTTATTCCTATCCACTGTAATGGGTTCCATTCAACATTACACCACCCACTGTCCATGTGTCTGGCAGAGGTACTCATATACTGACAAAACATTATTGTAAGCAAATGTATATGGAAAAAAGTAGCATAAGTTCTCTATAATTTTCTCCTTGTTTTCAAACAGAGTGATTATCCATTAACAAAAGAGTTGTCTAAAGGAAGCTGAAAAGCGTACAGCAAATCCACAACCTATAAAATATTGAGCAATCTTCAGAGAAAAAAACGCATACCCAGAAGAAAAGCGCCGACAAGCACAGTAGAGAGGGCGCCCTCTTCCGACCATAACAGAGAACTGTTAGAACGATTTGACGCGCACCCCTTATTTCTTTTCCGCCGCTTTACTCATGTTTTATTTATTCTCTTAATTATACTGAAGGCAGTAACAGGTCTGTGCCTCTATGGTGTTTGTTCTAATTTTGATTTTGTTATGCCTATACTTTCTGCGGAATGTCATCTCACGCTTTCATCCATTGTATGAGGCCTACAAATAATATCACAGTCTATGTGTAGAAAGTTTGTTCTCCATTAAAGCAGTTTTTGGCGTTGGGGACAGTTGTTTCTGGTCATCTAACTCAATGGTTCTCATTGTATCGGCTGCAGGAGGATGTAAGGCTGAGTTGTCCCATCGGGATTCAAACCTGCGATCACATGGTTAAACATGGACCTCTGGAGAGAGCGCAGTAGTAATCCACTGAGACGCCGGACCAACGTACTTAAAAAATGTAAAGGACTGTAACGCCTCCAGCCTCGGTGTTAATAAGTTTCAGAATTGCAAAACATATCAAACTTTGATATAACAAAACAAATGAGCAGTATTATTGTGGCTATAAACAGCTTCCCTTTTCTCTTAAAATACGAACAGGCATTTTTAGGTCGAGCCTCGAGTAGCGCACAAGCGCTGCTCTGGCAAGACTTTAAGTAAGGGGGTTTGAAAAGCTGACCAGACGCTCGTGCGTCATGGCCTTTTCCCTGCGGTTACGCGCGCGGCAGACATCTGTTTGCAATTATCGTGCCCGATAATGCAAAACAGATGTCTCGCTGTGGCGCGCGCGCGCGCAACACTCGCGTCGCCCCCCCCTCCTCCCCGCTCGTGCCTTCAAATGCTTGTTATTTTTGGTATTTGAAGCACACTTTCACCATTGGGACATACACACCACTCGCAGGGACGGGCCTCGGTGCCTGGGGCGCCTTGCAGTTGTTGCTTTTTCTTTAAGCAACCACGTGCCTTTCTTTACTTTTTGCACTGTGCGCACTGACTCCTGCACACATTATGGTGCTTTACTGCCGGCCAGCTCTGTTCTTTTAAATTATTTGCTTTATGCCACTGCGTGTCGGAAATGGAGATGCTTCCTCCCCGCTTCAAAGCCGCCGCAGCGCTTTCATCACACTGGATCGGATCCACAAGAGCAATGTGCTTCTGCGGTACCTTAAAGATTTTTTTTCATAAAGTTCCCCATGCTGCGCTTTTAATTTAATGGCTATCACTTTTAATTATGCTCCGCCCCTCCTGCCCCTGCTGCACGGACGCCGCGTGAAGCCGATGCTATGTCAATTTAAAAAACTCTGCGGTCGCCATTGTTCCCCCTCCCCGATCTACCTCAACTCAACTAAAGCGCTCCAATACCTTCGGGTCGAGTTCGCGCTATATAAACCTGGAAGGAAAAAAAAAAAACTCCGGTTGCAGCCCAACACCCTCCTTCACCTTTCAGGCTCGCAGTCTGGCCATGGACGAGGGGGAGGAGGAAGGATCTGTGAACCTCCCCGAGCCTGAGAGAGCACGCTCAGCTGCTGCACGGTGGGTTGATTCCTGGCACTCACACCCAAGTAGATCTCAGCACTGTCTGCAGTACAGTGGAGCAAGGTATGGAATCCCGTAGACAAACAAGAATACCCGTAGCTTCAGGCTTCACTTTGGAAACTCTGCCGTGGGCGGGGACAGCACACCTAACCAGGCATGCAAAATATTAGTGCGCGCAAAACAATAACTTCTTTTATGTGTGAAAACCCTATCAGAATAAACTACTAAGTTAAATAAATACATATAGCCTGGATATTCGTTACAAAAAAATAGTTTTTATGTGTTTATGCTTCTAGTTAGCATTATCTATTGCATGTTTTTCAGCAGTAGAAGGTTACAGGAATGACTTTTGTTTGAGAAAGGGTGAGAGTTTTCAGCTCCGCATATATTGCGTATAATGTAGTGTTACAGTGATGCATCACCCCTTTAAAGAAAACCATGGTGTGTGTGCTAGGACGGTAGACTGCGTTCTGATTCGTTAGCGGTTGTTCTCTTCAGTTTTGGGGTTGGCGGGTCACCCGGCGTCTGCAGGACTCTATATTTCGAGCCTTGGGGGTTTTTTTGTTACAAACTATTGTTATCTGAAGGTCCATCTGGTTCCTCTAACTGAGTCAAAGTGACAACTCCCAAAATGCATAGGTTCGGTTATCAAATGAAACTTCAGGATTGAATACGTGAGTCCGCGGAAATGCACATGCTATCGACTTAGGAAGGATAAGTGTCTGATTTGCCCTGCTCTGGATTCGCAGGTGCAGGCTGCACAAGGATCTGAGCAGCAGATGCATAAACCTGTTGGGCTATTACTTCATCGTTTTAGAGTTAGCACTTTATAAAAGGAGGGGGTGCAAATCTGCCTGTAGTTTAAATGTTAAACAGCCTTTTATTATGGTCTGGCGTGACAGCGCAGCTATCGCCAGAATATTATGTGTGCATCAAGAGAGAGAGGCTTTCACTTCGCCCACTTGTTAGGCGGCAGGAGTGCATGTTTTGATTGGGCAGAAGATGTATGTTTCCACAAAAAAGTGCTTGCCCTCCATGCAACAGTGATCATTTTGTTTATTTAGCCAGCTGTCCACTCTCAAAGTTAGTCCTCAGACACATGCATGTCATGTCACCCTGTTTGTAAAAACAGGATCCATAACGGGCCAGCGGATGACCTCCAGGGAATACACGCAAGGGAAAAAAAAACATGTTCGGTTTATTCTATCTGCAAAAAATCTATAATCACATGTTAGACGTCTCTCTACTCTACTATGCCCCACTCTACTGTATGCAAATGCTCTATACCCCACCCTACTATACACAACTGCACTCTTTACCACTGCACTCTATACAACCGCAGGATAAGCCACTCCACTGTACTTTGCACCACTTCACTCTATGCTACTCCATACTACTCTGCTATGCAAAACTGCACTCTATGGCACTGCAATCTTTGCCAACCCACTCTACTCTTTACCATTCCACTCTTTACCATTCCACTCTATACCACTTCACTCTACGCCACAACACTCTATGCTACGCCACTCTAAGCCACTCTTTTACAATCTGTGCCACTCCACTCCATTGCAATTTGCGCAGCTCCACTCTATTCCACTATACACAACTTTACTTTACACCACTGCACTCCACATCACATAATTACTATACACATAATTCCATTGCACACCATCCTACATATTTACACTACACAAATCCACTCCACATCAAGAAAATCCACACCACACAACAATTCAAATCCAACCCACATAATTCTACTCCAACCACATACAACCACTCCATAATACAAGGGTAAAAGACATTGCCATATACAACACCAATAGCTCTAACTCAAAAAAATGCGAGACCTATTGCATTTCTAATGCTTGTTATAGTCTGGCTTGACAGCGCAGCTGTCGCCAGACAATTATGTGAGAACCACAAGGTGAGGAGCTTTGTCTCCGCCCACACGTTGGGAGGCAGGTGTACATGTTTTGATTGGGAAGACGTTGTGTGCTTCCACAAAAAAGTGCTTGCCCTCCACACAGCTGTGATCATTTTGTTTATTTATCCAGCTGCCTATGGTTGAACTTTAAGGGGCACGCCACGCTCTTGCCATTGTAATGCTATGAAAGTGATTTAGATAACTAGATCATTTATGGCGTTTTTCTCCTGCAGCAGCACAGATAGGAGGAGGCAGTCATTAACGTACCTTGATTTTTATTTCCGGCTTGACACCGCATTCATAATCTTGACCTATTGACATCGTCAATGCTTGTTTCCGCGTATTTGTTCCAAATGGACCAGACCCCCCAGCAGCCCTCTTCCAGCTGAATGGAAGAAGAGTACACTTACAACCAAGAGGCAGACTATTTGTTCAGCTCCGAGCGACAATACAGTGCTCGTCGCGCGCTGCCTAATACAGAGAATGAATGATTTTCTCTTGGCCATAAAATACTTTATATGACCCCTTTCATGCCCCAGTTGGCTGCGAAAGTTTGCTCGCGACCCAGAGCACACTTCCTCTTGCAGAGTTTGTGAATAGAACAAAACATCTATTTATAGACGTAAGAAGAACGGTGGATTGCTAGCTGACTGTTCGCATCAAGCGATTTTATCCGACTGCTGACACATGCTTTTATCTCCGCATGCGTCATCTTTCTTCTAAATTAATATTTTTATAGTGTTGTTTTTCAGCACATGTTTGGTCCCGTCCTTTTCATACGGATATATCCCTAGATTTGCAGCAGCAAACTCAGGACATTGTCAGCTCCGTGAGCAGCCCCCCTGATGTCTCGTCACTGGTGAAAATGAACTGGCAGATCTACCACGAGTCGAAGCAGCTGCTCCGGTTTTAAAATGGTGGACTTTTGGGGCATTTGTGGCAGACAGCAGTTGGCTTTCTGTTTCAATAGCCCCCTGTTGTGTAGACTTCATGTAAAGGAGCATTTGTTTTTTCCAGTGCTCTATAACGGAAATGAAAGTACAAGTACTTATTACCTCAGAGTACATATTTGCTACTGAGAAGTTCCAGTACTTTTCCATTTAAAGTGTTCCACCCCTGCTGAGAAGTTCAAGTACTCTCCCTCTCAAGTCATGGAAGAAGTGCAGACACGCAGTAACTGACAATACCTGCCCATTCAAAGCTCTGGTCTATGCTGCTGTTAGGTACCCAACCCTTGTCTTTCCACTTTCATTTTTAATATATTTTTTCATAAGTGGGGCGGTTCTACCTGAAATGCTGAGCAAAAAAACCAACAGGACTTAAGTAAGATCTGAGGCAAATTAAAGCAGTTGGGACAATTTCTGAACGTCTGTGTCCCGGATCCCAAGTTGAGCGGAATTTAGGGGGGTGTTTAGCACACTGAGTAAACACCTCATAGTAAATCCCATTCCGACCCCTTTGTGAACCAAGTGCAGCTCTAAATTTTTAATCAGGGTCTTTAATTATAAGGGGGTGAAACAAATACCATTTATGGCATTTGTAAATGCAATAGGAGAATTCCTCATATGCTTTCACATATATTAGTAATTTGCCCTGAAACGATGACAGAAACAAGATTGTATATGAAAGCTCTTTTAAAACAAGCACATATCAAAACTGTTGAGCGGCCTTGTGAATTTCTTTATACAATGGACTCCCCAACTGTAGTGCTGGCAGTTGACTGATTTTTTTTAAATTCACAATTAATTAGATGTGTATTAACTTTGATTTATAAATTGTGTTCTTGGTGCCCTGATAAAAATGATTTTGAGGTTTTGTTTTATTGTAAGAATTTGTAAAGTAATGTTTTAATTTTTACTGAAATTATGGTTTTAAGATTATTTGTGTTTGATTTTTAGTAAATTTAAAGTGAATGGGTCTAATTCACTTATTAAAAAATTGATTGGTGGAATCATTACATAGATCAGTGGTTTAGGTGACTGGTTACTGATCAGGCAATGCAAAGTTTATCATAATTTTGTTTTGTTTCATTTTTATATTTCTTTGCACATGTTTTTAATTTCAGACACAAGAAGTTAAGTGACCGAACAATATTTGGTCAAGTGGTGACCATACAATATTTAGTAATTGTTGACCCGAGATTAGAACCCACATCCACTCTGTGTTCAAATTGCCTTATAGAAAGATCTTGATTGGCAAAATGTATGCCACAAAAAAATATACACACAGCCCTGGTTGAAAACTTACAGAGAACTAAAAGAAACACATGTAAACAGTTTATAAACAAATGAATTTACACTACAATATTGATATCATTGTTCCTAAATTTTCTGATAAATCATATGGGGATAAGAACCTTAAGCCATTAGGAAATAGACATACCGATCCTCTGATGGCACACACAGTCGATTCAACGCTTAATTTGTGCGTTTTGGGCACTGGCACTCTTTTTTGGCCACGGTGACTTACTTTCTTAACATTGACCCAGAGCAAGAACGAGAAAGGCAGCAAATATAGAAAGGAAGAAGAGAAAGTTAGGAAAACGGCGACAAAGGGAGAAAAGAGAGAGGAAAAAACTTGGAAGTGTGAGATAAAGAGACAAGAATTGTAGGGTGGTGGAAGACAGAGACGAGCAGAGTCAAGACTGGGCATTAAGCCCACTTTTGGGAGTGAAGAAAAACTTCAGACCCCTTTACTTAATTTGTTTATTTGTTGCAAAATAAGGTTTGGCTGACTTCAGACATCAGCCCTGACAGCACTGTCATTGCTTTTGGTTCTCAACTTCTAGCTAAGCATGGTTAAACATGTGTCACTGTAAAATCTGTAAATGCCCTGCTCTTTTTCCTATGGTTTCTAATACACTTAATGCCTGATAAAGGTTTTCAACATGCACCCTTCCTCGTTGGTCTGCCTGTAGACGGTGCTCCATGCTATAGCCTGCTGCCAGGTTAAGGGTCAGTCCTGGATACCATGGAAACATGGCTCCTATACGTAAGAGGTCACACTCACAGCCTCAAGAAGTAGAAAGTGGGTGTAGTAAATAAGGGTGAGCGATAGTTTGAGCAAGTGGATTTTCTGTAGTTTCCTAAATGTTGCCTTGGCTCAGAGGAATGCGCCACTCATGCATTATAAGAGGCCGTTGGTTCATCCCTGTGGCTTGTCATGTCAAATAGATGAGTAGTTTATCTGCACCATGGGCGTAGTTAGCATTAGTGCAGCAAGTGCAGTGGCACCGGGGCCCAGAGCGGCCCCAGAAACCTGACAATGCTATATTTTACTACCCCAACAGCAGCCAAAAGAGCCATTTTCCTTGCTTGCTGCAGGGCCCGTGGTATCCTTGCTATGCTACTGGTCTGCACAGATGTATTGATAAGATCCTTTGTGGTGCCGGGTCTGGTGGCTCAGTGGACTAATGCATCCACTGCAGGGGCCTGTGTTTGACCTCATTGTCACAGGTTCAAATCCCGGCGGGTCCACTCAGCCTTTCATCCATCTGAGGTCGATAAAATGAGTACCACTGAGTTGGGTAACAATAAACATCTGTTATTCAGCGCCAAGATGCCTGCGGGTAAACCTGCGCTTTACAAATACACGCTATGTTGTGTTTTAGGGGTCACCAAAACAAGATCCTTACATTTGATGTGCGGGTAGTGATTGTGGCCAAAAGTGGTAGCACATCAGGAGATGTGTTCCAGATGTGCTTTGTGAGTGAAAAATGTTGTGCATACGCTGCAGCGGATGTAATAAACACTATTGCACTCTTATGCAGTGCAGTTGGAATTACTGATTACTCTGTACTCAAGAGAGTAGCTTTGTTAATATAACAGCAGTGGCAAATACTGTATGAAAACCCTCAGGGCCCAGAGGTTTAACACCCTTTCACAAATCATGCTATGCAGTTTGCACAGCAAGTGGTTTGCAAATTGTGCTCAAATGCAATGCAGGATTACTAATTGGCCGCATTGCAAAGGTCATAAATGACCTGCCTAGTCAATATTAACTCAGCAGGTCACAGTTTGTTACATGCGTCTTTCTGCAAATACAGGGATGGAGGCCTGTAAGGGACAGCAGATTTTCGTCTCTGCATTTGCATTATATAAAGGGAAACTTATTTTTTTAAAGAAAAAATGTCATCTTGGTGTCTATATATTTCTCATTTTGGAAAAAAATACAATGTTGGGAGCAGGCAGTGGTCCTTTTGATCTCTGACTGCTCCCCTCAAGCACACCAACTCAATTCCCAAACGGGAGGTTATCCCACAGGGCACCTTCCAATTTACAAATCAGTCACCAGCACAGCCTCGGGGATGGTAAATGATCAATGATTTACGCCTTCAATTGTGGTCACAAACCCTTTGATACATACCTTTGTAATTGGTAAAATAAAAGAACGTTCATTTCAAACCTCCTCCTATTGGCAGTTTGAAAAGAGTCACAAAAACCCTGTCACATCAGAAAGACATTTTCAACTTGTAAAAGGGATTTGTAAATTGTAAAAAGTGCTTTTGAGGCGGCAAGCCTTGTGATTATGATTCTCGCAAGATTTGAGACCACAAAAGGGCTTTGTACATCTGGCAATTCGTTATTATTTCCTCAGTGCCTTATAAGAATCCTATTCTAGAGGTGTAAAGTGGTTAACAGGTAGAATGTCCTATTGTAGCTGTTTCTCGATTAGGTTTGGTATTAGCCAAAACCTATGTTTAATGCACTTATAAGGGCTTTAACGCAAACCTTTTCATCCATTGTGTCATTCACATTTTACTTCCACCCACTAGAGCATGGGTCAACCCACTTCAGCCATTGGCCAATTGTACTGAGAATGACAGCTTTCGATTCTTTTAAAAAGAGCACATCCACACACAAAGTAGCTTTGTTCAGCACCAGGCACCAGTATGCCAATGTGGGCTTTTTGAGACCCAAAAATGTAGGCATTAACAAATCCAGAAGGCTGGCAGCTGACACCAGAACTGTTGACTTTGCCAGTGCTTGTTTTAACGGATGCTTACCTTGCACTAGGTTCATGCGCATTCCCTTCCTGAATACTAATGAGGAAGAGCAGTGCAAACAACCCATCTTTATCACTATCTTACACTGCTCTTGCCATTCAGAAAGAAGTCTTGCGCAAGTCCAAGGTCAAATCAGCATGTGGATCTATGTTATCATGAGAGAATTAAAAATAAGATAATTCTTTAAAAAGGAATTTTTTTACTAATTTGTTTTCTGTTTTCTGTTTGAGAATTAGATGACCTGGATGCCCCACAGTTTTTGTTAGCATGGTTGGAAAGAAAATATTATTCATTTGTCCCAAAAACTGATTAAAGTCTTCCATGTGCCTTCAGGTAAGATGGAGCCCAGTTGATAGGCTCCATTGTGGTCAGGAAGGTGTTTGTAGTTTGGCCATTTTAGAAAAATGCTGTCAGACTAGACTTGAGGTTTCTTAACTTCATCGTTGTTTGAGAACCACCAAGGTTTCACTTGGACACTCAGGGTCCTATCCATTCCGAAAGAGGGTCTGGCCTTCATACAAAGAAGCCTTGGTAGCATTTTTCCTTCAGGAAGAGAACCAAGGCACGGTTTGTGGTGTCTTATAAGTGTAATGCCTCAGACAGCTTAGCTTCCAATAGATGTCAAATGCTTCCTTCCATCCTGCTTCACTAGTTCCAGAGCTTTCTCGTGCTCTACGTAACTCATCAAGAATGCTGTGGCCTTGCCGGAGGACATGTTTCTCTAAGGTTGCTCCAATTGACTGATCTTTTTGGTTTTCAGAACAAAAAAAACAACTCGCCTCGAATGACACTCCTAATACATTTACCACAACAGAGGCTTGTTGTGTAGAATGAAATTCTCCTCAGAGTTAAGTTTCAATTAAGCCCTGATGAGGATCATTTAAATGCATCAAATCTTATGTCTTCTGCCTCCAGTTGATTCTTCAACCAAGAGGGTGAAGGGTGGGATATTGTCCTATAACAATAATCTTGCAGCAGTAACCTGATGACTCTCAGCAACCAGGAGTAAATATTGAAATAAAAGGCAGGAAGGTCTTCTTCTTGTTGGTCACCACCTCTGTAACTCTTCCCTCATGCCTGAAGGTCTCGGACTGCAAGAAAAAGCTTGTGCTTGCTCTCCCAGAACTGCAGCTCTCGCGAACAAATTAGAACGGAGGGATTCGTCCAATCACTAGTAACTTCAGGAGCGGGAATTCTCTATATAAAGAAGAGCCCGTAGATGGTAATACCTGCCAACTCCACATTGTCCTACAAGATTTTCAACGTTATGCATTTGCCATCAGCGTCTCTCCTAACCGCGCCGACCTCAGCCATCACTGAATTGTTTTTCCTCCAGAGGTGCCACCGCCCATAAAGTCAGTGAGATAGCTCAGTGGAAGGAGTTCCTGCAGTGGAGGCCTATGCGTTATCTCCACACTTCGAGCTCAAATCCTGACAAGCAAAGCTAGTTCTTTCATATGTGTGCCATTGATAAAATGAGTATCATTTAATTGGGCAGTAATTATATCTGTTTCTTAGACTCCAAGAGAGGGTTCAGTTTGTGTTGTACGCTATGAAGTTCACCCATAACGTTATTTAAACACAAACACCCATAATCTAAAAGCAAAAAGATCTGTCCTACCTGTTAGACCTCCCTGATGGCTTTTGCTTCAGTATCCAAGGTCTCCTGGAGAAGAAAAACCTCCACCGAGCACCTGGGATACGAAGTACGAAAAGTTCCGCCAACTCTGCCAAACATTAAC
Organism: Calotriton arnoldi; assembly: GCA_963921515.1. NCBI lineage: Eukaryota > Metazoa > Chordata > Amphibia > Caudata > Salamandridae > Calotriton > Calotriton arnoldi. Next base: position 1,555,462 of record CAWUFW010001956.1, on the reverse strand, counting down.
TCCGGTACTGAACGCCCTGTTGACTTTAGAGGCAGATCATATAGAAGCACTCTGTTGGGACTCCCCTACCCAGTGCTTAATTTGTAAATAAGTAAGTGCCAGGGCCCTCGTAAGGAGGCCACTGCAGATTGCAGCATCGATTGCCCCTGCCATTGCTATCAATAACAGTACCAACACAACTGCTAACCATCACACACCTACAAGTGTGACATTTTAGACTAACCCAGTCCCCCAAGCTATAAGAATGGCTTGGGCGACAGGTATTTTTTAATGTATATTGAATTAATAAACTACTTCTGTTTGCTGATGTCTAAATTAGGCAAACAGCGCCAACATGCAGCAGACTGTTTTAAGTGCCATGTTGACAATTAAGTGCCGGTGCTGAGCACCGGAAACCACTGGCTCAAATTAAGCACTGCCCCTACCACTGAGGGGTGTTTATAATCTCTGCGAATGTCAGCAGGGTCTACTCCTAACTGGTGCAGCCCTGAAACAGAAAAACATAACTGTCCCAGTTTTATTATGTATGCATGTGGCCAGAGATGTGACCAAGGGGTCTATGATAGTGAAACTTATGATTTTTATGGCAGTTGGTAGTATTACTAGTAACCTCTATTACTCACAGGAGGGAAATTGTCCAAGTCAAGACTCTGCTTCTATGTGTGCTCTTTATTGCCTCAGATTACAGTAATATATTGCCGTTAATGGTGTATTCTCCACTCCCATTCTTTTCCTCCTTTCGCCCCGTTTTGCTTCTTGTGTTTTTGCTTAGTCGTGAACGATTTATGTTCTCTGGCACATGTCTGAGTCATATTTTTTTTGTTGGTATGTTCTGTTGCAGTGTGTATTTGTTGTCTCTTACAATGTCTTTTGGAAACTCCTCCCGCATTTTCTCATGCTCCATCTCTTCCATGTGTAAATACATATTCTTTTAGACTTGACAGTGTATAGATTGGATTGTGATCAGAGATTTTCAAGGATACTGTCAAGACGGACAGATTAAAAAACAAGAATTGAACCCTACCCCACACCCCCCACTTGATCATCCCAGGAAGGATCTTGTAGTAAAACATCATTAATATTTCAATTCTTAATCGCCTCTAGGCACGTTTTAAAGTTTTATTTCAGTTCAGATTTTTTTAGATTGCATGAGACAGGCCCTCAATCAAGTGTGTTCTAATTCCCACGCCTTTCATTATTGGTGTTCATAATATCAGGTCACTCCTGAAGCCAGTGGAGTGCTGGTGTTATGTGCTGTTTACATTTTCAGAAGCTTTCACTCTCAACCCTTATGTTGTGTAATTTACCATTAACTTAATAGCCAAAGCGCTTTGTGCCACATTTCTAAGCACCGTAAATAACAGGTGCTCCTGCCTGCTACCCAATTTCGTTTGGGTAAAAATCCTATCATGGGAGCCCAGGAACAACACAACAGACTGCGATCATCCTTTGTTTGTGTCACATATGATTTTGCACTATTTTTTTAGCTGAAATGCGTCCTCATGTCCAAAATGGACCTGAGGATACATTTTGCATTGAAAACTTTATCACAAAATGCCAGATCGACATTTTGTGTAATTTCATGTAATATCGCATCATTTATCAAGAATTTGATGTAATTTCCGCAAAAGAAATAGCACAAATTTTGCCCAGGCCTAGTGTCAACTTCACTGGAGTGGTTTTCACATTGCCTGAGATCCTAGGTACCTTTGACACCCTTAGGGAAAATGCGCCCAGCAGGCAAGTGTGCAGAGCAGCTAGAGATCTATAGCAGATCTGAGGAATCTCACCTGAGTGTTACCATGCCCTCTGGTGACATCCTGGCCAGGACTAGGCGTGGAAGTCTGCGACTCTACACTCTTACCACCCTACAGTGCCTGCCCCTGATGTCACCAGTTGCACATTTGCACTAAGCTGACATCAGTGAGACTACCTAGGATAAATCTTTCCTGGATGTAGGGTGTTAGCATTATCCAAGATTTCAAATGGTAGATTTGCTTCTTGGGATTTTGGTCAGTGAAAAAGTAGACTAGGTGGGCTGGAGGAGAAAGCTGAAATATTATTTTTTACCACACAAAAGTTATTTATTTTTGAGTAACTTTTAAAGTAATATCTCAGTCTGCACTCCTTCTCTTCCTAGTTCCTTCAAAACATATATAGATCTGCTGTTAGCTCTGACAACAGCCCTCATCTTGTTTCTCTAGAAATGTCTGCACTGCAGTGTTTTGGTACTGACTTAGTACATTGTCATTTCAGTTACCTTGATCCATTTTTTATTAAATTTTGTGACAAGAGCTTTTGCCTCTAATTCAAATAAACTTGTAGAAGCTGTGGTGCCTACAAATCTGCCGGGCTTGTTCCAACCAGAGGTTTGTCCATACTTTACAACTTCACCAGTTCACCCAGCTCTGGGGTTGATGCAGCACTGACTTTTCTTAACAACATCTACAGTTCTACTCAACTTCAGAAATTGAGGAGGGCAGGGGGGGGGGGGGCGGATGGTTGGTGTTCATTGTTTATATTTTCTATCAGTGTCTGCTAAATCTGGATCTTACATAGGGCCAGATTTAGAGTTTGGCGGACAGGGTAGTACATTGCGAATGTGACAAAGTACCCTCACTCTCAAACCGTCGATCGGACCGTAAGTATTCCATCAACAGAGCTCCAGTTGGCTCAGTCGACAGAATACTTCCTCTGATGGCCCAGCGGAGTGGGGGCTGTCAGAGGAAGGTGTGTATGCTGCCCACTCTGTTTAGGTTGGATGGTGTAAAGTCTTTTTTCCTGGCAGTAAGGGACAGGAGAAAAACAATAATGACCCCCACACCCTGGGAGAAAACCTGAGGGTGCTGGGACCATTCGTTTTTTTCTTTTTAAAAACCAACTCCAACTTTGGAAGTTTGTTTTTGAAAAACAAAAAGTTTGATGGCAGGCCATCCCTCATGGATGACGGTACCATCTGCCATACTTTTCCTACATGGACAGGAATCGCCATGACAGCAGTTCCTGTTAATGTAGAGAGTTGTCCGCCGGGCTGGTGGACAATTCTAATTTGGCAGGCAGAGGATTCTTGGGATGGCAGAGGTATTGCTCTCCACCAAGCAAACAAAGTAAACTCTGCCAACTCTAAGTCAGGCCCATAGACCAATGTGTGCTGTCCAAGTCTTGCTTGCCTCCTTTCCATTGTCATTTTGGGTTGTGATTGGTCTATGGCAGTGCCTAATTTGAGCCAGTGGTTTCCTGTGCTCGACACTGGCATTTAATTGTCAACACCAGCACTTATGACATCTGCCACATGATGGCGCCGTTTGTATATTTTAAAGCTGATCAGAACAGCAATTGTTTATTAATTCATTATATATTAAAAACAACTAATACCTGCCACCCAAGCTATTTTTATAGCTCTGGGGGCTTGGAATAGTCGAATTTTCACACTTGTAGCAGTGTGCTGGTTAGTAGTTTTGTAGCCAGTAGCAATGGGTGGTGTAAGCTGCGGAGGCCTCCTAAAGTGAGCCCTGGCACTTATTTTTTTTTAATAAATTAAGCAGTGGTCTGTTGCGTCCCTTTTCTTGAAGCCTGCCTGACTTGGTGCTGGGTTTAGCCAAACCTCTTTCGCACTTCCCAGCACCTATAAGTGTCCAGATAATAGTCCCTATGACACAGCTTTCTTCCCTGCGACTAGGAGAAAGGTGGGGCTTCTTCTCCTGCTTCAGGTCATTCCCCTTGAGGCCAGTGAGAAGTCTCATACTAGCTCCTTCTTTGATCCACTCACACGTCTGCTCCTTAGAGTGTGGATTGGTTGTTTGCTGCTTCCTGTCTTCACTCTACCATTCTCGGTCCTTGAATGTTTGCGCATCTGTCTCAGTTTGCTTCCATAGGTCTATAGTAGTGACACTGACAACCCCTGCATTCCATCCTCTCGCTCTTCCTGGAGTATCACCAATCTGAAGACTGGAGCTCTGTTGCTTTTCTCTCCAAACTCTTCCCTTCCTACTCCTGTTGTTGCCTAGGCACATTTTCCCTTTTTCCCTTTTATGGGCTCGTCCCAACACATTCATTCAGCTTAAGTGAATATATGTGTTTCTTTCTGGTCTCAGTATAGTACAGTGCCTCCCCAGGAGTTTCAGGTATCTCCAGACTTGATGAAATGCTGTCTGAGTCCTGTAACTTTTGTGACCAAGCTCAGACATTTCACTGTGCTCTGTCTCAGCCTGTGGAAGCATTCCTTATCTTGGGACCAGCAGAAGGCAAACATGGCTAGGGAAGTGTTATGGGGCTCCGGGCAAGCACTCCTTCAGGTCATGAAATGGGCTGGTAAGCTGAGAGTTGGTGTACCAATACAGTGGAGCTGGCAAAGGCATACACCAGGAAAGAACAGACACAAACAGGGTAAGATACAGGAATTTGACAGTGTAGGCAAGGCAAACATCATGTGAACAAACAGGGAAAGGAATAATGGACCAACGCACTGGCTACCACAAGGGTTGTACATAGATAAGACTCAGAACTTTCCACAGCAATAGGGAAAGTTAACATCTGTGGACAGATTACTCTTCCAGATAGTCACCCTACAAACCACAAAGAAAGGAGGCAGCAGGCGTGATTTGTATCTGGACCCTAGAGCATAAACGAGGATTGTACTTTCATGCTTGAGACAAGCCTCTATGGGCCCAGCTGGAGGCATAATGGAGAGTCCTTTGAAAATAGAAGTACCATCACACTGTAACAATTAAGGCACCTATGACTTCATGTAACACAAGACAAATAGCGGGGCAGGAATTGCCTCCTGGCATCCAAGAGCCAACCCCTTGTACAAAAGAAATATACACTTATACACAAGGGATGAAAAAATAGCACACTTACCAGACAGAAAGAGCCTAAGAGGAGTACACATCACAAGTACTAGAATTGACTCTAAGAACTGAAGCAAATATTCAAGAACAAGGCAAGCAAACTGGAGAACAAGCTGGACAGGGCAAGCACAGGGATAATAGCTGTAGGAAGCAAGAGACTGGAACTGCAAGGGAACTAGAGACTACAAGAACAAGCATTTGCAATGCAATAGGTCTCGCATTTACGCCAGTTTGAGCTATTGGCATTGTAAATGACAATGCCTTTAATTTTGTTTTGGTTTTTGAAAACATAAATAAAACGCAGTGTCAATTACAATGCCGATAGCTTAAACTTGCGTAAATGCGAGACCTATTGCATTGCAAATGCTTGTTGTGTAGTGGTACCAGTACTGAGCCCCTCCATGACTCTGGGACAGCTGACCCCAGATATCCTATCTTGCTCAGCTGGGCAGACGCTTGCAGTAACAACTCCAGTGTGTCTCGCTCAGCAGTCCACTTTTCTAGGCAGACTCAACAGCAGGATATAGTCTAGGGTAAATAGTCCCTCACACCCTTGGGGAAACTGGTAGTCAGAGGCTCTAGCCCTGGATCACAGAAGTCCTCCTACACCCTGTTGGGTGCACTGCTTTAGTCATGGAAAACCTTGCAAACACTGAATGGAATCTAGAGCCATACTTCATACACTCTTTCAGACATGTTTTGTTGATGCTGGGTGATTGTCCCAAAAGACTTTGTGATGCTTCTCTCAGGGCTAACCAAAACACTGGCACAACAACCTTCACACTTGCCAAATCGGCTAGCTTTTGTATGTAGCGCCTTTAGCGGAACATAAGTCAGGACAGGAAACACCACTGTCCTTCCAAGATACCCCTGTCACCTATCCTTACACACACTGCTTTCATTAGTTGACAAAAAGCTAAGTCTGTATCAGGGATCTGCAATTCACTTAGCCCATCTGGAAGGCGACTCCTGTCTCTCCATTTTGTATACGGTACCTACACAGCTATATCAAAATACATTCTGCATCACCCATTGGTTTAAAATAGCACACAAACTCCTTGAACATTTCTGACATACACTGAAGGTATGCCCACATACAAGCGCTACATGTGCATACACAGAAAATTAATGTAGAGTACAGCTGTCCTTATCACTTTACAGGGACGAAGCCAATAGGCCACTCACCTCAGGTATCAGTAAAGGGACTCCGCTCCCTTCTAGAAAGAAATCAGGCTGCCACCTCTGGCAATACCTTACAATCCAGTGAGAGGACATTGGTCCCTCTCTCTACAGAGGTCACATTATTGCGTCCTCTATACCACAGATCCACACTGAGTTACTGCAGTTTAAAGTGCCTACAAATCGCAGCTCTCGGCACACACGCACGATTCCCTTGTGTGCCAAGAACATCACAAAAAAAGCAAAAACTCACCTATGCGCCCAGTAAAAGCAGAGGCTCATGCCTGCAAATCATGTAAGGGGCATTGCCTGGCCAACAACCCACTTCAGCAGCCTCCAGCCCTTGAACTGGAAAGGACTTTTCAGCACCCCACCAAAACCGGAGAGCACTGCATCCAGACCCAAGTGCCCTCCTGCGAAACCCGTTGAACCCACTCCAGTTGCGACTACTTCCAACACCCACCCTGAACCTGTAGCTCATAAGTCTGACGTGTTCAATCCCTTACCTGTGGTGTGGCCGAGCCCCAAGCCGGGCTGCCCCCAGTAGCTCGGGATAGCTGTATTCCGCGCAGCTCTCCTCCGTGGGGTCCCGAAGGGCTAAGCTCCAGCCGCACTGTCCGCCGTTTCTTAGAGGGGGCCCGGACTGAGGCTCCGTCGGAGTCCCAGGCGGTCGGTGCTGCTCCACGCAACGTGAGCTGGACGTCGTTCCTTGCTGCACTTGGACTGGACGTGTTCCTAGCTCGTGTTGCTACAACCGTGCTTGCTCCTTATGACATACCTCCTGCTCGCGTACCTGTGCCAAATGTTGCTCATTGTGACGCAACTCTGACTCGCGCTGTGGCAGCCTTTGGGGCTCACTGTGACGTGTGTCAGACTCGGGCTGTGGAGGTCGTTGATCATTGTGACGTGTCTCTGACTCAAGGTTGGGCCGTGGTTGTTCGCTGTGACGTGATTCTGCCTCTCGCTGCGGGGTTAACGTCACACAGAGCTCTAGCTGCACTTGGCCATGACGTGCTTCTAGTCCACGCTGCTGTTGTGACGCTTCTTGCGGTGCCTCCTTTGCTGGCAGTGTCGTCAAGCCTATGTCGAGCTGGCGCTGGGGTCCCTCGAGCTGCTGCAGCGGGCCCTGACGTCTTTCGTCCACCTCGTGTCCCGGCGAGGGCGCAGCCATGTTGACTCCTCGGAACCAGCGGGAAGTTAAGCTGAAGACACGCCGTGAGCGTGCCTGGACAGGAGATGTGCACGCGTATGGTGCGAGCAGGCGTTGTGATAACGCCGCGAGCCGTACGCGTGCATATCTCCTGTCTGTTTAAGCTTCGGCACAGACAGTTGATGTGCACGCGTACGGCTTGCGGCGCTATTACAATTCCTGCTCGCACCAAGCGCGTGCACATCTCGTGTCCCGCATCGGAGCAAAAGTCGGCAACAATAGATCTCGCATAGCGAGCAGCGCTTTGCGCTGCATCGCTAGGCGAGACCTAAAAACACAGAGAAAGGGGCACATAACAAGGGAAAAAATCTAGGAGATAGGGAGAAAATACAAGAGCTATGACAAAAACAAATTGAAATAGCAAAGGGATGCTAGAACAGAAGGAACAAACTAGGAACAATTAGAAAAGGAGCCCCCCCCCAGGCTGCATCTGACTGTAAAAAAAGACAGAAAAGGGAGTAACAAAGATCCAAGCAAAGATGGGAGACAATCAATAACAATGTGCACCAAAACAGGACACAGACTCTGGCTGAAGCAAGGCAAGAATTGGTCAAGAAAACAGGCAACAAGAGTTCCAGTAGACTTCTATGGACGAACAGGGACCTTCAGGCAGTAGCAGCTTATAAGCAGTTCCAGGCACCAGCAAGCCCAGGTTGGAGTCACATGATTGGGCTGCACAAGGCATGTCACAGGTGTGTGCAATTTCCACCTCACTCTCAGGGCCGGCGTTAGCGCTGGTGACACCCAGTGCAACAATCTTTTTTGCGCCCCCCCCCCCCCATATGACCTCCTCCACGGATTCCCTCACTACCACCCTGCAAAAGTCCACCTCATTGCTCCATAGCCTCGCTCTCAATTACATTTCAATTGTTTTGAAGCGTTGGTAAAGGCTGGTTTTACTAATCCACTCAGCTATCCAAATAAAATACAAATCCGTTTCTTGCAGCAGGCCTATTAACCCTCTGCGCTACTTTATGGTGAATCAAAAATGCCACTAGACAAACCACTTGTTAGAAATGGGATCTCTGGTTGGCTAAGGCTTGCGCCAAAGCCAGGCAGAGACCACCACTCTAGTCAGGGCGAGGGAGTTGCACGCCAAAGATAACCCCTGCTCAACCCCTTGGTAGCATGGCACGAGCAGTCAGGTTTATCCCGGAGGCAATGTGTAAAGCGTTTGCGCACGCACACACAGCAACAACATACTAGGCACACCACAAAAAGGAACTCCACACAAGGTTATATATAAAAATAGCCTTTGTATTATCATAAAACACATTAGAATAGTACTCACATAATATACATCGTGCCACCTGGCACTAGGTCATAATTACAAGGGATTATTTACACCTGACAGGGCCAACTGGACCACTGTCAGAACCAGCACAAAGCGAACTTAGTATATGTATCACTTATAATAAATGTAGAACACATCATAAACGTACAACCAGTAATCACTGGTAACCACTGTACTTAGCATCAGCCTGTAACATAAACCACATTATGCACAGTATCACATTAGGCGCAAAATACATTATACGCCAACCTCACCAGCAAAAATACATTATGCAATCATCTCATAAGTCTAAACGCATTAGACCCTAGCCTCCTAAGCATAACTCACATTAGGGGCGTAACTCACACAGTGAAACATAATCTCACTAGCATAAACCATAATATGCCAAACAACCTCATAATCATAAAACACATTAGAGGCATAAAACAGGGTGCGTAAATCACGGTAAATGCATCACATTTCCTAGCACCACATAATCACATTAGGGCACATAAATCACATTAGGGCCTGGTGCCCTATCAAACTCACAGTCCCCCCCTGGCCAACTGGCCATCTCAAAAAGGGGCTCAAATGCCCTATGTCCAAAAGTCAGGGGCGCGCTGCAAGAGGCAGCGAGAGTCAAGGAGTGCGCAACTGCGCAAACCTAACGTAGCAGCTGCCCACTACTTGCTGGGCAGCTGGGAAGATATGGGGCAGCGGAGTGTATTTCACTCCTGAGTCACATCAAGAAAATGCCCCCAAAGAAAGAGTAACCTAAACGGTGCAGCTGCCCACTACTTGCTGGGCAGCTGGAGATATTCAAATGAGGCATGGGCTCTCAATGGCCCCTTAAACAAATTATGCCCCCTTCGTAGGAGCCACATGGGCTCTGGAACAACGACAAAGCGTTGGAGCCACGCACAGGCTCTCAAAATAAACATGTCACAGACGTTGCAGCGGCCCGCAACTGCGGCGCCGCTGGGAAGATCAGCCCCATACTGGGGGCACTAAACAAATGCTCACGGGCCCCTCTGGGCCCTTTATCAGAAAAATGCCACTCGTTAGAGCGGCCCGCTGCCAGACGGGGCCGCTCTTGGGATGGGCACTGACACCGTCTCTGTGCCTCACAAGGCACCACGAGGGGCGCCGGGAGCCCCCACCCTGGGGACTCCTACTTCAATCAAAGGCTGCCTCCCAATCGGCCCCCACTCACCGGACTCTGTACAGCGGACGAAGTCTCCTCTCTGTGGACTGCGGGCAGGACTCCGTCTCCGGGGCTCCCCTCACTCATGGGAGCCTCACCACACAATGCCTCGCTTCAGGATGAGGCGTAGCTTCACCCGGTCCCACTCACCAGGGTAGTTGAGAGGCTCCGTTCTCTTCTCTTCGCCGGGAAGGCCCCGGCGGCGCTTCCACTCGGGCGGAGGGGGCAGGCACCGACACTGTGCCTCGCGCCCTCCCTCCGCCTCCATCACCACTGGCTGCAGGCTCCGGACTTCCGCATCGCCTTCTCCCGGCCGGGGGAAGGCGGAAATGGCGTCGGCGAGGTCCCGCCCAGAGTCAGGCGGACGCGCCTGACTTCCGTTTGCGATCGGGCCGGCGGCGGTGATAATTCTCTTTGCGGCAAAGTGGCGGGGTGGCCACCCGTAATAGACTCGAATATGCGGGGTGGGCACCCGCGTTAATTAGAAAATAAAACAAAGTCGCAGGGTGGGCACCTGCGCACTAAAATCCGAAAAAGAAGCGGGGTGGGCACCCGTATTGCAGGTGTCACGGGGGAATCCCTACGCTGGGGATTCCCTCTGAAGGGGGCTGCAGCGCGGTGCAGCCCCCAGGCTCTCTCTCTTAGCAGGGAAAGAGCCAGGTGCTCTTACAAATAAAAGCGAAGCGCTCACAGGGCGCAGGAGGCACAGAGGTCCTGGGGAATCCAGGACAGAAAAGGTCCCAGCAAGGAAGTCCTTCAGGGAGCAAGGGGGCAAGCTGGGCCCAGGGAGGCAAGCCCTCCTGGGCCCCAGCAGCAGCACGCCCCCTCAGATTCAAGCACCAAAGTACAGAACAAGAACTGAACACTGAACAACTTCATGGGGTCACAGCCCCTATATTTATATGACATTTTCCTTTGTCACCCAGCACAGGGCTGGGGAAAACCAGATGCAACTGGTTTGGGGGAGCTTTGGAGCACTTTGTTTTGCTCAGCTCCTCTCTCCTTTCACAGGACAGGCTAGGGACATCAGACGCACCACAGGGGTGGAGCCAGCATTGTGGAGGGAAGGCCCAGCCCTATTCAGGTCCCAGGTGCACTCCTCCCTCCCATCTACATGCAGATCTCTCTATTCAGCCCTGCACTGACTCACCCTGCCCCTCCTGGAGCCACACACACCTCCCAGCCCCTGTCACTCACAAAGCCAGACATGCAATCCACATCAGGCAGGCACAGAGCACACATACATGCCAACTCCTAGAAGTGGCACTTCCACACCAGCCATAATAAATCTGCGCACACCATTGCGCAGCATTTATTCTCACGAGTTCGCACATACTAAACTCGCCCCTGCACTCCTCTCACACCAGGAATTACCATGGACACACATATCCCCCATGCATTCCTATGGGAGGGCAGGACAATCTCACCACACGCACTCAGCGTGCACGCACTTTACCCTGGACCACAGTGCTAAAGTGCCCAGAGACTTAAAACTACTAACACCAAGGTACATATAAGGCAAAAAGTTCAGGGGTGAACCTGCCAAAAAGGGCCAAGTCCAACACCACTGATCTCTCTCTCTTTAGCAGGAACATTAATCATTAGAGTTATCTTGACATTTTTATTGCTGCCTGAAAGCTGGACGTACAAGAAACTCTGCAGCAGGTGCTTTTAAGTTGTGCATTATTGCTAAACACATCCCCCCACCCCCTGAGATTAGTGCCACCTCTCCAGGTCAGCACCCAATGTGGCCGCACTGGTCACCCTGCCCTAAAGCCGGCCCTGCTTTCACTAGTCCTGGAAGAGAGAATCCAGCAGGACTATCTCCATAGAAAGCATTTTACAGGGAATATGGGTCTTAATGAATACTTGGCAGTGCATTATGGGACCTGTTGTCCATGGAAGCAAATGTAGGTTTTTCAGTGTATCCGAGATTAAAATGGAAAGCATGCAGAAGCCATACAGGTACTTTGGATGAATGTTAGTGTTGATTTTCAGGCTGCTGTTGGTCCATGTACAGCGCGCACCAGGGTTGGAACGATGGAACCTTAACCGAAAGTGCTTGGAGAAAGGGTACATGTCGTGCTCAGTGATGGATGTGACTTTACAAATTATCCAAGCTCCAGAGCCATGCAATATATACCCCTGGTGGTCTGTACCTGCGCTGAATGCTGGGATTTTATGTTATGTTATGGGAATATGACGTGCACACTTCACCGCAAACTGAATCGCCTATAGGCACAAAACGTGCTCTGTGGCTAGAAAGAGAGATTCTCCAAGGATTTGGGGAGCAGTGGAAGTTAAGGGATATAAATTGAGGAACATGAGCATATCAGTGGCCCACATATTGAGTGCCAACTGTAACAACACCAGCCACCAATCACCCTCTAATTTGTGTTTCTAGAGCTTTGTGTAACACAAGCTTTATTCTTGCTTTTTACACGCTCTGTGATCTTACTAGATTTCCCCCTAGTGCAATGCAACAGAAACAGATATGTTAGCAGTCAGAATTGTTTCTTAATATTGTATTAAGTTCTCTCTTTAATCACATTATAACAGCTGAGGGGACATTTGGCATTATGGGTTCTGGAAAACCATTCGCCTTGGACTCCACATTTCTTTAGTTGTATCAGATAACATTTTACCCATTGCAAACACATGAGATTGGATCTCCCTTCCCATCATCCTCAGAGCATCCCCCCCTTCCGCTAGCCGCCTAGTCAAAGGGGATTACAGCACATTCCAACCGCTTGCTTTGACAGACCATGCCTTGATCTCTGGAGAAAAGGGCAAAAATTTGGAAGAGTGAACAAGTAGTCCTCCATAAATATATTGATCATTAATGATTTACCAGATGGAAAATAGATTGTACATGGTAATTTTCAGTCACGTTGGCTCCTTTTAATTAAAGCCTGAAACGAATCTTGAAAAAACGACTCATATAAATTGTCAGTTAAATGAAAAGCGATCCCTGCTTAATTGCTAATAAGGAAAATTATGTTTGTTCCAATAGTTTCCCTTAACCAGTCAACCATGGTTTATTTAATTATAAAAGGAAGCAAGAGTAAATAGATTGAAGAAATATATTAATACGTTGAAAGTAGTGAAACCTTACTGGGGAAGTCTAGATAGAATAACAAATACATTTTAGACTGCCTTTAAGCTTATTAAAGTAATGATTGCGAATGAAAATACCTGTAAAAGTCTGTGCACTTCACTGATCAGCAGCTATAATTCAGATTATTAAAAATATAGGCTTCACTCATTGCCCGCCTCCTCCATGGAATGCCTCAAGAGGGTATAGCGCTAGCGTGGGCGCGCCCTCTCTCAAGCAATCCTTCACCCGCATCAGCAATGTAGGTTCAGTCAGGCCACGAGAGAGCCTGAGAGGGATTTTTTGCTCTTAGTGGCTAAAATTGCTTCCACTTAATAAAAACAATTTATTTCCATGTTATCTTGTTCACTTATTCTCTGTGTATATTGGGCCAATTTCCGTGTTTACAATAGAGTTAGCCTTTCATCTAGCTGTAACCTGGCTATCCATTAAACCAGGGCTGTTTAAATTGTTTGAAATGACTGATTAATGGAGCAAAGCTTGATTAGAATCTGTTTCTGTAGCCATGCTGGCGAACATTTTGTTATGTTGCATTTCCTTGAAAACAAGAGATGACATTTTAATACTGCGGCTGGTTAAAAGATTGTTTCCTGAAAAAAATAAGTTGAATTGAAATAGCATGCTTTATTTAAAGCTTAAAGTAGAGCAGTACTTGCGTATAAAGCTGTATATACTCACTTGTTTGTGCATGATAGAAACTTCAAAGGGAGCCAGACTTAGAACAAGAGGGGAAGAGGACCACATCTTGGAACACATTATATATTCTAATTATTTGGACCATTTAATTCTGTAGTTTCAATCCGCCATTAATTAAATTTTATTCCAGAGATTTTTGTTGAAGGTTTTACAGCAACAATTAACAAAGAATTCTTGCAAGAGAGTAGCAAAAATTCTTACATGCATGAGCAAATTGCACTGACTGGCATAGACATGGAACATAATTCAAACATTGTGAGTAATTGAGATTTCATTGCTCGATTAAAGTAACATTGGTATGCAATATATTAACAACTGAGAAATCGGCCACTTGAAAGCCTTTTCAGTCAGACATCCAGTTTCCGAAGGTTGTGGTGTCTAAACTGAAGGGTGTGAAGAGCATCTATGGTGTGAGGACTTAAGCGTCAATTTCCGCTTCACTAGTGTCTCTAAAAGTGAACAGCAGTTTGCCAATGCTCTGTCGAAATTTTCTTCCAAAAAATAAAATTAAAAGCACTGCAATGTCTACGTATATTAATATAGGAAATGAAATAGTAAAAATTAACATTATTTTGTTATCACATTTCTTGTATAGTATCCTTCTGACTACCCAAATCTTCTTAGCTTGCTTTCAATAATTTCAGGTTCACATTCGGGATTTATTATTTAGTTGTGAGGAGAATGCATTATAGAACATCTTTACATAACCCTCTTGAAAATGCAGACTTGATGTGAAAGTTTTTGTGTTGGATATTTACCATGAAAGACTTGAACGCCAGTCTGTGTCTACACTATGAGAAGAGAATATCCCCAAGCTACGCGGAAATGCTTTGATTTGCTTCCAGTGTTTAACCTATGTCATGTAACTTTTGAGAAAATATTAGCTATTATGTCTGGGTGTCTCTGACAAAACTCTTTTAATAATGATAGGAAGGAGGATTTCACATAAAAACTTATGACAACCACCACCTTAAGGTTATATATAGTGTGTGGCTGTTTCAGTGCTTCATTTGTAAAAAAAAAAAAAAAAAAAAAAAAAGTGCTAGGGCCCTCGCTGCAGCTTGCACCTCCCCTGCCTTACCAGCACTGTCAATGACAGTACCACCACAACTACTAACCCTCATACTGCTACAAGTGTGACAATTTAGACTGTTCGAGACCCCCAAAGCTATAAGAATGGCTTGGACTGCAGGTATAATAGTTGCTCTGCTCATCTCTAAATTGGACAGGCAGCCCACCACGTGGCAGCTGTCATAAGTGCTGGTGTTGATAGTTAAGTGGCGGTGCCTACACGGAAACCACCGGCTCAAATTAAGCACGGAATTGTTAAAAGTATAACATTTGTTGGTATGCATACAAACCGCTATAGGTTCCTGATAGACCTAATATTATCACTTCTTCAAGAAAGTGCAATAAGACATCCTGAGAGAGAGTACTTTGGTCAGGCTCTTTCAGATATTGTCTTTCATGTGTTCTTCCTGGTTTACCATTGCTTAGGGGTGCTGTCAATCAAAGCTATGACAGTTTTGTTGATGATTACTTTGTCCCATTTGTGTTCCCGTTAGAGTTTGGTGATGGGGCATCAAGTAGTCACTTTGTTAGGATCCAGATGCGACTTGACTTGTAGTTTGCAGTTGAGAGCTAGAGTGTGTTCTTTGATATATTTATTTACTTTACTGACATCATGACATTGTATTTACTGATGTATCTAATTTTTGTTTAGGCTAGCCGTGCTATTTGGATGCTGTAGCCTATCTTAAACATAAAGTGCTACTCCATAAAATTACCTTTGCACATTCATTTGCTTTACTTTGCTGTCATGTTAACATTCTGTGTGATTTCAAACTTTTTCCGCAAAGTAAAGAAGAGAGCACACATAGGCTTTCTCAAAGATGCAACAAAAATACTGGCCCTTTCTTATATATTGTCAAAAGTATCTGCGCTGAAAGATTTTGATAGGCAAACCTTTTAAGTTCAGCTCTTACAGTGCATACTTCATCTTTAGACTCCTGTTTGAGGGAACATCTTTCCTCTCCAATTGCCTTCCGTTCTGCAAGGGCAACATTTTTTGTCTGGCTTCACAGTACAGCTGTCTTCAGACTCCACTCAGTGGAATATTTTTCTCTCACCTCGTGCTATTGGCTATGTAGTGTAAATTTTGCCCTTTATGTAGTGCTTTTATTGCATTCTGTGGGGGACTATTTTATATCTCAAAAGTACACACTGGCGTAACGAAACTCGAGGGGGCCTCCCTGCAAGGCAAGTGGAGGGGCCCCCTCTGGGCTCAATCAGGAGCTCTGCAGCCAGAGTGCTGTGCTGAGGGGGCCCCCTGGAGCTTGGGGCCCCCCCGCACCGCGGGGGCTGCGGGGGTCTGTGTTACGCCCCTGAAAGTACACCAAACTTGTGATATTAAAGACAATTTAGAGACAGGTAGACCTTGAGCTTTCCATCAATGGAGCCCACATTGGTTCAGTTGCTGTAAAACGACTCCACCAGGCCTTTGGAGGAAGGACATTACACTGAGTGCCCTATTTAGGGTCAACAGTATAATGTCTTTTTTTCCTGTCTGTCACTGCCAGGAAAATCCGGTGAGGAGGGACAAAAAAAGAAAATAATGACTCTCACATCGAGAGAAAACGCCTAGGGTGTGGGTGTCAAACAAATGTTAAAAGTTTGGTGAACGGCCGTCAAAATCAAAGGCGGCCGTCCACCAGACTTTTTGAGCATTGAAAGGAACGACCATCATGGCAGTTCTTTTCAGTGCACAAAGCACAGAGACGCAGATGGACAGGCAGTCATCTAAATCTGACAGTAGTCCGTCGGGATAGCGGAGATAATATCTGTTAAACGTAAATCTGGCCTTACATTTCTTCTCATCAATACATTATATAGAGAAAGCAATAGTTTTATTTTTGTTTTATTTTTGCACTGAAGCACGCTATTTTCATGTTTTATTAAGGACTCAGAATCCAAGCCAGACCTATTTGCTTCGCCAATGCTTCTTTATTATTATTATGGAAAAGCAAGTTTGCACAATTTTATGAATAGTTCATTTTTTATTCTCCTACTTGACTGAATTTTAAAAAGTTCATGCAGTGAATTGTGAGCAACAAGCTTAAACAATGTACATCATCAAATAAAGTAAAACCACTCGTCTATAAGCAAACATTGTGATTTAGTAATACCAGCATTTGTTTTTGCTTCTCCTTCATGCTATAATTCCACCACCTCCAATATAAATGCCACCAGTACCACTACTACTACTAACACCATTGCCACTGATACCACCACTATTGATGCAGCTAACACCCTCAATAGCATTCCATCACCAATATCAAACTTCCTTTAACACCACCTATACCAACACCAACAGTGTCAACACTGATACCGCCATCACCAATACAACCTCCACCTATTCCATACCAACACTACTACGGCTCATCTTTGGCAAAGCCAATAGGTCTGACATTAATGTGTTAATGCACATTGTTTGCATGCGTTGCGTGACATTATTACAGAACTTTAGTCTTTACCAGTGCTCATTAGCCGTGGCAGCACACCACAGATCCAGCAATATTTTGTCTGCATATGATTCCAGTGTGCTTTTAGAGCCTCCTGAGAGCACCAAACCTGACTACTTTTGTTCACCGTCAAGCTAGAAATGCCGATAGCAAACATTGAAAGAAGGTTATTGGAAGTGCAGTAGACTCCCATGTGAGGAATTCAACGGTGTGGAAAAATTTGTTTATAAATGCTTCTGAACTATGCAGGAATATATGCAGCTACCTTAATCAAACATGATGGAAACAAATAGGTCAGATCAGACCAGATGGCAAGAGCAGTATCACCCCTCAAAGGGAGCTCTGAAGCTTCATGAGCTTAAGTCTGAAATGTGTGTTGAGGCTTCTGATAACATGTACTCTATGCTAATGCCTTAGTGTCCAAATGTGGAGAAAGGGTAGGATGTCCATTAATAATCACAAGAAGTGCGTACAGGAAATTTCACCAGTAGATACCGGAACAAGTGAAAACATTGTGGAGATATGTCATGTTATCAATGCATGATCTGTCTGGTGGATAACCATATATGTTTGTAGTGCATAACTGGGTAGTTTGCCGTTAGCCTTCAGTGATAGATCTAGGAAGTTTGAGAGGTATCTGTGGCCTGATTCCTTGTAGCCTCATGCTAAACATCTCTAGAGAAAACCTCCCAAGAGGTGTGAAGTAAAATAAGAGGCATCCTTCTTCTATGGACCATTGGTGGTGTAATGAATCTGCTTTAACACCCTTTCTGTTTTCCCCTTATGTTACTTTTGAATGGGGAGCGTTGGGGATTGTGGGTGGGGGTTTAGGTCGCCCAGAGTGAGAGAAAAATCATACAGAAAAGTTAAACCCGTAATAGTGGGAAAGAGTTTTTCAATGAGAAATTGAGAGTAGTCAACACATTAACAAGAAGGAGCAGCGTGTGTTTTTAGTATTATTCCCCATTCAATTGCTTGATAACCCTGCCCCTGATCCACATTCAGTGACTTAACTGTCCATGAATGTATTATAATCTCTCCTTCATCAGAGCCAGGAAGGTGAAGATAGTGCCCTAAGGCTCACTCCTTGTTCCTCGAAGAAAGGGCTCCCCAGCACCCCTTTGGCACATGAATTCTTTGGCACAGTGGTCTAAACTGGGTGTCCACCTCCCAGAAAGGTTGTGCTTAATTACTCTAACCATTCCAAGTCATGAGACTCATCCAGAGATGCAGGATCCACTTTCACTAGGTACCAAGTAATACCACCTTCATGTCTTCCCTCATGTTTTCGGACTTCTAGGATGCCTTGGATAACTAACTGCAGTAGATGATTAAAGTGATAGAGTAGGTTCAGCCATTCCTGAGGCCAAGCCCATAATGGTACCAGCCTCTGCATTAGCTAAAATAGTACAGTCCCAGCCACTGCCAGTAGCCCCGGTGCTATCACTTTCAGCGACTGGATACCAATCCTGCTTGCATTGCCCTCGGAGTGCGGTCTTCTGTGGCACCAATGATGCCTCAGGAGAACCGGGCATTTATGGACTGGTATCACCCCCACAAAAATCTTAGCTTCAGACAGAGCCCCAGGCAATCAAGGCGGCCTCTGAGTTGTGCAACATGTATCTGTCCAAGCCTACTATTTCAAAGTCTCTGGGCATCAAACACTGGTCCCCTAAGTCTAAATTGGACTTTATGTCGGGTAATACTCACACTAGTTGTAGTGTTACTAGTAGCCTCCTGAAGGATAAGGTTTCATGCTCCTGTATGGACAAGTAGTCCATTACCTTTGAACTACAACACGATGTACCAACATGGTTGTCTCTCCCTGAGACAAGTTAATGCCGATTCATTCATGGCAAGCTGTGGCCTGTAACATTAACATAATTTTTTAGTTAGTGTGCATCTGTGCTCTTTACATATGATCAAGAGATTTATGTTCGATCTGGGTGTACATGTGATAGACCTAAAACCGTTGGTGTCCAGGTCCTTCAGTAAAACCTCTGGTAGGACCCTGAACACAATTTTTACCATGAGCCAGGAATCATGGTTAAAGTCTTCAGACCCAAAATCAGGAAGCCCAGTTAAAGGTTTTGACATGGTTAGTGTGTTGAAATGTAGTTTTGATAATGTTTAACCAATTAACTTGCAGGATTTATTTCTGCATTAACTGGAAGCTCTTGCCTCCCAGCGAGACTAGTTTTGTTCTTTGCACTTGAAGTGTGGTTTTAAAAATTCTGCTGAGTATGTAAAATAACGAGACGCTGAGTCCTGTGTTTAGATACAATTGAACGACATTCACTTTCACTGTTTCTCATGACCTTATTCTTGCACTTGACGCATGTCTATCAAAACTTAACCATGTGACACGATTCTACAAACTTCTGATAAAGACTATAAATGTGTGTGTTGCTGAGCCTAGGGGAGCTTCTCTCTCTGGTAACTACCGTTGGGAGGTACTATTTCTGTCATACCCGCAAAGATTGCAGGTTGTAATGTCCTCTCTCAACTGGAATAAGGTATGTTCCTTGTGCTTCTAGAATACCTCACTGGAAGGTCTCGAGAGCTGTACATGGCAGCTAGACTTCTTCTGCATGTCCGACCTGGAGAGCGCCTGCTCTGACCTGCAAGCAAACAATGGTTAGTATTAGACTGATTGGTCAATAGCAAAATTCTTCAGCTAGAGACTGGAACCATAGGTAGAGGATATAAGTGCTTTCCTGCAACACTGGAGCACTGTGTGTTACCCTTCACCCCTTGGAAATCATTTCCAGAGTACTGGTGGTAATCTGGTATCAGAGGGTGGATCTTTGTCTGAGTACCCCTTGCTAGAAGGGTCAATCATGGCTTCTAGTTCTTTTAGATTTCAAATCCTTCCCCCGAGTCTGTTTGTTCTGACAGATCCTTAACAGCAGGCCCGACCTCTGTTTCACGATGGCTCTTAGACCCTGATTGGTTGGAGGATTTCAGTCTGGGGCGCACAGGACATTCAAAAGTGGCTGCGCTCCTGATCAGGGAATGGTGCACACCCGGTACCTCTAAATGTTAAAAAGAAACTTGGGCTTCTGGCTCTTTCTTGTGTTTGGGAAGGAATGTGCATCTTGCTTTGGTGACTGAGGTACAAGTTCCTGGATTTTTCCTCAGCGCTAGCAGCCAGAGGTAAGGCATACAGAATGGTGACTTTTCCAGGTCAGCAGATTCATCAAGATATGAAGTACAATGGTGGTGCTCCTCTGGGAGGTCATATGTGGCGTCACAACTGCTAGAGTTGTTAGATAGGAGAACTGTGGAAGAGCTAAAAATTCCCAACTCTTGGTAGAAAGCACTTTGTTAGTTTGCTACAGGGTTGTGCGGGCAATGAAGATTTGCCCTTGATGTATCTTACAGTTAAGCTAGTGAGGCTTTTTTATCTGATAACTTGCAAACGGGTGTCCGATGCCGAGGCTCTGGGTCATGCAAACTCTTTTACATCAGAAGAAATGATGTTCTTCATATACAGAAGGGTGAAGACTAACTCAATATTGGCCATTTATTCTGCTTTTCTGTTAAAACAGAAAATGCTTGCAATTTGCTGCCTCAAGACCTGTGAATATTAAACAAAAGATTTAACAGTAGGATTTGAGCATTTGCAGCTTTTGGTTAGGCATCCTCACAATTTGATTTCTACATCTAACCTAGAAAGATTGGTTAGAGAAGTCTTGGGCAAAGCTTACATAGGTCTCCTCCAGATCACCAATGTCTCTGAGGCTCTCGATGTAGGTGCCTAAGCTGGAGGGCATTCTGAGGGTAGCAGAGCGTTTCAGCAACTCAATGTTTATGAAAGTCTTCTTTAACCTAATTAAACAAATGCCCATGAGTGTCTTTGAGAAGCTGTAAGCAAGCATATTACTCATCCCTGACATAAAATACATACTCAAAAGACTTTTGAATCCAGAGAGACAAGTGTTATCCCAGCCATTAAAAGATTACAAGATGGCGCTATTTTAAAATATGTTAAACAATTGAGGATGAAAAGATTACAAGATGGCGGTTAATGTGAAATATGTTAAACATATGAGGATCAATTTATGCTTGTGACTTCTTGAAAATCCACACACAAATATTTGTAGGTGATTCCTTTTCCATTATGTTGCGATATAGGGAAGGTAAACCTGCTGGTGTGATAGAGACAAGGGTAAATGCTTTTCCTGTCTCATTACAGTTATTAAAGTTCAATTGTTGGTTCACTAAACCAGAGGGGTGACAGATTAATGGGTAGGTTTGTTTCAAAGATGAGGAGGAACATTGGACAAAGCGTGGTGTGTCCTTTGTTACTGCATTGTGTGGGGTTTCTTAACTGTTGCGGCTTTTCCCTCCAGTGCTGAGCTCTTTTTGGCTATTTGGTGTAGTTTGTGTGTAGGCCACCATAACTTGTTTCCACGCTTGGTATCCACGTCAAATTTGTGTCCTTTTTTTTCCAATATCATGGGGATTCTAAAGATACCCAGGGTTTGTGGATTCCCCTGGATGGGACAGAGACATAGGCAAAATGTAGCTACATTTTCAGTTTTTATGGCACAAAATAGGATAAAAGTCATTCTCACAAATTTGCCTGTTTTGTTTCTCCTAAAAATTGCATCAACAAAAGGTTTGCTGTGCTAAAGTCCCCATCTTCCCAGCTTTCAGGAACATGCAGAGCTGAATCAAAAACCTATTTTTTACCACCATTTTGGCATTTTTCAAAGAGGTAGCCCGTTTAAATATATTTTTTGTGCTGTCAACTGACTTCCAGTTTGTAGTGTAAACCAATGTGAAACCCATGCGTGATCCAGGAAAGCCATAAATAGTTAGAAAGTAGACAAAATTCTGAAATCAGCAAGGGGTGGACTGTGTAGATCCCTGAAGGTTTTCCCAAAGAAACTAACTGTTGAGATAAAGAAATATAGAACATGAGTAGGAAAAAATTCAATTTTTTGATAAAGTTTTCATTTGTAACATTTTGACACAATAGCCAATTTACAAAAGCAATATCCCTCTATTGTCCGATAGCTGCTTCTGGTTGTGAGGATAAATGGAGTTTGTAGGTTGTCTAAGACTCTGAAGTACCCAGAGCCAACAACTGATCTGCAACTTACAATTATTTTTCATGTGTACCAAGTACAGACCAATTCATATGGCGAAATATGTAGAGTGAAAAATGGGTATCAGGGAAACCTATGTATTTCTGAAATGGGCACCAGAAATGGAGATTAGGAGCAGAGCGTATTTGGACATCCTGAATTTATGGGTACACTTACTAGCATGTGATTCAGAGGGCCTTTTTCAAAATGTCTTCATCTTTACAAACTGGCTTATATTTGGAAGGTACAAATGAGAAAAATCCAATTGATAATAACAAATGTTCAACTATTCTATGTTCCCATATGTCTTCTGATAAAAATGGTACCTCACTTGTGTGGGTAGGCCTAGTGCCCACAACAGGCAACATAAACACACCACATTTTTCCACTGAAAACTGACCCTTTTTTGCAGTGTCGGTAGCTATGGATTTTGAGTCCTAGTTCAGCCGGCACCCACGGAAACCTAGCAAACTTGCACATTTCTGAAACCTAGATATCTAGGGGAATCCTGGATGAGTTGGCTTCATGGCCCTAATCAGAGATTCTTATCAGAAGCCCCTTGCAAACCTCAAACTTTGACTAAAACAACACATTTCCTCACATTTTTGTGCAGAAAACGTCTGGAATCTATGGGGTGCCACATATTTCTGACCACACAGCATTCCCCCAAGCCTCCTGATACAAAATGGCACCTCACTTGTGTGGGCAGACCTAGTGCCCACAACAGGAAATGGCCCAAAACACAGCATGGACACATCACATTTTTCCATTCAAAACTGACTCTTTTGTACAATGTGGTTGGCTGTGGATTTAAGGAAACTTAGCAAACCTGTCCATTTTTTAAAACTAGACACGTAGGGGAATCCATACTGGGTTGACTGTGTGGCTCTCATCAGGTTTTCTTACCCAAAACCCTTTGCAAACCTCAAACTTGAACTAAAGACACATTTTCCTCACATTTCTGTGTGAAGCGTTTTACCTATATCCTTAATGTCACAAGTAAATGAGGAACATATTTGTGCAAAACCTCGTGGGCTTCCTGTGTTAGACATCCCTTGATATCTCTAATTTTCAGTATTTCTTCCACCCTCATGCCGTTGTATGCTACGTTTTCTTTCCACCCTTCAATGAAGTTGCTTGCCTGCCCACAATGTTTGCTCAAGCCTATATTCTGGTGTATTGGGTAGAGGAAATAACTAAATTGTAATGCAGTTTACATAAAAATCAATGGCGGTCCTTATGTACGGGGCTGTTGGAACTATGCAATTCTGTGGCCGCTGCGTTTTCTGCATAATGATTGATTTACATTTGCCGCAGTGTGCCGCATAACTTGCCTTTTCCCACTGCATAATTTACTCAACCCTGCTGCATAATTTAGGCATCCATTGCTGCATAATTCTAGTAACACTGCTTAGAGTTTTGCACATAAAAAAAGCACAGAAAGGGCAAAGACGCAAACCTCCAGGTCCAGCTCCTTTGCAGCATACGCAGTGAAGTGTCCGCTATTCACACAAGTGCTGGTATCTGCCCTCCTCACTCTATTTTATACTGAAGCACCCGCTAATCATGATTTGAAATGCTTCCCTGCAGCGACAGTGGGAGCAGGTGTGGGTTGCAGCTGACAGAGTCAAAGTGATCACACTAAGGATATTAAAATAAGTCACACATATGGGAAATTTGAGGTTTTTGGTTTTTATAGTACATGTGGTAATTTATGTGAGAGTACAAAAGTGAGTTGTTTTGAACAGAGAGAAAAATGTAAAACTACATATACATAGCGGCTGTGCTTTCCAAAGCCAAGTAGATCAATGTGAAATCAGTAGCAAATTAGGCTTCCACGGTGCCTTTCTGATAGCTCTCACTCGTCACTCCCCAGAATCCCTCCTTCTTCCCTCCTCTCTGTCGTGTATTTCGGGTATAGACTTAGGAATTGGGGATAAAATCAAACTGGTAAGAACACATGAAAAATCGAGGTTGCGGAAGTCGAAGGATTTACCTTGTCCAATATTTGTTGTCACCTTCCATGCACCTCTTGATTTTTGTACCATACATATGTAGACAACCACCATTGGCAACTAGGGGGCAGATTTACAAGCCCCTTGCTCCACTTTTGCGTCACTTTTCCCATGTTAAAAATGACGCAAAAGTGGCGCAAGGGCCTTGTAAATAAGCCCCTAGGTTTTTAGGTCTCGCCTAGCGTTGCTGCGCACATGCGCAGCTCGCTCGGCGAGATTTAATGCTGATGAGTACTTTTACAAAAGGGCTTTAAGCCCCACCCCTCTTTCCCATTGGCTGGCGTCACCGTTTATGCTAAACGGTGGCCAGCCATTGAAAAAGAGCTATTTATGTTGCCTCCCTTTGGCTTTTTGGGACGTCCCACTTGGACTGCTTTCCGTTCGTCGTAAACGTTTTCTTATCTTTTTGGGGCCATGTGTTTCAAACACATGGCCCCATAAAGACAAGCTCCGGCGCGATCCTCTTTCGTTTTCGGGAACGCGCTTGTTCCCTCTAGCCAGCAACTCCCAGCAGGTTTCGAATAACATTTTGCCAAAAGATAACTAAAGTGGGCACCGCGGAGTCTGGCAGTGACAAACCCGATTAACCCCGGAAGACGATGCGGTTTGTGGTGTGCGCTATCAACATACCATTAAAGCCCCTCCCTCGCTGCCCCTCCCTTCCCCCAGTCCCCTCTCAAGCACACCAGGTGCGGCCCCGGAGTCACTCCCCAGGGGTATTCCGGGACCAGCTGTGCACTGGGATTGGAAATGAGAGGACGCCGGCAGGTGTTACAACCCAGTGTGCACGGGGGCCATTTTAACGTGCTCAGAGGCACGATCGTTGCACGGAGGCAGAGCCCTTCTGTGCAGGCGTGCACTGTGCAATCAGTGTCCATTGCAGGCTGCATCAACGGGCAGGGAGGGGGGTTACTTAAACTCGACCCCCCCCAACAAACTCGCTCCACTCCCCACCCGAGAGTCTGCCTCAGTGTGTGTAGAGTGCGTCACTTAAAACCTCCGGCCTCTGCACGTGCAGACACAACCTTCAGAGAGGGCCAGACACAACCTAGCCTCAACGTGTACAATGAGGGCCACACACAACCTCCAGCCTCAGTGTGTACAGTGAGGGCCTCAATGTGCGCAGTCTCGCACCGGAGTCCCATGCTGGGACCAGCTCAGCCAGCATCGGGCGGACTGCAAGCGAAGCATTGGGTGAGTGCAGTCCGTGTGGAACAGTGCCTAACAGGACAGGGAGGCTCTCCTGTTGAGGGGGCTGGGGTGGAGCAGAGTGCGCAAACACGTACTGGGGACCGCTCTGTGTTTTCGGGGAGGCTCAACTGTTTTGATCAGTTGTTTTGCTGGTGTAGTGTGTGTGGTGGGGTTCAAAAGGCAGCTAGAGTGTAAGTTGGGGTGTTTTATTTCACTGCTGGTGGGCGCGCGCATCTGGTGGTCGCATATTTGAAGGTGGGGGGTGGTAGTACTGAGGCTGTTGGTTGTGCATTGGGGAGGGATTGTTTGTGGTTCGTTCGTGTGATTTTGGCTGGAGATTGGTAAATGTGTTCATTGAAATGTTACGTGGCCCTGAACAGCGTGGTGCCGCCGTCTTCTGAGGCGTTGCAATGAACAGGGGGATTGCAGGAAGGATTCAAAGCAAGTTTATTCCGCCATAGATCTCAAGAGAGCACGAGGACACGCTCAACACACGTGCCTGTCGCTACATGCATAGTACACCATGCAAGTGGCACGTGTTACATGCTCATTACAGGCCTGTATGAGGGAGGGGGTGTCCGCAGGCCATTTGCCTCAGTCAGGAGGGATATGTATGGGTCTCTGGCAGCCTTAGGTGCAGCGTGATGCGCCTCACCACGCTGTGCAGCTGAACACATTAAAATTAATTAATTATCTGAACTGTCTGCCTTCCTTCCCGTCCATCCCCGTCAGTACTCATTTTTGGCACCCCCCCCCCCCCCCACCTATTTTTCATTGTCAACATTTCTGGAGAACAAGGGAGGGAAGAGCACGCAAAGGGGTTAGAAATAGAAACAGAAGGAAAAAAAATTGTCAGAAAGAAAAAAAGCAGAAATCTACATGATTGACGTAAAAGGGCAGTGGATTAAAGAGGCATAAGGTGAATTCCGGACTACGAAGTGATATGGGTCTCTAGCAGCCTTAGGTGCAAAGTGAGGAACAGCGTCACGCTGTTCGGGGGCCACTTAACACATTTAAATTAACACATGCCCCAACGGCCCCTCCCGACATCCATCCATGCCACAAGACCCTAAACGGGCCGAATTACGACTTTAACAAGCATTTGCAATGCAATAGGTCTCGCATTTGCGAGAGTTTAACTGATTGGCATTGTAAATGACAATGCCTTTTATTTATGTTTTAAAAACCAACACATAAATAAAAGGCATTGCCATTTACAATGCCAATAGCTCAAACTCTAACAACTGCGAGACCTATTGCATTGCAAATGCTTGTTAAAATTGTTTGTGGTACAAGATGTCCTGCACTTGCTATACGATTTGTTTGGTAAAATTGAGTGAGCACCTGTTTAGTGTGGTATACTGGGTAGTACTCTTGCCTTACTGTAATATTTGCTGAATTTGTTATGGTGTTTGCAGGTGGTGGACGGCGGCACCCATTTTTGGGAATTTTTTGAGGATTTAGTTTTCATGATCAGGATTTGACCCTTAGTAAGAGAGAGAAAGTCAGAAAATGGAGAAAGAAGTAGGAAGAGAAAAAAAGAAAAAAGTGGAAAAAAGGAGAAAGCAAGGATGAAACAGAGCCTACAAGATAGGATCAGGAGACTGAAGTGTAGTGTGGTTGAAGAAAAAGCCTTGGTTTTTGGCAATAAGAGCATGCAGCAACACCCGAGGTGGGCTCCTAAGATACATTTTGGGCCCCTGCATTTATGTTTTGTTGTTGTTGTTTCTTTGCAAATTTAGCACTAGATGTTTATTTGATGACAGTAGTAGTGTTCTTGCTACAAGTAAAGTATTTGTTTAGTGGGGCTGGGGATTGGAACCTAACTCTGACCATATACCCCTCCTGCAGAGTCTCTAATGGAACGCTCGACTCGTTGCATGACTACAAGAGACTACAAGAGAGACAGCCGAGCAATGACCCTGGTTTGTGATGTTCCACATAATATGACACCAGCTAACAGCATAAATTGTCTTTGGTACAGAACAGTCTTTACATTGTTCCCAAGTTTAAACTGTCCAGGGGAAGAGCTTTCAGAATTCAAGGCAAACTCTGGAACCTCCTTAACCTAAATACTGTAAGAAATCATTTGGTGTTTAGGCGAAAAATCAAACTTTGCTCTTTTATAGACCTTTGTAATCATTGAGTTTCTTCCCTCTTTATTTATTCTTCTCTAAAGCTCAAAGAGACCTACTTGAGGGTACAAAAGATATATAGAGATATCCCAAAAGGGAGCAGAGCTGTACATGGGTCTTATTGAGCCAGCTCAAAGCATAATACAATGTAAAATGTAATTGGTGAATGCTCTCCATTTGTAAGAGTTGGTCAGGAATGCTATCCCCATACATGAAGAAGGCTGTGGCACTTTCTAATAGGTCAGAAGGGAGATACTAAATTTCCCTTTTCTTGGCTCCTATATTTTTTACATTACTTGAATGCCCAAATGTTACTTCACAACAGGGTACAGAATGTAAAAGATATCCTTTTCCAATGTAGATTGTATTGTCTTTCAATTTTACCCAATCATGAACAGAAATTACTAACATTCTGTCTGACAGTGTCTCTCAGATGTCTACCATTACGCAACAGATATTAGTGTTGGAGACTTAAATAGTTTGACAGTGCTCAATCACAGATAACTCATTAAAACATTTGTGCATTTTTGATCTTGGCCTTGCTTAGTTACTCATACGTCTCCTCGTATGCGCAATGGTGGCTTATTTATGTTTTTTGGAAGTCGTAAATGATGCTGTACATCGCCTTTCTATGACAGTCGGATAAAGTAGGACCTGAGTCCAACGTTTTTCACTAGCAACCCCTGTTCAGAGTAGGGCTCAGTCTAAAGCAAGTTAAAACTTCAAATGTTTCCTGAACATCTCTTGGTTAGAGTCAGGTGTCAGATTTGCGTTGGCATGCCCTTGACTAGCACCTAGTTATGATTCCATGCTTCCTTGATCTCTCAGGAATCGGGCAGTTGTTTTTGGGCAATGTATTGTAACCTAATTCAGAAATATGTTGCCTGATAATGGCAGCTCACATGGAGGACTCTTGTGTGCCGCTATCATCAATTTGCAGTCTATTTGACACCCTGGAATCTTATGGTGTGGAATGTAAGGCGACTCAAGACTGCATGCTATAAACCCCAGTGCAACCTTGGCTGTCCAATCATGCACAATGCACCGCTTCCTTTGACCACAATGCACTGCTTCTGTTGACCATCACTCCTGTCAGCTCTGATGTCCAAATAGAGCCTGGAACAGACATCAGATGCATCTTTAGCTAAATACTTTTTTGTGTTTCACTTTCCTTTGCATAAGAGAAGACTCAGGTACTTGGGGGCTGATTACGATGGCGGGCGGACAAAGTCCGCCTGCCACCGTAGCGGTGATTGGGACCGCCCGCCAGACATGCGGCGGTCCCACCACTGCAATTAGGATGCGACCGCCATACTGGCAGGCGCATCCTGGGCCTTTAACATTGCGGGCGGTGCTGCTGGCTGCAGCACCGTCCGCAATGTGAAAGGTGCTTGCACCGCATTTCCCTGCACCACGTGGCAGGCACCATGCGGTGCCTGCCACTTGGTGCATGGAAATGCAGGGGGGTACCATGGGATACCCCCTAGTGCAGCGACACCCCCCCCAGATGGGGGGCCCACAACGGGCCCCCAAACCAAATCCGTGCCAGCCTTTCCATGGCTAACCAAAAGGGGGGTTTTCGTCCAAGCAGACGCCAGGTATGGACGCATAAATTATAACAAAGGACAAGGAACATGACTGTCGATTTATAAACCGCTATTTATTTAAGCGGATAAAAGCAGCGACTATTTAGTTCATATGCTTTCTGAGCATGACTCACTTATATTTAACATACATTTTGTGTACATTTTAGATAGACATTCAAAAAAATTCAAAAAAATTACACCAGCTGTATACTAGTATAAAGAATTTATACTTGGCAGTTCCTGAAAACCATATCACTAGGCAAAAATGAAAGGAACTACAGCCACAAGGGAAAGTATAGATCTGTGGGGCATATTTAACAGTGTAAGCCCTCTCCAGAAATACAAGTTTTTCAAAATGCCCTTTGTGGCACAAGATGGAAATTGCCGACGCGTTTCCAATCCCTAGGATTAATCACGGGATTTTCATCAGGGCTAAAAGCACGGTGTAACCTGAAACTAGAAATTACTGCACATGTAGTGTTTAAATCAGGTATCAGATGTCTCAGATTTCTTGTCTTTCAGGACGATTGAATCAGCACAAGGCGGCACGAAGGATAGTATATCAAATTGTACTGGGTTTTCCAGTTGTTCAGTGAAAAAGATCGGCTGTAAAGCGGGTAATATACCACGCTAATTGTGAGTATGTGCACTCGTTGCCATTATCGTTTGAGAAACGGCGTGTTGTGACTTGGCGCACCGTGTCTTTGGAGATTTCTCTTCTCTTCCCTTTTCCATCTTGTGCCACAAAGGGCATTTTGAAAAACTTGTATTTCTGGAGAGGGCTTACACTGTTAAATTTTTTTGAATTTTTTTGAATTTGTTTGAATTTTTTGGACTTTTGCACAATTCATGTTTCTATTGTATGTTTATAGTATTTTTGTCAAAACAGTTTTATGTATCTTATATGTTGTGTATTTGAAATGTATTTAACTTAGACATGAATCAAATGTCTATCTAAAATGTACACAAAATGTATGTTAAATATAAGTGAGTCATGCTCAGAAAGCATATGAACTAAATAGTCGCTGCTTTTATCCGCTTAAATAAATAGCGGTTTATAAATCGACAGCCTTTCCATGGCGGCATCGCCACCATGGAAAGGCCTCCTAAAACCCACATCCTAATATGGCGGACGGTGCCTGCTAGGCACCGCCACCATATTAGTGGCCCTGCTCCGCTCGCCAGGCAATCGGAGCGATTGCCACCGGCGGAAAAGCGGCGGACGGACTTTGCGTCCGCCGCGATACCCACCGCCATCCTAATATGGCGGTGGGTAATTCTCAATTTGATGGCGGATCATTCCCCCATCGTAATGAGCCCCTTTGTACTCGATTTTTTCTGTCTTTGCCAGCACCTAGAATAGTCTCTTTTGCAGTTGCGTTTCCTTTGTTGGCTTTTAACCGTAAAAAACTCACTATCCTTCCTATAGTAGATGAAGTAATGACCTTTTGGACAGGGACAGAGACTTAGTCTACATCAACAAAAGGATTATTGGGTGTTATTTTGTTGATGTTAGTTTTCTTTTTTCCTGTGGGAACTCCATTTGGAAGAAGTTCAAGCTGGAATCAACTCCTTCTTTCTGCTGGGATTCATACTATTGTGTTGACAAATTCTCCCTCAATATTTGAAGCCCAACTGCATTGTTTTTTGAGGCGGGTGACACTTCCTGTTATATGATGACACTTAAGAGGTGGAGTGGACAGCACTGAACTGCCTGTGACTTTTGCCCTCTTTTTCCTGTTTTATGTAGATCCAAACAACTCAACCCCCATCCACCTGATCGTACGAGATGTTCTAGCAACTACACTCCTGTCCCAAGAGACGCGTTTCTTTACTTCCTTGTACATACTGGCGTCCTCCAGATAGCTAGGGTCTGATGCTCAAAGCTGGATCTATGCATCTGGGGGTTGGTCTGCACATTCAATATTGCTTGCTTCCTGAGCACCTACAGGGTTTGTTCTCGAAGTTTGGTAAATTGACATGGGTTAAGGTGGTTCCATAATCTGGGACCTGTCTGTCAGGGATCTGCCTCTGTGTTTTATCCTCTTGATGGTCTGTTGATTAATCAGGTGTGTGGTTGTTCAACAAATATATTTAGATAGGGCATACATTGGTGTCAGCTTCTGCAGGTATTCTAAGCCTGTGCCCTAATAGCCTTTGTGGACAGTGCAGAGAATATTGAACTTGATCCTTGCATCCACGTGAAGTCTGTGGACTGCTTCAGGGAAGGTTTAAGGACATTCAGGCTAGCTGGTTCAATATACTTAGCAGCCCTGCATTGATCTTTTTTTTGGGAGGCCAGTGTAAATAATGGTCCAGTAGTTAAGACATGCCCTGATGAGAAATCATGTCAACTGTGTATGGTGGTTTGTTTGGAGCAGTGGGAGGATCTTTCCGAGTAGATGGAGCTGCCGATTGAACCCTTTGACCACTGGGTAGACTATGGGAGCAAACAAGATGACATCGTTTGTTTTTTTTAGTTGGTTTTTAGGTGCAAGGTAAGGATTATACATCTTTCGGAGTTGGCGAGTTTGAGCAAACAATAATTTTTGTAGCAATACATTTACTATGTGTTCCTGATGCATTATGACTTCTTCAAGG
Source organism: Calotriton arnoldi (assembly GCA_963921515.1). Classification (NCBI taxonomy): domain Eukaryota; kingdom Metazoa; phylum Chordata; class Amphibia; order Caudata; family Salamandridae; genus Calotriton; species Calotriton arnoldi. The sequence continues at coordinate 1,523,790 of CAWUFW010001956.1, read as the reverse complement.
TGCAACCTGGTTTGACATGTGAAACAATGAAGTGTCCAGAAATTAACAGTTCCCTAACTTACCCCACACCCTGTCAGGCCCCGCTGGAAAGGAAACATAAACGACAATGGGTTGCGTAACACAAGTGATGTAAGGTGTCAGAGTAAGTCTGGGGTGGCCTGGGCAACGATAGGCAGTTGTGGTATAAACATTAGCTGGTTTTATGTGTATCTGCTGGTGCAGTGTAAAGTTGCCCACTCTTTACATGTCATAAAACCTCAAATTTGACCGATTCATGACACACCAAATGAACGGCCATTTTGCACCTGAGGGTTATGTGTCTTTATGATTCTTGCACATGTTGCATCTTATACTGCTGAAGCAGAGAGTTTCATTTTAGAAGACTATAGTTTCTCACTTAGAATGCATCGTAAGGCTTTAAAGAGAATATTTTGTAGATGTATTAATACATTAATCGTAGCAGTTGTGTGTTGTACCCTAAAGATTTTTTTCATAATTTCAATACTGCAGGTTTAAACCTGATGTATAAACAGGTGCAATTCTGTCTGTGTAACTTCTAGAAACGTCGTTCTTCGCTTTAAATGATCCTTCTTTGTGCCCCATACTAAATTAGGTTTCATCAATGTATGCATTGAAGTTACACGTAGCGTATAAACTTTTGAAAATGTAGTAGGTAAGCATACGTAACGTTGAGCAACGTGATTTCCTAATGCATATTAATGAAATGCTGAATGGACTAGGAAACACTAAAGAGACTTATGCTCAATGTATGTTTGACATATGCATACCTATATAGATATGTTCATTATTGATTTAATGTCTTAACTTAGGAGGGTTTAACTCAAGAGGCATGAATCTTTGTCTCGTGGGAATCACCTGTGTTCATGCATTTTTTTGATGACTTGCATATTTTGCAGGTGTCCTCACACTATTAGAAGTGATACATTCTTATAACAGTCTTTGCTACTTTGCTTGAGAACGAATGGCAAGCGACGAGCACATGAGAACTTTGTAGATGAACAATGGACTGGTGTGCTCGATGGTGAGCATGGGACTGAGATGGAGTTCCCATGTCTAGTGTGGGACTTTTTCCCATTGTTGCAGAATATACAACTTTGCTCGGATAAGATGGGGTTCGCAGGGGCAACCGACAGATCGAATCCCGGTTAGCAGGGGAGTCCGCCAGGGCTATGTCCTGGCACCCATGCTTTTGTCCCTCCATATGAATGGAGTGGTAAGTTTTCTATCACAAAAGCCCGCCGATGCTCCTTCCTTAGGCGGGGAAAAGGTAGTGACCCTTCTATTCGCAGATGACACCCTGCTGGTGTCAAAAACCCCGACAGTGTTACAGCTATTATTAAACAGATTTAAATCTTTCTGCGATACTCGGGGTCTCGAAATAAATACCACAAAAACCAAATTTATGGTTTTTAATCCTCACAAATCATATAAAGGCAAGCCAACTTTAGGAGGGACTCGCCTGGAAAGAGTAAGCACCTTCGACTATTTAGGTGTTAAACTCTCGGAGAAAATGACATGGAAGCCTCATCTAACGAAAATGGTAATGAACCATAGGCGTGTAACTGGAGCACTAGGAAATGAACATCGTTCCTCTCACAGAAGACCAATCGCCGCTGCCCTGCAGGTTTATGACCTGAAAGCTGTTAGCTCCGCCTTGTACGGGTCCGAGTTGTGGGGCTTTGACAAGATAACTGAGCTCACTAGTTCAGAGCATACATTTCTAAGGAATCTAGTGATGCTTCCCCAAGGTACTTCACTCCTCTCTTTAATGCTAGATATGGGACGACGTCCCATCAGTGACCTTGCTAAGTTCCGTCCCTTGCTATTCTGGGCCAGAATACGGAGGACTCCGGAGCTATTGCCCTATGCTGAAGCCCTGGCAGAGGTCACCCGCCTAGCTACTTCCAACAAGGTCGGGTGGCTACACAATGTTAGGAGGCTTGTGTTTGATATAGGGCTTCGGGAAGTCTGGGAAAAACCTGATTCACCCCTGCTTCACAAAGACACAGTAAAGAGACACTATTGGGAATGGGTCGCACAACCTGACACCAGTAAGACTGACCGGGGGAAACTTACCACAGAATTCCTACTTCATAAACAGGTCAGATTCCTTGAACCATACCTTGATCCGATCCAAGCAATCCAGGACAGAAAACTTTACATCCAATACAGGTTTGGTACTCTCCTGGTGAATGAGGAATCAGCTAAGTGGCACACTAAAAATCCAAGCCCACGTTATTGCCCAGGATGCAAGGCGCCCGTGGAGTCTGTAGCCCACGTGCTGTTCGCCTGCTCAGCTTATGTGCGTCCTAGATCGAAATGGATAAAACCCATTTGTCAGCAAATGGGCACACGGAACCACCGTGATGTCTTGCAAATTTTAAAATCGGGCCCCAGACCTGTTTTTGCCTGTGCAATTGTTAAGTTCCTAGGCCACATGTGGGGCATTAGAAAAAAAGGCTCAAGAAAGAAGTAGAGAACGAAGTGGGTCGGCTACCAGTACCTAAATGGTCTCTGCTACCAAGCATTATCGGTTATGGATACACAATTCCAAATAGAGATGTTACCCAAGCACTTTATCGCAAGTAGTAAATAAGCTGACTTTCACCCATCGGATATTAAGTAATGAGGCTCTTTTGTGCAAATTATAGCAATGTGATTTTTGGGTGTTTTATCTTTTTGCACAAATGAATTCTCTCCCTATAAGACATTTTAACGTCTGTGAAATTCTGAATGTTTTTATGGTGTAACTGTGATTATCATGAATTTTTTTTTTAGTATTTATATGAAAGAATGTATTTTTAAGATGACTCGCTTCTCGTTTTAAATGTTGTATGTGAAAACTTTTATGGCATGCATGCCGGAATAAAGTTTAGTAACTAACTAAATAGACTATATGAAAACTATATGAACTTGAAAAAATACAATGGACTACTATTGATGACGTACCAAAATGGGAGTTAACAACATACCTTGTGATTTATAATATTGGCTGCCCTGGAGTAAAGAGGAGGAGATGCGATTGAGCACAGACGAGAGATGATGGGCAGATGACTCTGGACTTTCTTTGCATACCATATGCTGAATCCTTTTGCTGAACTATCTCTGCAAATCCTTTTCAGTGCCTTCTGTTAGACTCCGACCTGAACCAACTTCTCTCTATTTCCCTGAACCCAAAATCCTATGGCTCCTTAAATTGGACTCTTAGAGACTTATCCTTACGTCATGACAACGTCCCTGAGTATGGTTTAGACTGATTCTTCCCGACTCCAGCAGACTCTTAGCTGTTGCTAATACTCCTTGTACTCTTCTGCTTAAACCCCTTTGCCTTTTGTAGAGTTGTTTTCTAAGTAATCATGTGCCTTAATTTGTATTGAAGAGGACTAATTTGCTAATGCCTAAGGAAAAACTAGCTAGATTATATTCTGAGCATCAGATTTTAATGTTGTTGTTTTGCATAGCGGCTACAGAGCTGCTTGTGTGTTTGATTCTGGTTGCTATAACTTTCTTTAGGAGGCTAGGCCTCCATCTTGCAATATTATATCTTTACAGGATGATATTGAGGGTGATCAATTTGAATCTAATTTCTAACTTGAAATAAAACCCTTAATTTGGCTACTGATTCTTGGTCCTCATTGTGTAGCCAAGTGGCGGCTGTGTTAATTAATGGATCGGACAAGGAATGCTAACTCTCTTTCCCCACAGTGGGACTTACAAAGGTCCATCGAAGGACTAAGGTAGCAAGTAAGTAAAGCGAAGTTAAATGATCCAGCCAAGGAGTATCGTTGTGAGGTCAGCAGTGTTACAGTAATCGTGCTAATTTTATGTATAGATTTAATCCACAACCTTTAGCGGGCAATTTGTCATGTTTAAAATGTTCTGTAAATTCATAGAGCAGGGTATCCCAGTATTGCGCTGTTGGTCTTTTACATATGCCTCTTTTATTCTCTCTTTGGAGAATTGCACCTGTGGCCTATGCCCATTTTATAACCTCTGTTCTCCAGGTAGAGAGAGTGTAAGGGCACAGGGGGTATTTCAGCATATTGTTATGGTTTGTTTAACTAATAATATAGGTTAGCAAAATTTGTGGTGGCCTTTTTTATTTTTGGGCCTAAAGTACATTCCCAATATACAGTGCTGCAAATGTAAAATGTCAGTGCGCTCCATAAGATGGGGAATGTCACCCAAATATTCGGTGCAAAATTGCTGAGGGTAGGGCAATACCAGAGCATGTGGATTATATCGGCTTGGGGGGTAGTGCCAGCAGGGGCAGTAATCTGACCCTGTGGGATAGATCAGATGAAGTTATGTGGAGATAGGTATGCTTTATGGAGAATATGGAATTGGACGCAGTTAAAACTGGCGTTTCGAGATACTCTCGTAGGGTATTCAAGGAGTTTTTGCCAGTCTGCATCAGTAAGGGGTTGTCCTATTGCTGTCTCCCATTTATACATCAAATGAGCAAGGTTTGTGCAAGTATATTGTTGTATGGCTTTACGTAACAATGTAACTAACTTTCTACCATGCCCTATTATGTACAAAAGTGTTTTTTAACTTGTGGTCTGAGGACACTTGGGTGTCTGCAGGCCTACTCAGAGGGTCTGCGACTGTTTAACAAAATTAAATACAATTTAAATTAATAAATAAAAATGTATAAAGTATTTAAAACAATAAAGCAAACTTGAAAATATGAAAACTTTTTCTGTAGTTGATTGTGAATAAAACAAAATATTTAAATATTTGAGCATTTGTTTGGTGTATGCTTGTTTTTGTATTTTTGAGAATTGGTTTGAGGTTAAAATCATAGAAATTGCTGAGGCAGATGGTCCCAAGCTTGGAATAATGGCTCAGTGCCGGTCCCCAGATTCCAGTAGTGATTCAGTGGGGGGCCACAGAAGTTGGTGTATTGTGTTTGAAGAGTATCATTTGAGTCTAGTTCTAGATATTGGACTTTGCATAGTACCCTAAGCATCCTCTTGATTTTACCATACAGGAGTAAATTCCCATGCTGTAGACCACATTGTTCTATTGGTCTGGGAGGCTATATAATGATCCTTTGTCAAAGAGATCCTCCACTGTAGTCAGACGCACATCCTTCCCAGGTTGTTAGTTCTCTGGCAGTGGTCCTCGCCAAGAAGTCACAGTTGAAGAATACGCCTAGGTTCTTTACTTTTGATGAGGTTGATGGAGGAGTTTCAAAGCCTTGGGGCCAGATGAAGGTAAATCAGTCAAGCTCTATTCGCCCATTACCCGATCTTAGGTTTGGCTTCATTCTTGCAGAGGGAGCTCTTCTTCATTTAATGGAAGACACAGGTCACACAAAAGGGGCTTAGATTGGTACAGGTTTAGCAAATGGCTTCTTCATCATCTTAGAACGATGTAAGGATGGTTCCTGGGGATTCATTCATCAAAAAATGTCACGTATTATCGACTTATTGAAAAGGAACACCAATTATTATCATGAAGACTCACTCAACGTTCAGAGAATTAATTTAAGAAAAAATGTGAGTAAAGGGATTAAATGTTGGTAAAAAACATTTGTATTTTAATCTTATCAACTCTATTAAGAGGCAAGTGAAATGAAATTTTAATATTGTGCAGATGGCACAGTGCTCTGTGACAAGTGACACAAATATAAACCCACACCAATAGTGAAAAAGTATATGTCTGAGCTGTAGTCCGATTGTTCAGTTCAAACCATTTTATTCGGTTACTAAAAACCATAAAAGTACCATGCATTAAATCACAATACAATGCATAAAACACATACAGTACTCAATAAAAACACATACAATACACAGTAAAATATCATAACCGAATCAACAATAAAAGGACGGTTTAAGAAAATTAGGGAGGGAATAAGAAAAAGTTCATAAAGTTACATAAAAATCTTGGCTGTAATTAAAACCATTAAAACACTACATCATTGCAATAAAAATAATTTAGTAATGAAAAGGCAAGTATTAAAAGAGTAATAACGTGGACTTTACAAATACTCTTGTGCTAACATAGGGTGCCGAATTTTCCTAAGTCTCACAGCTGCGACAAAAAAGCTTGCAATGTTAAAAATCTCCCATGGGTCTTTAAGCATTTGTAAGTACAGTAAAGCGGGTTTAACCTGAATAAAACCTTTCCCTTTTAAAATTGGGACTAAGAGCCTCCTGCGGATAGCACTATAGTGGTCACAAAACATAGTGAAATGCATTGTATCCTGTGTCGAAAAATTATCACAGGTACAAGGACCTGAATCACTCGTCCTGCTCCAGCCTTGCAAATTACCCAGAAAAAAATGAATTAGATTAAAACGAAATCTCGTTAAGAGCAGGCGGTGAAACGGCTTCGTGACAATCCTCAGGTAAGGTTCAATCTCGGGAGTGGTTTTTATCAGAAAATGGACTTTAACTGTTGGTTTCATTAATTCGATCTCCTCTCGCTCTACCTTCATCCGATCCAGTGAGTGTATTTTTACCCATGCCAAATCATCTTTTCTTACTTTATCCGGGGAATCGAATAAGTCTGGACGTCCAAGCTTACTTAAAGTATTCTTAACATAGTTTAGCCATGGGATTTTGTTTGCTCGGTCCAGGGTAACACAATCCCTAATTATCTTATGATTCAGCGTTAATTGGGGGTTAAGCCAGGTTTTAAGCCAGCAAAGCACCGGAGCCAGCCTCAACCTGTCTGCCACATAACCAACACCCAATTCCTGATGAATTGAAAAAGTAGGAGTGGATTGGGGTACGGACAGGAGGGAACGTAGAATTTTTTTTCAACTGTCTGTATCCCCTCCATTGACTTATAACCCCAAATAGCCGAGCCATACAATGTTATTGCTATACATTTAGACCTGTAAATATTAAGCATTGCATCCATTGGTTTAGCCCCCAGTCGCTGTGCAAATCCATTCACAGCGGCCGTTGACCTTGCCATCGCATTAACTTTTACTTTCTGTTGAGGTACCCAGGAGCCCCTCTCATCAAAAAGTACTCCTAGATAAGTAAAGGAGGTCACCCTGGTTAGTTCTACACTTTCACAGAAAAAAGTTTTAGGTTTTTTGGGTTTCCGGCCCATGGTCATTACGTGGGATTTGGCTATGTTTACCACTAAATCCAAAGATTTCATGTAGGCCCCAAAGGAGTCCAAAAGCCTTTGGAGCCCTACAGCTGTGCGGGCAAATAGGACGGCATCGTCCGCGTAGAGGAGCACAGGAATGAGCCTGTCCCCTACCCGGGGTATGTCCAAGCTAGCCACTTCTAAAAACTTGCCCAAACTATTAATATACAAAGTAAAAAGTAGTGGTGCTAAAATACAGCCTTGGCGAACACCTCTCCCCGATGTAAAGTGTCTTGTGCATTTTCCTTCTTGGTTGACCCTCACCCTTGCGGTGAGATCCCTGTGTAGGTCAGCCAGGAAGTAGACTAAGCTAGGGTCGATGCCCATATCTAACAGGATATGCCAAAGCTTGGATCTGTTTACCAGGTCGAAAGCCGACGAAAGATCCATGAAAGCCAACTGTAGCGTCCCTGCTTTAGCTATAGTGTATTTGCCGGCTAGTAAATATAAATTAAGACACTGATCCATGGTACCCCTGCCACTTCTAAAACCATATTGTAGATTAGATAAAACCTCATTTTCTTCTAGCCAGTCCATTAATTTCGTTAAAATCACTCTCCCTAAGACTTTCACTGCAGAGTCTATTAGTGAAATCGGCCTATAACAATGAGGGTCCCCTCTCTGACCCTTTTTAAAAATCGGGATAATAGTAGAGGATGCCCACGATGACGGGAAACCCTGACAGCTTGCCACATTAAAAACATTTGTCAGGATTTTAGCCCAGAAGGATGGATTTTGTTTATATAAATCCGCCGGGACACCATCAGGGCCGGGAGCCTTATTGCTGCTCATATGCATGATTGCCAATTCCACTTCACCTTCGTTAAAAACTATTGTGTGGGAGGCCCTCCTAGATTCACATCTAATTGGTACTTCCTGGCTATCAGTGGCCTCATATATGGCTTCGAAGTGAGAGAGCCATTGGTCTTCCGTGATGTTACATTCGACGGGGGCGTTCCCTATCCCGGTAAAAAAAGGTTTGTTGACAATGGCCCAGAAGCTAGAGCTGACTTTTATAACCTCTGCTGATAGCAGAGCACACCAAGCTTCTTCTTTGATTTTCTTTTTGCGTGTGGATAGGGCAAGCTTGTACTCTTTACGTAACCTAGCTATATAAACACGATCTCGTGGGGCCCTCTTCAGTTCCGCTATCAATTTTCGGTGTGCTTCAGAGCAGTTGCTATCAAACCATTTCTCTCCTATAGTGTGCCTAGATCTTGTTGGTAAGGTGAGGTCTGCCGCTACCTGCACACAAATGCCTTCAAAGGCCAACAGAACCCCCGGCCCCTGTTTGACATTATCGAGACAGGTAGCAAACATATCCCCAACCTTCTCACAGAGGTCCTGGAAAAAGAGGTCCGGGAGTACTTTGGCCCATTTTAACCTCCGTCCTTGATCAGTAGTTTTCATACAGGTTTCACCCCCTAACTTTTCCGATTTCCCCTTTAGGCCACAGCCCCTGTCCAGCACTAGTATTACTGGGTTATGGTCACTAAAATGAGACCATTTAGCATTATAAGAGGTTACTTGAGGTAGAAGAGTGGGGGAAATAAAAATAAAATCTATAATGGTGTCCCTCCCCCGTGCTTTAAAAGTGGGAGTCCTCTCCTCAGGGTCAAAAGAGCTCGGCTCAAAAAGATCTATGGCGGCCAGGAGCTCTTCCAAACACTCCCCCTGTTGTGTATGTTCAAAGTGTGGCATTGGGAGATTGGCCGGCCCTAGAAGTTCTTTCCCCTAACAATTCAAGTTACACACGTGAATGTTAAAATCGCCCATAATTACCATTGAATAATACGTGGTTTGCTTCATTCGATACGTTTCTAGAAAACATTTTAATTTGAGTAAATGTTCATTTAAAAGGCTACTTTCTCCTGAATTATAAAAATTTACAAACAGCACTTTATTTGAGTTGTGAGCTGTAAATTCGATTGCCAAACAATTGTAGGAGCCCACGTCCACCATCCTATGAGCCCCTGACAATTTAAGTGAGAAAAGCATTAGGAGACCCCCTCTTGCCCTACCTGACGGGGATGGTTGCGCAGGGACCCAATAGGATTTATATCCGTCCACCCAGAAATTGTTGTCCATATCCCAGGTCTCCTGTAGCCCAACTATATCGTACTCTTTTAACAGACTTAGCCACCTGGGGTCCTCTTTTTTGCTCCTCAGACCCGCGATATTCCAACTAATAATATTACAATTAGGAGAGTTACACTCTTCTAGGCCCTGCCCTTTATCGAGTTCACTGATGTTACTCTGATGACGACCAAGCAGTATCAGTCATTCATTTTCATCTAGTGAGGACAAGGGGAGGAATCTATTTTGGCAGTGTAAACTGTTTTCTTCTACATTCCTCTCTGGCAACCCTATTGATATCTTCGGGTCACTTACTAAACTGTGGTGAGACTTATCAGGGCGAATATCCTCCCTATTGTTGGAGTGGAAAATGGGGCGGTTTCGGATATCCGAATGGGGCCGAAGCCCCTGGGAAATGACACCCAGTGCATGTACCCCCTTAGGGGGTGGGTAAAAGAAACCCAGTGGCATTGCCCTAATGCCCCCCTGCCCCTCCTTGGGACCAGCCCTAAATAACTGCCCCGCGATATCTGCGCTGTAAAAATTAACGACAATGCAGTCGCCATCAATCTGTTTGGTTTTTGGGCCAACCCACCCAACTCGTCTAACCATTATAATGTGTGAGGAGATGTAAGACCTGCTGGTGAGGTGTTGATCACACCAGTGTTTGGTTTTACGTAGCAACTCCTTGGTTGATTCCAATCTATGCTCAGTCAGTGGGGGAACCCCTGTGAGTATGGCAACTAGAGGGGTGGCTTCTGGGGGCAGATGGAGTCTATTACTGTTTATCCTGCTTATAGCCCCATCAACCCCTTGGTGTCTGCTCTGAGCCAGAGCCTTAGTATTTGGGAAAGGACCTCTAGGTGACTCAGTCATACGATGTATATCTACCCCTGCCTGGCTCCCTGTGGGTACAGCTGGATTAATAGCAGGGTAACGTTCTGAGCTGGTCTTTGGTGGTTTTTGATTTCCCTCCACCCTACTAACCCCTGAGGGCCAAGTTTGTGCCCGACGAGTGGAGTTACAGTTAGTGGTGTTACAGTTAGTGGTGTCACACACCACTCTTGTGCCCCCTAATTGGATCTCAAAGCTATCTAATTTAGCCTTAATCCCCTCCACGGTGGTAGCCAACATAGCAATGTCTTTAGCAATGTTCGAGAGAATGGGCTCTAACCGTGAGGTGAAAATGTCCGCCATCACTTTCTGCACAGTTGCCTCAACCCATGAGTCCAAATCACCAGCCTGCTTATGGATCTCATTGGCAGATAAATGTCCAGGGATGCTAGTTCTTTTTTTCCCCTTTTTCTTCCCTGGATTTGACGGTGAGGCCTTCGGCCTGGATCCATCCCCTCTATGGGCCTCTTCATTTGTCACGCCGTTCCCCCTTGCCAAGCTATCGTCGGGTAATCTGCGTCCCCCCCCTGTTCCCTGATCAAGAATCTGTCCTATCGGTTCAAGGTGGACAGGATTTTTCTGGGTGTTGTCAGAAGTGATTATATTTATGCTCCCAGGCATTTCTTGGCTAAGTCCCAGCTCAACCTCTGCGTTCTGAATTTCTTTATTCAGGGCCCCCACCGCTGAAGTCAGATATGATATGATGGAGGCAGAGTTCCTGGGCATTTTCGCTCTTACGCGCCCCTGCTCCTGACTACAAGGGGTTTTACGCTTACCCATAGTATCTGTTGCAGATGACGATGTTAGGGGGGTGGCCCAGCCCAGTCTCCTTCGGGCTCTGCGGGAGCCCGCTGCAGATTTATGCTTGCCTCCGGGCGCGGGATATCGGTGGTGGTGGGCGTGGCCAGCCGTTCCCCTCACGGCAATTGATGCGGTCTCCCAACTCTGCGGGAGCCCGCTGCAGATTTATGCGTGCCTCCGGGCGCGGGATGTCAGCGTCAGTGGTGGTGGGCGTGGCCAGCCGTTCCCCTCACAGCAATTGATGCAGTCTCCCAACTCTGCGGGAGCCCGCTGCAGATTTATGCGCGCCTCCGGGCGCGGGATGGCAGCGTCGGTGGTGATGGGCGTGGCCAGCCGTTCCCCTCACGTCAATTGATGCGGTCTCCCAACTCTGCGCTTTAGTGTTCCCGTTTTGTAGCCAACATGTAAAACTGGGTGCGCCACTTCACAACCCTTTTCACAGTCAGATGTGTGTTGAGCGATATATAAAGTAAAACACCTCAATGCACACAGCTACACACCCGCCTACCCCCCTCCTCCTCCTTCACCAGCTATGAACCCTGGTTCGGTGCCCTATGTCAGTATCTAGTTCTTCCTCTAACATTACTCCTCTGGGTGCCCGCATCAGTAGACGCAACTCTCGTTCACCCTCGCTAAGGCGCTCCATGGACATTTGTGGACTCGATTCTTCCTCATTGCATGCAATGTTGGTTTAACATCAGACATGTAACCAGCATGTTATGTCTACACTTCTGATTTGTGTGCATATGTAATGCTTTTCTCATTACTTGAAACCCAAATAAAATGGTTTAACAAAACAAAAAAGTAAATCACCTCAGATCAAAACCTGGGTGGAATAAGCGGCGGTTGGGGTCAATATTGCATTGGCGTTCCACTGTGTTAATGTCCAACTGCATAATTTTCTGTACTCGTACTAGGCGGGCACGCACAAGGGAAAATGTCAACATTCAACCCCGCACAGTGTTCACAAATCTTGACAAGCAAACTTTCACTTAGTTACCACCACACTTTATCGGCTTCCACCCTGAAATACATATTACATTTATTTTACATCTTTGCAGTCTTGTATCATGTACCTCTAGTTGTGGCTTTGCTAGCTTGATTACCTGTATGTTTCTGTAGGCAGGTGTCCCTTGCTTGGCTCTGTGCTTGTCTGCAGTGTTTAGATCTTCCCAGTGGTACTAGCTATGCACTGGGCCTCCTTGTATCACCAGAGCTGCAGTGGTTGACCAGTCCATAAAAGGGCGCTATATCTTCTTGACGCAGCGCTATAAGCGTCAGCATGCAGACGACCTCCAGTAACCAAGGTCTAACACATTAGATGTTCATTGGTCCTGTACTTGAAACATAAGTTTTGCAAATCTGGTCTTCTGGGACTAGTAAAGAGTAAAGCTGCTTCAGTAAACCCCTGGGAATGAGTAAAGATGATGTAGTGTTGCCTACCTTGGTCTGTAATTGATATGTTAAGACTAAAATATAGTTATCAGTGCCCCTACCTTGAGTTTATTGTGCTGTGTGCGGGGAACACAAGGATACCCTTTATTAAGGACAGTCTGCAACTGTGGCCCAACCGAAACACAGGCCGGATGGGAGCGAGGTATTTCCGGCACTTGGTAAATACATACTGATACTGTGGGATGCGGGTTTTACCAGGTGTGGTAAATACCTTCAATCCTGAGTTTTCCTTGTGAAAAATAGAATTAGGTGCATAATTTAGTGCTTTTCACACCAAAAGCCGAACGTATACGAATTTACTACATGTTGCCATCAAGTGCATTTTGGCAGGTTTGGCCTGGGAACATTGATAAGGGGAAAATTGCAAGGGTGCGTTAATGATCGAACATCTCGGAATTCAACACACTGAAGGGTGTCAGAAGGGGTCATAATTTAATGGCCCACTTGCTATCAGAGCCAAAGAATGTACCAACAATTAATGAGCATGTTAGAGGGTTCATAAAGATAATCGTTACACTCCTATACAAAACACAGCAAGAGCAAACACAATACATAATCCCCATTAAGTAAAAAATAACATAAGATATGCAATTTCACAACACATTCCAGAGTGTGCCTTGAGTATAAAAATCACACAAGACATCACTGGCTTACCTTTTCATGGTGGTGCAATGCAATAGTGTTTAGTGTCACACTAAATAACATTTTTATGCTTCATCTGCCGTCAATTTTTTACCGCAGGGGTAGTTCCTGCCTTTTGGAAAACTGCCATTGATCGTCCTCTTTTCAACTCTTCTGCCGATTCTTTTATTCTCTCCACTATTTGCCTTCCCCTGCTAAGATACTTGGAAGTGTAGTGTAACACAACGTGTATTTGTAAAGCACACATTCATCCGTAGGTAACTTGGCGCTGAATAACAGATGTTTATTGTTACCAAACTCAATGGTACATATTTTATCGACCTTCAATGGATGAAAGGCTGAGTGGACCCGCCGGGATTTGAACCGGTGACCATAAGGTCGAACACAGGCCCCTGCAGTAGACGCATTAGTCCACTGAGCCATCAGACCCGGCTCAACCGGGACCAACTCTCACTTTTTAGGTCGAGCCTGGGCAGCGGATGCACTGCTCTGCAAGGCATGCTGTATTCATGTAGGGACTTGAAGCTCCGCCCACTCTCCGCCCATATTTTTCATTGGCTTGTGTCACTGTCCACTGAAAACTGTGGCTGTTCATTGGTCAATAGGCTTAGTAGTCCCTCCTTAGTACCGCTTTGTCTCATTTTGTAACCTCCCATGGCCACACCCTCTGTTACGTGTGTTGTTACTCGGTATGCTTTAATTAAAGCCTCAAAGAACTATTTTCTCAAATAGCTTTGTCCTGCCTGCTGTTGCAGGCAGGGCACGCTCTCTCCTAATTCTTTTTTTAAAATTTTTTTTATAGCACGGGCACTGGCATTTACAATGCAATAGGTCTCACATTTGGGAGAGTTTAAGCTATTGGCATTGACAATGCCTTTTATTTATCTGTTTTAAAAACAACACATAAATAAAAGGCATTGTCATTTGCAATGCCAATAGTGCAAACTCTCATAAATGCGAGACCTATTGCATTGCAAATGCTTGTTATAAAAGAGGCTAAGTTCCTGGACCCGGCGCAATCCGATATCAGGCATGCCTGGTGACTGTCTGTTATCATAACTGTACCTGACCAACAAAGGATGGTATTGGATGAGGGTGGAGCAGCTGCCCTCATCCTGCTTAATCTTTCCGCTGCATTTGTAATGGAGTACAGTGAAGAGACTGGAGCAGGGCTGGACTGGCCGTAGCGGGCACCGGGCGTTTCCCCGGTGGGCCGCTAGGGTGGGGGCCGGTTTTGTGCCCCTGGGGGGCCGTTTTGTTACCGGGGGTCGGCAATATCGGCCCCGGTAACAAAATCGGCCGAAACCGGCCCTCGCAAACAGCTCGGCTGCACCCCCCCCTACCCCCAGGGGGGAGCGGCCGAGCAGTTTGCCAGGGCCGGTTTCGGTTCCCAGTCCGGCCCTGGACTGGAGTAAGATATTATGCGCAATTGAGAGAAAGGAACCCCTAGGCAACTATAGGTCTATGACAATGAACAGACCATGTAAACTGCAAACATGATATAAGGAACTCAGTGTACAAGAAAGTACATTTAAAAATTCATTTCTTTAATACAAAATAATTTTAAAACATTTTAGGACATATATCACCAATCTTCTAATTACATACATATAACAGTATCTTAACATAACTCTCAAAGGTACAAGGTGCAATAAACAAACATAAAAAGTAACAAAAAGACACAATAAAGAAAACATTCATAGATTTATCAAAACATAGATTGAATCAAAAGAAATGTATAAACAGAAATGTATAAACAGATGACTCAAGTGGCTACTTGATGGATCTTCTACACGCGTTTCGGAGTACACTATGCCTTCATCAGGAAAGCCACAGAAATTCCCAAATGTGAAATTAAAATAGAGTACACTGAGTCCAAAGATATTATGCGCCCATTTAGCTACAATTCAGCCTTTCCAATTACATACAGAAAGTTTTGCTTCCCTCATTTACAAATTAATTGGAATAACACCCGTTTGGGTTCCCCAGTACTCTGCTATCATCTCTATACCCTTTAACTTTTGTGTTGCTCCAATTGCCTTTCTCCTGTTTTATAATAATTTTTATTGAGTTTTAACGATAGAGACAATATCAACATACAACAGCAACATAGATCTCGTGGTCGTTACAGTGGTAATGGGAAGGGCATAGATGATTACATCTGAGCAGGTAAACGGGTAGTATCCCCGAGCATAATTCCTCCATGCACCTCATATTTTCTGGAATTTTTTTGGGACATCCCTTGATTTGTACTCATGTTTTGGTGCCTTAGCACACCAATCCATTCCAAAGGTCCATTCCTGTATAGAGGGGGCTTGCTTTGACCGCCAGTGGTGTGCAATGTCTCGTTTAGCAATAAGCAGCCCATTGCTACAGTGGTCTGTCTCATTCGCGTATGTGTTCTTCTCTTAAGCGGACGATGAAACCTGTCATCCACATAGATGGGAAAAAATATATTACTCAGAAAAACTCAGAAAATTGCCTTCCTGTTGTAGCAAATTAGATGCATTCTAACCACCTTTGGATCAATACCAATATGACATAAGCACTCTTCCTTGGTGACCCCGCTGATGCCTGGACGGATGAGCAGTGGCCATGGGGTATTGGTGCCTCTCCCCAACCACTGGGTTCTCTCCATAAGTTAGCCTTCACTTAGTATGCAGGGCTTACCTTCAAGATTAAGTTTCATCCATTTGTCTTAACTCCTGAAGACCCTCTATAAAATTGTGCCTCTTCTTCATCCGTCCTCCAGGAAATCCTTAGTCCAAGGCAATCATATCTTCTCACTTAGAGTATTGCGATTGCCTGTTTTCAGGTCTACCTAATTTCTGTTGGCCAGGCTGCAGGTTGTTCAGTACGCAGCACGCCAACTATTTCTTAGTTTAAACACACGTACCCACTGTGTACCATCTTTTTGGCTACACTTGACTGGGTTCTTATTACTAAACACAACATCCTTAATAGCCTATGTCACAACCCTTTATCAATTATTTTGACATGCCATAAATCTTTTAACAATGACTTTGAGGTGTCAATAGGCCTTTAACAATGCATCTCTATCGTTCGTGTCCATCTGTTGCACAAATGGCATCCTGCGCATGCTCTTCGCTCCTCCAACAAACCCCAGTTGATGGTACCTCTTGTGCAGGTATCTCACACAAGTGACGAAGCTTTTTAGGTTGAAGCCTACCAGACAGCTCACACTGTCTGGTTTGCAAAAGGCATCTTGGGGATAATCGGAAAGCTGCATTCGCCCTTTGCTTACCATCAGCTTTGTGATTTGTAACTCACATTTGCTTGCCTTTTATTTGCTGGCTTTCTTTGTTTTAGGCTGTCCAGCTTGAGTTAGTCTATTCCATGGAGCATACCCTGTTTACTATATTCTTCCACAGTGCTCACTTTCTGTAAACAGGCATTTAAATTGTTTTATCTTGTCACATTTGCTGTGCATTCAAAGACAGAGGTCAAATGTCGGGCTCTGTCTTCCGAGGGAGCTTGGTGTTTACTTTTTGTTCTTTGACTTCAAAGTGAGAGGCTTTATCTGACAATCTGGGGCTTGAAATGGGGTGGCTTTTTTCGGTTTTATTCTGTGTTGGGTTTTCTCGTCTTTTTCATTTGCTCTCTCTACCTCTTTTGCAGCTTCTGGGTTTAGCTATCGCAGTGACAGCTTTGGGTACTATGCGTTCTTTAAATTTATTTTACTTACTATAGGCTTTTTTCTAGCACACAACACCATTTAAATGTCTGTAAATTAACTATACAAATATTTCAGAATATATCAGAATTAGTAAAGCACAAATGAAGCACATTTTTTTGTAATTCTGAAGTGTCCTGGAAACAAATATTTGAAAGCGATCAAAACAAATCAATACACTATGTAATGCCCTTTACACACATTATCGTTTGTGTGCTGTATAGTTTTATCAGTAAAACTGTATGTCTGTGCAAATGTAAAGGTCATTTCTATTAAAAATGTGTTGTCTGTAATGACAGTGCACTACCACACCATGCATACTGCACTGTACCCCACTCACTTACCACACTCTACTCCACTCTATGCCACTCTACACCCCTCCACTCTATGCAATTCTACGCCACTCCACTCTGCTCCACTTTACACCACTCTACTTCACTCCATGCCACGCCAATCCACTCCACTCTACGCCACACTACATTCCACTGGTCTACTCCATCCTACGTAACTCTACACCACTTCACTCTACGATACTGTACTCCACTCTGTGGCACTCTACTCTATGCCACTCTAGGGCACTTTACTCCACTATACGACACTCCACTCTATGACACTCCTCTCCATTCTACGCCACTCCACTCCCTGACACTCTACTGCACATCACTCTATGCCACTCCCCTATACGCCACTTTACCTTACGACACTCTAGGCCACTTTACTCCTCTCTACACCACTCCACTCTGCTTACTTACTAAACCCTTTTTTTCTGGCACACAAAAAAAATTAAATGTCTGTAAATGAACTATGCAAATATTTCAGAAAATATCAGAATTATGAAAGCACAAATGAAGGAAATGTTTTTGTAATTCTGAAGTGTTCTGGAAACAAATATCTGAATACGATCAAAACAAATCAATACACTATGTGATGTCATTTCCACACATTATCAGTTGTGCGCTGTATAGTTTAATCAGGGAAAAAGGCAGTGCACTACCACACCATGCATACTCAGCTCTACGCCACTCTATGCCACTCCACTCTACGGCACTCTACGACACTCTACTCTACGCCGCTCTGTTCCACTCAACTCTACTCCACTCTATGCCAGTCCACTCTACCCCACTCTGCTCCACTATTCGACACTCAACTCTAGAGCACTCCACTGTATTTCACTCCACTCTACTGCACGACACTCTGACCCTCTATTTCACTTTACACCACTTCGCTCTACAATACTCTACTCCACGCCACCCTACGTCACTCTACTTTACGCCACTCTATGCCACTTCTCTCTACAACATTCTACTCCTCTCTACAACACTCAACTCTATGGCACTCCACTCGGCACCGCTCTATGACACTCCACTCCACGACACGGTATGCCTCTTTACAAAACTCTATGCCACTCCACTGCACTACACTCCACAGCACTTAAATCCACTCTACGATACTGCATGCAATGCCACTCCACTCTATGACACTTTACTCCACTCTAAGACACTTTACTCCACTCTATGCTACACCTCTCTATGCCCCTCCTCTCTACATCACTCCACTCTATGACACTCTACTCCACTCTATGCCACTCTACGAGACTCTACATAACTCTACGCCACTCTATGCCACTTAACTCTAGGCTACTGTACCCCACTGTATACCATTCCACTCTATGAAACTCCACTCTACTCTATGACATTCCACTCTACAACATTCCACGCCACTCCACAACACTTTGCTCCACTTTATGCTACGCCACACTACGCCACTTTACTCCACTCTACTCCCTCCACTCTACGCACTGCCACTCTATGCCCCTCCGCTCTATAACACTCTGCTCTGAAATTACACTCTACGACACTACATTCTCCTCCACTCTATGACACTCAACTCTACTACAATCTATTTCGCTCTACGATACTCCTTGCCCTTCCACTCTTCAACACTTTACTCCACTCAACTCTATGTCCCTCCACTCTATGCCACTCTAATACACTTTGCTCCACTCTACTTACTCCACTGTATGCCACTCTACTCTTCTCCACTTCAAGAAGTGCCCCGCTGGTGGATAGTATGACTAAAACACATTGGTAAAGCCAATAGCACTTGCATAGGCGAGACATATTGACTTTGCCAATGCTCGTTCTGTCACTGCTGCCACTGCCTGAAATGCACTTCTGCTGTCTTTACATCCAGTTTAAAGTCCTCTCTTTAGAAAGAGCCGCACTGATACTCTCACATGTAGTATGATTATTTGCAAATCTCATGCTTTGCCTTCGAGTTTATCAGACCTGCATAATAAACTTTTTGATCTCCTGATATCTATAACCATCAAATCCATAACGTCTAATTGGAAATCCCCTGAAGCATTGTCGGTACAGGCTTGGTGGTCTAATGTTACGTATATTAGAGCTGGAGCCCAATTATTCTTTAAGGGTACATGCAAACATACTTCTCTCAGTCGCGGCTCCTGGAGGAAGTGCTGTGGGGCGGTGGGGCGGGGGAGGGGCAGGGTGGGGGGTAGTAAACGCCGGCATACGGCCGAACGTCGTTAAGTACATAAATAAATAAATAAAACGAATTACATTGCGCGCGCCGCATCGCCATTTGGCGTTGCAGCGCGCGCAATGCAATTCGTTTTATTTATGTACTTAACGACGTTCTGCCGTATGCTGGAGTTTACTACCCCCCACCCTGCCCCTCCCCCGCCCCGCCGCCCCGCAGCACTCCCTCCAGGAGCCGCGACTGACTTCTCTATTTCAAAAGCGATGAAGTCCAATTGATGATTATATAGCCACATACGTGTAAGGTATCTATTGTTTATATTTGTTATTTCTAATTGAGGTAGTTTGAAGCCTGTCACATTAGAAGTAGCTCTTGTTTGTTTCTTCTTCAATATTTCTTTTTTATTTAATCCATGACAATTACATATTTTAGGTATATTTACAATACAATAAGTGTATTTTATTGTTCTGTATATTTTTTTTTACTATATATACCATTAATGTATAGTTTTTGTGTTGTCTTTTAGCTTTGGAAAACCGATAATATATTTTGAACTCAAGAAAGAGCCTGAAGTCAATGCTCTTCTGTAACGATTAATTGTTCACACACCTGCATCCACTTTTGGGTTCTTTATGGTCCTTGACCCAGGTGTGGCGGTCAGCGGGCTAGTTGTTTCTGCCGGCGCATGCCGGAAGATCCCAGCCCCTGCGTTCACGCCGTCCGGCGTGAACGCGAGTACAAATAAAGATGGGCGGAGCTGCGCAGACAGTCCGCGCCTGACAGTGATACAGAGCGTGTGCGTGTGATTATTGGGTGCGCTAGCGAGGCCCCGCTGCCCGCACTACTGATGGGAGGGCGGCCCCCCCCGAATGCAACACTGGCGACGAGGGCGGTGCAACGCACGCTCGTCTGTGCTTCCCGCTGGGTAGCGCTGAAGAACCTCCGTGGGCCTGGGCATCAGCGTGCTCCCCAGGCCACGCTGTGAGGCTCTCACCGGCTGTGTGGTCCACGCCGCGGAAAGACTGGAGACGGCAGGCATCCCCGCCCCAGCATCACCCTTCAGGGCGTCCGGTGCCCACACTGCATAGGTTGAGTCACACACGCCACTAAGGAGGGACACCGTGAGCGCTGTGTCCCAGGCCGGCCTGCCCACGCGCCACGAGGTTGCGCCCATAAGCGGACCGCACAAAGCCTGACGCTTTGACACCACCGCATACCTCCCCAGGGCCAATCACTGGGGCGAAACAACATTGCTGCGGCGCTCAGTATCATTCACCTGCTGCCACCATGGGAGACCAGGATAATGCCGCACAGCCCCAGCGCCAGCGACCACTCACCACCCCCCTCAGGAGTCCTGCCTCCGTTCAGCGAGTCGGCGGACCCTACCACGGCAGCGCCAAGGTGGCAGACCTGGATTGGCCACCTGGAGAACTACTTCATTGCCACCAGGGAGAAGGACGGTGCAGTGAAACGCTCGCTACTGCTCCATTATGCGGGGGAGGAGATCTACCTGCTGTTTAAGCATCTTCCGAACACAGGGCCCCTCGAGGACTACGCAGCGGCCGTCGCTGCCCTAAACGCACACTTTGACCCCCAGATGAACCCAGACTTCGAGCATTTCAAGCTGAGACAAGCCAAGCAAAGAGAGGGTGAATCTGTAGACGCTTTTCATGCGCAGCTCAGGGAACTAGCCGGTACTCACCTCATGGGAGATTGAGCCGCTGAAGAGATCAGAGCTCAACTAATTCTCGGAATACGCAGCAAAACCCTGCGAGGCCTTATACTCAGGCAGCCGAACATACCAATGAATGACATGCTAGTACTGGCACGCTCTCATGACCTTTCAGCGGCGCGGGCAGAAGAGATGGACATGGCGCTGGTGCGCGGGGCAGAAAAGGGTGCTGTCGTCAAGACGGAACGGACTGACACAGTCAGAACGAGGGACAAGACCCACAGACCACGAGATCGCCAGCCGCAAGCTCCAAAGAATCACTGCGGGTACTGTGGCTACAAGGAACACCCCCCACAGTCATGCCCAGCGCAAGGGAAGACGTGTACTAACTGTGGCATCGCAAACCACTTTGCCTCAGTGTGCAGAAAGAAAGCACAGCGTAAGGAAGGGAACCGACCCAAACAGATGAGGAGGATGGTCCGCCAACTATTGTGTGTCTTGCTAGCATCACAGCCTGGAGGGAAGAGGAAAGAACACACAGTCTACCAGGGAAACGACTCTACATCGGAAGATGAAGAAGAGACGTACCTTGTCTCGTTCCCCCAAGCCCTGAAAAGTCGGAGACGGCCCCAGCCCCGATGCACGATACAGATTGCAGGGTCAGAAGTCAACGCGGTAATTGACACCGGAGCCTCAGTGACAGTCATGGGGATCCAGCAATACAACAAGCTGAGGCCCAAGCCCGAACTCAGACCGTCAAAGATGAAAATCTTTGCATACAGTAGCAGCTCACCATACCCCTCCGAGGCAAAATGACCGTGCCAGTGCGGTCCGAAAACACCGAGATTACCATCGATATCCATGTCATCAACCAGGAGGCAGACACGCTGCTAAGCAGTCACGCAGCGGAAGACCTGGGACTGGTGACGTTCGCCAGGAGCGTACAAGCGGACCAGACAAAAGAACTGCTTAGCCAGTTTGAAGACCTGTTTAAGGGACTAGTACGAATAAAGAGGGCCCCCATCCAACTACACATAGACCCGACCGTCCCACCAACAGCACTCAGACACCGGAGGATCCCTTTTCACCTCCGACCGCTGGTGGAAGAAGAGCTACTGAAACTCGAAGATCAAGGGGCCATAGAGAAAGTGTCCGGGCCCACGCCATGGGTATCACCCATGGTGATCGCCGAGAAACCTCGCCAACCAGGGAAGATCAGACTCTGCATTGACATTCGGCTCCCAAACAAGGCCATTCGGCGCGAACGCCACATAACGCCGACCATGGATGATATTGTGGCCGACTTGAACGGATCCAGATGGTTTTCAAAGCTGGACCTGAATGCAAGTTATCACCAGTTAGCCCTAGCCAAAGACAGTCGCTACATAACCACATTCAGAACACACCTAGGTCTCCGGAGGTATAAATGGCAAAATTTCGGCATATCCTTTGCCGCAGAAATATTCCAAAACGCAGTCAAGGAGATCCTGGTCGGGCTACCTGGCGTATTGAACGTGAGTGATGATATCCTCATCCACTCGCACATGGCAGAAGATCACTACCGGCACGTGAGGGCCACGCTGCAAAGACTCCTGGACCACGGGGTCACCCTGCACAGGGAGAAGTGCCTGCTATTCCAAAAAAAAAATAGAATTCTTCGGCTACACGTTCACACAAGACGGCATACAGGTAGACCCTCGGAAGTCCCAAGCCATCAAAGACGCCTCTGCCCCTCTCACCGTGGCCGGAGTCCGCAGTTTCTTGGGGATGGCTACGTACTGTGGCCGCTTCATTCCAGATCTAGCCACCATCGCAGAGCCACTCCGAAACCTCACCCGAGCAGATGCCATGTGGCAGTGGGGTCCCGCCGAAGAGACAGCGTTTCAAGCCATCAAGAACGCCCTCCTCGACCACACCACGCTGGTGTATTTCAACCCCGCCAAGCGGACAGAAATACTCGTGGATGCCAGCCCCGTAGGCTTAGGGGCCGTCCTCACTCAGGAACAAGAACCCGGACGATGGGCCGCTCTCGCATATGCCAGCAAAGCACTATCCCCGACAGAAAAGCGATACGCTCAAATTGAAAGGGAAGCCCTAGCGATCCGCTGGGCCTGCAGACACTTTCACTTATTCATATGCGGACACCCGATTACCGTCATCACGGATCACCAACCCCTGGTGCCGCTGTTCAAGGGGTCTGCACCCCACCCACCTCCACGCATCGAACGGTGGGGCATAGGGCTCCAGCACTACGAAATGGACGTCGTCTACCGGCCCGGTGCCAAGAACCTGGCTGATTTCCTGTCGAGACACCCCGACACGACAGGAGGGGGAGGTGAAGAGTCAACCCCCGACGCCACCGAAGCCCACCTGAACATGATCTCGGTACTCACGTGCCCTCAAGCACTGACCCTCGAAGAGGTGGCCACAGCGGCTGAAAAGGACCCAGTCATGGCCAAGGTCCGGGACGCTGTCCAAGGAGGGCAGTGGCGTCAGTTCCTACACTCCGTGAACTCTTGGTCAAGCCCAGAAAAGGAAAGACTGATGCACATGTGGAGAGTCAGAAATGAGCTGAGCCTCACCCAAGGAGGCATCTTCCTCCGAGGACCACGCATCGTCATCCCTTCAGCTACGGGCAACACAACTCGCCCACGGAGGGCACCAAGGAGTGGAGAAGATGAAGGCCCACATGCGGGAGAAGGTCTGGTTCCCGGGGATGGACGCCTTTGTGGAAGAGACAGTCCGGAGATGCCCATCCTGCCAAGTGACTAGTGGGCCCGAAAGGCCTGCACCCATTCACACAGAGGAACACGGGAAGAGCCCCTGGGAGAAGTTGAGCGTGGATTTTGGAATCTTCCCTGACGGCTGAGTCACACTAGCCCTAATCGATAGCTATTCAATCTCAATCTCAAAGTCCTTTATTCGATCTTACTCATAAGATCATAAAAGTGTTTACAATCACAGTTTATAAAAGACATAGTAAAAATTATCATAAACCCAGGTATAAAAATAATGCAAACATTCATTATATCATAAAATCTAATTCATCAATATGAATACAATAAAAATATGATAAGTCATCCTGCTATATCTTAAGGGCCCAACTGCTTTCTCTTTTTCAGACATGCCCAGAGAAATGAGGCTAGAGAAAAACAAACATAAGGGTTCTGCAAGGATTTGAGGAAGAACAGAGCTACACGGCAAAATTTAAAATTATGACTCTTGCAAATTGGTACAATAAATTTGTGTCGTTCTTGACAAAAACCACAAAAAAACAAAACGTGGAGATCATTTTGTGGGGACTTGTTGTAGCTATTCAAAATACCCGGGGGTGGAAGTCGTGAACTCAACAGCCTTCCTGCATGTTGGCCCCGTTCTAGAAAAGATATTCGCCATGTTCGGATGTCCAGACGAACTCCGCAGCAACAACGGGCCCCCGTTCCAGGGGCACGAATTCCGCGAGTTCCTGTAACACCATGGCGTCCGGCACACGCGCATCACCCCGCAATGGCCCCAAGCCAATGGGGAGATTGAACGCTTTGAGGACAATCAACAAGACTCTCCGTATCGCCGTAGCGGAGCAAAGTGACCCAGAACAGCAACTGCAGAGGTTCCTGCGGGAATATCGGAGCACCCCTCACAGCTCAACGCGCCAAGCACCCTGGGCGCTGATGTTCCACGGCAACCGCCAAGATGGCCTCCCCACTGCACCGGGATGGTCCCCCCCTCCATTCGACGAGGAAGGCACCCTCCGGCGGAGGGAAAAGCGCAACAACACCGCCAGCCAGGCCCGAAGAGCAGTGTCCCGTCAGCTACAGCGAGGAGACACTGTCATCATGAGGGACAGGAGGCCCGGGGGAAAATTCCGGACTCGGTATGAACACGGCTACTGGACAGTAGTCAACGTGAAGGGGACCATGGTGACAGTTGAGAAAGGAGAAGAAACTGTGACCCGAAACATCTCATGGTTCAAGCAAGTAGACAACCCCACCTCCCACACTGACATCGCAGACAATCCTGAAGAACACAGCGCCACCCAGGAAGAACCCCACGAGGTCGAGGACCTCCATCCGGGACCAGCTCCACCACCAGTAGGTCCGGAGGCGACCCCAGAACTCCCAGGGCCACCGCTGGAGCCTTGCACCCCTACCCCTGTATCAAGCCCCCGCCGGGGCCCGTCCAGGTATGCCCTGAGGGAGAACCCTCAGCCGAGCACCCGCCTGAGAGACTGTGTGTTGGGTTGCACTGTTTCGTTTCCCCCTCTCCATTATCCCACTTAGGTCCCGTCCCCTACCACGCGCGTCCCTGCCCTCGCGCTAGCCCTATGAGGTCATCAGCTGGCATTCTAGAATGCCAGCTGACAGTTTAGACCGAGTGTGACAGTTGACAGTTCATTGAGTCCTGGCTAGCTACCTGCACAGCGCGCTCCTGTCTTTATGGTGTGTTGTTCTACTTACTTAATAAATACTTACTGCAAGTTAAGAATGGCTAAGGAATCTTCTTAACATTTATGGCGACGAGCGGAAGGAACAACACACCAAGGAACCCACGTGAAAAGAAGGAAGCGTTAACCTTCAAAGGAATACTGAAAGAAGATTACAGACACGGAGACAAAGGCTATTAACGTGCAGGTCAGCAACGGAAGAAAAAGATTGGAACAGCGTTGGCAGCATACGGAAGAAAAAAAAGCCAGAAGGACATCAGCAGCAAAAGGAAAAGTGAGTTGCGCTGAATTAAAATAAGAAAGAGACTTTGAACTTACTTAGGGGAGCAGTTTTGCCGGAATTTAAGTTTGAGGAAGCTCTCCTCACAAGTGTGTGGCGCATCAACCAGAATGCAGACGTGATGACGTAGCACGTAGTGGGCGCCATATTGAATACATGAGTCAGCGGTCTAGTCTGTCAAAATAAGCACAAGAAACGTGCGTGAAATATTCTAAAAAAAAAAAAAATAATAATAACTCTTCCGGCAGCTACCTCGTAGCGCTTATCATCGGGACATCCGTTCATGTAAGCGTGGAAGAAGAAACTGCACGTGAGGGTGAGGAGGATGAAGAGAAAAGCGGAAAAAAATTAACAAGTGAGATTCTTTTAGAAGTGATAATAAAAGAATAAGCTTTGCAGTTGGTGAGAGGAATACATTAGAAGGGACTTTGTTTGAGGTTCTCACTCCACACCTCATAATGGCTTCAGGAAACAAGTACAATTTACATCCCCCGCAATCATTTTTAGCAGGATCTGGTGAACCGCAAATAAAATGGGAGGAATGGAGGGAGTTCTTCAATAACTATATATCCACCTTTGATAATGCAGAAGAACCACTGGCAGCAGATGAAAAGAAAAAATCCTACTACATTGCTTGGGCGCGGGAGGACTTAAGGTGTATAATAGCATTAACAAGAAGGTACGAGTGGGTGAAGATGGTAATGTTTTTACAAATGCCATGGATGACCTGGATTGTTATTATAAGCCTACTGTCTGTGTGGCTGTTAACCGATATAAATTCTACCGACGAAAACAGGGGAAAGAGGAGAGTATAGAGGATTACGTTTCAACACTTAAGAACTTAGCACTCACATGCAAATTTGAGAATATGCACGATGATTTTATAAGAGATCAAATAGTAATGTGTGCAGCGAATCCTAATATACAGGACGCGTTGTGGGCTAAAGGTGAGAAACCACTCCAGGAAGTGATTGAGATAGTAAAAGGGCAGAAATGACTGGAAGATGCGCAAAAGCTGTACTTAATGAGACTAAAATCAAACAAGAAGAACCCAGTTTGGTAGCGAAAATAAGTGGTAGTAAAAAGAAGCACGTGGTTAACAAAAGCAGAGTCACAGAAGAGACTGGGTATAAAGGGGGAGTAAAAACATTTGCGCAATTTAGATGTTACCGTTGCGGTAGCAACAGACATTTGGCCAATGACTGGAAATGTCCTGCACGCAATAGTAAATGTACACAATGCGGACTTGTGGGGCATTTTCAAAAAGCGTGTCAGAGGAAAGTGAGAGCGAAAGTAAAAATGGTTGAAGAAAATGAGGAACAGGAGCAGGATTCATCTGATGAATCAGAGTACAACTTGTGTGTACTTAATGTAAATGAAGAATGTGAAAATGAGGAACAAGAGAGAGGTATCAAGAAGAAACCTATGTGCATGGTGGCCATTGGGGGTGTGAGCATTGAGATAGTCGCTGATTCAGGATCACCCTGTACAATCATCAATAGAAAAGTATGGAGGGAGAAATTCCAAGAAACACTAGGTAAGGCCATGGAAACACCTGATATAACCCTCAGAACATTCACGGGGAACCCATTGAGCTTGTAGGGTGTAGGGAACTTAAGTTTGCATTCAAGGACAGAGCAACTACCAGCAAGTTATACATCTCTGCCAAGGGTCCCTCTGTACTAGGATGGAAAGACCAGGGAAAATTAGGGATCACCCTTAATCCCAATAGTTCGGAACCCGTTCTAGTTATGCAACAGGACAAGGTTTGTGCGTCCAACATTCCGGACAGGTTCAAAAAAGTGTTTAACGGTACCATAGGGAAGTTGAAAGGATTTCAACATAGAATAAAACTAAAAGATAATGCTGTCCCGAGCATACACAAAGTAAGACACATCCCGTTAACTATCAGGGAGGAGGTCAAGATGGAAATTAATGAATTATTAGGAGCGGGCATCATAGAACCCACGGAATCATCGAGTGGGTTGCACCCTTGGTCGTCGCACGCAAGCCCAATGGCAAGTTGAGGTTATGCATAGACTTACGCGACCTCAACAAAAGTATCCTTGTAGACCAGTACCCCTCCCCAAAATAAATGAGATGCTCTCCCTGACAAAAGACATGAAAATATTCTCTACTATAGACCTCGCTGCAGCGTACCATCAGGTCCCTCTGCATCCTGAAAGCAGGCACCTCACCACCTTCATTTCACCATTTGGGTGTTACAGGTTCAAGAGGGTGCCCTTTGGGTTAGCTTCAGCAGCGGGACTGTTCCAGAGACTCATGCAGGAACTCTTTAAAGGGGTCAAAAGGTGCTCATCTTTCAGGACGACATCCTAGTAATGGGTAAAGACCAGGCGGACCACGACCAAAGGTTGCTGAATGTACTCAATATCTTGGAAAGGTGTGGCATGACTGCAGAGTACAGGAAATGCAGGTTCGCAGAAAAAACAGTCACATACCTGGGACATGAAATCACACCTGAAGGAATAAAGCCAAAGAAAGAATTACTCAAAGCCATCTGGGGTGCTCCGGTTCCACAGAACAAAGAGGAACTAAGAGCATTTTTGGGTCTGGTGGAGTTCTACTCAAAGTTCGTGAGAAACTTTTCAACAAAAACTTATAACATAACACAACTTTTAAAATCAAGAAACAAGTTTGAGTGGTCACAATGTTGCAACGAGAGTTTTAATGCACTAAAAAAAGAAATTTGTGAGGCACCTCCCCTGCAAGGCTACGACACAAATCTCAACAGCATTGTCACCACGGATGCTAGCGGAAGAGGAATAGGAGCAGTCCTTACACAAGCTGAAAGAAATGGAAAGGAGGTTACCATCGCATTTGCATCCCGCTCACTCACGCCCACTGAGGAAAGATACTCAGTCATTGAGCGAGAAGCATTAGCTTGTGTGTGGGGCATGGAATACTTCCGGCAGTACATTTGGGGAAAAAGGGTCACGTTAAGAAGCGACCACAAACCACTCACAAAGGTACTCACTGTTAAAGGATTATATAATGCGTCTCCTAGACTGGCGCGAATGTCAGTAAGACTATTAGACTACAATTACGATGTGCAGTATCTTCCAGGAGCTAAAAATGTGGTTGCAGACTTCTTAAGTAGATTACCCCTACCTGACTATGGGGATTTAGAAGAAAAGGAGGATGAATTTTGTGTGGCAAGCATCAATGAGGAGTTCCCCAGCATACACAGAGAGGCTTGGATGAGTGCATATCAAAAAGATGAAACCCTAAAAGAAGTACACAAACTTATTGTAGATGGTTGGCCGAGCAAGAAGTTCATAAAAAAAGAGTTGAGACCATACTGGGAACTCAGAAATGAATTGTCAGCAGAAGGTGAACTCATTTTGAGACAGGGGAAGGTCATACCTCCAGTTACGCTAAGGGACAGACTCCTGGAAATTTGCTATGAGGGACACCTGGGCATCAACAAAACTAAACACAGGATAAAATGTTGGTATTGGTGGCCAGGGTGTGACATAGAAATAGAAAGAACAGTAAGGAACTGTGTGCAGTGTGAAAACTCGGATAAAAGTCAGGTCACACTGAGACCCACTCTGCAACCGTTGGACTGTCCGGGCATGCCCTGGGAGAGAGTGGGCATAGACATTATAGGACCCATACGGTATCAGGAGGAACAGGTGTACATTACGGTCATAGTGGACCACTTTTCTAAGTGGCCAGAGATCAAGGTAAGCCGCAAGATTGAGGCACAGGACATAATCGCGTGGATTGACAGTGTTTTCACGAGGGAAGGCATACCCAAAACTATAGTCAGCGACAACGGCAGCCAGTTCACCTCTATGAGTTTCAAAACATTTGTGGAAAGGAATGGTATAAAACACAAAACCACGTCGGTTTATCATCCTGCAGGAAACGGAGCTGTGGAACGTTTTAACAGGGTGATAAAAGGCACCATACAACTAGCCAATAACAATGGGCTATGTTGGAAGAAAGAAGTGAACAAAATGATTTGGGCATACAGAATAACACCAGGGGAGAGTACGCACTTCAGCCCTTTCGAACTTATGAGAGGAAGAACACCATTGTCGAAAGATAATGTGGGGTGGCTCAAAACAGCTAGGAGAGTGGAGTGGACAGCGGACATGGTGAGAAAGAGTATCCAAGAAGTACAAGAGGCATGCAAGGAGAGATTTAATGCCAAACACAGGTGTAAAGAAATCAACATCAAAGTAGGAGACAGAGTAAGGGTGAAAAGAAGCGGACTCATTGAAAAAGGACAGAGTAGATTTACCATGCCATTGGTTGTGGAGAAGGTCTTTTGTAACTCTGCCCTTCTCAGTGATGGTAGGGTTTGGCATGCCTCCGCCCTCTCGATTTGTACCAGAACGGATGGTGACATAAGTGTAAGTGCAAAGAAACAGGGCAGTGTCAGTCTAGCGAACAATGGTGCACTTGACAACAGCAATAAGAAGGACAACTTAGACTGGCTGCTTAATGATGGGTCTGGTTCGGATGAAGAAGAGTACGAAACAACGGGGCAATCCCAAACCAAGGAAAATAATGTTGGAGCAGACAAGGAATTCATTGAGTCGATTGGAGAGTACAAAGACATTAGCACTAGTAATTCGGTAGAATGTCCTGGTGCGGAGAGTGACAGCCGTTCGGAGGAAGAACGAGATCCAGAGGAAGATACGGAGAATGAGGGAGAAAAAACGATGGAAGCAGGCAGTACCAGTAGATATGGTCGCAGCGTTGTAAAACCCAGCAAGTACAAAGACTTTGTTTGTGAATAACCGTCTTTGCCCAGCGTGCATTCACCTCTTCATCTATTCGAGACTTTTCCTTTACTTGACTTCCTTCGGGAAGGAGATGTGTTGGGTTGCACTGTTTCGTTTCCCCCTCTCCATTATCCCACTTAGGTCCCGTCCCCTACCACGCGCGTCCCTGCCCTCGCGCTAGCCCTATGAGGTCATCAGCTGGCATTCTAGAATGCCAGCTGACAGTTTAGACCAAGTGTGACAGTTGACAGTTCATTGAGTCCTGGCTAGCTACCTGCACAGCGCGCTCCTGTCTTTATGGTGTGTTGTTCTACTTACTTAATAAATACTTACTGCAAGTTAAGAATGGCTAAGGAATCTTAACACTGTGCCTGTCAAGTAAGTGAACTGTAAGACTCATGAGATCCAGTCAAGGACTGAGTTGAGATGGGATGTGGCGGTCAGCGGGCTAGTGGTTTCTGCCGGCGCGTGCCGGAAGATCCCAGCCCCTGCGTTCACGCCGTCCGGCGTGAACGCGAGTACAAATAAAGATGGGCGGAGCTGCGCAGACAGTCCGCGCCTGACAGTGATACAGAGCGTGTGCGTATGATTATTGGGTGCGCTAGCGAGGCCCCGCTGCGCGCACTACTGACGGGAGGGCGACCCCCCCCCCCCCCGAATGCAACACCAGGGAAGCAGTTTGCCTTGTACAGGCTGAATTCATTAATTTGATTGGCTGTTGTTTGTTCGCCAGCTGGGTCTGTGTTGGGCTTCTGACCTTGTAGTAAAGACGTGCCAAGGCACCCGCGCCTGCGTGCACTCTACTTACTGTTGACGAATGCGCCCCAGAGGGCACAGTTGTGTGCGTCAGTACGGAGAGTTTGGCGAGTCAGTCATAGGGCTCGAAGCAGGACTTGTCTATTTTATTGTTCAGTGCCTTTCTATTTTCGGAAATCCTATTAAAAAGAACTAAACACGTAAAAAGATACAAGATTGTAGGCACAGCCGATGATTTTGTCCCCCTCACAATTTTATTTTTCTTTGGAAGTGTGATTGCCTCTTTATGACTCTTAATCACCGAGCACATTAATTTAAGGCTTGCTTATCTCTTCTCTGCTGGATTTGCTTTCCGACTGGAAGTGCCTCATTAGCAGCACGCCGAGTGGACGGATAGCTTTTGGCTGTGGAAGAGGCCTTTTGACGCTCAGCCACTTTTGATTTGAAGCTGGTGCGTTTCTAATAAACTAGAGTGTCCTGTCAAGTGTAACTTTCTTTCCATGTCGCCCGACTTTTGTGTTTCTGCTCTTGCTCGCCGAAAAATGAATGAAAAGGTTACAAAGAAATTGTTCCAGTGCTCATTGTTTTCAGTTTTTATTGGTATGTGTTCAACAGATTAATTTGAGTACTATTGGAAATAATTCAGACGATGTATGTCATCTTCTGCTGAGGAACCTTCCTGGAAACGTAGAGACATGGATTATTTTGACTGTGACCTATCTATCTATCTATCTATCTATCTATCTATCTATCTATCTATCTATCTATCTATCTATCTATCTATCTATCTATCTATCTATCTATCTATCTATCTATCTATCTATCTATCTATCTACCTACCTACCTACCTACCTACCTACCTACCTACCTACCTATCTATCTATCTATCTATCTATCTATCTATCTATCTATCTACCTACCTACCTACCTACCTACCTACCTACCTACCTACCTACCTACCTACCTACCTACCTACCTATCTATCTATCTATCTATCTATCTATCTATCTACCTACCTACCTACGGTGCCATTTTATTTGCTGTACACGCACATGTCGCTACGTGTACGTGGCGCTGTACAGCCGTAATCGCTGCCTGCTTCCTCCATTACAATGTTGTTGAAAGAAAGACGAGAAAACAAAAGTAGCGCTTCACTGGCAAACTCTGTAAAGGCTATAAATGATGGAGGAGGATGCAGTACCACTAGGAGAACAGGACACTCAAGTGGTCAAGACTCGATGATGACGCTATCCACCTGATCACGCCAGCAGACAAAAACATACACTGTGGGCAATTGAGGGTCTCAAAAATATTTTTCAGAGACTCTGTCATAAGAGACACTAGTGGTTCACTCCCTCTTTTGATCTTCAGTCTATAAGAACAGGAAGCTGGATGGACCGCTGCTTCTTTCTCCCTCTATCGTGATTGGCACAGTGGCACAGCATTCCTGCCTTCCCTCCTTCTGCCCCCTCATTCTCTGCCCCCTTATTATTATTTTTGAATTCTTTTTATGAGGGCTTGACAGCTCTCGCTGCTACTGGGTTGCTCGCTTGTGCTAATTTGTTCAGCATTCTGTGCACTTTATTTCTTATTTTAGCTTTCAAAAATGACTGTTGGCCACCTTGGAATGAATGTTAAATTTAGAGAATACATAACTAAAATAATTGCAGGATGGTCACTGTGCAGGCCCCGGAGGCAGTCTTGGAATGCTTTTGGCCTATCAGTATGCCAAAGCATACAAGCATTGGCAATACCAATAGGTCAGCACCTGCATATAAAAGGTGCAACCTTTTGACATTTACAATGACCTTTCTTCCAGTGTCCTTTTTAGGTCTCGCGCCTAGCGTTGCAGTGCGCAGCACTGCTCGCGCAGCGCGAGACCTCTAGAAAGGGCTTTTGAAAACGACCCACACGCTCGTGCGTGTGGTTTTGTTTTCAGAAGCCCTCATTGGCTGTAGCATGCGTTGTTTTGGGAAAACGGCACGCTATTGGGCAAAGGCGGGCGCATGTCCCGCCTTGCCGCGCCCATTCCCGACGGTGGCCAGAACGCGCAGCAGCGCGCGTTCGTCTCGCTTTGCTGCCGCGCTCTCTAGCCCCCGCTCCTATGTGGTGCGCGCGCGCTACGTTTACACAATGAAGCGAACGTGCGTTCGCCTCGTTGTCGCGGCCGAGCTCCCTCCCGTGTTGTATTTTTTGGGCCTTCCGAACGTAATCAGTCGATGGCTGTAAATCAAGTCCTTATCTTGGTTCTTCTTCTCCCGTCCCCCAATCATCCTCCTCCAGCTGTCAATCGGCCGTGGCTGCTTATCCTGTGCATCTCCGACCATCGCATACCGCTAAAAATTGCATTTTGGCAGGACATTATAGCTCTTTACAACATGAGGTGCTCAGTGTCTGCTTGAAGAGCTGTCTCCCTTGAAGTCTGCCGTGCCTGTCCCTGCCCTGCTCAAAGCAACCACCTCTGGCTGGCTCTTCCCTGTAAGAATCCGCCTCCTCCTAATACAAAACACATTTTCCCAGCGTCTGCAACGTCACTCGCCACCCCACCAAAACTAAATACTCCCATTCAACCATACCCAAACCTTGGCGGCTCTTTCCCTGTCTTAACCTGCCCTACGATGCCCGGGTAGAGGGGTGAACTCCCCTCCCCCCTCGAGGCCCAGCCTTTACTACTCCCCATGTCTCCCCTGCCGGTAGTGTCCCAGACCGCGCCCAATCCCACCGGCCTCAGAAGGATGAAAGGCCGAGGGCATGACGACTGAGCCCCGAACACCCGCCCATAACTCGAGCAGCTTCCTGCATCCTCTCCCTAAGCATGAGGTCTACACCAAAACCGGAAATCCTGGAGGGCAGAGGACCGACGACTTCCCCCATCCCCAACGTTCCACCGACCTGACCCACCGTGATCCGGGCGGCCCGCGATCCCAAGTGCGCGCCTTCCCTCAACTCCAGGACACGTCTGACTGCTCCCAGAAGCCTGCCTCGGCGAGCACAGTGTATCCCCGTGAGGAGGCCGTGGCAGCCTCAAAGTGCCTCCCTTCCAGGTGAGTGCAATGGATTAGCGCCTAGAAGCCACGAGGCTTTGAAAGCGCTACCCCATCGGGGGGGGATGACCGAGCAAACACAGTGCTATTGTTTTTGATTAATGAACCCAGGACCGGAGGCTATCAGAGTGCTATTCGTGGTGCGCGCCGAGACCCTCCCCAGAGAGAGCCTCTATGTGCTGCCCCGCCAGGTGAGGGCCGGGGAGCACCACCAACACGCCGCGGTGCCTGTTGGAGCAACCCCTCCCCACACAGAGGGGGACTTTAGGAACCAGCCCACTCGCTGATAGTCAGCCCCCTCCCCCGTGTTCTCCTTATCTACAAATTCCTTCTCCTGGCCGGTCACGCCCCCCAACTTGTAACTAAACCTCGATGCTGCCCCTTCCCCCGCTGTGGCGCTCTTACGTCTGAGCTGGGACACTCCTTCCAAGTAGGGCCCACCTCGCACCCCCTCGTGTGCCCAAGAATGCCCCGTTTTGTGTTACTGGTGCAGGCGTTGAGCTGGTACACTCCACCATGTAGGGCTCGCCCTGCACCCCTCGGATGCCCAAGAATGCCCCGTTCTGCATTATTGGCACGGGCTTTGAGCTGGTACACTCCTCCGTGTAGGGTCCCCGCGCCCCTCGGATGACCAAGAATGCTATGTTATTGGCACGCGCTCGGAGCGCGGTCGCTCCTCCAAGGACACAACTGCCACTCAGCTGTGCACGAATACTGCACCTCTCACTGCCGAGCACTGCTTGCTCGTGGGTGCTCCACCAGCAGCACGCGTCTTATGCGATTCCTCCTGTGTCGCGAGGCGCTGCGAGGTAGGTGCCCTGTGCATCCTTCCGCTATCCAGGGTCCCAACTCAATGCACAGCTCTTCTATCTTCCGATACTGCCCTGACCCTCCTTTGTACCGGCACATAGCTCCCTGAACAGCCTGCTCCACAACCTAGCAGTGCCACGAGCAGAGGGGCACTACATGCCCTGCACAAGGACGCATCTTACTGCACAACCTGTTCGGTGTCTGGCACAGCCTGTGCATTAATCCTATTTTTACCTGTGAAAAGACCTATGTCCCTGTAGAGCCCTCTGTGCTGACTGGCACTGCCATGAAATGGGGGCACTACACCACCTGTGCAAGAGCACAGCATCATGTCATTTACAATGCCAATAGCTCAAACTCTCGTAAATGCGAGACCTATTGCATTGCAAATGCTTGTTACATTTGACAGGAACATGCCTGGGGGTTCCCTTTCTCCCACTCCAGGTTAAACAGCATTTACTACAACTGCTTTATCTTATGCATGCCAGTGGGTTATCCCTCTCTCACTTATGGGAGGGCTCTGGATCATCCACACTGGCTGCCTGTAACTAGTGCATGTCAATAATTTGCTCCTCTGTTGCCCTTGAGAAGTCCCAAAACAGCCTTACTGAGACCAAGTTTCTCGTCTTCTGTGGCTGCCTATATTAGTGAATGACTGTTGGTTGCTCCTAAGTCACTATTGGCTACTCGTCCCAAAAGTTATTACGATGGTTGTGTCTCTCTGGTGCACTACTGTGGTTGCCAGTATACAGTGCATACCTGTGGGTTGTTGACTGGCCACACCTGGGTAGCCTTATAGAGTACGCCCCTGACTACCTATATCAAGTATTAAGTTACTCACTGCTGCTCCTGAGGTAACTTCATAGATCTTCTGCCATAACTGCTTGAATACAGTGCTTGCCGTGTGTTGCTCCTCTGTTGCTCCTAGAGATATACTAAAGAGGCCTTTTCACCCCTGCACAGCATTTAAATTAATTTCAAGTGTATGCTTTCTATCTCTCACTCCTCTTCCCTTAGTTGGATTCTTAGGCCCAGTGACCTAGGTCAGTATAAGAGCACCTCTGATCAGCAAAGCACCGCACCAAAACGCTTGCCACATAGACCTCACTGCAACTCAACATTCTTCCGGCCAAACACTCCCAATGGTGTAATGGGTTATCTGTCCTCTAATGTGCTTTGGCACCTTGCCACGGTTATGAGGCACTGTGTAAATGGAATTATAATACAGTATAATACTTTGAAGATCATAGAATGACCAACCACTTTCTCTATCAGTGAAGTCAGGATTATTTCCTGACTCCACTACTCCCATACTCCTTTAACTCTCATATGATGCACAATCCAATATCTCACCGGATTTCCTGAACTGTGTACGATAGTTTTGCTTGTATATTTTATAATAATGCACAAATAATGGGCATAATAGAGCCCAGCTTCTATAGGGTAAAAGGAACAGATACTGGCTTAGGCCAAGATTCAGCCCAGGTAGCTAGGGGTGTGAGGTATGCATCCTAGTGCCATCTATTGGCGCCCAAAAGCTCAGATGTTTTGTTAGTTGAAATTAAGAGTGTGAAACAGGTCTTGGTGGGCTGGATCCATACTAGATTTGTAGGACAGGACATTGTTGCGGGAAAACTGAGATAAAGAAAAAGGCAAGACTCCTCTTGGCACGGCTAACACAGCTTTTTACTGTCACGGCAGGGAGAGTAGCTATCTCCACACAGATAAACAGATGGTTTTAATTTGCTGCTTCACAGGCAGCCACTTATATGGCAACATGAACCATGCTTATTACAAAAGGTCAAATAATAAGTTACTTAGCAGTTACACATTTGTTGCAGAAAACCTTTCGTCCCCTGTGTCCCTAACCTCTTAACCTATTTCCTACACATTCTTCATTGTAATTCTAACAATGCTTAACAAGCCATGTATTTGCTTCTTTTGATTGCATGTATATTGCGTGTGTGTTTTATCATTCTGCTTCCAAGACATCTTATCAGAATATGTGTACTCTTGGCTAATTCAATCTCCTGCTCCTATTCTTTAATCATGTTTCAATTTACTGGGACAACAGAATAGTGCTGATGCTGAGACCATAAATTCCTTCAAGATTACAAACACAGGTTTTCCCTTTTTAACCTACCAACACCGGTAAGCCCACAAGGTAGTATTATTGCACATGTACTTTATTAAGTTGCGTCTTGTATTCACATACCTAGAAATGAACATGGTTTTATCATGCCATTGGCTGAATCCAAGGTGTTTTACAGTTTTAGCTGATTTTATTAGAGATTTTATGGTAAACGTTATTGATTGGATTGGTACATAAACCTTTGATATTTGTCGGTTTGGGATTCTATGTATAATTGATTGATTTCTGACATGTATAAATTGTATGAGATTGCATCTTTTTTGGCTCTCTTTTTAACCAACTAAAGATTATTACTACTACTACAGGTCATTCGCTCTATTTTCTAGTGACCTCTTTACCTCTTCTTGCATCAGCATGAGATTTGGGCCTACACTGCTCTTTCACCTTGTATAATTTTATATCGCTTTCTACTGTTGTCCGCTGTAGCTTAATTTCTTCACATTTCATTTCCTCTCAGACAACTTTCAGATAAGCTAAAGCTACTACAAAAAATATAAATGGAATTAATTTATACATTGGTTTCCTGAAATGGTCTGGCCCTCTTGGTCTAACGATGGACCTTTAAATTAAGGCTAGTAAACTATTTCCTGTGTTTTCTTCAATATCATTTTAGTTTTTCGAAGTCTTCTGATAAAATGCTGTGGATCCACATCTCTGATTTGAGACCTCAGCACACACACTAGTCCTGGTGATGATACTTGAACTTTGCTGCTGTTTTTGTCCCAGCCCAGTATGAAACGTTCTCTAAACAAGATGTTTGTTTTCTTGTCTCTTCCAGTGGATGCTATAGTGGAGTTTGACTATAAAGCTCAGCACGATGATGAGCTGACAATCACCGGAGGTGACATCATCACCAACATCAAGAAGGAGGATGGGGGCTGGTGGGAAGGCGAGCTGAAGGGCAGGAGAGGTCTGTTCCCGGATAACTTCGTGAGAGTAAGTACATAGCCATTTTTCTCTGCTCGTTTGTTGTTCTAGCTGGGTGTATTTGTCTCCAGACTAATTGATCTGGAGGTATTGAAATATATATGTTACGTATAGCTTGCATTGGAAGTCATTCTGTGAATAACCAGATTGAAATCTGGTTATTCACTACTATGATTACATGAATGCTGTGACAAAGGGAAGCATTCACTTACCCGGCCTTAACTGCCTCATTCCCCTTCCAACGTGGGTCTCTGCAGACCCATGAGGACCTTTCTCAGATAGAAATACTGCTCAGGTGTTTTATTTTGAGGTTCAGAAAGGGCCTGGAGCTGGCACTAGCTAAAGAATTATTGTAAAACCTTGTTTTATTTTAGCATCAAAATTCCGTCCTTATTTGCTTTTACAGCCCTTTGAGATTAGTTTAGATATATCTAAATACCATTATAGCCATTTCTTTTTGTACTTGCTGTTTTAAGTTGATGTGAAGAAGGATAAAAATATTGCCTTTCAATTATTTTTGCATTTTTGTTTGCTGGACTTGTTTTAAAAATGTCTGCCTTATCTGTATAATTGTGGTCATGTGGCAAACCTACACGGTTGTTATGAGAATGTCTGATTTCTGTCCTTTTTAGGTCTTGCCTGAGACCGCAATTGCCAGATATATTGTATACAACAAGGGGCTTGTAGCCCATCCATAGTTTACCATTTGGTAGCATCATTGTCACTTTTATTTAATGTCTTCTAATTGACCAGTGCATGCCGGCTTCACTTCCACTTCTTTCATGTGGAGCATGGATCAAGTACTGATTGACTTCTTTATAGGTGCCCTCCCGCTGGTAGTGCATGTATTGAAGTATTTTTTTTCTCCCTCCCACTCCAGTGCTTGTTGCCTCTGTCCATTTTGCTCAGTTGCTTGATTCTTTTTGCTGAAGTACGCCTTAAGAGTGCAAGTTTTTTACAGCTGTCTCCCTTGTATGCTTCTCTACTGCCACCATGTTGCTCTTAAGCAGTGTGCTTCTGTGCAAGCTCCACGCTTTACGTTACTGTCTAGCCCGTATGTCTGTTTTTCTCCCTCCTGCTCCATTGCTTGTTGCCATCGTCCCTCTTGCCCCACTGCTTGTTCTTTTTTCCTGAAACATTCTTTGAGAGTAGATTTCATACAGCTGTCCCCCTTGTATGCGCCTCTACCGCCACAGGCCACTCTCAAGCATGTTGTGCTTCTTTTCATGTTACTCTCTGACCTGTACTTTTTACCGTTGTACTTTTTACCGTATTGCTCTATCCTGTGTGCTTCTATTTTTTTTCGGTTGTTTTTTTTTGTTAATATATCGCGCGAACTCTGCCCTAAGGCATTGGAGCGATTTGTGTGAGCACCGGTTACATTACACTTGGTCAGATTCATTTATTAGTTAGGGGGAGATTAAGTGATGTGCCCTGGATCACAGAATGTTGAGCTGACCCAGGACTCGAACATGGTTCCCCAGCTCCAGAGTCGGCAGCCCTAGCTGCACCGCCATGTCCTTCAGTTACTCCGCTGCCTTTACAGCTTAACCAGATCAGTGGATTGTCTCTTTAATGGACGTGCGAAACTCACGCCGTACACACATCCAACACACGAGTGTTTTCATTTGGCAAAGAAGGACGTAACGGCACATCATATAATATCCCACTATTATCCGGCTTTATGTGTGTTAGAAAGGCTTCTGCTGCAATAAAAAAAAATATTCTCTGTGAAAGCGTTCCCCTGCTTCTTGGTGTTAGGTTATGTGGCATCTATCTAATCCAGGGCTTTAAGTGGGCCGGGTCCTGCCGGTGCTCAGCACCGGCAGTTCTAAAAAGCAGGTGCAGAGACGGGTCCCTATCGGGCTCTCCATTTTCGCCCTCACCCTCGGTGAAGAAAATAAATCTTAACTCTGCAGCAGTGCCACCCTTCACTGCCTTTGATGTAACTTCAAAGACACTCGTTATAGTTCTTTCAGTCTCATCATTTCAGAACTGAAGCATTTTCAATATTAAATACAACAAAGCCATAGTTGTTGCTTATTGATCTTATGCAACTAACTGGCTTGTTGTAGGTATAATGTTACTTGTTGTATTATATATCTGGATGCCGTGACAGAAGCAGCAAAATACCAGTCGTGCGGCACACTATGCTAAGCAGAGATTTTCAATTTACGTGTTTTTAAGCCACGCCTTTAATTACATCGGCCACGCCCCTATGAGTGGCTCCCCAGTTTTTTCCTCCCACTTAAATCCCTGATCTAATCTAACCCTTAAAACATATTACATACGTTTTCGTCCAGGGCTAGGTTGGGAGTGGGTGGTATATATATATATATTCACTGAAAAAACCATAGGTTTCAGGCACGTTATAGTTAGACATTAGCATCAGTGATGTCATTTGAGATGTCATCAGTGATGTCATCAGTGATGTCACTGACCATGTCATGAATGATGTAATATGTGACGTCATCAGCAGTGCATTGCGGGACGCGAGTTATAGTTAGCTGAACTAACTATAACGGAGGAATTTCTATGGTTTTGTACAAGTGAAATGTCCAACTAACTATAACGTCCCTGAAACCTATGGTTTTTTCAGTGAATTACTAAGGTTTTTAAATGCTAATTTCTAACTATAACGTGCCTGAAACCTATGGTTTTTTTCAGTGAATTTCAATGGTTTTTTAAATGCTAATTTCTAACTATAACGTGCCTGAAACCTATGGTTTTTCAGTGAATTTCAATGGTTTTTTAAATGCTAATTTCTAACTATGCCTACAAAGTTAGGACATGTGAAGAAAGAGGAAGAAAAGCGCAGAAAGAAG
The DNA here is from genome assembly GCA_963921515.1 of Calotriton arnoldi. NCBI lineage: Eukaryota > Metazoa > Chordata > Amphibia > Caudata > Salamandridae > Calotriton > Calotriton arnoldi. The sequence goes on along the minus strand of CAWUFW010001956.1, from coordinate 1,482,922 downwards.
CAAGACAAATGCAGAAAGAGGCAACAGAAGTCCAGAAAGACGAAGAAAAGTGCAGGAAGAAGCAAGAGATGTGCAGAAAGAACCAACAGAGGAGCAGAAAGTCCTCCTGTGCCCCCAACTTTTTACTGACGGGTACTGGTGGTAACTGACTCTGAATAACCAGGACCAGAGCCAGTGCTATGCTGAAAGACACTTAGAATACAGCGAAAACACCTACATACACTAGGGAACACTATGCGTTGGGGTACCCCTGTAATTAGCATGACCTCCTCTGTATTTGCCATGAGTTAGTGCCTGGGTCATTGCATGAGTACATGAGTAGTGACTGGATGATTAGAGTACTGCAAGGACAGTGCATGGTGAATTTATAAGTGCCTGGGTTTTGGCGGAGTGATTGGATAAGTACATGGTGCGTGCTGGGTGATTGGAGGAGTGCATGGGTAGTGGCAGGGCGATGGCTGGACTGCATGGGTACTGCTCAGGGTATTGTAGCAGTGCATGAGTTAGTGCATGGGTCATTGCATGAGTGCATGGGTAGTGACTGGATGATTAGAGTGCTGCAAGGAGAGTGCATGGTGAATTTATAAGTGCTTGGGTTTTGGCGGAGTGATTGCATAAGTACACACATGTCACATCAGGCCCCGCCCCTCCCTTCACCACTGTGCAAACGCGCCCCTGGCGGGATTTAGGTTGGGGATTAATTCCCCTTGAATCCTGAGGGTCCCTGGGAGCCAACTAGCCCACCAGGTACCTCCAGTAAGCGCCACAGAGCTGCGTTGCAGAGAGGTGGTCAGAGGCCACGCCCCTTTTTACACCTCTCTGTGGCACTTACTGGACGTACCTGGTGGGCTAGTTGGCCCCCAGGGACCCTCAGGATTCAAGCGGACTTAATTCCCCAACTTAAAACGCGCCACAGGGCGCGTTTGCACTACTGTCACATCAGGCCACCCCCTCCCTGCACCACTGTGCAAACGCACCCCTAGTGTGTTGTAAATTGGGGATTAAGTCCCCTTGAGTCCTGAGGGTCCCTGAGGGCCAACTAGCCCACCAGCTACCTCCAGTAAGCACCACAGAGCTGCGTTGCAGAGTGGTGTAAAAAGGGGCGTGGCCTTGGACCACCTCTCTGCAACGCAGCTCCCTGGCGCTTACTGGAGGTACCTGGTGGGCTAGTTGGCCCCCAGGGACCCTCAGGATTCAAGAGGACTTAATCCCCCAACTTAAAACGTGCCACAGGGCGCGTTTGCACACTTGTCACATCAGGCCACGACCCCTCCCTGCACCACTGTGAAAACGCGCCCCCTGGAGCGTTGTAAATTGGGGGATTAAATCCCCTTGATCCTGAGGGTCCCTGGGGGCCAACTAGCCCACCAGCTACCTCCAGTAAGCGCCACAGAGCTGCGTTGCAGAGAGGTGTAAAAGGGCGTGGCCTCTGAACACCTCTCTGCAACGCAGCTCCCTGGCGCATACTGGAGGTACCTGGTGGGCTAGTTTGCCCCCAGGGACCCTCAGGATTGAAGGGGACTTAATCCCCCAATTTACAATGTGCCAGGGGGTGCGTTTGCACACTTGCTATGTCAGGCCCCGCCCCCTCCCTGCACCACTGTGCAAACGTGCCCCCTGGCGCGTTGTATATTGGGGGATTAATTCCCCTTGAGTCCTGAGGGTCCCTGAGGGCCAACTAGCCCACCAGGTACCTCCAGTAAGCGCCAGAGAGCTGCGTTGCAGAGAGGTGTAAAAAGGGGCGTGGCCTCTGTACACCTAGTAAGTAAGTAAGTCCGTTTTTATATAGCGCAGCTACTCACCCTTACGGGTCTCAAGGCGCTGGGGGCCGTAGTGGAAATTAAGTGAGCTATTGCCCAGAGTCACATGGTGCTGAGCTGAGCTGCAGCCGGGGATCGAACCGTGAACCCTGTGCTCCGAAGTCAGCTGCCCTGGCCGCTGCACCACACCTCTCTGCAACGCAGCTCCCTGGCGCATACTGGAGGTACCTGGTGGGCTAGTTGGCCCCCAGGGACCCTCAGTATTCAAGGGGAATTAATTCCCCAACTTACAACGCGCCAGGGGGCGTGTTTGCTGAGTGCTGCAGGGAGGGGGCGGGGCCTAGCCGCGATGCCGGCTTTTAAAAAAAAAAATTTTTTAAGAAGGGGGGCTGTGTGGCCCCCCTTCTCTTGCCTTTTTTTGGGCCCTGGGGACCCCATCCCCAGGGCCTGACCCCTTTTTAATTAAATGTAAACGGGAAGGGCCGCGTGGGCCCCCTCCCGTGGCCAATCCGGCCCCGGGGACCCCATCCCCGGGGCATGGCCACATAAATTTTTTAAAAGGAGGGGGCTGCGTGGCCCCCTCCTGAGGCCTTCTATTGGCCCCGGGGACCCCATCCCCGGGGCCGGCCTTTATCTATTTTTTTATTTGGCCCGGGGACCCCGTCCCCCGGGGCCTGGCCATCATTTTGTCTTTTATTTTTGGGAGGGGGGGCCGCGTGGCCCCCCTCCTCAGGCCAATTATGGCCCCAGGGACCCCATCCCCCGGGGCCTGGCCTCTCCGTTTTTTTTTCCCAATTATTATTCACAGGGGAGGGGGGCCGCGTGGCCCTCCTCTCGGGCCACTTCTGGCCCCGGGGACCCCATCCCCCGGGGCCTGGCCTCACCGTTGGGGACCGTGGGGGGAGCCCCAATGCTCCCACGGTCCCGCCGGCTCCCCGCGTCCTGCGGGAGCCGGCATTGCTTTTCCACACGAGGAGCTGCTAACATGGAGCTCCCCGTGTGGAAAAGCAATCAGCTTTGGATTTTGGAAGCGAGAGCAGGTTTCCTGCTCTCGCTTCCGAAATCCAAAGCAAGTTTGCTATGACAGGGCGGGAGCCGCACGGCTCCCGCCCTGCCATAGCAAACAGCAGTGTCTTGGGGGTGGGCACCCGGGACACTGCAGGAGCCGGCCCTGGGGGTGGCGGTCCCCAGGGCCATCGAGGGCTCCAGGAGGGGGCCGCACGGCCCCCTCTCTCCATTTCAAAGCCCCGGGATGTGGTGGTCCCGGGGCCGGGGTCCACTACGGACCCCAAATCTCAATATTAAGTGCCCCGGGAGGTGGTGGTCCTTGGGCAGTGTGGGGGCTTGAGCCCCCACACTAAATATTTTTAGCCCCTGGGAGGTGGCGGTCCCCGGGGCTCGGGGGCCGCGGGGCCCCGCCAATTATCATAAATGCTCCGGGAGGTGGCGGTCCCGGAGCAGCGTGGGGGTTGGGACCCCCACGCATTTCTTAGGTAGCCCGGGGAGGTGGTGGTCCCCGGGGCTACAGGGGGCTGCGTGCCCCCGCATTTATTTTAATAAGCCCCGGGAGGTGGTGGTCCTCGGGGCTTCGGAGCCCCGTGGGCCCCGCAACATTATTTATAAGTGCCCCCAAGACCTGGCCCACCCGGGGGCTTTTTGAATACGAAGCGCTTCGTTTTTATTTTTATTTTTCATCCGGATTCGCGCACCCAGCGCAAATTTGGCCGATTTAAAAAAAAAAAAAATGCTTTTTGAGCCCTGGGGTCCTTGTGGGACCCCTGAGCAGGCCTAGGGGGTCAGGGTGTTTCTACCCTTCCCCTTTTCTTTTTTTCACCTTTGTTTTACTGTTTTCTTGTGACTCGGTTCTACCGAGTCACAAGATGGCTGCCAACACTTCCTAGTTTGGAGTGTTGGCAGCCAATTAGAATAAAGCTCGTGGTCGGGAGGGTTCGCGAATCCACCGCGCCTCTAGATATCGAAACTTTTATTTTTTGAATTTCTCACCAACTACTGAACGGATTTACACCATTTAAAAAAAAAAGACGCTTTCTGAACTAAGCACTACCTTTTTGCCAAATTTGGTGTAATTCCGTTCAGCAGTTCGAGCTGTAGCCGTGTCTAAAGTTTCCTATGGGAAATTGATTTTCCGACCCCTATTTTTTGAATTTCTCAGGAACTACTTAACGGATTTACACCATTTAAAAAAAAAAAAGACGCTTTCTGAACCAAGGGCTACCTTTTTGCCAAATTTGGTGTAATTCCGTTCAGCAGTTCGGGCTGTAGCCGTGTCTAAAGTTTCCTATGGGAAATAACATGGAGAAAACACGTTTTGGGACCCCCCTTTTTTCTCGGCCTCCGCTTGGCGAATCACCCCGAAACTTTCAAGACAGGAGCTGACCAGAGCGCCCCACTAGTTTTGAAACTTTCGCGAAGATTCGTCAATTGACGCTAAAGTTATTGGGAAAACAAAAAATGCTTTTCCTATGGAAAATAGGTCCTAACTATAACTACCTACTGGCGACCGCCAGTAGGTAATATATATATATATAATTCTTAAGCACGTATTGTGGTCCGTTTCCGTTCTTGTGGAGATTGAAGGTGAAACGGAGTATACTGATATATATATATATATATATATATATATATATATGTGTGTGTCTGTGTGCATTAGGAAGAGGGGAGGTGTAGTCAGTAAGAGGGAATTCGATGCTGGTGCTCTTGCAAAAATCAATGCAGCTCATTGTCTGCACATGTATGTAGTCATATAATTGGATTTGCAGACATTTATAACTCAAAATAGCGACGGCTTTTATATAAATTCAGAATTTCTAAAACTATGACTCGTTTGCATGTTTTGTAATCTAATATTAAGTGTGATGTGTGGGGAATTAAGTATTGCGCATGGCCTACTGGCTACGGAACGGGGATACATAGCAAAGGGGCGCAGTCATCGTTTATCTCTCGCTTATGCCCCTGGAACAGCCATATGCATATAATCTTTATAACCACACAGAGGATGAAATTGGTCGCAAAATTGTGATTTTCTTGCAATTCTAGGAGAACTCGCCTCCTCTCGCACAATTGCTAGATATGGTGCCTCCGCAGTGTAAGAATGGCCTTCACATCCCTTGCCTTTTCTATTTTTCTGCACTGTGTCAAGAGCCTGCATAGAGTCTCGTAGGCATGACCATGTCAAGAGCCTGCATAGAGTCTCGTAGACATGACCGTGTCAAGAGCCTGCATAGAGTCTCGTAGGCATGACTGTGTCAAGAGCCTGCATAGAGTCTTGTAGGCATGACTGTGTCAAGAGCCTGCATAGAGTCTCGTAGGCATGACTGTGTCAAGAGCCTGCATAGAGTCTCGCAGGCAGGACTGTGTCAAGAGCCTGCATAGAGTCTTGTAGGCATGACTATGTCAAGAGCCTGCATAGAGTCTCGCAGGCAGGACTGTGTCAAGAGCCTGCATAGAGTCTCGCAGGCATGACTGTGTCAAGAGCCTGCCTAGAGTCTCGTAGGCTTGACTGTGTCAAGAGCCTGCATAGAGTCTCATAGGCTTGACTGTGTCAAGAGCCTGCATAGTGTCTCGCAGACACGATTGTATCAAGAGCCTGCATAGAGTCTCGTAGGCATGACTGTGTCAAGAGCGTGCATAGGGTCTCGTAGGCATGACTGTGTCAAGAGCGTGCATAGAGTCTCGCAGGCAGGACTGTGTCAAGAGCCTGCATAGAGTCTCGTAGGCAGGACTGTGTCAAGAGCCTGCATAGAGTCTCGTAGGCATGACTGTGTCAAGAGCCTGCATAGAGTCTCACAGGCTTGATTCACGCAAACACAGCAGGAGAAAGTCTTGGCAATAGGAAACTTGAGGGTTGGAAGAGAGGGCTGTGCATAGAGAAGGCCAATAATTTTCAGTCAAGTCTTTTTCTTAGGCGGCCACAGACCCTTTACCTTGTGTTCACTGACACGTGCAAACCTCCCCACTCTGTGCTTAATCTAGCGCTGTTTACAAAGTTTTGGGGTGGGGATGCTGTTGAGTGAATAGCAAATAAAGTTAATTACCATTATGACCAAAAATGTATCTTCATCTTCAATCCTTGCAAACCCACGAAAAGAGCAGATTTTATAGCAGGCTTTCTTTGTTTATTTAATTTGATGGCGAAAGCTGTTTTGGGGTATATGGACACCCACACAATCACACGTCTCTCTGGGTGAAGACACATAACCTGCTATTGACAGCTAGTGAAGTGAGAACTAGACATTTTTGCTGAATGCTGGACTAACAAGTGGTGAGTGAGGCATGAAGCAGTTTGTCACATTGAGTGCAATACTACCATGCTTGTCTATTCCCACAAGTCTGGAGTTTCTTGCTGCACGGCACTTAACAGCATGCACTGTTGCTTCTTTCAGATTTGCAGTAAGCCAACCAAGGAGACCGTAAAGAGGTAGGAAAGCGGGTTATAAACCTAAATGGAGTGATGTATTCCTTAGCATGTATGTAGGAAACTATAGGTACTTATACAGCGAAGACCTAGCTTGGAAGCTAGGTCGGATGGTGTCCTTTCAGATGAGTGCTGAGATAAGTTGCTAAATGTGGATGAGGAGACCTCTCATCAGTCTTTTTCTGAAGTGCAGTAGCGGTGGAACAAGCCTGGTGTGGGGTTGGATGGTATCATGGGCGAATAGCATGAAAGAACTTGACTGCCTTTGTGTTTTTGTTTCTAGACACCTCCTGTCTTAGAGCCAAGCAATGTCCAGACTTCTTTTATGTGAAAACAATCCAGGATGGTAATTTGTTATAACTGGTCCGGTGGTGCGTTATGTGTTACAGCATTGGGTGTAATGCTGCTGGTGTAGCAGATGACATGGGCCTGCAGGAATAACCTGTGTAGATTCTTTAGATTGAAGGCAAAATAGACAGGTGTCTTTTGACCTTTAAAGAGACTACCCTTTGTGTGGAAGCCATGACTGAGGGATGCCAACATTGAGTTAAGGATGCCCGTGAGTAGTGGGCATCTGCTGTCTGGAAGGGAGAGGACCACAGATTGATCGGTAATTCTGCATCTATTTCTAGTGCAGAGAAGTGAACACTAAAACTTCAGTGACTGGGTCTTCTTGGCAACACGAGTATTGGAGGAAAGGCCGCTGTTGATGATGAGCCAGAAGATTTGGCCACGTCGTGCGTTGGTATGGAAAGTTTGTACTAGTTTTAGGCTTGCCTGTTTCTGTTAATGATGATTTCAATTCTATCTTAGTTGGATTGTGCTCCAGGCAGACTCTTGAAATCCATATTTGGATAAAGGCAATCCACTCTTTTAGGCAACAGATACTGCCAACTGACGATATGTTCATATAAATTGTGTGTTGCTGACTTATTTTTTTACTTGACGCCATAGTTGCTGTGAAGGCATCCAAGAGGATCCATGTGGGAAAAGTGAATCCTTCATGTGAGAAGATTGGTCACTGATGTTGGTACGCCTCCAACCACAGGAAGTTTTGGGGCTCTGATTGTAGACATTTGAAGGAATTAAGGATCACTGGAGAGAGAGATGTTGAATACAGAATCCAGTGATGATGGGGATGATGTTTATCAGCATATAGTGCTGGGCAGGTTTGAAGGCTGCAGAGATGCCCAGTGGCATCAGGAGACAGGGGTCACTGTGATAAGTAGCTCTTCACGGAAAAATTGGGGGTTCACTATCTCAATGCTGCAGTGTAATTATATGACAAACTCATAGTTATGTAAATAATGATTGTTGACGAGTTGTTTTTCCATTTTGATGACCACTGCTTTCTTGAGTATCTTCCTATAGAAGAGGTCTGTTATATGTCTACAGTTAGGGAACTTATCTTGTTTTGCGTACCTCGGGAAGATGCCTTTTCAAAACAAGTATATGGTATATGAGGATTACAGCTTGATGTGTGATAATCTTGAGGGGAGTGATTATGTCTGGGAGGTTATTGATGGTGTGTGTCTTCAATGTATTGCACACGGGCACCCTGCAATGTGGTATGGGTGGAATTATGGATGTTTATACGACTTGTCAATAAGTTTTACAACCTCTGTAAAGTTTAAATGGTGCCACATTCCAATATAATGCATTGGAGACCTCACGGGTGTTCCCAGTGCACGCCTACTTTGTGTGGAATGTGTTTGGTGTAACCAAACTGTATTATAAGGCTCTGGCATCTAAAGACACAAATAATGAGTTAATACATTTATTATAATATTTCCTAATTGATGGATTAGCAGATGTGACCTTAGTTACTGAGGGTTCCTAAAACATTTAAAACCAGTATCAATGCCCAAGAGAAGGCCTCTACTTTAGCAATTACTTTTTATCTAGTCCTGAAGCTCCTCACACTTGTAATGTGAATGTGTAGGCATGTTTTGTTGATAATTCACAACTGATTAGGAAGGGACCAAGCATTGCATAAACCTATAACTAGGTGATTGCAATTAAAAATGCTATCACACCTTGAGGTGTTCAGTCTTTTTGCAAAGTCCTTTTTATGTAACACATTACAGTGAGAATTGTGTCAGCTGTTTTTTAAATTCACCCTCCCCCTGCTAAAATCATCCACTCTTATGATTTGCAATTCTAGTCATACAAAAGACACAACATTCTCAGAAATCCACCGCTATCTTCCTGATCTTCTTGTCTACAAAACAATGATCAGTGGATGGCCAGTAACCATCCGAAAAGAAATACAAGTGAGACCGAAGTAATTGTTTTTAACCCCAGTGTAAACCTGTGGAATCATGGTGTCAGCAGACAAATAATCACTCAGCACAAATACACCGAAATCACATTAAATTAAGATGTATCTTTCATCCTCCATCACAACAGTGGTCCAGCTATCTTATTTTCATTTAAAGCCTTTGAAGCAAATGTCTTAACTTCTACTATTGTCGTGACAGGGGAAACATCTACGTTTTATTACACAAATAGTGTGTGTACCTCAGCCTTCAGAAATATCCTGACCTCAGAAAGTAAATAGACCGTTAGCCACATCTTATTAAATCAGCCTTTCTATTCTTTCTATTTTAAATGGCTGTCAGTGGCCAAAAAGTCCAATTTATAAACCCTGTTGTATTGCTTCTGGGCCTTCTATGATCAAAGCCTGCCTTTCCAGAACCCAAGTTCCTATTACTGTATTCCTGGCCACAGCCGCCGCTGCCCACAGGGTCTTTTGACCTGAGCCCCCCAAAATCAAGAGAGACCACTCAGGAAGACTCACTTTTGTCATCCGAAGCAACGCGTCAGTGGTCCAGCTCACCATCTTAGCACAGAAAATCCCTGAATGCACTTTAATGGACTTGGTCATTCCTAGTGGGACCTGCTTCAAGATGACTTTATTGGGTGAACGTTGCACTTTAATCATGGTATTCACATATTATATTAACATTTATTTGCAACAGAGCATATTTTGACCTATATACAGTAAAATAAATGTGATCCGATGTGTCCCTGTAACCAGGAGCGTATTTGAGCGCGGACCACTTCAATAAGTCATGGGTTACATTTATCTGTGGTGTACTTACTTACTTAAATGTCACATCAGAAAAAATCTGCTAAAATGACCAAAGTCTAACTAATGGGTAAGTCGTTCCTCCAATCAGTACTAGCAATACATAACTAGTTGAGATCAGTAATAAAACATGTTTTTATCAGCATTCTATATACAGCCTGTGCCTTCAAGTACAGAGCACTTCAATGGGATGCCTGCAGTGCACTTGCAAAGGTGAAGTGCCTCACACAGTATGGTCTGAGAATCTAACAACAAAGTGCCCTGGTGACATATTCATGGCCCCTTGAATCATATAGGGACATTAATTTCGGCCTGAAATAGGCAGTTTAAAAAAAGAACTAATGAATGCTCTATTACTTACCGGTAATCTTCATTACTCCGGGTCCCGTTGTCCTCGTCCCATTCATCACTAAGTGGAGATAACCATCTCCCGACAGAAAAAAAGATCAGAAGAATGCTGGGACACTAACCCCGCCCCTCCCACCGGGAGTACATAAGGGGTACTTACCCAGCATTCCGCCTGAACAACCAAGCCCACAACAGGAAGGCCGGCCGTCCGGGAGGGAGGGCGGGGCGTATGAATGGGACGAGGACAACGGGACCCAGAGTAATGAAGATTACCGGTAAGTAATAGAGCCTTACCCCCAGGTCCCTTATGTCCTCGTCCCATTCATCACTAAGTGGAGATTACCAAAGCAGAAAAGCCGGCCTTCCCAAACAAAACAGAAGCCAACCCAGGAAACCAAACCAAGGTAGCCACCGCAGGAAGCAAAAGGCAGAACCGGCGAAAACCCCAGGCAGAGCACCCAGATCTGAGGGAGCCCAACCAAGCCGGGACGCACCCAACAAAACAACGGGAGAACAGCCAGAAGACCAGTCCGACAACCCACAGAGGCCAACCAGCCCACAGCAGGAACACCCCACAGCCAACCAGAGAAGGGGAGAGCACGGACCCACAAGCCAATCGAGGCCAGAAAGAACAAAACAGCGAGGAGGCCACCCAAAGAGGAAGGCCAAGAGCCACCAGGCCAGCAACCCAGACCCGGGCAACAGGAGCCATACCCAGGCACCGAGAACCCACGCCAGAGCAAACGACCCGGCCCCAGAGAGACCAGAAGACAAACCCCGGAACCGCACAGAAGAGCACCAGGCCCCAAGAGAAAAAAGAAAGAAAGGGGGCAGCACCAGCCGACAGCCCAACAGCACCCAGCCCGGAAGGCGAGACAGAGCACACGGACAGGGAAAGAGGGAAAGCCAAGGCACCGGGGAAAGAGGAACAAACACCCGGAAGCCAACCCACCAGGCCCCAAGAGCCAGAAGGGAGCAGACCCAGCAGGGACCAGAACCCCACAGGACGAAAAAAAACGACCAGGAAACAAGGCGCCAGGAAGCCCGAACAGCACGAACCGACAAGGGCAACCAACCAGGACAGCGGGACCCTCGAAAACAAAGAAGAAAAAGGGAACAAGAGGAACACATGAACCCAAGAACACAGCCCCAGAAGAACACAGCAACCGGAAACCGGCGAAACCGGAGCAGGAAGCCACCGCCCGAAGAAGGCACACCCCAACCAACAGAGAAGGAGAGCAACGGAACGGGCAAACGACCCAGAGAACCCAAGATCAGAACAAGGGAACCCCAAGGGAGCCAACACCAGCAGCAGACAAGCCCAACCAGAGACAGGCCAGGCAGAGACGTCCCCAAACAGTCCAGAAAAGCCCCAAAGGAGCGGGACAGGCCCAAACAACACAGCACGGAAACCCCAACCCACCAGGGGAGAGGCAACACCAAAAAACAGTCCGACCACAGAAGCAACAGAAGCCAGGGCAGAAAGCACAAAAACCAAACCCCACGGCCCAGCACGGCCCAAGGAAGGGCCCGAGCAGGGGAGAAACCCCCAGGGCAAAAACGGCAACAGAGGACACCGCAACCGGGAAGCCAAAGCCAAAGCCGAGCAACCCGACCGACCAGAAGGACCCGAAGGCCCAACCCAGAACCGGGGAAGGCCAAAGAAGGGAAGGCCCCAGCAGAGCACAGGCCAAAGAGCAAGCAGCCCCGACGCCGCCCAAACGAAATCCCCAGAGCAGGGGAAAAACAGGAGCAGGGGACAGACCCAAACAGGCACAGCCAGAGCCAAGAGGCCACAACGGCAGGAACACACAACACCCGCAAGGCCCAGAACCCGACAGCAGAGGGACCAGCCACCCCACAGGCAGAAAAGACACCAGCAAAGAAGCGGCAGGCCACACAAGGAACACCCAACACAGCCCCAGCAGGCAGCCCAGGATCGCAGCAAGAGCGCACCCAGGCAACTCCGAGCAGGACTAACCAAACGGAAACCAGCAGACCAGCCAAGAACCGGAGCCAACAGGGAGGAAGGCCGAAGGCAACAGGCAACCACAAGGAGTCACCGCTGAAGGCCAAGCAGAAGCAGCTGCAAGCCAGCAGACCAGGAGAGACCGAAACATGGCCCCCGGAACAACACAAGCAGAGGGAGAAGCGGAGGCACAACCCTCGGAGAAGAACACCGCAGGCCAGAAGAGACCCAGCGGAGGCCAACAGAACCTGGAAATCCAACCAGGCAACAAACAACGCCCACCCAGAAGCACCACTGACACCAGACGAGACCAGAGGAAGCAGGGAGGAAAGGTCGAAGGCAGAGGCACAGCCACCAGCCAAGAGGCCAAACACAAGACACCCCAGGGGAAGCAAGAAGCAACCCAGGCACCAGAGTAGGCAAAGCGGCCAGAACCCAACTCAGCAGCGGGGACCAGAGAGGGCCGACCAGGGCCCCCCAAAGCATACCGGCAAGGGGGACAGACCCCGAAAGGAGGCTAGACCAGCACCACAGTGCCCGTCAGCAGCCCGGGGAAGCAGAAAAGAGGAAACAACCCCAACCGGAAACCCAGGCGGACAACCCCAACCATGAGAGAAGCCGTCCCCAAGGAGCAAAGGCAACAGGCAAAACACCGGAGGTCAGGACCAGCAACCCCGAGGCACAGGACACAGCCAAGGAACCCCAGCAACCCGCCCGAACGCAAGGGCCAGCAGATAATCAGGGCAAAAACGCAGCATAAACCAGTGCGTCAAGAAGAGCCAGGCCGAAACATAGGCAAAGCGACACGGAACAGAACCACGAGAGCCAGGAAAGCAGCAGGATGACAGAGACAACAACCAGCACCACAGCCACACCCTCCAGGAAAAGCAACGGGCAGAGACCCACCGAAGCCAACAAGAGGAACTGGGGCCCAGAGCACCACCACAGAGACACAGGGATGCCAAGGCCAGGCCAGGCTCGAGAGCAGAAGAGACCAGGCGCCCACAGACCGGCAATACCGGGGGGCCAGATGAAAAAACACCGGACACACGTGCCAAGAAAAGTCAACCCGGCCACAGCAGAAAGACAGCACGCCAACAAACGGACAGCCGTCAAAAAGAACAGGGCCACAGGGGATGAGAACCGCGGCATACAGGAGGGAAGGCACCCATAAACAAGCACCCCCCACCCCTAAACGGAAAACACACACACAGGAACAACCACTCAAGGTAGCCCAGTGAGAGACGAGCCCGCAGTGTGAGCAAGGAACAAGCCCCATCACACAAACCAACAATCAGCCGGCCAGGGAGACAAACAACCCCGACCTAGGGCCCAGAAGACGGAACGCGACCGCCCCAACCTGCCCAGGTGCAGGAGAACAGAAGGCACACCTCCAGCGTGCCCTAAAAAACGCCAGCAGGAGCATAACTGCATGAAACCGCCCCCACACAGAACAAGAACAAGCATGCGAGGGACAGGCGAGGTTTCCGTAAAGGAAACACACCACAGCAACGGAACCAGACCCGACGCCGAACTGAGGGAGCCCCACAGACCGACAGAAGATGAAAACAGGGACAAGGAACCGAGCCCCGGCAACGGCTCCCCGGAGCATCTAGGCCCGGGTAGAGCACAACATATCCCAAAGTACCCCTGACCCGGGAACGACAGCCGAGGACGAGCGCAGGGACACGAAGACCCAATGGAATGTGTCAAAAGGAAACCAACCACCAAGGGCATCCAAAGAAGAGCCAAAGCCACAACAGCGCAGCGCAACACGCCCGGCGTCAGCGGGGCACCCAGACTAACCCCAATGACAGCCGAGACCTGCAGCAATACCAGCATGAAAGAAAGCAATCGGAACCCACAACAGAACCGACATGACAACTCCAAACGCCGAGCCGGGCATAGCAACCCACAAGGACCCAGTCCGGAACGCAGGTGCTTCAAGCAGCAGCTGCAGACCGTGAAGAAGCCGGCAGCAGCACACCCCCAACCAGCTAAGTGGAAGACACACACAACCCAGAGAAAGGCACCAACACCGCCAGAGGCCTGGGGGGGAGGGAAAAGACGAAACATCATTTAGCACGAAACACCGCTGAATGTCAGAGCACACAACAGCAGGTGGCAGTACCCAAAGGCATAGTGAACCCTCATACCGACCTCAGAAGTACGTGAGGTCGTAGACCCAGCCAGGGCTCAGACTCGGGAAAGGCAGAGCACAGGAGCCGTGCAACCCACAGAGCCATCCGGCGGGCCCCAGAAGGCCCATCGGCATCCCGCCCCCACAAACTCCAAAAGGCTCCGTCAGGAGCCAGGGCAACAGGCAAAAGATGCCCGCGCAGCGCAGGCAGGTCGGAGCCCACCACATACCTGCCTCCACACTGGATGCCTGAGAGGCCTGAAAGAAGGCATCCACCCACACCAGGCGCCTCGCGCCCCATAGAAAGAGCCAGGAGCAGGACATCAAACTGGGAAGAAGAGAAAATCGCTACGCGGTACTCACCCGGAGTGGGGGCCGAAACACCAACAGAAACAAGGCCCCCACTCCAACATCCAGCCAGAATCCAAGGGAGCAAGTGAAGCACGACTTCCACCCGGCCAGGCCACAGGAAGACGAGCACAGCGACCCGGAAGCAACCGGGAGGCGGCGCACCAGCCGCAAAGGGCCGGTAACCAGGATTTCCAGCCAGGAACAGCCCTGCCTCCCAGCAAGCCCGGTAGGCCGGGAGGCAGACCAATAAAAAAAAAACCCCGCCCGCGAAGCCAGGCAGCCGGGCGGGGGGAGGAGAGAAGAAGCGCACACTACCCCAGCCCAGCAGGAGCAGCACCAGCATCCAAGACCATTCTGTCGACAGACAGAAAAAAGAACAGGCGGAATGCTGGGTAAGTACCCTTATGTACTCCCGGTGGGAGGGGCGGGGTTAGTGTCCCAGCATTCTTCTGATCTTTTTTTCTGTCGGGAGATGGTTATCTCCACTTAGTGATGAATGGGACGAGGACATAAGGGACCTGGGGGTAATGAGACGTCCCTTTATATTTTTTTAATGATGATCCCAAAATACGGAAAAAGATTTTGTTCTTCCCCGTAATATATGTAAATGAATTCAGATATATTTTCCTGCAAGGATAGTTTGTAGTGTCTTTTGTCATGCCATGATTGTTTTATGAATTGATGGAATGGTATCCCTCAGTTATTTTTCATTCAATTTCTCAGACTCAAGTAATTTTATTGTTTAGGTTAATGTAGTCATTTAACATACACGGAATGTGAAATGACACAATTGTAAAACAAGTCTAAACATTTTAGTATCACAAAGCCAATTGTACAGGTGCTGGGCCTATAAAAGAATCTCAAACTGATTAATCACCGCCGTGCTATCTGCATTGTTATTAGCAATGTTAATTAATTAAGAGCTCTAAAATCTGGGCACTTCAATAATTCATACATAATTGATACAAGA
Source organism: Calotriton arnoldi (assembly GCA_963921515.1). NCBI lineage: Eukaryota > Metazoa > Chordata > Amphibia > Caudata > Salamandridae > Calotriton > Calotriton arnoldi. The sequence goes on along the minus strand of CAWUFW010001956.1, from coordinate 1,467,858 downwards.
AAAGGTATATTTGAATAACTAAGGTGTACAACAGCAGAAGATTAGAAGAAGAAGCAGAAAGAGAGCACATGTGCCTCCTTCACAGTTCATGTCATATATGTATTAAAAGAGTTTACAATAATACTTGGTAAGGTGATTTTACAAAAGGGCAAATTAAAATAAGATACTTAAAGCTTTCGTGCCCATAATGGACACAGATGATTTTTTAAATGGTGCAGAGATCCTACTGCAGCCAATATTTGTAAATAAGGTAGTATAAAAGTATTGGTTCTGTAAGTATTTCTACCAATATAGAGTAACAGCTTCCCAAGTAAAATTCCTATTAGTGGGGCTTACACCTAGAAATCCTCATTAAAATGAACGACTGTAATTTAGTTATTGAGCATTTTAATGAAATGAAAACGCAACCTACTTGTTATTTATCAAATATCATGGAGGGCGCATTTATAAAACACTAGCAGATCTTAAGAATCCACAAAGAATTAGTGCTTTTAGTCCACCCCTGAACAAAGATGTGGAACTTGTCTTCACACTGTAAGCATAAGTCCAAAGCACTTTCTCAGCCAAAATACATGCTTTCGTCTTCTTAACTTCCAGTCTCACAAGTTCCTGTGCAGTGCAAAGGGGCATTACTACAGCTTGTGTCAATGACACATAACCGGACAACAACTTTACAGCCCCTGATTGGAGTACCATTATAAAATATTAAGCATGCCTTTAGCCATATAGACTTTTAATATCGGGAAGTAGGAATGCTTACTATAAGCAAATCATATGCAGGTAGCCAGTTCTAGCCCACGCAAAATGTTTTGCACAGTTTAAGGAAGATATTAAACTAAAACCAAGATAATGGCTGTCCTAAACCCACTCAATTTAATATTGATACCTATAATTCCACTCATAACAAGGTTGTCTTCTCTCAGAATCCATCATTTTGTTTTTAACCACATTTATTTTCAAGCCTTTCTTCTCCTGTGTTAATCCACCTTATTTATGAGGGGCTTGGATCCAGTAGCTATTCTGTTGCAAAGAGCAGAATCCTTTGAGTAACACATACTGCTTATTTACAGTTTATTTCATCTGAAGGAAATCCATGGGCAGATTCATGCTTATGTTGTACACCTGTTAAAGGATGAAGAGGAGGGTGGAGAATCACAACCCTACTATCGACCCTACTCTATTCCGTAAGGCGTTGATATTCATTGGCTCCAATTTTTCAACTTCACTTGAATAGATGTTTCTGAATGTAGAATAATCTGTAAGGACAGTAATCCCCTCTCACTTCCCCATCCTGCCATTTTAAACCATATTCAATTATGGTCAAGTCAATCCAGTGTCCTAATCTTTAAAGCAACAGCTGAGATCTTACAGTGTTTTCACTATCATCTGCTTTAGCAGAATTGACTGCGCTAGAACGTTGCTGGCAACATTTGCAGCCTTCAGAAAACAAAATTGAGTTTTGGGGATTAATGCTTTTTTTTCAGCAGCCTGTTCATTTATACTGACAAAGAAAACGTGGACAAACTGTGTTGTTTCAACCTATAGTAATGTAATTGGTCCCTTTAAAAAAAAAAAAAAGAATAGGGAATGTAGAATCCAAACGTTACGAAGATGCTAAATTACACCAAGTCGGATTCAACTATGGAATTAAAATTGAGAACCCCAAATCAGATTAACTTTTAACCAGGTCTATGGCTGACCGGAAGGGGACGGGGCATAGTTAGGGGCCAGGCATATTTGTTATTAAAAGAGAGAGTTGTGACAAGTAAATCCTGTCTGCTGGACAACATAAGGCTCATATAGTTAGGAATAGGATGAGAAAGCTGGACAAGGATGTAATGCGCCTCTATCACAGGGTACCCAAATGAGCGTTTTATCTAATTAGCTGACTGTTTCTTACTTCCTAAAATATCACTTTAGGAAGTATTTGGAGTTTTGAAATATTTATTGTTGACGCTCTCTTTTTTTAAATACTCAAGTTTACATTTGTCTTCCTTTGAAATGGCTGATCATATCACTCCTGGGATTTTTAGAAGATACCTTCAAAAAGTGGATGTTCACTTCATTGTAATTTCTAGACTATGTGCTAAATTGTATTATGAACTTTTTTTCAACATATTTTATTGCATTTTCTAAAGCAAAAAAAGTTACATACATGTCAAATATAGCCATACAGTGTGGTTCGAGTAAACATAATATTAGGCAGTGAGCAACTTATATGAGCACTCGTGTCTAGCCTGCAATTTGTTTGATATACTTCAGGCGATACAGTAGTCTTATGCAGACAATCTGGAAGAGCAAACAACAGAAAAACAAAACTAAACATAAAACATTGTTTTAAACCTCCAGTCCCAACCCCGAACTGCAATCGTAAATCGACGTCTTGGTAAACGGTGCTATATTGAGTGGGCTCGTCTTGTGCATTTGGAGGCCTAAAGGAGGTTGTGTTAGGTTGTGTAATTATGCCCTTGGGGAGAGACGTGGGCCACAAGTGTGTAGGCACTGTTGCCCTCCAAGAGGTGTATGGAGTTTAATGTCCTTGGGTACAGCCCCAACCCAAGGTCTATACAATGTTGAAGGGCTACCTCCTGCTAGGGAAGTGAAGCGTGCGTGCCTTGTCATGTATGTGGTGGATATTATTCACTGTCATCTTGGGACTTAAATGTCTCCACTGGATCATCCCAGACTAGAGCAATAGGCCGTTTATGTAGACCTCGATATTCTTCTCTGCGTAATGCATAACTTTCAGCCGTGCCTCAACGTATGACCTCTTCTCGCTAGCACAATACGAGGGACGCCCTGGAGGATTTTCAACGTCTGGCAATCTGAATCTTGGCCAGGAGTGGCGCCAAGTCCACAAACCTTGCTATGGTTTTAAAATTCTTAAGCCTGAGGCAAGAGGCAGCGTTCAACGCTATCCCAGTGGGTAACACCTGTAAGCGCCAAGAGTGCGCAACATATATCCACCCAGTAAGGTGTCAGTGAAGGGCATGTCCATAACATACGCAACAGATCTGCGGAGTCCGCATGACATCTAGAGGAGCTGGGTGATGCTGCGGGGTAATTTTGTGAAGTTTTAAAAGTGTTAAATTAAATTGTATTATGAACATATTGGAAGCAATTGCTTTTTTATCTATTTATTGCAATCTAATTACCAGTTATGGGTGAAGGTTACTCACAATTCAGATAGGCCTAGAGGAGTAGGTGCCAAGAGACCAGTGGCAGGCAGAATATGGAGTGCTTTCTTTTCCCAAGCATGCACACAAATCACGTGAGTGCTGGGCGGAGCATGTTAATAGTTGTGATTTGAATATTCATAAGCAGGCCCATTTAAAATATTTCTGACTTTGCTGTGTTGATATTAGTGCTAGGCGTGCAAGAGCTGGTGCTCACTGAGGCAGTTGTGACCGGCATGGCTCGCGGGAGGGGGCTGTTGCGTGGGGGTCGCGCGGGAGGTCTCGCGGGGGGGTTTAATTAAAAAAATACAAATAATTTAAACTTACCTTGAGGACAGGTCATGTGTCTTCTCGGCTCCTGCTCTTCTGCCTCAGACAGGAACAGGAACAGGAAGCAGGCAGCCAGGCTCCCTCCCCTAAGTGATTGGTTGGGACAGCTCCCAGCCAGGGGCTTATGGGGTGGGCATGTTCAATGAGGCCTGCATGGAAAAGGGCAGAGTGCGCATGACTGGTTTGGGCAACCCGAGAGGGCTGGCCAAACAGTCATTGCGCACTCAGGAGTGGGCACACAACTCCTCCCCTGCCCTGCTCGCAGAGCAGCCCCGCCTACTCGCCCGCAACGCAAACATAAAATGGTAATAACTAAAAGTTATTACCATTTTATGTTTCTGTTTCTCGCACTGCGGGAAAGCAGTGGGGTGACACTCCTCCGCCATATCGGAGAAGCCGCCTGCACTGAGGGGGACTCACAGCAGGAAAACAATAGGTTTGAGTCCCGAACTTCTGTATGTCACAGCCTGCAGACTCCCACTCTCAACGACTCATTCCTGAACGTAGGAAAGGTACACTTGGTGAGGAAGCCCCTGCGAGACTATCAAACTTACCCTTCTGTCTAACTCTGTCAGTCAGTCATTACTATATTTTTATAATTCGTGTTTATTGGCTGATCGTACAGCACCGCAATACCGTTGTCAGGCCGTGCTAAAAAATACTTAAGTAAAAATAACATGTACCCTTTGACCTTTCCCCATTGAGGTAACAATAGATGTCCACAAACACCAACAGCTGAATCTGGCCGTCTATATTTCATGGTATGAAGTTATTTCTGTGGAAGATACATTCAGTTATTCAGTCAGGATAGTTCTGCTGAAATGTAATAGCAGGGGGCAGGGGTGGCAGTTAATTAGTGTTTTTTGTTTTTTGTTTTCTCATATAATCATAAAATCATAAAATCTCCTCCTTAGCGCCCCTTTCTCTTTGTAGGGTCCTGTCAGTTCATAATACTTCTTCTGCTGCTCACGAAAGTACTCCCAGTTGTTTCTTTACTGTCTTTGGTCGAGCAGTAGGACTGGCCATACGTGCGTCAACGCATGTTCTACGAGAGCTAATTAAAGCGCCCTAGCCAATGCCCTATAGTAGTGTCAATGTGGTAGTCACTGGTAGCGCGCGTGGAAAAGAGGGAAAATAATGGGATCCACTGTATGCTGTGACATGGCAGTCTCTTGTCACTGGCTGATTCTGTCCTTTGTGGAAATAACTGGTACTACTCCAACCCAAATTCTAAGGGCCGTGCTCATGGCAATCGCACTGAGACGAGCAAGCGTGCATCATTCACTCTTACCGCAGGGCCTGTTTAGGATACGGTGCTGTAAGAATGGACATACGCTGCATGTCTCTACCAAACCTGATCTTTACTGACTCCCGGCAGTGTAATTCAATCAGTTTATAAGGCAGCAGCACCAAACCATATCAAGATGAACATTGGCTACTGAAAAACATGTTGGTTTTGAGCCGCAGTTTAAAACCACTTTGATTGTGAGATTGACCAATTTTCAGTAGAGGTTGGCAAGCCAGAGAGTTCACGGGGAGAGCTGAGACAGGAGTCTCAGTTGGCTCTAAAAGCCGAAACATTGAAAGAATTGTCATCTTATTTCTACCCCAAAATGTTACGTAATATAACTGTACTAACTAGATGTCTCTTAAAAATGAACCTAGACTCTATAAAATTTAAAAGCTCGTGCCTAACACTTTTCATATGCTGCTTAATTTCATTATATGTGGAAGTCTGTGAGCATTCACCATCACAAATATCATTGACATTCATCAGGGCCATCTTACTTACAAGCCTTTTCTGAGGAAATAAATGCCTGTTTTAGACCCCAGACCACTGTTGACAGACAAAGGCTTTGACTTTGAGCTCTCAGCGTGTAAACCTTTTCTAATTGTAGTCAGAGCACATAGTCATTTCATTTGTGAGTTGTGTTTAGGCTTCATATTTGGAGTTTGGATATAACTCCCACATTGCTTGGCAGCCACTTCGGAGTGCTTCAAGTGCAGTAACAGGAGAGCAAACAAGGATTGATGGATCAGAAGGCTGCTGTCATTGGTCAGTGTGGTTCCATTGTGTCTTCATATCCTTATGAGACCAGGATCAGAGGTGCCAATCCTCTGTTCCTTCTTTGGGCGTCTTGGCTGGCCTTCATGACGTTGACCGTCATGGTTCTTCCTTTAACATGTCTCACCGTTTGGCTTGCAGCATCAACAATGTGAAACCCAAAACTCATGCACTTGCCCCTCATACTACCACTACCAAGAATCCTTTCTCCAAACAACATACTTTTATTTATATATAGGTCATGATATTTCCCTTATTTGGCTTTAAACGCCAAATGACATTCCTAATTCTTTTGTGTTTAGGCTTCAACAGCACAGTAACTTCATTCAATGTATATTTTAAGAACTTTCTTCTTCCTTGCTCATCCGTCTGTGTTGTATTTTGTTCCCGGTCCTCGGACACATCTCAGCATATCCATACTGGCTTCTTGTGGATGTGGCTCAGCATATTGGACTCATACGATCAGTATCTGCTGCATCCTCCAATTCATATCGGAAAAGTTTATTTTTTCCAGAAACATATCACTAAAAGGGTTAAGTTGGGCATAATAAATCAATTGATTTAATTTTTTGTTACATAGGATACTATTTCCTACTCTGTGGATTGAGCAAAATAAATTGAGACTAACCAGTACAAGCCGTCAGCCATGCACCATTTGTGCAAGCATAATACCTTAAACCTACCACGTCAAACCCAAACAAGAAAATCAACTTTATATGATCGCCACATTTAACAGAGAGAATACAACAAACCTACCACCAGAAAAAGCAAGCAGGAAAATAAAAAGGAGGAGGAAGGAAGGGAAGGGAAAAAAGTGGAGGTGGAAAGGAGAGGTTTTAGGGGAGGTGTAAAAAAACACAGAAAAAACCCTATCAAAAGTGGAACGCAAATTGCAGATAAACATACACCGAAAAAATGTCACATCCAGTCGCGGCTCGCATGACTCGCGGGTGGGTGGGGGGCGGATGGGGGGGTCGCGCGGGGGTTCGCGCAGGGGGGATTCATTTAAAAAAAACTTACCTCAACGGGTCCCGCGCCGCCTCCGCTGCTGGCTGGGTCCCACGTTTTCCTGCTGCTTCAGGAGAACAGGAAGAGGCATCCTCCCTCCCCTCAGCCAATCACAACGCTGCAATGGCGGCGTTGTGATTGGCACGGACGGCGCCCAGCCGGGCGCCTGTCGGGAGGCCCTTTTCGCTATGTAGGCTGCATGCAGCCTACATAGAGGAAATGTAGAGTGTGCATGACTGGTTTGGTCGGCCCCAGAGGGCCGACCAAACAGTCAGGGCCCACAACAGTGGGCAAGCCACTCCTCCCCAACCCGCCCACCCTCCCGCCCCCAACCAGGCTTACCATTCTGCTTTCTCGCAGCACGAGAAGCAGAAACATAAAATGGTATTTAAAATACCATTTTATGTTTCTGCTTCTCTCACTGCGAGAAAGCAGTGGGGCGACGCGCCTCCGCTCTAATGGGGGAGCCGCCCCTGGTCACATCTATACTTGACTCTGGTGCAGTTTGGGCTAAACATCTGGAGCAGCTTACTCCCCTTCAAAGCAACACAGCTTCAAATTTAAATCATAAAAAATCCACAAACTTAAATCATAATTTTTTTTTGTAAAAAGCGTAATCGACCATCTATAGCAAACCTGTGAATAATACATGTGGTACAATCCTGTGCAGTGCTATTTTCCCTAGACGCTTGTAGCAATTTCCTGTAGCATGGCATTAATGCATTTGGTCTTCTGTTCTCCGCTTTTCACCTATGTGTAATTTATGTTAGAGCATATTTCGGATCAATGTAATGCATAGGTGTGTCTCAAGTAAAGAGTTTTGGTAAACACACAAAGTTAGTTATACTGTTTTTTTAATTTTTTTTACAACAGTTGAGTTTGTTTCCCCACTGGAGTTATTTTTGTAGTTTGTCAAAATTGTCCTTATCTTTGAATATCCTGGTTCTGTCTGTTAAGAAGAAGAATCATATTTTTTTATATGCCTTTGAAGCAATTATCCGAGTCTTATCTTACTAAAATTGTTGGCCATTAATCCTGGAATAAATGTGAATCTAATCAAAAAATGTTCCATGAAAAGGTAAATAAGACGGAAAATGGATGACACCAATGTTAAATGCCTAAAACTAACCAAAATAAGCAAAAAACACTATTATAAGATGTAAATCTTGACTTTGACGTGGTATATAATATATCGAACACTTTTGTGACATTTTACACACATGTTGTAATACTCTGCCCAGATATGCTCTCATCTTATAGTGGAAGGCCTGTGAAATTTCAAACCCAGATATCTATTACATAATCCAGTATAGCAGAGATATCCTCTGACTTGATGGCCCAATCATGTTTAGAAACTTCCTTCCAACCTCTGGACCAACTATTTCTAAAAAACATTATTTGCTGTTTCGGGCAGGTACCAACTCAGTTTAATCTTCCCACAAATCATAGTGTAAATAGGTGCAGATTAGTACGTTTTTGATACGTGATCTCAATTACTGTCACTTAAGCCATTATTTGTGTAGATTTGATGGTCATTGTGCTAATCCAAGGATCTCTAAGAGCCATCAATCCTTCCCAGACTTAAGGAGCAATGCTCTTAAGGAAACCACGCCTATATTTCTCCACGGTACATGTTAAGGTCATCTCTAAGCAGATCTATAACACATCAGCCTCTATGTTCTTATCCTAATTCATTAGGGAGATATGTCTACAAGTATTGCTTAACCTTAACCTTGATATATAAAGATGCATTTATTACTGGGATTTTGTTATATGCTCATACAGACATTTAACCACTGTATGATATAGGACACCTATAAACTATCAAAAAGGATTCCCACATTTCACCCTGCCGCAGACCAATACTTTGAGAGTATTTTTAAAAAAAGTACTGGTTAAATGTTGTTGTTAGGGCTGACCAACCAATATGTACTGGCACTTTTGACTTAAATATTTTGGTATATATCATAACGTTTGATCTTATTAATATCTAGATCTGGGTAACTCAGTATCTGCATTTGAGCCTCTTTGTTGTGGTCTATAGCATTAAGCCTGCTATCATTATCATGTCACGTTCCCTATTGAAGTGATGTGCCTGTTTTAGCGCTGTCTTCAGAACTTGTTCTGTCTGTTTGTAAATTGTTCCTCTTACCCACCACAATATGAGTTGGTTATAAACCATATCTGACCGTTCAGTGCTATGCACACTTTCCCCTCAGACAGAAGAACGAGTCACTTGGGGTTTAGTAAAGAGAAACATTGTTCGTACTTCTCCTTATCTAGTGCCGTCACCATTTTCTTAACAATTTTATTAACTGCCGTAATACATCCTCTAATAGCGGATGTGTTCTTTTTTCAGTTTCTTGTGTTTTCTTTCGGACGTGTTGTTTAATGTCACATCAGCTTTAATTTCTTTACATCAATAATTATTTAGGAATGTTTTTGCCAGAAAAATAGCACTGTATTTTTTCAGTTGGATCTAGAATGACATTATGTATCAATCAACAGTTTAATAAATGTTGGGAAATTACTTGATAATATTGTGTCACAGGATACATTTTCTATATCCCTACATATCCATTACCATGAAATAAAACGATGCCATCTTGGAAACAATACAATTGAAATAGAATGTTAATATTTTTCCCGCCGAAATTATATACAAGGGATCAGCAACAGGTAATCCAAATAGGCAATTCCTTAAAGTTAATGTTGTCCTCACTCTTGTAGATAGAAACGTGGATCCACCATAAAAGAGGAAAATGGAAAACATATGACTAGAAGGACAACGCTGCCGTGGCTCAGAGATCCTCACGTGCAATGCAGGGTCAGACAGTCACAATACTGTGGCTGAACAAAACCCCTACTGGTTCACATTGAGGAAACAGATCTCGGCCATCTTTTCCCAGACTTTCCCATAGAGCGAAAAGTCGAGGATTGATTGGGTGGTAGTAGGCAAGTTTACGCACCAGGCCTGTCACTATAAATGTCTGCAGACTACTCCACAGCATACTGCGTCTAATGTATCATTTTCTGGCTCGCATCGTTGCAGTGTGTATGCACTCATTTGTGATATCATCTGGCCAGTTGTTTGCACTGGTCCTGATGTTTTGATCTGGAAGACTGCAGAAAGGTTTGTGGGAAAGATTAACTGAATTTCTACCTTATCAATATTCATGAGGCAGAATTATGTATGCAAACGCTTGCAATCACCTGCAAATGCTGAGATGGAGAGCTCCAAAGGTGATCCCGCGTATGGTTTTGCGAAATGGACTGCAGGGGTGGATGGAGCAGCCAGTGGGACGCCTTCTACCATCCGCAATGGTCACAGTAGGCAATCGCAGAGTGGAAGCTATCCAACAAGGTCTGCCGCCATTGTGCAGATGGGTACTGTCTGATAAGAGCAGTCAGTAACCATTTCATGCTTTGTGACTGCATGAGCAATCACATTGCATCACAGTCGCTTGTGAATCAAATGATTAGCTGCGCCCTTTGCTTGCAATTCGCAAGGATTTGAATTGCACCTTTAATACATTGCATTTAATTTTCTTACATGCACAGCCTTCCAGCCCGCCATGTCTGCTTGTTGAGGCGGAAAATGATTTCATATTTTGGGAAATTGTTTTGCCGTGCAGGGAGCTACCGCGATGTCGCCATTGGATGAGGAGTGTTCTGAAGACGCCAGCCTCCAGTGAAGCGTGCATGGCATGTTAATCCGGGACAGGCTCCTGATGCAACATTTTATTGTTGCATCGCAGTCATTCATTCATGCGGATCTCAGTGGGGGCGGAGAGACGAGCTGAGCTGTTTCTCCTTTAATAGACAGTCTTCCGTTGTAAAACTGAGGGGTCAAATGCAGCCACGTATTAGAAACGCACAGTGCACAATCTTCTGATGTTGCAACGTCGTTATTTTCATGTGCAGTTCGTTATGGCCGCTTAGGCCGGGTTTTTTTTTTTTTTCCATTGGGCCCTGTATCCGTTATGTATTTACTCTGAATTTATACACGTCATAATATTATAAACATCAAAGCTCGAAGATGCTTGTTGTAAATGCGCGGTTTTTCATTTGCAGTCTAAGACAGCAAGTTAGGTGCGTGCATAAAATGACGTAGAAGTCAGTGGCGGCTGGTGGATTTTGAACGTGGTGGGGCGAAGAAATGTTGTATTGTAATGTAATAAGCGAGCGAGCGAAGCGAGCGAGCCCGAACTGCAAAAGGAGGGTGCGGGGGGGTTCTCCCCCCGCAAGAAAATTTTGAAAAAAATTGATTCGAATGGTGGGTTTTACACCACACATTTACTGCAAATTGTTGAAAAAAGGGGATCCAAATATAGCATTTTGAAGCACAAGTGTGAAGAAAACATTAGAATCAAATCAAAAAATATGCCCAAATCCTCAAACTGGTCTGCTTACAAAAATGACCCTCAAGCCAAGCAAATACAACCAATGGAAACAGGCCCTCTAAGTGTTTACTACCTGTAACACATCTCTGAACCACCTATGTTTTCATTGTATATAATAATGAAAATGCTGCAGTTTGTTCCTATGTATCTTATGCAACTTACAACCATTGACAAAGCCTATAGTGCTGGCTGGTTGTAGGTTTAATGTCACTCGTATTATATATCTGGAAGCAATGACAGAAGAAGCACAATGACAGGGGCAGCACACTATGCTAAGTACAGATTTTCAGCTTAACAGTTTTAAGCCACGCTCATATTTACATCGGCTGCCCCCTATGAGAGAACCCCCCCAGTTTTTTCATCCCACTTAAAGCCCTGCACACACAGAAGTGTGTGTGTGTTTCTTTTGTATATGGAGGGAGGCATGGTAGAAACGAAACGAAAGGCCGCGCATGGTTTGAGGTGGGCAGGGTTTGCTAGTCTTGGACGTTACACTGCTTTGTTTGGCAAATGCTTCCTTGCGAGGGCAAACATAGCAAACTGTTAATGGGAATAAGATCTTAGAAAAGAAGAGGGTCATAAAATGCTAAATGTTCCACTGATTGGTTTTCCTGCAATAATCCAGAACTTTGAAAGATAAAATGTGCTGTGCTTGCCAGTGCTTATCATTGCTTACCTTCATTGTCTCTTTTTTAAGTTTAATATTCTTGTTAAATTTCCATAAGGTGCAAAGACATAAGTGCAACAAGAAAGCGTCCATAATGAAAGAAAATATGTAAACCTTAGTGTTGGTGAAAACACCGGTTGCTGATGGGTACGCAAAAATCTACTCTGCCATTGATATTGTATGGACTATTAAACTGTATGGACTATTAAATAACTTGGCTGGAAAGTCACTATAAAGAAGGTGAAAAAATGGTGTTAGCTGTTAAGAATAACCTTTACAACCATTGCAAGTGCATTCTCTGAACATGATAGGATGCATTTAAAGCCTTGTCGTTAAAATAATTCATCATGCCTCAATATAAATTAAGTTAACTTTTATTTAAAACAAATGTAGAAATATTCAAGAAATCTTTCCTTTTTACAAATTTTCATGGAACATCGAGTAATGCTTTTATCTGCTTGTTGCCGGTGATTCTTTTATTAAAAAAAAAAAAAAGAAGAAGAGAAAGGAAAGGAAAAACTGTAGAGGGCAAAAGGCTTCTTAGGAGCCTACTGCCAGGGCTGTAGAATGGCGTATTGCTGAATACCAGGGCTGCCTAATCTTGATTCTACCTCACTCTTTCTTCCACCACCATACGCTTTCAGTTCCTTTACCTCATTCTTGCAGGTTCTCTTTCATCACAGCTTTCCCCTTGTGACTGGTTTTCTACCTTTCTCTTCCTTCTTCTTTTCTTTATTTTACTCGGAGTCAAAGTCTGATAAAAAAAAGTCCCAATCTCTTAAACGTAGCCAGTGCCCACCATCTGGCACCACCTGCACAAATTAAGGACTGCTTGTGGTAGCAAAGCTCATGCACCAAGCAAAGATTGGGGTGCACAATATTTGAATTTTCTGCAATCATGCTGCTGCCAAGACCTCTAAATCAAAACGTCAAAGACTTTCATTTTTGTCTACACTCTACGTTATTCTGAGGCTGGTAGAATAAAGAATGCAATACAGATAAGCAAAAATAATGCCTGGCAAGTTGTCATTTAAAAAATCACAAGGAAACAACAAAATGGTGGTTACAAGTCCTATATGAAAAGGAAACTATAATGATCTTAATATTTAAACTATAACTATTTATTTTGTCCTGTGTTGTAATTATTAGGGACCAGTTCAGGCAATCTGAAGCCCAAGGTGACATACAAAGCACACAGTGTTGTGTGTAACTGATTTTCATAAATGATTTTGCTGATTCCCTATTTTAACCGAGAGACATACAGCTCGACTGCAATGCACACATCACGTTACAAAAGGTGGTCTCTCCAATCAAGCAGTCTTGAACCAGAGTGCCACTGCAACACGGCCACCTGCTGCAAATATGCGAAAAACAGACACAGGACGATTGTTTTGTCGGGAAATTATGAAAAAAACACCCACAATGACCCTCAGGGCCAGTGAAGAAGCATTAATCATCAACCTTCATTCTTGGAAGAAGGCGCATAATGGCAGGTGCTGTTCAGCAGCCATTTACTGGACAATGTTCACACTCTGGGCGCCAAATTTCATTTAATAGGGACTTATCGTGGTGTAAGCTAGTTCACAGTTATGCTACCCTTTTAGTTAAAAACGACGTAGATTGGTAATGACGCATTTTAAAGTAACCGATGTGTATCTTTGATAGATCACTGCAGTATCGCTCTAAAATTTTGGATGCTCGTATGCTGACAAACCACTTTTAAGCAGTACAGTTTTCATTTAATTAGAACCACAAGTCTCTTAATAATACACATTTAACGATCACAAGTCAAGCGAAGGCAATGTGAGAGGAAAATAAACTAAGGTCTTTACATTCTGCATCTATATGCATGATACTTAATCACTTTGTATCCTTTCTAACACTACCCTTACTTATGAAATCAAATCATGCTGATGTGTGCTCTCTATTTGGTAGTGTAATAAAAAGATCCACGTGCACTGCAAAGCTTGCCATACCTCAGGGATGTAGTTATCAGTGGTGCAGCTGGTGCAGTGGCACCAGGGTCCAGTGGAGGGAGGAGGCCCATCCTGCCCTGTACCTTCTACGGTTGATTTATGGGCCGCTCGCTCAGATTGTTTTAGACCAGAGTCTGCCTGGGGCCTACCTCTGTGTTTACACCTCATGCAGAGAGGGAGTGGAGGAAAAGAGCTTCATGAAGAAGAAAGGCGAAAGGGACGAAATAAAAGGAGAGGCGAAAGGCAGAAAGGAGAGGAACAAGTAACAGAATTGAAGGGGATAATTATGAACGGGAAAGAGAAATGGGAGGAGGACAAACAAAAGGGGCAATGAAAGAAGAGAAAAGGGACAGAAATAAGGACGTCGGGGAGAAAGGTTATAATGGCTAGAGAGAGACAGATGAGGGGAAGTGAGAGCGAATGAGTAAAGGGCTGAGAAAGTGAAAGGGACGAAGAAGACGAGAAGGTGGAGGCATGGAGAAGGAAACATAGGTGAAATGAGGAACATGGACATCCGTAAGATGTGCAGCAGGTGCAGTGACAGCAGGGCATATGAGTGTGTCCATCCCCAATTATCTCTATTTAAATACCAGCCCAGGGCGAGCAAAGGGCCCGTCTTCCTTAGAAATCTGGCCTGTAGAGCAACGGACTCCACTTGTGTACATTAAATGAGTGTGAAGTCACCGGGGTTATAAAAAGCATTTGTTTGTAATGCATCTATATGTTAACGAGATAATGTAGACAGCTGGATCTTTCCCTCGGCGTGTAGTGCACCATTAATAGTATTAATGCACCCGCTTGCCTGTGTATGTAGGTTGTGTATAGTGGACACTGTTACTGTGCACGAGAACCGTGTGCAGTGCACCGCTAGTGGTAAATGAGAGCTCTTTACAGTACAGCACTATGTTTACAAATAAGAAGCGAGCAGTGCATCGCTAGCGGATAACACCACACATGCCCCCTGAATCGCTGCTTTATGGACATGTCCGATTAAATCACTGACTGGCCTATTGATGGAGCTCTACAATCAACGCAGGAAAACTCAAGCAATTAGCAGATTGCTGCCAACAAGCGATGACGCACATTGCACATGCCAGACAGGTGAACCTGGGTTACACGAGATCAGTCAGTATTTGTTCGATTTGGGCCTCTTTTATGACACCTTATCGTGTAATGAATCCTATTGTGCAACTCCGTTTCGTTTGTTTCAAGCTCCCTTTTTCTGCGCCTCTTAGAAAACAGGAGTCATGCAGGCCTTTGCAGCAACGCCCAGTGATTTTAAATGCAGTAACACAAGACATACACTACTGTTTTCCCGGTTTTGTGCATAAATGTGTGGAGTAAAAGCAAGACCAAGATTGAAAACATTATTTCAATGTAGAATCAAGCCTGTTTTGCCTGGTAATCACTTAATCTGCAACCATAGCAAAAAACGCTCAAATTATTTATGAATAGTGATTGAAGTTATTTTACCTGTCTGTTAAATATGTTTTTTACACCGTGGCTGCGTGCCTCTTCTCGCGACTCTGGAGGTCAATCAGGAGGCCTGTAGCTCTTCACTCCACAACGCTCCCGCCTCATATACAATGCCGTTACTGCCTGCCATGCGCGAGAAGAGAGAGTATGCGCCGGAATCAATGGGCTCCACCCAACCCTGTGACGAGTTGGAAAAGGGTGGGGTGACAATACTCTCCACTTCCTGATTGACATGGAGGCTTAGTGATACAGGGCTTGCATTGGAAACGCCCGGGGCTCACTTTACCTCCACGTCATATAGGGGTGGAGACTGTGTCTTGATGCCCAGTCTTTGCCGAGCTGATGACATCACAGCCCTCAGGGCAGTGAGGTTGTCAGCCCGGCAAAGAAGGAGGGCAAAGTGAAAGTGCTGTGAGTCACGTGACGTGACGACTACACACTAGTCCGTGAGTGTGTGTCACTTGATCAGTTGACAACATCGCTATGAAGCTGAATGGTGCAGGCACTGCCCCTTGCAAGTAAGAATGATTTTAATTAAACAGCTTAGGCATGGATTGCTGTAAATGTAAAGGGGCGGAGCCCCGACGCCCTGTCACAGAAACCGCCACTGGTAGAAGTAGAACACGCATTCCCCGGTACTAAAGCATGACGTGGTAGTGTACCGTCATTTACTGGCAACACATTTTCCATTGGAATGGCCACTAAATTTGCACAGACATGCCGTTTTACCGATAAAACTAAATACCACACAAACACGTTGATTGGAAAATGGATTTCGGCGATTGTTTGAGCATCACCAAGTAAAATGTCTTGTTTGTTTTGATCCTATTTCCATCATATTTCGGAGTTACAAGAATGTGCTTCGTTTGCTCTTTCCCAGGGCTTTAAGTGGGCCGGGTCTCACCGGTGCTGAGCACCGGCAGTTTTTTAAAGGGGGCCTCGAAACGGGTCTCTATCGGGCTCTGTTTTGTGCCCTGGCACAGGCAATCCGTTTATTTCCGGACTGCAGTGACAGCAGGCACATCGATGTGTGCGTGCTCACACTGCTCACTAGTGGAGAAGTTACGGCATGACGTCATGCCAGGTGAGCGTTGTAGGGGAAGGGAAATCCTTTAAAGAGTCATTTTCTCTCTGGATTTCCCTTCTCTTTTTGATACTCAGGAGTAGCACCATCGTCGTGGTGTCACCAGGGCTTTAAGTGGGAGCGTTTTCAATATTATATACAAGCCATAGTTGCTGCTAATTTATCTTATGCAACTAACAACCATTGACAAACCCAACAGTCCTAACTTGTTGTGGGTATGATGTTACTTGTTGTATCATATATATATCTGGATGCAATGACAGAAACAGCAAAATACAAGTCGTGCGGCACACTATGCTAAGCACAGTTTTTTAGCTTACGTGTTTTAAAGCCACGCCCTTAATTACATTGGCCACGCCCCTTTGAGAGACCCCCCAGTTTTTTCATCCCAGTTAAAGCCCTGCTCTTTCCTAACTGCTGATATATTTTAAAATATTTCTAGAGTTCATGTAAAAGTTTTAAAATTATGTTATGTGTTAAAAAAAAAAAATGACATCCTACGGTCTTTTCTATCATGCTCGCTTTACCCCAGCCAGACTGTCCCCTAGTGAACTTTACAAAATCTATTGATTTTGCAGTCAGAATAAGTAAACACCAATTTCTATGTTAAAAGAATAAGCAGTAATTTGTCAGAAGACACAGCCTGACTTTTGACCTCTGCCTGAACTCACAGCAAATGAGATAAGAGAAAAAAAATTGAAGTCCTCTTTGTAGCGCGGCGCAGCCTTATGTGCTTAGGCCCTGCGCAGTGCTAAATCACAAACCACTCCGTAAATAGTTAGTGGCAGGAAGACCCCGAGCGGTCTTCCGGCGTTTATTTATCTCCTCGGGACGAGCCCGCCCCGAGGAGTGCATGCCAGTGTAACAAAGTATAGTAGAGCCCGGACGGCTCTCTACATCCCTCCTTTTCTTTAGCACTTGTCCATCACAGCCGGCATGCTCACGGGGATGTGCACACAAAATCCTTGAACTTCTGGCTGGGCGTAGGGTTCGGCCGGAGACCATACTTCTGGCTCCGGGAGTTGGAACTAGCCTCTGCTTGAGCGGGAACATTTGGTGATGGCACAATCACGAGGCCCTGGTTGGACCTCTCTGGGATAGGGGCAGTCCCGCCACCTCCTGCTCCCTGGGACTCCTGTGGGGGAACGGTTGGGCTTGGTGAGCCGATATCGGCATGACTCGCGGTCTCGCCGGACTCGTCGAACTCTTCAAAGTTAGTTGTTGACCCTTGAGCTTTCTTGAAACAGGCCACGTTCCGGGTAACCACCTGATTGCCTCTTTGGGCAGAGATCATTGTTACTTGAACTCGGACCACAGTCCACACCTCCGGCTCGAAGGGCGTCCGGAACTTCCAACCGGGGTACCTGTCCTTGACCACCACACAATCTCCCACTTTCACCTGTGGCTCTCGGGCTCCTCTGGCTACACTGGCCTTTTGATTCGTCTCTGCCCCCCTGGCTTGTACAGCCGCGTCGTCTCTCTCTCTGGAGGCTTCCATGCCGGATCCGTCGGAATGCTATCCTGCAGGGCCCTCTTGAAGATCAGATGCGACGGTGCGCAATGGGTGGTGCTATGAGGGGTCTGTCTGTCTGCATCCAGAAACTGGTCCAGCATGGAGTCGGCATCTTCCCCCTGATCCACGGCGATGCACAGAGCCCGGTTGAGGGTCCGCATGAAGCGCTCTACCTCCCCGTTCGCCTGTGACCACACTGGAGTGATCTTCCTGTGACGAATTGCCTTATTCTCAAGGTACACCTGGAACTCCCGGCCTTGAAAAGGGGACCCGTTGTCAGACCGGATCTCCTCTGGTAGGCCCATGAGTGCAAAGATCTTGTCCAGGGTCCTTTTTACGTGCGTGAATGCCGTCGATGCGGCCACTTCCACAATCGGAAATGTTGAAAGAGTCCACTAGCACCAGTGTGTGGCGGCCATCCGGGAAGCTTCCAAAGTCGATGCTAACCATGGACCAGGGTATTTCGCTCGGCTCTTCGGTGATGACTGGCGCAGGTGTGGGGTCACTGCCAGTGATTGTGCAGGAGTGACACTGTCGTATCTTGTCTTCCACCATGGTGTCCACTCCTGGGAACCATACCTTATTCTGCAAGCGTGCTTTAGTTTTCGCCATCCCCTGGTGCCCAACATGTGCTAACCTTACGATCCTTTCCTGCAGCGCTTTTGGGATGACAATGACATGCCCTCTCAGTACGACACCATGCTCTCCTTCGCTCAGCTCACTGCGGATCCTCCAGAGTTGCTGCCGGGCATGGCTATCTTCGGCGATGAGCGCTTGGGCACCATCCAGGAAGCATGCCCACCCATTGTTCACTAAGGCACTTTTGACTCTTGTTAGCGTTTCGTCGTTGGCTGTTGCCGGCCCGATTTCCTCCAGCGTCATTGCCCTGGGACACGCTTCATAGGTGACCATTTTGACAAAGGCTTCCGAGTATGCGTCATCTGTAGGCGGGTATTGGGTGCACGTCGTCTCTGGGTGTCTGGAGAGATAGTCCGCTGAATTGTGAGCCCCTGGGCGGTATACGACCTTGAAGTTGTACGCCTGCAGCTGTACGGCCCATCTTTCGATCCTTGGGGGCGCCAGACTTGATGATCCCGCAAACAGCGAAGCAATGGCTTGTGGTCCGTAACCACCCGGAACTCTTGTCCGTACAGGTACAGATGGAAGTGCTGGCATGCCCACTTTATTGCGAGGGCTTCCCTTTCTATCTGTGCATACCTCGTTTCAGTGTCCGATAACGCCCGACTGGCATAGCCAACCAGCATCCATGTCTCTCGGTTGTGCTCCTGGAGAAGGACTGCACCCAGGCCAACAGGGCTGGCATCCACAACCAGTTCTGTGCGTCGCCCTGGGTGGAAGTACGCCATTACTGTTTTGTCCATCAGCGCTGACTTGATGGTATTGAACTCCGTATTTGCTGCTGCAGTCCACTCCCAGGGTTGGTCACTGCGAGTGAGGGCACAAAGGGGTTCAGACAGAGAGGCCAGGTTCGGTATGAACCTGCCACAGTAGGTGGCCATTCCAAAGAAGCTGCTCACTTCTGTGGGTGTCTTCGGTGTGCTGGCAGCCCGGATGGCCAACGCTTTCTTGGGATCCACCCTCAGCCCTTCACGGATTCCTGATAAAAGGAACACTTCGCCTTGTGGAGAGTCAGGCCGCAGTCTTCCAATTGCTGAAGGGTGGCTCGGAGGTGAGTGTGATGATCTTCAAGGGTGTTCGAGAACACCAGGATGTCGTCACTTAGATTGATTACGCCTTGCAGGACGGACAGGGCTTCTCGGATAGCGTTTTGGAAAACCTCAGCCGCCGCTGACGACACCCCGAAGCTCAGTCTCTTGTACCTCCTGAGGCCCACGTGGGTAGAGAACGTGGTAATGTACCTACTCTCCAGCTCTAGTTCAAGCTGGTTGGTATCCAGCGTTCAAGTCCAGTTTTGAAAACCACACGGCCCCATTTAGATCCGCCACTATGTCATCCATGGTGGGCGTGAGATGACGCTCCCTCTTGACCGCTTGATTCGGAAGTCTCATGTCCACGCATAGTCGGATGGCTCCCGGTTGTTTTGGTTTTGGGGCAACGACTAGCGGAGATACCCATGGAGTTGGGCCAGACACCTTCTCTATGACGTCGAGGTCCCCTAGCTTTTTCAGTTCCGCTTCCACCTGAGGGCGGTGATTAAACGGCACTCTTCGATGTCTCAGAGCGATCGGTCTGACCGTGGTGTCGACGTGAAGTTTGAACAGCTTACCCAGACCCTTGAACAGCTTGGGGAACTCTTGCATGATGGCCTCAGCGTGGGAGTCATGAATCTGATTGGCAAAGAAAACCAGGCCTAGGTCTTCCGCCGTGTGGCAGCTGAGGAGGGTTCCTTTCTTCCCTTCCGTGATGTGAAAACGGGTCGTCGTCGTGTGTTGGTCACTCGTGACCGTAGCTTCGATCACCCCTCTGATGGGGAGTGGATGAGTCCCTCCATATGTGTATATCCTGGCTTTGGTGGGTGCGAGCGGGGGTCGTGGAGACAAATGCTCATACTGGTCCAAATCCGTAACGTTCACGGATGCCGCCGCGTCGATTAACGCTTTGACCGTGGATCCTTCTACTTTGACCGAGCACATCGGCGGGGGCCGTCTGTGCTTGTCTGACCGGCTGACGAAAGAAATGACGAACACGTCGTCGTCGTCGTCCAGGGTGAAACTGCGCCCTTGTGGTGGGCTGGCCTCTTGAGCCTGAGGGTCGTCGAGTGACATCTGTCGCAACTGTTGTGTCGCTCCCCGAGGTCTGGCATAGGCTTGTCGAGATCTGTTGCTCCTACACACCTTGGCAAAGTGGTTAGGCTTTCCACATCTGGAGCAGGTCTTCCCCTTCGCTCCACATACTCCTGTCAGCGGGTGATCCATGCCACAGTTGCCGCACATTCCGCTCGGTGGTGGCCGTGGCGTGGGGCGGAAGTTATTCGGGCGCCGTTGTATGGCATCAACCCCCTCTTCTTTGATGGGTGTGTACCTGGGAGCGTGAGATGCGGTGGTGCTTCTGTGTAGGGCCGCCTCCATTTCCTCCACCCGAGCATCTGAGAGCTCATGGGATCTGGCCAAGACAAGAATCTCATCTAGGGATATTCCGGGTTGTCGAAGGATCAATTTTTGCAGTAGCGTGGAGCGGCACCCTTGGATCACTTGCGCGCTTATCTCCTCTCTCTGATTGGCGACGGTGCACGTGCTCGCCAGCCTACGCAGCCGTGCGTAAAACATGTCCACGGATTCAGTGTCCGACTGTTTTGCCTGCCGTAGTTTGAATCGCTCAAAATTGGGGTTGAGCTGGGGGTCGAAATGTTTGTTGAGCGCTTCGACGGCTGCCTCGTAGTCATCCTCGTCCCCCGTGTCGGGCAACGTTTCGAAAAGGTCATAGATTTCCGCGCCGCCATAGTATATGAGCAGCGACCTTTTCACTGTCCCGTCAGTTTCCCTCGTACCTTTAAAATAGTGGTTCAGGCGTCCTATCCATGCCTTCCAACGCAGGGCCGCCATTGCGGGGTCCGCAGTTTCGCTGAAGGGAGGCAGTGGGGAGATGGCAGCGTGGCTGTGCACCTGAGGCGGGGCGTTGGCACCTCTCCGTGGTTCACCCGCGTCAGCCTGCGGGCCTGCAGCGCCTGCAGGGGGCGGCGAGCTCATGGTTTCAACGTGCGTGGATGCAGACGCAATGCCCCGACTGCACGTGGATTATGTAGGCAGATCACCCTTCTCGCCCTCTGGGCCTGGGGGTCCGACGTGGCCTAGTCTGCAGCACACTCTTGGCAGGGCCTGGGGCGTCAGTAGATGATTGGGCCTTCCCTTGGGAGTTCACAGCTTCCCATGGACTTGGATCGGGGAAAAGGCAGTTCAGTCCCCTCTGAGGCTGTCTTAGTCTTGCCTCCTTCTACTGGGGCCCAATTGACATGTGGGTGGCAGGGCTGGCCAGATCTGAGCCTCACACCGGCTCTCTGGTGACTCACCCTGTTCTTCAGCTACGTGCCGTGGCAGCTGCCGGTCGGCGCCTTCAGCGCGCTCCCCCGTGACCACAAGGAGCGCGTATGCCTGCGCTGCGGAGTACTGGAGGCGCGCTCGGGGTCACAGCTGATCAGGGCGTGGTCCTTCAGCAGCTCTCTGTTCCGCGCTGCTTTCCGCTCCCGAACGGCGAAGACGGAGGCGGTCGCACACCTTCCCAGCACCAGCGGGAGGCACGGCGGGGAGACCAGCGTTGGGGGCGATGAAGGGCAGCCCCAGGATGACAGCAGCAGCCTTTGTTTGAGCGGGCACCACAGCCCCTCGGGCGACAGAGTGGCGTAGGGAGGAGCTGCCAGCACCGCAGGTAGGGTGACCGAGGCACCGGAGTTCGACCGGCCTCGTCGCCAATGTAGCGCGGCGCAGCCTTATATGCTTAGGCCCTGCGCAGTGCTGAAATTATCACACACCACTCCGTATATAGTTAGTGGCGGGAAGACCCCGAGCGGTCTTCCGGCGTTTATTTATCTCCTCGGGACGAGCCCGCCCCGAGGAGTGCATGCCAGTGTAACAAAGTATAGTAGAGCCCGGACGGCTCTCTACACTCTTCATTCCTCATTCACCTTCTGAACTCCTGCATGGTTATTTTGGGGGTGCTCCAGCACCTCCAGCACCCCTAGTTCCAGCTCCTATGCTGTTACTAACGGCACATGACAATGAAAGCACAGTGTTCCAAAAGTACTAGTAAAAATGGGAATACTCTACACAAACTTACTTTCTACAGGCGGGTGGTGAGGAAGGGGGTTGGAGGAAGGAAGACCCCAGCACCCCCATCAGGTATTTCTTGCAATTGACACTATCGAGCATGGGGCGACAGATCTCGCTGTTTATTTATTTATTTTTTTGTCTGTCCCCACCGGAATTTTTTTTTATTCCCATGGATTAAGCCTTATACTTACACCTCCAAGAAATATGGCGGTAGCTTGTTCCTTTTCCCATCCTGGAAGAGGAGCTACTGCCAGCATAATTTCCAACCATTTCCAAGGTAGGAAAGGGTCTGATTTTTAGTTTGAGAATGATCACAAATGAATTCTTGTTGGCTCTCACAAGATTACAAGGCAAATCACCCCCTCTAATATCCACTTCCCACGCCTTGCCTGGAATTTGCTACTGCAGATTTCCCCACATTCTTGGCAGCTCCACAGGCTGTTCTACCGGCTTCTAGCCTGCTGCTAATTTCAGCTGCAATGTGTAATATCCCTCGTGGCCACTTTCTGTAAACCAGGTGACCATCATGGAATTCTGTTGTCCATAATGTGTCATGCTTTACCATTACATGAAGGCCAATACAGTGGTTCTAACTGTGTGTGGCCAATCAGGAGCTTTAAAACAGCAAGAGAGTATGTACAATTTCTTTACAAGACAGACAACCGCTGCTATGTTTCATTTTTTTATTGCAAGCATATGCCCACTGTGTTTAGGCGGTGATATGTTTTCTTTTCTCTACTTGTGTTCTTTTAATTTATCTTTGTGTGTCTTTTACTGTGGGTGTGTCAGAGGTTCAGTACAAGAATGAGCCAGTGAATGGATGCACAAGTGCAAAGATGAGTGACAGAGTGCCTGTATGACGACTTATTGAGTGCCTAAACTAGTCAATGACAAAAAAAAAACTTTCATTCATAAGGCAGAGCTAGTGACATTGCCAATGCTTGTTTTTAAAGCAGACCCTGCCCATTTATTGTTGCAAAAGAACCCTTGTCTCATAAATAATAATATGGTAGGAATTTTTGTGACTCCCTGTGAATGGTCATTTTTTGCAAATGCATCAATCCACCTGCAAGTGGTGATAGAGGTGACGGGAGCTTGGTCTATGCTGTCACTGCCATGCTCCCCTGGCTCCTCATGATTCGCCAGAGTTCGGACTGTGATGTATTCTCACCCACTCATAGAGCCCCTTTTCCACATACTGTGTGCAAATATGTTGTGCTCCTCCATCACTTTCCTCCTGCTGCTCCTGGGAGCTTTACCTGCAGAACTCTCGCTGCCGCTTGTCACTCGGGAACTCTTCGGGACCGAGGTCCATGGGGCAGTAGGGGCCTTTAGAAACTTCAGTGCAGATAAACAGATGGGCATGTTCATTGTGCAAAAAATGAATGAACAAAGACATTCCTAGCAGACCAGAAAGTTCTGTATCACAAACCGAAAGTTGAATTGGCATTAGTGGAGTATGTCAAGATGACAAGCATGGTATGATGTATGGGATAAATTACCCCCTGCTTTACATTATAAGGACAGTGGATGCCACCATGGAGTTCCTTTAAAATGTTATGGAACATCAAGGTGACTTGCGATAGTCTTATCATGCACAGCAGGGGGTACTTTATCCCTTATAATACATGGCCACATCATCACCTTTCACACAAACCAGTTAAATCCTTGGTATGTAGCTCTTTCATATAAAAGTGAGAGCATGTTTGCAAATATGAAGAATAAACATAGAATCTCCAGTGCAAAATTACACAAATCAAAAAAGCTGTGAGGTATTTGTTGCAAGAAGATATTAGGCTACGTTATTTCTTTAGAATAGGCGACTGGGTGCGTCACAAGTTGCCTATTATAAAGAAATTATAGACAGGTTTTTATAGCGGGGTTGCAGAATTCCATGTATTATATATGGGATAAAGTACCCCTCCATACAATATAAGGGTATTGTAAGTCACCAAGGAGTTCCTTGACCATATAGAGGAACGAGGCCGAAGGCCGGTTTCCTTTATAAGGTTTTGGAAGTCTGAGGTGACTTGTAACATCCTTATCATACATGGCAGGGGGTAATTTATTCCTTATAAAACATGGTCACATCATCACCTTTCCCCCAAACCACTTAAATCCATGGTGCGTAGCTCTTTCATATGCGAGAGAGCATCTTTGCAAATATGAAGGATAAAAATAGAATCCCTAGTGCAAAATTAAACGCATCATAAAAGCTGTTACATATTTGTTGCAAAAAGATATGAGAATCAGGCTAACACAAGACATTTTTTTTTAAAAAGGTGTCTCTGTGTGCCAATGATATCCTTATTTATGTTTGGGACTTTACTAAAGATCTTGCTGGAATTAGACAAAGGTTGGATGACTTTGCTTGGATTGATGAACGGATTTCAATATCGATTGATGTTCCCCATATAATGTCCTTATTCCTTCACATCAACCCTAATTAATATTGCCTTGTGTTGCTTGCAGTGGGCCCGCAGGCTAACCAAGACTCAGTCCTTTTATGCACCAGCCATACCTCTTTTGGGCCTCCCAACATGCACTGGTTGCTACGCTCTCAGCAAAGTTGTTACTGGTCCGATTTAGAATTCTTTACAGTCTATAACCTGTTCCTAGACTCTGCATTACTGGATTTCCCAACTTTAGTTTCAAATTACAACTTGACCCCGGGTCAGTTTCTCATCTATGGATATCTTAAAGGTGCACTCCATACATTATTCAGTATTAGGTCTCCTGAACCTCAGGCGCATACAGACGTCGTACACTAAGGAAGCGATGGTGCTCAATTAAAACAAGGACTTTATAAAATCCATGTAAAAATCTAGGACTTCTCCTGGATTACATTATGCAGTGCATGAGAGGGTGATATCGTAAGGCCTTTGCACAACTCTGAGTGGCAAAGAGGTCTTTTGTACCCACACAAACTTTTTGCGTAATGCGTGATTTAAATACATTCAATTTAACATATTAAACGGGGCTTACCAGACATCTCAACAGCTACACAATATCTATCGCGATATTGAGGTGCGATTCCTCAGGTGGGGTCCTTTGGATGCAGGCTTAGGTTAGTATGGGAGAACAAGGGTACCCCGAAATGTGAACCTGGGGTTAGTGTATGTTTAGAAAGAACAATGGTTCAGGGTTGGCCTCAATGGGTCCAGAACAAGAGAGTAAAATCCCCGAGGGGACAGTGGGGATTCAATTTATACTGGACAATTAATCGTCATGGGAGCAAGAAGGTAGGGAAACATATATAGTGTAAAATAGACGGTTTATTTTACACAAGTATGAATTTTATACTCAAAGTAATAATCAGGTGCTCACATAAAGTGAAGGTGCGTAATGTGACAAAGTGAGAGTGAACTAAAAGCATAACATCACATTGACAACAAAATTGGAACTCCACATGAGTATATACAATGGGAGGGGTTCCTGTTGTAAGGGTCGACGGCGTTTCGATCTTTTAGGTACTTAAGATCATCTTCAGGACATGTAGTGAGCAGTCTGAAATCTCAATAGGGTGTCATTATCCAGGAAGAGAGCGGGGCCGTAGCCACTATAGGAATGCAGGCGGGCCTCTTACGTGGGGAGGCTGTTTTGACTAAGGTAACGTCCAGGATGGCGTCAGGGTAGAGCTACTTCCACCAGGCGGTGACGTTTAAGCTGGAAACATTCAAGGGTTGTTCGCGGGTATGGGACAGTTAGAGTTGCTTGTCCGAAATTGATTCAGAGTACCGGAGGCGAGTCAAACACCGTCCTGGCCGGCGCGCTGCAATCGATGCAACTGTAGCGACGGACTCGCTTGGCACATACGCTGTGGTCATGCACCTCCCTTTCATTGTATTGATCGCAAGTGTAAGATATACTCTTTCGAGTTAGACCTGACTTTGCCTCTGGCTAACCAGAATATCACTATCAATTGGAAAACCCCTGCTCCTCCTTTGGTGGTAACATGGCAGAAAATGTTGCTCTCCTGGCTTATTTCTCAGAGCACACATTCACACAGGGACATGAGGGTGGTCCTTCGGAAGCACCACATTTCACAAATTTGGGACTTCCTATATAGGAGTTCAGATCTTTCACCAAGGATGATGTGCACCCTCCATAGATATTTCCCCCTAGTAGCTTATCATTATTTACCAACATTTCATGGAACTGTGTTTTCCTATATGATGTGCGATAGTAAACTATAGGGGAGACTATTTACTGTTTGATGATGGAATATGCTCGACCTCTTGTATTTGTCTTATAATCCGATATTCCATTTTCAATAACTTTATGCACAAGGGTTATGTTTCTAGATAAGTTTAGGTCAGAAGTGCAGACT
Source organism: Calotriton arnoldi (assembly GCA_963921515.1). Lineage (NCBI taxonomy): Eukaryota > Metazoa > Chordata > Amphibia > Caudata > Salamandridae > Calotriton > Calotriton arnoldi. The sequence goes on along the minus strand of CAWUFW010001956.1, from coordinate 1,441,085 downwards.
TCGGCTGCCGGAGACAGTGGTAGGGGTAGATTTGTTCCGTTTTGTTTGTGTCTGTTATGCTGATGTGAATTGCTCTACATTTTGCGACTGGTGTGGTGCATGTAAGTTATGTCATCCTCTGATCATGACTTATGCTATTAAAAACATATTAAAAAAAAATACAGGATCAAGAGAGTGAGTCAGTGTGACACCCGATTTGAAGAGTAAGGATATTCTTTGTGGTTTTGTGTCGGGTGATGGTGCTCCTCTGATCACATTTCACGCAGAGACGTTTTAAGGCATGGGCAAAGTGGGCTCTGGCCCAGGGCCCCAGCCTTTCAGGGGGCCCCCTGATAGAGCCAGCTCTGTTCTGCAAGGGTGTGAGCAGAGGGCCCAGGGTGTGAGCAGAGGGGCCATAGTGTGAGCAGAGGGGGCAGTGTGTGAGCAGAGGGGCCAGAGTGTTAGCAGAGGGGCCAGAGTGTTAGCAGAGGGGCCAGAGTGTTAGCAGAGGGGCCAGAGTGTTAGCAGAGGGGCCAGAGTGTTAGCAGAGGGGCCAGAGTGTGAGCAAAGGGGCCAGAGTGTGAGCAGAGGGGCCAGAGTGTTAGCAGAGGGGCCAGAGTGTTAGCAGAGGGGCCAGAATGTGAGCAGAGGGGACAGAGCAGAGTGGGTGAGCAGAGGGCCCAGGGTGTGAGCAGAGGGCCCAGGGTGTGAGCAGAGGGGCCAAGGAATGAGCAGAGGGGCCAGAGTGTGAGCAGAGGGGCTCAGAGCAGAGGGGCCACGGTGTGAGCAGAGGGGCCAGAGTGTGAGCAGAGGAGCCAGAGCAGGGGGGCCAGGGTATGAACTGAGGGGCCAGGGTGTGAGCAGAGGGCCAGGGTGTGAGCAGAGGGGCCATGTTGTGAGCAGAGAGGCCAGGGTGTGAGCAGAGAGGCCAGGGTGTGAGCAGATGGGCCAGAGCAGAGGGGCCAGGGTATGAACTGAGGGGCCAGGGTGTGAGCAGAGGGGCCAGGGTGTGAACTGAGGGGCCAGGGTGTGAACTGAGGGGCCAGGGTGTGAGCAGAGGGGCCAGGGTGTGAGCAGAGGGCCAGAGTGTGAGCAGAGGAGCCAGAGCAGAGAGGCCACGGTGTGAGCAGAGGGGCCAGAGTGTGAGCAGAGGGGCTCAGAGCAGAGGGGCCATGGTGTGAGCAGAGGGGCCAGAGTGTGAGCAGAGGAGCCAGAGCAGAGGGGCCAGAGTATGAACTGATGCGCCAGGGTATGAACTGAGGGGCCAGGGTATGAACTGAGGGGCCAGGGTATGAACTGAGCGGCCAGGGTGTGAGCAGAGGGGCCATGTTGTGAGCAGAGAGGCCAGGGTGTGAGCAGAGGTGGCAGCACAGAGGGCCCAGTAAGAGTGAGCACAGGCAGCAGTATGCGAACAGAGCTGGGAGTGAGCAGAAAGGAGAGTGTGTGAAAAGAGCTGGAAGAGAGCAGATGGGGCAGTGTGTGAGGAGAGGGGCATTGCGTGAGCTGAGGTAGGAATGTGTGAGCAGAGGTAGGAATGTGAGAGCAGAGAGTGAGTGAGTAAAGAAGGCACTGTGTGGACAGAGGCACGAGTGAGTTAGGCGACAGTGTAAGTGTGTGCGCACAGGGGGCAGACTGTGAGCTGAAGGGGCCAGTGGTCAAGGGCTGTCTTTTTGGCTATGAAGAGTCTTCTTAATGCGCAGAAAGGGCCTGCTACCTCCAGCAACGGACTCCGGCTCCATATTACAACAGGAAGCTCAGAGGTGCAATGAGTAGTAATTGCGTGGTTGAAGGAAAAAATCTGGAGCTCAGGAAAAACCCCTCCACCACGCCAGGCCAGTGAACAAGAGAAGCAGAACTGTCCAAAGGTGCAGCTCGATGCAGAAAACATGAAGAGGCTGGAGCATGAAGAGAACCCAGCGAGACCAACAAGCGAGCAGCAAGCAAGCGTAGTTGCGATGCAAGGTGAACTTACGTTTGTCTCCTTAAATAGGAACATTCAGGAGGTGCACCTGCAAAGAAACAGGAAGTAGTATTCTGCCATATTGCCTAGGGAAACAGTATGTTAAAACAGAAGGAACCACAATCTACTTAACTGCAGAAACCTGGAATGGAATTCAGGCTGTAAATATTAGGGCACAAGGTGGCCTGCAGTGCTGCAGAGACGCTGAAGGCTGGAATCAAATTTCCCTGTATGCAGGTTACAGAGAGGCCACATGCTAGAAGCCAAAACTCGCCCCATAAGGCCTAGCGCGCATCCTGTGCAACAGAGAAGTTTTATGGCAAGGGCAAAGTGGGCAACTGTCCAGGGCCCCCACCTTTCAAGGGGCCCCTGGTAATGTGATCTTTCCATCACTCGATTTCACCTTTGTCAATTATTCTAATGTTGCTTTCTTCCTGCAGGCTTGAATGAGCAGAAAATACATAATAAAATTCAAGGTTGTTCTGAATGGGGGCCCCAAAATATGTTTGGCCCAGGGCCCCAAATATTCTTAAGATGACTCTGATTTCACGTTGGAGATTACAACATGGATGGGTTTCCAGATTCATTTGCCATTCTGAAGAACACATCAGGAAGAAACAGGCTAGCCTTCTTACTGGAGAATGTGCCATGCAACAGAGCAAGCTGCAAGAGTGTGGGGCGAGTATTTAACATGGACCGAGAGTCCTACAAACGAAATCAAATGAAAGATGCAGTGGTGGCAACCTTCTTTGACATTTATTAGGATAGTATCCTGGATATCACCCTACTGAGTAAAGGGCTTCAATGTCAATACTTTGCTATCAGAGCACTAAAAAATAACTTTGCAGCAGACTCATATTTTGTTAAGGTTACAGTTCTTAGTGGCTTTTGTTCAAATTATTGCCCTGATCATTCAGCTAGCCTGGGCAATATATCAGGCAACACAACAGTGGATGTGAAAGGGTGTATGTAAAATGCTTCAGTTGAGCCAGTCAGCCCACTTGGCTTTGCAGTTGCCACACAGCATACTTGGCTTGGGCCACACTACTAACTTCCTTGAACATCTTTTTGTCAATATCCGTTGTTCTGTGTGGCAAATGGCTACAAGAAGACTAGAATTGGCAGCCATAATCCAAAATTCTCAATTGATAATTTTTCCATATCACCATGGTTGCTCACAAAGCTAGAATGCCAACCTTTACCTCACCCCTAGTAACACTGTGCTGCTCATTTCCATAGCTCTAATGAGTGTATTTGCATGTTGCACTGGAAAGAAAAGAAAGTGGATAATCAAGAGAAGGAACAGGAATTTCAATGGTTCCCTTTTGATGCAATGTGAGCTATTGTCAAGAATGTATCAGCAACATGGCGCAATGAAGTTAGAGTCTCAAACTAGGAGGTGCAGAAAAAGTACTGGCTGATTTGCAACCGTACCTTCGTAATTTGGGCCCATAGTCACTATAGAAAAGTGGCCAACTTGAAATAATAGTCTCATTAGTGCCTACTTATTTATGTTGTATTTCAATTCTTTAATCCTTTGCTTGCCCAGCGGGCCTGTACTTAAGGGAATTGTGGGTGTCTTATGATTAGACACTGAGAGATGGGAATTAAACTATGGAATGAAACATGCCCCACACCAGACAACAGAGATCCAAATTTGTAAATTTAGTGCAGAAGAAAATACGACATGGATAGAGAGTAATAAAGAGATAGAGCATTTCTAAGAAGAGAAGGAAGGAGAGAAAGTACGAGGGGGCGCCCTGATGAGAAGCCAAGACCAGGCATATTAGAGTAGAAGAGCAGAGAGAACGAGAAGGTTGTTAGTGTGGACAAGAGTGATTGAGATGAGAAATCATTAATGCATTTGGAGCTAATGTGGGCAAATGGAAATAAATTAATTTCAGGAAATGATATGAAGCCAGTGAAGATCAAAGTAAAGGAACATGGGAATAATTTGGTTGCTTAAAATGGATGTTGAAGAGGAAGATAGAATATGCCGGATGTCCGGTGGGGAGGTACTGTACTCAAGACCAGAATAGATGGACAGGATGACACAAATGCTTACTGAATAAACAAGACAAAATGGTGGCATTGAATAACATTATGAACGTGACAGCGACAAAAATTTACAAAAGAAGAAATATTTTTAGTAAAGAAGGAAAAGTCAAAGGTACTCTGAAAGTTATGGCTACAATGGGAACAAGCAATTGCAATGCAATAGGTCTCGCATTTACGTGATTTTAAGCTATTGGCATTGTAAATGACAATGCCTATTATTTTTGTTTTGTTTTTTAAAACATAAATAAAAGGCATTGTCATTTACAATGCCAATAGCTTAAACTCGCGTAAATGCGAGACCTATTGCAATGCAAATGGTAGTTTAAGTTTAAAACTGAGCGCGGCTCCGTTTCAAGGACACCGTGCTCGTTTTTTTTTTGTTTTTTTTTTAACATTAACACTGAACGTGGTGTCCTTAAAGCGGGCGCCGAGCTCAGTGTTAAAGTAAAAAAAAAAAACAAAGAAACCGAGCGCGGTGTCCTTTAAGCGGCGCCGCGCTCAGTTTAAAGTTAAAAAAATAATAATTAAACAGAGCGCGGTGTCCCAGAAGTGGACGCCGCGCTCAACATGAAAGTTCAATAAAATTAAAATATAAAATGATCGCGGTGTCCCTAAAGCGGGCGCCGCGCTCATTATGCAAATACCCCAAAAAACAGCCGCCATTGTCCCCATCAGTGCCAATAACAAAAAGCATTGGCATAGCCAATAGTTCTCGCCTTTGGGACCTTATAAGCATTTAGACTATAATACAGCAATACATACAGCCTAACTTCCCTCCTCCCATCTGTGTCTTTCACCTTCCGGTAACTACATATCAAATAACACACAGCTTAAATGAAAATTCATAGTGAATCAGTGGGAAATGCACTATTGTACGTTATGAAACCTCTATTAGTTAAGGCACCGCACCAAATCCTGGTTGGTGCAGTGGAGAATAGTGACTTGTGTATATTTAGTGCTACAAGGCCCCAGTCTGTGACAGAAAGCACTGTAAACATGTAGGCCATTATTTTTAATTTGCATTACACACAGTATAGATACAAAATGTGCAAAAATGTTTAAGATAAAAATTACAATTACAAAAATGCTTCAAAAATATAGGTATTTTGCAAGCTGTATGTAGTGCAGTGATTTTTTTTTTTTTTTAACCCTCTTTTAAAAGCACATTTCACAGCTTAGCTGGTAGCTAGGTCCCTTACAATACCTCTCAAAAAGAATACATGTGTGTCACCAGGCAGCTTCAAGTTATTCCATCAATTAAAGCCAATGCCAGGTTCCCAGCTCCTTTCACATATGCAGATTGACCAGTTGTGCACATTTACATTTCTTTCAGTCAGCAATACCCAGGCAAGAAGGCCGCTTTAGCTGCCTGCCCCTCCCTCGGTTTCGCAGCATAAGAGACACCCTGCCTTATACTTCAGTCGAAGCACTTCAGCTGTAGAAATGAACGGTCCGGAACGGTTGACTTTTGACAAAGAGCAGGGGGACTGTTTTCCTAAAGTGTGCCCCTCAGATCCCTCCCGCTTCCACCACTGACTAGGGCTGTGATAATTTGTGAATTTGGCTCGTAAGCTATACCATCATTATTCTAACATGCACCACAAATGTATTAGTGCATGTGTTACAATTGTAGCACTGAGAACACAATGATTGCAATATTGTGAGCACCTGCGGTGTAATAGTGAGTGAAACACACCTGTGTTGCTGCTCCACCCATCCCTGAACTATGACAGGATGCATGGTGTTGAGATAGTGAGTGAAACACACCTGTGTTGCTGCTCCACCCGTCCCCCGAACTATGGCAGGGTGCACTGTGAACATTTGTGCAGCAGTACTGGGGCCACATGTCTGTGCAATGAGCGCACACACATTCCACAACTTCACAAGTGAGCACCCTGTAAGCGGACATGCAGGTGGTAAAACACAAAGAGGACACACAAGAACGCCACCCAGCTGTGGGTGCTACCCTGCTTTGTCACAAACAAAATATGTCTTCTGTCGGTCGCTGCCAGCATTTCCGACGAGGAGTCTTACAGCGCGACTTTGCAACGAGTAAAACACATTCCATCTAGAAGGCAACTGTACGACCCCCTGGGAGTGAGCATATCATGGTGTGGGTACCACGAGTACACACCGCTGCCCTTTGCAGCAAACCCCACAGCCAATCTGTCAACAAACCCGAGGTGCTTGCAACTCACAACTATCACAAACACCCCATATCAGTTGTTGTTCAATCACTTCCTCATTTAATTTTTGTCCTCTATGATGAATCAGGACTACAACTCCCAGAGTGCAGTGTTTTGATAAATTAAATCCCGGGATGGAACATGGAGCTCTTGTTGACCTGGACTCTTCAAGTAACTTTATATGTACTCCGAGATGTGCTGCGGTTGTATTTTGTCCGGAGGGGCCATTTCATGCTCTTACCTTGATCGAGAAGACGAGGGCCATGAAGCCTAGACAGTAGAAGCAGTTGATAAAGATGGCGTTGAAGAGGGACCAGACGATGAAGTCCTGGGGGGCTCGGGTACCGGAACAGGGTTTGTGTCTTCCGGCAGCCTCCGGTATCCCTAGTCTCAGGGCTGCAGCGCCACAGGCTCCGGGGCATGTGCCATGCTGTCCCGGGGCAGAGCAAAGCACTAGGCTAGACGGGTGGGAGACACAAGGGAAGAACGCGGCAGAGGCAGGGCAGTGGTGAGGGCACGGGAGGGAATAAAAAACAAGCCAACACGAATAAGGGTATATGTGACGACCCGTTCAAAAGTATATACTATAAATTCACTGTCAGCAAATGCAGTGCAACATGTTTTCATGCCGCTGGCAGACACACAGAAAGACAGGCTATACGGATAAGTAGCGGGTGACAAATGCAGCAAGCGCGGCTGCGAAAGTGAAAGCGACCGCACTAATTAGAAACATGATCCACAACAGATGGCACATTGCGCGCCGCTGCTCGCTCCCGCAAGGTGGATGCCGTGGGAGTAAACATTTTCAGAAAAGGTGGGACATGCACCCGCCTTTGGCCAATTGCGTGCTTTCATTTTTGAAAGCCACGCGCAAAGGCCAATAGAATGTGACAACCACACGCACGAGCTTTCAGAAAGTCTGGAGTGATTCCAAGAGGCCCTCTCCTAGAGCAGCGCATGCGCGCTGCGCTAGGCTCGACCTAAAACTAGTGCTCACCCCCTAGATAAAGCAGGCCATGTAACAAGCCAAGTAAAAGGTCCAGTCGTTATGGGCGGCAACAAATGGAGCCAAGGCGGTACCAAGGCGGGACTAACAAGCCCATTTACGAATAAGAAGTCACCATTTAAGAAGGACAATGACACAAACCCAATGACAAATATATGCGGAGAGTGGGCGGGGCTGCTAGTGCATACCCTAATACCCTAATACAGCATGCCTCGCAGAGCGAGCAGTGGATGCGCGCTGCCGCTAGGCTCGACCTAAAAAGGAAGAATGTGGAATAACAGTGACAGATAGAGAAAGAGGGAGAGGGCTTGAATGACAAGTGAAGATGATAACCTCCATCTTTGAAAGGATAATGAAAAGAAAGCAGGCATTGAGTAGAAACAGGACAGGAAGACAATGAACTCACATTAATACCTGTTGTTTATGCACTTGTTGTGTCACCAAACTAAAATTTGTATTGCAGATGTCCATGCTGGACTAGATCAGGAGCAAGAACAAAGGCAAATGCAAAAAAAACCTTCAGATAGAAATTATAAAATATACTCCTTCGGTGTATCACCTCCGGGCTCATCACCCTCTCAGGGAGAGTGGATCTAGGTCCACAGGGGAGTCATGGTGCACCCATTACCCCTACTGAAGTAAGGAAAAATTACTACCATTACTTCCATTTTACTGGTAGGTTGGCACATCAGGTCTTTACATCTCCCAGGAAGGCTAACTGCTTGCTCCTGAGCAAAAACAAAAGTTTTGTCCTGTTAGACAACTTTCTGCTTGGAGGGGTGATTCATTGTATCTACGATCTCCAGATTATTAAACTCTGTTTTAACCAGCAACCATGCTCCCTATCATGACAGTGTCTCAGGGCCTAGGTCAGTAATTAGCACCAGTTGTTTATACTCACATTTAAACCTCTTTTTCCGAAGGGCAGCACAGAGGATCAGATAACTCCAGTTCAGTGATTTTGCTATTATGGATACTGAATCCTGTTCTGCAGCTCTTACCTTTGGTCCCCATAGTTTATTCCCAAAATGCTTGCTCAGTCCGTTTCTGTTCTATTGCATGTGCTCTTCCATTTGTCCTCGCATCACCTTCTCCATTGCATGTCGCAGAGCTTGATCCTTCGATACTGATTAAAGCCACTGCACTTGAACCCCCCCCCCCCCAGTTTTCAATATCTCCACCCTTACCTTCAGTCTTGCAGTATTCTCCATCATGCATTACTGAAATGTTTTTAGTTGCCTTAGGTCTAACCTCTACTTTATTTCAGGCAAGCTCTTGCCCTACCAGCATCCTTATATGTTTGGGGTGACTATGTATTGGCTAAATGACTGCTTTGGTGTGACCATGAGCCCAGTACTCAGTGGCATAGCAAGAGGGGGGTCCTCCCCGGGAGGCACGAGTTTTGGTGGCGGCGGCTCCCCCCCCACTTTTACTTGCAGCCATGGCTGAAATCAATTGCCAGCTACCCCCCCCCCCACCCTGGCTCTAACAGCCGCCGCGGGGCAGCAAAGGCTGGGACCGCCACGGGCGGCAAAAGGCCTCGCTATGCCACTGCAGTACCTCTAAGTTCTGCTGTGAGGGCAGAGTGCGATAATGTAGACCTTGCATGGGCTCAGGACCCCAGTCGGTAGAGTGCTTTGTGGTGGCAGACTAAGACATACTTATCTGACATACAGACCCTTACTGTTGCACGCTTCCTCCTTTAGGAAGTAGCCTTGGAGCCATAATATTGGACTGCCACACAGTCGCCCCTATCGCGGACAGTGCTGTGAGGTCTGGCAAATAACCCCCAATCACACCGCTCTGCGCAACGCCAGGAAGGTACCACCCACATGAAACTGTTGTGCGCATCCCTTTTTCTTTGAAACATAGCTCCAGATATATAGAGACTCTTGTATGTGCTTTTCATTATACTTTATACTTCTATGGCAAACTTTTGCTGGATAAAGATGATTTTTGACTATATGGAGACTATCACCCGCTACAGTTCCCGGAAGGACCATCTAGCTTTCCCTGACCCTTGCAGGGCCGGACTGGGAACCGAAACCGGCCCTGGCAAACTGCTCGGCCAGCCCCCCCCTAGGGGGAGGGGGGTGCAGACGAGCTGTTTGTGAGGGCCGGTTTCTGCCGATTTTGTTACAGGGGGCCGATATTGCCGACCCCCGGTAACAAAAATGGCCCCCCAGGGGCCCAAAACCGGCCTCACCCTGGCGGCCCGCCGGGGAAACGCCCGGTGCCCGCTATGGCCAGTCCGGCCCTGCTTGCCTGTACCCAAAAACGTAGTCATGTGTCTGGTCTGATGCTCGGGCAAAGTCCAGTAATGATGGACCTTTTCAGACAGAATACTTTTTGCCAAGATTACTAGATCTTGCAAGTAGAATATCTTCTTCTTTTAGTGTTGTGTTACGCCTCATGTTCTTCTGCATTGGCGGCTTGACTTTTGGGGAAGGATGCGAATCGCTATTAGCAGGAAAAATATAATTATGCATAGTATATCCACAGTCCTCAAATCTAGAATTCAATCTGACAGAAGGTACTGCACTTTGCTGACTGGGAGAAATGATCATCCTGAGGCAATTAACTATTTTTAAGAGAGAAAAGATTGTGAATTGCCGGGTCTTTTGAAAGAGCAATAGAAGAGAGACCATTCAACGCCTCAAGGGTCAGCAGCAGCCATTTTAGCAATCAGTGCAGTTTCAAACAAGGCAGTGATGAATTACAGTCACATTGTTATTCTCCAGAGTTGAGAAATATCGTTCAAATATAGTTTTAAGAACCTCATTTTAGACTGAGCAATCTTTCTCGAGCCACCGCTTTCATCTGCTCTAGGGCAATTAAAATACGTTTTATTCATTGGAGTTTCCTTGGTAAAATTACGTGGAGGAAATATAGTGTGTTTTTTACATTTTATTCACATATAGTGGCGCATTCGGATGAATTCCAGTTTATTCCTAAGTAGAAGTTTCACGTACATTCTGGCAAACACTGATCTTTCTCCTAGATTCACAAAGGAACTGTATAGTTTACTGATTCTAAAAGCTCCTGCGATGAAAGCAAAGGGCTCATCGGTTGCATTGCGCCTCCTGCCTCTCCTGGAGGGCGATACAGCTGTTGGGGTTTTGAAGGGAAAGAGTTGTGAGGCAATCTTGTAGTGGTCCAATCTTTGTACCCCCCCATCCATCCCCATTGTTTGCCAATATCACCTGAGATGCGGTACCCAGAGACTCTGTCGCAAATCTTTCACAGGTGCTCCAAGCCACCAAACTCTGGAACTCCCTACCAGCCAAGATCCAAAGCATCCAGAAACATATACACTTCAGAAGAGAGGTGAAATCATGGCTATTTCCAAGATAAATACATCGCCCCACAAAGGTGGAAAAGAACCCCGAGTGATAACTACACCTTCAAGTTCATTCTGCAGTTTTCAACCCACAGTTGTGGAACAACCCAACAAGCATACTACTTTCTGTATCCATGTAAGCCAAGAAGGGCTGGCCTATGGTTAGTGTGGATAATATATAGTAATATAATTTCATATATAAGCCTTCTGTGCGACATTAATACTAATGCCATAAAATTCAGCAGTCTGTAGCCAACTATAGCTTAATCCTCTTACACTCCCATAAGACTTATCCTCTACAGGTCTTGTCCTTCACCCACTACTGTACAAGCTAACAAACCAACCATCACCTACTGAACAGACATAGAGTAACTGTAGAGATCAGTCACACACTGCTGGCCAACGAGAGGACACTGACGTAATCCACCACTGGTGGCCTCAAATAGCTACACACTATGTCCGCTTGTTTACTGCTCACAGTGACATTCGGCTATGGGGTGATAGGTACAAAGGCCATCCCAGGAGATCTCCCCACAACTTGTATCTCCAGCCAAGCCAGCTCAGGCCCAAACACTTAAACACAATATCAGGTTGGGGAACCCAATGCAGTAACCAGCTATATAGACAACGAGCATTAGAAATACCATAAAGGGACCTGCAGAGCTGCTATAAGCTGCAAGATTACTGAAAACTACGTGCCCCTCTCTCACACTAACTACACCTCAATGGTCATCACACACAACATGGAAACACTTCCCACAAAGGATTAAAAACAAAACAAAGGCAACACACTTCCAACTACACACCCTACATGACGTACTTGCTGTCCAGGTTGGCAAGCACGTAAGTGCCTTGCATAGGTGTAGCAGGTGCTATAGAAATGCTGCAGTACAATACTATACAATGCAACACATTATCTCGAAATATCGCCAACTTCATGCATGTTTTGTTGAGAGTGGAGATCCGAAAGACAGGGCCGTAATTGTCTCTTTTCGTTTCCGCGCTCTGCTGTCAGAAAAATATGCATTAACTTTGAGATATTTCGAGTTAAAGTACATGCTTGAGATGCCCAAAACAGCACACAATACCTTCTCTGCTGGCACAGAGCAGAAAACGTCATTATGATACGGCCCAAGGCCTAGTGACAACAGTTCAAAAGACCCTGCATCTGCCATCGCATTAAAGAATCTTGTACTTTGAAAGAAACAAGCAAAGATGTTCTTGGCCTAGGAAAGAAAGAACAGCTCAGGAATGTTGCTAGCAGCTAAAATAAGCATTGACAAAGCCAATAGGTTTTTCTTTTTATCCCAAAATATGTTTTATGTTGAGTAAGAACGGGGAATCTGTGTATCGTTTTTTTAATTAAATGATATTTATTGATTTTTTTAATACAATACAACCCAATGGTATAAAAACGTTTGGCACTTACATCATATAGTTGAATTACGAAAATTGCAATAGTCGTTAGTTTTAGCTAGCTTCACACAGTTCAAAGTTATAGTGAGCATCCCCATGCTAATACAGGCAGTGGGTAATTCAGCTACAGGGTAAATATTATGGAATAAGAAGGGAAGATTTATTGTTATGCATTATCATGCGAAGCATTATGGCCAATTACACTTAACTATTGATAAAAAAATTGAAAGAAAAAGTGAAAGAATAAGAAGTGATAACCTCCGCACAAGCCCCTGAGGAGTCCTGGGGCACAACGTGTGAGGCGCCTTACAATATGGGGAGGGGTGGAACGCACTTAAATGGTTTTAGATTGGATTATAGGTTAAGATTTCTTCATTGGCTTCTGATCAGGAAACGAATGTGCTATCTTCAATCACATGTGCTATCTTCAAGCTCTTATGCTTGGTACACAAATGTGCTATCTTCAAGCTCTTCGTACACAAATCCCTAACGGGAAAGTCCGTGCGTATCTCCAAAAGAAACTTCACCCTTATCTCCCTAGAAACCTGAGATCAAAAGGCTAACTCTTGCTCTGTTCCCGCCGTAATCGCACAGTCAAATACGGCAGCCGATCTTGGTCCACATCATTGGAATGAATTACCTCTCTATATCCATGCTTGTCTTGGCTTTGCCCGTTTCAAAAAACTTCTCAAAACTTGGCTTTTTTATTTCTACAATCCTCTAGTCCTTCTCCCGCGCTGAGATAACCCTTTGGGGGTGATTCGTTGCGCTATATTAAGTGCATATAACATAACATAGGTTATATGTGTCAAATGGATATAGCAGTATCTTGGGTTGTGTACCATTTTTAGGTCTCGCTGAGCCAGCGCATGCGCTGCTCTGCGAGAAATTTAGTAGGTGGCTTTTCAGAGTGCTACACACAGGCTTTTGCTGGCCTCCAGCTTGCGTTCACGATCGCGTGCACGTGCACAGCTGCCATCTGGCTTTCTGTAATGGCTCATTAAGCCTTACAGCGCGTGAATCCCCTCCCCTACCCCCTCCCTTCTCCCACTCACCCCTCCCCTCACTTCTCTTCCCACTTTCCTCTCGCTCCCGATGTCTCCCTCCTTGTTTGTCTCTAACAGTCTCTACCCCTCACCAGGATCCACCCCCCTCTTCAAACCCCCCCTCTCTCTATCCAGCCTCCACCCCGCTTCCCCTTCATTTCCCTAGCAGCCTCTGCCCCCTCTTCACCTTCAGCTCTCCCCTCTCGACATGATCTATTTCCTCTTCAACCACTCTCCTCTCTATTTCTAGAGGCAGCCTCCACCATCGTCACCTCCAATTCTCTATCCATGGGCAGCCTTCAACCCTCTTGGCCTTCAGCGTTTTCCTTCTCTCCTGAACTCTCCGTGGCAGAACCCCCTCGCCCCCCTTTATCCCTATGATTCCTTCGCTTCCCAATCTGCTCGTGCTCGGTCCTGACCCGCCGCTCCTCCGGGGGGGGGGGAGGAAGAGTTCAACACGAACACCAGAGAAACAGAAACAAGGTGTGCGTTTCCTGTCTCTAAACCCGCCTTTCAGTCTCGCGAGCTCCGCCCCTGCCTTGTTTCTCACAGGCCACATTCTCTTTAGAGAGCCCTGTGTTTCTAGCTCCAATCCGCGGGGCGCCGGGGTCTGCATGAGGCACTCGGGGACACCCGCACCCCTCATCTGTGCGCACATTACCTAGACAGTATATTTTGACAGAATCCGACCTCTCTTAGGCACCTGTCTGCGTTCTTGATCATGGCCTCAAAGTGACACCGGTAACCGCAGACCGGGTGACAGCTTTTCCTTTCCGTAACTGGCGGCCTTTTGGAGAGAATGAGGATTTCTATTTTGTAGGGTGATAAAATAACACACGTAATTTTCATAAACCCCTTTTCTGAGTCATTTTCGGACGACTTCATCCCAGATAAGATTATTCCCCCCAACACACCATCGGCATGTGCTGTTTTATCCTCCTCCCATTGTGATTTTCCCCATATGACATTTTTTGTTAATTCATTCGTTCTTTCAATTTACTGTATGTAACTCTTAGTCATTCAATTTCTTTTCCATTTGTCGCAACATATTTTGTCTGTCTTCTCCGTCTTTGCTCATCTTATTTATTTTTCTCCTGATTTTTTCTGTTTATTTCTCTCATTGATATTCACTTGTATATTAACCCGCTTTTTTCATTTGGGTTTTTCTTCATTTCGTTTTCTTTCGAATAGTCCTTTGTTCTTTCTTTTTCCTTAATTTCTTCTTCCCTTTCGTTGTTTGTTAGTTTGTTTATAGATTTCTTTCTTTCTTATTTTATCTCCCTCTTTCTGTTTTTTTCAATTAGTATCTTAGAGATGTTCTTTTTTCCTTACCTCTTCTGCTCTATACTTAAATCTTTTTTGACCCATGTATTTTTCCAGATGTTTCTCAATTTCTTTCCGTGGTTCTGTATTTCTTTCTACCTTTTGTATTTACTCAGTTGTAGTCCATTTTTTTCATTCGGTCTTTGTTCCGCTTATTTTTTAATTGCTATCTTGCCCACTCTCTTTCATAATTATTTCCCTTCTCCTTTTTCAATTTGGTTATTTCTCACTATTTGTCTGCTTTTACTTTCTTTATTCAACTATTGTGCAATTACTCAGCTTTATTCTTGGTTTATTTTTCAGTTATTTTCTGCATGTCTTCTGTGTTTCCCTCTCTCTTTCTCTCTTTATTTATTTCTCTTTTTCTTTCGTTCATATTGACAGCTTACACTGTTCGCTTTCTCTTTCATTTTCTCTATATTCTGTTTTTGACTTCCCATTTTTAACGTTTTTTTTACTTCCATCTCCTCGTTTGTCTTTCTTCTTTGCTTTTTTCTGTTTTGTCATTTCCTCTTCCCTCTTACGTTTGTTTTGTTGATTATTGAAGTTCCTCTATATCTCTCTGTTTCGTTCTGCTTGGCAAGCATTGGCATAGCCAATAGGTCTCGCTTTTGGGACCTTATAAGTATTTAGTTATGCAGTACAATATCCTTGGTGCAACAACAACAACTGTTGCATGGCTAAACACTTATAAGGTCCCAAAGGCGAGACCTATTGGCTATGCCAATGCTTGTTAAGATTGCACCTGGGCATGTAAAGAGGGCACTGACGCTTGTTAGCTGTTTCACTACCGAAGCAATGGGTTGAATAGTCAAGGAGCCTAGACCCTTTTTTTTACTCAATTGAAAGGGTATTATGCACACCATGTTAAATCTATGAGGCCTCTTCAACAGGGCTGCTACTCTTTAATTGGACAGTTCCAGCACTACCTATTAGATTGCTACACTTTTGAGGGCCACCGCCATAACCTGAGAGCAAGGAAGAACATGTGATTGGACAGTACCAGCACACCTGAGGGGAACCAGCAAATACAACGACCGCCGAACAACGTGTTGCCTTTGCAACGCGGGCGGAATAACAGATGCGTCTGAACCACGCATTTCATTTAAATGCAAGTCGTTACAACGACATGCGTTAGGTCAAGCGGCGTTGGACTTTAAATTCCAACACTTTCCCTACTGTTACGGTGACTGGAGTTGGAATAGTAAATTATACTATTCCAAAGTCCAGCACCCCCCCTAAGGCAAGTCGTCGTAACGACTTTCGTTGTAAATGGAATGCGTGGTTCTGACGCATTCGTTGTTCCACCTGCGTTGTTAAGGAACGCGTGGAAAATGAATGCGTGGTTGTGTCATACAACCCACCTGAGCTGGACTGCCATTATTTTAGTGGGAAACTACTCCTCTTCTTAGCAGCACTTCTCGATTGATCTCTGCCATTTCTAAAAGCACAAATCTTGCATTTTTGCCAGTCTTAGCAGAGAAGAATTACACTTGTTGGGGTTTGAACTTCCCTCCAGTTCTCCTGAGCAGATATGGTTAACGATGACCCGATGCTCACATGCCGCGTCTCACAACATCTCCCTCGCCCGTGGCTAACATTTGACCATACACCAGTGCATGGGCATCCGCAGGACATTTTTTCAGGGGGGGGCATAATAAAAAAAATGACAAGATTTTTACGGGGGTGCATAATTAAAACAAAATTCAAGACCACGCTACCGGTATTATACCGGCAGCGAGATCTTTCATTTTTTTAAAATGGGAAGTGAAAAATCCAGGGGGGGGGGGGCAAGCGCCCCCCTTGCCCCTACCTGCAGACGCCCATGCACCAGTGTCTTTTATTTCAGAGCACTAGACAGTTATAGCTATTTGTAATATGTTATCTGTATTCACCGTTCCAGAGGTGAGGAGGGGGTGTAGGGGCCAAAATTCCGGCCAACTCATACAGTTCTACCAAGTACCACGCATCAGGCGTTAGACTAACGCATTTTAGAGCGGTGGTCCGCATCACCGCACTAAAATGCAAAGTCACGCATTTAAGTGCCTCCTGAAGTTGGTGGCAACAACTGGGAAAAGCTGAGCGCCGCTATAACACTAATTGAGCAAAGCACAGACACGCGCT
This sequence comes from Calotriton arnoldi, assembly GCA_963921515.1. Taxonomy (NCBI): domain Eukaryota; kingdom Metazoa; phylum Chordata; class Amphibia; order Caudata; family Salamandridae; genus Calotriton; species Calotriton arnoldi. The sequence continues at coordinate 1,424,647 of CAWUFW010001956.1, read as the reverse complement.
GCTCTGGCAGTTTGTGTGACAGACTGCTCTACTTTGTGCAGTGCACTGCTGCTCTGCCCTGGTACTAAATTTCTTAAAGTTTGTATGAAATGTCATTGACAAGGCTGGGCTCCGTGGCTATCCCTGGCTTTTGCGCTGCAGCGGCAGTCACGTGGCGTCACAGGGCTGCAACACCATCCATTTGCTGTAACAGCGGGCGGCAGTTAAGATTCTGAAGTTAAGTTTTACAGCCTGCCGCTGCATTAGCCGCCAGTCACCATCATGCCCCCCACCCCCGTGCCGCTAATCATGATGCCCCCGTGCCGCCAGTGCCTTTCATCATGTGCGCACCACCTCCCCCACAGGACCCGGCTGCTGGAGACTGGTTGTCGACGCGGGGCTCGGTTGCTATCTGCTTAGATTGCAAATACATTTAATTTTACAGCCTCAGCCTGAACCTGTAGTTTACTGCTCTCCTCAGGCTGCGTTCGTGCAGGCCGGGCAGCGCTCTGCTCTCAGCTGACAATGTGCTGACCAGCTGCAAGTCTATCCGTGTCAGAACAATGAGAGTGGGGGCGGGTGCCACCTCGACACCCACTGGATTACGTATCAGAGAGCAGGTCACACTCCCTGACCTTTACATGTATGCACCCGGCTCCGAACGTAATTAAACCACCTAGGTAATCGAATTCAGCAATTTTTAGAAGCTATTTTTTTCTTCTGCTTGTGCTCACATCACCAATTGTGTAGGCTGTTAATATTATGGTTACATATTTGTTCAACTACCATCAGGTTACATGGGCACTAGTGCCCTTCCATTTTGGTGCTTTCCAGTAGTTTTAGGATCTTCAAGTTTCTCGTTGCTAAAATTGGTGTAATTTCTGATATTTATGTATATGTTTCCCTCGTCTTTGCTTGATTTTGCTCACTAGAAAGTATCACTCATAGTTGTTGAATGTCACTCATAATTTCACTGAAATTATGAAAATGTCACACATAGCAATTTGAAACCTTGGCAGCTATGCTCATAATGGTCTCTTAAGTGCTACACCTTCCCCTGCCTTCCCTGGACAGTGGGGAGAAATCACACCAGAACTTTTTCAAAACATTTATACAGTCCTGCCAAGTATCACGCATCATGTGTGACACTAACGCATTTCAGTGTGGTGTTCCGCATCACCGCACTGAAATGCTTTGTCACGCATTTTAATGCCACCGTCTTGGGTGCTACTACTAGCACGCCGCCGCTCTGCTGCTCCCAGCAGAGTCACTTGCCACCAGGCCGCTGAGCGCTCTCTGGCTCATAAACAGTTAAGGATCGCAGCTCTGGCTGGAAGTCAGAGTGCTGCAGTGCTGCTAGCTACATTTGTTACAATTTGCGGCCTCAGGCGCGCCTGCCAGGCAGCCTTAATTAATATTCCCGGCCCCGCCCGCGGCGCCGCGCGGCAGGCTGTGAAACTGACACACAGCCCACACTCACCAGGGCGCCGGGGCCTGCCCATTATCCGGATGTGATTGGCTACTACCTAGCCTGGGGGTGAGGTTTGTGGCACAAAATAGGAGGTGCGGTCACGTGACCTCCTGCTCGCCGCGGCTGCGCGACGAGCGGCCAGTTAAATTGAAAAGTTTGGGCAAACAGCAGCTACACTGGCTATGGCAGCGCTGCTCCTTGCATAGCGCATTAATTATGTAAAAATAATCCAGCACGTGAATGAAGGGAGCCGTCCGAGGCGCCGGCGGACGAATGAGCCGGTGTCGGAGCAGAAGTTTACACCAAAGTGCAAGCAGAGTTGCGGAGCCAGGCCCAGAATCGTGGCCGAGCTGACGCTTGCCACTGGAGCAGTTGCCGCGGCCACAGTAGGAGCAAAACCAAGTAAGTGACTGATTCACTTAACATTTACCCAACCATGATAGCGCCAGCGCGCAGCCACACCAACGCCGGTCCGTCTAGCTCTCCGCATGGCCCGCTGCGGCGACAGCTAACAGCCCGGTGTTTAGCTTGGAATTACCTTGTGACAGCCGCAGCCCGCCAGCGCGATCCGGCACCGCGGGGCCGGGCAGCAGGCAGTGATGCACTACCCTTCAAGGCCAACATAACCTGCCAGGCCACAAAACCGCTTGGCACAATCTCACGAACCACTGTGGGCAGCACATAGATTCCTACAGAATTGGCCTGAGATACCTCCTACCAGGACCAAGATGGCACCGGAGACCCAGGCAGCCCTAATCAGTGCAGACAGCGCCAGCGTGCAGTGATCACACTGGTGCCTGTCAACTTTCAGCGCGGCCAGCACCAATTAGTTTGTCAAGAGCCTGTATATAGTAGCTCTGGGACTGCCTTACTCGCAGCCTACAGTAGATCTGGTGCTGTGGGGCTGGGCAGCAGGCAGTGGTGTTCCAACTGGGGCGGACACCGCTCAGCAGTGCTGGTAATCACTTTTATTAGGGGTGAACAATCACTACTATAGTTAAGGATAAATACAGTGTCCTGGTTGTCTGTAATGTGTGCCTCGCACTCCTTATTTCTGGTGTTTTCCAGCAGTTTTAAGATCTTGGAGTTTCTCGTTGCTCAAATGGGTGTCATTTCTGATATTTAATTATGTTTCCCTCGTCTTCATTACTTTGATTTTGCTTGCGTCAAAGTGTCACTCATAGTCGTTGAAATGTCACTCATAATTCAAGTAAAATTATGAAAATGTCACACATAGCAATCTGAAACCTTGGCAGCTATGTTTATAGTCTTTTCGAAGTAGACTGACTAAATCTTTATTTTTTATAAAATGGCATACAAGACTAATTTGGATAAAAAGGGCAGAACGAGGTTTGGTAAAATAAAAAACAACCTCGTCAGTGGTTCACAAATCTATCTACTCCGCCCAGGCAGTAACCCGAAGTGCAAGGACCCATGTCTGCCTCTCTCTTTTTACCGGAATTTACAGTTCCTCAAAGCCGCGAAGTATTTTTTTGCTTTTCACAGATTAGGAAACTCATGTGATCAAAGCTACTTAGAGTGAAGGGCTGCCCACAGAAAAAGCAGAAGCTCCGTATGCAACTTCACAAGCAATTAGTACACTGAGCTGTTGAATTGAGAGGTTTTTATTCTGCAACTTTGGAAACATAATGCTCTGAATATTCTTAAGCGGTAGAAAAAAAAAAATATAGTTTTACTGTGTATGTAGCACACATTTTCTTCGCTCTCTGTTTTTTAAACCTGTTTATTAAAGATAATACTTCTACTGTATAGGAACAATGAAATGATTTATTAACTACGAAACCAGTGCTGAAAATCCGTAATGTTCAATATTTTGATTCACAACTACGAAACCAATACTAAAATTATATACCTATATCCCACAGCGCGCTAAGGAAGGGGAAGGGAGTGTGGCGAAAGGGGCAGGCAAGGACAGGGAATGACAGGAAAATGTAAATTCAACCCCCTTGTAATCCCCCAAAGTTTGCTTCGTCTTAATTCAAACCCAATCAAGGACATGCACAACAGTCCCAGGTGTGTTCATCACATTCAGGCCACTCATGGGCAGCTCTCCTGAAGCCCTCCGGTAGATGACCACCCGGCTCTTCTCCGGGTCTTGTGCTTTCGGTAGGATACATGCTCCCGACTCCATCGTAAGGGCTGTGGCTTTTGGACTCATCTTGCCTGGTGCGCATCCCTGCAGCCTTCATGTTGGTTCCCACACAGGAGCTACTTTTTCTGGGTAACCTCTTTTATTGAGGAATTTCTCTGCCAATTTCACTTGTCCTGAACCAATAGTGTATCCCCCCTAGAGTCTCCCAGAAGCCCTTCTTTTAACTGCATGGGTTTGGAAGTCACGAGGGAGCAGATCACAGGAACCTGTCCATGGATCTATGGAGGAGGCAAAACAGGCTCGCTCTACATAGGTGCAAACCACTGTATGTCGAAGACGAACACTGCATCCTCCATTTTGTATAGGGCTGTGTTTTTTAGGCCCTACTGACCGTCATTGAGATTAAAACTATTTTGAACCATGGGGCTTCACTTGAAGGCTTTGGCCATATAGTTCATGGTGAAAGTGGTGTGGAAAATCCCCGTCTTAGGACACTCTCTTAGGTTTGGACTGCCAGGATTCCCATTCCAACCAGACTAGGCATCACCCACTTCTTAAGCACTTCAGTTGTTACCATACATGTTCAAAACTCCCTTAGCGCCCCCTTGTAGGGCCATTTGAAGAACAGCGCATTAAGCAGCATATAGTCAATGTCCTATTTTTCTCCAGAATTATGCATTTGCTGAGATCTACACAATCGCTTCACAGACTTATTATTAAGTAAAACGCAAACTATTCGGAAGTATTATTATTAACAGTTCATTAAGAGCTGTTTTTGTTTCAAAAGATCAAGCCAGCGATGGTTTGTAACTTAAAAGCAATGATGCTCCGCTCTATATAGAAGAGGCTGCCCCTGAGAAGTTTCATGCAATTATCGCGTTATGCAAAGGGCTTTATGCCATTTTCTGTGCTTAAATGAGTGACAAGTAAAGCAATATGTCTGTTATTCTTCTGTCTATGCATGAGCATGATGAACAGTTCATGCTCCCTTTGTTACTCATGTAGTATGAGAGAATTTCATGTTTAGAAATATTGTCCCATTTGGTTAGATTTTCTCTTATGAACTCAAACGGGGTGATATTTTTGTATACAATATTTATGACACAATATTTATGTCGGACTATATTCTGACTACAATATTCCGGTGCCATACAGCTCAGACGCAGCGGAGTAGGAGCAGTCCAAGGTTTTTGAAGAGGCTTCTTGGGCATTTGACAGCTGAGACTTCCTTCGGAAAGTCTTGCTTCCTGCAAGAAGCGGAAGCAGGACATGGAAGGAGGAGTCTCCTTGACTCCTGGAGTCCAAGCAACCAGCACGGGAATCAGAGTGGAATAGTACGGAAGGAAGTATGGTGTATGCATAACACTCTACCGCTTCCCTTGCCCTGCCTCCCTTCTGGAGAATCCTGGGAGGTGACCCAACGCAGGCTTCAGTTCTGTGAACGGTGCCAGATGGACCCTATGCTTTATGGTGGGTGGGGTTAGTGAAGGTCTAATGGTGAGGTAGGGAGACTACAGCACTGGTGGCACAGAGGGTTCGAGAAGGCATTCATCCAGGAGATAGAATTATCGGACGCAGTAGGTAGGTACGCAAATTAACTTACCCAAGACTTTGCCGTTGTGTGCCTTCGAGGTCATAGCTGTGTATCCTTTACAATCCCTTTGTATTCCGTGTCACCAACATGTTCTTCCCTTGCCACTGCAATGCCTCTCTCAATGCACATGTTGTTGTTTGGGAAGTAACACTCCTAGATACTGTGGCGGGTCCTTAAGTTTTTGAATATTCAAAGCTTTTCCTTTACAACTGCATTTTTTGTGAGACCCAGCAGGTCTTGTGCCATATACATGTTGAATTAATTTAGTATATTAATGGCGGGTGAGTCAGGATGCATTCGGAGGAGTTGGAGCTACTATTCCTATAATAGTCATACATTGTAGACAAAAATGCATTCACTCTCAGTGGCGGGCAGCGGCCCTCAACACTGGAGAGGCGTCGAAGGGACTGAGAGCCAAACCCAGTGGGGGCAAAAAATATAATAAAAACAAATTAAAATGTACCTACCCACGCTGTCCTCCATGTTTCGTTCTCCTCTGTGTTTTCTTCTTTCTTCTTGGATGCCATCAGCGCGACAGCAGCTTATGGAGCCTCAGGCAACCCCCTTCTGCAAATCCCGACGCTGCTCTCATGCTGCAGATGAGCAGCATGAGAGTAGCGCCAGAATTGGCTGGAGCGGGCTACCTCGATGCCCCAGCAGGCCCCGGAGACTGTGCCTGCTCTCCACCCAGCTGTCTGAGACAGCTAGGTGGAGAGGTTTACACTGCTCGTGTCAGACTGGTTGTCGCAAGACAGCTGGCCAAAGTGACATGCGCAGTGTAAACTGGAGTGAGATCCATTCCCCAGCTGCCAGTCAGCAGCAATGCACCGCCCCCATACACTGCTCGGGCTGAGAGCAGTAAAAAATAAAACGGCAATTCATTTTATTACCGTTTTATTTTTCACTTTTGCTGTACTGCAGCAAGTGGGGGGCGACACTCCGCCATAATGGCAGGGCCGCCGCTGTTCACTCTAAAGATCTTCGACAATAAATTGTATGACAGGTTTCCCCTATGTTAGTCACTTGCACCAAATTCATACAAAAGAAAACGAGAATTTGAATAGGTTATATACAATAATAAATTCTTTGTTTATTGCATTTGTTGTTATCCGGACAGCTAACACGCATTTCTCCCTTTATGGCATGCAAGCCTAGGGCTTTTTCAAGACTTTGGGAGTGAGACAAATGTTGCAGTCATGTTGTTTGTAAATATTGAAAGTCATCTGTATCGGGCCTGTATTGTGGTCAGTGTATATCAAGTCCTTTCATTAGGTAGAGTCCCCGATTTGTGGAGAGTTAGAATATTTGTCTGTGCTCTTGATGTGATTCTCATAGGTAGGAAGCAGGTCTTCAGAAAAGTAGTTGCTGCCTTCGGAGTCAGATCAATAAGTCTTAGATTGGCTACAGAGTTGTCTATCTGGAATTTGAACATTGTCTCAGTGCCACTGAGACAGATGCTCAAGTTCTAGATCAGGAGTGGCTGGTATGCGGGGGGAGGGCGCTAGGGGTTGCAGAGTGGGTAATAAAAAAATACATTAAAAAAGTGTACCTGCGTTGCTGGGTTGGTGAGAGCTTTCACTGCGCATAATGGTTTGGCCGACCTGAGACGGCCGGCCAAACCATCATGCGCAGGGATGTTAGTGCAATACCACTCCCATCAGGGCCTGTCACTACCAGGCCCCGCCCCCAAGACTTGGCAGGAAAGGAAAAATAAAACGGCATCAGCGCTGTTTTATTTTTCCTTTCCTGCCGTTTTTGAGGGGGCGACGCTCCTCCGCGATAGCCCAGGAGCTGCCGCTGTTTCAGATAGATGACTCTGTAGACAATCTAGGACTTTGAGACGAACACTCAAGTTCCAGATAGATGACTCTGTAGGTCTCCTTTCGAACTGTTGTCGAACCCGGTGGCTTTTTGGCCAATGTATTTGAAATGCAGTGTGATTAAATGTCCTGTTGGATCCATTTCTTTCAAGTTGTTTATTAGTGGGCACAGAGACATCACCACCTAATCCCATTGGCAAGGGTTGAGCTTGTTTGTTGGTGTCGCTCCCTGCAGTTTCAGGCTGTTGTTGAGCCCCACCTGTCTCCAAGTTCACCAGCCGCAACTGGATCCAGCATACTTGATCAGTGAGTACTTTGTTTTCATCTCTCCAATGTCTGCCATCCTGATCCATCAGCACTCTTCCTTGAAGAATAATAAAACAGGATTGCTTATTGAAGGGGCAGCATTGTTTACCTCCGTTCTGCAGCAAACATATACGGCACAGAAAACGTAGCCAGTGCCAGTAGGCAGCCCGTCCCCAGCGGCAATGCATCAATCTGTTACATCCATGCCAGAGTTAGAACTTCTGTGGGGGTGTGTTGCATGGACCAAGTGCCTTGAGGCTTATGGCCACCTTTTAAGATGGATAGTGTCCTATCAGGTCCCCAGCAGATTCTGGTTCAGTGAAAGCGGTGGGGTCCGCTACAGCAAAGTTAATGCACGGTGAACCACCGAAGCCATCCCAATATAGCCATCATTTCTCTCATCAAGGAACAACTTACTAGTGCCCTCTCCATCATGGAAATACTAGCCAACTAGTTGCTTTATGGTTTTTACTGGTTCCAGTTTCATCATATTTAATTTTTGGAAATTTGGATCACGCATGGCCAGCGAAAAAAGCAAGCAAATTTGTCTACCCCTATGGAGATACCAACTGAAACCAATCGACACAATTCGACGCCAATAAACAAAAGACCAAAAGCTGACATCAAAAACTGAACTTAGAGGAGACTGGAATCTACGTCCTCCACAGGCCTGTTCTCATCATCCACCCCCTCCACTGCCCACCCATGCATCAGATGCAGTTGATTTAGCACTCTAGATGTGACATATGTAAACCTACATGCAGCGTTGTTTAACTGGATCCGTGAGTAAATTACAAATGAGAAACCTACATTTATTTTCTATGCTTTTAATAAAAAAATATGCGCACTGTTGGCTTTGTTCACCATTGTAAAATCATTTGAAAGCAAGAATATGACTGCATACGTCTTGTTAAACAATTAATGAGTCTGCGAAAACAAATTTACATGTTCAAAGCATCTGCCGCATTAGGCTAATCCTAGCGCCTTTGTGCACATGCCATTGTTGTCGTAATTCAAAATTTAAATATGCAAATATTGTTCCAAAGATGTGTCTAACAGCAGAAGGCGGGTCAAGGAGATGTCATCCTGATGCGTTTTCAAAGTCACTTTTTCCGTATTTATTGATGAATAATTGCATAGTCTACTTCGAATGCTTGTCTTTTTTTATTTTAGTATTAAGTGCCTTTAAGCAGTTTTATTTCTTTCTCCATTCCGTTTAAACAAAAGACACAAGCTGTGCGCAGTTCACAAATACACTGTCTTTACTGCATTGTTGGCTATTTCGTATATCCCAATGTTTCACATGATTTATAATTTTATAATTCATTTAAAAAAATATGTTTCCATTTCTGTATTTGTGACCATTGCTTGTAGAGCGTCAACGTGACCGTAGGGCGACTGGGCGAGTCATTCCAATGAATTTATGAGCAAACTCTAATATGAAATCCGGCATCTGCTATTCAGAACTTCAAAGAGCTTTAATATTACTGCATATTTACTTTTCACTTCTATACTGCTTCCTACCACAGATTCTGTGTTTTTTAATTGCTATTAAACACAGGCTTTGTTTTACCCAATTTAATAGCACTCTGTTTACCAACCTAATAAGGATGGCTTGGTCTTGGCTGGATTCAAACCTGTGATCTGCAATTCACACCAGATAATGTATTCCACATAAAGGTAGAAGGCACTATCCTAATTGCTTAATTAGTCAGACTCATAGGTTGCGTTTCTAAAATCACATTTCATTGTATGCCCAACAATCCATAAAAACAGAAACCAATGTATCAGGGAGAAAGAAACCCCAAAAATGAGGAAATGTCTTGATTTGTATATCCGTAGAATATTTTCTTTTATTAGCCATTTCATATAATGGGCACACAAATACAGCTGTGATTTTAGGAACATAACCTATGAGCCTGACTAATCAATTAGGATAGTGCTCCTTCTACCTTTATTTGTGAGAATTTAAATATTGGGGTGTTTATTATGGTTGACCCTTGGAGAGAGAACTCCACAGTGTGCGGCATTATATACCACAACCGTTTTACCATCAGATAATTTATTACAGTCAGCAGGCGGTGGTCCTTGCCTCATCAGGTATGCCTGGTACATAAAGGGACACTTGGCCCGATTATAAAAAGATAAATGTGCTTACCTCGGTGCAGGGGCAAACTTCCGGAAGAGGAATTGGCGAAGTAGTTCCACAGAAGGAAGTCTCGCTGCCCGTTTGAGACACATCCGGCCTGAAGCTGTGCCAATGACCATTTCCACTTCTGCAAAAAGGCAGACTGGGGTTAAAATACAAGTGTGTCATTAAATTCGAGGCAAATTACGCAAGTGTTCCGATTACTTCTTTAGGTAACACCTTACCTGTTATTTCAAAATTGGGTACCTCCTTCTCTGTGATATTGCATTTGAAACCAGTCCAACACTAAAATGTTTCACAAGTTGCACATTATTTTCGTAGTCTATATCAACTAAGAGAGGTTCATCGTCTGATATGATAGCTGAAGCGAACTACATTATTTGTGCACTTTGGGTTTATTCTGTCTGCCAGGATGTCTTTGTGACAAGTCCCGTCAGCTGAGGTCAGGCACTGATTGAGCGGGAAGACGCACATATAGGGACTTGTGTTGGTGGGATTGACCCTGTAGTAAGTGTTCAGAGAAAAGATGAGTTTGAATTTCCTCCTGAAGGTGAATAGGCACGAGGCAGACAAAAAGTTGCACTCTTGCTGCATGAGTGTCCTAACATTTAATTTGTCTTATACTTTTGTGGTATTCTGTGCCTGTAGCAATATGGCTGACTCAGCATGTGTGGTGGGATTGTCTAGTTTGTCCGCAACGCTCCGCTTTCTTGGTTTGATAAATGCTCTGCCTTGGTGGGTGCATTTGTGGTCAGTGCACCAAAGTTTTAGGGAACAATTTGGCATCTGTTAATACATGGTGTGATTTCACAATAAATAGTTTGATTTTGGCAAATTTAATTTCTCGGCTGTAGACCTAATGGCAGTGAAAATGCGGTTTACAGGGCAACTATGGCGTTGAGGAGCGCATAAAACGTAGCATCATATTTGTAGATGATGGAGTAGGCAAATGCTTAAAATACTGATGTGAACATGTCATTGAGAAGCATTTTCTTTCTCTTTGTGAAGAAGTAAGATGAAAACTATTGGTCACCAGCAGTGTCCTAATTTCTTAAACTAAACTTTATTTACAAATTTGTGAAGAGAGGAGTAAATTATTTCATGCTAGCATGGGATGTTCGGGATCTGCCACATCCAACTCTTCCGATATAAACAAACCATACTCACCAGAACCAGGCGCCCATTCAGCCAACAGAATGCCAAAGGCCATGTACATACGTAGGGACTATTTTACAACCCCACTAAATACAACCAGAATGCCTCAACATCTTTAGCACAACTGAAAGAGAGGAAATGCACCACTGAAACCACTCAGCAGCATGCAGCACAGCCACCATAGAAGAATGCATTAGATTCAGCAACACCTGTTTCATAAATACAAGTACAATACACATATAATACAATAAAATAAATATATGAACCGTTAGTGAGTGCTGCAGTGAATGCAACCAGAATTCCACAGCACCTAGAGTATCACCTCAAGATAAAGCAGTGGCGGCTCGCATAGGGCGTGCTGTGGGGCGGGGGAGGGGCAGAGTGGGGGGGGTAGTAAACTCGGACATACGATGGAACGGAGGAAAGTAATTATTACGTTCCTCCGTTCCGTCGTATGTCTGAGTTTGCTGCCCCCTGCCCCTCCCCGCCCCACTGCCCCGCAGCACGCCCTATGCGAGCCGCCACTGAGATAAAGTAAGGCGAAACAATGATAATAATTCTAATTAACTAGCTGATCAAGCTTTTAATACACTGGATCTCATTAAATTTATGTCTCAGCGCCCACTAATAACTATTGTGCTCGAACACCGCACTCTAACTGCACTAAAACTAACCAGAGTCCGGCTCCTGTGCACGTGATCTTCCATAGCAGATGGCCATATAACCTCTTAAAACGTGCATGCCAAAAGTATCACTTCCAAATCTCTTAAAGCATGTCCAGTCCACCTCTTTTTTTCATCCCACAGCACCAAAAGCCAACCAATCAGCAGCATCCACCTCTCAGCACAACACTCACCCTATGCTCCTGTCCAAAGTCAGCTTTATGTATGACCTACCTAATCCCAGGCTAAAATTCTGAATTAACACAATCGCCCCAGTAATGAATGTCAGTCAGTTACCATTGCACTGTGCTTCTATGCCTCATCACCCTATGTATGCCCCCGCCGTAATTACACTTTTCAAACAAGTGCATGTTCATCTGGACCACCTGCATACTTATGCCTATCTGCATGTACAGCTTGTCCTATTCCTTTGTAAACGTGAACTAACTGAGCCAGTGTTCTTTGGAAATGGTTCTCAAACCTCCCTTACTGCTGTGCGGGGCATCAGCTCAGAGGTGTGTGTTTATGACCTTAGCAGACAGAGCATGTGCAACTGTGCACAGCCAGGCAAGTGTGCAATATCTGTGGTGGCGTACATGTAAAACGTGTGCTTTATAATAACATAACTGCTTAAGCTGTCAGCAAAAATGGCAGGACATCTGTTTATGAGCTGGGAAATGTTGTTAGATTTCTCTTACCTTTCAATACAGAAATACACATTCCAGACAGACTTTTTCTAAGAGGCTATGAAATCTCCCTTTGTGGCGAACAGTCATCATCAGTTCCTGCCTTGGCTGAGTGTTTGGTCTTCTGCATTTCCTCAGATTTTTGTGTCGTCTCTTGTTTTCCAGTGATAAAGCGCAAATGTGCTCTTTAATGTGTAGGGGTGCATTATAATCATGTGTAGGCTGCACCTGCATTTATTCTTTTGTTGTATTAAAATAATGGTGAAAGAAATGTACCGTGATAACATGAAAGTGTTGTGTTACAGTTGTATTTACAAGAATGTGAAAGATTTTTGCACTATAGAACAGTTTGTACTCAGCTGAAAGCCTAACGTGCAACAAATTGTGTATGCTACTTACAGTTAGTTATTCACATATTTGATGTGCTCATGTAACGTGGTGATTTAGAAATGTTCAGTAAGCATCCATTTATACGTAGTTTCATGAGGCTTGTACGCCATTTTCTTATGTTGGCCGATTTCTGTAGGCCTGAAAATGTATTTTACCCTGGAAAGCTCTCTAGTGGGGTTTAAACGTGTAGGTTAGAATTTCATGTGCATGTTGAGTTGTTCTTTCTCACTATTTTCTGTTGCAGGTGGTGAATTTATCCTTGTTAGTTAGAATTACGCTTTTGTTTTAGGAGTTAGGCTCGGAGAGCAGTGGATACAATGAGCGTATGAGAAGTTGATATCAGGAGACGGTGTTCTTTTTCGCTGAAACAGGCTTGGGAAGCAAGGTCATCGAGCCAGGAGCTGGGAGAGCAGAGGTGGAGTGGAAATTCACCTATGAGAAGATGCCCAGTGGGACGGGTCGATGAGGAGACCCGAATGGGCATGTTTTGTAATCTTGAAGTTTGAATTAGGGACAGTGCCCCAGGGGGTTGAGTGAGGAGAAGAGCGGGAGACACTAGAAGAAGAGGAGCACATTAGAACGAGCTCCGTAGCTTATGCTACTTGACCCATGCAACGTGAGTGCACTTCTTAGGAAGTCTTCACGCGCTGACACCTTTTTCCTAACTTGCCTGGGGCAAAAATGCTAAGAAGGGCAGTCACCTTAGTGATAGTGTAGGGATAGTTTAATGTTTTCCACTTATGAACCTGTGATAAAGTCTGACTTAGACGTGGGTGCACTTATTGCCTGCGTTCTGTTCCTGGAAGTTGTCATTCTGTTTATGCTTCACCGAGTCAACTTTGCCCGTAGGTTCGGATTTGTATTAGTTCCGATGTATTTTTCCAACTTCGTCTTGAGGTGTCGGTATGTCCAACTATTTTTGGCTTTGTAATAAATCAACTAACTTGGAAACTGGAGTCTGTGATTCTTAGGAGTCGTGAATTATTGGGCCCGCAAATTGTGTTGTAAGTAGTGGTTACTGTGTATCTCTTCCCTCTACACCTCCAAGCAGGAACCAACGGTCCATCCGCCAGAGAGTTTGCCAGAGTAAATTATTGGTGGAACCTCTGCCCCATCACCAGTAACTACATCTGTTTGTTGTTCTGGTCTCCCAGTTATCCAGTAAATTCCACTGCAAGGCACAGGCTCAGCAGTCCCTCTAGTGAACTACTTTCATTTTTGGTTCCAAAACAAGGTAAGAGGGCCCAAATCGCCTGCCTTCTGCCAGACACTTGACTCTGGGACCTGGATTTTGCAAGCTCCCCATAATTTGATACCATACCTATAACAATTGCCCACTGTATGTCCCCTTCCAGATTTTACAAACAATTCCCATATTTGATTCTCGCACTATCCTAAGAGTTCACACTGGCAGTAGTAGGCATGAAGTGGGGTAGTACTTACCTATACTATAGGGAAGACTGTTCCTGAATCAGAAGTGTTCTTATTTTCCCAAATCGGTTTCAGAAAGACAGAAATCTGGTTTCCTCCTTCATGCTTGTGTGCCCCATGGTGAGGTTTGGGGATAAAGGAGAGTTAACCAGGTGCTTCTCTCTGCACTTCAGCTTTGAACCAAGAGGCCCCTGGTCAGACCAGCGTTAGTTGAGTCTTCAGTCTAATGCATAAGGAAAGATCACTTCCTAATCAGTCTCCCCTTCTGTACACCTTCTTCTCCGGGCTCAGTGATCTCATACTCTTCTTTGGAATATGACTAAAGAGTTTGTGAGAGAAGTCTAACGTTCCACATTCTCCGATTCCGTGAGGGAATAATCCTGTATGTCGCCCTCTGAGCTCTTTGGGCTACAATCCATTCCATTTCCCTAGAGGTAGCTCTTCATTTATCCATTTACATAAAAACGTGGTTATCCCCTTGTATGGAGGCTCTCCGCTAGCTTCCCATCCCCAATCGTATTCTGGTGGTCTCCTTGCCTGCCTCACAGGGGCGTCTATAATTTTGGCACTCTATATCTTTGTGTCAAACTAATTTCTTACACTTCTGATAGAACTTTTAGATTCCTCACATTTGGTGTCAAAGAAAAACAGGACAAGCTTTTTCCTACCTCATTGCTAAACACTGGAACTTACTTCCTCTGAAGCTTTAACTCACTTCCACTCATCTAGCCTTCCAGAAGGCTAGTAAAATGTTGCTTTAATCTTCCTAACTTTGGTATCTGAAAGAGACACGTAAGTGACAGATTCCTTACCTTAGAATATCCCCAGGCGTCAGGCTGGATCCGGAAAGTTTTGCGTAGCAGTACCCTTGCGCGTCGGTAGGCGGCGTCGTGCGGCTCCGCGTCCGTCGTCGGCGTCGGGATCGCCGGAATGACGTCGCGGGCAGTACTTAGACGCCGCCCCTGCGCGCTGACGTCAGTTCTTCTTTTTCCGCGCCAGTAAGCGCAGATCCGGAAGAGCAGTGCCCAAGTCATTTTTTGACTAAGTTTTTGGTGATTTTTATCACAGTTTTTTCTCGAGTCGTTCGACTCCGACGGTGTCAGTAGGGATGCCCGGCTTCAAGCCATGCGACGCCTGTGGTCGGATGATGTCGATCACGGACCCGCATCGAGACTGTCTGTACTGCCTCGGACGCGACCACGACTCCAAGTCGTGCCCCGACTGCCGGGCCTTGCATCCGAAGGCTTTGCGAGAGCGGTCTCGAAAGCTCCTCGAGGTCCGGCAGTCGGCTCCGCGCCAACCCAAGCCCCGGTCATGTGAGAGGTCGAGGGGCCGGTCGCGGAGTCCTCATCGGTCGTCGGGGTCCAAGTCTTCGCACTCCTCCGGTAAGTCGAAGCACAAGAAGTCGAAGAAGCGTCATCGCTCGACGACTTCCCCTCGCCGGTCTCGCGACTCGGCTGAGGGTCCTGTCGGCACCGCCCCCGCGGCTCCGGGAGTGCCTGTGGAGCCGCCGTCGCATTACCCGCCTTATCCGGGTTCGGCGGCGACTCCGGCCGAAATACAGGAGTTCCTGTCGGCCATGGCCCGCCTCTTCGGGCCTCAAGGTCCCCCCGATGCGCCTTCGGGCCCGCGGGCCCTTCTGGGGTGCCTACGGTGCCGCCGGACCCGGTCCCGGCTCCGGCCCCGGCCTCGACCCCGGCTCCGGTGTTGCCGCAACCCCCATCGACGCCGGTTGACCTGACGACACCTCCACCGGCGCCGATTTCACCGGTGCCGTTCCCGGCACCGCCCGGGGCTCTGGGCGGCGTCTTACCCCGGTTCTCTCCGGACCCGGACACGGCGCCGGACACGGCGCCGGACCGGCGTCGGTCGACGCCGGCCCCGGCGCCGATGCGGCCTTGGGTCCCGCATGTCCCTCCTCCTTACTTTGAACCTGCTTTGGAGGACGAAGAGGACTGGGAGGGGTCTGAGGACCCTCTCACTGCCCAATGTGAGTTCGATCAGGACTGGGC
Source organism: Calotriton arnoldi (assembly GCA_963921515.1). Classification (NCBI taxonomy): domain Eukaryota; kingdom Metazoa; phylum Chordata; class Amphibia; order Caudata; family Salamandridae; genus Calotriton; species Calotriton arnoldi. Next base: position 1,408,879 of record CAWUFW010001956.1, on the reverse strand, counting down.
TGAGGAACTTGGGGATGCCAGTGGACTGGACACCTCTCCTGACTCTGGCATGCTGTCTCCTCCTTCTGTGGCAACGGAGGAGGGAGCAAACTTTGCAACGGTGTTGCGTAGGGCAGCAGAGGCTTTACACCTCCAGTTACCTACAGTGGCTGTCAGGACTAACATCCTGACGGAAGTGCTTCAGCCGGCGGCTACCTCCTCGGAGCCACTGCTGCCTTTCAACGAGGCACTTTCTGACGTTCTTTTGGGCACCTGGTCCAAGCCCACCACAGGGGCTCCTGTGGATAGGAACGTAGCCCGACGCCATCGCCCTGCTCCGGGCGACCCCATGTTTCTCTCCCAACACCCCACCCCTGAGAGCTTGGTTGTTCAAGCCTCTGCTTCCCAGAGCACCTTCCCTCCCGCTCCCCGGATAGGGAATCCAAAAACTGGATCAATTTGGGAAGAAGGTTTTTACTTCCTCCAGTGCTGGCTTGCGGTCTGTCAACACCACTTGCCTCTTGGGCCGATATTCCCACTGTTTGTGGGATTCGGTGGCGCAGGTTCTGCCCCAGTGTTCTGAGGAGGTCCAGACACTGCTTTCCCGTGCCATTGCGGAAGGAAGGGATGCGGCAAAGTATACCATCAGATGTGGCCTAGATACCGCCGACTCGCTGGGCAGATCGCTTGCGACGACAGTGGCGCTGCGCCGCTACGCCTGGCTGAGAACCACTGGTTTCTCGGGTGATGTCCAAAACACTCTTATGGACATGCCCTTTGATGGTGTCGGCCTTTTCGGCAACAAGGCAGACCATGCGCTGGAGCGCTTTAAGGACTCACGGGCTACAGCCAAGTCCCTGGGCCTTTCTGCTGTGCGCCCTCCGCAACAGTCTGCTTTTCGCCCCTTTCGTGGCCACGGAAGGGGCGCCCAGTCATGTCCGCTGCCCAGCCACCGGCCCGCGCAACAGGCGTCTTCGCGTGGCCGAGGACGTGGCTCCCGCTGAGGCGGGTCGGGTAACCAGCGTGCGGGTCAGGCCACCACCCCCACCCCGTCCACGGCCTCCAAGCCCTCCTAGTCCTTCCTTTCAGGTCCACAGCACGCCAGTAGGGGGCAGGGTCCGCCATCACCTTCCCCACTGGCGTGCCATCACCTCGGACAAGTGGGTCTTGGACATTGTCCGAAGGGGCTACTCCCTCCCCTTCGTGACCACTCCCCAGCCATGCCACCTCAATGCCACCGCATGTCAGGGGATCACTTGGTGCTTCTTCAGAAGGAAGTTGCGGCCCTCTTGGCCAAGAGGGCCATCGAACGCGTTTCGACCCCAGAAGTAGGGCGTGGTTGTTACTCCCACTACTTTCTGGTGCCCAAAAGGACAAGGAGGACATGCGTCCTATCTTGGACTCCCGGAACGTCAATCGCTTCCTCCGGAAGGAGAAGTTCAAGATGCTCACCCTAGCTCAGGTCTTGACTGCCCTCGACCCTGGAGACTGGATGGTAGCGTTGGACTTGCAGGACGCTTATTTCCACATTCCCGTCCTGCCGGCCCACCGGCGTTACCTGCGGTTCACGGTAGGCCATGAGCATTTTCAGTTTTCCGTGCTCCCCTTTGGCCTTACAAGCGCCCCTCGGGTGTTCACGAAAGTGATGGCGGTGGTCGCAGCTCATCTGCGCCGGGCAGGGGTTCCAGTCTTCCCCTACCTCGACGACTGGCTGCTGAAGGCGGGCTCGTCCCAGGCAGTCGTCTCCCACCTCCAGACTACGGCCGAGCTCCTGCACTCGCTGGGGTTCTCCATCAACGTGCCGAAGTCGCACCTGATTCCTTCTCCACAGCTCCTTTTCATCGGAGCAGTTCTGGACACGACGCAGTTTCGGGTCTATCCTCCCGAACGGCGAGTCCGGGATATTCAGGCTATGATTCTGATCTTTCGGCCTCTATCCTCGGTTTCGGTACGGATGACCCTGAGGCTGCTGGGCCTCATGGCCTCCTGCATCCTGCTGGTCGATCATGCCAGATGGCATATGCGGGCTCTGCAGTGGGACCTGAAGTTCCAGTGGGCGCAGCATCAGGGCAACCTGTCCGATCACGTCCAGATCTCGGAGGGGACTGCAAAACAGTTGCAGTGGTGGCGAACCGGCAATGGGTCTTGGGCAGATCCCTCTCCCTTCCCCAGCCAGAGCACACAGTTGTGACGGATGCGTCCCTTCTGGGATGGGGCGGTCACATTGGAGAGGCGGAGATCAGAGGCCTCTGGTCTCCGGCGGAGTACCGGCTCCATATCAACCTTCTGGAGCTCCGGGCGATCCGACTTGCACTCAAAGCATTCCTTCCCTCTGTCAAAGGGAAAGTTGTGCAGGTGTTCACAGACAACACCACCGCCATGTGGTACTGCAACAAACAAGGCGGGGTGGGGTCGTGGACCCTATGTCAGGAGGCTCTGCACCTCTGGACATGGCTGGAACATCAGGGCATATTCCTGATGGTTCAACACCTGGCAGGTTCCCTGAACGCCAGGGCGGACGAGCTCAGCCGCAGGTGCATGATGGATCACGAATGGCGTCTTCACTCGGAAGTGGCGCAAGGACTCTTTCTACAGTGGGGAGAGCCTTGGTTAGATCTATTCGCCACCGAAGAGAACGCACAATGTCATCAGTTCTGCTCGTTGGAATTTCCAAGGCGGCACTCGCTCGGCGACGCTTTTCGTCGCGAGTGGAGTTGCGGTCTGTTGTACGCCTTTCCGCCTATACCACTTTTACCCAGAGTGTTCAAGAAGATTCGGCGCGACCGGGCCCAAGTCATTCTTGTGGCTCCGGACTGGGCTCGAAGAGTTTGGTATCCCGAGCTACTCAGTATGAGCGTCGATCCCCCGATCCGTCTGCCTCTTCGGGTGGATCTTCTGTCGCAGCAGCAGGGGACGGTCCTCCACCCGAACCTGTCCAGTCTCCACCTCCTTGCGTGGAGATTGAGCAGCGGCAGTTGATTCCTTTCGACTTGCCTCCCGAAGTTTGTGATGTGATTCTGGCAGCCAGGCGTCCCTCCACTAAGGTGGTATACGCCTGCAGGTGGAACAAATTTGTGGCATGGTGCACAGCAAAGGCTGTGAATCCCCTTTCTGCCCCTCTTTCTGAGGTTCTTCTGTTCCTTCTTTCTCTGGCCCTGCAGGGTTCTGCCCTGGGTACCATCAAGGGCTATCTCTGTGCAATCTCGGCCTTCCTCAGGCTTCCTGATCAGCCCTCCCTTTTCAAGTCCCCTGTTGTTAACAGATTCCTAAAAGGCATTACACACCTCTTCCCTCCTGTTCCGTTTGTGATGCCTCAGTGGGACTTGAATATGGTTCTCACCTTTCTCATGTGCGCTCCCTTTGAGCCTCTGCATAACTGTCCTCTTCGTCTTCTAACTCTGAAGACAGCTTTTCTGGTGGCTATCACCTCCGCTCGGCGGGTGAGTGAGCTCCAGGCTCTTTCTTGCAAGCCTCCCTTTCTGTCTGTCCATCCAGACAAGGTTGTTCTCAGGACGCGTCCGTCCTTCTTGCCAAAGGTGGTTACTGCTTTCCACATTGGGCAGACCATCACTTTGCCCACCTTCTTTCCGCCTCCGCATCCTTCTAGAGAGGAAGAGAGGCTCCACCGTCTGGACCCAAAACGTGCGATTTCCTTTTATCTAAATCGCACACAACAGTTCCGGGTGGACGACCAGCTCTTTGTTGGCTACGTGGGCGCCAAAAAGGTCGGGCGGTACACAAGTGGACCATCTCCCGCTGGGTCGTCTTGTGTATCAAGGCCTGTTATTCTTTGGCTAAAAGGAGCCCCCTGTTGGGTTGCGTGCCCATTCCACCAGGGCGACAGCCGCCACCACGGCTTTAGGACGTGGTGTCCCTTTGCAGGACATTTGTCAGGCAGCTACGTGGGCCTCGTTGCACACGTTTACCAAGCATTACTGCCTTGACAGCCAAGTCCGGAGAGACGGCTTCTTTGGCCGTTCTGTCCTCCGAGACTTCCTTGTCTGATCTTTGTTCGCAGACCCACCACTGGGGTTGGTATTGCTGGGGTATCTATTCTAAGGTAAGGAATCTGTCACTAACGTGTCTCTTTCAGATGCACAAGTTACTAACTTGTGTAACGATATATCTGTAGGAGACAGTAGTTAGTGACAGATTCCTTACCGCCCCACCCATCCTCCCCGTTCTGCGAACTGATTTCTAGGGTTAAGGACATCCCTTTCAGGGCCCTAGTATTTTTTCAGACACCAATGTCAGCTTCTTGCATGGCTCTGCGTTCCTGGCGCGGAAAGTCGTGTACAGAACTGACGTCAGCGCGCAGGGGCGGCGTCTAAGTACTGCCCGCGACGTCATTCCGGCGATCCCGACGCCGACGACGGACGCGGAGCCGCACAACACCGCCTACCGACGCGCAAGGGTACTGCTCCGCAAAACTTTCCGGATCCAGCCTGACGCCTGGGGATATTCTAAGGTAAGGAATCTGTCACTAACTACTGTCTCTTACAGATATATCGTTACACAAGTTAGTAACTTGTGCGTCTATGGCCCACTACTTTCTTATCAGTGCTTCCCTAGTGCCAGGATACCTTCATGGATGATTGTCGGCTCTAGAAATGCTAATGATTGAATAAAATAGCTAAAGATTTAGAGCATAAAGTCAGTTAGTAGATAAACACTCAGCCGATGGATCTTAAAACTGGGCAAGAACCCGTTTGAGTCCCAGCTCTGGCTCAGCATTTCTTTGATTTCGGCTGAGTTCAGTGCTGCTTTTAGGATACCCTAAAGAGATGGAAAGGTCTTCACAACACTGACTGGAGTAAACTTAACACTACAATTTAAGTAACTGCCCCTTTCAGTTGGTAATGTTCTTCTCCTTGAGAGAGAGAGCATTCAGTATTTGCTATCCCTTAAACTGGTCCTCCATGAAGTCTCCTGAAGTGTGCTATTTCTCCTCATTCGTACACTACATCAGTGTGACATTTTTCAGGCATCGATGTTACATTTTTCACGAGCACAAGGGATCCATGTTCTTTCCCATAAGAGGGCTCGGTTTCTGCTTTATCAATTGTGTCCTTATGAAATGCATTTAAGCACACCTTTCAAGGTGAATTCCACACCTAGCTTGTCCGCTTCATTCATCCGCTACTGTTTGTTGTTTGAGAAAAGCAGATCCAGTATACGTATTCGGAGTGTTCTGTCAAGGCTTGTTGCAAATGGTTATATAATTAGCTTGCAGATTGTGCTCCAAGACTGAATGCCTTCAAAGTAACCTATTCCAAGGCTCTGTAGAGTGTTGTTTACATCTGATTATGTGCATTGGTACTTATAGTGTAAGCACATACACCCTGAAGGGTTTCTTGACTGATAAAAGGGGAGACAATTAGGAGAAAGAATTTTTTCAAAAAACCCCTTGTTTTTAGCTTTTTTTCAGAAACTTTAATGAGTAGGTTTGGTTTTGAGCTGCTTCATAGTATGACTTCCTGAACTATGTAGGATCTGCCACCCAAGGTGGATTATCTGAATTTCAAGGTTGAAAGAGAGAGGCAGGGAGGAAGAGCGCAAGTTCATAGGTGGAGAGAACTTGAAGAGTATTTTTTCTCAAAATGTGGGGGCATTTGTTGTAAAAAAAATAAATGTGGCGTGTGAACAACAGTGTTTTAAAGATGGTTCTCCTATGAGCCAAAAACAAGCACAGCTCTCTCAGTTTAGCGGCTAGAAATTCAAACCTTCTTATCCCAAGAGATCTTGCACAGCCACATTTAAATTCGGTATAGGCTGGAAACAGGGCCGTCTTAACAGCATTATAGCCCCCCCGGGCAAAGCAGTGCAGTGGGCCCTGCCTACACAACCACTCACAGGAATAAAAATGTTTAACGGAAAATTAGTGTTAAATTCTGGTCTGCATGGGGCCCCTATGCTCATGGGATCCCTGGGCAACTGCTCAATGTGCCCTTGCGTTAAGATGACACTGCCTGGAAATAGTATTTAGACGGACTGCAGTGCTTAATTTAGGCACATGGTGTGCAGCAAAACTAAGCAGCGGCCGGCACGGATTGGGGTAGGTGGGGGAGAAGGGGGAGGAAGCGGGTGAAAAAACCAAATAAACGTACCTTCTCGCCCCTTCCTCGCCACGTCTCTCCTCTGCAGTCCCTAGCTCCAGCCAGAACAGGAAGCACACCCAAGCTTCCCATAGCCAATCACAACGCTGCAATGCAGCACTGTGATTGGTCGGAGCTCCATGGTTCGGCACTCAGACAGGCAGTGAGAGCCTGGGCATGTTCTCCACCCAGGCTGCAATACAGCCTGGGTGGGGATCATGCAAAGTGCGCATGAATGTTTGGCAGGCCCGAGACGGCCGGCCAAACATTCATGCGCACTTACAGAGTGTGCCTACCACTCCTCCCCTGCTCTATGAGCAGAGCAGCCCCGCCCCACAAAGCTGCAGCAGCAGGAACAAATAAAATAATAATAACGTCAAGCTATTATCATTTTATTTTTCCTTTATTTCACTGCTAAAAATCAGTGGGGCAACGCTTCTCCACCTCATCGGAGGAGCCGCCACTGGCGAAACTCATTTTTGGGGACCGGCACTTATTTTTTATCGTGCGACTGATCAAGGGCAAGAGTAAGAAAGGCTGAAAAGGGAGAATGGAGGAAGAGAAGGGTAGAGAAAGAAGGCATGAAAAAGAATTCACAAAAATGCGATAAAGACACTGGAAGTGTAGCGTGAGGTAAGAATTGTGCGTGAGATGGAATCGCACTCAGCCATGTCTCCAAGATAAGAGGGTGGATCCATGCGCCCACTAAAGTGATCTGTAAGGAACCAGCAGATGCAGATTCCAGTGCCAGGACCCTTGACCTTGCCAGGTAGGTCGCTCCCCCGCCACACAGCTCCGCCTGTGTTGTCCTGCCCGCTGCTGCTGCTGGTAAGCTCGCCCCTCTGCTTGTTGCCTCGGTGCCCGTTTTGCCTTCTGTTTCCCCTCGTTGCCCCCATTTTCTGTGTCCTTTTGCCTTCTGTTTCCCCTCGTTGCCCCCATTTTCTGTGCCCAGTTTTGCCTTCTGTTTCTCCTCGTTGCCCCATTTTCTGTGTCCTTTTGCCTTCTGTTTCCCCTCGCTGCCCCCATTTTCTGTGCCCAGTTTTGCCTTCTGTTTCCCCTCGTTGCCCCCATTTTCTGTGCCCAATTTTGCCTTCTGTACCCCTCGTTGCCTCTCTCCACTCCCGCCGCTGCGTCCCCGCCCCCCTGACTGCCCATTCGCTGCCCCTGCCTCCCGCCTCCCAGCTGCTCCTCCCTCCCACCTCCCCATATATGGCGGCCGCTGCGCGGTGAGGAGAGCAACCCTTGACCTTGCCAGGTAGGTCGCTCCCCCGCCACACAGCTCCGCCTGTGTTGTCCTGCCCGCTGCTGCTGCTGGTAAGCTCGCCCCTCTGCTTGTTGCCTCGGTGCCCGTTTTGCCTTTTGTTTCCCCTCGTTGCCCCCATTTTCTGTGTCCTTTTGCCTTCTGTTTCCCCTCGTTGCCCCCATTTTCTGTGCCCAGTTTTGCCTTCTGTTTCCCCTCGTTGCCCCATTTTCTGTGTCTTTTTGCCTTCTGTTTCCCCTCGCTGCCCCCATTTTCTGTGCCCAGTTTTGCCTTCTGTTTCCCCTCGTTACCCCCATTTTCTGTGCCCAATTTTGCCTTCTGTACCCCTCGTTGCCTCTCTCCACTCCCGCCGCTGCGTCCCCTGCGGCCCCGCCCCCCTGACTGCCCATTCGCTGCCCCTGCCTCCCGCCTCCCAGCTGCTCCTCCCTCCCACCTCCCCATATATGGCGGCCGCTGCGCGGTGAGGAGAGCGACCCTTGACCTTGCCAGGTAGGTCGCTCCCCCGCCACACAGCTCCGCCTGTGTTGTCCTGCCCGCTGCTGCTGCTGGTAAGCTCGCCCCTCTGCTTGTTGCCTCGGTGCCCGTTTTGACTTCTGTTTCCCCTCGTTACCCCCATTTTCTGTGTCCTTTTGCCTTCTGTTTCCCCTCGTTGCCCCCATTTTCTGTGCCCAGTTTTGCCTTCTGTTTCCCCTCGTTACCCCCATTTTCTGTGTCCTTTTGCCTTCTGTTTCCCCTCGTTGCCCCCATTTTCTGTGCCCAATTTTGCCTTCTGTACCCCTCGTTGCCTCTCTCCACTCCCGCCGCTGCGTCCCCTGCGGCCCCGCCCCCCTGACTGCCCATTCGCTGCCCCTGCCTCCCGCCTCCCAGCTGCTCCTCCCTCCCACCTCCCCATATATGGCGCGCCTAAGGCAAGCCCGTCTGCGCCCGTCCGCGCCTGGACCGCGCCCAGTGCCAGAACCCCTGGGCCGTGCGCCCCCCGCTCCAGCCTCGAGGACCGACGCCGATACGATGCCACCACACTCCACGCTCTCAACCCCGGACGGACACACAACTGCTTCAAGGCCGCCCCGAAACGCACTCATGGTCCCTTCACCTGCCGGAACTGCAGCTACACCAGCCTCAGAGCCACTGAAGCGCCCGCCAAGAAGGACCTCAACCACCTCCGATGCATCCTACTGAACACCCGCTCCACACGCAAACACGCCATCGAGCTCTGGGACCTGCTCGACACATCATCACCAGGCGTCGCCTTCCTGACAGAGACCTGGATGAACGACTCCTCCGCACCCGACATCGCCATAGCCATCCCAGACGGCTATAAGATCACCCGCAGAGACCGCATCAACGGAGTAGGAGGAGGAATCGCCATCGTCCACAAGAACTCCATCAGGGTCTCGACCAGCACCGACGACTTTCTCTGCACCGCCGAACACATGCACTTCCAGATCCACACGGACCCCAACACCACCCTTAGAGGCACCCTTGTCTACAGACCCCCTGGGCCCCGACCCCAGTTCAGCGACTCCATCGCCGACTTCATCAGCACGCACGCCCTGACCTCTACCGACTACATCCTCCTCGGAGACCTGAACTTTCACCTGGAGAACAACAACGACAGCAACTCCACCACCCTGATCGACAACCTCGCCAACCTCGGACTGAGACAGCTCGTCACAACACCGACCCATTCCGCCGGCCACACGCTCGACCCCGTCTTCTCCTCAAGCTCCCACGTCTCCTTCAGACACACCACGGAACTCCTCTGGACCGACCACCGCTGCATCCACTTCACCTTCCAGAAACCCACCACACACCACCGCACCCAACAGATCCCACGCCGCTGCTGGAGCAAAGTCACCGAAGACCAACTACGGGCAAACCTCGCTCTCAGCCCTCCCTCCGACCCATCCAACACCGACGACGCTGCCTGCAACCTCAGACGATGGATAGACGACTGTGCCAACACCCTCGCCCCGCTGAAAAAACTCACCTACAGTGACACCACCAAAAGAGCCAGCTGGTTCACCCCGGAACTCCTAGCGTCCAAGCGTACCTGCCGGAAAATAGAGAAGAAATGGCACAGTGATAAGACACCGGACAGCCACGCAGCCCACAAAGACGCCATCCGTAACCACCACCACCTCATCAGGTCCACCAAGAGAATCTCCTTCAAAGACCGCCTCGACAACAACGCACACAACAGCAAGGAGCTCTTCAACATCGTGAAGGAACTCTCCAACCCCAGCTCCAACACCAATGACATCCCGCCGTCGCAAGCCCTGTGCGATTCCCTCGCCACCTTCTTCCACCGCAAGATCGCCGACATCCACGACAGCTTCAACACCCAGACAGCCCCAACTAAGATCGATGCACCAGACCCGCCGCACACCATCGACCACGACCCCATGCCAGCCTGGGCCAGCGTGAACATCGATGACACCATCAAGACCATGAGCACAATACACTCCGGCTCCCCGTCAGACCCTTTCCCGCACCACATCTTCAACAAAGCCAGCAGCTCCATCGCACCCCACCTGTGCAACGTTATCAATCTCTCCTTCGAAACCGCGACCTTCCCAGAGAGCTGGAAACACGCAGAGATCAACGCCCTACTCAAAAACCCAAGGCGGACCCGAGAGACCTCAAGAACTTCCGGCCCATCTCCCTGCTTCCGTTCCCAGCCAAGGTCATCGAGAAGATCGTCAACAAACAGCTAACCCGATACCTCAAAGAAAACAGCATCCTGGACCCATCCCAATCAGGGTTCCGCAGCAACCACAGCACTGAGACTGCCCTCATTGCCGCCACCGACGACATCAGGACCCTGCTGGACAACGGTGAGACCGCAGCCCTCATCCTGCTGGACCTCTCCGCCGCCTTCGACATTGTCTGCCACCGCACTCTACGCGCACGCCTCCACGACGCAGGGATCCGAGACAAGGCCCTGGAATGGGCCACCTCCTTCCTCGCCGGCAGAACCCAGAGAGTCCGCCTCCCACCATTCCGATCCGAAGCCTCCGAGATCATCTGCGGCGTACCCCAGGGATCATCCCTCAGCCCAACACTGTTCAACATCTACATGGCCCCGCTCGCACGCATCGCCAGACAGCACGACCTCAACATAATCTCCTACGCCGACGACACTCAACTGATCCTCTCCCTCACCAAGGACCCCTCGCCGCCAAATCCAACCTCCATGAAGGAATGAAGGCCGTCGCCGATTGGATGAAGATCAGCCGACTAAAGCTGAACACGGACAAGACAGAGGTCCTCATCCTCGGCTCCAACCCCTCAGCCTGGGACGACTCCTGGTGGCCAACGACACTGGGAGCAGCCCCGACACCCACCGACCACGCACGCAACCTGGGAGTCATCCTCGACTCGACGCTCTCCATGGCCAAGCAAGTCAACGCAGTCTCCTCCTCCTGCTTCAACACCCTCCGCATGCTTCGCAAGATCTACAGGTGGATCCCGACAGATACAAGAAGAACAGTCACCCAGGCCCTCGTCAGTAGCAGACTTGACTATGGGAACGCCCTCTACGCGGGAGCCCCGGCCAAGCTCATCAAGCGACTGCAACGCATACAAAACGCCTCTGCACGCCTGATCCTCGACATACCACGCCACAGCCACATCACCCCCCACCTGAGGAACCTGCACTGGCTCCCCGTCGACAGGAGAATCTCCTTCAAACTCCTCATCCACGCACACAAGGCACTCCACAAGACTGGCCCAGCCTACCTCAACAGACGACTCTTCTTCTACGTCCCCAACCGCCAGCTCCGCTCCGCCGACTTCTCCCTCGCCACCGTCCCTCGCATTCGAAGAACAACCACCGGCGGCAGATCCTTCTCACACTTCGCCGCCAAGACCTGGAACACCCTTCCACTAAGCCTACGACAGACCCAAGACCTGCTGACCTTCAGGAGGCTACTCAAGACCTGGCTGTTCGACCAGTAGCAGCACCCCCCCCCTTTTTATTTGTGTAACCTGCTGGCCTCAACTTCCGCTGACAGTAATGTAGCTCAGGATGTTAATTTGTCGACTGCAAGAGATGCGTTACTTTGCAGGGGATGGTCTAATCACTATTGGGAGGCTGAGAAGCGAAGTAGGAGGATGTGCCACAGATATATATATATAAATATGATCTGCAGGTCAGAAGAACCAATCCCAGAATAATATTTTCTGTGGTGTATCTTGCTTAGTTGTTTGGGTGTACTGTAGATCGGTGGTTCATAACCTGTGGTTCGGTGACCCTTGGGGGACAGCGAAGACTCCTCAGGGGGGGTCTGCGACTGCTTAGATAATTAAATAACATTAACAGATTAATAAAGTGTATTCAAGAAAGAAGCAAAATGTAAAATTTCAAATTTTAAAAAGTTTTGAAAAGGGAAGGGATTTGAAATTGAAGGCTAACAATTAAGGGCCTGATTCACAAAGATAAACTTACACTTTCTTTTTTCTATTCACAAACTATGGGCCTGATTACGATGTCGGGTGGAAAGCCTCCGAACCGACAGTCGGATTCTCCTAGATCGTGTCAGAACCCATCCTCCCGACTCGGTCGTACACATTTCCGACCGACCGATTACGATGCTCGTGGTCAGAAGGGGATCCGTTCGGTCATTCCGAATCGGTTCCGACCGGCATTCGGAGAATCCTAGTCGGTCGGAGCCCATTCATACAGCTCAATGGACATCGTTTCCGACGGATTACGATGTCGGATTCCAACAGCCTTTCCGACTCAGTCTGTCCCACACGAAAAGGCTGTCAGAAACTAACTTTGGGGGCCCCTAGCAGGCCCCCTTCATCCTGAGTCTTCCGGTTTGGGGTCGAAGGGGTACCCAAGGGACCCCTCTGTAAAAGCATGCACAGTGTGGCAGGTACCATGGGGTGCCCACCACAGGGTGCAAGGTTTTCCGCAGACACCCATTCTCCCCATAGGAGCCTGTGTTGTCGGTCGGAACACAGGCTCCCATTGAAGTCAATGGGAGTCCTTCCGAACAGTGTTCAGAAGCATCATAAAGGGTCAGGATGAAACACCGACCGCAGTCAGTCGGAACCGAATCCGACAATGATTCGGGCGGTTTCGTTTCCGACCAACATCGTAATCAGGCCCTAAGAGTTAATAGTATGCTTACGGCTGCAGAGATTCTGCATTCGGGGTGGAGAACTCCACAACATAAAAAATAGGACACGCCTATCTTTTTTCGTGCAGAGATCTCCACCTCAGCTGCGGAGTTTCCGCAGTCATAAGCTTATGATTAATACTTAGGGCCCGATTTCGATGTCGGACGTGATTCGGTACTTGGACCGACCGACCTCCTGTCTTCGGTCCCAACCCAGCAATTAGGATGCGACCAAACACTGTTCAGTCGCACTCCTATTCTTTACAATGGGAGCATGCGTTCCGACCGGAGTGCATGCTCTCATTGTAAAGAGAAGAGGTGCAGTTCATCCCTGCACTCCGTGGCAGGCACCTCAAGGTGCCTGCCACGGGGTGCAGGGATCAACCCCCTCGGCCTCCAACCGGAGGGCGTGCACCCTGCTGGGGCCCCCCCAAAGTTGACTTCCGACAGCCTTTCTGTGTCGGAAAGGCCGGCACAGAAAGGCTGTCTGAATCCGACATTGTAATCCCTCCGAGGGGGGGAAAGAGCCGCTCTTGGGATTACTGGAGGCTTTCCGAGCCCGTCAGAAGCCAATCGGAAATCCAGTTCGGATTCCTTTCCGACCAACTCCATCCAAATGGGTTGGTTGGAAATGAATCCGAACAGCTGATTACGATGCCGCAGGAAGGAGCCGTTTACTACGGCATCGTAATCAGCCCCTTAGTTTGTGTATAGCAAATAAACAGAAAAACGTACACAAAAGAGTACGTTTACCGTTGTGAGTCAGGCCCTCTGTTAGTATCCTCAGAGTGATTGTGGGAGCAGTACCAGTGCATGAAACAGAATAAAGTATGAATGGCCACAGTTGAAATGAGAAAAGCTCCACCCAAACTTCACATTAAAATTAAAGTTTTTATTTTTTTATTTGTTTGTGAATTAAATAAAATATTTCATCATTTGTGTATTTGTTTGATGAATGCCTGTTTCTGTATTTTTTTTAATTGTTTTGTGGTTCAAATCCTCGAAAATGCTTCGGCTGGTAGAGTTGTTGACGTTTCGTTTTAGACGAATACAACAAAAACTGCTATACTGTGAATTGTAGGCTCGTGTATAAGTCAGTGAAATATTTCAGTAAACATTGTTCAAACTTATTTTAATGAAACGCAATTCCTGTTCCTGGACAAATTACTCCTAGCAGGCAATAATCTGGAAACAGATATTAAATATTCAGCTATGCGGCATTGTACTTTCCCATTTTATTTTGTTGGTTGCTTCTTTGAAATCTGATGGGGTGAACAGACACAGCCAGTGCAAATAGGTCTAAACTTGTAATTTTGTTGATATTTCAGAAAAACGTGGGATGGAACAAAACATAAATAAAAACAGTATTTTATATTAAACAAATTGAGGCTTGTACCTGAGGAAAAAAGGCTGCACATTTTTCTGTCATTCCTATGAAACTGACTGAACAGTGTGGCATATGCTGCATGTTGGGGAACCAGGTTGGCAGCAGCCCAGCTGCTGTGCTGTGGCTAAAGTATTTCATTTTGTGAAGAGCATCAGTGCCAAGTTTAGAGTGTTCTTTTTTTCAACAAGCGTGCGATTTGCCCAACATGTATTTCCTTTTTCCGGACACGAGTAAATTGCCTGGCTTAATCTGATGTAGTACATAGACTCCTTCCATCATATGCGGTTAGCGCACTAGTTTATCGTAATCTGCATTTCCCTACTCCGAAAATAGCTCCGCGATAGCACAGTGATCATGAAAAAGTGAGCAACAACCATTAGGAGTAAGAGTCCCTTCGGACAGACCTCTTTCAGCCTGAATAAGCCCTTAAAAGATTGTTCTCCTACTCCTAAAACGTAAGATCTCAGCAGGCCAGACGCCAAACCACTTAGTGGCGAGGATCTGCCTCAGCCAGCCATGTGGCTGGGCTGCTGTGTTTAAAGTTTCCTTCCCTGTCGATAGGGAATTTTCAATGTAAGTGCTCCCGCTGACCAGATAGAAGCTCTTTCGTCAAATATGTAATGCCTACCAAACCATCATGTCCTGACATCCAGGTTGAAATTTTTTGTTTTGTTTCTCGGAATCTTCAAAAGTAGTGATTTGCTTCTGACAAGCAGCAAACAAATGTTTGTGATGCGCAGGGAGTTTTCTCACTGCATGTCTGCGCAGGGAGTTTTTTCCCTGCACGTCAAGGACATTTCTGGCTTTTTGTTGTTCACAACACCGGTCCATTCATGGCAGTCACAAGCAGGAATATTCAATGTACGAAGACCCTTTCTAAATGGAGTGGTCCACTAGCTTAGGGTTTCTGACGACAGAGTCTTACAAGGCGCTGCAATCAAAAAACCCCAGCAGTTCTGGCCTGGCTCTAAATGAGGCGGAGGAACAGTGCGGTGGGCGGATTATGACACTTGACGATCTATCGCAGATGTGATGTTCCCAACCATTTCTAAATGAAGCAGGGCCGGATTTAGGGCAGTGCGACTGGTGCGGCCGCACTGGGCGCTGACCTGTGGAGGCGGCACTGACCTCGGGGGGTGGGGGGGGTCGCTGTATTTAGCAATAACTTCTGATTGGAGAGATGAGGGGCACTTTTGCCCGCTTGTAGTCAGAAAATCCGAAGAGCTGGTCATGGGGTGCGGGGGCATCAAAAATTAATGTCGCACCAGGTGCCGCCAGCGCTAAGGCCAGCCCTGAAATGAAGTTTCATTTTTCTGGGCCTCTATTTTGGATGTGATGTTTAATGCTCCACAGGTATGGTTCCAGGGGATTTGGGATAATAAGGTGACATTTTACCTTAAAAGATATGACTTCTAGGTATGAGACTTTGGTAAGTCCTTGAGAGCATTCCTACTCCCGTCGTGTGTGTGAGATGCTCCTATACCAGAAACAAAAGGTGGCCAGATATGCATGTATGTTGTAGTGGTTATTCCATCGAATGCAGAAGAGTGTACCAGGGAACTCTCCTGGTTTGTCACTAAGTCTTCAGGATAGTTGAACCATCCCAAGGCCAATGATTATTTTCTCAAGGTCACCCATATCTCTTCACAGCACGTTCCACTCTTTTCTGTTTTGTAATTAATATTTTGAATAATGCCATACCTTGCAAGAAACTGCATATATTTGATCCCCTATATTAGCTTTTTGTGGGGGTGAACTTTGTCTCCAATCTCTATTCTAGCATACGCGCTTACGCGCCTTCTAAACAAATCTCAGGGTGAGCTAAACCCAAAGGGTCACAAACGTAAGACATAAGCCTCAAATTTGAAATATTTATATGTTTTTATAAATCATGAAAGAAGAAAATAAAAATATATAGGATCTTGCAAACTGTGAATAATTATGATTAAGGAAAGAGTTTTATTTCTTATATTTGTGTGCTTGCACAACCCCCAACCCTCTGTGATATTAAGGAGTACCCTCCATAGATGAAGAGCACCAAACCCAAAGGTTTCTATGCGTGTAAACGAGGTAAACAAAAGCTGGCAAATCTTTGGAAAGGAAAGCGAAAAGAGTCCAGTGGTTTCACAGACAGAAATGTAAGGCCAGATTCATAAATGTTCTTCTAGAGCTAATTAGATGACCCGAGCATATAACGCTACATAAGACATCTTCTATCATAACTATAAATATTTCGATAGCAGATGACAAAGTTTCTACTGGAAAATCCTATATTTTCAAAAGATGTCTTCTACTATACTTACAATTATTTACTCTGGCGATGACTGGAGCATCTGTGGTAGGTGCATATACCTACTGACGACACTGTAGATCTGCTGCAATGCAAGTGTTGGTGAAGACAATTATTATTACAAACATTTGTAGAGCGCATGGCTACCCGAAGGCATCACAGCGCTAGCAGTATCACACAGACAACAGCTAGGTGGCTTATGGTGCAGAATTTTGGAACAGCCAGGTTTTAAGAAGCTTTCGGAAGGGAAGATGTTGAGTCACTGAACGGAGATGTAGAGGGAGGGAGTTCCATAACTTAGCGGCATTATATGAGAAGGAACAGCCTCCACATCTTACCTTTTTAATTCTAGGACCTGAGGCCAAGAATAGGTTGGGGGAGCGCAGGTTTTTACCGGGACGATGGAAAGAGATGAAAGAATTATTGATCGGGGGCCCTTCCCCCAAAGTGTCTTGTGAGCCGTACACAGTAATTTAAACTTTATTCTCTTGGTGTTAGGTAGCCAGTGTAAGGAATTCAGTGCAGACTTGACGGACTGCTTTTTGGGGATGCTGAGCTGCATCCGAGCTGCACAGTTCTGTACCACCTGTAGTTTCCTTGTGGTTGACTTGGGGGCCCCTAGGTAAAGGGAGTTTCCATAATCCAGGTGAGCGAGAATCAGAGCCTGGACCATAAGTCTCCTCGCAGTGACTGGAAGAAAAGGTGAGACTTTACGCAGCATCCAAAGAATGCCATAACAAGTTGCTGCCAGCTTTACTGCTTGCTGATCAAATTTGAGAGAGTTGTACAGCCACATACCTAAGGTTTTGATCTTTGTCTTAGGGGCAGGGGCAGAGCCGAGACAGTTTGGCCATGCCAATCCAAGGTCAATGCTAGCGGTGTTACCCAGGATCATAAGCTCAGTTTTGTTTCAGTTGAGCTTGAGACAGGAGTGTTCCATCCATTCTGCCACTTTCTCTAAACAAGGTTCAAGGCAAGAGGGAAATTCTGGGAGTGATTCAGAGAAAAGACCAGTTGGGTATCATCAGCAAATGTGACAATGATAATACCAAATGGCCGAACAATCTCTGCGAGAGGTCTCAAAAAAACGCTAAACAATGTGGGGCTCAACGACGAGCCCTGAGTCACTCCGCAGCCATTAAAGGATGTTAGGGGGAAATCCAAATGCACAATTTGATGTATTGTCAGTGTGTTCATGACCATCTTGGGCAGACAGAGATCTTGTAAAATGAATAGGCTCTGCAGTGTTATCTGGCACTTGTATAACACGGACAAGCCACTAACTGGTGTGGCATGGTGGCACTCTATCTGGAACTATTACAGGCAGATCTGCATGTTTGGTTGTAGAAGGGTGTGGTTGTAGTATGGCCTATGTGAGAAGAGTATGTTGAGATGCGTGAGGTCCTGGCACTTCATGTCACTGCAAATGTGTGTGGGACTTTCGCGAAAATCACACGTTAGGATGTGGTTTGTTTTTCACTGCTATCATTTAGCATCGTTTGTCCGCAATACTGCTACATGAAACATGCACACAGCACGCACTGTGATGCAGCCATACTGCGCCCTTCATATGTTGGATAAAACTTAATTTCCTGTTGGTGGTAAAGATAGGACTAAAACATAACCATTTGTGCCTTTTGCAAAGCAGTCCTTTCTGCATTGTTTTTTATAAAAAAAAAATTATTCAATTTTATAGGTCAACACAAAGATAAAGGAAAGCAGGCACTGTATGCAAGAATTAGCATCCTTATAGATTAGTAAATTATCTCCATTGATACTCAATATAAGGCTTGTACACATCTTTTACATACTACTTGATTACATATTTACTTTACCTTGTTTGAGTCCATAGTATTCTCATCATGGAACCCATATTTTCTTGTGTTTATTGGGGCATCATCTTGTCATGTATATTCCCTTCTCCAAGTTTGCACATTTTTCTGCAATGTTTGTTGCTTGTAATGTGCCTTCTCAGAACTGAATCATCTTTAGGGCCGATAGAGCAGAGGTTTGGCAATGAAAGACAATTTGGGATAAAAATTAAAGAGAAATCTGGGAGCGACAATGGACTCAGCAGATGACAGTGGAATAATGTGAGGATTGTGGTGTATTTTATGATATAGTTGTGCGATCTTACCTTGTAACACACTTGCAAAACTGTCTTGGGACCAGTCAGGCTCATCTATAAAACCTTTAGCTCAACCCTGGGTAGCTGTGGCTTTGAACAGCAAGGCTTAAACAAAGGAACTAGTGTAAAGCATTTAGAAGCACCAAACAACGAAATAAGAAAGTCACACAACACGAAAGAAATCCAATACCACTTTATAAAAATGACATTTTTATGAATTTTTAGACACCAAGATAAGCAAAATCCACCTGAGGGTTCCAGAGATATAGATTTTCAAGTAAAACGTAAATCTCAGCTTTTAGGTCTAAAGCGCTAACAAGCATTGGCAACCGTAAGGTTTTGAAACTTTTGAAAAGTTAAAAAGAGCTGTTTTTGGCTTCTCTGGCCTGAGTGGTCTGTGCAAATTCAACAATTAGAAGGCCAGGGGGACCACTAAGGAGTATCTGGACAGTTGCCTGGTCACCAAAGCAGTTTCAAGTCCAGTTCCACACTTTACATTAGACCGCCATAGACTTCAAAGGAGTGGTATTGATGCAGGATGTTGAGGATGCTGAAGGATGTTCTGGATGCTGTGCAGTTGACAGGAGTGTCTGTGCTGTTATTCCTAGGTCCACAGGTAAGGTGGGGTGACTTTGGCTACAGGGGTCAGTGTCCCTCGAAGTCCTCTTTCAGTCAGTAGAAGGCCAGTTGTGGCTGGGCTACTGGTCTCCGAAAACAGCGGGTCAGCAGTATCATTTGGCGATGACTGGTGCCCCTCTTAGGCGACAAATCTGGACTCAGATGACACTCCTGGGTCAAACAGACTTGGATGCAACTTTTGTCCGTCGAGGATTGGTCTCTTGGGGTTCCCACTGGCGGTAATGAGGGGATTGTGGTGTATTATATGGTATGGTTGTGTGATCTTACCATGTAATACACTCGCAAAGCTGTCTTGGGCCCAGTCAGGCTCGTTTGTAAAACCCTTAGCTCAACCCTGGGTAGCTGTGACTTCGAACAGCAAGGCTTAAACAAAGGAACTAGTGTTAAAGCATTTCGAAGCGCCAAATAGCGAAATAAGAAAGTCACACAACACGACAGCAATTCAACACCACTTTATAAAAGTAGATTATATTTGTATGAATTTTTAGGCACCAAGAAGAGCAACATTCCTCAGAGGTTTTCAGAGATATAGATTTTCAAATAAAATGTAAATTTCAGTTTTTAGTCCAAAGCCAAACAAGCATTGGTAACCGTAAGGTTTAGAAACTTTTGAAAAGTTTGAAAGAGTTGTGTTTGGCTACTCCAGCCCGAGTGGGGAAACCAAATTGGACAGGGAGAAGGCCAAGGGGCCACTAAGGAGTGTTTGGACAGTTACCTGGTCACCAATGCAGTCTCAAGTCCAGTTCCACACTTTACATCTAGACCTCCATAGACTTCAATGGAGTGGTGCTGATGCTGGAGATACAGGATGCTGAAGGATGCTCTGGGTACTGTGCGATCAATGGGGTGCCCTTGTAGTTATTCCTCGGTCCACGGGTAAGATGGGGTGACTTTGGCCACACTGGTCGGTGTCCCTCGAAGTCCTTTTGAGCCAGTAGAAGGCCAGCTGTGGCTGGGCCACCGATCTCCATACACAGCGGGTCCAGTGGTATCCTTTGGTAAAGGCTGGTGTCCCTCTTGGGTGACTAATCTGGACTCAGATGACTCGGGTGCAACTTTTGGCCGTCGAGGATTGGTCTCTTGGGGTGCCCAGTGGCGATTTGCAGAAAGTGCCTACTGACTGGCCGGATAGGGCTACTTCAGCTTTCTTGGCCCTGGATCTGATTCCAGGAGGTCAGCCACCTGACCCTTGGAGTCACGTCTTTGATCTGGGGCTTGGGAGTGACTTTTTCCATGAGCCAGGAGCTACTGGCACAGTCCTCTCTTCGCTAGCCCAAAGTGCAGCAGGTGCAGGCCAGCAGTTGGTGAAGCCTCTCATGCCAGGTCCAGGGGTCAGCAGGGCAGTCCTTCTTTGGTCCTTTCTCTAAGTTCGTAGTGATCTGTAGTTCTGGATTCCAGGGGTTCCATATTTATGCCCAGAAGTGCTCTGGGGGGATGATGAGGTCACTAGCCAATGGGCTACCAGGATGCCTTCTGCCCTGTGATGACACTGGCTATGTGTGGCATCTAGCAAACCTTGGCTGCACTATTCTGCCCACTCCCAAGATGTCTGAACCCTTCCATGGATGTTAGAGCTTGGTAGCCCACCCTAGAGGTGTGGCTACCTGTGAATTACACACCCACAGGGAAACAGATTTGGACACTGTTCGCCCCTCTCTATGTTCCAACCGCCAGGCTGTCTATCTTAACAAAGGCGGCTTCACCTTTGAAGCTCGTCTTTTGGTCCAAAACACTGAGTGACTTCCTGCAAGGGGGTGGGGTGGGTGGGGGGGATAACACCTTTCCCTGTAGCAGGTTTCGATTCCTGAGCCTTGGAGTCATTCACATGAATCCCCAGGAGGGCAGAACGATGTCTGATGGCCAGCAGCTGTGCGAGGCCACTGGCCCGACTGGGCAACAGAGTGGCAACTTTCTAAAATGTGCCTTTCCTTGAAAGTAACATTAAATTTGACTTGGGCATGAAGTTGGGTTTAATGTCATGATTAATTTGATACCTTGAAGTACCTATTTTAGTTGTCCTGTTCAGGAGTTAACCGGGCTGAGAGGTCAGCCGGTATCTCTGTGTTAGTAAATGGAGCTACTAACTTTTCAACAGCAAAAAAATGTGGGAGTTTTGCTGTCAGGACCTATAAAAAGTATATGTCCTTCTTAATAATATACAGCTCCCTGCCTTGGAGCTCCATAGTCCTTCCATAGGACAGACTTACATATATTGTTAGAGAAATAGGGGCTTTGCCATTCATTTAAATGTCGAACTAGCAGTGTAAAACTGCTCTTCCAGGCTCCAGTGGCAGGTTGGGAGCCATGTTGTACTTTGGCACTCACAGGGTGGCACACCCAGTGCTGCAACTCTGGGTGGACACTCTGTCTTACATGCCATGGGTACCATATACAAGGGACTTACAAGTAAGTCAGCTTGTGCCAATTGGGGTTAGCCAATTCCACATACATTTTGTAAGGGGTTAGAACACTAGCACCGATGTCTGGTTAGTTGGCTGCAGGGCACTCTCTGAGTCGAAAAAACAGAAGTATCAGTTCAAAACATAGGGTGATCATGCAAAAAGAGGCATTTCCTTATAAATGGAAATCAGGGAGTGTCAAAAAGGGCAGGGAATGATATTGATAAAGAAACTGGCGTAACAAAGAAACCATGTGAAAGCAAAGTGAAATCAAGTGCAACTAACAAGAACTGTGGGATGACAATGAGAGAGAAATCCGGGGGATATACCAAAAATGCACTTGTCTGGAAAACCTGAAGAAAGGCTTTGTATGTTTCCATAGGGAAAAAGTCCCATAAGTTTGAACAAGTTCAAAATTCCTTCTGCAAAGGTTGTTAAGATTTCCTTAAATGAACAAATGTGAGCACTCATTAGTACATCCGCAACCCCAACACTAGTTATCTCTTCTTCGGAAGAACCGATATAGGTAGTCATTGAAAAGGAAGTAGTCAAAGATTGGTGTCTCTCGCTGTCACTTATGGGAGATACCCTTATTGCCTACTCAGTTGAAAATGGACGTCCTAATGTGTATGAGATTAAATGCCTCCATCTGATTGGAGAGAATAGTCAGATCTTGCTTGTAACCTCTTGTGCGCTAATTTAGGAAACCTACCATATGTGTCTAAATATGGTAGGAAGTGTCTTTGGTCGAACAACATAGTGTTGATGGCAAGCCCTTCTTCCTTCTTTTTATCCTGCTAGGCTCTAATCAATTATTTTTGGAAGTGTTTACTGAATTACAACTCGGTGAACCAATGTCTTTTTGAAATGCTACACTCTATTATCAAATGACGTGCCTGAGAACAAATGAAGGTTTTTCGTACTGCCTCTTAAGCCTATAATATGATAACAGATGGTGGTCGGTGACTGTTGCATAATTATAGATCTGATGAGGAATTATATCATTCCCCTACCACGTGGCAAAAATGCTTACTGAATGTAAGTAAAACCTGCATTCATATTCAAAGAATCTACACTCTTCTACATATTTTATTGTGATCATTTTGCTCATCAGGAAAATGGCAAAACATGGCCTCTAATTTCATGGGAACGGGTGGAGGTGGAGAAGGCATAACGCCAATCTGGGACGCATGTTTGTAGACTCCGGCAAGTTTTTATCCTGGTGGGATAGCATAGCTCAAAGGATACCTCTGCTAGCATCGCTCGATATAGGATTGTCTAAGTCCATCATGCTTTAAATGACGATTCAACATTGATCTGATGATGCGGTTAGTTTCAGTTATGGTTTTCAAGCAGTTCCAAAAATAAAGAGTGCTTAAGAACTGGAAACCCATTGCATGTCTTATAATAGAATCATGGATTGCTTATATAACACAATTCACTCTGTCTGAATGTATCTAGTGCTTAATAGAGAGGACACTCCCACTTTTTAACAGAATGGGGGGACTTCTTAGATCTGTATGACTGATCAGGTCACAGATGCCGCCTGATAATAACCAGTATAGAATGATGCTAGGATGCATCTAAGAACGCAGATGAATATATGTGCATTAAACGTTTTCTGATATTGGCTTAGGACTGCAATAAATTGTACTGCATTTGCCAAAGCCTGCCCACATTTATCCATTGTTTTCGTGATTACATCCATAGGATCTGCAAGCAAATGGCCAGTCTTTGCATATGCATGACCTGATCACGTCTTCTATTGTAGTCATAAATGTATTTATTATTTAGAAAAGATGCCTTTACCCTGTACGTGTTACTTTAATATAGCCTTATAGCCCGCCGTAGCGGGCTATACCGGCTATTAAAGGCCCACTCCAGCATTAAAAGCCCGAGCCGAAGGCGAGGGCCTTTAACAAGGGAGCGGGACTTTAATAGCCGGTATAGCCCAGCTACGAAGGGCTATAAGGTTATTAGAACATTCTGCCACTAGAGGGCAGAATGTTCTAACAAATAAAAGAAAGGCTTCAGGGAGCGCGAGGGAATTGAAATCCCCTTAGGCTCCCTCAAGCCTTTGTTCATAGCCACAGCTGTGAACAAAGAAACATTGGAATGTTGGAGCTCCGGGCTTATACCAGCCATTATAAGCCCGGAGCTACTCCATTGTTTTCAATGGAGCTCCCAACATTCCAATGTTCTAATAGCCGGTATAGCCCAGCTACGAAGGGCTATAAGGCTATTAGAACATTCTGCCACTAGAGGGCAGAATGTTCTAACAAATAAAACAAAGGCTTCTCGGAGCCCGAGGGGGTTTAAATCCCCTCGAGCTCCGAGAGGCCTTTGTTCACAGCAATAGCTGTGAACAAAAGCAACATTGGAATGTTGCTCTGCGGGCCTTTACTGGCCAGTAGAAGCTCGGAGCTCTCCATTGTATTCAATGGAGTGCTCCACATTCCAATGTTCTAATAAATGTTATTGTTAGTGGAAAGAAAAGGAATCTGGTGATCACATGCAGAGAGAAATCCGGGGTTGACCATGAGAAATCAGAGGCCTGTAATTGAAAAGAAATGGAAGGGGCAAGGAGAAAACGGGGACAGTGAAAGACAAATGGGGTTTTGGCAATGAAAGAGAAACCGGAGTGAGAAATAGTGAAATAGGTGTAGGTGAAGGAGAAACCTAAGGACTAGAAGTTAAGGGGGTGTTGGAGGGAGGCAAGTGAGAGAAGTCAGCAAGCTTTTGAACTGAGTTAAGTTTCAGGTTCCCAATGGTATTCAAGCTCGAAGCTATAGAGACAGCATCAGACAGGGTCCTGGGAGATAGTACCCCATATTATTCAAGTGGTTAATGAGAATTACCAGTGGCAACCTGTCCACATTCAATAAAGAGTTGGGCCCATACTCCTGCAAAATCTCAGGGGTACGCTTTTGCCATGTTCAATCAATAACAATAGTTTGTCGTGTTTTTTACGTAGCGCTTCATGCCGCAGTTCATGTGTTTCTCAGTGCTATGAATAACAGGTGTTACTGTTACACAATTTAGTGATGATTTACCTTGGAAGGAGGAAAGACTGGTGGGCAGAATAAAAGTTGCACTGTACAGTGGTCCTTCAATCATCGGGCCAAAATACCTGATCTTGGCCCCCAGTTCCACCCCAACACTGTGCAATTAATAGTTGGTGGGTCACGAAAGGGGAGTAACATGCTGGTCCTGAAATTAGAAGGTTCCCGATTCCCAGCCCCTTCACCGCACATAAATTCCTGTGGAAGTTCTGTGTGGAAATACCGGGAGAGACACTGGGTGTGAATCAGCACCCAGACAGCTAAGAATCAGGTGGGGTGGTATCCCTTGAGGGATACCTCTCCGCCCTACTCTTCATCACCCCTGAATCTCGGTTGCCAGGATTGAAAGCCATAACCTACCAATCACTACAGATCTCAGTGTCTGACTAACTGAGCTATCTTGAGATCCAGGCATGGTTGATTTACAGTTTTTCGTGGAAGCAGTTTCTTACCGGGTCCTGCTTTGTCCGCTGGGATCCTAAAAGTGTCTGCAGAGTTGAAGGAACGCTTCAAAACTCAAGCCCCGTCATCACATCTGGAATAGGAAGATGCTGCAGCTAGTGTTTACCGTAGCTATTCAATCCGCAGTCAAAGCAGCCGAGAGCTGGGGGCGGGGGACAGTGTGGGCAAATTAACACGTAGGGGCATATTTACAAGGAAATGGCGGAGCGCAGAGCTGCAGCAAAATTTGCAGCACCGCGCTCCACCATTTGCAAAATGCAGGAATGTGCCGTATTTGCAACAATAAGCGAACCCTTGTGTTTTCCCTAGCATTGGTGCTAAAAATAGCTGCCTAGCGACCACACAGACACCCTTCCCCCATAGTGCAAGGATGCCGGCGTTGTAGGGAATTATTGTTTATGTGCAGGAAGGTGCCCCTTCCTACACATAAACAATCAATAATGATGATTTGTTACTTCTAATTCAGCACACATAGAAGGAGCAAATCGTCATTATTTAATGATTGTTTTTGGGCAGGAAGGGACATCTTCATGCACATATTCAATCATTAATGGTGTAGAAATAGCAAAACTGAGGAGCAATAAAAAATATTTCTCCTCGTTTCGCCATATGAACGCCTGCTCTTGCATGGCAATAGCTTTTGGCGCTGCCTCAGATTTACACATCCTCGTAAATCTGGGGCAGCGTCAAAAAGCAATGGATAGTGAGGTGGAACGCCCGCAGCAACACCTGTTGCACGCCCCTTTCATGCATAAAACTGTGTGAAAGGGTACCATATTTACAAAACGTCGTTAAGCCACAAAAAGCGGCTTAACGCCTCTATGTAAATATGGAGCTGGGCACTGCGCCACAGGAACGTCGGTAAAAGTGATGTTCCTGTGGCGCAATCCCCGTGTAAATATTCCCATCAGGCCTTGCTGTATTGCTGTCACTGCTTTCTTCAATTTCGAGTTCAAGGCACCCTTAGACCATTGGGAGAAGGCGAGTGTTTACAAAAAGCCTCTTGGGGCCTCCCAACACAGTGAGAATTCGAAACCTGACATAAACACAAGTTGCCTTTCATCATCCTTGTGGTTTAATTTAACAGAGAATTGCCAAGAAAGTCCCTTTTTCCAAGTTTACACAACGAAATGTGTACAAATGCTCGAGAATGCCTTTAGTGCCAGGTCCATGACTAATGATGCAGGAAAAAACCTTTTATCAACTCAGCAACAAAGGACCTACGGTGAAGTCTAGGACACTCGGGTGCAGTATCTCGAATATAATATGTCTTTAGAATTGTTATCGCGTCCTGTTCATGGAGGTTGTTGACTGAAGTAAGTAAGCCCTTCTTACTGGTTAGATTCTTGTATGGAGAAGGACGAGGAAGAGAACCATTCTAGTTTGAAATAAGCACTTAGACTTCACTACTTGACATGCTTATTGTAGAAGTGTGCGTTGAGGTGGTCCTTTGTATCCGTGGGAGCAACAGGTTGCATTGTGTTGGCGCTATGATTAGTTGCAGGGTGCATATGCAAGTCTGAATTTATTATTTTTTTCTTTATAGCGCGAACTCGGTATCAGAGCGCTTTACCTGAGCACCAGTTGCATCACAGAGGGACACATTCATTTTGTTAGGTACGGGGAAATGAAGTAATTTGCCCAGAATCACAGGATGTTGAGCGTTCCCGCCGGGACACGAACCCATTTGCCCAGCTTTGAGATCGACCGCTCTAGCCGATAGGCCACATCCTCTCCTTATATGTCTATGTTTGAAGCTACAGTGAGTTGCCGTTCTTTTCCTCCCCACTTTGGCCTTCATCACGAGTTGTGGAAACGTTTTGCGAATTCTGCCTTCTAGGCATCGGCAATGTCAGTGCATGGAATTACTTCCCATTGCAGGTTTTTGTGGACTGGCATGTGGGAACTTGTGTTTCTGTGCTCTTTCACACGTGTTTCAGCAATCCAAATGTTCAGATGACAAACACCGGACCTGCAGTGTTCCCGCAGACGGGGCTTCCAATGCTGGTCCCATCAAAATGAAGAGGACATTCATGAAGAGGGCCTTTGTATTCTGGGAATTCTCCAAATCCACACCTTTCTCTGCCCATCAGTGATGGCAAGTTGGGTGGTAAACATTACAGTAATTCTGAATTCCGGAATTACCAATACTGCAGACATCAGTAACTCAGGGGGTGGAATGATTTACTTTTGCAAGTTTTGTGGGGGAGTCCCAAGTTTCCCTCTTTTATTTCCCAAAAACATTTCAGCTGCTTTCTGCAGCCAAAGTGTCTAGGTAAAAACCACGGCACCTGCGGTGTTCCTGTGTTATTCCTGCAAAACGTGGAATTCCAATCGGGCTTTCGCTACCGTCACTCATAATGAAGGCCTTTCTATTCTAGCGCTCCTCCAAATCTACACCAGCTCTTATCTCCCCTTGGGGGCTCTGCTGTGGGACCCCTCCTCCTATCAGTGTAACCACTCCATCAGGAGACGATGGGCCTTGATGGATGGTTAGGTGATAATGGAAAATCCCTCACTTTATGGTACTGCAAAATCGGTGGCAGAATTCCCAAGTGGAATTTGCTGCACCATAAGACTGCATTGAAGAGGGAATTCCACCAGTGAAGTTAGCTCGTCCTCCAGAAATCAGAGGATATTCCATTAAAGCTTAACTCTATATTAAAGTCCATGTTGGGTTCTTTTATTACTTTCTCGTCAGCAGCATCCAACTTCTATGTTCCTTCGCTTCCTAAACCTCCTATCTGTCATCCAAAATAATTGACACCCTCACAACTGTTCACTGCTTGATGGCCAATGTGGAATAAAGCAAAAACAACAATTGATGGACAGAATGCAGCACAATGTCATACATTCACCCCAGTACAGAGATCTGGGCCTAAATCCATCGTTTTTTTGCTCACCATGCCATTCCAGTTTGAACCCAGCCATATGCAAATCAGTCGTGACCCTGCCCCCATGGGAACAGGCCAGCACGAACTGCCAGGCCAGGTCCTCCCTGGACTGAAAACAAGCATCCTAGGACCGGTTTCGGGGTTTCACCCCTCATCAGCCAGGATAGCTTGACTCCAGTGGCATGGAGAGCACGGGACCCACGTCTGGGCATACCCGTCCCACTCGGGGTGACAAATGCAGAAACAACAATTGATGGACAGAATGCATTCACCAGTACAGAGATCTGGGCCTAAATCCATCGTTTTTTTGCTCCCCGTGCCATTCCAGTTTGAACCCAGCCACAGGGGCGGTGCGTCCATTGGGGCGCTGGGGCGTTGCCCCACCTGGCCACATGGCCCCAAGTCGCACCGCACTCAAACTTTAAAGTACTCGCGAGTCGCTCCCCTCAGGCAGGCATTCAATCGGCGCTGAAGGGGGGTGGGGGCGGGGCTGGCTCCGGCAGTAAGGAGGGTGACTGACAGCAGTGCTTACTAAAGCGCAGCTGCAATAGTGCGCATGCTCGATTTTGGGCTGGTCATTTTTATGACCAGCCCCAACATGCGCACTACAGCCACCTCCTAAGGACCAGGAGAGCGAGGGTGGAGTCGGGACCCGAGAGGCTGAGGGTTGCTTCATGCAGCAACCCCCGGTCTCGAATGGGCGGAGCGTCTCCGTGCCCTAGCCAATCCTGGCGCTGCTAATGCAGCGCCAGTATTGGCTGCCTGAGACACTGCGCAGCCTGAGGGGCCGGCCCAGGGCTGTTGTTCAGAAGGTGCGGGACCGGCCCAGGACAGAGCAGAACAGAAGGCGCCAAGCAGCCCCCAACGCAGGACTCCGGCCCAGGAACAGAGGCGGCGCGGACCAGGTAAGTTATGTTTTTTATTTTAAACTCCCCCGCGCGAGCCCCCCGACTCCCTTCCCCCCCGAGTATTGCGAGCCGCGACTGCTTACGCAGTAGTAAAACTGCAGAGACCCGCGTAACGCAAGGGAATGTCACTGGCATAAACTTAGCCTGATAATGAACTCCCACCATGTGGTTGGTAGCATAGGCGCACGCCCTCTTGCCGATCCCCTCTATAAACTGCTTGAATATAGTCAACGTGCATGTATGAGGTCTGGAGCCTATTGTTAATGTTTACTGATATGTAAGCTGTACGAAAAAATACTAATTAAGAAAAGTTGTGACATAAGTAGCAAGTGAACGTGTGCCTTATCATAACAGTCAGCCTACATCATAAAGTTAATGAACTCCCATTTAGACATACCCATAGAAAAACAGAGTGTAGCAGTCTTGGAAAGAAGGAACTAACCGTCGCTTTCTGTCTGACTTCCTGTGAGAACACTGTGTTTCCAAGTGAAGTTACATAATCTCAGTGTGACTGGGCCAGAATAGCCAGGTCAGAAGAATGGAAACGTTAAAAGAAAAGACCCTCCTGCATTGTCTCAATGCTGTTGGAGTATGGCATCAGCCATAGATTTAAACCACTATAGAGCTAGCGGCCAATCAACTGGAGGCATACCTGTAATAATAGTCTAGTCAAATTAGTTCAAAAAAATGGGCTAACCTATAACTAATTGTAATACAATTTCTGTGAGTGGATTGTTATTGAAATTTTTCCGTAGAAAACGATGGTGAAAAGTCTACCACTCTATCATGACGCGTTAATCCAATATGGCGGATTTTTCAAAATGGCTGCCCATTATTTGAGATATAGGGTTTTTAGGGACGGGAAAGTCAAAAATAACATCAAAAATTGTTTCTGATGACTATAACATCAAATTGGTATTAATACAATAAACAACGATAATTATATGTTAATATGCCAAACATAGTTTTGACATTATTTTTTATTTACATTTTTTTAACATCATTTGAAAAGGATAAACAAATTTCAACTAGATAATATAGCACTTCTCAATATGACACTGACAAAAGAAAATTGTTAAAGAGAAAAATTCAAACAGCACTCCTCAGTATAAGAATAGTATGATTTCAATGATCGTCCATGTCCACTTCCATGGAATTGCAACAGCTTATTCCTCGACAATCCGTGCACGCATCTGTGCACACTATTCTATGTCTTTTGCATATACATTGCAGAGTCGCACATTGACTCTTGATACAGCCACATTTCACAAATTTTAATAAATGATCTGGTGCTTGACTCATTCTAATGGGAGCCAATCTTCCATCTTTCACTTCAAATCCCCACTGTAATGGATCCATATGAATACCCATCCACTGCTGCACCTGATATACTCTGAGCGAATGAAATTTGCAGGCATCCTCTGTAGGAGGCAAGACTTCTGGTTTCACATGTATTGTTGATTTTGTTGCCTTTGAAGTGAAAGTTCGAAGTCTCATATCATGTAGTGTACTGTCTCCTGTTATTCCTCCATACAACTCTATAATAGCATGAAGACCAGCATTTTCAATTTCTTCTGTTGATTTTTGTGAAGTTTGGAATACGGCAGCACTTTCTTTGAAGCTGCCTGATTTTCTTAGCAACTTTATGGAGTCACGTTTTCCTAATCCAAATGGTTTGGAGGTGGTATCACATCCTAATACGGCGTAGGCAAATAAGATGTGAGAGCAGACGTCATTACCTAAAGCTTTTGCTAATTTCCTAATATCATACACAGTTATGTTTTTGGAAGATTTCTTAGGTTCTGGGCAAAGGAAAATATCAAATTGGTTTTCTTGAAAATGATGGAGTAGTATGAGAAGATCGGTGTCCTCGCCAACAATGGCTGTAGGATGAGTTTTGGCCGATTCAATAGCCTCCAAAACGACCATGAAGTCTGCATCACTATGAGCTTACTTTGTTTTACACCCAGCTTCTTGTAACTTTTGCGATAATTGATCAATGAAGGCTTGTTTATTTCCATTATTACTCAGAAATAATTGATTCTGGATGGAGGTAGAAGTTATGAAATTTACTTTAGGTCCTACAATACCTCTGTTTCTTTTTAGATGGGCTTCTGATTTTGTAGAAAACGTATCTCCATATCCGTCGAATACTATTATTGCCTGGCCATACTTTGTTAGCACATATCTCTCATAGGCACAAAGCAGCTCATGGAATGTCTGATTCGGACTCCAAGGAAGGCGATGTAGTAACCACCCACCATCAATGACGAACTGCATATTTTCGGGCATGTTAGCAACGGCTGGTTCTCTCATAATACAGTCGTGCAGAACTGTCATATAAATTATGGCCACATGCTGCAAAAAAAGGT
The DNA here is from genome assembly GCA_963921515.1 of Calotriton arnoldi. Lineage (NCBI taxonomy): Eukaryota > Metazoa > Chordata > Amphibia > Caudata > Salamandridae > Calotriton > Calotriton arnoldi. The sequence goes on along the minus strand of CAWUFW010001956.1, from coordinate 1,377,874 downwards.
AGCATCTCCTTTACCATTGCAAGATGTAGATGCCAATTTCCTGTTCTTTCAGCTTTTAAGAATTGTTTCAGGATGTTGACCATTTGCTGCAGCTGAACGTTCAAAACGAAGAACTTCTGAATAGGAGCTGCAGAATCCCATATGATTTACTGCTTCAACTACAAATCTCGAGCTTGTGTTGTCATGTAATTGAACTGCCAGCCCTAACTGCAACGGTGCAACTAAGACTCGTGGGCGCACAGCTTGCATAATTGCCTGTCCTATAGAAGCTACTTTTCTCTCTCTGTTGGTTTTATCAGTAACAAAAACTGATAATAAGAGCCTTAACGAATCAGGAATATAGCTCACATTATAGTCAACACTACTCATGTTTTCAATGGGTGGATATGTTTCTGGTTCTACAGGGATGTCTTTAATATCATTTCTTATTATTTCAGCAGCTGCCATAAGGAGATTGTTTCGATCCTCTTCAACATCTTCATGGCTATGACTGTGGTACTCTTGCAATACATGAGCAGCTGTACTTTTAAAAGTAATGACATCAGCAGTCCCTGCAACTGTTCCTATGAAGATTTCATCTTCAAAATGCTCTTTGAGTTTTTGTTTCATATACTTCGAACTGTATGGTTCGCTATCTTCTGGCAGTAATTCTCGCATTTTATTAACAAGTTCTTTAACAGTAGTTTGTTCTTCATCATTTTCCTCCATGTATTTAACTACTTGAAGAAAGGTTTCCTGGCGAACTGAGTCCTCTGGTCGACCTGAAGATATTGGAGGGTTTTCAGTGAACTGCCCGGGAATGAATTTTCCAGTATAAAAATTGACGTAACACTGTTTGTGGTAGCATGCATCTACAGCATGTAAATCAGACACATTTTGGATACGTCTCTTAACTTTGTCTGCCCATTCATCATTGCGTTCGTTGCATTTTTGTAAAACTGATGATTTGAATTCAACTGTTCGTGCATTAAACAACGCATTTTTTTTCCTCTCCCTGAAGTATAAACCTAACTCAGTACGACAGAATTTTTTTTTTTCTCTAAAATCAAACGGGGTTTCACACGACCGTAGAACACGAGAAGTTGTGGGATCTGATTCTTTCTCCTGGAACGGAGTTTTCAAGTTAACAAAACGCGCTCTACATTTCTTGTGAACTTTCTGCCAAACACAAACGTGAAACTTAGATATTTTTCTCTCCTTGCATGTTTTTTGAATTCCAGTCACTCCTCTTTCAGTGAGTACAGATACATCGTCATTTTCTTGAAACACCACATCACAAATGAAACACTTTTCTACGTCCATTTTCACTGTATCTCACAGCAACTCGCAAGAACCTGTAACACATAAATGAAACATTTTTGATTAACAAAAAAACAAACAATAACAACAAAGTTACAAAACAAAACACAAACAATAGCAAACTTTTTATTTCAAAAGTTAATTGTAATATTTACGTTCCTTCACACTTTGTCATATAAGTCAACGAAAAAATTATACAAACTTTGTCTATCTGACATATTCCGCGATTATTTGATATTATGGTCATCAGAAACAATTTTTGATGTTATTTTTGACTTTCCCGTCCCTAAAAACATATAAAATGATACCACACATGGGCATATAAACAGTTATACCCTATATCTCAAATAATGGGCAGCCATTTTGAAAAATCCGCCATATTGGATTAACGCTTCATCATAGAGTGCTAGACTTTTCACCATCGTTTTCTACGGAAAAATTTAAATAACAATCCACTCACAGAAATTGTATTACAATGAGTTCTAGGTTCCGCAACAAATTGACTAGTCTATAAATCGGACTACAAATTCCAGAAACCTGCACGCAAAAAGACACACGCATGGCCCCGGGAAACGAGTGCTGCCCCAGCAGTCTTCCACTTTACAAGGCTTAAGCAGAAAAAGAAACTGTCATGCACCTCACTCCTCACCGGGACCATAGTGCAGAGACAGGACACTGCCTCCTTATGTATAAAAAGTATTTATGTACAGTATCCCGCACCTCAACAATCTCCTGCGCTATCAGCAGGGCCACTTTAAGTATGAGATTGTGCAGCAGCGGCGTTTTTTTCATAATTATAGATGTGCCATTTTTGCCACATAATCCATCAGCTGCTGCATAATCAGCAGATTTTACCCCGGAATATATATATATTTTTTAACTCAACCAGTTCAAAAGTTACTACAAATGCAGCTGTGTGTGTCCCCACGCAGCGAAAGGCCCTTTGTAAAGGTTAACAGTTCATCTTTCTATTGCTTATTGCTATATATGGGCATTAAACGAGGAGCAACCATTGTCCAGATAATGCTAACAAGTGTAAACATGACAAAATAATGAAGTAATATCACAAAATGTGCCGCATCATTCAGCATAATTTGCCTTTTCTTGCTGCATAATTTACTCAGCCCTGCCACATAAATTGGCCCTCCCCCTGCCGCATATTTCCAGTTGTTGATTAAAAAAAAAAAAACCTCCACTGGCTTGAAAGTCATTTTTTACATGTGCGTGTCTCTTGGTAATAATGGCACAAGTTTCCAAGGAAAGAAAAATCGCCCTTGAACTAAATATAAACCATTGGGCGGAAAATGCAATACAATGACTTCACTCTGCCCTGCGCTGTAGTATCTGTTCTAGCGGTCAGAGTTACTGCCGTGTACATGAAGCCGCAGATGAGCATAACTCTTTCCTCTAAACTTGTGAGGGTGTTAGTATTGAGACACCGAGCATAGTTTGTGTATGCTGGAAGAGTTAGGCGTTTGGTTTTTATTCCCTACTTCTTGCAAAGAGTGTGTATGCTTAGGCGGTGCACATCTTCTCGTCCCAACATGCTCATTGCCCCTTGGCTGTAACTCCTGGCTGTTTGTTCTCACCATTCGTGTCTCATAGAGGGTCGGCGGAATTTTGCAAAGTACGGTTAACCCATGTGGGCATGCAAAGACCAACTAGGCTTGTGTCAACGCCTTGATTGTTGGAAAGCCTCGTGTGTCAGTGGTTTCCGATTCCTTGATGGTAATCTCCCTGAGTTGTGGGGCTATGAAAATGGACTTCCAAGGGGCCCCATTGAGTCCTGCCTCTTTATCCACCATCGCTTTACAGAGAGGGAACTTACAAGCCTAAAAAGCCATTACTTTCTTTGTGTGTTGCACTTGACCTAAGGCCCCTTGTTAGCTATGTTGGTCTGACAGTTAAGATACAGAGGTATTTTGGTTCAAGATCACAGGAGGTTTTGTGACGTAACGAAAATAATAAATTGGCAACAAGCCACAGAGATTGATTGATTTCTAGAGCCTACACTTAAGACCATAAATGTGTGTGATGTACTAGTTTTCAGTAATGTAAACTTTGTTCATATGATTTTTGAGTAGATTAATGTTGAACAGGTTATTTGTAAGATAAATTCAGAGATCCATTGCTTTCATCAGTCTAATGATGTTTAGTTTGAAGGGAAGTATGTTTGCAACTTTTGATAGTACATTATCTGTCACATTAGAAACTGCCATAAATTATTGTAGGATGGACAGCGATTTCCTATTCCTGCCAGGGTTGGGGCATGCAAGTAGGGTGTTAACCCCAGGAGTCCAGCAAGATGAAAGGTTGATGATAACGTGAACGTACCGGGGAGCAGAACATTTGTCCTAAAAGGTCCACAGGAGTTATTATTGGTGTTCATTAAAAAGTTGAAAGCTCTTCGTTTCTAACTGTTTTTCATCAGGTCAGCTCTTAGATGTTCACTTGTAGTCTATAGCGCTATACAGGCACTATGATTTTCAAGAGGTAAAGGATTATTGTCAGATAATCCAGGAATGGTGAAGTGATTTTAACCCCTTCCCTGCGCCGCGAATTCCACCGCGGCGCGGGGGGGGGCTAGGGGGTGGGCGTGGCGCTTCGGTGCTCATGACGGCTCCACGCCGTCATGAGTCACGGGCGGCGTGTGCTCATGACGGCGTGGTGTCATCATGACCCCGCCCACTCATTAATTCGCCCGCACAGGCGGGGAATTAGTGCCGCGTGGGCGGAGCGGCAGCGGCATGACGGCTCCACGCTGTCATGAGCACACGCCTACCGTGACTCATGACGGCGTGGAGCCGTCATGAGCACCCAAGGGGTTAAGTGCTCCAGGCCAAAAAAAAGGTTATTTGTATTCTTGGCGCTCTCTTTGCACTGAAAAAAAGCAATTTTTTTTTGGGGGGGGGGGGTCTTCTGGAATAATTTGGTACCACCACCAGACATCTCCTTCAGCCTGCTGCCTCACCTCTCCTTGTGGAAGTGCCAGCTCTACGGAGAGCATTGTCTCACATTCTCATCTGATTGTAACGAGACACTCCACAATTTTGGGCCAAATCCCCAGCACTGCACTGTAGATTGAAGGGGATGTAGGTGTTTTCACAGAAAGTTGACATTGTGGTCCAATATATTCAATTAATGTTAGAAATAATAAAATAAATGTTGAAAAAGATCGGAGAGAGGGGAGCAGTCTGGGCTCATTATTGAACAAATGACCACTGCCTGCCGCACAGACAGCACAAGGCACTTGATGCCTCTTACACAAAGGATGGTGGCATATCGTGTGTGCTGTGCTCACTGTGTGCTACAGTGTCTTTGTGCCATACTGTCCGTATGCTGCACTTTCTTTGCGCTGCACTCTTTCCTGTCTGCACTGACCCCGGCGCTGCTCTTCCTTTGCGCTGCATTTTCTTTCCTGAAATCTAGTTGTGCAGTGCATTAGTGCTGTGTTATTATTGTCGTATGCTCCCTTTGTGACGTGTTTGTTTTGTTGCACCCCCTTGGTGCTGAGCTCCTTTTTTTCTATACTTTCTGCGCTATTCTTTTTGTGCTGTCCTTTCTTCATGCTACACATAGTTTCTGCTGTGCTGTTGTGTAGCATTTTGAAATTGCATTTATATAGAACTTGATACCCCTGACAAGGCGCTTTATTGGCTATCCTTTCTTTCTGCAGTGCTGGTTTGCAGTGTACTATTTTATGCCTTGGAGTTGCTGTTCGGTACTGTTTTGCGCTCTACTTTGTTTGTGCTGTTCCAGTGTTTCTTCCAACCGGGCACATCTCCCAACTCCTGCTTCTAGTCTAGTGTCTTTGTGTCTATGCACGGGGTAGGAGGTTGTATTTCCACATGGTATCACCACATTACTAGTGAACTTCTGTGTCTGCACAGGGCAGGAGGTTGTATTTCGGCACGGTAGTCACCACTTCACTAGTGACCTTCTAACTGTATTTCATCATGATGTCATCACCAAGTCACTAGTGAACGTCTGACTATCTATGACGGGGTAGGAGGTTGTATTTCGGCACTGTACAGTCCCCATATCACTAGGGACCTTCTAACTCTCTGAGCACAGGGTAAGAGGTTGCATTTCATCATGGTACTATCACGGCATCACTAGTGAACTTCTGACTGTCTATGCACAAAGGTGATTTCCTTTCAGCTGGTGGCCGATTGCAGTGTTCAGGTGTTAAACTGGTACTAGTGAGGTGCAATTTTGTCCTGCCCGTATTTCTAGGTGCAGAAATGACAATCCTAATGCAAACTGCTGGTCTCCCCGTTAGTACAAGAAGGAGAGCATATTTTTCCAAAGTTAATGCTGCATGCAGTGCAAGACACTGGGCAAGCATACATTTTAAAGGGCTAAAGTTGTTGTCATGCAGAACAATTTACATATTACAGTAACTGTTGAACAAATTAATGCAAGAAGATACGGGGCAGTTTTTAATGTGTTTAATATTTCAAGACTATACGTTCCCACTGCTTAATAAGCCTTGCTTTATCGCTGCATTCATTTGCTTTAAAATGCACCATTTGCCAATCTTTTTTAATTTCTTTCTCAGGAGAGGGACTCTCCCTAGACCCCAGGTTTGTCCATTGAACTTGTTCACATCGCTAACTAGTGTTTTCTATTGGAAAGGGTAGAGCCGAAGCTGTCTTGCTTAGTACCCTAGCCCCCTTCAGAAGTCAGACTTGCTTGGCAACCCAGAAATTCTCTGAAATAATGTATGGGTTTTCTTTTATGAATGCCTAGAAAAACTGAATTTTTAGTTCATTTATCACAGAAATAGTGCTGAAAATCGCACCAAAAAGATGCCAATTTTTTAACAATTTCTTCACGGGGGAGAACCCCCCCGAACCCCCCTTATTGTCGTCGGGCTCGCTCGCTGCGCTCGCATACGCTGAGTCCTTCTTCATACGCCCACCAGTTTCAAATTCCACCAGCCGCCACTGCCCAGCCATATGCAAATCAGACTTGACCCTGCGCCCAGGGTGGAATAAAGTGCAGCTCGCCCAAAATGTTAATTCTTCTTCCCCTCCTCCCTCCTTGATAGCAGGATTGGAATCTCCATTTTCTTTTTCTTCACCTAATCAACATGTACATCAAAACCAACCTCCCATTTCATTCAGCAAGAACAGTGGTCAGTCCTGTAGTCCTGAGGAAGCAAGACTATTTGAAACAACTTCATCATCAACCTTCCTCTGTGTTCCTTCTTTCTTCGGGAAGCGATTAATCTTGCCAGCCGTACCCTGCACAGTGTCTCTTGCGCCACTCCTGCCCCTCCTTAAGTCATGACAGTGTCTTGTTAGCTATGAAATTATAGCAGTGTCCGGACTCCCTTTCCTTCGTCTTCCATGGCATGTTACTCCCAGTATTTTGCACAGATATCACAATATGCTACCCCACCTCCCTCATTGTTGCTACACCTGGCCCCAGGCCATTCCTTCTGCTTTGAAATCGATGTTCTTTGCTCTGCTCAACTTCATTATTGAAGTGCCCAACTCAACTTGGATGTGAGCTGCCTCCGACCCACACCGCCTCAGCCCAGAGTGAATAGCGCTGACCATTAAAGCCACACTTGGCTCTAGGGATAGCCCCCAGCAAAAGTGATAGCATGACAAGTTAGGAAAGTGAAACATGGTGCATCTATGACTAAAACACGTACATGTGTTGTAATGTGCTGTTGTTGGTGTCTCTTCCCTCTTCTGCTCAGCCTGTGCATTGGAGGCTGTAAGGAATGTAAGGCACATCCCATTGTTTGTGGACTGTCAGGCAGACTAGTTGCCAGAGGGGGCTGAGGAAGGAGTGCGCTGCCCTGGGTCTTTACACCTGTAAACTGTCTTTGTGACCAAAGTCAGTGTCACTTCCGTTCATGTCTTTAATGAGACTCTACTTTTCTGAGTACTTTATCTGAGGTTCAATAACCTGGATTTATGATGCTTACTTTTAGCGGTCTTCGTTATGTTCATCATTTTGGGGCTCAATGGTGTTCTCAGAATATAGGTAGGCGAATATGATGGAAGTGTTTCAGCTATCACATAGATACTTAACAGTCTTCTTCAGGATTTAGTATTAGCCAGTGTGAATTCCTTTTATAGATTGACACTTCTTGTAGTCTGGCATTGGAGTTCATTTTGGATCACATGAATCAGCTGTAATGATGATGAAGATAAAGATAATTGTTAGACACGTCTTTTTGACACCTAACATGGATGACTGTTTTTTCACCGACTGTAGGTGATGTATGGGCCTCTAAGAATGAAGGACCTTGACTGTGCCTGATGTCCCCTCTCCACTATATTTCCTTCATCCGTGACACTTCCCTATATTTTTTCTTTTGGGCTCTGTTTGATTGGTCCATAATTCCAAGTGACATTAGCTAAACCTCAAATGTAGTGTTCTCTAGGGAAATACCTGGTGCACCCTAGGACAGGAAAGACCCCAAACTGATTTACACACCCTGGAGTCTTGAGGGATATACCCGTTCAACAACATTTCTCACATCCTCCCTGGTGCCAGCATTTTTATAGTTTTGTGGTGCAGTAACTGCATCCAGGGATGATGCTTACTGCTCTCCCTGTGTAATTTAAGACCACTGGTAAATGGGGCCCACTTAGTCTTTTTTTAATGAATGTTAAAGGTAAAGGATATTATGTGGTTTGGGTTTCCCGTAATGATTGCGGAGTGTGGAAGGAAGGCTGGTCGTGGTCATATTCCATACACCTGTCATTAGGTTCATCATTAGAAAATTACACAATAATAACCAATAGTTTGTATGCAGGTTAAATTTAAGATGAGAGATGGCTGCAGCCCACATGGAAACAACATAGTAAGCCTTCCCCCGTTTCTTCTTCCTCTGTCTTGCTTCTTTGTCCCTAGGGTCTTTCTGAAGGAGACACACAAGTTTTACTGCCAGCACTGACCCCTCAAGAAAGTGCTTGCTCGCGTAAGCACAAGCCTTTACCATACTTTCTGACATTTGGACAAGGCTTATTCTCCCCAGCACTCTCCCTGGAGAGGGGAAATCTCTTCCATCCTGGCTGTCTTGACTTTTAATCATTTGGAATTCACTTGTACTGATTGGAAATTTGCTGCTTCTCAACTGGAAAAGGCTGAGCATTTAGGCTGGAACCTCCCTCCAGCAAAGCAAAGATCTCCATCGACACAGACTTAAGTACGCACTACTTCGGTGATTCCTGAACAGGAAACTACTTTCTTCTCCTTTTCTAAGGCTAGGATCAAACCTGTTGTCCTTCTGAAGTTCTCCTTGTTTTTTCTACTTCTGGCTATACATAGCATAACATGTGTATTTGTAACGCACACGTTCACCCAGAAGGGCATCTTGGCGCTGAATAATAGATGTTTATTGTTACCCGACTCAATGGTACTCAGTCTTGCCTGTTCTGAAGCCAGTGGCCACCCTAAGGAATCTAGAGATGTGGACAGAGAAGACCTTTCTACCCTGCACCAGAAACCAGGGAAGGGCTACACAAGAACCATCAACAAGGGTAGATAGGCTCACAGGCGACTGTGCCAACGTGCACTCCTCCTTCATGTGAAGAAGCAGGTTTTCCTTGAACATCTTTTGGGACCCACTTTCCTCTTTCCTGGTACCCACTAGGCTCGATCCAGCATAGTGTTGAGCAGTGCCCCATCACCACCCTCCATGGCCAGTGTGCTGGCAAAAGTATATTTTGTCACCTAGAAAGACTGCCTCTTTTTGAGGCAGGAGGCAAGCCACTTTGCTGAATTTTTACAGCCTTTTCATAACTGTCAGGAATTTGGTTGCACAGGACGCTGCGGTAGTCTATTCTTGCAACAATAAGAGAGTCATATACGGTTAATGTATCCTTCGGCAGATAAACATAAGTGACACCGAGGTAGGGTGACCAGATACAACAAGCATTGGCATAGCCAATAGGTCTCACCTTTGGGACCTTATAAGTGTTTAGTTATACAGCACAATATCCTTGGTGATACAACATCAACTGTTGCATGGCTAAACACTTATAAGGTCCCAAAGGCGAGACCTATTGGCTATGCCAATGCTTGAAGCTGTTTCCTTGATAAATGTTACAAAAAACGGAGCATGCACCACTACCCGCACTCTCCATGCTATTTTATGTTAATGAGCTGTCCTTTGTAATAAATACACATGTTTTATGAAAATATACGTCATACTCCTTGCTATCGTAACTAAAGAATAAATATGGTTAGGCGAAGTAATATCTTAAATGAATTACCACAAGAAAAAAATGTAACAAAAAATATAATTATGAATATGTGATGCAGCCTAAAAATGCTCACTCTTTACACGTGAGCAACAGACACAGAACACATTCTAATGTTTATATGTAATAAGTGAATAGAACTTGGCATCAGCGTGAAAGACAAACATGGAACAAAAAAGAACTGCCAGTTCAACAATACTGTTTCTATTGTAAACTTCATTACAATACTTTCTGTTGATTGCAAACTGAATAATGCAATGTTATTTTGCAAGCCAAAACAAACAACTCTACCCAGTGACTGCCAAATACAAAACATCTAAACTCTAACACATCAGGCAATGATTTGAGACACTAAGAACACAAGTGCTTTTAAAGTAGTTCACTAGGTACTGTATCCACTGCCAAGGGAGAAACTACTTTAGCTTCTGGTATGGCATCAAAACCAAATGCCCATCCCTGAGAATACTTTTAAACGTAATCGATTTGGCGTACGAGCAGTGGAGGCTCCAGTCTACCTTTAATGACAGCACTACAAAATAACAAAGTGACAGAAAAGTGGGAGCGTACAAAGAGTGACAACATGTCCAACAGTAAGCAGGGCAGGGGTCATTACAAATGCAACTCACTTTATTGTAGCCAGTGTGCGCAGAATCCTCTTGCAGTCATCCCTGCTGAGATCTAGGAGTGTTGACCATAGCACGGGCATCTTCCTGCATTCAGGTTATAAAACTGCTCCCTCCCTGCAGAAGCTAGTCATAGGGTAAAAGGGGCGCAGGGGACAATCTTCAGATCTTGACTCTCTCAACTTGTGTACTCCAGTTGAGCTTCAAATGAGATGGTTTCAACGAGTGATTTGTAAGCGGCCTGTATGTAGAGGTTAGCCCTGAATATGCCTTCTCAAACCTCTGCATTGCTACCCATTTGTATGACTTGCTTGCTGCTGGCATGAAACCTATGTAGGTGGCTACGCAGCGGAATCTGGGGAAAAGTACAGAAAAGGGAGGTGGAGAAATGCAAAAAAGAGGGCAGAGAGCACTTTATGGAAGGGGCGGTGCAGAGGCTGTGGAGACCAGTGAAGAGGCTGAGAAAACAGGGAAGGCTTTGGTTACGGGGGAGCAGTGAAGAAGTAGAGCGAAGGAGAGTAATACTTGGAGCGAGAGCAGTACACAGTGGTAGGGATAATAGGAGCAGTTATAGAGGAAGAGGGGAGTAGTGTCTGGGGAGGGAGCAGCGCATTGGCGAAGGGTAGAAATGCTGAAAAGGGCAAGAAAGCAGGGGTGAGGCTGCTGAGGAATACATAGACTGAAGGGCAGAGAAGTGCTTGTAAACAGAGGGCCGATAGGCAAAGAGCGGGAGAAATGGGGCGAGAGATGGGCGGAGCGAGGCGCTTGGGAGAGCAAGCGAGAGGCAAGCCAGATGGCGCCTCATCGCGCGCTGTAAGGGTGCCGCGAGGAAAGCCAGATGGCGGCTGTGCGCGTGCCCGCACGCGTAACTGCAAGCTTGAGGCCAGCAAAAGCGTGTGGTCGGACTTTTAAAAGCCCACTTACTAAATGTCTCGGCCAGAGCAGCGCATGCGCTGGCTCAGGCGAGACCTAAAAACCTCAAAACCGGGAGATTTCACAAAAAAAAAAAAAAGGACTACAATGTTTCATCAGCTATGGGGCACAGAATGACAGTTGCATCAACCTAGAAAGTAGACGAGGCACTTAGAAAATAAATAAAATGCAAATTTTAAACCCACTATCACACCTGTTAATTAAACTGCTTTCTGGGATCATCTGCTAACGTATCCTGCTTTGGAACACACAAAAACGTCAGTTGACCCTCTCGGATACGGCAAGTTGCAGAAATCTGCCGGGACAGCTGCTGAAAAACTGGGACCGTCCCGGGAAATCGGGGATGCCTTTCCACCCTACATTGAGGACTTCCAGGTAACTCCCTTAGGCAGAATTTTTTAGGGGAAGATTAGGGGCCCGCTTTACGTATTGGCAGTTGTCTCTCAGAAAGGTATCAAGCCAGAACAATTCAAGATGATAATATCTGAATTTCGGGGCGATGGGTCAAGATATCTTTTAGAACTTTTTCAGGTAACTACGTTGAGCAGGGCTTTAAGTAGAAGGCAAACACTAAGGGGGCTCTCAAAGTGGCGTGGCCTATGTAATTAAAGGCGTGGATTAAATATACGTAAGGTAAAAATCTGTGCTCAGCATAGTGTGCTGCCCGACTGGTATTTGCTGCATACAGATATAAAATACAACAACTAACATTACACCTCCAAGAAGTCCGGGCTATTGGCTTTGCCATTGGTTGTTAGTTGCATAAGCTAAATAAGCAACTATGGGCTTTGTTGTATATAATATTGAAAATACTTCCGTTCTGAAATGATGAGACAGTGAAAGAAATATAACGAGTCTCCTTGAAGTTACCTCAAAGGGCAGTGGTGAAGGGTGGTACTGCTGCAGAGCTAAGATTCTTTTTTCACCCTGAGGGCAAAAACGGAGAGCCCGATAGGGACCCGTCTAAGCACCTGCTTTGTAGAACTACCAGCACTGAGTCCTGGCAGGACCCGGCCCACTTAAAGCCCTGACCTTAAGCATGTTTGTGTGTTTATTAAGTTGATACTGTTGATCTTAGAAGTGTGCACGGGCATGGGTGAATGGTGGCGTGAGCAGGTGTTAGGGAGTGGCGTAGCCAGTGTGTCAAGGAACCTAGTGCATGGAAGCCCCCTGGCTGCTGTTTGAGACATAATCAAGGTTCAGTGGGCCCCTTAGGCCTCTTGGCCCCGGTGCCACTGCACCTGCTGTACCAATGGAAGCTTCGCCCCTGGTGTAGGGATTTATGGGCGTGTCTTTTGATTCTGACGCATTAAAAGTTGGCTGCTGGAAGTTCAACCAGAGACAGAAAGTCACAGCTGTACCGACAGATGGACCGACACCAGAGTCCCTTTACTACAGCGTCCGAAGTATTTGCTGAGAAGAAAAGCGCTATTCATAAAAAAGGGGGAAGTAAAATCATCCAAAAATGTTGAAGCACACTTAAGTGCAATGGTACGCACCTGACAAATATTTAGCAAAAGAAGTTTAAAAAGTCGGTGTGTTGCTTGAGCAAACATATTTCACGTTTCCAAGCTGACGCCTTTCCAGATATGTCCAAATAAAAATCTATAAATAGGCCTGCGTGACGCTGCTCGGGTATGAGCAGTTGGGCTCAGGGGCCTAATAGTTTTGATTTAAAGTCTTGTTTGCTCTGTTTACATCTACGCCATTGCCCTTCCATGGAGCATGAATCTGGTTAGTAAGGCAGATGAAGGTGCTTGTTATGTTTAACGCCCCGGCACAGGTGGGACTGTGTCCGGTAGTCGATCGGGGGTCAGCTTAATAAAAACCACGGAGCCAGGTGTGTTGGTTTTACTTGCCGCCGCGTACGCGCGTCTCCTGACGTCACGTGCGCGGTGGTGACTTTATTGGATCACCATCACCTGACCAGGGCCAGCCTACTTGGCCCGGTCAGCACAGGGGTGCAGCCTCTACTTCCCCTGCGGGAACTTACAGGTCGGGGCGGCCTTACAGTCGCAGCTGTTAGGTCACAGCTGCGACATAACATTCCTCCCAAAAACAGAAATCATAATAAATTACAGTAACACTCAAAATGTGGAACAGGGACCTTCACTCTTCATCCCAAATACACCAGAAAAAGAGACAACAGAACAGTCTTACATGAAATAGTCCTTCAGCTTCCGGCTCGGCTCAGGGTTGCGTCGTAGCCGATACTGGGATACTCCCCGACCACTGGACTCTCCGTCTACCCCTTCACTCGAGGCCGGATGCACCGACCCTCCGGAGCTTTCTGGTACTTCCACAGACCCAGGCACCAAGGTGTCAGAGTCTGTTGACACGCCAGGGTCCGCCTCTAGGGGCCGCAGCGATAAGTCGTCAGCTTCCTCCGCAGGACTAGGTGTAGGAGGAATACCACCGGGGAGCTCGTTCAGTCCCTCCGTTCCTCTGTCGGCCAAAGTGGTATCTGCAATGTGATATCTTTTGAATTGTGAAATGTTCCTTGTTACAATTTCTCCGCCCCGCCGGGCCACGACCCTCGTGCCTCTCACTCGGACAACAGTCCAGGGACGTCGTTCATACGGGAGATGGAACTTGTTACTAGTCACGCGGTTCTTGATCAGTACTTTATCTCCTCGTTCTAGAAGCACCTGTTGGGCTCCTCGACGTTGGCTGACTTGCTCATGCACTCGTCGTCACTGTTCATCTATCCGGTGATTGTCAGGACGGGCCGGGCACCACCGGGGGTGATGGGGAATGGAGTCAGTGACCACTCATTGATAGGTGTCCTGGGGCCAAACCCGTCGTGGTGTGAGGAGTTTGACGGTAATTTCGCAGGAACGTGAATAGAGCTAACTCTATGGGCTGATGACGTTCATGGGCTATGCGGATGACCTTGTTTAGTGTTCGCATAAACCGCTCCACTTCTCCGTTGACCTGCGGCCAGCAAGGCGTGATCCGTCGCTGTTTAATGCCCAGTGATGCTAGATAGGTAGCCAACTGCTGACCTTGAAAAGGCGGTCCATTATCAGTCTTAAGCTCTTGAAAAATGCCATGCGTCGCTATCACCTTTTCCAACTTCGGAATGATTTCTGCAGCACTTAGTGAGGTGACAATCTCAATCTCCGGATATTTAGAATAATCATCAATGGCCACAAACGTGTGTCTCCCATCTGGCAGGCTTCCGAAGTCAAGGCTGACACTCACCCAGGGACGTGGGGGTCTCGGCTCGGTGATTACAGGAGCGGGCTTGGGACTTCCTCCAGTTGCCTGGCACCATTGGCATTCCCGGACGGCAGCCTCCACGAGTTCGTCCATTAACGGAAACCATACTTTGGTTCGCAACCGAGACTTGGTTTTGACCATTCCTTGATGTCCGCTATGGGCCAGTTGAATGACTCTGGCAGTCAGTGACGATGGAACTACCAAGTCCTCGCATGAGACATTCTGTGGCGTCTTCCGTCAGTTCCTCACGGACGTGATACAGACTCTCCAGTATGCGGCGGGCTTCCACAGTGAGTATTTTCCATTCTTCCTGGGCTTTGTGCCAGTTGCCCTGTTTCACTGCTTGCTTGGCTCGTTGCAAGCATTCGTCCCGGTCTGTTTCATTCTTCAGATCATCCATTGAGAGGGGAAGAGGACACAACCTTTCCGTGATGCATCGGACATATTCCTCCGTGTCTGCAGCATCTTCCTCCTCTTGGGCCGTAGCCTTCCTGGGATGTCTCGACAAATAATCAGCGGGATTTCGGCTTCCAGGCTGGTATTCAATTCGGCAGTTATAGTTCTGCAACTGCAACATCCATTTTTCTATCCTCGGCGGAGGCTTCGATGAGGTACCAGAGAAAAGAGGCAGCAGTGGCTTGTGATCAGTGGCTACTACAAACGGCTTGCCGTAAACGTATAGGTGGAAGTGACGGCATCCCCAGTGAACGGCGATAGCCTCCTTTTCAATCTGAGAGTACCTCTGCTCGGTGTCAGTGAGCGAGCGGCTAGCAAAAGCCACGGGGGCCCAGTCTTCTTCAGCAGTACGGCGTTGCATTAGTACCGCCCCCAGTCCCTTCGGGCCTGCGTCTACTGCAACCAGCGTGAGTCTCTGTGGGTCAAAGAACGCCAAGGTGGTGGCGGCGGACAGAGCATCTTTAATGTCTTGGAATGCCTTGGTTTGTGATTCCCCCATACCCATGGGACTGAGTCCTTGGTGAGCTCTCTCAGGGGCTGGGTGAGGGTGGTGAGGTCTCTGATGAAGCGCCCACAATAATTCACCATGCCAAGAAAGCTGCGGACTTCTGTGACGTTGACAGGGGCAGGTGCATTCTTGATATCTCTGACCTTCTCGGGGTCAGGATTTACCCCCTCAGCCGAAAAGGTATACCCGAAAAATTGCAGCTTATTTTTCAGGAATTCGCATTTTTCCCGGTGTAGTGTTAGTCCTGCGTCCCTGATTCTCTGGAGAACTTGTACCAGGCGGGCATGATGCTCAGGGATGGATTTGGCATGTACCATGATGTCATCACTCACGTTGATGACTCCTGGAATGTCCATGATCAGCTCGTGGATGACATTCTGGAACACCTCGGCAGCGCTAGATATTCCGAAACTCAACCGGGTGTATCTCCGGAGGCCTACATGAGTGGAGAAAGTCGTAATGTTCCGGGAGGCCTGATCCAGGACCAGCTGGTGATACCCTGACCGCAGGTCGAGCTTCGAAAACCAACACGCCCCTGCCATCTCTCCAATCAAATCATCAATGGTCGGGGTGATGTGCCGCTCTCTTTTGATTGCTGCATTCGGTAACCTCATGTCAACACATATTCTGACGGCCCGGGTTGTTTTGGCTTTCGGGCAACGACTATTGGGGACACCCAAGGCGTGGGCCCCGACACTTTCTCAATTATGCCGGCCTGCTCCAACTTGATCAGTTCTTGTTCCACTAATGGGCGAAGATGAAAGGCCACTCGCCGATGTCGCAGGGCTACGGGTTGGACGGTGGGGTCGATATGAAGATGTATTTCCTTTCCTCGATACTTTCCGATCCCCTCGAAAACAGACGCGAACTCCGTGAGTATGTGCTGGACTGACTCTTGATGAATGCCGAATGCAAAGGTCACGACACCTAGGTCCTCCGCTGCTCGGCATCCTAGGAGCATGCCTTGCCCATCCTCGGTAACATACACCATGGTGGTGACCGACCGGTTCTCATGGGTCACAGTGGTCTTGAACTTCCCTCTCATCTCCAGCGGCTTGTCCTGCCCATACGCAAAGACAATGATCTTTGTGGGTTGAAGAGGGGGTGCCGGGTGCATGGATTTGTATAGAGCGGCTGCCATTATGTTTATGGTGGCTCCTGTGTCCACGACAGCTGTGACCTCGTGCGCTCCTACCTGAATACGGCATTGGGGCAGCCGCCTGCGACGGCTTGATGCTGCTCCGATCATGTGTACCTTATGTACCGCTCTTTCTTCTTCCTGGTCGTCGTCCATGTCACTCGATTCACCACCCCCTTCGGGTACCAAGTTGACTGTCGGCTTAGGTCTTCTATACTGCTTCGAGCGGCATACCTTTTCGAAATGGTTGAGCCTGCCGCACCCGGTGCATTTCTTGCCTTTCGCTGGGCAATCGGCTGCTTTGTGAGGTGGGCCTCCAAAGTATCCGCAGTATCGCTGATTACCTTGCGGTCTGCTTGTGGATGGCTTCTTGTTGCGTCTGTCTGTCGGTCTCGTCGTTACTGCGTTCACCGGTTCTGCTTTGATGGGCGATTGCAGTGCCGCCGCCATGTGCGATGCTCTGGCTTTGGATAACTCTTTCGTGCGCCCTAGAGTCAGAATTTCCGTTAGGGGCTTGCCGGACTCTTCCAGGATCCGTTCGCGGAGCTTCGCCGAGGCACACCCCTGGATAATTTGCCCACGGATCTCTTCCGTTTCATCTCTAAACCCACACGTGGATGCCAAATTCTTGAGTCGGGCATGGTATGTGTCGAGGGACTCATCGGGCAGTTGTCTGGCCTGACGGAAAATGAAGCGTTCGTAGTCCTGGTTGGCCATGGGTTCGAAATATCCCGTGAGTGCATTGATTAGGGTGTGATGAGTCTTGGGCGTCGCCTCCACAAGTGTCTTTGTGATGCGATGAACGTCTTTCCCACCTAGGTGCAGCAACATGGCCCTCTTCTGGTCTTTGTGGACTTTCGTGGCTTCAAAGAAGATGGTGAGGCGTTCCACCCACTCCTTCCATTTGGGAGCTTGGGCAGATGGAGGCCCCTCAACCACGAACGGTTCAATTGGCGGAATATTGGACATCTTGACGCTCCACAGCGCAGCGTGCTGCAGCTACACTTCCCACCACGACCTTGGATCTTCCCAGTGGAGGTGAGGGATGCCCAGCAAGGGCACCCTGCGAGCCCTGAGCGCAGTTACCTTAATCAAGAACAGGGTGTAGGCTGGTGACACAGCTGTCCTGTCAGTGTGAGGCTGACTGCACCAGGATAGCACTTGCAGGCCCCACAGAAGACCTGGATGGGTTGCGGGCTTGCAGACTCAACAGGACATCTGGCTGTAATTGCAGCGTCACTCGCTGCCTTTGAATGCACAGCAGGACACCAAAGCGGCTGCGCCGCGTGAAAATCGCCGTCTCCTGCGGCCGACAGCGTGATCCTCGTGGCGCGCGGCCGGCAGAACGCACAAATGCGGATTGCAGCGCCGGTCCCCGCTGCGAAGATGCGGCCAATCTCTGTTTTCCGGCGTGTGGGGCACAGCGCTTGTGCGCGCAGCAGCATCGCGTCCAACCTGACCTGCAGTCTCGGGTGACGATGACTGGAACCCTGGGGCACGAGCACCGCGGCGCTGTTGGGAAGCACACGCGGCCGCCCCAATACAGGTGCACGGCAGGAACACGCCCGCCCTCGTCGCCAATGTTATGTTTAACGCCCCGGCACAGGTGGGACTGTGTCCGGTGGTCGATCGGGGGTCAGCTTAATAAAAACCACGGAGCCAGGTGTGTTGGTTTTACTTGCCACCGCATACGCGCGTCTCCTGACGTCACGTGCGCGGTGGTGACTTTATTGGATCACCATCACGTGACCAGGGCCAGCCTACTTGGCCCGGTCAGCACAGGGGTGCAGCCCCTACTTCCCCTGCGGGAACTTACAGGTCGGGGCGCCCTTACAGTCGCAACTGTTACGTCACAGCTGCGACATAACAGTGCTTGCCTTTGGATAAAGAAGCTAATAAAAATTTCGGGGGGGGGCTAAATCTTTAAAGAATAGGAAGAGTGGTGATGCAGGGGCTCTAAGAAGGGGTGAAAAAACAACAAAGCCTCGTTAACAAGTAAACAGTATTTTAAAGATCCGTGAAGTACTCGGGTGCAGCTGCAGTAAAATGGAGGCCAAACCAGCCAGCCCACAACAGCTCAAAACCTGTCTGTGTGTGTGCCCGGGAAGCTGTCTCAGCCCGGGTTGACACACACAACGGGAGGGAGGGGGGGGTGGTGAGCGAGCTGGCAAATAGTAGAAGGACATATAGTTAAAGATGATGGCATAGTGAGAGAGGTGAAAGAGAGAATGAAGGTTGAGCGGGAAATGAGATTCAGAGATAGTCGAGGTAGGAAAAGATATAAAGAAAAGAGAGAAATGTGAGGTTGCCTGAAAAAAATTAAGGGCCACATGTATGTACCTTTTTTAAGGTCGCAAAGGGGCCATTTGCGACATGACAAAAGGCTTTCCCAATGTACCAAACCCTATTTAGTGATTCAGTAACCTATTACCGAATCGCAAAATGGGTTAGCGATTCGCTATTAGGAAGGGGCATGTTTAGGGCATCCCTTCCTAATACCAAATCGCATCAGTATGCAGCAATGTTTTGTGACCGAAATGCGGCCGCAAAACATTCGCATTTTACCACCTACTTCAAGTAGGTGGTAACCCATTCGCAAATTCTTTGTGAATGTTTGTAAAAGCATTTTTTAAGAGCAGGCAGTGGTCCCACGGACCACTGTCTGCTCTTAAAACATGAAAAGAAAACTTTTAATTTCTTTATTTTTAAACGTAACACGTTTTCCTTTAAGGAAAACGGGCTGCATTAAAAAAAAAAAAGATTGCCTTATTTAAAAGCAATCACAGACATGGTGGTCTGCTGACCCCAACAGGCCACCATCCCTATGATTTTAGCAATTCCTCGGGTGTCGCAAATTGCGATCTACCTCATTAATATTAATGAGGTAGGTCGATATGCGACCCCCTGGGAATCGCTAAATGAAACTCCATGAGTTTCATACATTTGTAATAGCGATTACCTAATTGCGATTCGTAGAAAATCGCAATTAGGTAATCACTTTTGCAAATGTTGATACATGTCGCCCAAAGCGTGGTAGAAAGAGGAAGAAGTAGGCAGTGAATGACAAGTAGTGAGATTGGTAAGGCTTTAGAGTGAGGTAGAGAGATACAGAAAAGAAAATATATGGAGAGTAGAGGTAAAATAGAGAGGTGAGTTAAAGGGAACAAGAAGTAAAGTGCGGAACTGATTAGCAGGTATACAGATGTGGTAAGAAACGAAGAGTAAAGAGAGTGAAGGTAGAGAGAATGGTGAGCTGCACAATGGCAAAATCAGACGTGAAATATAGAATGACAGGCTAGGTAACGAGAGTAGTGAACGATAGCCAAAGGTAGAGTGTGATGGGTGAAGGGTAGAAAGAAATGAGTTGCAGAGAGAAACAAGGTGAAGTAGAGAGATGAGTTGATGTTGGTGCAGAGGTAGAGTATGAGGTTGAGAGAGAGTGGTGGGTAGAGTCAGAGGTGAAGTAGAGAGATGGGTAAAGAGAGCGATAGGTAAAGAGAGGTGCGCCAGAGGGAGTGAGTTGACATAGAGGAGGTGCACGGTGCTTAGAGAAAGAGAGGAGGAATAAAGAAAAAGGTAGTGAGAAAGTGTTAAGGTAGTCAGAGGTGAGAGAGTGGGAGCAGAGTTAGAAAGAGAAGAGCGGTGGAGAGTTGAGGTGAGGTAGTGAACAAATGGTGAGTTATATTCAGAGGTTGTGTGTTAGGTATGGAGTGGTGGATTAGAGAGAGATGAGGCAGTGAGTGAGACGTAAAGTAGAGAGAGAAATGAATTGGAGAGAGTGGTGAGGTAGAGAGGGGTGAGAGAAAGAGAGAGAGGTGAGGTAGAGAGATGTAAGGTAGGGAGAGATGTGGCAGGTACAATTGAGATATCAAGGTAGGTAGAGCGTTTCCGCAAGTGCAGCCCTTAAGGGTATTATTTCTGACGGAGCTTTGATTGACATATGGAGACATCATCATCCATTGGTGCGGGAAGGTACATGTATATCCGAGTACCACAAGGCCTCGTCCAGGCTGGACTACTGGCTGGTGTCTCGGGATGTTGCAACATGGACCTGCGAGGTTTCCCATCTCCCGAGGTCTTTGTCTGACCATGCCCCTTGTCTCCTGCGATTAATGCTTCCAAACTCTCTTCCCAAAATGTTTAGTTGGCGGCTTCCGCCTAATGCTCTTCTAGACAAGGCTTTTAAGGAAGAGATTAGGGGGGATATCATTGATTATTTTGAATTTAATGCTGGCTCAGTCACCACCCAGGCCTCTTTATGGGAGGCTTTTAAAACCGTAATAAGGGGTAAATGCATAGCACGTCAAGCTGGAGTATTGAAGGCCATACGTGATACGCTCACCTCACTAGAGAGACAGATTAAGGAGCTTGAAACTAAATTTTACACCACGGTTGATCATAAGGTGGTAGCCACACCGAAAGAAAAACTGCTGGAGTTTGAGGAGGAGGCCCAGCGGGAGGTGAGGTTTTTAGGTAAATATGCACAAGCCAGGAGGTACGGCGAAGGGGATCGGCCTGGGAGAACTCTTGCATCGATGCTTAGAGCCCCAAGATCCACTGCCTATGTTACTGAAATTAAGGGTGAGAACCCACCCATGATTAGAGGCCTGAGGGAACTTTTGGACGCGTTCTCACACTTCTATACTAAACTTTATACGTCAACCCAGGGCGCTGTCCAGGAGGGTCTTCAGCCTTTTCTAGATTCGTTGGAGCTGCTGTGGTTGGGTCGAGGTCATAGGGAATATCTGGATGTTCCTTTTACAGTGGAGGATGTCACCCAGGTAATTAAGAGTCTACCGCTAGAGAAGGCCCCAGGTTCTGATGGCTTAACTACAGCATTTTACAAATCATACGCTGAAGAACTTGCTCCTCATTTGATTGCGCTTTATGAGGAGGCTCAGACTTCAGGTACATTACCACCGTCAATGAGGGAGGCAATCATTATCACCCTGTTGAAGCCGGGAAAGCCGGAAGATGAACTCGACTCTTACAGGCCACTTTCGCTAATAAATGTTGACGTGAAGATTTTGGCCAAATTGGTCGCCAATCGGCTGCATCCTCTGCTTCCATTGATTGCTCGCCCAGATCAATCGGGCTTTATTCCCGGGCGCTCCAAGTCCCACAACCTTTGGACATTTTTCACCGTGGTTCATTACCTACACCCGGAATCACAAGCAATAGCAGTTTTTCTTGATGCTACTAAAGCGTTTGATACGCTGGAGTGGCCATATCTATTTGCAGTTCTTGGGAGGATGGGGTTCAGCCCCCTGTTTCTTAGTCTAGTACGAATGTTATATACGAGGCCCTCTGCACGGATCCGCGTGAATGGCATGCTGTTGGAGCCGTTTGTTATATTGCATGGTACACGGCAGGGGTGCCCTTTGTCCCCCCTGCTCTTTGCAATTGCAATGGAGCCATTGGCAGCACGCATTAGGCAACATCATTCTGCTAGGGGGATAGGTTTTAGCACAAGGGGCATCCTCATTTCATTATACGCAGATGACGTGACATTATATATAAAAGACCCGATAACGAACATGGCTCCCATCCTTTGCGAATTCATTAAATTTGGAGGCATATCAGGTATCTCTATAAACTGGGCTAAATCTACCATATTCCCCCTGACAGATGCCACTACCCCTTTTCAAACTGATTTCCCACTCAAATGGGCAGATGGGCCGGTGAAATATCTTGGTGTATGGCTCAGTAGAAACATGCAGGATATTTGGGACATGAACTAAGGGCGAACTGTTTCATGGCTGGAAGAAAAGGTAACTGCGTGGGCTGGGCTTCCTCTGTCATTAGCCGGGAGAATCGCAATAGCCAAGATGGTGGTTTTGCCGAAGCTGTTGTATTTATTTGTAAATATCCCGATTCTCCTAACTCAAGCTTTCTTTAAATCTCTCCGATCTTTGCTTATTTCCATGGTATGGGCGGGTCGACGGGCACGGATTTCGTGGGAACTCCTAACCCTTCCCTTGCATCAGGGTGGGCTGGGAGCACCGGATTGGCAACTATATGCACTGAGTGCACAGGCTCAGTTTTTGCATTACTG
This sequence comes from Calotriton arnoldi, assembly GCA_963921515.1. NCBI lineage: Eukaryota > Metazoa > Chordata > Amphibia > Caudata > Salamandridae > Calotriton > Calotriton arnoldi. The sequence goes on along the minus strand of CAWUFW010001956.1, from coordinate 1,355,409 downwards.
GGTGCACCCGACCCCTTTTCAGCCACACACAGCCGTGGAAATGGATGTTGCGGCGCCGGTCCCCCTTCAGGTAGCTTTATATCAGGCCTATAAAAGACTACAAGCTGCGTCTAATTCATTTTAAATATCTCCATAGATTTTATAGGACTCCCTCTCAACTACACCGCATGGGGATCAAGGAGGATGATAGTTGCTGGAGGTGTGGCTTAGCCCCGGCTACGTTTCTGCACATGGCGTGGAGTTGTCCACAGTTGTCCTTGTTTTGGTCTGCCAAAATTCACCACAATTCATGACATACTCGGCACAATATATGCCCCGAACCCCTTACTGGGGTTATTAGGCTATGTTAGAGAAACGCCAGTTGCATTCCGCAAATTACACGCTATGCTCCTTTTATTTGCTAAGCGCAGGGTTGCCATGCATTGGGGAAGGAGAGGTGCTCCTACCATGAAAGAGTGGATCCAGGATGTCACATTTGGTCACACGCAATTAACCACGTTCTGGGAATTGATGCCATTGGCTTCCAGGCCCAGGGACATATGGGGGCCTTTCTTGGAGTGGGTACGTACTCGGCAGAGTGAGGGACAGGGATCTACAGGGGCTCCTGGGGATTCGTAGGTGTATGATTGACGGCCTTGGGGCTGTTGGAATATTGAAGTTGGAGGTATACCATACACTAGATACACCTTTATATAAGTAGGATCAGTGGGTCCTGTTTTGATTGGTTTCCTGGGGATCAATGGAATCTAATTTTGCAACCTTTATTACATCTGCTGTGTAGTGTTCATTGTTTATCATAAGTTTTTCTTATTCTATACAGGTGAAACTGTACATCTGCTTTGCTATATGTGGATCATAATAGTATACAACTGGAAAGCTATAGATAGACTGTACGTAACTGGCGTGTTCGTATTGTTGGTTACTTTATTAAAATGCCAATAAAAAAAAAATAAAAAAAAGGTAGGTAGAGCGAGAGGGGAAAACAAGGGGTGAGGTAGAAGAGGTGGGGTGAAGTTGAGAGACCTGAATCAGAGAGAAAGGTGAGGCAGCGAAAGGGAGATAAATGGTTGTAGAGAGTGATGACATAGAGGTAGTTATTGAAAGGGATAGATAGAGAAGTAGTGAGGTAGTGAATAGGGTGGGGATTTAATGATTGGTGAGGTAGAGAAATACAGCACAGCCTATCCGAGAGGTAAAGAGAGAGCGGTAGAGTAGAGAAATGTAAGAGAGATGAGAGATAGTGAGATGGGCAAGTTAGGCAGAGACAGGTGAGGTGAGTGTAAGCTAGAGGGAGGTAGATAGAGAAGGAGAGAGGGAGGTAAAGAGCGACGAGGTCAGGTAGGGAGCGAGGTGACAGAAAGGTGATAAGGGGAAGATAATTTATATAGAAAGGTAGAGAGGGGTGAGGTAGGGCTCGGTAGGGAGAGAGTCAGAGGTAAGCAAAGACGGGGAGAGGTTGAGATGGAGAAACAGAGAGGGAGATCACTTTAGAATTGGGGCCCTTGGAAGCTGAAGAACCAGGGTAATTGCCTACTTTGCCGAAAAGATATCTGGAGAGTTAGTCTAGATTCCGCCTTGCACTCACTTCTGCTGCTGGCCACAGATAGCGGGTTTGGGGGGCAGCTGACCAGAGGGTGGTCTGACCCCACCCCCGCTCCCAGGCAGATTGGGAGAGTGGTGCAGTCCAGGACTGCCATTTTGTAGTTGGGCTACATTTATAGCCCAAGGTTATATAGAGGCTTCTTTTGGCCTCCCTGTCATTATTTTAGGTACAAGTGACCTGGTGGCTGGGAGATATTTCTTGTTTTTACTTTTCAGTTGCAAACTACTAGATCAATGCATTTTGCATGCTTCTTCAGAAATATTATTTCAGCAGAAACCCACCAAAATATCCAAATTTGACTACAGTATAATTAAGGCTCCCTGTTTTCCGTCTTTACTGATTTTTACAGATAAATACAGACAGAAAGTTATTTATTTTCTTGTCTGTATTTATTTTTAAATGTGGATAAAAACGGAAATTGGGTGCGTTTTTAGTGATTCTAAAAACCCTTTGCTGTGACTGCCAGGCCAATAACTGTGTGGATTGATAGGTAAGGGGGTTAAAAAAGAAAGGAATTTTAGTAAAGAAGCTTAAACAACAGTAGCTATGCACAAGGCTGATACTGTAATGTGCCTATTATCAAATAAGTGCTATCTTCTGCAGGTGTTCATATCACTGGAACATGGCAGGCATTTAAGCATGACTGCATATTTTGTGGTTAAATAAATGTGGAAATATACCACTTTCACCTTTACTTTTTTCACAAAACCCATAATAAATATGGATAAATACAGATAAAGTTGGCAAAAAATAAGTATGGATAAATACAGATGGAAATGACAAAAAAATAAATACCATAAAACCGGGAGCCCTAAGTATAATTTGTCTGATGTTCACCTGATGTCTGTATCATCACTCTAGTAGCACACCGTTGCCATTTACTTGATATTCTAATCACTTTCCATTGTTATAAATACCCGAGCGGTAAATAAAAATGTCATTGGTGTATCACCACATACTCAGTTATAGATAAATAGAATGAATATGCCCCAGTGGGTTGAAATGGGAGAAGATCAGGCAAGTAAAACAGTGGTCAATGTATTTGTTTTTGTAAGTTCTTGCTGAATTAAGGCTCCAGAAAAAGTGCATTTCGTGAAATGCATTAAGCTAGTAGCTTGAAATTGGACAATGAAAACAGAAGAAATTCATGATTTTCAAGAAATTAGACTATGCATGATTAATACAACGAATATTAGTAATCGATTTCAAGAGTGAATCATTAACAAAAGATAACAGAGCTGAGGCCAGCAGCCAACGTGAGGGAATGGTGGAAGCTGGGCTAATTCTCCCAATCCCTTTTGGATATATCAAAGGTGCCCTGCGTCAGGACAACACACCGCTGCCCTGAATTATCTTATGTTATAAAATATTAAGTTAGCTTTGACACCATATGTAGTATGGAGTGCCTCAAGCAATTCTGAAAACTACAGCTTTCAATTACCGACTTTGCCCATGGCTTAAAACACCTTTGTTCACGAGAGGTAAAGCCTTAAGTGAGTCAGCCTGACTCTCCCCTCCCTCAACAGTGGTAATGAATTGCTTAATCTGAGTCAAAGTGAACTGTGTTTTTCTCATGCCAGTTTCCCTAAGCCTTGCTAATAATGGATTTCGATCTTTTCACTGTAGTAATAAATGTATTATTACAGTTACTGTAAATTACATGTTATTGGGCGACATTCCTTTTCACTGACATGGCATAAACTGCACCATGCAGATCGACATGCCCTGTGATTCTGTATTGTGAAAACATGGCCAGTAATTTTATCTTGTAGTTGAATTCATAGTTTTTATTGCCATATAATATTCTAACAAGGGGAAGAACTCACCAGGAAGTATTGATATAGCAGTATGCAAAATGCAAATCATAAAAATGCATTGAACTTTACATTAAAAGCCTGTGTCTCTGTATTATTGCAATGGTGTACCAAGCAATTGTTTAATAAAAAATAATGTTTTTAAAAAAAGCATCAGCCTGCCACTAAGCAGAGCCTGTTTACTTAATTTAAATAACTTACTTCCTCCTTGATAATATCTATTTTACTTCAATGCCAAAAGCTTGACAAGGGTCCATTATCTCTGGACTTTGGTCCTGTGTGTTTAAACAAACACTTATTGCAGCTGGTGACATTTTGAATGCTGGGTCCAATAAATTGTAGCATTCCACTCATATGCAGGAACCAGTCCTGCATTGCGTCACTTATCTATCTAGATGTGACTGACACTGTCCCTTTTGTACTTACTCTTAGAACGCTGGGAATCTGTTGTGATCTCTTTTTCACTGTGACTCCAGATTCTGGGACCTTCAATTTCCACCGCAATCCCAAATCCGATGGGGACTACCAGTTGCTAATCCTCTGGCGGTCACAGGTGATGCCTCTCCCTGCTCAAGAAAGGTGGCCACCTCTACCATCCCAAGGAAGATGGTTCCCCTTCAACCTCTTTGGGTGGAGGATGTGGTCAAGAATCTATATTTGTTGAGGGCCTGCTACTAATTCCTGCCTCTAAATCAATGGGTTGTCGATAGCTAGATTCTGAGATCGCACAGTGCAAAGACATGAGGCTGACACCAAGGGGGGGGGGGGGGATTTCATTAACAGTCAGTGTTGGAAATGGTCCTTTTTTCAGGGTTATCCCCAAACTTTTTGCTTCTTTCTCCAATGTTTTCCTGACCTGTGTTTGTTGGTTATAGGACTCTGGGCACTTTTCCACTGCTGATCAGTGCTAAAGTGCATATGCTCTCTGTGTAAATTGTTATTCTGATTGGTTATCCATGATTGGCATATTTGATTTACCAGTAGGTCCCTAGTAAAGTGCACTGAGTGTGCCAGGGCTGGTAAATCAAATGCTACTAGTGGGCTTACAGCACTGATTGTGCCACCCACATGAGTAGCCCTGAAAAGATGTCTCAGGCCTGTCACCGCGGTGCCTGCACGCAGTTTGTAAACTGCCATGTCGACTTGGCAAGTGCACCCACTTGCCAGGCCCTAACCTTCCCTTTTCTTACATATAGGACACCCCTATGGTTGGCCCAAGGTACCCCCTGGGCAGGGTGCAGTGTATGTGAAAGGTAAGACATGTACTGGTGTGTGTAACATGTCCTGATAGTGAAATACTGCCAATTTCGTTTTTCACTATTGAAAGGCTATCTTGCCCCATAGGACAGAATGGGGAATGCTTTGTGACCTTTTACAAGCATATCTTCCCATAGGGATAAGATGGAAAAATTGAGTTTGATATCCCTGAACTCAGAATTTGATAACACATCTTTTAGTAAAGATGGTTTTTAAAATTGTGTGTTTAAAAGTACCACTTTTAGAAAGTGGCTATTTTCTTGTTCAACCATCCTGTGTGCCTCTGCCTGTTTGTGGATTGACTGTCTGGCTTTGGAGTGACGGGCTGGGGAGGTGCAGTGGCTCCAGGAGTCTGGATGAGTGAGCACTAGGCTGAATATGCCTGATCTGCATTTGGAGTGGTGGGAGGAGTAGCACCTGTACCTGAATAGGGATGTGCCTGCCTTCCACAATGCTGGCTCCGCCCCCATGTGGTGTGTCTGGAGCCAAGGCTGACACTGACAATGGATGTTGTTGTGCACTTGCAGAGTGCCCCCCAGAACTGGTTTGAACTGGGCTCAGAGCCCCTTGCACAAAGAGAACAAAGACATTTTGGGGTATAAGTATCAGACCCAAAACCCCAGACTTTAAGATCATTTCTGGAATTCAAGAGGAACCTTTGCCAAGGAGAAGAGCTAGAGAGACTGAGGAGAAGTACTGCCCTTGCTGTGTGTCTGGGGTTGGCCTGCAGTTGCTGTTTCTGCCAAGGAAAGGAGAAGGACTTTGCTGTGTCCCCTGCTTGAAGGAGATCTCCAAGGGCCTGAACTCTGCTGCTGTGAGTTCTAGCCTGCCAAGAGGTTGCCTGTGCCAGTTTTGGGCCTCTGGAGGTTGTTGCTGCTGTTTGGGAGCTGGAAGAAAGAAGAAATGTGAAGGACTGCTAAAATCAACGCATCGCTCTTCTTGCGGCTGCTTTCCCGACGCATCTACATGGCGCGAGAAGAATTTCCACGCATCGCCGTGCCGCTGCGGAAACTGCTGCAGCGCCTGTCGCCGATGCAAGAATCGACGCATCGAGGGATCACGGCTGAAGAGGACTGATGCAGTGCCGCTTGACGCCGATGCATCGATCGCCGACGCATCCCGGATTTCCACGCAGTGTACCTGTGCGGCAAGTTCTTCCGACGCATCACCCACGGACCGGAACCGTCACGAAGAATCGTCGCATCTCTCCCTGTACAGACCGGATTCGACGCAACCCTTCCTCTGCGCACAGCGGGACTGTCGCATCGCCTCCCCAAGGTCTCAGGAGTGTCGCATCTCTTTGTTTTCCGACGCTGCGGCTGTTTGGCTTGAAAACTTTGACGCATCTACAGGTACTTTGGTGAAAAGTCACGCTTCCAGAGTTTTCTATGGTACAAGTTCTTGAAACCTTTTGAAAGTCATATTTTTAACTGTGTATGTAGGATTTTTGTCGTATTGGTCTTGTTTAGTTTAGATAAAGATACTTTATTTTTCTAAACTGGTGTGGTGTCCTTTTGGTGGTGTTTTCACTGTGTTAGTGTGAGTGTTGGTACAAATACTTTACACATTGCCTTTGGGATAAGCCTGTCTGCTCATGCCAAGCTACCAAAGGGGTGAGCAGGGGTTATCTAAAGTGTGTATCCCCTTACCCTGACTAGAAGCAAGGGTCCCTATTTGGACAAAGGTACCTACCTCTGCCAACTAGAGACCCCCATTTCTAATAGTCAGCCTATAACACCTGTGTATAAATCATGTGTTTGATCAACTGCGCTCATGCTACAAGCCATTACCTCTATACATCAGGTGATCAAAGAACGAACAAATGGCACATGTGCATATATTGCTCAAGTCCATACTATTAGGAGAAAGTTGTACCTTCTCTTTACAGTCATGAGGCAGACCTTACAAACGTTGAAGACAATTTTAGTTCACAGTGTTCATTATAGAAATCCAAGATTCCATACAGGATGCTGCGGTTATACATAATACAACTGTATAAAAAATGTGATATAAAGCCATGGTAAAACCTAGACATTTCTACACCTGCCTGTCCTATAAGTGAAACTATGACATATGGAAAAGTGGCTCTCTAACATTATAAGACACATCATACAATATCTGGCACTTGGCACTGGAAAACACTGCAAAGAGCTCTGTAAAAGGAACCAAGAGCGAGAAGGTAAAGGAGTGAAACTCCAGAGAAAGAGCTTAAAGCGAGAAAAGCTTTTCTGCCCTAGAGTGACAATGTAAAGGTGGGATGCAGTTGGATTTCAATCCCCTGACATATTTATATTATACATTAGCATAATATGGGAAATTAGAACTTTAAAATTTTAGATGGTCTATTGAACATAATGGAGTAGCCAAGGCCCATTAATAACTGGTATATACCTTCTGCTCCATTTCAATGCTTGTCTGTTTCCCTGTTTAATTTAGAACATTCTGTCCTCACTGAATGGAATGTTCTATTAGTATTATAGCACTTCTGCCTCCAGCTATATCAATCATTAAAGTTCTTCTCTCTTGTTAAAGGCCCTTGACTGCAGTTTGGGTTTATACGTTGGTGAGAGGGCCTCGTATGGCCGTCATAGCCCTCATCTCTCTGCTATAATATTGTGTGAGAACCTTTCCAGCAAGTGATACATATTCTCAGTAGACCGAGACTATAAAGTGTATCCGTAAAGTTCCAACCTTTCTTACTGTTACCTTGCTCTTCATTAGTATTCGTTTTTGTCTGCGTGGAAAGGTTCAAAGGGTGGGTCAACCATGCCACTATTTGCTGCTGTGACCTGCAGGTCTGCTGAAGATAGATTTATTTTAGAAGATTCATCCTTCCTTGAGCATGGGGAAATACATGAGGCCAAACCATGGACCTCTATTATTCCACCTGAAAGGGACATGTGGGGTGGTCTTAATGATCAGTGAGAAGCTTTAACAAAATCTCATACTTTGATTATTTTTTTAAATATTGTGGGTTTATGGAAAAGCAATGACAACCTTTTTGGAGCCAGTGAAATTAAGCGGAGAGAAATAATATTCTCAATTGTATATGCATTTGTATTTGTATAGAGCTGCAAACGTCTAATAAGACAGCAAAGTGCGTTTGAAGATGGGTAGCATGCTACACAGTGCAGGAGTGCCTGATTGGAAAAGAGTTGAACTGCAGTGTAATCTATGTGGGAAGCAATTTTTATGCCATGCATAAGTGGTCAGAGAGGTGCTATTATACTCAATTCGATTGCTGCGTCCAGGCATTTAATGGCGAAAAGAGAAGTGAGAGTTAGAATTTGTGTATTTACATTAACCCTTTTGCTGCGTGCGTCGGTCAACGGCCGTCGCGAGCACTACCTCAGTAGTGTTGCGCACGTCCGTTGGCCGACGCGGCCCCGCCCGCTTAATAGAACGTTCCGCACTGGCGCGGAACGTTCGAAGCAGCAAAGGTGTTAATTGATTGTTGTGAATGTTTGTGAGGATCACTTTTATATCTGCCTAGGAGTGACAGATGAACTACCCACATCACATTGTGGATACAGTAGTCATGGCAGATGCTCTATATAATCACTGGGCGTGACAAGTCCGTGGCTCTCAATCGATCACTGGCCTTCTAAAGCCAGCAATGGTAAATGATCTCACCCATCAAGGAGTGATGAGGAATAACCCCCAGGCAGGCATTCACAAAGCACAGCTATAGTAAATGTTCTTACCCAAGAGTGACCCACAGGAGTGCGCTGGTTAACGGCGGACAGAGTACAAATTCTATTTTGTCCACCAAAGTGACGGTGGACACAGGCCAAGGCGCATTCTGTGAATATTGGCCCAGGGGTATGGTACACTAATTTCATACCCAAAGCATCATTTGACAGAAATATTGGGTCCTAAAGATCATTTACAAAAATATCACCCCGTTAGAGTTAATAATAGCAAATCTACACACAGACGGACAATGTTTTTGTAAACAGTATTTGGACCACTGTACAGCTGTCAGGCAATATTATTGCTAATGGTATTCTGACATACCACCAGTCCAGAATAGATGCCCTGGAGGGAGGGTCCGTCAGGAGCGACAGAGGAACAGGCCACGACATGCACTTGTGAGAAGCCATCAGCAGAAATGACCGAAAGGGTCTGCGGAGGAATGACAGGGGAGCAGCCTACGGAATGGATACAGGCAGCAATTGTAAATAATCTAAGCAATAAGGAGTAACCTACAGCCATGCAAAGGAGAAATTGCATCAAAAGAAAAATCCCCGTTCATACACATATGTAAGGCAGACAGGCAGCCAGTTGCCAATGTCTGATTCAGGTGTGCGGGCTGAGAAACAATGTGTCTAGACAACCAAATGTGGACATTCATTGATCAGGAGTTGATGGCCTATTGGCGAGTTTGTGCAAATAATATTCACCCCTTTGTCCTCCAGAAAGTAGCAGTGCCAGTCAGATTCCGACTTTTGCTAAGGTCCACCCAGGAGCGACAGAGGAGTAGCCCATGGCATGCACTGGTTGTAAGCACTCTACAGGGTGATATTTTTGTAAAGGACCCAAGATTTCTGTCAATTATACTTTGGTTACGATATTCTCGTACTTTACCCCTGGACCAAAATCCACTGTATGCACCTTGGCCTGTGTCCACTGTCACTTCATGGACAAAATAGAATTTGTACTATGTCTGCCATTAACCAGTACACTCTTGTGGGTCACTCCTCTACACTCCTGGGTAGCCCCGAAGGAACATTTACTATTGCTGTGCTTTGTGAATGCTTGCCTGAGTGTTACTCCTCATCACTTCTTGATGGACGAGATCATTTACCATTGCTAGCTTTAGAAGGACAGTGATTGATTGTGGGTCACAGAACTGCCACGTCCGGTGATTATATAGAGAATTTTCCATGACTGCTGTATCCATAGTGTGCTGTGGGTAGTTCATCTGTCACTCCTAGATAGAACAAAAAGTTATCCTCACAAACAGTCTCAACAATCAATTAATGTAAAGTTTACAACTCTCACTTCTCTTTTCGCCATTACATGCCTGGTCGCTGCAACCTAATTGAGTATAATGGCACCTCTCTGACCACTTATGCATGCCATAAAAATTGCCTCCCACATAAATTACTCTGCAGTTCAACCGTTTTCCAATCAGAAGGAAAGTAGCCAGATCCTATGGACGTCCACCCAGAAGCAGTAGAGGAGCTGCCCACAACATGCTGTGATTACTGGCAGCCAGGTTAAATTAAGTATTGGGACGATCTGCATGGAACCTGGTGGCATCATTCTAGGTGGTGTATTGTGCTCCTGGGCGTTACAGAGTTGGTAAAAGGATGCTGTGGCAGGAGTATGTTCAGTAGGTAAATAAATTGTAGTGAAGTGGCTAGGGGGAAGAAATGTGTGAGAGGAAGGCCAAGGGGCAAAGGCTGTGGTTCAAAGCCCTTTCCAGGCCCAAAGAGGGAACATACCATCTAATACTCTCTTAGCCTCGCTGCTCTTTACCAGGACGCCTTCTGTTGAGAGGTTAAGTGAGTTTTAAAGACGCCATTTACTGGGGAAGCTCATGGAAACAGCCGGTAGATAAAAATAGAGCTCACAACACCAAGAGATCAGCTTCCAAATGTACAGTGTATTCCTTAACCAGTGATTGTCTCACCAATGAAAGATGGCAACTGCTTGCAAGAGTGCGTCCAAGTAGTTTTGGTGGTGGAAGGGGACAGGGAGAGGGCCGACTCACAAGAACATGCAAACCTTTGGGAAATCCAAAGTGTATCTGTGTGTCGGGAGGGGGGTTGGGAGACGAGTTCAGGGGAGCTAGGGTTAGATATTCTAATATCTTTGAAGTTGAATCAGCCTCTTTTTAATTTTGTTCGACTAATTAAATTATAAATGCAATAGTAAAGAGCTTTAAAAAATGTACTATTAAACCAGCTTACTTCCAGATCATAATCTGGTGTATTGAGCAAAATTTCAGAAATAATGCAGGAAATTTGGCAAGGCAGCTTTTGTGTATGGTGGCCGAGTGGTCAAACTACTCATGAGTGAACTCCTCCCCATGGGAATTCTGCCGTGATCGTGCCCACCCACAGGCTAGGACAGCAAGCCGATTGCCGATTCACGGCACGCCGAGACAAAGGCAGAGATGGAGCCTGAGGTAGAGCTTGCATTGTTTACCTGTGCTAGATGCCCTAAAGGATTCTGGTGAGAAATGTGGGAGAAACGTAGAATCCTGCTGCTGTGCCATGGTGGCCAGCGCCCTTGTGACAGTCCACGTTCCCCCAGCCCAGCTATCGGTGTATTGTGTAGTGTTTGATAACCCTTACTTCCTCCAAAATAGCCTCGACAGCCTGGGTGGCCCCCTGCTAGTCATCCTTATCTCCTTTTTAGCCTCCTGCCCGTATTTGACTGTTGACGGTTTGTCTGGCGGCTTCCTACATGCACCATTGACTCTCTCTATTGTTTGGCTGGGGTGGGCCTGCGTCCCACAGACTATTGGGTGAAAGGCGAGGCCCCATGAGGAGATGTGCTGTAAGTGCACCAGCAGTCCTGCAGCTCCAGGATGGGCCCTGTCCCTTTTCCCTGAGGTTTTGTGCACAGTTTCTGCCCCATTACCTGCTTCCCGCTTTTCAACCATTCTAGGGTCGTCCAGAAACTATGGGAAAAGAAAGATAGTATCTGGTGCTATATGGAGGGACACAGCAACCACCATCGATTCACTCCTAGTGCGTGCAGCAAGTGTTCTATCGAAGGAGATTGAACTCACCAAGAGGCGTCTCTCTCTGGAGGAGGTAAGTGTCAACCCACTTGTTTTTAACACCTCCAACAGTCCGATCAATTATGCAGGGCTTGATGAAGGACTTGTCGGCCTCAGATCCTATGCCTCTCCATTGAGTTTGGATAGTGCCTGTCCTCCCCCTTGTGATAACTCGCCTTCTATGGAGCCTCCGGTGAAAAAGAAGAAAGGTGGAACCATGAGCAAGAAGTGGACTTTAGACTGCAAGGTGACCACACTGAAGGAGGACACTCTCACCCGACGGCTGCCTCCTTTTGATATGGACAAGATAAGTACTAAATTAGAATGGTTGATTAAATTATATTTAAAGCCAGTGTATGATCGCCTTGATTCCATTGACCCCACCCCCCTTTGTCAGTGCATTGGAAGATGATGCGGATGGAGATGGGGGCTAGCCTCCTATGAGTGGACTGACCTCGAAACACCCCCGGTGAGGAGTCAGGGGGCGGAAAGTTGGCAGTAGCCGGGACGGTGAACTCAGACTGTCGAGGGGCGGTGTGGTGCCACTGAGAGCGAGGGGTGGAGGCGGTGGCCGGGGTGAGGACCCCCCTCTTTTTCCCTGCCGTCCGTTCCTGCAGGGCACCTTTGGGCCTCTCTTGGCATCCAACGCCTACTGCCTGGGGGCCTGGGCGACTTGTGTTCCCCCCCACCTTGGGCTGTCCTGGACCCTGGCTTGAAGGTGTAACTGCCTTCCTCCTGTAACTGCTTATTGGCCACCTGGCCCTGGAGGATGGGGTAGGGAAGATTCCACTGCAGACCCCTGCCCAGATGGAAATGGACCAATGTACGGTCCCGCGGATGGACCCCTGTGAGACTGGAGAGGGCCTGTTGGGTCAGGTGTCTGACTCGGCACAATGGGGGACTTCGAACTTAGATGTGGTACTCAAAGCCATACAGGAGTCCAGGGATGCTGTAGATTTCAAGATGGATGGCCTCTGAGTGTCTCTCTCCTTGCTGCATCAGGACCTCCGTAATGTGTTGGAGAGAACTGCAGAGGTTGAGGCACGTATCTCTACTGCTGAAGAAGAAATTACAACACTCAAGAGTCAAATGTCAAAACTATCCACCTCGTTGATGGAGAGCGCAGAAGATGCCGAAAACAGATTGCGGCATAATACTCTTCGACTCGTTGGCCTGCCTGAATCCCTGGAGCAGCTGGGCCTTGCTGGGGTCCTGGAAGACTGGTTCAAGACATGGGTGCCCGAAAATAACTGTCTGCTTTCTTTGTCATTGAAAGGGCGCACCACTCCCTGGTGCCGAGACCCCCGCCGGGCCCCCCCGCGGGCTGTGATTCTGAGGCTGCTCAGTTTTAAGGATCAGGATGTGATTTTGCTGGAAGCCCACACTTAACTTGATTTGCAATTTAATAACTCAAAGGTTCTCCTGTTTCCTGATTATACAAAGGCGGTACAACAGTGGCTGCGCTCCTTTGCCGAAGTGAAACAGAAGGTCCGTGCACTCGACCTACACTACATGCTTCTGTTGCCTGCCCGTCTCAAGGTCTTTTTCCAGTCCTGTACTCTCTTCTTTGACACGCCGGACCAGGCCTGGGAGTGAGCAACCAAATAGCGGTTGCTACAGAGACCGCCCCCTGGGCTGCATTGCTCGCGGAACAGTGTGGAGTATGCTGGATCGTTGCCCTGCCATGGGCTGAAGGGAGGTCGTTCTCACTCTCGTAAACCCTGGGTCGAGTGTGGGGATGACAAGGAGGGCTCCAGCTCAAGAAGGAACTGCTTCAAGCCCAGCCTCGCCGACGGAGGTTGAGAACCTTTCGGATACACCCATGATCTTTCAGTTCACGGAGGTGGACCTGGGTTCCTCCTCTCTGCTTTTCGCTATATCATGACTCAACGGTTCACTCTTTATTCTTCTGTGGGGATTGGTGTGGGGTACTGGCAAAAAGGCTTGATAATGATGAACACTGGCTTTCCACATCCCTCTCGGCATGGGCTCTTGTGTGTGTGGCTCTCCCCCTGCTCACGATGTTACTTCTGTTGGGCACCTAATTCCATTGTTATGCAAACATGGTTAAATGAGTTGTAAGGTGCTAGATCCTGTTGCATGGGTGTCAACAGAATACAGAGGTTTCTCCCACTAGTTAGCTGTTCTGGGTTACTCAGTTCGGGTGACAGATAACTCCTGGGGTGAAGTGTGGGGTGGAGGGTGTTGGAGGGTGGGTATTACAGTTGGGCCTCTAGGCCAAGTTTGTTTACTTTTTTTGTTTTGTCTTAATGTTTTTTTTCCTTTAGGTTGGCTACAACAAGCACACGTCACAAATGTTAATTATGTATGGCACAGCACTGCGGGTCCTCAGGTTTGGTTGTCCGGCCTATATTAGGCAGCGATTACCTCCAACTCTCCCAACGGCGTCATGAACCCCCCTAAAATAACGGTGCTCCCCTGGAATTTGAATCGCCTGCTGGACCGCATTAAACGCTCTGCAGTGCTATGGTACATCAAGCAGCACAGACCAGCGGTTGTCGTTTTGCAGGAGACTCACCTACTAGGTACGATGTGCCCCTTTCTAGGCCGCTTCGGTTATGATAGGGTTTATCATTCCGGCTTCACACATGGCACTAGAGGAGTTGCACAAGGATGCTATGGGGGTACAGAGGGCTGTCTGGAGGCAAGGCACTACAACTTTGTCTCCTGCTATGTTCCTCCTCCTCTGCTGCAGCCCTCTCTTCAAGCGTTGCAAGCCTTTATCTTGACTCTCCCCCAGGGGGTTATGATGGTTGGAGGAGACTTTAATGCAACACCTGACCCGGTTTTAGATGCGTCTTCTGCCCCACACCCTGCCAGGCGTTCCCGGTCGGTTTATCTGTCCTTGTGGGCTGATTCGCTGGGCCTTTGCGATATATGGTGCTCCTGGCACCCTGTCCAGCTGGCCTACACTCATCAGTCAGCGGCACATGCCGTGGAGTACCGAATAGACCTGCTGTGGCTATCGGCAGTGCATATTCTTTCAGTTCAGTCTGTGCACATTCTCCCGCATGGTATCTCTGATCATGTTCTGCTTTTGTTGGCCTGGGAGGCCCAGCCCACCATCCTACGCCCTGCCTGGAGGTTTAGCGCATGGTACTTGCAAAATTCTGAATACGTTGCCTTTGTTAAAGAGGGACTACAACAGTTTTTCAGGCTTAACGCGGGTTTGGTCCCCTCGGCGGCGATGCTCTAGGCAGCTAGTAAGCCTTCTCTGAGAGGCAGTTTTTAAAGGCAATGTCCACTGGCTGGAGGCTCTCTGTGTGGCACGGCTGACTGATTTGGAAGCCCAGATTCTGCTTTTGGAGGCCTCCCTCCGCCATTGTGTTACTGAACTATGAGAGGTTTCCCTGGAGGAAGCCAACCAATGTTGGATGGCCTCTATAAAGAGCGTGTACGCAGCGGGCGATAAATCGGGTAAATTGTTGTACTGGCTGGCGACTCATGGTGTCTCGGACAGAGTGGTTCCGGTGGTTCAGAACACCTCGGGATGCCCCTGGGAAGATCTCCCTGGCATTGCTCAGACCTTTGCTGATTTCTATCGGGGGTTATACTTGCGATGTCCCCCACCGCCAACAGAAGTCACGAATTCCCTCCTGGATAGCATACCATTGCCGTCTGTATCCAGTACCCTGCCTCGTGTGTTGGATCAAGCCCTTACGTTGGAGGAGGTGAACTCCGCGGTGTTGGGTTTGCAAACCGGGAAGACGGCTGGCCCGGATGGGTATACCATTGAGAATTACAAGCGATTCCACGACATCGTATGCCCACACCTTCTGAATTTTTACGTAGCTGCCCTGCAGCGGGGGTCTTTTCCACTCGATCTCGATTGTGCCACAATCGTGGTTCTGCCTAAGTCTTCCCAGGGTCCAGTGCTCAGCCTGTTTAATTTTTACGAAAAGGAAGGTGCACCAGAGAAAGAGTCCCAAACATCCAAATAAGTCCAATTGTCTTCTTTATTGTAATTCAAAATCTTAAAATGGCCTTCAGCCAACGCGTTTCGTTCCGATGACGGAACTTCATCAGGGCTGAAACATACATATAACATAACTTAAGTAAATACATAAGACACAACAATGACAAAATTACATTTAAAGCACTTCACAACATATATAACACATATAGTAATGGCGCAACAAAAAAGAAAAACATATAAATGTAAGCAACAACATATTCACTAACATGTATCAGACAATTCACCAAAACAACATAAATATACATTTAGACTCAAATATGTTTATCATATCAACAATCTTAAAATTTTTTTTTCATATATTCCATAAAAATACCTATATCCGTATTGTCAAAAATGTATAAATAGTCACTTGAAACAATCTAAATTTTCAAACAATATGTATATCCCAAAAGAATCTCTCCTAAAAGAGTTTTCATACGCAATACTTTATATAAAAAAAGTTTTTATTATTAGATAAAAATGTTATTGAAGTAAAAGGAAGCGAAGGAAAAGGAAATTAGAAAAGTGAGAGGAAATTCCTAATATAACCTGCCTTTAGCGCCCTGGTATAGTCCAGAAATGAAAAACAACTAAAAGTATCATATCATGAAAATATCCCAAAGGGATACGAAGACAGCCTGAAGAGTCTCATTCTCCATAATCTCTATCAAGGATAAAGTTAAACAGTTACAAAATAAATGATGGAAAGAAAACAATAACAAAAACGTACCATGTGCAAAGCGGAAATAGTAAGAAAGGGATAGTGAGAAAAAACACCCACAACACCTCCGCAAGGGAATATATAATATGCCCAGAGGCATATTGCAAACTCACCTCAGTTTGCAAAATAAGGGATACCATACCCTAATTATTGAGAAATGGTCCAGGATCAAACCACCGAACAGTAGCCAATAAAACAATGATCCAAATCCCTAGTATGAGGAAAGATATACAATATATCAAAAATCACCATTGGGCTGTATTGGCCCTTATACAAAAAATAATTCCCATAATTACCCAAGAGAATACTCATAATCAAGTCTCACCTTAATATTCAAAAGGGAGGGAATATTTCCAAAAATATATGCTATGTAGCAGCAGGTGCCCCACAATACGGGTACGATTGAAATAAATCCAAAATCCTATTGTAAGACAAAAATATATATATATGTCTACATAAATAACATGCTATTTGCAAAAATTATTTAAATACTAACATTTCAAACCCTAAGGCTAGTATAAAGTTATAAACACTGAAGGGTCAATCTACCTTACGATAAAATAATCATGATAAGCATAATAAGATTGAGTAGCCCCAGATCTCAATAGGGGACATCCTAAGAACCAACCCAGAGTATCTACATAATAAACGATCAGTCTTAATCAAAAAAAATATATACACCTTATTGGTATCTAAAAATAAAAAATAAAAATGCCTCATGCCAAAAATAGCACCCATATACAAATATCATAAATGAACTCTAGTAATCTATATTTATACTGTGCCCCCATGCTCATACACACATTTTTTTATTTAAACATTGTGCTGACACATACCGGCACGCTCGCAAGTTTGAGAATGGCAGTGAAATGGAAATTTAAATTTAAGCGGAACCTAACGATCAAAACGGAAGACTAGATCCCACAAAGGCTTCCAAAAGTATCAAAGTCTGACACCCAATGAAAAAACACCAATCATCTTACCTTAGTAAGACTGTCTGTCTGCATGCATGGTTCCGTGTAGTAGCGGGATGCGAAAATGGGTCCCGAGTTGCTTCCGCATTATAATGCGCATGCGGCATGACGATAATACGTCATGGCGTCAGAATAATCTAGACGCGCCGGCCATGCTTAAGTATACTGGAGGCTCTGGCCGCCATCTTATGTTACACAAAGTCCAAAGTATAATATATATAGTGGACAACACCGTCATAAAGGTACAAACACGGCACCGTAGCGTGTCATAACATTAAATACGATTTGCTCGTTTTCCAAATAAATGAATATATTCACAAGATTTTAATAGCGTACCAAAAACCAATTGCACGTTAAAGATATATATGTGACAATATGTGGTAGATGTTATACCCCATTCCTTCTACAATTGAATAAGGAAGTGAGTCCAAACGCTGTACAAATACCGCGTTACCTAAAGGGCACAGCCCACTAATAGATTATTGCTGGTGTGAGTCTATGGCGGCCCTCTTGTAGTGGAGACACGTCCTACCCAATACGTAGTTGTCTTTATTCAAACGATACAGCCGGGGGAAAAGATAAAATAAAAACATAGAGAGAAACATAGGAAATGTATAAGGAAACATATTGAAAAAACATAGAAGACAAAAACACTACATTTCAAATCACTTTCTTTCCATCATATATAAAATTTGCTTGTTAATATGTAAGTGGCATATTCTAAATTCCATATATACCAACTCTTGTATTTTCTTTTGACAACTTCATCAATATCATTCTCAAAACATAGCCTTTAAATCTATTCCCTGGCAATGTGGCCCAAAAAAAAAGGGGAAACTCTAAATATTCCAATATCATCTTCTACTGTATCAACTCACAATATCATGTGCCAAAAAAGTACCTCAAAGTGTATAGTACATAAGATGAAATTAATGGTGCTAAATGGCATCACACTGGGTGTCTCATTTACTTATAGAATTGTGTTGTAATCTATAACATAGTAATAATTTGGACACATCAGTATAATCTGCTATCAATGCTATGTCTCATACCCATTGACCTTAGATCAAAAAACCATGCAGCATAGTATTTTTAATTCCTGAATCACAAGAAGTAATGTGCTCAGCCTATCGCTGGATTTTGCTGATTAACGCTGACATTAAGATCTATGCAAAAGTGCTGGTGATGCAGCTGAGCCGGGCGCTACCACATTTGATCTATTAGGATCAATGTGTGGTTTATGCCGGGCTGCAGCATGCGTCATTGTATTCGAAGGGTCCACGTGGTGCTGTCCCGGGTGCAGGACCTTGATGGCACCCTGGCCCTCTTGCTAGTTGATTTCACCAAGGGTTTTGACACAGTGTCTTGGGATTTTAAGGATAAAGTATTCTGGCGGGCCGGGTTGGGGTAGGGATTCCGAAGCATGATCCATTTTCTCTATCATGCCCGACTGCCCAGGTCCATGTAAATAGGGTTCTGTCTGCTGTGTTTCCTATTGAGCACGGTATGCGCCAGGGGTGTCCGTTGTCCCTCCTGTTATTTGCCTTCGTGATAGAACCCCTGGTGCGGCTTTTACGTTGTGACGCCCAGGTTTGGGGCAGGCGGTGGGGAAGCGGATTTGAAGACCGCATAGCGTTATATGTGGACAACATTCTTCTGTTTTTGAAGGATCCCCAGCACTCTGAGCCCCGGTGTCTGACTCTTCTTTGTCTCTACGGTGAGGCATCCGGGCTCCGGGGTTAACGAAACCTAGTCCTGTCGAGTGGAGGTGAGGGTTGACGCCCTGGGGTGGGTTTGGTGTCCCAACATTCCGATCCGGAATAACTAGTTCGTTATTTAGGGATTCACGTGTCCCCCACTCCCAGACCTGGCTTGGGCCCTTAATTTCTGGGAGCTGGACCTGGGACTTGACTGCGACCTGGGCCAACTTGCCTCTGAACCCCATGGGGCGCACTGCCCTGTTTAAAATGGTACGTCTGTCACGTTATTTGTATAAGCTGCGCAACTATCCATTTCCCATCCCCTGCAGGTGGTTTCACTCCTTGACAGCTTAGATCTCCAACTTTGTCTGGGCAGGTGGGAGGCACAGGGTGGTCTTTTGCTTCCTGCGTAAATCCCCATTTGATGGCGGCCTTGGTTTGTCGGATATCTATCTTTACTACCTTGCAGCTCACTTGGTGCCGGTTAATGACTGGTTCACGGTGGTGGGACGACCCGGCGTATCATCTGGAAATTCATTCATTGGGCAATGGAGTGGAACGTGGCTTGATCAAATTTTGACCCTGGACAGTTATGTCCCCTAGGATCGCATAAGGATTTCCTACCTGGGAGATGTCTACAAGGGGGGTAGCATTGTGTTGTTTCAAGATCTGAAAGCTAGGTATGCCGTATCCAACACGAAGTTCTTTCTTTACCTCCAATTACGCCACACCCTGCAGGCTTACGAGCTTCCGACTGACTCGCTGCCCAAATTCAGTCCATGGAGGCAAAGGGTTTCTTAGGGCGGTTGGGTAGGGGCGCAACCTCTGTGATCTACCGCTCGCTGGTCATTCATGCCCCCAATGGTCTTGAAAAGACCCGGCAGAGGTGGGCTGCCTGGGTGTGAGCGCTGGATGATGAGGAATGGAGGGAGGCATGCATAGCGCCTCGATAATTGGTGATATCAATGCGGCTGTGTTTGGTTCAATTTATTCACTTACATGTGACTTATCTCACCCTGAGGCGCTTACAACAAGTGCTTCCTAACACTCAGGCAGCATGTGCACGTTTGGCGCTTCCGGCGACAGACTTTTGCCATGTGGCTTGGGAATGTCCAGTGTTGAGGCCCTTCTGGGAGGGAGTGGGTCAAGTACTCTCGTCTGTTTTGGGCCACACCCTGGAGCTAACATCCCGCATTGCGTTATTGGGGATGATGGAGGAGGTTGGTGGCCCTAGAGCGGAGCTTCTCTTTTTGGGAGGTGGCCTGTCTAGTTGCTAAATGTAATGTGGCCCGCACGTGGAAGCAGCATAAGACACCGACTTTCAGTAGCTGGCGCAAAGGGATGGACTGGTGCGCTCACCAGGAGAAACCAATCTTTGAGGCACATGGCTGTCCTCAAAAGCATGCACGAATATGGGGGAAGTGGTGTTATTATGGAGTGTGGATCTGATCATGTAACGCTTTACAACACTGATGTTTCGACTTACTGTAATGCTGTGCCTCTGCATCGATCATTATTGAACTGTATTATGCTGTGCTCTGCCAAAAATTTCCCAATGAAGTCAGTTATAAAAAAAAAAGAACTTGTTTAAGAATTTTTGAAGCTCATCAGGGCACGAATCTCTGCAGAACAGAGCTGGTTCTATCAGAGGGCCCCCTGAAAGGCTGGGGCCCTGGGCCAGAGCCCCCTTTACCCATGCCTTAAAATGTCTCCGTCTATGACTCTTCATAGCACATTCTGTCAACTGTGTCATAATGTCTGGGTGAGTTCGGGATGTTGGTGGGTTGAACAACAGGGCACGATTCACAGCTCTGGAGATGAGTCTGAAGGCTAAACGCGTTTTACACAGTGCCTGTCAGTGGGTCATAAAGGTTTTACACTCATTTAATTCTTGGCCTTTCTGGTGAGAGCACAGAGAAATAGCTGTATATTTGTCAATTATAATTACCATTTTAGGTGAAAGTGTGTGTGTGTGTGTAATAGAGGGGATGGGGAAGTGGAGGTGACAAAACAAAGGATGCAGAAGGAGAAAGTGAATAGAAAGTGCAGAAGATGAAGTGTGAGACATGCAGATGGAGAAAGACTTCAGAAGGATATGTGAGGAGAACAGGATGTAAGCAACTATCACAGAGCGAGAGGCTGCAACGGAAAGAGATGTGGAGGGAAAAATATAAATTTGTATGATATTGAATAAAAAGAAGTGCTAACAAGCACTTGTAAATTCAAATGATCTGACTTGTTTTATAGAGACATTAACGCGTCTCATAAAAAGTTCTTAGCTACATTTCTTTGGCCACACCCATTGTAGAGACCGCATCCATCTTTTTCATTCCACTTAAAGCAGTAGCTCAATTGCAATGACCTGTTTAAAAATAATACTATTTTGGGCTCTATCATGCTGTACGCTTATCAGCAATCAAAACTATCTTTCAGTAGGCCCGAGAGACAGCTCAGTGAGATGAGCGCCACCTGTTCAAACTGGTTATTGGCAGGTTTTTCGTTTACACTATATATCTCTAACAATTAACCCTGTGACAGACCAACAATTGTTTTGCAAAAGGATGCGAACGGTAAATGGGGGCCACTTTTTTGGGGGTGCTCGGGCCTATTCCTGATCCCAAACCGACTTCAAGGGGGGCAGTGCCCCCCTTGAAGTAGTCATCTTTTCTGGGCCATGTGTGTTCACAATAGCTTGTTTTAGCAGTTTTATTGCTTTGCAGCACTGTAAATAAAACAATACTGTTACCCAACTCTTAATTTTGACCATATTCAATGGAAATCACAGATGGATTTGTCTCTGTATGCTTAGGCTTAATGATTGCCTAACTCTTTAACAGACATTTTATGAGCCTCGGAAGGATGAACGCCTCAGACATTCTGCGAATTTATGCTGCGATGTGCAAGTCAAATAAAGTCCCCTGAACTAGACCGTCAGCATATTCAGTTAGTTTCCCCCAATGAGCCTCTGTGCCAAGTTTGCACGAGCACAACAGAAGACGATAAGAGTCAGGCCAGACTGGGAACGCAAACCGGCCTTGGCAAGTGTGAGTCTGACCAGCCGCCGAAGGGGGGGCAGGTGCTGGTGGGAAACACTGCTGCTGCTTTTGGTACAGGGGGCCGATATTGCAGCACTGCTGCAAAACCGGCCCCCTGTACCAAAACCAGCCCCCACAGCAGTAGCGGCCTGCATTGCTCGAGGGTGGGAGGGCGGGCGCGGGGGTATCGCAGGTGTAGCGGTCTAGCTTATCCACGCACACCGTGCAATGGTGTGCCCCCCCGGAAGAACACACACACAATGTATCACCCTCTGGCCAGGCGTGGCCAGAGGGCTTAAATAAAGGGGCCGGGGTCGCTCGTGACTTCCGGCCGACACGAGCAGCAGAGTGGTCATCGTCCTTCCTTGGCTGCAGCGCTTACTCCCTGTGCTACGCGCTGCCTTGCTACACTGTACCTTGTAGGACCATCACACTGGCGACGAGGGTGGGCACACATCGCCCGATAGCGCAGATCAGCCGAGGTCAAGCCGTCAGTTTAGCGGGACTTCGCTGGAGCCGCGGACCGCGACTGATGCGCAAGAGAATCGAACAGCCGTCGGACCGCCGGGTGAGTGCCAGGACGAACGGAGTCCTCGGATCCTGTCCACAGCAGTCAACCGTGTCGACTGTGTGCAACGCTGGTGCTCCCGGTGACTCTCTGGTCGAGCCCGCGTTCACACCGACAGGGCGCGCATGCGCAATGAGCCCCTGACACCCGCGATACACACGCGGTAATAGCGCAACACTGCCACCCGGTGGCGAAAAGGAGAAACGCACCCCAGACATCCCTGCTTGCTCAGCAGCACCTGTAGCCAGCACTGTCACAACTCACTGTCACCCCGGGACCCCCAATCACCCAACACTGGCTGATAGCACTGTATGAGGGGCAGAAATAAAAGAAAAGAAAAGGGAGAAAGGAAGAAGAAAAGCATCCAAACAAGCACTGGCAACCGCAAAGTGGGAGACCACGAAATAGACACTTACCAACCATGACTGATGCCGCAGCAGCAGCCCAACAACCAGCGGCACCACCAACTCACCTACACTCTCAAGTCAGCGCACTTCCTCCCTTCAGCGAGCTCATCGATCCAGCCACAGCATCGCCTAGGTGGAGAATATGGATCAGTCGCCTTGATAATTATTTTATTGCCACAAGAGAAACAAATGATGCGGTCAAGAGGTCATTACTGCTACATTTCGCAGGAGACGAAATATACAAACTGTTCGCACACCTACCTGACACAGGAGCACCTGCTGATTACGACGCCGCAGTCAGAGCTTTGAATGCCCACTTCGACCCACAACTCAATCCTGATTACGAACGCTTTAAACTCCGACAAGCCCGTCAGAGAGAAGGGGAGTCCATGGACACTTTCCACGCGCGCCTGCGAGAACTGGCCAGCACATGCACCGACGATGACCAAACCAAAGAAGTAAGAGCACAAGCCATCCAGGGGTGCCGCAACAAGACCCTGCGGACCCTGATTCTTCGACAACCGCGTATTTCCCTTGGAGACATTCTTATTCTGGCACGCTCCCATGAGCTATCGGAGGTCAGGGCAACTGCTATGGAGGCCGCGCTCAACCAACAGGCAGAACCAGCAGTGACAATCAAGGCGGAGCGAGTAGACGCCATCCGCGCGCCGGCTCGCGCCGGGCGAGGAAGATGGTTCACCAAAAGCTCGAGACGATCACAATGCGGATACTGTGGGAAGGAAGAACACTCCCAAGATGAATGCCCCGCCAAGGGAAAAACCTGTGCCAAATGTGGAATACCCAACCATTTTGCAAGTGTATGCAGAGGAGGACTGCGGAATAAAGGAAACCCCGGACGAAGACCACCGTCACGAGCAGTGAGACACCTCTCACTAGAAGAACACACCCCATCGAGGACACCAAGGACAGCGGAACATCGCAGACAGTGTTTGGAAGACTCGTCCACAGACGAAGGAGAAGAATGCTACCTCATAGCTTTTGCAAACGATTTGAAACGAAGACGACGGCCACAGCCGACATGCACGATCGAGATCGCTGGGTCGCCTGTCACAGCTATCATCGACACCGGGGCGTCCGTGAACGTCATGGGGTGTCAACATTACAAAAAATTAAGCCCGAGACCAGCGCTGGTGCCATCCAAAATCAGAATCCTCACGTACGGAAGTCAAACACCACTTCCCCTAAGAGGGAAAATGTCCGTTCAAGTAAGATCAGAAAACCAAGAAGTCACTACCATATTCCATGTAGTCGACAAGGAGGCAGACATACTCGTTGGGAGCCACACTGCAGAGGATCTGAATCTAATAACATTTGCAAACGCCGTGAAATCACTCCAAACAGAAGATATCCTAGAGCTGTTCCCGCAACTGTTCGTTGGTCTGGGAAGCATGAAGAGACCACCGGTAAAATTACATATAGACACGGCGGTAAAGCCAGTCGCTCTACGGCATCGACGCGTCCCATTCCACTTACGACCGCTGGTAGAACAAGAGCTACTGAAGCTTGAACAACAGGGAGTAATAGAAAAGGTGACAGGACCGACTCCCTGGGTATCTCCCATGGTTATCGCCGAGAAGCCAAAGCAGCCTGGGAAAATTCGGATTTGCATCGACATGAGAATGCCCAACCAAGCAATAAAGAGAGAGAGACATCTGACACCAACAGTCGACGACATCCTGGCTGACCTCAACGGCTCCCAATGGTTCTCTAAACTTGATCTAAACGCTGGGTACCACCAGTTGAAGCTAGCGGAGAGTAGCAGATATATCACCACATTTTCGACTCACCTAGGACTTCGACGCTACAAAAGGCTAAACTTCGGAATATCATCCGCAGCAGAAATATTCCAGAACGCAGTAAGAGAAGTCCTGTCGGGGCTGCAGGGTGTCATCAACGTCAGTGATGACATCCTAATACACTCCGCAACAATAGAAGGCCATCATCGTCAGCTTCGAGCGACCCTCCAGCGCCTCGCAGAGCATGGAGTGACTCTCCACAAAGAAAAATGCCAATTCTTCAAAAAATCGATCGAGTTTTTCGGATACGTATTCAGTCAGGAGGGAGTAAGGGTGGACCCCAAGAAATCACAAGCAATACAGCTCGCCTCAGCTCCCACAACGGCATCAGAAGTCAGAAGTTTTTTAGGCATGGCAACATATTGCGGAAGATTTATTCCGAATCTCGCCACCATTGCTGAGTTGCTACGAAACCTAACCAAGAAGGAGACTGTCTGGCAGTGGACTCCAGTAGAAGAGGAAGCTTTCTGCAAAGTGAAAACGGCGCTACTGGAAAGCACGACCATGGCCTATTTCAACACAACTAGGCCAACAGAACTCATTGTAGATGCCAGCCCGGTGGGACTAGGAGCCCTATTGACGCAAGAAACAGAACCAGGAACATGGGTCCCACTGGCTTTTGCGAGCAAAGCTCTAACTGCGACCGAAACCCGTTACTCTCAGATTGAACGGGAAGCACTTGCCATTAAATGGGCATGTAACCATTTCCATCTATACGTCAGTGGAAATCCATTCAAAGTGGTAACAGACCATCAACCACTGCTCCCACTTTTCAAAGGGACTGCGCCGCATCCACCACCCCGAATCGAGAGGTGGGCGATACAACTTCAACACTATCAACTGGAACTGGTGTACAGGCCTGGTGCAAAGAACCCAGCTGACTTCCTATCTCGCCACCCTGCACTCCCTGCAGAAGAGACATCTGCGCAGGAGAAGATGACGGAAGACTTCGTCAACATGGTTTCTCAGTGGTCGTGTCCACGAGCTCTGTCCATTGAAGAAATCAAGACCCACACAGAAGATGACATGGTCCTCAAAAGAGTAGCAGACGCCATACAGAAAGGATCCTGGGAAAGATTTCTTCACGACGTCCATGGGTGGAATGAGCAGGACCGAGCCAGGCTAGGAAAGATCTGGAGAGTCCGAGATGACTTGAGCACAGCCGAAAGTGGAGTAATTCTGAGAGGATCTCGCATCGTCATTCCGCAAAGCCTGCAAGAACGGGCAACCGTGTTAGCACACGAAGGCCATCAGGGAACAGGCAGAATGAAATCCCGCATGAGAGAAAAGGTGTGGTTCCCTGGCCTAGAAGAAGCCGTAGACTCCGTGGTACGGAACTGCAGAGCCTGTCAACTCACGGGAAATCCAGAGACGCCGGCTCCTGTGATAACTGAAGATCCTGCTCCATCACCTTGGTCATGGGTAAGCCTCGACTTCGGGAGCTTCCCGGATGGGAGAGTCACGGCAGTCTTAGTCGATAGCTATACAAAGTACCCCATCGTGGAGGTCCTGCCGTCCACGGCATTTAACCACCTGCAGCCGGTACTGGAGAAAACTTTTGCACTTTTCGGACTACCCCATGTAGTCAAGACAGACAACGGGCCCCCGTTCCTGGGGAGCGAATTCAAGAACTTCCTAACTCAGCTAGGGATAAAGCATCACCGCATCACTCCACAGTGGCCACAAGCCAACGGGGAAGCAGAACGTTTCATGCGGACTGTAAACAAAATACTACGCATAGCAATGGCCGAACAAACTGATCCGGAGGCTACTCTCCAAACGTTCCTGCGAGAATACCGGAGCACCCCCATTGCACAACTCAAAGGTCTCCGTGGTCACTGATGCTGGCAGGGCCCCGGCGCGACACTCTCCCCGTAGCTGACAATTGGGAGCAAGAACCATATGAACCTGCAAGCACCCAAGCTAGGAGGATGTCAACCAATGAGAAAGCCAGTCGACAGAGGAGAGCGCGAACCCGAACGCTGACGACTGGATGCACCGTTCTAGTAAGGAACCGCCGGAGCGGAGGGAAGTTCCGCACCCCCTATGAACCTGGGCCATGGACTGTCAAGACAATCCGAGGAACAGCCATAACTGCTGAGCGTAATGGAGAAACAATAACCCGGAACATCTCATGGTTCAAGAGGGTCCCAGGAGCAGGGGGCGACGGGCAGACCCCAGAACAGTCCATGAGTGAAGGGATCACCAGTGAGGATATAGGGCCCAGCCCCGGTGAAAATATTGCCACCACTCCTTCAGACGCACCATCAGCGGCAAACAACAGCTCCAGAGCCCCAGCTAGCGGACCGGTGGTGGTCAGCCAGAGAGGAAGCCAAGGTGGTCGCCAGCATCGATACGACCTAAGGCCTAGCCCCAGACCGAACCAGAGACTAGCTGATTTTGTGTGTTGATTTGAGTTTTGTATTTTAGTTAAAGAACTGATTTGGGATGGGATGTAGCGGTCTAGCTTATCCACGCACACCGTGCAATGGTGTGCCCCCCCGGAAGAACACACACACAATGTATCACCCTCTGGCCAGGCGTGGCCAGAGGGCTTAAATAAAGGGGCCGGGGTCGCTCGTGACTTCCGGCCGACACGAGCAGCAGAGTGGTCATCGTCCTTCCTTGGCTGCAGCGCTTACTCCCTGTGCTACGCGCTGCCTTGCTACACTGTACCTTGTAGGACCATCACAGCAGGGGGGATCGCGGTGAAATAAAAAAAAAAATTAAACTTACCTTTCCGCCGCGCCGGGTCCTGCGTCTTCTCGGCTCCTTCGACAGGAAGCAGGCAGCCAGGCTCCCTCCCCTGCAGCGTTGTGATTGGTCGGGACGCCTCCCAGCCAGTGGCTAATGGGGTGGCCATGTTCTCCATGCAGGCTGCTATGCAGCCTGCCTGGATAAGGGCAAAGAGCGCATGACTGGTTTGGGCGGCCCGAGAGAGCCGACCAAACAGTCTTTGTGCACTCAGGAGTGGGCAAACCACTCCTCCCCTGCCCTGCTCAAAGAGCAGAGCAGCCCTGCCCACCCGCCCGCCCGCAATGCGCAAAGGAAACACAAAATGGTACTAACTTTTAGTTATTACCAGTTTATGTTTTGGCTTTCTCTCACTGCAAGAAAGCAGTGGGGTGACTCTCCTCCGCCCTAGTGGAGGAGCCGCCCCTGCCCCACAGTCCAAAACCGGACCCCACCCTTCCGGCCCACCGTGAAAACGCCCGGTGCCCGATACAGCCAGTCCGGCCCTGATAAGAGTTGTTTTTACAGTGACTGTTTGTTCAATTAAATGTTTTTTTTTAATAAAAATATATTACCTTGGCCTGAGATGAGCCAAAGTGCCAGCCAAACAGGCAGATGAAGCTTGTGCTCTGGATAGAGTTAGCAAAACTGCCGATTTACCAGGATATAATGAAGTCCCAAAGCAGAGCAAAGTTTCCTCGTGTAAATTCAGCTGAATGGCAGGGGACAGAGTTAACCATTGCAGGCAGGGGCGGGGCTAACACCGAAGACAATAGGTAACGCCCACAATGCACTGGCATTTTCGGGCTCTTTCAGTTACTATTTTTATTTGTATTATTTTTTGCTAATTAAGTTCTGCTCTTTTATGCTGTAGCTGGTTAAATGTTGTATTATTTACAGTGTCCTTCTTGAAGGAGCCATTTTCTGCAAATTAGTGCAGGGTGAAGAAGAGCCCAAGAGATTCGCTCATCTGTTTTTTCTAAGTACATTTTTTAGATGTATTTTTTATCTAATGTATGCTCTTCAGTACGAAGCTCGTTTGTATGGGGAGTTGGTGCCCTTTTCTCGAAGAGCTGCGATAAATCATATTACTGTTTGCATATTCAATTTCACTATTAAAAAAAATTCACTGCTTCATTACGATTTAAAAAAGAAAAAAAAGCTTTTTCTGAAGAAAAGGTTACATGTCAGTTTGAAAGACTGAATGATCGTCTCATTGTTTTATTATAAAAAGTATTAAACAAATGTTTTAAAAACTCCGCTCAATTACAGTGAATCATGATTTTTCTCCTAATCTTTTGAAAAGAGGCTACATTCCCTTACTGTTGCTATGGTGGATGACTTAATATGTTGTATGTATACAACCAAGGAGAAGAGTTGGGCGAGCCACGAATTAACTTGGAGATCCGAGCCAGAGCCGAGCCAAGAGTCTGGCTCAAATGTTAGAGCCCACACACGAGCCGAGCTTTGACAGTATTTGCCATGTAAACCATAAAATAAACATTTCGTAAAATATGATAAAGTCTCTTCAAAAGTCAAAAAAGTGTATTTCTTTAACACGTGGGAGCTTCAACATTAATAAGGCACATTATAGCACTGTGCTGAGAAGTACTTATTAAAAGTGATAGCTTTGTACAGCTGGTAGTCCGAACTAACATATTTGAAAGTGCTTTCTTTCACGCTTATGAAGAAAAAAGAGTTTTGGTGAAATAAAATATTTGCTTGAGTGTGGGAGGGATGGGCGGAAACAGAAGCGAGGAGGCGGCATGTGTGCAATGTTGAAGGGGTTTTATTCCCAAATTAACAGTTCAAAGCATACAAGTAGGAGCTCCTCTCCAAATAATATATCAAAAATGGGGTTCAGTCCCAGGTAATGGCTCTAGGTGAGTAGAATTCCTTCACGAGATTCCTCTTCTTGTGTGGTTCCCTCTAGGCGTTCCGGTATCAGGAGGAGGTCCCAGGAGGCTTGTCGAGGGAGTGGAACAAGGGAGAGAAAGGAACGGTAAGTATGGTTATAGCCCTGTGTTGCTCTAGTGTAACAACCCTTCACCACACCACTGTGGAAGTACTCGTCCAAAACAAATCAAGTATTTCATTTATAAAACAGTCTGTCGTTCTGGTGTTAGATGCCGGACTCTCTTTCCACACTTTCTTTTCTCTTGTGTGCTATACGCGGGGGGGAAGAAAAGCCCTGAGTTGGATTGAGCCTGTGCAAAAAAGACGTGAAGGGAAAACAAATGAAAGGGAAAAGAAAACCACAATGATGAACCCACTCCAGAGGAAGTTTAGCTGGCACGTTATGCGAGGCTCGGTTCCGCAACCCACCTCCCCATCTTGTTTTGCCTCTTTGTGTTCACGTACCGCCACTTGCCGCAACTCTCCAGAGTTGCGGCAGCTGCAGCCCGTCCTCCAGGGGCCACCACTCCTCGCTCCACTCGTCCAGAGTTCCCTCGGCTTCTCCTGCGTGAGTGTCCTCCTCTGCGGCGTTTTCCTGGGCGGTGTTTCTCCGGGCGGACTCCCTTCCCGCGGCCGCTTCTCTAGTGATGTTCCCCCATTCGGCGTCCTCGCTCTCCTTTTCACCTGCTCCTAGGGTGAGGGATTGGTTAAGCCACGGCACACCCTCGCTTCTTGATTGGTCCGTTTGCCGGGCTGTCTCTGGTCCCTCCTGCACAAATGAATGACAGTCTGTTTTCACTGTTTGTTTTTTCTTTCCGCCTTCGCCGTCAGCGTCAGGACACATACGGAACGGGGGCCATCCTATCGATTCAGTTGGTAAGTCGGACTTTGGTGTTGGGGTTCGGGCCGTTTTCTTACATTGAGATCATACAATTTAAGTGGGGAAGCAGCGATTTATCAATTTTTTCTGGTTTCACTTTGTACAAATCAGCCAGGCAATGGGTTCTATCTGTCTTTCCTTATGTTAAGGCTTTTTTTTAACCTCTTAGTTCATTTTCCGCAGTTGTTAAATACAGCTCGAACTCGTGCTTGTCCATATTTTAAATCTTTGTTTTTACCTCTTAGCTCATGTTCTACAATTTTTAAATACAGCACAAACTCGGCCCAAAGACTGTGTGCTTTATATGAGCACCAGTCACATTACACAACGTCATATGCTTTGTTTCTAGGCATGGGGAGATTAAGAGATGCGTCAATAGTCACAGGATGTTGAGCTGACACCGAGGCTCGAACCTGGATCCCACAGTTGGCAGCTCTGACAGTAATGCCACATCCTGGGTAGAGAAAGGGAGGCAGGCAGAAGCCACATGAAAGCTTGGCTCATTATGGACTCAAGGTTCCAACAAGACTTTGAGCTAAGCCAGAGCCAGACTTCAGGCTCGAGCCTAACTCGAGCTTTCAGTGGCTCGCTCACCTCTACCAAAGACGTTCAAGAATAGAATATGGCAATGTATACTCAGTCAGTAGGGGAACCTGATTATTTCTTTGTCCTAGATAGTGGATTTTTGTAGATATGGCTTTAGCCAAGACCTTTAGATTATACAAGAAAAGTGTGTAAATCAAACTTATAGGGATTTGCAGCCAGTTCTCTTCATCCATTGGTCTGTTATTGTGTAATTCACATTTCTCGGCCACCCACAACAGTATACATCATGGGGCAATGTATCACCCACTTCAGCCATTGGATAACTTAACTGTGAGTAACTGTGTTCTGCCCTTTCACAAGGAGCACATCTGCACACAAAGTAGTTCCCTTCAGTGCAGGCAGGTTGTGTTTTTAACACCTCAAAATATTTTTGCCCCGTTGTTTTTTGTTTTTTTCTTAGATTGACAAACCCCCAGCAACTTTCTTAACAACAAAGTTTTGCAGAAACTATGACAAAAAACAAGCATTGACAATGCCAAAAGGCTGTCAGCAAAACACCAGGCCTTGGCGTCTGTGCACGTACCTCAGTCAGTCAAAACACTTTATGTGGTCAATAGTGACCATAAAAGCATCAAAGTACAGATATATTTAAAAATATCTACATAAAATAAGGATAAAAACAAGTTAGATCACATATATTCAATCATACCATAATAAATAATATTGCACAGTTACGGAATAAAAACACTGTGACACAGGCGGGGCCCCGATGACTGCCCCGACAAAAACCTAACAACAACCAAAAAATCAAAAAAGGGTCCGCGCTATTATAAGGAAAGGGTGGGGGTTCCGCCTCGGATTAAAATTGAGGTACAACAAATACCTTAAAATCAAGTTAAAACAAAGCATAGTTCTTCTTGATCTTTATGGCCCAGCGGATATAACTGATCACCTGTAACAAATAGATTCCGTGTCTCGATGCTGTAAAAATAGAAGGCCATCTTTATGCGATAAAATACAGTGTGATTGCAAAATAGGACGCAAGAAGCGAATTCTCAGAATACCATACAGTTTGCAAAAGAAAATGAAATGGATGGTTGATTGAAGCGGAAATGAGTCACATGGGCAGCAGGGCAGAGAGGGAGATGAACAACATTAGCATCTTCGCAGGAAGGCGACTAAACAACTCAGACGTGTGAGATAGAATCGCGGCCAGAATCAGTGGCCGCGATCGGTAGATACCGGAGAAAGGTATCCATGGCTCGCGATCTAGCAATTCTAGCTTCAATGTGGGACTTGTAAAATAGAGGCTATACTACCCCCTTGGTGTTGACATCGATACTGAGGGGTGAGTTAAAGTATTCAGGCCTATCGATGTCTTGAAAGGCTTGCTTAACATAAGTGATCCAAGGAATAGAGGCCATGTTGTCTAGCATAATACAGTCTCCCAGGTCCAAGCAAGATAAACCAGTCTCAGCAGAGGACCATATTTTTTATCCACAAAAGCAAGGGTGCAATTCTCACATGATCCTCCAAACAGTGGATGCCCAGTTCTGTGTGCACAATCTAGCTTGCAGTGGATTTAGGAACAGCTAACAGCCTACACAAAAAATTATTTTCGATGGATTGCAGACTTTTTAAATTGACATAACCCTAGATTCCTGACTCATATGTCCCTATTGGGAGACATTTGCTTTTGTACAGCGAAGTCATTTCTTTGATGGGCTTATGGCCTAACTTCCCTGCAAATCCAAATACTGCCTTACAAGGCCCTGGAAACTTCTATGACATTTGACTGAGTAAATTATCCCATTTTAGATTAGCCTCTAATAAGATACCTAGATAATTAAAATTGAGAACCTTGGCATTTCGGAATTCCCCCTATATGGAACTTTCAAGTACAAGTAGTCTTAGGGCCACAAGTCATGATGTAATATTTTTGGTTATTCACCTTTACGTCAAGGTTACCCATAAAATCGTTAAAGTAATCAGGCAAAGTCTGAAGGTACCTTATAAAAAAGGTCAAAAGATGACCAAGGACCTCTGTTGCCAACAGAGGAAAATACCTTTGGTCTTAATTTCTTATTTTTGAGGTGACCCCATCCACAAAGCAACTAGTTAACTGGGTGATTAAATGCAGTTGCGACTTCTCATGTTTGATGTCATACATGGTAAGGCGTGTTTTCCTCCCATATTTCAGTCCCTTGTCCACTGGCACTGCCTCTTAGCTGAATACTTCTACAGTAGTTTCATCCTTTAAGAAACAGCAAGTTGGTAATGTTGTGTACCTGTAAGAACTATTCCTATGTTCATTATATATGTTCATGCACTATGTGCATAAGTACTTGAGTAGTGTCTATGTCTAAGCTCTGGCAGCCCCATGTGTATTTGGGACAAAACTCTGGGTCTCATGTAAAACGTTATTATGAAGTATGTTTTTACCAGGAGAACATCCAGCAATTTTCTATGTGATTCAAATGTGTAGGTTGTGCCTGGTTTTATGGAGTAAACTCTGAAAACCAGAGTTACTTGGTGGTGCGGGTTTCAAGATCGAAGTTGGATTATCACCAGCCTACAGTGGTACAAATTTACCAGTCCTGAGAGTCAATAGACCCGAGAGTCAAGATGATCCAGGGTCGCATCTTTGTGCAAATTATTACTACAAGAATCACACAGTTGAGAGGTGAGTGCAGGTGGTCTCTTTAGCGTTTCGTTATAGTCATTTGCTGTTTTTGCCTGGTAACATTACTGGACGATGTCATTGTTGTCCAACCATAGGCACAACTCTTCACTGATTAGCTCCTTCTTTGAGTTTTTGTTGTCTTGTCGGTTCGACAACAGTGTTTCATTTTGCATGTCTGGTCTAAGGCCTGATCGTTCCAATGAGTGATTTCAAAGGGTGAGATGATAGAGGTGGACTTATAACTTTGTTTATAATTTACACTTGTTTAGCGGTCACTCACTGCGTTAGGGATAGTGCCAATACCCATTACTTTTCCCATTTCTGGTTAGCTTTGAGAACTCTCACCTGGCCTAATGTGAGGGCACATCATGGAAGTTTCTCATTTGCTGTTGACATTCATTTGAGTAGTAGGATTTTCAATAAAGAATGACATTGAAAAATAGCAACAATTTGGAAAGAAAATGGCATAAAAAGGAATGATACTGACAAAAACACGAAAAGTGGGCGAGTACCTGCCTATCCCAAACTTCTGTTTCTGTTTGTCTTCTGCCCCTTCTCTTTCCTCTTACTCTTCCGGTTGTATATGCAGCAGATATTCAAATAACGTATTGCAATGCCTTCGGGCCCTACTAGCAACCCTTCCTTTGAGAATTTCCCAAACATCTTGGAATATAGAAGAATTTCACAGCAGGCTACTTCACTATATATAGTTAGATAGGTGTCCTCACACTCGCTCCATCCCCATTTTAGCCTTTGTTGAAGTGGAGTCATTTTGGGTATTTTGTTATCCTACATCCCTTAATGTTGATTGGCAATAAGTCTAACTGCGTGTAGGCGCTGTGCTAGGTGTGATTTCTGGCAGTGGTTAATTTGTAAAATAAAAAGTGCCAGGGCTCTCCCCAGGAGGCAGCGCTAACAGGGAAAATGTGCTGGTGCAAACTGCCTGCTGACTAGAGCCCCAGCACTTATTATTCTGGAGAGGATTTGGCCTAATGGCTAGAGCTGCCGATTTCGGAACTGGGGAACCGGGTTCGAGTCTCAATGTGGCTCAACATCCTGTGATTCTGGGGAAAATCACGTCTTCCAAATGAGTGTGTCCTTAATTGGTGCTATAAACGCCGATGCTGAGGATCAGGTGCCGGTGCTGAGCACCGGAAAGCACCTGCTGAAATTAAGCAATTTTCTGGGTCCCAGGTTCCAGTCCCAGGAAGTTGACTCTCTCTGCACTGCCTCCATTTAAGGAAAAATGAATAAGACCCAGAACTATCGAGGTGTAGTGCTGCACCTAGTGAGGAGCACTCTTGTAAATTTAGTGGGAAATACAGAAGAGGTTTATGTGGTGGGAAGTATTGTTGCACAGTTCAGTGGATGAATACCGCGAATGGTGAATTGTTGTTGCTTGTCGGTAAACGTGAGCAAAACCGCATCTTGTATTTAAGAAGTCAGCTGCAGAGCAGGTGTTCACACAGCCAGAGAATGTAATGTTTGTTTTTACTGACTAGTACAGCGTGGCACTGTGTCATCTTTGGTGTCTTAACTCCAAGGGTCTTGTTGTTTGATAATACCAGGTCTTTGCGTAATAGTCCTCACTAAATCACAGGGTCCAGCTGGAGCTGCCTGCTGAAGGTAAACTGTGTTTTTCCTACCAGAATGAGTTGTTCCTCGTAAGAAAACCAAAGAGAGGCCCCAGATGACGTTTTTAACCTGGCAACCCATGAAAACGTCGGACTCGTCCGTGGTTATTCGAGGCATTTGAAGCGTATTTTGGTGGCGTGAAAACGGCATATTTGAAGCAGTGTTGCCTTTTAATCGCC
Organism: Calotriton arnoldi; assembly: GCA_963921515.1. Lineage (NCBI taxonomy): Eukaryota > Metazoa > Chordata > Amphibia > Caudata > Salamandridae > Calotriton > Calotriton arnoldi. The sequence goes on along the minus strand of CAWUFW010001956.1, from coordinate 1,320,249 downwards.
TTAATCTGATCCTTAACAGGCCCCTTGAAGGGGAGAGGGTGTGGCTTAACAGCTAGGGCGTGCGACCTTGAAGATGAGAAGCCAGGTTCGACTCTGGCGGGAGACTCAAACATCCTGTGATTCTGGGCAAATCACTTACTCTAATCTCCCCGTGCCTAAAAATGGATGTGTCCGTCTGTAATGCAACTGGTGCTCATTTAAAGTGCTCTGATACCTTCGAGTTGAGTTTGCGCTATATAAAACTGCGAAAAAAAACAACTTGGTTCCTAGGGGTAGCTACCCCTCCTGCGTCCATTTTTAGGTTTTGCCCTCTGTGCTTGAGAAATCTATTGTTTTTAATATAAACTTAAAAGGGACTTACATCCCGCTTTCTCTCTTTCCTGGTTTCTCATTAGTTCCTGTGAGGGCCACTTACCTTTCCTCCATTTCTATTGGCTGTAGCATATTTTCCCGCAATTACCAATGCTTGTTCCTCGTCTGCTTCTCTTGCCAGTTTCCCGCTGCCGAAATACTGTCGACATCCACTTTGGTGGAACGATACTTTCATAAAGATTGCCTTTTACTATTGCAGCATATTTCTATAACAACTTATCACCCTAGGAGATTAAGTGATTTGCATACAATCACAGGATGTTGCGGGGCACCGCCGAGACTCGAACCCTGATCCCCAGTTCGTGAATCAGCCGCTCTGGCCGCTGCGCCACATCCTCTCCACTCCTGTGTTATCTGTCAGGAAGCTCCTTCCTTCACCCTGACGATGATTGATGAAAACAGCTCTTTATTCATTACATAGGCGAAACCGATGCAATACCAATGCTTGTTCTCTATCGCTGTATGGCACTGCAAGTTCTATCTAGGTGGGTCGACCCAACTCTACCCATTTACTTCCTATTTTCGATTTGTCACTGTTCATCATTCATGCTGTCTGGGAGTGCCTCCACTCTATTCTGTCCTCGGAATGCAGATTGATGTGGAGAACAAAGCCAATTTGGCCTTGTGACTGGACTAACAGACCAAGGAGCTCACTTGTGACCACTTCTTAGGTCATTTTCCTGGCCTTGTGTGTGTTTCTGGCTTATTTTGATCCCTCCGCTAGTGACTGAGCAAAGATCCAAGGGATTACGATTTCCAACACCAGTGGTGTGTATTTTGTTTGTATTTACGCACACATATGCTTTTGGGAGTGCCCTCTGCCAGCTACATCTCTGCTGATGCGCATTTGGATTACTTGCAATCCTTTTTATTGACATACACACAAAATTACAAAATGGACGGAAAGTATTTCTGTAAGAAATACTGTACGAGTACAAAAATTAACACTAGCCCTATTATAGAATTAAGTAAGCAGGTATAAGGGTTTGGGAGCTATTTGTGGATAGGTGATGACATTAAACAATATACTACATAAGCTACAAAATACATTTTACTTATATAGTGTAGTATATTACAAACAAATGCACCTATTGTGATTCCTGTCAGTTGGCTGATAGTACATTTGACTTTGCTGTGGCCATCCATGTTTGTGGCTCTCTCTCTGCAGAGAAGGAATTGTCTAGGGCAGGTTTGAATAGATGGAAAGATGTGCTTTCTAGAGCTTGCAGCTAAGTGAGTTCCAGTGCAGGTGGGCTAGGTGGCTGAATATTTGGAATCTGGCTGTAACTCATAGCAGTTTGATGACATGGAGTAAGTTTTGGTTAGACCAGCACAGATTATGAGCTGCTGAGTAGTTGAAGAACATCCATATGGGAGAGGTGTAGATGAACTCTTCAACTAATGACTTGAAGACTAGGATCAAAGATTTATATTAAAAAAGTCCTATCTTTAGTAAAACAAACATTTAATCTAATGCCAGAAGAGGGGGTAGCTGTTTGCTGGTAGAGGTTAAAAAAGGTGCCTGTGTGGAAATTGATATCTTTGTAGGTGAAACAGCCAGTTGATATAAGCCAAGGAGAAGACTCTTACAGGAGGCAATCCTAATGATTGTTAGAATGTTGATTGGTGATATGACCCATTGCTATGCAGTAGAGGGGATGGATTGGATTTTGTGGATGTTCAGTACAGTGGCAGTGATAAGAGTTTCCGTCTTCTACGCTCATACTGAGGTTGGAAAACACATTGAGGTTTCCGGAGGAGAAAGAAGGTTTTGAAATCTGATGGGGGTCTCATAAAGAATAAGGTACTGTACGGGCGAGAAAGTAGACAATTTTTATTATAGATAAAGGGAGGGGATGACCATACGTTGGGGAGAGAGGAATATAAAGGAGAAACATATTTGGGTGCCACCAGGATAGAGGTGAATGGATCCACTTGAGAAAATACCATTATGTTTTATGTCTTTGTAGTTATTCTACAAGGTGAAGAACGAGGGAGGTAAAGTGCAACAGACGAAGGAAGGTCCTACTCCGATATTCTTGAATCACTACCCCAAGGGATGCAGAGCCTAATTGTAGGTGAGACAGGACAGTTATGTTTTAGGTCTTCATTTAAAACAAATGTAATTTGATTTTACCCCAGTAACCTTTGTGTATGGCACAAAGACGTTTGCAGTTTACTCATGCATCTAATGGGTGTCAGTGCAGTGCATTTATGGCTCATTGGATGTGTTTGTGGCCCCAGGGTATGACACAGCAGGAGAGATCAGAGTTGAATATGACTCCCTAGTTCTTCACTTTCACATGAGGGAAGTGGCTGCTCGCAGGCTTGTGAAGCATTCACTTGGCATTGGCCTAAAGGGAGTGGAGAACCAGAAGTAGACAGGGAAGAGAGAGGTCTTTGAGAACAGAGCTTTGAAGAACACCAGCAGGTAGGTGGTTGGTGGAGGGTGGTAGGAGCACCTGGAGACAGAAACTGAAAGCTCATAAAGTTAGATGGTAAACCAGTTGAGTGCTGTGTCTGTGTTGTTAAGTGAAGCGAGTGTTGTGAGCAGTGTTGAGTGTTAATACTGGATCCCTCTGAAAGGTCTAGTAGCATGATAATAGAGGTTAGGTGTTTAGAATGGCAGAGGTAATAAAGTTAGGCACGTTGGCAAATGTCATCGCAATAGAATAGAATTCCCAGAAATCGAAGTGGAGTGGTTTGAGAAGAATAGTATTTCAGAGCCGGGAACACAATTTGAGTGGGAGGAAGAGTCTGTAGTAGATTTCCTTAGTAGCAATAGATAACTGCAGTTTTTAAGCAGAGAGCATAGCAGCCAGTTGCAAGGACCTCATTAAACATAGGGATCAAGCAAGTGAGAAGAACTGTGGAGGTGAAGCTCAGATGTTTGACTGTGTGGTGGCTGAAAGGGTGGTAAGGTGACCTGGATGGACTTGCAGCCGTGAGTGTGGGGATCAGTCCCACAGGTGATGTAGGCATAAAGGCAGAAATTGGCATGAAATAAAAAGGGATGGTAAGAAGTGTTTGAGGGGCTAAAGGGCAGTGGATAATATGGTGAGTGTGATGTGGATGGCAGTGATTTTTTAGGAATCTAGCTGGTGATGCAGCGTAAAATCTGATCTTGCTTACACGACACATAAATGAATCTTGACACTGAAAACACAAATGTGCACCTTTCACACGTCTAGAAAAATGACACTGAAACTGAGAAAAGTTGAAGTACCAGCACTGTAAAAAGTGTGCTTGACTAGGTAGAAACAGTAATATTGATCAAATAGTGAATTTAAGATTTTTAGTAATTATTAACAAGATGTCATGAAAACTAACGAGAAGCTTAGCATTTCCATTGATTTCATTGAAGAGTGTCATAACAAACTTGACATTGGTGCACATCGTATATGCAAGGAGTTCCATGTCTGAAACTTTCAGTATAAGTGACTAACATTATAAAGAACATTTATTAATAAAAACGATTTTATTTTAATGATTTTTAGAAATAGTTTGCATGTGGCTACTTTTTTAAATTGTGGTAGTAGACCACAATTAAAGTTGAACATTTCTGTATAACAATCACTGACAACTTTATAAAAGGCTCATAAATGAATGTGGGATTTATTCTGCTATGCTTGAATATAATTAGGAGTTGTTTTACTAAATAAGAGAGGTTAACTTTAAAGTATATTTAAATGGATTTTCTCCTTAGGCTGCATTATTTCATAGCCTTGGCAATGGACTTTTGATACGTTTCTTGTTCATGCAACATTCTATTGGACAGCAGAGCCTTTCTTACACGTCTTTGTGTATGAATGGTGCAAACTCGACATTTGGACTATCTCCATGGAGAGCAACAAAGTAAATAGGCTCTTTGTCGACTAACCTGTGAGGACGGAATGGACAGTCGATTCTCATGATGTGCATGGCAAAATATGCTAGAGTATCAATTTGTATCTGAAAAGTTGAAAAATTGATCACATGATGATCAGACCATTGTGGACCGACCATTGATGTCATAGTGATAAATATGAACTATATAAACCACATTATTTTGGAGTAGGACGGCGACCCCTATTCCACTTTCTTTGCCTCCTGTCTGCCTGCCTGACTAACTTTTATGCCCCTAGCCTTTTTTGTCCTTGCTGATGAGCTTGCCTGTTGAACGATTTGGAGCAGTTTGGTGAGAAACCAGACTTGAACTTTCCTGATTTATGCTCCATTCCCCTTGTCCGTGCCCATGGACTCTTTCCCTAGTTGACTTTAAACTTGATCCCCTTGCCCATGCTAAAAGAACTTTGTGAACCATCCTCCGGCCCTTGTTGGTGGTAGGAATCTTTAGCGGTTAGAAACCATCCTCTTATGGATGTCTGTATTTAGAATTAACGGATGTGTGGTTTTATATTTCAAGCTGTTAGATATATGACTGAGCTTCTAAAAATGTTACTTATATGTATTGATTTGGGATCTTTAATACAATAATCAAATTATCCACATTTCATCTGAGTCTTACTGTGTCTAATGTTCTTTTCACAGAAACTGTGCTAATTTTAAATGCTTAATGGTGAGAGTCATAGATTATGTTCAGAACATCAGGTTATTTAGCTCTTGTTCTGTGTAGCCATAGCAGAGCTCTTAGTTTGTATGATTCTTGTCAGACTAAACTTTAAGAGGTTGGGTCTTCCAATTGCAATACTCTATTTTTACAGCACAGTTTTGAGAGTAATATATTTGAACCTTATCACCAGTTTGTGAGTTGGCTAAAAATTAATGGTCCTCATTGGGTGGCCGACAATTGGACATCCTGATTTCTCACCCCTCACTACGACACAGAAAGGTCCATTGGAGGACCCTTGCCTCTGAGGTGAAGTACTGAATCTGAGTAAAAATCCTACCCGTATGGGCCCAGAAGGAGTGTTGAGGTTGAAATTCAAAAGTTTATTGCTTCTGCTGGAACACTGGCAAAGTCAGGCAAGAGAACTGCCTGAGTAACGATTGTGCCTGCGGAGGCAATAGTACAAAGCATAGGGCAAAATTCTTCAAACTGTGGGGTCGCCCCCCTTACAGGGCCATGGATGGTTTCCTAGGGGGGCGCAGATGCCTCTGCAAGTACTTGTAAATGCAGACTGGCCTGGAAGCGCAGACTTGTTAATTTGGCACAATTCCAGGCTGTCTTCATTTACACACAGCCATTGAAGTGCATTCAAAAGTATGGGAATTGTGATTCGGTTTGCCCTAGGGCAGGTAGTGAGTGTGGTGGCAGAGTCAAAGAGGTGGCTAAAAAAAAAGAATAAAATAGTCTAAGTATTTATTTTTTTCACGGTCAGGTAACTGCATATGAAATAACACGCAAACAGCTCAATTGAGAAAAAATGCAAATTAAACTAATCGGTGGTGAATGTACTCTTTTGGGTTATGAAACCTCAGTTGGCAAATGCCGTAGCTGCAGATGTCTGCGTGCTTGTGAAACCTGACAGACACAGAATTGAACCCTAGTTGGCCCATTTGGGAATAGTAACCTTTGTAATTATAGTGCTACGAGTCGCCAGCCTATGACAGAAAGCACTGTGCGTACATTTTTATGTGTCTCCATTATTCCAGAACTCAGCTGATAACACCCCTAAATTACCTTTTAAAAAGAATACATCTTTTTCACCATGAAGCTTAAGCATGGCCACTAGAATTATGTGGCAGAAGAAGACCAAATTTTGTGACAGGGTTGACTAAATTATGCAGTTAGAAAAGGTAAGGTATGCAGCGTAATGTGCCACATTTTGTAGCTAGTATTACTTCATTATTGTTTCATTTTTGTTCATGGTAACACTGCCAGGGGGCATATTTCACCTCATCAGTACCGGTTTAACACCCCAAAGCAGCATACGCAACTGAAAGATGATGACTCAGCCTTTGCGAAGGGCCTTCCTTTGCTCCGGAACACGTAGTCACATTTTTAGTACCTTTTGATCCTTCTGAGCTAGAATCAAAAACGTTTTGGTAAAATCTGCAGATTATGTATCAGATGATGGATTATATAGCAAATGCGGCAAACCCATAAATATGTGGAAAACACTGCTGCAGCAGAATCTCATAATTCCAGTGGCCCTGGCTTTAAATGACTCAATCAATTAACGGCTGGTGAGAAGGCTTGTTTCTTCTTTAGCTCTCTGCACCACCACTCTACCCTTCGCTTTCAGGCAGAGCCACCTCAAATTCAGCATTAACTATTCAGGGGCAGTTGTTTTTGTAAAAGGTGAGTTCAGGAGGTATCAGGGAAAATGCCATTAGGGTTGCATTCAGTTGCAGAGCTCTGATCTTCTCAACCCCTGGGACCTCAGAGTAATGGTCCAGGAAGATGAGTAAAGGAGCGAGATTCATGGATATTGTCAAAGAGATGGCCCAGAAGAGGGAGCACTGTGTGAATGCTATTTTTGTTGTTGCCTACAAATGGCCAGAGATAGCTTCATCATGAGAGAAAGCCCAAGAAAGGGAACAATATATAGGGGATTTTTATTTTTATTTTTATAAAAAAGGGCCATCCCTTATCACAGCAGGTACTGTGCCAGGCGTGTAAGTGGCTATAGCTGTCTTACCATGAAAAAGCGGAGTGGAGGTCCATTTGGCTTGCTAGCATTAGAGCCCAGGTCACCCTTGCTGCTTTTTAGTACAAAGGGCAGAAAGTATAGTCGGTGCTGCAAGTACTGTGATACCGAGGCCCAGCAGTATGAGGAGCCAACTAAACACCAATTATGGCTGTTTTGCTATCCTTCCTATCTTGCATTAGGGCCCACTGCACCCTTGCTGTGCCAGTGTTGCTTTCGGCCTTAGAGTAATGGCCCACAAGAGGGGAAAATTGAAGCAGAAGAGACACTTTCGTTTAGCCTCAGAGACATGGCAGAGAGGGGGATGTGGCAAGATGGGAGTCCATTTTTTTTTTACCAAACCGCAGATGAAACTGCCCTCTATGCTAGGCAGTAGCAATCATTAATGAAGCAGGTGCAGCAGCAGTGGAGCCCAAGTGTCAGAAGGGCCCACTGCATCACTGCATTATGACTGTCCAACTTTAAAAAGGGGGCATAGGAGATTATTTTCCTTTCTAGCACTAGGAACAAGCGCACCCTTGCGCATAAAAGGAAGACAACATGGGGGAGCTCATTATTTCTGAAAAGGACAGAAAGCCTGTTTCAAGATTGGAGTGATGGTCGATCATGGTGAGAAAGGGGTGGAAGAGGGAAATGAGATAGCCTGTACGCAGGGCTCAGTTATCACGAGTGCAGTTGCACTGAGACCCAGGTGTGCGAGGGGCTCACAACACCCCAGTTATGGGGAGCAATATTTTTGGGTCAAAAACTTTCTGTTTGATGCATTTGCTGTTTTATGAGTCTCATATTTAGTGTGGTTTATGAACTATAGAAAAAAATACCCCATAAATGATTTCATAGGTCCCACTACCTGCACTCAGCCCTGTGCCTCCTGCTCCCTCAATCCTTCCCATAAAGTTTGAGAGGGAAGGCCTAACGTCAAAACATTTTGCTGGGAGGGGCATCAGAGCAAAAGAAGTTTAATGACCTCAATTTGGGGGGCGGGGGGGTGGGGGTTGATGACGTACTGGGGAGTGTAAAGACGTGAAAAGATCTTAATTTGGTTTTGCGGAATTGACTTCTGGTGTTGCGTTGGAGAGGGCTAGCTTAAAGTATGTGCTTAGAGTATGTGCCCCCCCTGCGCCTTGAGACCCTCACGGGTGAGTAGTGCACTCAATAAATCCCTGATTGATTGCTTTGTGGTTCGTACCATTCGTTTTTGTCATAAGGCTGTAAATAGGAGAGATAATTTAATGATAAGGGTTGGAGGCTCTCGAAGTGAATAAGTGAGGGGTAAGGGAGAGATGAATGTTAACTTTGAGAGTTTTTGAAGAAGAATAAGATGTAAACTGAGGCGATTGTTATCGGCCTGGCTTGTGTGTGGAGTGCCAAGTAGGCTTTGCATGGGTAATGGGTGTCTTGATCAAGGCCGGACTGGCTACCGGGCGTTTTGGTGTGCTGCCAAGCTGGGGGCTGATTTCACTGCAGTGGGGGCTGATTTCGTTGATGGGGACCTGCGTGTGCTTCTAAATAAACAAAGCAAAACGTATGGTTTTAAGCACACACAGGTCCCCCATCAACGAAATCAGCCCTCAGCTTGGCAGCACACCAAAACGCCCGGTAGCCAGTCTGGCCCTGGTCTTGATGCAGGGGTGATGTTTGCAGTCATATACAAAAGTGCATGGTAAGAGGGTGAAGGGATAATGGTGTGACGTCAGGGTCATATCTAAGAAGTACTTGTGTCGCTCACAATATCAGGCATTCTGATGCAAGTGGTTTACAAGTTTGATCTGAAAGATTGATTTTTTGCATAAAAAGCTGCATGAAATTTGAAGTAATCAGAGGCCATCTCCTGCCCAAATACAAGTTGCAGATTTTTAAAGTGCTTTCAAAATTCCACCTGTAGACTGACAGCATTGTAAATTTAAAATGGGCACAATTACAATGTGCATAAATTGTTGGCCAGCATGGCAGACTTTACAAACTGTGGGATGTCTGCCTGGAATTGGGCTGGCCAGGAAATATACCATCTGCACAGCTGCAGTGGTCAAGGTTGTGCATTGCTGTATTTCTCTGACAGTAAAAACAAAGTGGCTCCAAATTAAGAAGTGGAAGCATTTTCTTTGCCCAGACTTTACTTCAGTTGGTCGCCTCTTTGGTCCACAGCCCTACCACAAATTGTAGTTGATCCTTTACAAATAGCTTCTTCTCAATCACGTTGCTCATAAATGGATTTTTGGACATTGAACTGCTTTGTAGAAACATTCAAATTTCATCATGGAGCTAGTTCCTGGTTTTATGAATGTGTTTTTTGTATCTAGTTGTGTCTAATTCTGTCATTTTTTTCTGTCTAGCTATCCAGATAACTTGTTTTTATTGCTGTCCAAACATAGTCCAATGTCCAAGAGCTCTTAGAACTGCATCCATGGAAAGTGATTGCAACTGGAATTTCAATCAGTCACTGTCAATATTTCTGAAACCAATTTGAATGAATTCATAGATGGAACCACCAACGAATTATATGACTGGTTGATCCACCAATAATTTATATCATTGCTGGATACTGTTTATTTGCTTAAAAAAAGTATGTACATTGCTGGATACGATTTATTTGCTAAAAATAAAATGTATCAGCTGAACCCGATATTCTTTGAAGTCAAGAAGACACTCCCTTTTCCCTTGAATTGAAGTCTACAATTAAGGATTAAAAAAAGGCAGGACGTTTGTTAAAGGTTTGAAAAGCATGAGTCTCTGAAGGAACATGCTCTGGCTTACCTTAATTTTTAAACTGATTGTTATTTACATGTAAATACTTGAATGGATCTATCGGGATCACAATTTTCAATAGTATGCAGGGCTGGAGTGGCCGAAGCCAGCACCTGGCGTTTCCCCGGTGGGCCGGAGGGGTGGGGGCCGGTTTTCTGGCCATGGGGGCCAGTTTTGTCACTGGGGGCCAGTTTTGCAGCAGTGCTGCAATATTGGCCGTCTGTAACAAAAGCGGGAGCGGTGCTTTTTACTAGCACACCCCCCTCCCCCGAAACCCCATCCCCTGCGCTCCCAGGGCCGGCCGAGCAGCAATCAGCCAGGACTGGTTGCTGTTCCCAGTCCGGCCCTGATAGTAAGCCAAGCAAAGATCCATAATGTCCAAGTTAGATACTTCTGGTAACGTATTTGTAGAAACTTATGTTCCATTGCAGTGAAGTAATGAACATGTTAGGTGAGTTTGGCCAGAATTCGAGTTGAGGGAAGAAATATATTTCCTGGGTGCTGTTGTTATGGTATTGCCTCATTTGGTGGTAATTCAAATTTACAAACTTTTTTGAATTTAAGTGAGAAATTAGTACCATACTTCTATTAAAAAATGAGACTTTGGATGATAAAAGAATTACAATTTTTGGTGATTTTTCACTGATTAAATAGCATTTTGAATAATGATAGGGTAAATAGGCGGGGAGGGATTTAGTCATTGAACTGTTGGAGTACAGGTGAAGAAGTTCCACTCCATTAATCGTTTTTTTTGTTATAGTGAATTCAATTTGTTTCTTTTTCTATTATTATTATAAGATTAATATTATTATTACTATTACTATTACAATTAGTTATCAGCGTTAACAGTTTTCTCAACTCTGTCAACCTAACATTGGTACTTTCCCATGCAGTATACGCTGCAGATGACTATGTAATTGTACATATGACTCTTTTGAGATGGCAGTCGGATCTGAATGAGAATTCTATTTTGATAATCAGTGTTCTACCATTGAAAATAGGTATTCGGGAAGAAGACATTAATAGCGAGTATGACTACTGTTTAGAACTTAAAGTGTGGAGTACTGTGACATACAATGGAAATTCTTCCTCAAATAGTGGTTATTGGGTTCACATACAAAGTTAAAAATCTGTTCCTCTCAGTTTAGGCTTACTTTTGGAGAAAATTTCTAACCAATGAAATTCAGAAAGATTTCCAGGAATACTCCTGTGAAACTACAACTGTCGCGGCTCCAAGGCATTCTCACATGCATAAAAATGTATGCATTCAGTAATGTAAACGGTGTAGGTTTCCTATTGAAATATATGATGCATGAGCCCAGTAGCACTTGCTAATATATTTTTTATCCGAGGTAAAAACATTTCTGGGGTGTTTCCTCTCCTTTCACGTCTGTACAACGGATATACTCCTGCCATTACTAAGAATAAGTCTTCCACCGTGGGTAGCCCCTTCCACAGGTTTGTGAATACACATGCACTTGTGAGTTTGTGGGAGTGCACTGGCCAACAATAAAATGCCGCACAACCCACACTTGCAAGGAGATTTACTCACACAGAGAGTTACACCATACCGACGTATTAAGACATACTTTTTACAAGACAAATACACGTTTTCTGAAAAACAGAGTTGAGTTGTGCTATTTGTGCATGTAATCCGCTCTTGCTTACGGAAATAGATTGTGATTCAGGCCATTAGTAGCTAACCCTATCCAATTGCTTACCAACAGCTGAGTCCCTGATTCGATGAGGCCCATTCATCACTCGGCAGCCTCTTCATGTAATTGTGCCAGTGTATTTCAAAGCTGGCATTCTCTTCTCATAATAATGTTAATATTAATTAACCAAACTCCACCACAGGTGCATGATGTGAAAAATTAATATTGTAATGCAACACATTAGTGACAGGACGTATATAACCCACATATCTGTTTCCCTAACAAATGGACAAAACATCTGAGGTGCTGAAAAAACAGTCACATGATGTCGGTCAAATAGGGTAGCTCACTAGGATAGCAACATACACATTTTACACGGATGTGCAATACAATGTTGCAAGCGTGTGCTCGAGTGTGGATTTCCATAAAACCCCAGTCTGTCTACAACAGTGACATACAGTCGTAGGCACAGGCACAATCTTATTCTAACACGTAAGGTAAGCATACATCAGTGGATATAACTGCACTACTAATTCTAAACCGCTGAAAGAAATATTCCAGGATAATTAAAGTGTGCAATTTAATCATGCATGTCAAAAAAGCCATACATTTATTAACAGATAGGAATTTGCGTAAATATGTTCACTTGAGAAATCCTGTTGTCAGATAATGCCATGTCCGAATTTGTCCCCAGTTTTCTACCCTTTAATATAGACCTCTCTCCTTCATTTACTATAATGATTTGATGTCCAGTTATTCGCAATTTGCACTATTAATATCCATGTTTGTAAAGAGTTCCTTTGCCTTTCATAGTGGATGTCTTTGACTTGAGCACTTTAAAGATCCTTTGGCCCGTACTAATCTAGACACATTTTCCACACCTAGAATGACGCAGTTACAGGATGAGTAGAGGGGTGGTTTGTCATCTCAGGCAAAAAGGTAGTTTTGTTGAATCCCCCCACTCATGTGTCAGGGAGATTTCTGCTGCTGCAATCTTGTGCCCCCTGCAGGCGATGGTGACTTATGGAAATGATAAACTAAAAGAAACACTCTGGGAAATAAATTAGCGCCCCTCTGCTGTGTTGACAAAGGCTAGGTTTCTGTTGGAAACGCGTGAGTCAGTTGAGGTAGAGAGGGGTTTGGCGAGTGGTGGGGGGTGTTGGGGTGGTGAATGAATCCTTTGCTCCCTAATTTGATTACAGATATTTTCAGGATATACTTCTGAATGGAACAAGAGACTGCTTGCATTATAACTAAACTTTTTCAAAGTAAAAAATGTAACATTATTACTCTTTTGGAACCCTGCTTGTGTGACGTATCATTGAAAGTACACCATAATTGGATGTGTGAGAAACAAAATGCGGTGATTCCTATGTCCTGATGAGTCATAAGTACCATTGGCAGCTCTTGAGTTTAGGAGACACAACTCAAGGGATTCACTTGTGTTGCAGCCTAATGGGATAGCTTTATCAGGATAGCATGATCCCTCACTTACTGCTGCTGTAATTGCAGTCAATCAATGGATTTACTCCCGGAAGAAACAGTTGGGCTGTGTATCTTCTCTGATTTAGTGCATGCATGATTGGATTCCTTTTAAGGTCGAAAAATCAGACAGCACAAACTGTTTGGTTGCAAAAGTCCAATTTTCAGCTACAAAGAACTTGCAGTATGCTTAAAGCCCCTTCATTGCTTACCATTGGTTGTTTGTTTCTTATTTGATTACTTGACTTGTCCATCTTGTGTTCGTCCCTTCCCTGGAGCATAAGCTCATTACTTGTGTCCTTCCACTGCTCAATTTTAGGAAGCTACTTTTATATTTAGGTCTCGCGCCTAGCGTTGCAGTGCGCAGACCTGCTCGCGCAGCGCGAGACCTCTAGAAAGGGCTTCTGAAAACGACCCACACGCTCGTGCGTGTGGTTTTGTTTTCAGAAGCCCACATTGGCTGGAGCGTCCGGTTTTTTTACGGGGGCTGCACGCGATTGGTCAAAGGCGGGCGCATGTCCCGCCTTTGCCGCGCCCATTCCCGACGGTGGCCAGAACGCGCAGCAGCGCGCGTTCGCCTCGCTGCCCCGCTCCCTCCCCCCGCTCCTCTGTGGTGCGCGCGCACCACTGGTTTCGCGTTCGGCTCCTCTGTGGTGCGCGCGCGGTTTCTATTCCGTTTAGGTGTAGGCTTTGTCAGTCCTTTTAGTAACGGTTACTCCTAAATTTGTCCCGGTAAGCGACCCTGAGAGTGATGGGATTGTCAGCGCCGACGGGGTCTTTTGACCCTCGCGCTGCTGGCAGGTTGGGTGGTGGTGGGCAGTATGCTCGTTAAGTGGCGGTCGAGAGCAACCCTTCACTCAAGCCAGCTTTTGGGGTATGCTGCTGGCCACTCTCTACGGTGGTTGGCTGTTGGGTAGGGTCCTTTGATTTGGAGTACGCATCCACTGCAGTTTGTCGAAACCACTGGAGCTCTTCCTTGCTGCAGCACCAGCCGCCTTTCAATGTCTTTACACTTTCTTTTTCCATGTTGCACACAGCTTGCTGCCGTGTTTGCGGTTTTCCTACCTAGAAGCGTTCACTGAATGATTTGCTAAATTCAGGGCAGTCTTATTTTCTCGAATTTGTCGAAGAGGTGTTTGATTTGTCGATGTTGCTATTGGTGGGCATCACGTTGGCATGATTTTAACTCCCTTAGTTGAGCGGCTGTGTAGGTCATTGTACAGTGTGATTTGTGAAACTGAGGACGTGGTTTACTTGGCACTTGCCTTGTGAGGGCGTGTTTTGCAGCCATTTACAGATTTGGATGTTGAAGCATAGGTTGCTGTTTGTAGGTATTAAGAAATGTATCATTGTAAGAATTTTTGGAAAGCAATGCGATGTTTGTATGGTCGTTAGTGCTGTTGTGATTGCACAAGTGTTGTGATCAAATTCTTTAGACCAAATGGGCCTGCACTATCTACCAGAGCTAAATAAGTCTCTTAAATCACGTTTTTGGTTTTTGATTGATGATTTTAATAACTAGTAATGCCTCCGTAAGCAGTAAGCACTGCTAAACTTATTTAAAATAAAAAAATTCGCAGCTTCCTTTAATTTCTGAAGCTTTTTGTGCTTGTCGACACCTTCTGGCCTAATAACTCTACTCACTTTTTCCATTGAACACGTCTGCTCTAGCAAGTCATCGTTTAGAATACATTTGCCTCCATCATATGCCATACAATCAATCCAGTGTAATATGAGTTGTATGTAACCACAGCCTTTGTACAGTAACTCAAAGAGAAGGGGGCAATGGGTATAGTAGGCCGACTCGTTGCTTATCTTGTATGCTGTTGTGGGTGGAAGAAAACTGCGAATGCCAATAAAAAGTACCAATAGAGGAAGCCCGTGCTGAAAACACCCTCTATGGATTTATATAATGGATTGTTTTTATAAACATTAGTTAGTAAAATGAGCTTCGCCGCCCAAAGCAGTAATGAGCAACAAAACAAGACTGTTTCAGTAACTTGCTAATTAGGTATAAAGACGCCTTCTGGGCTATCGATGCATCTATTATATAAAAGCAGAGGAGCGCTGGTGTGGAGAATTTCAGTGAAACGAGTAGTACAAATGCATGTAAACACTGGGTGGAGTTTCACTAAAGAGGCCTTGTGTACGCTTTTTATACAGAGTGGCATTTATAAATACTTGTGTTTCTTAAAATGAACACTGGGCCTTTTCCTGAACGAGATCTTAACATATTACAGTGTAGTGTGCTTCTAGCGGAACGTAGTCTTTACATATTGAAGTAATGTCCCTCGGTCTTCCAAGGAGAATTTCCTCGGTGCAGTAAAACTTATACCGGGAAACCGTTTTTTAGGATAAGCTTGCAAAATGCAGTCAGCACACTATTATTTTTCGTAATAGGTTAATCACAAGAAGTCTTGCATACTGCTAACAACAAAATAAGTAGTGGTGCGCTATGAAGACTACAGTTTAGCTGGGCTGAAACATTTCTGTATTTCAAAGACTGAACTAGGTTGAGCTAAACTGATCCCAAAACTCCAGCCCTTGGAGGTGCTAGGAAAACGGATTAAAATCTTGTAGTGGTAGATCATATAACAGTGGGAACTTAGCACCATGGCAACGAAGTAGAAATGAAAGACAGAATAGGTGAAATTGTATTCGCTTTTAAAACAAAATATGCAACCCTACTTTTGCTCTGTTATCTCACAAGTTCACATCTATGGTCTGGTCAGTTACAGCCAGGCCAGCGAGCCAGAGCTGCACGACATGAGTGGGAACGTGCCACTAATGATAGTAGAGGGCAGCACATGAAGGCGAGGCACAAAAGGACGACGGAAAGAAGTGTGCCCGAGTTTCGTTTCACAGCTTCGTGAGACCACAAGGAAAGGGAAGCTAGAAATTGTCAACAAAGACCGAGTAGGAAACTAGCAACATTTGTTACTCCAAGTCCTGAGACCATTACCGTAATGTACCAGCATGCATGATGACCCACACTTTGGAGAAAGACATAGTGTCTGAAACAGCGTAACGTACAGCATGGTGGATGTCGTAGAATGAAGGCAGTAACCCCACCGTCATTTCAAGTTAATTGAAAAGCAAATGTGACTGGTCTAGTTGCTATAACAAATACTATTGTAGAATAACTGGAATTCTGTATGACATATTAACTAAGCTATTGCCAAAATCTCAGGCGACCACCATATAAATACAGCAAAGGAATGGCTGGAAGTAATGTTTTGTGCCTAAAAGTTGTAATAAAATGCGAGTTCTGTCTTTTTGCTACTTGCAAGACTGAAATAAAAATCACACGTGTAAGTAGAACACACTGGTGACTCGGGTGTTTCGATGATAATTATGTTAAGTCATCTTTTAACTGTAGAAGTATTTTTTTGGGGGGGATGCAGCTCAAGAGGCTATATGGATAGGTGTGGCTGCTCAATAGAGTATGCTTAAGGAGATAGTTGGAGTAGCATGCACCTGGAGACAGCGCAATAGAGCATGCACAGATAGTATAATGGTGACTGGAGAGCTCCTATGGGAGAACTAATGAAACACCAGTGATTCTTCTAGTGCTCCTTCTCACTTGACTGGATTTCAACTGCAGCAAACTTATCATGTTGCAGCACAGTCAAGGTAATTAAAACAAAGTGCGAGCAGCAATGAAACGTGTACAGGGATTCCTTTGCCTATCGGAGTCCCAAGTTAGCAGGCACAATGGATTCACTGACTGGTTCACAAGTCAGATATCAAATCCTGCAGGCTGGCCCTGAACGTGTTGCAATAGCCAGTAACGGAAGAGGGAGCTGATCCATCTGTCTACTCTTTCGTATGCTTTTCGATATTCTAGAATGAGTAACCACTGACTGAAAGGGGGTTCACCCGTCCCCCCTTTCTGTATAGATGTATTCTGTTTAGATGTGTATTTAGCTCAATAGTTGTGCCAAGAATGACGTAAGCACCATTATACCTCAAACCTAAAATGAAAATGTAGTTGATGGTAATATTGATAGTATGATCACAAAGGAGAGTGGGGAGGGAAAGGCAATGGCTATACGTCCTCCCAGTGTATATACTATGCACTCAAAATTGCTGTTTGCCAAGAGTTCTATTTTGTATGAGTTAGGAGCCATAGGTACTCCTATATTGTGGATGGAAGTCCCTCACCCATTTGTCAAGCGGCATGCTTCATCACAGGGCCCCTCCTGGCACTGACCTATATGATCCAAGTAAATCAACATATTTCTGCCCATGTAGCACCCTCCAGTGAGTTGAAGGCGCATTCATCAGGACCTGGTCGCTCTTTGATATGTAGGATAGAAGAACACTTTGGAAAAAAATGTACCTCCAAGAGGTGAGTTCGTTGATCTTTATGGGAGCAGCCACAGATTTCAAAGGTGTGATCACCTGTATGGGGTCAAGGTCTAAAATACGGAGCATGGATATTTAAAAACAGATACACAAGTCTATCAAAAGCATTCATATCATTATGTTCACTATGGTACCTCATGTTGTGGTAGTAATTCTGGTGAATACTGCACACTTGGTTGATCAAAGTATTGGCTGCCTTACTTAAATAGAGAATTCCTAGTGCCTTATCTCAGTGGAGGAGGCGGAGTGGGGATCTCTAATGTACTTAGTAAACGTGTTAGTCATAAATGTTAGGAAGACAAGGTTTTACATCCACTGAAAGCAATAATCATTGTCATGTACTCGTGGCTCATGACATTTATATAGGTAAACACCTTGTAAGTGGGAAAATCTCATAGGCGGTATTAGGCAAAGGGTAGGCCCCAACAGGTCATACTAGTTGTTGGAGTACATATGGTTTAGCATATAATTATAAGGACAAATGAATCATAAACTCATGTCATCTGAATTATGACGTATGTCATCCCCCTGTCTGAAAAACAGTGCAGCGGAACTTAGGAGTTATTGATAAAGAAAGCTATGACGTCTTTTCAGTATAACAGTGCTATGTTTTAAGGCAGGGTTATGCGCTCCCGGTATTACATTATTTAGCAATGCCAATAGCTCAAACTTTAATAATGCGAGACCTATTGCATTGCAAATGCTTGTTTTGCTTAAGCACTCCTTTGTAGTACATGTGCTTTCAAGTTGACTCCCTTGTGTGTTTCTTCCTCTCGCTTCATGTCCCTCTCTCTCTTATCTATGTGTTTCACTCCTCTGTGCTCCGTGTTGCTCTCTTTGGCCCATTGTGCTTCTCTCCCTCCATGCTTCTTGTTGCTCTCACCCGTGTGCTTCTTCTTTTGCCCCTGTTTTATTCTCTCCCTCATGTGCATCTCCTCAACATCCTCGTGTTGCCCCTTCCTCATGCGCCCAATGGTTCTATTTCTTTTTATTGTAACTTTTTTGGAGGGACAGGCAGCAAATTGCTACCAGTCCTTCCACTTTATAAATAAAAGCGTTTTCCCGCTACTTCATTTTCAAATGTTTTTTAATTACCAATTCATCATTGTACCTTTTTGTCCTTTTGTTCATGCTGTACAGCATCAGTGTTTTAGGTTGAACCGAGAGGCAGCGCGCATGCGCTGCTCTGCGAGGCATGCTGTAATCCCTCTGTAGAGTTGGAACACACCCATCACACGCCCACTGCTTTTCATTGGTTGCTGGTGAGCCTTTATAATTTCATAGATTTCGTTTGTGAATAGGTTACATTTGTTCCGCCTTGTGGACTGCCCCTGCTACATAGATCCTTTCGACATGGGCCATATGTTTTGGTACGCGCACTACTTTTTCTTTTGCCTCGGCTTGTTTTGTAACTTTCCTATTCGTGTTTCACTTTGCTCCCGCCCCCCTTCTGCCGTCGTTTGTGTTGTCTTTGTTTCCGCCCCCTCCTGTGCTCACTCGTGACCCACATAGCCGTAACTGCCTGGTGCGGCATCTGTTTTAATCATCGCTATACAAGTAAAAATTAGCTTAATTGCAGCCACAGTTTGTTTTGTTTGCTATTGATTGCTAGACTTGTTTTGTTTCCATGTTGTCTTTGTTCCTGCCGCCCCTCCGATTGCCCATCTTTTCTTTCTTCCCACCCCCTCCTGCCGTACTTTCTTTTGGCTTTCGGGTCCTTGCGACAGTCCACTGTCAAAACCCAGACCTAAAACGGCTGTTCCACTTTTAGTTCAGAACAAGGATTGGTAGGGGGCGGGGTTTATGGGGGGATCTGTGTCTACATTGTATTTTGGGTTTTTTCCCCTCGTGCTTTATTCCATACTCTTACTATAACAGCTGTGATTATAGTAATATGTAAAGTGGTAGAGTGCATAACCTTAATGATAACTTTAATTATACATACAAATGATAACTTTAATTATACATTGGACCATGAATAACGTTTCATTCGCCCTTCTAAAGCTTGGGCACTCCATTTTGAGTAAAAACCTTGGTATTGGTGGTTCACATAGAATTCTCACGTATCTTTGCACACGCACCCCGACGTGCCTCTTTTAATTAGAAAGGATCTGATTTTCATGGGCGGTTTGAGGGCCGGTTACTCACAGCCTTGCAGCTCGTATGTCGGTGACTTGTGCTCGTGCATGTATCCGAGTTTCTGATTACTCACAGGTGAGTCAGCCTTTACTCACTTCCTGCCCTTATTGTCTTCAGAGGGTACTGCTGTTTTGCTCCCAACATCATCAACAGTCGCCGTGCAGCGAAAACATCATGTGACCCCCGCCTCCCAGCACCATGCCTGCGGCCCCTGCCGTGGCGGCAGTACCCTTGCCTGCTGCTTCTAGACATAGAGCAGCAGCAGCAGTTCCTCTGGCAGCCACCCAGGCATGGAGTCGGACACTCCCCGCACCCTCCACCAACTCCACAGGGTCCGTGGACCTTCACCCAGGCTGTTTTCTCTGCAGTTGAGTTGCTTGGCTGTCGGATTTCTTCGTCATAGGCCTCGAAGATCTAAAATCCCCTGCTGATAGCTTCCTTGCAGACCGGAGCTACATCAAGGGGTCCGTTCTGCGAATAAATGTGTTTTATGTTTCTTTATGCTTGTTGTGATTTGTTGGCTGTCGGCAGACATCACTGCTTTGTACTAGTGTTCTGTTATCGAGGAGTAGCTGGTTCCTGAATAACAACCAGTTTCTATAATCTTATACAGTGCTTTAAATGGGCCGGTACTGTCCGGTACGGAGTACCAGTACTTTTTTATTTTGGGAGGGAGAGTACCGGCACTTCTCAAGAGAAATGCTATACTTTTAATTGGAGAGTACCGGCACTTCTCAGAAACAAGCAGGTACTCTGCTACAGAGTACCTGCACTTCGATTTTTCCATTTCAAGCACTGATCTTATATATTGTATACATATACATTGTGTTGTTTGTGTATGCGTTTTGGGAAATTCGGCTCTTCCGTCCCTGGGTGTGATTGCAGAGTGTATGTCGTTTACATTTTCAAAGAACTGTATTCTTAATCTTGAATGTTTCTAGAATCTTGTTTTCTGCTTTGTATAGCGTTTTATTCTTGTATTATTGGATCCTCTGTGGCTGCAATGAGGTTTTCATTATGGCTCCCTAGAATTGTCTGTTGTGGCTCATTGGGTTGGCTGGTTTGTGTGTGTATGAATGACAATGCATCTCAAAGTGCAACTTTTTTTGTTGGCTTTCCTTGTGGAAAAATGTAAAAGTGTTGCCTCTATAAACTGCGTTTGTGTAACAGTATAATGTGCGAGGATGTTTTAGTCTTGCTGTAGTATGCTAGATACATGGAGTGTTAGGCCAAGGTGATTCCATATCCCGGAGTATTCTGTTGTTGACTTGGCAGGATCTTAGTAGATGGCTGAGCTTTGTAGCTCCAGGTGGGGTTGTGGATGTTTATTTCCAACATTATCTGTATTGCATGCAACTCAACATGAATAATAAACTAGTTTTTTAAAATGTGTTTTTAGTTGTTTTGAACACATACATGTTATGCAATTTTAATGCCTATCATATTATGGCAACAAAAAATAATGTAGCTAATACATATATCATATTCAACAGCATTGTTATGGCAAGTAACAACCGAACTAACAACCTAAACCAATTCACATCGGAAATAAAACACTTCTGCCCACTTAACTCCCCATACTGTACTCCCTTCCCACTGAAGTACCCTTAGATGAAAGCAATAATAACATCCCTCAAGGAGCTCCTAACTAAAAGTACTGAGTTGAACCCGCTGGGTTCATTGCAATGTATTTATCACCTTTAATCCTATCTCTGCCTCAAAGTACCCTCTTGCTCTGTGCTATTTGTAACCGACTATATCCTGCCGGCTCCCTCATTCATCACTGTACCATAGCACTGGCCCTCTTGAATCACAGTCATCCCCCTCCCCACTAATAATTATCTGAATTCTTGGGTTTATTCCCAATCACAAAAGATTATGGTGGTCAGGTATCTGGAGGGCTATTTAATTACCGGATAATTTCTGCCCACACCATCAGATCTTAAGCTAATGTTTCCTCCTACCTAACCCACTTAATTTGAGTTTCTTTTGCAGTCGCCTAATCCACCATATCTTTAATCCATCAGTCAACATTCGGTGGCCTGACACTACACCACATACATCCAATCCACACCACCAAATTCAACATCATGCCATAAAATTCAACAGCACACCACAGAATTAAACTCCTCTACATACAACTCCACAACACAAAATACCATTCTACATAATTACACTCCATAACACACAATCCTACTCCACATAATTCCAGTACACTTAATTTCCACTGCACACCATGCCACATAATTCCACTTCACAAATCAACTCTACACCACACAATTCCATGTCACACAATTCCACAACTAACAATTCCAATCCAACCCACATAAGTCCACTACACACCACATACATGTGGTGTTACTCCATAACACATGGGTAAAAGACATTATCATTTACAACACCAATAGCTCTAACTCAAGCAAATGCGAGACCTGTTACATTTCCAATGCTTGTTTGCTATGGGATGTGGCACAATTGGCATTGTTTATGCTTAAGTATTATGATGCAGACATCTGTTTTGCTCTTCATTTTCAGGGAATTTTCTTCCAACTAGAAACGTTTGTTGACTGATGTATTACTATTTTCAATTTTTATGGCATGTCCCATTTTTTGTTTGTAGTTTTGTGTTTGTTTTGCTGAACAAATGCAGTAAGTCAGATATTGGCCTTGCATACAACAAGGATCAATGCTTTCCATGGATTTATTTCAATGTATTGCACTCACTTTAGCCCCAGAGCATAGATTCTCACAATATTGGATTCTGGATACACGCTGATGATGCTCTGGCACATTTGAAGCTGCCTGAATGATCCAGTACAAAATAGCACACTGGGTAGCGCCTGGCAGGGATTCAAGCCTGGATGTGCCAAAACAAACCATTTAATATCCTGAAGACTGTGTCAGTAGTAGTGTGATTTAAAAATGTTCTCATGCTTATTCTATACTTAATTAAGCTTGTAAGACTGAGATTCCGCTCAAGGGACTGACTAACCCAGCTGACCTTCCCCATTCCTGCAGCCATTCTCCAAGTTGGCCCATGCCCACTGCATGTGCAGAAAATATCTGTAAGTGAACACTTTCAACTCTGGTCTGAATTAACTTTCTGCTTCCACATTAAATGGATAGACCGTAAACACAAAGACCAACCCGATCTGGCCACTAGGACCTTCTTAAGAAACAATAGTCTTGTGGGACTTATTTTGACATGACCCATGTGTGCAGATTCCCAGCCTTTTACGCCAATTAATGAAGATGAACACATATTCTTAATCAGTGCAACAGAGAGTTTCCCATATCCTTTCTGGTCTAATATTCTTATGTACACAACTTCTTTACATACAGGTACAGACCATAAGCAATTTCCGTGACAGTATTGCAAACAACGCAGTGTGTGAAAAAAATATTACACAAGTGATTTATATACAAATAAGACCAAACTACTGTTGATAAACTCTGGTTCACTAACAATTTGTATAGAAGCCTGTTGTTAGATCACAGGTATTGCTTATACGTGACTGTTCTTAAACCAAGGATTTTGTGTTGACGTTTTCGACCCCAAAAGACTTATTCGTAGGGTCTCATCAGGACAAGTCATCTGACTATTTTGAATATCTATAAGAGATGGAAAAGTCCCTTTTAGGTGTAAAGTTCATCTATCAATTTCCTTAATATTTATCATTACTTGGTGCTTACTCACCACAGTACTCCCACATCGTGATGTCAAAAGTCAACCCATAAAGATTCAATAGCTCAAGGTGTAGAAGGAGTAAATAATCAACAAGCATTGGCATAGCCAATAGGTCTCGCCTTTGGGCCCTTATAAGTATTTAATTATGCAGCACAATATCCTTGGTGCAACATCAACTGTTGCATGGCTAAACACTTATAATGTCCCAAAGGCGAGACCTATTGGCTATGCCAATGCTTGTTTTACAATGCCCCTATGTGATCTTCATTGTGTACCAGGTGCAGCCGTCATATGTCAGGATAAGTTTAGTATACGCTGCTAAATATTCCAGGATGTTACTAACAATATGAAGCATAGTATTAATAGTGCGAGAAGTGCGCAATATTCTTGGGGTTGAAGTCGCACTTGAGCCGAAGTACGTCCTCCTGGGTATCCCGACGGATGTGAATGTCCCCAGGCCAAACTTCTCTTTAGCAAAGTGGGTTTGGTGCGTGCAAAGAGAGACGGTGCCAGACACTAGGGGTGCCGGAGGTCCGGTCACTAAGAGAATGGAGGAACGGGGTGGATATTATATGGCCGCAGAGAAGGTCATATTTTGTCCCGGTTGGACTACGCGAACGCCCTTTATTTGGGTGCCCCTGCTGCTACCCTCTCCAAGCTACAGACAATACAGAACTGGGCAGCAAGACTTCTTTTAGGCATTCCTAAATATCTCTCAGCCAAACCTGCCTTGAGATCACTCCATTGGCTACCAGTCCGGGAGAGAGTTAATTTTAAAGCTTTATGTATTACCCACAAGTCTTTAGCTGGAACAGGCCCCTCCATTCTTCAGAGCACCATCCAGCCCTACCGGCCCAACAGAAGCCTTCGCTCTAAGACTATGAATCTTGTCATCGTCCCTAGGATCAGGAAAGCCAGAAGCGGGGGTCGGCAATTTTCTTTTAATGCGGCTAGACTCTGGAATTCCCTTCCTCCCCAATTACGTGTAGAATCCAACCACTTAGCCTTTCGCAGATTGTTGAAAACCTTGCTTTTCCCCTAAACTGGCGAAACTCACTACTACTGCTACTACCAGCGCTGGGATGCCTCCGGGTAGCCATGCGCTATATAAATGTTATTTCAATTCAATTCAATTCAAGGTTACACATGCGAGCAGATGGTGTCACCGAAAGTTCTGCAAAGCGTGGGGCACCTGGAGGGTGTAGGGCTGGACCTTGTTGGAGATGGGACTGGGCCTTGACTGCTTATGGCCAGTAATGATTTCAGTAGCACTTATTTCTGTGACTCTTGTGTTGCAAAAATGTCAATCTATGACTGTAACCTGGGCTGCTACACTATGCATTAGCCTCCAGTATGGTTTATTACTGTCGGGTTGCCAGGGTGCATCCGGTTACGTTGTATGTGGAATCAATAAAACAAATAAACATATTTAAAAAACAATATGAAGCATAATTTACCTGTCTGCCAGGCTGCTGCTCACTCAAGCCAGAGTATTGGTAACATATACCATCCCTTAAGAGGTGATAACTGAGGCAAATGTAGTCCAGAAGTGCGGTGCATAGGAGCGGGCAGGTTACGGTATGGCAGCAGTCCTTTTACATGCTTGGGGTGCATGTGGCATTTACTCCGTGTCTGTAAGGTGCCAGTGACAAACCATTATCTGGCTGCAGTGTATGCTGCGGGGCTGGCTGCAGTGTATGCCGCGAGTCTGGCTGCAGTGTATGCTGCGGGGCTGGCTGCGGTGTATGCTGCGGGCTAGCTGCAGAGTATGCTGCGGGGCTGGCTGCGGTGTATGCCACGGGCTCCTAAAGGCCTTGCATACTGGGCTCTCACTGTGGCCCATTAATAACATTAACAGCGTTTTGGTTGTTTGAGTCAATATCTCTTGTGTATTTATCGTGACGGATGATTACTGTCAGTTGACTTAAGGATCCTCAGACACCCGAGGTCGGCGGCAAATATATAGCCTTTGGTAACTGACTATAATTGTATGTTATTGTTCTGTTAAAAAAAGCTGCATTTCCAGTGATACCGGAAGAATGTAATTGGGCACCCAGACTGGTGCAGCATTTTTATATTCAGCTTTTATTCGATTTAAACTTGGATTAACTTTTATTTTTTTATCGGAGGACTGCAGCGCGGTGTTTAAAATGCAACGTTTGGCCTCATTGCTATCACCAAACATGTACACTTGAACCACGTGATGACGTGCACATAAACGTTGGTTGGGCAAAGAAAGGTAAACTATCCGTCATGCAAAACAACACACAGAATGCATGCTTTCAGTGACGTGTAAAAGCGCGCGAAGGCCTTCATGTCTGTTGCCATATTGTTTCTTGGCACTTCGCCACGGCTTGCGTTCCTCTCAGCTGAGAGGCCGGAGCCCCGTAGCCGGCAGGGTTTGTGTAGCTGCAGGAATACGCCCCGCGCCCTGCCCAGGAGGAGTGGATGAAGCCAGGGGTACCGTGCAGCACCCAGCATAGCTCATCTTAGAGCTGCGATTGATGCCAGCCGTCGGGGGCTCGGCCTGGCGGCACCCCCTTGCTGTATTGCCAGCATCGCCTTAGCAACCGAAGCCTCGCGACTTGTGGTGCTGTTATTCCCAGCAAACGCCTGCGTCCCCCGGGACCGCGGATGATGGCTGCTTCATATAGCAGATTATGTTACGTTAAAACGATATAAAACTTGCAGACACAATAAAAAGACCAACCAGTTCCTGCACAAATCCTGGCTCTTGTGCACTAGAAACCGACACAATGTGCCCACGGTTAGTAAGCTGGCGAGCTGGCTTCCGGTTGCAGGTTTGTATTTGTATATACCATGAGGCAGCAGGAAACAAGAGAGGAGCGGGGAAGAGAGGAGCGGGGGCGAGCGAGCGCGGCAGCCTGCTGAGCTGACCACACGCTCGTGCACAATGGCCATGTGTTTTCAATTATCGCGCCCGAGTGGGCATGCTAATTGCAAACAGATGGCGGCCCTGCGGGTAACCGCAGGGAAAAGGCCATTGTGCACGAGCGTGTGGTCAGCTTTCAGAAGCCCCTTACATAAAGTCTCGCAGAGCAGCGCTTGCGCGCTACTCGAGGCTCGACCTAAAAATTAACTTATGGGATTTGGTAAATAAACCGTGAGTCAAAAAAAGTTTTCCATCACTGTCATCAGGGTGTCGCACAGAGGCTTCAATATGAACCCTCTGGAACCTCATCCCGTTTCACACCACACATCCGAGCTGGTGTCATGCAGAAGATGAATGCCCCTGTCGGAGAACCAAAATTACACTGTTCGGCACCAAAACGGTAGTAATGTGTTATTTTGATGCCAAAACGGACCCCGACGTCAGCACTAGTTGTTAAGGTACAGAACGTACACAAGTCCCGTAAGTGGTCAGCAGTTCTTAACTTTTTGACTTCTGTGGCATGTGGACCCCTACTGAATCACCACTGGAAGATTGGGATCCCAGCCAAAGCTATTTCTTCTATTTGAACCTCAAAACTATACACCACAAAATACAGAAACAACTATATGGAAAACAAATACACAAACTATTAAATGTTTTATTTAATTCACAAAAAATCTACAAAGGTCAAAATCTTAATGGCAAGGTCGAAACTTTTCATAATGTGATTTTATTTCTAAAAGAAGAAGCAATATGCTCGACTCCATCACTTTTTTTTGCTTGTAAAATATGCACTATTTTTATTAGAACATTCTGGTGCTTTGGTTAAGGAGCCCAATCGTCCATACTAGGTTCTGTTTCCTGTACTTGTGCTTCCCCCACGAATCAAGCTAAGGATGCTAACTTAATCTTCAGTTTTCAGTTTTAAATTTCTTCATATTTACAGAGCATTTTAAACATTTCAATTTTACATGTTGCTTTTTATTTATCTATTCTTAATTTATCTGCTAACATTTAGTTATATAAACAGTCTGGGACACCCTGAGTATGCATCACGGACCCCAGGCTAAGATCTGGTGTCTTAAGTACAGCATGTGTGGTAAGGGACATTTTCACCTCCTTCCAGGTGCTTGTAAATTATTTTGTTCATTTACGGACAAATAGGCAGCGATGGACCTCCCCTGTGTTCTGTAAAGTATTACAAAAGAGGGGCCAAGTTGTTAAGTGGATGTTCTTAATGCACTTGCAATTCATTAGGGCGCATATAAACACCCCCATCACTACCTATGTGTCCGTAGATGTTCATAAGCCGTTTTTAATGCAAGCATTGGAGGTAAAGGTAGCCCCCGCCACAACTGTGCTCCTTCTGTTGCCCTGCAAGGAGCTGTGAGGAAATAAAGGGGTTTGTGGCATGAAAACAGGCGCTGTGTCACATCATTCCTCATTTTTACAACTACCTTGATTTTTAGGTCGAGTATTCGAGACCTCTTGTATATACTTTAGTATATATACTTGAGTATATACTTTAGTATCTACTTATGTGTATGTACTGTGTGGGCTCTGGAGATCAGCCGTAGGACTTGTCTGCTTCTGCTTAGGGACTTTTTTTCTGTTCACCTGCCTCTATTTAACTGTCTTGATAGAAAACAACCAGCAGAGGTCAGTAAAATACCAGAATTGCTTTCTGCTGAGGGACTTTATTTTTTTAATTTTTCTGGCAACTGCCTCTATTTAACTTTCTTGATAGAAAACGACCAGCAGAGGTCAGTAAAATACCAGAATCACTTTAGCATTCTCTAGATTCCAGTCCATAGAAATGGTCTTCCACGAGCACCCGTAGACAATAATATTTTTTTCAAATCTTGTATTTTTATTGATATGACCTCCGAAGGCCCTGATTTTATATTAAAAACAGAGCTTTGGACTATACCATTTCCCGCTGAAAGGCAATATTTCTCTCCATGTGTTCCCATACCTGGCGTGTCACGCAGTTTGGTGCTTACTTTCCCTCCATGTTAAAGAACAGTAGATGTTTCAGCACCCAGGCTAATGTGCTGCATAGCTAAATACATATAAGGTCCCAAAGGCAAGACCGATTGCATTGCAAATGCTTGTTTTACGGTGGGGCAGTAAGAACTGCAGCAGTGGCGGCTGGCAACTCTGAAGGAGGTGCGGCGGGCAAATGGGTTGGGGGTGGGAGCATTCACGAGCACTAGATGCAAGGAGCTATGAAATAGAATAAAAAATAATGTACCTTGCTGCTGCAGCCTGCACGACGACACGTTCTCCTGCTCTGGTCCTCTTCTGCTCTCCTCGAGGCTCAAGTCAACTCCCTTAACCAATCCTGGCACTGCTCTCATACTGTTAATCAGTATGAGTGCAGTGCCAGGAATGGATAGAGCAGGCTCTCTCAGTGCTACAAAGAGGTGCTTTCTCTAACTCAGCTGTCTGGGTTAGAGACATTTAAAGTACGCATGTCTGGCTGGCCGGTGAAAGACGGCCAGCCAAAGAGACATGTGCACTTTAAACTTAAAGTGCTCTGCCCATCACTGCTCTCTGCTGCTTCCAGTCGGCAGCAGCTATGTCTCCGTCCTGACGCTCGGCTCGGGGTTATTAAAAAATAAAATGGTAATAAATGAACCTTATTACCATTTTATTTTTCTTCTCTGGGGGCAATTTAGTTAGTAGGGCGACGCTTCTCCGCCTTAACAAAGGAGCCTCCCTGCAGCGAAATATGCTCTCCCCAAATCTCAGCAGTGCAGTTGCATCCCTGTGGCTGCCCGCAGCCGCCGTTAGCACAACGGAAGCTATTGCCAAAAGCTGGTTCCTTCGTCTCATAGCTCATGATGTTTCCAGAACACCTTGGTGGCATAACAAATTTGTTATTTATAACAATTTGCCTTCTATTCTCTATTCCATTTAAATTTTGTGATTTGTATTTCACTGAATTTCCGACTCACTTTCACTAAGATGAGCTTGTAATTTTAGACCTGACCTGAATGATGCCAGTTTTCCTAATTGGACACTGAAAGGCTACTGTGATTTTATGGGAAAACAGAGGCAGTGTGACATGGATGTGTTTTATCGGATATATTCAGTGCTTAAATTGTGGTGGTTGTTGCAGGGGATGGATACCAGCACTCGTTTGTGAGAGTGTTGTTGGTGCCTGATTTTGGAGATCAGATTTTGTCCCAGAGCAAAAGAGAGAGAACAGTAGAAAGAGAGAAAGAAGAAGGAAGGGATATAGGAAACTAGTGACGAAGGAGAAAGCAAGGGTGAAAGAAAGTGGCAAGATGAGGTAAAAAGACACGAGGTGTAGGGTGATGGAAGAAAGATGCATGAGGTGGAATACAGTCTAGGTAGCCTTAGTATTCCTTACCTCCGGCATTCGTGGCTCCACACAGCTGACGTTTTTGTTAATCTGCTTATTGCGTTTTATACAGTTACAGTTTCCATTGTACATACATCTTGTGCATCTTACCATCAATTCTATCATATTACATTTTTAACATGAAGTTCTTATTTTAGTAACAAGATACACTATCATAACAATTTAAGTCAACGACTTCTCATGAGGATTTTCGTCTGTGTACCGGAGTTGGCCATATCAGATTATTATTTTTTTTATCAGTTAACACTTCAAATTAAGTGTAAACAACAGTCGCTCACCTTCCCGCTACAACCGTTGCCACCCACACTCCCGCTCCCTTCTCCAGAATTTGCAGGTTTCCCACACTATGCATTAACTTACATTGTGTTGTCTCGTGTTTCACTGCCAGTCCCATGTTGCATTGAGCTAAATTCAGTTCAGGGTCAGGCTGTTCCAAGGCTGTTATGAAATCATTCCATGTCTCCGTTATAGGGTGTTCCTGATTCCTTTATTTTCTTCTGTCTGTGACAAAATATATTCACTTTATGCCCACTTCCTGAGACCTTGGTGCCACCACACTAAGGAGCGCGCCTCAATCGCCTCACAATACATGGTTATACACCATTTGGTTTATATAAAAGCAAAGACTATTGACCTATTACTTTCTCTTTTAGCCTTAGGTTTGGAAATATCCCCAGTAGACACACCTCAGGTTTACATTGTAATTCCCTGTGACACACTTCTTTGAGTGTATGCACGATCTATGCCCAGTATTCTGACACCGCCTCACACTATCATACCATGTGCTGAAAATCGGTATCTTTACTACTACATCTAGGGGAGTTCTGTGCGTCACTCCCGGACATGCGATTCAATCGTTTAGGAGTTAAGTGTGTGGCATGCAAGTAGTTGAATTGGATGTATTTCACTCTTGCATTGCTGGAAATTGCATGTGTGGATTCCCTCACTCTCTCCCTTTAATGTCCGCCAGTGCCCTGCCAATACTTTCCTCCCATCTGGTTTTCACAGTCAGTTCACTTTTGGTCTTATGTACCAATGATTTATAGAACCAGGAGATCAGCATAGTTCCATTCCCCATAGTGAAAAGTGATAGTAGTATTTCTTGTGCCAGTGATCCTGTTACCCGATGCCCCAAGCCTCTTTCACTGTAAGTCTAAGTTTGCCATTAGTTAGGAATTTTGTAGGCGGCAGCCCCAATCCATTTACCATCTCCCTCATTGTAATTTTCCGTTTTTGAAACAGTCTCCTATTGTTAACTTTCTTGCTTCCCCACCATCCATGAAGAAATTCCATTTCCTCTTATCAAGGTGTCTAGCGTGATAGCAGGATTATAGGTAGGTACTCGTTTAGTCTTGTGGGTGCAGCTCTGCCAACATTTAAGTGCTACCCATGCCAGTCTAGGTGGTGTGGATCTTTCATTGTCTGTTTCAAAAAGAAGTGAGAGTAAGTCCCTGATCACAATAGCAATCCTCATTTCTGTCAAGACATGTAGGGTTCGCCCTCCAACCACTTTTCTAGCCCCTGCACTTGAGAGGCCAAATAATATGCCTCGTAATCGGGTGCTCCCAGACCCCCTATGTAATTGCTATCTTCAGTGTTGCTAATTGAACTCTCCGTCTCCTTAGCCCCCCATATTAACTAATGCATCAATGTGTCTAGTTCCTTGAACCATATGGGGGTTTAATCAAAATTGGTAAATTAACAAAATATTAAAGTAGCCGGGGCAACCGTATAGTTTTCAAGAGAGCTACTCGCCCCAATAATGTTGCCTTTCAAAGCTTTCAACGCCAGCCCTAAGTTACCTTCCATCAAGTCTACACCATCATGGTATACATTCTTACTCCTAGAAATCTGAAGGTGCGGGGACTCCACCCAACGTTTCCAGTGGCGGCCGACGCAGATAAAGAGTGGTGAGGCGGGGGGAGAGGGCGGTGGGGCGTTAAATATTAAAAATAATAAAATATAAGACTTACCTGGTGCTGCCGGCTGCCTCGTGCTCTTCTGCTTCCAGTTCCTGGTCCCAACAGTCCCAGGGACAGCATCACGGACTCCCCATCCAATCCTGGCACTGCTCTCAAGCATGAGAGCAGCGTGAGAGCAGCGTGGGCATTGGCCTGAGCAGGCTGGATTAATGCTCGCTCAGGCACAGGGAGTCTGTGCTGTTTCTCCAACCCAGGTGTGCAATATAAAACTAAGACGGCCGGCAGCTGAAAAAAAATGATAATAAAATATAATTTTATTTTTCAGCTGCTGGCTCTGAGCCAGTGGGGCGACTTTCCTCCGCCATTGCGGAGGACCCACCGCTGATACGTTCCCCTCTTACAGCACCTCGGGTCTCTCCACTACGCACAGGGCCGGCTCTAGGTGCGGTGCGATCGGTGCCACTGCACACGCTGACGGTTGCGGAATAGAGAGCGAGAGAGCATTTATTGCCACCGCGGAGGGCTGAACAGGAGACAGTGAGTCTGTTTGGCTTATAGAGAAGCCTTTGCACATATGATGGAAGGTTCGCCTTGGTGAGAGAGAGGTGGTTTCACTTCGTATTTGGGGCGCACGCAGAGGCGCAACATACCCGGGTCTGTAATAGAAACGACCAGTGAAAAAATTTATTTTTGTCCTATTGCCCTTGTCCTGAGGAGGCCAAGAAGAACATCTAAGGCTGAAACGCGTCCGCGTCGACATCTATTAAGGAGGAGTCTTTTAGCAAAGTTATAAGGAATGGTTTAATAACTTTTTGATGACACAATAGAGCCATAGGAAAATAAGTCCTTTTTGCCTAAAGTGTCCATCTAGACTACCTCCTAGTGTATCACCTAGAATAAATGGGTGAACACGAGTGTTAATTTGTCTGGGTATTAGCAACGTATAGTTGATTGTATGGCTTTTGTATATATCTTTTTCACATGTCATTTTGTTTATAATTATGTGTTGTTTTTTGACTAGGTGCCATTGTATATGTGTGTCTTTTTCAATTAGATAATATGTGTGTGAAGGATAACTGAAGAGAGGGTAATTGAATGTGCTCTACTCAAAAATAAAAAACTTTATATTAATTCCTCCATACCCATTTCCTTTTTTGTATATGACAGTGTCTCATACCCAGGTATAGGAGGGTGATTTGGGTATACCCCTTATATATATATATTCACGCTGGCACAGCCAGCAGCTGAAAAAAAATGATAATAAAATATAATTTTATTTTTCAGCTGCTGGCTCTGAGCCAGTGGGGCGACGTTCCTCCGCCATTGCGGAGGAGCCACCGCTGATACGTTCCCCTCTTACAGCACCTCGGGTCTCTCCACTACGCACAGAGCCGGCTCTAGGTGCGGTGCGATCGGTGCCACTGCACCGGGCGCTGACTTGGGGTGGGCGGCGTCATTTTTGCAAGGATATTAAAATTTTAAAAGCAACTGCTGCTGCGTTCCTGGCCTCCAGCAATCTTCAGGCATCAATTAAAATGTCAAGATAACTCCAGTAATTAATCATCTTCCTGGAAAGAGACCGGAGGATTGTCTAGTGGAAGTTTTGACTCATCCAAAGGTAGTGCATAGGGTTAAAATGCCTGCTGCTAAGAACGTGTACCATGCAGATCACAAAGTGCATATAATGTAAATAGGCCAGTGGGTTACTGCTTCTGTAAAAGAGCTTTTTGTTACTTGTAGTTTGTAGTCAAAATCCAAAATCCAAATATAGAACTGTCACGGGGCGGGTGTGTGTCGGGACGGCCCGGATCGGTTGAGAGACTGGTGGGAGGCGCTGGACGTCACTGCACCTTTTATTTTATCGCCACAGGAGGACTGGGTTGGGTCATCCACGTCCAACACCGCTGAACGGGGATACGGTCCCTTTAACTGGGATCCGACATGGGACGCTCCCGCCCCATTTGATGACGACATCGCCCTGCGTCCAACAAGAGAGGGCAGGACCAGGAAACCAGTGTGCGCCGACACCGGAGGTGAGAAAGGAGGAAGTGGAGTTGCGACGAGAGAAGACGGAGACAGCGAGCGACGGATCCCGAGAGAAGAGGCAGACCCAGGAGGAGCGGAGGAAGACCCCGAGAGAATCACAGAGCCAGGAGGCCAACGAACTTACGCTTCGCCCAGCCACGCCCCAGGAGGAGCGTGGCTAAAACAGGTACGGGACCGTTTCACGGGCTGGGTGGGAAAGCGGGGAACGCCAGAGGCTTAGAGGCGCGAGCGCAGCATCGCGCATTGAGAAATAGCCGATCCCCATCCACCGCACCTACACTCCCGTCAATTGAGCGTGTGTCACGGTATCTTGCTGGTTGTGGGCTGGTGTTACCTCACTCCCTCTCCCTGACAACGCACCGTTCCCTGTTCACCCTGACCCCGTGTTGTCCTCTTCCTTCCTTTGGGGTATCCGGAGAATCCGACGGTGGCCACCCGGGACAGAAAACCAGGAGGAGAAGGAGGCGATAGACGTCCGGACCGACCCAGGAGGAAGACAACAGCGTACACCCCGGGACCTAAGGACAAGTCACACTCCATTACCCCTTGTACCCTGGACACTCATAGGAAACTTACAGTCAAAAGAATAAAACCTGCACTTTCACGACCCGGTCTCCCGCAACTCATTTCCGATAGTTCACAAGTGGTGGAGAATGCGGGCATAGAAGAGCCCATCTGCGACACTAAGATGGAGACGATCGTGCAGCACTTGATCAAGGGCCAGGAGAAGCTAGAATGGGCCGTCGAGCGCCAGATGTCGTCGGCCCAGGCGGACCGGGAGACGTTCAAAGATACCATCGCAGCCCAGATGGACGGACTACACAGGCTGGCAACTGAACAGACCGGGGGCACCGTGAGGGAGGTACGGGGCACCCCTCACCCGCCGACAGGCGTCTCCCTCCAAAAGTACATAACGGGAGAAGATCCCGACGCCTTCTTGACCAACTTCGAGAGGGTAGCAAGGGCGTGCAGCTGGCCGGTAGAGAAGTGGCCATTCTTTCTAGCCCCTTTGCTCACGGGGGAAGCACAAGCAGCCTACCAAG
This sequence comes from Calotriton arnoldi, assembly GCA_963921515.1. Classification (NCBI taxonomy): domain Eukaryota; kingdom Metazoa; phylum Chordata; class Amphibia; order Caudata; family Salamandridae; genus Calotriton; species Calotriton arnoldi. Next base: position 1,285,912 of record CAWUFW010001956.1, on the reverse strand, counting down.
TGGCGAACGCCACGGGCGATACCTCTTACGGAGAGATAAAGGTCATCATATTGGACCACCTCGGCCTGGACTCAGAGGCATATAGAGTGAGGTTCCGTAAAGAAAGAGGCGCCCCAGGTGAAAATCCTAAAACACTGTTCTTCAGACTGAAGATGGCCGCCGACAAGTGGCTGGCCCCAGGGTATAGTACAAAGGAGGAGATAATGGAGAAAATCTACTTAGAACAGTACCTGGACGCCCTACCGTACAATACGCAGAAATGGCTGCGCCAACATTCACGTCTAACGGCCGCCCAGGCCATAGAGATGGCTACGACTTATTCACGTGCCCAGCCGAAGGGCGTTGTATGTGACACAGAGAGGACACGTCCGCCTGCCATACGGTTAGAGAAGAGGTATCGGGCTCCACCAGAACCGGGAAAACCCCGAATGCCGAAGATGGAGATACCGAGCGTCAGGGGTCCCCAATGCTTTGACTGTGGGGACTGGGGCCACATAGCCCGTGCATGTCCCCGGAAGAAACCAGCGGATGAACCCATGGAGGTGGGGTACCTCCCCAGGTCCATCATGTATACGGCCGAATTGGGAACGGCCTTCCATGTAAGTGTACGGGTGAATGGTAAACTGGTTAAGGCCCTTCTCGACTCCGGGTGTAAACAGTCGGTCATCCAGGAGGCGTACATTAACCCCAGTCAGCTAGTACCCGATACCCTAGTCCATATCCGATGCGTACATGGAGATGTGAAACCCTACCCCCTGGCTAAGATTGTCCTCACCCATTCTGAAGGGGTACACAGTGAGGTAAAAGTAGGGGTGTTAGATGGGCTCCCCGAAGACCTGATCATTGGCACAGATAACCCTGAGTTCCTCGCTCTCTTCCGAGGCGTTCTCCAACTAGAAGAGAGTAGGAAAGGAGGAGTAGGTAACCCAAGAGAGGCGGTCCCGGCCCTCATCTCCCCAGAACCATGGCTCCTAGACCGCAGTTTTAAATTCGCACAGGCCAACGATGCCACTCTATACAACGCGTGGGAACAGGCCCACAGTACGCAGGACAACAGCGATCCTGTGTATCCCCGGTTCCTTATAAAGGAGGGGCTACTTTACCGACAGGCTAACCCCACAGAACCTCACCAACTACTGGTGCCCCTCTCGTTCCGGGACCAGATAACCTTCTTTTCTCATTCCCACCTCACGGCAGGACACGTAGGCGCGGAGAAAACCACACAAAACGTCCTACGGCATTTCTTTTGGCCAGGTGTATACAAGGACATCAAAGTGCACTGCCAGTCATGCGACACCTGTCAGAGAAGGAACACACATAGGCCCCCAGCGGTGCCCCTACAACCACTTCCCATAATAGGTAACCCCTTTGAGAGGGTCGGAATGGACCTGATTGGCCCGTTGCCCCGTACAAAGAAAGGGAACATCTACGCCCTCGTGATAGTGGACTACGCAACCAGATTCGTGGAGGCATTTCCACTCCGAGCCCCCACCACCCGCAACATAGCCGACAGATTCCTGGAACTGTTTTCACGGGTAGGCTTCCCCAAAGAAATCCTAACGGACCAAGGAACGCCCTTCGTATCTCGTCTTATGAGAGAAGTCTGTGGGGTCCTAAACGTACGACAGATCAAAACTTCGGTGTACCATCCACAGACCGATGGTCTAGTCGAACGATATAATGGGACCCTAAAAGCCACGCTAAAGAAGATGTTGGAAGTAAACGGCAAAGAATGGGACCAGCTATTACCCTTGGCGCTGTACGTCATAAGAAGCCAGGTGCAAAGCAGCCTTGGCTGTTCGGCGTTCGAGATGCTATACGGAAGGCAGCCGCGCTCCCTTCTGGAGATGACGAAAGAGGCCTGGGAGAAGGAAGAGGCGATGGAGACCAGAGGTATGTTGGACTACACACAAGGACTGAAAGACAAGATAGGAAAACTACGCGATTTGGCCTATTCCCACCTGGTGAAGAAACAGGAACAACAGACCCACTACTATAACCGTGGGAAAAGGTGGAGGACCCTAAAGAAAGATGACTGGGCACTGGTGTTACTACCCACGGCTACAACAAAGATGAAAACAGAATGGAAAGGCCCATACAAGATCATAGCCGTCATAGGAAAAACCACATATAGGTTACAAGTCACCCCGACCCGCACCCAGACGTACCATATAAACATGCTAAAGAAATGGCTGGGACCCCTACCCAAAGCCTCAAACCTCACTCTGCCCACACTTACCACCAAGCATTCCACGGTCGCAGAGCTAGTGGTGAACGACGACCTCACCCACAGAGAGCGGGACGAGTTGGATGAAACCCTTCGGCCCTTTTCCTCGTTGTTCTCCGACGCTCCAGGCAAGACCCACCTGGCAGAACACCGAATTGAGACCCCGGCCGGAAAAACCATAAAACTGAGACCCTACCGGATCCCTGAGGCCCGGAGAAAAGCCATACAGAAGGAAGTACAGGAAATGTTGCAGCTGGGAGTCATAAGGCCCTCGAGGAGTGAGTGGTCCTCTCCGATCGTCATGGTGCCAAAACCAGACGGTAGCACCCGCTTCTGCATGGACTTCAGGGCCCTTAATGGAATCTCGTCCTTCGATGCCTACCCCATCCCTCGGATAGACGAGCTGATAGAGAAACTGGGGGAGGCCACGTATATCTCCACACTAGACCTGACCAAGGGATACTGGCAGGTACCTCTAAGGGAGGAGGACAGAAAGAAGACGGCCTTTTCCACACCGGAAGGCCTCTACGAGTTCACTGTCCTCCCGTTTGGATTACATGGGGCACCAGCGACTTTCCAGAGACTCATGAACACCGTGTTACAAAACCACCACTCCTTTTCGTCGGCATATCTGGATGATATAGTGGTTTTTAGCCCAGACTGGAAATCTCACCTTCGCCATCTCCAAACCATCTTACAGGCCCTAAGGGAAGCGGGTCTACGCATAAATGCAAAGAAATCCCGGGTGGGATACCAAAAGGTGAAATACCTAGGATATGTGCTAGGACATGGGGTGATCGCCCCTCAGATAGAGAAGGTCAGGGCGATATCAGACGCTCCCTTTCCTGCCTCCAAGCGAGACCTAAGAGCCTTTCTCGGCCTGATTGGCTACTATAGACGGTTTATACCTCGCTTTTCCGAGGTGGCCGCACCACTGACAGACATCCTCCAGAAGCAGGTGAAACCGCAGGTCCTGTCTCGTCCCACGAAACCCATGATAAAGGCATTCCAGACCCTAAAACAAGCCCTTACTACGAGTCCCGTCCTAATCTCTCCTGACTACTCCAGACCCTTTCTCCTACATACGGACGCCTCACAACAAGGCATAGGCGCGGTCCTCTCACAGCTGACTCAGGAGGGGATAGAACACCCTGTAGTATACATAAGTAGGAAGCTATTCCCGAGGGAGGCGAGATATCCCACCATTGAGCGTGAGTGCCTGGCAGTAAAATGGGCCATAGAGAAGTTGCGTTATTACCTGGAGGGACACCAGTTCACTCTGTACACTGACCATGCACCTCTCCAATGGATGAGCCGCAATATCGCCAACAACCCCAGGGTTCTCCGTTGGTTTCTCTCCCTCCAACCCTATTCATTCACCGTGCAGCATCGAAAGGGGGTCGACAACGGCAATGCAGACTATCTGTCCAGAGTATTCCCTCTCCCCAATCGGGAGAATCCAGGGGTGGAGGAGTGTCACGGGGCGGGTGTGTGTCGGGACGGCCCGGATCGGTTGAGAGACTGGTGGGAGGCGCTGGACGTCACTGCACCTTTTATTTTATCGCCACAGGAGGACTGGGTTGGGTCATCCACGTCCAACACCGCTGAACGGGGATACGGTCCCTTTAACTGGGATCCGACATGGGACGCTCCGCCCCATTTGATGACGACATCGCCCTCCGTCCAACAAGAGAGGGCAGGACCAGGAAACCAGTGTGCGCCGACACCGGAGGTGAGAAAGGAGGAAGTGGAGTTGCGACGAGAGAAGACGGAGACAGCGAGCGACGGATCCCGAGAGAAGAGGCAGACCCAGGAGGAGCGGAGGAAGACCCCGAGAGAATCACAGAGCCAGGAGGCCAACGAACTTACGCTTCGCCCAGCCACGCCCCAGGAGGAGCGTGGCTAAAACAGGTACGGGACCGTTTCACGGGCTGGGTGGGAAAGCGGGGAACGCCAGAGGCTTAGAGGCGCGAGCGCAGCATCGCGCATTGAGAAATAGCCGATCCCCATCCACCGCACCTACACTCCCGTCAATTGAGCGTGTGTCACGGTATCTTGCTGGTTGTGGGCTGGTGTTACCTCACTCCCTCTCCCTGACAACGCACCGTTCCCTGTTCACCCTGACCCCGTGTTGTCCTCTTCCTTCCTTTGGGGTATCCGGAGAATCCGACGGTGGCCACCCGGGACAGAAAACCAGGAGGAGAAGGAGGCGATAGACGTCCGGACCGACCCAGGAGGAAGACAACAGCGTACACCCCGGGACCTAAGGACAAGTCACACTCCATTATCCCTTGTACCCTGGACACTCATAGGAAACTTACAGTCAAAAGAATAAAACCTGCACTTTCACGACCCGGTCTCCCGCAACTCATTTCCGATAGTTCACAAGAACATTGAGCTATTAACTGTCATCAAAGAGCTGCATGCAAACTGCAAGGCATATGTTAGAGCTATTTTTTTTTGCACAGCCTTCATTATCCTAATCTTCCCAAAAGAGTTCACATGGGTAGAAAACAATTATTATTATTAAACAAAACCCCTAACAATGGTTTTACATTTTAAATTCGGAATTTGTGCTTTTCCAGAATATTGACTCTTAAACTATATTGCCTACCAGTATAGATGACATGTCACTCCTACACTACACCTTGTAGTCCTGTCTGATGTAACATTTCCCATGCACTGATTTACACACATATGATTGTCTCTGTGCAATGTGTGTGTGATGTAAAGTGCTCTGACACCTTACACTGGTATGAGTGGTGCTATAAAACTAAATGAATCTGAGAGACAGTGGTTATGGAGACTTGAGGGGCACTGTTAAAGGGTGCTAGTGAGGGAATCCGTGGCAGAGGTGGCCATGGGGGGGGGGGGCACCAACAGTGCTAAAGCCGGCCCTTTTATTTATTTGAAAGGTTTTATATAGCGCTGGCTAGACCCGGAGGTATCAGAGCGCTTTACATGAGTATCAGACCATAGTTGCAGGTTACATCGTTACAAAGGTTACACATTTATTAGAGCATAGCTACATAGTTACATGTTCGGTCGAGACAAACAATAAGGGCATATGCGTAAGGGAAAAAGTAGGCAAGGGGAGCGATTCAGGGGGGAGGGGGTAGGAGCAGGGGAAGTAGACAGCGAATGAAGGAGGGGAAGAGGAGGGGGAGGGTGAGAGACACAGCATGAACGAGGAGGGGAGGGTGACTGGGGCACAAACCAGTAGACGAGTAAAAGCTGCGTCCAAAGTCCAGTAAGCTGTGATCCCAGGGGAAGTGATATCATTCCCCCAACTCAGATGCGAGAGGCTCCCTTTACACAGTGGACTCTCTCAGAGGGGTCTCTGAGACTCCAAGGCCTACCTACTGGATCCTTCCCCAAAAAGGGGAGAGGGAGTGCTTTGGCAAGGGGCGCCATACCATGCCTCAACTGTGAGTGGCTCCCTTAGCGCTGTGGACTCTGTGGACAAAGAAAAACTTTGAGCCCTTGCGCTTATTTTGTTTTGTACAGATGAAGCACTTGATACATTTGTTTATCACACACATCTGTTGTTCACAGCAACATGGGAGCAAGGCACAAAGCCATTAAAGGGAAGCTGTGACGACAGTATGGCGATCTTTGTTTTCTGATCGTGTTCCCCCTACAGCAGCACATCTGAGCACCGTCCGGAATTCCCTTATGAAACACTGGCGTGAACTCCTCCAGAAAGCCCCGACCCCCCCTTCCCCTGCCCTCTCGGTCCCTGTGGTGCTTTCGCGCGCCAACTAACACTTAAGCTGTCTAATTCGAACGTATCAGTCTAATCGCACTTTATTCAGTGCTGCTCTTGTCATCTTTTCCTCTGCAAAGTCCATTAACACATCCATCAAGCGTAATCTCACTGATTCATTGCCCTCGTTAAATATTGTTTTTTTTATTTTACACACTAGCCCTAAAGATTTGTAATTTATTGGTTTACAGTCTTGCCATGGATAAACACAAATAGCCTTTTAGAAGTGCATACCAGTAAGAAAACTACTCGAGAAAAAATACACCCCACATTTTTCCACTTTTTGCTCGACTTTTAGTGCAGGAATATTTTCAACTCTTGTGAGGGATTTACTCAAAGCACAGGGGATGTGGTCATGGGCGTCCGCAGAAATCTTTCCAGGGGGGGAGGGGGGGGGCAGGCAAAATTTTAACATCATCACCAACCTCCGACATGATGTGTGCCAGGTGGGGGACAAGAAAAAAAAGTAACAACATCCTGGAAAATGCAAACCCTCATAGGGAATGCAAGATTAAGTAAAGCATGTGAAATGTAAGCAGAACATGATTACCTTAACACTTTTACACTCATTATTCAGAAATCAATGAGTGTTTTTGCCTGAAACGTTAAGCATATGACTACAGGGCCCAGAAGGGACTCGTTTCAATGTCCACTGCTTAAATCCTTACAAAACATAAGTAGTATAGTTTAAAAAGACAACATACCTGAACAAAGAGCAGCAGTACACATTATAAACTAAAATAAGGAAAAGAGCTGATCAGGATCACATTAAAAGTTTTCCACTCCAGTCATCAACCAGGTTTTGCAGAACCTCCAGGAATGGTGCACTTCCACACCTGGGAAAAACAATGCTTTTCAAAGAATGACGAGAAAAAGAAAGTAGCGCTTCACTGGCAAACTCTGTGAAGTGGCACTAATGTGTTTGGGTGAGAATAAACCCAATCTGGCCACTTTGCGACCACTCTGTAATGATTTATTTAGTTATTTATTTTTCGTATTTTGCACCTATTTTTCTCTTGGTCCCGAGGTGGCACTTTGTAACAGAAAAATTTAATAAAAAGAGGACATTTCCAACAAAAGTGTTTCTTTCATCTTTGGAACCATTTCACAAGGGAAGGAATGAAGGAAAGTAGAGGAAACAGAGGGTAAGAGACGTTTATTGAAGCACGGTTTTCAGCAAGTGAGAAGGGAGGGAATAAGAGGAAGCAAGAGAGAGGGGGCAGCTGACAGCGGCAGAGCAGGAAAAGTGAACACTTCAACCACTAATCTTACCAGGTCGGAGTCGGACCATGATTGGTCCAGACCAGCTCTCGACTTGCATAAGTCAGGCGATGCGGCAGGCGGCTATCATTGATAGCGCTCAGCTACCCAATGACAGTGCTGCCTCGCCTGCCTGCAATGACGCCTGAGCCTCAGGGTGGCTATTGAGACCCACGGCCGGGAGCAGTCCGATGACATTGGTAGCTGAGCGCTATGCTAAGTTTCATTGGTAGTAGCATAGCGCTCAGCTACCAATGACAGACACAGTGAGGCACCTAGCACCGCCTCTGCACAATGGCGCCCGCACCACCCGGCAGTAGCCCGTACTAGACACTCTAGTTACGGCCCGTGGTGCGGAAGGGTGCCATTCTTTTTTGTAACATCGCTTGCACTCCAGCAGCCCAGTGAGTCACTGGGATGCTGGAGTGCCAGCATTACAAAAAAGAATGGCACCTGCACCACGGCACTACGACCCGCACCGGCGATCCAGGGGGGGGCAAGCGCCCCTCCTTGCCCCTCCCTACGGACGCCCATGGATGTGGTAGTATATGTCAAGAGCATCTCACCATCAAGGGAATAGTAAAGTAGTAAAGAATGATAAAAACAACCACACGCCCCAAGACAGGGTCTGCATTACTGCGGAAATGCTGCCTGCCCTCTGCACAGATCCGGGATGCACTCTTGTGTGGCGTGAGCACGCTAACCGGAAGTGTGGATGTCATCAGGACCGAACTGGGAATCAAAAGCAGCCCTGGCAAAAATGTTCATACCTGTCGCACTCACTCCCTCCCCATTATCTTTCCCTTTCCTCCCATCCTCCGCCATTCTTCTCTTGCCTATCTCTCTGTCTTCTCCCTCTCTAATGCCTCTCTTCTTCCTCTGATCTCTGTATCTCTTTCTCGATCCTGTAGCCCCCCCTGTGCTTGCTGTATTTAACCCTGAGAGTAGGGTGCCAGCAGGTGCCCTGGGGCTTCAAAAACCGACCTCCTTTGGTTTCAGTCCTCCAGGGAAATGTCCCATGGGATAAATGACCAGTTCGGCCACCCCTGCCGGCGAAATTGAAGCCAGGCAATTGTCCAATTTATTCCATGTGTCATGCTGACAAATAAGGCTTGGATAGGACAAAGGCTGGCTTTAGGGTTAGTGCGAATGGTGCGGCCGCACTGGGCGCTGACCTGTGAAGGGGGTGCTGACCTCGGGGGGGGGGGGGGAGGGCTGTGTTTAGCAGTAACTTTTGATTGTAGAGATGAGGGGCACTTTTGCCCGGCGGTAGTGAGAGAATCCGAGGTGGTGGTCATGGGGTGTGGGGCGGCAAAATGATTGTACCACCAGCGCCAAAGCCGGCCCTGGATGGGACAGCAGGTTTCCATACTTGCAGGGAAACCGCCGTCTCTTGGCAAGCTAACAAGACAACATGTTTGGAAAGCACCTGAACAGTAACCTTTAAATATAGATCTGATGAGAATGAGGTTGGGATGCTGGCTAAGGATAACAGCTTGGCAGTTTAAGAGCTTGCATCATTCTGGTAGGCATCTATGGAGTGCTCCTTGCCCATAGCTTGAATATTGCGCCTGGTATTCCATGACTCCAGGCATATTGAGCTCCTGCTTGACACACAGATCTTCAATCTCTTTATCACTTATATTTGGGACTGTTTCCCCCACCATCTGTAATCTCAGGGGTCCACATTGACCTGACACTTTATCCTGGCACTAGTGACCCGTAACATGACCTGACACTATATCCTGGCGCTAGTGACCCGTAACATGACCTAACACTTTATCCTGGCACTAGTGACCCGTAACATGACCTGACACTTTATCCTGGCACTAGTGACCCGTAACATCATGTGACACTTTATCCTGGCACTAGTGACCCGTAACATGACCTGACACTTTATCCTGGCACTAGAGACCCGTAACATCATCTGACACTTTATCCTGGCACTAGTGACCCGTAACATGATCTAACACTTTATCCTGGCACTAGTGACCCGTAACATCATCTGACACTTTATCCTGGCACTAGTGACCCGTAACATGACCTGACACTTTATCCTGGCACTAGTGACCTGTAACACTTGGCAGAGCTTTGTGTCTGTGATTTGTCACACTAGTTTGGTCACTCAAGTGCCCCACTCCCAGGGAGGTTCTTGCCTCACCAGACTAGGCTTTACATTCCCCACCCTCAAAAAAGTCCACCCAATTCTTATTCAAAGTGCAATTTTACAAGTGGGGTCTGACTTGAATTAGGTGGGTCTGCTAGGGATGATCGTCTGGCCAGCTCTTCATTATGGTACTGTAAGAGGGGATTAATCACAGCGGAGATGGACCAGTCTCCCCCGTGATTAATCCTAAGGCCCACCCACTATTAAATATGGTGGGTGGACCGCATTCTTGGCAATAAGAATACTCCTTACTGCCAAGAATTAAATTGGACTCTTAGTCAGAAGGTCCAATCTTTGACCAGAACGAATGGTTGGAGTATCTAATGCGCACTCCATCACTGTCGGCCTCAAATTGTGCTTAGGTCCCAGTCTCCCATGACCACTGACTATCATTGGGGCTTTGTGGCACTATTTCTACGTTAAACTTAAAAAAAGCATGGCCCCGTTCCGCTTATTTGATTTTTGTCATTTTGGTGTCAATAACATAACATCTCTCATTAGGGTATGCTTGAAGCCTTAGCTGCGGGTGTATGTCAGAAACACATAGGCACTTTTTACGCATGCCTTAACAGCGTGGCCAAACTACGAACGCGTCTCTACAACGCGTTCTTTTACCACGCAAGTTGTTACAATGACTTGCCTTAGGGAAAGCGTTGGAGTTGAAATAGTATCATTTACTATTCCAACTCCAGCCTGCGAACAGTAGGGAAAGTGTTTGACTTAAAGTCCAACATCAGTCCAACAACGCTTTCCTTAAGGCAAGTCGTTGTAACGACTTGCGTGGTTAAGGAATGTGTTGTAAAGACGCATTCGTTGTGGGACTGCGTTGTTTAGGCACAGCGTGGTTTGAGCTGCATGTTAAATGCAGTTTCCCCTTAGCTGCTATATGTGTAGTTCACTGGAATCAAACTCCTATCAAACGTATCGACAACCAGGCTGTGCCGCAGCTGTTTTTTAAGCACTTAAAACACTTACGGTCCAATCACAGTTCAGGTGGAGTGGTATCTCTTTGGAGATACAAATACTCCTGAGTCCAAGTCACTTGGTTTCACTGCTCTTGAAGCCAAAAGCAGGTGGAAGAACAAAACTCTAACCACATTTATTGACTACCAGGCCGTGCTTCAGGATTTTCTTGAGAACTCTTTGGCTAGGTACAGCTGATAACAAAAAATCAATTTTGAGGTGACTTGAATATTTGGCTGGAAATCCCTAGCAAATCTCTCTGCCATGATCTACAAAACTCCCTGGATATCTCTCGTGTTGCGCACTCCAAGGGGCTTGCAGCTGCTACTTAACGATTTTACAGACTTTGGGCCACATGTATGAAACAATTTTGTATTCGCAAGCGGTGTGAATCGTAATTTCAACTGTTTGCGAATGCAAAATAGCCTTTCAAGATGTATGAAAGGCTTTGTAGTAGCAATTTTAGGTAATGGCAAAAATAGCGATTACCTAAAATTGCGACTACAAATAGGGAATCGCAATTTGTGATTCCCTTAGCACCTGTACCAAGCATTTTCTAAATGCAAACTGTGCATTTAGGTAAATGCTATTACCATCGACTCCAAGTCGATGGTAACCATGTGCAAATTTTGAAAAATGCACAAACATGCATTTTTTAAAGTGCCATGTAGCGTACACATGCCCCTAGGGCATGTGTGCGCTTTACAACTGCCTATTTGTTTTTTGGGGTGCTTCATGGGGGCCATCAGGCCTTCAGGCACCCTTGGCTTTGCATTATCTAATTTGCGATTACCAATTAGGTAATCGCAAATTAGCTAATGCAGTATTACCTAATAGCGATTACCTATTTACCGAATCGCTATTTGGTAATATTAAGGTATCGCTAAATCTTTGGCGATTCCTTACATACATAGCATTTTGCGATTACCAAATAGCAATTCGGTAAAAATCACTATTTGGTAGTCGCAAAATGCTTTTTTGATACATGTGGCCTCTATGTTCAATCTTTGTCTGTTTGTCAGTACTGGGAAGAACTATGTAATGAAGTGCCGGAGTTATCTTTAGAAGTGTCGTGATTTTTGGATCAACAGCACCAAGCTAGGTTTGGTCCTGACTTTTTGTTACCTCTGTATTTTATTTGATGGCCGCAGTCTATGGTCCCCAGCAGTCACCGACAGACTGCAGTATTTTTAAAAATCCATCTCAGCACTTTTTAAATTTGCAACTAAATTGGGGGACAAACCAGTCAAAGAAATGTTGACTATAACTGAAAATGTGTTTCCATAGAACTTCACGGGGCAGGCATCTGGGGTTTCCAAAATGTTAGCTGGCTTCAGAAACTTGAGAATACATTTCTTAAGAACCTTTCAGCTGTCCCCAACAGTTGCTTCACTTTTGTTTGCCATGCAGAGTTAGGGGTTCCTTTTTAACCGATTTGAATATTACACAGCCTATTTTATTGTGGCATAAGGTTTGGACCAGTGATTTTACTACTTCAAACTGTGGGATTTTAAAAGACTGTTTAAATGGAACTTATTCTTGTTCCTTTTCTTGGTTTTAGTTTGTTAAATAGTTTTGCACGAACTTGGGCCACCCCGAATATTTTGATACACCCAACGTCCTATCTAAAGTGAGAAAAAGAGATCTGAAAAGTTACTGTTTCCCTTTTCTGTGAGACCAACGGCTCTGCAAGGAAATGGCCAAACCTAGTGTCATCAGGAACCAATTGATACTAGTTACTGACACGACTCAGCCTTATCTTACTGCCGTCCATAATCGACGGCACCGATACCTTCTGACACTAGGCTGGATATCTTTCATCATTTAATTTCCTTTCCAACTATTAATGATTGGCCATGGGCCCTGATTAATTGTCATCGCGATGGACTTTTGACTCAGTGCACCTTGCACTTTGTTTGGCAATTTGTTGTAAAATATCTTGCTTTTTAGGGTCTGTGATCCGATTAAGGAAGCACATTATAAGCACTTGATGATGTTTTTATATTTTTATATTCTGATTTTACTATGTATTTTTTTATCAACTGCTATGTGATGATGTATTATGCATTCTGTATCTTGCTTGTGTGTTTTCTTTTATGATTTAAAGAAAAAATCGAATAAAGCTGAGTTGATGATGATGATGATTGTGATGGTCTATTATTAGGTCTGTCAAATTTTTCTTTCGCCCACTCAGTATACAGCATGGACCATTGGGTCAACCGACTTCACCCATTGGCTATCTTCACTGTGAATGCCGGCATTCAGCCCTTTCACAATAAGCACATACACACACAAAGTAGTTCCCTTCAGATCCAGAGACTACTATGGAAATGTGTGCTTTATGAATAACGAAGGCCTAGCAGCTTCCTCAAGAAGTTTCCAAAAACAAAACAAACATTGACAAAAGCCAAAAGGCTAATAGTTAACACCAAACCTATAGGCTTGGCTAACAGTTCTTTTTAATTTACAGTCAACAGAATTGTGAATGACATTGGAGACTCACCCTCCTCTTTATGGTCAGACATATCTTCACGCGAGTAACCTAAATCCCGATTCACCTCCTTCACCTGAGTGACAACAAAAGCAGCCTCAAGTACTATTACATTTCTTAAACCACTACAGCCCTTGATGACCCTCACCAAGGAATTCTCCAAACAGCATGTGAGGAGGCACAGTTGAATATTGTCACACAGCTCATTAACTCAACATTCTTACACGGTGCAATTTTCTTCTAATTTACTCAAAAATAACCAGGATCTGACTATGTTGGCAAACTACAGGTTCATGTCAGATTTACTTACAATCCCCAGGATGCTAGAATGCTTCACTACACAACAGCTGGACCAACACCTCAAATGGCATCACCTATTGTATATTAAGCAGTCAGTAAACTGCCCTGCCATTGATACTGACATCACCTGTTGTATAATAAGCAATCAATGTACCGTCCTGCCCATTAGGATACTGCCGGGCGGTTTTACTTATGACTGCCTTACAGTAGTCCCCATCACAGATTTCAGTAACATCACCCTGGAGCAGTCTAAACAGGCTATTATACAGTGCAAATCAGGATCGCCGCTAGACCCCTGTCCTCCGTCTGTGCTAAAAAATGTATTGAGATCATAAATCTGACTCTAAATGCCTAACTCAATCAATCTCTTTCCTCTGCTGTTGTACCAGGCAAATGGAAGCCATTGCTTAAGAAACCTAATGCAGGACCTAAGATCATGCCCCATTATAGACCTATTTGACAAGAACAATAAACAAGACACTACACAAACCGGGCTAAATGACATGAACCTTGATGGCTTCGAACCCCAACTTTCACCAAGTGCCAAGACACTTCAATTCACCCAGGGCTTCAACCTCATCCTCAAAGAACATATTGCCAGGAAAAAACAAAGGGGGCTTGGCACCAACTCTCTTTTCTAAAGAAAGTCAAACCATTTTTTGCAGAAAGTGATTTCAGATATGCAGTTCAAACCCTTATACTCTCGGATCTGGAGTGTGGTAATGTCCTACTCCATGGCCTTTCAGACTCCACACTGGCACCCCTTAGTAGGGGCATCCTACACGCTACCACACATCTCATCCACTGCCTAAAGAAATATTATTATATCACGCCCATCCTGATGGAATTCCATTAGCTCCCCTTGCTGGTCCAAACCTTATTCAAAACCAGCTGCTTCATTTACAAACCTACCACTACCAGCACCCCTGCTTATCTTACGCTCACCATTAGTGGTGGATCTCGGCACACCTGCAGCCAGGACTCCATCAGACTGCAGATGAAGAAGATTAAAAAAGGTAAAACAAGGTAGCAGGCCTTTTCCATGTATGCACCCAGGATCTTGAACAACATCCCGATATCTGTTCTGCCCCAACACTGCTCCAAATTAGGAAAGAGTTAAAGACTCACTTCTTTAAAGAACACTGTATCACAACACATTTACAACCTAGCTTCCTCTCCTCTTACTAGTAGATTTTATGCTTATCTTTGAAAATTTCCTCTGCTGCCTTTTGGCTAGAGCGCGCTATAGAAATACCACATCATACATACATATATACGATCTGGAGATCACAACAATAGGCAAAGTGAGGTCTTTTCACATTTTCATGTTGTTTCTGCTAATTTGGTAGTGATCTGAATGAATTACGTAAAGCTGCCTATGCTCTATGTTGAGGGATTAGGACAGTGCACTATGCTCTGTCCTCTTTTTTCATCTAGGAAATTAAATGGTGAGACGAATCCTTAAATATTTTTTTTTTTAAATTAAGCAAATCCATAAAAGCAACAAAAACATTGGATCATAAAAGACAGTGTAGCACAGACAAAAGATTCAAAGATTCATAATCGTTGTGACCTCTATGTCTGGTGTTAAAATCATACTACACTGCAGAGGGAAAAAATAGAGCATAAGTACAAAATGTAAGGTGCAACACAAAATGCCTAGTCAGTAGATAGTTACATAGTTGGTGCTTTGCGTCTGATAAACCACATCCTACCAAGGAACTTCGCAACAGGGCATGCATAAGGCGTTCTGCGGCCAGACCCTAATATTCTTAATGCTGTAGCATGGTTCCTTACGCCTAGTAATAAGCAAACTGACTTGATCCATACTCTGGGCTATATGTCCTGTACAAGTGAACATTACATGGGCTATGTTTTTGTTAAAGTTTTTACAACTCGGACATATCAAAGACATCCCTGCAGATGGTGCCCATTTAGCAGTGAATGCCTTGAGTGGGAGAGTACCTATCCTGAACTGGATATACAGTTTCCTGTCGACTGGATTTGTAATGCAGTCCAAGTAGAGTTCTTAGAGTGGGTTGACTTAAATTGGGCAAAGTCCAAAGACCAGGTCCCTCTGTTGATGTTATGGCCATCCTTGTGCTACCCTTTGCCAAGACTCCATCAGACTGCAGATGAAGAAGAGTAAAAAAGGTAAAACAAGGCAGCAGGCCTTTTCCATGTATGCACCCAGGATCTTGAACCACATCCCGATATCTGTTCTGCCCCAACACTGCTCCAAATTAGGGATGAGTTGAAGACTCACTTCTTTAAATAACACTGCATCACAACACATTTACAACCTAGCTTCCTCTCCTCTTACTCGTAGATTTTATGCTCTTCTTTGAAAATTTACATTCCTCTGCTGCCTTTTGGCTAGAGCGCTTTATAGAAATACCACATGCATACATATAAACAATTTGGAGATCACAACAATAGGCGAAGTGATGACTTTCCACATTTTCATGTTGTTTCTGCTAATTTAGTAGTGATCTGAATGCAATACGTAAAGCTGCCTATGCTCTACGTCAAGGGATTAGGGATGTGCACCAGGCTCTGTCCTCTTTTTTCAGCTAGGAAATTGGATGCTGAGACGAATCATAAATTGTACAAATCTGAGAGCGCCCGGCTGAAGCGGAGAGAACTGAGTTCATGTGAAAAATTTGCCTTATGGTGTTCTGTGATGTAGCACTAATCATTTCATATCGCAGAACACTGATGTACGGCTATGAAAGATTGATGATCTGTAAAAGTTTAACGTACATGAACTAAAGCTAAAGTTATTGTTATTGTAAACACATAAATATTCTTATGCCATACCAGTGAAAGTGAATGTGACACAATAAACCATGTTATATGGAGCAAATGCAGAAATAAACCCAGATTCAGACATTTATTACTACAGTGCAAAGGCCAAACACCAAGATTCATATCACAGAAGAAGCTCTTCTTCTGAATCATCACTCACTTGCTCTTCGTTGCTGTACATTATGGGCTTGTGCAGTGAGGTGGAGGTGTGTGTTTAAATGCTGCATTTATCATTACAGCACATGTAAAAGCTTTGCATAAATCATACAAGCAAATCCGCAGAACTTAGTATGCTATTTATTATCTCTGTTGAGGTATGGGCATCATGGCCAACAATAAGCTTTGGCTGTTGCGAGTCATGGCCCCTCCCCACGCTGAACAATGGTAATAAATGGCATATTACACTCTGTGTGTATATGTATATATATATATATATATATTCACTGAAAAAACCATAGGTTTCAGGCACGTTATAGTTAGAAATTAGCATTTAAAAAACCTTAGAAATTCACTGAAAAAACCATAGGTTTCAGGGGCGTTATAGTTAGTTGGACATTTCACTCGTACAAAACCATAGAAATTCCCCCGTTATAGTTAGTTCATCTAACTATAACTCGCGCGCCCGCAATGCACTGCTGATGACGTCACATATTACATCACTCATGACATGGTCAGTGACATCACTCATGACATCTCAAATGACATGCGTTCTAAAAAACATGTAGACGATCCATGTCGTTGTAAGGAAACAGAGGCTGTTCCGTTTCCTCACAACGACGTGCACCGCCCCTCAGAGATGACGTGAAGCAGGAACCACGAGGAGAGAGGAACCATGAGGAGTGAGAGGTAAGGGGGATTGGGCATGGGGTGGGGGTTTCTTTTCTAGGGTTTACGGTAGTGCAGTGGTGTTTGGGTGGTGTAGGGGGTCGTGCTGGGGGTAGTGTTTTAGGGTTTAGGGTAGTGCAGTGGTGTTTGGGTAGTGTAGGGGGTCGTGCTGGGGGTAGTGTTTTAGGGTTTAGGGTAGTGCAGTAGTGTAGGGGGTCATGATGGGGGTAGTGTTTTAGGGTTTAGGGTAGTGCAGTGGTGTATGGGTAGTGTAGGGGGTCGTGCTGGGGTTGTGTTTTAGGGTTTAGGGTAGTGCAGTGGTGTTTGAGTAGTGTAGGGGGTCATGCTGGGGGTAGTGTTTTATGGTTTAGGGTAGTGCTGTGGTGTTTGGGTAGTGTAGGGGGTCGTACTGGGGGTAGATTTAGGGTTTAGGGTAGTGCAGTGGTGTTTGGGTAGTGTAGGGAGTCGTGCTGGGGGTAGTGTTTTAGGGTTTAGGGAAGTGCAGTGGTGTTTGTGTAGTGTAGGGGGTTGTGCTGGGGGTAGTGTTTTAGGGTTTATGTTAGTGCAGTGGTGTTTGGGTAGTGTAGGGGGTAGTGCTGGGGTAGTGTTTTAGTGTTTAGGGCAGTGCAGTGGTGTTTGTGTAGTGAAGGGGTCATGCTGTGGGTAGTGTTTTAGGGTTTAGGGTAGTGCAGTCGTGTTTGTGTAGTGTAGGGGTCGTGTTTTAGAGTATAGGGTAGTGCAGTGGTGTTTGGGTAGTGTAGGGGGTCATGCTGGGGTTAGTGTTTTAGGGTTTAGGGTAGTGCAGTGGTGTTTGGGTAGTGTAGGGGGTCGTGCTGGGGGTAGTGTTTTAGGGTTTAGGGTAGTGCAGTGGTGTTTGTGTAGTGTGGGAGGTCATGCTGGGGGTATATTTAGGGTTTAGTGTAGTGCAGTGGTGTTTGGGTAGTGTAGGGAGTTGTGCTGGGGGTAGTGTTTTAGGGTTTAGGGTAGTGCAGTGGTGTTTGGGTAGTGTAGGGAGTCGTGCTGGGGGTAGTGTTTTTGGGTTTAGGGTAGTGCAGTGGTGTTTGTGTAGTGTGGGAGGTCATGCTGGGGGTATATTTAGGGTTTAGTGTAGTGCAGTGGTGTTTGGGTAGTGTAGGGTGACGTGCTGGGGGTAGTGTTTTAGGGTTTAGGGTAGTGCAGTGGTGTTTGGGTAGTGGAGGGGTAGTGTTTTAGGGTTTAGGGTAGTGCGCCCAACCAGCCACAATATCCGTGGACAAAGGGGATCCTGACTCTTTGGAACGCTCCGTCAATTGAATAATTTGGGTCAAGGGCCCTACCACGTCCAAGACCTATCAATTCCTTTCTTGGGATCCCTCATATACTTGGAGAAAAAGGTACATAGTTTCTCATCAATTTCAGGCGTGTGTGCCACCTTCCCCTTCAGTGAGGGCCTGGGGCATTCTCCCCTCATCCTATTCCTGACCTCCCTTTCAAGGGGTTGATGGATTTTCCCCACCACATACTCTGCCACTTTGGCGTCAGGTGTCCACTCTGCCGACCTAGGATGGTAAATTTGGGTAGGCTCGAACATGTCCGAGTGGACCCCGTCCCCAACCGGGGACTGTGAGGAGTGGGACTCTGGACGCCAGGGACGCCCGAGTCCTTATCCTCATCGGAGGAGAAATCGTCCTCCGATACACCCTCTCCCTCTAAGGGAAACCCGCCGTTGGGGTCTACAATAGTGGTGACAGTGTCGCAATTTTCTCCGGGCCTCCTCCTCCCGGCAGGGTGCATGTTTTAGCGTTCACGCACTCTTGAGGAAGGTCTCCGTAAGTTTATCAAATCCTTCCAAGTGCCCCGCGTTATGCTTAACGGCCCTTTTATTCCCCATCTGGGAGCTACTTGGACCCGCCACCACCAGATCTGGGTCACTGAACACCCCAGGGATGCTTTTTGCCAGCTTATCAACCTGATCCCTAAGAGGAGCCAGCGCCCTAGAAATAGCCAGAGAGAGGGCTTGGTCCACTGCTGGAGGGAGAAGTTGGGGGGCCATTCCTCCTCCACTTCCTGGTAGGAGGAGTAAAAATGGTCTTCTGGAGAAGACATGATAGCAGAGGGTGTGAGCACAGAACAAATGCCCTTAAAATCCTTAAGACAGCCCCCTCGCCGGTGCTCCAACAGCTGGGCTTTCCCCGAAGCTGTTATAAGAATAGACTGAGGCGCAATACCAATTACCACCACCAGGTGGCGCTGGTCACTAACGTGGCCGTGTGGGGAAATCACCGCGTAGCGGTGTCAAAATTAGGCGAGGGTTGGTCGGGAATCAAGCGGACACTGAAGGAGTGACCGGATTCCCAAACGCGCGTAAAGACCAGCGGGAGCGCTCGACGGAGCTGCCTCGCTCGGACCAGACGCGCCTGACAGGATCTCACCGCGCGCAGAGCACACAGCGGGAGAAACTGCGAGGGGGAGAACGTGCTCGGGCAAGAGCCTGCTGCGCAGGGAATATGAAACAATACCAAGGCAATAATGCTAATAACGTGCACAAGAAACCGCTACATCTGGGTGATATTTGTGCTACATTTGGGCTCTTTTTTTCTCTGGTGGCCATCTTGGGAGACTTATTTGTTATGAAGTTTCCTAATTTCGTCATTTACTACAGTCTCCTCAGTAGGAAATGCTTTCAGTTTTTTACTTTGATTCCATCAAGAAGGCATTCAGATGTGTCACACATTTGCCATAAATTCAGAATGTTAGCACTCTAGTTGTTCATTAGATCCCTGTAGTAAAGCTACTGCTCACCAGGGAGTTAACTGGAAGTCTACTGCTGGTATTGAAAGTGATTGTTTCAGTCTGCATGTCAGAATTTTCTAATGAAATAGAAGAGGATTTGAGATCTCACTTAAAACATGCCCTAATTTTTCTTTCTGCAGCACTAACCATAATTTCTATGACAAAATGAACCCCATCATTTTGTTCCTTTTTAAATTAAATGTTTTAAGTGTTACCAGTTTATTTCAATCAAGATGGCTTCAGGTGTGCCATACTTTTGTCATAAGTAAGGCTGTTAGCCCTCTAGTTGTTCTTTAGAACACTCTGGGAAGCTGCAGTAGAACACAAAGGCATCAACTGACAGGCTGCTCCTGTTGAAATATAACAGGAAGATATTTGAGATCTCACTTAAAACATGTCCTAATTTTTCTTTCTACAGCACTAACCATAATTTCTATGACAAGATGAACCCCCTCATTTTGTTCCTTTTTAAATTAAATATTTTAAGAGTTACCAGTTTATTCCAATAAAGATGGCTTCAGGTGTGCCATAATTTTGTCATAAGTAAGACTGTTAGTGCTCTAGTTGTTCTTTAGAACACTCTGGGAAGCTGCAGTAGAACACAAAGGCATCAACTGACAGGCTGCTCCTGTTGAAATATAACAGGAAGATATTTGAGATCACACTTGAAACATGTCCTAATTTTTAGGTCGAGCCTCGAGTAGCGCGCAAGCGCTGCTCTGCGAGACTTTAAGTAAGGGGTTTTAAAAGCTGACCAGACGCTCGTGCGTCATGGCCTTTTCCCTGCGGTTACGCGCAGGGCAGACATCTGTTTCCAATTATCGTGCCCAGACGCGGGCGCGATAATTGGAAACACATGCCGGCCGTGCGGGTAATCGCAGGCAAAAGGCCATGACGCACGAGCGTCTGGTCAGCTCTGCAGGCTGCCGCGCTCATTTTCTCGTGCCCGTAACTAGGGAAAGGAAGGAGCGTGGGGGCCGGAGAGGAACAATGGAGGTCCGGAGGGAACAAATATTTCCCTATTCACAACCACAAGTGTTAGGAATTGAATAGAAGTGAGCGGCTATTAACGATGACAGCGCGACCTGAGGGGAGGGCGGGGCTAGATTTGGGGCTGATGACGCAACGTACAGTGTGAAGAAATGCACGAGCGGGGGTGCGCAAAGGGAGGAGTGAAAGCGGGACTGACAGACAAAGTAACAAGGGCAGGCCAGAGGGACAGGAGGGGAGCAGGCCCTAATGCATGGAAGGAAACGGGGCCCTGGCTGCTGTTTGCATAGCAAACTGCATCAATAATCAGGGTTCGGTGGTCCCTTAGGCTTCCGGGCCCCGGTGACACTGCACCTTCTGCACCATTAAGAAGCTAGGCTGGTGGGGGGAGGGGAGGGACGAATAGCGTGATGAACAGTCGGTACTGAAGTACAGAAGTACAGTACAGCGCGTGGGGGTGGGGCCTCATACCACAGTCTATATGGAAGTACCGGGGAATGCAGAGGGGCAGTGCAAGAATAGATGGCGGAATATACAAGGTGTGCAGGGGTACGTCAAAACGCTGAATGCACAGTGAGGTTAAAAGCACAGGAGAATGAAGGCGAGTGAGCACCGATGGCGCGGTGAACACTGTCCAGGGGCGGGAGCAATGCAGGGAATGAGACCAGGGACTGATTACGAAATGCACAGTCTGTATAGAAGTACAGGAAAGAGTGCAGGGGACCCGGCCTGGGGCTGATGACGGATTGTGCAGCGGTACAAAGGTACAGGAGAGTGCAGGAAGGGACGGAGGAATGCATAATCTGTACAAAAGCAAAGGGTGGTGCAGGAGGGTGAGTGCAGGGACAGGTGAAAGAACGCATAGTCTGTACAGGACAGGACAATTCGGGTGGACGAGTGCAAGGGCTGATGGAGTAATGCATAATCTGTACAGAAGCACAGGACCGGGTAGATGGGAGAGCGCAGGGACTGCTGGAGTAATACATAATCTGTACAAAAGCAAAGGACAGTGCAGAAGGGAGCGTGCAGGGACTAGTGAATGAACGCATAGTATATACATGAGTGAAGTACAGGACAATACAAGTGGGCGAGTCCAGGGGCTGATGGTGTAATGCATAATCTGTACAGAAGCACAGGATAGTGCAGGAGGGTGAGTGCAGGGACTGGTGAATGAATGCATAGTCCGTACAGAAGGACAGGACAATGCAGGTGGACGAGTGCAAGGGCTGATGGAGTAATGCATAATCTGTACAGAAGTACAGGATAGTGCAGGAGGGAGAGTGCAGGGGCGGAAGTTTGGATGCACAGTATGTCTAGGAGTACAGGAGGGCATGCAGGAGTGCCAGTACAGTGATGACGGTAGAATGCTCAGTGTGAGCATAAGTAGAGGAGAATGCAGGAGGGTGAGGGAGGGAGTGGTAGAGGGTGCACGGTGTGCAGAGGAGTGCACAGTAAGTGCAGGGGTGAGAACAGGGAGAGATGGCGGAAGTGAGTGCACTAGGAGTGTGCACGGACTGTGATGAGTGAAAAGGAACTCATTTAGTCTATCGTGCTAAAGTGGGTGGTGAACATTGCGAAGCTAACACTTTTCCTGTGGTGACCTCCACTGGATGTTGCACTTTTCACTAATAACAGTATTATACATTATTTCATTTTACCACACATTAACGCTGCTTGAGCAAAACAAAGTCACCTCACTAGTGCCAGACTAGTTCTTGACAACAACAATCAACAAACCTTTCAAGAGGTCTGCTACTGCACAAACCATGCTCGGGGCTTGTTTAGTTTGCGCTAGAAACAATTTTGGTGACATCTGCAAATAAGAAAGCAAGTGGTGGATTATGTGTAGGGTGACCAGATTCCCAAAAGAAACAAGCATTGGCATAGCCAATAGGTCTCGCTTTTGGGACCTTATAAGTATTTAGTTATGCAGCACAATATCCTTGGTGCAACAACATTAACTGTTGCATGGTTAAACACTTATAAGGTCCCAAAGGCGAGACCTATTGGCTATGCCAATGCTTGTTCTTTCTACAGCACTAACCATAATTTCTATGACAAAATGAACCCCATCATTTTGTTCCTTTTTAAATTAAATGTTTTAAGTGTTACCAGTTTATTGCAATCAAGATGGCTTCAGGTGTGCCATACTTTTGTCATAAGTAAGGCTGTTAGCACTCTAGTTGTTCTTTAGAACACTCTGGGAAGCTGCAGTAGAACACAAAGGAATCAACTGACAGTCTCTGCCCTTGTTGGATGTACATGTTTTACTGAGAATGTCAGACTTCATTCTCACATGACTGAGAAAGATAATGTGAATTTACAGAAAATATGCTCTCATTTTAGCTTCTGGAGCACCTTCCAAAACTGTATGGGACAAGCATGTGAAAATAGTTTTCTCTCAAACATGATTCATGATATCCCAGCAGAAGGTTTTTCACAGGGTAAAATCACCTTAGAACACACCACAATTCCTGAAATTAGTATGGTACCATCAACAAATGAATTCTAATGTAACTAAAGTCTGTTATCACCCTTTATAGTTCTCCTTTTGGTAACCCTCAAAATCTTCGATTCACTACAATGCATTTCAATGGGGTACTATCATTTATATTGGTCCCAAGATGGCTGCCAGCAATTCCAGGATGAAGTGCTGACAGCCAATCAGATCTCACGATGACATGTGTGGTTAGGCTCCGCCCAGATATATATGTGTTTTCTTTTTCAAATTTCTCAGGAACTACTGAACGGATTTACACCATTTAACCAAAAAGCACGACTCTGAACCAAGGGCTACCTTTTGCCAAATTTGGTGTAATTCCGTTCAGCAGTTCGGGCTGTAGCTGCGATGAAAGGTTCCTATGGAAAATTGCATTGGGAAAACACGCTTTGGGACCCCCTTTTTCTCGGCCCCACTTGACGAATCACTCCGAGACTTTCAGGATAGGAGTGGACCGGAGCGGGCCACGAGTTTTGAAAATTTCGCGAAGATTCGTCAACCAGCGCCAAAGTTATTTCAAATAGAATGTTGCGGATTTCCTATGGAAAATAGGTCCTAACTATAACTATCTACTGGCGACCGCCAGTAGATAATATATATATATATATTATCTACTGGCGGTCGCCAGTAGATAGTTATAGTTACAACCTATTATCCATAGGAAATCCACGACATTCTATTTGAAATAACTCTTGCCGGTTGACGTATCTTCGCAAAATTTTCAAACTTTGTGGCCCGCTCCGGTCCGCTCCTACCCTGAAAGTCTCGGGAGATTCGTCAAGCGGGGCCGAGAAAAAGGGGGGTCCCAAAACGCGTTTTCCCCATGCAATTTTCCATAGGAAACTTTAGACACGGCTACAGCCCGAACTGCTGAACGGAATTACACCAAATTTGGCAAAGAGGTAGTTCTTGGTTCAGAAAGAACCCTTTTTGTTAAATGGTGTAAATCCGTTCAGTAGTTGCTGAGAAAATCAAAAGTAAAAAGATAGTGATATCTATGGCCGAGTAGAGGTCCGCGTACCCTCCCGATCACGAGCTGCATGTTAATTGGCTGTCAGCTGGCTGTCAACATTCCGATTCAGGAAATGTTGGCAGCCATTTTGTCCCTCGGTAGAACCGAGGGACAGAAACAAGTGCGCAAAGCGCACAAAGGGAGCAGGGTAGAAACACCCTGACCCCTAGGTTTGCTCAGGGGGTCCCACAAGGACCCCCTGGGCAAAAATAAATAAATAATTTTTAAAAAAAAATCGGCAGGATGCGCTCAGGGTGCGCGAATCCTGTCGGAAAAAAAAAAAATCGAAGCGCGGTCTCCCGCGCTCGACTGTATTTTGCCCCCGGGTGGCCCAAGTCCCGGGGGCATGGTGAGGGGTTAATTTATGTGTGGGGGCCTCAAAGGGCCCCCAAGCCCCGGGGACCGCCATCCCCCGGGGCTTTTTTTGAAAATGTTGAGGGAGGGCTCTGAGCCCTCCCGCAGCCCCGGGGACCACCACCTCCCCGGGGCTTTTTTTAAAAATTGAACAACCTGTGTGGGGGCTCCAGCCCCCACACGCCCGGGACCGCCACCTCCCGGGGCACTAACAAATTAAAATGGGGGTCCGTTTTGGACCCCCGAAGCCCCGGGGACCACCACCTCCCGGGGCTGTGCTGATGTAGGGAGGGGGCCGCGCGGCCCCCTCCTGGAGCCCTTGATGGCCCTGGGGACCACCACCCCCAGGGCCGGCTCCTGCAGTGTCCCGGGGTGCCTACCCCGGGACACTGTAGTTTGCTATGGCAGGACGGGAGCCTCGCGGCTCCCGTCCTGCCATAGCAAACTGCTTTGGATATTGAGGTAAGGATGGGGGTTTTTATGTTTAGTCAGGAAATGGCGCTCAGGCAATTGCGTGTGCTATTAATGAACCTTTGGTAATGCGGTGCTGCCAGATATGGGGAATAACCCGATAACCCCTGGGGAATCTGTGGGTCATGAGATCCACAAATTATAACATGAGCATAGTCCTGGGCACACGCAGTGAGGGTATTGGTAATGTGATACGCAGTATAGAAGCGTTATTCAAAAGCAACGGTCAACATCAGTATTTATCCAAATAGAAGTTATTTATTTCAACAACTGTGTTGAATATAGTACATCAGCTTAGTAAACCAGCCGACACGTGTTTCGTCACCGGGAACAGTCCCGTGACTCATCAGGGCTGGGAAGGATACAAAGAATAAAAGTAAATAATAAATACGGAAAAACTGATAAACAAAATGGGGCCTAGTCTGTGCCAGACGAGTAAATCGAATGGAGCGGGATCACCCGAAGTGACTATTGGGAACATGAACAGCTAAATGTGACCCATGTAGTCATAAGTGACATTCGTGTAGGTGCCGCTGCCCATGGGACACGGGCGAAAGCGCGGGAAAACATCTCAGCATATTGTGACCGGTGTGATGGTGCCGCTCTCATGTGAAACATCAAACATGAGGAAAGCGCGGAAAAACTGTAACATTATATAAGTGTTCAGTGCTAGACAAAGCATTAAGTAGTAGTTGGAGCTAAAGGTGAAGAAAGGAAAATGTAAGCAATAAGAAGGCCTGATATGAAGAGGAAAGAAAACGGGTAAAGGATCTGCACTAAGAAACTGCTAGACAAGTACTGAAGAGAGGAGGAGGAGGAAAGGAGGGGACTCAAGGATCAGTGGGAAGAGGATCAGAAGACGTGACATGGAAATGAGGGAAAGAGAAATAAGGTGAGCGGGTGGGTGAAGAGTCCGAAGAAGGGGGAAGCTACTGGAAGGGTTCTGATGATAGACGGAGAGAAAACTCAAGACGAGATTGGAAGGTGTGGGTGGTGGTGAAGGTGACAGGGGAAAAGAAACAAGTTGAAGGCTTACCAAAGAACAAGAAAGGTAACGACGACCCGTGGGGGTAGAGTCGAAACCGAGAGTAATGATGACGTAGCCCGGTAGAGGGGGAGGCGAGGTGTTGGAAACAAGGGTGCAGCGAGGAAGGAAACTGCTGGGAGAAGGAAGGAATAAGCATGACACAACTGGCACAATGGTAATAACTGGTGGGCTAAAGCAAGGGTAGAGTATGAGAGTCTTACCGAGTGGGGTCTCCCTGGGCTGTCGCACGTACGACGAAGAGGCGGGTACGCCTCGGCCGTAGTAAGAGGCAGAATCTAGAATAACGTGGAAGGCTGTCCAGTGGCCGGCTCGTTGGGAGGTGCACTATGCCAGGTAGGCGGGGTGCGAGGGTTAGGCTGGGGAAAAGAACGGGGAGGGGACGTATGAGGAACACGATACAAAGGCGAGGAGAAAGGTGAATGAAGGAGAAGAAAAGAAAAACTTACCCCGGGTTCGGGAATAGGAGAGGACTCAATAGGTGTGCATGGCAGGGTATTGGAACGCCTATTGGGAAACAAAGGAAGGGGACACTGCTGTGGTAAGCAATTCGGAGAGTACAGGGGTTGAGGAGCTGGGAGGAACCGCCACGACTCTTACCTGGGGTCCGGATCGGAGAACAGCGAGGGCGCACTGGAGCCGTGAAATGAGTGAGACAGGAAGGTGGGAGGGGAGCTATAACGGGAATAGAGGTGAAAGGCTAGAGCGGGAACAATGGGAGATCCGACCTGGCGGTGGCCATGTTGGAAAACTCGGGAAAGGGCGGAAGTAATGCGCATGAGCGGGGGACGAGACACTATCTGTAAGGCACCCGCTGCCTCGAAAAACTAGCATGGGAATTAGGGCGAAAGACGAAGAGTACAGTCAGAGGTACGTGACAGAGTACAGACAAATCTCAAAGGCAGTCAATTATGAACAGATAAGACACTGAAAGGATAATGTATGTTACAAAGACAGTGGGGACATGTGAAAGGATATAAAGAGGGGAGATCCTGACCCCGAGTATTACGTATGTAATGTCAAGAAAAGACATATCTCGAAGGCAGTCAATTACGAACAGTTATGACAATGAAAGATTAATGTGTATATCATACTTACATTCGGTACATGTGAAACGATATAAAGAGGAGAGAACCTTAGACTGAGTATCAAGATCGTTGGGTTAAAAAGGACAGACATGAGAAGTGCGGTAATGCAGATCAACTATATCAAAACCTGAATCGTAGGAAGCTTAGTAAGTGGGGAGATGTAGAAATAACACGGAAGTATGGTTAAGGGAGAAAAACTCAGGGGGTTAAACATGCAGGCAATGATAGGCACACATTATGAGATACTGAGCAGACGATGCTACATGAGTAGTATGGAGAGTAGACATACCAACATCTACTGATTATATGGGAAGAAAACAGATGTCATGACAAAATAATGGCACAAATTAAAGATTCAAGAGAGTAAATTTTGTCATAATAATCATTCACCCAGGAAGTAATGTAACTCGTGATCAGTGTTCAGTCCATGTTGTACTGTTCGCAGACGCATGATCCAAGTTGCTTCCAGGCGTCTGAGTCTGAGGGAACCTGCTCTCTCTTCCAATATCCAAAGCACATTGCTTTTCCACATGGGGAGCTGCATCTTAGCAGCTCCCCATGTGGAAAAGCAATGCCGGCACCCTAGGGACGCGGGGAGCCGGCGGGACTGTGGGGGATTGGGGACCCCCCACAGTCCCCAACGAGAGGAGCCAGCCCGGGGGATGGGGTCCCCGGGGCAAGTAGTGGCTCGGGAGGGGGCCACGCGGCCCCCTCCCCAAAGTTTTGAAAAATAATAAAAAAATTTAAAAAAAGGGTATGGCCGGCCCCGGGGATGGGGTCCCCGGGGCCTTAAAATGGCCAGAGGAGGGGGCCACGCAGCCCCCTCAAAATAATAAAAATAAATATAGAGGCCATGCCCCGGGGATGGGGTCCCCTTCCCGTTTATTTTTTTATTTTGTAATATAAAAAAAGGGGTAAGGCCCTGGGGGATGGGGTCCCCAGGGCCCAAAAACAGAAAAAAGGAAGGGGGGCCACACAGCCCCCCTTCAAGGGACAAAAAAAATAATTTTTTTTTAAAAATGATCGGGCCCGCAGGCCCCGCCCCCTTCCTTCACCACTCTGCAAACGCGCCCCCTGGCGCGTTTGCAGAGGGGGAACGAATTCCCCTTGAATACTGGAGGTGTAAAAGGGGTGTGGCCTCTCTACACGTCTCTGCAACGCAGCCCCTGGCGCATATTGGAGGTTCTTGGTGGGCTAGTTGGCCCCTAGGGACCCTCAGGATTCAAGGGGACTTAATCCCCCAACTTAAAACGTGCCACTGGACGCGTTTGCACAGATGTCACCTCAGGCCCCGCCCCTCCCTTCACCATTGTGCAAATATTCTTCTAAAATCATCCGAAATACGAATTCCGATTTACTCACCTGTTATAAGGAGAGACCTCAGTGCTGCATCTTTCAGCCCAGTACTGGTCCTGAAAAGTAATTTTAACCGTACTTACCAGTAACTTGAATTTCCTTCCATAGGATATCATTGCCTGCTTTTTGCTGAAAAAGTTTCTAAGTGTTGATTTTTGAAACATACAAATATTCCTCTAAAATCAGCCGAAATACGAATTCCGATTTACTCACCTGTTATAAGGAGAGACCTCAGTGCTGTATCTTTCAGCCCAGTACTGGTCCTGAAAAGTAATTTTAACCGTACTTACCAGTAACTTGAATTTCCTTCCATAGGCTAACATTGACTGGTTTCACTTGGAAATTCTTCTAAGTGTGGAGTTTTGGAACTTTAAAATATTCCTCTAAAATCAGCCGAAATACGAATTCCGATTTACTCACCTGTTATCAGGAGAGACCTCAGTGCTGCATCTTTCAGCCCAGTACTGATCCTCAAAAGTAATTTTAACCGTACTTACCAGTAACTTGAATTTCCTTCCATAGGATATCATTGCCTGCTTTTTGCTGAAAAAGTTTCTAAGTGTTGATTTTTGAAACATACAAATATTCCTCTAAAATCAGCCGAAATCCGAATTCTGATTTACTCACCTGTTATCAGGAGAGACCTCAGTGCTGCATCTTTCAGCCCAGTACTGGTCCTGAAAAGTAATTTTAACCGTACTTACCAGTAACTTGAATTTCCTTCATAGGCTAACATTGACTGGTTTCACTTGGAAATTCTTCTAAGTGTGGAGTTTTGGAACTTTATAATATTCCTCTAAAATCAACCAAAGTACGAATTCCAATTTACTCACCTGTTATCAGGAGAGAACCCAGTGCTGCATCTTTTAGCCCAGCACTGACCCTGAAAAGTAATTTTAACCGTACTTACCAGTAACTTATATTTTCTTCTATAGGAATCCATTGTCTGCTTTTCAGCAGAAAAGTTTCAAAGTGTCGATTTTCACAAACTACAAATATTCCTAAAAAATCGCCTGTATGACTTAAACGCATTCTTTCAACTGTTTACAGGAGATGCACCAGTGCTGGATCCAGGATCCAACACTGAGTAAGAAAAAGTAACGATAACAGTTTTTACCTTCTAAGTGAATTTCCTTCCATAGGATAACATTGGTGATTCTATGAGAAAAAGTTTCGAAGTGTCAACTTTTAAAGTACAATAATATTCCTTAAAAATCACGACTGTAACCAAAACGCTTTTACTCAACTGTTTACAGGAGATGTGCCAGGACTGAATCTAGGATCCAGTCCTGTGGTTAGAAAAGTAATCCATAAAGTAACTAATTGCATTTAACTAGAAATTCACATTGAGCTGAATGTTGCATTGTGTTTGAAAATGTGTTGCCCATTGCAACAACTGTAACTACTGTACTTAAAAGTCTATTGCCTATGTGCAAAGTATTTAAACTAAAGTAATTCATTCTGAGAAAGTATTTTTTGTAATGTAATGTATAATGTAATTACAATGTAATTTAAAAATAAAATATGTAAAAAAAATTGTTTCTAAAAATGGAGTAAATTAGTATTAAAAAAATTTATATAACAATTAATACATTTAAAAATTGTCATTTACAAAACCTTTGAAATTCACTGAAAAAACCGTAGGTTTCAGACATGTTATAGTTACAAATTAGCATTTAAAAAACCTTTGAAATTCACTGAAAAAACCATAGGTTTCAGGGACGTTATAGTTACAAATTAGCATTTAAAAAACCTTTGAAATTCACTGAAAAAACCATAGGTTTTAGGGACAGTTATAGTTAGTTGGACATTGCACTCGTACAAAACCCGTGAAATTCCCCCGTTATAGTTAGTCCAGCTAACTATAACTCGCGCCCCGCAATGCACTGCTGATGACGTCACATATTACATCACTCATGACATGGTCAGTGACATCACTGATGACATCACTGATGACATCTCAAATGACATCACTGATGATATCACTGGTGACATCATCCATGTGATAATTTCATGCATCTTCTCACACCCTAATATAACCTTTGATACACCCACTCTAAATTACAGACTGCCATTCGCAAAACCATAGACACTCCAACACCAATAACTACATACCCACTCACTGATTCTTAGGTCTACGCACACATCAACTCACTCACCCGTACAGTCACTCATACTTACGGTCACTCAGTACAGGACTATCATATGCACTCATACTCCTATATAGACACTCAAACAACGCCACTCATCCATAGAGGTACTCACACACCTAGTCAGTCATGCAAATAATTAAACACACTACCATTTACTCACCTATACAGTTATACACATACCAGCTCACTTACTCATACAAATACTAGCACATTCTTACGCTCTTATACAATCACTGATACAAGCACACACTCATCCATACAGCCACTATCACAATCACTCACTCTCGCTTATAGCTATTTATATACTCCAACACACATATATACTGCCTTTCACATATGTAGTTACTCACACATGTACCACTGGTACATACATTCACTCACTAACACACTCTTACACACACTTACCCACCCATACAGTCTATCACAGATGCACTCTTGAAACCATCCACCCAGTGAATCACCCACTCACACATTTATGCACAGAGTCGCACACACCCCTCCCACACAAACACTCAGGCACCCATACAGATACTCACACAAGCATTCATTAACTCATATAGACACTCATGTAGCTATTCACAAACACATGCAGCCACTTACACAGCAACAGACAGACGGATACAGACATTCACCCAGTTTAGTCACTAACCCATGCATTCAGTAAGATACGTTAAATCACTCACTTATACAGTCAGTCACGCACCTACTAAATCATCCATACAGACACTTACACACCCACTCATTCTTCAATACTTCTTTTCCTATATATATTAAAAATATTTAAACTTTACAGAAACACACAGTCACTGGATGATGTCAACAGTGATGTCATTTGAGATGTCATCAGTGATGTCATCAGTGACGTCACTGACCATGTCATGAGTGATGTAATATGTGACGTCATCAGCAGTGCATTGCGGGGCGCGAGTTATAGTTAGCTGGACTAACTATAACGGGGGAATTTCACGGGTTTTGTACGAGTGCAATGTCCAACTAACTATAACTGTCCCTAAAACCTATGGTTTTTTCAGTGAATATATATATATATATATATATATATATATATATATATATATATATATTGAGAACTACCCAGAGTTCACTGCTTATTTTTTGCATATATAAATATATGCAAAAACAAGCAGAGAACTCTGGTAGTTCTCAAGTTTAGGTGGAAAGCAGCTCCTGTATAGAGCACTCTCAACACCAGTGACACTCTAAATTTGCTCACCTCAAATGTCTGCTTTTCTATCAAAGTCTTTAAGCGTAGGATTAGCACAGTGCCATCCACGCCGAGATAGAAAGGGACAAAGTCTTATGCCATTTCTACAGCAAAGCCTTCAAGCATAGGTTAATTAAAGACTTTGCTGTAGAACTTTTTTGAGGTGAGCAAATTTAGAGTGTGCTGGTGTTGAGAGTGCTCTATACAGGAGGTGCTTTCCACCTAAACTTGTAAACTACCCAGAGTCCTCTGCTTCTTTATTGCATAATTTATGTCGCTCTATGCCTGAAAGGGTATTTTGTGTGTGTATAAATATATATATATATATTATCTACTGGCGGTCGCCAGTAGATAGTTATAGTTAGGACCTATTTTCCATAGGAAATCCGCAACATTCTATTTGAAATAACTCTTGCGCCGGTTGACGAATCTTCGCGAAATTTTCAAACTTTGTGGCCCGCTCCGGTCCGCTCCTACCCTGAAAGTCTCGGGGTGATTCGTCAAGCGGGGGCCGAGAAAAAAGGGGGGTCCCAAAACGTGTTTTCCCCATTCATTTTTCCATAGGATCTTTTCATCGCAGCTACAGCCCGAACTGCTGAACGGAATTACACCAAATTTGGCAAAAAGGTAGCCCTTGGTTCAGAGTCGTGCCTTTTGCTTAAATGGTGTAAATCCGTTCAGTAGTTCCTGAGAAAATCACAAGTAAAATCACATATATATCTATGGCCGCGTCGGATCCGCGCACCCTGCGCGCACCGTCCCGATCACGAGCTGCATGCTAATTGGCTGTCAAGTGGCTGTCAACACTCCAAAT
This sequence comes from Calotriton arnoldi, assembly GCA_963921515.1. Taxonomy (NCBI): domain Eukaryota; kingdom Metazoa; phylum Chordata; class Amphibia; order Caudata; family Salamandridae; genus Calotriton; species Calotriton arnoldi. Next base: position 1,253,328 of record CAWUFW010001956.1, on the reverse strand, counting down.
CAGGAAGTGTTGGCAGCCATTTTGTCCCTCGGTAGAACCGAGGCACAAGAAACAAGTGCGCAAAACGCACAAAGGGGGCAGGGTAGAAACACCCTGACCCCTTAGGTCTGCTCAGGGGGTCCCATAAGGACCCCCTGGGCAGAAAAAAGCATTTATTTATTTTTTTAAATCGGCGGGATGCGCTTAGGGTGCGCGGATCCCGCCGATAAAAAAAAAAAATCGAAGCGCGGTCTCCCGCGCTTCGATGCTATTTTGCCCCCGGGTGGCCCAAGTCCTGGGGGCATGCGGGGGGTGGGTTTATATTTTATGTGGGGGACCTCTAAGGCCCCCCAAGCCCCGGGGACCGCCACCCCCTGGGGCTTTGAATTAAAATGTTGCGGGAGGGCTCTCGGCCATCCCGCAGCCCCGGGGACCGCCACCCCCCGGGGCTTCTTTTTATTTTTTTTATAATTACCTGTGTGGGAGGGGCTCGAGCCCCCCCACACGCCCCGGGGACCGCCACCCCCGGGGCACTAAATATTTCAATATGGGGGTCCGTTACGGACCCCCGAGCCCTGGGGACCACCACCTCCCCGGGGCTTTGCCAATGGAGGGAGGGGGGCCGCGCGGCCCCCCTCCTGGAGCCCTTGATGGCCCTGGGGACCACCACCCACCAGGGCCAGCTCCTGCAGTGTCCCGGGGTGCCTACCCCCGGGACACTGTAGTTTGCTATGACAGGACGGGAGCCTCGCGGCTCCCGTCCTGTCATAGCAAACTGCTTTGGATTTTGGAAGAGAGAGCAGGTAACCTGCTCTCTCTTCCAAAATTCAAAGCAAATTGCTTTTCCATATGGGGAGCTTCATGTCAGCAGCTCCCCATGTGGAAAAGCAATGCCGGCTCCCGCAGGACGCGGGGAGCCGGCGGGACCGTGGGGGAGTTGGGGTCCCCCCACGGTCCCCAAAGGATAGGGCCAGCCCCGGGGGATGGGGTCCTCGGGGCATGTAGTGGCCCGGGAGGGGGGCCACGCAGCCCCCCTCCCCCAAATTAAGGAAGATCAAAAAAATGTTTTTAAAAAGGGCCGGCCTTGAGGGATGGGGTCCCCGGGGCCTATGGAGGCCTGAGGAGGGGGGCAACGCAGCCCCCCTCCATGAATTTTTTTTTTTTTAAAAAAGGTGGCAATGACCCGGAAGATGGGGTCCCCGGGCCAAAATTGGCCATGGGAGGGGGGCCCACGCGGTCCCCTTCCCGTTCCTTTTTAAAAAAATAAATAAAAGGGGGTCAGGCCCTGGGGGATGGGGTCCCCAGGGCCCAAAATAATTAAAAAGAAGGGGGGCCACACAGCCCCCTTTTAAAAAAAAAAAAAAAAAACATCTGGCATCGCGCCGGAGGCCACGCCCCTCCTTGGCAGCACCCTGCAAACGCGCCCCCTGGTGCGTTTGCAAAGGGGGAACGAATTCCCCTTGAATACTGGGGGTCCCTGGGGGCCAACTAGCCCACCAGGAACCTCCAGTATGCGCCAGGGGGCTGCGTTGCAGAGAGGTGTACAGAGGCCACGCCCCTTTTTACACCTCTCTGCAACGCAGCTCTGTGGCGCTTTTTGGAGGTACATGGTGGGCTAGTTGGACTCCAGGGGCCCTCAGCATTCAAGGGGACTTAATCCCCCAACTTAAAACGCGCCACGGGGCGCGTTTGCACAGTGGTGAAGGGAGGGGGCGGGGCTTCAGGTGACATGTGTGCAAACAGGCCCCGTGGCGCGTTTTAAGATGGGGAATTAAATCCCCTTCAATCCTGAGGGTCCCTGGGGGCCAACTAGCCCACCAGGTACCTCCAGTAAGCACCACGGAGCTGCGTTGAACACCTCTCTGCAACGCAGCTCTCTGGCGCATACTGGAGGTATCTGGTGGGCTAGTTGGCCCCTAGGGACCCTCGGGATTGAGGAGGAATTAATTCTCCAACTTAAAACGCGCCACAGGGCGTGTTTGCAGACATGTCACCTCAGGCCCCACCCCTTCCTTCACCATTGTGCAAATATTCCTCTAAAATCAGCCGAACTACGAATTCCGATTTACTCACCTGTTATCAGGAGAGACCTCAGTGCTGCATCTTTGAGCCCAGTACTGATCCTGAAAAGTAATTCTAACCGTACTTACCAGTAACTTGAATTTCCTTCCATAGGCTAACATTGACTGGTTTCACTTGGAAATTCTTCTAAGTGTGGAGTTTTGGAACTTTATAATATTCCTCTCAAATCAGCCGAACTACGAATTCCGATTTACTCACCTGTTATCAGGAGAGACCTCAGTGCTGTATCTTTGAGCCCAGTACTGATCCTGAAAAGTAATTTTAACCGTACTTACCAGTAACTTGAATTTCCTTCCATAGGATATCATTGCCTGCTTTTTGCTGAAAAAGTTTCTAAGTGTCGATTTTTGAAACATACAAATATTCCTCTAAAATCAGCACAACTACGAATTCCGATTTACTCACCTGTTATCAGGAGAGACCTCAGTGCTGCATCTTTGAGCCCAGTACTGATCCTGAAAAGTAATTTTAACCGTACTTACCAGTAACTTGAATTTCCTTCCATAGGCTAACATTGACTGGTTTCACTTGGAAATTCTTCTGTGTGTGGAGTTTTGGAACTTTATAATATTCCTCTAAAATCAGCCGAACTACGAATTCCGATTTACTCACCTGTTATCAGGGAGAGAACCCAGTGCTGCATCTTTTAGCCCAGCACTGACCCTGAAAAGTAATTCTAACCGTACTTACCAGTAACTTGTATTACCTTCCATAGGAATCCATTATCTGGTTTTCAGCAGAAAAGTTTCAAAGTGTCGATTTTCACAAACTACAAATATTCCTTAAAAATCGCCTGTATGACTTAAACGCATTCTTTCAACTGTTTACAGGAGATGCACCAGTGCTGGATCCAGGATCCACCACTGAGTAAGAAAAAGTAACGATAACACTACTTACCTGCTAAGTGAATTTCCTCCCATAGGATAACATTGGTGATTCTATGTGAAAAAGTTTCTAAGTGTCAACTTTTAAAATACAATAATATTCCTTAAAAATCACTACTGTAATCAAAACGCTTTTACTCAACTGTTTACAGGAGATGTCCCAGGACTGAAACTAGGATCCAGTCCTGTGGTTAGAAAAAGTAATCCATAAAGTAACTAATTGCATTTAACTAGAAATTCACATTGAACTCAATGTTGCATTGTGTTTGAAATTGTGTTGCCCATTGCAACAACTGTAACTACTGTACTTAAAAGTCTATTGCCTATTTGCAAAGTATTTAAACTAAAGTAATTCATTCTGAGAAAGTATATTTTGTAATGTAATGTATAATGTAATTACAATGTAATTTAAAAAATAAAATATGTAAAAATAAATAGTTTAAAAAAATTTGTAAATCAGTATCAAAAAAATAAATACAACAATTAATACATTTAAAAATTGTCATTTACAAAACCTTTGAAATTCACTGAAAGAAACCATAGGTTTCAGACATGTTATAGTTAGGAATTAGCATTTAAAAAACCTTTGAAATTCACTGAAAAAACCATAGGTTTCAGGCACGTTATAGTTAGAAATTAGCATTTAAAAAACCTTACCAATTCACTGAAAAAACCATAGGTTTTAGGGACAGTTATAGTTAGTTGGACATTGCACTCGTACAAAACCCGTGAAATTCCCCCGTTATAGTTAGTTCAGGTAACTATAACTCGCGCCCCCGCAATGCACTGCTGATGACGTCACATATTACATCACTCATGACATGGTCAGTGACATCACTGATGACATCTCAAATTACATCACTGATGACATCATCCACGTGATAATTTCATGCACCTCCTCACACCCTAATATAACCTTTGATACACCCACTCTAAATTACAGACTGCCATTCGCAAAACTATAGACACTACAACACCAATAACTACATACCCACTCACTGATTCTTAGGTCTACACACACATCCACTCACTCACCCGTACAGTCACTCATACTTATGGTCACTCAGTACAGGACTATCATATGCACTCATACTCCTATATAGACACTCAAACACCGCCACTCATCCATAGAGGTACTCACACACCTAGTCAGTCATGCAAATAATTAAACACACTGCCATTTACTCACCTATACAGTTATACACACACCAGCTCACTTACTCATACAAATACTAGCACATTCTTACGCTCTTATACAATCACTGATACAAGCACACACTCATCCATACAGTCACTCTCACAATCACACACTCTCGCTTATAGCTATTTATATACTCCAACACACATATATACTGCCTTTCACATATGTAGTTACTCACACATGTACCACTGGGACATACATTCACTCACTAACACACTCTTACACACACTTACCCACCCATACAGTCTATCACAGATGCACTCTTGAAACCATCCACCCAGTGAATTACCCACTCACACATCTATGCACAGAGTCGCACACACCCCACCCACACAAACACTCAGGCACCCATACAGATACTCAGACAACCAATCAATAACTCATATAGACACTCATGTAGCTATTCACAAACCCATGCAGCCACTTACACAGCAACAGACAGACGGATACAGACATTCACCCAGTTTAGTCACTAACCCATGCATTCAGTAAGATACGTTTAATCACTCACTTATAGAGTTAGTCACGCACCTACTAAATCATCCATACAGACACTTATACACCCACTCATTCTTCAATACGCCTTTCCCTATATATATTAAAAATATTTAAACTTTACAGAAACACACAGTCACTGGATGATGTCATCAGTGATGTCATTTGAGATGTCATCAGTGATGTCATCAGTGATGTCACTGACCATGTCATGAGTGATGTAATATGTGACGTCATCAGCAGTGCGTTGCGGGGGCGCAAGTTATAGTTACCTGAACTAACTATAACGGGGGAATTTCACGGGTTTTGTACGAGTGCAATGTCCAACTAACTATAACTGCCGTAAAACCTATGGTTTTTTCATTGAATTTGTAAGGTTTTTTAAATGCTAATTTCTAACTATAACGTGCCGGAAACCTATGGTTTTTTCAGTGAATTTCAAAGGTTTTTTAAATGCTAATTCCTAACTATAACATGTCTGAAACCTATGGTTTTTTTCAGTGAATATATATATATAATTTTTTATTTTTTATGCCGTGGAAGTGAAAATATATGTGGCTAAATAGCATATGTTATTTGAAAGAATTGTAGTGATAAACACACTTTCATAAATTAGACTGCGGTTAGTCCAAGACGAGATTTAAATATTTCTGTCATTGTGGAATTCACAAATTTAGCCAAACGAGCGAATTCTGTGTAGTGGAAATCATTTACAGAGAGAAGGGCAGACATGATGAACTGTTTTAGACAACAGAGGGGTATACATGAAGCCATGACACAATTATTTTTAAAGAGCGAAAAATCAATTTAGAGTTTGGTAAATTTGCCAGCTTCCAAATAATCCTTACCTCATGGCCACCATTTTGCTTCCAATAACAAGCGCCAAATTCTCGAGCTAGCAATTTTTTTTTTTTAATCACTAGATTTAAAAGTACACAACTAAAAGTGAATTCAAGGATAAGGCACCACCATATGCAAGTTTGAAAGGCAAAGCCAGTGAAAGTGCATGATAAAAGGCACAGGTCAATCATTCGTGTAAAATACAACTAAATGGTTTCATAGAGAACAAACTTGCAAATAAATAAAATGGGGTGAGCTTGGAACTGAGAGTTGCTACAAACATTTGTATTAAAAAAATACATTAAAACATTGTGTTATCAGGCCTGTCTGTGGGCCCAGTAGGAAGCATGTGTGGTTGGGCACCGTGTCTGTCCACAGATCACTACATCCATCTGCTGGGACTCCAAGCCCTGTTACACTTGGCTGAGAGGTATGCATTGTGGGGGCTGGAAGAACAGGTGGCTCTGTGGAGCACCTGGTTACAGGCCAGACTCTGGGGTGCTGGGGAGAGTGGGTGAAGATCCTGGCTTCAGACCTGGTTCTTCATCCATCCCCTAATGCTCACAGGCTTAGGCTGGGCCTGATCGGACTTGGACGCAAAGGTGCTTGGGCTCAGGCCCTCGATGAATGCCAGGCCCTGCCAGGCCCTAGCTGAATGCCAGGCCAGGCCCTGGGTTCAACGGCTAGGATGCATGGGGGAGGGGGCTTCCCGTTTTCAACCCCCGCAGTGCATGATCATAAGACCACAATTGTTCCTTTTAAAAATAACTCCAGAATTCATGGACGCCCCCCCCCATTGAAAAAGAGTTATGATTCAGGTAATATAAACGCTTACTTTGCCATGGGAAAAGCCTAAGCAATTCACTGAAAAGCATAGTTTAAAGTGATGTTAGGGTTCCATCAGTTATGTTCTGCTACAGTCCAAGTGATCCTTTAGGGGACCATCTTGGTGACCCTCAGCCAATCCCCCAAGCCCTGTGACCATGAACTGTTGTCGAAGAAACTCCTTGCAGCACACTGACTGTTCACAGACTATGCTCTTAAAGGCCTTCAAACACACCACCAGCTGCAGCAATCTTTCATCCCACTGACGGACACATTCCTAAATCATGCATCAGGTTACCTGAGACTGCTCACACGATTAGCACTTACATGCAGACCTTTTTCTCTCATACCCGTCAGGCAATCGATTCTCTTAGATAAGCATAAATCCCACACCAAATAATATTGGATTTACATCCAATCCTAATACACCTCAGATTTCTTGAGACCACATTTATGCCCATAGGTTCCATCTTACTTAAGTTAATGCATCTAGAAAAATGCTTAGCCAGCCTCCTGGCTTAAACTCCTTCCGCATGTAAGGTAATCCCCAAGTGCTCACCACACCTAGTATGGCTTCCTAGAACACAACACACTTGGTTCTCACAAAGGAAACTGTCATTTTTCCATACACCTTCCCATACAAACAAAGTCCAAAGTAGGTCCCTCAAGGGGCATGCTTACTGCTTCAACAAGCTCCAAGTAAAATAGAGATTCTACTTGTCCAGTATTGTACCAGTTCTAAAACAACCTGTGGTGGTTTTTATTCCAGCCCTACTTCTGTGGTGCTGCTTGCACCCATTGTTGCCTATTCTGCTTATCAGCAATCCCCCAGCTCTTATCAAGGCAAAGCATCAACAGTGTTGCTTGTGGCATCACACACCATTTTCATAGGTTTTGGTGCAAAACTTGATGCAATACCTGTTATTGTAAATAACATTTTACTAAAGTCTTACTTGTGGGAATGGGTAGTGTACTAAATTTTCTGCATTTAATTTGAGAAAAAAAAGTAACCTTCCTCTAGGAATAGTTGCTGCCGGAGGAAGAAGTGTCATGATATATGGGTGCAAATCCACTGATCTCCATATTACGGAACTCATTACGAGTTGGCTAATGCAATATCTCAGGGTCCATTCTGCTGTGACTAGTTGTTAGTGGTCTTGTGTTCCCTCGCCCAGGGTTTTCGGTGTGGGCACCCTGGGGTCAGTTTAAGTGGTGCAAATCTGAACCCGCTAAAACCACCAGGTCTTCGGGCCGATCACGAGCTGACGCTTAGTCCGCTGACCACCTCATCCCCACATTGAGCAGCAAGAGGTGCGCCGAGGGGAGTGTGTTCTCCTCCCCCCAACAGCACAGGAGTCTTCCCTGACCTCTCACCACCCCACAGCTCCATACAGCAACTCACTGAGCTCCACCTCCCATTTACTACCTATTCAGAGCAGGTGGTAAATGAGAGGGTTACTCCTCTGGAAATCAGGCAAAACCAGAACAAAAGAACCCTGTAATTCTGGGTCTGGCAGTTTACTCCACTTTCCAGGGTGATTGACTCGTAATCCCTGATACCTGATTGGCAGATACTGTCCTGAATCAATTATTCCGACCCTGATGTCTCCTCAAAGATGTAAAGGGGAACTTGTAATGGGGAGCTTAATGTGGTCGGCATTAGTTCCTGGTTCGGCTGGATTTTGGGGCCTTTCATTGCTCTTACCCTCCCCACTGAGTTGCCAAAAATCCTTCCAGATGACTGAGTTGCCAAAATCCTTCCAGATGACTGAGTTCCCCAAAATCCTTCCAATGCTGTAATGTGGCGTGTAACGAGGCGCTGTGAAGGAGCTCATGGGGGATCTTTTCCTCTGGCAGTATTTGCTGTGTTTTCAAAAACAGACTGTAAAATCTCAGACAACCTGTTCTGGCAAATGGCTGCTAATTATTTTAATTTACATCTACATCTTATGTTCTTTTCTGTGACTACAAAATGAGGGGATTTTGTAGCTCCAACCTAGTGAACCTCTCACTGGGGAATAGAAGTGCGTGAAAGGTGGAGGCTTAGGGATGGCAAAGATTTATTTGAACGGACATCTATAAAATACCGTTGGTTAAATAAATAACGGATAGTACATTCTCATATATATATATATCATGCAGAATGCTACCTTAACCAACTAATATTCATTTTTCACATCTCACATTTGTGTTTTTTTAGTTGTATAAAGCACAAACTCAACCGAAGGATCGGAGCGCTTTACATGAGCACCAGTTACGTTACCGACGGACACATTCATTTTTAGGCACGAGGAGATTAAGGGGCACATGCATCAAGGTATGATTTTGCGAGTCCTTAATTGCGATTATTAAGGAATCGCAATTAAGGACTCGCAAAAGCCTATGCATGTAGGAATCGCTATAAAAATTGCGATTCCTAAACATTCCTTAATTGCGACTCGCAAATTGCGAGTCGCAATTAAGGAATGGCTTCCCATTCATTCCTATGGGCCTACAGGCCCATAGGAATGAATGGGAAATTGCATGCGCAATTTGCAAGTACCAATTGGTACTCGCAAATTGCGCATGCGATTTCAAGGGTGCAAGGGTGTCAGAAGGACACCCTGTTGCACCCCTGAAATTGTGGTGTGCACCCATGTTGCGCACACACATGCCCCAAGGACATGTGTGTGTGTAACCTGAAACTTTGAAAAATGCACTTTAGTGCATTTTTCAAAGTTTTTGCAAATTACCGAACAGTTTAATTACTCTGTAATTTGCGGCCCCAAATAGCGATATCGCTATTTCAAAGTGCTTCTTGCATTGCATTTAAGGGATCGCAAATTGCGATTCCTTAAATGCAATCGCAATTTAGGAAATCGCAAGAAATTGCGATTACCTAAATTGCACGTCCCCAACACTTTAATGCATCGCAAAAGGCCATTTTGCAAACGCAAACGGCCTATTTTTGCGAATCGCACCGTTTGCGCTCGCAAAAACCTTTGATGCATGTGCCCCTAAGTGATTTGCCCAGAATTACAGGAGATTGAGCGGCCCTGCCAAGACTCGAACCCAGTTTCCTAACTTCGAGGTCGACAGCTCTAGCTGTTAGGCCATATCCTCTTCCATTGGAGATGGAACTGCTGAATGAGTTGGAAAGTGGCAGGCTGTGTTCAGCTTACATTACTGCTGCAGGAGTCTACAGCATACTGCTCATTTGCCCCGCCATTTGCCCCACTTTCTTAGTGTACAGTGGGCAATTACATGAATGACCGAGCTGCTCTGTGGAAGCGCTATGCGGCTTGAGCTGTACTCTGTGGAGGCTCTGCCCACACCAGTGCTTAATTTGTAAAAACATAAGTGCCAGGGCCCTCTTCAGGAGGCCACTGCAGCTTGCACCACCCACTGCCCGAATCATCACTACCAAGGACAGTACCTGTGAGTAAGTGTGACAATTCAGACTATTCAAGGCCCCCAAAACTATAAGAATGGCTTGTTCGGCAGGTTTTAGTTGATCTCATTGTATATTGAGTTAATAAATAACTGTTGTTCTGCTCATCTCTAAATAACACAAACAGCGCCACCATGTGGCACTATAAGTGCCAGTGCTGACAATTAAGTGCCTGGGGCGAGCATCGGCTCAAATTAGGCACTGGTCCACACTGGCAGTGTTGCACATTGGGTTGCCAGGTCTGAGGACGCCATGTTTTGAATCCTGAACTTTTATATAACAAAGCAGGGAATTCACTACTTGAAGATGCCATTTGCATTCAATTGAACCAATTAGAATTATACATTTCACAACAATGATTTGTAAAAGGAACGGACTGTGGAAATGTTTTCCAGTAACACAACATTTTTGACGACCGCTACTTCACATGGCACAGCATTTCTGCATTGTCTCACTGTTTCGGAATTAGACAATTTCCAAAATTACACAAACAAGGCACAACATGTTCCTAATGAAATTATAGAAAATGTTGGAACTATAAAGCATACATCTGGGATGTTGTGCATTATGCAGTATTACATCATTTCTTGATGTTGCTAGCAGATCAGTTTTTTCCTACGGTGACGATGAGCCAGATAGTGAAGAATTAGACCTATGATACTGGCACTAAAAGATTTATACAAAATCAATTATTTTGTCAAGTTCCATGTAGCAATAGCAGGTGACCCTTTCCTTTCATTTTTGCCTGCGCTTTTTTGCTCCAAAAAACTGAGAAATGGAAGAATTTGAGAAAAGGAGAAAAAAAAGAGACAGAAAAAAATGTACTTTCTCAGCCCCAATATTATATAGCCTCTCCTCTGAGACATTGCTTGATGTGCTGAACTGGTGGGCAAGGTCTTTGTAGTGTGGCACACTGAAACACAAACAGGCAAAGCACTCCAATCAGAAGTTAGATGATCTCATTCCAGGGGCGGCTCCTCAACTAGGGCGGAGGAGCATCGCCCCACTGCTTTCTCGCGGTGCGAGAGACAGAAACATAAAATGGTAATAACTACCATTTTATGTTTCCTGCTTCTCGCACTGCGAGAATCAGAAGGGTTTGGTTGAGGGCGGTAGGGTGGGTGGGGCTGCTCTGCAGGCAGGGCTGGGCAGGGTAGGAGTGGTGTGCCCACTCCTGAGGGCGCAATGACTGTTTGGTCGGCCCTCTAGGGCCGCCCAAAACAGTCATGCGCACTCTGACTTTCTCCATGCAGGCTGCAATGCAGCCTACATGGAGAAAATGGCATTCCCCGTAAGCCCCCGGCTGGGCGGCGTCCCTACCAATCACAATGCTGCCATTGCAGCGTTGTGATTGGCTTAGGAGAGGGGAGGGAGGCTGCCTGCTTCCTGTTCCGGCCGGAGTCAGGAGAGCAGGAGCCGGAGCCAGAGCTGGAGCCGATAAAACGCGGGACCCGGCCGGCGGACAGGTACGTTTTTAAAATTAATTATTAAATTTACCCCTGCGCATATACCCGCGAATAATGCCAGCCGCGACTGTCTCATTCCATATTTTTGCACCGACCAATCATTGGTGGAATTTGGAATATAGCCTTTTCAGGGGGAAATGGAAGGCTTATAGTACAAGGCCATTTATGTTGAGACTCCATGGATGGTTCTCTAGGTCAGCCTTTAATACAGACCATCGCCGTAAGCTGTGGAGGAGATTAAACCTCTCTATTTCTCGCGCATTGGTTGTTCCTTGTGATTTACTTGTTTAAAATGGCCATTTCGATGGAGTAAGTGCTGTTAATAATTATGACAATAATAATAATAGTCCATTTGTATAGCACACAGCTTCTTCAGAAGAAGCGTCTGGAGCCAACAGAAGAGAAAATTTGTAGGCACCGTGAAGAGGTCCGAAAAAGCAACGAGTAACTAAAAAGAAAGGTTTTTAGCTTCTTTTAAAAGATGGATGCGGAGGGGAACATGCACAGTTAAATGGAAGGTGTATTCCAAAGCTTTGTATTAACGAATGAGAAGGATCTGCCCCCTCTTCTGGTTTTTCAAGGACTTTGGAACATGTAGAAGCCTTAGGTTGTTGGAAAAGAGAGTCCTGGATTGATGATATATATGGTTTGAGTCTTTTTCTTATGTAGATGGGGCTTTTCAAGGATAGAGCTCTGAATTGAATACGTTTGACCCATGGCAGCCAGTGCAGGCGTTTCAAGTGTGGAGAGATTGATTGCCGAAAAGGGATTTTTAAAATCAATCTTGTTGCTGCATTCTGTACAGGCTGAAGCCTAGGATCAGATAGGCTGGAAGATCCAAATACAAGTTGTTGGGGTAATCCCATCTAGATGTTACCACAGTGTGAACAATAGTTACCGGCTCCATCAGCATTATGAGATCTTCCGGAGCACTGCAGGTAGATCTTTTTACTTGACCCAGATATTTCATCTGCTTTAGGCAACGGGAATCTCAGGGTGAAAGTCCAGACCGAAATGAGGAACTTCTGGGGGAATTGGACCCGTAAATAGTGATTCCTCCCATAATTCCGCATTTCTTAAAATACCCTCTCGGCCCAACTGATAATGGACCTGAATTTTACTGCGTTAGGGGTATCCTTGCTACTGATAACTCTGGGGGGGGGAATACTGTCCCATTTACTAGGCCACGCATAACGAGGGCCTAAATGTGTTTGGCTTTCTTATTACATAACCTCTTTATGTAGCATTATGCCTTGAAGTGAGGTGATGTTTATTGCCAGCACCCCACTCTAAAAATTGCTTCTGCGCCAGTGCGCCTCTGTCAATATCAGTAGCGGCCACTACTAAGCGCAGGTGGTGGGCCGGGTGGGGGGTGAGAGCAGAGGGAGGAATACAAAAAATTAAATTAAACAGACTTACCTGGGTGCTGCCGCCTCTGCTCCGTCTCCTCCGCACTGCAACAGGAAGCTCTCAGCCTCCCAGAATCCCCTGTCCAATCACAACACTGCCTTAAGCAGCGTTGTGATTGGTACGAGCACAGTGGTTCGGGGCTCAGACACGGGCTTGGAGGCTTTGCATGTTCCTCACCAGGCTGTGTAATGCAGCCTGGTGGGAAAGATGCAAAGTGCGCATGACGGTTTGACCGGCCCTATTGGGCCGGCCAAACCGTCATGCCCACTTTAGAGGGTGCTTTACACTCCTCCCTCTGCCCCATGCACTGGCCAGCCCGGCCCACCTGCCCCACCCCGCACCCGAGCAGGAAGGAAAACTAACACTATAAAAACATTAGTTATCATTTTAGTTTTACTTTTTACACTGCTCGTAGAGCCGTGCGGCGATGCTCCTCCACCTTAGCAGAGGAGCAGCTACTGGTCCATATGTACGTGCTCAGCATCCAAAACGCAAGTTGGCTTGCTTAACAACCACCTTATTAAAGACGGGCCTAAGAGGCGCCCTACTTGAAAGAATCTCCAGTTTAATTTGTAGGAAAGGTACTGTGTGTTTTCGTATTTGTTTAGCACAGATTTGCGGTTGTTGCTTTAAGCCCCACCTCATTACAATGATTCGATGGTTTATTAGAATCAAGAACACAAAATATCTCAGCCAGATGCTTCCTGTGCTAGCAGCATGGGACGCATCCTAATCTGCTTAGCGCCTCGGTTCCACTGAAATGAAAGGCTCCAATCACAGGGCTGCTTACATCCACAGACACCAGCTCTGTCATTCTCGGCCATGCCTGCATTTTTTCCATGAATGTGTTATCCCTTCTCTAATTAAAGACACGTTCAATCAGTGCGGATCAGCCATGGCTGCTGCTCTCTTTTTAATACAGTTTGAAAATGTCCTCTCTATCTTGAATCTCTGAAGGACTGTTTTTGCACACGATGGGGACAAAATAGGGGATTTTTTTTACCAAGTCTACCAGTTCATTAGTGGATAAAACCAAACTTCCAGATCTAGCTCTTCCTCTCCCACTGTCATCACTCTATATTTGTGCTGATTTCTGTGTGTCCACTACTTCCCCACCTTTTCACACTCTTCTCACAACCATTGGCCTCACCGCTAAAAAAGCCTAAACATGCTACTGTTTTTACATATAAGGGGACATGCTATGTGTCATGCTTAAGTGACTGGGCACAGCAGAAATTCCATTGGTGATCCCTTTTTGAGCACCACATTAAATGTGGTAGTGCTGCCATGTTGTGTGTCCCAGCATCTTTTTAAAAGTTGTTTTGTCGATGTTTGTCCATTTCAGTTTGAATTTCATAAGTCATAACAAGAGTAGTCCCTCGTCTTGAAAATTGTTAGACTTTGACAACAAAACAGTTTCTAAGCATGTTCTCCAAGCAGTCACTGTTCGAGGAGGCTCACACGCACTTCCTGAAGACATTCTTGGTCAGTCTTCCACCGATTTCTACTGAGGGGCAAAGGGGACTTCTCATTGCTCAGTTCAGCTTTCTCTGAATTCCACTAATATTTGGCGTTTATGCAGGCAAGACAAGAGCAGAGTAGGGCCTGCAAGGACTTCGTGCGTCTCAGCCCTAGTTTTACCCTAACGGGAATCGGCAACCCTCAGCTCCACGTCCTTCACGCGCCTCAGCATGGTCCATGTCAGCCTTTGATGATTTAGGGCCTGATTTAGAGTTCGATGGGCGAGTTACTCTGACACAAAATCGACGGATATCCTGCCCGTCGTATTACAAGTGCATTATATCCAGAGCCGGACTGGGAACCCAAAGCAGCCCTGGCAGCTTTTGTTACTGGGGCCAATATTGCAACACTGCTGTAAAACTGGCCATCAGTAACAAAACCAGCCCCACCACTGCAAAACCAGCACCCGCCCTTCCAGCCTCCCGGGGAAACGCCCGATGCCCGCTGCGGCCGATACGGCCCTGATTATATCCACTGCCACTTGTAATATAGAGGACGAGTTATCCGTCATATTTGTGACGGAGTAACTCGTGTGCCGAACTCTAAATCAGGCCCTTAGTTCCCCAACAGTTTGAAGGGGGCTCTAGCTTACCTGTCAGTTTAGTGACAGTTTAGCAGCAGCCCTGCCATTCATAGTGCGTTTTATACTTTTGAAATCCCACCTACTCAGGTGTGGGCAGGTTTACCACTTCTTGGATGTGCCAGTGTCATCTTCCAGAGGCATGCTGTTTCGTATGTACCCGTCGTACGTTGAGGGCGCAGGTGACCACAGGGTGCCACACAAAGGAGACCTAATGACTCGTTAGTAAACCTTGTGTAATCAAACGCAACAGTAATTGGAGGAGCAGTCACAGATGGGCTGACCCTGTCTTTTTCAGTGTGCAGCATTCATCCTCCTCATTGCATTCAGATTACACAGAAAATTGTGTTCACCGTCATCTATGAGTGCTCGTAACAATGGGAGTGCCAAGATGACCTCAATCACTTTTCCCTGCTTGTTCCATTGTTCATGGCCAGTATTGCAATCGCGATCATAAAAATGATGGCAAACATTAACATGCATTAAAAACATAAACAATAAAGGCCTTCTTATTGCTAGCGGTGAGTAGTGGTGACTTTATCCCCTTTTCCAGAGGGGCCAAAGGAAAGAGGCATCTCTGCTGGTGCATCACAAACTATTATCTGCTGCCACTAGGTAGGACCTATGATAAGTGTTCAAGGGAGTACCCCGCATACCCCTGGCATGTAGGGATCAGTTTAGTGTTTTCCCTGCTGCAGGGGTCAGTTAAGCATGTCCATAGGGAGCACCAGATTAGCATTTTGGGTAGTCCCTTAAATGAGGAGCCCCTCAACCAGAGTCAAAAATGTAAAATACAATGGAGCTTCAGAGTGCGAAATTAGAAATATTGTTTGGGTGGAACAGCTGGTACTCACATCAGAGGATTGTTGTTCTGAGATTCAGCATCTTTGCATCAACAGCTTTGTCTTCCTCAGTGTTCTGAACTTCGATTCTTTGCAAACCCTCCGGCAAACTTCTTTCCTCTGTTTTGCTTTTTTGAATATGAGGAGGTTTCCCTTCCTTGATGGTTTCCTTACTTTTCCTCTAAACCCACCCCTGTCTGCTTGCTGCATAAGTCTTTCTGAATCTACATGTACCGCCAAAACCTCTTCATTATTGTTTGCCCATTTCTGACTGGTCTCTTTCTGTTTTTGTTTACCTTGTTTTTAACGTATTTATCTCTAAGCTGCCATTGAAACAACAGGGACTTTTGTTCCTGTGCCCATGAGTGGATCAGACCAAACTCCCAGATCTAGCTGTACTTCTCCTACTCGCATCACCCTAAATGTAAGCTAATTCTAGTGAATTCACAACTTCAGCACCCTTTATGTGCTTTTCAACCTCTTCTTATTGCCCTCCTATGGCTTTTCAACCTCTTCTTATTGCCCTCCTGTGGCTTTTCAACCTCTTCTTATTGCCCTCCTGTGGCTTTTCAACCTCTTCTTATTGCTCTCCTGTGGCTTTTCAACCTCTTCTTATTGCTCTCCTATGGTTTTTCAACCTCTTCTTATTGCCCTCCTATGGCTTTTCAACCTCTTCTTATTGCCCTCCTATGGTTTTTCAACCTCTTCTTATTGCCCTCCTATGGCTTTTCAACCTCTTCTTATTGCTCTCCTATGGTTTTTCAACCTCTTCTTATTGCCCTCCTATGGCTTTTCAACCTCTTCTTATTGCCCTCCTATGGCTTTTCAACCTCTTCTTATTGCCCTCCTATGGCTTTTCAACCTCTTCTTATTGCCCTCCTATGGCTTTTCAACCTCTTCTTATTGCCCTCCTATGGCTTTTCAACCTCTTCTTATTGCCCTCCTATGGCTTTTCAACCTCTTCTTATTGCTCTCCTATGGTTTTTCAACCTCTTCTTATTACCCTCCTATGGCTTTTCAACCTCTTCTTATTGCCCTCCTATGGCTTTTCAACCTCTTCTTATTGCCCTCCTATGGCTTTTCAACCTCTTCTTATTGCCCTCCTATGGCTTTTCAACCTCTTCTTATTGCCCTCCTATGGCTTTTCAACCTCTTCTTATTGCCCTCCTATGGCTTTTCAACCTCTTCTTATTGCCCTCCTATGGCTTTTCAACCTCTTCTTACCCCCTCTTATGTCTTTGCTGTTAATACTTCCTTCCCATGCAACCGCTTTTATGTATGACATGCCACACTTAAGTGACTGAACGCAGTGGTAATTAACATTGGTGATTCCTTTTAGCACCACACTAAATGTGATACACACAATTTCACAGGGCATAGTACCACTGGCATTATTGGTGTCCCAGCAACTTCTTGTATATTGTTTTGCAGCCGAAGACTTACCATTTCAGTTTGAATTTCGTAAAAGAGTCATAATTTGGCAGATAGCAAAACATTCGTACTTTGGCATATAATTTGTTAGTTTCATGCCAAAATGTGACGCCTTTTATTGTTTTGACCGACAATAAATACTTGTAGTGCAGCACTTCAAGTTTGTCAGTGTTAAATTTGAAAAGGAATTGTTTCTTGGGTGATGTGTGGCTTTTTTATGAAGTCCATATTAAATCGTTTGACTTTTGTAACAAAGCAATTTCTCAGAAGTTGTGAGGGCGCAGATTTAATATATCACACACTGTAATCGAGCACCCAGCAGCACTGTGGGTGCACTTGCATCCTGTGTCCATCTGTCAGCAATCATGCAGATCGACTGATTTACAGATGGGGTGCTGCAAGTCATTTACCCAAAACCTGTTAATGCACCAATCAATGAGGGAGAATATCTCATTTCTACTCCTACTACAAGTACCACTTGCAGAGATGTCGCTTCTTAGCGCAGTGAAAAAAAATCACTTCATGTCTTTAGGGATCTTAGTTAGAGTTTGGCAGATGGGTTACTCCACCTCAAATGAGACTTTTATCCCGTTCATCGTATTACAAGTGCATTGTATCTTATGGCACTGGAAATAAGGAAGAGTGGATGTTCACCAAACTCTTAATTAGGCCCTTACGTTGGAAGTGTCAGCATAGCGGCGTTTTGGAGCGTTCTGTGTGAAATCATCAGTGAATGGTGCTTGACATCAATGTTTTTACTCTAATTTTCTCAATGCTGCATTTTTTGCAGGGCTGGGGGGGGTTGTTTACTCCTCCTCCTCCTCTTGCCATATGTTTTATCAAGAGACGGAATGGTTCCCATTATAGCTCACTATAAGATAGTCCCCACGCTCCCTTGTCATATTCCTGCGTAATCATCTCGTCATCCTGTACTCTTGGTGCTCTTATTCCTCGCTGTGCTTTCCTTGTAGAGTAGTAGGCACTTCTGCATTTTTCATGTTGAACTGCCCTACCTTTTTAAGGGAAACCGTATCTTAGAAAAAACATGTTCGCCAATGTTTTCTGATCAGTGTTTTTGTGTTTTCAATATGTGCAGTTTTGGAGTGAGTAGATCCAGAGCAAAATGTAAAAGTGTCAAAAACGTTTTGCAGCCTAGGCCTGCAAACAGAGTGTACCTACATCCAAATCCCTTGCCGAGGACCTTTTTTATTCATTTTTCCACTAGAATGTGGAATAAATTGACTCCAATTTTAACAGTCGGTCTGACACCCCCACCCCAGCGTCAACTACCATCACCACCGCTGCCACAACCATAGTACGGCTTGAGGCTTTCAATCCAATTCCACTAGCCGACACAGGGCACATTATTCATAAAATCAAATCTGGCTCACCCCTTGATTTCTGTCCTCCCTCTACACTTTTCAAGGCGGCCTCTGCCATTAGCCCACAAATCAATGCCCTCTTTAACCTGTCCTCAGAGAGCGGCAAGGTGCGGTTAACCTGGAAACAGGCACTGGGCATCCCGCTGCTAAAAAAAAGTAAGTGCCGACCCGCGCACCCTGAGCAATTATAGCTCATCTCTCTCCTTCTACACCTTGGCAAGATGCTAGAATCACTGATGATCCGTCAGATCACCAGTGAATACCCCACACACAGCATTAAACTGGCTAACAAACGTACCAGAAATAACAACAGAGAGACCTTGTTGGAACAGAATCAGACACAAACCACAGACACTCCAGACTCAAGGCCCTAAACCCGCACTGCACCTTATGGCATTGGGAATAAAAGATCTCCAACAAAGAGCCCCTCCTAGGGTGCCCGTCAGGCATTGCTGGGCCTGCCTGATGAGGAGCATGCCCTGATGAAGCATGACACCCAGCCGGGTGTGTAAAGGCCCTAGTTCCTAAAGTGGGAGACACCTTCTCTCCCTTTTTGGACATTAACCTACACCGACCAGTCCTCTTTTTTTCCGTTCTACACTTTCTAGGAACTGCATACCTTTGTTGTCATATATATACCCCTGGGCATGTATGCTGGACCTATAGGCGCCCCCAGTCCCTCCCTTATGTTTGTTATACCATCAGATCACCAGCGATGTAGAACAGAACAAGATTCTACATCCCACCCAGTAGAGCTTCCGTGCTGGGTTTGGTACAGAATTAGCCCTTCTGGGATTCACAGAATACCTCAGGGGGAACCTCGACTCGGGGCAGAAGGCGGTGGTCATCTTGTTAGATCTTTCCGCCACCTTTGACACCGTGTCGCACCGGATCCTCCTTCAAAGGCTGGAGCAGGCAGGAGTTATGGGCTGTGCTCTGGAATGGCTTTGTTCCTTCCTAAGAGACAGACAACAGGCGGTCTTCCTCTCTCCCTCTACCTCCCAGTCTAGAGTCATTAGATGTGGTGTTCCCTAGGGCTCATCATTGAGTCCAACCCTATTTAACATTTATTTGGCTCAATTAGTCCTTGTTGCACAAAGTTGGGGTATGAGTACCATCTCCTACGCGGATGATACTCAGCTAATGCTATCCTTCCATCAGCTTAATGACACTGTAATTGGGGATTTTTAGGGCTGTCTTGCATCCAGTGCATGGTGGATGCACGACAGCTGTTTACAACTCAACTCCGACAAAACTGAAATCTTGATGTTTGGGTCCACCTCCCCTCTTGATGCACTGCGTCTCTGGACATCTAAATTAGGGCCTATCCCCACCCTTTCTACAGTAGTCAGAAATCTGGGAGCCTTGATGGACACTGCACTTTCCTTCAAACCACGTCAAAGCCACAGCTGCCACATGCTTCAGTCATCTAAAATCCCTTAGAAAGCTTCTAAAGTATCTTCCCCATGACACTCGTGAAGGGGTCGTTCATGCACTAATCACTTACAGGCTGGACTACACCAACGTGCTTTATCTAGGTGCCCCCCAGAATCTCCTATCACGGATTCAAAATGCCGCAACTATGCTCATCCATTATATCTACAAACGCCAGTGCATTAGACGAGGGCTATCAAAGGAAGGATAAAATTCAAAACTCTTTGCACAACTTTGCACCAACGTGAGATGCTAATCTGCCCATAATTCAGGTGAGTGGGGGGTGGTGCAGAGATGCGTTCAAAGGCCAGTCTCTACTCTGATGCAGTCAGCCTGTGGCTGACCTCTGAACACAAAAGGGGCTCCCCACTGCCTCATTTTATTTGCTAGCAACGAGGGCGCCAAATTTCTTTCCACCTAGGACATTACCCTGGCATAGGCTGACCATGCTTCCCACCCATGACAAACCCCAGCCAACCTGCACTCGGGGAAGGGCTCCTTCAGTAACAATCTAGTAGAAGTGGAAGTCCACTTAGTCCAGGGGTTCTTCCTTCCAGGCACCCCACGGCTGCTCTTGGTTCCGGATTAAACCCTGTGGAGGCCCCTAGGCAGTCAAAATTTCGGGGTCCCCCTCGCAAATTATCTCCTAATTCGTTTTTAATTTTACCAACCAACAATTTTAATAAACCAATTGTATTACTCAAAACTAAACATTATCAATTATTGTTATTAAACAAAAAATGTTTTTTTTTTTTTTTTTTAAATAAACCAACAAAACCCTAAATATTCACTTTCCTCATTTGTTTGTGGTGAAATCTTTCAGGATATCTTGGAAGTCTACCTTTTGCAAGACGTCGTATTCAGTGGCCTTAATCTGCTGTCGCTGGGCCCCAAAAATGAGTGGGGCCCATAGGCCGGTGCCTACTTTGCCTATTTGGTAATCCGGAACTGGCTGCTGTCGGTGGCTGCCACCAGTTTTCTTAAAGCAGCTGATATTTTTAGGTCTCGGCCTGCACCAGCGCTTGCGCTGGTCTGGCCTAGAGTTTTAGTAAGCGGGTTTTGGAAGTGCAAACCCACTGGCTTTCGGCTGGCGACCAGCTTGCGTTCACGATGGGCGTGCACGCGCGCAGCTGCCATCTGGGTTTCCTATCTCTTCCTCATTTCCTCGTCATGGCTCATTAACTCTCTGGACTCTGATGTTTCAATCGCAGCAGAAGCTCACATTACCAACTGACGGCCCTGGACTACAGTCACATGAAAAACAACAGCGATTAGCATTGAAATGCAAGCTTTTTTTTTGTCTAGTTAGAAATATTGCTTCGGTGGGTTGATTTCACCTTATATCGCTATTTGTTTTATATTGGGAGTCACAGCCTAATTACCAGTATTTTTGTCTCACTCTGTTTTTTTTAAAAATATTTATTCGCGCAAAGCACAAAGCTATATTTAAGGTTACTTTTTCCGCGTCACTTCTTCACTCTATTTAAACTCCACACCCCCCACTCTTATTGTCTCTCTCCTTCTCTCTCTCTCCCCTCTCTAATTCTCTCTCTACTTAATTAACTCTCCCCTCTCTATCTTTTTTAGCCTTTCATTCTCTCTCACCCCTTTATCTGTTTCTCTTTCAAACTCCATTCACTCTCTCTCTCCCCTTCTTTCTCTCTCTCTATCCCGCTCCACTCTTTATTCTATGTACACCCTTTCTCTCTCTTTCTCTCTCACCACCCTCTCTAATTGGACATTATATCTTCACTCTATCTCTCACTCGGCAACACCACAGCATCAATCAGCATCACCACAGCATCTCTCAGCGCAACCACAGCATCAATCAGAGCCAGCACAGCATCAATCAGAGCCAGCACAGCATCACTCAGCACCAACACAACATCTCTCAACGCCATCACAGCATCACTCAGTGCAACCACAGCATCACTCAGTGCAACCACAGCATCACTCAGTGTAACCACAGCATCACTCAGTGCAACCACAGCATCACTCAGTGGAACCACAGCATCACTCAGTGCAACCACAGCATCACTCAGTGCAACCACAGCATCACTCAGTGCAACCACAGCATTACTCAGCACAACAACAGCATCACTTAGCACCACAACAGCATCACTCAGCGCCACCACAGCATTACTCAGCAGCACCACAACATCACTCTGCGCCACCACAGCATCACTCAGGGTCACCACAGCATCACTCAGGGTCACCACAGCATCACTCAGGGTCACCACAGCATCACTCAGGGTCACCACAGCATCACTCAGGGCCACCACAGCATCACTCAGGGCCACCACAGCATCACTCAGGGCCACCACAGCATCACTCAGGGCCACCACAGCATCACTCAGGGCCACCACAGCATCACTCAGCGCCACCACAGCATCACTCAGCGCCACCACAGCATCACTCAGCGCCACCACAGCATCACTCAGCGCCACCACAGCATCACTCAGCGCCACCACAGCATCACTCAGCGCCACCACAGCATCACTCAGCGCCACCACAGCATCACTCAGCGCCACCACAGCATCACTCAGCGCCACCACAGCATCACTCAGCGCCACCACAGCATCACTCAGCGCCACCACAGCATCACTCAGCGCCACCACAGCATCACTCAGCGCCACCACAGCATCACTCAGCGCCACCACAGCATCACTCAGCGCCACCACAGCATCACTCAGCACAACAGCAGCATCACTCAGCACAACAGCAGTATCACTCAGCAAGACCGGAGTATCATTCAGCATCACCTCAGCATCGTCTCCGCAACAGTCACCACTACCACCACCACCTCAGCATCACTCAGCACCACCTCAGCCTGCTCTCGGAATCTGGCATCTGTTGATTCTCCCCTAGCGTCTGGCCGCTGCTAGTGTTATAATACAGGTACTAGTTCCCAACCTTCACCCTCCGATTGTTTATGCCCCCTCAAAAAAAAAGCTTTAATAAACAACCATTGCAATAGGCAGAAACAAGTTGCCAGCATTGCAAGAACAAAAGAAAACTGAGGAAATTTTTTATTGTAAATACTTTTTTAATATGGTCGTTCAGTTTGACATAATGCCTTCTTGGTCATATATAAAGTAACAAAAATGCTTCTGACACTTTTTTATTATAACTTTTCAGCATGCTGCACAGCAGCCACACTTCTCTACAGCACAGCTTGAAGACATTGGCAAAGTCAATAGCTCTGGCTAAACACTTAGGCGAGACCTATTGGCTATGCCAATGCTTGTTCACACTTGCCATATAGTCCCATTGGCCGTTTATGCAAGCAGAGCGGGGTTTACAGAAAAACATGGGGGTACACCACCCAGTGCAAATGTGTTCAGGATGCGACTGGCCTGTTGCACCATGCCATGCTTAAAACACATTTAGCTGAAATTCTACACACCCAACGACACTTGTTTTTTTTGGGGCAGCACGTTGTTTGGCTAAGTCTAATCTTTGCTGGGCATACTAGCGCCTGCGCGCATGAAGACATGTGCTATCATTAAGCACTTCAGCGCCCCATGTATAGTTTGTGGGCGCTATATAAGTGCTACAAATAAAATATGTAGTGGCTCGTTTAAAGATACTTTTTTCAAACGCTATATAGATATAGCCAGGACTTTAAGTGAGATAAAAAAAACTGGGGGGTCTCTCAAAGGGGCGTGGCCGATATAATCAAGGGCGTGGCTTGAAACACGTAAGTTAGAAATCTCTGCTTAGCATTATGTGCCGCCCGACTGGTATTTTGCTGCTTCTTTCTGTCTTTGCATCCAGATATATAATACAGCACGTAACATTACACCTACAACAAGCCAGGACTTTTGGCTTTGTCAATGGTTGTTAGTTGCATAAGCAACAACAATGACATCTCTGTATAAAATAGTTCAAATGCTTCATTTCTGAAATGATGAGACTGTGAAAGAAGTGTAGCTAGTCCCTTTAAAGATACATCAAAGGCAGTGAAGGGTGGTACTGCTGCCAAGTTAAGATTTTTTTTTTTTTTTACTCGGAGGGTGAGGGCAAGAATAGAGAGCTCGAAAGAGACCCGTCTCAGCACCTGCTTTTTAGAACTGTCGGTGCTGAGCACCGGCAGGACCCGGCCCACTTAAAGCCCTGGATATATTCATCTTCTGGTTCAATCACATCATGACGTTGAAACGTCTTGTGCCTGGTCTCCTGTTCCCTTGATTGTGGTCTCAGTTGATTGATGCATCTACTCCTGATACCTGTGTTTGGACCCAGTACTCCCGAACTAGAATTCTGGTGCATCCTCTCACACGGTCATCCTTCCATTGCTGACGAGAGCACCTTTAAAATGTGTGTCAATGTACATCTTTTACCTTTCAGTAGTGCTTAGAAGCGTCTCTGAGTGAAAGCTTCCTCTACTTGTTATCCCGAATCCAAAAATTACTAGGGCCTGTTTTAGAAAAGATAGCTCAGCGAGTTAAAGCATCAGTTACAGAGAAAACAATGTGAAATTTGCCTTTCACAGAATGACAGAATCGGATATGGACGGACTCTGCCTTTCATCCTTCAAAGGTCTTCCTTCTAGAAGCGTAAAAAGAGTGGTGTCGTCGATTACTGTAACAACGGAACTTGCTTTATTTTAGGCATGGATGGAGGTTAAGTAATTTGTTCAGAGTCATAGGATGTTGAACTCCCCAGTTCAAAGTGGGCAGTTCTGCCGTAATGCCACATCCTCTCCCATTCCAACCAGTTGCAGAGATCCTAGAGTATGTTTGAGTAAAAAGTAGAATGTGTCTATTTCCTCCTGCCATGAGAGAGGTCTGTGACACGGGAACTATTTCTGATTAGTTCGTTATTTGAAATATACTGCTTTTAATGTAAGAATAAGGGAAAAAAGCCTTCGAATAAAGGGGAGAGCATTGTGGTAGACAAAAATGTAATTGAATCATCAGTATGTCGCTGACCCAAAGCCCTCTCTATGTATATGTTATGTATTGGAAACAATAGGCCTGCAGACAGACAGCTAAATCTCTCTGTAGCCGAGACTTAAAAATGAGTGACACAGAGGTGGAATGAAATGCCAGGTGCTTAACAAAGGCCCCTGCGGCGCAGGGTGGACCCCTACACCTCAGGGGTCCCTAACCTATCAGGGGGGCCCTTTCATCCCAAGTCCAAAGAATATCTGTGAGCTATGGTAGACTCGGTGCCTCTGTATATTCTGCAGTGGAGCTGGTGAGGAAAGGCTACTTCTTCCTATCTGCATTCTTCTTAAGTTAGATATTTCAAAGAGGAGTAGACACGTTCAGTGTTTAATTTGAGCCAGTTGGTTTCCAGTGCTGGGCACAAGCACTTAATTGTCAACACCTGCAGTTATGACAGTCCCCCACATTGTGGCGCTGTTTGTGTAATTTTGTGATTAGCACAACAACTATTGTTTAATAATTCCATATACATAAAAAAACATCTAATACTTGCCGCCCAAAGCTATAAGAATAGCTTAGGTGGCAGGTATTAGTAATTTTGTTTGTATATTACAAGTCTGAATCATCACACTTGGAGGAGTGTGATGGTTAGTAGTTGTGTTGACAGCACAGGTAGCAGCAAAGAATGGTGGAAGCTGCAGTGGCCTCCTTACAAGGGCCCTGGCACTCTTATTTTTTGTGTGAATTAAGCACTGAGTGTAGTAGTTGCTGCTCCTATTTTTGCTGCTTACATTCCCTTTTGAACTGCTTTTGCGACTGTAGAGATTCATCAATATGACTACTGATCTTTAGAAGAAAGGTTGCCTTTTACTTTTGATATTAGTAGCTGGTTGTTGAGTGTGTTATCAGCCAGAGCTCATTAATATACTATACTCTGCCCCCCTCTTGATGGTTGGTTAGCCCATTACTGTGTGTTAGTCCCGCCCTTAGATCTCCTCTTTTGTTGATGACCTCTCCCATCGGTTATGAGTCGTGCCTTGTACGGCCTCTCAGAGGCAGGAGCGTAGCTTGATCAGTAAGACTAGGGGGATGTGAGCTTCAGGTGTTCAGACAATCACGCCGGCAAATCATGTTAATCATTATTTGAGAAGCAGCTCATAAGGGGGGGCTTAAGGGCCAGTGGAAAGGGAAAGGAGTGTGGAATGTGAGGGGGTACTTAAAACACAACATTTTAAAAAATAACCATGTTTTCAGACCTTCAAAACAGAGATGAGAGAGTGAGTATGTGTTTTTGTCTGAGTCAGTATTTAACCCCTTCGATGCTCATGACGGAATGGTTCCGTCATGAGCATCGGTGCCCCTGTGCTCATGACGGAACCATTCCGTCATGAGGCCAGGGGCACGAAATCCCTCTGCTGCCGACAGCAGAGGGATTTCCTTTTCTCCCCATAGCCTCGGGAGCTGGGGAAGAGCTTCCCAGCTCCCGAGGCCCCCTCCTTTTCAGTGAAATGAAGATCAGCGCGCACGTCGCGCTGACTTCATTTCACTGAAAACGAAACTAAAATGAGCCTTTAGGCTCATTTCAGTTTCACTTTCTACGTGCTCAGGGGGCTATCTCAGCCCCCTGAGCACGTAGAAAGACGGGAGAGGTATCATTGGAAAGGGGAGAATCTCCCCTTTCCAATGGTACCCCTCCCCAGTGGATCCCTGCTTGGGGATCGCCCCAGGAGGGCGATCCCCAAGCATGGGGCGATCCCCAAGCAGGGATCCACCCACTAAGGCACCAGGGAGGGGGGAGCGGCCCCTTGGGCAAGGGCTTTTGCTCCCCCCCAAAAAATTGCGACTGTTCAGTCTTTCTGCCCCCCCTGGGGGGCAGATGGGAGCAGTAGCCCCCAATCTGCCCCCCGGGGGCAGAAAGCCCACTAGACACCAGGGATTTTTATTTGGTGCATTTTTTTAGGGTGGGGGCTGCCCGTAACGGGCACGCCAATGCCCCCACCCCCCAGCCACCATTACAGCCTTTCTGCCCCCCCTGGGAGGCAGATGGGGGCAGTAGCACCCAATCTGCCCCCCCGGGGGGCAGAAAGCCCACTAAACACCAGGGATTTATTTTTTGTGCAATTTTGTTTTTAGGGTGGGGGCTGCCCAAAACGGGCACGCTAATGCCCCCACCCCCGTCACCATTACAGCCTTTCTGCCCCCCCCGGGGGGCAGATGGGGGCTGTAGCCCCCAATCTGCGACCCCGGTGGGGCAGAAAGCCCACTAAACGGCAGGGATTTTTTTTGGCGTGGTTTTTTTTGGGTGGGGGCTGCCCGAAACGGGCACGCCAATGCCCCCACACCCCCGCCACCATTACAGCCTTTCTGCCCCCCCTGGGAGGCAGATGGGGGCAGTAGCCCCCAATCTGCCCCCCCGGGGGGGCAGAAAGCCCACTAAACACCAGGGATTTTTTTTGTGTAATTTTTTTTTAGGGTGGGGGCTGCCCGAAACGGGCATGCCAATGCCCCCACACCCCCCGCCACCATTACAGCCTTTCTGCCCCCCCTGGGAGGCAGATGGGGGCAGTAGCCCCCAATCTGCCCCCCCGGGGGGGGCAGAAAGCCCACTAAACACCAGGGATTTTTTTTTGTGTTTTTTTAGGGTGGGGGCTGCCCAAACGGGCACGCCAATGCCCCCACCCCCACCCCCGTCACCATTACAGCCTTTCTGCCCCGCCCTGGGGGGCAGATGGGGGCTGTAGCCCCCAATCTGCCCCCTGGTGGGGCAGAAAGCCCACTAAACGCCAGGGATTTTTTTCTGTGCAATTTTTTTTAGGGTGGGGCTGCCCAAAACGGGCACGCCAATGCCCCCACCCCGTCACCATTACAGCCTTTCTGCACCACCCTGGGGGCAGATGGGGGCTGTAGCCCCCAATCTGCCCCCCGGTGGGGCAGAAAGCCCACTAAACGCCAGGGATTTTTTTGTGTGCAATTGTTTTTAGGGTGGGGGCTGCTCAAAACGGGCACGCCAATGCCCCCACCCTGCCGCCACCATTACAGCCTTTCTGCCCCCCCTGGGAGGCAGATGGGGGCTGTAGCCCCCAATCTGCCCCCCTGGCGGGGCAGAAAGCCCACTAAACGCCAGGGATTTTTTTGTGTGCAATTTTCATTAGGGTGGGGGCTGCCCAAAATGGGCACGCCAATGCCCCCACGCCCTTGCCACCATAACAGTCTTTCTGCCACCCCTGGGGGGCAGATGGGGGCAGTAGCCCCCAATCTGCCCCCCCGGGGCGGCAGAAAGCCCACTTAACGCCAGGGATTTTTTTTGCAATTTATTTTAGGGTGGGGGCTGCCCGAAGTAGGCACGCCAATGCCCACATCCCCGCCACCATTACAGCCTTTCTGCTCCCCCTGGTCTCCCGATAAAAATGGTACCTCACACGCTTGGGTGGGGCAAGTACCCGCGACATGCAAAGCCCACTAAACGCCAGGGATGTTTTTTTGTGCAATTTTCATTAGGGTGGGGGCTGCCCAAAATGGGCACGCCAATGCCCCCACGCCCTTGCCACCATAACAGTCTTTCTGCCACCCCTGGGGGGCAGATGGGGGCAGTAGCCCCCAATCTGCCCCCCCGGGGCGGCAGAAAGCCCACTTGACGCCAGGGATTTTTTTAGCAATTTATTTTAGGGTGGGGGCTGCCCAAAACGGGCACGCCAATGCCCCCACCCCCGTCACCATTACAGCCTTTCTGCACCACCCTGGGGGGCAGATGGGGGCTGTAGCCCCCAATCTGCGACCCCGGTGGGGCAGAAAGCCCACTAAACGGCAGGGATTTTTTTTGGCGTGTTTTTTTTTGGGTGGGGGCTGCCCGAAACAGGCACGCCAATGCCCCCACACCCCCCTCCACCATTACAGCCTTTCTGCCCCCCCCTGGGAGGCAGAAAGCCCACTAAACACCAGGGATTTTTTTTTGTGTAATTTTTTTTAGGGTGGGGGCTGCCCGAAACGGGCATGCCAATGCCCCCACACCCCCCGCCACCATTACAGCCTTTCTGCCCCCCCTGGGAGGCAGATGGGGGCAGTAGCCCCCAATCTGCCCCCCCGGGGGGGCAGAAAGCCCACTAAACACCAGGGATTTTTTTTGTGTAATTTTTTTTAGGGTGGGGGCTGCCCAAAACGGGCACGCCAATGCCCCCACCCCCACCCCGTCACCATTACAGCCTTTCTGCCCCGCCCTGGGGGGCAGATGGGGGCTGTAGCCCCCAATCTGCCCCCCCGGTGGGGCAGAAAGCCCACTAAACGCCAGGGATTTTTTTTTGTGCAATTTTTTTTAGGGTGGGGGCTGCCCAAAACGGGCACACCAATGCCCCCACCCCCGTCACCATTACAGCCTTTCTGCACCACCCTGGGGGGCAGATGGGGGCTGTAGCCCCCAATCTGCCCCCCCGGTGGGGCAGAAAGCCCACTAAACGCCAGGGATTTTTTTTGTGCAATTGTTTTTAGGGTGGGGGCTGCCCAAAACGGGTACGCCAATGCCCCCACCCTGCCGCCACCATTACAGCCTTTCTGCCCCCCCTGGGAGGCAGATGGGGGCTGTAGCCCCCAATCTGCCCCCCTGGCGGGGCAGAAAGCCCACTAAACGCCAGGGATTTTTTTGTGTGCAATTTTCATTAGGGTGGGGGCTGCCCAAAATGGGCACGCCAATGCCCCCACGCCCTTGCCACCATAACAGTCTTTCTGCCCCCCCGGGGCGGCAGAAAGCCCACTTGACGCCAGGGATTTTTTTTGCAATTTATTTTAGGGTGGGGGCTGCCCGAAGTAGGCACGCCAATGCCCACA
Source organism: Calotriton arnoldi (assembly GCA_963921515.1). Taxonomy (NCBI): domain Eukaryota; kingdom Metazoa; phylum Chordata; class Amphibia; order Caudata; family Salamandridae; genus Calotriton; species Calotriton arnoldi. The sequence continues at coordinate 1,223,816 of CAWUFW010001956.1, read as the reverse complement.
TCCCCGCCACCATTACAGCCTTTCTGCTCCCCCTGGTCTCCCGATAAAAATGGTACCTCACACGCTTGGGTGGGGCAAGTACCCGCGACATGCAAAGCCCACTAAACGCCAGGGATGTTTTTTTGTGCAATTTTCATTAGGGTGGGGGCTGCCCAAAATGGGCACGCCAATGCCCCCACGCCCTTGCCACCATAACAGTCTTTCTGCCACCCCTGGGGGGCAGATGGGGGCAGTAGCCCCCAATCTGCCCCCCCGGGGCGGCAGAAAGCCCACTTGACGCCGGGGATTTTTTTAGCAATTTATTTTAGGGTGGGGGCTGCCCAAAACGGGCACGCCAATGCCCCCACCCCCATCACCATTACAGCCTTTCTGCACCACCCTGGGGGCAGATGGGGGCTGTAGCCCCAATCTGCGACTCCCGGTGGGGCAGAAAGCCCACTAAACGGCAGGGATTTTTTTGGCGTGTTTTTTTGGGTGGGGGCTGCCCGAAACAGGCACGCCAATGCCCCCACACCCCCTCCACCATTACAGCCTTTCTGCCCCCCTGGGAGGCAGATGGGGGCAGTAGCCCCCAATCTGCCCCCGGGGGCAGAAAGCCCACTAAACACCAGGGATTTTTTTTTGTGTAATTTTTTTTAGGGTGGGGCTGCCCGAAACGGGCATGCCAATGCCCCCACACCCCCGCCACCATTACAGCCTTTCTGCCCCCCTGGGAGGCAGATGGGGGCAGTAGCCCCAATCTGCCCCCCGGGGGCAGAAAGCCCACTAAACACCAGGGATTTTTTTGTGTAATTTTTTTAGGGTGGGGCTGCCCAAAACGGGCACGCCAATGCCCCCACCCCCACCCCGTCACCATTACAGCCTTTCTGCCCCGCCCTGGGGGCAGATGGGGGCTGTAGCCCCCAATCTGCCCCCTGGTGGGGCAGAAAGCCCACTAAACGCCAGGGATTTTTTTGTGCAATTTTTTTAGGGTGGGGGCTGCCCAAAACGGGCACACCAATGCCCCCACCCCGTCACCATTACAGCCTTTCTGCACCACCCTGGGGGGCAGATGGGGGCTGTAGCCCCCAATCTGCCCCTCCCCGGTGGGGCAGAAAGCCCACTAAACGCCAGGGATTTTTTTTTGTGCAATTGTTTTTAGGGTGGGGGCTGCCCAAAACGGGTACGCCAATGCCCCCACCCTGCCGCCACCATTACAGCCTTTCTGCCCCCCCTGGGACAGGGGGCTGTAGCCCCCAATCTGCCCCCCTGGCGGGGCAGAAAGCCCACTAAACGCCAGGGATTTTTTTGTGTGCAATTTTCATTAGGGTGGGGGCTGCCCAAAATGGGCACGCCAATGCCCCCACGCCCTTGCCACCATAACAGTCTTTCTGCCCCCGGGCGGCAGAAAGCCCACTTGACGCCAGGGATTTTTTTGCAATTTATTTTAGGGTGGGGGCTGCCCGAAGTAGGCACGCCAATGCCCACATCCCCGCCACCATTACAGCCTTTCTGCTCCTTCTGGTCTCCCGATAAAAATGGTACCTCACACGCTTGGGTGGGGCAAGTACCCGCGACATGCAAGGGCCCAAAACCTAGTGAGGCGACATCAAAATTACCTATCACAAACCAACCTGGTTTCAAGGGGGTCCTATGAGTTTTGGCCCCGGGTTCGGTGGCCAGCTAGGGAAACCTACCAAACCCACACATTTCTGAAAACTAGACACCCGGGGATTCCAGGGAGGTATGGCTTGCGTGGATCCCCAAAGTTTTCTTACCCAGAAACCCCAGAAACCTGAAATGTTGCTGAAAAATCACTTTTTCACACATTTTTGTGTGGGAAAGTTGTGGCATCACCGGGCTGAAACAAATTTCCTACCACCCAGTGTTCCCCCAGGTCTCCCGATAAAAACGGTGCATCACTCGGGTGGGAGGCCCAAGTACCCGCGACAGGCAAGGGCCCAAAACGTATTGAGGCGACATCAAAATTGCCTATCAGAAGACGACCTGGTTTTGCAAGGGGTCCCATGACTTTTTGGCCCGAGGCTGCGGCCACCTAGGAAACCTAGCAAACCCACATTTCTGAAAAGTAGACACTCGGGGATTCCAGGGAGGTATGGCTTGCGTGGATCCACCAACGTTTTCTTACCCAGAATCCCCTGCAAACCTGAAAGTTTGCTGAAAAAAATCACTTTTTTCACACATTTGTGTGTGGGAAAGTTGTGGCATCACCGGGATGACACAAATTTCCTACCACCCAGCGTTCCCCCAGGTCTCCCGATACAAATGGTGCCTAACTCGGGTGGGAGGCCCAAGTACCCGCAACAGGCATGGGCCCAAAACGTATTGAGGCAACATTGAAATTGCCTATCACAAAATGTTTTGGGCCCGTGCCTGTCGCGGGTACTTGGGCCTCCCACCCGAGTGAGGCACCATTTTTATCGGGAGACCTGGGGAATGCTGGGTGGTAGGAAATTTGTGTCATCCCGGTGATGCCACAACTTTCCACACAAAAATGTGTGAAAAAGTGATTTTTTTCAGCAAAATTTCAGGTTTGCAGGGGATTCTGGGTAAGAAAACGTTGGTGGATACACGCAAGCCAGACCTCCTGGAATCCCCGAGTGTCTACTTTTCAGAAATGTGTGGGTTTGCTAGGTTTCCCTAGGTGGCCGCCGAGCCCCGGGCCAAAAAGTCATGGGACCCCCCTTGCAAAACCAGGTCGTTTTGTGATAGGCATTTTTGTTGTCGCCTCAATACGTTCTGGGCCCTTGCCTGTCGCACGGACTTGGGCCTCCCACCTGAGTGAGGCACCATTTTTATTGGGAGACCTAGGGGAACGCTGGGTGGTAGGAAATTTGTGTCAGCCTGGTGATGCCACAACTTTCACACACAAAAATGTGTGAAAAAAGTGATTTCTTTCAGCAAAATTTCAGGTTTGCAGGGGATTCTGGGTAAGAAAACGTTGGTGGATCCACGCAAGCCATACCTCCCTGGAATCCCCCGGGTGTCTACTTTTCAGAAATGTGTTGGTTTGCTAGGTTTCCCCAGGTGGCCGCCGAGCTCCGGGCCAAAAAGTCATGGGACCCCCCTTGCAAAACCAGGTCGTTTTGTGATAGGCATTTTTGATGTCGCCTCAATACATTTTGGGCCCTTGCCTGTCGCGCGTACTTGGGCCTCCCACCCGAGTGAGGCACCATTTTATCGGGAGACCTGGGAACGCTGGGTGATGGGAAATTTGTGTCAGCCTGGTGATGCCACAACTTTCCCACACAAAAATGTGTGAAAAAGTGATTTTTTTCAGCAAAATTTCAGGTTTGCAGGGGATTCTGGGTAAGAAAACATTGGTGGATCCACGCAAGCCATACCTCCCTGGAATCCCCAGGGTGTCTACTTTTCAGAAATGTGTGGGTTTGCTAGGTTTCCCTAGGTGGCCGCCGAGCCCCGGGCCAAAAGTCATGGGACCCCTTGCAAAACCAGGTCGTCTTCTGATAGGCAATTTTGATGTCACCTCAATACGTTTTGGGCCCTTGCCTGTCGCGCGTACTTGGGCCTCCCACCCGAGTGAGGCACCATTTTTATCGGGAGACCTGGGGGAACGCTGGGTGGTAGGAAATTTGTGTCAGCCCGGTGATGCCACAACTTTCCCACACAAAAATGTGTGAAAAAAGTGATTTTTTTCAGCAAAATTTCAGGTTTGCAGGGGATTCTGGGTAAGAAAACGTTGGTGGATCCACGCAAGCCATACATCCCTGGAATCCCCGGGTGTCTACTTTTCAGAAATGTTTGGGTTTGCTAGGTTTCCTAGGTGGCCGCCGAGCCCCGGGCCAAAAAGTCATGGGACCCCCCTTGCAAAACCAGGTCGTTTTGTGATAGGCATTTTTGATGTCGCCTCAATACGTTTTGGGCCCTTGCCTGTCGTGGGTACTTGGGCCTCCCACCCGAGTGAGGCACCATTTTTATCGGGAGACCTGGGGCAATGCTGGGTGGTAGGAAATTTGTGTCAGCCCGGTGATTCCACAACTTTCCCACACAATGTGTGAAAAAAGTGATTTTTTCAGCAAAATTTCAGGTTTCTGGGGGATTCTGGGTAAGAAAACATTGGGGGATCCACGCAAGCCATACCTCCCTGGAATCTCCCATGTGTCTACTTTTCAGAAATGTGTGGGTTTGGTAGGTTTCCCTAGGTGCCGGCAGAGCTAGGGTTCAAAAACTACAGCTAGGCACTTTGCCAAAAAAGGGTCATTTTTCACAGTGAAATTGGGGTGTGTCCACGTTGCGTTTTGCGTCGTTTCCTGTCGCGGGCACTAGGCCTATCCACACAAGTGAGGTGCCATTTTTCTCAGAAGACTTTGGGGAACGCGGGGTGGGTGGAATTTTGTGGATCCATGCAGATTCCAGAACTTTCCACTACAGAAAAGCGAGGAAAATGTGTTTTTTTTACACTTTTTTAGGTTTGCAAGGGATTCTGGGTAACAGAACCTGGTGAGAGCCAGTCAAGTCACCCCATCCTGGATTCCCCTGGGTGTCTAGATTTCAAAAATGTATAGGTTTGCTAGGTTTCCCTAGGTGCCGGCAGAGCTAGGGTTCAAAAACTACAGCTAAACACTTTTCAAAAAAAGGGTCATTTTTCACTGTGAAAATGTGGTGTGTCCACGTTGTGTTTTGTGCTGTTTCCTGTCGCGGGCACTAGGCCTACCCACACAAGTGAGGTACCATTTTTCTCAGAAGACTTTGGGGAATGCAAGGTGGGTGGAATTTTGTGGATCCACGCAGATTCCAGAACTTTCCACCACAGAAAAGTGAGGAAAATGTGGTTTTTTTGACAATTGTTTAGGTTTGCAAGGGGTTCTGGGTAACAGAACCTAGTGAGAGCTAGTCAAGTCACCCCATCCTGGATTCCCCTGGGTGTCTAGATTTCAAAAATGTATAGGTTTGCTAGGTTTCCCTAGGTGCCGGCAGAGCTAGGGTTCAAAAACTACAGCTAGGCACTTTGCAAAAAGGGGTAATTTTTCACTGTGAAAATGTGGTGTGTCCACGTTGCGTTTTGGGCCGTTTCCTGTCGCGGGCACTAGGCCTACCCACACAAGTGAGGTACCGTTTTTCTCGAAAGACTTTGGGGAACGCGGGGTGGGTGGAATTTTGTGGATCCATGCAGATTCCAGAACTTTCCACCACAGAAAAGTGAGGAAAATGTGTTTTTTTTTTTTTTACAATATTTTAGGTTTGCAAGGGATTCTGGGTAACAGAACCAGGTGAGAGCCAGTCAAGTCACCCCATCCTGGATTCCCTGGGTGTCTAGTTTTCAAAAATGTATAGGTTTGCTAGGTTTCCCTAGGTGCCGGCAGAGCTAGGGTTCAAAAACTACAGCTAGGCACTTTGCAAAAAAAGGGTAATTTTTCACTGTGAAAATGTGGTGTGTCCACGTTGCGCTTTGGGCCGTTTCCTGTCGCAGGCACTAGGCCTACCCACACAAGTGAGGTACCATTTTTATCGGGAGACTTAGGGTAACACAAAATTGTAGAGCAACTATTATTATCTATTGACTTTTGATGCATTTCTGCCTTCCAAATGAAAGACAATGTGTAAAAAGAAGTCATTTTGAAAAATGTCCTATAATTCTCATGCTAGTATGGGTACTCCCAATTTCGGAAAAGTGCAAATATCTACTATTTCTAAACTCTATATTTTGTTCCCATTTCAGAAATACATAGGTGTCTTTCATACCGATTTTTCCATGTATAAATTTTCCCAGAATAATTGCTATATACCCGGTACATAATAAAAAACCATTGCAAGACGCTGCTCAGTTATTGGCTCTGGGTTCGTCGGGTTCTTGGTGAACCTACAAGTCCTATATATCGCCACAACCAGAAAGGTCCAGCGGATGTAACGGTATATTGCTTTCAAATAGCTGTCATAATTAGAAGAAGTTACAGGTGAAAACGTTGACACAAATGGCTGATTTTTTCAACTAATTTTCAATTTTTCCTTTATTTAACTGTTTGTTTCTATAAAGAAAACTTGAAGGATCTACACAAATGACCCCTTGCTGAATTCAGAATTTTGTCTACTTTTCAGAAATGTATAGCTTTCCAGGATCCATTATTGCTTTCATACCCATTTCTACCATTAACTGGAAGGAGGTTGAAAGCACAAAAATAGCAAAAATAGACTATGTCCCAGAAAAATGCCAAAACTGTGTAAAATATTTTGGTTTTCTGACAAAAGTCTGCTTGTCCCTGAAAGCTGGGAAGATGGTGATTTCAGCACCGCAACCCCTTTTTGATGCCATTTGCAGGAAAAACCAGACACTTTCATCTGTAGCCTTTTTCGCATTTTTCCCCAAAAACCAAAAGTTAGCTGTATTTTGGCTAATTTCTGGGTCCCCTCCAGGGGAATCCACAAACCCTGGGTACCTTTAGAATCCCCATGATGTTGGAAAAAAAGGACGCAAATTTGGCGTGGATACGTTATGTGGTCAAAAAGTTACAGGGGCCTAAGCGCGAACTACCCCAAATAGCCAAAAAAAGGCTTAGCACAGGAGGAGAAAAGGCCTAGCAGCGAAGGGGTTAAAAATCCTGGGTGAAATCCGACAGACACTTTACCATGCTCAACTGAAAGCTCTTACACCGACCTATTTATTAAAAAGTAGATTTATTAGTGGGGTGTGAACACCCCAAGCAACCCCCCCCCCCTGAAGCTACGCCCCTGTTCACGGGCTTATAGTCCGCTGTCATGTGAGTAGGGGTCTGCTGCTCTGCTTGGATAGAATTGTGTGTTGAGAGCACGGGTATGTTTTTTGGGTGGGCATAAACAGCTTTTTAGGATAGTGTGTTGGATAAAATGTACATTAGTCATTTCATTGCTAATTTTTCTAAAATCTAAAGTCAAGTTCAACAAGCCTTTTTTGATTTCAGAGGGAATCCTTATCAACCAGGGCTCGTACACGCACATCCCTCTGCTCAAGGGGCTCATTTTCCTAATGGCTCTTTCGATGTTGATCCGCGTGAGGGCTGCATACCACTTGTGACAGACTATATAGGTAGAGCCACTTGAATTGTGATTGTGTGGCCGCGGCGATTTTCGCACAATTATAGATTTGCTGCATTTGCCACATAATCCATCATCTGATGCATAATCTGCAGATTTTAACAAAAAAATATTTTGTTTCTAGCTCAAATGGTTCTAAAGTTGCTAAAACCGCAGTAACACATGTTTCCACACGATGGAAGGTCCTTTGCAAAGTTGTACTGGTCACCTTTCTATTGCTTATTGCTATGTTTGGGTGTTAAACAGGTACTAAAGAGGTGCAACTAATGCCCAGACAGTGTTAGTTAATAAAGCTTTATTGAATAAAATATGAATGTACAGAATTATATATTACACAGGATGATAAATCAAACTATGACATATCATTTTAAACATAAAGGCAAAAAATTACTAAGACTTAATACAAGGAAAGAATGCATCATAAACTGAATAAATGAAATCATTCTGTACTTAAAACATCAAATTTTTTGATATTTTGTGTAATTAAAAGGAAAAAAGAAAGGAGAAAAAGGGAAGAAAACAGAAAGAAGGAAGAAAACCGAAAGAAGAGAGAAAAGAGAAATATTTGCGTATTGCATATCAGCACATGCATCACATAATAAATCCTATATCCTATGATAAATAATTCATATAATAAAAACATGTTATTAACAACTTATTTCTCATAATAACAATAATAAATAATAAGATAAACTACTTTAAATAATAGGAAAAGAAGCTATCCTGGTGGCTGGAAAACCCTTGTGATTGAATCACTGGGGGTTTTATACTTTTATTTAAGTAATCAGTTAAGCGGTGACCAAAAGAGGTCCTTATTCATCATTTGTAATGTGGATGTAGCTGCTGTGTCAAGTCTATGATGTGAACAAAGAAGATTCCACCAGCTGGAAATATTAATATCTTTGGCATTCTTCCAATTGGATGTGATGACTTGGAAGGCAATAGCAAGTGACAGATCTAAAAATGTGCCCAATTTGGAACGTGTAGGCCAAAAGCGTGAAACACTTCCTAGAAAAATACATTTAACATCAAAAGGAAAATCAATAGAACAAATAGTAGATATAGTCTTGCAAACCTGTATCCAGAAAACAGTGGTTGGAGGACAATGAAAAAACATATGCAAATATGTACAAGGAAACTTTTACAAGTCCAGCACATGTTTGAGAATGTTGAATTGTATTTTGTGTGAGTGGAGAATTATATAACCTGTTATAAAAATAATATAGAGTTTGTGTAGTGCTATCATTCAGGGATGTATAATATTTTATTCCAAATAAGACCCCAGTCCTTTAGAGATATGGAGTGTTGAAGGTCAGATTCCCACATTGTCTCAATTTTGGATTTAGGACGGGAAGGAGTAATGTAATGCAGATATTTATATATATGGGACGCTTTGAGTAACGACGATAGTACAAGTGGAACAGGAGACGAGGAGCCCATGGGAGATTGAGACTGAGTAAGAGTGGAGATGGCTTGCCTAAGGGCATCTCTGAGAGACACATATTTACCAGCATAAGTAGAAGGAATATCAAATTTGTTTTAAATTTCAGAAAAAGTAAGAGATCCTGTCACACATCAGCTGTTTAGTTTGAATTATACCTTTTAGAACCCAATTTTTCCAAAATATAGTTCGAATCTAGATTTTGATAGCTTTGTTATGCCATATAGAGGATTCTAGAAATTGTTGTAACGGGGATAAGGGTCTTGTGAGGATAAGCGAAGACACCTGACTAGAATACTTAATAGATGGAGCTGAAAAGGTTCGAGGAGGTTTCGAAAAAAATGGTAACGAATGAAAAGGAAATGGTGACACAAGTGAATCTTTCAATCTGCGCCAAAAACTATTAGTTAACTATTCAGTGCCTTCCATATAAGGTAGGACCTGTTTTAAAGCAAAGGCATTTTGATATTGCTGAAAATGTGGGAAATTTACACCTCCCAACTCCTTGGGTTTACAAAGAGATATTAAAGAGATGCACACTTTTTTACCATTCCATAAAAACGTAGCAATTGATTTATTCAACAACTTGAAAAATGCTACGGGTAATTTAATAGGTAACATGGACAGGTAAAAATGAATGACAGGTAGAAACATCATCTTAGTGGCTAACCTTCCCCAGCATGACAAATATAATGGAGACCATTTCTCTGTAATTTGAAGAATCTTATGATGAACTTCTTCTAAATTAATCTGTATTGTCTTTGCTACGGAGGTAGAATATTTAACTCCCAAGCACTTGATGTTGTGCGAAGACCATTTAAACCCGGTGCCGTCAAACATACTTTTCAGACAATATTTGTTGAGGGGGAGTACTTCAGATTTTGAAAAATTCAGTTTGTATCCAGATAATTTAGAATACAAGGGTAAAAGATTGGTAATAGCGGGAACTGATGTCTCTGGTTCTGCGATAAAGGATCACATCATCAGCGTAGGCTGAGAACTTAATCTCAGTGTCCTTATGTTGAAAACCACGAAACAGTGTTGAGTTACGTAATGTTTGTAAAAAGGGTTCTAGGGATAAAAAAAAAAGTAATGGAGAGAGAGGACATCCCTGTCTGGTACCACGTAATAGGGGAAAATATGAAGATTGGGACCCATTTAAAAAGACAGACGTCATCGGTGAGGAATATAATACACTTACATATTTAAGAAAAGTTGGACTAAAACCATACCATTGTAAAGCCCGCATCATGAACTTACAATTGACACGGTCAAAAGCCTTTTCGGCATCCAAAGAAACAGCAGCCATAGGAATATTGGTAGAAGAGGCCATATGTAAAATATCAAGAAGCAATCTTGAGTTATCGGTCATGTGTCTACCCTTGACAAATCCAGTTTGTTCAAGTCCAACCATATCAGGAATTAGAGGAGAAATTCTAATTGAAAGAATCTTGGCAAAAAGCTTGCAATCTAAATTTATAAGGGAAATGTGCCTATAATTAGCACATAAGGAGGGACCTTTATCCTTTTTAGGGATCAAACAAATCATAGTGTCTAGAAAGGTTCCTTTAGCTCCATCTTGCAAAAGAAAAGACTGATATAAAGTGAGTAGGTGAGGAAGTAAAAATGACAAGAAACAGGAGTAGAATTCTGCCGTAAAGCCATCAGGACCCGGAGCTTTATCTTTAGCTAAAGCATTAAGAGCAGACTTTAGTTCAGAGATCAAGATTGGCTCCTCTAGAAAAGAGAGATCCTTTATCTGTTGTTGCCTTGGCGGGAGAGAATGAAAATAAGAATCAAGTGCCTCATCAGTGGGAAAGTGGTCTGGTGTATAGAGATTTGTATAAAAGTCAGTAAAACGTTTCAAAATGTCTTTATTATTAAAAAACTGGTTCCCACTTTCATCCAAAATCTTAACAAATTTAGACTTTTGAGATTTAACTTTCAAATAATTGGCAAGTAATTTACCAGCCTTATTACTTCCCCCCCAAAAACTTGGAATTGATTTTTAACAATGTACCGGCAGCTTCCTCAGTTGACCTTTTATTAAACTCCAATTTAGCATTCATTAAACACTTTAATGCAGTATCATTCTTAGTAGTAAAAAATTAATGTTCTAACTGTTTAATAGATTGAAGTAAAATTGAGGATTCCTTACTAGCTTTCTTCTTTTTAGCTGAAACAAAGTTCATTATATGACCCCGGGCAGAAGCCTTGAAAGCATCCCAAACAATGTGGAAAGGGATATCCGGCGTAATATTATTCAGAAAAAACTCTTTTATAAAACATTCAAAATTCTTAATCCTTTAATAGATTATTGTTAAAACGCCACCTGTTAGGTTTAGAGGCTTCAGGCAATAAATCTAAATCTATTATAACCGGTGCATGGTCTGAAATTAAAATTGACCCAATTTCAGCATGTGTAAGTGAAGCAACAAGGGGTGGTGAGAGGAATATATAATCAATCCTGAACTGGGATTTGTGTGTTGGTGAGAAAAAGGTATACTCCAATGTGTCCGGAGAGTATAATCTCCAAGCATCAGCTAATCCCCCACAGTGTATAAATCGTGTAAATGTTTTCTGCATTTTATTGGGCACATATTTAACCTGAGATTTCCTATCCAAGAAAGGGTCTACAATTTGATTAAGATCTCCACCAACTATCAAGTTTGCATTAGAGCAAGAGCGCAAAACATTTGACATTTGATTCCAAAAGCATACATCTATACCTGTGGGCCCATAAATATTTAATATAGAAACAGTCATATTGTGTAGAGTAGCATGCAATAAAACCCAGCGACCCTCCTCATCACTTTCAACTTTCTCAACCACCAAGGGATGGGATTTATGAACCAGAATAAAAACCCCATTTTTGTGGTTAAGGGCAGGAGAGCAAAAGATTTGACCGACCCAATTTTTTCGCAATGAATTTAAGTCTTTCTCTAGCAAATGTGTCTCTTGTAGTAGAGCAATATTGGAATTGAGGCACGCCAAATGGGTCAAGACTCTTTGCTTTTTAATGGGGTTACGTAAGCCCTTAACATTCCAAGAGATAACCTCAAAGGAGTTCACCATTGTACTATCTTAACAAATGTTCTGAACCAATATAACCAAAGAAAAGTTGAAACTAGCATCAAACATTCTAAGAATACATAGCATAGAAAAAATGATCTAAATATGAAAATCAATAAAAGATTGTGACACATAGAGAAACAAAAAAAAGAGATAAGAGAAATACAAAGGAAAAAGGAAAGAAAAAGAAAGAAAGATAAACAAGAACTAAAACAATAATTCTGATAGAAATAGGGAAGATGACAGAAAGCCAAAAAGCTTTAGTCATGGGAAGAATGGAAACATGTATTGTGAAAGAATAAAGTGAGGAGGTGGAGAAACGCAAAATTGAAGATGGACAACAAGCAAACATTCATTTAACATAAAAGAAAACAGCATCGAAGACAAACATTATTATGAAAAAAGAAACGGAGGGCATATAAAGACGTGAACATCCTTCAATCAAACAATAGCTAAGACCAACAAGGCATCAAGATAAATAAACAACAATAGAGATACCTCATACGAAAATAAACAATAAAAACAACTTACCAAACACGAGGAAAATGGGGAACAATAGTGTGGGAAGGGAGGTACACGGAAGGCAACACATCAAATCAAGGGAGAAAGTCCAGGGCAGACAACGAATAACTGTAAAATGGAATAATATATAATAATATTAAAAACTGTTGCAATTGACTAAAGCATTATGCCCCACTAAGGACCTTGAGGTCCTCTGCCCAGCAGCTGTTGGCCATCTCAAAGTTTTCACGCTCTCGTATGGGTGATCGCTCCTTCCCAGTGGTGGCTTCTCAGCTTTGGAACAGCCTGCCGCTTTCTTTAAGACAGGCGCAGGATCTCCTTGTCTTCAGGAAAAAACTAAAAACCTGGCTCTTCCAACAGTAGAATGAGGTATATCAGTCTTTGTGCATACTACCTGTCTTAGGGTCATTTCAGTGCCGGGACACTCTATGGAGTAGCCGTGCGCTTTATAAGTACCCAGTAACATAACATAACATAAAGAAAATAACCATAAAACACAACATTGACAATGGATGTATTGCCATTAGAACAACGTACTTAACAATAGAAATAAAATATATATTGAATGAAACTTCAGAAACAGAGGAAAAAGATCTAAACCCAGAGCGGGAAAAGTACCATAAAAACAAGAAGTTCAAACTTTCCCAAGCTCCATTGCTTCACCCTTGTGCCCAGAAATAAATTTCCTTAGGGCATCTGGGCAGTCAAAAGAAAACGTTCGGTCTTTATAAGTAACTTTGAAGAAGCAAGGGTGCACAAGGCCATAACTTGCATTCATGGATCGTAAAATTGGTCAAAAGGACAAAAATTCCTTCCGACAAGCAGCAGTTGCTCGTGACACATCTTGAGAAATAAATATCTTCTGGCCAGACCATAGTATTTGTTTTCTTTGCTTAGCTGCCGATAACACCATCAGAAGTTCAGTATATTCTAGAAAAAGAACAATTATTCCTCTAGGACGACCAGAGCTTGACATATCAGAAGGTTTGGGGCCAATGCGGTGAGCACGCTGTAAATTGAGATGTACTCCTTCCTTGAGACCCACCAATTTCGGAATATGGACCCCAAGAAAGGCAAGCATGTCCAGTCCTTCCGCTCCCTCCGGAATACCATAAATCCGAAGATTATTATGTCTGTTGCGGTTTTCCAAATCCTCAGGCTGCTGCTTCAAAAGCGTTATCTCTTGAGACATACTATCTATTTTAGTGACAACATCTTGAACATCACTGATCCGTTGTTCAACATCGGATATCCTGGACTCTAGCGTAGACCACCTTTCCTCAATACGTTGAAGTGTAATGTTAGTTTCCATGACAGAAGGTTTCAAATGCTTAATTTCTTCCATAAGATCTTCCAAAGTCAGAGGTAGAGGAGACTTTGTAGGAGAACCAGGATCCTTTTTCTGTCTTTTAGTTGAAGCGTTTGTATCTTTGCGTGCAACAGGCATAGCTGTGGATGTGATAGCAGCCTTTAAAGTAGAGACGGGAGGGGGCTCCATATGTTGACACCTCCCAGGAGGAGAAGAGAAAAAAAAAGCGATGTACAAAATATGTGCTCAATTCAGGAAGTGTGTGATGAGGCCCAAAACTACTAAACCAAATAAATCACTATCTGAATTACATCAAAAATGACTAAATAGATCAGTCCCTTTTGTTATCCAAGAGATAAATAATGTAGAGACCAGTCTACTTGAGAGGAAGCATTTGAAAAGCTGTTATTAATAATGCAGATGTATTTATAGTTGAAAAAGGCTATGTGTCAGGCATGGCTGCTACATTTCTTCAGTATACTGCTGAAAAAACATATAGAGAAGGCGAAAAATACAATGCCCAAAGTGTGCTGAATAAATTGTCTCACAGGAATCAATTCTTCAAGCCATATTTAAATCCAATTAGTATAGCTTCAGCTATCGTTCAATTAAAACAATACAGGCAGCAGAGGAACATTAAAATATTTCCTCAGGGCTTTCAATGCCACCAAAATTAATATAAGACGCCACGAAGTTCAGTCATACCATGCATTAAGAACTGGCTCCAGCGTGCTCCGCTGCAACAAAATGGCGGCCGCGACCGCCAGCTCTGAGGTGCGCGACGCGGGGGAAAGAACGAGGCGAGCAACCCTTAAAAATGCCGGGAGTAAGAAGTTACCTCGTCTCCCCGCCCCGCGTATCTTTCCACCTATTTTGCACCCGTTTTCGGCTGATGCCGCCACCAGAAGAATGGAAATGCCCCCGAAGCCGAGCGGAGCCTCAGCGACTTGCGGCCATCTTGAAGGCGGTTAGGCCACGTCCCCCCATGCCCAGACAGTGTTAACAAGTTTAAAATTGACAAAATAATGAAGTAATACTATCACTAATTGTGCTGCATAATGCCGCATAATTTACACACATACCTCCTAACGCTTCACCACGATCTGAACTAAAAGAATCCAGGCCTTTGCCAAAATACGCTCTTACGAACCACAGTTTTTCTTTTCCTTGTCAATTTTTGTTACTTTAATAAAATGATCTGTTTATTTAGCACTTACTTTATTTGCGTTCTTTTGTCTGTTCTCGCGCCCGGTTGAACTCCGGTTAGAGAGCTCAGAGAGTTAAACTGACCTCAAGAGCTACGGTCTTTCCTCTAACCAGACGAGCACGAGTTCGCATAATACAAGTGTCTGTTTGTATAAGATACACAGCAGCACAGATGCTGAAGAGCCATTAGGTCAGGCAGTAGCGTAGCTAGGATGCCACGTGACCTGGTGCAAACAAGGAAAATAGCCCCTTTGACTGCTATTGGGGTAGTAAAATACTGCATTGTCAGGGGTCAATGGGTCCCGGTGTCACTGCACCTGCAGCACCAATGATAGCTACGCCCGGAGGTTAGTTCTATTCTACTGCGTTTCAATTCAACAAGCTGCCTGTGCAGAGCCGATTTTGAATTGTTTTGTTTAATATACAGTTCAGTTGTAGATTGTATTGTCTGGTGCCAAGAAGAGGTGGGTCTGCTGCTGAAAGCTTTCTGACTGCCAGTTATGAAACTCAATCTGTGCGCGCACTATATATTCATTATTTTAAATACCTAGTATAGCGCAAATCTAGTGGTTTTTTTTAACAACGTAGCAAAAAATAACACAGAGAAGCATTTTTCTCAGACATTAACGTAGTTCAAATTTAAATAAACATGCAGACTTCCAGGGCCGTTTCTAGGTGATTTTCCGCCCTAGGCGAGAATTGAAAAATGCCGCCCCCTCCCTTTTACTACTCTCACTTACCCCCACCTCCATTGCGCAGCATCACAGTTCCCATACTTTTTAATGCACTTGGACAACTGCAGAGAAGTCATTCAGCACACCCACCCATTAACAGAAAAACACCACACAGAACTTCCAAGGCTGCACTCATGTTACTTTAACACTAGCAAAAGACATACAGTTTCAAACAATGGTTTGTCAAGTTCAGGGGCATTCCAACACCCGCAGGAAACAGCGCCAAGTTACAGAATGTGCTGGAACACAATAAAATGGTTGTGGCAAAAAACATAACACACATCGTTACATCCCCACTGTGACCTTTCCCCTCTTCGTCCTGCCCCCATTCTTTTCGCCTTTTCTCCCCATCCCTCTTCATCTGCTGTCAAAGAAAACTCCACATCAGGTTGAGGTTGAGCATGTGAAGAGTCCATTTAAAAAAAATAATAGTCAATAAATCACAGAGAAAACTGACAGGGGCCCCCAGTGCAAGCAGGGAAAATGGGCCCCTGACCACTGATTGGATAGAAAAATAGAGCAATAATCAGAGTACAGACCCCCCCCCCCCCCTCCCCCTCCCCCTCGGACTACTGGGCCCAGATGCCAGCGCACCTGCTGCACCATTGTTAGCTCTCGCTCCACCCCTCTTCATGGGACATGCGCAAGACAGGGATTTCCACAGATGTTTGGCACAATGGGACCTCGGAGTTGAAGAGAAGGAAGGGACTGCCTGCCAAGTCTGGGCCAAATCAGTTGGGGCGGTGCTGTTCTTCCCTGTCCTTTTTCTTCACCTAACCCACCTCCCCTCCCAGTCACTAACCTCTGCGTCTCGCGCACTCGGCCGCTGCTGAATATTTGATGAGTGATCCGATCTTGTAGCCCCCTACCAGTCATTTCATCCAGTATTCTCCCGCCCTTGCAGCAGCATCCTCGCTCCCCTGCCTACCGGCCCCTCATTAAATATTCAAGAGCCCGACATTCCCCACAGGATGCGGCCGGGGCAGCTGAATGCCTAATGGGCACCTGATGAGGGGATAACCGAAGCCTGGGAGGTCTCCTCACAGCCTCACTTTTCCTCGGGATACATTGAGATGGAGTATTTACGGATGCATATGGATTTACACTAAACATTTTATGCCTCTCAAATATATAATAACAAATGTGCTAGGAAATGCCAGTTTTCTCTCCAGATTTAGATTACCACTAACTCCACCCATCCATACAGGAGTGCTACTGAAAGGGGTTCTTATGGCACTGGTAGAGTATAATGGGTTACGCTTCTCTGAGCCCCTTTAATGTTTGCCCTACAATGTATGTTTATTTCCGCGGAATGGTCTGCAGGCCCTTGGCTGTTTTACTCATAAGGTTTACTATCCATAATCAGTGCGCATTCCTCGTTCTATGCACTGCGAAAAGCTGAGGTAAAAGCTTAGGGAGCACCGGAAACCACGGCTCAAATTAAGCACTGCTTAGGGGGAAGAATCAAAGGGAACAGCAATGGGAAGTGCAACATGTGTCACGTGCAGTGGCACAGCAAGGGTGCCACAGGCCCGAGAGCTAAGGCATTATTTCACACAGAACTCTCCGGAATCTACTTCTAGTCTTCGAAAGAGTCAGTTTATAGATCATGAACGGAACCCCAAAACTCAACAGGAGGAGATGGAAAATGATGGCCTCCAAGCCAAGAAGTACCTGTGAGCTCAGCTACTGCAGCAGCGCGACGCCTCATTAACCTCGTCATCCTTCCAGGCCTACAATCTTCACGGAGAGCTGCGCCCCGGCCTCCGGAGCCGGACTGGCAGCTCCTCTTGACTACAAGAGATTTGGGGGGTGGGTGGGAGTAGTCCCGGGCGGAAGTGCGTGGGTCTCTTACCTCACTCAGAGGTCCGACTCCGATCCGGTGGAGAGCGAAATCAGAAGTCGCATATGGCACGCAAGGCCCCCGCCCGTGGCGCAGAACGTGACGTGAACGTGAAGGCGCTTTCCAATGCGCTTTCGAGCCGATCAAGGGGAATTTCCCAAACTCCTGTTTTTGCCGCCCTCCCCCTTTTGCCGCCCTAGGCGGCCGCTTAGTTCTGCCTAATGGTAGAAACGGCCCTGCAGACTTCTCAACCCCGTGGATGGTGCTCGAAGTAAACAATTCTGGTATTAAATCACATTACCATTCAAATTCCAGAGCCACAATAACAATTAAACTGCTTTTTTTACCCATGGCACAATTTTGACAGCAACGAGGCTGCAATTTTGCATTTTCCTAGCGGTCTACCTACCATAATGATTTTACTTTTTCTCAATTACTTTTTAGCTGATATTTTGGATAATTCAAGCTTGAAGATTCCAGATGGATTTCAAACAAAGCAAGGGAAGGAATGGACCCTTGAGAGATTGCACAGTCAGTGTGGCACAATTCAGACATAAAGGGTTGTAAAAGAATACAGAAAGCCTCCGTGCCAATTAAGGTTTGCCCCTCAAAGTCGTACTTCTGTAGTGGCCAAAGCGTACATTATGGTAGACGGTGTTGAACATGTGCGAAAGGTCCAACAGGAGTAAGGCCAACGCACTACCACTGTCCTTAGATCATCAGCCACTATGATCAACACAGACTTTAACACCGTGAGGTGGGAACCAGGCCAAAAATCATGCAGATAGTGTGAATATTGCCCTTAATCACAGTCCTTCATTACCACAATGTGTCCAGAATCTTTTGTGATTCTGGAAACCAACAAACCAGACAAAACTTTGCCCTGCTGAAGGGAACGCAGAAGAGTTTTTCAAGATGTGGAGTGACAATGGCCTACTTCGTTGTCTCTGGTGCCGTCCCATCAGTCAGTGACTGGTTAGGGAAGGGGCTGAAATAAGGGACTGGTATCCACGAGTCCATTAGGGATTTTCAGTGAACATTGGTGCTGAGGAGGCAAAGATATCAAACTAGAAAATAATTTAGCAACCTGATCGGGAGCGCCCCAGGCAAAATCTGTCAGACCGGAGACAAAGAATTGTGAGATGTCAAAGAAACCAGTGAGTACACAGCAGAGATGATTTCATAAACCTTTGCAGCCTTCACGTGAAAATTTAAACTTAAATTACTCGACCATCTCATTCGAGAAACATACTATGAGAAGTTACTTCTGAAAGAGGAAAATCTTTCTAAATTTTAGAGACTTCTCCAGGACTGTTTAATGGGAACTTTTGTGATGCCACAGAATTAGAAGTTATTCATGCCTTTTGGTGTGTGTTTTCCCGGTTGCCTTTGAATCACACTCCATTGGTGGGAGCATTCATCTAAAGAAATTTGTTGCACTCAATTCCAGTATCTGGTTTTGTGAACATTAAACACCCCAAAATTCTTGAACTCGGCTCTGACAATCCATTTCCATGGTATGCTGTTGAAGTGCCCTCCATTATGTCTCGCATGCAGGTCCTCGGTGTACAGTCAAGTGAAACTAATCTTTCACCGGTGCTTTCATCTGACTCCACAGATCCGCCTGCTTACCCTCCTCTACACTCGCCATCTCATCAATATTTCAAACTGGATCTCAAAATACCCGTCCTCTCCACTTCGCCAGACCCGTGACTGGGCCTATTCTAATGCAGTTATCCTCTTTTCTGATCACTCTCAGTTTACACACTTGTCAATTGAAACTAAAAATATATATATATTTTGCAAATACATATTTATTGCGAGAAAGCATATAATAGGGATTTTGTGTGCATATATACATTTAATGTGCCAGTTTTCTGTCCTGCTACTCCTCAGCCTGTGCTGTGCAATGGCTGAAATCCAAGCCTAGGCTTGCAGACTGTGATCGTTATGAAGCACTGCTTGCAAAGTGGTGCATATTATGAGCGAATTGCCGAACACTAGCATTCCAATGACTGCTAGAGGGGAGATTTTAATTCACTTTGTTTTTAGTGATGGCAGACTTGCTAATTATCCAGGGGCGACACCTCTATTGGAGTGGAGGAGCATGGCCCCCCCTTTAAATTAACCCCAAAGATGATAAATAAAAAGGTAGTTCATTACCATTTTATTTTTCATCCTGCCGTCCTGAATGGAGCGTCAAGACGGGGGCAGGGCTGCTGCTGAATGACAGCAGCAGGGAGGAGGGCAGGCTGATTGTGCACTTTTCAAAGTGTGCCTGTCCCTTTGGCCGGCCGTCTTGTGACAGCCAGCCACACATGCGCACTTTGAAACCTCTAACCGAGCTGCCTTTAGACAAGTGCATGGCTACAGTGTCCTCAAAAGTGGCGAGTGAGGCTGCTCCTTCCAATCAGGGCGCTGCTCTCACAGAATGAGAACAGTGCCAGGATTAGTGCCCGCACTGCATCCTGTTCCTGAGGAGAGTTCGGGGGACAGAGGACGTCGGTTCAGGTAAGTGTTGTTTTTTAAATTAATTTTTTCACGCGCACCTGCCCCCTCCTCCCTGTAGATGCCAGCCACCATTGTAATTATCCCTGCCTTAAAAAAGAGAACCAGGGCAAGGTTTGGGTAGGTATGTAGCACATTTTCAGACATGTAGCACGATACACTGAGAGGGAGTCCATGTTGGCAAAGTGTTGTATTTGTTGTGATGATATGTGGGAAGTGTTTTGGTCTTGTGCATAAGTGACCAGAGACATGCTGTTATCTTGTCTTGGGGAGCAACGGCCAGCAGCGTGATGGAGGAGGAGGTGTGATTTCTAGGCACTTAAATTAGAATTATAGGACTAAACATTTAAGCAGCTACACAGCACCAACATTAGCCAGAGGGGAGAGTGGGGTGCAGTGTGCAGATACCCCAAAAAATGGGAATTAATCAGAAAAGGCTTGATAATCCATATGAAAACAGTGCAAGGCAGAGATGAGTAAAGTTGTGCCACAGAGCAAGAATTGGAGTTGGCGGCATCATAATTAGCCATCCACCTTTGTAAAGGCGTACATTCTGTCTACTGTGGTACCAATACACCTCATGAGCTAGGAAAGAAGGGGAAGAGCAATCAAGGTCGGCAACCTGAGCAGACACTAGTGGTATGAAGCACAATATAAATGCACTACAATAGAATTCCATTCCATAAACCCCAGACTAAAATATTTGATGATGTCCTCATTATGCCAGTGTGGGGAAATCAGTCAAGTCACACTGCACAGTTCTCAATATTGCATATATTCTCTAACCTACTCATGCGCCCATCCCACATTTTGGAAAAGTTTAAAATTTGCTTCCTTTGGATTACTCAGTTTGGAGCAAATTTCTGACTTGTCAGGTTTTTATACGAAACCTCTGGAATACCAAAGGAAATCTTAACCAGTGCAAGATATTGAGTAGTACTCTCATGAGTAACATTTACACATGAAGAATTTTTATTAAGTGGAAAATTAAGTATCCACATTGAAAATATATTTTCCATCGACTAACTCCATTCCATGTGCCACTGTTAAATATTAGGAAAATTGGTTAGTGTTTCCAGAGTGGGGAACTATCTGCAAAAAGTATGTAAATACCCACAAATATGGGCTTTATAGATGTTCACCTACATTTGCGGAAACACCAACACAATCCGCATTCTAGAAGTGCCATTACAAAAACAGCCCATACTGGTGGGATGACCACATTCACAAGTGTTCATTGCACGGGTAATGCTCCAGTGATCCTAATTCTTTGAATCAAGATTGGGAATTTACCCTCACAAATGGATTTTTCTACGCACCGAAGTTGAACTTAGAGGCACAATAATATTTGTGAATCTGTACTGTATCCTGTTCATCTTATTCACTAGGCATTTATTTTTGTATGAGGATTTGAGATTATTGTTATTTCGCACCTAATCCTTGTGCGATTCGCTAAAATGATTTTATTTATGCAAAGGCATCTGAATATTACAGAGCTATTGTCTATTTTATGCCCTAAATGTAATGCATGCATCCCTAATCTCTTTCTGACAAGAATTTTGTTGTTGGCTATCTTGTCTCTTCCAGATCCACATACTGGCCCCTAGCCTTCTAGATATTTATACAATTAAAGCTCATTTACAGAAATAGACGCAGTTTTTTAAATCTTTCTGAGGTGCATGCATGTTTGGTTCAGTGGCGTAGCTAGACTTTTGGCTGCCCGTTGCGGTCCCTGCGTTTGTCGCCCCTCGACGGCTGCTGGTAAGAGAGGGGGGGCCACAATCCCTCGCGACGGCCGCAGGTAAGAGCGGGGGGGGTTGTGGGGGGGCTGGCGATCCCTTCGTTTGCCACAATGTCCGCAGGTAAGAGGGGGGGTCTCCCCGCTCCCCCCTTGCTATGCCACTGGTTTGGCTATGTTTCCGGGAACAATTATTAGGCAAGCAGTTATCCCTGACTATATTCTTTCTGGAAATAGTTTAATCAATGTGACTCCTTATTGCAACTGTTGTTGTGCCACTTCTATGCTACATACACAAAAGGTAGATGATTCTGCTTCTTGAAGACGTGGTGTTGGACAGCCACATATGTGTTTGATTGGCAAAGGGTGGTGGTGCAGACAAGTGTAACATGGAAAGGACTGCTGTCGTATGCTTTATCTGGAGTCTATAATTGTTTTCAGTACTGTTGCAGTGGTAGCTTGTCGTTTATGACCATATCTTTTATTGGGCCAATTTGGACACAGGTCTCCTCTTGAATCATTTCCCCCATGAATCTAGTTGGTCTAGGCATCTAGGCTTGCATAGTACGTTCTTTTAGGCGCACAAGGTTTGATTGTTTTTGTTGCCCTTCATATATGTCCCTCTTGCGGTGGCTGTGGTATGAAGCTTGGTGGTTTTCACAGACTTTCCAGAAAGTGTTCTGAACTTCCGGAGTGTGGACAGATGGGAAGGAGTATTTGTGGGGAAGGTGGTCCAGGCAAAGTGCCAAAGAATTTTCAGTTACCATGTGGTCAGCACACATTGAAGTCTTGTTGGCACCAATATCTTTCTTGCGGCCCAGGTGAGAGTCGACGGAACAGAACAGGAAGTGATGAAATAATGCTGTTGTAATCTTGAAGCACTCGGCTCCTGTAGTCTTATTCTTTCGGATGGAACATTATTGATGCCCTCATTGGATTATGTGCATGGAGCAGCATCAGCAGCTCAGTTTTATTCTGCATCTGAGTCCATTACTTCTTGCGTGATCTAAAGTCAAGAGAGCAACTCTAAGCAAGTGTCAACATTCCTTCTTTGATGGAGAGTAGAGGCTAATTCACACTTCTGCTCTGAGTCCCAGTACAAACTGTACTGCTGTCATCCTACAAGACCATGCGTCATGCATGTATCTCATGCAGGCTGTTGCATGCATGGCTCTCAACCCATTTGAATAGCTCTGAAATGCCATTTATGTGGCTCTCCTTATGTTTGTGATTGTTCGATAGGTAATGGTTGGCCCATAGACATTGGCTTAATCTATCTCCCACTTTATAGAAGCATTGATGCAGATTAGCTTTTGCTGCTCCCCTGCCTGCTTCCACACCATTGGAAGGTTTAGGTAAACAACAGTTTCTGCCCACCAATGGGAAACTGAGAGCATGCACCGCAATGTTAGTCTGGCCCTTAGGGTGACGTCATCTTAACTCTTAGCAAAGGTCTGCTGGAATCTGCCATTTCACAGCTCAAGTGACACTGCAGCATAACACACGATCAGGGGCTTCTGCATCAACCGTGTCACCTGTAACTAATACAGAGTGATGGGCAGTGTCATTGCGAGAGTTACAAACAGCCCAGCAGCACTAGACTTTGTATTCATACTGATGACTAGCAGTTATGACTTCAAAAACAAAATAGAAGCAGCAGTACGAGGTCCTGCAACCTGGGGCGTAGCTTGGTCATTAAGATTGGGGAGAGGTCAGGGTCGGACTGGGAACCGAAACCGGCCCTGGCAAACTGCTCGGCCGGCCCCCCTGGGGGGGCTGAGGGGGTGCACCCGAGCTGTTTGCAGGGGCTGGTTTCGGCCGATTTTGTTACCGACGGCCGATATTGCAGGCCCCCGGTAACAAAAACGGCCCCCCAGGGGCCCAAAACCGGCCCCCACACTGGCGGCCCACCGGGGAAACACCCGGTGACCGCTACGGCCAGTCCGGCCCTGGGGGGGGGGTTGAGCATCAGATTTCCCGACAATCATGCTGACATGTGTTTAAGATGCATTTTAGGGCATGTGGGGCGCATGAGAGGGGCTTAAGGGAGTAGAATGCAGCTTGGTAGTACTAAGTGAGTGAAACAATATTTTGTAGAATAACATTTTTTAGGACTTTCAAAATAGAATTGAGAGAGTGTGTGGGTGTGTTTTTGTCCGTGTGTGTATGCAAAAATCAGAGGTGAAATCCGACAGACACCTCACCATACCCGACTGAAAGCACCTGTACCCAACTATTCATCAGAAAATAAATGTATTGAGGGGGGTGTAACAACCCAAACATATTTCCCCCTCCCACCACCACCACTAAAGCTATGCCCCTGCCTGCCACAGAACTCCTGGCGGTGCAGCTTGCCTTTCTGGAATTGTAATTAGCTTCTGGATGCAGACCTACCTGAGGGCCTGAAAGATTGTCCTCAAATTAAAACTGCCAAGGCAAGCCCGGCTATGCTGCAAACTCGGAACCAGGCAGACAGGAAGGTCCAAGCACCAGAATGTCACAGCACCATGCTATCTAAACTCTGCCCGCATTGTAATCCAGAGCCATCATCGTCTATGGATGTTTAGGTCTATTAAATGCAGAATAAGTGCCGGACTAATTAGCGCAGGAAGTGACATCATAGGAAGTGATATCATTCTCTATTATAACCCTGACTTAAATGTTACTGGGTCTGTTTTCTTATGTTGACAGGGTAAAGTTCTTTATATTTATCTATGGAACAATCTATCCATTCGCTAATTGAAGAATGTTTATGTAAGTCATATAGATTTTTCATTCTTGATGTCTCTTGCGTCCCTCTTTCTCTAGTATCTTGATTCCAAACTCGGGGACTTAGAAGCTTCCTCTCTCCTCTCTCTACATAAGAGCACAAGGATAAGACCACGTACTGTTAAAAAGCCAAGATTTACCTTACACTCTCAAAACACAATGTTGCAGTCTGTCTGCGTTGATCATCTTAAAGAAAGATCTAGGGTCATTCAAACCATGACAATAGTGGTAGAACGTGCCCAAAGGTTATTTGCACCTATTTTAACACTAGTCCATATTTACAGCTTAACGCAAATTGTGCTTTCTTGCCTCTACAATTAGCTTTCAGCAGGCGGTAACTCCTAGGGCAAAACTGAAAAACATGCAGAAATAACACGTGTAAAATAAGTGCAAATACCGTTTGGTCTGGCCCAAATGACATTGCAAATGATTTCGTTTGCAAGAAACATTAAAGTGTTTTAATTCATTTATTTCTACCGAACACATTGAAGACATTGAGCGACACGCACTGAACCAGAGTAATCCTATCCAATCAAAAAACCTGAACCCAAAAACAGCCCTACAGAAGAGGGCTGAAAACCAGCCAGGGTTCATGCAGAGTAGCGCTACTTAGTACACACATGTGGATAATACACTAACAAGCATAAAACAACACAACCCCTCATTTATTGTGGGACAGATTTGAAACCCACGTTTTCAAATCTGCGACCAAATAATAAACATGGGCCGGGAAAGACTGAAGGGTAGACAATTTAGAGAGAATTAGATAAATCTCTTCCAAGGTTCTGCCACCGTGCCTGGATACTTCTTTACTCCCTTCCCTGACTGCTAAGCACAGAGAGAAGGAGAGACACAACAGCCTTCATGTGTGTAGTACTTTGTGACCCATTGCCAGATTTTTTAGGACTAAGTGCAATGCACCGGTCACTTTCCCACACTGAGAGCCTCATCTGAAGATCTGCTCCTTGCCCTCACTCAACCGCTCCTCGTCCTCATTCAACCGTTCCTCGCCCTCACTCAACCATTCCTCGCCCTCATCCAACCGTTCCTCGCCCTCACACCTGTGTATCACATTTTGGGACTTAATCGTGGGAGACCTTGAGTCATAAACGAAGCAGTTTCTTCTGCAGCCAACCACAGTGTTTTGATCTGCCCTCTCCAATTGCTTTTTTGTTTTTCTTTGTTTTGTTATGGACTACGTGCACTTCCTTCCTTCTTTCATTTTTTAATTTATGTATTTCTCCATGTGCCTGTGGGCCAGATGTATCAAGCAAAATTGCGTTCGCAAACGCCGAAATTCGCAGAATTTCGGCGTTTGCGAACGCAATTTTGCTTAGTGGTATGTATTAAGGCAAAACTGCCTCGCAAAATAAGGAATCGCAAAATTTGCGATTCCCTATTTTGCGATTGCATTTAAGGAATCGCAAATTGCGATTCCTTAAATCCAATGTAAGAAGCACCAAAAAAGTGCAATTTGGCCTTAAGGAATCGCAAATTACCACCAACTTCAAGTTGGTGGTAATATGCGATTTCTTTGAAAAATGCACTTTGTAGCATTTTTTCAAAGTGCC
Organism: Calotriton arnoldi; assembly: GCA_963921515.1. Taxonomy (NCBI): domain Eukaryota; kingdom Metazoa; phylum Chordata; class Amphibia; order Caudata; family Salamandridae; genus Calotriton; species Calotriton arnoldi. The sequence continues at coordinate 1,198,074 of CAWUFW010001956.1, read as the reverse complement.
ATGTGGCGCACATACATGCCCTTCGGGCATGTATGTGCGCCACATGTGCACACATACATATTTCAGGGGTGCAACAGGGTGTCAAAAGGACACCCTGGCACCCTTGAAATTGCATTCTCAATTTGCGATTCTCTAATTGCGATTCGCAAATTGAGATTGTCTTCCCATTCATTCCTATGGGCCTCCACGCCCATAGGAATGAATGGGAAGGTATTCCTTAATTGCGAATCGCAATTTGCAATTCGCAATTAAGGAATATTAAGGAATCGCAATTATTATTGCGATTCCTACATACATAGCATTTTGCGATTCCTTAATAGCAATTCGCTAAAATTTGCTATTAAGGAATCGCAAATGCAATCCTTGATACATCTGCCCCTTAGTGTTTTATCTCATGATGCGGGAGAGGCGAGGGAAATGTTCAGTTGGTAGGTGTCAATGGAAAAGGCTCTGCTACCTTTGTTAGCACAACACAGCAAAAAATGTGTCAAGCCGGTTAGGTACTCACCAACCCTTGGTCATATTACAAACTCACCTAACTTTGGTCTGGACCACAGTTCTGGGCCAAGAATAATATATAATATACAAGGATTACAGAGTCATGCGATAACTTTGGGATTTTTTAGCTATTGCTTGCCTCTCAAGCCATTGATCCCTAAAAGATTAGAAAAATTTCGAGCATCAGGGCGATTATCCCTATGCGCCAGTACAGATGAAACACATTTATTTTAAAAGGGTGATTTATTTAAACTAATGTAGATGAACCACTTCAAAAGAAACTGAGTCACATTGTAAGATGTAATCCATTTGAGCTAATGGAGAGACACATTTCAAAAGACACTATGGCTGTGGCGACCAGTTAAGCTAATAGAAGCAAACAATATTTCAGAAACACAAAGGTTGCATTTTATTAGGGTACCACACATGAAAAAAGTTATGACTGAACCTTGAAAGGAGATTACTTGTCAGATCACTGCCAAAGAACTACTCAACAATGGTATCCAGTAAAATGCAGCTCCCGGGCACCTACAACAGCCACTGAAAGACAGAGACTGCGGTCAGGTATATGATTCAGTTGAGAATGTGTTTACATCTATAACTTGAATGTCTCATTTGCTTCTTCTGAAAGAAATCAAACACAAAACCAGAATCTGTACTGACATGTATACAGACTGCACAAAAACTAGTCATTTTTACCTGTTGCATTTTTGTTGTCAGAAAATTAAGTAATTATCCCATCAAACTGCAACAGAACAATTAACGATTATTATGTTAAATACAATAGACATTAAAGTTTATAATGGAGAAAAACGATTTTAAGGCAGTCCCAAATACATTCAATTTACCATGGCTAGTTTAGTTTTCCGTTTTAGAATCGCCATTTACAGTGCGAAAATCGTTCTTTTCAGGACAGTTGCGTAATGCACCTGAAGAAACACTACTTCATTCAATAAAAAAGGCCTCTTGTAGAATGAAATTGGGATAGTAGAACAATAGTATTTATTTAGGATTATCTAAAAGACTTCACTCATTTGATGCAGAATAAGGCCGACTGTGATAAATGCAGCGTTTTTGAAAATTAAAACATGATCCATAGAAATGTAAATCTGTGGAACAAGAAATGGGACTGGTCTTATGTGTGATACACATGTGCCACTACTGGAGACTAGTAAAATTCTATGCTTTAGCACTTTAGGATGTCAGAAAAGAAATATTGGTTTAAATCTTTCACAAATAACAAGTCTGACCCTTAGTTGCACACCTCATATCTCTAGCTATGTATTAACTTTATCCGCGAGTGCACCCTATTAGTTTCATCCCCTAAGGCAGAGATTCTTAACCTGTGGTGCACAGGCTCTGAGTGGTCCACGACGCCTACTCAAGGAGTCCACAACTCTTTAAAAAAATTAAATAATATCAGCAGATTAATAAAGTATTTATACATAAAGTCAAATTGAACACTGAGAGTTTTCAAATGCTCTGTAAGAGTGAAGGAATTCGAAATTGTGAGCCAACATTTGGTATTCATATCTTGATGTGTGGGAGTAGCACAAATACAGCTAATGAAATCTAATATGAACTATTGGTGGCCTAAATTGAGGCAGCACTGGCATTCGCTGACAAAAATAGAGCATGCACTATGACAAAAAAAGACAATGTGATGCGCTAGTTTAAAGAATATTGCCTCGTATTTGAACAATAAAACTAATTTTTGAATAGCTCCACCCACCCCATTTATTTGAAAATTTCGTTTCTTTTCCTTTTTGAATTAAATACAATATTTCATAATTTGTATATTTGTTTGATGTAAACGTGTCTCTATATTTTTGTTTATTATTTGAGTTTCAAATAGTCGGAATTGCTTACGTCCCTGGCTCCCAGTAGTGATTCAGGAGGGGCACACAGAAGTCAAAAAGTTAAGAAAGGTTGTCTAAGGTATCTACTATTTGGCAGATGAATACAACCGAGAGCGGAACAGGGTCTGTAAGTTAATTACTACACCAAATGTGATTCAAGGCACTTATGGGTAGCTGAATGAAATGAGGATTTACATAATTAAGTGGCTGTTTGTGCAATGCTTGCCTGTTTTTAAATACAGGAAACAGACTTCTTTCTGTGCTGTCGAGGATCATCAAGCAAGAAAGTGGTCAGTGACCCAGACATTCCCTCACTTCACATCAGGAGATGAATATCAGTTAAAATAGGCCAATGGTACCATCAGTCTGATTCTGCTGCTTGTTGACTACTCCCCACCTGTACACAGTCTGGAAGTTGTCCCACAGATGAGTGTGCAAGGCCTAAAACTGAGAACTTTCAAAAGGCAAGAGTCTGGAATCTAGAATACCGACATATGTAGAATTCCCCTTCTTAATCTGTGCAACACTCTTTGTACTAGTCTGCCCCTTGTAAAATTATGCAAATATTACTCCCGTCATCATTGGTCATAATCTACTTTACTCCTACCCATTCCAATGTTGCAGTTCTGGATAGGCTACCTCAATATTTTTATTTGATAGATGTAAGTCAGTCAGTGACTCTGGACTCCTCTGTCTGGCAAGACCGCTCTGCACACGGACAGGTCACAACATTGATGGTAAGGTACAAAATGGCAACTAAATTCCTCTTTCTACCCTGGTCAGGGCTTAATTTGAGCCGGTGGTTGACGGTGGGGGGCAGCAGCACTTATTTTTGGGAGTCAGCACTTATTATTCCCATATCAGATATTTACTGAGTGCAAGAGAGGGAAAACACACAGATTGGATAGATGGAGGAAGAAAAAGGCGGCAAACCATCACAAACAGAAAGCAGGAACCCGCAACTGTGAAAAAAGGGACAGGGAGTGTCTGGTAGTGTCTGGTAGTGGATTAAATTCTACCAGCCTTGGTATTCCACACGCCGACGTTTAATTGTAACAGCCGTCGGCTTCTGAGCAGAGCTTAAGGCACCGGCACATTTCCTTCCCCAAACTAGACATGGGCCCTAGTGTGCCCTTTTTTTAGCAATACACTGTAATATACTAAGTTATAAGCATTGAAGGACGCCCCTCCACATATTCACAATGCTAACTGTTCTTTGAATCATCAAGAAACCTTCGATCAAAGCATAACAGCCGTAACTTGACATTACCATATCTCCATTTCTACGCTTACCGGAGATTACTACATTGCTTCTCTTGTTGAGGGATTACAACTTGATCTGACATACCCATATTTAATGGTTTTACTATAAAAAATGAATAATATGCTTTTCAGCCTATGATTACTTCTGAGCTGCTTACCTGATGAACGTATGAGCTCAAAACGGACCGGCATACATGGATGGGTAAAGTTCAGAAATAAAATGTGTCTTGGTGCTGTTCCAGTTGTTATGATTCATAAAATCATAAGCAATTCCTCAAAGATCAGTAATGAAGAATTTGAGTTTCTTTATTTCGATCAATCGTGTATAAAATGACACCTAAATTGGGTAATGAGGACTTTGTTTCTTTGTTTCAAACAATCACACATATATGTATGTATATATATATATATATATTCACTGAAAAAACCGTAGGTTTCAGGCACGTTATAGTTACAAATTAGCATTTTAAAAACCTTTGAAATTCACTGAAAAAACCATAGGTTTCAGACACGTTATAGTTAGAAATTAGCATTTAAAAAACCTTTGAAATTCACTGAAAAAACCATAGGTTTTAGGGACAGTTATAGTTAGTTGGACATTGCACTCGTACAAAACCCGTGAAATTCCCCGTTATAGTTAGTTCAGCTAACTATAACTCGCGCCCCGCAATGCACTGCTGATGACGTCACATATTACATCACTCATGACATGGTCAGTGACATCACTGATGACATCACTGATGACATCTCAAATGACATCACTGATGACATCATCCAGTGACTGTGTGTTTCTGTAAAGTTTAAATATGTTTAATATATATAGGGAAAGGGGTATTGAAGAATGAGTGGGTGTATAAGTGTCTGAATGGATGATTTAGTACGTGCGTGACTGACTCTACAAGTGAGTGATTAAACGTATCTTACTGAATGCATGGGTTAGTGACTAAACTGTGTGAATGTCTGTATCCGTCTGTTGGTGTGTAAGTGGATGCATGGATTTGCGAATAGCTACATGAGTGTCTATATGGGTTATTGATTGGTTCTATGAGTATCTGTATGGGTGCCTGAGTGTTTGTGTGAATGGGGTGTGTGCGACTGTGCATAGATGTGTGAGTGGGTGATTCACTGGGTGGATGGTTTCAAGAGTGCATCTGTGATAGACTGTATGGGTGGGTAAGTGTGTGTAAGAGTGTGTTAGTGAGTGAATGTATGTCCCAGTGGTACATGTGTGAGTAACTACATATGTGAAAGGCAGTATATATGTGTATTGGAGTATATAAATAGCTATAAGCGAGAGTGAGTGATTGTGATAGTGGCTGTATGGATGAGTGTGTGCTTGTATCAGTGATTGTATAAGAGCGTAACAATGTGCTAGTATTTGTATGATTAAGTGAGCTGGTGTGTGTATAACTGTATAGGTGAGTAAATGGCAGTGTGTTTAATTATTTGCATGACTGACTAGGTGTGTGAGTACCTCTATGGATGAGTGGCGGTGTTTGAGTGTCTATATAGGAGTAAGAGTGCATATGATAGTCCTGTACTGAGTGACCATAAGTATGAGTGACTGTACGGGTGAGTGAGTGGATGTGTGTGTGTAGACCTAAGAATCAGTGAGTGGGTATGTAGTTATTGGTGTTGGAGTGTCTATGGTTTTGCGAATGACACTCTGTAATTTAGATTGGGTGTATCAAAGGTTATATTAGGGTGTGAGGAGCTGCATCAGATTATCACGTGGATGATGTCATCAGTGATGTCATTTGAGATGTCATCAGTGATGTCATCAGTGATGTCACTGACCATGTCATGAGTGATGTAATATGTGACATCATCAGCAGTGCATTGTGGGCGCGAGTTATAGTTAGCTGAACTAACTATAACGGGGAATTTCACGGGTTTTGTACGAGTGCAATGTCCAACTAACTATAACTGTCCCTAAAACCTATGGTTTTTTCAGTGAATTTCAAAGGTTTTTTAAATGCTAATTTCTAACTATAACGTGTCTGAAACCTATGGTTTTTTCAGTGAATTTCAAAGGTTTTTAAAATGCTAATTTGTAACTATAACGTGCCTGAAACCTACGGTTTTTTCAGTGAATTTCAAAGGTTTTTAAATGACAATTTTTAAATGTATTAATTTTTATATTAATTTTTTCACACTGATTTACTACATTTTTAGAAACAATTTCTTTTACATATTTTATTTTTAAATTACATTGTAATTACATTATACATTACATTACAAAAAATACTTTCTCAGAATGAATTACTTTAGTTTAAATACTTTGCACATAGGCAATAGACTTTTAAGTACAGTAGTTACAGTTGCAATGGGCAACACATTTTCATACACAATGCAACATTCAGCTCAATGTGAATTTCTAGTTAAATGCAATTAGTTACTTTATGGATTACTTTTCTAACCACAGGACTGGATCCTAGATTCAGTCCTGGTACATCTCCTGTAAACAGTTGAAAGAATGCGTTTAAGTCATACAGGCGATTTTTAAGGAATATTTGTAGTTTGTGAAAATCGACACTTTGAAACTTTTCTGCTGAAAACCAGACAATGGATTCCTATGGAAGAAAATATAAGTTACTGGTAAGTACGGTTAAAATTACTTTTCAGGACCAGTACTGGGCTGAAAGATACAGCACTGAGGTCTCTCCTTATAACAGGTGAGTAAATCGGAATTCGTATTTCGGCTGATTTTAGAGGAATATTTGTATGTTTCAAAAATCAACACTTAGAAACTTTTTCAGCAAAAAGCAGGCAATGATATCCTATGGAAGGAAATTCAAGTTACTGGTAAGTACGGTTAAAATTACTTTTGAGGATCAGTACTGGGCTGAAAGATGCAGCACTGAGGTCTCTCCTGATAACAGATGAGTAAATCGGAATTCGTATTTCGGCTGATTTTAGATGAATATTTTAAAGTTCCAAAACTCCACACTTAGAAGAATTTCCAAGTGAAACCAGTCAATGTTAGCCTATGGAAGGAAATTCAAGTTACCGGTAAGTACGGTTAAAATTACTTTTCAGGACCAGTACTGGGCTGAAAGATACAGCACTGAGGTCTCTCCTGATAACAGGTGAGTAAATCGGAATTCGTATTTCGGCTGATTTTAGATGAATATTTGTATGTTTCAAAAATCAACACTTAGAAATTTTTTCAGCAGAAAGCAGGCAATGATATCCTATGGAAGGAAATTCAAGTTACTGGTAAGTACGGTTAAAATTACTTTTGAGGATCAGTACTGGGCTGAAAGATGCAGCACTGAGGTCTCTCCTGATAACAGGTGAGTAAATCGGAATTCGTATTTCGGCTGATTTTAGAGGAATATTTTAAAGTTCCAAAACTCCACACTTAGAAGAATTTCCAAGTGAAACCAGTCAATGTTAGCCTATGAAGGAAATTCAAGTTACCGGTAAGTACGGTTAAAATTACTTTTGAGGATCAGTACTGGGCTGAAAGATGCAGCACTGAGGTCTCTCCTGATAACAGGTGAGTAAATCGGAATTCGTATTTCGGCTGATTTTAGAGGAATATTTTAAAGTTCCAAAACTCCACACTTAGAAGAATTTCCAAGTGAAACCAGTCAATGTTAGCCTATGAAGGAAATTCAAGTTACCGGTAAGTACGTTTAAAATTACTTTTCAGGACCAGTACTGGGCTGAAAGATGCAGCACTGAGGTCTCTCCTGATAGCAGGTGAGTAAATCGGAATTCGTATTTCGGCTGATTTTAGAGGAATATTTTAAAGTTCCAAAACTCCACACTTAGAAGAATTTCCAAGTGAAACCAGTCAATGTTAGCCTATGGAAGGAAATTCAAGTTACTGGTAAGTACGGTTAAAATTACTTTTCAGGATTAGTACTGGGCTGAAAGATGCAGCACTGAGGTCTCTCCTGATAACAGGTGAGTAAATCAGAATTCGTATTTCGGCTGATTTTAGAGGAATATTTGCACAATGGTGAAGGGAGGGGCGGGGCCTGAGGTGACATCTGTGCAAACGCGCCCCGTGGCGCGTTTTAAGTTGGGGGATTAAGTCCCCTTGAATCATGAGGGTCCCTACGGGCCAACTAGCCCACCAGGAACCTCCAGTATGCGCCAGGGGCTGCGTTGCAGAGACATGTACAGAGGCCACACCCTTTTTACATCTCTCTGCAACGCAGCTCTGTGGCGCTTTCTGGACGTACCTGTTGGGCTAGTTGGCCCCAGGGACCCTCAGGATTGAAGAGGATTTAATTCCCCATCTTAAAACGCGCCACGGGGCCTGTTTGCACACATGTCACCTGAAGCCCCGCCCTCCCTTCACCACTGTGCAAACGCGCCCGTGGCGCGTTTTAAGTCGGGGATTATCCCCTTGAATCCTGAGGGTCCCTGGGGTGCAACTAGCCCACCATATACCTCCAAAAGCGCCATAGAGCTGCGTTGCAGAGAGGTGTAAAAGGGGCGTGGCCTCTGTACACCTCTCTGCAAGGCAGCTCCCTGGCGCATACTGGAGGTTCCTGGTGGGCTAGTTGGCCCCAGGGACCCGCAGTATTCAAGGGGAATTCGTTCTCCTCTGCAAACGCGCCAGGGGCGCGTTTGCAGAGTGGTGAAGGAAGGGGCGGGGCCTACGGGCCCGATCGTTTTTCCCCCTGAAGGGGGGCTGTGTAGCCCCCTTCCTTTTTCCTATTTTTAGGCCCTGGGGACCCCATCCCCCAGGGCCTTACCCCTTTTTTAAAATTAAAATAAATTAAAAAAAACGGGAAGGGGGCCGCGTGGCCCCCTTCGCTGGGCCTGTATTGGCCCCGGGGACCCCATCCCCGGGGCATGGCCTCTTTTTTTTTATTTGGAGGGGGCTGCGTGGCCCCCTCCTCAGGCCATTTAAGGCCCCGGGGACCCCATCCCCGGGCCGGCCTTGCACTTTTTTATTTTTTTTTCCTTTTTTACTTTGGGGAGGGGGCTGCGTGGCCCCCTCCGTGGCCACTTATGGCCCCGGGGACCCCATCCCCCGGGGCCCCCATCCCCCGGGGCCTGGCCTCTCGTTGGGGACTGTGGGGGGGTCCCCAAGCCCCCACAGTCCCGCCGGCTCCCCGTGTCCTACGGGAGCCGGCATTGCTTTACACATGGGGATCAGCTAACATGCTGCTCCCCATGTGGAAAGCTATCGGCTTTGGATATTGGAAGAGAGAGCAGGTTTCCCTGCTCTCTCTTCCAATATCCAAGCAAGTTTGCAATGACAGGACGGGAGCCGCGAGGCTCCCGTCCTGTCATTGCAAACAGCAGTGTCCCGGGGTAGGCAACCCGGGACACTGCAGGAGCCGGCTCCTGGGGGTGGCGGTCCCCAGGGCCACCACAGGCTCCAGGAGGGGGCCGCGCGGCCCCCTCCTACATTTTGAAAGCCCCGGGAGGTGGTGGTCCTCGGGGCTTGGGGGTCCAAAACGGACCCCCATTTAAATTTTTCTTAGTGCCCCGGGAGGTGGTGGTCTCCGGGCGTGTGGGGGCTGGAGCCCCCACACAGGTTTTTCAAAAATAAAAAAGAAGCCCCGGGGAGGTGGTGGTCCCCGGGGCTGCGGGAGGGCTCAGAGCCCTCCCGCACCATCATACTATAAAGCCCCGGGGGTGGTGGTCCCCGGGGCTTGGGGGCCCTTAGAGGCCCCCACACATAAAATTAACCCCCCCAGCATGCCCTCGGGACTTGGCCCACCCGGGGGCCAATTGATATCGAAGCGCGGGAGACCGCGCTTTGATTTTTTTCGGCAGGATTCGCGCACCCTGAGCGCATCCTGCCGATTTTTAAAAATTATTTTTTTTTTTTTGCCCAGGAGGTCCTTGTGGGACCCCCTGAGCAAACCTAGGGGTCAGGGTGTTTCTACCCTGCCCCCTTTGTGCGCTTTGCGCACTTAGTTTCTGTCCCTCGGTTCTACCGAGGGATAAAATGGCTGCCAACATTTCCTGAATCGGAATGTTGACAGCCAGCTGACAGCCAATTAACATGCAGCTCGTGATCGGGAGGGTACGCGGACCCTACTCGGCCATAGATATCACTATCTTTTTACTTTTGATTTTCTCAGCAACTACTGAACGGATTTACACCATTTAACAAAAGGGTTCTTTCTGAACCAAGAACTACCTCTTTGCCAAATTTGGTGTAATTCCGTTCAGCAGTTCGGGCTGTAGCCGTGTCTAAAGTTTCCTATGGAAAATTGCATGGGGAAAACGCGCTTTGGGACCCCCTTTTTCTCGGCCCCCGCTGACGAATCCCCCGAGACTTTCAGGGTAGGAGCGGACCGGAGCGGGCCACAAAGTTTGAAAATTTTGCGAAGATACGTCAACCGGCAAGAGAGTTATTTCAAATAGAATGTCGCGGATTTCCTATGGATAATAGGTTGTAACTATAACTATCTACTGGCGACCGCCAGTAGATAATATTCACTGAAAAACCATAGGTTTTAGGGACAGTTATAGTTAGTTGGACATTTCACTCGTACAAAACCATAGAAATTCCCCGTTATAGTTAGTTCAGCTAACTATAACTCGCGCCCCGCAATGCACTGCTGATGACGTCACATATTACATCACTCATGACATGGTCAGTGACATCACTGATGACATCTCAAATGACATCACTGATGACATCACTGATGACATCATCCATGTGATAATTTCATGCATCTTCTCACACCCTAATATAACTTTTGATACACCCACTCTAAATTACAGACTGCCATTCTCAAAACCATACACACTCCAATACCAATAACTACATACCCACTCACTGATTCTTAGGTCTACAGACACACATCTACTCACTCACCCGTACAGTCACTCATACTTACAGTCACTCAGTATGTATATGAAATGTCCAACTAACTATAACTGTCCCTAAAACCTATGGTTTTTTCAGTGAATTTCAAAGGTTTTTTAAATGCTAATTTCTAACTATAACGTGTCTGAAACCTATGGTTTTTTCAGTGAATTTCAAAGGTTTTTTAAATGCTAATTTCTAACTATAACGTGCCTGAAACCTATGATTTTTTAAGTGAATTTCAAAGGTTTTTTAAATGCTAGTTTCTAACTATGCCTACAGAGGTAGGACATGTGAAGAAAGAAGAAAAACGCACAGAAAGAAGCAAAAGAAATGCAGAAAGAAGCAACAGAAGTCCACAAAGACGAAGAAAAGTGCAGGAAGAAGCAAAAGATGTGCAGAAAGAACCAACAGAGGAGCAGAAAGAGGCCTTGTTGCAAAATCATCCTGTGCCCACAACTTTTTCAGACTGGTGGTAACTGACTCTGACTAACCAGAGTCAGTGCTATGCTAAAAGACACTTAGAATACAGTGAAAACACCTACATACACTAGGGAACACTATGCGTTGGTGTACCCCTGTGATTAGCATGACCTCCTCTGTAAGTCCCTAGTACATAATAGGGCAGGGGGATTAAAACTACCTCTTAAAACGCGTTACAGGGCGCGTTTGCACAGTGGTGAAGGGAGGGGGGCCTGAGGTGACGTGTGCAAACGCGCTCCGTGGCGCGTTTTAAGTTGCGGGATTAAGTCCCCTTGAATCCTGAGGGTCCCTGGGGCCCAACTAGCCCCCCAGGTACCTACAGTTAGGACCACAGAGCTGAGTTGCAGAGAGGCGTTCCGAGGCCACGCACCTTTTTCACCTCTCTGCAACGCAACTCTGTTGTGCTTACTGAAGGTACCTGGTGGGCTAGTTGGCCCCCAGGGTCCCTCAGGATTCAAGGGAATTAATTCCCCAACTTAAAACGCACCACAGGGCGTGTTTGCGCACATGTCACCTGAGGCCCCGCCCCCTCCCTTCACCACTGTGCAAACGCGCCCGTGGCGTGTTTTAAGTTGGGGGATTAGGTCACCTTGAATCCTGAGGGTCCCTGGGGCCCAACTAGCCCACCAGGTACTTCCAGTAAGCACCACAGGCCTGCGTTGCAACGCCTGTAACAAATTGTGCAGTTGTGTTTAGGTAGTGAAGGGGGTCGTGCTGGGGGTAGATTTAGAATTTAGGGTATTGCAGTGGTGTTTGGATAGTGTAGGGAGTCGTGCTGGGGGAGTGTTTTAGGGTTTAGGGTAGTGCAGTGGTGTTTGGTTAGTGTAGGGGGTTGTGCTGGGGGTAGTGTTTTAGGGTTTAGGGTAGTGCAGTGGTGTTTGGGTAGGGTAGGGGGTCGTGCTGGGGGTAGTGGTTTAGGGTTTAGGGTAGTGCAGTGGTGTTTGGGTAGCGTTTTAGGGTTTAGGGTAGTGCAATGGTGTTTGGGTAGTGTAGGGGGTACTGCTGGGGGTAGTGTTTTAGGGTTTAGGGTAGTGCAGTGGTGTTTGGGTAGTGTAGGGGGTACTGCTGGGGGTATTGTTTTAGGGTTTAGGGTAGTGCAGTGGTGTTTGGGTAGTGTAGGGGTTCGTGCTGTGGGTAGTTTTTTAGGGTTTAGGGTAGTGCAGTGGTGTTTGTGTAGTGTAGGGGTAGTGTTTTAGGGTTTAGGTTAGTGCAGTGGTGTTTGTGTAGTGTAGGGGGTCGTGCTGGGGGTAGTGTTTTAGGGTTTAGGGTAGTGCAGTGGTGTTTGTGTAGTGTAGGAGGTCGTGTTTTAGGGTTTAGGGTAGTGCAGTGGTGTTCGTGCAGTGTAGGGGGTCGTGCTGGGGGTGGTGTTTCAGGGTTTAGGGCAGTGCAGTAGTGTTTGGGCAGTGTAGGGGGTCTTGCTGGGGGTGGTGTTACAGGGTTTAGGGCAGTGGTGTTCGGGTAGTGTAGGGGGTCATGCGGGGGTAGTGTTTCAGGGTTTAGGGCAGTGCAGTGGTGTTTGGGTAGTGTAGGGGGTCATGCTGGGGGAGTGTTTTAGGGTTTAGGGCAGTGCAGTGGTGTTCGGGTAGTGTAGGGGGTTGTGCTGGGGGAGTGTTTTAGGGTTTAGGGCAGTGCAGTGGTGTTCGGGTAGTGTAGGGGGTCGTGCTGGGGGGAGTGTTTGAGGGTTTAGGGCAGTGCAGTTGTGTTCGGGTAGTGTAGGGGGTCGTGCTGGGGGAGTATTTTAGGGTTTAGGGTAGTGCAGTGGTGTTCGGGTAGGGTAGGGGGTCGTGCTGGGGGTTGTGTTTCAGGGTTTAGGGCAGTGCAGTGGTGTTCGGGCAGTGTAGGGGGTCGTGCTGGGGCTGGTGTTTCAGGGTTTAGGGCAGTGCAGTGGTGTTCGGGCAGTGTAGGGGGTCTTGCTGGGGGTGGTGTTTCAGGGTTTAGGGCAGTGCAGTGGTGTTCGGGCAGTGTAGGGGTCTTGCTGGGGGTGGTGTTTCAGGGTTTAGGCTAGTGGTGTTCGGGCAGTGTAGGGGGTCGTGCTGGGGGTGGTGTTGCAGGGTTTGGGGCAGTGCAGTAGTGTTCGGGCAGTGTAGGGGGTCGTGCAGGGGGTGGTGTTTCAGGGTTTAGAGCAGTGCAGTGGTGTTCGGGCAGTGTAGGGGGTCGTGCACGGGGTGGTGTTTCAGGGTTTAGGGCAGTGCAGTGGTGTTCGGGCAGTGTAGGGGGTCGTGCACGGGGTGGTGTTTCAGGGTTTAGGGCAGTGCAGTGGTGTTCGGGCAGTGTAGGGGGTCATGCTGGGGCTGGTGTTTCAGGGTTTAGGGCAGTGCAGTGGTGTTCGGGCGGTGTAGGGGGTCTTGCTGGGGGTGGTGTTTCAGGGTTTAGGGCAGTGGTGTTTGGGCAGTGTAGGGGGTCTTGCTGGGGGTGATGTTTCAGGGTTTAGGGCAGTGCAGTGGTGTTCGGGCAGTGTAGGGGGTCTTGCTGGGGGTGGTTTTTCAGGGTTTAGGGCAGTGCAGTGGTGTTCGTGCAGTGTAGGGGGTCGTGCTGGGGATGGTGTTTCAGGGTTTAGGGCAGTGCAGTGGTGCTCGGGCAGTGTAGGGGGTCGTGCTGGGGGTGGTGTTTCTGGGTTTAGGGTAGTGCAGTGGTGTTCGGGCAGTGTAGGGGGTCGTGCTGGGGCTGGTGTTTCAGGGTTTAGGGCAGTGCAGTGGTGTTCGGGCAATGTAGGGGGTCGTGCTGGGGCTGGTGTTTCAGGGTTTAGGGCAGTGCAGTGGTGTTCGGGCAGTGTAGGGGGTCATGCTGGGGCTGTTTTTTCAGGGTTTAGGGCAGTGCAGTGGTGTTTGGGCAATGTAGGGGGTCGTGCTGGGGCTAGTGTTTCAGGGTTTAGGGCAGTGCAGTGGTGTTCGGGCAGTGTAGGGGTCGTCCTGGGGGTGGTGTTTCAGGGTTTAGGGCAGTGGTGTTCGGGCAGTGTAGGGGGTCTTGCAGGGGGTGATGTTTCAGGGTTTAGGGCAGTGCAGTGGTGTTCGGGCAGTGTAGGGGTCTTGCTGGGGGCAGTGTTTCAGGGTTTAGGGCAGAGCAATGGTGTTCAGGCAGTGTAGGGGGTTGTGCTGGAGGTGGTGTTTCAGGGTTTAGGGCAGTGCAGTGGTGTTCGGGCAGTGTAGGGGGTCGTGCTGGGGGTGGTGTTTCAGGGTTTAGGGCAGTGCAGTGGTGTTCGGGCAGTGTAGGGCGTCGTGCAGGGGGGTGGTGAGTCAGGGTATAGGGCAGTGCAGTGGTGTTCGGGCAGTGTAGGGGGTCATGCTGGGGGTAGTGTTTTAGGGTTTAGGGCAGTGCAGTGGTGTTCGGGCAGTGTAGGGGGTCGTGCAGGGGGTGGTGTTTTAGGGTTTAGGGCAGTGCAGTGGTGTTCGGGCAGTGTAGGGGTCGTGCTGGGGGTGGTGTTTCAGGGTTTAGGGCAGTGCAGTGGTGTTCGGGCAGTGTAGGGTGTCGTGCTGGGGTGGTGTTTCAGGGTTTAGGGCAGTGCAGTGGTGTTCGGGCAGTGTAGGTGGTCTTGCTGGGGGTGGTGTTTCAGGGTTTAGTGCAGTGGTGTTCGGGCAGTGTAGGGGGTCTTGCTGGGGGTGGTGTTTCAGGGTTTAGGGCAGTGCAATGGTGTTCGCGCAGTGTAGGGAGTCTTGCTGAGGCTGGTGTTTCAGCGTATAGGGCAGTGCAGTGGTGTTCGGGCAGTGTAGGGGGTCTTGCTGGGGGTGGTGTTTCAGGGTTTAGGGCAGTGCAGTGGTGTTCGGGCAGTGTAGGGGGTGTTGCTGGGGATGGTGTTTCAGGGTTTAGGGCAGTGCAGTGGTGTTCAGGCAGTGTAGGGGGTCTTGCTGGGGCTGGTGTTTCAGGGTTTAGGGTAGTGCAGTGGTGTTCGGGCAGTGTAGGGGGTCGTGCTGGGGCTGGTGTTTCAGGGTTTAGGGCAGTGCAGTGGTTTTCAGGCAGTGTAGGCGGTTGTGCTGGGGGTGGTGTTTCAGGGTTTAGGGCAGTGCAGTGGTGTTCGGGCAGTGTAGGGGGTCGTGCTGGGGCTGGTGTTTCAGGGTTTTGGGCAGAGCAGTGGTGTTCGGGCAGTGTAGGGGGTCGTGCTGGGGGTGGTGTTTCTGGATTTAGGGCAGTGCAGTGTTGTTCGGGCAGTGTAGGGGGTCTTGCTGGGGGTGGTGTTTCAGGGTTTAGGGCAGTGGTGTTCGGGCAGTGTAGGGGGTCTTGCTGGGGGTGATGTTTCAGGGTTTAGGGCAGTGCAGTGTTGTTCGGGCAGTGTAGGGGGTCTTGCTGGGGGTGGTGTTTCAGGGTTTAGGGCAGTGGTGTTCGGGCAGTGTAGGGGGTCTTGCTGGGGGTAGTGTTTCAGGGTTTAGGGCAGTGCAGTGGTGTTCGGGCAGTGTAGGGGGTCTTGCTGGTGGTAGTGTTTCAGGGTTTAGGGCAGTGCCGTGGTGTTCGTGCAGTGTAGGGGGTCATGCTGGGGGTGGTGTTTCAGGGTTTAGGGCAGTGCAGTAGTGTTCGGGCAGTGTAGGGGGTCGTGCAGTGGGTGGTGTTTCAGGGTTTAGGGCAGTGCAGTGGTGTTCGGGCAGTGTAGGGGGTCGTGCTGGGGGTGGTGTTTCAGGGTTTAGGGTAGTGCAGTGGTGTTCGGGCAGTGTAGTGGGTCGTGCAGGGGGTGGTGTTTCAGGGTTTAGGGCAGTGCAGTGGTGTTCGGGCAATGTAGGGGGTCGTGCTGGGGCTGGTGTTTCAGGGTTTAGGGCAGTGCAGTGGTATTCGGGCAGTGTAGGGGGTCTTGTTGGGTGTGGTGTTTCAGGGTTTAGGGCAGTGGTGTTCGGGCAGTGTTGGGGGTCTTGCTGGGGGTGGTGTTTCATGGTTTAGGGCAGTGCAGTAGTGTTCGGGCAGTGTAGGGGGTCGTGCAGGGGTGGTGTTTCAGGGTTTAGGGCAGTGCAGTGGTGTTCGGGCAGTGTAGGGGTCGTGCTGGGGGTGGTGTTTCAGGGTTTAGGGCAGTGCAGTGGTGTTCGGGTAGTGTAGGGGGTCTTGCTGGGGGTAGTGTTTCAGGGTTTAGGGCAGTGCAGTGGTGTTCGTGCAGTGTAGGGGTCATGCTGGGGATGGTGTTTCAGGGTTTAGGGCAGTGCAGTAGTGTTCGGGCAGTGTAGGGGGTCGTGCAGGGGGTGGTGTTTCAGGGTTTAGGGCAGTGCAGTGGTGTTCGGGCAGTGTAGGGTGTCGTGCTGGGGGTGGTGTTTCAGGGTTTAGGGCAGTGCAGTGGTGTTCGGGCAGTGTAGGGGGTCGTGCACGGGCTGGTGTTTCAGGGTTTAGGGCAGTGCAGTGGTGTTTGGGCAGTGTAGGGGGTCGTGCACGGGGTGGTGTTTCAGGGTTTAGGGCAGTGCAGTGGTGTTCGGGCAGTGTAGGGGGTTGTGCTGGGGCTGGTGTTTCAGGGTTTAGGGCAGTGCAGTGGTGTTCGGGCAGTGTAGGGGGTCGTGCTGGGGCTGGTGTTTCACGGTTTAGGGCAGTGCAGTGGTGTTCGGGCAGTGTAGGGGGTCGTGCTGGGGCTGGTGTTTCAGGGTTTAGGGCAGTGCAGTGGTGCTCTGGCAGTGTAGGGGGTCGTGCTGGGGGTGGTGTTTCTGGGTTTAGGGCAGTGCAGTGGTGTTCGGGCAGTGTAGGAGGTCGAGCTGGGGTTGGTGTTTCAGGGTTTAGGGCAGTGGACTGTGTTCGGGCAGTGTAGGGGGTCTTGCTGGGGGTAGTGTTTCAGGGTTTAGGGCAGTGCAGTGGTGTTTGGGCAGTGTAGGGGGTCGTGCTGGGGGTGATGTTTCAGGGTTTAGGGCAGTGCAGTGGTGTTCGGGCAGTGTAGGGGGTCGTGAAGGGGTGTTGTTTCAGGGTTTAGGGCAGTGCAGTGGTGTTCGGGCAGTGTAGGGGTCGTGCTGGGGGTGGTGTTTCAGGGTTTAGGGCAGTGCAGTGGTGTTCGAACAGTGTAGGGGGTCGTGCAGGGGCTGGTGTTTCAAGGTTTAGGGCAGTGCAGTGGTGTTCGGGCAGTGTAGGGGTCGTGCTGGGGGTAGTGCTTTAGGGTTTAGGGTAGTGCAGTGGTGCTTGTGTAGTGTAGGGGGTCATGCTGGGGGTAGTGTTTTAGGGTTTAGGGTAGTGCAGTGGTGTTTGTGTAGTGTAGGGGGTCTTGTTTTAGGGTAGTGCAATGGTGTTTGGGTAGTGTAGGGGGTCGTGCTGGGGGTATTGTTTTAGGATTTAGGTTAGTGCAGTGGTGTTTGGGTAGTGTAGGGGATCGTGCGGGGGGTAGTGTTTTAGGGTAGTGCAGTGGTGTTTTTGTAGTGTAGGGGGTCGTGCTGGGGGTAGTGTTTTAGGGTTTAGGGTAGTGCAGTGGTGCTTGTGTAGTGTAGGGGGTCGTGCTGGGGGTAGTGTTGTAGGGTTTAGGGTAGTGCAGTTGTGTTTGTGTAGTGTAGGGGGTCATGTTTTAGGGTAGTGCAGTGGTGTTTGGGTAGTGTAGGAGGTCGTGCTGGGGGTAGTGTTTTAGGATTTAGGTTAGTGCAGTGGTGTTTGGGTAGTGTAGGGGGTCGTGCTGGGGGTAGTGTTTTAGGGTTTAAGGTAGTGCAGTGGTGTTTGTGTAGTGTAGGGGGTCATGTTTTAAGATGCAACGCTCCAATACCTGACCAGTCTGCACTACATAAAACTGCAAAAAAACTAAAAATAAAAAGTGTTTTGCACACTTTTGTCATTGGGCTATATGTGGGCTACATCTGGGTAATATTTGTGCTACATTTGGGCTCTTTTTTCTCTGGTGGCCATCTTAGAAGACTTCTTTGTTATGAAGTTTCCTAATTTTCTCATTTACTGCAGTCTCCTCAGTAGGAAATGCTTTCAGTTTTTTACTTTGATTCCATCAAGAAGGCATTCAGATGTGTGTCACATTTGCCATAAATTCAGAATGTTAGCACTCTAGTTGCTCATTAGATCACTGTAGTAAAGCTACTGCTCACCAGGGAGTTAACTGGAAGTCTGCTGCTGGTATTGAAAGTGATTGTTTCAGTCTGCATGTCAGAATTTTCTAATAAAATAGAAGAGGATTGGAGATCTCACTTAAAACATGCCCTAATTTTTCTTTCTGCAGCACTAACCATAATTTCTATTTAAAAAAGAACCCCCTCATTTTGTTCCTTTTTAAATTAAATGTTTTAAGTATTAACGGTTTATTCCAATCAAGATGGCTTCAGGTGTGCCATACTTTTGTCATAAGTAAGGCTGTTAGCACTCTAGTTGTTCTTTAGAACACTCTGGGAAGCTGCAGTAGAACACAAAGGCATCAACTGACAGGCTGATCCTGTTGAAATATAACAGGAAGATATTTGAGATCTCACTTGAAACATGTCCTAATTTTTCTTTCTATAGCACTAACCATAATTTCTATGACAAAATGAACCCCATCATTTTGTTCCTTTTTAAATTAAATGTTTTAAGTGTTACCAGTTTATTCCAATCAAGATGGCTTCAGGTGTGCCATACGTTTGTCACAAGTAAGGCTGTTAGCACTCTAGTTGTTCTTTAGAACACTCTGGGAAGCTGCAGTAGAACACAAAGGAATCAACTGACAGTCTCTGCCCTAGTTGGATGTACATGTTTTACTGAGAATGTCAGACTTCATTCTCACATGACTGAGAAAGATAATGTGAATTTACAGAAAATATGCTCTCATTTTAGCTTCTGGAGCACCTTCCAAAACTCTATGGGACAAGCATGTGAAAATAGTTTTCTCTCAAACATGATTCATGATATCCCAGCAGAAGGTTTTTCACAGGGTAAAATCACCTTAGAACACACCACAATTCCTGAAATTAGTATGGTACCATCAACAAATGAATTCTAATGTAACTAAAGTCTGTTATCACCCTTTATAGTTCTCCTTTTGGTAACCCTCAAAATCTTTGATTCACTACAATGCATTTCAATGGGGTACTATCATTTATATTGGTCCCAAGATGGCTGCCAGCAATTCCAGGATGAAGTGCTGACAGCCAATCAGATCTCACGATGACATGTGTGGTTAGGCTCCGCCCAGATATATATGTGATTTTACTTTTGATTTTCTCAGCAACTACTGAACGGATTTACACCATTTAACAAAAGGGTTCTTTCTGAACCAAGAACTACCTCTTTGCCAAATTTGGTGTAATTCCGTTCAGCAGTTCGGGCTGTAGCCGTGTCTAAAGTTTCCTATGGAAAATTGCATGGGGAAAACACGTTTTGGGACCCCCTTTTTCTCGGCCCCCACTTGCCGAATCACCCCAAAACTTTCAGGATAGGAGCGGACCGGAGCGGGCTATAAGTTTTGAAAATTTCGCGAAGATTCGTCAACCGGCGCCAAAGTTATTGGAAATAGAATGTTGTGAATTTCCTATGGAAAATAGGTCCTAACTATAACTATCTACTGGCGACCGCCAGTAGATAATATATATATATATATATATATATATATATATATTCACTGAAAAAACCATAGGTTTTAGGGACAGTTATAGTTATTTGGACATTGCACTCGTACAAAACCCGTGAAATTCCCCTGTTATAGTTAGTCCAGCTAACTATAACTCGCGCCCCCGCAATGCACTGCTGATGACGTCACATATTACATCACTCATGACATGGTCAGTGACATCACTGATGACATCACTGATGACATCACTGATGACATCATCCAGTGACTTTGTGTTTCTGTAAAGTTTAAATATTTTTAATATATATAGGAAAAGACGTATTGAAGAATGAGTGGGTGTGTAAGTGTCTGTATGGATGATTTAGTAGGTGCGTGACTGACTCTTTAAGTGAGTGATTTAACGTATCTTACTGAATGCATGGGTTAGTGACTAAACTGGGTTAATGTCTGTATCCGTCTGTCTGTTGCTGTGTAAGTGGCTGCATGTGTTTGTGAATAGCTACATGAGTGTCTATATGAGTTATTGAATGCTTGTGTGAGTATCTGTATGGGTGCCTGAGTGTTTGTGTGGGAGGGGTGTGTGCGACTCTGTGCATAGATGTGTGAGTGGGTGATTCACTGGGTGGATGGTTTAAAGAGTGCATCTGTGATAGACTGTATGGGTGGGTAAGTGTGTGTAAGAGTGTGTTAGTGAGTGAATGTATGTCCCAGTAGTACATGTGTGAGTAACTACATATGTGAAAGGCAGTATATATGTGTGTTGGAGTATATAAATAGCTATAAGCAAGAGTGAGTGATTGTGATAGTGGCTGTATGGATGAGTGTGTGCTTGTATCAGTGATTGTATAAGAGCGTAAGAATGTGCTAGTATTTGTATGAGTAAGTGAGCTGGTGTGTGTATAACTGTATAGGTGAGTAAATGGTAGTGTGTTTAATTATTTGCATGACTGACTAGGTGTGTGAGTACCTCTATGGATGAGTGGCGGTGTTTGAGTGTCTATATAGGAGTATGAGTGCATATGATAGTCCTGTACTGAGTGACCGTAAGTATGAGTGACTGTACGGGTGAGTGAGTGGATGTGTGCGTAGACCTAAAAATCAGTGAGTGGGTATGTAGTTATTGGTGTTGGAGTGTCTATGGTTTTGCGAATGGCAGTCTGTAATTTAGAGTGGGTGTATCAAAGGTTATATTAGGGTGTGAGAAGATGCATGAAATTATCACGTGGATGATGTCATCAGTGATGTCATTTGAGATGTCATCAGTGATGTCATCAGTGATGTCACTGACCATGTCATGAGTGATGTAATATGTGACGTCATCAGCAGTGCATTGCGGGGGCGCGAGTTATAGTTAGCTGGACTAACTATAACGGGGAATTTCACGGGTTTTGTACGAGTGCAATGTCCAAATAACTATAACTGTCCCTAAAACCTATGGTTTTTTCTGTGAATTTCAAAGGTTTTTTAAATGCTAATTTGTAACTATAACGTCCCTGAAACCTATGGTTTTTTCAGTGAATTTCAAAGGTTTTTTAAATGCTAATTTGTAACTATAACATGTCTGAAACCTACGGTTTTTTCAGTGAATTTCAAAGGTTTTGTAAATGACAATTTTTAAATGTATTAATTGTTATATAAATTTTTTTCATACTGATTTCCAAATTGTTTAGAAACAATTTTTTTTTACATATTTTATTTTTTAAATTACATTGTAATTACATTATACATTACATTACAAAAATACTTTCTCAGAATGAATTACTTTAGTTTAAATACTTTGCACATAGGCAATAGACTTTTAAGTACAGTAGTTACAGTTGTTGCAATGGGCAACACATTTTCAAACACAATGCAACATTCAGCTCAATGTGAATTTCTAGTTAAATGCAATTAGTTACTTTATGGATTACTTTTCTAACCACAGGACTGGATCCTAGATTCAGTCCTGGGACATCTCCTGTAAACAGTTGAGTAAAAGCGTTTTGGTTACAGTAGTGATTTTTAAGGAATATTATTGTATTTTAAAAGTTGACACTTAGAAACTTTTTCTCATAGAATCACCAATGTTATCCTATGGAAGGAAATTCACTTAGCAGGTAAAAACTGTTATCGTTACTTTTTCTTACTCAGTGTTGGATCCTGGATCCAGCACTGGTGCATCTCCTGTAAACAGTTGAAAGAATGCGTTTAAGTCATACAGGCGATTTTTAAGGAATATTTGTAGTTTGTGAAAATCGACACTTTGAAAGTTTTCTGCTGAAAACCAGACAATGGATTCCTATGGAAGAAAATATAAGTTACTGGTAAGTACGGTTAAAATTACTTTTCAGGGTCAGTGCTGGGCTAAAAGATGCAGCACTGGGTTCTCTCCTGATAACAGGTGAGTAAATTGGAATTCGTACTTTGGTTGATTTTAGAGGAATAATATAAAGTTCCAAAACTCCACACTTAGAAGAATTTCCAAGTGAAACCAGTCAATGTTAGCCTATGAAGGAAATTCAAGTTACCGGTAAGTACGGTTAAAATTACTTTTCAGGACCAGTACTGGGCTGAAAGATGCAGCACTGAGGTCTCTCCTAATAACAGGTGAGTAAATCGGAATTCGTATTTCGGCTGATTTTAGAGGAATATTTTAAAGTTCCAAAACTCCACACTTAGAAGAATTTCCAAGTGAAACCAGTCAATGTTAGCCTATGAAGGAAATTCAAGTTACCGGTAAGTACGGTTAAAATTACTTTTCAGGACCAGTACTGGGCTGAAAGATGCAGCACTGAGGTCTCTCCTGATAACAGGTCAGTAAATCGGAATTCGTATTTCGGCTGATTTTAGAGGAATATTTTAAAGTTCCAAAACTCCACACTTAGAAGAATTTCCAAGTGAAACCAGTCAATGTTAGCCTATGAAGGAAATTCAAGTTACCGGTAAGTACAGTTAAAATTACTTTTGAGGATCAGTACTGGGCTGAAAGATGCAGCACTGAGGTCTCTCCTGATAACAGGTGAGTAAATCGGAATTCGTATTTCGGCTGATTTTAGAGGAATATTTTAAAGTTCCAAAACTCCACACTTTGAAGAATTTCCAAGTGAAACCAGTCAATGTTAGCCTATGAAGGAAATTCAAGTTACCGGTAAGTACGGTTAAAATTACTTTTCAGGACCAGTACTGGGCTGAAAGATGCAGCACTGAGGTCTCTCCTGATAACAGGTGGGTAAATCGGAATTCGTATTTCGGCTGATTTTAGAGGAATATTTTAAAGTTCCAAAACTCCACACTTAGAAGAATTTCCAAGTGAAACCAGTCAATGTTAGCCTATGGAAGGAAATTCAAGTTACTGGTAAGTACGGTTAAAATTACTTTTCAGGATCAGTACTGGGCTGAAAGATGCAGCACTGAGGTCTCTCCTGATAACAGGTGAGTAAATCAGAATTCGGATTTCGGCTGATTTTAGAGGAATATTTTAAAGTTCCAAAACTCCACACTTAGAAGAATTTCCAAGTGAAACCAGTCAATGTTAGCCTATGAAGGAAATTCAAGTTACCGGTAAGTACGGTTAAAATTACTTTTCAGGACCAGTACTGGGCTGAAAGATGCAGCACTGAGGTCTCTCCTGATAACAGGTGAGTAAATCAGAATTCGGATTTCGGCTGATTTTAGAGGAATATTTGTATGTTTCAAAAATCAACACTTAGAAACTTTTTCAGCAAAAAGCAGGCAATGATATCCTATGGAAGGAAATTCAAGTTACTGGTAGGTACGGTTAAAATTACTTTTGAGGATCAGTACTGGGCTGAAAGATGCAGCACTGAGGTCTCTCCTGATAACAGGTGAGTAAATCGGAATTCGTATTTCGGCTGATTTTAGAGGAATATTTGTATGTTTCAAAAATCAACACAGAAACTTTTTCAGCAAAAAGCAGGCAATGATATCCTATGGAAGGAAATTCAAGTTACTGGTAAGTACGGTTAAAATTACTTTTGAGGAGCAGCACTGAGGTCTCTCCTGATAACAGGTGAGTAAATCGGAATTCGTATTTCGGCTGATTTTAGAGGAATATTTTAAAGTTCCAAAACTCCACACTTAGAAGAATTTCCAAGTGAAACCAGTCAATGTTAGCCTATGAAGGAAATTCAAGTTACCGGTAAGTACGGTTAAAATTACTTTTGAGGATCAGTACTGGGCTGAAAGATGCAGCACTGAGGTCTCTCCTGATAACAGGTGAGTAAATCGGAAATCGGATTTCGGCTGATTTTAGAGGAATATTTGCACAATGGTGAAGGGAGGGGCGGGGCCTGAGGTGACATCTGTGCAAACGCGCCCCGTGGTGCGTTTTAAGTTGGGGGATTAAGTCCCCTTGAATCATGCGGGTCCCTACGGGCCAACTAGCCCACCAGGAACCTCCAGTATGCGCCAGGGGCTGCGTTGCAGAGACATGTACAGAGGCCACACCCCTTTTACACCTCTCTGCAACGCAGCTCTGTGGCGCTTTCTGGACGTACCTGTTGGGCTAGTTGGCCCCCAGGGACCCTCAGGATTGAAGAGGATTTAATTCCCCATCTTAAAACGCGCCACGGGGCCTGTTTGCACACATGTCACCTGAAGCCCTGCCCCTCCCTTCACCACTGTGCAAACGCGCCCGTGGCGCGTTTTAAGTCAGGGATTAACTCCCCTTGAATCCTGAGGGTCCCTGGGGTGCAACTAGCCCACCATATACCTCCAAAAGCGCCATAGAGCTGCGTTGCAGAGAGGTGTAAAAGGGGCGTGGCCTCTGTACACCTCTCTGCAAGGCAGCCCTGGCGCATACTGGAGGTTCCTGGTGGGCTAGTTGGCCTCAGGGACCCCAGTATTCAAGGGGAATTCGTTCCCCCTCTGCAAACGTGCCAGGGGGCGCGTTTGCAGAGTGGTGAAAGAAGGGGGCGGGGCCTGCAAGCCCGATCGTTTATTTATTTATTTATTTATTTTTTTCCCCCTGAAGGGGGGCTGTGTGGCCCCCCTTCCTTTTTCCTATTTTTAGGCCCTGGGGACCCCATCCCCCAGGGCCTTACCCACCCTTTTTAATTTAATTTAAAAAAAAACGGGAAGGGGGCTGCGTGGCCCCCTTCCCTGGGCCTGTATTGGCCCCGGGGACCCCATCCCCCGGGGCATGGCCTTTTTAATTTTCTTGGGAGGGGGCTGCATGGCCCCCTCCTCAGGCCATTTAAGGCCCCGGGGACCCCATCCCCGGGGCCGGCCTTTCCATTTATTTTATTTTTTTATTTTTTGGGGAGGGGGCCGCGTGGCCCCTCCTGAGGCCACTACTTGCCCCGGGGACCCCATCCCCCGGGGCTGGCCCTCTCCGTTGGGGACTGTGGGGGTCCCCAATCCCCCACAGTCCCGCCGGCTCCCCGTGTCCTACGGGAGCCGGCATTGCTACACATGGGGAGCTGCTAAGATGCAGCTCCCCATGTGGAAAGCTATCGGCTTTGGATATTGGAAGAGAGAGCAGGTTTCCTGCTCTCTCTTCCAATATCCAAAGCAAGTTTGCAATGACAGGACGGGAGCCGCGAGGCTCCCGTCCTGTCATTGCAAACAGCAGTGTACCGGGGTAGGCACCCGGGACACTGCAGGAGCCGGCCCTGGGGGTGGTGGTCCCCAGGGCCATCAAGGGCTCCAGGAGGGGGCCGCGCGGCCCCCTCCCATTCAGTGCACAGCCCCGGGGAGGTGGTGGTCCCCGGGCTCTGGGAGTCCAAAACGGACCCCCAATGTAATTTTTCTTAGTGCCCCGGGAGGTGGTGGTCCCCGGGCGTGTGGGGTCTGGAGCCCCCACACAGGTTTTTAATTTAAAAAAGAAGCCCCGGGAGGTGGTGGTCCCCGGGGCTGCGGGAGGGCTCAGAGCCCTCCCGCACCATTCTACATAAAGCCCCGGGGGTGGTGGTCCCCGGGGCTTGGGGGCCCTTAGAGGCCCCCACACATAAATTAACCCCCCAGCATGCCCCGGGACTTGGCCCACCCGGGGCCAATTAACATCGAAGCGCGGAGACCGCGCTTCGATTTTTTCGGCAGGGTTCGCGCTCCCTGAGCGCATCCTGCCGATTTTTTAAAAAAATATATTTTTTGCCCAGGGGTCCTTGTGGGACCCCTGAGCAGACCTAGGGGTCAGGGTGTTTCTACCCTGCCCCCTTTGTGCGCTTTGCGCACTTGTTTCTGTCCCTCGGTTCTACCGAGGACAAAATGGCTGCCAACACTTCCTGATTTGGAGTGTTGACAGCCAATTAACATAAAGCTCGTGCTCGGGAGGATCCGCGGCCCTAGATATATCTATCTTTTTACTTTTCATTTTCTCAGCAACTACTGAACGGATTTACACCATTTAACAAAAAGGGTTCTTTCTGAACCAAGAACTACCTCTTTGCCAAATTTGGTGTAATTCCGTTCAGCAGTTCGGGCTGTAGCCGTGTCTAAAGTTTCCTATGGAAAATTGCATGGGGAAAACGCGTTTTGGGACCCCCTTTTTCTCGGCCCCGCTTGACGAATCCCCCGAGACTTTTAGGGTAGGAGCGGACCGGAGCGGGCCACAAAGTTTGAAAATTTTGCGAAGATACATCAACCGGCAAGAGAGTTATTTCAAATAGAATGTCGCGGATTTCCTATGGATAATAGGTTGTAACTATAACTATCTACTGGCGACCGCCAGTAGATAATATATATATATATATATATATATATATATATATATATTCACTGAAAAAACCATAGGTTTTAGGGACAGTTATAGTTACTTGGACATTGCACTCGTACAAAACCCGTGAAATTCCCCGTTATAGTTAGTTCAGCTAACTATAACTCGCGCCCCGCAATGCACTGCTGATGACGTCACATATTACATCACTCATGACATGGTCAGTGACATCACTGATGACATCACTGATGACATCTCAAATGACATCACTGATGACATCATCCACGTGATAATCTGATGCACCTCCTCAAACCCTAATATAACCTTTGATACACCCACTCTAAATTACAGACTGCCATTCGCAAAACCATAGACACTACAACACCAATAACTACATACCCACTCACTGATTCTTAGGTCTACACACACACATCCACTCACTCACCCGTACAGTCACTCATACTTACGGTCACTCAGTACAGGACTATCATATGCACTCTTACTCCTATATAGACACTCAAACAACGCCACTCATCCATAGAGATACTCACACACCTAGTCAGTCATGCAAATAATTAAACACACTGCCATTTACTCACCTATACAGTTATACACACACCAGCTCACTTACTCATACAAATAGTAGCACATTGTTACGCTCTTATACAATCACTGATACAAGCACACACTCATCCATACAGCCACTATCACAATCACTCACTCTTGCTTATAGCTATTTATATACTCCAACACACATATATACTGCCTTTCACATATGTAGTTACTCACACATGTACCACTGGGACATACATTCACTCACTAACACACTCTTACACACACTTACCCACCCATACAGTCTATCACAGATGCACTCTTGAAACCATCCACCCAGTGAATCACCCACTCACACATCTATGCACAGAGTTGCACACACCCCTCCCACACAAACACTCAGGCACCCATACAGATACTCAGACAAGCATTCAATAACTCATATAGACACTCATGTAGCTATTCACAAACACATGCAGCCACTTACACAGCAACAGACAGACGGATACAGACATTCACCCAGTTTAGTCACTAACCCATGCATTCAGTAAGATACGTTAAATCACTCACTTATAGAGTCAGTCACGCACCTACTAAATCATCCATACAGACACTTACACACCCACTCATTCTTCAATACGTCTTTTCCTATATATATTAAAAATATTTAAACTTTACAGAAACACACAGTCAGTGGATGATGTCATCAGTGATGTCATTTGAGATGTCATCAGTGATGTCATCAGTGATGTCACTGACCATGTCATGAGTGATGTAATATGTGACGTCATCAGCAGTGCATTGCGGGGCGCGAGTTATAGTTAGCTGAACTAACTATAACGGGGAATTTCACGGGTTTTGTACGAGTGCAATGTCCAAGTAACTATAACTGTCCCTAAAACCTATGGTTTTTTCAGTGAATTTCAAAGGTTTTTAAATGCTAATTTGTAACTATAACGTGTCTGAAACCTATGGTTTTTTCAGTGAATATATATATATATATATATATATATATATATATATGTATATATATATTCAACCAAAGATGCCCAAAGCATTAAGACGCACTCTGCAGCAGATCGTAATTTATTGGCAAAACCGGCATAGTCACACAGCTTAATTTGTCATGCCTTATGCGTTTCAGACCTCCTGGTCCTTGGTCACAGGCTGGGATTCAACTTTGCAGTGCCACGTGATTAGCTTCTTTTTGTTACCTCCCAGTGGGGCCTCACAGGTGAGTACAATTAGTATTGCATTGTGGGACATGTAGTATTTCCCCTTTATTTTGAAGCCTTACTCTGTTCTGCGCAGTTGCTCCCAAAGTGTAATTTATTGTTCTTAGCTAATCACGTGGCACTGCAAAGTTGAATCCCTGCCTGTGGCCAAGGACCAGGAGGTCTGAAACACGTAAGGCATGACAAATTAAGCTGTGTGACTATGCCGGTTTTGCCAATAAATTGTGATCTGCTGCAGAGTGCGTCTTAATGCTTTGGGCATCTTTGGTTGAAAATAAATGACACGGCCGTCCTGCCGTGAAGACAGCACCATCCCATTAACATGTGAAGAGCTGCAGGGGCATGGAACCTTCCGAGCCTCTTTGTCGGAGCAGCAGATGGGCAGGAAATAATTGTGGACTGGCGGTGACATGCAGAGGCCCACTGGAGGGCAGAGAACAATAAATTACACTTTGGGAGCAACTGCGCAGAACAGAGTAAGGCTTCAAAATAAAGGGAAATACTACATGTCCCACAATGCAATACTAATAGTTGGCGTTGCAGCGCGCGCAATGTAAATTGTTTTATTTATTTATTTATTTCCTTAACTCCGTATGCCGGAGTTTACTACCCCCACCCTGCCCCTCCCCCGCCCCACCGCCCCGCAGCACTCCCTCGGCGAGCCGCGACTGTTGGTTACTCATCAGTAACTGAGTTGCCTCCTGTCACCTGAGGCCCCGCCCCCTCCTTTCACCACTGTGCAAACGCGCCGCGTGGCGCGTTTTAAGTTGGGGGATTAGGTCACCTTGAATCCTGAGGGTCCCTGGGGCCCAACTAGCCCACCAGGTACTTCCAGTAAGCACCACAGGCCTGCGTTGCAACGCCTGTAACAAATTGTGCAGTTGTGTTTAGGTAGTGTAGGGAGTCGTGCTGGGGGAGTGTTTTAGGGTTTAGGGTAGTGCAGTGGTGTTTGGGTAGTGTAGGGGGTTGTGCTGGGGATAGTGTTTTAGGGTTTAGGGTAGTGCAGTGGTGTTTGGGTAGTGTAGGGGGTCGTGCTAGGGGTAGTGGTTTAGGGTTTAGGGTAGTGCAGTGGTGTTTGGGTAGTGTAGGGGGTACTGCTGGGGGTAGTGTTTTAGGGTTTAGGGTAGTGCAATGGTGTTTGGATAGTGTAGGGGGTACTGCTGGGGGTAGTGTTTTAGGGTTGAGGGTAGTGCAGTGGTGTTTGGGTAGTGTAGGGGGTACTGCTGGGGGTAGTGTTTTAGGGTTTAGGGTAGTGCAGTGGTGTTTGTGTAGTGTAGGGGGTAGTGTTTTAGGGTTTAGGGTAGTGCAGTGGTGTTTGTGTAGTGTAGGGGGTCGTGCTGGGGGTAGTGTTTTAGGGTTTAGGGTAGTGCAGTGGTGTTTGTGTAGTGTAGGAGGTCGTGTTTTAGGGTTTAGGGTAGTGCAGTGGTGTTCGGGCAGTGTAGGGGGTCATGCTGGGGATGGTGTTTCAGGGTTTAGGGCAGTGCAGTGGTGTTCGGGCAGTGTAGGGGGTCATCCGGGGGTAGTGTTTCAGGGTTTAGGGCAGTGCAGTAGTGTTTGGGTAGTGTAGGGGGTCATGCTGGGGGAGTGTTTGAGGGTTTAGGGCAGTGCAGTTGTGTTCGGGTAGTGTAGGGGGTCGTGCTGGGGGAGTATTTTAGGGTTTAGGGTAGTGCAGTGGTGTTCGGGTAGTGTAGGGGGTCGTGCTGGGGGTTGAGTTTCAGGGTTTAGGGCAGTGCAGTGGTGTTCGGGCAGTGTAGGGGGTCATGCTGGGGCCGGTGTTTCAAGGTTTAGGGCAGTGCAGTGGTTTCAGGCAGTGTAGGCGGTCGTGCTGGGGGTGGTGTTTCAGGGTTTAGGGCAGTGCAGTGGTGTTTGGGCAGTGTAGGGGGTCTTGCTGGGGGTAGTGTTTCAGGGTTTAGGGCAGTGCAGTGGTGTTCGTGCAATGTAGGGGGTCGTGCTGGGGATGGTGTTTCAGGGTTTATGGCAGTGTAGTAGTTTCGGGCAGTGTAGGGGGTCATGCAGGGGTGGTGTTTCAGGGTTTAGGGCAGTGCAGTGGTGTTCGGGCAGTGTAGTGGGTCGTGCAGGGGGTGGTGTTTCAGGGTTTAGGGCAGTGCAGTGGTGTTCGGGCAATGTAGGGGGTCATGCTGGGGCTGGTGTTTCAGGGTTTAGGGCAGTGCAGTGGTTTTCAGGCAGTGTAGGGGGTCTTGCTGGGGGTGAAGTTTCAGGGTTTAGGGCAGTGCAGTGGTGTTTGGGCAGTGTAGGGGGTCTTGCTGGGGGTAGTGTTTCAGGGTTTAGGGCAGTGCAGTGGTGTTCGTGCAATGTAGGGGGTCGTGCTGGGGATGGTGTTTCAGGGTTTAGGGCAGTGCAGTAGTTTGGGGCAGTGTAGGGGGTTGTGCACAGGGTGGTGTTTCAGGGTTTAGGGCAGTGCAGTGGTGTTCAGGCAGTGTAGTGGGTCATGCTGGGGCTGGTGTTTCAGGGTTTAGGGCAGTGCGGTGGTGTTCGGGCAGTGTAGGGGGTCGTGCTGGGGCTGGTGTTTCAGGGTTTAGGGCAGTGCAGTTGTGTTCGGGCAGTGTAGGGGGTCGTGCTGGGGCTGGTGTTTCATGGTTTAGGGCAGTGCAGTGGTGTTCGGGCAGTGTAGGGGGTCGTGCTGGGGCTGGTGTTTCAGGGTTTAGGGCAGTGCAGTGGTGTTCGGGCAGTGTAGGTGGTCGTGCTGGGGCTGGTGTTTCAGGGTTTAGGGCAGTGCAGTGGTGTTCGGGCATTGTAGGGGGTCGTGCTGGGGCTGGTGTTTCAGGGTTTAGGGCAGTGCAGTGGTGCTCGGGCAGTGTAGGGGTCGTGCTGGGGTGGTGTTTCTGGGTTTAGGGTAGTGCAGTGGTATTCGGGCAGTGTAGGGGGTCATGCTGGGGCTGGTGTTTCAGGGTTTAGGGCAGTGCAGTGGTGCTCGGGCAGTGTAGGGGGTCGTGCTGGGGGTGGTGTTTCAGGGTTTAGGGCAGTGGTGTTCGGGCAGTGTAGGGGGTCTTGCTGGGGGTGATGTTTCAGGGTTTAGGGCAGTGCAGTGGTGTTCGGGCAGTGTAGGGGGTCGTGCTGGGGGTGGTGTTTCAGGGTTTAGGGCACTGCAGTGGTGTTCGAACAGTGTAGGGGGTCGTGCAGGGGCTGGTGTTTCAAGGTTTAGGGCAGTGCAGTGGTGTTCGGGCAGTGTAGGGGGTTGTGCTGGGGGTAGTGTTTTAGGGTTTAGGGTAGTGCATTGGTGCTTGTGTAGTGTAGGGGGTCGTGCTGGGGGTAGTGTTTTAGGGTTTAGGGTAGTGCAGTGGTGTTTGTGCAGTGTAGGGGGTCATGTTTTAGGTTAGTGCAGTGGTGTTTGGGTAGTGTAGGGGGTTGTGCTGGGGGTATTGTTTTAGGATTTAGGTTAGTGCAGTGGTGTTTGGTTAGTGTAGGGGATCGTGCTGGGGTAGTGTTTTAGGGTTTAGGGTAGTGCAGTGGTCTTTGTGTAGTGTAGGGGTCGTGCTGGGGGTAGTGTTTTAGGGTTTAGGGTAGTGCAGTGGTGCTTGTGTAGTGTAGGGGGTCGTGCTGGGGGTAGTGTTTTAGGGTTTAGGGTAGTGCAGTGGTGTTTGTGTAGTATAGTGGGTCATGTTTTAGGGTAGTGCAGTGATGTTTGGGTAATGCTGGGGGTAGTGTTTTAGGATTTAGGTTAGTGCAGTGGTGTTTGGGTAGTGTAGGGGGTCGTGCTGGGGGTAGTGTTTTAGGGTTTAGGTTAGTGCAGTGGTGTTTGTGTAGTGTAGGGGGTCATGCTGGGGGTAGTGTTTTAGTGTTTAGGATAGTGCAGTGGTGCTTGTGTAGTGTAGGGGGTCGTGCTGGGGGTAGTGTTTTAGCGTTTAGGGTAGTGCAGTGGTGTTTTTGTAGTGTAGAGGGTCATGTTTTAAGATGCAACACTCCAATACCTGACCAGTCTGCACTACATAAAACTGCAAAAAAACTAAAAATAAAAAGTGTTTTGCACACTTTTGTCATTGGGCTACATGTGGGCTACATCTGGGTAATATTTGTGCTACATTTGGGCTCTTTTTTCTCTGGTGGCCATCTTGGAAGACCTTTGTTATGAAGTTTCCTAATTTCCTCATTTACTGCAGTCTCCTCAGTAGGAAATGCTTTCAGTTTTTACTTTGATTCCATCAAGAAGGCATTCAGATGTGTCTCACATTTGCCATAAATTCAGAATGTTAGCACTCTAGTTGCTCATTAGATCACTGTAGTAAAGCTACTGCTCACTAGGGAGTTAACTGGAAGTCTGCTGCTGGTATTGAAAGTGATTGTTTCAGTCTGCATGTCAGAATTTTCTAATGAAGTAGAAGAGGATTGGAGATCTCACTTAAAACATGCCCTCATTTTTCTTTCTGCAGCACTAACCATAATTTCTATTTAAAAAGAACCCCCTCATTTTGTTCCTTTTTAAATTAAATGTTTTAAGTATTAACGGTTTATTCCAATCAAGATGGCTTCAGGTGTGCCATACTTTTGTCATAAGTAAGGCTGTTAGTGCTCTAGTTGTTCTTTAGAACTCTCTGGGAAGCTGCTGTAGAACACAAAGGCATCAACTGGCAGGCTGCTCCTGTTGAAATATAACAGGAAGATATTTGAGATCACACTTGAAACATGTCCTAATTTTTCTTTCTACAGCACTACCCATAATTTCTATGACAAAATGAACCCCATCATTTTGTTCCTTTTTAAATTAAATGTTTTAAGTGTTACCAGTTTATTCCAATCAAGATGGCTTCAGGTGTGCCATACTTTTGTCATAAGTAAGGCTGTTAGCACTCTAGTTGTTCTTTAGAACACTCTGGGAAGCTGCAGTAGAACACAAAGGCATCAACTGGCAGGCTGCTCCTGTTGAAATATAACAGGAAGATATTTGAGATCACACTTGAAATCCTAATTTTTCTTTCTACAGCACTAACCATAATTTCTATGACAAAATGAACCCCATCATTTTGTTCCTTTTTAAATTAAATGTTTTAAGTGTTACCAGTTTATTCCAATCAAGATGGCTTCAGGTGTGCAATACTTTTGTCATAAGTAAGGCTGTTAGCACTCTAGTTGTTCTTTAGAACACTCTGGGAAGCTGCAGTAGAACACAAAGGAATCAACTGACAGTCTCTGCCCTTGTTGGATGTACATGTTTTACTGAGAATGTCAGACTTCATTCTCACATGACTGAGAAAGATAATGTGAATTTACAGAAAATATGCTCTCATTTTACCTTCTGGAGCACCTTCCAAAACTCTATGGGACAAGCATGTGAAAATAGTTTTCTCTCAAACATGATTCATGATATCCCAGCAGAAGGTTTTTCACAGGGTAAAATCACCTTAGAACACACCACAATTCCTGAAATTAGTATGGTACCATCAACAAATGAATTCTAATGTAACTAGAGTCTGTTATCACCCTTTATAGTTCTCCTTTTGGTAACCCTCAAAATCTTTGATTCACTACAATGCATTTCAATGGAGTACTATCATTTATATTGGTCCCAAGATGGCTGCCAGCAATTCCAGGATGAAGTGCTGACAGCCAATCAGATCTCTCGATGACATGTGTGGTTAGGCTCCGCCCAGATATATCTATCTTTTTACTTTTGATTTTCTCAGCAACTACTGAACGGATTTACACCATTTAACAAAAGGGTTCTTTCTGAACCAAGAACTACCTCTTTGCCAAATTTGGTGTAATTCCGTTCAGCAGTTCGGGCTGTAGCCGTGTCTAAAGTTTCCTATGGAAAATTGCATGGGGAAAACGCGTTTTGGGACCCCCTTTTTCTCGGCCCCCGCTTGACGAATCCCGCCGAGACTTTCAGGGTAGGAGCGGACCGGAGCGCCCCACAAAGTTTGAAAATTTTGCGAAGATACGTCAACCGGCAAGAGAGTTATTTCAAATAGAATGTCGCGGATTTCCTATGGATAATAGGTTGTAACTATAACTATCTACTGGCGACCGCCAGTAGATAATATATATATATATATATATATATATATATTTATATTCACTGAAAAACCATAGGTTTCAGGCACGTTATAGTTAGAAATTAGCATTTAAAAAACCTTTGAAATTCACTGAAAAAACCATAGGTTTCAGGCACGTTATAGTTAGAAATTAGCATTTAAAAAACCTTTGAAATTCACTGAAAAAACCATAGGTTTCAGGCACGTTATAGTTAGAAATTAGCATTTAAAAAACCTTTGAAATTCACTGAAACAACCATAGGTTTCAGACACGTTATAGTTAGAAATTTGCATTTAAAAAACCTTTGAAATTCACAGAAAAAACCATAGGTTTTAGGGACAGTTATAGTTAGTTGGACATTGCACTCGTACAAAACCCGTGAAATTCCCCCGTTATAGTTAGTTCAGCTAACTATAACTCGCGCCCACAATGCACTGCTGATGACGTCACATATTACATCACTCATGACATGGTCAGTGACATCACTGATGACATCACTGATGACATCTCAAATGACATCACTGATGACATCATGCAGTGACTGTGTGTTTCTATAAAGTTAAAATATGTTTAATATATATGCCAAGGTGTATTGAATAATGAGTGGGTGTATAAGTGTCTGGATGGATGATTTAGTAGGTGCGTGACTGAGTCTATAAGTGAGTGATTAAACGTATCTTACTAAATGCATGGGTTAGTGACTAAACTGTGTGAATGTCTTTATCCGTCTGTCTGTTGGTGTGTAAGTGGCTGCATGGGTTTGTAAATAGCTACATGAGTGTCTATGAGTTATTGATTGGTTGTCTGAGTATCTGTATGGGTGCCTGAGTGTTTGTGTGGATGGGGTGTGTGTGACTGCACATAGATGTATCAGTGGGTGATTCACTGGGTGTATGGTTTCAAGAGTGCATCTGTGATGGACTGTATGGGTGGGTGAGTGTGTGTATGGGTGTGTTAGTCAGTGAATGTATATCTCAGTGGTACATGTGTGAGTAACTACATATGTGAAAGGCAGTATATATGTGTGTTGGAGTATATAAATGGCTATAAGCGAGAGTGTGTGATTGTGATTGTGAGAGTGACTGTATGGATGAGTGTGTGCTTGTATCAGTGATTGTATAAGAGCGTAAGAATGTGCTAGTATTTGTATGAGTAAGTGAGCTGGTGTGTGTATAACTGTATAGGTGAGTAAATGGCAGTGTGATTAATTATTTGCATGACTGACTAGGTGTGTGAGTACTTCTATGGATGAGTGGCGGTGTGTGAGTGTCTATGTAGGTGTATGAGTGCATATGATAGTCCTGTACTGAGTGACCGTAAGTATGAGTGACTGTACGGGTGAGTGAGTGGATGTGTGTGTAGACCTAAGAATCAGTGAGTGGGTATGTAGTTATTGGTGTTGGAGTGTCTATGGTTTTGAGAATGGCAGTCTGTAATTTACAGTGGGTGTATCAAAAGTTATATTAGGGTGTGAGAAGATGCATGAAATTATCACATGGATGATGTCATCAGTGATGTCATTTGAGATGTCATCAGTGATGTCATCAGTGATGTCACTGACCATGTCATGAGTGATGTAATATGTGACGTCATCAGCAGTGCATTGCGGGGCGCGAGTTATAGTTAGCTGAACTAACTATAACGGGGGAATTTCACGGGTTTTGTACGAGTGCAATGTCCAACTAACTATAACTGTCCCTAAAACCTATGGTTTTTTCTGTGAATTTCAAAGGTTTTTTAAATGCAAATTTCTAACTATAACGTGTCTGAAACCTATGGTTTTTCAGTGAATTTCAAAGGTTTTTTAAATGCTAATTTCTAACTATAACGTGTCTGAAACCTATGGTTTTTTCAGTGAATTTCAAAGGTTTTTTAAATGCTAATTTCTAACTATAACGTGCCTGAAACCTATGGTTTTTTCAGTGAATTTCAAAGGTTTTTTAAATGCTAATTCCTAACTATAACATGTCTGAAACCTATGGTTTTTTTCAGTGAATTTCAAGGTTTTGTAAATGACAATTTTTAAATGTATTAATTGTTATATTTATTTTTTGATACTGATTTACTGCATTTTTTAAACTATTTATTTTTTAAATTACATTGTAATTACATTATACATTACATTACAAAATATACTTTCTCAGAATGAATTACTTTAGTTTAAATTCTTTGCAAATAGGCAATAGACTTAAGTACAGTAGTTACAGTTGTTGCAATGGGCAACACAATTTCAAACACAATGCAACATTGAGCTCAATGTGATTTTCTAGTTAAATGCAATTAGTTACTTTATGGATTACTTTTCTAACCACAGGACTGGATCCTAGATTCAGTCCTGGGACATCTCCTGAAAACAGTTGAGTAAAAGCGTTTTGGTTCCAGTACTGATTTTTAAGGAATATTATTGTATTTTAAAAGTTGACACAGAAACTTTTTCACATAGAATCACCAATGTTATCCTATGGCAGGAAATTCACTTAGCAGGTAAGTAGTGTTATCGTTACTTTTTCTTACTCAGTGGTGGATCCTGGATCCAGCACTGGTGCATCTCTTGTAAACATTTGAAAGAATGCGTTTAAGTCATACAGGCGATTTTTAAGGAATATTTGTAGTTTGTGAAAATCGACACTTTGAAACTTTTCTGCTGAAAACCAGACAATGGATTCCTATGGAAGGAAATACAAGTTACTGGTAAGTACGGTTAGAATTACTTTTCAGGGTCAGTGCTGGGCTAAAAGATGCAGCACTAGGTTCTCTCCTGATAACAGGTGAGTAAATCGGAATTCGTAGTTCGGCTGATTTTAGAGGAATATTATAAAGTTCCAAAACTCCACACTTAGAAGAATTTCCAAGTGAAACCAGTCAATGTTAGCCTATGGAAGGAAATTCAAGTTACTGGTAAGTACGGTTAGAATTACTTTTCAGGGTCAGTGCTGGGCTAAAAGATGCAGCACTGGGTTCTCTCCTGATAACAGGTGAGTAAATCGGAATTCGTAGTTCGGCTGATTTTAGAGGAATATTCTAAAGTTCCAAAACTCCACACTTAGAAGAATTTCCAAGTGAAACCAGTCAATGTTAGCCTATGGAAGGAAATTCAAGTTACTGGTAAGTACGGTTAGAATTACTTTTCAGGGTCAGTGCTGGGCTAAAGATGCGATACCAAAGGGATGATGGACGGAGCGTTTGAGCTAATCAAACACTCACCCCCAGTCAACTGATCTGGGTTTAATCCATCATCATTCTTTAGCTCACTCCACCACCCCAGTTCAGACATGGCCATATGCAAATCAGTCTGACCCTGTGCCTCATGGGAACAGTCCAGCCCGAACTGCCAAGCCATGTCTTCCCTGGACCGGAAACAAGCATCTTGGGTCCGGTTTCTGGCTATTCAGCCATCATCAGCCAGGCTAGCTTGAATCCAGTGGCAAAGTGAGCAAGGGACCCACGTCTGGGCATACCCTGCCAACTAAGGGCGAACAAAGCGATACCAAAGGGGATGATGGACGGAGCGTTTGAGCTAATCAAACACTCACCCCCAGTCAACTGATCTGAGTTTAATCCATCATCATTCTTTAGCTCACTCCACCACCCCAGTTCAGACATGGCCATATGCAAATCAGTCTGACCCTGTGCCTCATGGGAACAGTCCAGCCCGAACTGCCAAGCCATGTCTTCCCTGGACTGGAAACAAGCATCCTGGGACCGGTTTCTGGCTATTCAGCCGTCATCAGCCAGGTTAGCTTGAATCCAGTGGCAAAGTGAGCAAGGGAATTACTTATCAGGGTCAGTGCTGGGCTAAAAGATGCAGCACTGGGTTCTCTCCTGATAACAGGTGAGTAAATCGGAATTCGTAGTTCGGCTGATTTTAGAGAAATATTTGCACAATGGTGAAGGAAGGGGGTGGGGCCTGAGGTGACATGTCTGCAAACACGCCCTGTGGCGCGTTTTAAGTTGGAGAATTAATTCCTCCTCAATCCCGAGGGTCCCTAGGGGCCAACTAGCCCACCAGATACCTCCAGTATGCGCCAGAGAGCTGCGTTGCAGAGAGGTGTTCAGAGGCCACGCCCTTTTGCACCTCTCTGCAACGCAGCTCTGTGGTGCTTTCTGGACGTACCTGGTGGGCTAGTTGTCCCCAGGGACCCTCAGGATTGAAGGGGATTTAATTCCCCATCTTAAAACACGTCACTGGGCCTGGTTGCACACATGTCATCTCAAGCCCCGCCCCCTCCCTTCACCACTGTGCAAACGCGCCCCGTGGCGCGTTTTAAGTCGGGGGATTAACTCCCCTTCAATCCTGAGGGTCCCTGGGGTGCAACTAGCCCACCAGCTCCCTCCATTATGCGCCACAGAGCTGCGTTGCAGAGAGGTGTAAAAAGGGGCGTGGCCTCAGAACACCTCTCTGCAACGCAGCCCCCTGGCGCATACTGGAGGTTCCTGGTGGGCTAGTTGGCCCCCAGGGACCCACACGTCTCCTTCAACCACACCTCCGAACCCCACTGGACTGACCACCACTGCATCCACTTCACCAACAGGAAGCCCACCACGCACCACCGCACCGAACAAATGCCTCGCCGCTGCTGGAGCAGAGTCACGGAAGACCAGCTAACCACAACCCTCGCCCTGAGCCCACCCGCCGAACCCTCCGACCCCGACACCGCCGCCCGCAACCTCAGACAGTGGATCGACGACTGCGCCAACACCCTCGCCCCGCTCAAGAATCCGCCCAACAGCCACACCAGCAAGAAAGCCACCTGGTTCACCGAAGACCTCCAGGTCTCCAAGCGAACATGCCGAAAACTGGAGAAGATCTGGCTCCACGAACGGACAGCGGACAGCTACGCCGCCCACAAGAGCACCACCCGCAGTCACCATCACCTCATCAGATCCGCCAAAAGGGCCTCACTCAAAGACCGCCTAGACAACAACGCACACAACAGCAAAGAGCTCTTCAACATCGTGAAGGAACTCTCCAACCCCAGCTCCAACACCAACGACATCCAGCCGTCGCGAGACCTGTGCGACTCACTGGCCACCTTCTTCCACCGCAAAATCGCCGACATCCACGACAGCTTCAACACCACGACCGCCCCGGCAACCACCGAGACCACTGCCCCCACAACCACCAACCGCCTGCTCTCCTGGACCAACATCAACGACGAGGACACCAGCGAGATCATGAACACCATCCACTCCGGTTCACCGCTAGACCCGTGCCCTCACCACATCTTCAACAAAGCCAGTACAGCCATCGCGCCCCATCTCCGGAAAATAATCAACATCTCCTTCGAGACAGCAACCTTCCCGGAAAGCTGGAAGCACGCCGAGATCACCGCCTTACTCAAGAAACCCAAGGCAGACCCCAAGGACCTCAAGAACTTCCGACCCATCTCTCTGCTCCCGTTCCCCGCGAAGGTCACCGAGAAAATCGTCAACAAACAACTGACCCGCTACCTCGAGGAGAACAACATCCTGGACCCTTCCCAGTCCGGCTTCCGCAGCAACCACAGCACTGAAACCGCCCTCATCGCCGCCACCGATGACATCAGGACCCTGCTAGACAACGGAGAAACAGCAGCCCTCATCCTCCTGGACCTATCAGCCGCCTTCGACACGATCTGCCACCACACACTACGAACACGCCTTCACGACGCCGGGATCCAAGAGAAGGCCCTGGACTGGACCACATCCTTCCTTTACGGCAGAACACAAAGCGTCCGCCTCGCCCCCTTCCGATCCAAGGCCACCAAGATCATCTGCGGCGTACCCCAAGGCTCCTCCCTCAGCCCAACGCTGTTCAACATCTACATGGCACCCCTCGCCCACGTCGCCCGACAGCACAACCTCAACATCATCTCCTACGCCGACGACACCCAGCTGATCCTCTCCCTCACCAAAGACCCTCACACCGCCAAAGCCCACCTCCACGAAGGAATGAAGGCCGTCGCCGAATGGATGAGGACCAGCCGCCTGAAGCTGAACTCGGACAAGACGGAGGTCCTCATCCTTGGTTCCAACCCTTCAGCCTGGGACGACTCCTGGTGGCCAACATCACTGGGAACAGCCCGCCACCCACCGACCACGTACGCAACCTAGGGGTCATCCTCGACCCCACCCTCTCCATGACTAAGCAGGTCAACGCCGTTTCCTCATCCTGCTTCAACATCCTCCGAATGCTCCGCAGGATCTTCAAGTGGATCCCCACCGAAACAAGAAAAACAGTCACCCAGGCCCTCGTCACCAGCAGGCTGGACTACGGAAACGCCCTCTACGCAGGAACGACGGCTAAGCTCCTGAGGCGGCTGCAACGCATCCAGAACGCCTCTGCACGTCTTATCCTCGACATCCCCGACGCAGCCACATCACACCCCACCTGAGAGACCTGCACTGGCTCCCTGTCAACAAGAGGATAACCTTCAAGCTCCTCACCCACGCACACAAAGCACTCCACAACTCCGGACCAGCCTACCTCAACAGACGACTCAGCTTCTACACCCCCACCCGCCAGCTCCGCTCGACCAGCCTCGCCCTCGCCACAGTCCCCCGCATCCGGAAAACGACCGCCGGCGGCAGATCCTTCTCCCACCTCGCCGCCAAGACCTGGAACACCCTCCCCACCAACCTCCGACAGACCCAAGACCTACTGGCCTTCAGAAGACTCCTCAAGACCTGGCTCTTCGATCAGTAGCAGCACCACCCCCCTCTTCCCCCAGCGCCTTGAGACCCTCGCGGGTATGTAGTGCGCTTTATAAGTGACATGATTGATTGATTGATTGAGTAATCAAGGGGAATTCGTTCCCCATCTGCAAACGTGCCAGGGGGTGCGTTTGCAGAGTGGTGAAAGAAGGGGGTGTGGCCTCCGGTGCGATGCCGGTGTTTTTTTTTTTTTTTTAAGAAGGGGGGCTGTGTGGCCCCCCTTCTTTTTCTAATTTTTTGGCCCTGGGGACCCCATCCCCCAGGGCCTGCCCCCTAATATTTTGTTTGAATATAAAAAAAATTGGAAGGGGGCCGCGTGGCCCCCTCCCCAGGCCTTAATCGGCCCCGGGGACCCCATCCCCCGGGGCATGGCCTTCTTTTTTTTTTTATAAAACTTATGGAGGGGGGCTGCGTTGCCCCCTCCTTAGGCCACTTATGGCCCCGGGGACCCCATCCCCGGGGCTCGGCCTTTTAAAAAAAATTTTTTTTTCATTTTGGGGAGGGGGCCGCGTGGCCCCCTCCTAGGCACTACCTGCCCGGGGACCCTATCCCCCGGGGCTGGCCCTCTCCGTTGGGGACTGTGGGGGGTCCCCAATCCCCCACAGTCCCACCGGCTCCCCGCGTCCCTCGGGAGCCGGCATTGCTTTTCCACATGGGGAGCTGCTAAGATGCAGCTCCCTGTGTGGAAAAGCAATCTGCTTGGATATTGGAGGCGAGCAGGTTTCCCTGCTCTCGCTTCCAATATCCAAAGCAGTTTGCTATGACAGGACGGGAGCCGCGAGGCTCCCGTCCTGTCATAGCAAACTACAGTGTCCCGGGGTAGGCACCCCGGGACACTGCAGGAGCCGGCCCTGGGGGTAGCGGTCCCCAGGGCCATCAAGAGACTCCAGGAGGGGGCCGCGCGGCCCCCTCCCTTGAATTGCACAGCCCGGGGAGGTGGTGGTCCCGGGGCTCTGGGGTCCGTAAC
The DNA here is from genome assembly GCA_963921515.1 of Calotriton arnoldi. NCBI lineage: Eukaryota > Metazoa > Chordata > Amphibia > Caudata > Salamandridae > Calotriton > Calotriton arnoldi. The sequence continues at coordinate 1,156,669 of CAWUFW010001956.1, read as the reverse complement.
GGACCCCACATTAAATATTTAATGCCCCGGGAGGTGGCGGTCCCCGGGCGTGTGGAGGGCTCAAGCCCCCACATAGGTAATTTAAAAAATTAAAAAGAAGCCCCGGGGGGTGGCGGTCCCCGGGGCTGTGGGAGGGCCGAGAGCCCTCCCGCATCATTTTTTTTATCAAAGCCCCGTGGGGTGGTGGTCCCCGGGGCTTGGGGGGCCTTAGAGGCCCCCCACACATTTCTACTTAACCCCCGCATGCCCCCGGGACTTGGCCCACCCGTGGGCCAATTACCAAAGAAGCGAGCGAGCCCGCGCTTCGTTTTTTTTTTTAATCGGCAGGATCCGCGCACCGTGGCGCATCCTGCCGATTTAAAAAAATATATTTTTTTTTGGGCCCTGGGGGTCCTTGTAGGACCCCTGAGCAGGCCTAGGGGGTCAGGGTGTTTCTACCCTGCCCCCTTTTGCGTATTGCGCACTTTTTTACTGCTTTCTTGTTGCTCGGTTCTACCGAGGAACAAGATGGCTGCCAACACTTCCTGATTTGGAGTGTTGACAGCCAATTAGCATGCAGCTCGAGGTCGGGAGGGTGCGCGGATCCACCGCGGCCATAGATATCGAAACTTTTATTTTGGATTTTCTCAGCAACTACTGAACGGATTTACACCATTTTTAAAAAGGGTGCTTTCTTAACCAAGCACTACCTTTTTGCCAAATTTGGTGTAATTCCGTTCAGCAGTTTTTGCTGTAGCCTTGTATAAAGTTTCTTATGGGAAATCGATTTTTTCACTCTTATTTTTTTAATTTCTCCGCAACTACTGAACGGATTTACACCATTAAAAAAAGGTCGCTTTCTGAACCAAGCGCTACCTTTTTGCAAAATTTGGTGTAATTCCGTTCAGCAGTTCGAGCTGTAACCGTGGCTAAAATTTCCTATGGGAATTAACATGGAGAAAACGCGTTTTGGGACCCCCCTTTTTTTCTCGGCCGCCGCTTGATGAATCACCCCGAAACTTTCAAGACAGGAGCGGACCGGAGCGCCCCACTGGTTTTGAAAATTTCGCGATGTTTCGTCAAACGACGCCAAACTTATTGGGAATAGAATGTTGCGGATTTCCTATGGATAAAGGTCCTAACTATAACTATCTACTGGCGACCGCCAGTAGATAATATATATATATATATATATATAGCCACAGCTGACACGTCTTTCGCTCCATTACATTTGTCAATGACTTTCTCAAGACAAGGATTCCAAACCAGTGCTGATATACTCACATATCCTATTAAAACAAAGAGTAAACGCTAGATCCATCACCAAAAAGACTTTTGTATCCTGTTGCAGTGCGAATATATAAATAAATATTTCCCCGCATCCTGTACGGCCCCTAATGTAAAGCCCTCTGATACCCTCACGGGTCATGTTCGCGCTATAGAAAACTTTATAAATACATAAATCAGTGTCCTACATGCGAAATCTACACGTTATACTATACAGGCTAACAAATTCCAGGGTCAAAATTCCCTATATTGCTCCCTCCATTGCTTATTTATTCTGGAGCGGAAAGCACATGGTCTTAATAAGAAAATATCAAATCGTTTTTTTTTCTTTTTTGAGGGGGGGTGGTATTGTATGCATAAATGAGTGAACGCATCCGATGTTCTTCTGTGACGAAGTCTGACATATATTTAAGTGAATTGAGACAAACCATGTTTAGGAGGTAGAAGGTCTCACTCTAAGAGGATCATTCATTTACATCTCGTGGAGGAAAAGGATCTTTGTCGACACCCTTGGTTTGGAAGTCAGTTCTTAATTAATCAGTCCACACGCTGACATCAGTGCCCGGTGCTGCCACTAGATGTATCTCTGTCGAAAAAGATGTAGCATGACTAGTAGTAACCAAGTTAGTGCAGCTTAACTCTGCATGTTGCATTGCTCATTAACAACATACCTTTTCCAGTAGTAACATGAAGAATCCTGGTAATCGGCCACAATGGTAAAAGAGTTTAGTAACCTGATTACTACTTATTTGCAGTTCTCTGTAGCCCTAAAACTGGCCTTTAAACGAGTGGCCATGTGTTATATTTCAGTGCATGTGTATTGGAGCTGTCAGAACATTGTGAAGACCCGCTAGAACCCCTGTAAAACTCTCTTCTTTTGATGGCCTTTTTATAGGCAGCTTTATAGAACTTTAATCTGGCATTATAGCCCTGCACCATATGCAAACCTTGACTTAAATCTAAGGTTGGCTTGTGATGTTTAGGTTATTTTATACATGCACAGTTACTGATTGAAGTTTGCACTGTGATATTGTTGGTTGCAGCATCTTTCTGGTAATGACTGTTCTGTACCATGAGACCGAGGTACATATCTTGTTCTTTTGTCCAGAGTATCTTGGGCCTCGCCGTAAATGGATTTGTCCACAATTTGGGCATAACTAGAGATCTTGTAGCCCAGAGAATCCTAAAAAGTGACACTTCTCCCTTAACTGTTTTTATTGTCAGTAAATCTTTACAGAATGTCTGGTATAAGAGTAGTAAATACATAACAGCAGAAGCCTTGTGATTTTCTGTGGGTGTCCTTTAATATTTTCTGATTACTAGCTAGTGTATATTTTTATTGCTTTTTAGATTGTCCCGAGCAGTAGTGTAACAATAGCCCCCGCGGTGCAAGGGGGGGCAGAGCTCCAGTGGGCCCCCTCCAGCACTGTGCACGGGCTCCTCACTGGGTCTGGAGCATGGGGGGCCCTCTTCGTGCACTTTGCAGGGGGGCCCTCTCAGACCTCGTTATGCCACTGGTCCAGAGAACATAAAATAATGTGTACTTTGTTCTTTGGCACTTAGCCCTTGGGCGTTCTTTGCACTGATCTTTTAAGTATGTTTTTATTTTTAAACATGATTATTATAGTATGAAATCAAATCTCGCATGTATTATGAATTTTATGGCTGAACAGATAGTTTAAAAAAAAAATTCAACTGAAGTGGAATGTGCTGTTAGATTTTTTTAATATATTCTTAATGTATTGTGCATCTATACTTTGATGGTTCTTGGCAAACCGACTAAAGTATTATGATTTATTGACTGTTCCGTGTTCTTCTTTCTAAGGAGCTGAAGAAGGATTCGAAGAAAGAAATTCTCATTAACAAAGTACCTGAAAAACCTGCAAAGGAGGGCTCCAATGGAAGCATCGGGCACTCAGCGGAAGCAGTCATTAGAATCTCCAAAAGAGGTATGGAAACCTAATACATTTTTTCGTGCTTCTGAACCCATTTCCTATACTTCATGTACAATTGCACCATGAGGGGCTCATTAAGAGCCCTGTGCTAAATCCAGAGTTAATACCAAAATATAATGATAAAGTGACCACTTGGGTTTAAGGGAGGAGTTAGGGTTAGAGTTTTAAAAATAAGACATGACTTGGAGTATGGGGTGTACCACACGTGAACCATATTCGAATGAACTCCACCGCCATATTTTTGCTACTGGTAACCAGCCATAGAATTTCAGTGATTCAATACGGTTTACTACTTCCAATCTCATAATCAAAGTTCTTAACAATGCTTAATGTGGAATATTTTGAGCTACCATGTTTTCTTTAACCTGGTCATTGACGTCTTCATTTTTGAATCACGTGTGATATCGTTGGCTCCGTTGGCATACGATGTAGAAAATCCTTGTTTGGAGAAGGTCGGACTGTCATGGTAATACCATTCATGTGATTGTATTACCGCAGTCGGGAATAATTATATTATCTCATATTTAAATTGTAATGGGGACTTACACTCAGCAAGGGGCGAGGGGTTGCATGTTTCTCTACTTTAAAGGTGTATTGTTATTCGGTTATGTTAATATTCAAGAGGTCTGTAGCAGTGACCAATGATAACTCCTCTGATCCCAAGGTTAGATGCCACCACAAATCCTTTTTGAGTGACAAAGGAATTAAATACATTTTTTACAGTTGATGTGAGTATTGTGGGATTGTAGCCTCTGAGAGGCTTAATGAACCTCTATCACTTTATGCAAGTTTCGCGCAGTTTTCTTCCTTCAATTGATGCAGTGCTTAATTTGAGCTGGTGGTTGCTGGTGCTTGGCACCGACACTTAATTGCCAACACCCGCACTTCTGACAGTCTGCCACATGGTGGTGCTGTTTGATTTACTTAGAGATGAGCACACAACTGTTGTTTATTAATTCCATATACATTAAAAATGACAAATACCTGCTACCCAAGCCATTCTTATAGCTTTGGGGGCCTAGAATAGTCAAATGCCTCACTTGAGGAATGTAGTAGGTGTGCTTGTACTGTCACCGGCAGTGCTGGCCGGGGCATTGGGTGGTGCAAACTGCAGTAGCCTCCTGATGCGGGCCCTGTCACTTATCTTATTAAAAATTAATTACTGAATTTATTTTTATAATTAATTATATTTCTCTTTTAATTACTTCTTGCCCTTTAATACGCTCCATCTGGCAGTGTCATGCTCCCCACCAGACAGCAAGAACAGCAAGCTACAAACCTCAGCATGTCTTAAATGTGACCGTTCTCTTTCTTGTATTATACAGGCTCGTGAATTGATCTTTGTTGCACTTATTTATAGTCAATATATATATTTTTTCTTGCACTTCGCATTATGCAACCATTGAATTGATATTTACCTGCAGCCATAGATGCCCAGAGCTAGGACACAACGGATACATTGTGACAACAGTGGCTGCATTTATTTGCTAACAACAAATATGAAGAATGGATAAAAATCACTCAAAAGCTCCTTTATAGTGCCCCTGATGAACAAAAGAAAGGATACTAGTGTTAGAATGAATCCCTTTAGCGCATTGAGTGTCACTTCCCCTGCTTGTGTTCGGATTCAGTTTAGCAGCCTCTCCACACCCCTCCCTTCACCTATCACCCAGTCATTTCCTAATCCATATGCTGGCATGCCCTAACCAACATGGCACCACCCCACAACTGGGCAACATGTTCACAAATTTTCCATGTTCAACAATCCCAGAGGCTTTGCTCATGTCCAAGTTGATCACATCCATCACTCTACCTTTACCTACATCCTTTTTCATCATTTATCATACTCAGTTTGATTGGTCTGCTATGATTTCCCTTTTGCGAAACCCTGGTCCTATTAATCCTGAAAACCACCCTTTAATGGATTGATTCTATTATAATTTATTCCATTATTTTCCCTACAAGCAGCACACACCTGTGTGACCATTCTAGTCGTGTGTAGTACTTTCACCCACATTTTTGGAATGAGTATGCAGTTGTAAATGCATTTGGGACACCCCTGCCCTCTAGAATATCTCCATCTTCGAACCAGAAGTTAAACAAGCATTTGTAATGTAATAGGTCTTGCATTAGTGAAACTTTGAGCTATTGGCGTTGCAAATGATAATGCTTGTTAGATTTTTTTTTTGTTAAAAAATATCCTAGCAGTAGCATAAGTAATCAAAGAAAATCCACGGCGCAAGGAAAGGGTGCAGTACCATAGGCTGTTACTAGGTGTCCCTGTGGAGTTGTAAAGGGACCCTGTGGAGTTGTAAAGGGTGCAGCCACATAAGGCACCCTTAAAGCAATTATAAAGAGAAAGATTGCAGCTGAGCATACGTTTCTATTTGTTTTTATTGAAAGTGAGTGTTTTAATCACCAGTAACACTTCCAAGTCTCCAATTAACACTTTCACCAGTGCGTGTATGGATTGTGGTGTGCCCCACCCTCCAATCACATCATCAAGGCAACAACTACATGAACATAAAAAAAATAACATAACCTATCACTCTCAGTGCATTTAGTTTATTAAGGTGGAGTAAGTCCGAATCTGGTTCCTCTCTAAATAATAGTGCTGAAATCTAAGAGTGAGGTGTGGCTAGGACTGAAGGCCTTCCCAAGTTACTAGTGTGGGTCGATGTTTAAAACATATTTTTTATACCAGTTTAAAAGAGCAACCAAAATGTACTTTTTTATTAACATCTTTTTATATGTTGTTTTTACATAGCACTTGGTACCACAATGTAACCATTTTGTAGCACTCTAATTAACCGGTGTTACCATTACCCAAATCAACAATACTATTTTATTGACCACATAAGAAATGAAAGGCAGAGTTGTTCCTGTGCTGATTCTACCTTGGGACCTGCAAATGTTAGCAGTGAGTGCTTAAGTCTGTGGGCGATCGTGACGTTAAAGTAGAAACCCAGAAGAAATGACAGGCAGCGTTGTTCTTGTGACCATGTGAAGATAGATCTTGGGACCTGCAGACGTTAGCAGCGAGCGCTTAACTCAATGAGCCATCGTGGTGGCAAAGTAGAGACCCAGAGGCACAGAAAAGTACTCCAGGATGCAGTACTTTATGTGGAGTGTATAATACAGAGTGCTGGATCAAATATCCCTGTGGACTCATCTATGAGGAGACATGGCGGGTACTTATGGCTTCCAAGCAGCACCCGTGGCCCTGTCAGCTACTCTGAGAACCTAATGAGAAAGAGCAAGCGCCAGAGATTATGCCACGTGGAGCAGCACCGAAAAACATGACAAAAACAATGTTGTCTCTTAAAGCAGTCTTGCAGTAGTTTGTAGTTTTCAAAACCTAGGTCTTGAGGTCCAATTCTTTCTTTCTTTTATTGAATTTCGTGGCACCCCTGAACAAATAAACTATGTTCTCTGTTCTAGCACCTGCACTGGCTTTCCCCCCTGCCTTTGCATCCATCAGTACTGCACTATTCACACGTAATTGCCTTTAATGATTTTGGATTGGGGAGAAAAGAATGCTGCATCACTTTGACAGTCAGGGAGACACGGAGAAAGATACTGGTACATGCATCTAATATGAGCCAACGCCAGGCCATTATCTCCATCACCTTCTGAATCGGCTACTAACTCAACTCTACAAATAGCACTTTAATACTAAAAGGCCTGCGCTTATGAGCACAAAACTTAACGATTTCAAGTAGGGTCAGAGGAGAAAGACAAACAAACGTGTGCACTCCGAGTGCCCATCCATCAAGCCGTGTTATCCGATAAAGGAAAGGAGAATTTGTGTGCCCTGCCTAACAAACAGCAATAACTGCAGCCATCTGGCTGCTGGTGTGTGTGGTTGGGAATAAAACAAATGTGGCCGCTTTTTGTATTTTGAACCTTTTTTTCCTCTCCCTGCAGAGGCCGCACCAGGTATTGCAGTACCTCCAGGAATGGTGTACTTCCTCACCTGGGGAAAACAATGTTGTTTAAAGAAAGAGGAGAAAACAAAAGTAGCGCTTCAGTGGAAAACTCTGTAAAGTACCGCTAATGTGTGTGGTTGGGAATTAAACCAACCTGGCCACTTTGTGACCACTGAGGAGGAGCGAGACAGAGACAGAAGGAGAGGAAATAAGTGCAAGAAAGAGCGGGGGGGGAGGGGGGGTGCAGCTGCCAGCATCAGAGCAGAAGTGAACACTGTTGTTTAAAGAAACACGAGAAAACGAAAGTAGCACTTGACTGTAAAACTCTGACAAGTGGTGCTAATGTATGTGGTTGTGAATAAAATCAATCTGGCTGCTTTTTGCAGTTTGATCCTTTTTTATCTCTGTCCCGAGGCAGCACCACGTATTACAGTACCTCCAGGAATGGTGCACTTTCTCACCCGATCTCAAACCAATCAGGGCACTTTACGACCACTGAGGAGGAGCGAGACAGAGACAGGAGAGGGAATAAGAGGAAGAAAGAGAGAGACGGAGGAGGGGCAGCTGATAGTGACAGAGCAGGAGAAGCCAAAGTGTTTCTTTTCAGTAAGTGAGGAGGAGACAGAAAGAGAGGGAATAAGAGGAAGAAAGAGTGAGGGGGAGGGGCAGCTGCTGCCACCGCACCATATATAAAGGTAAAGATAAAGCGCGGTGTGCAGCGCTGCAACCATTTAATAACAAGGGTAAATAAAAATTTAAAAAACAGTCATAGTCATCGCATCCATGGCACAGCACCCGGCTTACCTCCTTCTTGAGATCGCGGCCACTTTCCAGTGGTGGGAAGGATGACCGAAAAAGCCTTGGGACTGCTACAGTCTGATGATGGACCTGGCGGAGTGCTTCCTGCAGGCCCGGGGGGTGCTTTTAACAATGGGTTGGAGGTGGTGGAGGCAGAGAGGGCACCCCCCAGAGGGATGCAGCGCCTCGCTGGAACAATTACAAATAAAGATAAAGTGCGGCATGCCGCACTGCAACAATTATAAGAAAAGTGGTTGCATTAATGTAAACTAAGAGTTCTCCCAATAAGCACAAAAGCAATCCAAGCGTAAGTATACTGTACTAGGCTGGTGCTACTGGACAAAAAAACGTAAGTGTGGTATCGGCTTTAGAATCAATTAGGAAGCAGCAAAGAAGACCGACAATGGACACAGCCTATGGGAAGCAGCAGGCGGGATTACACTCCCTATAGTCAATACAACAGTCTTGCAGACAGCGCATGCGTGCTGCCAAGCTCGACCTAAAAAAGGATGTCAGTGGCAATGACACCAACTCATCAAACTTCCTTAGTGTTGTAAGGTACATTTATAATCTGGCCCAATTATCTTGCCCAGTTCTATCTTTGCAAGGTATTGTAGGACCCTTGACGTTGTGAATGACCTGGGCTCAGCCGCCTGTTTCCTTTTATCACTTCCATTGTAAATACTGAGCATGGAATTAATGTTATCTAATTTATGAAGCCCATAGCATATACCATTTACATTCCTATCTCAAGACACTTGCACACTTTTTCCTTGTTTACATTTTTCCAACTGTATGTATTTTTGTTCACTAATGTCGTGCTACAGGTAAAAGGAACAAACAAGTTTTTAGGCCCAACCTGAAGGAAGCAAAGGTTGGCAGCAAAGGCTGATGGGGATCAGAGGTAGAGGGATGGGTCTTCCAGATCCTGTGAACACACACAAGTTGTCTGCCTACCCTGACTATACGTTTAGATATGGGGGTTTAGAGGGTTAAGGGGCACATTACGATACCCGGCGCAAATAATTCCGCCAGGCATGGAAGCGGCAAAAATCCGCCCGCACACACCGCCTGAACACCGACCACGCCATTACGATTACACAAACCGAATACCGCCATCGGCGAAAAAGCACACAAAATACCGCCCGCCAACGTCCGAGTCGGAGACAAACCGCCCGCCACGGACGGAAACACGCACGACAACACAAAACCGCCCGCCCTCACGGCCGACACACCGCACGTGAAATTACGATCGCACCGACATGAGCGCGGAAAAACCACAAATATACCGCCCGCCAGCGCAAACAACGCCGATGAGAATCGACACGGCAGAAGCCATGGCGCCCACGTACCTGCACAGAAACCATCCGCACACAAAACCAATAGCACACAACATGGCCAACAAGTCCACACAGCAAGGCACGCACAAATACACAAGCACAGTACATATCCCGAAAACACCCCCCGGACAAACAAAAAATACAAAGGCCAGAACCCCAGACACAACACACCTGAAAACAACAGACCATGAGGACACACCCACATAGGTGAGTACAAAAGCAGCACTCCCACAGACCACAACCCCTTGCTACATTGCAAACCAGAGAGGAGAGGAGAGGACACAGTGACACAGCAAGGACAGCAGCACACCACAGAAACGCACACATCACAACCACCACCACCACCACCACCACCACCACCACCAAACACCGGCACCACAAACCCCCTGCACATTACACAACACACACCGCACCAGCACCACAAACACCATGGCACCACAAAGAATGCCCAAGTTCACGCCCATTGAGCTGACGGTCATGGTCGACGAGATCATCAAGGTGCACCCACAAATCTATGGGAACATGGTCCAACACACACCACTAGCCACCAGAAACAGAATGTGGAACCGGATCGTAGACCAGGTCAATGCAGTCGGGACCCTGCCCAGGAACAGAGTCGAAATTAACAAACGGTGGAATGACGTCAAGAGCCTGGTCAAGAAGAAGGAGGGCATAAACAGAGAGCTGGCTGCCGTCACTGGCGGAGGGAATCCCGCGCTCTTCAAGACCTTCAAAGCGTGGGAGGAGAAGGTGCGAGTCGTAATACATCCGGAGATCCTCGCCGGATTAGCAGGGGGAGTGGAGGCTGGTAAGTACAAACCAATGTATACCAGCACACCGCTATGTACTCACATGCACTACCACCATGCCACAGCTCCCAGGGACAAACACCCTTATGTCCAGCACACAATACACGACACACACATGCAACAGACACCACCACACACAGCCCAAACAGAACAACTGTAAGATGCGTGGGGACATGTGTACATTCAGCTAGCCACGTAACCACCAACAGGTCCCCAAATATGCCAGAAGCGCCACAACGAGCACCCACCACACCCATGTGTCCGCCACAGCTGCACAAACCGACAAGTAACAGGTAAGTGGCAGGAACACAAAGTGCAGTGGGTGGGATGGTGGACAGCACAAGTACAACACACACCAGGCCCCTAGTCCCACAGCACAGCAAGGAGGAGCATCCCCCACACCCCACAGCCACGTGTCAGCCACCGCAGTGCACAACGACAGCCGAAAGGCAGACATCACGGTCCACAGCAATCAGTGTCAGTGGGTGTCCAGCCACCCCACGACCCACAACACCCCCCACCCCCACAGACCTGCAACATGGAGCACCCCCCGCTTAGAGCCATGTGGCATCCAGTACAGTGCACGCACGAACAACCTGCAGGTGGGAAACTGGACAGGGCTGGATTACTGGAGGCATGAGGACCGGCACACGACCAACACATGGGACATGTCACGTAGCAGACGAAAACGCAGCACCGCCCACCGTCACGAACAAGTGAACAATGTGCACACGGACATGAACAACAGACTCACACCCCACATGACCCATCACAGACATAGCAACACCCAAGGAGCCACGTCTGCATACACAAGCCACACTGAAAATAGTACCACACGGCAGCCACTGTGCAACTCATCACACACAACCGAAACACCATTGAAGTCCTGTCCATGTAGCCCCTACTGCCTGTCAACCACACACCCCACAACTACGCCTATGTAAGACAAACAACACAAGACGCAACAGAGCGGAACAACAGAAATGCACACGAACACCACTGAACCCATCAAACACACAGACACACCATGCACATACAACATACCATCCATCCCATCCGTCAGCCCCAGTCTCATGAAAGGCATGTCATCCGCACAGCTGCCACACATACAGCAGTCACGCTAAGATACATGCCCATGACCAACCATGTGCCAGAAGTCAATGAAGCGCACGTCACACTGTAAGCAACAACACACAACATGGGCCACACCCCCCACGAGCACTGCAGTGATGCACATGGCACAGGGCAGCACGCACACCAAGGAGATGGGACAACTGCAATACGTTGGCTTTCACACACAACCATCACTCACTCATAACGATGCGTCCAATGCCATGTCCAGTAATCACAACAGACAGCAAATATGCAGGCCATGTCAAGCATGCACACACCTCAAACCATGCACTGTCATGCTGCCACAACACATGTCACGTTCAGCACCCATGGCTCACAGCATGTACCCCAAAAGCATATTCCCTCCCAAATGCGAATCTGGGGCATGGCCCCCATGTTGCCATATGCGTTCCTAAGCGTTCCATTTGAACCCCAAAAGCATATTCCCTCCCAAATGCGAATCTGGGGCATGGCCCCCATGTTGCCATATGCGTTCCTAAGCGTTCCATTTGAACCCCAAAAGCATATTCCCTCCCAAATGCGAATCTGGGGCATGGCCCCCATGTTGCCATATGCGTTCCTAAGCGTTCCATTTGAACCCCAAAAGCATATTCCCTCCCAAATGCGAATCTGGGGCATGGCCCCCATGTTGCTATATGCGTTCCTAAGCGTTCCATTTGAACCCCAAAAGCATATTCCCTCCCAAATGCGAATCTGGGGCATGGCCCCCATGTTGCCATATGCGTTCCTAAGCGTTCCATTTGTACCCCAAAAGCAAAGTACAAACCAGACCCAGGATGGGCCAGGAGCCCGCATACACCAGAGTCACAATGAGTAGGGGCACAGCAACACACCCATCGGCATGGCCAATCCGTCCCATGCCACATGTGCACAGCACACAGTCCCATTGCCAAGCACACACAACTACAAATGCCACAGCCACACACGCCTCCGGGAAACCCATGTACGAGATTGCACGAACTGCCAATGTCAGACGACAAATACATACTTCGCCAGGTGCAACACAATAACAAATCTCATTCTCTCCACAGGTGACGAACTGCCGGATGCTGGGGATGGAGACAGCAGCCAGCACAGCCAGCCCACAAGCCCCCAACGAGGACACACGGATGTGGAGGATCTCACCTCCTCTTCGGACACGGACCACCAAGCAGGCCCATCTGGTGTGGCAGGGCCCAGCCGCTCCCCAGGACCCCTCCTACCCACCAACCCATCATCCAGGGCTGCTGAACAGTCCCAGCCCCCTGCTGCCACTGTCGTTGCGGCCACACCCACGGTCATTGCGGCCACACCCACGGTCATTGCGGCCACTACCACTGCCGCAACCGCCACCATCGCCGCACCGACCACCACCGCCGCCACCACCACCACGTCTTCGCTGGCACCAGCCCCAGCGCAGGTGGTGGCCCGGCCCGACTGGATCCACCCTGGGAGCCACAGCGAGGACCGTGGTGAGCAATGTGGCTAGTGGGCAGGCCGGTGGCAGCAGGACTGGTAGGAGGAGCAGGGTCAGGGAAACGCCAGCCTCCCCTGGGAGCCATGCCCTGCCTCAAATGGCCAGAGTCCTTGGGGCCTATGAGGAGGCCCAAGAACAATGGGTCAGGTCTGCTTCAGACACGCGGGAGGTGCTGGGGGTGCTGAGGTCCATGGACGCCCGTATAGGTCAACTCGTGGACCTCATGGGCCAGCTGGTGGTGGCGGTGAGGACACGGCCAGGGATAGCAGCTCCCCTCCGCCACCACCTGCCGGGGCGCAGGGTCGAGCAGCAGTGTCCAGTTCCCCTGCGTCCACAGCCAGTGAGCACACCTCAACCACCAGCATGTCGCAAGCAGGCACCCCCCTCGCAAACGTGGAAGGGGCCGTCCGAAGAGGAAACAGATCTCCCGGGAGGACTTCGCACGCTCCAGTCGCAAGTGAGGCAGCCAGCCAGCCGTCCGCCAGCCTTCCTTGACCAGCCACTGCATTGACTTGGACTACGATCCCACTCCACACAGCCATCTGGATGGCATGTGTGTGTTGGACTATGGACATAGAACCAGTGGGTACACCCTGAGCATCACGCAGCCATGACCGACAGCTCATTGTCACTGCACGCACCACTTTTGTCATCACCTTACACACAATCACATGTCACAGTTTGTAATAAATGCACCTTTTTCACTAACTGCTGTTTGTGCCCTGTGTTTTATTTGTACGGAATACAACGGCCACCTTGGGCGGAAAGGCACCTGATGCGTGGCATGGCAATGGAATCCGGAGGGCCTGTAGGGACCTAGGGGTGGGAGACAGAACAGGAGCACATTCAATGAGTGTGTCACACACCCATCACACAGTACATGTCAACAACTACAAGCAATGTACACACATTGCACAGAGCAATAGGGCACAATGCCACAGTCACCAACAGTGGCATACTACCCTGGCCATGGAGCGTTGACACACAGCACGTAGTGAACAAGCGGCCACCCTGACACAGCACACACACACCTGCACAGATACAGCCACATCAGCCGTCGTACATGGACCCTCACCGTCAAGTGAAGTAGCGGGCGATGAGCTGCTGCCGCACATTCCCAGCTTCCTCCTCTCCGCTGTCCTCCTCACTCGAGCTGTCCTGGTCTGCGGGCTGGGGCCCTGGTTGATCTCCGTCATCCACAATGAGGGGGATCTGCTTCCGAATGGCCAGATTGTGCAGCATGCAGCACGCCACCACTATCTGGCACACCTTCTGTGGGGAGTACGCCAGTGCACCCCCGGTGCGGTCCAGGCACCTGAACCTGGACTTGAGGAGGCCAAAGGTACGCTCGACCACACGTCTGGTCCTCCCATGTGCCTCATTGTATCGATCGTCTGCTGGGGTGCGAGGATTCCTCAATGGACTGAGCAGCCATGCCCCATTCGGGTACGCAGAGTCACCTGGGTGTGAGGGACACAGAGAACCGTTGCTATTCCAACTGGACAGGGGACAGCATCGCACAACCAGCACGCTACACCACTCCACATACTCACCGACAATACAGCCACGATCCTGTTGCAGATTGGCCATCAGTCGTGGCAAGATGCTGTTGCGCATTATGTGTGCGTCATGGGCCGAGCCTGGGAACTTTGCACACACGTGGGTGATCACCATGTCCGCAAGGCACACCACTTGCACATTCAGGGAGTGCGTGTGCTTCCTGTTGCGGTACAGGTGCTCAGTGGCCTGTGGTGGAACAAGGCCAACATGTGTGCAGTCAATGGCTCCAACGACGTGTGGGATTCTGCCAAGGGCATAGAATGCACCCTTCACTGCCGCCAATTCACGAGCCCTGGGGAAGCGGATGTACCTGTTTCGGTACAGCATCATGGCTGCCAGTACATCCCTCAGCACCTTGCTGAACATGGGCTGGGACATCCCTCCTCCACTGCCCACTGTGTGCTGGAATGACCCAGTGGCAAAGAAATGCATGGCGGCCATCACCTTAGCCGTGGGGGTGACAGCAGTCGGATACACCCTGCGGGGACGGAGATGGGGTTCTAACATGGCACACAGTCGATGCAGGGTTGGCCTGTCCAGCCGAAACTTCCTAATAACCTCTGTATCGTCCATGTCCACCAGCAATTGGTATGGGCGGTCAATGTTCGGTCTCCGCCTAGGGACAATGGCAGAGGACACATGTCAAAGCAACACGACACATAGCAATTTCGCATACACATCACTGACATGACTGAGCAAGCACATGAGCCACAGCCCAGCTGTCAAGCTGGGACGGCACGGCCACAATACACTTACACAGGTCTCCCAACAATGGCAATGGCTAGTGACACATACCACTGCCATGTGCATGCACATGGGGATCTAGGCCCCAATGACTTGCGGGGCGTGCTGATGGGGACTGACTGCATATTCGTCAAGCGGCAACGCCACGGCAACATGAGTGTCTGCTGAGCATGGAACTGCTTCCGAGGCTGGATGAGTATGGCACACGACGACGACGACGATGTGGGCACAGGCTGAGCGGCCAAAACAAGTGGGACCTGTGGCACGAGGGGATATGAGACAGTAGTAGGTGTCAGCACTGCACCCTATGTACAGCACTGTACGGATCACACCTCCCGAAACATTGACAGGTGTCCACATTGACAGCCCCATGCCAAGACGGCTGTGTGCTTGCAGTCACACGTCACAGGTGAGAGGTTACATTGCACGTGCCAGGTGGCAGACGTACATAGTGGGAGCTGGCATGTGTGTGCATGTGTCTCCTGTTCAGGATCCACCAGATGGGCGCTGACTCTGTACTGACCATTGGACACAGCATGTTCCGTGGAAGGCTTGTGTGTGTGGGATGGTGGCACTGGATGTGCCTCCGTTGGGTGGGGGGCCATGCACAGGGCGGGTACGTCGATGATTGCGCATTGTTGGTCACGGTGGGTGCACCAACTAAGATGTGTTGCCCTGTGTTCAATTCCTATGTCCGCATGATGATGGACTGTGGATGTGGGCAGACTACACATTGGTCGATGTGCTGTCTATATGCATGTGCCTTCACACCAGGCACAGCTGCCCCTGCACATGTGACCCCTGCTGGACTCGCTGCTGGGTCTGTGGAGCTGATGCACCTTCTGTGCGTGGGGCGGACAGCTCTCCTCACTTCCCTCATTGCGCATGTCATGTCTTTGCCGCAGGTGACATGGATCATGGAGGGCCCACATGTACGCGTGGGTAGGCTACACATGATTGTTCACTGGTCGCCACCCCCAGTCAGTGTTTCGAATGGGAAGGTTGTCGTGCTGGTGGTATGTTCGATGTGGCGGATGGGCGGGCCTAGGTGCGGGCTTACATTCCGGACATGGGGGGTAGTTGGATTGGCGACTAGTTGCAGTACACACGGGACACGTCTCTTCCTTTCCACATCTGGGTCATCCCTTGTACTAACTGACAGTGATACAGTCATCTTCGCCCCAGCCCTCATGTCCACCCCTCGCCCCCCAATATGCATGCTCACCTGCGAGGCTAGCGCTTGCACAGGCAGCCCCAAGCTCGCACCAGAGAGGGCAAGGAGTGTATGTGTGGGTCCAGTTGCACGAGTGGGCTGTCTCAGGGTATGATGTGTGGCGGGACGCCGTCCACCTGCGTGGTGCCCCAAATGGAGACCCGGCCTGCATGGACTATGCATCACAGTCTTCGCCTTCCGGATCCGCCACCTGCGACACCCAGTGGCTGTGGCTGCCCTTGCGGCCATGCCGCGTCCGTCTGTGACTGATGGCCCACACATTCACTCTTTGGCCTCTCTGGGGAGGGCTCGGGGGTGGTGGCGCACGCGCTTGCACTTAGTCGCAATGGCATGTGGCGTGGTTGGTATAATGGGCAATGGATGGGATGGTGCGAGCCACCTCCCGTGACGTCAGTGCTGCTCGTGCTGTGGTGCGTCCCCCTACACTTCCATTTGACTTGTGCCATGCTAGGCGTTGAGGTTCTATTGCCTGCGTGATATGACCAGGAGGAGCGCGAGGAGACCTCTCACACATCATGCTCCACTGCCATCCCGTGCCCTGTATCGCCTGTGCGGATTGACTATGTTGGGGTTACACCTGGTCGACTGGGGCTGTGTGTGCCTTGTCAAGGGGCATGGCGGGCACACAACAGGATCCAGCTTGTCCACAGAGGGTGGGCTGAGGTGCGCCTGGTACCGCTTTGTACGTGTGCCCGGCTGCTGTGCACACACGTGTTCACTCCCCCGACAGGTGTCCTCTCACAATGCCCAGGGAAGCGGTGGTGTACTGTTCATGACCCCTCCCAACACGTCGTGCTCCAACTTGGCATGTGCGCATCTACCCGTCACACCCACCCACCTGAGCACTGCGTCCATACGACTTCACACGACACATGTGTGTCTTCCACAGTTGTGCTACTCATTTGCGTTGACATCCAATACCAGTGGACTACATGGTCATGTCACGACTGCCGTGTACTTCACATACTCTCATCCTCTCTCATTCGTACTTGTGAAATGAGTCAGCGGAGACAGTTTTGGTTTCAAACATTATATTGAGTCTTCTGTCCTCTGTGATGCAGTATAGTGGACACTACTGGCAGCGGAATACATGTTGAGGATTTACTGAGCATGATAGCAAATGGGATAGGGTGTGGGGTTACATGTGATTGGCTGTTGCATGTGGGATGTGGGCTTCAGAGTGACATCTGCTTGGCCAAGGCTGTGCTAATGTACATTTACGTATAGCTGCGGAGCTGCAGACTTTGACACAGACGGTATACATGTAGCCTACCAGACCGCTTGGCATCATGGGCACAGTCCATCTCAGTTCCATGTGACAGGTTTGCTGCGGTTGTTCCTCATGCACGCGTGCATGTGAGATGACATCAGGGCATGTGCTTGCGTGCATGCAGCGGCGTGCCACTTGTTGTTGCACTGTGGTGGTTACTGGACATGTCACAGTCACTGGGGTCGTGTTGTTGTTGTATGCACTTGTCGTCCATGCAAAGGTCCTGGTATGGGATTCCCGGGGCGGGGGTGGGAGGGTGCAGCACCCACAGACTCCAGGCGACCTATTCATGTCCACTGAGCGGTGTGTGTGTCCATGGGCGCTGGATCCATGTCGTGTCCTGGTTGTTCGTGCAGTTCCGTCCATGTGGGTGCGATACACAGAGCCCATGCCACTGCCTCCCACGATGCATGCGGTGTTCCTGGATGTGATGGGGAACAGTGTGCATGTCCCGGTCATATCCGATGTCATGGCGATGTCGTTGATGGTGTGGTTACAGTTGCCGGTCGTTTGGTATGGCTGTTGTGGTGGTGACTGGCCAGTCCGTGCGGAAGCTAAGCATGGGTGCGGGGTTGGACATCATAGGTCACTCGGGGAACCTGCGTTGTGGTCCGACGTATTTACAGGTTGTCAGGTATGCGATGCCGTCCAGCAGGGCTTCCATGTCATTGGTGGTGTACATGTTTGCCAGCCAATGTAGCGGATGGTGGCTGTCAAGGTGTTGTTCGTAAGTTGTCCCTTGGAGGACCATGATGGGGCATGCTGGGTGACATTCGATGTAGCTGTTATCGATGATCCGTCGTGTGGAGGCACAGTGGTCCCATTTCAGTGCGGGTGCGATGTTGGCCACATACGCCATGCCCCCATAGGCAGAGCAGGCCCTGTCGTGTGCGTCCAGAGGGAGGAGTAGTGGTAGCAGGTCCGCCTTCAGACATGCCGGGTTGGAGAGGCATATCTCGACGGGATGCTGGTAGGGACACCTCCGACAGTAGAAGACGGGCATGACGCAGCTGAACAATGTGATGCGGTAAGTCAGTCGGTAACTTACGTTCAGCAGGGACAGGAGATCGCATCCCAATGTATGGCACAGGTTGGTTTTGTACAGCTTGAGCTGTTCGGCGTAGTTGGGTAGGTGTGTTGCGGTTGCCATTTCGCAGCGGTTCGTTGAGGTGGCGTGCTCCGGCTGTGTGTGCAGTCTGCAATGTGCACGCTCCGGGGTTGCTGTGAGCTCTGTGTAGTCGTAGGGAGACAGGACTTGTGTTCTGTTGGCTTGTTTGGAGGACACGGGCCCTCTTCCCACATGCTTCTCAGACAGTTCAAGGTCAGTGCTGTGTGACTCCTTCCAATTAACTTGCATGTGGCCGACATGGGGGAGTGTTTTCTTCTTTCTTCCCTGTCCGTTGTGTGCTTCTGTGATATGCGCTATCTGCCCTGTGGTCGGTCTCCTCGGCATGCCTGTGTTGGTCTATTCTTGGACAATGGCTGTATTCACCGGCTTCTGTCGTAGGGCTGTGGTTTCGGTGTTGGAATGGAAGGTCATTCAGTGCTGTCTGCTCTCCCTTGTGTGGGCGGCAGGCTGCCTTTCCGCTCTGCGTTGGGCCTTGTGTGTGAATGTTATTCTTGGGCCACCTGTTGTCGGTCCCCGTGCTCTTTGGTGTTCCGTTTTATATGTCTTGTACATATGTGCAGGGTGGTATGGGTTTTTCAGTGTGGTACTGGCGTTCCTCTTCCCGAAGGGGCCCTGCTTCTCCTAGTTGGTGTTGCCGCCGCTGTGTGCTACGCCATGTTTGTTACACTGGGGTGTGTCCTGCTGTTGCGTGACTTCACTGACATGTGTGCGTCGGTTGTGTGGCGTTGGGTGTTGTCCGTGAATTGGGCGTTGGGGACATGTCTGTGGCAGGCCTGTCACGTGTCATGTGCGTTCGGGGTGGGGCTGATGTGTGTGCTGCTTGGTTGTGTCCCTGTGTCTGTGTGCGACGCATGCATGGCGCTGCGGTTGGCCTCTGCGTTGTGCGCATGTGTGGCGGCGTCATCGCCGCTTTGGGGCCGTGACGGGGTGGTTGGTTCCTGGTCCCAGGTGGTGTGTACACATGTGTTCCGCGATGTTACGATTTGGCCTGTGTGTCATATGTGGATGCAATGGTGGATGTGTAGTGTACACGCGCTGGTGGGGGTTGTCCGCTTTTTCCGCCCTTGCACTGTGTGCGCTGTTTGCGTGCACTTGTTGTGTGTGTGCCTACCTGCGTCTCCGCGGTACGTTGCGTCCTTGGTGGTGCATCAGCAGAAGCATGGGAAGGGCCTGCAGTGCTGGATTCATGCTCGGGGTGCCGCTTCTTCGTTGTCCGTGCTCTGCGTCCGTGTTACCGCCTCTCTTTCACGTGCGGTGTCTCTTAGCCGTGGGAGCCGTTTGTTTGCGGCATCGTAATTTATGCGCCGGGCGGGACGTGTTTCGTCGGACGGTGTGTGTCAGTTGTGCTGCGCCGCTACGTGAACGGGCGCACTTTGATGGCGGACGGTGTTGCTGGCTTGCCGGCGGTGTTTGGCCTGCTTTTCGCATCGTAATTGGGCGGGCGTGTGGACTGCTGCGTGCCGGCAGTAACTGGTGCTTTTTGCATCCGCCAGCACGGCGGTTGTGCTTCCGCCCGCCATCGTAATGGGCCCCTAAGACATTTAAGTGGTGGCTGGTCTTTTTCGGAGCTTAGGACATCATCAGCCCTGTAAAGCACCCCAGTATTTTTTTTTTTTTGCATGTACCTTATTTTGACGTCTTTGGAGAGGCAGTGCCTGTGCAGTCACTTGTTGTGTTAAAAAAAGACAACCCCAAATGAACAACTTTACTCTTGTGCTGTTAAAAATAGCAGCAACTTCAAGCAGATCACCTGCCCGACAACAATGTTACTTTTCAAAGTGCACAAAAGTCCCATGAACACTTCTGTAATGTCAAGTGTTCCTGTGCTACTTGCCCATGGAACATAGTTAGCACTTTTCCTACCGGCCATGCCGAGATATTCTTACCACGTTTAAAATGTGCAATTAGGCTTTGAAACGGGGCAGACCTGAAGCTGTGTTGTTTATTGAACACATCTAGATATATTAGCAAACCCATACTTCTGAATCAGTCTGTTTTTACACTATTGTTTCCAAAGGCAAGCTTTGTGAAGCAAAGAATGTTACTCTTTTTCCAGCTTTTAACTGAATTGTGGATGTCTCGAAAAAGAATTGTGGATGCAAGACTACTCCTTTTGGAGGTATACCGAGGCCAGACTTGTACCCTAGATGGAAGCTAATGTTTCCTTTCTGAGGCAGAATGGGGCAATCCTTTGTATGGTTCAGTTCTATCTGCTACACTCAACTATGGGCACAGATGGTACAGAGACAGACTAGCAGGGACTTCACTACAAACGTCATGGTACTCGGTGTCTGGATTTGTTTTGGTTGCCGACTGTTCTTGGTCTGCAGATAAGAAGAGAAGGACATGTTGCCAAACTTGGCTCAGTGATAAGCAAGGCACAAGATTTAAGGAGATTATGAAAGGTCCTACAGCCCACTCTGCCTTAAAAGAGAGAAGGGAAGAAATGTAGGGATCTTTTCAAATTGGGGCTTGTAAATTCCACCTGTCAAGTTTTAGGATGTCTCTGTGACAAATTTTAGTCACCTCAGAATATAATCCTGATATGCGAGCACTCGCTTCCAGACGAACAAACTGTAATACTGCTAAGGGATTAGAAGGCATCAGGATAGGACATTCCTATCTTCAGAGCTCTTGAGCTAGTACGTTTTTCCTCTGAAAGGCCTGCTCAATACAAAGAAGTCATCCTGCCAACATTTTTCCAGTTCTGATGGGCGAGAAATTTGTTCAGTCATGCATCCCTCTTCTTGTGGGCCCTGAGAGTGCCCCCATAACCTGCCTTGATGTTGCCTGCTTGTGCCAAACAACAATGTGTCCAGAGAGTCTTGCCTCAGAAGCCCACTGGTCTCTGTTGGAGGTAGGAGCTGCGAGTATTAAAAACATTGTATCAGTATTTGATTAGTGTTTGCTATATTTACCTTGGTTTGGAACTTACATTTTTTATTTCCTGAATATATTGCTTTGTGCTTGTGGATGCCTGCATCCTCTGCCGAGCCTGCCAGGGAAAAATAAGGCTTAGACTCAGTGTTGGACTGGCCTGTCAGGCCAGTGTGTTGAGCAGTTTTTGGCCCCTTCATGACCAAAGGGACCAAATGATACAGCCCACACACTGGCCCTTTTGAGCTGCCCCATCTGACTGTGCCAAATATCCTACCGGACAGTCCAACACTGCTTAGACTGGAACAAAGCAACCAAAATTAGGAGTGCCAAGAGAGATCTTGGTGAGCCAGTGGTCCACCACGGTATAGGGTTAGATGAATCAGTAGGTATAGAAATGGTGTAGGGTGAATGGATATAGATGGGTGTGAGGGAACTTTGGTTCTAAAGTTATAATTATATGTTTATTAATTCTCATAGTGCTAGATACTGGTCTCATACCACCACTCCACCCTTCCCACTCAGCCTCAAAGTCCACTCCTAAGTTTTCTCCACTCACTGACAGGCCTAAAACAGGATGTCTCTCTTTGTCCCATAGATTTAGGCCCATTCTTGCTCCACAGTTAGTGTATTTGCTCTCTTTGTCGTATTCTCTATTTAAAAAAAAAAAAAAAAATACAGTTCTGGGACTCTGCCTGATCCTAGTCAACGCAAGCCAGAACTGAAATTGTGAGTTTTAGGGCACCTAGGGCCACATGTATGACCATTTTTTAGCAGTTGTTAATGGGAAATCGGCCTGTTTGCGGCCGCTAAAAAGGGTTGTAGCATGTACGAAACCTATTTTGCGAGTCTGTAACCTGTTACCGACTCTCAAAATAGGTTTTGCGAGTCGCTATTAGGAGGAGGTCTGCCAAGGGCATCCCTTCCTAATAACGAGTCGCAGGGGAATGTAAGATTGTTTTGCGACCGCAAATCCATTTGCAAAACAATCGCATTTACCACCAATTTCAAATTGGTGGTAAGCCAGTAGCTGACGAGAAGGGGTCGCAATGTGACCCCTTCCCCTTTGTGATTGGCAGCGAAAATGTTTTTTAAGAGCAGGCAGTTGTGCCTCAGATCACTGCCTGCTCTTAAAAAATGAAACTGAAATGTTTCATTTTTATTTTTCAATGCATCCCGTTTTCCGTTAAGGTGCTTTATTGAAAAAGCAGTCACAGACATTGGTGGTCTGCTGAGCCCAGCAGGCCAGCATCCCTGTGAGTGCTGGCCATTCCCAATGGGTCGCAAAATGCAACCTGCAACCTGCCTCATGAATATTAATGAGGCAGGTTCTTAGCGACCCATTTGAGAATTGCAAACAGTGTCTCAGACGCTGTTGTACATCAGTGTTTGCGACTCGCAATTTGCGAGTCGCGAAAAAATGCAAATTGCGAGTCACAAACACTGAGGGTCGTACATCTGACCCCTAGTCACGTGTTACTTTTTCGAGGGGAGCACCTGCTCACGTGGAATAATCCATTAATCTCATTCACCTGCATGGGCGACTTAATTATTGTAAAACTAATGACCCTGGTTGTTTTCACATCAGCTCTTGTGTACTGAACACAATTGCAGTTAATAAGGCCTTGTTTTGTAAACTTGGGCCCTACGGTATATGTGACACTTTTTTTTTAGCCTACTCCCTCTTCGTACAAACCAGTATGTAACGGGGTCGCCATGGTGCCAACCTATGGTCCTAGCAAATTACACGAGATTTAAGATGAAAAACGTGTTCTGGCCTTGGTCCGTGTCCTGATTCACTCACTCAGCAATGTCACTCAGTCGTGCAGCTTACCCAGCGTTAAAAAGCACGCCAACTTCCTCAAATTAGCTTTGACTATCTGGAATCCCAAACAAAAACTGTTCTAATAATGGTGCGTAAACACCGCCATATTTTTAAAATAAACCTGCAGACATTCAGCTAAGTCATGCGAATTGTAATTAACAGCGGCTGAATTTATTTTCTTCGTGGGCTGAAGACATTTATGAGTAAATAAAGATGTTGTTTGTTCATAATATATTTACTTTAAACTCTGTGCATTGTGGGGATTTTTAGTTCACTGAGTTGCATGGCTGCCTAATTTTACTTGGAATTGCTGTTGCACCTTATGTAACACTACCGCTGATGTCGCCTGTTTGCATCTCTCTCTCTAGATCTGTTTCACAAAACAATTTTTAAATCTACATTCGTAGGGATACACCTTCGTATATGTGTAGGCTTACGTATTTCTGAAATCCTCAAAGAATTACAGTCAAAGCTTTCCAGAACTACTCCCTTAAGCAGTTACACGTGCGAAATTGGGAATGGAATGCAACTGCGCATGTGTAAATGCGAACCAAAAATGCCTAGGCACTTGCTAACCTTTTTTTCTTCCAAAGGAAAAATATTTTTCCGGATGGAGAAACAATTTCCCTTTCACCTCCTTTGAATTTTAAGTGTGTTCCCTACTTATTTCTACCTCGGAACCGAGTAAATCTCCAACCGTTGCTAAGGCGGAAATGGAACAAGAAAAAATGTAGGAATACCCACAAACTCACATGTATGCAGGTGTGTGCTAACTTCCGAGGGCACCCCTCCTCGGGATGCTGACCCAATTTGCCGCCATACTGGAATAATGTGATGTGGGAATAGGTAATTTTGCAAATGCAAGTTCACAAGTTGTGAATACAGGTGAATTTTCTCTGGTGAATTAAGATGTTCTCAGCTCACCTCTTGGTGTACAAACATCATTGTACTGTGTTTAGTAATTGTGCTGTCTAAAATGTAACCGAGGTGTGCTATTTCACCAAATCACCCGTAGCAATCTGCAACGAATACTCATGAGAATCTTTATCATGAACACGTATGTAGTTGCCACAATATTAGTTGTCTTCTGATCCAAAACGCTTCACTCCAAGCCTGCTGCACAGACAAGGCTTTTTTTCTGTTTATAAACACTGGACATAAGGTACAAGATATGTATTGAACATTCACATCCTTGCGGGCAAATTCAACAGACCAATTAGAAATGGTTTCTACTGCGTCCAGTTGCTGTATAAGGGGTTTTAGACTTTGGTCAATGTATGTGTAGCTGAACAACAATTACAATTCCACAAGTTCGAATCAATAGACGCCATCAGATTCCAATAACCGCTTTTAAGATGGAACTGGAATGTTCTCCATAGTTGGGACTCAGCAACTGTCCAAAAATCCATAACCCCAACTGGATCCAGTAGAAAGCATTTGTAATTAGGCACCAGAAATGTCCACCAGATATGTAAAGGTGTGACACGTATCTTGACCAGTTTGTGAAGTGTTAATTTTTAGAAAACAATTACCATTGCTACTTTGGCCAAAGATGGGTTGTATGTATGTTGTATGTCATGACATCAAGAAAAACAATGTTGTCGTGCGTAAATATGGTACCCAAAGTTTCGACTACCACAAAAACATGAAGGTAATTAGGTGAAGCGAAGTATAGATTTACGGTTAACTCCATATTTACGTACCGTGCAGAAATATATATTTTCAAGGCCTAAGCCTTAAGCCATGAAGACCACTTTCTGAAGCAGTGCTTTACTCTAAGCAAACTTGCTTGATGATGCGTATATTTGCTTCGATGTTGAGAGTCTCAGTGATGTTGGGATTGGAGGTTGTGCATTATTGCCCTTTTTCTTCTCCATCCTATTAAGTGTTCTTTAACAAATCTGCTTCAATGTAGTTGTAACAGTCTGAAGGCAAAAAATGCTTCAACATCAAGTCAGAATTTTTTAATTCAACAGAAAGCCTGCGTTTTGTAGTGAGGAACCCTTGAGCTGGTACCAGGCTCCAAAGCTTTCTTCTGCACTATCTTCCTGAAAATGCACAATGTACCTTTGAGAAGGAGGGTGTGACAGCAGATTAATAGAAGTACTCATATCTGCCGAAGCCTTAGATTGCTCTTATCTTTCTTATTTCCCAAGATTGACCAGATTTAGTTATCTTTTCTGGATACAGTTTCACTGACTGATCCACGGATGCCTGTGTCAGGTTCAGTGCCCCATTTTTCCCCATCTCAACTGCTGTGAATACACTCTCCTCTTAATAAACCTTGCTTGAGCCAAGCGTTCTTCTCTATCTTCTGGCTCATTACTTGACCCACGTACAGTGAAGGTTTTGAAAATGGTTTCTGACACTGTTGTCTTTCCCCATACTGATGTAATCTTTCCCTCCCCACTTCCACTGTACATCCACCCTGGGAGAAAGCAATAGAATTACATCTCATGGTGAAACCAAATGCTGATTCTCTGCTTCGGACCAATTGCAGGCCTATCCTTCTCTTCTCTACGTTTACTGACATTACTGACACTTTTGTTACACTCAACCTACTCTTTTTATTTTGGAGCTAATTCACTCCTTGATCCAGCACAGGCAAGTATGTATTCTGGCCACAGCACTGAATCTGTTTTGAGTGCTACATTTGATGATCTCTGTCTCATTCTTGATTTAGGGGTACCAGCGGCTCTGGCTCTCCTTGACCTCTTGGTTCCGTTCAACACTCTCCAAGTCCATTATACTCTCATGTCAATCTGAATTCATGGTGACAGATAGAGCCCATCAGAGGAATGGCTCCTTCCTTGTGAATCAAGAGTAGACTTTGGGTTCATTGTTTAGATTTTTATCCATTTTCTTGTGGGATGCCATACTGTTCCTCCCTCAGTCCCACACTTTTCAATCTTAAAGTATCTCCTCTGGCTCATCTTATTAGGCATCGTGGTTCCCAGTTTTTTTGGCTCCTTCATCATCCTATTAAAGTGGCTTAATAACAACTTGCCTTTCAGAGTTGCTTGCAAAATATTGCTAGCTTGATGCATCATAGTCTCCTTAAACTAACCACTGATGAGGCAGAAATGCTGTTTTTTGGTGCTTTCAGCTCCATCTGCTCTGGCTTATTGTGGTCTTCGCCCATGGGCATACCTCTTATGCCTGTTGCAATTTGAGGATAATTTCCAACCACCTCCTCTCTATAAACACCAAATTCAAATCCTTACTTGTTCTTGCTTCCTTATACTAAGGACACTGAAGAAAATCTTCATGCTGGAAAGTTATTACTACGGCTTTACTACCATATAGACCTGGTTATGGCAAAGCTGTATGTCAAGGCCCGCCAAATATTTGTTCCACCATCTGCAGCGGATTCAGAATACGGGGGTTTGCCTGGTTCTTAGATTATATCGTAGAAACCACAGACCTAATCCTCTTCCTCGCCTTCATTGGATGCAAGTTCACAAGCGTAACGCTTTTAAGCCCTAGTGTATCTGCCACAAGGCCATTTCTAAGAGTGCTCCAATATTTATTTGCTCTCATTTTCTTAGATATACCCACTTGAACCCTCAGATTCTGTTCAGCCACTCTATCAGTGCTGTCCTGGGTCCCTCAAGCCAAACTACAGGGACTATCATTCTCTTACATGACTTAAAGCTTTCTCAAGGCTCTCAAAACCTGTCTTTTCAGTTGCACATAACCGCACTCCTAGCTGGACTCTGCTGCTGTTCTTTCCTCTCCGAGGACCAGCAAAATGTGTTGAGGTCACCGTGTCAATCTTTATTTATTCATGTTAGCACTCTACAAATCAAACATGATAAAACTAGACTGTGCTTCATGCTCTCAATCACACAGCCTTATTTCTTTACTGATATAAGCTATAATCATTCATATATGCATGGCAAAGGGCTGCACATTTTAGCATCAGTCTCCAGTTGTGCACCATCTTCATTTTGTTGTAAATGCTAAATATTGGTCCTCTGAAAGCAAACTGATGTGAGAATTCTTCCTAATATTTGTATTTTTTTGATGTTGGTGTTTATCTACATCTTGTTATCATGTGGGTTCCCATTATTATTTTAGAAATAATACGCATACAGTCTCCGCTCACTTAATTTCTTCCTAACGCCTATTAGGTAGGGTGACCACATTTTGAAAATAAAAAACCAGGATATGCCTTTGACAAAGAAATAAGACTACAATATTCCAGCAACTCTGGTGCCCAATGATTTCATTGATAGAAGTTACCAAAATAGTAAACGGAAAACAATGAGGCATTAATATACCAAGCAGTTTTGGCTTTATGGCGGTATGGCTGGTGCCGCTGCACCCAATGCCAGCCCAGGATCCGAAGGCGCTGCATTTTAAACTATCTTATTAGGTTGAAAGCACCTGCTGCAGAGGTCTTTGTGTGTCGAGCACTTTTATAATAAGAATGCCAAAATAAGTCTGGTGATTAATGTACTTAGCTGCGAAAACTGTGTTTTAGCCACAGTTAGGCTCATCATATAGTAGCACAAAGGGTTAATGTGCCTGCAGCAAAGCACATGTAATATACAGATAACACATTTCTATTTTATGTAGATAGCTCAACTGGTTACTACTTTTGTCACAGTGATCCTTTTGTTACTTGCAGTCTGTAACTTACAATCCTTCTAATATAGCTCAGTGAGCTATAAACTGATATCAAAGAGCTGCATCCAAACTTCAAGACATGGGTTTAGAACCTTATTGTTTTTTTCTCTATCTTTCCTTATTCCACAGTTGATAAAAAGGGTTCCCCTTGGGTAGTAATAAATAACTATTAGTGAATGAATGAATTCTTTATTTGTGTGGTTACTAAAAACCATTACAAAATACACATATAAAAATGGCAACATGAAAATCTAAAAGAGCAAGTATATGTACAAAACATTGTTAAAATCTCCTTTGCTTTCTTAAAAAAAAAACGGTGCAAGTGATAATCAGTCTTTTAGGTTGAGTGAGTCTGTTGTTAAAAAGTGGCCAGCCAACAACCCCAGCAGGGCCCGCCTGACAGCCTAGTGGGATGTGTCCATCAGTTTTGTACGAGTATAGTGGACAAATTTGCCGAAGTTGGCCATATGCTTCACTGTGTCCAACGTATAGAGACGATGGACTGCCTCCTTTGCTGTGCGAGTGCCCAGTTGGAGGAGAATGGGCCTGAGGTAGATTCTGCGAACTAGCCGCAGCGCCGGGCAGCAGAGTAAAATATGGGCCAAAGACTGTCGTTTGTAATTGCAAAGGCGACACTCCGTGATGACCGGCCTTACTTTCCCAGTTGGATATAGTTCTTTAAGAGGGAGAGGATGTAGTCTGGCTGCTAAGATCCTATGTAGGGCTTGTCTCCCCACAGGCTGCGTAAGATGAGGTTTGAGGCTGGGCAGTGTGTGGGGGAGACTTTGGGTCTCGTGGAAGCCTCTTGCTACCAAGGATTCAATATCCAAAGTGCGCAAGCGTAGGCGTACTTGCTTTTTTATTGTTGTTTTAATAGTAGCATACTTGATTATGCTAGGGTCCCAGTTCTCTATAGCAAGTTGCAGGTGGTCTTTGGCTGAGGCAAGACAAGCGAACCAAGGATTACCAGGTTGTTGGAAGATGCATTTTATAACGGCCTTCATAGAGTTCTCCGGCGCCGCCGTTGTTTGATAAAAGTATTTTGTCAAGGTCGCCATCTCTTCCAATTTTTGTTGATTGAGATTAAATTCCAGACGAATCAAGTTGTTCCTGGTGCAGACTGGTAAACGAAATAGCTTTTTGTAGGCTGTACAGTGTATTTTTTCTAGGTCATGTGCAAATTTCCCTGGAAATGCCTGTTGCGCATAGTTGAGGGATGGTAGTAGTTTCGCCCTCAGTACTCTTTGAATGGCCGTTGTTGTTGGGCTATCTAGGGTAGCGTACAATTTGCAGAGGGCGTAGGTGACCTTTTTCCCTTTCTGCTGCATTTGTGGAGGTGGACCCGTGGGCGGCCCGTTTCGCTAAGCCAAGCCCCCAGATAGTTATAGTGTTGTACACAGTCTAAGGTCAGCGGACCAAGCCTCCACTCAGCCACTTTTTTTTTCGGGTAGTGCCCAAAGATCACTATTTTGGACTTGGTTGGGTTAGCGACCAGCTTATTTTTCATATTTTAATCTGCGAGGGCTCTGAGTGCTTTTTGTAGACCGATTTTGGTGTGGTCCAAAAGAACCAGGTCGTCAGCGTATTGCATCAATTGGATCCTTGTGTGCCCGATCCTAGGGGTGGCTAAAGTGGCTCCGTGCAGAGCTTGGCCCATGTCGGCTGTGTATAAATTGAACAGCATCGGAGCCAGGACGCAGCCCTGCTTTAGCCCCCGATCCGTGGCGATTTTCTCTGTGGCAAACTCGCTGGAGAGTTTGACCCTTACCCAGGTTCGTGAATACAGCGATCTAATAGCTTGTAATAAAGATGGACTGATGTTCCAGCGTGCCAATTTCTGCCAGAGGATGGTGCGATCTACCCCGTCGAAGGCTGCTGAGTAATCAATAAAGCAGGCAAAAAGCGGCAGGGTGTGATGAGCCGCCGCTTGATGAGCTAAGTATGACATGGCGATGATATTGTCCACAGTAGAACCCCCTGGTCTGAACCCGGTCTGAAAGAAGGGCAAAAGACCTTCAGTGCGAACCCAGTCCACTAGTTCCGCCAAAAGAGTGCTTGCATAAGCCTTGCCCTCAATGTCCAACAGAGCGATCATGCGGTAATTACTGGGGTCAGAATAAGGCCCTTTTTTGTATATTGGATGCAGCAGTGATCCCCTCCAGGAATCTGGAACAGCCCCCAAGAGCCTGCATTCGGCATATAACTGAGACAAATTGTCCGTCCAAAAGTCTATATCTTCCCTAAAGAGGGAGCCAGGCAGACCGTTGGGGCCGGGTGCCCCATTGTGTCGAATCTTTTTTAGGGTTGTGCGAACTACTCCTTTCCCTGGGAGGGTTGAATCATCCAAAGGTACGGTAGGCTCAGCTGGGGTGTTGCCAACTCCCTCCCCTGGTATTATAGAACTATTTGGAGGAGTTGTGTTTGAATCATCTGTGTACAGGGTTTTCACATGGGCTACCCAAGTGCCTGCGTCAAGTGGATTCTCTCTGTTAGTGGCCCCGTGAATTAAGTTGTTTAGATATTGCCAATATTCTTGGGACTTACACGGTGCCAGCAGCTCAAAGATCTTCAACCATTTTGCCTCCGTGAGTTCACGTTTTGCTTTCCAAACCTGTTGTTGAATGGCTTTTTGCAGCTAATTTGAGTTGCATTTTGGCGGACTCTGACCCGGATTTCTGATAAACTCTGCGTTTGGCGTTTAATTGTTTGGCACTTTCCTTGATCGCTGGGACGGGTCCTAGGGTATGTGATGGATTTGTGGCAGTTCTATATGTGGAGCTCCCCCGAAGCAGTGAAGCTAGTTCGTGGGCGAGATTATCCCATTCCTCTATAATACCCCCATTGTTTAGACCGGTTTGCCAGCCTATCCACATTAGTTTCCAAGAGTCAAGTTTGTTGATTGACATCGGCCCCCATTTTATTCTTCTGAGAAGTCTGTGCTGTTCTTCCCCTTTGGATGCCCCAATACAGCGAAGGAAATGGCGAATATCCGCGGTGATGGTTAACTGAACGATTAGGGCGGCATGGTCGCTTTCACTCCGTGGGTGCACAGTATAGTGTGACATGAGTTTTTGTAATCTCTCGCTTAATAAGATATAGTCTATTGTGGTCAGATTGTTGTAAGTGGGTGCAAAGAGTGCCCCAGGCTTGAACTTTATGGCTAAAGAGTGCGTTGTTGCCAAATTGTATGCCCGCATAAGGGCGTTGAAAGTCCCGGTGCTCCCAAAGCGGCGGTTTTGAGATGCAGTGTCCCCTATTTTGTGCGTATTGAAGTCCCCAAGAATGATGGGTTCCATAGATGCAAACTGTAGAAGCAGAGTTTCAATCTGAGTTATCAACCGAGTAAGCTTGTCCTTAGGGCCCGGCCCATGGGGGTTGTAATAGACATTAATCAGAAGTATTGATAATGGGCCGTCAACCGGTATTAAGGCCTTTCAGGGTGCCAGCCAGGAACATGTCCGAGGAATTCTTTATCTCTGTGAAGTGTACCTTCAGTGAATGCTTGATGTAAATGGAGATCCCCCCTGACGGTCTCCCAAATATGTTACCTTTGGTGGCAGGTTTGGAATATTCTGCATAGCCTCCTATTGGTGTGGATGTAGTTGCCCATGTTTCTTGGGCACAAATTAAATCAGCCCCTTCGAGGAATGTGGTTGCCAGTGGACTTTGCAGGACCTTAGTGATCCCTGCGACATTCCAAGTCATGATATTTAGTGTTTGGATGTTATCCAAAGGGCGTCTATGCTGGACAGAGCCGTTTCTTAGGAGGGGCCGAACCTTTGACAACGCAGACTCCTTGCTTGGGGGGGACCTGGTGTTAGGGGCTAAGGTTTAGGGCCCGTGGGAGCCAGGACCAGTCTTTGCTGATGTTCCCCATGATCAAACAGGAGCGATTGCCCCCTTCTGAGCGTGTTGTTATTTGGATTGAACTGTTGCTGGTCGGATTTATTTTTGGTCCACCTTTGGTGCCATGGAGGATGGACCCTGTTGCTGGCCAAGTTGTATCCTTTTTGATCATCCTTTTATGGTCGTGCGGTTCTTGAGGTCCCTGCTGTACCTTCGGGCCTCTACTTTTCAGGATCGCTGGATATTTTATAACAGACGGGGTCTTGATTTTTATACCCCAGTTTTCCAATTGCTTGTTATTTCCCCTCAGGGCCTCGGCCATAGCCAGATTGGCAAAGATTATCTCTGTTGTCTCATTTGACTCACTTGGTCCAGGGGCGGAGAAAGACACACTGTCAATGTCAGTTGTTTTTATTTTTTCTAAGCCCGGAATATTTACGCAAAGCTTCAGGAGATTGCCTCTATTAAGAATGTCCCATTTCCCCTGCGAGATATATTCAGGGTACAACAATACTTTTAATTTATCTTGATCTTTTGTTTGTTCGATGAATGACAAATTTTGATAGAGAGTTGTCTCCTGCGCATCGGGAGCCTCTATGGAGTTCCGAGTTGATTTCGCGCGGGTGTCCAAGTCTTCCCAGGGCAAGTTTGAACTTACTGCCATCCGCTGAGCATTGCTCCTGAGCTTGTGGTAGTAGGCGGTGGACGAAAGTAAATCGTCGGTGCTTGTTTGACTGGACTTCATCTCCCTATAATTAATAGTTTTGGTTACTAGTTGGGGCTCCTTGTGATCTGTTAATGGCGTGGGAGCACATTTGTTTGTTTTGCATGAATCAAGTTTTTCTTGCTGAATGCTATTCATACTTGCATTATCCGCTTTGGTCACTAGAGACCACTTTAAATTAGGTTCCGGCTGTTTCCTTTGTTCTTGGTTTACTTCAACTTGTAACCCTTGTGTATTATTAAAGTGCCACCTGGGTTCTAGGTCAGTCATATCCAGGGTTTTAGACGGATGCAACACAGGATATCCTAGGGTGCCTGGGGCGATGGTTTCGCTGATGGTTGTGCCGTCCGTTTGTATGCCTGAAGTTTCTTTATTTATAGTTGGTTTTTGAGAAAAGGTAGTACCCTCACGATGTTCTTTATTGTGATCTTCGTTCTCCTTGTTTTCCAGCTGGAGCCAGTGCAAGATAGACCCTTCATTATGGGTTTTGCCTTTTTTCGATTTGTTTAGCTTTTTTAGTTTTTTCTTGTTTTTTCTAGATAAGTGTTGACTTTCTAAAGTTGTGGGCTTTAGCTTGTTAATCGTTCCTGAATCTTTGTCTAAGTTGGAGCAGATTTTTGTTTCAGGTTCTTCTGCACTTATAGTATTTATTTGGTCTCCCGTAGCCCCATGGTTTCATGCAAAGTTTTCCTATTCTTTGTTTGTAAGTCATTCATGCTAGTAGTCAGCTTTGAATTTTGTTGAGGCGGGGAGTATAAGGTGTACGGTCTCCTATTGACCTCTTTCTTGAGATCCTTAACTAGAGTACTCATTATCTCTGGCAGCTTTTCCAGATTCTGCAATATTGGACTGCATCCACAGTCTTCTTGTTTAACCGTTAGAGCCGTATTTGCCTGGGCTCTGTGGATCAGTGAGTTTAAGTGTTCCAGTTTTGAGTCTATTCCAGAGATCAGGCCAGCGACTGTTTGCAATATATTTATTTGAGTATCCAGCTTATCTGCATGCATTATGGCTGCATTTGCCATTGAAATCAAGGCGTCGTTGATCAATGCAAGATGATTTTTGATTTTTTGAGGCTGCAGACCAATTTCTATTCCAATTTTAGGAGAACCAAAGGCCCGAGGCTCATTTACATGTGGAAGAAAGCTGGAATTTGAAAGATTAGGGCACCGTTTAGGTGAGAGGTGTTGACTTGTGAACTCAGCAGGCGCAAAAGGAGAGTCAAAAGGCTCCGATTGAAGCCTTAAAGGAGTTTTGTGTGTGCCCATGTTGTTTCTTGATGCCGAAGGAGAGCCCTCACTCGTCTCTGGAATTAAAATGCCGGAAGATGAGTTTGACTGATTGAAGTATTCCCCACTGTTTTCTGTATAATTGTTAACACTGTGGGCTAGTCGGAGACCGGAAGGGTTAATAGGTAATGCAGGAGATGTTCTCAAGATTGGCTGGTGATTTGGGCTGTGAAACGCTGGATAAGAGCCATTAGGATGTGCAGCTGCTAGGGCTGCCATTGATGCTACTCTTGATTCTTTTATAGCCCTATCATTGCTGTTGGAGCATGTTGACGTGATTATTATTAGACTAGGCAGTGAGGCATTATTTGGGGCATTTGGGGATGACACGATTGGCTGGCCAGTTGACTGGCTATTTGTTGGTGTATCCCCTTGAAGTATCGGAGGAGCCGAGTTTAGCTGTCGGTATTGGTATTGATATTGGGTGGTGCCCATTGGTAGGTCGTTTGTGTTAAGAGAGTTGGCTCCCTCGTCCACGCGGTCCACTTTTGCGGACTCTAAAGTTCGACATGCTGAGTTGTTAAAGCAGGACAAGCCTTGATCCGTTGTTGTTTCTGGGACTCTTTTTCCCGTGACGATGGTTATTTCCGGAGAAAGTGGAACGTCTGGTTGAAGTCCTAAACTTAGGTCCGCATATTTGTAGGCGTCTGCCGATGTTCTAGTAGTACTTTCAGCACAGGGTGTATGGACTACTTTGCCAGATTCGTCAAATTTAACTTCTAAGGTTGTATAATGGAGGTTCGCTCTTATATCGCTGTTACCGTTAGTGGTGGTCGTGCTCCTTTTAATACTATTACTATTACCGGTTGCAGTAGTTTCGCTTGTATATATGGTCTTTTCAGATGAGATTGTAATTGCTGTTGGCGACTCGCCCGTTTGCGGCCCCTCCCTAGGGAATGACCCGGATATGGCACACCCTCTGCCTAGGGGATACAGTATCTAAGATTTTTGCCGCCTTGCAGTTTTGTGTGGGCGATGATTGTCTTGGTGCTGGGCCAGACTTGAGTTTCTCGTCCGCATGGTTGCTCTATACACAAGGCACTTGCGGGGGAGGCGGAAGGCGGTTATGGACTAATAGGGTGGACTAATAGGGTGGAGAGCAGATGTGGTACCACCTGCTGGGCCGCCAAACAACCCCTCCGCGGCCTCCGTAGCCTGCGGTCCTGCTCACCCACTCCCCCAGCTAGATGGCTGGGCTGTTGGATTTTCTTTTGAGTTAGCGGGCCTGGATCTGGGCAGGTTAGCGGGCTCTCCCAATGCTCTTCCAGTACATTCCCAATACAACAGTTCTCTTCACCCACCGCGCCTCACCTCAACTCTTGGGCGTCCTGGTGATCTGGTGGCGGTCTGGCTATCCGGTGATTACAGCAGTCAACGAGCAGGGCGAGGCGAGGAAGAGGTGGCTGTGTCTGAAGTAGAGCCACGCCGCGCTGCTCCGTCACGCTGCCGCCGGGGCTACTTAATAAACCATAGTGACCTCTCCAGCCGGCGCCGCACAGCCGCCCTCGCACTATCGCACACAGTCCACCGTGCGACACCCGGCTCCCAGCTCCGGCTGGGGGGAGCCCCGGCAGCACCGGCTGATGACAGGGAAGCCAGGCGGTGCGTGCCAGCAAGGCAGCAAGGCTGCACCACGTTTACCGCCTTGCACTGAGAAAAAGCGCTGAGAAGTGCGGTGAGGAAATTAAAAGAGTTCAGTCAAATTCTTCAAATTCTGTAAAGGCCGTAGAGGCAGTGGAGGCGGGTAGGGAGGGTGGAAAACGGCAGATTCCGTACGCCTCCACGGCAGTTCCGACGAACAATGGCGAAGGGCTCTCAACGGGCTCCCTAGAAAATCCGGACCTGAATCCTCCTCTCGCTTGGGATATAACTATTAGTGCCGACAACTCCAACCACTGCATTGCATTTTTAACCCTGAGTATGTTTCTCCAGCACTCTTTATAGTGCCTACCAGTATGCATGATGCGTGACCCCCTACACCTTATAGACGCCATTCTCTTATATAATATTTACTGTTCATTGATTAACACACTTGTATGATTCCTTAGCTCTATGTAATATGTGTGTGATGTAAAGTGCTTTGACACCCTACACTGAGATGAGTAGTGCTATAAAAGAAATTAAATGTGAGGGGGCTATGGAGAGAAGAGGGGCACTGTGGGAGGGTGTTATTGAGGAAACCCATGGAGAAAGAGGTCACTGGGGGGTGAGCATCAAAGATTGTCATACCTAAAGCTGGCTCTGGTACCAAGCTTCTGACCTTTGTGTTTTTACAAGGGGAAGCCTCTAAGTTCGGACCTATAAGATATTGAATATTGATTAGCTAACTGAAGCTCTTTAAATTGACTAGCCAACTGAAAATCTTTAATAGAGACTTCATCTTCTAGTAAGCTTTTTGGTTTGCGGGTGCCTTGAACATGGCGTTCCCAGGTTGCTAAATTATATGTTTATCACCTTCCTTTAATGGAATAGTTGCAGAAACAAACACTATAGCCCATCCTTTCTAAATGAGTGTTTTAACATGTTTTGGGCCTGAGGCGCCACACACTAAACAGCAATATGGACTCATCTTAAGAGTGTTAAAAAATGCTGGGAGGGTGTATTTATGTACTTAGTGCGCGTGAACCGTTATTAGAGTAGGTGTTCAATTACAAGATGGCTGCTAGCTGTGTGATAATTAAGTCAGGCCTAATGTATGTAATTGCTATGTGTGTAAACAGCCTTGGACTGGTTTCAAGTCCTGTTCATTATGCATCGCTAAATATGTGAAACGTTCTGCTTTAACCAAGGCAAGGATCCTTGCTTCGAGAAGACTGCGTTGAAGCGGACTCTTGGAGCTCTTGAAAAAGCTTTATGTTCTTGCTGTATTTCTGTAGCAATGTCGCATAACATGGCGGAGGCCCGAAACGTTGAAACAAACTTCAGAGAGATGAACCCGATGTGGTACTGTCAGGGCTGAACCGGCATGTGGAGCACAAGGAAAACCCCCAGTCGGTTGAGGACCAGGCGGTTGCTTTTAGGCAGTGCTTAATTTGAGCCGGTGGTTTCCGGTGCTCTGCACCAGCATTTAATTGTCAACACCATTACTTGTGACAATCTGCCACAAGGTGGCGCTGTCTGGATAATTTAGCGATGACCACAGCAACAGTTAATTATTATTTCAAAATACATTAAAAACGACTATTACCTGCGGCCAAGCCATTCATATAGCTTTGGGGGACTGAAATAGTCTGAATAGTCACACTTGTAGGAGTGCGATGGTTATTAGTTGTGTTGTTACTATCACTGGAGCATGGCAGGGGCAATGTGTGGCGCAAGCTGCACTGGTCTCCTGAAGAGAGCCCTGGCACTTATTTTTTCACAAATTAAGCACTGCTTTTAGGGGTGGATCGGCTATCCAGTCTGGCAAACAGCCCGGAGGGAAATAAACAATTTTGTTGCAGACTTGCATATAATTTGCTGAAGGCGAGAACAAAGTAGAAGATAGAACTGAGGTTCCTACTTGTAGGGCTTTGTCATTTCACAGGCCATAGGCCCTACCCAGGAGAAAGCGTGGTGATAGTTTGCATCATTAAAGTGAAGAGGTTGAGTTGACAAAGGCACCCAGTTTAACAAAGGATTTGGGTAGACATTAAATCCTCTCACCAGCCCCAGAGAGTAATCCCTTTCCACAAGGACAGATGAGAAAAAGGACCATGCGGACCGTTTCCCCGCCTGCCTCACTGTTTCCAACGACTGCTCAGTAGGAGCGCCAGGCATAGATCTCTCCTATGTGCAGAGAAGAGTCTACCTCCCACCGCTGTCTCCAAGCATGCACAACTGTCTGTGTATCCCTAAGCAACTTTTGGTAAGCCCTGTTTTCTCTTTAATTCTCCACTTCAAGACATCAAGTAGGGGCCTTGATTTTCCACCTCTTGTAGTGCGCTCAAACTGATCCCTTGCCTGGGTCACCCTTGACCATCAGATGCGATACTGACCACTGTCTAAGAATTGAAAGGTATTCCAATGAATCTCTATGGGAAAGATGTAACCTTTTGCTCCTCACATCCTCTTTGCATATTATCCAGCTGTCCTACCCTGGACGATGACTTATCGTTGGCAGTTTCCAGCATGTGGAGCATCTTGAATCCTAATATCAGAGTGGTACTAAACTCCCTCAGAGTCAGAAAACTTCTTAAAACTGAACTCTTCAAGATATAATTTGCTTAAATCCACTCTTAGGGGTATCATGATCAAAGAATGCAGATCAACAGTTTTCTCCTCACCCTGCTGTACTCCAGTGACCCAATTCCTACTGTGCACTGCTTGCTTTGCTGTTCAATCTGTAAAAATACAGAAAACTACGAAGTTAGCATAAGATGACATCTGGTGCTTTTAAAAAAATCTACATAAATAAATAAATAATCTGCGTTACCCCAGCTTTGTCTGCCATGATTTACTTTATTTATTGTTATATTGTAAGCATAGTTCAACAGTAGCGGGGTGCATCACACTGATTATTTTATGGCAGCAAAACATTTGTTCTCATACCACAAAATAGTTTGGAAGGGATTTAGTTTAAACTACAGACACCAGGGTGCATTGAGGCAAATTGGGGCATTTTATTGAGACCACACCATAGAATGCGAGTATTTTTGCATTACATATATTTTTGCGCATTACACAATTATGCATACTTATATTACACTGCACAGCTTTGCAATTTGAGGCACAGGATGATTTGCTCGAAGTGGTATGACATTTTGTCAACTTTTAAGCCAGGATTGGAACGCAGGGATGAAACGTAAGCAACAAGGCCTCTCAAAATATCTCATTGTCTGTGGTTCCTGGCTCCACTGTCTGTCTCTTCTAGCCCTTTCTTAAAGCCATGACTTCTGGCCCTTGAATTTTTCCCTCCCGTCCCACATGGTTGTGTATTCTCGTTAAGTGGCTGTGGGTAGGAGTGTATGCAGCTGCTGGTTTGCAGTTTTGGCTGTGCCGGTGGGTAAGCATGCATAGTTGTTTGTGGCACTGGCATGTGCAAATTGTTGGTAGGGGTGGTGTTGGATCCAGTCACTGGATCAGCTTGCAGAATTATTACTGGTGGTGGCGATGGCAA
Organism: Calotriton arnoldi; assembly: GCA_963921515.1. Classification (NCBI taxonomy): domain Eukaryota; kingdom Metazoa; phylum Chordata; class Amphibia; order Caudata; family Salamandridae; genus Calotriton; species Calotriton arnoldi. The sequence continues at coordinate 1,117,754 of CAWUFW010001956.1, read as the reverse complement.
TTGCAGGCCTTGAAAAATCCTAAAAATGTTAAAAGACCTGCAGGTCTAGTGACTTGAATAATCTACTAGACCTAACTGTAATGCCCGGACCCATAAACAGGTCTCAAATTGTGTGACCCTAGGCAAATATTTTATTTCAAAGTGTCACCTTTTATCGTTATCAAATATGAGAGTCTCTTCAAATATGTGAGTTAAGCACGTCTGCTGAAAAACAACTCTTTTTGTTTGATTTAATAGACTAAACGTTTGCTCCATGTATAATAAAAATCTAGTTCACATATAGGGTACACATTACCGCTGACTTGCCTCTTTGTTCGCTAATAGCATTGCCATCAGGGCGGGGGCAGCAATGTTTCTCAGTTCATCTTTAAAAACTCACTTTTAATAAATATATTATTGCATGATGTGGTAGTGCACTATCATTTATAGACAGCACATTTTCCATTGAAATGGCCACAAACCTTCCCAATGATATGCAGTTTACTGATAAGAATTTTTAAAAAGTGGTTTCCCAACTGCTGAGATATATTTTTAAAATATTTTTTAAAGTTCATTTACAAGCTATTTAAATGTGTTAGAAAAAAACTGAGATCCTATAGACTTTCATGCCGCACAGCACGATTGTCAGACAATTCGCTTTATTTACTTTCTCTGTCTTTGAACGCACAGCAGATGTAATAAGATTTTAAGGCATCTTTATTGCTCATTCACCTTAATTAGAAGAACACATGTTCTTTGTCAGCTGGAGTCTCTCAGCAGACCAGCTGGTAGGCCCTAAAAATAGCTCGCCTTGATAAAAACTGACTCACCATAGCCCGTGGATGAGTAGATTTCTCCAGGCCTGTTTTGTGGTGGTTCCTCTGTGTTGGCCAAGCTACTTGTTCAGTAGTGGGTGAGGACAGGGGTCACATGGAGGTTTGTATCTGTATTAAGGATGGTTCCATGATCATATTGGCTCTTTCCTTGTCAGCAGCATCAGTTAGGTTGACTTTTTTGTTTGCTTAGATGATAGCCTCTTGGGGACACAGCAGTGTTTTTAGGTGTTTCTTGAAGGTAGCATGGTCTGAAATGTTCCTCAAACTGCGTGTCAATGAATTGCAGGGGGCAGTAACTGAGGCCATAAATGATTTCCCACTTATTGTGCTTTCTAAAATGTGGATATTTTGAAGTGTGAATTTTCCTTGGCTCTTGGTTAAGCGTAGAGCTATTTATTTTGTTTTGAAGGAACGCAAGTTCATTGTGGTGGTGTGCTGGAATCCCAGTATTTTAGTTGTGACATTAATATACAACCAGTGACTTTGACGTTTTACCTTCAGACTGGATAAGGGAATATGCATTTGTCTACATAGATGGAACAAGCATTTTTTTTCACTACTGAGTTGATCAGTGGTATCAAGTTTAGTTCTGTGTGCATGCGCATGTGCATGCCCAGTCTATATTACTTTTGCTTGAGGGTACCATTGTCACAAAGCATGGAAGACCATGTGAAGGCTGTGCCAGGGTTGTTGGCTTTCTGTATATCATTATGTCGCTTCTTAGGTTTGAATTCCAGTTGATTGTGGTCCATCCATCCAAGCAGCTTTGTTTTCTTCAATTGATCTTCTGCCGCCATTATTTACATTGATGTTTTAAATCGCGGATGAGGATGGTTTGATTTCCCTTGATCGCCTGCCCTTCCTGCGACTCTTTAGAACCCATAGTAAAGTCAGAGCTTGGATTGGTGCTGTTATAATCCTGGAAGTGAAGTACTTTATAAAATAAAACATGACAATGTAAACGTGTAAGGGGGATGGATTTATATATGGCGGCTGAAAGAGTCACATATAAGAGTAGGGGTTGCCCACGAACATTTCGCAAGGTGTGGGGTTGTTGGTTGAATCACTATGGCCTGGACCTACTAGAAGGTGCTCAGCAATTACCCAATAGCGTATACCTGAAAAGCAATGGTGGTTGCTCTGAATGCAAAACATAGAGACTGCGTCATTATTGCTATGTTGGTGGGAAAAGTACTGTATTATTCAATTGTTTTTCTGACTCTGCGTGGAATCATCGAGGCTGCTATAACTATGTTTCTCATACTTGCCCTATATGTGACTGTTGTTATGGTTATGATGGTTGTATGTTTATCATGCATATCAAAAATAAATAAAAGTATTTATAAAAACAAAAGACAATGTAAACGTGTTTTATATAGTGGTCTTTCCACCTACAAAAATGTAGTAGCAACAACACCAAAGGACTCTCTTCTCTTCTAATTTATCCTTCCCAATTAAGCCATTTAATATTCCCTTACTTGTGAAAGTGATGCGCACTTGTTCACCATACTCCTACGTTATAAGCAAGAACTCGATTAGTAGTTGTCTGTTTTTCTTTTGCTCTCCAAATGGGCTTTATTAGGTCCCAAAATGCTCATCATGTCTCCACCCAGATGTCTTTCATTTGCAGAATTCCCTTTCTGGCATCCTGAGTTCCCCTCATTTTATGGCTGTGAAGTTGTAGCCACATGTTCTGCCTTCTCTTGGCACTATCCATTCCATTCCATTGTTTTTAGCACTTATGGGTCATTACAGACACGGACAAACCATAAGCAAATCAGACCCGGCCCAACTTCAAAATGGACGACAGGTTGGCTTTTAAGGGAGGAAAACCTAGTTTTCATTGAAATAATCATGAGCACGTTATTTAACCACTTCTTTCTGGCTCGGTTTATGTCTATCTAAAAACAATGTCACCTGCTGAAGCGGCGTGATTGTTTCTGGGTTCTTACTAAACAGTTTTTTGAAGGAGAGTAAACCAGTAGCACAAACTTCTTTTAATAATGCCACATGTGGCAGTCTGTACTTGTGAGCAGCTGTATTTTGCTCATAGTATCATATTCTTAAGGTGATCTGACTACAGCTGAGGTTTGTGCTGTTTCCTTCGAGTCAAAATAGCCCGTTTCACTATTGCTTAACCCTTTTGTAGCAGAGGAAATCTTGCTGTATAATTTTAATTTGAGTGAGAAATACATTTAGGGTTGGCACACATTGCCAGGGCAGCTGTACGTGAGCCCTAGGACTCTCTCCAACAGGATGAGGTGCAGTTACAAAATCAAATTGGAGCAGGGCCTGCATCCGACCATTACTGTATACAATATTGCACATCCCTTGACCATTAATGGACAAAATCAGTGTAAATCCCCTTTCATGAATGAATGAACACTGCTGAGTCCTTGTTTAAACTGCACATCCTTCCTATTTCTGGAGCAAAACATGACAAGCTCCCTTTCACTAGGGAGGGAATTACCCAGTGCACCTTACAGTCTATCGCAGGTTCAAACAGGGACTCTGGGCACTCGAGTTTCCTGTCCCACATTTGAAATAGTTTTACAGCCCAGGCTTTTCTTTTACTTTCTAATAATACGCGTATAATTGCAAAAGAGGACCACAAGTATGAGAATGCATAAAAAAACAACTTTACCTGGATGAGCTACTTACTCACATAACCCAGAAACTTGAAAGCTCTGCACTCGTATTACTCGCGGTCTGAGCACTGAGGCCCAAGATGGCGTTTAGAGTTGCACTCGTGACGTCAGTGGTAAGATGCATCCTCTGTAGAGGAGCCTTGAGCAGTGGTGGACCAGTCTAGAGAAACAAATGCTGGGGACCAGCGGTGTAGCGTGGGTTACCAGCACCTGGGGCAAGGCAAGTATTGCGCCCCTTAACCGATGGACCGTTAGCACTTCCTGGCACAAAATTTTAAAAGAAAAAGATTTGTAGTGCAATTTTTTTTTTCTTTTAACATTTTGTGCCCCTAAAAATTTTGCGCCCGGGACGACCGCCCTATGCCCCTCCCCCTTCCCCCCACGTTACCCCACGGCTTGGGACCTGTGATCATTGAATTTGTGTTCAGGTCATGGTGCAGCTTGTGTAAGAGCTCTCCTAGAAGGTGAAGGGTACTGGCTGTTGCATATCCATGACTTTACTGAAAGATGCAACATAGTGACATGGCCTGCTGGGAAGTAGTGTAGCAAGGGTGCCAAGGAACCTAATGCAAACAAGAGTGATTCCAACCCCCGCCCCACAACCAACTTGTATATGAAAAAACTGCATTAATTGGGCTGCCGTGGGCACTCACACCACTCGACACCAGTGCCACTTAACTTACTGCAACGCTGATAGCTATGTCCCTGCTACTCAGGAGCCAGCCCGAGTGGCTGAGCGGCAGGGCCCTCAAAGGAATGATTGTTGCAATAGACTATAAACAGGTGGGGTTGGCGGAACTATCTGTGCTCCCAAGGGCAATCTCCATAAACTTGATGGAATAGAGCCTCTTGGGTCTAAGCCTAACAGTCAGCGTAGCTGAAGGATTTATATGACAATCTTGCTGGGTACTGGGAAAGAAAAGTGGTTTTTGTCTAGCACACAAGAAAATGTAAATGTCTGTAAATGAACTGTGCATATATTTCAGAATATATAAGAATTAGGAAAGCACAAATGAAGCACATTTTTTTGTAATTCGGTAGTGTGGTGAAATAAACATTTTAATGTGATCAAAACAAATCGCCATACCAGGCGATGCTATTTCCACACATTATCGTTTGTGTGCTATATTCTTTCATCAGAAAAACTGTATGTGTAAATGCAATGGTCATTTCAAGTGAAAATGTGTTGTCTGTAATGGCAGTGCGCTACCACACCATGTATACTCCACACTTCACTCCACTATACACCACTCCATTCTAGAACACTTTACTTCACTCTATGCCCCTCTACTCTAAGTCACTCCTCTCTACAACACTCTATGACACTCTACTCCACTCTCCCATATTCTGCTTCACTCTAGGACACTGCACTCCACCACACCACACACCTCTCCACTCTACGCCACTCCATACCACTTCATTCGAGGCCACTCTGCTCCACCCTACAACGCTCCACGCCACTCCACTCAGCGAAAATACTCAACAGGCTATCCTACTCTTCTCCACTCTACAACTGTCCATACCACTGTACTCCACTTTACGACAATCCTCGCCATGCCACTCCAATCTATGATACTTTACTCCACTCTACACTACGCCACTCCAGTCCACTCCACAACACTTTAATCCACTCTGTGCCCCTCCACTCTACTCCCCTCCACTTTACGCCCCTCCACTGTGACACTCTACTACACTACACTTTAATACACTTTACCCCACCGTATGCCACTATACGTCATTCCACTCTGTGCCACTTCACTCTAGGCCATTCTACTCTACGACTGTACTCCACTCCACTCTGCAGTTCTACTCCACTGTAAGGCGCTCCAATCTACGACACTTCACTCCAATCTACGACACATCACTCCACTCAACGCCCCTCCGCTCTACGCCCTTCCACTCTGACACTCTACCTTACTCCACTCTACAACACTCTACAACACTCTACTCCACAGTGCTAACTTTGCTCTACAACACTCTACTCCACTCAATGCCACTATACGCCACTCCCCTATATGCCACTTCACTCTACTCCACTCTACGTCCTCCACTCCACTCTACGACTCTGTTCCACTGTATGCCACTCCACCCTACGGTGCACAGACAGAATATCGATGTTGGAATATGGATGTGCCAGAATATCGAGTTTTTAATATCGAGGTGGCACAAGATCGACATGCAAGAATATCGTTGACCAGAATATCGGCATGAAGGTAAGAAATATCGGTTTTTTAATATTGAAGTTAGTAATATCGTTAGTAAAAATATCGTTGTTAATAATATCGACATTTATTTTAGTGTTTTGTATTTTACTATGTGTGTTTAAAGTATGTGATGTAATTATTTTGTGTAAGTATAGCTTATTTTTTTAATGTATGTGTGAAATTTTTAGAAGTAATTTATTTTATGTTAATTAATTTTTGTGTATTTTAGTTCCGTAGCGGGTTGTTGGTTTATAGGGGAATAGGGTGGGAAGTAATTTAATTAGAATACATTTATTAATAATTTCTAGAAGTTATTCATTTTTTTTAAATTACATTTAGCGTTTTAGTTCCGTAGTGGGTTGTGGGTTTATAGGGAATAGGGTGGGAAGTAATTTAATTATTATTAATAAATAGTTGTATTTATTAATATTTATGTATTTAATATTTATATGGTTAATTGTGATAATTTAATTGTTATTAATTAGTTATTCATTGGTTAATTATTAATAATTAATTGGTTAATATGTTAATTGTGTCATTTTTTTAGGAGCGGGTTGTGGGTTTATAGGGGAATAGGGTGGGAAGTAAATTAATTATAATTAATTAATGAATATTTTTAATTAATTAATATTTATGTATTTAATATTTTATATTGTTAATTGTGATAATTAATGTGTTATTAATTAGTTATTAATTGGTTATTAATTATTAATGATTAATTGGTAAATATGTTAATTGTGTTATTTTTTAGGAGTGGATTGTGGGTTTATAGGGGAGGAGGGCGGGAAGTAATTCAATTATAATTAATTAATTAATAATTTGTATTAATTAATATTTATGTATTTAATATTGTATATTGTTAAATGTGGTTATGAATTTGTTATTAATTAGTTATACATTGGTCATTAATAATTATAAATTAATTATTAATTATGTTAATTTTGTCTTTTTTTAAGAGCATGTTGTGGGATTATAGGGAGTAGGGTGGGAAGTAATTACATTTTAATATTTTTTAAAATATTTTTTATATATTATTTATTTAATAGTGTTAATTCTGTGAATTAATTTATTACTGATTGTTTTTAATTTGCTTGTTAATTATTAATTAATTAATTGTTACTTTATTATGTTAATTGTGTTATGTTTTACAATATTGGTGGGGTTATTTATAGGGGAATATGGTGGGAGGTAAATTATTTTTAATTAGTTAATTATTTGTTAAATAATGTTCATTATTTTGCTGGAGTGGGAATAGTAAATTATTCCCCTCCGCTATCCAATACTTTCCCTACTGTTGCACTCCCTGGAGTGGGAATAGTAAATTATTCCCCTCCGCTATCCAACACTTTCCCTACTGTTGCACTCGCTGGAGTGGGAATAGTAAATTATTCCCCTCCGCTATCTAACACTTTCCCTACTGTTGCACTCGCTGGAGTGGGAATAGTAATTTTAACGTCAAAAAGAAGGGTTTTGGGACCGGGAGCCGTTATTTATACAGGTCCTGCATACAGGGCTCCTGAATACATGTACCACAAGAGGTATGCAGTTCCTTAGGAACTGCATACCTCTTGTGGTAATAGTAATTTTAACCCCTCCGCTATCCAACACTTTCCCTACTGTTGCACTCGCTGGAGTGGGAATAGTAATTTTTTCCCCTCCGCTATCCAACACTTTCCCTATTGTTGCACTATCTTGAGTGGGAATAGTAAATTATTCCCCTCCGCTATCCAACACTTTCCTACTGTTGCACTCGCTGGAGTGGGAATAGTAATTTTAACGTCAAAAGAAGGGTTTTGGGACCGGGAGCCGTTATTTATACAGGTCCTGCATACAGGGCTCCTGAATACATGTACCACAAGAGGTATGCAGTTCCTTAGGAACTGCATACCTCTTGTGGTAATAGTAATTTTAACCCCTCCGCTATCCAACACTTTCCCTACTGTTGCATTCGCTGGAGTGGGAATAGTAATTTTTTCCCCTCCGCTATCCAACACTTTCCCTATTGTTGCACTATCTTGAGTGGGAATAGTAAATTATTCCCCTCCGCTATCCAACACTTTCCTACTGTTGCACTCGCTGGAGTGGGAATAGTAATTTTTATGTCAAAAAGAAGGGTTTTGGGACCGGGAGCCGTTATTTATACAGGTCCTGCATACAGGGCTCCTGAATACATGTACCACAAGAGGTATGCAGTTCCTTAGGAACTGCATACCTCTTGTGGTAATAGTAATTGTAACCCCTCCGCTATCCAACACTTTCCCTACTGTTGCATTCGCTGGAGTGGGAATAGTAATTTTTTCCCCTCCGCTATCCAACACTTTCCCTACTGTTGCACTATCTGGAGTGGGAATAGTAATTTTATCCCCTCCGCTATCCAACACTTTCCCTACTGTTGCACTCGCTGGAGTGGGAATAGTAAATTATTCCCCTCCGCTATCCAACACTTTCCTACTGTTGCACTCGCTGGAGTGGGAATAGTAATTTTAACGTCAAAAAGAAGGGTTTTGGGACCGGTAGCCGTTATTTATACAGGTCCTGCATACAGGGCTCCTGAATACATGTACCACAAGAGGTATACAGTTCCTTAGGAACTGCATACCTCTTGTGGTAATAGTAATTTTAACCCCTCCGCTATGCAACACTTTCCCTACTGTTGCACTCGCTGGAGTGGGAATAGTAATTTTTTCCCCTCCGCTATCCAACACTTTCCCTACTGTTGCACTATCTGGAGTGGGAATAGTAATTTTATCCCCTCCGCTATCCAACACTTTCCCTACTGTTGCACTCGCTGGAGTGGGAATAGTAAACTATTCCCCTCCGCTATCCAACACTTTCCTACTGTTGCACTCGCTGGAGTGGGAATAGTAATTTTAACGTCAAAAAGAAGGGTTTTGGGACCGGGAGCCGTTATTTATACAGGTCCTGCATTCGGGGCTCCTGAATACATGTACCACAAGAGGTATACAGTTCCTTAGGAACTGCATACCTCTTGTGGTAATAGTAATTTTAACCCCTCCGCTATCCAACACTTTCCCTACTGTTGCACTCGCTGGAGTGGGAATAGTAATTTTTCCCCTCCGCTATCCAACACTTTCCCCTACTGTTGCACTATCTGGAGTGGGAATAGTAATTTTATCCCCTCCGCTATCCAACACTTTCCCTACTGTTGCACTCGCTGGAGTGGGAATAGTAATTTTATTCCCTCCTCTATCCAACACTTTCCCTACTGTTGTACTCCCTGGAGTGGGAAACGTAAATTATTCCCCTCCGCTATCCAACACTTTCCCTACTGTTACACTCGCTGGAGTGGGAATAGTAATTTTATTCCCTCCGCTATCCAACACTTTCATACTGTTGCACTTGCTGGAGTGGGAATAGTAATTTTTACCCTCCGCTATCCAACACTTTTCCTACTGTTGCACTCGCTGGAGTGGGAATAGTAATTTTATCTCCACCGCTATCCAACAATTTCCCTACTGTTGCACTATCTGGAGTGGGAATAGTAATTTTATCCACTCCGCTATCCAACACTATCCCTACTGTTGCACTCTCTGGAGTGGGAATAGAAACTTTTAACCCCTCCGCTATCCAACACTTTCTCTATTGTTGCACTCGCTGGAGTCGGAATAGTAATTTTATTCCCTCCGCTATCCAATACTTTCCCTACTGTTGCACTATCTGGAGTGGGAATAGTAATTTTATCACCTCCGCTATCCAACACTTTCCCTACTGTTGCACTCGCTGTAGTGGGAATAGTAATTTTATTCCCTCCGCTATCCAACACTTTCCCTACTCTTGCATTTACTGGAGTGGGAATAGTAATTTTATCCCCTACGCTATCCAACATTTTCCCTACTGTTTCAGTTAATGTAGTGTAAAATGTTCTTTTAACATTAAAAAATTATTTTAATATATTATATATATTTTATTTTTATGTTTGTTACAGGTGTATGTATATATATATATATATATGTATTTATAATTTGTATTATGTTTCTAACATTTTATAATTTATTATAATAGTTATGTATTAATATTATTAAGTAAATATATATATATAATAATTTTTATATATGTATGTTTAATTTATTTTTACATTACATTTATTATTTATAAATTAAAAAAAAATAGTAATTCTAACTATGGGGCCGATTATGATGGCGGGCGGACTTTGTCCGCCCGCCATCGCCCGGTAAATGGGACCGCTCGCTATGTGTGCGGCGGTCCCGCACATGTGATTAGGATGCCACCGCCACGGTGGCATCCCCATTTCCAGCATTGTGGCGGGCGGTGCTCACAACACCGCCCGCCACAGTGCTGGAAATGCATGTTGTGCATCTGCATGCACAACGTGACAGGCACCGCGCGGTGCCTGCCACCTTGTGCATGCAGATGCCATGTGCACCCCCCACCCCCCAAAATACCTGGGGGCCCGCTACGGGCCCCCAATGTCAGGGACCGCGAGCCTTTCCATGGCGGCGACGCCGCCATGGAAAGGCTCATCACCGCCGGCATCATAATGTGGATGGCGGTGTCTTGCAGACACCGCCACCATATTAATCCTTTTCCGCCCGGTCGACTGATCGGCCGGGCGGAAAACATGCGGACGGTCTTTCCGTCCGCCGGTTTCCCCTCCGCCATGGTAATATGGCGGGGGGGAATTTGGTGGCGGACGGACGTAAATGGCGGGCGGATCGCCACCGCCATGCGGGCGGTGGCGATCCGCCCGCATCATAATCGGCCCCTATGTTTTTATTAATTATATGTATTATTTAATTTATTTAAAATTATTTATTAGAGATTTTTTTTAAACGATATTTTGAACAACGATATTTTGAACAACGATATTTTTCTTTCGCTATTTTTGTACTTACCATTGTAAAGATAGGATGTCGATATTTTTGACATCGATATTTTGAACACGATATTTGTGTAGGTCGATATTCCTGTCGTCGATATTCTGTCAGTGATCCCCACCCTACAACTCTACTCCACTGTACGCCCCTCCACTCTACCTCTGTACACCACTCTAATCTCCACTGCTGTACTCTACGCCACTCCACTCTATGGCACTCCACTCTACAAAACTTTATTCCACTCTATGCTCCTCGACTTTACGCCCCCGTTCTATGCCCCTCCACTCTACTCTACTCCACGACACTCCACAAAACTCTGCGACACTCCACTCTTCTCTACTCCAGCCTTCCCCACGCTAGTCCTCGCCACTACACTCTTCATCACTCTACTCCACTCTTCGTCACTACACTCGCCATCACTCTACTCCACTGTACACCACTCACCTCTATACCACTAACGTTTAGCCTTGCTGCACACCAGCCTCACTGGTGTACAACATGGCTAAATTACATTGGCAAAGCTAATAACTGTTGCATAGATGAGACCTATTGGCTTTGCCAGTGCTTGTTTAAACTGTAGTAATACTCGTAGGGGAGAGAGGCAATCACTGTCAATAGCTCCTCTAAGAGACCATGCTTTTCTACTTGTGGCTAAATGTATGCATCCATTTCTAGAGGAAAACCTCAAATTTTCATTTCCCATCTCTGAATAAACCTGAGGTATATTTTGGATATAAAATGCAATTTCAATAAAGTACATTGCTGGTAAATGAAGTATATTGTTTAAAATGACACTACAACATTTCAGGACCATCATATTAGTAAAAGAAGGTGAGCTTCTGTAATTGCATAAACAGTTGAAGAGATTCGGAGCCTGTTTACGACACTTTCTAGACCATCACTGTGCACAAAAGTGGATTCTGTAAGTTATATAATTCCATGACATAACTGCTTTGTTCTACTCAAAGTGTCACACATTTGGCAATGAAATATCACACATAATCACATTGAGAATATAGAAATGTCCCAAATACGTAAGCTGGAAACTTGGTGGCTACAAGCATTATGTAATTTGTCAAGAACAAAAGTTACAAATGTTCGCCCCTAACATAGATGCCCATCATATGCTACATATATGTATAGGCGACGCTTGCAGGGCCGTACTGGCCCTAGCGGCATCTGGCGTTTGCCCGAGAGGCTGGAAGGGTGGGGCTAGTTTTGGAGCGGTAGGGGCCGTTTTTTTTACTGGGGGCCTGATTTGCAGCGATGCAGCAATATCGGCCCCCAGTAACAAAAGCACTAGCACTAGGGGCCGTTTTTTTCAAGCAGCAGCGCTTCATGCTTGCAACCAGGGCCGGACTGGCCGTAGCGGGCACCGGGCGTTTCCCCGGTGGGCCGCCAGGGTGGGGTCCGTTTTTGTTACCGGGGGCCTGCAATATAGGCCCCCGGAAACAAAATCTGCTGAAACCGGCCCTTGCAAACAGCTCGGTCGCACCCCCTCAGCCTCCCCAGGGGGGCGGCCGAGCAGTTTGCCAGGGCCGGTTTCGGTTCCCAGTCCGGCCCTGCTTGCAACCCCACCCCCCAGGCCAGTCTGACAAAATTGTCAGGGCTGCTTTGGGTTCCCAGTCCGGCCCTGGACGCTTGTATTATTATTCATGCATTTGGCGTCATGCTGGCCTTTCCAGGATTCAATGCACCAGTGCTTCACTAACGAGTAGCCACTAGGGAATGGCAGTCGCACCATAAAACTCACTGTCGCATGTCAAAGGTGAATAAAAAGCATAAGGCTGGGCTAGAAGCCAAAGGAGAAAATTAAATGTAGTGCGCTTCCCTTATCTTAAGAGGAAGAGTTAGTTCCTCTCACAGATAGGTTGCATAGCAGCAGCGCCCTCCGCCACCCCCCCCCCATTAGGGCGGAGGAGCGTCACCCCCCTGCTGCCAGTGCAGCAAAAGTGAAAAATAAAACCGTAATAAAATGAATTGCCGTTTTATTTTTCACTCCTCCCAGCCCGAGCAGTATTTGGGGCGGGCAGCAGGGGAGTGGTGCTCACTCCACCAGTTTACACTGTGCAAGTCACTTTGGCCAGCTGTCTTGCGATGGCCAGCCTATCATGCGCAGTGTAAACCTCTTCACCTAGCTGTTTGAGCCTGCTGCAGCGTTGAGGTAGACCGCTTCAGCCAATCCTGGCGCTGCTCTCATGCTGCTCACCTGCAGCATGAGAGCAGCTTCGGGATTTGCAGAAGGGAGTTGCCTGAGACTCCATGAGGTGCCCTCACGCTGACGCCAGAAGAAAGAAGAAAACAGGAAGGAGAGCGAAACACGAGTAAGCACTTTTTAAAAAAAATAATCTTTTTGGGCACCACTGGGTTTGTGTCTCGGTCCCCTCTACGAGTAACGCCCCTCCAGTGTTGACAGTCACTGCCCACCGTTGCTGCATAGTAAACCTGCATCAGCCTTCTGCCTCAAACCACGTTATGCGCCGTCTTTTCCCCTAAAATTATGCGTTGCGCCATAGCGGCGCCGACATGCAGTGGTGTAGATTCTAGTCCTCAGGGGGTTAATCTGTTTTTCCGACCGTGGGGGAGCCTACTAATGTAACAAGCATATGGCGACCAAGAGCTAGATTTAATGACCTGCGGCCAGTGCTTAATTTGAGCCGGTGCTTTCCGGTGCTCAGCACCGGCACTTAATTGGTTTCCGGTGCTCGGCACCGGCACCTAACTGTTCTAAGTATGGTGTTGACAGTCTACCACATGGTGGCGCTGCTCATCTAATTTAGAGATGAGCAGAACAACGGTTGCTTAGGAATACAATATACATTAAAATAGTGCTAATACCTGCCTCCCCAGCCATTCCTTTGGCTTTGGGGACCTGGAATAATCTGAACCGTTGCATTTACATGCAAGAGAGATGGTTAGTAGTTGTTTTGGCAGCGATGACAGGGGCGATGGGTGGTGCAAGCTGCAGTGGCCTCCTGGTCAGAGCCCTAGCACTTAATATTTTACAAATTAAGCACTGCCTGTGGCCTAGTTGATGGTACAAAACCACAGTTATTCCAAGAATTTTCTCTAATAAGCCTTCGAAATGATTGGCATTAAATGGAATAAAAAACATGAGAGGTTTTTTTCATGTGGCTACTCAAAATAATTAGTTATCTGATATGCATCCAGTCAATGTGCCGAGGGCTGCTGTCAGTATTTATAAAGGGCTTGCTGAGCTCAAACTGGAGTCAGGCCGCTTGTTTTTACATGGCATTTGGCAAAGTATATGAGCTTCTTGTATTAGCAAATGTTAATTGCGCAACCTGTATTCACACCCTACGTCATGCAATCTGACCTCATCAAGGCCTAACGCACTAATATGTTTATTTAATAACTTGTTTTTGTATAGAGCGTCATACAACACTTTTGCTGTTTCTAAGCTCTGTAAATATCATGTAACTGTCACCCAAATTAACGGTACTCAATTTTTCGAACTCGTAAGCTTGGAGTGCTTATTATTCCTTGCCGTGAAATGAACTTGTGCTCTTTACATCACTGCACATTACAAATGTGAGGAGGCATTCTTCCTTTAACCCTGTATCTTATCCTTTTCTTGTTGCTGTTTGTCAATAATTGTACCTCCCTCTGTCTGGTTACAGCATTTTATTGTTTTTGAGGTGCAGTAACCGCACCAGGGGAGCTGCCTACTGACCTCCCCTATCAGTGGCGGCTGCTGCAGTACAGAAGTGGTGAGGCAACTGGGGGGGGGGAGGGCAATGCGGAGGAAGGGGGCGGATAAAAAAACAAAAAATTACTTGCCTGCCGGCTGACGCCTCTCCTCTGTCCTCTTCTGTTCCTGTCGACTACCAGTTGCATCCAGACTCCACTAAGCCAATCACGAACCTGCTGTCATGCTGGTGTTTGTATTACCAGCATGACAGTAGCTTCGTGATTGATCTAAGTGGACTGGTATGAGGCTCAACAGTGCCTGGGAGCCAGGGAGTTTTCTCAGCCTGGCTGTGCAGCACAGCCGGGTGGAGAAATGCTAAGTGTGCATGTCGGTTTTGCCGTCCTAAAACGGCCGGACAAACCGACATGCACACTTATGGTGCCCAGGGACATCTTAAGGATTTTGGGGGCCCTGGGCCAAACATATTTTGGGGGCCCCTGTTCAGAACAGCTTTGAATTTATGATCCAATTTGAGCCCCTGTTTCCCACGCAGTTTCCGCTTCCTCAGCTGCGTTAGCGATCCAGTTTGCATCATAGGCATTAGCCTAAATATTCCTGATGAAAACGGACGCGTGCAACTGAGAGAGGTAGGATTTAGTGTTTCCTGTCCTGCTACTAGGTTTTTATTACCTTTTAAATTGTATATGTGTGGCTGAATTACTCTGTGCTTTTTAACAATTTCTCCTACCTACGCGTGCTTGCACTTTACTTGATTCTGCTTGCCTACACCTCCTTAGCTGCTCCGATTCGCATCTTGCTTTTCCTCCAGTCGTGGTCTGCCGCGGCTGATACGCCCATTGTGCTGAGGGCTGGGGCTATTATCGGGCTCCTCACTTACGCCCACGCAGTTTCCGCTTCCTCAGCTGCATTAGCGATCCAGTTTGCATCATAGACATTAGCCTATATATTCCCAATGCAAACGGACGCGCGCAGCGGGAGCGCCACAGGCGCGCCAAAAGCAAGCCCGTCTGCGCCCGTCAGTGTCCCGGAGGCGTCCAACGCCGGCCATGCTGCCCAGTTCCCCTCCGGTGAGTTTCTTCACTATATTACAATAGGGAAAAACTGCTTAGCCTTAGGTGGCTGCCATTATGTCAGTGTACAGCGGCTGATCCGAGCTTGGAGGTAGACTTTCGATGCAATAAGTGCAACTGGTCTTTCCTCCAGCCCAGGAAACTCGCACCCAAGATCCTCCCACACAACAGTAAGTGTAAAAACAATAAGAAAACAGAGGACCTAAAGGCCACACTTTTAAATTGTCGCTCTATGCAAAAGCATGAACCACACATTTATGACTTACTTTTAGACGAACAGCCTGATCTTTTATTTCTCACTGAGACCTGGCTGTCTGAAGCCTCCAACCCTACTATCACCTCGGCCATCCCTACGGGTTATAAAATCCTTAGGAGGGACCGTCCGAGTGGGAAGGGGGCGGTGTCGCCATAATTTGCAATAAAAAACTAGACTGCTCTCCCATCCCGATGGAAAACATCGAGGGCACAGAGTCCTTAGGCTTCCGCTGTACCTTATCCCCCATCATAGCATAGCTGTTTTTCTGATTTACAGACCTCTCGGTGCAATTGGAAATTTTATTACTGCACTTAATGCAGCCACCACCTCCCTGGCCTTAAAATACAACAACTGCCTTATTCTGGGAGATTTCAATATACATATGGACAATGGAAAAGACCCTCAAACAATTTCCTTGTTGGAGACGCTGCAGGCCTGCAACATGTTTCCATCTATTTCTTCGGCCACCCATGAGAAGGGCCATACCCTAGACCAAATCTTTCACAACTTTGACATATCAGTAAGCCTACCTCTTCCCATTACCTGGTCTGACCACCTCCTATTAAAATTCGTCAATCCCAACTCTGCCACAGCCCCTCGGGCTAACGCAGGGCAGAGGGTCCCTAATTACAGGATGTTCCATAAAATATCCATCCCGATGTTAGCAGACACCCTCGGTCGTTCCTCACCGGAGCTGTCTGGCTGCCCCGACTCAGACGCCCTCTCAATAGATTCATGGCTCCGAACCAACATTGGTGCAGCGGTACTGGTTGTTTCCCGCTCCTCAAAGAGGTCGGCCCCACCAGCTCCATGGTTTTACGATTCCCTCAGATCTAGCAAAAGTAATTGTAGAAAAATGGAACGGAAATGGCGTAAATCCTATCTACCTGAGGACAGGGAGGTGTATAAAGACACCTTAAAAGCTCATTACATTCTCGTGAAGGCAGCCAAGAAAAATGTCTTTCAAACATAGATAGAAAATGCCCAAAATAAGAGTAAGGAAATCTTTAGTATAGTTAAATCCTTTACTGCCCCGAAAGCCAGAACAAAGGAAGGGCCATGCATGGAAGAATGGTCTAAGCAAATAGCTCAATTCTTCCACAAAAAGATCTCCGTGATCCAACAAGCCTTCACTAACATCTCAGAGGAAGAACTGACCTTCTACCTTAGTTCTTATAGCAAATTTCACCTCTTGGATCCTCCATCTTTATTAGCTTTCCCTGAAGTTTCAGCTTGAAGAGTCACTGACCCTTCTCCAAAGCATTAAGTCTGGCTCTCCTACCGACCCATGTCCAGCGAATATCCTGAACCTATTAGCTCCCACCATAAAACCCACGGTAAACCAGCTCTTTAATGCTTCCCTCTCCTTAGGCAACATGCCGAAATTATGGAAGAATGCTAAGATTCTTCCACTGATAAAAAAGGCTAACGCCAAACCGACGGACCCTGCCAACTACAGGCCAATCTCCCTTCTTCCGGCCCTCTCCAAAGTATTAGAGAAGCATGTAAACAAGGCCCTCCAAAAACACTTTGAAGATGGGAAGCTCCTTCATGTAGGTGTCCCTCAGGGCTCCATTCTCAGCCCTACCCTTTTTAATAGATATCTATCCCCCCTTGCATTTCTGGTAGAGGAAGAGGGCGTCAAAATTGTTTCCTATGCTGATGACACTCAGCTGATTTTTACATGTGAAAAAGGAACCGACTTTGAGGGGCAATGATTAGGTCTTGCCTCACAAAGGTTTTTAACTGGCTTAAGATCAATCAGCTGAAGTGCAATCTTGACAAAACTGAAGTTGTTTTCTTTGGTAATCCAGAAACGCCAGACTGGAGCTCTTGGTGGCCAAAAGATCTGCCGCCCGCGGAAAAGGAGAAAGTCAAAAACTTAGGAATTGTCATAGACAAGACACTCTCCATGCGCTTTCAAATCCAAAATCTAACTGGCGCTTGCTTTGGCATACTCCGGATGCTAAAAAATTCCTGCCACTGTTACTGCTTAGGAGCAGAAAGATCGTGGAGCAGGCTCTGGTGACATCAAAGCTTGACTATGTCAACAGCTTGTACCTCGGTCTTCCCAAATCCCTTATCCAGCGCATACAAGTGGTACAAAACGCGGCAGCCAGACCCATCCTGAGACCTAAACCCAGATCTATTATGACCCCTATTCTTAAGTCTCTACACTGGCTCCGCATAAAAGAATGGATCGACTTCAAAGCGATGACCATGTTCTTTAAAGCTTTCTACGGCTTAGGAGCCGGCTACCTAAATCGCGTTAAAGCGCGTTAATCGCTACACAACATCTAGACCCCTAAGATCTTCCAATGCCAACCTGGCCATCGTGCCTAAAATATGCTGTGCCCGCACTGGAGGCAGATCCTTCGGCCTTCTAGGCGCAAAATTGTGGTATAGACTCCCTGAGTCTCTGAGATTAACCACAGACCTACTCTCTTTCAGGAAGAACTTAAAAACCTGGCTTTTTAATAACTGATGGGTCTTTTACGCACGTTTTCCTCCCGCTGTCACGCGCCAGGACACTCTAGTCTGAGTAGCTGCGCGCTTTATTAAATACACTATTTCATTTCATTAGGTCCCTGACTGTGCAAAGGAACAGTCGTTCAAATTCTAAGGGCCTTATTTATGAGGCCTTGCTTCACTTTTATGCCGCTGGTGCGTCACTTTTGTGACGTACCGGCAGCGTAAAAATGTGCCATGTTGCGCCCTAATTACAAAGTGACGCATCTAGGCAGGTATAATGTATGCAGGGTGGGTGTTCCCCCGCAAAAGCCTCGTAGAAGTGGCGCATTGAAATCTATGAGAACTCAGTGCGCCACTTCTAGGACGCCATTGCGTCAATATCTTACACCTGCCTCACAGCAGGCATAAGACTGATGCAGGCCCTGTCACATGGGGCTTGCCCCATGTGAAAGGACACATTGCTGGAGTTGCGTCTATTTTCAGACACACCCCAGCAATGCATCACTTTTGCGCCCACAGATATGTCAGAAGTACTGACGTATCTGTAACTCCTTGTGACATGATGCGTCATACAGTAAATATGACGCATCCATCATGTCGCAAGGAGGGCGCACTAAGAAGTGACGCATCCCTGTTTTCACACAGCGATGCATCACTTCTCATAAATAAGGCCCTAAACGTGTTTACATCTAATATTCAGGGATAGTTATGTGTGTTTTCAATATTGTAACACAGCAGCAGCTCACCAATATTACTGCAAATAATCTCTGTGACGCCCTCCCATTTCTTATATGTAGGCCTTGTTTTGATCTAAAAGAAACTTTTTATGTATATTGCATGAAACAAACACAACATTTCTCTGCATAATGGCTGTACTAGACTCTCACACATCAGGTACATAAAAAATAAATTAAAGGAAAACAGAATTTAAAACAATCTGTTTAAGAAATATTCAAGGTCATTAGGGCAAAACTCTGGAGAACGGAGCTGACTCAGTCAGGGGGCCCCCTGAAAGGCTGGGGCCCTGGGCCAGAGCCCACTTTGCCCATGCATTAAAACGTCTCTGATGGTGCCCACCACTCCTCCTCCCTGCTAGTCACGACAGCCCCGACCTAGACTGGCTCAGACTCAGTACTGAAAAATGAAATGATAATAATATTGTGTTATTTTCTTTTTCCTTTTTTGCACTGCTCAGAGAGAAGTGGGGTGACGCTTCTCCGCCTTAACGGAGGAGCTTCCGCTGCTCCCTTTAGAAATGACATCCACAGTCTGTGTTTATTATGTTTGCTTGTATGAGACGTTCGGTAGATTGTGACTATAATTTTGGCTGTATTGACCACAATCATCGGAACGTGTGTGCACAGTAACTGCTCTGTGAACACCATTGGAACATGGTCATTAAGGTTACCTTTACTTATTTGCAAACATTTACTTTTGTAACAATGTTGTTGCAAGATGGACGTTGGGGGCTGCGCACAGGACAACCCCGCCTCTTTGTCTTCCTCTGCTAGCTCTTTGTTTCCAGGGCTGTCTGAAAGGACTACTCAAGGTCGTTTACCAGAGCAGCCTTCTCTAGTAGAAGTGTCTAGACATTGGCATGGGGACAGTGATCACTACAATTCACTCGGAGACGATAACCTTCCCAAACTCAGCTCTGAGGTGAGGAACCATGCACCCGCCTTATTGACTAGACCCATTGATTCAGAAGATACACTGATACTGATTGGTAGTAGATTGTGGTCTTCCTGCCTGAACTTGAACAAACAAACTTGAGCTTTCCACCAGCTTATTGACCACCTTATGGAAGTAGACCTGCATTACCTCCCGTCCCTCCCTCGCCTTCCTTCAGTACAATTGAGGCCCCGCCTCCCACCCAGACCCACCCCCAGCATAAAAACTCTGCCCGCCCCCACCTGTTTTTTTCTGTCTCCCTAGTGAGACTTACCTTTTCAGCTCCTCCCTGTGGCGGTGCCAGGGAGTCTTCGGTCTGGTTCTCTGCGACGGCGGTGCCCTCTGCAGCGTTCTCCTGGCAGTGCCTCCTCTCCTCGTCTCCCTCGTAGTATGGGGGCGGAGCGGTTGCTCGGGAGGCCGCGACGGTGTTCGACGGTCCTCCTGTGGCTGGGGCTGTGTTTCCGGGTCGGGCCTGCTTGGATGCCTCTGCTCCCGGACTGCACTCATCGCGGAGGCCTGGTAGGCCGGGTTTTTTTCCCGGTTGTTTCTTCCTTATTCTGATGTTTTTCTTGAAATGCAGAAACGGGCATGGTCTTCTGTCTGCCTTGTCTGGGGCTGCAGGGGGCTGTTTTTCACTTGCTGCCCTGGGTCGCATAGGGTTGTTGGGGGCATTCTGGTGTCCTCTTCCTCTGCTGCTTGGTCTCCGGTCCCCCTGGGGCGCCCTGGACTGATGGGCTCCACGGGGGTATGGTGCCTCCCGTGTCTGTGAATGGTGCAGGACTTGGTTGAGGCTGCTTTGTCCGGTGCTTACGGGCTCGGCCGATGCCTTCTGGTCCGTCCCGTCCTCCTCCGGCGGATCCTGTGGGCGGCTGCTTTCCGTCTGGATCCGGGGGTATTGAGCCTTCTCCCGCCTCTGGCGTTGCCTTTGGCTCCGGGGGGTGTGGTGGGTCGCTTCCTGTGCTGGTCGGCAGGGTTTTCCGCTTGCCTGCTGGGCGGGTCCTGTGGGGTTCTTTCCTTGGTGTTCCCGGCCCTCCTTGTTGAGCTTGCCCTTCGGTCCCGGTGTGGGGATTGGTGCTGTGGGAGTAGCGTGCGTTGCCCATGCTTGATGTATTTCTTGCTGTTTCCACTTTTGTGTGCTTTGTACTTGCTACTTTGTCCACTGTGGACCGCCCGGCTGCTGGTTGATTGTCGGTTGCCTGCGGTACCTGCTGTGTGCGATCTCTTTCCCTCAGCCCTAAGCATTCCTTCTGTGCTGTGTTGGTCCTGATTGGTTTCAGGTTCCTTTGCGCCCTCTTTTGCATTGGTGGGTTTTTTCCTGCGGTGCTGCGGGTCCCTTGCTTCCTCCGGCGGCTTTGCTTGTTGGGGGTGTTCGCCCCTTTCCTCCCATTGGGCTGTTGGACTCTGTCCTGGCCGCACTGCTTGACGGGTCGGCTCTTCTGCTTGGCTGGTGCTGTGGCGCTGGCCTGTTCTCGGCTTCTTCTGCGCCCTCCTTGGTGTGGGGTTTCGTGGCTTTGGCGGCGGCTGTTAGGGCCTCCGGCCATAGCGCCTGGTACACCCCTGCTCTTGTCGGCTCTCTGTAGTTCGGCGGGGTCGGGCCTGGTTTGTGCCTGGATGGGTGGCTACCTGGGACTTTTCGGTGCTGTGGGCTGCAGGTCCTCTGTCCTTCTGGCCGCCTTGGGGCTTCTGCGTGCCTTTCCTTGTGTGGGGCGTCTTGCCTTTCTGGGGTGCCTTGTCCTGGGGCCTCTCATTTGTCCCCGATGTGGGTGACTCCTCCGCCTTTCCGGTGGGAAAGGTTTTGGCCTGTTTTTTCGCCCTGGCTCCCTGCCTCCTCGCCTGAGGACCCTGCCCGGCTGGGTCCCTGTCGCTGCTGTCTGGACGGTTCCCTACGGTGGGTGGTCGTCTTAGGCCTTTTCTTCCTCGGTGGCGGCGGCCCGTTTCTGGTGGCTGGGTCCTGTGTACTTTGGTTCATGAGTACGGGGTCATCTTGGTGCAGGTTCCTCCGGATTCGGGGGTTCGGATGCCTCCACTGCCTGTCTCCGGTCCCTGCCGGGTGGCTCTGCTGGTCGTGGTGTCCTGTTTGCTTGCCTTGTGGACGGTCTGCTGGGTTCCTGTCGAGGAGCCCGGGCCTGGGGCCCTCTCCGTTCTGTTTCTGGGGTTAGGGGTGTCTGGCGGCTTCGGCCTGTCCTGGCTCTCCTGTGGGTCTGCTCCTGGGTTCGGCCCCTTCCCTTCTGTGTGGTGGCCCTTTCGGCCGTCGTTCCTCTGGTTCTGCCTGGCATCTTTTGGCGTGCGGTTGGTCTCGGGGACGCCTCTCTCCGCTTCCCAGTCGCCGCTTCTTTCTGCGGTTCTCTGTGGGTGACGCCCATTTCGGTTATGCGTCCTTCCATTCGGCCTCCGGCCCTCGCCCTGGGTCTTCCCGCAGGTCCTGGTGCCTCTCGTGGCTCTCCTTCGTGCGGGGTTTTTTCCTTCGTCCTTCTCTGTTGGTCGGCCTCTTGCTGTGTGCGGCCGGAGTGTCTTTTTTGCTCGGTCTGTTCGGGGGGACCTTGGTGGTTCTTCTGAGGATTGGGTTTGTTGGTGGCCTGGGGTGTGTCTTCTCTGGTCCCCTCTCGCGGCTTGGTGTTCGTTGAGGCTCGTTTTCGGCCTTTGCGTGGCCATGTTCCCTTATCCTGCCTGCACCTGGTCTCTCTTCCTTCGCTGGCTCGGGCCTTGTTGTCCCGGGGGCTCCTCCGGCGGTCCTGTGGCTACAGGGGCGGGGGCTCCTGGCTTCTGGGGTGTTTTCCGGTTCCCGGGGCTCGTTTTCTTCTTCTCCGCCTGACCGTCTGGATCCTGTTGGGTTGGTCTCCGGGGTCTTTTGTCCCCGCTGCCCATGTCGGTCCGTGTCCGGGGGGGGAGCTATCCTGATGGCTCTCCTGCCGTCACTTTCTGGCTGGCTGTTTGCTGCCTCCTCCGGCTCAGCTTGTGGTTACTTGGCCGCCGGCCTGTCCGGGTGCGGGGTTGGCTGGGGTCTGTTCGGGTTGAGGGGTGCTGGTCCCTGCTGGTCTCCCGGTGTTCCTCCTGCTGGCGGATGTTGGGGGCTTCCCCTGGTGCTCTTTCGAGGCTCTCTGCTGGGCCCCTGGGGTGTTGGTTCGGTCTGGCGTTCTGGGGGCGGGTCCTCTTTCCGCCCTCTGGGTGGGTCCAGGTTCTGGTCCTTGTTCCTTGTTTGCCAGCGTCCTGTTTCTCTGGCTCCGGTCTGGGTGCTGGGGCTGTCGGCTCTCTCCCTTCGGCGAGTGGAATCTGGGCTGGCGGATCTGTTGTGCTGGGTCCTTCCTTCTTCCCACGATTTCTCTCTTCTTCCCCGTGTGGCCAGCCTGTTGGTGGGTCGTTGGGGCCTCCCTGTGGTGGTCCTGTTGCGGATCCGGGGAGGGCCTTGGTGGCCCGGTTCTGGTCTCTGGGCTGGGGTCCCGGGGCTCGGGGGTCGTTGGCCTTCCCTCTCCTGTGCCTCGGGGTCTTCTAGGTGCCTTCCTCCCCCCCTTTTCCGCTGCTCCGGGCCTTTCTGGTTCTGGTCAGGTGGCTCTGTGCTCGGGGGTTGTTGGTTGCTCCCCGTTGGCCTGGGGTGCCTTGGTCTCCTCTCCTGTCCGACTTCTGTTGCGTTCGGGTGTGGGTCCTTATGGTGGTTCCGTTCTTTTTGATGTTTCCGGCCCTTCCCCTGGGTTCTGTGTGGGGGTTTCGCCTGCTGCCGGTGCGGCTGGGCTTTGCTGGGTTGGGGGTTCCTGACCGTTTGGCGGTTGCTTGGCTGCCTTCCCGTCGGTCCTCCTCTCTGCTGTCCTGTGCTTGGCATGGGCGGACCTTTTCGGCCTGGTGTTCTGCTCTGGGTGTTGTTCCCACGGTGGCTGGCCTATGTTTGGCGTGGCGATTCCTTCTGGGTGGGGCTCTTCTGGGTTTGTCGGTGTCTCCTCTGCGGGTGCTGTGGGCGGCTCTCTGGCTTCTTGATGCTCCTGGTGTTCTTGCGGGTTGGCGGGGGTCTGTTGCCCCCTCGCCCTGTCTGGTCCTTCCCTTCGGGGTCTTGGCTGCTGGTATTGGCTGTCCTCCCTTTGGTCCCCTTGGGGTCTCGGGTTGCGGCTCTTGTCTTTTGGGCCTTGTTTTTGGTTGCCATCCCCTCTGCGCGGCGCTTGGGGGTGTTGGATCGGCTGTGGGTTTTTGTTTTGCTTTGATCCGGTTGCGGTGGTTGTTTGGCCTTCCTCTGCTCTGTTGGGTCGTTGGCTTTGGTCCCCGGTCTTGCTGACTGTCCGTCTTTTGGGGGTGGTTCCTCCTGTGGGGGTTCGGGGGTGTTCCTCTCGCTGTTTGGCGGCTTCGGTGGCTGCGTTGCTTGATGTCCGGCGTGCTTTGCTGTGGTCCCTGCCGGTTGTGGTGTCCTGTCGGGTGGGCTCCTCTGTGGGCTCTGTTGGACTGCGACCTGGTCTTCTCCCTCTCCGTTTGACTGTCGCTGTCCGTTTGCGTGTCTAGAACGTTTGTCTGCTGTTCTGGGCCGCTGGGTTCCTGGGATGTTGATCTGCTGTGTTTGGGGCGCTGTTTCTGTTTTGGTGTTCTCTCGCACTCAGCTGTCCGTCTCTGTTTTCTTCTGCTTGCTATGTCCTCAATTGTACTGAAGGAAGGCGAGGGAGGGACGGGAGGTAATGCTTCCATTTCTAACGATAATGGCATTACTCCTAGTCCTACTCCCTCGCCTTCCTTCAAGGACCCTCCCTCCCTCCCTCCCGGTCCGGTTCATCTGAGTGCTAGCTCGGCTTGTTTACGTACAGGTGGAGGTGGGGGCGGGCAGAGTTTTTATGCTGGGGGTGGGTCTGGGTGGGAGGCGGGGCCTCAATTGTACTGAAGGAAGGCGAGGGAGTAGGACTAGGAGTAATGCCATTATCGTTAGAAATGGAAGCATGACTCTTGCATCTGTTGGTGCTTCCAGAACATATTGCTGAGGCCTACAGATCTCTTCCTAGCTAGGAACTTGCCTAATGGCCCCTGCTGAAGTGTGGTTCTCCTGCTTTGTGGCTTGCCCTTCCTACCAGGAAGACCCAAGCCAGCCCAACGCTTGCTTTACATTGTCATGGGAAGAGGTGTGGCGCCGCGGCCAGGGCGACTGACGCTGGAATCTGGGGCTCACGGTTCAGTCCCCGGCACCGGCGGCAGGTCAGCCCAGCACCATGTGACTCTGGGCAATAGCTTGCTTAATCTTCCCGACGGCCCCCAGCGCCGGGATACCTTCGGGTAGCTGTTCGCGCTTTACAAATACTGTATTTACATTTACATTTCTGTTGTTGCAGAGGTCTAGCACCTGGTTAGCTAACCAGCTAGTCGGATCTGGGAAAAGCCCTTTTGCCTGTGGGCTTACAGCCCTTTCTATGGGTCCCGCGTCAGCCTGTTCCCTTCATCATCAAGGTTGATCCCATGTAAGTGAGGGACTTCAGTAAACGGTGCCGACTTATCAGAAGATAACTCCGTTTTTGCAGGAGGATTTCAGTCCCTACTTGTCAGTGTTTTGATCATGGGCACGTAGTAATGACGATCTCTATATCTTTCCAGATATTGTTTAACCTTGCTAAAGTTTCCTCAAATGCGTTGTTGTGGTATTTGTGGTTTTGTTTTTAAGGACTGCGCAGGCGTTTGCAATAATTTAGTAATGAAAAAGTGCCCTGGGTTTACTACTATATTCTGCTGCATTACTCTGTTATTATTTTATACTGTATTGTGTTTTGTGGACTTTCTACCATTTGAATACCCGTTCATACTGTAAATATATTAAAAAAAAATACTTTTTTGTAAAAGGTTGTGTATTCACAACTCTGTCTGGACATTCACACATCTTTATTGCAACTGTGACAGTATTATGCTGTTTCTAGATTCACCCTAGCCCACCTTCATTGAGCTAGGCCAGGACAGCTTGTCCATGTCTACTGAGAGAGTTTTTTGGGGGGAGTTTTATATAGTGCGAACTCGATCCGAAGGCATCAGAGGGCTTTACATGGGCAACAGTTGTGTTACAGACGGACACATTAATTTTGTTAGGCATGGGGAGATTAAGTGATTTGCCCAGAATTACTGGACGTGGAGCATCCGTGCGCAGACTCGAACCCAGTTCCCCAGCTTCGAGGTCAACGCTCTAGCCGTTAGGCCACATCCTCCTTTATTAAATTTAATAGCCCTTATTTGAGATAGGTCTGCTGCTGTTGAGGAAAAGGGCAGTCGTCTGTGTTTGGAATGAGTGCAAAATGTATTTATTAAAAAGCTGTGATCAGAGAAAAACAGGGCATAGGGTCCTGTGACAGCCACCAGGGAGAAGAAGCTCCATGCGGTAAAGCAGTGCACACATTTATAGCAAAGCTGTGGAAACTTCTAGAATAAGGTCACATGGATGTACGTTTTGATTCTCTCGGAGACAGGTCACGGTGTAAGAATGAGATGATGAGATACAGTGAAACTGAGAGTGAGTGTACTTCAGCTGTATCAAAACTCGGACCCTGCTCTTCATTCTTCAACACACACACGAATTCTGAAAATTTGCGCCCCAGGTGCCAGGTCCAACCCTCATCTCACTGTGAGGCGAGGGCTTCATTTCAGCACATTACCGAGGCCTAGCACAAAATGGCTGCTACAGGTTACATGCTTAGTTTTAACATGATTTTTGTTTTCATACCGCACAACATTTTTCTTTTGCTTCTCCTTGGACCTACAACCATGCCCTATCAAATGTCTAAAATAAAAAAGCATGTTATTAGCTTTTTAGCAGAAGACAATTTCAGATAACAGTGGAGTTAAGCGGAGAGCTTTTATGATCGTGAATGTATAATGGAGACTGTGTGTGTAATAAAGAAATACATCAAATAGAAGTAAAAGAGAACTGTCATAATCTGACATAAAATGACATTATCTAGTTGAAATTGAGTAGTACTGAACTACATGTGCCACACCAAAATGTGATATGTATATCAAAACTGATCGCTCACTTGATTATAAGATTTTAAAAATACAGTGCAAACTGTAAATCCACTATTGAGCATGTTTTTTCACTGTGGGGCACTTTGCTGAAGTTCACAATTGTTGGCTATATTTCCTCCCTTGATCTGAACATCAGTAAAAATTATTTGCAAAATGCATAATATTCTAATTTCTTTATGTTTGCTAAATATTATCTTAAGATTGTTCAGTATAGAATAAATCATATGACTACAATTTACTTGTCTGGTGAATTTAGTGAAGAGAAGAAAGATTGCGGTCTGGCAAGGCTACTGCCCACAAAGTGCATTTCCAAGATGTGGTCGGCTTAAAAGCTGTGAGCACTCCATCCACTCAAGAGCTGAAAAATTAAATAATTGCAAGACTGTCCAACAAACCAGACCCTGGGCTGTAGATGTAGAATTAAGCTTATAATTAACACTGGATCCCTGCCACAAATTCACACAAAACTCACTAGAACATAGAGTTAAAATTTACTTTGAATAATTACTGAAGCCATAAGACTTCCTAAAGTTACTAAGCATTTTCACCTAACAAGAATAAGGTCATAACCGTTAGTCAACAAGTGGTACCTGAACCAGATGTTCTATTCCACTTCATCCCCCAAGATTAAGGAGGTACTTGGCAATTTATTGAGCATGTACTAGTATCTGGTTTCTTTCTGTGGTTCCAGGAGTCACAGGGTTTTCCTCACTGCCCCTTAGTGCCATAAGCCATAGAGAACAAGCCTGACAAAAACAAGAGAGAAAAGCAACCAATGTGTAGAAGACATGGCAAAGGACCAAGATAGAGAATGGTCTTCTTTGGCCCCTAGTTTCAAAGATTCGTAGCCAACCCCAGAACAGCAACTCCGCATGCAGAGCATGCTCCTCCATATAATCTCTTTTTATAGAGACCTCTGCACACATTCATACCTGACACTGGTAGTAATGGCTGGTTCTATTGCCCAGTGTGTGCAAGGACTGGGGCCCGAAAGAAAAGTGATGGTCTTCAGACTTCCAGCAAGTCTTTTTGACTTGTGAGAACGCCTTCTGCCTCCTTGAAGTTCCCATTTTCAACATCTGTCAGCTCTAGATTGGGACAAGAACCCATCCACCCAGAATGCAAAGCCTTTGCTATCTCACCTAACCCTGGAAGTCCTTGCTCCCTGTGGCTAGCCCTGCCTGAGCTGTCTGTGACACTTTCAACGTATGTTCCCAAGCTATCACTGATCAAATGCTTGGTGCCTCTAGGGCTGCTAAAAAAGTGCCCCTTTTGAGATGACCGTGACTGGTGAGGACAGGGGTACTGGTGCTAACAGCAAAGTGCCATTTCCATTCCTGCATCCAACAATGAACTAAAGCCAGAGCGGCCTGAGACCCAAGTGATTCCTATTCACCAACCATTGAGCCATCACCAGGAATCCACTTACTGAATGTTTTTACATTTTTGGGTGGATTCTACGGTGATTAATGCAGCTATGGCTGAACTCACGGCTCTGATGCCCAAAAACCCGACGCAGAGGGCTAGACCGCAGAGATTCATAGTGACATTCATTGAGTGGGGCAGGTTACAAATCTACAGCAAAACTCTGCAAGGAGAATCTGAGCAGTCAAGCAACAAATATATATTAAGAATTATCTCTTCCAGCTAGACCAGTTGGAGGGCATCCCAGCATTGCAGGTGCAGATGGGAAACCTACAGGGGAGGATTAACACAGTAGAACCTACCCAGGAACCTCTAAGTCTGAACGAATACTTGTTTCGAGAAATCTTGTCATTCTGGGCCAAAACAAACCCTTTGTCCAAACATGGCATCTCTAACATTTTGGTAATGTTAGGTATTATCAGATAACCATACTTGTGCATTACAGTGCAGTCAAACTCATAGGATTCCAGAGCTTTTGTCATGTGTGGTGTTATCTTGCTTTGATTTACCCATATTGGCCCTGCCACTTAATACGGTGCATTGGTGTAGATTGCATATAGGTTCAAACTGGGCCAAAAAATAGTCTTGGGAACCCAGTGGTTAATTTGTGAAAAAATAAGTGCCGGAGCTCTCATCAGGAGGCAGCTTCCACCAGCCAGTTGCTCCTATTCGCGCCGCCTATAACGGTACCAACTACTAACCATGAAACCCTACAAGTGGGGAGAGAATGTGGCGTAACGGCCAGAGCTGCCGACTTTGTTGCTGGGGAACCAGGTTCGAGTCTCAGCGTAGGCTCAACATCCTGCGATTCTGGGCAAATCACTTAATTCTCTGTACCTACCAAAAATGAATGTGTCCTTAACTGGTGCTCATGAAAAGCGCTCCAATACCTTTGGGTCGGGTTCGCGGTAAAAGCGCTGGTGTTGACAATTAATTGCCGGTGCCGAGCACTGGAAAACGCTGGCTCAAATTAAGCACTTCGGGAACCAAAATAAAAGTCGGCCCCACTGGCAAATCAGATAGCTAAAAATGTGCTTCATGTTTGCAAATCGGGGCAGTGTAGCGTTGACACAAGGAGACCAGGACTATTTTCCATATTTATTAAGGCCAATCACACAGAAACTGTACTCTTGACAAGTTACACGCGTCTCCTTACACCACAATCCCACAACATTCTAAAACCCAACTTATATACAGCAAGCTTTAGAACATACACTCGCTATTCCATATGCCATCACAACCTTCACTACAACGCCCAACACACAGGCAGTTTTTAACTTGTAAAGACAAGCTGGTAGGTGCTTTTCAAGGTATGGAAGGTTACATGCATGTGTGCTTAATTACAGGCAATGTTTGTGGTAATAGCCAAGAAATCCAAAGTAAAAACAAGTTGTTGGACGATGAAAAAGGGTCACAAACAGCCAAAATATCAGCCCACGCACTGCCCAGCCCTGCCGGCACTGCCAGAATGCCGTATAGACCAGTCCAGGGTTTGTTTGCAGTCTTAAGACAGGGGGGCAGTGAGGTGAGGAAAGAGATGGGCATCACTTATGCATGTCTCTCTTAACTTTCCATATACACATATGAAATTGTGCATTTCCCTGGCCATCACCTGCCTCAACTCCGCCCACACGGCCCGGCTTATACTTCACATTTATTAGTTTCAACCAGGGCTAGACTGGCCATACCGGGCATCCGGCGTTTCCCGGGGGCCTGGAAGGGTGGGGACCGGATTTGTTACTGAGGGCTAGTTTTGCAGCGGTGCTGCAATATCGGCCCCCAGTAACAAAAGCAGCAAGCAAGCATAATCCCCTGACTTTCATTTCCAGCCTCCCGGGCCAGCCAGTGCTTCACACTTGCACCCCATCTCCCAACCCCCCCCCCCCACCAATCTCCCCTTGCAGTGGTCAGGCTCGCTCACTATGCACCGTGCGGGGGCTGGTCTGACAAAATTTCCAGGGCTGCTTTGGGTTCCCAGTCCGGCCCTGGTTTCAACCTAAACATCAGATTTACATTTTAGGCCTTTTCTTCAAAATCTCCCAAGGAAGTAATGCACTTGAAATTCCCCATTACTCCTGCACCCACCACTCAACAGGACCCTGCAAACTCAGCACTCGGGATGCCCAATGTGTATCGAGAAAACAGCCACAGGGTCATTAGGTGGGACTTGCGCATTATTTGGCCTGCAATTAGGGACACCCTTGGCCGTGCTGTACGTACCGTACCGGCGTACTGCCCAATAACCCCCTTCCTACGCCACACCTGAGCCGAAAAGTGCTTAACGCCCCCAACTTCTCTCAGCCCCTTCCGCAAGCACCTAGGGGCATATTATCAAGGGCTGGCGATATAATTATCGCCGCTTTAGCGTCCGTTTTCGGGCGAAAAGCGGCGATAATTATATCGCAATATCATCAAGGACACTCTAGCGCGTGTTTCCTTGATGTAGAGCCCGTTTTTTCACAGCCTCGCCTTGCATCGCTAATGAGATGCAAAGAAGGCGTGGCTGTGAAAACAACACAAGTTAATATCGCGAAGGCAGCTTCGCGATATTAACAAGGAGGTGCAGCGATAAAAGAAATCGCGCTACCTCAGCTTTAACTCAGGAATTTAACGTCTGTTAAATTCCTGACTTAAGCATACTTTACATGGGAGATGGATTCTGCTGATACGACCACAGGGTCGTATCAGCAAGGTTATCGCCGTTTTCCATGGAACATCGCTGGAAAACCAGCGATGTTCCATGGAAAACAAGCTATCGCAGGAATAATTATCGCCATTGCGCTATGCGTTGTTAATACAGCGCTAGCATGGCGATAATTATCTGCGGTAGCCGGCGATAACTATTCTCACGCTGTGAACGGCCAGCGATAATTATCGCTGGCCGTTGATAATATGCCCCCAAATCTTTCTCCAGAAATTCTGCCAAGATGTGTTCGCTCTGAAATGGGGTGCAGGCTTACATTTCTTTCCTCGTCTCAGTGGAAATTATTGCTTACCATACAGATAAAAAACTTCACTCACAGGCCAGGCACTTGAACGGATTAGTTGCTCAGAAGAACCTTTTCTTAGGGGGTTTCCCAATCCCCGGCATGTGATAACGTTTACTTTAATCCTCTGAACTGTAAAAGTTCTTCTTTGAGTAAGTAAGCACCAGGAAGTAACCCCGCTTAAAAGTCCTGCAGTGTACAGCTGAGCAGACAGAAACCTGACCATGAGTCATTCAAAACAAAATACAACGGTCAGCTGACTGTAGGAAAAAGAAACACGAACAACACTAAATAATAATGAAAATAGTTGCAGCATTTGAAGTAAATGTGGAAAACAGGGAAATGCTGTGGTAAAGAAACCTTACCTCACATTTGGCGTTCCTGCTTTTTGGTCGTGGTTATCTGCGATAGTGAAATAAAAGGATGAGGGTACAGATAAAACATCGTTTTTTAAGGAAAAGGCATATATTTAAGCCTGAAAATGATACGTGTTTTATAAGTAGCAGGTTTTGTGTTGCTTAATAACACACAACTCTGTAGTCCCAGATATTTCCTTCAAATATTCCTCTCTTTAAAAACAAATACATAACGGTGAACGTGTGGATGCAAATGTGCCAGAGCAGGCGCCAGCGACGTCACCCTTTTATGGCACATTAGTGTGGTGTTGGGGAGCTGTTGTAAAAGACACAAACGGGACAATAGCCAAAAGCATTTATGAATATAGGAAATAGTTCTACAGGAATACTCTGTTCCATACTCTTAGATGCCGAAGCATCCAATTCCCTGTTAGCAAAAGTGCAAAGCTGACGCAATCCTTTTTAGGTCGAAGCCTACTAGAAAGCACAGCTGTCTTGTTGCGAAAAGACTTCTTGTGGGCATTCTGAAAGCTTCCCTGGGAATGCATTCTGCCAATTGCTTATCATTGGCTTTGTAACTCACATTTTCTGGCTTTCTATTTGCTGGCTTTATTTGCTTTAGGCTGTAAACATTGTTCTTATCTGGTCACATTTGCTGTGTGTTCAAAGACAGAGGTCAAATGTCAGGCTCTGTCGTCCAAGGGAGCTTGGTGTTTACTTTGCTTTCTCTGACTTCAAAGTGAGAGGATTTATGTGACAATCTTGTAGGGTTCTGGGAAATAAAAGTTTTATTTCTAGCACATAACAAAATTTTAATGTCTGTAAATGGTCTGGGCAAATATTTCAGAATATATCAGAATAAGGAAAGCACAAAAAATTACTTTTTTTGTAATTTGGAAGTGTGGGGAAACAAATATTTGAATAGGATCAAAACAAATCAGTACACTAGGTGATACTGTTTCCACACATTATCTTGTGTGTGCTGTTTAGTTTTATCAGTAAACCTGTATCGGCAAATGTAATGGTCATTTCAATTGAATATGTGCTGTTTGTAATGGCAGTGGGCTACCACACCATGCATAATCCACACTACTCTACTCTACTCCACTCCACTGCACTCTACAACACTCTGCCCCACTCCGCTCTATGCCCTCCACTCTACGCCACTCTTCACCACTCTTCTCCACTCTGTGCCACTCTACGACACTCTATGCGACTCCACTCTATGGGACTCCTCCACATTACAACACTCCATGCAGTGGCGTAGCTGGGGGGGGCGATGGGGGCGGACTGCCCCAGGCGGCACGAGTTTTGGGGCGGCAGCCGGCCCCCCTTCCCCCGCTCTTACCTGCAACCGTTGCGGCCGCAAGAATCGGCCGCGGCCACACCCCCTCCCCCGCTCTTCTATTATTTTGCCGAGGGCGGCAAACGCAGGGGCCGCCACGGGCAGCCTAAGGCCTAGCTACGCCCCTGCTCCATGTCAATTTACTCCACTTTATGCCACTCTACGCTACTCCACTCTTCACCATCCCACGGCACTTCACTCTGCGCCACTCCACTCTACGACACTCTACTTTACTCCACTCTATGACCCTTACTCTACCTCTATACCACTATATGCCACTCCAGTCTATACCACTTCAATCTAGGCCACTCTGCGCTACTCCACTCCGCTCTATGACTCTACTCTACACCACTCTACACCTCTAAGCCAATCTATTCCACTCTACTGAACGCCGCTTTACTCTATGTCACTCTGCGCCACTCCGCTATACATGACCCTTTATCCCACTCTACGCCCCTCAACTTTACGCACCTCCACTCTACTCCACGATACTCCACTCCACAACACGCTACTCCACTCTTCGCCACGCTACTCTACTTTTTGCCACTCTATTCCACTTTTTGCCACTCTATTCCACTTTTTGCCTCTCTTTTCCACTCTACTCCACTCTACTTCACTCTTAACCACTCTTCTTCTCTCTTCTCCACTCTTCTCCAGTCTCTTCTACACCACTAACATTTAGCCATGCTGAACAGCCACCATGCTGGTGTACAACATGGCTAAAACACATTGGCAAAACCAATAGCTCTAGCATTGGCGAGACCTATTGACTTTACCACTGCATGTTATTTATATTAACTGTATATAAATATTCTCTTAATATTCCTTGAATACCCCCATTTTAGATATGTTGGGGACAATTTACAAAGCATGTAGGAGTACTTAAGAGTAATAAAGGAGTACTATTTTATGTACTCCAAATGCCTTTTTGAATAGGCCACAGAGTGTTAACTTGTTGTTGAGTTAAAAAAAAAATATATAAGTCTAGTGACTACTATGTACCGCATGATATACATACCAATACCAGCTTTAGCGCTCACACATAGTTTAAAGGGAAATGGTGGTTAGCCCACATACAACAATCGTCTGTTCTTTTTTGAGTTTTGAAACGTCATACACCATGCCATGGGTGACGGCAGGCATTTTTCATATATATCAATGTTGGTACATAATATCACGGTCACAAAAGTTTTTTATTTCTCTACCCAGAAGCTTTCATTTTGTGATAAGCTATAAAATTTAGATCCCAGAAGAGGAAGCCATACATGTTTTCACGCAAAAAGAAATGCACAGTGTTAAAAGATGGTCCTAGTATCACCTCCTACTTCCTCACTTGAGCATGTCTATTATTTTCTGCTGGTCAAGAGTATACCTTTGAGACATACTTTTCCAGATGCATTTCAATCAGGAACAAGAACAAATGATAACTCCTTCATGTCTGTGCTTGTGGTTCGCTGGCTGCTTGGTTGTTTTTTTCTCAAATTGTGTGGTTCTATTTCTGTTGCATCCAGGGCCAGACTGGGAAGCAAACCAGCCATGACAATTACGTCAGACTGGCCTCGGGGTGGGGAGGGGGAGGGAAACACTGCTGCTGCGCTTTTGTTACAGAGGGACGATATTGCAGCACTTCTGCAAAACCGGCCCCCATTAACAAAAACTGGTGGGAAACTCTGCTGCTGCGCTTTTGTTACAGGGTGCTGATATTGCAGCACTGCTGCAAAGCCGGCCCCCAGTAACAAAATCGGCCACCACCAGTCCAAAACCGGCTCCCACCCTTCCGGCCCACCGGGAAAACGCCCGGTGCCGCTACGGCCAGTCCGGTCCTGGTTGCATCTTTAAGTTGATGTCAGATACTAACGTTAACCAGCTTGTGCCTACACATTAGTATGTTCCCACTGCTAACTGTCCTAAATCAGGCTTTGATGTAGGGACCGAGTCTGTGTGAAAAGATGTTCTGGTTAACATAGGCTTTAGTCATTTTTATGTGATTTAAGGTTGTTTCAGCTTAAAAACGTGGAGTTTAAATCGATGATTTGGAAGGGGGGTTATGGTGGTGCGTGAGTAATTACTATGGACCAAAAATCTAAGTGTTTAGGTTATGATTTGAAATCATAATGTAATTTTAACTATATTTATTTCAGCGAACATACACTGGCGGTCGCCAGCAGGTAGTTATAGTTAGGACCTAGTTTCCATAGGAAAAGCGTTTTTTGACTTGCTTATAACTTCACGAAATGTATGGTAAAAAAGGGTTTTGCTGTGTCTTGTTGTCCATGGAAAGTTTTGGGGTGATCCGTGAGGCGGGGCCGAGAAAAATGGCGGGGAAAAATAGTGTGTTTCTTATGTTAATTCTGAAAGGGATTTTGAACACGACTACAGCCTGAACTGCTAAACGGAATTACACCAAATTTGGCAGAAAATTGACTCTTGGTCCAGAAAGAGTCCTTTTTGTTATTTGGTGTAAATCCATTTTGTAGTTTTAGAGATATTAAAGAAAAAACAAATTTGAATATCTAGAGGTGCAAATCCTCCCGATCTCATGTAGAGATCTGATTGGCTGCCAACACTTTAACCAGTAAGTGTTGGCAGCCCTCTTGGGATGCGGACCCAGCCAAATCCCTAAAAAAAACTAAAAAAGAAGAGAAGGGGGCAGGGTATGAATACCCTGACCCCCTAGGCCTGGTGCTGGGGGTCCCCCAGGGACCTCTGTCTAGCCCAAAAAGCATTTTTTTAAAAAATATTCCAGGTGAAAATCACAACAGATTTGCGAATTCACTGTGAAAAGTTAAAAAAACGAGTGCGGTCTCCCACACTTGTTTAAACATGGGCACCCTGGATGGACCCGGTCACGGGTGTTTATTTTTATTTTAAATAAAGGGGGGGCATAAGGCCAATCTTGGCCCCGAGGACCACCATTTCCCCTGGGCAGGTCGATTAAAAAATAAGCGGAGGAGGGCCGCGCGGCCCTGCTCCTGAGGCTCTTATGAGCCCCGGGGACCACAACCTCCCTGGGTCTTTATTAAAATAAAGGAGGGGGCGGCATGGGCCCCCCTCCTTTGCCAATAAGGGCACTGGGGACCACCACCTCCCCGGGGCCAGATATATAACAGAGGGAGGGGGCCATGTGGGCCCCCTCCTTGGTCATGTATGG
Source organism: Calotriton arnoldi (assembly GCA_963921515.1). Classification (NCBI taxonomy): domain Eukaryota; kingdom Metazoa; phylum Chordata; class Amphibia; order Caudata; family Salamandridae; genus Calotriton; species Calotriton arnoldi. The sequence goes on along the minus strand of CAWUFW010001956.1, from coordinate 1,081,862 downwards.
CGCTGGGGACCACCACCTCCCTGGGGCTTTCTTACTTTTTACAAGGCCCCCCTCCCGGACTATTCTCGGCCCGTGGTCCAGCACCTCCCTGGGGCAGGCCCTTAAAAATGAATAGAGGGCGCAGAGCGGCCCCTCCTGGAGCCTTTAATGGCCCCGGGGACCACCACCCCAAGGCCTTTCTCCCTATCTCCACCCTCGGGAGATGGCAGTTATGCTTTTGCTTGGCGGAAGCTTTGACAGCTCCTCCCAAGCGAGAGCAAACTGTAAGTCTGGGCTCAGCGGACGGGAGCAGGAAAACTGCTCCCGCTCATAGGGAGCAGACTTTTTACCTGTTTTCAAGCCTACTGTCAAGCAGGCAGGAAAACAGATGAAAGAATTACTCCCACATGCAGGGAGCAGCATTTTTGGCTGCTCCTTACATGTGGGAGCAATGTTGGCTTCCGCTGGAGGCGGGGAGCTGGCAGGGACAGTGGTGGTATTGAGGCTCCCACCGCGGTCCCCAATGTAGCACACTGGGTGTCTTGGGTGTACTCTAGGGCACCCTGGGTAAAGAGGCCGGGCCACAGGGTCCCCGGGGCCAAAATCGGTCTGGGTATGGGGGGGCTGCGTGGCCCCCTCACCTTGTATACATTTTAAAAGAGAGAGCATGGGTCTCCCTTTTAATTACCCTGAGTATGCTAATGCCCAAAATCATCTGCAAGGTCCGCTCAGTTGGCCCCACCCCGTTTTACTTAGTACTATGCAAACGTCTTCCTGCCTTTTCCCACATTGATGGACAATTTACTGAAAGGCCCCAGAATGCGTTTCCCACCAATTTTGGTGATGCGTTCTTGATGCAGAGGAATACGAGGACATCTCCACCAAACAAACAAGCACTTACTTCATATAGTTAAGAGGAAGTACGTGTTTGGTGCAGATTCACCTCTTTGTAGTCTCGTCATGTTCTCTTGACGAGGATTCATGTTCTCACAGATTTGTGGATGCAGACGCTACAGGAACAATCACATTGCTGAAATTACATGCACACTAGCTCACTAGAGACATTAAGGGGCCGATTCCGATCTCGGCCAGTAGGGCTCCGAATCGGATTCGGCTTAACCGGATCCGATTCGGAGTCCTATTTCCCGACCGATTCGTACGCGCGTCCGGGCGAGCGAGTACAATGCGAAATCGCCGACCGACTCGTCCGGGCGTCCCGACCGCTCCGACCGACTCGTTCCCGGGTCTAACCGCACCGACCGACTCGCTCGGACACGACTCGCACCGCGCAATGGAGATGTTCCCCGGCCGGGTAAGTACGATGCGCGCCGCGAGCAGTCCGACCGAGCCGCGCACTCCGGCTCGAAAGAGCAGTCGGAGCCGTACTTTGGGGGTCCGTGTCGGACCCCCCTGTACGCGTAGCCGCGCGAGTCGCACACAGGGGGGACCCATGGGTCCCCCTACCTGTGCGTGTACGGCGCGAGTCGCTTCGCCGCGTACACGCTGTAGGGGGTGCCCTTGTCCGCCTCGCACCCATTGAGTCAATGGGAGCCCGCGTACGCGTTGTACGACAGGCTCCCATTGACTTCAATGGGAGTCCGACCGAATCGAGTCCGATGGCATACGTGCGCATCGTACTCGTTCGGTCGGGCTGCACGGGTCCGATTCGGTCGGAATTCTCTCCGGGTCCGGCTCGGTCGGAGAGATTTCCGGCCCAAATCGGAATCGGCCCCTAACTTGTGGTTTTTTTATGCAGCTGTAGAGTAGAATATTCACTAGACATTTACCCAATGAGGTAGCACTTACTAATTAACCAGTAGAAGGTACTCCAGTTCGATGGACATTTTTGGCAAAACTGTGGAATTTTCTTGCCTTCCATTCTGGCCCTGATGCTCATTTCACAGAAATTACACCTCAACGGGAAGCACTTACAAATATAAACACAGCAGGTGCCCCAGTTGAAGCTCCACTTCTGTAAAGCACAAATGATCCTAACTTCTTGAGCTTGGCGAAGGCAAAGCTAGTGTGTTTCTTCTCTGAAATGACTGTGTTGAGTGGTTTCTTTCTTGTCTTGAAAGCAGAGTCCATGGTTCTCCCTTTTTCATCCCTGAGTTTGCAAATGCCCAAAATCATCTACAAGGTCTGCCCGTTTAGCTCCGCCCTGTTTTCCTTAGTATGTGAAGGTCTTGCCGCCTTTTCCCAGATTGATTTCACAGCTTACCAAAAGGCCTCTGAGAGCGTTTCCCGCTGATTTTGGTGATGCGTTCTTGATGCAGAGGAATTTTGATGACATCTCTACCAAACAAATAAGCACTTACTTCATATAGTTAGGAGGAGATACCCTTGTTTCGTGGAGATTCCCTTCTTTGTAGTCTCGTCCTCTTCTCTAGACGAGGATTCATGTTATCATAAATTTGTGGCTCAAGACGCTCTAGGACCAATCACAGTGCTGAAATTACATGCACACAAGGTCGGTGGAGTCATTTCCTTGTGGCCCATTACGCAGCTGTAGTGTAAAATATGTACTAGCTATTACCCAACGAGGAAGCAATTACTAATAAACTAGTAGAAAGTACTCCAGTTGGGTAGGCATTTTGGGCACAACTGTGGATAAAGAGCAGGTAATGTTCTGTTCTTTCCCAGTCACTCACACAGCTATGGACACACCCACACAGATACTCAGACACCCACTCACACACCCATTCAGCCACATACACTCACAGACCCACACAACCACTCACACGCCCATTCACAGACACCTACAGCCACTCACACACCCACAAAACCACAAAACCACTAACACAGCCACTCACAGACCCACACAGTCACTTACGAACCCACTCAAACACCCACATAACTCATACAACCCTTCACACACCCAGAAAACTACTCACACACCCATACAGTCATTTACACACCCACTTACAGATCCATATAACCACTCTCACACTCCCTTACAGATCCATTCAGCCAATCACAAACCCACTTACAGACCCATACAGCCACTCACAAAACCAGTCACACACCCACACAGCTACTTACGCACCCACTCACAGACCCATTCAGCCACTCACACACTCAGTCATCGACCCATACAGCAACTCACACCCACTCACAGATCCATACAGCCACTCACAGACCCATACAGCCACTCACACACCCACCCAACACCTACAAAACCACTCACACACCCACTCACAGACCCATACAGTCACTCACACACCCACTCACCGACCTAAACAGACACTCACACGCCCACTCTCAAAGGTTACAGGTTACAGTTAGGAAATAAAATTTTAAAAACCTTAGACATTCACTAAAAAAACGAAGGTTACAGGGACGTTACATTTAGGAAGTAGAATTTAAAAAAAAACCTTAGAAATCCACTGAAAAAAACAAAAGTTACAAGGATGTCATAGTTAGGAAATAGAATTAAAAAAACTTTGAAATTCACTGAAAAACCAAAGGTTATAGAGACGTTATAGTTAGGCTCAGGTTTCAATTAATTTCAATGTTTTTTTATTTTTTATTTAAAAAGTTTGAAATCGTAGCATTTACGGTTATCAAGTGGAGTGCTATTAAGTGGAGTGTAGTAGTGTAGAGGAGAGTGTCGTAAAGTGTACTCTCATAGAGTATAGTGTTGACGAGTGGAGTGGAGTACAGTGGAATGTTGTACAGTGAAATAGTGTACAGTGGAATAGAGTACAATGAAATGGTGTAGAGTGGAGTGGTATAGAGTGGAGTGTTGTATAGTGCAGTGCAGTACAGTGGTGTGGAGTGGCTTACAGTAGAAAAGTGTACAGTGGAGTGGGGAAGAGTGAAGTGGAGTGGCGTAGAGTGGTGTGGTAGAGTGTAATTGAGTTCAGTGGGGTAGCATAGAATGCAGTGGCGTAGAGTGGAGTGAGGTACAGTATAGTGGGATGTTCAACTCCCCCTATATGTATGACCAGTCAGTGATAGCGGTCATCACTATCTCATGGGGTGTCATTTTAAATTATGCAGGTCTTAGAGCATTGTCAAGGGCTCACACATCAATATATAAAAAAGGCAGATCTACTGGCTTTGTCAAGGGATGACCACAACAATATTCAAGGCAAGCCTGTTGGCTTTGTCAAGGGTCACCACATCATTAAATGAAGGCAAGCTATTGATTGTGTCAAAGGGTGACCACATCAATATACAAGGCAAGCCTAATGGCTTTGCAAGGGGGTCATCACCTTAATAAAACAGCAGTCATGTTATGATTATACATTCAAACCAACAGAATCCAAAACCATGCTCAAAGGTATTTATAATTAATAAACAAGCTTTGCAATGTTTGCCAGTAAACCTTTAAATGAAGTATATGCAGTCAAAACAACATTAAACATGTGTCAGATTCTTTATTTTACGCTCCTCGGGCCACATAATGTAGCCATAATACAAGGGTTCCCTGCAATCTTCAGCTGAAGATCATTCTAGCTCTGGAAATACTTAAAAACAGCATAAACGTTTCCTGGGGTCATATTGTATACACCCCAGAAAACATAACGTTACTTTTACAAATGATTTCTGTGTGACTGCTGCACTAAATAAATAAATAAATAATAAAATAATAAATCCGTATTTGTAAAGCGCAAACTACTCACCCTTACGGGTCTCAAGGCGCTGGGGGCCGTCGTGGAAATTAAGTGAGCTATTGCCCAGAGTCACATGGTGCTGAGCTGCTGCAGCCGGGGATCGAACCATGAGCCCTGTGCTCCAAAGTCAGCTGCCCTGGCCGCTGCACCACACCTCTCCACTCTGCACTCCTTCCAGCCCCCCCACAACATTTTTGTAACATGATTGTGGTGTCCCTGCCCAGATTGAGGCACCACAAACCAGAAAAAATATGTAAATTAGCCCAAGAGGGGCATTGTAGGGCACTTCTTGCAGGAAGCAATGATTACTAACTGAGTAGCTCTGGCCACTAATTTATTATTACAGTTAGCAGGCTTGCACTGCATTCTTAATATTTTTTGGGGGTACACTGCTACCACCTGAGACACCCATGGCTAGCCAGGGAGTGATCACTCTTATTTTTTTCAACCTGGGTGCCCCAGTCCCATCCAGGGCACCCAAAACACTAAGGCCCATTGGGGGTAGGCTCAATGCCTCCAATGCCTCCTTGGATGTCCCCAGCAAGCATCCATCCTTTGTGCCGGTGTGGGAGCCAGCTATCCTTCTATGTGATCCTGCCCAACAGGAGCATACCTTTCATTCTGTTCCCGCCAGGCAGAAGCAATCTAGTGTCCACTACCCGCAAGAACAAATAAACATCTTTTGTGTCTCTGGGAATGGGGATCCCGAGACACCATATTTGCGATGGACCCCGAGGATAGTGTCCCTGGGCCATTACGTGGCTCAGGGAGGGGGGGGCACACCCGCCTCTTTCCTCCTTTAAAATATATATTTTTTTAAATGTACCACCCCCCTGGTGCAGGCCCACCACTGGGGGATTTCTTTTCCATTTTTCTTTGTGTAGTCCTTCAGGAGTACTGCAGGACTATGAGATGCTATTTTTTTTATTTTTGGCCATGGGGTGGGGTGGAGGTCAGGATAGCCCTACCCTGTTGCTTATATCCTTTTTTTAAAAAGAATTCAGGACATGGGACCAAGTCCGAGATTCCTGTAATAGCTACCGCAACGTTTTTGTTCATGTTGCTACCAGCCAATCAGGCTTGATTTTATGAATTTTAGCCCAACTGTCAATATATCTATACTTTTTATTCTTATTTACTCAAAAATTACTGAACTGATTTACACCAAATCACAAAAAGCACGCTTTCTGGGTAAATATCTAGCTTTTTGACAAATTTTGTGTCATTTCGTCTGCGTTAGTGTTGTCTAAAATTACCTATAGAAATTGCAGGGGGGAAAAAGAGTTTTGGGATCCCCTCTTTTTCTCAGCCCCTACCTGACAGAGCATCTTGCTGAGGTGGCTGAACTTTTTTGGAAAGTTTTGTGAAGATTCGTTAAACGTCGTCAAAGTTATTAGCAAAACAAAAAACACTCTTCCTATGGAAACTCTGACCTAACTATAGCTCGACAGTGGTGACCGCCACTGTGTAATGTTTATATTTACACACACACACATTTATATGCAGATATATTATCTACTGGCGGTCGCCAGTAGATAGTTATAGTTAGGACCTATTTTCCATAGGAAATCCGCAACATTCTATTTGAAATAACTCTTGCGTCGGTTGACGAATTTTCGCGAAATTTTCAAACTTTGTGGCCCGCTCCAGTCCGCTCCTATCCTGAAAGTCTCGGGGTGATTCGTCAAGCAGGGGCCGAGAAAAAAGGGGGGTCCCAAAATGTGTTTTCCCTATTCATTTTCCCATAGGAAACTTTAGCCACGGCTACAGCCCGAACTGCTGAACGGAATTACACCAAATTTGGCAAAGAGGTAGTTCTTGGTTCAGAAAGAACCCTTTTGTTAAATGGTGTAAATCCGTTCAGTAGTTCCTGAGAAAATCAAAAGGAAAATCACATATATATCTATGGCCGCGTCGGATTCGCGCACCCTGAGCGCACCCTGCGCGCACCGTCCCGATCACGAGCTGCATGCTAATTGGCTGTCAACACTCCAAATCAGGAAGTGTTGGCAGCCATTTTATGCCTCGGTAGAACCGAGGCACAGAAACAAGTGCGCAAAACGCACAAAGGGGGCAGGGTAGAAACACCCTGACCCCTAGGTCTGCTCAGGGGTCCCACAAGGACCCCTGGGCAGAAAGCATTTTTTAAATGGCGGGATGCGCTTAGGGTGCGCGGATCCCGCCGATTAAAAACCAAAAAAAAACCACAAGAAACAAGTGTGCAAAACGCACAAAGGGGGCAGGGTAGAAACACCCTGACCCCCTAGGTCTGCTCAGCGGGTCCCACAAGGACCCCCTGGGCAGAAAAAAGCATAAAAAAAAAAAAAAAAAACGATTGTGCAGCAGGCCCTGCCCCCTTCCTTTACTACTCTGCAAGCGCGCCCCTTGAATACTGGGGGTCCCTGGGGGCCAACTAGCCCACCAGGAACCTCTAGTATGCGCCAGGGGGCTGCGTTGCAGAGAGGTGTACAGAGGCCACGCCCCTTTTACACCTCTCTCCAACGCAGCTCTGTGGCACTTTTGGAGGTACATGGTGGGCTAGTTGGACTCCAGGGACCCTCAGGATTCAAGGGACTTAATTCCCCAACTTAAAACGCGCCACGGGGCGCGTTTGCACAGTGGTGAAGGGTGGGGCGGGGCTTCAGGTGACATGTGTGCAACCAGGACCCGTTGCGCGTTTTAAGATGGGGAATTAAATCCCCTTCAATCCTGGGGGTCCCTGGGGGCCAACTAGCCCACCAGGTACGTCCAGATAGCGCCACAGAGCTGCATTGCAGAGAGGTGCAAAAAGGGGCGTGGCCTCTGAACACCTCTCTGCAACGCAGCTCTCTGGCGCATACTGGAGGTATCTGGTGGGCTACTTGGCCCCTAGGGACCCTCGGGGTTGAGGAGGATTTGATTCCCCATCTTAAAACGCGCCACAGGGCCTGTTTGCAGACATGTCACCTGAAGCCCCGCCCCCTCCCTTCACCACTGTGCAAATATTCCTCTAAAATCAGCCGAACTACGAATTCCGATTTACTCACCTATTATCAGGAGAGACCTCAGGGCATCTTTGAGCCCAGTACTGATCCTGAAAAGTAATTTTAACCGTATTTACCAGTAACTTGAATTTCCTTCCATAGGATATCATTGCCTGCTTTTTGCTGAAAAAGTTTCTAAGTGTCGATTTTTGAAACATACAAATATTCCTCTAAAATCAGCAGAACTACGAATTCCGATTTACTCACCTGTTATCAGGAGAGACCTCAGTGCTGCATCTTTGAGCCCAGTACTGATCCTCAAAAGAAATTTTAACCGTACTTACCAGTAACTTGAATTTCCTTCCATAGGCTAACATTGACTGGTTTCACTTGGAAATTCTTCTAAGTGTGGAGTTTTGGAACTTTATAATATTCCTCTAAAATCAGCCGAACTACGAATTCCGATTTACTCACCTGTTATCAGGAGAGAACCCAGTGCTGCATCTTTGAGCCCAGCACTGACCTTGAAAAGTAATTCTAACCGTACTTACCAGTAACTTGAATTTCCTTCCATAGGCTAACATTGACTGGTTTCACTTGGAAATTCTTTTAAGTGTGGAGTTTTGGAACTTTATAATATTCCTCTAAAATCAGCCGAACTACGAATTCCGATTTACTCACCTGTTATCAGGAGAGACCTCAGTGCTGCATCTTTGAGCCCAGTACTGATCCTGAAAAGTAATTCTAACCGTACTTACCAGTAACTTGTATTTCCTTCCATAGGAATCCATTGTCTGGTTTTCAGCAGAAAAGTTTCAAAGCTTCGATTTTCACAAACTACAAATATTCCTTAAAAATCGCCTGTATGACTTAAACGCATTATTTCAACTGTTTACAGGAGATGCACCAGTGCTGGATCCAGGATCCACCACTGAGTAAGAAAAAGTAACGATAACACTACTTACCTGCTAAGTGAATTTCCTCCCATAGGATAACATTGGTGATTCTATGTGAAAAAGTTTCTAAGTGTCAACTTTTAAAATACAATAATATTCCTTAAAAATCACTACTGTAACCAAAACGCTTTTACTCAACTGTTTACAGGAGATGTCCCAGGACTGAATCTAGGATCCAGTCCTGTGGTTAGAAAAGTAATCCATAAAATAACTAATTGCATTTAACTAGAAATTCACATTGAGCTCAATGTTGCATTGTGTTTGAAATTGTGTTGCCCATTGCAACAACTGTAACTACTGTACTTAAAACTCTATTGCCTATTTGCAAAGTATTTAAACTAAAGTAATTCATTCTGAGAAAGTATATTTTGTAATGTAACGTATAATGTAATTATAATGTAATTTAAAAAATAAAATATCTAAAAAAAAATAGTTTAAAAAAATTTAGTAAATCAGTATCAAAAAAATAAATATAACAATTAATACATTTAAAAATTGTCATTTACAAAACCTTTGAAATTCACTGAAAAAAACCATAGGTTTCAGACATGTTATAGTTAGGAATTAGCATTTAAAAAACTTTGAAATTCACTGAAAAAACCATAGGTTTCAGGCACGTTATAGTTAGAAATTAGCATTTAAAAAACCTTACAAATTCACTGAAAAAACCATAGGTTTTAGGGACAGTTATAGTTAGTTGGACATTGCACTCGTATAAAACCCGTGAAATTCCCCCGTTATAGTTAGTTCAGGTAACTATAACTCGCGCCCCGCAATGCACTGCTGATGACGTCACATATTACATCACTCATGACATGGTCAGTGACATCACTGATGACATCACTGATGACATCTCAAATGACATCACTGATGACATCACTGATGACATCATCCATGTGATAATTTGATGCATCTTCTCACACCCTAATATAACTTTTGATACACCCACTGTAAATTACAGACTGCCATTGTCAAAACCATAGACACTCCAACACCAATTACTATATATACACTCACTGATTCTTAGGTCTACACACACACATCTACTCACTCACCCGTACAGTCACTCATACTTATAGTCACTCAGTACAGGACTATTATATGCACTCATACACCTATATAAACACTCACACACCGCCACTCATCCATAGAGGTACTCACACACCTAGTCAGTCATGCAAAAATTAAGCACACACCCATTTACTCACCTATACAGTTATACACACACCAGCTCACTTACTCATACAAATACTAGCACATTCTTACGCTCTTATACAATCTCTGATACAAGCACACACTCATCCATACAGTCACTCTCACAATCACACACTCTCGCTTATAGCTATTTATATACTCCAACACACATATATACTGCCTTTCACATATGTAGTTACTCACACATGTACCACTGAGACATACATTCACTCACTAACACACTCTTACACACACTTACCCACCCATACAGTCTATCACAGATGCACTCTTGAAACCATCCACCCAGTGAATCACCCACTCACACATCTATGCACAGAGTCGCACACACCCCACACAAACACTCAGGCACCCATACAGATACTCAGACAACCAATCAATAACTCATATAGACACTCATGCAGCTATTCCCAAACCCATGCAGCCACTTACACAGCAACAGACAGACGGATACAGACATTCACCCAGTTTAGTCACTAACCCATGCATTCAGTAAGATACCTTTAATCACTCACTTATAGAGTTAGTCACGCACCTACTAAATCATCCATACAGACACTTATACACCCACTCATTCTTCAATACGCCTTTCCCTATATATATTAAACATATTTAAACTTTACAGAAACACACAGTCACTGGATGATGTCATCAGTGATGTCATTTGAGATGTCATCAGTGATGTCATCAGTGATGTCACTGACCATGTCATGAGTGATGTAATATGTGACGTCATCAGCAGTGCATTGCGGGGGCGCGAGTTATAGTTACCTGAACTAACTATAATGGGGGAATTTCACGGGTTTTATACGAGTGCAATGTCCAACTGACTATAACTGTCCCTAAAACCTATGGTTTTTTCAGTGAATATATGTATGTATATATATTATCTACTGGCGGTCGCCAGTAGATAGTTATAGTTAGGACCTATTTTCCATAGTAAATCCGCAACATTCTATTTGAAATAACTTTGGCGCCGGTTGACGAATCTTCGCGAAATTTTCAAAACTCGTGGCCCGCTCCGGTCCGCTCCTATCCTGAAAGTCTCGGAGTGATATGTCAAGTGGGGGCTGAGAAAAAAGGGGGGTCCCAAAACGTGTTTTCCCCATGCAATTTTCCGCAGGAACCTTTCATCGCAGCTACAGCCCGAACTGCTGAACGGAATTACACCAAATTTGGCAAAAAGGTAGCCCTTGGTTCAGAGTCGTGCCTTTTGGTTAAATGGTGTAAATCCGTTCAGTAGTTCCTGAGAAATTTGAAAAAGAAAACACATATATATCTGGGCGTAGCCTAACCACACATGTCATCGTGAGATCTGATTGGCTGTCAGCACTTCATCCTGGAATTGCTGGCAGCCATCTTGGGACCAATATAAATGATAGTACCCCATTGAAATGCATTGTAGTGAATCGAAGATTTTGAGGGTTACCAAAAGGAGAACTATAAAGGGTGATAACAGACTTTAGTTACATTAGAATTCATTTGTTGATGGTACCATACTAATTTCAGGAATTGTGGTGTGTTCTAAGGTGATTTTACCCTGTGAAAAACCTTCTGCTGGGATATCATGAATCATGTTTGAGAGAAAACTATTTTCACATGCTTGTCCCATACAGTTTTGGAAGGTGCTCCAGAAGCTAAAATGAGAGCATATTTTCTGTAAATTCACATTATCTTTCTCAGTCATGTGAGAATGAAGTCTGACATTCTCAGTAAAACATGTACATCCAACAAGGGCAGAGACTGTCAGTTGATTCCTTTGTGTTCTACTGCAGCTTCCCAGAGTGTTCTAAAGAACAACTAGAGTGCTAACAGCCTTACTTATGACAAAAGTATGGCACACCTGAAGCCATCTTGATTGGAATAAACTGGTAACACTTAAAACATTTAATTTAAAAAGGAACAAAATGATGGGGTTCATTTTGTCATAGAAATTATGGTTAGTGCTGTAGAAAGAAAAATTAGGACATGTTTCAAGTGTGATCTCAAATATCTTCCTGTTATATTTCAACAGGAGCAGCCTGTCAGTTGATGCCTTTGTGTTCTACTGCAGCTTCCCAGAGTGTTCTAAAGAACAACTAGAGCGCTAACAGTCTTACTTATGACAAAATTATGGCACACCTGAAGCCATCTTGATTGGAATAAACTGGTAACTCTTAAAACATTTAATTTAAAAAGGAACAAAATGAGGGGGTTCATTTTGTCATAGAAATTATGGTTAGTGCTGTAGAAAGAAAAATTAGGACATGTTTTAAGTGAGATCTCAAATATCTTCCTGTTATATTTCAACAGGAGCAGCCTGTCAGTTGATGCCTTTGTGTTCTACTGCAGCGTCCCAGAGTGTTCTAAAGAACAACTAGAGCGCTAACAGTCTTACTTATGACAAAAGTATGGCACACCTGAAGCCATCTTGATTGGAATAAACTGGTAACACTTAAAACATTTAATTTAAAAAGGAACAAAATGAGGAGGTTCATTTTGCCATAGAAATTATGGTTAGTGCTGCAGAAAGAAAATTTAGGGCATGTTTTAAGTGAGATCTCAAATCCTCTTCTATTTCATTAGAAAATTCTGACATGCAGGTCGAAACAATCACTTTCAATACCAGCAGTAGACTTCCAGTTAACTCCCTGGTGAGCAGTAGCTTTACTACAGTGATCTAATGAACAACTAGAGTGCTAACATTCTGAATTTATGGCAAATGTGTGACACATCTGAATGCCTTCTTGATGGAATCAAAGTAAAAAACTGAAAGCATTTCCTACTGAGGAGACTGCAGTAAATGACGAAATTAGGAAACTTCATAACAAATAAGTCTCCCAAGATGGCCACCAGAGAAAAAAAGAGCCCAAATGTAACACAAATATCACCCAGATGTAGCCCACATATAGCCCAATGACAGAAGTGTGCAAAACACTTTTTATTTTTAGTTTTTCTGCAGTTTTATATAGTGCAAACTAGTCAGGTATTGGAGCGTTACATCTTACTTGGACCCCTTATTGCGTATTTTGCACGAAGTACATGAGATTGATCTTGCGAAAAATTGAACTTTACGATTCTGTTAACCTGAAGTTGCTCTGAACCGGGCTTTGTAACACCCGTTTTTACCTACTGGTTTTAATTAAGTCTCACTGTATTGTATTAGGAAAGAGGATTTACTGTTTTTATGTACACTTTTATGATCTATGTTTCTAAATCAGATCAAATAAAGTTTAATGAATTCTATGGCAGGACGGAGGCGAGGATTATGCATATCTTTCCTCACTTTATTTGCATAGGAGTTCAAAGAAAACGTAACACAACAATCATTAAACAAAAGACTACACAACCCATGAACCATTAGGGGGTAGTCTCCAAGGCAACTATAGTCCAATCATATCACAGTCCATCGTATATAATATCGTGACGTCCCTTCCGCTTCCTCTTTCTTCACTGCTCGTCAGTTAAGTGCATTCCTTACATTCTTGGCTTAATCTGACGTTGTTGCTGTTTGTATAGCGGTTTCTTGTGCACGTTATTAGCATTATTGCCTTGGTATTGTTTCATATTCCCTGTGCAGCAGGCTCTTGCCCGAGCGCATTCTCCCCTCGCAGTTTCTCCCGCTGTGTGCTCTGCGTGCGGTGAGATCCTGTCAGGCGCGTCTGGTCCGAGCGAGGCAGCTCCGTCGAGCGCTCCCGCTGGTCTTTACGCGCGTTTGGGAATCCGGTCACTCCTTTAGTGTCCGCTTGATTCCCGACCAACCTCGCCTAATTTTGACATTGCTACGCGGTGATTTCCCCACACGGCCACGTTAGTGACCAGCTCCACCTGGTGGTGGTAATTGGTATTGCGCCTCAGTCTATTCTTATAACAGCTTCGGGAAAGCCCAGCTGTTGGAGCACCGGCGAGGGGCTGTCTTAAGGATTTTAAGGGCATTTGTTCTGTGCTCACACCCTCTGCTATCATGTCTTCTCCAGAAGACCATTTTTACTCCTCCTACCAGGAAGTGGAGGAGGAATGGCCCCCAACTTCTCCCTACAGCAGTGGACCAAGCCCTCTCTCTGGCTATTTCTAGGGCACTGGCTCCTCTTAGGGATCAGGTTGATAAGCTGGCGAAAAGCATCCCTGGGGTGTTCAGTGACCCAGATCTGGTGGTGGCGGGTCCAAGTAGCTCCCAGATGGGGAATAAAAGGGCCGTTAAGCATAACGCGGGGCACTTGGAAGGATTTGATAAACTTACGGAGACCTTCCTCAAGAGTGCGCGAACGCTAAAACATGCACCCTGCTGGGAGGAGGAGAGGCCCTGAGAAAATTGCGACACTGTCACCACTATTGTAGACCCCGATGGTGGGTTTCCCTTAGAGGGAGAGGGTGTATCGGAGGACGATTTCTCCTCCGATGAGGATAAGGACTCAGGGCGTCCCTGGCGTCCAGAGTCCCACTCCTCTCAGTCCCCGGTTGGGGACGGGGTCCACTCTGACATGTTCGAGCCTACCCAAATTTACCATCCTAGGTCGGCAGAGTGGACACCTGACGCCAAAGTGGCAGAGTATGTGGTGGGGAAAATCCATCAACCCCTTTAAAGGGAGGTCAGGAATAGGATGAGGGGAGAATGCCCCAGGCCCTCACTGAAGGGGAAGGTGGCACACACGTCTGAAATTTTTGAGAAACTATGTACCTTTTTCTCCAAGTATATGAGGGATCCCAAGAAAGGAATTGATAGGTCTTGGATGTGGTAGGGCCCTTGACCCAAATTATTCAATTGACGGAGCGTTCCAAAGAGTCAGGATCCCCTTTGTCCATGGATATTGTGGCTGGTTGGGTGCACTACCCTAAACCCTAAAGCACTACCCCCTCCACTACCCAAACACCACTGCACTACCCTAAACCCTAAAACACTACCCCCAGCATGACACCCTACACTACCCAAACATAACTGCACTACCCTAAACCCTAAAACACTACCACCAGCACGACTCCCTACACTACCCAAACACCACTGCACTACCCTAAACCCTAAAAACTACCCCAGCACGACTCCCTACACTACCCAAACACCACTGCACTACACTAAACCCTAAATATACCCCCAGCATGACCTCCCACACTACACAAACACCACTGCACTACCCTAAACCCTAAAACACTACCCCCAGCACGACCCCTACACTACCCAAACACCACTGCACTACCCTAAACCCTAAAACACTAACCCCAGCATGACCCCCTACACTACCCAACCACCACTGCACTACCCTATACCCTAAAACACGACCCCCTACACTACACAAACACGACTGCACTACCCTAAACCCTAAAACACTACCCACAGCATGACCCACTTCACTACACAAACACCACTGCACTGCCCTAAACCCTAAAACACTACCCCAGCACTACCCCCTACACTACCCAAACACCACTGCACTAACATAAACCCTAAAACACTACCCCCAGCACAACCCCTACACTACACAAACACCACTGCACTACCCTAAACCCTAAAACACTACCCCCAGCACGACTCCCTACACTACCCAAACACCACTGCACTACCCTAAACCCTAAATCTACCCCCAGCACGACCCCTACACTACCCAAACACCACTGCACTACCCTAAACCATAAAACACTACCCCCAGCATGACCCACTACACTATACAAACACCAATGCACTACCCTAAACCCTAAAACACTACCCCAGCACGACCCCCTACACTACCCATACACCACTGCACTACCCTAAACCCTAAAACACTACCCCAGCACGACCCCCTACACTACTGCACTACCCTAAACCCTAAAACACTACCCCCAGCACGACCCCCTACACTACCCAAACACCGCTGCACTATCCTAAACCCTAAAACACTACCCCCAGCACGACCCCCTACACCACCCAAACACCACTGCACTACCCTAAACCCTAGAAAAGAAACCCCCACCCCATGCCCAATCCCCCTTCCCTCTCACTCCTCATGGTTCCTCTCTCCTCGTCGTTCCTGCTTCACGTCATCTCTGAGGGGCGATGCACGTCGTTGTGAGGAAATGGAACAGCCTCTGTTTCCTTACAACGACATGGATCGTCTACATGTTTTTTAGAACGCATGGTCATTTACCATACATACCTTTACAACAAAATTCGTTGTAAAGGCATGCGTGGTAAATGAACATGCGTTCTAAAAAAATGCCTAGTAATGACTTTGTGATGTACAACGTATGCGTGGTAATGCATGCGTTGTAATGGTATCGCAAAGTAAAAAGTCGTTGTAACGGCTGTTTACTGATCGAAGCTGGCCCCTGTTCTTCAGTGAGACGTTTATTTGATTAATTAGGAGGAAGGAATGTGGTTTTTTACCGAAAAGTGCATTCCCGGCTGTTGTATTGTGAAAGTGTCCGCGTGGCCTGGTTTCACTTCCGGTGAGAGAGTGGAAGAGTCTGTTTGGATCTAAAGGAGTTCTGTTGTTGGACGGGGCCGGCGCGACATGTCATCAGAAAACATAGCTAATGGAAAGCGTCCTCCCTGAAGTGTGGAGTAGTGCCATTAGAGGTCAACGAGTGTGCGTCCCACCGCAGTATGACCGTACCGCGTGACCCATGTGCCGCCTCCAGGGTACGGGAGGCAGAAGCGGCAGAAGCGGCATCGCAGGTCCTCTTGAAGACCGTTGTAGCACTAATTCTACATTTTGGTACTAGGGCATTTTAACTTCGTTGTTCCTGCCAGATACAAAGAGAAGATCCTGTGTTATTCAGTGCCCTCGTTACCTTTTTTGTGGGTTTTGGTGCTTGTCACTTCGCTGCCCCGCCGGTGCACACGACTGGGCACCCCACCTCGTGTGCCATCTGCAGGGCCTCTGCCCTCGGATCACTGGTTTCGGTTTCTGGAGTGGCAACATAAACAGTTGCTCCCAAAGGACTAGCCTGAACACTTAGGTGAATATCCCCTGCACCAGCATTCCACGGAAATTCTTTCCTAGCTCTCCCACGTCAACGAGCATGGCTCCGCTCGCGACACCGTATGACGTCATCGGAGCCATAAGAGGACCTCGTCGGCGTGCTGACGTCAGTTCCACCCATTTTTTCCGTGCCACCGAGGCAAACAGGGGACCGAGACATTTTCACATGTATACATAGTATAATAAATATATATATATTCACTGAAAAAACCATAGGTTTCAGGCACGTTATAGTTAGAAATTAGCATTTAAAAACCTTAGAAATTCACTGAAAAAACCATAGGTTTCAGGCACGTTATAGTTAGAAATTAGCATTTAAAAAACCTTAGAAATTCACTGAAAAACATAGGTTTCAGGGCGTTATGGTTAGTTGGACATTTCACTCGTACAAAACCATAGAAATTCCCCCGTTATAGTTAGTTCAGCTAACTATAACTCGCGCGCCCACAATGCACTGCTGATGACGTCACATATTACATCACTCATGACATGGTCAGTGACATCACTCATGACATCACTGATGACATCTCAAATGACATCACTGATGACATCATCCAGTGAATGTGTGTTTTTCTGAAAATTAAATATGTTTTATATATGTATATCTCAAGGTCGATGGAAGAATAAATGGGTATATAAGTGTCTAAATGGATGATTTTTTTGTAAAATTGATTGTATAACTGACTAAGTGTATCTTAGTGAATACATGGGTTAGTGAGTAAGTTTAAATATGAAAATATCTGTATCAGTCTCTCACTTTGTGTATTAATGGCTGCATGGGTTGGTGAGTAGCTACATGAGTGTCTATATGGGTTATTAGTTGGTTTTTTGAGTATCAGTATGAGTGTCTGAGTGTCTGTATGGTTCGGTGGGGGGTATTACTTAGTGCATAGATGCATGAATGAGTGACTCACTGTTTGTATGTGTTGAAGACAGCATGTGTGCAGGACTGTATAGGTGGATGAGTATGTGTATGGGTGTGTTAGTGAGTGAATGACTGTCTCAATAGTGTCTTTATGAGTAACTACATATGTTTTAAACTAGTATATGTGAGTATTGGTGTATATAAGTGAGTATATGTGAGAGTGAGAGATTGGAAGAGTTCCTGTACAAATAAGTAGGTGTTTCTATAAGTGATTGTTTAAGAGAGTAAGTTTCTGTAGAAGTAAGTGTGGTAGTGTGTGTATAACTGTATATGCAAGTAAATGGATGTTTGATACTTTGTTTGCATGTGTGACTATGTGTGTGAGTAACTCTATGGATGAGTGGCGGTGTGTAACAGGATGTATAGGTGTATGAGTACATATGATGAGTGAGTACATGTATGAGTGACTGTATAGGGACTGTTGGTGAATGAGTGGATGTGTGTGTAGATCTTGGAATTACTGAATAGGTGTGTTGTAACTGGTATTGGTATGTCCATTGTTTTGAAAATGTTAGTTTGTATTTTTGAGTGTGTGTATCAAAGGTTATATTAGGGTGAGAGGAGGGCTGCCACTCTATCACAAGGATGATGTCATCAGTGATGTCATTTGAGATGTCATCAGTGAGGTCATGAGTGATGTCACTGACCATGTCATGAGTGATGTAATATGTGACGTCATCAGCAGTGCATTGCGGGCGCGCGAGCACGAAGTCTGCAAGCTCATTTTTGTGTTTTTGAACCCTAACCGGTATAGAACCACCTTATCTATATTTTCAAGTTCCTGAACCCTGTACAGAGTTTGATAACTACAACTCTGTTGAGTCCCATGCCATAGTTTTCGGACTCCATACAGGGGTTGTGAGCCATGAAACACAACAACAAAGTTTGGGTTCCCTGCTGTATTTCAGGGACTCTGTACAGGGTTCTCAAACTGTGGGCCTCGTGCCCCATGTTGGGTCCCCTGCTCTAGTTCGCAGACTCTGTATAGGGATTGTGAACTATAGAACTCATTGACCCCTTATGGACAGTGAACTCTGTGCAGAGTTTGAAAATTAAACAGGCCCTTTTGGGTGTCTCGAGTCTGCAGACTTGATTTTAAGTCACAAACTATTGAACACGTTTTGGCAATGTATAAAATCTAGAAACTGAATTATGTCTTCTTAAAATTGTTAGTTTAGGAGTAGACTGTGGTCAAATTGAGGTTATGGGGGGGCATTCATAGTGAACTAAAACATTTAAAAACGTATGAGGTCTGTGGACTCAGATTCAAGTCAACGGTTCAGTACGCCTAGCATCAGAAAGTGTCTACCCATAGCAAGAGCGGGCATGTTTACAATTTTCTGACGAGCAGAACACCTGTGCAGTACATTATTGGAGTAACTGCTGTATTCAATGCTCTGAGCCCCCTTCGGCTGGTGTGGTGGGGCAGGGCCTGCGACTAATTCTCTTTACCACTGCTGGCGAGTTTACTTAGCTGGGGTTGCCTGGGACAGGCATTGAGCACAGTGCTTGCCCGAAGGGCAACCCCTGCAGTGGGTTTGTCGTAGGGCGCAGCTAAAGATACATAGATAGATCTATATATAGGCATACAATTATTGCTGTGGGTGCTCAGGAGGAACGCACAACTTTATGAATACACAGCTTTATTACGCAATATGAATTATTTCATTAACACCAGAATGCTTTTTAAATCGAGCCTATGCAGCGCTAGCGCTATCTCTTTGAGACATGCTGTATTCAATAAAGGACATTGATTCTGCCTGCTGCTTACCACAAGTTGACTCCAGTGGCCTTCTTCTTTGCTGCCTCCTAATTGGTTCGCACAGCCGATACGTCACTTCCGTTCCTAGCTGAAGAGCACCGACCAAGCACAGATTAATTCCACTTGATTAGTGTGCACTCGCTGCAATGCAGGTACTATTTCTTCCACCCCCTCCGATTCCCCTACTCTCTTTGCCAAGGCTTGATTTTTTATTTTCACGCCATAACAATTTATTTTTCGATCCATTTTTGAAGATTTTCAGATGCCAGTCGCTGGCTTTCACAGTGCTTGTTTTTTATAAAGTGTCTGTACACTGCAACTGGCAAAGAATTCCACAGAGCAGAAACGCGCAGTATTGCTTTTCAGTATTGGTTGTGGTCGAGAACTCTTCCTTTAAAGTTTCAATTTTGCTTTGCGACTTCCTCATCTAGAGAGTACACGTCTTAAAACGGATTGACAGTAGAACGTTGCTTTAGGCTCGCCTGCACTGCTGTCAGCTAGCCAATGGCTATGTAGCATAGGTAAACTTGGAAGTAGTGAGCTAAAACATGCAACTTCCTTTTGCTGCGAGTAAAGAAAACAGCTTACGTTTCATAAACCACCAATCCGGAAAAACGAAAGAGCTAAACACTGAAGCAGCCGAACAACTTTTTCTGGACTACATCGAGTACTATGAAGAACGGTGGCTCCAAGGAAAACTGTCCCCGTGCAACGGAGGGAGTAAGACCTCCGACCCTCGGTCTAGGTCCACTCTCTCCCCGCAGCTCCGCTGTGCCGTCTCTTGCCTCCAGACCCCGACCTCCTCCTTGGGAGGTTCGAGGCTGCTGCCCGCTCCTGCGCCTGCTGCCCGCTCCAACTGGGACCAGACTGCCTGCAACCACCGTAACCTTTCTCAGACGTTTTTTTTCTTAATTTTTCCCTGTTGTGCCACTGTTATTGTGCCCATCTGTGTCTTGCTCTAATTCCACCACGGTTTTTATTTTCTTGTGCCTGCCTGTTCCTTTCGCCGCTGCTGCCCCTGCGGCCCCTCCCCCGAATTCCCCCCCCGGAATTCCACTCCAGAATTCCCCCACTTCCGCCTCCCAGCCTCTCCTCCCTCCCACCTCCCCTACTTAATGGCGGCCGCTGCGCGGTCACGCCACCGGCGCGCCAAAGGCAAGCCCGTCTGCGCCCATCCGCGACCCGACTGCGGCCAGCGCCAGGAACTCTGGACCTCCCACTACCCATCGCTACGACACCACCACCCTCCTCGCACTCAACCCTGGAAGACTTAGAGAATGCCAACAGGCCTCGCCGAACACGACCCACGGCCAGTTCTCCTGCCTCCACTGCCGCCAGACCCTCACCGCCACCCCGGCCTCCAACACCACCGACGCCAGCACCGGGGACACCCTAAAATGCATCCTCCTCAACGTACGCTCCGTACACAAACACGCCATGGAAATCTGGAACCTACTCGACTCTCTCTCGCCCGGCAACCCCTTCTTCACAGAGACCTAGACCAACGCATCCTCCGCCCCCGACATCAGCACCGCCATCCCAGATGGATACAAGATCCAGAGGAAAGACCGCCCCAACCACCCAGGAGGGGGCCTCGCCATCGCCCACAAGAGCACCCTCCACCTCACCACCGCCAGCGAAACCTTCCCCTCCGCGAAACACCTGCACTTCCAGATCCAGACCACCCCCAAAGCCACACTCCGAGGAACCCTCATCTACAGGCCCCCCGAACACCCTTCGCCACCACCATTACCGACTTCATCGCACCCCACACCATCGCCTCAGCAAACTACATACTCATTGGAGACCTGAACTTCCACCTCGACAACCCCAGCGACCCCAACTCCACTATCCTTCGTGACAACCTCGCCAGCATCGGACTTAAACAACTCGTCAACGCACTGACCCACAGAGCAGGACACACCCTCGACCCCATCTTCACGGCAGGAAACAGCGTCCAATTCAGCCACACAACGCAGCCGCCATGGACCGACCACCACTGCGTACACTTCGCCATCAACAAACCCAAGGCACCCAAACCAGCCCCACGCCCACCTCGAAGGAACTAGAGCAAGGTTACCGACGAGCAACTTAACTCCACCCTCACCCGAGACAACCACACTTGGGCACCCGACGCAAACGACGCAAACAACGCAGCCAGAGAACTCCACACCTGGATCTTCAACTGCGCAGACGAGCTCGCCCCGCTACGCAACCCCGACAGACAACGCCCCAGGAAAGCCGCCTGGTTCACCACCGCTCTCCAAGAAGCCAGACGCACCTGCAGACGCCTGGAGAAGAACTGGAGAAACACCAAGACAACCGAAAACCACACCACCTACAAGGACGCCTTGACGGACTACCATAACCAGATCAGAGCCACCAGGAGGAACTTCATCCACAACAAAATCCTGGCCAACTCCACCAACTCCAAGGAACTTTTCAGTGTCATTCAGGAATTCACCAACCCACGCAGCGAAGTCACAGACATCACACCATCCCAAGACCTCTGCGACAAGCTTGGAACCTATTTCCACCTCAAGATCAAAAACCTCTATGACAACTTCATCGACCATCCACCAGGTGCCACAGACGGCCCCCCGCCCCCAGAAACACCAGCCAGCCCACCATCTCCAACTGGACACCGATCACGGCCGAAGACACCACCTCGACCATGAAAAGCATCCACTCGGGGCCCCCACCGACCCCTGCCCCCTCACATCTATCACAGAGCTGCAGCCACCATCGCACCCGAACTACAACGCACCATCAACACCACCTTCAAAACAGGCACCTTCCCAGACGACTGGAAGCACGCAGAAATCAGACCCCTGCTCAAGAAGCCCACAGCTGACCCTACCGACCTCAAGAACTATCGGCCCATCTCGCTTCTCCCGTTCGCAGCCAAAGTTGCAGAGAAAACAGTCAACAGGAAACTGACACGATTCATTGAAGAGAACGCCGTCCTCGACCCGTCCCAATCCGGATTCCGAAGCAACCACAGCACAGAGACCGCCCTACTCGCCGCCACAGACGACATCCGCACCCTCCTGGACCAAGGCCACTCCGCAGCCCTCATCCTACTCGACCTATCAGCGGCCTTCGACACCGTCTCCCACCGCACACTAGTTGCCAGACTACACGACGCATGGCATACAAGGAACAGCCCTGGACTGGATCCGATCATTCCTCACCGGAAGAAGCCAAAGGATCAGACTCCCACCCTTCCTCTCCGACCCCACGAAAATCATCTGCGGAGTCCCACAGGGTTCATCACTGAGCCCCACCCTCTTCAACATCTACATGGCCCCCCTCGCAGCCATCGTCCGACAACACGGCCTCAACATCGTATCCTACGCCGACGACACCCAGCTCATCCTCTCCCTCACCAAAGACCCCACCACTGCCAAACTCAGCTTCCAGAAAGGAATGCAAGACATCGCAGTCTGGATGACCAACAGCTGCCTGAAGCTCAATGCCGAGAAGACAGAAGTCCTCGTCCTCGGTACCACCCCTTCTGCATGGGACAGCACCTGGTGGCCGACCGCCCTTGGAAGCCCACCTACCCCTCAGACCACGCCAAGAACCTCGGCATCGTACTCGACTCATCACTCACCATGAACCGACAGGTCAACGCCGTCACCTCCAGCTGCTTCAACACCCTCCGCAAGACCTTCAAGTGGATCCCCCTGAGTCAAGGAAGACAGTCACCCACGCACTCATCACCAGCAGACTGGACTATGGAAACGCACTCTACGCCGGCATCAACAAGTCCCTACTCCGCAAACTCCAAACAATACAGAACACCGCCGCCAGACTCGTCCTCGGCATACCCCGACACGAACACATCAGCCAACACCTACAAAGTCTCCACTGGCTCCCCGTGGAGAAAAGAGTAACTTTCAAAATCCTCACTACAAATGCCTACACAACGACGGACCCAAATACCTCAACGACAGAATCAACTTCCACGTACCCAAAAGAAACCTCCGATCTTCCAACCTCGCACTGGCTGAAACCCCGTGCATCCACAGAGCCAGAGCAGGCGGAAGATCCTTCTCTCACATTGCAGCCAAGACCTGGAACGAGCTACCGGCAGACATCAGACGCGCCCCTTCCCTGAACACCTTCAGGAAGACCCTCAAGACCTGGCTCTTCGGCTAAACAGATCTGCGGATCCCCCCCCTCAGCGCCTTGAGACCCTCATGGGTGAGTAGCGCGCTTACAATTCCCTGATTGATTGATTGATTGATTGATTGAGGAACCCACGATAGACAGAGCTAAACACATTTTACTGCCTGCTTTCTGCCTCTGTGAGGAATTCGGCGGGGCTAGCCTGTACAGTATTATTGCGCCCTATTTACAGAAGCATAACGACCAAGAAGGTGACAGTTTGAAAAATGTGATACAGGCATTTGAGTTTCTTATGTCTTCAACACAGTGGGGCTGAAGGAGGCACAGAAGTGGTAAACTGCATCACCGTTTTCTCATTTGACACTTCTGCCTTCTAGAAGAGTGCTTCCATTGCATTGTATTTGTGATGTATGCATGACGTAGGATCCCTTGGTGTAAGTGTGGTGTAATAAATTACGTTTTGCAAATCATTGCTTTTCTATTGGAACCACCGTTGTCTCTCTCAGTGGCATGTGCTGATTGTCCTGCTCCCACACATGAGCATTGTGCCCATTTCCCCTGAACCCCGTGTTGCCAAAACTAAAGACAGGCATACCAGCTTGCCATTATATTGAGTTTTTCTTACTCGATGACAAGGTTAAGAGGTAGTCAGAGCACTGTACATTTAAAAAACATGGTTTGACGGGAGGTACAAGGGGGTAATTCTGATGAATCAAAGGGCTACAAAAGTTATTTGCTCATGTTTGAAAATTGGAAGTGCATAAGTTGCTCAGAAAAAATGATAGAAAACAAATCACATAATCATATGTAGAAATAGTCATGTTCATGCATCCATTAGATATTTACAACACATGTGGATTTGAGTCAAATTTCACAAGACTACTGTCACAACGTAACTATTGAAATGTACATATGGTATTGATCCAGCGCTATATTAGCCAACAGCATTCATGCACCATATACTCACTTGGGCCCATACATTCACACTACACTAATACTTACGCTGGGTGTCAGATGTACTCTTTTATCAAAGTCCCTGCTACCAATTACCTTCTGATTGAAGAGTAATGACTTACCAATGGATCCTTTGCTAATTGGGAAGTTTAAAATGAGTGACATTCATTATAGTACATTATCCTGAAATAATCACTGAGTCAGGAAGTTTTAAAATGTTTATCTAAAGTTTTAGCAGAGTAAAATACAGAAAACACGGTACTTGATTGAAATACCCAAGAAAAAGCATAGAAATGATTTTGCTAATAAATGACGGTGTTTAAGGAAGAGGAGAAGATAGAGACAGCAGCGCAACTAAAGGTTGCAGTATAGTTACCTAAAATGCGAGAACCAAGCCCCTTAGCCAAGGAGTTGGAAAAGATAGGACCCAGGAAGGATGAAGAGCAAAGACTTCTTCCAGGATCAGGACAGGACCGGTGACCTCTCTACAACGACGCCTGTGCCGTTCCCCTCTCTGATACTCGACTTCTCTCGATTCTCCCGTCTAAAGGACTCCGCCGCCCCCTCCTCAGGACCTCTTCCGGACAGGAATTCAGTCAGCAACCGATCAGCTGGGCAGTCTGGAGTTGAGAGCGCTCTGGCAGTATGGACGCCTGTTCTTTGTGAACGCATGCTCTGACTAATTTACTAATACTATATTCTATTATACCCTTCTACGCCCATGTACCTCCCCTTAATGTTGCTAAAATATGGGACCACTACTTCTGATTGGACAGGGACAGGGGGTGGATTCTCGCACCATATCGATTTGGCCTAAATTGTAAAGCCTATTGTCTTTACGTTCCCTCCCCTTCAAATTAATACATTCGCTTTATTTCCCACCCGTCTCATGACAAATGTTATACATTTTACAGGAGAAAAGTAACAATTTGTCCGCCGGAAACATTGGGTACATCATCTTCGGCCAATAGGTCGTGGCCTTGGGAGACGTCCAATTTGACTTCACTTGGCAGGCATACAGGACACATGCGCAGAACCCTCTGTCTCTCGAGTTTCAAGACACCAACCCAGGCCCAAGTTTACAAATTACTAAAAGTGAAAGAAGAAAATATTAAAATCACAAATAAAAAGTTTCACTGTATACCCACTTTCCCTACTCTATTCCCATTTAATCATAATACTATCCTGCATTAGTAGCGTTAAGAAAACGACAATTTAATAATGACATGAGAGCAAGCTTAAGCATGTGAAAACATTTAGCGGCCATTTTAATACACACTGCGCAGAAGCAGAAATTTCCCACCAAGCAAAGAAAGACGTCACACCATGTGATCAGGTTGCGACATGCGCAATGAAGTCCCGCGCTTTTAGCGGCCATCTTGGTTTATAGACAAGCGTTATTCATTAGTAAAACACATAGGCAAACGTCTATCCCTTCTGTTTGTGAATGCAAAGATTAGTATTGACAGTACAAGTTTAATAAATTAATACTATGAGGAAGATTGCATACAAGCAAGTTTCATTTTTGAAACCTTGCTCCATCAATCCCCTCTCTGATGGCGTTCTGAGCCATCAAAAATACTACCCTCAATCAGATGCCAACTTCTAGCAATTCGTTTCATTCTCATTTTTACTTTTTCTATTCTTACAGTCTCCTTTTAATTTCTTGTATAAATCACTTCTCCATTCTTCTAGTCCGATTTCATCCAGTTTTCTCTTCTTTCCTTTTCCTGTCACTTTATATGTTCCATTCTTTCTACAACATTTGCACCATATTGTTATTGCTAAAATTATTATTGCTATCCCTGCTAAGGGTACTAATATTTGACCTATAAGTCCTTTCCCTATATTAGCAAACCAGGTTCCAATTGACGAGATACTATTTGGCAATCTTTCCCATACACTATCAACTTTCAGTGGTTTTAGTTCTTTCTCAAGTTTAGTTATGTTTTGAATATACGTTCCAATTTCTGCACTCTTATCAATGTTTCGTCTTCAATAATTTACAGACTCCTCCCTCTTTTGCCAATAGAATGTCAAGAGCAAGTCGATTTTGCATCACCATAGATCTAATCGCAACCATCTCCGTAATAATCATTAGAAAACCTCCAGCAGTATCCGTTGATAAACGATCAACCACTGTAGACAATTTACATATTTTCCTTGAGTTCAGAATTATTCCCACTGAAGGTATCAATGCACCAAATATATCACCTACAATTTCTGAAAAACTAGCTCTTTTACTACGTATTAACTCATTATTGTTTTCATTGCTTCCAGTGTTTATTTTTACGTGGTATATCTTTGGAAAAACTATTCCAAAATAACAACTTCCATACCACCGTGCAGGAAGCCTAAAATAAGCCTTATTCCCACATATATAATATATTCCAGGAAAAACTGAATCTGTTCCTCCTTTGAGTCCCCAACCTCCAATAATTAAAAAATTGTGTTCACATTCACTGGTACCGATGAAAACATTGTTATAATCAGTCTTTAACCTATGAAGACAAATTTTCCCTTTCTTTACGAAATCGAGAGCCATTGCAGCTTGAGCTTTACTAGGTGTATAACTCCCTTCCTTCTTCGCCCAAGGTGGCAACTGAGCATTATGCTCTGAAGCTTTCTTTTGAAAATCATGTCTTCTATCTTCTACTAAATTCAAAAATATCTTTTCTTCTTCAAGTAAAGAACATGTTAGATTGTGTCTATGTGCATGTGTTATGTCTATCGATTTCATTGTTAAGAAAAACTCTCCCATAAATTGTGCGTCTTGACTAGTAAGCACTGGGTTCATATTCTTGCGAATCGGAACCTCAGAAAATATCACATCTAAGTTTGAATAATAATACTGAAGTTTCCCTGTTCTATAAAATAAACTAGACAAAACACTACATGATATGCCATATGTCAGTGGTAAGTGATGGTATGTTAATCCTTCCGCTACTGATTCAGGTAACTTCATACAGACATAACAATTACTAACTTCCATTGTGTCTACATACTGAAACAATAACTTTGTGAAAACATTTAAACTAGTGTCGTTATCAGCTATTTCATGATGAATTTCTGCCTCATCTTCTGCCATTAATTCTACTCTATTGCCCTTCATGTTTGCTGTCCTCCCTTTAGTTTCATTATTAATCTTTTTATCTATTATCATAAGGTAAGGAATTGCTACAATCAGGACTAACCATACTATAAGCACCAATACTAGACTACATATGCAGATTGCACAGCATCTCCTACACTAATTTCGTTTTGGTCTCCCAGTAACTCTATCATCAGGCATTTTTCGACAAGGAAGATTGCTCTTCTTATCTTTTCTTCTTTTCTTTAGATGATTCTTTTGTTTAGTCAGGGTGGTCTTGTTTCTTCTTCGTATGTTAGTTCTGCACTTGTTCCTTCGCCACCACTGTCACTTGACTCTGAGCTTTCAAAATCTTCAAGAATGATATAAGTCCAGTCGGGACCCTTGAATTTGTTATTCACAAGTCTCAGTCTTTTACTTTTTCTTTTTCCTGACTTTTTCTCTTGTTCAGTTTGACTTGTCACTTCAGGTACTTGTTCTGGATCTTCACTTCTGGTTCTTATGTGGTATTTTACTCTTTTGATGACACTTGGCCAATGATCTCCTTTTCTTGTCTTCTTGGTTGGCACTGTTTCTTTGTTTACGTCTTCAGAGATCTCATTATTTTCACTGCTTAATACTGTTTTGTTTTCTTTGATTACTGCCTCTTTTGTTTGTTCTTTTTCAGGTCTGATTGGTTTCTTTTCAGTAGCTCCACAATGACTTTCAAGATGTTGGCTTTGTTCCTTTTTATTTCTTTATGTTCATTTGTATTTACCCCTTTTTCTTTAGTGAATTCTTCTTGATCTAACTGCTTCTGATCAGGGCTTATTGCACTGTGAACTTCTGCTGCCTGACCTGATTCTTCTAAACCTGTCTGTCCCTCTGTCAAAGTTTATTAAATCTTCACTGTTTTGAGTCCAATTTTCTTTCCCTATCTGATTTAGTTCACGATCTTTTACTATCTTTTCTTCTTGATCCTGAACTTCTTCTTCTTCACCTATCTGATCTTCTTCAATTTCTTCCAATTTCGCTTGACTTCTTGTTCTGTGGTATACTTCAGGAACTTCTACCACTGGTATCCAATCCTGACTTGTGCTCGGTTGTTCTCCGTCAGCTTCTCTCGAACCTCTAGCCTGAGATTCCTCAGCTGGGCAACCTTCAGCTTCTTCAGTGATTGGCGTTGTCTGTGTATTCTCTTCTTCAGGGTCTGGTACTCTCTTTGTGTGGCTTACGTGAATCCAATTAGGAAATCTTGCACACTTCACTGCTGTATTGGTGGTCAATATGACTTGACAAGGTCTGCTCCACCTGGGTGATAGACACGTTTCTCTGGTGTGATTCTTCACTACCACCCAATCACCAGGATTCAGATCATGTTCTAGTTCAGGCTGCCTGGAAACTGCGTCTTCTCCAACCTGATGAGAGACAGAACGCACTAGGTCAGCCAATCCTTTGCAATAATCCTAAACCATATCATCAGATATATTCACCAGTTTGTTTGTGGGAACATGTGTTTGTCTCATTGCTCTTCCCATCATTATTTCATGGGGGCTCAATCCTGTTGTTCTGTCAGGTATGCTTCTGAGTCCCATCAGGACAAGTGGCAATGCATCTGGCCACTCTAATGATGTTGATGCACAAATTTTTCCCAATCTTGACTTTATAGTGCCATTCAATTGTTCAACCACTCCAGAAGCCTCTGGGCGATATGCACAGTGCAATTTCTGTTTAATTTGAAATGCTTCACATATTATCTGGATCACTTCGCTATTAAAGTGTTTTCCTCTATCTGATTCCAAAGATACTGGGAAACCAAACCTAGGTATGAGCTCACGTAACAACAGCTTTGCAACTGTAATACTGTCATTTCTCCTAGTAGGGTAAGCCTCCACCCACTTTGAAAATAGACACACTATTACTAGAACATATTTTAATCCTCTGCATGGTGGTAACTGTATGAAGTCGAACTGGAGTCTTATAAATGGGCCCTCTGCCTTTCCAATCTTTCCAAACCCAATTATCGTTTTCCTGCCTGGATTATGCATTTGGCAAGTTAGACATCTCTGGCAAAGACTCTCTGCAACATCCCTGAATTTGGGATTGTACCAATTTTGTCTGAACAGCCTAATCATCGCATCTCTCCCTATGTGTGTGTCTCCATGATGCATTCTAGCCATTTGTGAGAGTAAACAGTCTGGCATGACTGGTCTGCCATCTTCACTGATCCACACTTCATCTTCTCCTCTTTGGGAGCAACCCACTTTGATCCACAAATTCTTCTCACTTTCCTCAACCTCATCTTGCAATTTCTTTACTTCATTCCAAGTTTCTGGTGGCATATACAACATAAGTTGGCAGCTGATTCCCATTCTTTCCACCCTCTTATTGACTGACGTTCTGGTTTTGGCACAATGTTGAGCCACCAAGTCTGCATATCTGTTGCCGACTACCACCCAGTCATCTCCTGACTGGTGTGCGGCACATTTCACCACAGCCAATTCTTTTGGTGATTGTATTGCTTCTAGCAATTCCCTTACAAATTGTCCATTTTTAATGGGGGATCCTGAAGAAGTCATGAAATCCCTCTGCATCCACAGTTGGCCAAAATCATGCACAACCCCGTAACCATATTGACTATCTGTAAATATGGTCACTCTCTGATTCCTCCCAATTTTGCATGCTTTTATCAAAGCAATCAATTCAGCTACTTGTGCAGATTTGACTCCTGGTAAATAGGATGCTTCGACTATTCCAGTCAATTCACATACCGCATAGGCAGCAGTTAGTTTACCATCTTCATGTCTTTGACATGATCCATCGACAAATAGCTCCCTGTCTGGTTTTTTAAGAGGCTGTTCCTCTATGTCTGGGCGTGGTTTTGTACATAATTCTGTAATTTGTACACAATCATGTTCATCTTCTTCGTCATCTTTATTTGTTTCATGATATGGATCCGGCAATAAAGTTGCTGGATTTATTATTGTACACCTTACCATGGTCACATTTTCAGCACCCATAATTATCCTCTCATATTTAGTTAGCCGACTAGGAGTAAGATGCTGAGTTCGTGTTCTTGTCAACAGAATCACAACTGCATGTGGAACATACACTTTTACAGGATGTCCCATCACTATTGACTCGCTTTGTTCAATGCTCAAACAAGTTGCTGCCACTGCTTTTAAGCATCCTGGCAACGCGGCTGCTACTGGGTCCAATGTAGCAGAAAAATATGCTATAGGACGTCTGTCTAGTCCATGTCTCTGAGTTAAGACAGAAAGTGCACAATTTTCTCTCTTGACAGAATAATGCGAATTCTCTTTTATAATCAGGCATGCCTAAGGCAGGTGCTGAACAAAGTGCGTTTCTCAATTTTACAAAAGCGTCTACACTTTCATCCTCCCATTCAACAGGGTCCTTTGCTTTCTTTTTCGTCATGTTAATTAAGGGCTTAGCCAACATGGAAAAATTTGGTATCCATTGTCGACAGTATCCTACTATTCCTAGGAACATTCTCACTTGTCTTTGGGTTACAGGCATTTGCATTCTCTTTATTAATTCTACTCTTTCAGAGGTTACTCTTCTTTTTCCCCTCTCAATTTGGTGTCCCAGATATTTAACAGCTGTCCTGCAAAACTATAACTTTTCAGGTGAACTTTATGCCCTTCCTCAGCCAAAAGATTTAATAAGGCTATTGAATCGACAACACAGTCTTCTCTGGTGGTCGACGCTACTAATAAGTCGTCGATATATTGAACTAAAACTGATCTTCCTGGCATCACTAGTTTTCAAGGCACTTTTTCAGTATCTGATTGAAAATTGAAGGACTTTCTGTGTACCCCTGAGGAACACGGTTCCACACATAGACTTTGTTCTCAAATTTAAATGAGAAAAGATACTGGCTGTCTGGATGCAATGGTATTGAAAAGAATGCTTGACACAAATCAATTACTGTGAACCATCCTGCATTCCAAGGGATCTGGTATAGAATTACTGCAGGATTTGGTACTATGGGACAACATGGTTCCACAATCTTGTTTATTTTACGCAGGTCCTGAACAATCCTATATTTTCCACTAGGTTTCTTTAGTCCCATGATTGGTGAATTACATGGGCTACTCATTACTTCTTTTAGGATGTTTTGTTTTACCATTCGATTGATTTCTTCAATGACTCCTGCTTTTACTTCTGCACTCATTTTGTATTGTTTAGTATTTGGGAAAATCGCACCTTCTTTTACCGTAATTTGAACTGGATCTATTTTTGCCATAAGTCCTACTTCTTTTCCGGTGAAATCCCATACTATTTGGTTAACTGTACCTTTTAATTCTTCTGGCAACTCATCTTTTGGTATCAACGAAAACATTTCATCTATTTCTGTACCTTGTTTTGCAACCATAATTTTATATACATGGTCCTCATCTGGTGTCTGAACTGCCACACCATCCGGCGTGCAGAAAATTGTACAGTTCATTTTGCACAATAAATCTCTACCTAATAAATTCACTGGGCTAGAATCGCACACTACAAATTGGTGCATTTCTCTGAAGTTTCCAATTTTAACTTCCATTGGTTCTGTAAGAGGTGTTCTAATTCTTTGATTAGCTACCCCCACTACTTGGATATCTTCACCAGAGAGAGGAAGGTCTGGGATGTCTGCTGATCTCACAGTAGACCTGGTAGCACCAGTGTCCAAAAGGAAAGTAATATCATTACCTTTCACATTTCCTTCAACATATGGACCAGACTGATCTACCTGTAAGGATGCGCCAAGTATGCACTCCTTCTTCCCCTCTCCTAGGCACCGTCATGAGTCGAATTTACAATAATTGTCCTGCAAAAGAAATTGTGATGTCATATAATCATTCTTACCACTCCCTCCTGGGTAACCAATGTCTGTACCATGTTTTGCTCTGCTTACATTACCCTGAACAGGTGGAGGTGGTAATTGACTCTGGGGATTTACACCCTGCTGTGAGTCATTCTGCGTCTGTGGGTTTAAGTTTTGGTTTGGGCCATTATTATTCCGAATCTTTTTACATTCATCCTTCCAATGCCCCAATTTTCCGCATCCATGACAAGGAAATTTCTTTTTAGCTTCTTCTCTACTCATTCGTCCTCTAAATTTTCCACCATTTCCCGTATCACCACTCGTTCCAGAATCTTTTCCTTGATTTTCACTCGGATTTTCCAAATTAATTCCCTGTTTCTCAGCCATTTTCACCTGTGCCCACATCACCTTTTCTTGTAATTTCTTGTGTCTATCCTCAATATCGTCTCCACAATATTTTGCATACTTCAGAATCTCATCTATGGGCTTTCCCTGCCAACACAGCATATGTTGTTTAATCATCTGGCAAATCTCTGGCTTCAGACCGTAAACAAACCGATACACAAACTGACTCATGTTTTTGTCTCCAATGTCCTCGAATCCACTATACTGTTTAAACACCTGCAATAAACGCTCATAATAGGAATGTACTGTTTCACTGGCTTCTTGAGTTGTTCGATCTATTTTCACCCAATCTGTTTCTTTCGGGGTATTTTCCCTTTCAGGTAGGTTATCACCTGCTGATACTTTTTCATTACATCATTTGACGGGGCACCTGTTTTCGGATCTCTAGGATATTCATCACTAGGCCAATCGACTGTGATCTTACAATCTGTCCATAAATCGGCAGGTACCACTATGTCAAACAAACCATCCAAATCCTTCAACAATACCTTTGACACCTTCACAAACCTTTCAACCTGCTTATAGCATTCAATTGGTTTTTCTCTCAATTTTGGAAAATCATTCGTAAATGATAAAATATCTTGTCTGCTCCATGGGACATGTACATATCCTCCTCCCGCAACTTCTCGCATTGGATACATCTGGTCTGCTTTTCCTGCTTCCTTCATCACATATTCTGATGCTGTTCTACTTGTTCGTGCTTCTTCCTTTTTCTTGGCCCACCTAGATCTCCATTTATCTAGATCTCCCCATTTTTGTAAAACTAACATTAATTCTCTTATTTGTAGTCTTCTTCCAGATGCATTCATATTTTCTAAATCTTTGTCTGCAAATTCTGCTCTATATGGTTTCTGTAATACTTTTGATCTCCCTCTTTCGATTCCCATCTGTAGTGCTAAATTGGACAATTTTTCATGGAACATCTTTACATTTCTAGTGATACTCCTACACAAGAATAATAGTTCTTCTTCATCATAGGTATTCAAGCGTTCTACTCCTACATTTCCTGCTCTTACTTCTTCTAATTCAACTTTTAATTTATGGATATCCAATACTTTTGGAGGTGTGCACTGTTTGACTGACCCTTGTACCCATCTTTCTAAATCTTCAGGTGTTACTATGGTAGCACTTTTCGTTCCTGATGAAGTTACTAAACTTACATCTTTTGAACCTCCAGGTACATCTTTTCTGGGAGTACTATTTACAGAACCTCGAATAGGTAAATCCATGAGTGATATTGTAGATTCACAGTCACTAAATTGATCCTCAATTATAACTGGAGCTTCAGGTTTGGGGTTATTCACAGGAGTAGGTGCAAGTATGGGTTGAGGACAATTTCCCTGAGAACCATATAATGGAACTACTGGACCAATTGTTACAGGAATGGTCAACGAATCAGGATGTACTTTTATCTGGGTTATTTTCTGTATTAATTCTGCTCTGGTCTTTTCTAGGGCTTCTTTTTCTTTGTCATGAAGTATTCTAGTTGGGGTAAATTCATGCATTACTTGTGGTACCATTGGAGTTTTCGGTGGTGCACTTGGGGTGCATCCACTTGTCCCTTCCTGATATGGTGGGGGATTTCTTAACATTTCCTCCATAAATTTGTCTTCAGATTCCTCATTTCTCATTAAATGTTTTGTCTTTTCTGTACATTTGCCTCCTGATTTCTCTCCTTCTGTGAATAATGGATACAGTCCCTCTGTAATCATTGCCCTTCTCCATTGTTTCATCTGACCCTCTCTTGACTCACGTAAATATCTGGGGTAAAATCCTGGGTAACTCCTATTACTTCTAGATCTATCCCGCTCAAATGCCTCGGTTTCCCATTCTTCTAGAGCTTCATACTGGGTTAATCTAGGTCTGGGTTCTAAATCATTCATCCTCAATCTCAAGTTTTGAAGAATTCTTCCATTGAAGGTACCATTCTCGGGAAATGCTAATACTCCATCATTTTTGGTGTATTCTATCCAATTCTCCATCCATACACAAGTATGATAACCTCTCTCCATCATCATAAATGATGCTGGCGTTTTAGCTGGTGGAATAATAATTCCTTCTCTAGTTTTGATTGGTTTGTCCTTTTTAAAATAATTCTTAATCTTTTGTAAGAATGACATTTTTCTCCTTTCTCCGTACATTCTATCTAATCTTCTGTGTACAAAATTATATTCTGCAAAACCTAGGAATCTTCTATCCGGACGAGTTCCTGTTAAAGTCGGATCACGTTTTAACATGCAATCCTTATCCACTAAGAATTTTGCTTCTATATTTTCGACCAATCAAATGTCTGCTATCTTTTGTTTCCGAGCCAATCCTTGCGCGGCCTTTTGGTGACGTTTCTCTGTCAACCCCTCCTTTACAATCTGTTCTTTTCTGTCCTCGCTGGTTTAACCAATCCCAGCGCGGCACCTGTGACGTCAGTACTACTCCTGACTACTGACCCCTCCTTTACAAGTGTCTCTCCACACCCGCTGTTTCAACCTACCACAGCGCGGCGTTTTGTGACGTCAGCTCCCTCTCCGGCAACTGACCCTCCCTTTACAAAAATTTACGCAAACTTATTTTCTCTATAAATCTTAATTAAATTTCAGTAACAACATAAAACATTCGCTATCGTGCCAGTTTCCACTAATTTCGAAAAAGATAGTTTCTTCCACACTTTAGTAAAACCTTTCCGTTTACTAATACATACACTACGAGTAAAACACTTCCGTCTACTCTTCACCCAAGCTCCAGAAGTACCTGTTACTTCTTCAATGTTACCCTTACTAGGTGATATAACATCAAATTTTTATCAGCATACCCTTTTTGCTATTACTCACATGCATAGAGTCCCTAACGAGTACTTGAAGTCCTGCTTAACTTCTCAGTACTATTTCTGCCTGACAGATAAACTCACTGCAGTATGGCTTCCACTTGCCACCCACTATTCTTTTTACCTACCCCGGGGTATTCTGGACAACATATAACAAACAAAAAAACCCTCAAAAATAAGCGGATGTTAGTTCATAAAAATACAAATAAAATTCTCATTACCCAATTAACAAAGAGTAACAAAAACCGTCCTCTGCTTACCAGAAAACTGATCCAGCGCTATATTAGCCAACAGCATTCATGCACCATATACTCACTTGGGCCCATACATTCACACTACAATAATACTTACGCTGGGTGTCAGATGTACTCTTTTATCAAAGTCCCTGCTACCAATTACCTTCTGATTGAAGAGTAATGACTTACCAATGGATCCTTTGCTAATTGGGAAGTTTAAAATGAGTGACATTCATTATAGTACATTATCCTGAAATAATCACTGAGTCAGGAAGTTTTAAAATGTTTATCTAAAGTTTTAGCAGAGTAAAATACAGAAAACACGGTACTTGATTGAAATACCCAAGAAAAAGCATAGAAATGATTTTGCTAATAAATGACGGTGTTTAAGGAAGAGGAGAAGATAGAGACAGCAGTGCAACTAAAGGTTGCAGTATAGTTACCTAAAATGCGAGAACCAAGCCCCTTAGCCAAGGAGTTGGAAAATATAGGACCCAGGAAGGATGAAGAGCAAAGACTTCTTCCAGGATCAGGACAGGACCGGTGACCTCTCTACAACGACGCCTGCGCCGTTCCCCTCTCTGATACTCGACTTCTCTCGATTCTCCCGTCTAAAGGACTCCGCCGCCCCCTCCTCAGGACCTCTTCCGGACAGGAATTCAGTCAGCAACCGATCAGCTGGGCAGTCTGGAGTTGAGAGCGCTCTGGCAGTATGGTCGCCTGTTCTTTGTGAACGCATGCTCTGACTAATTTACTAATACTATATTCTATTATACCCTTCTACGCCCATGTACCTCCCCTTAATGTTGCTAAAATATGGGACCACTACTTCTGATTGGACAGGGACAGGTGGTGGATTCTCGCACCATATCGATTTGGCCTAAATTGTAAAGCCTATTGTCTTTACGTTCCCTCCCCTTCAAATTAATACATTCGCTTTATTTCCCACCCGTCTCATGACAAATGTTATACATTTTACAGGAGAAAAGTAACAATTTGTCCGCCGGAAACATTGGGTACATCATCTTCGGCCAATAGGTCGTGGCCTTGGGAGACGTCCAATTTGACTTCACTTGGCAGGCATACAGGACACATGCGCAGAACCCTCTGTCTCTCGAGTTTCAAGACACCAACCCAGGCCCAAGTTTACGAATTACTAAAAGTGCAAGAAGAAAATATTAAAATCACAAATAAAAAGTTTCACTGTATACCCACTTTCCCTACTCTATTCCCATTTAATCATAATACTATCCTGCATTAGTAGCGTTAAGAAAACGACAATTTAATAATGACATGAGAGCAAGCTTAAGCATGTGAAAACATTTAGCGGCCATTTTAATACACACTGCGCAGAAGCAGAAATTTCCCACCAAGCAAAGAAAGACGTCACACCATGTGATCAGATTGCGACATGCGCAATGAAGTCCCGCGCTTTTAGCGGCCATCTTGGTTTATAGACAAGCGTTATTCATTAGTAAAACACATAGGCAAGCGTCTATCCCTTCTGTGTTTGTGAATGCAAAGATTAGTATTGACAGTACAAGTTTAATAAATTAATACTATGAGGAGGATTGCATACAAGCAAGTTTCATTTTTGAAACCTTGCTCCATCAGTATAGTGAAATGAAAAGCTGCAAAGACATTTAAATGATCACTGTAAATAAAGGAGACAGAAATGGAACACATTTGTATTAGTTCTCTATTACAGTACTTCACAACACATCAATTTAAACAGCGGAGTTAAGGAGAAAGGTGTTATTCAATCAATAATTATTTGTCGCTTTTTGTTTTTTTTAAGACCTGCGCACTAGTATTCAGTCAACATGGTGTTAAAATTATCGAGATTAAATATCTGCATTCAGAACCTGAGATGGATTGGAAGTAGTGTTGCTTGCCTTTGATGATAGGTGGAACGGCTATAGCTGTCTATAATACCTCATGTTATCCATTATTTAAAAAAGGACAATCAAAAGTACAAAAAGAGAGGGCTTTGGGTCAGCCCCTTTCAGCTGTCGGCTTTCGTGTATTTTTCCTTTTTTCCCATTGGGCGAACCATCCACTAAACCCATGGCATTTTGAGGAGGGTCCCGTTGTTCCATATTTCTTTCCATAAGGTTTTGGTGGTGGGGTACCACATGGTTTTTATGTGACACTGAAGATACGATACATGAGCCGGGGTGTATTTACTCAGTTTGTCATAAACATAGTGCTCTTCACTGGTCACTCTTGCATGTTGTCATGATAGTATATAACAACATGCAACAGAAAGCTGTAGGGGGCTGGGGGACCCAAGGCCTCTCCCCAAACTTTTAGTGCCACTCGAATGCTGCCATGTATTGCTCGATCACCAGTGGTCCTATCTTGGATTGACGCTGGAGTTGACAACTTCCTGAACCTTTTTTTTAGCCCAGGCTGGGGAGCTCCTCTGTATAGACTACCATTGGGAGCAACACTGTTTCCATTGGTAGCACCCTGTCTTCCCACCACTCTAACACTCTACTTCACTCTAATAATGTAATCCACTCAACTCTACTCCCTTGCACCACACTACGCCCTACATTACAATCCACAACACTACATGCTACTTCATAACACACCATCCCACTCAATTCTACTCTACACCACTCTACGCCACGCCACGCCACTCCATAACATTACACTCTACTCCACTTTACAACATTTCCCTGCACTCCCCTTTACACCAATACATTTTAGCCATACTGAATAGCAAACACACTAGTGTACAACATTGCAAAAACATATTGGCAAAGCCATAGGCGAGACCTATTTGCTGTGCCAATGCTTGTTTCCATCCTTCTTGTTGCCACCTCCACATTTATGCTCTAGTTCCCCTTTCTCTTGCTCATTCTCCTTGTTTAAGTAATCCTACTGCCTCTATTTTTATGCCATCACGCCTACCCTGCGCCATTAGTAACAGTGACTGGGGGAATAATTGGTGGCATTCTTCTCCCTGATTACAGTTTCTTTGGGTCCACTTAGCTCTCTGCTACATACATGGAACTGGGAATTACGGTCTCCGGGGATCAAGGACCATTTGGGGCCTTGTAATTTTGTTGAAGCCTGCAGAGGAGGGAAAGTTTTCTAAGCCAGAGCATTACCAAGAAATTTACATTTTAAATTTGGGGTGTGAACCCAATGGTGCGCTCACTGTTAATTATCCAGAAACCCTTGGGCTGTGTGCGCCACCAGTGGGAGGCCCTTTCTGGCACAGTCTGTGACAACAGAAGCCATTGTGCTAGTTATTTTTCAGACTCATTTAGAACATCAGTCCTGTCAATACAAGTCAACAATACACGAGGGGCCAGATTACATGTAGTGCCCTGAGGGTGCCCCAGGTGTGTGCACCCATTTTTCCGGGCACATTGACAAAGAGGCCATCAGGAGGCGCACTTATTATGCACCACAAAAACATGGTGCACACTCAGTGCGCTACCTAAGGGCAGCCCCCTTGGAGGGAGGAAAGGGGGTCCCATGGATCACCCAGACACCCACAGGAAAGTGCAGTCCCACACTGCACCCGCATGCAGGGGGATCTCTGTTGCCCCTTTGAAGTGCAGGTGGGTGCTGCCTGCACAGTGGAAGAGAGAGCAGCTGCTTTATGCAGCCACTCCGTCGTTCACTAACGCACTAATGCAAGTTCGGGGCTGCCT
The DNA here is from genome assembly GCA_963921515.1 of Calotriton arnoldi. Classification (NCBI taxonomy): domain Eukaryota; kingdom Metazoa; phylum Chordata; class Amphibia; order Caudata; family Salamandridae; genus Calotriton; species Calotriton arnoldi. The sequence goes on along the minus strand of CAWUFW010001956.1, from coordinate 1,042,392 downwards.
TGGGGGCAATGCATTATCAGTAGTAATATGCGTCCTGTCTCTGCGCTTGGAGCACCAACTTGAAGGTGCGCCTCAAAAGAAACAGAGACAATACGGCCTATTTGTAATATGGCACCTGCACTATGGGTAATTAGATACTCCCTCCTGAAGAATGTTACAGTTCTAAAAGATACGAAATCAGTGGCGTAACACAGGCCCCCCTCAGCCCCAGCGGAGGAGGGGGCAAGCTCCAGGAGGCCCCCTCAACACAGTAGTCTGGCCGGAGAGCTCCTGACTGAGTCCGGAGGGGGCCCCTCCACGTACCTTGCAGGGGGCCCCCTCAGCACAGTACTCTGGCCGGAGAGCTCCTGACTGAGTCCGGAGGGGGCCCCTCCACGTGCCTTGCAGGCGGCCCCCTCAGCACAGTACTCTGGCCGGAGAGCTCCTGACTGAGTCCGGAGGGGGCCCCTCCACGTACCTTGCAGGGGCCCCCTCAGCACAGTACTCTGGCCTGAGTCCGGAGGGGGCCCCTCCACGTACCTTGCAGGGGCCCCCTCAGCACAGTACTCTGGCCGGAGAGCTCCTGACTGAGTCCAGAGGGGGCCCCTCCGCGTACCTTTCAGGGGGCCCCCTCAGCACAGTACTCTGGCCGGAGAGCTCCTGACTGAGTCCGGAGGGGCCCCTCCACGTACCTTGCAGGGGCCCCCTCAGCACAGTACTCTGGCCGGAGAGCTCCTGACTGAGTCCGGAGGGGGCCCCCTCATCACAGTACTCTGGCCGGAGAGCTCCTGACTGAGTCCGGAGGGGGCCCCTCCACGTACCTTGCAGGGGGCCCCCTCAGCACAGTACTCTGGCCGGAGAGCTCCTGACTGAGTCCGGAGGGGGCCCCTCCACGTGCCTTGCAGGGGGCCCCCTCAGCACAGTACTCTGGCCGGAGAGCTCCTGACTGAGTCCGGAGGGGCCCCTCCACGTACCTTGCAGGGGCCCCCTCAGCACAGTACTCTGGCCTGAGTCCGGAGGGGCCCCTCCGCGTACCTTGCAGGGGCCCCTCAGCACAGTACTCTGGCCGGAGAGCTCCTGACTGAGTCCGGAGGGGGCCCCTCCGCGTATATGCAGGGGGCCCCCTCAGCACAGTACTCTGGCCGGAGAGCTCCTGACTGAGTCCGGAGGGGGCCCCTCCACGTACCTTGCAGGGGGCCCCTCAAGTTTCGTTACACCAGTGTACTAAATGTTTTTTAAGGTTGCACTTTATACAATATTCAAGGGTTTATGGTCCTCGTAAAGTATAATGAGGGCCCCCGGAATTATGCAGCACTTGGCAAGAAAATACCAATCAAGGGGAATAATATGGCACATTCTGTGGCAGTATTATTTCACTATATTATTTCACTATTTTGCCATTTAAACTAGAGACGTGTTAAGGCATGGGCAAAGTGGGCAATTGCCCACGGCTCCCACCTTCCAAGGGGGTCCCTGAAAGAGTGAACTTTCTCTCCACCTCACTTTTGTATTTCTGGGTCCCATCTCTAAACATAAAATGAATTACTGTTTGGCATCAGAGGACATGAATTAGCAAAAAAAAGTGGGCAATAAAATTCAAATTTGTTCCAAACAGGGAGTCACAAAAAGGTTCTTGCCCGGGGCCCCAAAAATGTCTTCTTTCGTTGAAATCTACAAATATACAGCAGATGGTGAATCCTGTGGCAAGTGCGGTAAATCCATAATCACGCATAAATAGCAGTGGCCACAAAATTGCAAACTTACAGTGGCACTAATTATAATTTCCTTTAACCCATTTCCTTCTTTATTTACAAGTCCTTTCGATTTGCAATAGCTTCAAAACTGAGGGAGACATTGAGAGATGCTCTTTAACAAGCATTTGTTCTAATATTGTCGAGATACTGACTTAAATCAGGGAAAACGCAATGGAAATCAGGCCCAACAGTCTTAGCATTGCCTTAATCCAAGAAAGAAATTCCTAAATCTGTTTTATAGTTATTTTAAGGCAGGTCAAAACCCTTCTTAATTAAAACCCTCTTACATGGCATCTGAAGACTCTTAAATCTGAATTTCTCTTCGAGAATCGGCCTCAGAGATTTCTAGGGAGTAATTATGATGGCTTAGGGAATTTAAATAAGTCTGGGAATCTTCGCAAATCATAGGTGAAAGCACTTGACTTCTTGGCATTTTAAGCAATGGCAATATTCTATTCATGTTTTGGGATTCAATCCCCACGTAGAGGAAAAGTAAGAATGGTGGAGGCTAAACGCACGAGAAAGGGAAGGAAGAGAAAAAAAAGATGGGGGTGTGGTGCATGGAAGCAGAGAGATGGAGTGGTGGGGCGAATTCGGGGCCAGATGTACGAAATTGTGTTTGTGATTTCGTAATAGCGATTTTTTGCGATTCGCCATTAGGAAATCGCAAACTGCGATGTACAACAGTGTGTTTGACACTCATAGCGATTAGCAGTGGGTCGCAAATGAACCTGCCTCATCAATATTCATGAGGCAGGTCGCAATTTGCGACCCATTATGAAAGGCTGCAATCACATGGATGGTGGCCTGCTGGGGTCTGCAGACCACAATGTCTGTGATTGCTTTTCAAATAAAGCAGGAAAACGGGAGGCATTTAAAAAATGAAAAGTTACATTTTCATTTTTTAAGAGTAGGCAGTGATCCTGCCTACACTTAAAAAATGTTGGAGCCCACATTCACAAAGGGGAAGGGGAACCTTAGGGGCCCCTTCCCATTTGCGAATGGGTTACCTCCAACTTGAAGTTGATGGTAACTGCGAAGGTTTTGCGACTGCATTCCCGGTCGCAAAATCTTCATACATACCAGTGCTATTCCGTATTAGAAAGGGATGCCCAAAACACGCCCCTTCCTAATACCGAAACGCAAAAACAAACTGCGATTCGGTAACAAGTAACCGAGTCGCATTTTGCCTCCTGTACATGTCAAAATGTATTTTACCGGTCGCAAATGGCCCGATCCTCTGTTTGCGACCGCTAAAATGCTTCGTACATGTGGCCCTTGGTCCTCATTACGAGCAGCCTTGTTAAAGGGTGCACAAATACCACGTTCCATACCACTGCACCTGCTAGTGAACAAGTTCAACATCTGCAATGGGGAATAACATGAGGAAATCAGTGTTACTGCTCTGGTTTCCACTTAGAATTCCTGAATTCTGCCACTTTTTCTACGATCATTTTCAACACGATTTCACCTGGTTGATTTGCCCCAGGTGCGGTAACATCACCTGACTCATAATTCCTGTTTGGGTGGAAACAATTGTTTCGGCTCAAAACGGAATTCAGAGGCGACTCAAAATGAGAGCCTTGAAAGGAGTAACAGAGGAGGACAGAGAGGGGACGTCAGTAAACAGAGACGAGGCATAGTGTCAGATGGTGCACCGCAGGTCGGGGAAAGGAAAGCGTAATAAAGGCTGTAGCTACCAGGGGGGCGGTAGCTTTCATTTTAGCTATTTTAACTACGAAAATTCATCCCGAAACATGCAATTCAAACTTATACATTAGTATCGCCGCCACTATTACGTTTGTTCACAAAAAATAAAATCACAGCAGTTAAAACTCCCATTGCTAAAGGAAGTGTTAAAAGCTTCCACACATTCTAAATATCCTTCACATCCTTTATTTAAGGTTTTAGAAGTCACTAGAAAGTTTGTGGTTGAATTTGATTGGAGGGTTTCATCTCCATAGAGACATATGCATCTCTTCAACCGGAAACGTTGTGTATATATTCTGTGCTCCAGGCAAAATAACATTTTGCTTAATGGAGTGCTCCACATACAGTGAAAAAGGTAATTTGTACAGATGTTCATTGGAATTTCATTCCATCACTAGGTGGCACTCTCGTGCTGCTGCCCTGCCTCACCTTATAGCGGCGCCAGCCCCGTCTTCAGCCAATGGACTCAAAAGTCCAAATCCTCATTTTTTCCCCCTAAACCATTTATTCAGGTTTACTTTCTCTAACACAGACAGTAGAGAAAGTGCAGCCCATGACAATTTTCCATTCCATGCAAAGCCCTAGCTTGTCATTCTTTAATTTTAGAGTCTTTTTTTTTTTTAACCAACTACATTTTCATCCATAGTTGGTAAAAACAAATATCCCATGCTTTCTCAAAACAGAGTCTGCTCTGTCTGAATGACATTAATGATTAAGTACATTTGTTTTGTTAGAAAAGTTTAAGAATTATTGTTAACGAGGTCTAACGCTGGAGCAGAAGGGAACACTATGCTTGTGACAGCGACAATTGTGAACATGCTTTGATTTTTTTTTTAGATGGTGCAAAATTGAAAAGTAAAAAGTTGTACATTTACTTTATGGCCTGCTCTTTAGTTTTTAATATATATATATTTTTTATTTTTCTCAATGACATATTGTTATTAAGGTATCTTGATTTCTGTACTTAACATGGCTGCTGTTCTTCCTTCTTGCGCAGTACAAACAGCATTGAGGGGAAAAAAAGTGGAGTGGATTTCTTGAATCAATCTCAGCCACTATTAGTTTCATGGGCCACATTCAAATGCATTGTGTTTTTGGCCACTATGCCCCTCAGACAGGAACCATCCATATGTAAATTAGATTCAGTCCTGCTCTAGCAGGAACAATCCAGCCCAAACTGTCAACCTAGGTCTTGTCTGAACGAAAACACTAGCAACCCTGGACCTGTTCTGCAGTTGCGGCTGGCAGCACTAGAGAGTTGTGGGGCGGGCAAATGGGTGGGTGACTGCATATACACAGTTAATAAATAAAAAAAATAAAAAGGCACTTACCTGCACGAAGGTCCTCGTCGCTTTGATCCGGTTTTCTTCTGCTCGGCTCTGCCTCCAGTGCGGGACCCTCAACAACTCCCTTAAGCAGTCCTGGTGCTGATCTCATGCTGTCAACCAGCCAGCATCAGAGCAGTGCCAGGATTGGAGGGAGCGGCCTCTCTCTCGGCTCCTGAGGGCACTGGATGCCTGGGCTTGGTCTAACCCAGCTGTCTTAAGACAGCTGGTAAAGAGAAACTTAATGAACATGACCACCTGCAAATGGCAAGTCAGAATAATTTGACAAGAAAAAATGTCGGTGTATAAGAGGAAAGTACCCCTTCCCCATTATTCAAATAGAGTATACTATTATTTTGTCTTGCACTCCTTATTAATGACATAAGGACTGATATACTAGGGTTTTATTTTGTGAACTGGCCCCATGGGATATTTTCATTTAGATCCAAGTTATGTGTATTAAATTTGAAGACCCATTGTTGCTCTTTCTTCATGAGTCTCTTTTTGCAATTAGCATACGCATGTTCGAGAACAACCCACTGAGTACAATATAATACAGTATGTTTCTTTTCCATGCACTGAATGGACATCTTGGTTGTTGTCCGGCTACACCTTAGGTTGCTGCGGTGTTCGCCAATCCTGGTTTTCACATTTCGTGTGGTCATCCCTATGTAGCCTAGATGGCACGGGTAGGCAATCATGTACACTACACTGGGGGTATTGTAGTTCATGAAACTTCTCAATTCCCATTTGGTGTTGTCACCAACGTCAATTGATTTTGTAGTCTTTGGCAAGTGGCATACACTGCAACTGTTACACGGATAGTGGCCTACCACTTTGGGGAATGTCCCTGGGGTCTGTCTGGTGCCAGTAGTCTTTTTTGGGAGATGTGTATGTATTAAGGAGTCCCTCAAACATTTACCCCTTCTGTGCGAGAACACGGGTTTATGTAGTTTGTGTGGGTCACTATTCAGGATTCGCCATTGTTTGTTGATGATTTTGCTTATTTTGTTGGATGCTATGTTGAGTGTGGTGATATAGATCAATCGATCATCTTTTTGTTCTGTGGAACATGATCCAAAAAAGCATCCCTATTATTGTTGTGTGCTTTCTTCATTGCCTCGTCAACCACCCTTGCTGGATACCTTCTGGGCTTGAGTTTAGTGGCTAATCCAGCCGCATGTGCTTTATAGTCTTGTATATCTGAAAGGTTTCGCCTTATTCAAAAAAATTGGCCAAAGGGGAGATTCTCCCTTAGGTGACATGAGTGGAAGCTGTTATGTAGCAATGAGCAATTGCAAGCTGTAGGTTTTTCATTTATGGTGGTAATAAGTATGCCTTGATCTGCGATGATATTGAGATCCGGGAATACTAGTTCTGTTTGGTTACGGTGTAGGTGAACATAAAGAATTCATTTTGTCTGTTTAGCCATTTCACAAACCTGATCGCTGTCCCATCACTGCATTCTCATCTGACCAAAATGTCATCAATCTATCTATTCCAGATTTTGATGTTGTCTCAAGAAAGGATTGTTGGGGCGTAGCATCTTCTGTGTTTCAAGATGGTGTTCATGCAGACTGGCTATACTGGGGGCAAAAGTACTCCCCATGCTCGTCCCATTCAAACTCAAAAAAGTTTTTAGTCAAAGCCAATTTACAGCATTCCATAACTAGATTTCTATGGGTGTGGTACTCCGATTCCACCTCAAAAAGGACCTCCTCTATTATGCCAAGTGTTTCCAATTGAGGAAGGCTGGTATAGAGGCTTTCGATATCTAGACTAGAACAGTAGATGGGATTCAGGGTTGAAATTGATGTCACATGCACTTTGAAAAGAGACATACTGTATCAGATTACCAGTGGGTGGTCCTCGAACATGTGTATGATGCAGCTAATTACAAAAAGAGACTCTTGATGAAACAGCAACAATGGGTCTTCAAACTTAAAACACATAACATGGGTCTAAATGACAATAGACCATGAGGTCAGTTCACAGCATAAGACCCTAGTATATAAGTCCTTATATCATTTAATAATGGGTGCAAGACAAGATAATGGTATACTCTAGTTGAATAATGGAGAACGAGTACTTTCCTCTTATATACCGACATTTCATTGTGTCAAATTATTCTAACTTGACCTTTGCAGTTGGTCATGTTCATTGTCTATTAAGTTTCTCCATAGGAGAGAAAAGATTTTTTTATTTTTTTATTTTTCTACCTTGTTAATGTATCTCGAATTCACCCCGATTTTGAGTTTCATTTGTGGCAGCCCAGGAATTATGTTCCTTCTACAGGACAACAGCCTGATAATCGCAAAGCACATCTTTAACACATTAGATATGGCCAACATTAGAATATCCGATCCTTTCTACGCACCTGCCGTGTGAGTTCCAGGAAATTGACCCATTCATCGCTGCCTTTTTGGCTGGGTAGGCAGTCTAGTTCACTGGGACCCAGCAACCAGAGCGAGCAGGGTCGGACTGGGAACCCAAAGCAGCCCTGAAAAATGTTGTCAACCCAGTCCCTGTATGATGCATAGTGAGTGCGGCGAGTGAGCCTGACCACTACAAGGAGGGTTTGCGAGGGTTCTTACCCCCAAGAAAATTTGGTCAAAATGGCGCATTCTACAACACAGTTTTCATTATATATACAATTGTATTATCTTTTAAAGCATAGCAAATGATGCCCTTACAATGAACCAGGATACAACAATCTTTGTTGGAGCCTTTCAGTGATTTCCTCACTTTCACCCTCCAACAGTGCCTCGAGTCTCTCCAAAGACCCTCTGTCACATGCATTTCATTTGTTATATAGCACCTCTCATTCCAGTGTAGGGTGTCGGTGCAACATTAGGATAATGAAAGACTCAAATAAATATATAACTTTCTAACCTGTGCCATGTAGTTTGCATGTAGCTTTTTGATGACACTTCAAAGCTCCCTGTGCTAGATTATGATTGTAACTTATGAACTGCACAGTAACAAAAGGGTCTCTGTGACAAAAGCAGTAACCCACTAAGCTATGCACATAAAATACTGTTCTGTGAGCTGCATGGTACACGTCCTTTGCAGCAGGGCAGATTAACTCTCTGCGCTATCTTAGATGAGTCAAAACTGCCACTAGACAAAACTATGATCTCTCTCCAGCAAGTTCATTAATCACCAGTGTTATCTTGACACTTTTATTTTTTCCTGAAATACTGGATATACAAGGAACTCTGCAGTGGGTGCTTTCAAAACTGCTGCGTTGCTACAAAAAAATGACCCCAGTCACAAAACTGGCCCCCCCACCCTTCCAGCCTCCTGGGGAAACGCCCAATGCCCAATACAGCCAGTCATGCTGAGAGCAAGTCACACGCACACATCCACTCACTCTTACACAAAGCAAGTCCTTTCAACGCACCTGCCTTACAAGATGTAGTGAGAAATCGGTAGAATGGAGCCAGAAAATGGTTTCGTTCATCGCCGCCACTCGTGCTGGGTGTGCGGTCCAGTTCACCTGCAGCCAGAACAAGTCACACACGCTACACGCTCTCACTCTTGCTCAAAATGTTTTAAAAACCCGGCAAACGGGGCTAAACTGTTGTATTCCGCTTTAGGGGTCCGTATATAGGTTTTCCTGAATCATGTCCTTATATAGGCACAGTTCGCCTTGCCCTTATATAGGCATAGAATCCCTGTCCTTATTTAGGCATTAACCGTGCACTCCAAATACAGGCATGGTCACCGACATCCGTCCACCCTAATGTCACAACGAGTTCTTAGAAACCAGACCCTTAAGCTTCGGGAGTTCCCCTAGCACAGGACTATTGATTTCTCCAAGAACTCATGAATTATGTATGAACCGTTATACCTTAAGGGTTCATTCCTGACGTCTTCCTCTGTCCGACTTCAATTCAATGCTAACAATCCACGACACCTACCAGGTATAAATATACCTTCCCTTGCCCAAGCAAGTTAGAGGAGACCTCGACTTCAGAGGAGCCCGTATCCCGGCCTGACGCACTGAGAAGACGCTGTCATTCCTGCATGCAGACGAATCCAGCTTCCAGTGTTCTGATTCCCTTCGCGGGGTGTTAGAGTTTCAGATCCGGCAGGAGATTCCCACCTCTCTCATTCTCAAGGTATGGAGCTGACTAGATCCTAGAGGGACTCTTGGCATACTAGACTTAACATACTCTTACTCTACCATACTAGAGAATACTCCACCTACTTCTACCTTTCCCTACACCTAGACTAGGTTAGGTACATTGGGGTAGAACTAGCTTAGAGACGCATCGAATGAGTAACTGCATTCTTAGCTCATGTTATTTATGTATGTGAATATATGCTCAAAGATAATGCTAGCGCAGTATTATTTATTTCTACTGCTTACGCTGTACATTATTTATCTTGCATACTGCCTTGTGATCATAACAGCACATATCTCTTACACGAGAAACAAGACTGTTCAATAAAACCCTTTTTATTGAAACACCCGTCTTTCCTTTCTGTGTAACTCTGTAGAGACTAAGCATGCACGATTGAATGAGTGAAATTGTTATCTATTGTTTCCACGATTCTGAGACATGTTCCGCTTCTAAAGGGAAACAAAGTTGTCATGTTTTTGGTTGCCAGAAACTACTCCTTCTTGTTCTCAAGGAGTTTCTAGTGGCCTCTGAGCTAGCTGGCACAGGTAATTAAGTTTAATATAATCGATAGGGACATACCGACCTTAGTCCTATGTCAAACCTATAGGTTATATTATTCCAATGCGCAGAGCCTATTAGGGAAATAGGAACTACACTACATGGCACCCAACGGTTTGGTAAGGCAGTAATTTAACGCTAGATACTGAGTAACTCATTCGTGCTTTTCTCAGAGACCCCTACTCACATACTCCATAAGACGTCCGGAGTGGGTAGGGTTAAATATCCGCCATAACTAAATAGGGAAGCACCCTATATATTAGTTGTTTGGTTTGTTCAACGTTGAAGGATACAGTGTTCCAAAATATTGTGCACCTTATCTTTTTGTTTCCTTGAAACTTGTTCTGCATTTTTCAAAAAACAAATGTCCAACAGGGAAAATGCCACCGACACCGGTGGAGCTGCGGCTGACCCAGCCATAGCAACAGTTTTTAACTTTACAGGTTTAAATGAACCTGAGGAGGGTGTCATAGACATCAATCCAAACTTAAGAAGAGCCATCACTCTAAAACTTATAAAACACAGCCTACCACCGAGAGGAGGTAGAGCAGTTTTCGTGATAGAGGCACACGAATCCTTTCAGACAGAGGTATTCTATTCATGGGTAATATTTCCTGAATCAAATTCAGTAACAAGACTGTTTCACTTCTACAAAGAAGATGATCCACCAGAGGAATATATTCCTTTCGAGGATATTGAAATTCCACTAACATACCAGGAGCATCAGCTCTGGTTTAAAGGCGCCCTAAAACATCACAGAAACATTACCAGGCTCAGTCCACTAGGTAGACCAGGAGCAACATGGCCGATTCTAGCCGGCTACACTCCTCATCCTGAACTGGATATAATGACGGATGAGGAATTACTTACTCAACTACAAGAGTTAATAAAAATCTACAGACAATTAGTCCAATATGTCATGCAGACTTTTACAGTCCAACCACCATTGACACTTCCAAATCAAACTCCTCAACAGGGGAATACACTAAAAATTACACCACAGACTCTATACGCAGTCATGGGTAAAATGCCCACAAAACGTGAGCAACTTCCGTTTTGGATAGCTCAAAAAATTACTCATATCGAAGCAGTATTTCCAAATACTAGCCCATATGAGAAACACAGAATCCTAACAATCTGTTTACCAATGGGGATCACACCACAACTGGAAGACTGCACCACTTGGGGCTCAGTCTTTGCTGCCATCTATACTAAAACACATGGTATTCCATCAATTGCAGTAATACCAGATGGCCTGAAACAAATTCAAAACGAATACGGGGCAGAGCCTGCTCTAAATTTAGGTATGAAATTACTGAAAATTTTTGACCAGGTCTCAACAATAATATTATCTAATATTAAAGGGGAGGCAGCAGCAGTGGTGATCCGCCAACGATTAAGGGAATTCGATGTTACAGAACATCAAACTGAGCTACCCAGAATAATAGAACAATCATATGCAGAATTAGGCAGAGATAGTTTGGGTGGAAGACCAGTGAAGCCAAAACTATCTGAAAGTCCTGAGAAGGACTCTATTAAACAAACTCCTACATCTTCTAAAAAGAAGTGGGAAACTAATAAACATAATTCAAACGAGAAACGTTCTCAATCCTGAGGTAGGTCTCCTCAAAAGGAGCCCTCTGAAAGGAGGTATAACCTCAGGAATAGGGATAATTTGAAAAACCTGACAGGTATCAAGATACTGATACACGTTCCTCTCGTACCTTTCAGATCTCGTCACAGACATCGGAAAGAAGAGGACGGTCAGAACATAGAGAAGAACGCGTGAAATCGAAAGATGACAAACACGTTCCGAAAAATAAATCAAAACCTCAATTCTCAAAGAAGAAGGTAGCAGGTCTGAAGGTCAGACATGCCGAGGATACTGAGAACACAACTCAAAATCGGAGAATGGGCTCAGACAATGCTGGACAGTGCAACAGAAGTCACAATAGCTCGCCAGAACCTGAAGGAACTTCTGGAGATAGTGGACTTGAATGAGTACATTACAGTTGAGACTGTAGACACCCCTAGTGTACTCCACAAAAGTTATATGAAATAACACTCCGGATGGAGGGAGACATACCTAGACAGGTGAAAGCACTTTTTGGGAAAAACTTTCAAGGGGCTATGACATACTTAGGCTTTCCTGTTTTCAGTTTCTATTTTTGGTAAATTCTGGTGGTGTTTTGTCAGTGTTTTCCAGTGATTTCAATACCTAATAAAAACAGTGCTTTTCAGTGGTTACTCATTTTTGCGCCATAAAAAACAACGAAAACGGTGTTTTACCGGTGTTTATGGAACGCTTTGCTTTTATTATTGCTGGCTTTCTTCATTGATGCATGGTATATAGACAGTGTACGTACAGTGTATATGAGGGCCAAATACATTTTTACAAGTCGAATTTATTGTAGTACACCATACAATATTCCTTCAGTGATTCTTTGGTCATTCGCGCTCTCTCTTTCCTTCCCATGTACACTTTTATTTGTGAAAAGTCCCTCTCGACATTGGCACTTGAGACTGGCAACGCCAAAACAGCCAGTATACAACTTGCCAACTCTGGCCACTGACGTAGCTTTCCATGCCAGTACTGGTGCACCTGAAGATTGTGATTCTCTGGGACAGGTGCTGCAACAAATGCATTGAACAGGGTGTATATGCCCTCAGATTTATTGAAGCAGTCAAAAATGAAGCAGCACTTATCAAAGTCCGGAGAAAATTCACCCTTACGGAAGGGATCTAGAACTTGTGCAGATTAGTAGAATGAGCTATGGGATGAGTCAGAGAGTAGTGGTAGAGAATATAATGAGAGTGGTATAGGGTAGTGTATTGGAGATGCTGAATTAGGAGTAAAGAAAGAATATAAAGATACACAGGTACATAGGTACATGGAAGGTATATATGTGTAAGGAAGGTAATATATCTTCTCTATAGTTTGTTCACTTGGCTCTGTTGGGCAAAGAGAGGCTGGGGCTACCCGATTAAGCGTACTATCTAGTTTAGAAATTAGTGTGGGTGCAGAACTGTCTGTGCAGAAAATCAGTCAGTTACTGGGGTCAAAATGTCTCACACTGCGAGCAGGAATGCCAACCCAGTACCAAGTATGGAAGCAAAGACTCAGTAATGCTGCAGATGTGCCAATGATTGACAGTCTGCATCTGCTAAAACAGGAGTGTCCACCACAGGCTGAGAAGGCCCAAATCACAGTCAGATCTTCAAGACCTCCTGCCAAGCTGATCCGACGAATTTGCATTGACACTGACCCAAAAATTAGGTTGCTCCCGCTCTGAGATTTTCTGCAGCAGCAAATCCAATTCAGCTGGACTTGGTGTAGAAGGTATCTCGCCTTGTGGAGCGCTCTTCGACTACAGCCTGCAGCCTTGCCCCACTGGAAGAATACGAGGTCCGAAGAAGTGACTATGGGCCAGATGTATAACCCATTTTTGCTTGCGCAAACGGGTTTGCGACCCGTTTGTGCATGCAAAAGCCTCATGGGCCATGTACAAAGCCTATTTAGCGAGTCACAAATTATTTGCGACTCGCAAATTGCGAGTCGCTATTGCGACGCAATTTGCGAGTCGCAAAATTGCTGGTCGTACATCTGGCCCTTCGTCCAGAGGTAGAAATCCTCACTAGCGAAGGTGCAAAAAATATCCAACTGGCAAGGGACCTTCTTTGGGTGTGAAATTCAAATATATCTCAGTTAGAGATTTTCCACCAAATGTCAATGACTTCACCCAGTCCGTCCAGCAGCTATCCAACAACTAAGGCCCTCTTCGGCCACAGCCTGTTGCCTTGCCCATTTGAGGATTTTTGACTTTCATTTCAACTCCATTGCGGCCTGACATAGCTTGTGCCTAGGTACCAGTCAAATGCAACCAGATGATCATGGTTGGCACTTAAAGCTTTTTAGTGCTATTTTCACCGCTTTCATTTATTTGGTATAGAAGAGTGCCTCCTATTGATTCAGTGACTTAAGTTGGGCAGCATTTCTGGTGGTGGCTGTTCAGACTACTAAACAACTGCTGAGCTGCCAGGGGTACCTAGTATCCTAGTCAGCATTGGAACTTTTCTATTAAATTCTGCCTCTGAGATAGTTTCAGTGCATCCAGTAATTCTTCTTTCATTTCTGTTGCACCTGCACACTTTTCAGCAGACACAATCTCTGGGAAACTTAATAAATGCAATTGTGAAATATGCTTCTTCCTCTTAAAAATCTGAGCCACAGATTTCAACACTGAGTGAAATAAGAGTACTGCGAAGTCAATCATAAAATCCGGTGGACAGAAATAACCTGAGATACTAAAAACAAAGGAAGAGGTGTCTTATATGAATCCAACATCGTGACTGTCAGGTTGAACATCACATGAAAACTGACAAAAATTAAGAGACGCACGGGCTGTGATTAACCTGACACAAGAAAGCGGCTAAAAAAGGGAACAGGTTATCTGACATGGTGGGGATTAGCCCTGAGGGGGAGTGGGCCTGGATTTGAAAATCAGATGAGGCATAGTCTCCATACTAATTACAAACCTTTAAAGGAGACCGCGTTTTAGATTATTTTTGCATCAGGTGAAATAACATGCTGGTTGAATTACACGTTTATAAGCGATTACGTCTCTTGCCAACTAGAACACAACGTGCCAGGTGACCTTGCTGTGGTAAATGATTTTCACTATCCCCTCGATCCAGTTGTAACTGGAAAGCAGTTACTAAGCGGTGGTGTGGCAAGTCTTCCCCACCTGTTTTTAAGCACATTTCAATATTTCCCTCGCTCCACATTGGCAAATCCCCTCCACTCCTCCATGGGCTTCCAGGAAATGTCCCCTGGCGTCATGGGTCACATTCAATTACTAATGAGGTCTTTTGCAGCGTCAGCCCCCAGGCTGTCACCAGCGTGACTCCGGTGCAGCACACACTGCACAGTTTAAAGTTAAAACTGTGTACGGTTTTAGTCAGAATGAGGCCATAAACCTAAAAAAAACTGATTATGTTGGCATTAAGAATATTAATGGAAAATGCACACTTAAGCAGCTGCAGTGATAACAATTGTGGAAGAATCCTCAGAGGCACAACTAGAGCCAAATTTTGGGGGGTGGGGGGCTATTTAAAATTCTGGAGATGCAGGGGCTCTAAGACGGGGTGAAAGCACAACAAAGCCTCGTTAATACGTAAATGGTCTTTTAAAGACCTGTGAAGTACTCGGGTGCGGCTGTGTGTGTGCCCGGCAAGTTGTCTCATCCCGGGCTGACACACGATGGGGGGGGTGTTTGGGGGGGCTGAAGCCCTTTGAGCCTGATTACTTAAAAACAAAAACACATCTGACGTAGAAGTAAGTCCTTTATGTAAGCGAGGTGAGAGGATGTAGCGTAACGGCCAGAGCAGACCAGTCGACCTTGAAGCAGGGGAAACCAGGCTCGAACCTAGTCGGGAGGCACAAGCATACTGAGATTCTGGGCAAATCACTTTTTCTCAACGTGCCTAAAAACGAATGTGTCCGTCTGTAATGCACCTGGTTGGGGCTGATGTAAATGCTCTGATACCTTCTGCTCGAGTTCACGCTATATACAAATACAACAACAAAATAAAAGGGAACATTGCCCTTGTGTTTGGTTCAATCACATCACTTTCTGTGGTGTGCAGTGCAGAATGGCTCCCCAAGGAGGCGGACAAAAGCAATTATAGTGGCCGTGTTAATCTGCCGCTTACGCTTTCCAAGTCCCAGACTGAAGGCGCCCGATGGGACGTGATCAGCCCTCGCCTTTATCCTGCCGGAACGTATCTGATCCTGCCCAGGCCGGTCTCTGTCGGGCTAGGACCTAATGGGAAGGTTTATTTGTCGTGATTTCCATTGTCGTTGGTAGCTGCCGTATGTTTGTTTTATTTAGTTTGGTTTTCCTGTAGCGCAGAGATGATCAAAAACGGTGTTAGAGCGCTTTAAAGCGAATATATGGAAAATTTTATATTAGACACGTAAATAAAATACAGCGGTCGTATAACGGGCGAGCACACGAGTGCCTGTTTCTGCCTCGGCGTCACTCCTCTGCTCTGTGGGGTCAGCGCCGCTCGCTCTCCCCGGGGAAGGATAGAGCGTGGAACTCTTCAGACTGAAACCCAGAACGATGCGAAGGTAAAGTGTAGATGTAGGGCTGTCCGTCAACGCTTCACCAAATTGTTGTGATGCCACCATAACTTCTTAAATTAAACAAGCATTGGCACGCAGTTGTAGAACATGACTGCAGCCTCACAGCGGCTGGCATGCCCCCGCAGCCGAGCTGCCCTTATCGCCGCCATACACGCGCTGGCAGGCTGCAGACACCGCTTCTCGAGCGCCCGCACACGCCCTGCAGAGCCCGCGCGCCGATGCAATTACAGGCCAGATAGCAATCCTGCTGTCAGGCCCGGGCCTCAGCTGCAGCGCTGGTGGCAGCCCTCCCCGGGCACTGTGCGGGCAGAGCAAAACGTTCCGTTGTTCTAAACTTCCCAGCGCAACCTTTTCAGTACAGTTCTGTTTTGTACTGCTTTGGCTCCCTCAAGTGGCCAAGCAGTGTTAGAATGTGAAAAATCAGTGACACTCGGTTTAAACCGGGTCAGCTGATTTTTAGGCGGTAGGGTACTGTCGGGCACAGTCGGTTTTAACCGATTTCCGGACAGCCTAGACATACTTCTAGCAGAAAAAGACTGGCCACCACAATTTGTCAGGGAGTGCCCATATGGCGAGGACATTATTATGCCTGCCTTCTCCAACCATATTCCAATTCACCTTAAGTATACTTATGCCAGGAAATGGGCAGTTGCCCAGGCCCCAGCATTATACAAAAATCGTGTAGGATGGGATGAGGATTCACCTCACCATAAAATACATCTGAAAAATGAACCTACTGCACAAAGGCAGTACTCAATAAAGCAAGAAGCTAAAAAACAGGTCAGGGAGATCTTAGATCAACTTGAATACCAGGGGGTGATTGAAACATGCACCTCTTCAATGAACAATCCTTTGTTTCCTGTCTCCAAACCAGACAATACCTATCGTCTAGTTTTGGATTACAGACACTTAAACACTTGTTCAAAAACATTTGCAGTGCAAAATGCACATAGTACAGCATTAATGAATAACATTGTGCGTAAAAAATACAAAACCACATTGGATATCTCAAATGGTTTCTTTTGTCAAAATATAGCACCTGAAAGCAGGTACTTAACAGCTTTCTCAATAATGGGGACCCAGCGTCAATTTTGTCGACTCCCATAAGGGTTCAAGAACAGCCCGGGGTTATTCTCAGCGAGAGTAACGGAGTTACTACAAATTTATGATAATGAGGCATTGTCCTATGTCGATGACATCTATCTGACAGACGATGACCTGGATAAACACTTGAACAGGGTGAGCACCATTATACTGGGCTTCGCCTCTGAGGGCTACAAATTCAACTTCAAAAAGTCCAGAATTGCCCATCTCAATGTCCTGTTTCTAGGATATGAGCTTTCAAGTGAAGGCAAGCGCTTGGCAGCCAACTTTTTAGAAAGGTGTGCGCTGCTCCAACCTCCAAAGACGCTGAAAAATTTACAATCCATCCTGGGTTTCCTAAATTTTGGAAGAACTTACATTCTAAATTACGCAGAAAGGGTTAAACCTCTCTACGCATTAATCAAACCTGATTTTTCAATCAAAAATTGGACACAAGTACACACAGAAATCTTGCGTTTACTCCAAGCTAACATGTTAGCAACAAATCACTTACAAACACGCGTAAGTCAACGCAATTTAGTGATCCGAATAATTTCGGGTCAATGCGGATTCACCTACTTAACATTTAATGAGGGTGAGAAAGTACCAATTGCATACAAATCACACTTGTATACACCAGCAGAAATGCGCTTCACTTCAACAGAAAAAATTCTGACAGCAGTTCAAACCGCTGTAGCAAAAGAAAGAGCTCTAGCCCAAGGGAAACGCATTATTGTCGTAACCCCAGTACCAGCTTTAGAAGCGGTAACAAAAGCGAGCATTCCAAATGCAAAGGCATTACATCCTAGATGGATACAATGGGTTAATTCTCTTGCTGCAACAGATGTTGAATATGTTTTTGATCCCGATCTAAAAACACAAGCGTTCCTGCAATATGAAGATGAATGTCCTCTGCCTACTGAGATTCTGCCTCTCGATCAGTACGAATTCATAATTTACACTGACGGATCCCCACAACCCGCAACAGGGAGTAAGCAAGCTTACAGTGCAGCGTGCGCAATTGTTAAAGGTCGCATGCGCGATGGCAACTTCAGACCTATGGTCACAAAAACCCAGTCTCTAGGAGATTGCACAGCTCAGCGAGCTGAACTACAAGCATTCAAACTGGCACTTGAAAGTACAGATCGAGAATTCCCCACACTAATAGTGTGCGATTCTTTCTACTGTGTGCAATCGTATAATGAATATATACAAACTTGGCTTGAAAACGGGTTCAAAGATGCAAAAGGTGGCACAATAAAGCATAAAACGCTTTGGGAACAAGTAGTTCAGTTAAAAAACGAACTACCAAAGGCTCACGTGATCCATACACTGAGTCATCAACGTGATGGCGTTCACGTTGCAGGGAATTCATTGGCTGACGAAGCCGCAAAGGGGGCTGTTCAGACGGCTTCCGTAGCTGCGATCACTCGTTCTAAAACGAAAATAGACAGTGAGATAATGTTGGCTGTCAATGCTACGAGCAAAGGCAGTGGTGCAGCGTTACCAAAAAGGTTTCCACTCAAGTACTCATATGTAATTGATGCGAACAGCGTTCCTTTTGCTCGAATCCCTGGAGTGGGCTATGGAGTAATTCCAAACATGGAACGTAGAGCAGCTTTGATTTATGAAACACATTTGGGGGAGGGTCTGTCACATCAAGGGACCTCTAAAACAATATTGACATTAAAAGAGATGTACTGGTGGCCTGGGATGAATACAGAAATACATATATTCATCAATAACGGCATAGACTGTAAAATACAGCGAGAAAGCCACCAGACACCATGGTACGAATGTAGCTGCCCAGCACAGACACCTTTGTTAGACAGCATTAGACTATCCATGCACAGACGTCCTCATGGACAAGTGCAATCCCACAAATACTAAGTCAAGGTTCCTATGGATATGGCCTCAGCGCTCGGCTGACGCTCGAACTGTTATAAAAGATTTGCGAGTCTTTATCGGCACATACGCAATAGGCACGCTACATTCTGACCAGGGCCCTGCGTTTAGCTCTCGGGCTTACAAAGACGCCATGGCCAGTCTGGGCGTTGCATTGCAGTACTCCTCTCCGTTTCATCCTGAGGGAAATTCTGTTGTGGAAAGGAAAAACCGGGACATAAAGCAGTCTATAACAGCTAGGGTATTAGGTTCGGGTGATGGGTGGGTTAAACATCTTTATGGGGTCCAACGCTCATTAAACAACTTGCCAAGAAGTTCTCTAGGGGGTCACTCCATATGAGGTCCTATTTGGGACAAGAATGTGGGTGCCAGATCTGGAATGCAGTGGCACAGTGGTGGAAAATAAACCCTTTGATATCAAAGATCGTTTGGCTGTTTTACAGGACCTAAATGAAATAAGAACTAAACAAAGCAACGTATTCCTGCAGCCAACCACCTCTGGGGAAAAACCGGCGGTCCCAGCAAGGCCTGTCTGGATTCCAAAAGTTGGGGATCTAGTCAGAGAGAAGATTGCGGACAAGAAGGAATTTGGACCTTCTTACAGACAACCAGTACCTGTCCTAGCAGTTCAAGGAACAAGAACAGTACTTCTGCCGCCCCTTGCTGGAAGAAAGGAGAAACGATTTGTGTCTATCGACCTCATCAAACCACAGTATGTGGCCAATACTAAATAGTAGGCTTCGTGGACTCCGACCTAGTAGCAGACACACTCCTCTCGCTACTATCCAAGAGGTTCAGACTGAAAGACTGATAACCATCGAGACTTCAGCAGTAACAGATGAAGGACTGAGCAACAATGCTATGGAACTCATCCCTCTTGAAACACAAGTAACAGTTCGTCCAAATACACCTGTCTACACCAATGTAACAAGTGATCAACTGGTCCCAGCGATTTCTACAAATCCTGATGCAATTCCAACAATTGA
Organism: Calotriton arnoldi; assembly: GCA_963921515.1. Lineage (NCBI taxonomy): Eukaryota > Metazoa > Chordata > Amphibia > Caudata > Salamandridae > Calotriton > Calotriton arnoldi. Next base: position 1,022,814 of record CAWUFW010001956.1, on the reverse strand, counting down.
CAGAACTGCTTCTGGCTACTTCATTAACTTTGATACGTTTTCCGAGGATCCGAGTGAGCCCGAGACGTCGCCAGCATCAAAAACTTTTAAACAGCAAGTACAAGACTTTTTGCATTTTTTGAAAAAGACTTATCTAGTTTCACCATGGATTGAACTTTGGGTTATTTCTGGAATATTTTTCTTCCTGCTTTGGCTAGCTTTGGTTATGACTATGAGCGTGCTTATAAATGGGAGATACATCCATTTGGACATTGAAAGGAAAGAAGTGAACGTACTTTTGAAACCTCACAAATCATCCCATCGTGAAACAAGAGACTTGTCTGCAGTGAACATCACAGCCGTTCCTATATAGGATGGTATAGTGTGGGACAAAACTGATTTTGATATTTTTGCCCCGACGGAACATTTGAACATTCCACATTTATTTAAAATTTCACTAAGTGATTTTGTTTCATCCAGTACCTTTTCTGATGATTGGGACTTTGAAACTGTAAATAATATGATGTTTGACCTAGAAAAATCTGCTGCATTTTCTAATAATGAATATTTAGAGGGTTCATCAGACTATGAACAGCTGTATTGCTATAACCACTATGGTCATCATTTTTTGCATAAATCTGCAACACCTAGAAATGTGTTTATGTTTAACCAATGGGAGCATTGTCCTACACCACCAAAAGGTAGTTCAAAAACATTTGCTAAAAAGTTTCCATATTTTTCAGGATACAATACATCTGATCCAGAAACATTTTACTATAGAAATGTAAACAAAACAGGACTGAAAATTATGTTAACAAATACAAAACAGATTTACTCTGCAGCATTTATTGCCCAACTGTCTAGACAGGGTTTCGACTTATGGAAAGACACAATAGACACAAAATCTGTTTGGGGTACTAAAGATTGGCAAGTGCAGGGGATAGAAGCTTTATTTAGAGCCTGTATCGTCCCTCAGCAAATAATGTTTTTGAATGACACAGTCCAACAAACGTCTTGCCTTGGGTTAGCCAAGATTAAAGACATGAAAAATCCTTCTGTACCAACACCTGCTAGTGATAACAATACACAGGCAGCGGTTACAGTTGACACCATTCTACAACTCAACAGAACAAATCCTGATTGGAGAAAATGGTTGATCTGGCCCACAGACACAAACAACTGTCAAGACAGATTCCTGAATAAAACACAGGGGTTTACTATTCATAGGCCAGACCCACGATACGTCCAAAGACAGCATCCGGGGGTAGTAACAACATACAGTGTAGGAAAATTATGCCTCGATTGGCCGCAAAAATCTACACTTAAGGATGTGAAACAACACTTATCTTTACTTAAAGAAGACGCAGACCTTAGGGAATTCTTGCTTGGACAAAGAAAACTGCGTCAAAAACGTTTCATATATGCCAGCATTTATGCTGCTTATAATGAAGCGTGGAAGGTGTCACAGATGGAGGCCGCAGAACGAATACGTGAACTTGATCGTATTAACTTAGAGAAAACTCTCTCTGTGGTCGACAATGGGTTAACAACTTTGTCCTCCAGAATTTATTCATTGGACAGTATTGTATCCTCTGCTATCGACATACTGGAACAATATTTAGCCATGTTACAGCAAGGCCAATCTCAATTACGTTCTATTATGTTATTAAGCTGGACGCTGCAATCTTTGCGTGCGGGCTATGTGCCTTGGCGTTTTATCAACACGACGGCTCTGTTTGCAGAATACAATCTAACTGATAAACAGATCGAACTGGCACAGAGGGGAGCAAAGTATACAGTACTGAGCATTGAAAAACTTGAAAAGTTACCATTCACAGTGGCAGAAAAACCAGCTACGGAATGGCTTATTCATGGCAAAATTAGTCTACCTGTGACTACTTTCCAGTTTCAGTATTGCCTTAAACAGATGCAAGCAGGCAAATATGAAAGGTTGGGTAAAGAATACATTAAGACATCCTGGAATTTGCCTTACACCTATAGATGTTGGAGTGGGGATCGTGAAGTGTTTCTAAGCGGTACACACTGTGAAAGTGCACTAAGCGGTTCACTGATTTGTCAGGACATTTCTTTACACGGGACTTGCAATGGTTCTGTGGCAAACTTGTCCTGCAACCAGCAGGGTACACCAGCTGCTGTGATTAATCCAACGTTTGGACAACTTTCTAATGGGAGTTACCTCATGATGAATGATCAGAGTTGCTGTGGCATGTTGCCAGGCATCCCATATCTAGTAACGGTCAACTCCAGGGTCACTTGCTGTATGCAAGTATTGTTTGCCCCGATAGACACAGTCAGGGAGTCACCTCTATGGCCTTCGTTGAATGTCTCTTTTATTCGATTTGATACTTTAAGCAGAATGAAAGCTATGCTTATACAACAATCAGTGCCTTTGACCTCGGCCAAAGAAACCTATGATCTACAAGTTGCAAGGACTTCGGCTGAGATACAAGCTTTAATTCGTACAAACTGCCCTATACATTTCGTAGAAATGATAGGACGTATCTTTAATATGTCAGATACAAGCGGAATTGTACATGTATTTAAGACCATCTGTTCCGGACTATTAGCACCTTTCCAGGCTGTCCTCGGAATCATCCCAAACTTCGCACATTCGATGTTTGGTGGTGTGCCGTTAATTCTAGCACTTGTTGCAGGAATTCTGTTTCTATTCCTCCTACTACGCTATGGCAAGCCTCTTCGCCAACATCACTCCGAGCGATGTGGAGAGAGCCCTCCTTGAACGGAAATGCCGTGAGCGAATAGTACAGCTTTTGGGCATGCCTCGTCTACGGGAACTTAATACAACGTGGTTCCTGTCATTCAGACCAATCTGGCAAGATTGCATCTTACCTGTTCTACGCTGCCTGTTTTGCGGTGAAGAATGCGTGCTAGACACCTGTCTAACACTCCCATCAGTCATGCCAACGGATATCGATACTCTGCTGGACCCGATAACGGCCCATGCTGTGTGTTGTCCCCAGAGGTTTCCAATCCTGATGGCGGCATTCATTGAGATCTCACAGACGCTTCCGGCTGCTGCTGAGGTACGAGATGGATCAACGGGCACACAGGTAACAACGGACGCGAACATTGCATCTTCTGCTGAAGGCGATGTTTCTCATCTCTGTGCAATTAACCTTCTGAACGAGGTGTTCCAAATGTCACCGACTTCGGTGGATGATATTTTGGCTACGGACATGGATGATCTAATGTTTACGCCAGACCCATACACTGACTTTGATTCGGCTCACAGTGTACCAGGGCAACAATGAAATTTGGCCTTCATATTTTTCAAACTTGGAACTTTTCCCAGAATTGAACTTTTTTCTTTTTAAAATTTTTGAAATGACATGGCAAATGAGCAATCTGCTTACAGTAGAACTAGTCTTATAAAACGGACTTCCTTGAACACTTCCAGGGACACATTGTCACCTTACTTGTCTAACATTTCATTTACTTCCATGATATGCAATGGCTTTGATTTAAAAGAACTTATCAACCATTTCATCATATGTATATATTACTGGTTCATTCACGTTGCATTCCACTTCCGTTATATGCTTAGAATGAAAACAATGCTTTAAATGTAAAGTACCTATGGCATTTCAACAGTTTTAAGCTTCTTTTAAAATGCTTTTAGAAATGTTTTTAGTAATATGTAGTACTCAATTTTATGTTTAGCATTTAAATGTTTAGCATTTAGTATTATCGTTCAATCGAAGATGGAGTGGGTGTTGTATTCCGCTTTAGGGGTCCGTATATAGGTTTTCCTGAATCATGTCCTTATATAGGCACAGTTCGCCTTGCCCTTATATAGGCATAGAATCCCTGTCCTTATTTAGGCATTAACCGTGCACTCCAAATACAGGCATGGTCACCGACATCCGTCCACCCTAACGTCACAACGAGTTCTTAGAAACCAGACCCTTAAGCTTCGGGAGTTCCCTAGCACAGGACTATTGATTTCTCCAAGAACTCATCTATTATGTATGAACCGTTATACCTTAAGGGTTCATTCCTGACGTCTTCCTCTGTCCGACTTCACGTCAATGCTAACATTCCACGACACCTACCAGGTATAAATATACCTTCCCTTGCCCAAGCAAGTTAGAGGAGACCTCGACTTCAGAGGAGCCCGTATCCCGGCCTGACGCACTGAGAAGACGCTGTCATTCCTGCACGCAGACGAATCCAGCTTCCAGTGTTCTAATTCCCTTCGCGGGGTGTTAGAGTTTCAGATCCGGCAGGAGATTCCCACCTCTCTCATTCTCAAGGTATGGAGCTGACTAGATCCTAGAGGGACTCTTGGCATACTAGACTTAACATACTCTTACTCTACCATACTAGAGAATACTCCACCTACTTCTACCTTTCCTTACACCTAGACTAGGTTAGGTACATTGGGGTAGAACTAGCTTAGAGATGCATCGAATGAGTACCCGCATTCTTAGCTCATGTTATTTATGTATGTGAATATATGCTAAAAGATAATGCTAGCGCAGTATTATTTATTTCTACTGCTTACGCTGTACATTATTTATCTTGCATACTGTCTTGTGATCATAACAGCACATATCTCTTACACGAGAAACAAGACTGTTCAATAAAACCCTTTTTATTGAAACGCCCGACTTTCCTTTCTGTGTAACTCTGTAGAGACTAAGCATGCACGATTGAATGAGTGAAACTGTTATCTATTGTTTCCACGATTCTGAGACATGTTCCGCTTCTGGGAATACAGAGGGCCTTGGATATTTTCCATCTATTCTGTAAAAACAGGGGTTTGGAAATCAATTCACTAAAGACAAAATATATGGTTTTTAACGGAGGTAACACCACGCGACCAAACCCTCTTTTAGATGGGAAACCATTAGAGAAAGTGTCTGTTTTTGACTGCTTAGGCTTAACACTCACCGACAAAATGGAGTGGACCGCACAAATCAAGAAGGCCAGCTTAAAGTTGGCACAGACAGCTGGGGGGGATAGCAAAGATGTCTGGGAAGTGCACACACAAAATGGTTGGTCCAGCAATGGAAATATATAAGGCCCAGGGCAGGGGAGCGGCCCTATATGGGGCAGAAATCTGGGGCCATCGAACTTGTGATCACTTATCTAAGAATGAGAACTCTTTTATTAGGCAGCTTTTAGGTCTCCCTAAAAGTACACCATTGATGCCGCTCCGCATAGACCTTGGGGTTAACCCAATTGCGGAGGAAGTTGCCCTCAGGCCTCTTCTCTATTGGAGACGTATCTGGAGTACTCCAGAACTTGAGTTCTTTAGACAAGAGCTAAAAGAGGTCGTAAATCTACAGAGAGTTGACAAAATCCCATGGCTGTCTTATATTAAAAACATCTTGACTGCTATGAGGATGGGAGACCTATGGGCTAACGCTGAAGCAAGTTGCATGACAACTCCCAAGAAGGCCTTGTCAAAGATCTTTAGAGAATTTAAACTTAATCAGATAAAGGCCAATTCCGACATAGGCGCACTGACCCTATCTTTTTAGAGGCAAAAGACCAATACAAGCTAGAACCTGTCCTTGATGTCATACAGCCCCCTTGCAAAAAAATTGTACCTACAATTTAGGCACGGCATATTACCACTGCGCGCATTTACAAGTAAATGGGGAAATGCGCTGTCCAGTCTGTGCAGATAATCCGGAGACGGACCAACATGTTTTATTCGTCTGCCCGGCATACAAGAAGGCTAGATACCGATGGTTACAACAGGTGTGCCGGAATCTTGGCACAAAGTATTGCGCGGAGGCCTATAGGATCCTAAAATACGATACTAGTCTGCCCATAGTGTATTCAGTTACTCGTTATTTATTTTCTATGTGGTGTGTACGGTCATCTATTTTAAAAGCTGGGTCTATTGGATAATTTTAGTTTTTTATTCAAATTAAATGTATCAATACTTTTAATTACCTTTTAAATGTTTTAAAAATATCAATTCCGAATCAGCACCTTTTATATTTATATTCAGAACTCCCTTTTTAAAATATTGCAATGCACGCGCACTTTATCTTTGCAAGATTCATATGTACAAATTGTGCTGTATTTTTTTCTTTGTGCTTTTATGGCCATAACGGCCGAAATAAAGAATTTTGAATTGAATTGAAAAGGGAAACAAAGTTGTCATGTTTTTCGGTTGCCAGAAACTACTCCCTTCTTGTTCTCAAGGAGTTTCTAGTGGCCTCTGAGCTAGCTGGCACAGGTAATTAAGTTTAATATAATCGATAGGGACATACCGACCTTAGTCCTATGTCAAACCTATAGGTTATATTATTCCAATGCGCAGATCCTGTTAGGGAAATAGGAACTACTATGGCACCAATGATGCGATCTCAGGTTACTAGACCAGACGAGACCTTGGTGCAGTAAGTACGGCATAGCCGAAGCGATTCCTCATAGCAGGATTGCGTTTTTCTCGATGTGTTCACTTCCTAAACTATATTGAGTAAGCCTCCTTTCTAGAAGCACAGGCCATAACCACATCAGGGTGTATTTTAGTAATATGTATGACACTCTATGTCAGCCATAGTGTTGCCGAGTGTATAATCTCTCGGAATGTGCCATTTACCATGGCAGGCTAATTCTCTGTTTATATGTTTCAGATAACACAGAACGTAACACCAAGTAGGTGTAAGGTTTATTTGCTCATGCAGAGTGTGTGAAGTCGTAACTCTTTGCATGTTCTGATAAGTTTGAACTAGAGTGGTCTCAGGGAGTGTATTCCTTGGTCCTGACGAAAGCCACAGGGCTTGAAACATGTAGATCATTTAGAAAGTACGATCGTTAAATCCAAAAACATTTTTTACTGTTCTTCCCAGTTTTAGTCATGCAGTCTCTGGAGGACGGAATTAGACAAAGATTTCCTTCCAGACAGGCATCTTTTTTTTTTTTTTTTTAAACATATTTTATTGCATTTTCCCCAATATAGCAACATACATAAAAAAAAACAATTGTACTTATGTCATTTTTCAGTCTTCTTAATACCTACAATTATAAATGCATCGTTGAGGTTCTTAGACAGCATGTAAAAAAAAACTGTTCTTGTTACAGTCACAGTCATGGGTATTATTGCTGATAGTCTGATTTATACAGGTTTTCCCACTGTTGAACCACCTAACAATGATATATCGATACCCAAGAGTCTGCAAAGGTGAAGGTGAGATATGTGCTCTTTAACTCCCCCCCCCCCCCACCCTCCCTCCCATCCCTTTAACTCAACTGGCCCTGGCCCTCCCCCTGTCCCTGGGCATCGCCCCCATTATCAAGATAACCTTCTCTCAGATATAGCATGTGCATGCACTCTATTTTTGTGCTGGGGCTCGGTATTCTAAATGCGCTTCTATTTTGTGTCCTCTGGGTAGTCTTAGGAGAAGAAGCAGAGGAAAGGGTGTGTGAGTGAATCAGCGGGGTTGGTGGTGGGCCCCCCTATTGGTCTTGTGCTACAGGGACTGGCGCCGGCGCTAGTGTCTTGAATGTTTCAAGTATGGTGTCCCATTCCATGGAAATTACTTTTTTACGCAACCCGCGTGCCTCCTCTCGTCTGATTGTCGCACTTTCTGCGCTACCCCATCTTACCACCTCTCCGTGCCAGCCACATAATGGTGGAGGCTTGGCTGATTTCCACCGCATAGGGATGGCGCGTTTAGACCTGAGCAGAGCCAGATCTACGAAGCGTAGTTGTACTTTCTGGGTTTTTGTGCATCTGGTGATACCTAACAGACAGCTCCCGGCTGTTCTCGGCACTGGGATACCCGCTGCCGCTACAATAAGCTCCACCACCTCTGTCCAGTACCCTGCAAGGACCGGGCAGGTCCACAGCATGTGGATCAGGTCCGCTGCTTCAGCTTTGCATCTAGGACAATGATGTAGTGTATCTGGGAACATAGACTGTAATCTGCGAGGAGTCAGGTATGCCCTCTGTATGATCATATATTGGATAAATTTGAATTTGGCGTTCCGTGGAATTTTCCTGGGATATTCTAGGATCGAGCCCCACTCTTTATCAGTCAAGTCTCTGTCTAAGTCCCTAGACCATTTAGTGCGCAGTTCAGTCAGGGTGGTGCCAGTAAGTGTTCTAATACTTTTGTATAACCATTTGGTGAGGTGCCGGCCGTTGCCCATGAGGTGTATCATGTGAACCAGTTCGTGTTGGGCAGGTGCTTCCCTGTGTGGGGCCCAGTGTTTCTTCACATAGTGAAGAACCGCAGCGTGTGTGAGGTATAGTCTGTCAGTGACCCCATTATATCTAGTGAAATTACCATGATCCATGAGGGTGCCTTCGTCAAACAATGCACCCACTGTGGTTACCCCACCCTCTACCCAAGCCAGTATTCTCCGTTTAGTAAGTATGCCTGTGGGGGTAGGTATCCCCAGCAACGGCATGTTGTCAGAGTAGGGGGGGGCAATTGCGCGTATAGCGTATAGATTGTTTCCATTAAGTGAGTGCAGTACGTAGGAGCGACGGGGCAGTGGGGGGTATTGCGGCCCGGGGTAGCAAGAGTGTGTGTAGAACACCTCGCTCTAATTCCCGGGTTGTATAGCCAATTTCATGCAAGTTTCGCCCTGCCAGCCAGAATGACAGCCATTGCAATTGGCTCGCATAGCAGTAGGCGCGAAAATCAGGCACTCCCAGCCCTCCCTTATCTGGATCAAGCTGTAATTTAGTCAGTCCCACTCTACGCCGGCCGTTACCCCAATTCAAGTCGGTCAATATCCTATTCAGAGAGGTAAATATGTCTGCCGGGAACACTACGGGCAAATTTGCAAAGAAATATAACAGGCGGGGAAGAACCACCATCTTTGTGATCGCCACTCTGCCCATGACTGAGAGTGGCAGGGACGTCCAGAATGCGACCAGTGCTCGGAGCGCCCGAGTGGTTTTATTCAAATTCCCTTCTATGAGGTCTGGTGCAGTTCTGTAGATTTGGATACCCAGGTATTTGAAAGTATGTGGGGCTACCTCTAAAAGATATTGTCCAAATTGTATCTCCATCGGGCTGCCCTCTGGATGGAAGAAAAAGGCCTGCGATTTAGTCTCGTTAATAGTAAGTCCCGAAATTAGTGCGAAGTGTGTAAAGATCTCCGGTAGTGGTGCAAGATCAGCTGTCAAATCGTCTATATATAGTATTAAGTCGTCTGCATAAGCAGATATCATGTGCGTGGTAGTGCCCAGTCGGATTCCCCTCTGTTCCGCCTGTAGTCGTAACCTAAGTGTTAGGGGCTCCAAGGCTAGCACGAACAGAAGAGGGGACAATGGGCAGCCCTGTCTGGTGCCCCTGCCAATGGGGTACTCTCGTGAAATGTGTCTGCCTGTACGGGCCCTCGCGGTGGGGGCTGAATATAACAACTGTATCCATTTTAAATAATCAGGGGGTATGCCGAATTTTCCCAGTACCGGGATCATATAATCCCATCTAAGAGTATCAAACGACTGCCTTAGGTCTAAAGTGATACATCCTGCTATATGGTTATCTGGGGGGACGGATCCCATAACATGACATAACCTCCTAATATTAAGCGATGTGCTTCGTGAAGGCACAAACCCACATTGGTCCGTCCAGACAGGCATCTTTAACCTCTAAAGAACCCCTCCAACTCCTATCACCCATCATTTTGTGTAGACTATACCATGATCCCATGTAAGTCACAGGTAGCAGCACTCCCAAGAACCCAGTAATGAAGCATGCCACCAAAGGGTAACCCTGGTGGGTGAGGGTTATACAACAAGAAGCCTTGTGCCTTTTTCCGAACAGGAGAATTGGCCCACATGTCTGAGTAGGGCTCCAGTTTTTGATATACTTGCAAATAAGGAGGATAATCCCTCCTCTGTAAATACCTCTTTCCTCCCCCTTCTTTGTATAAATGTAGGTAGAGTGACATCATCCAAGCTGACTGCACTGGACCTACAGAAACAGTGCCATGGCAGCACTACTGACTGCACCAAGTGCAAGGAAACAGTTAGGACACCAGCATATGTGTAGAAATTCTGCCACAGAATACTACATGCAAACCAAGGACTAGGTGACCCCCGCCCCACTGGTAATAGTAGTACAAGGCACACAGAAACTAGTGGTTAATTTCTGCCAGTGGTTTCAGGTGGTGGACTCCGGAACTAATTTCCTGGGACATGGATTTATTTTGTTTTAACAGACTTTGACCCAGAGCAAGAGAGTGAGAATGGCAGAAAAGGGAGAAAGAAGATGAAAGAGAAATAGCAGAAAATAGCAGTCGAGCAAGAAAGCAGAGATGAAAAGGAACCTATAAGAATGAGATAAAGAGACAGGGAGTGTAGGGTGGTAGAAGAAAGAGGCTAGAAGTGGAATTAAATCTAGGCAGTCTAGACATTCAGCAACCATGGGATTTGGCTTCACCTTTGGTGGGCTACTAAGGAAAACGTCGGGCCCCTGCAGTTATTTTATTTATTTATTTATTTTTATTTCTGTATGTATTACAAATTAAGTTTGTTGAATTGTGAAGGAAAGTAAATTCTTCAAGCATCCAACAAGTTCATCTTTGGAAATTAGTTTGTTGTTCCTTAAAATGAACAGAGACTTTGAGATTCAAACGGGCCCAGGATTGAGACATGAGGGTTTGTATTAAAAATACTGCTTTAAAAGAAACATTGTATTTCCCAGGTGCGAGTCTTACTCATAATTATTGGGGCCATTGAGACTGGCCAAGAATGAGAGTGTGCTTTTATATATATCTGGTAGAGACTTTTAACCGCAGATTCCTCACTACCCACGCATTCCTCACCTTTTGAATTTCCCCAGGCATTAGACTGGATCTGGAAACATTTAGGCAGTTCCTCTGTGCATAGGTAGGTGGCACCTTGCTCCGCACTGATGCCCTTCCGCTCCGGAAACGGCGTGCGGAGCCTATTTAGGTGCCACTCCTGCGTGCTGATGTCAGTTCCTTTCTTTCTGCGCCTTCTGACGCGATCCGGAGCTCTCTCTCGTCTCTCAGAGACACTTTACCTCGATACATTTTCCAAATTCTATAGTGTGCAAGGAATATTTCCCCCTAAAAGGACAGGATTTGAGCCCTGTAGGGACTGTCGCAAACAAATGTCTGTGACAGATCCCCATCTGGTATGCCTGTGGTGCCTGGGGTCGAACCACAGCTCCAGGGCCTGCAGTTACTGTGTGTTGATGAACCTGAAGGCCAATCCGGGAGCGCAAGGCTAAACTTTACATGGCCAAGCATAGGAAGACTTCTCGCTGCGACTGCTCCAAGCCACGGTCCGAGTCCAAGGATAAGTCTTGGTCCCATTCCTGCTTCAGGAGTTGAGAAAGCTTCTTGCGAAGCTGGTATCCATCGCTATCCAAATCATCCGGTAAGTCTAAAAGAAACATCGAAAATCAAAGCGGGACTCTCACCACTCCATTCGCCTGAGTAGGTGCGGTTGTAGCACAATGTATCTAGATCTCACTCCCGAAGTCGACCAACTTCAGAGCCTATCCTTCAACTGGTTCCAGCACAACCTTAGTTTCCAGGGCTGTCTGCCATTGCGCAGCAGATCAAAGAGTTCTGCTCAGCCATGATCCGGCTCTTCCTCTCCTTGCTTACTCCCTCTGGTGTGCCTTCAGGCCCTAAGGAGCTGAGAGGCCTTCTACATGGAGTACCACCGTTGGGTTCTCCCTCTGCACCATCTGGACCCTCCAAGTCTGTCCCGACAGCTATGGCCCCAATCCAGACCCCGCCTCTGGTGCTGTAGTCCAGGATGGTCCCCGGGACTTTGATGCCAGTACCAAATACATCGACACTGGAAGCGGAGCCACCCGGAGTAAGACGCTGCTGAACTGACCTTTGCTGACACCACACCTGACAGTAGAGGCCCCTCTGCTTCCACCTGCTCTGCCTCCTCCACAGGGTAGACAACACACCCTACATTCATTTAAAGAGGCCTTAACAGACACCTTACTGGTACATAGGACAAACCTTGCTCTGGCATCCCAGTCAACAGCCGAAATACGCAACCCCACCACTCTGCCCTGGGTTATCTCTCTTTTATATCTCAGCACTCCTCCCCTGAAAGTTTGGTGGTGCAAGCATCCGCCAGCAGCACCAATACCAACATGTCCCCAACTACTCCTCCAGACTGAGAGTCCCAACGTGTTGAAATCTTTGGCAGATGGATTTTTTAGCCTACCAGCTTGGTGTTCAGGCCTGTGCATGCTAGCTGTTTAGTGGGGCGCTATTCCCATGCCCTTTGGGACTTGGTCGCTCAAGTCCTTCCAGGTGATGCTCAGGTTTGCTCAGCATTGCTCAGGTTTTCAGGACGGCCGAGATGCTGCCAATTTCATGATTTGTTGTAGCTTGGATACCACTGATTCCATCAGGCACCCCATCGGCACCATTGTTGCTGCCATGCCTAGTTGTGGTACACTGGTTTTTAAAGCGATGTCCATTCATCCGTCATGGACATGCCATTCAATGGGACACGCCTTTTTGGGGACAAGCAGACTCCACTCTCTAGCCGTTCAAGGAGGGCAGGGTCATGGCACATTCCCTGGGCTTATCTGCCCCACCTCGCCAGCAGCATCAGCCCTACTGCTTCTTTTGCGGTTTTAGCAGAGGTGCCCTATACCGTCAGCCGCTCCAACCCCATCATGGTGCCAAGCAGGTTTGCGGTTGTGTCCTTGGTGCCCACTGCCCCCGCTTCCAAGGTCAACGAGCCACTCAGTCCACTACCCCCCACCCGCATTCCCACCTGCAAAAAATCTTTAGTGTGCCGTTAGAGGAGCATGCCCACCCTGTGGGAGGCAGGATCCAACAATTGTTGCTGGGTTGACAAGCCATAACATCAGACAGGTGGGTCCTGCAAATTATTTGGAATGGCTATCCTCTCCCCTTGCTTTCTAAACCACCACATCTTCCACCGTCTCCCCAAAGACTGATGGAGGACCATCTTTCTGTTTTTGTGGCAGGTTGTGCAAGCCCTTTTGGCAAGGGTGTTATCAAGAGGGTACCTGTGCCAGAAGTAGGACCTGGTTGTTATTCCTGCTACTTCCTGGTGCCCAAAAAGGAAGGAGGTCTCTGGCCTATTCTAGACCTGCACCCTCACAACGCCTTCCTCTAGAAGGAAAAATTCAGAATGCTGACTCTAGCCCAGGTATTGTCTGCCCTAGACCCTGGAGCCAGGATGGTAGCGTTGGACCTGCAGGATGCCTATTTCCATATACTCGCCCTCCAGGCCCACAGGTGTTACTTGTGGTTCATGGTGGGAAAGGAGCATTTTCAGTTTGACTGTGCTCCCTTTTGGTTTCGCCAGTGCCCTACAGATGTTCACGAAAGTGATGGCAGTGAGGTTAGGACTTCCAGTCTTTTCCTACATCAACGACTGGCTGTTGAAAGCGGGTTTGCCCTAGGTAGCTGTCAACCACCTCCAGACTACGGCGAACCTCCTGTCATCCTTGGGCTTCACTATCAATGTGCCAAAGTCACACCTGACTCCTTCTCAGACATTCGCCTTTATTGGAGCCATTCTGGACATGGTTTGGTTCACGCCTTTACCCCAGGAAAGAGAGTCCAGTTCATTCAAGCTATGATACTGATGGAGCAGTAAAAATAAAAAATAAATTTAACCCCTAACAAATTTTATAATTAATTAAATAAAAAGTTCGTTTAAATGTATTAATCAACACCGTATGTGTGGGAATGGTAATAGGCCAATGTGTGTGCTAAATAATCTATTAATAAATGTCTATGTGTCTAATTATAACGTAAAAATAAATGCGTACTAATAAAAATAAATGCATGTTATTGTGCTTCATAGAAATAAAACGTGTCGTTGCAAAAACAAATAGTGATGGTAAGTAAGGAACAGCTTAAATGTTGCTTTCTGCTAGGTAACGACTAATTGGGGTACGTAGACGGGAGGGAAACGAAAGGGATATTTTTCTCTATTTTAATTATGTTTTATTTGCCTCAAATTAGTGCTTCTAAAGTAGAACCGAGTGGCGATATAAAATGGCCGCCAGTGGGAAGATGTGCGCAGGCGCAAGGGGACACGTGGTACGGGATGAGATTGAAGAAATCTGGAACCTCGTGATGTCTCTGAGAGGCTAGGATGCAAGAAACGGTCAAGGCTGGTGTGACCTAATTGAACTGATAGTGTGGCATGATGATCAGCGGAGAGCCCGTGAGAAACAAGTCTAAGAGAAAGGACAATGACTGCGGAGTTCTCGAATGTGTCGAAAGAAGTTACAAATGAACTGATCGAATCGGATGGAAATGTTTAAGCGTATGGGAAAGGAAATGATCCAAGGACCCTTGAATCCAAGAGAACTTGATTAAAGAATGAATAAGCTGACATGCATGGACCAATGAAAGAAAAGCGTGATATTAATGTTGCAACAGTTAGTTAGCAAAGTTAGAATTAGGGTATAAGAGGGCCTACTCTTAGTGGGAGGGGTACACAAGTTCCAGTCAGAATTGATGTCAGTCGTGGTGGCAGTCACAGTCAGGAGAGGAGTTGAAGAGTCGTGTTGGTGGCTTCCAGTGCTGGGTGGTCCTGATCGATCCCTTATTGAGCGGGAGATGCTGAAAGACTGTTAGAGGAGACGGGTTGCAGGTAGCTGATGCTGACGAGCTGAAGTTGCTGTTGCTGTCTTAATTTTACAGTTGAGTATGAGAATCAGGCTATTTCTAATTCCTAACTTAGGTTAGAAATCATTAGGCTAAATTAGGAAGCTAGGCAGGTAATTAGGGTTTTGGCTTCATGACAAAAATTTCCTTTCTGCAATAAATTGATTATGTTTAATAAAATTGTGAATTTAAGATTGAATAATTGAATAAAGTATTAAAAATTCTTTCCATGCTTTTAAAATTATATAAAATTTAAGATTCTTTAAACTCAAAATGACTCAGTGGTTATTTTCCTAAATGATTGTGACATAGGAAATTGTTTATTGTGATTCAGCTGGTCTTAATCACTATGAACTAATTTCTTAAATGAATGATTCATCGACAAATAATGAGCAGGAATATCTTAAGAAATAACTAAAATAAAGGGACAAAATAAGGTAATAAGATATCCTGGCTCTTCCAGCGGTACATAAAAAGGTGTTCTCCATTTAGTTCTCATGCTTCTCCTAGGAGTACAGAATTTCACAAAGGTGTAAAGGAAATCCAGGAGTGTGCGTGTGTGTTAGACGATGTTTATGGGCCCCATCGTCATGTGGATATGAGAAATATAGTTTGCCCCTGGATGACCTATAAGTAACCTAGGAGGAGAATAGTTTTTATTGTACGCGCTGCATCAGATTTCTTGGTAGCAGAGTTATGGTTTTCTATAGATTAGTTTAGTGATTATTGTTTATTGATTATTGATTATTTTTTGATGACTAACACTATATGTTGAGTCACGTTATGTTATATGTAAGTTTTCACGCTTCTGGGATGTAGGAAGTGGAACACGTGTGGCAAGAGAAGTCACATGGAATTTGGTACATGGTCTGAATTCATTTTGGTTATAACGCAGGTTGTGTTATGTTAGGGATTTCGGTGTGAAAAGTGTGTAAATGAAATAGCAAATCACGTTTACTTGTGAAACTTTGGCCTTAATTCTCAGGAGCCTAGTCTCCACATGTGTCTTATCCCCAGAGAAACGAGTAAATTGTTTGTTTGAAAGAAGGGTAAGGTAGAGGGAAGTGCTACTTTATCGACGAGAGTAAATCATTCTGTGGTAGGGTAGAGGTAAGCGCTGCCTACTGGAAAAACAGGATTCTTGTATAAAAGGACAAGGCTGTCACTTTGTTTAGCGAATCAGACTATGGAATTGTTTATTTGTTGTAACTAACGAAGAAAACAGTGAAAAGAAAAATTGCCGATAAATTTTGTAAAGGAGGGGTAAAGAGTAGAAGTGACGTGAAAAAGTGCCGCGCTAGGATTGGATAGTGCGCTAGTCACGTGAACACAGAGCAGGAGTGACGTAGAAAAGTGCCGCGCTAGGATTGGTTGGTTCGCGGACGGTGGAAATTGTTCTGATTGGTACGTTAGTGTGAATCGCGCTGTAATTGGACGAAGTTCCGTACACAGAAACAGTGTTAGAGTAAAGAGAAAACAAATAGAAAACATGCCGTATTACGAGTATGAAAGGGAGAGAACGTCATGGACGACGAAATTGAAGAATTTCTTTAAGAAAGACAAAAAGGTTGTGACTAGAGAGGGACAAGTAATTCCTCCGCCGATATCAGCAGCTTCACATATGATGCTGAAATATGGGTATCATACGTGCATATGGTTGGACAATTGGGTAAAATATACAAAGAATGATGGAGCATTGGCTTTTCCTGAAAATGGTTCTTTTAATGTAGCGGTTTTACGGAATCTAAGAGAAAAAATGTTTAAATTGGAACCTAGACCTAGACCGACACAGTTTGAGGCTTTAACAGAATGGGAAGACGAGATGTACGAACGAGAAAGGTTCAGAGGAATGAAAGGTTATGAGTTTGTGCCCGGAAGATTGTGGGGAATGAATCATGAGGACAGAATAAAACGATGGAGATGTGCTAACATGACAGGAGGTTTGTTTCCAGCTTTTACAGTCGAGGAGGGGACAAAGAAAAACGGACTGAGAAAAAGAAACATTTAGAGAGAGAAAAGTATATGCATGAGAGCGAAACGGATGACGAGTTGCTGGAAGATATTTTAAATAGAAATCCACCTCCGTATCAGCAGAGTTCTACAGTGGTGACACCAAATGCGCCACCAATAGAGACTATGCGAAATAAAAGTCCGGAAAAGAGAAATGAAGTAAATAGGTCACAAGAACAAATGAGAGCTTCTCAAAATGAGGGAATAGAAAGCGACAATGCAAGTGAATTGGCAAGGACAACAAAAGAACTAACTGAGAAAATTAGAGAATTAACGAAAAATATGGAAGCAGTTACTGTGCCTGTAACAATAGGTCCAGTAATACCAGTTTTTGAGAATCAGAAAATTGATGAGCGAGCTTTGGTGATTCCCTTAAGTTCACAATTTCAGAGAGAAAAGGAAAGAATGGAAACAAGTCCAGGTACAAGCAATTTGGCTAGTGCTTACAGACCAAGTCCACCTGAAAATTTAACAGTAAATGAGTGTAACGGTAGGAAAATACCTATGGTAACTGAATCTGCAACAGTGACACCTGAAAAGAGTGGAAATTGGACAGAAATAAATAGTACTCCCATAGGTCCGACTCCTGATGAGTTAAATGAGTGGATGAAAGCTTTTAAAATAAAAGAAACGGAAGAAAAACCATTAGATGTGATCAGATTAAAAATTGACATGGAAGAATTAATATTAGGAACGATTGGTACTGAAAAGATAAAAATTATCAGGATGATGAAATAATGTTTCTGTGTAAAAGTATAACATGGAGGGCAAAGAATTTACATGACAAATTAGAAGAAGTGGCTAGTGAGATTGGAATAGATTTTGCAAAAGTGAAAACATTACAGAAACCATACAGAGTGGATTTTTGTGAAAAAGATATTGAAAATTTGAATACAGCAGGAAGGCTGACACAGATAAAAGAGTTGATTGTTTTATTGAGAAAATGGGGTGATGTGGACAGATGGAAGGTTAGATGGACAAAGAAGAATGAGAAAAGTATAGACAAAGGTTCATTGGCTTTTGTGGTAACAGAAAAGAACCTGTTGTTAAAGAATACCCTATGAGAGAAACTCCAGGTGGTAGTTATGTGCATGTTCCATGGACTAGGCAGGACATCCTGTCATTTACAAATGACTTTCCAAAACTAAGAGAGAAGCCAGTTGAATGGTACCGACAGGTAGAAAGGTTTGTAAAGGTCTCAAAAGTGTTGTGGATAGATTTGGATGGATTGTTTGACATAGTGGTACCAACGGATCTGTGGTCAGAATGTAAGATTACAGTTGACTGGCCAACTACAGAATATCCAAGAGATCCTAAGACAGGAGCTCCAGGACCAGATGTGATGAAGAAATACGACAAAGTGATTACCTTTTTGAAGAATAAGATTCCTCCCAAAGAGACAGATTGGGTTAAGATTGATAGAACTACACAGGAAAGTAAGGAGTCTGTACATGCATATTATGAACGTTTGTTATTGGTTTTCAAGCAGTATAGCGGTTATGAGGAATTGAGTGAAAAGGACATGAGTCATTTTGTATACCGATTTGTGTTTGGCCTGAAACAAGAAATAAGCGATATGATTAAACAACATATGATAAACTGGCAAAATGGAAGTGTAGATGAGGTGCTGAGGTATGCTAAGTATTGTAGTGATGAAATAGAAAGTAAACAGCGTAAGTTGAAAGAAAAGGCGATGTGGGCACAAGTGAAAGTGGCAGAGAAACAAGAAGCCCAATTGGACAATAATAATGGAAATGAATCAGGACAGAATAAGATGCGACCAAACATAGGTAAAGGAAAAGGACAGGTGAGTCTAGAAGAGGCAAAGAAGAAATGGCCATGTCATAATTGCGGAAAATTAGGGCATTGGAGGAATGAGTGTAAGTTCCCACCTAAACCTAATCCGGAACATCAATCATTAACTCCACAGGTGCAGAATGAGGTAGTTGTTCAACAAAGTCAGGTGCCACAACCACCACTTCCCAACATTGTTAACCAGCAAAGATACAGTACAGAAACAGGATTCTACGGAGGAGAGCAGGTAACACAGTTGCCGCGAGCAGCTAACATTTCTCAGTATTGGTTGCGTCAGAGTGAGGATGACCCGGATGAAAGTTTCTGACGGTGCGCAGGAGAGGGGAAAGAGTGCGTGCTTGGCGCAACTCTAGAGGTAGATCAGTCTGGTCCCTTTGTGGATGGAGAAGTGAATGGTGCAAACGTAACATTCCTTGTCGATACTGGAGCTACCCGTTCTACTGTTAGGTCAGTGGAAATTCCGAACCTTCCTCTCTCAGG
This sequence comes from Calotriton arnoldi, assembly GCA_963921515.1. Classification (NCBI taxonomy): domain Eukaryota; kingdom Metazoa; phylum Chordata; class Amphibia; order Caudata; family Salamandridae; genus Calotriton; species Calotriton arnoldi. The sequence continues at coordinate 1,003,905 of CAWUFW010001956.1, read as the reverse complement.
TGAATACATCCAAGTGGTAGGAGTAGCCAATCAGCAGATTAAAACCCCACTTACTGAATTGGTAGAAGTAAAAATTGGTTCTTTTAGCAAAATGCATAAATTTGTAGTGTGCGATTGTAGTCCTGTAAATCTTTTAGGTCGGGACCTCTTGTGTAAAATGAATTGGTTTAGGTTTTCAGACTTCAGATGAAGATGTTTTGTACAAAGTAACTTTGATGAATCAAGAACCTGAAACGAATGGTTTGTTTCCTGCGTTTGATGCAGAAAAACTTCCAGAAGAACTAAAAAGTGCTGTAAAAGAAAGTGTGTGGGATTTTACAGGTGAAGACATTGGGTTAATGAGAGAAGTTGATCCTGTAAAAGTGACAGTGAAAGAAGGGATAATTTATCCAAACACGCCACAGTACAAATTAACTCCAGAAATAATTGAAGGAATAACTCCTGTGATAAATAAGATGATTGAACAGGGAATTCTGAAAGAGATCATGAGCAGTCCATGTAATTCACCTATTATGGGACTGAAAAAGCCAAATGGAACATATAGAATAGTACAGGATTTGAGAAAGATAAACAAAATAGTTGTACCATGTTGTCCAATAGTGCCAAACCCTGCAGTGATTCTATATCAAATCCCGCATGAAGCTGAGTGGTACACTGTGATAGATTTGTGTCACGCATTTTTCTCTATTCCTTTGCATCCAGATAGCCAGCCATTATTTGCATTCCGTTTCGGAGAGCGTATTTTGGCATGGTGCCGAATTCCACAGGGGTATACAGAAAGCCCCTCAATTTTTAATCAGATTCTAAAGAAATCTCTGGAAGATTTGAAGATGCCAGAAAAATCAGTGATGGTGCAGTATATCGATGACCTATTGGTGGCATCGAAAACCAAAGAAGCATGTGTAAGTGACACAATTGCTTTACTGAACCATTTGGAGAAAAGAGGACATAAAGTGTCTCCTTCAAAATTACAGTTTTGTCAGAAAGAAGTCCAGTATTTAGGACATAAAATTGAGAAAGGAGTGCGTAAAATAGCGACAGAAAGAGTAAGAATGATTCAAGGAATGAGAGCACCAATGACTCAAAGAGAGGTAAGAATGTTCTTGGGAATGGTTGGATATTGTCGACAGTGGATAAGTGGATTTTCTTTGATTGCAAAACCCTTACAAAAATTGACAAAGAAAGATGTAAAAGACCCTTTTGAGTTAAACAAACAAGAAATGAAATCTTTCAAAGAATTGAAAAAGAAACTGTGTGAGGCCCCTGCATTAGGCATGCCTGATTATGAGAAGGATTTTGAGTTATACTGCAGTGAAAGAGATGGATGTGCATTTTCAGTACTGGTACAAAAACACGGCACCATGAAGAGGCCTATAGCTTACTTCTCAGCTGTTTTAGATCCTATAGCAAAAGCATTGCCTGGGTGTCTGAAAGCAGTTGCTGCTACTTGTGTAAGTCTGGAACAAAGTGAAGGTATAGTGATGGGGTATCCACTGAGAGTGTATGTTCCCCATTCAGTAGAAATTCTTTTGACAAGAACAAAAACACAGTACATGACACATAGTCGGCTGACTAAGTACGAAAAAGTCATCTTGAGTGCTGAAAATGTGACCATAGATAGATGCATAAATGTAAATCCTTCTACATCATTGCCAGATGAAGAGAGTATAATTGAACAAGACGAAGTAGATCATGATTGTCTGAATGTGCTGGAATATTGCACAAAACCAAGAGCTGACATAAAAGATGAACCATTAAAAGAATCGGATTATGTCATGTTTGTAGATGGTTCATGTTTACGCACAAAAGAAGGAGTGTTAAGCGCAGCTTACGCAGTATGCACAGTGGCAACTGTGATGGAAGCGTCTTGTCTGAAAGGAGTTAGGTCTGCCCAAGTTGCGGAACTAATTGCTTTGATTCAAGCATGTAAATTGGGGAAAAATGTACGAATCACGATTGTGACCGATAGCCAATATGGTTTCGGCATCGTACATGATTTTGGTCAGATTTGGTCACAAAGAGGATTTTTGACATCTGCAGGAACACCTATCAGAAATGGAGAGTATGTTAAAAAACTGCTTGAGGCGATACAGTTGCCTAAACAAATAGCTGTAGTGAAATGCAAGGCGCATAAGAAAAACGAAGATTACATAGCGGTCGGCAATAATTATGCTGATGAGATCGCTAGATATTGTGCAGAAAACATGGCGTCCCTGAACAAAAATAGAGAAAGGGAGCATGTCTCTTGTCCTTTGCTTTTCACTAATACTGTTGAAACATGGGATGAAGTAAGGCAGTTACAAGAAACAGCGAGAGATGAGGAAAAAGATTACTGGATACAAGCAGGATGTAGAAGACAGGAAAATAATGGTGTGTGGGTATACAGAGATGAAAGACCAGTTATGCCTGATAGCATGATTGCAGACATGGCACGGATGTACCATGGACAAGCTCATATTGGGAGAGATGCAATGATCAGACTTTTTAGACAGACCTGGTATAACCCAAAATTCAGAGCCATTGCGGAAAGTCTTTGTCAAAGATGTCTTATTTGTCAACAGTTTAACCCAGGAAGAAAAACCGTAGTGAGTCTAGGAACAATAGGACGAGAAGGAGGTCCATTCACAAGAATACAGATGGACTTTATTGAGATGCCCCTAGTAACAGATTAAGATATGTTCTAGTGGTCGTCTGTTTGTTCTCTCGTTGGGTGGAGGCATACCCCACAAGAAGGAATGATGGAACAACAGTGGCAAAACTTATGCTGCGAGAGTTCATTCCAAGGTATGGTTTTCCAGTCACGGTTGAGACAGATAGAGGAACACATTTCCAAAATGAGTTGATCCAATTGATTTGTGAAGCCCTGAGTATTAAACAAAAATTGCATTGTGCCTACAGACCAGAGGCTTCTGGGGTAGTAGAGCAGATTAATGGAACAATTAAAAACAGATTAGGAAAAATGTGTCAAGCTACAGGACTCAAATGGCCGGATGCACTGCCTCTTGTTCTGATGACCATCAGAAGCATCCCAGAAAAGAAAACGGGACTCAGTCCTCATGAGATGATCATGGGACGAGCAATGAGACAAGCACACGTACCTGTCAACAAGTTATTAACTATAACTGATGATCTAGTACTGGATTATTGCAAGGGACTGGCTGATGTGGTGCATTCTGTGTTTCATCAGGTTGGACCGGATGCGACCACTCTTGAAAGAAAACCAGCCCACGACTTGAATCCAGGAGACTGGGTCCGCATAAAAGTCCACAAGAGAAGAAACTGTCTAGTTCCACGTTGGGATGAGCCAAGACAGGTAATCCTAGTAACAACGACTGCTGTCAAGTGTGCAGGAGTGAAGAACTGGGTTCATGCCAGCCACACAATCAGAATTCCAGAACCTACAGATCGACATGTGAGTCGGCGTCTGGAAGTGTGGGATAAAAGTTTAACGGCTGGGACAACCAAGATAAAAGAAAGGGTGCCAGAACTTGAAGATCGACCTGAAAGTCGACATCTGGAGACCCCAACGGAAAACACCTCTAGAGAAGAAGAGGAACAAGAAGAAGAAGAAGAAAGAAATTCAGAAGTTCCAGAACTTGAAGATCGACCTGTAAGTCGACATCTGGAAATATCTGACACAACTTCAGGATCTGATGATTCAGCTGCAAACTGGGAAGAATTCCGAAAGAGAACTTGGGGTTATAAACCAATTAGAGAAGAAACTGAGCAAGAAATTGAGTTAGATGAACAACCAAGTACAAGTTATGGTGGAAATCCTTCAGAAACAATATTAATAGATGAAGTAGGGAAAGAAGTACACAAAAAGTTAGAAAATCGAGAAGAACCCAGAGGAGCAATAGGGATAGATAGAGAAACAGGAGAACAGGGAAATTTAGAAACAGAAAAGGAGAAAAACACCAAATCGGAAGAACCCCGAGGAGGGACAGTAATAAGGGAAAACAAAAAGGAGAAGACAGATCCACCAGTAGGAGATGACGAGATTATAAGTTTCAAAATAAGAGACAATAGTGAGACAGTTGAAACAGAAACAGAAGAAAGTGGAGGAGAGGAAAAAGCAAAGACTGAATCAAGAAAAAGAAATTGGAAATCAGAAAGAGAAGAAAGAGAAGGTGAAGCCAAAAGGCCAAGAAAAGGAGATAATTGGCCCAACAGCTATGTCAGAAAATTGAGATATAGAATAATAAGAGCGGAAGACGAAGATGCTGAACAAGTAAATGAAGTAACAAGTCAAAAGGGACAAGAAAAACCCAGTGGAAAAAGATTACAAAAGTCCAAAAGGACAAAGAAAGTGAATTCAAAATTTAAGTCACCTGAGTGGCTGTATATTGCACTAACGGATTACAAAGAAGAAGAAGAAAACACTCACGGAAACCAGAGACTGAGAAGTCGGATGGGAAAAGGTGAGATGCAACAAAACTGAAGTGAAGACTTATAGTGCTTCTGCCGGACGTGACAAATTTACTGGACGTGACAAATCACCGGATGTGACAACGAAAGAATTCTGGAGAGAATTAAAGAAAGTACCAAGCAAAGACTTTTTGAAAGCAGAGTGGCATCTAAGTCATTTCTGAGGTGTAGTGACACAATTTTCTGAAACTTAACAAATAGAAAAAGAAAAATGGAAAATAATAGGGATAGAAGAGATAAATGTGAATTTATAAAGAGATGGTGCAAAATGTGCTGTTTTTGTACAGGGTTATTAATGACCATATGGATAGTTTTAGCAATCACAATTCCTATTAGTGTAGCTGTGATAGAAGCAAAGAATGATACTAAACCAGAAAAAGAAACTAATATTAAAGAACCAGTTATTTTAAGAAGTAGTGCAGAGTTGCATAAGGATAGGTCAGTAACAGATTTCTCAAAGAATGTTTTTACAAAGTTGTTGTATGAGTACGTAAAAACAATGGAAGTAAGAGATTGTTATGTTTGTATGCAGTTGCCTGCATCAGTATCCGAAGGTGTGACTTATCATCACCTACCTTTGACTTATGGAATAACATGTAGTGTAATAGCAAGTTTATTTTATAAAACAGGTAGATTAGAATCTTATTATACTGATATAGATAAGATTTTTGCAAACATTCCAGTAGTACCAGAACTTAACAAAGTAAAACCAGCAAAAGTTTTAGGAGAATTCTTTTTAGAACATAGAAAATTAATGTTAGAAGAAATAGTTAGTAACAACCTTACCTGTGAGTTAAAGAAAGAAGAAAAGGTATTTTTAGATATGGTTGAAGAAAGAAGAATGAAATTTCAGAAAGAAGCAATAAAAGAGGAAGGAAAACGCTTATGGACGTTTGAGGAAGGAAATCATGAAGGGAAAAAGATAAATGCAGCAATGACATTAGACTGGCCGCAAACAGGAAAGTTGTGCATTAAGAGAAATAAGACAGTCTATGACAATTACTTTGTAGGTTCCAGTATCTGCCATGACAATTATCAAATTCTGGGAGGTTGGGGATTCAAAGGTGGAAAAGACCCAATATTTCCAGGTATCTATTATATTTGTGGGAATAGAGCTTATTACAGGTTACCGGACCATTGGTATGGAACTTGCTATGTAGGCCTGGTCTTTCCAAAAAATTTCACATGGACAGAGAAGAAAAGGGAACATACAAGATGATTAATAGATTTACACGTAGAAAGAGGGAAAGTTTTTCAGAAATTGTAGGTGATATTTTTGGAGCATTGATACCAGCAGTGGGAATATCTTTGAATGCATTTAAAATTCGGAAGTTATCCACAGTAGTAGATCGTTTATCTACAGATACTGCGGGAGGGTTCTTAATGGTAAATACCGAAATGGTTGCCATGAGAGCTATGGTGATGCAAAATCGGCTTGCCCTTGATATTCTTTTGGCAAAAGAGGGTGGAGTCTGTGGAATGTTGAAAGTCCAACATTGTTGTACTTACATTCCTGATAACAGTGAAAATATACAGAAGTATATTACAAATATTACAAGTTTGCACAAAGAACTAGTTCCACTGGAGGTTGAAAGTGTTTTGGGAAAACTTGGTAGAGGGTTTTCCTCAGTAGCAAATTGGTTAACTAGGATGAGTAGACTAGTGATAGGGAAAGTTATAATAGTAGCAACTATAGTAATATTATTAGCCATGATGTTGAAAATAGTAATAACATGTATAAAGAGAAAAGTAAGACAGAATAAGATAAGAAGAAATAACAGATTAATGAGAGAAAGAGAGAGAGAAATGGGTGAAATTGAGTTGGAGAAAATGAAAGAAAGCATGTACAAAGAGACTAAAAGGCAAGATGAAGAAGAAACAGATGTATAAATAACAGAAAGCAAAGGATGAAAGACATGCTGCCTGAAAAGAAGTATGACTTGGGTTTTATGTGGTGATTTAAAAATCACCAAAGGGGGATTGATGGAGCAGTAAAAATAAAATAAATGTTAACCCCTAACAAATTTTATAATTAATTAAATAAAAAGTTCGTTTAAATGTATTAATCAACACCGTATGTGTGGGAATGGTAATAGGCCAATGTGTGTGCTAAATAATCTATTAATAAATGTCTATGTGTCTAATTATAACGTAAAAATAAATGCGTACTAATAAAAATAAATGCATGTTATTGTGCTTCATAGAAATAAAACGTGTCGTTGCAAAAACAAATAGTGATGGTAAGTAAGGAACAGCTTAAATGTTGCTTTCTGCTAGGTAACGACTAATTGGGGTACGTAGACGGGAGGGAAACGAAAGGGATATTTTTCTCTATTTTAATTATGTTTTATTTGCCTCAAATTAGTGCTTCTAAAGTAGAACCGAGTGGCGATATAAAATGGCCGCCAGTGGGAAGATGTGCGCAGGCGCAAGGGGACACGTGGTACGGGATGAGATTGAAGAAATCTGGAACCTCGTGATGTCTCTGAGAGGCTAGGATGCAAGAAACGGTCAAGGCTGGTGTGACCTAATTGAACTGATAGTGTGGCATGATGATCAGCGGAGAGCCCGTGAGAAACAAGTCTAAGAGAAAGGACAATGACTGCGGAGTTCTCGAATGTGTCGAAAGAAGTTACAAATGAACTGATCGAATCGGATGGAAATGTTTAAGCGTATGGGAAAGGAAATGATCCAAGGACCCTTGAATCCAAGAGAACTTGATTAAAGAATGAATAAGCTGACATGCATGGACCAATGAAAGAAAAGCGTGATATTAATGTTGCAACAGTTAGTTAGCAAAGTTAGAATTAGGGTATAAGAGGGCCTACTCTTAGTGGGAGGGGTACACAAGTTCCAGTCAGAATTGATGTCAGTCGTGGTGGCAGTCACAGTCAGGAGAGGAGTTGAAGAGTCGTGTTGGTGGCTTCCAGTGCTGGGTGGTCCTGATCGATCCCTTATTGAGCGGGAGATGCTGAAAGACTGTTAGAGGAGACGGGTTGCAGGTAGCTGATGCTGACGAGCTGAAGTTGCTGTTGCTGTCTTAATTTTACAGTTGAGTATGAGAATCAGGCTATTTCTAATTCCTAACTTAGGTTAGAAATCATTAGGCTAAATTAGGAAGCTAGGCAGGTAATTAGGGTTTTGGCTTCATGACAAAAATTTCCTTTCTGCAATAAATTGATTATGTTTAATAAAATTGTGAATTTAAGATTGAATAATTGAATAAAGTATTAAAAATTCTTTCCATGCTTTTAAAATTATATAAAATTTAAGATTCTTTAAACTCAAAATGACTCAGTGGTTATTTTCCTAAATGATTGTGACATAGGAAATTGTTTATTGTGATTCAGCTGGTCTTAATCACTATGAACTAATTTCTTAAATGAATGATTCATCGACAAATAATGAGCAGGAATATCTTAAGAAATAACTAAAATAAAGGGACAAAATAAGGTAATAAGATATCCTGGCTCTTCCAGCGGTACATAAAAAGGTGTTCTCCATTTAGTTCTCATGCTTCTCCTAGGAGTACAGAATTTCACAAAGGTGTAAAGGAAATCCAGGAGTGTGCGTGTGTGTTAGACGATGTTTATGGGCCCCATCGTCATGTGGATATGAGAAATATAGTTTGCCCCTGGATGACCTATAAGTAACCTAGGAGGAGAATAGTTTTTATTGTACGCGCTGCATCAATACCAATCTTTCAGCGTCGGTCTTGGAACTAGTGAGGTTGACTCTGAGGCTACTAGGGCTTACGGCATCCGGCTGGTCCAACATGCCAAGTGGCACATGCTGGCTCTGCAGTGGGTTATGAAGTCTCAGTGGACTCAACTTTGAGGGGACTTATTGGGCCATGTTTAGATTTTGGAGAAGACTACAAGAGACCTGCAGTTGTGGTTACTGAACCATGATTGGGTTGCGGCAGACCCCTCTCCCTTCTCCACCCAGAGTCACAGTGGTGACCTATTCATCGCTTCTGGATTGGGGTGACCATCTGGGAGAGGTGGAGATCAGAGGCCTCTGGTCTCGGGCAGAGTCCTGGCTCTATATTAACCTTCAAGAGCTGAGAGCATCCTCTTGGTGTAGAAAACCTTCCTTCCATCTGTCAAGGGCAGGCTGGTATATGTGGTACAGGTGGTCATGGACAACTCCACCGCCATGTGTTACTGTAAAAAACAGGACGGGTGGGGTCACGGACCCTGTGCCCGGAGATCCTGTGCCTCTGGACATGGCCGGACTGCCAAGGAATCTTCCAGGTGGTAAACCACCTGGCAGGATCTTTGAACACCAGGGCAGACAAACTCAGCCATTGATGCAGTAGCGAATCACAAGTGGCAGTTGCATCCGGAGGTGGTGCAAAGTCTCTTCCATAAATGGGGAGAACCTTAGCTCGATTTCTTCGCCACCACAGAGAATACACAATGACAGCACATCTGCACGTTGGAGTTTCCGAGGCGCCTCTTGTGCGGAGATGTGTTTTGCCTTGAGTGGAGCTTGACACTCCTGTGTTCCTTTCTGCCGATACCCCTCCTACCTTGAATTCAGAAGAAGATCAAGACCGACCAGGCCCAAGTCATCCTTGTGGCTTCGGATTGTGCACAGAAAGTATGGTATCCAAAACTCCTGGGCTTGAGCATCTGTCCTCCAATCAGGCTGCCCCTCGGGGAGGATCTGCTGTCACAGCAGAAGGACCAGGTTCTGCACCCGAGTCTTTGCACTCTCTAATTTCATGCCTGGAGATTGAGTGGCAACAGCTGATCTCCTTCGACCTTCTTCCAGAGGTGGTTGATATCATCTTGGCAGCCAGGAGTCTCTTGACTAAAACTGTATACACCTGTCGTTGGGACAGTTTTGTGGCTTGATGTGGCTCTCACCGGATTACCCCCATGCAAGCCAAGTTAACTGGCTGTTTTATTGTTTGTTTTGTCCCTGGTTCTGCGGACTTGGACATCCTTTCTGCCAAAAGCTATGACGCCATTCCACGTCAATCAAACCATCACACTGCTGGCGTTCTGTGCTCCGCCTCAACATTCTTAGGAGGAGGAAAGATTCTATCTGTTGGACCCCAAATGAGTGCTGAGTTCCTACGTAGATCATACCAAAGGCCACCAGGGGGACGATCAGCTCTTTGTGGGGTTCGCTGGAGCAAAAAAAAGGCAAAGGTACATTGGCTAAGAAGCAGCTTCCCAAAGGACTGCATGCTCATCTATCAGTGCCAAAGCTGCTACCACTGCGTTGACACGCGGAGTCCCCGTCCTAGACATTTGCTAGGCGGCTATGTGTGCGTCACTCCATATCTTCACAAAGCATCACTGCCTGGACAGTCAGGTTTGCAGAGAAGTGATTTTTCTTTTTCAGTCCTGAGGCACTCTCTGGTTTGAGTCCATTCACAGACCCACCTTCAATATGTACTGCTCTGGTATCTATTGAAAAGGTGAGGAATCTGCGGCTAGAACTCTCTATCAGGAGAACAGGTTACTCACCTTAATGTAATGATCTTTGTGGTAGAGACTGTATCTAGCCGCAGAGACTTAACTGACCCTCCCATCCTTCCTGTTTTGTTGTTTGACTCATCAATTATTAAGATGCCAAGTATAGGAATCTGCACACTGGTCACACCAATTTGGCTTTGGGGTGCTGCATCTGGGGGTGCAAAAAGTCTCAAAAGCAACTGACAGCGTGTGGGGGGGACACCTATATGGGCTCAGTACTTCATTTTTGAAGCGGAAGAGCATCAGTGCAGAGACACACAGCGCCATCTACCACTAAGGTACTGGTGAAAAGTTGCTGGATCCAGTCTGACACATGGGGAATATTCAAAAGGTGAGGAATCTGCAGCTAGATAGAGTCTCTACCAGAAAGAGCGCTGCCGAAGGGAAGTAACTTGTTCATATCTCTAAATATGTGTGTGTGTGCGTGCGTGTGTGTGTGTGTGTGTGTGTGTGGCGAGAGAAAGCGCAAAGCACACTTGGCCATGTTTTCGTGTCTCCATTCATGTAAATTGTAGCTCGATTCAACGCTTACCTGTGAATCTAATAGCTTGCAAAGACGTGATTTCAGAAAAAAAACCTCAGAGTGGAATAAAAGAGAAATTGTGATGGGAAATTGCAAAGGCTAGGGTCTCCTGGAAAAATGTCCTCATGGGATATTACATACATTGATCGTCTGAATTACTTCTTTGATTTGAAAAAACGTCTAAGGCTGAGTGTAGGCAAAACCATCCAGAATTGATTTGTGTGTACAAGCGGTCACCCTCCTTACAGCATGATTTATGGCAATAGAAAGAGTAGTTTAAATGCATTTACTCTGTGCCAAATTACTTCGCTCCATCTGCTACAGAGATGACATATCTGAACAAGCATTGGCATAGCCAATAGGTCTCGCCTTTGGGACCTTATAAGTGTTTAGCCATGCAAGAGTAGATGTTGTTGCACCAAGGATATTGTGCTGCATAACTAAATACTTATAAGGTCCCAAAAGCGAGACCTATTGGCTATGCCAATGCTTGTTTTGCTTAGATGGCAGTCGGTTGATCCTGTCAATTGTTGCGTTCTTTCATCCAGTTTCGTATGTTAATTTAGGTGGCGCCAGTAACCTACAGATGGCTAGGTGGATGTTAGCGAAATGTAGATGTTTGAGTGTGAATTCGTCTGTAGGCGTTTTCATTGAAGGAATCGCTCTGCAGGATACGACGACCTGTTGCTTAAATAAGGTATGCTGTTTGAGGGGGGATGTGGTAGCAGTAACAGTAATGCACAATGTAAGGATTTGTGTTATAGTTTCGAAGTTCGAATGCTACGTTAAAAATAAGGCTGTAAGGTTGTTTCAGCTAAAGACAGAAAGCGCATGTATTCTTAATTAATGCTCTGCATACAGTTATTTCTAATAAGGTAGTGCATTTTTACTGCTGGTAGGATATGTTAGCGAGTACAGTGTTCACTGTTGTAATTTGTGTGTAATATGCACGCTGTACAGTAGTGTACCCTCCGATTATTTCAAAACTTTTCGTTTGCACACTTACTTAGCTTGCGAGTGTGCACTTTGAGCATGTTGGCAAGTACCAACATTTCGGGTTTTTTAACGCCGCATTTTTTTAGTTTGAACTGAATACTTAGTTAAAAGGCCATGTGTTCTAAACTATATTTGACCTAGCTGTACATTTGCAGTCATATGCCAGTGTTGCCCTTACCCATACAATAGAGCCTTCCACAACCGAAGCGCTGATTGTATGCAGTTATTATATATATATATATCGGCAAGTTACATGCGCGCGGCTGACATTTAAAGTGCTTAGTAGGTTATGAACTGGAGGAGGGACAACAGAAGGGGGTTTTAGAAACAAATGGAGTGGAATGGTTACGCAGTTTGAGCAAAAGGGCACAAGAGGGTAAAGGTGCGCCTTGCAGTATGGCCTCGAGTTCAAAGGCTATCTGTTGTACATTCTGTTTTACCAAGTTAACCTAGCCAGTACGGAGCATGAAAAAAGCCAATGAAGGGTAGGGCTATAAGAAAAAAATGCACACTACAAACAGCAAATTTATAAAAAACTTTAATTTAAAAAGCCCATTTATAAACCGCCCTATCGCTTGGTATATGGCATTTGTAGATGCCTTTTGACAAATAAAAAAGCAGTCCAGCAAACACCAGTTTAAATTAAGCCCCTGTATAGCTATTGTGGCGCTGCCATGAGTGCTGGGATTTTTTTGCTTTAGTAGGGTGGAGGAGACGTGGCCTTGTTTACCAACACCTCGTCTGACTGCCTAGAAACAGCCTAAGGCGAGGTGGGTGGGGAGATGGGGGTTTGTGGTGAAACTAAGCAGAGACTGCCCTGGAGCCATTCCACGGCCTTATCTGTTGTTCTAACAAGTCTGCAGACTAGGGACACTTATCTGTTGTTCTAACAAGTCTGCACACTAGGGACATGTGTTTCACAAGTAAAAAGGTGGTCGTAAAAACACCCTAAGGGAGGACAGCAGTAAACAAGCCCCGGAAGTTGTAAATTTATTAGGAAGAGGATACCAGTTTAAGCAAAAGCATCAGCTTTTGTAAAGGCAATTCTTTTATATCACAATGTTTAGGCTATTCCCATTATTAGTACATATCCGGGTTGTCAGTTCTAACATTTATTCAAAGTATTGGTTTCTAAACGCATTTAATTCTTTCGGGATCTTATAAGTTTTTAGTTATGTTTAATATACAATTTGAGGCATGTGGGGCACAAATTTTTGGGGACCGACGCTAATTTTTCCTCAACAGGCTTTAATCCAGAACAAGAGAGAGAAAACACAGAATGAGGAAAGAAGGAGGAAGAGAAACAGAGATACACACGCAGGCAGAAGAAACACACACAAACTTCAACAAGCACACCTTTCAACATATGGGTTCACATGCACCATCGTTGGCATAAGGAACTGCGCTCATGCACGTAAAAGCATTTCTAAATCCCAAACAACCCTAACACAATAGTAAACACAACCAACGCATGCGTGCATTCCGTAGCACACACTACATGCAGGCACACATAACACCATAGCACTGACGCCACTCACACTGGTAAAAGTGAACTGGTGGTTGCAGGTGGCACCCACCGGCACTCATTTGTCAGGAGCGAACCTTATTTTTCCTCAGCATACCTTTATCCACAGCAAGAGAGAGAGAGAGAGATATACAAAAAGAGCAAACAAGAGGAAGAGGGGTAAAAAAGTTACAAAAGGGGAAATCAGGGATGAAAAGAACAGGAAAGAGTGAGATGAAGAGGCAGGGGGCAGCTGGTGGTGGATTAAAGAGGCCCGAGGTGGAAGCAAGACCAGGCACTTGTTATACGGTGCCCCGACCTTTGACAGCGCCGGCCGTGAGCTTATGAAGAAATCTGTGGGGCACTGGCGTTTATTCTTTTACAAATCAAGCTTTCGATTCTTTCCAAAACGTCATTACTGGGCCATTTAGTGCACTTTATGTTTTTTACTGAGACAAGTCTCACTCGGATGTATCTCTTGTTTCACGCCTCAGTGTGAATGAGTTTCGAGGCTCGCGGGGGTTTGTGTCACAAGAGCGCGTGAAGGGCAAAGAGCATCACTTCCTCATTGACAAGTAATCTGGGGATTGAAGTGGCATACATCCCCCTATGTGACGTGTTCTGTGGACCCTTTCATTGAGGCCCCCCCTGTGTGCCCGAGAAGCCCCGCACCAGAGAGAAGGAAAGAGACAAAGTCCGAAAAAGAGGCACGGAGGAGGGAAAGGAAAAAAACAGTGACAGATGGCAGGGGACAGGACAGGAAGGAGGGGTGGTAGGAAGATAGCTAGAGGGAAGGGATGAAAAAAAGGCGGGGAGGAAGCAAGTATGGGCGGAAGAAAGAGACGAAGCAAAAAACAATGGAAGGGATGAAGGAAGAAAGGGATGACGTACATATGGGACCGAAGGAGCAAGTGGAACGGAAGCAAAAACAAAGAGGAAGGAAGAGAAGAAGGAAGCGCGTATGGGAGGAAGGAAGAGGCAAATTAAACAAGTGGGAGGGGTGGGGGAGTGCGGCCGAGAGCACACACAGCGTTTCCCTTGCGGGAGCGAGCAGGGGCACCATCTGTTTGAAAGTTAATTACAAACAGATGGTTTCAAAGCTCTCTCCCGCAAGGGAATCGCCAAACGTGCACGCGTTACCATTGAAAGCAATGCAATGCGTGCACGTTTTTGGCAGAAAAAGCAAATCGATTTCAAGAGGTCTCCTCCTATGCAGTGCATGCGCGCTGCGTAGGCGAGACCTAAAAAGGACATGCATTTCTATAACATCAATGGAATCATCTTCCATGTCAGATTTAATGCCTTTGCAGAACCTACACTGAAAAGCCTGTCAGAGCGCAATGAGCCTGTCAGAATTTTTACCACTGCAGATATTTTTGTTAAAAACGTGTGGATGTTTTGCTTATTCTGAGATTGCTGATATTTTAGAAGGGTGGTTGCAAGATATTGATCATATAACCTCCTGCTTCTGTGTGAAGATCCTTGCTTTCAAACAAATATTTTATATTGCCCAATCAGAGCATTTGGTCACTTCCTTACAAATTTGAAATGGGTAATACAATGAACTCTAGTTTGTGTTCGGCTAGGTAGTATGCTGTTCTGTGATTTTCTGTGTACTGTACAAATTGTGTCATATAACACTTTTTGTTTGGCAAGGCTATCACCATTTGCTTTTCCTCTTGGTACTGTTGGAGTTCTCTGTTGCAGCTGTTGTCAGAAAATGGTGGGTTTGAACTTTGGCTTGGACTCTAAACATCAACCATCTTCCGACCTTCATTGTGGCACTTTTTGGTGTGTTGTGGGTCGTCAGAGTGGAGGGATCTGTGAAGAAGCGATTTGAGGAAGAATGTGACCTTCCCCAATTACCATGTGCATTGAAGATGTAAGCAAGGGCTGTGGTCTGTGAATCTGCATTGTGTAGGAAGGCCCAGCCTATGAGCCTAGCATTATGTTTATTGATAGTTTATAGTTGTAGAGTTCACGGTTGCTTCAGATACTTCTGGGTGCTAAAAAATAGAGAATCAATATGCAAAAATCCAGTTTGTGAAAACAGAAAGGATTTCAACGTATGTGGAATCCAATGTGTAGGAAATTGCCCCTTTTTGCATGGTTACCCCCCACTTTTTGGCTCACGTCTGATGCAACATGATTCGGATTTGCACAGTGTTTTCAGTGCTTGTGTTCTTTCCCAAAACTGTGCCTTTGAACCCACAATTGGCACATCTCTGACCACAGGTAAGCCCCTTGTAAAAGGTACCATGGGTACCAAGGGCACTGTGACTAGGGAAGGCCTCCAAGAGATGCAGCACCTATTGTGCCACCCTTAGAGGCCCTGTACCTGTACACACAAACTGCCATTGCAGGCTGCGTGTTTTGGTGCAGAGAAAAGTGAAGAGTCAACATGGCACACATCCCTGTGTGCCATGCCTGCACCCCACTGCCTGGGGCCTAGGTAAGTCACCCCTCTAGCAGGGTGCACAAGCCCACAGGTGAGGGTACAGTAGCATGAGCCCTGTACCCCTACAGTGTCTAAGTCCATTCTTAGACATTGTAAGTGAAGAAAAGCCATAAAGAGTATATGGTCTGGGAGTTGGTCTTTACGAACTCCACAGCTCCATAATGGCTTTACTGAAACCTTGGAAGTTTGGTAGCAAACTTCTCAGCACATTAAACCAACACTGATGCCAGTGTCGGATTTAATGTAAAATGCACTCAGAGGGCATCTTAGTGATGCCCCTGAAAAACGACCAGCCCTGGTGTGGTTCCTGAATTGCTACCCATCATTTGCCACCACCAGACAGGTTTCTAAACCCCTGGCTAGAGGGCCTCCGCTCTCTGGGTCCAGAAACAAAGCCCATCCTGGGCAGAGGTGTCATGCCTCCTCCCCCAGGATGGGCTGGGTCCACGAAGGGGAAGCTTCAAAGGCTTGCCGCCTTTGCTAGCTGTCCCTGCGTTTTGGTGTCATTAGCAACTGGCCCCCACCGGTTCTGACACCCACTTTGGGCGGTAGAATTGGCGGGAAAACCAAGTTAGGAGGAGAGGTGTGCCCACCTTTGCCAACCCCACCCCTCAGGTGGAGGAGGCGAGGTGAAGCACACAGGAGGTCCCATCCACCTTGAAGATGAGGGGACCCATCCAATTAGGGGGAGGCTCATGCCTCCTCCCACTGGAGGGTGGCATAATAGGGGGTGTACCCACCCCAAGGAAGGGACCCATTGGCCCGACCTGCACACCCCTTTAATGCCCTTAAATTTAGTATTTAGGGGAAACCCTTAACCTTGCCTCCTCAGACTCGAGGAAGAAAGAAGGACGGAAGAGCTGTGCTGACCCAGGAAGAAGAGGACACCAACTGCTATGGCCCCAGCCCTACCGGCCTGTCCCGACCCTGACCTGACTACAGCGATAACCCCGGCGTGTCCTGCAGCCAGCAGCCCCACAGAGCTGAAGGACCTGCCCTGCACTCATCTTAAACACTCTGTCTCCTTTGAGCACCGGAATTGCTCAACAAAGACTCAACCACAGAATCCGGATCGAGGCGGCTCCCGATTTTGCACCACTCTGCACCTGACGCCCGTGGCCCAAGTTCGAGTTGTCTTTCACCACAAGGAGGTCTCCCCAGTGATCCTAACCTGGGATCTGGTGATCCCCGACCTCCCTCAAGCCAATGCCTGCAGCCTCAACCTGAAGGGTCCCCCCCGACCGCGACCGGAGCTGAAGAAGACCCGACGCCAAAAGACACCCCTGCACCTGACGCCACATGTCCTTGGATGACCCAACCGATGGTGTCCAGGCATCCCCCAAGATCCCAACTTATCTCCCCAGCCGGTGGTCTCCTTCAGGAAGCCTCCCTGACCGAGCCTGCAGCATCTTTTCCAAACCGGAGATCTCCATTGAGAATCACAGGGCTCCCGAAGTCTTCTTGGCACTCTGCATCCAGCCGCCTTCTGTGCTGATTGTTGGCCCCTGCAGTGCTGATCTTAACCCCAGGAGCTTTGCCCCCACACCCGAGTGACCTGCTCTCAAGCAGCCTCTGACCGAAGGCCCCCTTTGCCCCTTTGGCTAACATTGGGCCCCTGCACTCTACACCTGGCCACCCCAGTGTCGCTGGTGGTGCAATTTGAGTGCCTTACTGGACCCTTGGGGAACCCTAGTCCTAACCGCCAAAACTCATACTTGTAAGTCGTTTACTTACCAGTAAACCGTTAACACTCTTTTTCCCAAAGGAACCAATGTTACGAGTTTTCTGTTCCTAAAAATGTCTGTTGGCCTGTTTTGTATGAGAGAAAAGTAACTGTACCTTAAATTTGAAAAAGTCTTACTTTCCTTGTTTTGTAGGATCCACGGTGTGATATCTAGGCATATCACCTCGAGTAGTCGATGTAATCCAAAAGTAACACAAGAGTAATCAAAAGTAATTTCTATGTAATTTAAACTGTTTTTAAAGCATATCCAACCCTGTAACGATTGCAAATCCATTCCCAAATACATTTCTGTGTAAAGTTTTACAATTGAAAGTACATTTTACCTACCTGTACTAAGTCCTGTTTGGTTCCAGAAATAAACCATAAGTATACCTTTTTTATACTTACCAAATTGGTCTGGATTCTGTCTCTGTGTGTGCAATCAGTCCTTGATTGAGTGAATACAATAAATGCTTAACACACCCTCCTGATAAGCCTTACTGCTCGATCACACTTCCACAAAGAGAGCCGTTAGTGATTATCTCATTTAGGGTCTGCTATACATTTGGGGATTCACTGGACTCTGTGCACACTATACCTTACTTTGGTATAGTATATGCAGAGCTAGCTTCCTACACTAAATAGTTGTCAATCACTCTGAATTTGTGGGGAAGGCTGTTACATAATTTGAGCATCAAATAACAAAACAAGCATTGGCAAAGCCAATAGGTATCCCCCATGCAAAAGGTATTGGCTTTGCTAATATGTTTTAGCTATGTTATACACCAACGTGGATACTGTTCAGCATGGATAAAAGTTATTGACATAAAGGAGAGTGCCATGGAGTGACTTGGAATGGAGTGGCATAGCATGTTGTGGAGTGTCGTGGCGGGAGTACATTGTCATAGAGTGAAAGATCGTAGAGTGGACTAGAGTGTCTTAGAGTTGAGTGGAGTGTACTAGAGTTTCAAGAGTGGCATAGAGTGTCATAGGGTGTTGTAGAGTGGAGTGGCATGGAGTGTTGTAGAGTATCATAGAGTGGCATAGATTGGAATGGTGTGGATTGAAGTGGAGTGTCGTGGAGTGTCGTGGAGTTGCATAGAGTGGAATGGCGTAGAGTGTTGCGGAGTGTCGTGGAGGGAGTAGAGTGGAATAGAGTGTCATAGAGATGAGTGGATTGTAGTAGACTGTATGAGTGGCGTGGAGTGGCGTAGAGCAGATTGGAGTGGCTTAGAGTGGAATAAAGTAAGGTGGAGTAGAGTGTTGTAGAGTAGAGTGGCGTAGAGTGAAGTAAATTGTCATGGAGTGGCATAGAGTGGTGTAGTGTAGTAGAGTGGAATGGCATAGAGTGGAGTAGAGGGTTGTGGAGTGTTGTAGAGTGGAGTGGTGAAGAGTGGAGTAGAGTGGCATGGAGTGACGTAGAGGGAGTTGCGTAGAGCATCGGAGAGTGGAGTAGAGTATTGTATAGTGGAATAGAGTGTTGTAGAGTGGAGGGGCGTAAAGTGTTTTGGAGTGACATAGAGTGGAGTAAAGTGTCAGATTGTAGTGGAGTGGTGTAGCGTAGAGTGGCTAAGAGTAAAGTCTCATAGAGTGGAGTGGCATAGAGTGGAGTGGGGGGCACCGAGTGGAGGGGTATAGAGTGGAGAGGCATAGAAATGAGTGGAGTAGAGTTTAATGGAGTAGAGTGTCACAATGGAGTGTGATGTCATAAAGTGGAGTAGAGTGGCCTAGAGTGAAGTTGCATGGAGTACAGTGGCATAGAGTGTTCCAGAGTAGAGTATAGTGGCGTAGAGTGCAATGGTGAAGGGTGTATTGGCATAGAGTGCAGTGACAGTGTATTGACGTAGAGTGGTGTAGAGTTCAGTGGCATAGAGGGGTGTGGTGCAGTGTAGATTGCAATGACGTAGTGCGGAGTGCAGTGGCATAGTGTGGAGTAGAGTGGCGTAGAGTGCAGTAGCATAGAGTAGATTGTTTCAGAGTAGAGTGAAGTGGCGTGGAGTGGTGGATGGTAGAGTGGAGTGGTGCAGGGTAGAGTGGAGTTGTGTAGAGTAGAGTGGCATAGAGTGCAGTGGTGCAGAATAGATTAGAGTGGTTTAGAGTGCAGTAGAGTGGCGTAGAGTAGAGTGATGTGGAGTAGAGTGCAGTGGCATTGAGTGCAGTGGTGCAGAATAGAGTGGCATAGAGTTCAGTGGCAGAGAGTGCAGTATTTTAAAGTAGAGTTTAGTGGTGTAGCGTGGTAAAGAGTGCATTGGCGTAGAGTGGCATAGACAAGAGTGACATAGAGAGCAGTAGCATAGAATATAGTGGTGCAGAGTAGAATAGAGCGGCATAGAGTGGAGTGAAGTAGAGTGCAATGGTGTAGAGTAGAGTGGCATAGAGTGCAGTGTAGAGTATCGTGGTGTAGAGTGCAGTGGTGCACAGTAGATTGGCGTAGAGTGCAGGGGTTTTGACTAAAGTGGCATAGAGTGCTTTGGTGTAGTGTGTATTGGCGTAGAGTGCAGTGGCGTAGAGTGAAGTGGCATGGAGTGGAGTGGTGCGGAGTAGAGTTGTGTAGAGTGGAGTGGCGCAGAGTGGAGTGCCCAGAGTTCAGTAGTTTAGAGTAGAGTTGCAAGGAGTTCAGTGGCTTAGAGTAGAGTGGCTTAGAGTAGAGTGGTGCTGAGGAGAGTGACATAGAGTGGCAGAGCATAGATTGTAGCGGCGTAGAGTGGAGTGGCACAGAATGGAGTAGGGTGACATAGTGTGCCGTGTCTTAGAGTGCAGTGGCATAGAGTAGGTTGTTTCAGAGTAGAGTGAAGTGGCGTAGAGTGGAGTGGTGCAGGGTAGAATAAAGTGATGTAGGGAAGAGTGCTGTGGTGTAGAGTAGAGTGGCATAGAGTGCAGTGGCATAGAGTAGAGTGGCATAGAGTGGAGTGTGTCAGGATGCAGTGGTGCAGTGGTGCACAGGAGATTAGAGTGGCTTAGAGTGGACTGGCCTAGGGTGCAGGGGTGTAGACCGTGGTGGCAAGGTGTAGAGTGAAACAGAGTAGAGTGTAGTAGAGTACAGTGGTGATGAGTAGAGTACAATGGTATAGACTGCGCCACTCTTATTTGCACCACTGCAGAGTTCAGTGGTGGAGAATGCCTTGTTGCAGAGTAGAGTGTCATAGAGTGGTGTAGAGTAGTGTTGAGAACATTGGCACAGAATGTTGGCATGCAGTAGAGTGGTGCAAAGTAGAGTATAGTGGCGTAGAGAGCAGTGGCATAGAGTACAGTAGTGCAGAACAGAATAGAGTGGCATTGAGTGCAGTTACGCAGAATGCAATGTTGTAGAGTGTCATAGAATGCAGTGGCGTAGAATAGAGTGTTGCAGAGTACAGTATAGTGGTGTTGAGTGCAGTGGTGCAGAGTATATTGGTGTAGTGTGCAGTGGTGGAGAGTGCATTTCATTTGAGTAAAGTGGTGTAGAGTGCAGTGGCGTAGAGTGCAGTGGCGTAGAGTGCAGTGGCGTAGAGTGCAGTGGCGTAGAGTGCAGTGGCGTAGAGTGCAATGGCGTAGAGTGTGGTGGCGTAGAATGCAGTGGCAGTGCAGTAGCGGAGAGTATATTGTTGCAGAGTAGAGTTTGGTGGGGTAGAATGGAATGGTGCAGGGTTGAGTGCAGTGGCAAAGAGTGGCATGGAGTGCACTGGCATAGAGTAGAGTGCCATAGAGTGCAGTGGTGCAGAGTATAGTAGAGTGGCATAGAGTGGATTGGCATAGAGTGCATTGGTGTAGAAAGTAGTAGTACAGAGTAGAGTGCAGTGCAGTGGCATAGAGTGCAGTGTTGCAGAGTTGAGTGGTGCAGAGTGGAGTGGTGCAGAGTAGAGTGGAGTGGCCTAGACCGGAGTGGTGTAGAGTGTAGTGGCAAAAAGTGCAGTGGTGCAGAGTAGAGTAGAGGGGCATAGACTGCATTGGCGTAGAGTGGTGTAGAGTAGAGTGCAGTGGCGCAGAGTGGAGTGGTGCAGAGTAAGTAGAATGGTGTAGATTGGTGTAGTGTGCAGTGGTGAAGAGTGCATTTCTTTTGTGTAAAGTGGCGTGGAGTGCAGTGGCGTAGAGTGCAGTGGCATAGAGTGCAGTGGCGTAGAGTGCGGTGGCGTAGAGTGCGGTGGCGTAGAGTGCGGTGGCGTAGAGTGCGGTGGCGTAGAGTGCGGTGGCGTAGAGTGCGGTGGCGTAGAATGCAGTGGCGTAGAGTGCAGTAGAGGAGAGTATGTTGTTGCAGAGTAGAGTTTAGTGGTGTAGAATGGAATGGTGCAGGGTTGAGTGCAGTGGCATAGAGTGGCATGGAGTGCACTGGCATAGAGAAGAGTGGCATAGAGTGCAGTGGTGCAGAGTATAGTAGAGTGGCTCAGAGTGGATTGGCATAGAGTGCATTGGTGTCGAAAGTAGTAGTACAGAGTATAGTGCAGTGCAGTGGCATAGAGTGCAGTGTTGCAGAGTTAAGTGGCGCAGATTGGAGTGATACAGAGTATAGTGGAGTGGCCTAGACCGGAGTGGTGTAGAGTGAAGTGGCGAAAAGTGCAGTGGTGCAGAGTAGAGTAGAGGGGCATAGACTGCATTGGCGTAGAGTGGTGTAGAGTAGAATGCAGTGGCACAGAGTGGAGTGGTGCAGAGTAGAGTGCAGTGAGGTGGAGTGGTGCAGAGTAGAGCGGAGTGGTTTACAGTGGAGTATGCATGGTGTGGTAGCACACTGCCATTACAGACAACACATTTTCAATTGAAATGACCATTACATTTGCACAGACATGCAGTTTTTACTGATGAAACTATACAGTGCACTAACAATAATGTGTGGAAATGTCATCACCTAGTGTATTGATTTGTTTTGATTGTATTAAAATATTTGTTTCCACCGCACTTCAGAGTTACCAAAAATTGTGCATCATTTGTGCTTTCCTAATTCGGATATATTATGAAATATCTGCACAGTTCATTGAAAGGCATTTTATTTTTGATGTGTGTGAGAAAGTGCTCTCTTTTTGCATGGTTGTCCCCACTTTTTGCTGAATTGCTGATGTGCTTTGACTAAGTGTGCCCTGGGCTCCTGCCAATCAGGTGCCCAGGGCCTATGTTCTTTCCCTAAACATGCATTAAAAACAAAACCCAATTGGCATCTCTGGCCACAGGTCAGCCCCTGGTAAATGGTACAAGAGGTACCCAGGGCACTGTGACCAGGGAAGACCTCTAAGGGCTGCAGCACTTATTGTGCCACCCTTAGAGGCCCTGTACCATTACACTAACACACTGCCTTTGCAAGCTGCGTGTTTTGGTGCAGAACAAAGTGACGAGTCGACATGGCACACATCCCTGTGTGCCATGCCTACAACCCACTGCCCTGGCATTGATCAGTCACCCCTCTAGCTGGGGGCACTATACCAGTGGTGAGGGTACAGGTGCATGAGCCCTGTACCCCTACAGTGTCTAAGTCCATTCTTAGACATTGTAAGTGCTGTGCTGCCATTAAGAGTATATGGTGCTGGGAGCTTGTCATTACGAACTCCACAGCACCATAATGGCAACACTGAAAACTGAGAAGTTTGGTATCAAACTTCTCAGCACATTAAACCCACACTAATGCCAGTATGGGATTTAATGAAAAATGCACACAGAGGGCATCTTAGAGATGCTCCCTGAAAAACGACCCACCACTAGTGTCCAGGCTGAGTGGCTGCTTTCAGCTGCTACCACCAGACATATTTCTGGACCCCTGGGTCGAGAGCCTGCTGCTCTCTGGGGCCTGAAACAATGAACATCCTGGGACGAGGTGCCAAGCCTCCTCCTCCAGGATGGGCAGGGTTCACGAAGGGGAAGCTTCAAAGGCTTGCCGCCTTTGTGAGCTTCTCCAGGCCACTTGCTGCTTTCAGCAACTGGTCCCCACTGGTTCTGACCCCCACTTTGGAC
Organism: Calotriton arnoldi; assembly: GCA_963921515.1. Lineage (NCBI taxonomy): Eukaryota > Metazoa > Chordata > Amphibia > Caudata > Salamandridae > Calotriton > Calotriton arnoldi. The sequence goes on along the minus strand of CAWUFW010001956.1, from coordinate 980,868 downwards.
GGGAGAACCGGTAGTAAAAACAAGTTAGGAAGAGAGGTGTGCCCACCTCTGCCAACTCCACCCCTCAGGTGGGGGACGAGGTGAAGCACAACTCTCAGTCTCTGCCATCTTGCAGATGGGGGGACCCAGCCAACCAGGGAAAGGCTTATGCCCCCCTCCCACTGGAGGGTGGCATAATAGGGGGTGTATCCACCCCAGGGAAGAGACCCATTGGTCCCAACCTTTTTAACTACCTGTAATGCCCCTAAATCTAGTATACCTCAGACTAGAAACTACAAGAAGAAATGAAGAAGAAGGACCAAACAGTCGTGCCGAAGCTAACAAGAAGAGGACGCCCACTGACTTGGCCCCAGCCCTACCAGCCTGTGTCCACCTCGAACCTGCTCCAGCAAAATCCTGGTGTGTCCTGCAGCCAGCAACCTCAAGAAACCTGGAGGACCTGCCTGCCTTCAATCCCACCTGTGAACACCGGATTTGTTCAAACAACAGACTCCAGCTCCGCAAGGATCCGCGAGTTTGCACCACTCTGCACCCGACGCTCACGGCCCGAGTTCGAGTGGCCCAACACCAAGAGAAGGTCTCCACGGCAATCCTGACCCGAGATCCGGTGACCCCTGACCTGCCTCAAGCCTCCAGCCGACGCCTGCAGCCTCAAACCGTAAGGTCCCCCCAACCGCGACCAGGAGCTGGTAAGAAGATCCGACCCTAAAAGGCACCCCTGCACCCGACGCCCCACGGCCTTGGGTGGCCCAACCGACGGTGCCTAACCAACCCCCAAGATCCCAACTTACCTCTCCAAGTGGTGGTCGCACCCAGAAAACCTTCGTCCCCGAGCCTGCAGTGCTTTTGCAAACCGGAGACTCCCCCATTGAAAGCTACAGGGCTTCCGACGCCAAAACCGCACTCTGCACCCGGCCGCCCCATGCCGCTGAGGGTGCATCTTTTGTGCTGACCTAAACCCCCATTTGCCCTGAGCTTAAGTCCAGTAGCTTTGCTCCCACAACCCAGTGGCCTGCTCGTCAGCAGTCACCAACCGGAGGCCCCCTATCCTCTATTGGATAACATTAGGCCTCAGCACTCTGCACCCGGCTGCCCTAGTGCCGCTGAGGGTGTAACAAGAGTGCATCCTTGACCCTGGGGGACCCCTGAGTCTAACCCCAGAATACCAACTCCCACAACAAAGTACTTACCTTTAAACCAATAACACTATTTTCCTCCATAGGATAACATTGACTGTTTTTCTATGGAAAGTTTCTAAGTGTGGAGTTGGAAAATCTAAAGAAATCCTTTAAGATTGTACTAAATAACAAAAACGCTTTTACTTACCTGTTTACAGGAAATGTCTCAGTGTAGGATGAAGGTATACTACACCGTGTAAGAAAAGTAATCTGAAAGTAATGTACTGGTCATTTTACTAAAAAGCCCAATCAAAGTATATGTACTGTATTTCAAAAGCATTGCATTTTTTAGTAACAATACTGTAAATCAAAACAAAGTGCATATACAATTACAATCCAAACTGTGTTACAACTGTATATTTACTGCAAAGTATTTATCACTTACCTGTGCCAGGCTTGCTTGGTTCTAGGAAATAAAATAACTAAAAGAATATTTTTATACAAAAACAATTGGTCTGAAGTTCAGTCTTTGAGTGTGTGAATTCATTTGCTAACTGAGTGGGTACAACAAATGCTTAACACTGTCCTCTGATAAAGCCTTACTGCTCGACCACACTACCACAAATAGAGAGTAAGGTGCTATCTACTTTTACCTCTGCCTACCTTTTGGCTCCCACTGGACTCTGTGTACACTATACCTCACTTTGGTATAGTATATACAGAGCCAGCTTCCTACAATGTGTGCTAGAAAAAAATAACATCGTACAGCCTTCCTCTAGCACACCCCAGTACCCAGCTTGATTGTCGCATAAATCCTCTCTCTTTGAAGACCAAGAGAGAAAAGTAAACACCAAGCTCCATCAGAAGACAGAGCCTGACATTTGACCTCTGTCTTTGAATGCACAGCAAATTTGACAAGATAAGAACAAGATTTAAAGGCCTGATTACAGAAAGGAGCACTTGTGAAACAATACAAGGGGCCCTTGTAAACAGCCTATTCTCCACGGAAGGGACTAACTCAAGCTGGACAGCCTAAAACAAATAGAAAGCAGTTGAATGTGAGTTACAAATCACAAAGCCAATGGTAAGCAATGGGTGGAATGCATTCCCATGGAAGCTTTCCAAATGTCCCCAAGATGTCTTTAACAAAACAGACAGCTGCACTGTCTGGTAGACTTTCACCTAATGATCGTTCAACCATGTGTTCTGGAAGACAGAGAAATTAAGCTGATTTTCCAGACAACAGTGAATGGTTTGGAGATTTTTTCTGTAACAAGATGTTTAACTTGAATTTTTTTGTTTCACGAAATACCTGGGCATACCCATTAAGCTTTGCAGTTCTCTAAAGAGTATTCTTTGTTGATAGTCAACCAGTGTAATTTCGTTCGTGCTTGTGAAGTATGGTCGAACTTTTGAGCCTGCATTCAGTTCTCAAGTGCTTAATTTGTAAAGAGTAAGTGCTGGGCCCAATGTTTTGCTCAAAAACCGGATCCCGGTGCTATTGAATGTTGGGCTACGTAAGGCAGCGTAGTCTTGATTCCACCTCATGCCTTTCATCCACCACCAGACTCCCTTACCATGTTTGTCACTCTTTCAGGTTCTTTTTCATGCCTGCTTTCTTTCTTTGTCATTGTTTCCTTTTTTTCTCTTCTTCCTTCTTTCCTCATATGTGTTTTTATCTCTTTTGCATCAGGGTCAAAGTCTGGCGAGGAAAAATAAGTGCTGGTCCCCAAAAGTCAGTGCCGGAGGGCCTCATCTGCAACCACCTGCTCAAAATAAGCACTGCAGTTTTCACTGTGAGGGCCTGTTTTAGAGGCTATATATAGACATGCATCATTAGCATTCATTGGACTGTTTTACAGCTTACAATTGTGTCCATAGGTGGGTTTCATATCCATGGATAGTGCTGCGAGCTACACTGCAGTGCATGTTGTTTCTACCCGCTTGGCTGTTGGCAGCCACTCTGCCACAGTGCTCTTTTGGTTGAGGTATATGTTGAATAAAACGATTTTCCTTTTTAAATTACAACTCGCTTGCTATGTATTACGTCTTTATACACATCTTACGTTTCCATGACCAGGAACTCCTGGCTTCAAATCAATGACTGCCAATGGTGTTTATTGACTCGCTGAAACTTCCTTTCTTTAAAGTGGAGTCCCGTTTAGTTTTATGGCTGGATGTAAATTAAAATATGTTGGCCCTTATTTGCAAAAAAAACAGTTGATGGACAGAATGCTCAACATTGTCAAACATTCACCCCAGTACAGAGATCTGGGCTTAAATCCATCGATTCTTTGCTCGCCATGCCACTCCAGTTCAAACCCAGCTATATGCAAATCAGTCTTGACCCTGGCCCCATGGGAAGAGTCCAGCCCGAATTGTCAGGCCAAGTCCACCCTGGACTGGAAACAAGCATCCTAGGACTGGTTTCGGGGTATCACACCTCATCAGCTAGACTAGCTTGACTCCAGTGATATGGAGAGCAAGGAACCCACGTCTGGCAGTTCAGGCTGGACTGTTCCCATGAGGAGCAGGGTCAAGACGGATTTGCATATGGCTGGGTCCAAACTGGGGTGGCATAGCAAGCAAAAGAACAATGGATTAAACCCAGATCTGTGACTGGGGGTGCATGGTTGAAAAGTTTCATCACTCTGTCCATCATCTTGTTGTCTTGGCGCTTATTTGATAGCCATTCAGAGTATATCTCGTTTATTGGAAGAGTAAACTGCTGTCTTTGTAACTATTCTTCACTCGGCACTCAATGTGATCTTGTCTGTTCCTCTTCACACCTCTCACGCTGTCCTTGATGCTTGTCGCAGGGCCGGCCCCCAGGAGCTGTCTTACATGAAGCTTCTTCTAGACTCAACGTATAGTAAGAAAGGACATTCCAGAGTCCATTTTACTGAAACAAGGAGAGCTCCACAACACCAGTGTTAATAATGCACTAAGACCTCGTTTTTTGTAATTTGATAGAGGACACTTTACGCACAATAAGTGACCTTCACAACACCAGTGTTGGCAATTAAGTGTTGTTTAACTCACAAAAGATATTGTTTTGGTAATATAGTGAAGGTCATTTTGCTCAAAAAGTATCATTCAACAGCGCCATTTTCCTAATGTAGGCAATTTCATTTAATTGAAAAAGATCTCCCAGACACCCTTTTTGGACAGTATAATAAAGGCCATTTTACTCAACAAGGAGAACTCCAGAACACTAGTGTTGGTCATCTAGTAAGTGTCATTTTACTCAAAAAGGACAACTGTGTGAGACTGATTTTGATCATATGTTAAAGTTCATTTGTCTAAAAAAAAAGACAACTCTATGACACTGTTTTGATAATAATGTACAGGTCATTTTACTAAAAAAATGAGTACTCTAAAACAACTTTTTAGCAATATTGTAAATACCATTTTACTCAAAATAGGGGAATTCTACTGCACCATTTTTGAAATATAGTAAATGTTGAGGAGGGGGCAAAGATTTGTTCAGTGTTTCCTTGTCAATGCAATACGGATTCAGTGGTAGTGGGGGATGAAAGCTGGTCTGTAGATGTCCCAATACCTAACAAATCAAGCATGAAGAGTATGCTCCTTAGCTCGGAAAGAAATTTCTCTTGGCAGAAACTTTGCACATGAGTTTCTTTGTGAGGGGTGCCCATAAAAAGATCCACAGAATAATTTAATCTTAGCAGAGATTTCATGTCTTTTTCAGTCCTATATTGATTTGCTGAGGAGGAGTGATGAAAAGTACTGCAGACCTATTGAGTAGCGAAGGGAGCAAAACGGTAGTGGTATGATGAGTTCCTGAAGTACATTTCACTGTCCCAGCCAGTCGCTTGATGCTATGAAAAGTCGGCCGCCCCATAATAAATTCTGTACACTTTAACCCACGTTCCAGATATTATGTCTAACAAAACTCAGGGTTCTGCTCTCTAACTAACAATACAACCTCTATTAACACACAAGCATTCAAGGTAACTAACGTTGTCACTTTTCAGTACGTTTCCATCGTCTTAGGTAGAAATTCGCAACATTAAGCTCTTCTTCCACACTCTTGATGGGGCACATGCGATTGTCCTTGAGCGTCCCTCTCCACCATGGGAACTCGTCGCCCATCTTGTTAACACGTCTTCTACTTGCCAAGAAATTACTCCAGTACCTTACTATCACTACGAACAAACAATGTCTGAACGAAGCCTTGTATCTGCACCTGCAGAGGAGAGAACATTCAAACAAAGCAACACTCATGTGAAATTTTAAACAGTAATATTCGAACGCTTAGGGCCTTTGGTTATGCTAAGTTAACACAGCAGTTAGAGTGCACTCTGACATTTGACTATATGTGCACGCACTTTCAAATGAATACATGTATAAAATATTAAGTGGAATAAGTCATGGTTACACAAAATTGTGTGTTAAATTTAAATCATTCGTATAATTGTGAGTAAGAGCTACATTTCTAATAAAAGCTTCAACATTAATATGCACTCATTAAAGGATTCTGTTAAAGGTTATCATGGAGCATTTCAGTAAGGTTAGAACACATGGAATAAAAGAAGTATTCATCTATATAAAACAATGTAAAAGGTAACACGTATAGGAGAAGCCAAATTATGCTGCTTCACACATGTGCAGAGATACACAGCCAACAATAGGGAATATATCAGTACGTGAGTAAACTAAAGGGACTGTTTTCATGCACTGTATTTACCATAATAGATCTGGGAGACAAGTGTGCTGGTATGCCATGCAGTGTATCGTCCTCCCGCCTTTGGTAGCGCTCAAGCGAACTGAAACCTTAAGCTTGCGTGGCTGCATTTCCTGCCTTGCATAGAGAAAGGATGAAGGATATTTGGAAAAGCATTATACGATCTGACCTTCGGCATTTAAGCATATTGCCTTTCCAAATAATCCTTTTGATGGGAACACAATTATAAGATCACTACTCTCTGTGTGCTAGCTGGGCCTTAATTTGTGCAGGTGGAGGGCACTAATACTCATTAATGGGAACTAAGACTTATTTGCAAAACACACAAGATGATGGACGGAATGCTGCACATTGGCAAACATTCACCCCCAGTCACAGATCTGGGTTTAATCCATCGTTATTTTGCTTCACCACGCCACCCCAGTTCAGACATAGCCATATGCAAATCAGTCTTGACCCTGTGCCTCATGGGAACAGTCCAGACCGAACTGCCAAGCCATGTCTTCCCTGGACCGGAATCAAGCATCCTAGGACCGGTTTCAGGCTATCAGCCTTCATCAGCCAGGATAGCTTGACTCCAGTGGCGTAGTGAGCACGGGACCCACGTCTGGGCATACCCTTCCCACTTAGGGCGAAATGCAAAACACACAAGATGATGGACGGAATGCTGCACATTGGCAAACATTCACCCCCAGTCACAGATCTGGGTTGAATCCATCGTTATTTTGCTTCACCACGCCACCCCAGTTCAGACATAGCCATATGCAAATCAGTCTTGACCCTGTGCCTCATGGGAACAGTCCAGACCGAACTGCCAAGCCATGTCTTCCCTGGACCGGAATCAAGCATCCTAGGACCGGTTTCAGGCTATCAGCCTTCATCAGCCAGGATAGCTTGACTCCAGTGGCGTAGTGAGCACGGGACCCACGTCTGGGCATACCCTTCCCACTTAGGGCGAAATGCAAAACACACAAGATGGTGGACGGAATGCTGCACATTGGCAAACATTCACCCCCAGTCACAGATCTGGGTTTAATCCATCATTATTTTGCTTCACCACGCCACCCCAGTTCAGACATGGCCATATGCAAATCAGTCTTGACCCTGTGCCTCATGGGAACAGTCCAGACCGAACTGCCAAGCCATGTCTTCCCTGGACCGGAATCAAGCATCCTAGGACCGGTTTCAGGCTATCAGCCTTCATCAGCCAGGATAGCTTGACTCCAGTGGCGTAGTGAGCACGGGACCCACGTCTGGGCATACCCTTCCCACTTAGGGCGAAATGCAAAACACACAAGATGATGGACGGAATGCTGCACATTGGCAAACATTCACCCCCAGTCACAGATCTGGGTTTAATCCATCGTTATTTTGCTTCACCACGCCACCCCAGTTCAGACATGGCCATATGCAAATCAGTCTTGACCCTGTGCCTCATGGGAACAGTCCAGACCGAACTGCCAAGCCATGTCTTCCCTGGACCGGAATCAAGCATCCTAGGACCGGTTTCAGGCTATCAGCCTTCATCAGCCAGGATAGCTTGACTCCAGTGGCGTAGTGAGCACGGGACCCACGTCTGGGCATACCCTTCCCACTTAGGGCGAAATGCAAAACACACAAGATGATGGACGGAATGCTGCACATTGGCAAACATTCACCCCCAGTCACAGATCTGGGTTTAATCCATCGTTATTTTGCTTCACCACGCCACCCCAGTTCAGACATAGCCATATGCAAATCAGTCTTGACCCTGTGCCTCATGGGAACAGTCCAGACCGAACTGCCAAGCCATGTCTTCCCTGGACCGGAATCAAGCATCCTAGGACCGGTTTCAGGCTATCAGCCTTCATCAGCCAGGATAGCTTGACTCCAGTGGCATAGTGACTTATTTCTCATCATATCATTTGACCTCCAGCAAGAGAGAAAAGACAAAATGCAAAAAGAAGGATGAGAAAGATAGAAAACATTGATAAAGAGACAAAGCAGTGATGAAAAAAGAACACATGAGAATAAGATGAAGAGACAGAATGTAGAGGATGGTGGAAGATAGAGATATGAGGTGGAATGAAGACTAGGCAGCATTGGTATTAGGCAACCCTGGCATTTGGCACTGCTGGCGGTGGGCTCCTGTGATATTTATTTATTTCAAATAAGCACTGTTGCTACCTGGATTGCTCCCTAGGAGACGCTAGTATGTCAGTATTTCAGCTTCTACTTGGTGTTGCATTATTATATCTGAAGACAATGTCTCAACCGGTGTTATTGAGAAAGACAATTTAACAAGTATGTACAAGACATTACCAGGACAGGAAGAAGGGAGACTCGTAGTTCGTTGTAAAATGTGCACAAGGCATCAATCGTGGCACTTGGTCAACTATGGCTCATCCCAAATGACTAAAATATATGATTAATGATTGTGAAGAACCTTTGATGAACCATATATTCGTGTACATAATAGTCCGCTGTTTTCTTGCACTTCTCACTTGCGCCGTCACCTTGTGTGTCACGAGCACATTAGTGCACAAGTTTTTGGGTTGCCTTTGCAATTTTGCCTACAGTGCTGATACAACTGTACCATATTGTTTGTATGATTTAATTCCCCATTTTCAAATATATGATGCCTTGTGCACATTTTACAACGAACTACTGAGTCTCCCTTCTTCCTGTCCTGGTAATGTCTTGTACATACTTGTTAAATTGTCTTTCTCAATAACACCGGTTGAGACATTGTTGTTAATCTTCACGTACCGACCCAGATCTCAACCTGGTCTATGGGTTATACTCCTGTTGCTTTTATTGCATTATTATATCTGACATTTTCTGCTAGATAAAACATTATGCAACCACCTCCTCCCTGTGCACAATAGCTACTGTCACAAGAAGTGTTTGCATTCCATTTTCTTTACTGTGTGCATCACTTGAAAGTCCTGTGTGACAAAATTGAAGGAAAATCTGTAAGCAGTTCATATCTGCTAGTCATCTGCACTCAGGCTCGTAGCTTAGTCGGTGAGATTTGGGGGGGGGGGGTGAATCTCAACTTTTAATACTAAAACAACAGTAGGCTGCAGAGTGGAGGGATGAGATGATCAAGGTTTGGAATGAACTGTGGGTCAGCAGTGATTTGCATTAGGTGGGCATCTGCCTAGAGTGGCACCGTGGGCAAACAACGATGGGTTGAAATGCTACTGCGAGCGATTGCCACTGGTTTGACTATTTATGAGCATTCACCCCATCCTTTTTTTGGGTGTTTGTTTGTTAGTGGTATGCCTTGAAACATTAGTCTGGTGCAGCCTGCTAAGCATACTACTGCCAATGTTTCTGAATTCCAAAAAGTAGTAAATTTGCACCCATTTAAGGAGTACTTCTATGGGTGCAGTTACTACTTTTTTGATAAACCGATCACTATACATATTTAAGATCTCGATCCAAAACATTAACAAGTTAAAACTTCTTAGTGAAATGAAAACAACAAGAAAAACCGACACAGACTTAGCAGACCCAACTCAAGGTCCCCAGACCCAACTACCACACCAAGAAAGCAATTGTCATACTACAAACACTTCCGCAGAAGTGTTGCCCCAGCCCATCTCACCTCGGGTTGGCAGTTCTCCTTAGGAACACATGACTACTGTCAGGTCCAACACACATTGCATGGAGTCCATGCCATGGGATCATTTCATTTAAATGTATTTTCACTGCACACACCCATCTTCGGATCTGCTACAGAAAGAGTTTTCAAATTGGTACATGTGAGCAGGGCTCCATGTTTCTAGCCCTCACTTTTTACAAATCATTTTCTCAAGTGACTGACTACAACATCTACCATGCTTGTGTCACAAATAGAGGAGGACGCATAGGCATATTATTAGGGTGAGCCGAGTCGAACCATTGATCTGGCTTGGCTCTAAGAGTCAGAGAGACTATGCACGAAGCATAAAAACATTTGGCCTGTAAATTGTGCAACAATCATAATGTAAAAATATGATACAATTGCTTCAAAATTAAAAAAAAAAGTGTATTTCTTTAACATGCAGAAGCATTTAACCTTAATGTATCAGATTATAAGCTGCATAGACAGACATTTATTAAAAGTGATGGTTTTTCAAAACATTCATGGCTGGCCACCCCAAACGACAATACCATTACCAACTAAGAGGCAAGTCAGTAGTCATGTAAACCCTAAACTTGCCTAGATTGTTAATATAGATAGAGCAATATTATAGTTCTATTAAATCAAACATAAGAGATGCTTGTACAGCACACATCCTGAACTCAAGTATTTAAAAGTGTGCTCATATGTGAGGAGGCTGTGTGAAATAAAATATTTGCCTAGGATCACACCATTTGGACTAGCAGAGAAGCCGGCATTGTTTATAGGTCATCTGGTTTCCCAGTTTAAACTACCAGATGGTATATATATAATCTCGGTTACATCAAAGGCCACTGTTTGTCTTTCGTTATTGACTCATAAGGAGAAAAACCGACACAGGCATAGCAGACCCAACTCAGGGCCTCCAGACCCAACTACCAAGCCAAGAATTCGTTCATTTGGGGTATGTAACATCCCCAGCCCCCCCCACCCCCAAAGCTTTGCACCTGACTGCAGTCTCCTAAAGGTGGTCTGGGCTCTTGATGGTGCTGCACTTCAAAGGTTGATTCGAGAGAGCATACTCATAGCAAGAGCTGGATGGCATGACCTTCATTGCTCCAGGATTAGTCTTCTGGGTCCATGTCCGGAAAAAAGTAGGACACGTATGTCACAGCATGCCATGCTCTGTTAGACAGTTGCCAGGTTGGTCATAGAATCAGTTGCATTACACTAAGGAAGTAATCTTAAAGATAAGGCCAAGTTTTAGGACTAAACAGGAAATCAAAATCTTCTCTGGCAAAACAATTCAAAGGAGTCCCATACTGCAGGAGTCCACGATTATACTAGGACTTTCCGGACATGGTTGGATTGTAACAACCCAACCTGCTCTGAAAGCAGGCCCTTAACCTGTAGCCTACCAGGGAAATTGTAGAGCGGCAGAATGGCTAGCCCAGTCCTGTCAATAATGCCTGCTTCCAGTGAGTCATGTTGTGGTGAGGTCTAGCGAGATAAAAAACACGTGATCTGTGGAAGGCTTGAATTAATCTCTGCCAGGGGTATTTATTTTAGGCCCCATTCCAGTCCATTGTTGATAGTCAACCTTTACTACTTCAGACAGAGCCAACTCTATGCAAATTAGACTTGATCCTCTCCCATTAGAAGCAATCCAGCCCAAACTTGTGCCAATTCCCCTCTGAATAAAAATCAGATCACTATCCGACAAGATTCGGCTTTATTGGGCATCATCAGTGGGGTGCAGCTTGATTGCCCTAAGACTAATTATTACTGATGAAGTACTTACCCAAAGTATCAAATATGTATGGCACCACATCAACGGCATTAGTAGAATCATGATATTCACTTTGACAAAACCTTTACCATGACATGGACATTACATAACCCCATCATGACTCTGACATGGCAGATAAAAAAAAAATCGAAAAGTTGCTTGCAAACAATTTTTTTATACTAATGGACAATTGTTAAGGGCACTACATCAAGAGTGGATTAGCACAAATATGTACCTCAATATTGGACATTGAAATATTGCTGTCCTGTACATGGATGTGCATGTGCTACAATTGAGCCCCTCAGGTTTGAAGTATTGAATTGAGATGATTAACAATTAATTAAACATTCTTACACATGTGCCTGGGTTGTTCTGTGTCTAATTGATGCTTGATCAAGTTTACATTTATTGCATTATGAATGTTTGGCATTTTCCCACCTTTCTTCAAAGGATTCATTCTAATGCTGGATATAATTACGTGTTTAAACAATTGCTTTTGGAACAACTTTTCATCATTTATGTATGTACATACCCAAACTCTGAAGGGGCTACTGGGTTGCCTTTGTATTTGTATCGACATGGCGGTTTAGCAAGTCCCAATACTGCACTAGCTGTTGGTATACAAGAGCCATGTGAAGATCATGGCAGTAGTTTTAATGGTGATGTTGATATAGAGGTTTTGTCGATGTCAAGGTCCTTCACTGTGATGGTTGTCGATGTGGAGGTGACGCTTTATCGCACAGTTCCCACGTGAGTGATCAACGATTGTAATGCTTCTGGTAATCTGAGCTCAATGGGAAGCTTAAAAACGACATTTTGGGGGCATTATGCCTCTAGGATTCCTTCTGTGAATTTGGCTTTTTTCTCATTCTTTATTAATAACAGCTGCAGCCCTTTAATTTGGAGTCCTCTTTCTATTGCTCCTTGCTTTTTCTGGGAGGAGCAGCCTGGCTGCAGCCCAATAGGCAGGAAGAAGGTCTGTGTCAGCCTGTTTTGTCTGGAACAAGTGATTAAAAACGTCTAGCCCACGCAAGGGATTAGCTAGAGAAAAGAAATACCCCCCAATTTGTACCATATCATAAATCTCAATTAGTGAGTGAGTGGAATGAAGGAGCCCAGGAATCTCTTCCTGTGAGGGAATTCTTCAATTTCCTTCCTTTCTTCCATCCTTCTTTAAGATTTTTCCTTCTTTCTTTCCTTACCTCTCTCATCTTTCATGTTGTATTTACATCCATCCATCCCTGTTTCTTTGAAAGCTTATTTTTTTTCCATCAATGGAAGTCCAAGGCACAGTGTGATGGACGTTGGTTTATCAATCGCTCATTGGTTCAATCAGGATAATGATACATGTGTTGGTAAATGGATCAGAGTCAGTATCTTGGGACAGTTTTGATACATAGCTGCCTAAAAGCCATGGGTCATCATGAGCCATCCTCAACAATTCCTGGCTTTTCAGCCAACAACTATTGGGGGACTAGTATGTCTGTCCGAACAATGATACTATTACTACTACTAATAATGATCACGATAAAAATTCTAGCATTTTATATGCATTATACCATATTTCAGTTTCTAAGTGTTGTAAAAAAGAGATGTTATTGTTGTCAAGTTTAACAATAGTCAATCCAGGTTGGAGGGATAGAAGGCTGAATCTGCCTTAACAGGATCCTAATTGGATTAGATTTCGGTGTCATAGGTTAACGCACAGAGCTATTTCGCAGACTAAAAAAGCAACTACAAGTCCCAGCATGCAAATTATTATTGGCAAAAATACCAGACTTGGATGAATGTGACAGTTGTGAGACGAGGCCAGTTGGTAGCTCTGATGTTAATTGCCTTTTCATAGAACGTAGTTCAACCTCGCAACGTTACATTTGTGTTAAAAGAAGGGGCATAGTCACTGTGAATGAAGAAATGACTTAAGAGTAGGTTTCCGACAGCACTTGGGCCCTAGAGATGAGTTTCTTAATGTAAATCCTGTTTTAATCAGATGTTTTGAATTGACACTATAATTACAAATTCCACTGTAGTGCTGAGCATCCCTCAAGTGCATTTCTCATTTTACTGTAGATAAGCACTCTGCGTGAATTCGATTGCAGATCATTAGGAAGTGGCTGTGCAGACACAGTAAAAGGCCAGGGGGCGATCTGACATATGTCTTTTGACAGAAACCCTACACTTGATCCGAGCTCTGTGTTGTAGGGTGCCCTGGTGGGTGACATTTTGCTACCTCTAATGGCGGCTGGGTCCAGCTCCAAAGTCCCGGCACTTCCTCTTTATCCGCTCCCTCAGCCATCCATATCCGCTGACAGGTAATCTGATGTACGCCCCTCCCCCTCGCTGACATGGTGATTGTCCTGGTTAATGCTATGGCAGAGGAGAAATGTCTGTTCACCCAATTACCTTGCATTATGCTTTTCTCCACAATTACAAACAATTCCCAAAATGTGAGGGAGGTGAGCCGGTTATACTGCAAACTTCCTGGTAATTTCTGTAAATAGCCGCAATGTTTCCGGCAGTCTTTCGCTGCCGGGAGCGTTTTGCCATGGTAAATGGCAAAAAGAACGGCTGAGCCCATCAATGTCCAGATTTGGTGCATGTAAAATTAATAATGGATCTAAGATTTTGTCTCATTTTACTTGCAACTTTACATGGTAGATGAAGTCTTTTTCTGTACCCTGCTGCCAAGAGTCCCATCATCATGGGTGATACCTTCAGTCAGTCCTGACTTTTTAGCTAGCAGCACTTTGCATGCTAGGGCTTGTAGGGTTATACTTTAGAGAAACAGTTCACAGAATACAAAGTACTGTTGTGTAAAAACCCAAGGCTGTATGAGGGCGTATGTAGGGGCTAAGTTCCCTGATGTGATTGACGTACAGAGTTGTGCGCCTCATTCCATTATTCTGATAGACCCTGTATGTTTACGGGGGTTGGGGTCTCTGTTCCCTGCCAGTCTCGACTTAACATTTGGATTGCTCCACAGCACTGTACGGGCCTCTGCCGGACTGTAGGTGTCCACCCGTAGAGGAACTCTTGTTCAGAGAGGACTACTATCCAAATGACCAGACTAGAGGTTGGTGACAGCTCTATAATCATGGGCACAGGCCTTTACATCTGCACCCCAAAGTAAGGAGTCAGTCAGATGTCTCTCCCTGGTAAAATCCATGCAGTCTGTCCTTACGAGCGCCCCTCAATTTCGCTTGAATGTAAGAGGAGTGAGTTTCATCAGTTTGGTGTTTTGCTAATTTAGATTTAGCCCTACGACTGTAGGGTACTTATTGTTTGTTGTAGTCAGAGGTATGCTGTCTCCTCTCCCCTGCATGTCCTGCTCCTCGCCCCATATCTCAGCAACAACCATCATAAGATAGATGCCCTGGTTTGGATTTATATCTCGTCAGTAGAGTAGCGGAAATTCTTTGTGTCCACCTTCCCTGGATGACACCAGTTACAGGAGGTCAGCTTCAAAGAAGAGGAGATGTGAACGAAGAATTTTGGCCAGTGGCATGGTCTCTGCAAATAATCTTCGCAAACATGATGGGCTTGCTGCCGAGCAACAGCACATGATTGACTAGAAGCACTATGGGCCTCATAAACATAGCATGTATACATTATGGGATATCTGTCATCTCCAAGAAAACTAAGTTCTGTGGAGCTGAACAAAGTCTACACTGAGCTTGGCGATGATTGTTTCCCCTATAACATTTGAGTGTAGATTTGTATTTGAGCAGGCAGTTAGCTTGGACCCAACTGCTACTATTTCTGAATGTTTGCTGACCCTGATAGCACAGAGAAAGCACAGGACCAGAGGTAGAAAGTTTGGCTATTTCCCTTGAAAGAGCGGACACCATGCTCCAGGGTTCTTTTATTTTTGTCCAATTGATCTAGCTTTCATTTCATTTGATGCGCCTCAAAAATAGATTAAACAGTGTTCTTTTTTTCGGCTTTCAAATACCTGGGGATTTTCGTAACATCACAAAAGGAGCTCTGCATCAGCCGTAACCTTGGAAGGGTCTTGTCAAACTTTCAGGCCTCTCTCGGACGATGGAGTGGTATTTCTTTCTTCTTGATGGGGCGGGCAGTCCTCTTCAAAATGATAACACTCCCTAAACTACTATGTTTGCTCCAGAACACCTACTATGCAGTTTCCCATACAGTTTCACCAAGATAAATGGGGACTTGAGGGCTCTGCTGTGGGACGGGGGACACCCTAGGGTGTCACACACAACACTGCAACTACCTGTTAGAACTGGGGGTCTCTAGTTGGCAATGGTTTGCACCTTTGTCCAAATAGGGACCCTTGCTTCTAGTCAGGATAAGGGGGATACACTCCTAAAATAACCCCTGCTCACCCCCTGGTAGCTTGGCACGAGCAGACAGGCTTATCTCAGAGGCAGTGTGTAAAGCATTTGTGAACACATACAGTAATACAGTGAAAACACTACAGATGGACACCACACAGGTTGTATGTAAAAATAAGTAATCTTTATATAGACTTAACACAAGACCCAATAGCAAAAATCCACAATACTGTAATCTAAAAATAGACTTAAAATGATAGAGACAGTTCACGTTATCTTCAAAAATAGGATAGTCAATCAAATAAAGCTTGTAGCAACAAATAACTCCACTTGGAGTTATCACGACGTCGTGACCGGTGGAAATCCCAAAGTACGGCGCCGACCGCGAGGTGCGCGGCGTCGGGCCCGGAGTCGAGCAGACCCACAAAGAACAGTACCTGGAATTCGACGAAAACAAAGACGGTGCACGGCGTCGGGAGGTGATGCTTCGTTGGCGCCGGCGGCGTCGGTTCCTTACGACCCCAGGGGAGGTGATGTCTCGTTTCCTTACTGCAGCGCAGGGGAGGTGAGGCGTCGGTTCCTTACTGTGTCGGGAGGTGACGTCACGGATGGCGGCGAGGCGTCGGTTCCTTACGATGGTGCGGCATCGATGGATTCGGGGTCACCCACGTCGAGGATCGGCTCCGCGATGATGAAGCCCTGGCGTCGGTGAAGTCGGGGCTGCGGTGCGAGTCGGGACGGTGCGTCGTGAGCATCACGAGCGGTGTCCTCGGCTCCGGTGCAGGCAGCGGCCTCGATGACGGCTTCGGAGTCGATGTCGCACGGCGTCGGCAGGCGTCGAGCCTACGGTGCAAGTCGGGGCGGTGCGTCGTGCTCTTCACGAGCGGTGCCCACGGCTTCAGTGCAGGTTACGGCGTTGCTCGCCGGCGTCGGTGTTGCAATTTCCCTCTGTTAGCAGCTAAAACAGCAGTTCCAGATGCAGGCAAACAGAAGGGGTGAAGTCTTTGTGTCCCTGTGACTTCAGGCAGGAGGCAAGCTCAGTTCAAGCCCTTGGAGATTCTCTTCTTCAAGATGATAAGCACAGCAAAGTCTTTTCTCCTGTCCTTGGCAGAAAGCAACCACTGCAGGCCAACCCCAATCAGCAAAACAGCACAGGGGCAGTACTCCTCCTTCAGCTTCTCCGGTTCTTCTCCTTGGCAACAGGTTTCTTGATTTCCCAGAAGTGATCTAATTTCATGGGGTCTGGGCCCCAGTATTTATACACAGAAATCCTTTGTTCTCTGAAGGCAGAGAGGCCCATGCCTAGTCCAAACCAGTTCTGGTCAGTCTTGGAGCACTTTGTGTACATGACTCCTTCTTTCCTTTGAGAGTGAGGGGCAGAGCCATCAGACGCCCGGCAGGAGGTGGAGCCAGCATTGTGGAAGGCAGGCACAGCCCTATTCAGACCCAGGTGCAACTCCTCCCACCCATCCTCCTTCAGGCAGACCTATTCAGCCTAGTGCTGACTCACCCTGCCTCCTGGAATCCCCCAGCCCCTGTCACTCACAAACCCAGACATACAATACACAACCTGAGCAGAGGCAGCTGGATGGTTAGGCAAGAAAATACCTACTTTCTAAAAGTGGTATTTTCAAACACAGAATGTTAAAACCAACTTCACTAAAAGATGTATTTTATCATTCTGAGTTCAGGCATACTAAATTCGTTTTTTACCATGTTCCCTGGGTCAGTTAGGATTATAAGGTGTAATAATCAAACTGCCCATTCTGGCCTATGGGGAACAGGTAGCCTTGCAATAGTGAAAAACGAAAATGGCTGTAATTCACTATTAGGACATGCCACACACACCAGGGCATGTCCTACCTTATACTTACAATGCACCCTGCCCTTGGGCCTACCTTAGGGGTGTCTGATATGAAGATAAGGGAAGGTTTAGGGACTGGCAAGTGGGTGCACTTGCCAAGTCGACATGGCAGTCACAGACTGCACACAGGCTCTGCAATGGCAGGCCTGAGACACACTTTACAAGCTGCTTCTGTGGGTGGCACAACCAGTGCTGCAAGCCCACCAGCAGCATTTGATTTACAAGCCCTGGGCACCCATGGTGCACTGTACTAGGGTCTGACAAGTAAATCAAATAACCCAATCATGGAGTCACTAATCAACACATCAATTTACAATAGGGAGAGCATATGCACTTTAGCACTGATCAGCAGTGCTAAAGTGCCCAGAGTCATAAAACCAACAAAAACAGGTCAGAGAAAATACAGGAGGAAGGCAAAAAGTTCAGGGATGACCCTGCAAAAAGGGCCAAGTCCAACAGTACCCAATATAATGGTGGGCTTGCACTCCCGGATATTGAAGGATACTGCTTGGCAGCCCACCTGATAAACATTGATAACTGGATCTTTGCTCCTCAGGACTACCGGACCTTTAGGTTTGAGTGTGCCATGATGGAGCAGAGGTCACACCTACGCTACCTCTACTAAGGGAAGGATCCCAAAGACTGCTACCGGCAATACAGGTTGCCCTGGCGACCTTTGACAAGGCCACTAAGACACTCGGATGGGCACACAAGGTAACCAGGGAAACGCCCGTCTGGAAGGGGACATGCCTGAAAGAGGTGGCAACGCTTCAGAGAGTTGGGGCCTGGGACACTATAGGCATCTCCACCATGGGAGATATCCTCAAGAATGGAGATATAATGCCCTTCTCCTTGGCTCAACAGGAATACCACATACACCAGACCCAATTTCTAAAGTATGCGAAATTGCACCATGCTTGGTGGGTTGAGGGTCCGGAGGGGACAGAGATTCTGGTATACCCCTATCTTGAGGGGCGGATACCAATGGAAGAGTTGGGAAAATGTGCAGTCTCCCTTACATACAGGACGATCAATAATAATATGCCAGATACCCTGAGCCAGTGTTGAGAGAGATGAAGGCGAGATGTGGGCAATTTCGAAGACATAGACTGGGAGGCAGCATTGATGCACCCATGAGAGGTGACCATTAAGTTGCACTTACTTTTGATACAATTCAAATTATTCCATATGGTCTATTATGACCACCGCAGGTTACACAACATGGGGAGGGCGTCCACAACAAACTGTTTGCGCTGTGTTGAGGCCATAGGGTCCTTTATACATACACTTTGGGAGTGCCCCCATATACAGGCTTACTGGAGTGCGATCGTCCCGGAACTCTCAGATATGCTGGAGGTTTCGCTCCCGCTTGACCCAAGGTACGTTCTATTAGGGATCCCGAATGATGTTGATTTCCTGCGCTTGAAGTCTAGCAGTGGCCAAATGAGATGTGGCTAAGTATTGGGGAGTGCCGTAGGATAGTGATGGCTTTACTTGTACCATAGTCTATGCTTCCAACAACCATACATAAACAATCTTTGTTTTCTGTTTACATTACAGTGGCCCCTGAAGAAGGGACATAACTGTCCCGAAATGCATTGGGAACGTTGTTCTCAAGTGTTACTTCAACCCTGATCATGTGATTGCTATCGTTATTCTGAATTTATATGCCTGTGTATCAGACATTGATGATACCAATTTATTTGTATTCACACAATGATGATTTGATTATCTTGAATGTCTTAAACTCAGAATGAAAAGAAATTGAGACATCTCATTTGGAATTCTGTCTTTTGTATCAGTTTGTATGAGCATCGTTAAACATACTTACAACCTACTTTTGTGAAGACAGACATATATTTTTGTTTGCTGTGCACGCGGTTCTGTCAGGCTACTCAGCCTGACCAACCATTCACATGTAAGTATTGGGGAGTGCCAGAGGTACCTTCCATACACCTACTTGTGTTGCTACCAACTAGGGCAACATGGATCCCGGGGGAGACAGTGCCTTTAGTCACACTCTGTGGGGGGAACAAACAGAGTACCATCAGCCCAATACTGTCCTTGGTATTGTACAACAAAACTGCTTCTGTCCAGTGATCGCACCCAGGTGGGTTGCGACCTTCAGCCGAGACCTCCTCCTCCTCCCCCTCCCCAACTTACTTTGTCGAGATCGTCTGCCTGCCTTTATACCTACTGCCGTCCTGCTCGGGATCCAGATGTTTCTCTGAACCCGGCCCAAGCGGACTAAGTAGCAAAGCCAGCATTCTGGGGTTTCTGCATTAGCGTGCGTGTGCTAGCGTCATGCCATCCAGGTGGCTCCTCTGATTGGACAATCCTGTCAGGCCTCCAAACGGTAACCGCCCACTATAAAATTAACCCAGTAGTGTCCTCCAGTCACATGTTTAATTTTACAGGCGTATTATGTTCAAAGATAATATTTAAAGTGTGGGGCACGTGTAAAAAGGAAAACTTTTTGCTCAGCTGATTCAAAGTCCTATGCGCGTATTCTCATCTCTTAGGTCCAGAAAACCAATGAAAAATATATACGTACATTTGGAGGCACATTATATTAATTAATATCACTCACAGGCTAGAGTGGTACTATGTGCTACACTGGGGAGGGGAACCACGATGTTGCTGCCACATATTGCGGAATTCGTCATATGTAGCTTAAAGCGTATGGTCTAGTGTAGTGTGTGTAAGGTATCTATGGGGTTACCAGCACGTCACAAAAGGCCCAGGGGATACAGTCAAAGTTTTTGTTAACAATATTTATAGGGACAGTTTAAACTTAAGGCATGTATTATGCAGTGTCACCCCTGAGTGTTGGTATTCATGAAAAGTGCCCCTGTATGCACAGGTAGAGTTCTCCAAAAACAACTCAGATGCCCCAAGTTGCAAGATGTCAAAGGGCCAGTACATCAATCTTATGCTACTATACTTGTCCCACTCATGTTTGAAAGACTGGTACAAGAATCTAGCAGATCATTGCACATGGAGAGGGTTGGGCTGTCTGTCTGTCTCACAGAGACCACGTTTCACAGTATGTTGTCATTCAGTCCTATTTTCTGTGTGTCAAGCCGTAGATCCATTGCTGTTCTTTCGCAAAGAGGCGACTCTGTCGGTTGTCCTGACCAGCTTCCAGTTACAGCCCAATGCATGTAATTTGGTGTGTGGCCTTCCTTTAGGAAATTTTCCATCATCCTCATGGTGTTTCGTTTGCATCTCACGCTACTGCGATGTTCGCAAATCCTGGTTTTGATTTTCCTGCTGGTCATACCTATGTATTGTAGCTGGCAAGGACATGCATTCACGTATAATACAGTCATTGAGTTACAGTTTGTGTGTTTTGTTGTGCTGCACAATGCTGAAGTTGATGAATACCCAGGGCTGTCTAATTTTGATTCCACCCATGCCTTTTCCTTCCCCTACCCTATACTTAATGTCTCTTCTTCTCACTCTTGTATGTTGGTTTAATCTTGTATTTCTCCATTTGGCACAATTTTCCCATCTTTCCATTCCTCTTTCTTTCTCCCTCTTCTGCCTTTCTCTCTCTTGCTCTGGGTCAAAGTCTGATGATGAAAAATAACTCCAGGTCCCCAAAAACGAGTGCTGGAGCCCACCACCTTCAGACACAGGCACAAATTAAGCACTGTCAGGAAATAGTGTATATGCAGATAAGAAGGAAACAGCTTTGGAATTGTAGCAACTGCTGACTCGTCTTGTTAGAGGACCAGGATATTAAAATTCTGAAAAGAATATTCGACCACCATCACCCTGCCACTACGACACCTTTCAAGATGAAAAGTTAATTGGATGCTACATCGTCCAGTGGTTTCTGGTGTGCCGAAGGATTTCCCACTCCTAATGAGAGGACAGCAAGGAGATGTAGATGTGGGCCTTGAATCGAGAGTGGGGAATATCGTTACGCCTTAATATTGTAGCCATGATATCGAGGACAAAAATGTTGATAGTTTAGATTTTCTGTGCTCAACTCCAGATATATGTACCTTGATGATCTATATATCTTCAAAGTACGTAGATGTGAAGTTAAGAATAGTAAAGCTATACTTCTCTATATGCACATACCTTACATTATTTTGTCCTCTATGATATTAAGGTATAACAGGATTCACTACTCTCTATTCCAGACCACAGCTGGAGAGGTTTGCTCATATCTAAACCTAGGTGCGCCAACCTTCTTTCAAAATCGTCTTCCTCTTGCGGCACAGGATTGCGCAGTACAGCCCGGATCAGAGACATAAAACATCAGCGGCAGCATGAAGCTCTGTGAAGTCTGCTGCCAACCTCAGAAGCCCTCAATCCTGAAGAAGGTCCACCATCCCCATCTCTAAAGCTGAGGCAGAGCCCAGCCATGGAGACCAGAGGCAGGAAGTCTAGGGTGATGGAAGACAGAGGGATGAGGTACAATCAAGACTAGGCTGCTTGGTTTCCAGCAAGTTCTGGCACGCGACAGCTTCAGGGTCACGTTCCTAAGAACTCCCGCGCCTAGACACCCTTGGGTAGTAGCGCGCGCTTTTATAAATTAATATTTCATTTCATAAGAAACACTTTGGGCTTCTGCACTCATATTTATCACAAATTAAGAACTGTTTGTGTTTTTCGCAGTAATGAAAGTCTGGCAGAAGTGAACAGCGTGATCTGCCTTCTGCTCTAGAGTTTGATTGTTGGTGTTGTGTTGCTGTAGGCAGTTGCTCAACACAGTTACTATTTTGGCAACTCTAGACTGCTTTCTCTTTCGAGCCAGAAAAAAGGATAGCTTGCTTGACTGTTAGCAGATGTTTTCTTTTCACACAATATTCTTTTGAGCTAAACATGTTTATGTAGAGTTGTGCCTGTTAAATATTAAACTGTTGATAAAAAAGAAGCTTAAGATCTGACCTCATTTAGAGCATAGTGTAAAAACCAGGGGCACAAACACCTTGGCCTAAATGACGTTTGCACTTGGTGTCGAGTGTGATCCACCATCCGAAAAGATACATTGGGTTATAATCAGGGCCAAAGGAATTATGCGGCAATCGGGGACCACATGATGCGGCACCGTTGACTACATTATTAGGCAAGAAAAGGCAAGGTATGCAAGATGATGTGTCCATTTCTGTGAAAGCATTATGGTGTTTTTTCTTTTAAAACACACTTGTACTATCAGGGCAAAAGTCTTACTTCATTAGTACAAGTTTAGCGCCTGAATACAGCGTCGGACGTGATGCCACTAAATAACCACAGACTAGTGCACGTCATTGCGAAAGACTGCTTTAATAGAACAGCTGTGTGCTTAAAGACCCTTGGCAACAGCCATTACGACTACATTTCCCCACTTAATTAATACAATACATTTTCTAACATCTGCCAACCCTTAAACCTCCCTGAAACCAAAACATCTCCAATAAGCACACAACCGGGTTAGATGTATTAAGCCCTATAATTGGTCCTATTGTCATCTCAAAGTCCGCTCCTAATGAGCCCTCTTTAAACTCCTGCCCATGTCCCTTAACATTTCCTTACAAGGCACCATTCTCCATCCATCAACCACCCCTCCCCTAGCCCCCAAGATGGAATCATCCAATCTATGACGCTCTAATCTCCTTTTAGCTTGATGAATCTGTTTCCCATCATGCCCCCTTGCAAACCTGCCCTACCAGTGGCAATAACGCAATTCACCATTGCCCTAACCTGTTGCATGAAAATGGGCATGAACAAATAAAAACATATTTCCACCATAAACTGCTTTCCGTAGATCAACCTCACCTTATCCCAGGACTCACCTTCATTATAAACACCTACATCAATTTTGCGTCATGTATTTTAATTTTTGGGGCTTTTTCTGTATTTATTGCTCAGTTTTACCAGCTGCTTGAAGCTGGTGGTAAATGGTATGCAAAAACAAAACAACCATGATATGGGCTTAGGGTCAGATGTACAACTATTTGCATTAGCGAATCGCAAATTGCGAACAATTGCGAGTCGCAATTTGTGAGTCGCTAATGAAAATGTACAACAGTGTCTCAGACACTGTTAGCGATTCCTAATGGGGTCGCTAATGCAAATGTACAACAGTGTCTCAGACACTGTTAGCGATTCCTAATGGGGTCGCAAATTGCATGCCTCATGCATATTCATGAGGCACTTGCAATTCGCGACCCCATTAGGAATCGCTGGCCCTCCCAGGTATGGTGGCCTGCTGGGATCAGCAGACCTCCATGTCTAGGACTGCTTTTCAATAAAGCAGGTTTTTTTTTTTTTTAAATGCAGCACGTTTTCCTTAAAGGAAAACGAGATGTATATAAAAAAAAAAAAAATGAAACGTTTTCGTTTAATTTTTCAAGGGCAGGCAGTGGTCTCTGGGACCACTGCCTGCCCTTAAAAAATATTTTCCCATGCATTCCCAAAGGGGAAGGGGTCCCCTGGGGACCCCTTCCTGTTTGCGAATGCTTTACCACCTACTTGAAGTAGGTGGTAAATTGCGACTGTTTTGCGACCGCAATTGCGGTTGCAAAACAGTCATACATAGGGCTCAGACTCGCTATTAGGAAGGGACGCCCTTGAAACACCCCTTCCTAATAGCGAATCGCAAATCCTAATTAGCGAGTCGCTAATAAATTGCGACTCGCTAATTAGGGTTTGTACGTGGCCCTTCGGTATATTTGCATGCGCAAACGGGTCGCAAACCCGTTTGCGCATGCAAAAATACGTTCTACATCTGGCCCTTAGTTCACAATTGGGACTACAAAGCCAGCACAATA
Source organism: Calotriton arnoldi (assembly GCA_963921515.1). Taxonomy (NCBI): domain Eukaryota; kingdom Metazoa; phylum Chordata; class Amphibia; order Caudata; family Salamandridae; genus Calotriton; species Calotriton arnoldi. Next base: position 956,735 of record CAWUFW010001956.1, on the reverse strand, counting down.
CTATTTATGCTGGTTTTACTCTGCCAATTCATCTAAATGATCCGGAAGAGGAAGTGAGTGGCGTGTGTCAAGATCCTACAGCCCTAAAGTGATGGCCTCTAGATGCACATTACACTTAAGTTACCAGGAATCATTGACTCAGTAGATTAGATGAATGCCTGTGGGAATACAGAGGTGTTAGCAGGATAAAACGAACAAGCACTGCCAAGCTAATAGGCCTGGCTTTATTTTTGCCAACGCATGCAAACAGATGGGTTCATAAATGCTATTTACATGGGCTGAAGGCACAATGCTGTATATCACTTTAAATGCTACTCTGTTGGAAACAAATGTAGAGTAAAATGTATTAAAAAAAAGGATTAGACTGCATATAGGATATAACTAAATAAACATGATTAGTCCCATGATTATTGAGTTTACTTTTCAGTGGTAAAATAGTGCCTCGGGCATACTACTTCCACGACGGCGGAAGAATAATCCTCTGGGTGAAGCCAAAGCCGGCTCTACGAAAATGTAATGAATTGGTAAATGAACATCTTGCAGACTACACCGCTGTCGAGCCAGATGTAAGATCTGTTGAGATAAGCTGTTGGTTTTGGAAAATGGAATCACTACATCGAAAGGTGTCCCCCTTAAAACGCAATATAGATTTTTTAAGTGATGCTTGCTACACATTTAAAAGGATTTTAATTGACGAAGCAGGAGGTGACAGCTGCTTTCACGAGCATTCATACCTGCAAAGAGAAAAATTTGCCCTGTCTCCTCCAAGCATCGCCCACACTACCCACAGATGTAAATCAGCAATGAGGGCGGATCGAGGAGGAGGGGAAGTGTGACTCAGCATAATGACATTCCAAGAATTAAAGTGCAGAAGCGACGCAGGTATGGAAGTTAATTACATAACTAGAGGTGGGGGTGTGGGGGTGGTAGGGGCACACAACGTCATTTACGCCTAGAGCTGTATTCTACTGACTTTGTAGTCCTGACACCTCCTCCTCCCTCTATAACGAGGTTTGGGTTTGACATTTTAATGCTTCAAATATTTACTGGTAATCACATAACTCTTATTCAGTTTTCCCTATTTAATTTCTTATAATACATGAGGATCTAGATTTGATATCATTCACACAACAGATCCATGCACAAAAAATTGTGAGAATTTTTACGTGGCCCCAAATTTATGAAGAGTCATGTACCATCCTCCCGAGTCAGGGTACCTGCTAATGACTATGCCACACACGGAGCTTTATTCATCTGCATAAAACTGCAAACTCGACATTCTAAACCAGCCTTCAGTGCAATCCGCTCTAACACTTACGTCACAGTTCTATGGAGTGCTTCAGGAGCCAAAGGAGTTCCATCATTTCTAACTCGCAAGACACTACATCTCCCCCTCTGTTAATTAATTACATTACAATTTTTTACAAAATATATAGATAGGTAGACAAATACAATTAAATCTCTTCAATCAAACTTTTTGGCACTTTAATTGTTTGACCTGATATTGTTCTTGAAAACTGGGAACTGTCATTAGACAATGTCCAGGTTCTGCGTCAGCGGTGTAGAGGTATCAGCAGTCAATGATGGTTCAGACCCATGCTCTCCTTTAACAGTTAGATCTGATGAACGATTGGTTAGAGGCCTAAAGTGAGAAGAGTCTCTGGTAATAGACTTCCCAGGACTCTGGGCAGTCAACATGAATCCCATGGTAGACATCACTTGAAACAGTTCTGCATCAAATGGAGCATCAGATTTTCTTCTCCGTATCTGTTGTGCAAGCACTCGATCTCCTTTCTTAAAGATAATGTTCTTCACATGCCATCTTTGGTTAGCATATCTTTTAATCTTGTGTTTCTTCACCAAGTCTTTCTCATGAGTTGCTTTCTCATCTCTCTTTCTCTGATTGGTCCATTGAGGGAACTTGGAGTTCATTGCTCTCCCAAACAGCAATGTCACAGGATTTTCACCTGTGGTCAAGTGGGGTGTCAAATGATAACCTCTCAAGGTAGAATTAACACTGTTTTTAAATCAAGCTCCTAGAGATTAGCATGCTGCACTCCTTTCTTTAGTGTACTCATAAACCGTTCAACAAGCCCGTTGGTGTGCGGCCACAAAGTTGTGCTCTTCTGATGCTTTATATTCAAATGTTCCAAGAAATCTTTAAACTCACGACTATCGAAAGGTGGGCCATTGTCAGACTTCACTATGGCTGTAACACCCCATGTCGCAGAGATGCCATCTAGTCTTTCAATGACTCATTCTTGTGTAGCAGATGAAAGATCTTCAATCAATGGAAATTGTGAATACTCGTCCATAATCACCAGCAGGTGATGTCCATTGTTGAGTGGATGGAAAAAGTCAATGGCTATTCTCTCCCAGGCATGCTTTGGGAGTTCTGACATGCTCAAAGTGTGGTGAGTAGTTTTTGTAGAAAGGCAGTTGCATAGGCGAGAGGGCTTTAATTCCTTTTCAACCCTGCCATCAAGATAAGGAAACCAGACACGGTCTTGGAGAGCTCGTTTTATGACAATTCCATGATGTCGTTCCTGGGCCACTACAAATATTTTCTGTCTCAGACTCTTTGGAATGAGAATTCTCGATCCTCGTAGGATAACTCCTTTCTGAGTTATAGACAGTTCATCCTTGACATTTTTATATTTTTGATATTCGCCATCACTGGTGAGCAGTTTAAGATGTTGGTTCCATGACTGATGTGTAATTATATCCTTCAGCTTTAACATGTCACTATCATGGCTTGTGACAGTGATAATCTGGGCTAATGATATAGCAGCTGGTGTGTTTGATCTTACAATGAAATTGATATAGGCCTCAGCTTTCTTTGAGGGAGTACTGTGACCTTGTATAGGTACTCGGAAAAGCAGTCAGCAGGGTTCTGATATTTATTTGGATGATGCACAATGGCATAATTATAGTCTTGTATCTTTAATCCCCATTGTTCAATACAAAGAGGCATTTTAGCCTTTGGATTTCCCGATATAGTCAGTAAAGCTTGATGATCTGTTACTAGTGTAAAATACTTTCCATACAGGAAGACATGGAAAAGTTCACAAGCCCATACCACAGCAAAGCTCTCTTTTTCAGGTTGTGAATAAGCACGTTCTGTTTGAGACAAACTTCTACTTGCATATGCCACAATATGCCTTCGAGCAGTCGAGTGTCTGCTGTGCTGTATAAGGATAGTGGCTAACCCAACGGGGCTAGCGTCAACAGCAACCTCTGTATGAAGCTTAGGATTGAAGTACGCCATTTCCGTAACATTCTCAATGGCTTGTTTAATTCTTTTAAAACTTTCCTCACATTCATGTGACCAATGAAATGAACCATCCTTTTTAGGTCTCGCCTGAGCCAGCGCGCATGCGGTGCTCTGCGAGACATTTAGTAAGGGCTTTAAACTTTGGAACACACGCTCGTGCATGTGCTTTTGTTTTCTTCACCCGCTATTGGCCTTTGCATGCGTCTTTCTAAGAAAGACAGCACGCAATTGGCCAAGGGCGGGTGCATGTCCCGCCGCCTTTCTCTTGTGGCCTAGGGTGCTCAGGAGCGAGCAGCAGCGACATCTGTTTCCAATTATCGCGCCCGCGTCTCGCGGTCGCGTTAATTGGAAACAGATGGCGGTCGCGCTGGCCCTAGTGCACTTTTGGTCCAAATGCGGAGCTTTCACTTTTGCCGCCGACCTGGCACGCGCGGCCGCCATCTGTTTTTTCGCGTCTGCATCCCCGCTTGTTAATACACGTGTCTCTGCCCCCTTCTGATCGACGAGTACTACGTGGGGCCTGTTCCCCCCAAGCAGGTCACGTTCACCAAGCTGAACAACAACATCCGCAAGAACTTCCTGGGCGACATGTGCAAGAAGTACGGCGAGGTTGAGGAGGTGGAAATCCTATACAACCCCAAGAACAAGAAGCACCTGGGTATCGCTAAGGTGGTCTTCTCCTCGGTGAAAGGGGCCAAGGAGGCGGTGCTGCACCTGCACAACACTTCGGTCATGGACAACATCATCCACGTGGAGCTGGACACCAAAGGTAAACAAGAGGGAGGCATGCCCCCTCGAGAGGGTGACAGGCTGCCAGCCTTGCATGTGGTGCCCTTCTGTGGGATTCCTTCCTTGGCATCTGCCCCGGGAGACTCCCCGCGCCCTATGTCTTGGCATCCATCGCCCACCCAACCCATGTCCTTCTGTACCATGTGTTAGCCAAGTCTCCCATCCGTTCCTGGAGGGGTATGTGCCATGTGCCACCTTGTGACCCACAGATGCCTCGCTGCCGTGTGCTATGCCAGTCCCCACCCCATATTGTCTAAGTCTCCCATTTCCCCGAGGGCTTCTATGCCCTCGCGCCCTCCAACCAGCCCCCCTTGTCTGTGCCCCCTGTCCCTTCACCCAGCGAACTCCACCATCTTAACCATAACTGTTCAAGCCCCCCCTCCCTGCCCCCTTGGTCAGAGACGTTTTAATGCATGGGCAAAGTGGGCTCTGGCCCAGGGCCCCAGCCTTTCAGGGGGCCCCCTGACTGAGTCAGCTCCGTTCTCCAGAGTTTTGCCCTAATGACCTTGAATATTTCTTAAACAGATTGTTTTAAATTCTGTTTTCCTTTAATTTATTTTTTATGTACCTGATGTGTGAGAGTCTAGTACAGCCATTATGCAGAGAAATGTTGTGTTTGTTTCATGCAATATACATAAAAAGTTTCTTTTAGATCAAAACAAGGCCTACATATAAGAAATGGGAGGGCGTCACAGAGATTATTTGCAGTAATATTGGTGAGCTGCTGCTGTGTTACAATATTGAAAACACACATAACTATCCCTGAATATTAGATGTAAACACGTTTAGGGCCTTATTTATGAGAAGTGATGCATCGCTGTGTGAAAACAGGGATGCGTCACTTCTTAGTGCGCCCTCCTTGCGACATGATGGATGCGTCATATTTACTGTATGACGCATCATGTCACAGGAGTTACAGATACGTCAGTACTTCTGACATATCTGTGGGCGCAAAAGTGATGCATTGCTGGGGTGTGTCTGAAAATAGACGCAACTCCAGCAATGTGTCCTTTCACATGGGGCAAGCCCCATGTGACAGGGCCTGCATCAGTCTTATGCCTGCTGTGAGGCAGGTGTAAGATATTGACGCAATGGCGTCCTAGAAGTGGCGCACTGAGTTCTCATAGATTTCAATGCGCCACTTCTACGAGGCTTTTTGCGGGGGAACACCCACCCTGCATACATTATACCTGCCTAGATGCGTCACTTTGTAATTAGGGCGCAACATGGCACATTTTTTACGCTGCCGGTACGTCACAAAAAGTGACGCACCAGCGGCATAAAAGTGAAGCAAGGCCTCATAAATAAAGCCCTTAGAATTTGAACGACTGTTCCTTTGCACAGTCAGGGACCTAATGAAATGAAATAGTGTATTTAATAAAGCGCGCAGCTACTCAGACTAGAGTGTCCTGGCGCGTGACAGCGGGAGGAAAACGTGCGTAAAAGACCCATCAGTTATTAAAAAGCCAGGTTTTTAAGTTCTTCCTGAAAGAGAGTAGGTCTGTGGTTAATCTCAGAGACTCAGGAGTCTATACCACAATTTTGCGCCTAGAAGGCCGAAGGATCTGCCTCCAGTGCGGGCACAGCATATTTTAGGCACGATGGCCAGGTTGGCATTGGAAGATCTTAGGGGTCTAGATGTTGTGTAGCGATTAACGCGCTTTAACGCGATTTAGGTAACCGGCTCCTAAGCCGTAGAAAGCTTTAAAGAACATGGTCATCGCTTTGAAGTCGATCCATTCTTTTATGCGGAGCCAGTGTAGAGACTTAAGAATAGGGGTCATAATAGATCTGGGTTTAGGTCTCAGGATGGGTCTGGCTGCCGCGTTTTGTACCACTTGTATGCGCTGGATAAGGGATTTGGGAAGACCGAGGTACAAGCTGTTGACATAGTCAAGCTTTGATGTCACCAGAGCCTGCTCCACGATCTTTCTGCTCCTAAGCAGTAACAGTGGCAGGAATTTTTTAGCATCCGGAGTATGCCAAAGCAAGCGCCAGTTAGATTTTGGATTTGAAAGCGCATGGAGAGTGTCTTGTCTATGACAATTCCTAAGTTTTTGACTTTCTCCTTTTCCGCGGGCGGCAGATCTTTGGCCACCAAGAGCTCCAGTCTGGCGTTTCTGGATTACCAAAGAAAACAACTTCAGTTTTGTCAAGATTGCACTTCAGCTGATTGATCTTAAGCCAGTTAAAAACCTTTGTGAGGCAAGACCTAATCATTGCCCCTCAAAGTCGGTTCCTTTTTCACATGTAAAAATCAGCTGAGTGTCATCAGCATAGGAAACAATTTTGACGCCCTCTTCCTCTACCAGAAATGCAAGGGGGATAGATATCTATTAAAAAGGGTAGGGCTGAGAATGGAGCCCTGAGGGACACCTACATGAAGGAGCTTCCCATCTTCAAAGTGTTTTTGGAGGGCCTTGTTTACATGCTTCTCTAATACTTTGGAGAGGGCCGGAAGAAGGGAGATTGGCCTGTAGTTGGCAGGGTCCGTCGGTTTGGCGTTAGCCTTTTTTATCAGTGGAAGAATCTTAGCATTCTTCCATAATTTCGGCATGTTGCCTAAGGAGAGGGAAGCATTAAAGAGCTGGTTTACCGTGGGTTTTATGGTGGGAGCTAATAGGTTCAGGATATTCGCTGGACATGGGTCGGTAGGAGAGCCAGACTTAATGCTTTGGAGAAGGGTCAGTGACTCTTCAAGCTGAAACTTCAGGGAAAGCTAATAAAGATGGAGGATCCAAGAGGTGAAATTTGCTATAAGAACTAAGGTAGAAGGTCAGTTCTTCCTCTGAGATGTTAGTGAAGGCTTGTTGGATCACGGAGATCTTTTTGTGGAAGAATTGAGCTATTTGCTTAGACCATTCTTCCATGCATGGCCCTTCCTTTGTTCTGGCTTTCGGGGCAGTAAAGGATTTAACTATACTAAAGATTTCCTTACTCTTATTTTGGGCATTTTCTATCTATGTTTGAAAGACATTTTTCTTGGCTGCCTTCACGAGAATGTAATGAGCTTTTAAGGTGTCTTTATACACCTCCCTGTCCTCAGGTAGATAGGATTTACGCCATTTCCGTTCCATTTTTCTACAATTACTTTTGCTAGATCTGAGGGAATCGTAAAACCATGGAGCTGGTGGGGCCGACCTCTTTGAGGAGCGGGAAACAACCAGTACCGCTGCACCAATGTTGGTTCGGAGCCATGAATCTATTGAGAGGGCGTCTGAGTCGGGGCAGCCAGACAGCTCCGGTGAGGAACGACCGAGGGTGTCTGCTAACATCGGGATGGATATTTTATGGAACATCCTGTAATTAGGGACCCTCTGCCCTGCGTTAGCCCGAGGGGCTGTGGCAGAGTTGGGATTGACGAATTTTAATAGGAGGTGGTCAGACCAGGTAATGGGAAGAGGTAGGCTTACTGATATGTCAAAGTTGTGAAAGATTTGGTCTAGGGTATGGCCCTTCTCATGGGTGGCCGAAGAAATAGATGGAAACATGTTGCAGGCCTGCAGCGTCTCCAACAAGGAAATTGTTTGAGGGTCTTTTCCATTGTCCATATGTATATTGAAATCTCCCAGAATAAGGCAGTTGTTGTATTTTAAGGCCAGGGAGGTGGTGGCTGCATTAAGCGCAGTAATAAAATTTCCAATTGCACCGAGAGGTCTGTAAATCAGAAAAACAGCTATGCTATGATGGGGGATAAGGTACAGCGGAAGCCTAAGGACTCTGTGCCCTCGATGTTTTCCATCGGGATGGGAGAGCAGTCTAGTTTTTTATTGCAAATTATGGCGACACCGCCCCCTTCCCACTCGGACGGTCCCTCCTAAGGATTTTATAACCCGTAGGGATGGCCGAGGTGATAGTAGGGTTGGAGGCTTCAGACAGCCAGGTCTCAGTGAGAAATAAAAGATCAGGCTGTTCGTCTAAAAGTAAGTCATAAATGTGTGGTTCATGCTTTTGCATAGAGCGACAATTTAAAAGTGTGGCCTTTAGGTCCTCTGTTTTCTTATTGTTTTTACACTTACTGTTGTGTGGGAGGATCTTGGGTGCGAGTTTCCTGGGCTGGAGGAAAGACCAGTTGCACTTATTGCATCGAAAGTCTACCTCCAAGCTCGGATCAGCCGCTGTACACTGACATAATGGCAGCCACCTAAGGCTAAGCAGTTTTTCCCTATTGTAATATAGTGAAGAAACTCACCGGAGGGGAACTGGGCAGCATGGCCGGCGTTGGACGCCTCCGGGACACTGACGGGCGCAGACGGGCTTGCTTTTGGCGCGCCTGTGGCGCTCCGCTGCGCGCGTCCGTTTGCATTGGGAATATATAGGCTAATGTCTATGATGCAAACTGGATCGCTAATGCAGCTGAGGAAGCGGAAACTGCGTGGGCGTAAGTGAGGAGCCCGATAATAGCCCCAGCCCTCAGCACAATGGGCGTATCAGCCGCGGCAGACCACGACTGGAGGAAAAGCAAGATGCGAATCGGAGCAGCTAAGGAGGTGTAGGCAAGCAGAATCAAGTAAAGTGCAAGCACGCGTAGGTAGGAGAAATTGTTAAAAAGCACAGAGTAATTCAGCCACACATATACAATTTAAAAGGTAATAAAAACCTAGTAGCAGGACAGGAAACACTAAATCCTACCTCTCTCAGTTGCACGCGTCCGTTTTCATCAGGAATATTTAGGCTAATGCCTATGATGCAAACTGGATCGCTAACGCAGCTGAGGAAGCGGAAACTGCGTGGGAAACAGGGGCTCAAATTGGATCATAAATTCAAAGCTGTTCTGAACAGGGGCCCCCAAAATATGTTTGGCCCAGGGCCCCCAAAATCCTTAAGATGTCCCTGCCCTTGGTTCAGATCCACCAGTCAGCACAACCCCCCCACTATTCCACAATATGTGCATCCATGTGTGGCATTTTTTCATGGTGTTTTGCTTGTCTTTACCTTTCACCATGTCAATCGCCTCACTATTTCACCACTGTCTCTCAAGCCTTCCCACAAGGGCACATCTCAATGTGAGAGAGCTCTTTCTATTTTCTCTGTCTTCTGACCTAGCAGATGCCTTCCTCCCCAAACAGATTCACGTCAGTCTGCCCAATCTAAATAATAACCCACATATCCACTATGTACCGCATGTCTTTATCTGTTAACTTGTGTCTTAGAGATCATGTTTGTAAATATTTGTGAAACGAGGTATGGGGATAACCAGCTATTCGCCGGGTATAACACAATTTGGTCGAATAAAGAAACGGGGATTATTATAATTCAGTTTCCACGCTAGGCATTGACTACTGTAGCCACTAAAACTCTTAGATGTAGCACCAAGAAGCGGTATGCCTTTGCCGCGTCAAGCGCTATATTATCTTAATTGCCAGTTGATTCTGTTAGCAGCGGTGACCCTTTCTCCCGAGCAGCTCTTATAAACTAAGTGGCCTCCAATTCACCAACCCCTTTTCCCACGACAACTACCCACTTGAACTCATGCCCGGCACGCCTCGGAGGTGTGACACTCCGTGACGTAAGCTGGTGTCTGTTCTCAGCTTGTGTTTCCCATGGCTTGGCAGTCACGTTTTCCCGAATATGTTGTCAGTTGCTAGGAGACTGCAGGAGGGCTGTACTCGCAGAGATGTTGCAGACACCCTGGGGTTAAAATCTCACTTTTTCACTTCCCTAACAGTTTTCGTTTCCTGCTTCTTTGACACCCCTAATCCGAATCGCACTTAAACCTTACATTTGCTTTATCATGGGGCCTTGATTAGATCTGTGCAGCACATGGTGCTGCTGATGTGTGCTGTCATTAGTGCGGCCCTTGTGCATGGTTTAAGCTGTTGCAGGACATCGGCGAAACACGTCATTACGATTTCTGGCGGGCTCTTGGCATTTCATTGAAGCAGCTTGTAGTAAATAAACCTCAGACTGGGCGGAAAGTAATACAGCGTTGACACCATGTGCGTGCTTCTTAAAGGTGCACTAACCTATTCAGGGTCTTCAGAAGAACACCTGAGAGAGGCAGCGGGGTGTTGAGAAAAACGCACTCCTAAGTTATTTTAGAAACAAAAATCACATTTGCGGTATTGAATGATGTTTTGAGAAAATACATGTTTGTTCACCGTTAACTGTTCAGACTTGTGCTTTTATTTTTTTGAGGCATAGATTTTGGCATCCTTAAACATGCACTCAGAGGACTGTTTGAGTTTTTTGTTTGCATATTTCTGTCTACTGCTCACGAATACCCACTTTAAATCATTCAGTGGCATGCAAATAATTTAACCGTATCAAGTTGATACCTGTTAATATGAGATGCCGGTTCATTTTTTCTCATACATCGAGCGCCTAAAATTCCAAACTTAACTAGGTACGTTTTATGCCAATGGGTGGATTTGCTGTCATGAAAAATGAATTGTATGCTTTCCAACTTGCAATTCGAGCATTTTCAGAAGAAAAATGTTTAGTGCACAGAAACGTATCTCAAATAATAACCAAAATCATTTTTTTATATAGAGTTTTGTGGTTATTGTGGGGTTGAGGGGGTTTTGGGCAACCGAAAGACTGAGCGAGTAATTTGTTTAGAAATGTGCAGTTTAGTTGGGAAAACCTGGGATTACAACTGGTATCCTGGTTTTGCTGTGGACTCTTTGACCCTGGATCTTATGTTTTATGTTATATGTTCTATACCGTTTCACCCCCACTCTCACCCTCCCACTTCCAGAGTTGCACATTTACATTGAATAACCAGTAAATCGGTTAACCTTCTCCTGACAATGTCACCTGTTTCAGTTTTTCAGGGACTGGTTTCTGATTATTGGCAATATATACTTACAATACAAATGCTTATCTGATTGAATATGGCACAGTGTCAAAGATGGTGAGGGCTCAAATTATACTGAGTCTATTGTTATCCTTTACAGGGCTAAAGACCCCTTGCCCACACTAGGTGGCATGCATCATCATAGGGGTTGCTTCTTACCAGCAACGAAGTTGCTCAGCGGGCTCATCCTGAGTTCTTTTCGGTTTTGTTATAGGATGACTTTGTCCTAACAGTCTCTCTGCTGTTAAAATTATATCCAAAGCAAACACAAGGAGATGATGGACGGAGCGCTGAAACTTTTCAGACACTCACCCCCAGTCACAGATCTGGGTTGAATCCATCATCGTTCTTTAGCTCACTTCGCCACCTCAGTTCAGACCCAGCTACATACAAATCAGTCTTGACCCTGTGCCTCATGGGAACAGTCCAGCCCGAACTGCCAAGCCAGGTCTTCCCTGAACCGGAAACAAGCATCCAGGGACCGGTTTCGGGGTAACACCCCTCATCAGCCAGGCTAGCTTGAATCCAGTGGCAATGTGAGCAAGGGACCCACGTCTGGGCATACCCTGCCAACTTAGGGCGAACAAAGCAAACACAAGGAGATGATGGACGGAGCGCTGAAACTTTTCAGACACTCACCCCCAGTCACACATCTGGGTTGAATCCATCATCGTTCTTTAGCTCACTTCGCCACCTCAGTTCAGACCCACCTATATGCAAATCAGTCTTGACCCAGTGCCTCATGGGAACAGTCCAGCCCGAACTGCCAAGCCAGGTCTTCCCGGAACCGGAAACAAGCATCCAGGGACCGGTTTCAGGGTAACACCCCTCATCAGCCAGGCTAGCTTGAATCCAGTGGCAATGTGAGCAAGGGACCCACGTCTGGGCATACCCTGCCAACTTAGGGCGAACAAAGCAAACACAAGGAGATGATGGACGGAGCGCTGAAACCTTTCAGACACTCCCCCCCAGTCACAGATCTGGGTTGAATCCATCATCGTTCTTTAGCTCACTTCGCCACCTCAGTTCAGACCCACCTATATGCAAATCAGTCTTGACCCTGTGCCTCATGGGAACAGTCCAGCCCGAACTGCCAAGCCAGGTCTTCCCGGAACCGGAAACAAGCATCCAGGGACCGGTTTCGGGGTAACACCCCTCATCAGCCAGGCTAGCTTGAATCCAGTGGCAATGTGAGCAAGGGACCCACGTCTGGGCATACCCTGCCAACTTAGGGCGAACAAAGCAAACACAAGGAGATGATGGACGGAGCGCTGAAACGTTTGACACTCACCCCCAGTCACAGATCTGGGTGGAATCCATCATCGTTCTTTAGCTCACTTCACCACCTCAGTTCAGACCCAGCTATATGCAAATCAGTCTTGACCCTGTGCCTCATGGGAACAGTCCAGCCTGAACTGCCAAGCCAGGTCTTCCCTGAACCGGAAACAAGCATCCAGGGACCGGTTTCGGGGTAACACCCCTCATCAGCCAGGCTAGCTTGAATCCAGTGGCAATGTGAGCCCGGGACCCACGTCTGGGCATACCCGGCGCAATTAGGGCGAGAAAGCAAAAGACACACAATTGATGGATGGAATGCAGAACAAATCAAAACATTCACTCCCAGTCAAGAGATCTGGGTTAAATCCATAATTCTTTTACTCAGCATGCCACCCCAGTTTAGACTTGGCCATATGCAAATCAGTCTTGACCCTGTTCCTCATGGGAACAGTCCAGCCCGAACTGCCAAGCCAGGTCCTCCCTGGACGGGAAACAAGCATCCTAGGACTGGTTTCGGGGTTTCACCCGTAATCAGCGAGGATAGTTTGAATCCAGTGGCACAGTGAGCCAGGGACCCATGTCTGGGCATACCTGGCGCACTTAGGGCGAGAAAGCAAAAGATTCACAATTGATGGATGGAATGCAGAACAAATCAAAACATTCACCCCCAGTCAAGAGATCTGGGTTAAATTCATAATTTTTTTACTCATCATGCCACCCCAGTTTAGACCTGGCCATATGCAAATCAGTCTTGACTCTGTGCCTCATGGGAACAGTCCAGCCCGAACTGCCAAGCCAGGTCCTCCCTGTACCAGAAACAAGCATCCTAGGACTGGTTTCGGGGTTTCACCCCTCATCAGCCAGGATAGCTTGAATCCAGTGGCACAGTGAGCCCGGGACCCACGTCTGGGCGAGAAAGCAAAAGACACACAATTGATGAACGGAACGCAGAACAAATCAAAACATTCACCCCCAGGAAAGAGATCTCGGTTAAATCCATCATTCTTTTACCCACCATGCCACCCTAGTTTAGACCTAGCCATATGCTTGGGACCCATGTATGGGCATACCCGGCGCACTTAGGGCGAGAAAGCAAAAGACACAAGCCTCACTGCTAAGAGGCATGTTTGTAAACATCCCTGAACCTTGTGACAGGCACCATATCAAAGGACCAGGGGGGAAGTGGGGGGGGGCCGTTAGGGGCCCCCAATGTCACTTTCCACCTGCCTTTTCATGGCGGGCTAACCGCCATGAAAAGGTCAGGCGGAAATGGACATTGTAATTCCTATGGTGGTGCCTGAGCAGGCACCGCCCGCATTGTAGGGATTACTGACCCTCTGACGGTACGACAGGCTCCTTGAGCCCGTCAGAAGCGCGGCGGATGGTCCGTCCGCCAGAGGCCTTCACCCGCTGCATCGTAATGTGGCGGGCGGACCTTCAGGGGCCGATGTCAGTGGGTCTGCCACCGACGAGCCGTCGGTGTCAGACTCACCGACATCGTAATCAGGCCCTAAGATTTGAAAATGCAGGTTTTCATCCTTTCACAGTCAATGAAGTCAATATCACTTAGGGTTATAGTAATGAGAATTGAGTCAAAAACACTTGTAGGCTAAGTGCTTTGGATAAAAGGGCTGTCTCTCTATTTATTTATTTATCTATCTGATATAATTTAATTGTTACAGAAGACGTCATTCTGTCAGCTCTACGTGGATAAATAGCTATTGGGCAATATTTAGTATTTTTCTTTCTTTTAATTAAAGACAAACAATAACAGACATTCCGAAAAGAATTGGATTCTGATGTCTGCCACTGGAGATAAATTCTCATGTAGGTCTCAGTGCAGCTATATGTATCACAATGCAGTTGTGTGCCTGTTTATTTGACAATTGTAATGTATTGCAGTGCCAAATCGTTGTCCGGTATGGGCACAAGGGCACTTGGCAATATGACTGGTGTATGTACACTGAGTGAGACATCAACGAGGTAATACTACATATTCTGAAGTTTTTGCCTTCCTTGTCATATGTCCTTTTCGCCTCACTCCTCCAATTCGCAAACTACACAGAACAGGCTAAAAGTTTTCTTGAAGACTCAAATACTTCTTTTTTCACATGATGTCATCAAGACAGATAACAATATTGCAGTCCCAACCATTGAAAGGCTAGCCATTCCTATTCTACATACACAGGTCAGTATCTGTTAGATCTGCTTTGCAAAATGGCCAGCTGCACAAAATTTAGAAACCACCATGTGCCCTTGGTGCCAGCACTTGTTCCTGTTATTCGTTTTATTGTTAACAAAATAATCCAGTTGTGCATACAGGAAATGTTAATTCATGTTTTTTTCTATTTTTTTTAGGTGACAGAAATAGAAGAAGAAGATGCCAGGTAGCTTTTAGCTACATGCCTCAAAATGAGGATGAACTGGAGCTCAAAGTGGGCGAAATTATTGAAGTTCTTGGTGAGGTAAGTATTATTGTGTGAATCCGTGTTCTGCCAAAGTTCTTCATTTCTTACTTGTTTAATATTTTTGATCCTAAAGTAAATATTGATTTGATGGTAAGGGTCCCACTGACAAAATGTTTTTCGGTTGTAAATTGCACTTGTGAACCAAAAGTTGGATTTAGTAGTGAAGTTAAGAAATCTTGATTTACACAATAAGGAATTTAAGAAATTTCTGGCACTTAGGACTGAAAAAGCAAATGATGTGGCAAATGCTCTTAGGAAACTGGGTTCATCAGCTTTTTCCTGTAAGGCAGCAGCGGCACATCCCATTTGGCTAGACAAACACAATTAAATAGAAAGCCACACTAACCTGACCTTCACCTGACTTTAAACTCCTCATCCAGATTGTGGAATCATTCGTGTTACACCATTGGTTATCTCTAGGAGTGAGTTGGTTACAATTCTTGGCACACTAGTTCAATATGGCAACTTTTCACCGGCTCTTAAAAATGCCAGCAGAAGGATATTACCTGCCATTTTCAGATAGTCATCATTTTGCCTGAACATACTTTTGCCTGTAGGTGAAGAGCACCAATCCATCCCACATTTTGATGTTCAGAGTTTGCTCCCATCAGGAATTCTGGGCAGTGTCCTTTTTTGTGCATAAGAGGATGCTACACAAGATATTCCTATAAATAAGGACAGAGGGCACCATCCAATACTTTTTTTAATTAAATGTTTATTGATGCAAATATGACATATGAAATTACTAGAGGATGTAAACAGTATACGTTACTAGTATGTTAATATATGAAACATTTATGATAAAATATGATCATTTTCAAACACACTACAACAGATCAAATTCGTATCGGTTAATTAAGGCCCTTAAATGTTAGGAAAAAAAAGTTTCACAAGCAATGCCCAGAAGCTTCATCTTACGCCCATGCAGAGGCGCACTGTCTTAGATGTGGTACTGAACACAAACCACATAAAGGCTTTTACGCCTCATCAAACGATTACGGATATACAGAATATGATTCCCATGTTTCTGACTCAGACATGGGCCCCGGGTTTGCAAGTCCTGTGCCAGCTGGGTCTGATGGCCATGAACATCCTGTGGGTGCCGCACCCCAAATTAAAAATTAGAACACCTCAGTGGGTCCTGAGAAGCTGTGGCTTCAACAGAAAGAAGGGGGCTTTCAAGGGTGGATCTTTGAGTCAATCCATCCAGACCTACTGTGGTGAATATGTGCCTCTAACCTATTGTGGGTCATCTCTTAAGTCTTCTGCAGGTGCAGGTTACTGCAGTCATGGATGCTTCCTTATTGGGCTGGAGCACCCATCTGGATGACCTGACAGCTAAGGGCCTTTAGTCCATGTCAGGGCAGCGCCTGACACAAATGTGCTAGAGCTGCACATGGTTATTCTTGCATGAAGGCCTTCATTCCTCCCATCTCAGGAAATGGCATTCAGGTTTCTGTCTGACAAAATCCCCCCTGTCCGTGATATCAACAGAATAGGTGTAAAGTTGTACATCTTGAGTTGGGTGGCAGTTTGACTGTGGCTGTAGGCTAAGCAATGGGGTATCTCCCAGTGGCAATGAACCTTGTAGACTCCCTCTGTGTGAGAGTATATAGTCTGAGTCACCTCTTCTTAGAGAACCACAAATGGGAACTTCATCCTAAAGCATAATGTAGAGCAGGGGTTTACAAAGTGACACATCTGCCTAGATACGTCACTTTCTAAATAGGGCGCAGTGTGGCACATATATTACGCCACCGCAGCCTCACAAAAAGTGACGCAACGGCGGCGTAAAGCGGAAACAGCCATTACAACGCGGCTGTTTCCCCGCATGTTATTACATGTGGTGTTTGTGTAGTGTAGGGCAGTGTTTAGGGTTTAGGGTAGTGTCGGGGTGTCGTGCTGGGTAGTGTAAATGTAGGGAGAGGACTGGGGTTTGGGGGAGGGTCGTGCAGGGGTACTACATTAGGGTTTAGGGTAGGACAGGGTAGAGTCACTTACCTTTCAAACTTTTACCATGAGTATACCTTTACCACGCATGCCTTTGCGTTGTAATGGCATGCGTGGTAAAGGCATAGTTGTGGTAAAAGTTTGCGATGTAATGGCATGTCATTGTCATTGACATCGCGTAGTAATACCCGTGTTGTAATGGCACGCGAGGTATTGGTATGCAATGTAATGAGACATATTCGGCATAAAGGGCTCATAAATAAGGCCACTACAGCGCCACCAATTCACCATTTTAATCTTGCCCCATCCTTGGCAAATACAAGATTTAACTGAGGACAGGAGGCAATTTTAACCTCACTCTTCACAACACACCTTCACACTTACTTTTCACAACTGTCAAAAAACGAGACGGTCTACCTCCAGGTGGAGGATAAGGAGATCACTTGGAAAACTGAGCACTCAAGTGATAAAAGACCCAATGATGATATTACTCACTTAACAACAGAGCGGAGAATCAAGATATACCATACTGTCTGCTTAATGTGAATGAGGGTCTTCACCATACAAGAACCCTAGACCCTGGTAAGAACAGGACGTGTGATTCCTTCCCCTTTGAATTTATCCAACGGAAGCCGAATGAATCTCTGCTTCTTCCTCCCTCCTTTGATTAAACGACTCATAAATAAGACCCACAGTGTCTGAATTCCAAAACGTGCATTCAGAAGTACACTTGCTTCAGATTCAGGAACCTTGCAATACTGCATAATAAATGTAATCAAGAGTAGGAGCTGTGTAGGAGGCTTGGAGGATTTCATTTTGAGATAGGTAAATCGGGGGCATTGCCGTAAACCGGTTCCCCTGTCTCTTTTACAGGTGGGGCCACAAACATTGATTTTCCCTGCCCACCACTGATTTTCTCCAATGAGCGTCTAGAGCATTGGTATTTTACTATGGAAAAACACAGGAGCAACCACCCAGATCAAGGATTTGTTTCTGAAAAGCAAAATAAAATGTTGAGCGTTCTGGCAAAACCCCCAAAAAACACAGCTTCCTTGCCATTGAGCCATCATAAAAGTGCAACCTCCATTTTGCCAGCTTCATGTTTATCACAAAGATCCCTGCTGGGCAGATAGGGATTCCTAAATGTGGCAGGTGATTTTACACTAGAGGGACAGACCCAGAGTGTCTGTCAACCTGGGCCTGTATTATGTAAATGCCGCCTTTTCATTGTTTATGCCCGGCATACCTTTTAAAAGGTGCATCCAGCGCAAACAATGAAAATGCACTGCATTATGGGGAATGGGCTGCCCCAGGAATCCACGAACTCGCGCTGCCCTGGGGGCAGTGCATTCAGGTGAAAAACGGAGCACCTGCTTTGAAGCCGCTTCGTGTTTTCACTGTGCAGCCGGCACCCGCCTGCACTTTGAAAGGGGATTAGAGATCCCCTTGCAGGTGGGTGCAGTCAGTGACTGCACCCGCCTGCAAGGGGATGTCTTGGGGGTCCAAAGAACCCCCTTTCCCCCCTCCAGAGGGCTGCTCTCAGGGGGCTCAGAGGTCAAAGGGATTCCCTCATTTGCAATGGGCACGCCCACTGCAGATAGCACTGGCGCTTTATGTGTGCCAGCGCTATTGGTATTACAGAAGGGGCCGCACAAGCATCTGCGGCCCCTTCTGTAATACCAAAGTGCCCTAGGGGCGCGCAAAGCAGGTGCAGACGCCCGTTGCGCCCCCGGGGCACTCTCTGTAATACAGCTCCTGGAAGGCTGGTGACCCACCTGCCATGATCTAAATGAACTCATGAGTCTTTCTACAAGGTGGTGTACAAGCTGGGCCCTATGGATCTGCTGCTGATTTAGGAAGGTATGCACTGAAACGTATTGCTGATCCAGTGGCGTAACGCAAAATGATGGGACCCCCCTGCAGAATGTGATGGCGTCTCCGAGATTGAAAAGATATTCATTGCTCTTAGCCTCAGTGGGGGCCCCTCATAACAGTTGGGTCCCCCTACGCGGTCCCTTATTAACATAATGTAAAGATTCGGTTGGAGAAACAATGAAAATATAATGAGTTATTTTCTTTAAAACATTTACAAATTAGAGGACTAATTAATAGTTCGGCAGAACCGATGGTGGTGGTCCCTGGTCCGCCAGACTGGCGAACCACCTGCAGTTTTATGACTACGGTGGTGGGACCGCCACAGGACTGCTGCTACCGCCTGGATCCTTGATCCCGTGGTGTGGCTCAGCTGTCAGAGGCCATAATATGAGTTTCATCGCAGTCCCCCTTTTCAAGGCAGTGAGCCTGCCTTGAACAGTGTGGCAGTGAGAAAACTAGGGGGCCCTACAGAAGGGCATTGCAGGTTGGAAGGAATGTTGTTCCACAATCTTGCATTGTCAGTATATGGCAAATTTTCGAAATACCACTAACTAACAACACTGAAAAATGTTTGCACGCAAGGCAGACAACAATAAAATGACATCACCTATGACATTGATGGACTGCTTCGATCGTTGTGTAGTACAGTACATTTCATAAAGAATGGCCTCTCAATTATCAGGATTTTATGCTTTTAAGAATATTTCTTTGGCATTTAAATGGCAGAAGTTTAGATTTTTATATATAGGTTCCACTATTACTTAGGATGCCGCCTCCATGCTTTTTAACCACAGGTATTCGTTGTTGCCAACCTTCTTTTTCTAATCTTCCCTTTGTTGTTCTCATTTACATTCTTTTTCAGATCTCCCCCTGGTTACTCTTGTTAAACTTTTTCGAATTTCCCCTTCGCTATTCTCGATCTTTCATATTTTTTTTGTTACACTGGGAGTCTTCTGTAAACTACACATCACGTTCTCGTCTAACTCTGTCGTTATGAGTTTGTGTCATTCACTGCAGTTTGAAAAAGATGGATGTATTCTTTGCAGTCAGTTTGGACATCTTATGTTCAAAATACACTTGAAAACAGCTATGTTTGTTTTACCGGAATAGTTATTCCTCAAAGTTGTTAAGCAATCGCTTGTGACTTAGCCCGCCATAACAAGGTGTCATCTAATTAATAGGCCTGATTCACAAATTGCATTTTGCAGTACATAAAGTAGGTCTACTAACGTACTACAAAATGCAATTCACAAGCCTACTGCTGGAGGCCTCCGCCTCTCCTATCTTATATAGGCCACCCGCCCCCCCGCCATGCATGGCCAAAGGCAGTGTGCGGCATGAAGTTGGCTGCATGCGGGGGTTGCCCGCAGGGCCTGACCACAGGCCAGGCCCGGGGTTGACTGCATGCCTGGGGTTTGCTGCATGCGGAGGGTTGGCCGCTGGGCCTGGCTGAAGACCAGGTCCTGTGGCCAAGCCCCTACTGCATTAAAAATGTTATAGGGACGTTGTAATTAGAAATAGAATTTAAAAAACCTTAGAAATTCACCCAAAAAACACAAAGGTTACAGGGTCGTTATAGTTAGGTTCAGAATTTACTCACACAAAATCATAGGAATTCAGCAATTATAGTTAGAGTTATCTCAAGAAACTATAACTCGTGCCCTAAGGTAACTATAACTCGCTCCCTCGCCATGCAATGCTGATTACCCCACATAGTACATCACTGATGACATCTTCTATGAAATACTCAATAATATCACTGCGGTCTTTGCCCTTGCGTGGCGTGGGGGCTAGCCACAGGTCCTGTGTTTCAGCCACGTCTCCCACCTCCCCAACCTTCAAAATGATCCGGGGACACCATCTCCCAGGGCCATATTTTTTTTAAAGGGGAGGGGATTCGTCAAACACGGCAAAAAATGCATTTCCAGTAGAAACACTGACCTAACTATACCTACCCAGTGGCGACTGCCATTGGGTAATATACACATACATATACATGTAGAGAGAGAGAAAGAGAGAGAGAGAATACATAACAGGTAACTTTGTATATGGTCCAGTTTTTCCATTGCCTGTGTGTGGGACATCATAAACCAGTTTCCTGTGAAATATTTGATTTTTTACTACTGCATTTTGTGCACATCTGCATATATGGTTTATACCATGGCATTGTTTCATGTCTGTTTTAACAAAAGTTATTTAACCAAAACCACGATTCAGTCAGTCAAATTTGTGCATTTAAAGTCAAACTGCAGACGCCTCCGAAGAATTAGGAGGGGCGTTTCCTTGAGTAAACTAATTAGTAACTGCTATCTGTGAGACAGTAAACAGTGAATTTCTCATGACCGTTTTGCTGTCCTGTGGTAATAAACTTGCATTTGACCTTTGCACTGCAGTAATAAATGTGCAAATGTGCTTTGTTAGTACAGTTGCTCTAAATAACGTGTTAATGGTCACATTTATATTCACTGCCATTGCATAAATATAAGTATATATTTTGGGGTGAAAATCTTTTTAGAATTATTCTTTTTTGTTTAATAATAAGCTTAATTTAAGTAAAAATACTGGCTGCATATTAAGAAAATGTAATGTCTTCCTCAAGTACCATTCAGTCACCATGATTAAGTCAACGAATTACCACCCGCTTGGTATTGAGGAAATATGGGATTTTTCCAGGCATACATAAACCCAAAGGCTAAGATCATGATTTTTCAAGAAGGGCCAAGATTCTGAAAATTAGTGCGTAAAGTTAAAACAGCGTACCTCTCAAATGAGCTATGTAATTATCTTGGAGTGAGAATTCTTAGATCACAAACATGGGTGTCACAATAAATTGTACTCCTTGCAAATATTTCATCCACCATGCACTCACGTTGAAATCCAATAAATATTACAGCGTTCCAACTATAATCCCTCTTCATTGGGTTTTTTGAGTAAAGATGATTCCTATGCCCACTTATGGAAGTACTGACATGGCTAGTTAGCTCGTCATAACTTGGATACCCCGAAGTGCCAAAGCCTCGGAATAATTTGTTGACTAAGCTTCGCAACTTCTCAGGCTCACGTTAGTTGGGAACTAAAGGCCCCATTCAGAGGTTAGTAGTAATGGGGCATCTGCCAAAAATTAGTAATGCCCTGTCTGACAAATTTCTGACCTGCACCTCATGTAGAGGTAGTGGATGTGTTGTGTTTCTGATGGAAAGCCGTTGGCTAGCTCATCAACTGGAGAGGAACGCCAGTCCATCAAAATACCAGGGGTAGCGGAAGTGACATCACACTCCATTTAAACCTTACTTTCACTCCCACACGAATGCTTACACACAATATACATTTAAACGCATTTTTTACTTACCTCGGCTACCATGGAGAGTCATATCAGCTAACTGTAATCCATTCTTTATTACACTAATAGTGAATAATATACTATTGTTCACTATTAGTGTAATAAAAAATTGACAGAAAACACGGAAAGTGAAGCCCAGCTAACGTCCATAAGGAGGAGCTGCCCTTGCGTTCCTGGCACTGATTTTGCCACCTCTGAGGCCAGGAGTCGCAAGGGGAAAGCCAAGGGTTGCTGCTGCGACCCATGATCAGCGTCTGATTGGTAAGACGGGCACGCGGGCGATGGCCGAGGGGCCGTTATCTGAGTTCCAGCTGTGGGCCGCTTTTTTGTGCAGCCTGGGGGCTGTCTGTGTCGGTCGGGTGCGGCCCAGTGGGTGCCTGAGTGGCCTTTCTGGAGGGAGATGGGCGGAGGTGTCACTCCCTTTCTCTCGCTGGGCCGGCCCATTAATGTATGCAGATTGAGCGGGGGCAGTGGGCCTGAGCAGACGTGGTCTCACTTGCATTCATGTGTGGTTCAGCAGTGTGAACTAATCCATGCATTTTTTTAAAGTGAAATTAAGAAAACATCCGCAAATGTGGGCCACTTTTTTTTAGCGTGCCCGGGCCTATTTTTGATCCCAATCCAACCATGCCCATGATGACACCTAAATGACGTCCATGCAACTGGAACACCTGTCGCGTAGCATCACAGCCAGCTGATATGGCTTCAAAGTCCCGCTGTCCTTAGGCATGCCTTCAACATTGTCTCAACTTATACGGGTAGGAAAAAACTATTAATGTCCACTTCGCACTGGGATAAAACTCTCAGCACGCCCGGGACACTGATTTTTTTGTTTCACCTAAAAATCCCCTGCTTTGGGGTTTGCATTCAGAAAACAAAACACAATAGCAAATGGCCTACCATGTCCTAGCGAAGCAGGGAATTTCATTTTTTTGTTACCGAAAGTGTTTCCACCATGTCAAAGGAATTCAAGCAAACATGTCAGAAAAACCTAAATATGGCTGGTGGGCTGCTGGCCAGTGCCCTGCCCCCTCACCCACTCGGCGGCGCGCCCACTAATGGCTAAATGAGGTATAAAGTCTCTTTGAAGATTCTGCACTGCAGAGAAAGATTTACATCATGAAATTTAATTATAAAACAAGTGACCAGGAAACTACAGAGTGTCTGGTTTAGGGAGCCAAAGCTCAGTCATATCTGTGTTCTGTTTTTCTTAGCACATGACTGGGTTCTACTCCTGTCTGGAAAGTTTAATCTGCAGAAATATTGAGATGGTGGAACAATAAACCACTGTACGTTTGATGAGATACTGAGGCAGACGGTTTTAAACACCCCATTTTTGCCGTTAGCCTTATATCAACTGCAAGCAGTGAAATGTGTAGGTAGTACTTTTTTGATTTCAGTGCCACAACCCTACTTAAATTGTATAATTTATTCCAAATTCAGACACCAGTTGTTGTATATTACATTTTTATTACTCTTCGATTTTGATGCTAGAGACTCTTGAAATTCTAATTAAATTACATTTCAGATTGTGCAGCACAGTGGCAGAGGATACAAACCACTTGCTGCACATTAATTTGTAACAATTAATATCCCTTTGCAGATTGTACTTAAAACCTCTGCTTTTTCACCCAACAAATGTTATTAAATAAAATGTAAAATAATAGATAAGCGATTTCGAAGTACATACTTTGAAAAGCAGATAAAAGCATCGATTTTCTCTATGAATAAGGCAAGTGGTGCTTTTAACTGTGTTATGGTTTTATGCAATACGATAAACATTCCTATTACTGCTACCCGTGCCATCCCCTCTCTCTCTCTATCCTTTCTCTCTTTTTCTCCCCTCTCCTCCCCTCTCTTCTATCTCTCTGTCTTACTCACGAATATTTATCATTTTAGTTTTACTCATGAATTTGCACTGTGAATTACGTATTACCACGACAAGAAAGTCTGTAATGCCACTTCATTGCACAGGACAATTGTACACCCTTAAATGTGGTAAATCATTGCGAAACACAATTTGTGCATTTTATTTGGCACATAAATCTAAATTTGTGGTAATATCATGATTACTGTTTGTGGTAACTTAGGGGGTCATTATGATGGCGGGCGGATCGCCACCGCCCGGCCGGCGGTGGCGATCCGCCCGCCATCACAACATAATTTTCTCCCCGCCATATTACTATGGCGGGGGGTACCGCGGCGGACGGAAAGTCCGTCTGCCGCTTTTCCGCCGGTCGGCAATCGTCACGATTGCCGGCCGGGCGGAACTCGGGCATAATATGGTGGCGGTGCCTGGAAGGCACCGCCATCCATATTATGATGCCTGGCGGTTCTGGCCTTTTCATGGCGGCGATGCCGCCATGAAAGGGCTAGCGGGAATTGCTGTGGGGGCCCGTTGCGGGCCCCCGGGGGTTGGGGGGGTGGGGGGCTGCACTTGGGGGTACCTATGGTACCCCCTACATTGCCATGCTCAAGGTGGCAGGCACCACGTGGTGCCTGTCACATTGTGCGTGGCAATGTACAACATGCCTCTGGCATTGCGGCGGGTGCTGCTTACAGCAGCACCCGCCGCAATGTTAGAGATGCGGGATGCGACCGCCAGGGTGGCGGTTGCATCCTAATTGGTGGTACGGGACCACTGCACCGCTGGCGGCCGGTCCCAGCACCGCTAGGGTGGCGGGCGGACTGAAGTCCGCCCGCCATCCTAATAGGCCCCTTAGTCACTAAGATTGCGGTTTTACCACAGTCTGTCTGACATACTCTAGGGCTTTAGAGATTGCTCTCAATCCATTTCCAATGATTTGATTTGTGATAGGATTGTCCCTTGTCTAGTGTATGAATAGTATCCCGTGGATATTTTGGGAATTCATTTTAATCCTCTGTGTATAGATTTTACTCTGAGTGTGTTAATAATTTCAAAACTCGCTATGAAATGTGATGTTTAAGACGGATTTGCTGTGAAAGTAAGTTAGCAATGTTTTTTCTAAATAATAGTGTTTTGGTTTTGGCCTTTTTTTATTACTGAAAGTGCATTAGGAGCTTCTTATAAATTGTTTTAAGAAAATAGGTTTTTAGAAGAATACTAAGCAAATGAGGAGCTTTAGTCTAAATCTTTCAGCTGGGTAAACAGATACAGCACCAATATTTTAAACAGGTGCAACACTGAGGTTACAAATGCAGCAGTGGCTGAGTCTAGAGCCTGGCAGTGACTGCACTGAGAGGCATAGCTGGGGGAGTTGGGGGCTGTCGGTCTGCCCCGGGCGGCACGAGTTTTGGGGGCAGCGGCCTCCCCCCGTCTTATCTGCCATCTCGGGGCGGCAATATCCCCCCTCCCGCTCCTCAATGCATTTGCCGCAGGGGTGGCAAACTGAGAAAACTCTCGCCAGCACCCCCCACCCTCTGCTCTTGACTGCGGCCGCGGGGCAGCAAACGCAGGGACCTCCACGGGCGGCCAGAGGGCTAGCTACGCCAATGCAGAGAGGCAACTCATTTATAATATAGCTACAAGATTCATGCTAAGACGCTCCACCATAGGTCACCGTGCTGCCCGGTCACCCCTTGGGCTTCCAAGACGCTGGGACGCTGTCACCATTTGTCGAGGACATGCCACCATGCATCTTGGGTATTGCGATAAATGCAGCAGATTCCACCATATCCTCGGACCTGCTTGTTGTTCCTTTGTGCAGGCATTATAATTGTGTGTACGACTACAATCATGCTGTGCCTGGGGCACTGTATGTGTGACCGTGTGCCGCTATCATTTGAGGGGATGCTGACATCAGGAAGATTGCTGTCGTATGACAGGAGAGTTCCATTATGTTTCAGGGAGCAACTTATTGGAAGCTGCTGTTACTTTGTGTGGGCATCAGAGTACTGCTATACAAGTAGTATTGTCATTGTAGGCCATCGTGCTGCCATCATAACTCAGGATGGTGTGGAAAGTGCATGCTTGCTGCCTCCTTAAGGCAGGAATACTGCACTCAAATGCCAGGGTAGTGCCTTCTTATGCCAGTGGTGCACTGCCACATTATACTAGGAGAGTTCACATCACATTCCATGTGTACACTGGAATATTCAAACTAAACCAACACTACACAACGGTCACCCACCCAAGTATATGGATATAAAGAGGCCCAAATAGAGGGTCCTAGGATCACATTCCAACACTTCAGGCTTTCAGACACAAGATTTCAAACATTTGAAAAAAGAATAAGTTTTCTTTAATTAAGTTATTAGGTTAACTCTGTTATTTTTCATTTATTAGCATAATACCAAACATAATATCAATTTATACAAACATATACATAAATAAGACATACAAAGTCATCTATAGATATAAATATATATATATGTCCCACACCAAAATTTCATAAACATCAATCATACCAGCATTCATTCATAGAATCAAACCCATTCATTCCTTAACAAAACCACATATCTAAAACATTATACATCGCTCCAGATGGCATAGTTCCAATAAATGTTAAAATGGAGCATTCTCGTGTCTCCTTCTGATAATAGATAGGAAAGGTCCAGGGACACAAGTCGACTTAAGGAATATGCCAGCCTTCCTTTTATTTTATTTTAATGCCCTTGCCTCGAGGTCGTGGAGAGGATTTATTCCTGAGTACCTGCACTCTCTAGCCTCAGACTGTTTGTTGCAAGGGGCACCGTGGAGGCTGGGATCTTCCCAGTTCCTCCTGTCCCGAGCCTCAAAGTTACCTCCAACTGCAGTGCTGCACCAGATGGGTGGCTGGGGAGTGGGTGTGTGGTGTAGAGGAAACTCACAATTAAATTTCATTAACCAATCTTCTGAATCCCACTTGATGAGGGACTTTATGGAGAGCCTTGTCAGGCCTGTGATTGCTTCTTTAATATGCCATTGGAGAAACAAATATTTTAGTTGGAAGAAGAATTAGCAATTAGCAATGGCTGCTTTTACTTCCTGCTGCCCTGAATTTCCTTTTCTGGCGTGGCAGCAGAATGAGCCGCTGAGATTGCTGTTGTGGACTGTAGCTATCCCCTCATTGATGCTAATGAACATAAGTTGTGTTTGTTTGAGATTGTCTACTTTCCCATCATCCTAACGAAGTTTGTTGTCTGCCCCAGATGCATTCTTCCCTCTTGAGTTACCCTATTACTCTGTTCTGTCTCAGGGAAAACAACATCTCTACCCCTATCTTATCTCCTAACTCCTGTCTCCTTGGTCTCTTTTCACCCTTGTCAGTCATTTATTCTTCTAAATTAGGCTCTTTCGCCTTGCACTCCTGAACATGTCTCTATCCTCAGTCCCCACTTCTTACTTTGCAATGTTGTTAATTTCTGAAATCAACAAATGTTTCCTTCTCCAAAACCAAAAAATCTGTAAACATCTCCTATTTCTGCTGCTTCCTTTATTTCCTGGTTGCTCGTTCTGACTCTAAACTAAACCCTTGTCTCCTACCGATATAGTCCCCTTACTCACGCTCAAAATCTATCTTTGCATGTTATCTGTTCGCTCAGCAGTTTTCAAGCACTGGTCATTTCCTCAATTTCTTTAAACGCCATACTCTCCACCAGAGTCAGAAGAAATCTCTAGTTGTCACCACATTCCGAGCTCCCTTTCATCTCATTCCTTTATCTTTCTAAGTTCCTTCAGCAAGCTGCCTAAACAACTTACACACTGTCTTGAGTTTGATTCCATTCTTTCCCCACTGCCATGTGGTACTGCTGCAGTCACTCCACCGGATTGACTCGTGTGTGTCTACTCACCATTATAACCGGCCCCTTGTCTTATTCTGTTTGAGCTCTCAACTGCATTTAATATGCTTGGTTACTCTATCCTAAGTTGTTATTTAAGGCTGTGCACTCCTTTGACTCACTTCCTATCTTTCTACGTCCATATATGAAGTGTGCTGATCATGTCAGTCACCTCCTCTCCACTCAGTTTTAGATGGTGTTCTGTTCTTGACATACTCCTGTTCCCAGCTAGTCTATACGTTTAATCTGTATTACCCTGTCGGATGATGTTTCGTGTCATTCAGCACTAATGACTCTCAAATCTTAGCATCCCTTTTTTTATCCTTTAATATTGAGGTTTCCAACTTGACCTCTACAAGTGTCTATTCAGTCTTTTTAATGCCTGTCACTCATCACTTCAATTTAAAAAAGAACCCCAATTCTATTCTGCTACATCATCTTATGTTCTGCCTTACTTCTGATTCCTCTGTTTCCTATTTACCTAGGCACATCTTCTGGGATTAGAATAGAATTCCTTTTTCATTTTGTGTCATCTTATTTCTGCTGTTTCCCTTCCTCCTAGGATGCAACTATGCAAAATCCATTCTTTTCTGGCTTTTTACCAATTACCTCTACCCAGGATCTTCCAAGTGGAATTGGTTTGCAATTCTTTTTTGTCTGCTTTCCATTTCTCTTTGACCTCTTTATTCTGTCTTTTATTCAACTGTTTATTTATCGTCTATGCATGTTTCCTGTTTCTGCTTGTCTATCCCTGTATGTTGCTACTCACCTTTGGTTTAAGTTGCTTTGATTGTTTATAAGTAGGCTTGTTGGTGGGCTTCTCTTATTCTGTCCTCTCCCATCATGTGCTGCTGTTCTCTATGAAGTGTCTTTCCGTCACAAGCCAGCTCTGTATAAAAAAAATGGAAATAAAATAAATGAAACAAATATTCGGGTTCCTTTTGTTGCCCCTCACCCATCTTGTGTTTTAACCACATCTCTCTCCTAGCTCCTAAAATCTGAAATACTGTCTCTACATTTCTTTGCTCAGCTACCACTCTATCCTCTTTAAAAAAAAACACACGCCTTTCTTTGACTTTCACTCGTAACTCAGTGGTGCTTCATGTTTTGAACTTTCTACTTTTTTGTGCTCCATCTTTGTTGTTCTGACCAGCACTCTGGCAAAAGCGATTTACAAATCGAAAAAATTAAATTGAGAGGTTTCCTAACTCTGAGGATTCCTTTTTGAACAAATGCATGTCAATATTTTTTTCGGCTGTCTGATCCTGCGGTGAGCGGATGGGAAGCAATTGGATTTTTGGACATCTAGGCACTAAACCCAGATTTATCAGGGACAAGTCTTTGCCTCTCTGACAGCTAGTTACAGGTATACGGCTGGAGATTGTTAATTGATAAATGGTTCCAAAAGATCCCTGACACACTGCCGATCAGAAAGCTAACACCAAATAAAGAAAGGACACTCTAGTGCAGAGGTCTTCAAACTTTTGTTGGCTGAGCCCCCCCCATCTAAACCTTTTTACACGTCGAACCCCCCACCACCACCACCTGACAAAAAAGTTCTGGAAGCTGGTACTCTGCATCATTGATGGCCATTCCCTCCTGCAGAGCCCACGTCGTATAGGGCAAATAATATTAAATAAAGTAAGAGTGTTTAGTAAACTGAAGTTTTTGTATTGCTTGTGCTTATTATAAAGTTCAAATGAAAAGTCTCCAAGAAAACATTAGCCCAAAAAAATTACATTGGTGCTTTATTTTTCACATAAAACACAAAATTTAGGATAGATTAGTAAAAACACTCCCAAAACACCCCTACGAGCATTGAAGGGCAGCATTGCCTTCTGGGGAAGCCTCCCCCTATCGGTAGCAGGGCGGATCTCCCTACTAAAAATGATAGCTCTTCCCAGACTGTTGTACTTTTTCACCACACTACCGGTGTGGATTCTGAGTCCGTGGTTCCGAGCCCTTGACTCCCTTGTCACTGCCTTTATTTGGGGAGCTGGCAGAAGAAGAGTAGCACTGACCACGCTGACGAGGGCGCCAACTGAAGGGGGTCTAGCAGTCCCGGGGATGGAGAACTACTACCTAGCAGGACAGCTCCAAAGACTCACACAATGGGTGGCCGGAAGTCTAGACCCGGACCGGAGGAAACCTCCCTTCACCCCAGATAGGGCGGATGTACTAAGCACACTAATGGGTACCATTAAGCCGGGAAAGGTCTGCTCCTCAGAGCATAAAGTGCTGAGGCGTTGCTGGACCAGATGCCTACAAAAAACAAAGACCAAACGCCCTTACTCACCGGAGATGTCAGTAGCACTACTCGAGGCGCTCCCACATGGAGGCCAATGGAGGGGGTTAGAGGAATGGATACAGGCCGGGGTCACCAAAATGGGTGACTTTTATAGAGATGGAGAGCTGCTCCCATTTGAAGAATTCCGCGCAGATTGGAACATTCCGCAGGGGCACTTTTTACTCTATGGGGCTGTCACGGGGACCATGCGCAGACACTGGGGAAGGGGGACAACTGAACCGCCCACACATACACCATGTGAGTACATAAGCCTAGCAGGGGGCATCATTAAAGCTGTCTCATGCCTCTATCGAGCCATTAGACGGGATTCCACGAAACCGTTGGAGGGGTTGAGAGCCAAATGGGAAACCGACCTAGGAACTCACATGGAGGATAAGGACTGGGAAAATGCACTCCAGAGGGCCGCTAAGGTATCTCGCAATGCGCGATTCCGATTAATCAGCTTCTATACATTGCATCGAGCATACATCACCCCAGATAGAATAAACCGTTTTTTCCACAGAGACGACGCAGGCTGCCCACGCTGTGGAGAGACAGGGGCTAGCTATATCCACATGATGTGGAGTTGCCCACAACTAGAAATGTATTGGCAAGAAGTGACCCGGGAAACAGCGCGAATCACAGGGAGGGAGGTACCATGCACCCCTGACCACGTGTTGCTTAACCTGTTCCCCCATTCAGCGAAGACTAAACTGACGGCGAGATTCCAGGACTTAGCCTTTATACTGGCAAAGCGAGAACTGATTAGCAAGTGGAAGGCCCCAGCAGGCCCTAGTGTCATAAAATGGAAACACGAACTAGAAAAATGGGCAGGCTGCGAAAACAGAATACTGCTCAGGAATGCAAAGCGAGGAATAGGCAGGCTGGAGAGGGCGCAGGCTTGGGGAGCACTGGTTGATGACATGAGGAATGAGGAGCGGGAGTCCACTCCTAGCACCCCCCAGGGCCCATCCCGATCTGAAAGCCCTGGCAACCAGGACCACGGGAGGGGACAGCTCGAGTACCACGGGGAGCACTGACACGTAGAGCTTAAGGACCGGAGGGAACGGGCAAGATCCACCACATTCGGCAAATATAGAGAGTGACCCAGATCATACACACGGCGAGAGACGATAGGTTTCCTAGTCGACAGTAGCGCGGGGTGGGAGGGGGGATTGTTAGGAAAGTTGGGGGGGGGGGAGACACTGAAACAGCATACGAGGACCAATACACTCATAAGACTGAAGTCCTAAGATATGCATGCAGAATAACAAGGTATACAACAAGCGGATAGAATTGATGTAATCTAGCTAAGTAACCTTGGACTAGAATGCTATTACCGGAGATCTGAGAATAAGATTTGTATTGTGAATGTCTAGACAGAACTGAAAATACCAATAAAGTCTGTTTAAAAAAAAAAAAAAACACTCCCAAAACACAGGTGAGGGGTGTGCCTGTTTTTCTCCACAGAGACAGTCAATGTGTGGATGGATTCTTGCTCCTGCCATCCTTAGGTTGTGCTCCACTTCCAGTCTTGAGCAGTAGCCGGAAACGGGAGTGCTCACAAAATGTTGTAATATATTTTTTGCTGTTTTATATAGCGCGAACATGACCCAAAGGTATTGGAGCGCCTTACAGGAGCATCTTTTACATTACACAAGCACACATTCATTTTTTGTAAGCACAGGGAGATTAAGTGATTTTGCCCAGGATCACATGATGTTGAGCCGATGCCAGGACTCAAACCTGGGTCCCCAGAACCAAAGTCAGCACCTATGGCATTATCTCCAAATCCGCTCCTCCTCGAAGCCTCCAACGTTACCACTAGTAGTGGGACAAAGGGGAAAGGAGCGAAGCTAAAAAAAAAAAAAAAAAAAAAGCTCTTCACTCTTACCTGCCAGAGAATTAAATCTTCAGGAAAGATACAACCGTTGTAAATTCCTTGCTGTAAAATGCAGTAGCTGCCAGGATAACCTTGAGGGGGAAGGATTCAAGAGCGAGGCGAACGGCAGCAACCAGATGTCAAAGTCAGCAACCACGAGGCAAAAGGCAACAGTGAAGAAGTGCTGTTTCATTAGCAAAGTTGAAGTATTTTGCAACTTTATGTATACAAAATTTGCGGCACTCCCTGGCATCGCTCCTGCTGTCCCGTTCATTGGAGGAACTTCAGTGCTGACGTCAAAGCAGTGCTCTGCTGCAGGAACTACATGCTGATTGGCAGTTCTGAATGACTACTCCAATCAGAGAGCCCTAACTCGAAAGGGGGGTATGAAAAACAGGCAGCAAACGTACTTCTGACCTGGGAAGCAACCAGGGGTGCAACTAGACCCGAACTTCGGGGGGGAGCTAAGACTCCCAGCCAGGGCTGGCCCTAACACTGGTCGCCCACGGTGCAACAGTCTTTTTGAGCGCCCCCTTTCCCATTTCCTCCTTCTCCATGAATTCCCTCACTACCACTCGCCAACAATGCACCTCATCTCTCTGTAGCCCCTTTCTGACCAACATTTCACTTTTTTATAGGACTACCGTAGTTCACTAACACTCAGTTCTGTGATCTGCATGGTGCACGTTCTTTGTAGCAGGCACATTAGCCCTCTGCGCTGTGTGGGTGACAGGAGTGCCCATGTGAGTGCACGGTGAATGATGCGACAGTGTGAGAGTAGGGTGAGAGGAGTGACTGCAGGGTGAGTGAGGTGACCATATGAATTTGGGTGCAGATGTAAGTGCAGAGTGGGACAAATGAATGTATGGTTAGTGATGGGCTTGTTTGAGTGAGATTGCAGAGTGAGCAGTGAGGGGGACAGGTGAGTGAAGTGTCACATGAGCATGGTGAGTAGTGTGCTCGTGTGACTGCAGGGTGAGGTACAGGGTGAACAGCACAAGAGCATTGTGAGTGCAGAGTGATCACTGTGAGTGCAGAGTGAGCAGTGTGTTCATGTGACCGCAGGGTAAGTGGAGGGAGAACAATGTGAGTTCATGATGAGTGGCATAAGTGCAGTGTGGTCACTGAGTGCAGGGTGAGTGGGTGGTGTGAGTGCATGGTGATCAGTGTGAGTACATTGTGATCCCTGTGAGTGCAGGGTGAGTGTGAAAGTGAAGGGCGAGAATGAGGAGTGAGTTGTCTGAATGCAGGTTGCATTCCCAGACACAGTTGAAATTATTCAGCATGTTATTGAGGGCTGGCATAGGGTTTCAGATATAAGTTACACTATTGCTTTTATGGCATTATTCAGGGTCCAGGGATCGAGGGTGGAGGAAATAAATATTGTGCTCATCCTGCAACTCCAGTCTTGTGATTAGGGTTGCCAGCTCATTATATGGATGTCCCACACGGTACAAAAATAAGCAGTCCCCTAAAGCCTATTTTCAGCACTTATCTGTGCATACTTGGAACAGAAAGCATTTTTAATTGTGTTCTAGGGCTGCTTGAATGATCCATGACTGATAATTAAAGGGAACAAAGATTGAAAAGTCACATTACAAATGTATACATACTATTTTATTTATAACCCTATTTAGTGTCAAGACAAGGCCTTTGCAGGTTCTTTAAACAACACTTGGCTGGCATTTTTCTTTTGGTAACCCTACTTTATATTCCTTTTAATGAAATGCATTCTCACACTAAGGCAGTAAAAAGTAAAATCCAAATGTAAGAAATAGGCAGAGTGGGGGCCCAGGGGGTACTGGAACCAGAAAACAAACCGCCTCTGTAACCTGTTTACAAAGGTATGTAAATATTGTAATTGCATTTATCTAGCGTTTACTACCCCTGACGAGGCGTCGAAGCGCTTTTTCGGCGAGTAGCACGCTATTCCGGAACCCATAAAGGATTAGTGTTGAATTAGTATAGTGAAATATGAAAGTGATTTAAGTGGTGGATAGGTTAGTCAATTATTTGGATTCAGAAGGATAGCTGAAGGATAGAAGAGGGAAAAAAGGTTTGTATTTATATAGCGCTTGTTACCCTTGATAGGGTGTTGAAGCGCTTTTTTTTTTTTTGGGCGAGTAGCACGCTACTCCGGAAACCCATAAAGGATTAGTGGTGAATTAGTATGGTAAAATATGAAAGTAATTTGAGTGGTGGATATATGTAACCCACCCAAAACAATTGATCAAGTTTAGCAGTGCTCAACTCGTGTCTGGCAGGTCAATTACACAAGGTGTATAGCTGGCTACACATAGGAACATGGGTGAAATATGGACACGAATGTTCCGAGTTCATTTAAGGAAGCACCAGGCTCACCTCAGCTTTGAAGCTGGGTCAAGTCCATTCACTGCCGTAGTGGAGCGTGGGTAAAGCGCTAAACACGTAGCCCTGCCCCTTTACCTGCGACATTGAAACAGTAGAAAAGGTCAAACAAAAGCCCAAACAAAAAACACTACATAAAAAGATATCGTCCAGGGTCAGGTGTTTTATTTTAGATGATGCAAGTTCTTTTAGTGTGACCTTAACCTGTGTACGATTTGAAATAGTTTTTGAAGCAAACGAAAATCGGAGTGGCAGCATTGGCTGCATTTGACAGACGGTGCGGGGATCCTACTAAGTTCGGAGCGGGATGAAATTTGCATCAGGTGCCAAAGGGAATATCTTACTCTCAAGCAGCTGCAGCGACCGTTTATATCCACAAGATTTCAGTAATGCGACTAGTAACGGTACATGCAGCCCTTGAGAAAATAAAAAATATGAACTTATGGCACAGGTAACTCTTGAATGTAATGTACAATCCCGTTATAAACAACCTCGGCACTCTTCTCCAAATTGAAATGTTATTCTTGTAAAGTTAAAATTGTCTTGTTATTAAACGCTGCTGACTGTCGTTTAACATGAACGTGTTAATTTCAGAGCTATAACCAGGGCGACTGGAATTATGCCCCAGGGGAAGCCCAAGATATACATGGGTTGCACATGGTCTTTAAAGACCTGTGAAAAACTCGGGCGTGCCGGAGATAAGACTCCAGACACTGCCCAGACGAGCCCACAGCAGCTTGAGCTGCAGCAGCAGCCCGGGCTGAGACACACAAAGCCTAATGGGCCTGGCAGGAACAATGGAAGGTTAAGTGATGGGGTGGAGTGCGCGCCCCCTGAAGGGATGGTGCGGCCCCCAGGGGGCGCTCCCCCAGTTTGAAGACCTATGCTCTAGTGCATAGGTCTTCAAACTGTGGGGCGCGCCCACCTGGGGGGGCGCACTTCCACCCCACCACTTCACTTCCATTGTTGCTTCCAGGCGCATTAGGCTGAAAGGGCTTCTGCCCCCGCCGTTGTGTGTCTCAGCCCGAGCTGCTGCTGCAGCTCAAGCTGCTGGGGGCTCCGCTGGGCAGTGTCTGGACAGTCTTATTTCCGGCACGCCTAGGCTGTGCATGCCTGGCTGGATTTCTGCAGCCCTCCCACTACGCACTCCGGTGTCCCAATAAAGAGAGTGCGGAAAAAGACGTTTTCCAGGAAATAAGACTTTGTTATGTTATGTTAAAAATATTTATAGAGCGCACTAACACCAGGCGGTTTCATGGCGCTAAGAGCGGAGGGGCGACAGTAGTAAGATGACAGAAGCTTTACTCATACGCCTGAGAGAACAGGAGGGTCTTAAGAAGTGTTCTAAATTGGGCGTAAGAGGTTACTAACCTCAGTCCAGTGGGAAGAGAGTTCCAGAATTGAGGGGCCAGAAAAGAGAATCCAAGACCACCGTGTTTCTTGCGTTTAAAAGTGGGGGTGGTGAGCAGATTCAGATGGGAGGAGCGAAGTTCGCGAGAGGGGGCATAGCGATGGATCCTAGATGAAATGAATGCTGGGCCATGGCCGGCAAGGGCTTTGAAGATGGTGCAGCCCAATTTAAATGCACAGCGTTTAGCCACCGGAAGCCAATGGAGGCTCTTCATCAGGGGGCGAACATGTTGATGTCTAGGTTGATGAAAAATGAGCCTGGCTGCTTGATTTTGTACCAGTTGCAAACAGTGGAGTTGGTAAGCCGGAATACCGACATAGAGCGAGTTGGCATAATCAACACGAGAGATAACCAAGGCCAGAATGACTAAGGTCAAGGCCTCGGTGGTCAGAAATGTACAGATCTTCCGAATTCTGCGTAGATGGAAAAAGCAGGTAGATACCACTGCACTAATCTGAGATTGCATAGACAAATCGATGCTGATTATGACCCCTAGACTTTTTACAGATTTTACTGGGCAAGGCGGACTACCTAGGAGAGGAGGCCAGAAATTAGAATTCCAAGGGTTGGCGATACCTCCAGTCAGGATCAGCTCAGTTTTATCAGGGTTAAGTTTTAATTGGTTAGCATTCATCCATTCGCTAATATAGCTCATGGTGGACTGGAAATTGGATACTGAGGTGTTGGAAGAGTCAATTTCGAACACCAGCTGGAGGTCATCTGCATAGTTAAAAGTTACAGCTGTACTTTTGCGCAAAGACCAGATCAAAGGTAGCATGTACAGATTAAACAAGAGAGGCGAGAGGGAGGAACCCTGGGGGACCCCACAAGACAGCCTAGCTTTTTTGGCTGAGAAGTTGGCAAGATGGACTGCCTGAGATCGGTTGTGTAGGAAAGAGGAGATCCACTTCAGAGCCAGGCCCTGGATGCCAGCATTACTGACACGATCGATCAGGAGGTCATGATCGACCGTGTCAAAAGCGGCTGACAAATCCAGAAGTACCAGGGCCTGGGTGATGTTTTTATCGGCCCCACTCCTAAGCTCGTCCATAACTGCTAGGATAACTGACTCCATGGAGTGTGCTGGTCTAAAACCTGCCTGATGGGGATCGAGGAACTGAGAATGCTCAATAAATGAGCTCAAACAGTTTGCTACATGGGCCTCTAAGATCTTACTAAGATAGGGGAGTAAAGAAATTGGGCATAAGTTGCTCTGGACCAGGGGGTCAGCGTTGGGTTTCTTCAGGATAGGGACAATTTCAGCATGTTTAAAAGTGTCTGGGACAGTGCCTTGATTAAGAGAATTGTTAAGGAGTGAGAGGGGCGGATCTGGGCAGGTAAAGAAAGCCTCTTGTAGGATATGAGGGGGGCAGCAGTCAGTAGGGGAGCCTGATCCAATTTTTTTTAGTAGGACAAAAAACTCTTCCCTAGAGATCGGGGGGATTTGATCCAACACAAAGGGATTTTTACATGTGATAAGGGAGGCGGTTGAGAGTGTGGGAGAAGGAATACTGCTTTTAATGGTGGCAATTTTCTCGATGAAGTACGAGTTCAGGGAGTCACACAGTGATTGTGAGGGGACAGGTTTAACTATCACTCTGTCAGGTTGTGTAAGCTCGTCGACTATAGAGAAAATATCCTTGGTCTTAGTAGCTGAGTTCATAATTTTAGAGGAGAAGTAAGTTGCTTTGGTCTGGAGGATAGAGTTTTTATAGTTTTTTTTAGCAGAGTGGCATAGATGGCTTTTTTTTCAGGGGCATAATCTCGTCTCCAACTGCGCTCGGCTTGCCTAAGGGCCAATTTTTTTATTTTCAAATCGTCAGAGAACCAGCGTTGAGCATCATGAGGGCGTTTAAGTTTGGTTCTCTTAAGAGGAGCAACGCTATCACTGGCTGATACAAGCCATTGCTCAATGCTTGTTGCCTGATTGCAAAGGGAATCTTGTTCAATTGGTAAAGTGGCTTTTAATAGTGTTCAAAAATCACCAATATTGGCCCGATTCCAGTTAAGTTGAGACTTTCCTCTCAAAGAGTAACATGTTTTGCATTATGAGCAAATATTAAATATCTAAATGCTCAATATTATTGGTCATGTGTTCTTTTAAAAGAAAATGTTATTTGGTGTGAAAAGGCACACATAAAAAATATCAGAGACATTATCTAGCGTTCACACACTTCTTGATCAGCTGTGTCATTACTTCTCTTAGGCTCCCACTTAATTCCTCAAACTGAATTGTCTGGCTTCGTTTCATTGTGAGCATGCCCCAAACAAAGTCTATATGTGGCATTATAGTGCTTCTTCTATGTCACTGGCAGTATGTGCCATTGTGGTCTTTCC
Source organism: Calotriton arnoldi (assembly GCA_963921515.1). Classification (NCBI taxonomy): domain Eukaryota; kingdom Metazoa; phylum Chordata; class Amphibia; order Caudata; family Salamandridae; genus Calotriton; species Calotriton arnoldi. The sequence goes on along the minus strand of CAWUFW010001956.1, from coordinate 918,936 downwards.
TCAATGTTGCTGGTTGAACGTGCCACTGCTGTCCATCTATATCACTCGTGCTATCCCCCTTTATTCTACTTCTTTTATGTTGCTGGCTCTGTGTGCCACTCTGGCCCTTCTTAAAAGTTGCTGTTTGTATGTGCCTCTGTAGACCTTCTTCTATGTTTCTGATTGTTGTACTTCTTAAATATATTACTTTTTTAGAAACAGTAAATCCAGTCTTGCTAATATAAGTATTGCCACATTTATTATTATTTTTGGTATTTACATCACAGTTACTTTACAGTTGCCATAGGGGCTGACTTTGGTTCTTGGGTCTCGGGTTCGAGTCCTGAAATCGGCTCAACAATATGTGATCCTGGGCAAAATCACTTAATTTACCAGTGACTTACGAAAAATGAATTTGACCTTGATTAAAGTCTCTGGTGCTTGTTTAACATGTTCCAATCCCTAGAGCTGAGTCCACAAGCCTAATATTACAAATATTGTGAAGTATGCCTACCATCTGTCCTTACTTCTTTCGTAGACCAAATTTAAATGCTTTCTTGTGCAGCTATTTCTGAAGCTTTGGAAGGCGATCTTCTTTATAAGCCAACTATGCTAACAAATTGACTCTTGATGCTGCTAGAGAATAAAGATGTATATATATCCTCTTGAATCACTTATATCACATGTTTATGATGTAAATGTCCCCTAGGCCTTCTTGGAAAACTGTGGCTGGCCTCCTACTGGCATGGCAACACCTGGCCATACTCCACTTAATCACGGATTTTTCAATTGTATCAGATAGCATGTTTTGTGGAACCCCTTTTTCTGATATCTTGTCTAGGGGCAAGGATGTGGCGCAACAGCCAGAGCTGATGACTGTGGAGCTGTGGAACCAATTCTTGGTGTCTGCTCAACATCCTGTAATTCTGGGCAAATCACTTATTCTTCCTGTGCTTACAAAAAATCAATGTGTGCCTGTGTAATGTAAAAGATGCTCCTCTAAAGTGCTCCAATACCTTTGGGTCATGTTCGCTTTATATAAAACTGCAAAAAATATATTACAAAATGTTGTGAGCACTCCCGTTTCCAGGTACTGCTCAAGACTGGAAGTGGAGCACAACCTAAGGAAGGCAGAAGCAAGAATCCATCCACACATTGACTGTCTCTGTGGAGAAAAACAGGCACACCCCTCACCTGTGTTTTGGGGGTGTTTTTACTAATCTATCCTAAGTTTTGTGTTTTATGCGAAAAATAAAGCACCGGTGTAATTTTTTATGCTAAGTTTTTCTTGGAGACTTTTCATTTGAACTTTATATTAACCACAAGCACTACAAAAACTTCAGTTTACTAAACACTTACTTTATTTAATATTATTTGCCCTATACGACCTGTGCTCTGCAGGAGGGAATGGCCATCAATGATGCAGAGTACCAGCTTCCAGAACTTTTTTGTCAGGTGGTGGTGGTGGGGGGGTTCGACGTGTAAAAAGGTTTAGATGGGGGGGTTCAGCCGACAAAAGTTTGAAGACCTCTGCTCTAGTGTATGGTTTAGGAATTATGTTATGCATAGATATAGTTTCTTCTGAGGTCCTCAGAGCACCCTGCTTTCACCGTTTTTGTACATTGTAACACACCATAAATATGGGAATGCTCTATATGCAGAGATTCTCTTTTGTTTGATCGATAATTTCCAATTCCTCCGATATCTCAAGAAATGTGGACCTCCTTGAAGTCGGTCCTACATTCGAATAGACTCTAGTTGTAACTTTGTGAGATGTTCGCTAACTTGCCTTATATGCCAATATAGCATTTCTTGTTTGTTTGTATGTACGTCTATTGCAGCTGTCGCAAATCACACTATTTCAATAATGCTCTAGAATAATTAATGGATTTCTCTATAGCTCAGCTGATAATAATCCTGCATTCCTTGCATTGGCTACAGTGCCCCCAGCTGTGCTTAATTTGTAATGTAAGTGAATAAGTGCAGGAGCCTAATGCTGTTCTTAGAAACCTGCCAACGCTGCTGTGAATGCTGAGAAAACTGAAATTCTCCGTTTTGGATACAACAACCAGTTCTCCGCCTCGGATTGATGGCCGGAAAACCTCACAACCGACCCCCCCCCCCCCCGCCTACCAGTGTAGCAAGGACCTTGAGTGTTAAGCTTGAAAATGATCTATCCGTCCACCAACAGGTCAGCACTGTCTCGGGGGGGGGGGGGGCTGTTTCTCTGTAATTAAGAATTAAGTCCATTAAAAAGTTCTTTGCATTTATTTCCTTCTCAGCAAGAAAGATGATTGTTTACACCTTTATCACTTCAAGCCTTGACTATTGTAACAGTCTTCACTTGGGTTTACCTAAATATCTGATCAAGAAGCTGCAGGGGTCCAATATGTGGCATTCAGATTGGCCCTTAAACTGCCTCACAATAGTTCCATTACCAAAAATGGAGTACGGTAACGTCACTGGCTTCTTGTTGAAAAACTGATTTTATTTCAATCTTTAACTATTGTTTATAGGGCGTTTCATCAAACTGGCCTCAAGTTTCATTCAGATTGATTTGTTACTTACTCTCCATATAGAGAGCTAAGATATGCCAATAACAAACTGTTATTGATCCCACAGTTTAGGTTACAAGCCAGGGGTGACAAATCCACATCTGTTCTTGAGGCCAAGTCATGGAACAATCTTCTGTTCGCATTGAAATAAGCTCCCAAAATCAACACCTCAAAACCTGGCTTTTCTCTCAGTCCTAATTGGTTATTTTCACGTCAGTTGATGTAGGAGAAGGCTTCTTTGTTAATTGATTTTACTGCCGAAATGCCCTCCTGGGTGATTGTCCTTTATAAATGTCTATTTCATTTATTCATTCATTCACTCTTTGTTGTTCATTGTTTTTCAGTGTTGCACAGTCTGCCATATTATCTTAATCTACTGCCTTGTGGCTTTGTTGAGTATTGGTTTAACTGTTGTAGGTGCTCCCTGAGAGATGTAAGTACTGCTGATCAATGGTTTTGTTTAAACATACTTGAATTAAAAAAATATAATAATCATCCATTAGTTTAGAGTAGTGTAGTGGCAGGAGCGGAAGGGTGGGGTTTGCCAAACCAAGTGGAGAGGAAGGTTTTTGGATGTAGACCCAGGGAGAAGATTGGGGGAGGAGAAGTATCGGAAGAAGGAAGTAATGGTTGAGGATAAATCTGAGTGGTTGAGCTGAGGGCTTTGTGAGGAACTGTAAGGGGTGGGGCAAGTGGGCCAGAGAGGGTGATGAGGGAGGGGGTAGTATACATGTGGAATCTGTGGTTTATAGTGGTTGAACAAGGTATGAGAGGGTGTAGGGGCAGACTTTTCACCCTTAAGTGAAGTGCTTGATACAACATAAGGGGGTGTGGGCAGAAGAGAGGGGGAGGAAGTGAAGTTGTTAAAAACAGACAGTTGAAGATGGGGGAGGAGACCATGTGCGTGTCTTTCTGGGGTGGGGTGAACTGATGCAGGAAGTGTACTAGCACAAGATACATTTTCATTGGAAGGATGAAGAGAATGAAAGCGACGATCAAAAAAAGCTTGGTTCTCATCTTTTGTCTGAATCGTGATCTTGCCAGTTGCTAAAAACTGAAATTGATAGATTGCTATTGAAACTCGTGGAGGGGGATAAAGATAGCTTTTTCCCATAAGGTATTACAAGAGACATTCACAACTTTAGGGAGGGTTTCCAACCAAAGGGCGGTGTTGAGCATGTAAATTAAAAGGACTGTTTTGAGGTTTCTCTTTTGGACATTGTGACATTGGTCAACAATCTGTTTCAAGGAATTCTCTTAGGGCCACATGTATCAACCATTTTTGCATTCGCAAATGGGCCAAATATCAGAATCGGTCTGTTTGCGAACTCAAAAAATGCTTTTCACATGTATCAAACCCTATTTTGTGATTCGGTAACCTGTTGGTCGAACTGCTGCGGTATGTATGAATGTTTTGTGAACATGAATGAGGTCGCAAAACATTCACATTTCCACTAACTTTAAGTTGGTGGTAACCCATTCCCAGGGGGTTGCAAATTGCCACCTACCTCATTAATACTAATGAGGTAGGTCGATTTGCGACACCCTATGAATCGCATATATTTGTAATATGTGGAAAATCGCAACTAGGTAATCGCTATTACAAATGTTGATACATGTGCCCTTGGAATCTTATGTGTAAAGTTTTTGGTGGCTTAAATGAATAGATATAAGTCATTTTAAAGGAGTTGGGACCTGATTTAATCAATGGGTTGGAAAGAGAGGGAGATCAGAGTGGGCCATCTTTCAGAAGACAGAGCAGGATAGCAGTGCTAAGTGAGCGAGATTGAAGGGAAAAGCGTTTTCAAAAGGACTATCTGATCATTAATTTGGCCTGTGTGCCAGTGCCAGTAGAACGTCAGAGCAATACGGTGTGTATTAACTAGAGGGCTTTCAGGCACGCTTTTGTTCCCAGGAGTTGCTGAGATTGTTAGCCTGCAGGAAGATGTGATAAGCATAAGTACATTGTGATTTTTTTTAAGTATCTTTGTTGGATTTTGCTGGTATACAATACAAAAATACACAGCATCACATTTCGCATCATTTATGGCTGGGTCAGTTAGATCTACAGGTTCACTTTCAACCCATTAAACGGAGTCACCATTCAGCATTGATCACCAACTCTCTCAGGCTGAATCGCATAGTACATTGTGATTAATATGAATGTGGTATTGAGGATATGCATGCAATGTGCCGAGTTCCTAACTAAGACAAACCTATGGCCCCTGCAATTATTTAATTTTTTAGCACAGGCTGAGCAGGATACTGGTAAATGACAAGGCAGAAATCCTTTGAGGGATGTTGAATTACTCTATGCGGAGTGGGGAAGGACATCAGTGAGGGGCGCAAGCTACACTAAAGGCAGAAATGCATAACAACTTTGTGGAGCTGGCAGTATAATAGCAGCAAAGAAGGACAAGATTGAGGGACAGGCAGGTGAGGAAAGGGAGTTGGGTGACGAGCGACTAAGGACGGTTTATCAGTGTCTCAGCCATGCCTCTCTTTGTGTACAAGGTCAACGTTTTGTATTTATATGGATCTTCATCACCACCCCCTGCACCCCACATAAACACAAATGTACTATCGATCAGTTGCTAATAGTTTCTCCTGGATCCCATCCCATTCCGTTATGGGTTATTTTTTGCCCTAGACTGTGTTTTTCCACTGGAAAAAGGGGATTTCTTTGGATCAAATGTAGATTCCCAAAAATTGTTCGAAGATGCTAATTTAATTCTCATCTTAGTGGTTCTGTTGATGGCCACTTGCTACCATTGGGAGCCGGTAGAAACCATTTTTAGTCATCAACTTGAACATCCGCAAGGTTGCCTCCTTAACCAGGATAAACTGGCCTCTATAGTACATACGGCTCTGTGAACTGGAACTGCGTATTACCTAAACAACAACCTAACCATTACAGGAGGAACCCATTCCTTACAAAGATCTGAAATCTGTTTCTGTGTTATATGTTCCACTCTTGTTGCTAATGCTTGTTCACCCCCTTTTATAAAGCACTCTGCTGTTAATTCCGGATCTGATGTTCGCTATATAAAACTGCATAAATAAATAAATAAATAAATAAAGAGCTCCTGGAAAGAGCCTCGAGTCTGTCAGTATTATTGTTCTTATTGCCCTGCAGTGCCCCCTCCTCCCCTTATCATCCACCCTCTGCTATCACTTCTTCCACCTTGTGTCAGCAGTGACCAGTCTGTGACACTATGGCTCTCAATGGGAGTGACCTGAGTGGGGTTGAGGTAATTATTGCATCAGGTGAAATCCAATACCCCAGGGATCGGAATTTACCAGGTACAGTCATTACCTCTAATTCCAAGTCTCTGCACTGAAAATGGGGAATGACACACAGAATTTGTACTTTTCACACCAAATTCTGCATGTATCGGAGTTTAAAGAGCATTTTCCCCATATAAAATTCTAGCAGGTTTGACCTGTCGAAATTTAACAGAGGAGCCTGGTTTCATACTAAGTACTGGGTGCGATAAAGTCCACATCACTTGTAATTCCCATTCCTGTGACCAAACACAGATTTGCACAAAGATTAGAATTATCCGGGATACCCACAATGAGGGCGTCAGTGTTCTCTCCGGAAATTAACTCCTGGCATCTCCGTCTTCCTGTGTACACTGCCATCAGGTAGTAGCCATTCTTTCTCCTAATTTGACTTTTTAATTTTTGTTGCCGGGTAATTACACCCAGATCTGGGAAACTGACTGCTAGATTTTTTTTAAATCTACAAGGTGCAAAATAGACCGCAGCAATTAACGCTTTATTACTGGATTGAAACATGGCTTTCCCAGCATAGTTCCAGGCCAGATCTCTGACACATTTTCAAAATATCTTTTTACTATATAGATGTTTTGGACTTAGATTGACTTTATGAAAACGTTTATGTGAATATACTGAAAATCTGGCGCGGGGAGGGAGTCGTGCGGGAGGTCCTTAATTTCAAATAAATTAAAAAAGAATTTACCTTACCTTCGCGGCCCGCTCCGGTCTGGTCCCGCATTGTCCCGCGTCCTCTCCTCCACACAGGAAGCAGCCAAGCAGGCAGCCTCCCTCCCTTCCCCTAAGCCAATCACAACGCTGCAATGGCAGCCCTCTTATTAGTACTACTGTTGTTGACTGGGCCAACAATGACAATTAGTTGCCTCTAGTGTTCTCAATGGCGCTGCCAATAAAAACATTTGCCCCGCATTCATGATGGGCATGTTCCAAACGAACTGATGACGTGGCAGCTTGAGCTGGGTGCAGATACCCATATTGTGTGTCTCTTTTTTGAGAAAGAGTGTGCACTCTCAACATTCTAATGTGTATTGTTTTGTCTTGGTGCAGGTGGAGGAGGGTTGGTGGGAAGGAGTACTCAATGGCAGGTCGGGCATGTTCCCTTCCAACTTCATCAGGGAGATTGCTGGCGAAGTGGACTGTGTTGGAATGCCACTGGATGAGCAGCAAATAAGGCCAGGTAGGCAAGCAGCTATGGGGTCAACATTCATTCATGTTATTATTACTAATCAATTATCTCAAAGCTTTGGGTTATCTTTGTGTGTGAAGTTTTTTTTTCAAACAAAGGTTGGCTGCTCATTTGATAATTGTTGGGTATTGATGTATTCTGGCAATACAGCCAAATGTATGCAACAAAATAAATAAAAATCCATTTTTGTTTAAACTTTTTATTCCTATGTTACCAAGTGTGAAATGTTTGTTGAGTTGATAAGTTGCATGGAGATGTTATGCAATAAACTTGTCACTTCTTTGAGATATGTTGAGTCATATTAGTTAGTGCCATAATTGAATACCTTTAGCGTATAATTGAACTGCCTATTAACAACTGTGCATCTCACTGGGGTAGTCCTCAGTGGACTCGGCCATTATATTGTGTTAGTGTTCCACGACTGAGGACATATTAGCAGCAGAAAGAATACTTTTCTTACCTAATAACAGTTCTCCCCAGAGGTATTCCTCGGTGTACATCTACATCTAACATAGCGCTGTTATTACCTTTTGTTGAAGTAGTCCGAGGGGTAGGTCTTTGATGTTTAAGAATAAACTTACAAATCACAAGACGGATACTCTGTGTGCATTTAGTGAGTAATAAACATAATTATTGGCATGGAAGCACGGCCAGAATGGGAACAGCAGCCAGCCCTGGCAATCTGCTCGACCAGCTGGGGAGGGGGGGGGGCGTTTGTCTGCTAGTGAGAAGCATCACTTCCGCTTTTGCTACAGGGGGTCGATATTGCAGCACTGTTGCAAACAAAACCGGCCCCTGTAACAGAACCGGACCCCATCCTTCCGGCCCACCACTACGGCCAGTCTGGCCCTGCATGTTAGTGCAGTCGTGGCTGATGTCGGGGCAAAGTGGCGGGGTAGGAAGAGGTGGGGGACAAAATATAAAAACAAAGCAAAAAAAACCGTACCTGAATGCCCGCCGCATTGCCTCATCACCCCTCTTCTGGTTCCACTGCAGGCACAAGCTCTGATTCTGCCCTGTGGACAATCCTAACGCTGCACTCATGCATGAGAGCAGTATCAGGATTGGCCTGACCGCCCTGAATTTGCATTTCCCAGAGAGACTGGGAGCCTGTGCCTGCTGTCTCCAACCAGGCAACACAACTCAGGTTGGAGACAGCTTCAGTGCGCATGTCGGTTTGGCCCTCCTGAAACGGCCTGCCAAACCCACATGCGCACAGACAGTAGTGCGCCTATCACTTCCCCTCGTGCCTGCCATCCCTAAGGCCCCGCCCCTAGGCTCGACAATGTGGAAAAAATAAAACGATTATAAACTTGCTTTATTATCATTTTATTTTTCAAGTTTTGCAGCTGCTGCTGCTGGCATGGGGGGCGACGCTCCTCCACCATAGCCGAGGAGCCGCCGCTGTGGAAGAGTACAAACAAAAGTTTAAACACAGGTACACTTAATTCATTTGAAGCTATCACAAAAAAAGCCAACAAGATGGAAATCTGTAATGGAGTTTGGTCAAAGTGTAAGGCACTTTATATTTAACAAATTAATGTCAGTGTGCTATGGTATTAAACTTACAACGAAAACGTCAGTAATACTAGTCACCTTCCTTTTTTCTGTGTTTCTCTTCTCTATCATGTGTTGTCTTCAGCACAGAAACCTAGATAACAATAATTCATTTCTAGAACAGGTTGGTATAGTCTGTTGATTCTTCTACATTATGTGTTGTGTTGTTTTTTGTGATATCAGTAGGTCACCCAAGCCTTGTACTACTAGCACTATGCAACTTTTATTTGTTTGAATTTTTTGACACTTTTATTAAAAAATCACAGGCCGATACCATGCTTGCCCACATCCTATGAAACATACTTCCATGCTGAGCTGAGGCTCCCTCACCCCTCTCCAGCGTCCTGTAGTTCCAGGATTGGTAGGCGAAGGCTCTAGCATGGCAATTTGCCGTCTGTGTAAATACCTTTGTTTCGTGGATCAATTAGGGCGGATGCACTTTTGCACTGTTCAGACAGTGAGCATTGCAGGTGCAAAACTGCCCAATCCCCATTGCAAATGTGTTCAGTCAACAGTATAAAGCATGTAGTGTGGCCCTTGGTCAAATAGAAGGTGTTGGGCCTCTGTTTCAAATGTGTTCAGCTAGGCAAAAGGGGTTAGGTTTGGGGAATCTGTCTTTGCAACTCCTAAAAGGTTTTCCTGGGAAGTAAGTTCCTGGAAATAAGGTTGAAGATCCCCTTAGACTTGATATAGTGATATATTTGTATGTGGCTAGTCAGATCGCTTTTGAGAGTATGTGACCTGCAGTACCTGGAGTAACATTTTTGTTTGTGTTCGAATTTTTCGGTCTTACCAGGCCTTTTTATTTAGTCTCTGGAATCATTTATTGGTCAATGATGGGTGGATATCACAGTTGCTCTTATAAATTATATTTTCAGGATAACTGATGTGTTTCTCGGTGTGTTGCAAAAATGTAATAGGTATGATTTAAAAATCACTTTAATCTCTAAGAGTACATTTTATAGACTGGTGGGTTAAGGCAGTAGGTAGCTTTTACTAATTTTTCCAGTCCTTTTAGAGGTGAGTAAAGAGTTGGTAGGTGATGGTTGGCAAGCTATGGTGCTTGAGGAAGGGCCCTCGTACCCTTCACCAGGGTGAGGAAGCCAGCCCTATTCAATGGCCAGGCCATACAAGGGAAATCCCCAGATTCCCTGGAAGTTTGGGTAGGAGATCCTCATAGGCTCTGCTTGGTGTTGTCCCACTGCCATATTCAACATCAGGGCGGCCAAGAGGCCTGTCTGACTGCGCACACAAAGCACAGGATCAAAATCCCTTTTCTCAGCGAGATATCACTACCTCCGGCCCTTTTGGTGGCTTAATATCAAATTGAAGTAGTTGCTCTGACTCTTGGCAAGGCAGCTTGGTAGTGGAGAGGTGATATATTAGAAATTTCTTCCACTGTGTCCTACTAGTAAGGGCCTAATTTTGTAGTAAACAAAAATAGTAGTGCGGTTTGCTCCATATAGTAATATATTTAATATAAGATCACCTAAGATCCCCAACAGTCTGCACTTATGTTTTTTTGCCATCATTTTATAGTGCACCCACCACTGCGAAGTCTTTACACTACAGTGAGGAATGGCGGAACGAGAGCCATTTCACCCCTCTTCTACCTATGGAGTGGAGTGGCCCATACACACCCACCAATGGTTACATTCTTCACTGAAAAACTCACAAATGTTGCAGGCCATTCCTTTGTTTTAGCTAGCCCGATTGGTTGGCTTATCAGTCAGTCACGTTGGTGTAAATGCCTACCTCACTCCAATTCCATATGAGGAAGATGCACAAAAAAAAGGCAGAATGCATTCTGTATGGAAAAGGTAGACTTGGCAATGGCCCTTGTTTTTGGTAGACTTCATTACCTTAGACAAAATATGTGGCAGACTGGCCCCAAGCGCACCAGCCTGTGAGACTTTGGGATGTATGTCCCATTTTAGCTGGCCCATGCGCGGATTCTATTGTTATTGTTACTTACAAGTGGCCTTCATCCCATGGCTTTCCCCTTCTCGTCCTAGGCACCTTTGCCTTAAGCCTCAGTTTAGGGTATTTTTATCATAAGCTGCAGCACTGTGTGACTGTTGTGCTCAGTCACTGTATCTTCTGCAGCTGGCCTCCCTTGTGGACTTCGCAGGGCTCAAATTGTTTGACTGGAATGGTGGAGCAGTTTTAGGCCAGGCTTTTCAGATTTGACGAAATCAAGCATCTTATCTTCTTATCTCTGTCTCATTCTGTTGGCTTTCTTGGGTACAGTTGGCTAATAAACTGAAACTAATGTTTCTGGTAGTGACTATGGTTGATTGGTATTGTGTGTTAGTTGTAGCAATATGTGCTGTCTTTGTGTGCAATGGCGTGGCTCAAGGATAGGTATTGCTGGTTGCTGTGGTCCTTTCAAAAGGTCTTCTGGTGGTTTAGTCAGTGGATGGATGCAGCTAACATGGGTTGCCATTGTCATGCTTGTTGGGTTTGGGATCATCTTCTGTTATTATGCATCCCTCGCTTCTCTACGGCTCAGGTTAAGTTGGAAGCTGTTGCATACTCTGTATGTGGCATTCTGCACCTTTATTGGACTGGAATTGGTGTTCTGCATGTGGTAATTGTCCTAGGCTGCTGGTGTGTCAGGCTAGCAGCTGCACACTGAAGCTGGGGCAGTTGTTCAGCAAGATGTGTAGCGATGTGAGCCACAGATTTCCCCAACAATACGATGTGTTTCATTAACTTTTTTATTCAGCCTGCCGGGGATGTGTTCGTGCAGGGATACCATTTTATGATTGAAATTCTGAGTGATGTGTGCATCCCTGGTCTTCTCATTGTTGGAATGATCCTGGGTGGGCTTTATCCTTTGGAGTTGGGGTCTACTGTGTTGAGGCGCGGCGTTGACACGTTAACTGCTGGAATGGTGCTGGAAGTTTGTGGGTTCCAGAGAAATAGCAGCTCCCTCTTGGCAGGTCATCTGTTTTATTCATGACTGCAGCAGAAGATGGTATGGGCCAAGGGTGTATGGGATGAATGGCAGCTATAGGGCAGTTGACAATTGGGTGTTTAGTGTGATAATCCACAGGAAGACTTGTACTTCTTCCTGGAAAAGTGGTGTTGTCACTGGGTTCATTACACCACGTGGTGAGCTGCCTCACTTCATCCTGTCTTTGTGTGCTGCTTATTGTTAGGTTCTATTCCATTCTCTATGGAACCTCCTTGTTACTGGGGTAACGGAACTGTAGTCAGTTGGGAGCTGACTATCTCGGAGTCGGAGGTCCTACTCGTCCTGTCGCCCTTCATATTAAATAAAGGACTTTCACCAATTACTTGCGTCCTTTCACTTATGTGGATTCTTTTCCTGTGCCCTTTGCTCTGGTGTTCACTCTCCGCACCATCCTCATCACAGGAGTATCTGTGTGTGGTGATCTCATGATTATTTTCTTGGATTTTGTGCTTGTTTGGGATAATGTGTGTGTTCTTAATGGATGTAATCTCTGCTTTTACTGGGCTCCCAATTGTGTGTTGGAAGCACAGCTGGCTTTTAGTGCAGTTCCATTGGTTGGCTCGTGTTCATACCAGTAGCCTCTGGCGGGTGTTGTGCTTGAGTGGTGTTCAATTCAGATGGACTGCTTAATTGGACTACACAACATTTTACTGTGTGTGCCTGCCCGCTCTTTTGCCTATTGTAGTTTCAGTGAGGTCAGATGTCATGTTGATGGTGTTAATATGTGGTGTTGTGCGGAAGTGTGTACTGTACAATAATGCAATCGCGAGAAGATATTTGTCAGTGTGTTTTTCTGGCAAACTGGCGTTCATTGCGGGCATGCATTTTGTTATTCGTAGATTTATGCGCGATAGAACACAGCTAAATTGTTGGTTTAGGATTTGTATCGAGCAAGATTATTTTTGCCTTGTTTTTCAGAGTATGTCCGAGACAATGCCAGACACAATTCCTGGGTTCTCTTCATTCGAGAATGCACGCAGTGAGCCAGGCTACAACAGCATGCCAGAGGAAACATGCTGCAGAAACACATGTGCCAGGAATCAAGTCACTCTTGGGAGTCAGGGGAAGACCCGCGGCAGCAGGCGACCCTGCTGCGGCTCCTTGCACCACTGCACTGGCACATCCTCTTTCCAGGCCACGGAGCCGGAAACTGCTCATTAGGTTTCTACCTTCCCGAGCATGAAAGTCGCTTCAACCACGAACCCCGCAGAGAAAAAAAAATGTGAATTTCCAATATTAGGCAACCAAGGCTTATGCTGCGACCTTATTTTTTGTGGTGTATTCCTTTATAATGTGTCCTTCAACAAAAGAAGAGTCCCCCTTTTCAACAAAAGGGACAGGGTAGTCAAAACTAAACCAAAAAAATAATTTCCATTTTGAATATACCAAATCAAAGATTGGGCACTATGTTTAAAAACACAATGGGCATGTGCTGGCAATTTAGAGATACAGAGTACAGCCAAATAACTTAGTACAATTCTTATACACACAAGATATAATATCCAAACAGCGATGGTATGTATTCTCTTTTACTTGAAAAAATAATAATATTTAACAATAATTCACATACACAAAAAAATCAAAAGTAGAGGGAATTAAAAGTCACCTCTATTTTTCTATTACATAATCAATCACAATTACATACTTGAACCAAATCAATTAAAAAAAATAAAACTGTTGATGCAGCGTTTCGGTGGACAACAAAACAATTTTTCAGCACCTACTTCAGGACAAGACTGTAAATCATAAAATCATTCTGAAAAACAGAGAAATACATATTATTATCCAATGCTTGATATATTATTTTTTACAATTCATTACATACTCAGAACAGACCTAGCATCAAATTTAAATAGTCATGTCCATCTGTTTAAAAACAATATCCCATTTCAATACATCATTTCAATTCATAAAATGAGCTATTCATTATATGGATAGCACCCTTTTTTTTTCCAGATATCAGACCCCGGATGTTTAGAATTAAAAATTTAAATACCTGTGTTAAATCCACATAATTTTCATGTGGCCCAATAGTGGGTCCCAACCAAATTGACAGGTCTGTCACAGTGTCACTTCTCTTCTGATGTAAGCAGTAATCTATGGAGCGTAATGCAAATGAAACCTTCATTACTGAGCAAACCGGTTTATTTGTGGCCCAACAATGGTCCACCTCTAGTGCGAGACTTACTTTATTAGTCAATGGCTGATGTCATATTTCAAGTCTCCAATCAATCATTCATGTGCAGTACAACATTTATAGACTCAGAAGTGTGTTCATCAATAACCTGAAATTAATATGTATTATACTTAATTTCACAGGGTATTAGTAGAATTTACCCCCAAACTTCTATCCTAGATCCAATCTTTGCTCCTTGTTTACCTTATGAACTCCTCTCATGGGGAGAGGAGTTGGCCAAACGGCTAGAGCGGTCGACCTCCAATCTGGGAAACCAGGTTTGAGTCTCTGCAATGATGCTGAACATCCTGTGATTCTGGGCAAATCACTTAATCTCCCTGTGCCTAACAAAAAATGAATGTGTCCTCATGTAACGCAACTGGTGCTATGTAGAGCGCTCTGATACCCGATACCTTCGGGTCAAGTTCGCGCTATATAAAACTCCGTAAAATAAATTATATGTAAATCATTCAAAATGCTGATATCATGTATGGGTATTTTTTCCTTCATATTTTATTTTTGTGTATGTAGACGCTGCCTTACACAACAATTTCTAGTATTTTCAATATCCGTAACTCTGCAAGAAAAAGTATATATATATATCAGGAAGGGGGAAGCCTCGCTTTATTTATTACCATTTATGCATAACAACCGCACTTTTGCTAAAAGGATGCATATATCTTGCTAATCTTAAGTAAAGCAGTATGAATGAACCGGGCCACTAACATCGTGCTGTTGATATGCAGTAGACACCGTTAAACCATGTTGGTGTATTCAGGACCAATATAGAACCCTGCTTAATATGCCGCCGTGGGAGGAATCCTAATACTTTATTGCAGAACCAACAGGGCCCTTGCTCATCTATATAAAGTCATGTAAAGCTCCGTGGTTGGTACTGCACAGAAGCTATTATTTAGGTGGACTGGGACACGAGAGCCCGCACAGCTGCTCTTCCAGACAAATAACAATATCAAGGTTCGGACATTTGTTACCTCACCCCTTAGCCCCATGACAATAGTGCATCCACCTTCTAGAACCACCACAAGGTCCTTACTTATCAATTTACTCATGTCTCGAGCCCATACTAGCATATCGGTCAGAGTCAAAAGCAAAGGGACCCGGCTGGGTTTCCTTAAAAATACATAGCATCTTGCTACTAAGGGCATAAATTAATTATAAAACATCTTACTGCTGAGGGCACAATTAATTATCTGCCTCATAAAACTCTCACTAATGTTCTCTTACCTCCTGTAACCGTCAATGGTGTTCACTCCCTCTTTCCCGCCCCTTATGACGCCATCCTTTATTTATATCGCCTATTCCGGCAACCAGAGAAGGAGCATGCATGATTATCTCTTGTCTCAAACGGTCGGCCATATTAGGGGCATGCCTAGGTATCAGGGCTCGAAAAATCATAAAAATTTCACTAGACCTGCAGGTCTAGTAACTTGAAACATCTACTCGTCCTAACTGTAATGCACTTGTCCTTTGTCTCTGAAAGCCGAGCAAATGTGACAAGTTAACAAGATTTAAAGGCATTTTTATTGCTCATTCACTTTGTGAGCCATAAAGATGCTTTTAAATCTTTCTATCTTGTCACATTTGCTCTGCTTTCAGAGGCAGAGGTCAAAAGTCAGTTTGTCGTCCTACTCGCCAGAAAGGGCGAGTAGGACCTAAAAATAGCTTGTCCTAATTAAATCTGGCTTGCAAATGGGAGCGGGTGAGTGGATTTTTCGAGCCCTGGGTATTAATGGTATATTATAAGTTTACATACACATGTGTAATCCATGTCTATGGTCCAAATGGAGTATCTCTATTGTGAAAAGGAGAAACGTCTTCCTACTCCATATTGCATAGTTTTTGAAACTCATATCTGAGTCGAGCGCTGAATGCCGTGCGAGAAAAAAAATCAAATGTGCATGCATGTAAACATAGCAATTACAAACCGCATTTGTTCCCTGTAGGGCAACGCCATTTTGTAATGGACTAAATAAATAAAATTCCAATACTAAACAATCCAAAGGTAATCACAACAAACATTTAATTAAAAAATGTGTCCCTCGTATTTAAATACGGCTCTCTGTGCCAGCAATGGTCAAATTCTGTATCATACGGTTTTTCGTGCCGCTACCACTCAAGTCCCATACACTATAATAAAAAGTAATAGTCACAATTCCCTGGATTTTTTTTACACCAAATTTATCTCTAGTCTGCCAAAGATCACATCAGGCAGTAATAGATCATGTCCCCTATTTCAAAATAATAAAATAATGCCTCTTTATTCATAACTGAAAAATACATTGTTTTAAAAAAACACATTTCTCCTACAAGTCTCTTTTAAATGCACAAAGCTATCTTATTATCTTTTCCCATTCTTCCCTGTTATTTAAGCCATATTTATAAGTGCTAAATTTCTTTCTTTTAATGTCAAGGTTCTCTCCCCTGGTTGGGTCTACTATATGTTCCAAAATGCACCATTTAAGTTCATTATCTTTATGTCTCCATTAAACCCAATGTTGTACTAGAAGGGCATTCTTTTTAATATTCCTGATTACTGATCTGTGTTTATTTAGTCTTAATCTCATCTCCCTTACAGTTTCGCCTACATAGCTTTTATTGCAGAGGCACATTATTAAATATACAACATTTTTGGTTCTACAGTTGACCTATTGATTCATTCTATGATACACTCCACTGAGGACTACTTTATCTCCTTTTATGATATTGACACAATTGTTAAAGGAGCCGCAAGGGAAGTTCCCAACTAATCTGGATCCATCCATTATACTCAATTGTGTATCACCTTTCCTTTCCTTATATGTATGTACCACACACTTTCTAATTGTATTATTTCTTCTGTATGCAAAAAGGGGCCGTTCCAACATCTCATTGCCTGTTCCAATTAAGAGACCAATTATTATTAGGTTTTTTATTTTATTACTCATACTTGTAAAATTAGTCACACAAGTTATTCTTTTGTTATCTCTATTACCTGCTATTTGTTCTTCAAAAAAGCTATCTCTATTATAATATTTTGCCTGTTTATACGCTCTCTTAATTAAGTCCTTCGGATACTCTCTATCTAACAATTTTACTTGCAGGGTCTTGGCGTGTCTCTCAAAATCATCTCTGTGTGTACAATTACAGCGTACTTGAAGAAACTGCACAAAGGGAATATTATCTTTTTGGCAGCGGTGGTGATTACTTGTGTAGAGTAACATAGTGTTATGGTCAGTCAGTTTAGGAAATAAATCAAAATCCAATTTGTCTTCCTTTGCTTTTATTTTAAAGTCCAGAAAGTCTCATTCCCATTTATTGATTGATGATGTAAATTTCAAATTGGGATCTTCAAGGTTAAGCCATTCTATGAAGGAGTACAGTTCCTCTTCCTCTCCTTGCTAAATGAAAAACACATTGTCAAAATACTGCGACCAACATGTTATGTTCTCTGTGCCATTTCATTATATATGTGATTATCTTTAAATTGTCCCACAAAAAAGCCATGCCAAACTTGGGGCACAGGTAACCCCATGCTAGTCCCTTTAATTTGGCAATAAAAATTCTCATTGAGAAAAAAGATATTATTTTTTAAGATGATATCCACACAATCCACAATAAATGTGGCGTGTGGTTAAAGATCCTTATTATCATCCTGTAATATCCTTTTGATCATCTGTATTGTATCATTTTGAGGAATGTTTGTATATAGGGCTTCTATATCTAATGAAACCAACAATTGTGTATTAGGATCATAGGAAATGCCTTCAATATTATGAATCATATCTGTTGTGTCTTTCATATATGAGGTTTGTCTAGATACCAGGGGCCTAAGAAAACGATCCACGTATTTACTTAGATGTTCGGTAAGAGAATTAATACTTGAAACTATCAGTCTCATTGGTGGATCAATGATATTTTTATGTACTTTAGGGAGACCGTACAGTGCCGGTATTACTGGATGTTCATTATGAAGAAATTCGTATTCTACCAGACAAAACACATCATCTTCTTTTGCTAATCTAAGAATACCCTTGATTTTGTTGGAAAGTTCTTTCCATTCATTTCTATTTGATTTCCTGTAATGGGTTTCAACATCTAAAGCATCTGATTCTTCTGCTATAGTCCAGAGTATCCATAATTACAACACTTCCTCCTTTATCTCCAGGGTTTATAGCTATCATTACTTTGTTCCAATTTTTTTTTAAAGCTTTGCGATGTTTAACAGACATGTTGTTATTGGTCCACACTCTCTTACCGAATAGGTCATCAAGACACTTTTCCATAACTCTTTCAAATGTTTACACCTCTTTCCCTACCATATTTCTAGAGGTGTCCGTATAAGAAATAGTTTAAGACCAGATTTATTTTGTTTGAATCTCTGTTCTTTTCCTGAAATTATTAAGTCTAATCTTCCTGAATATATCTCTATCAATTTCGAATCTATTCACTGGTGCTGTAATTGAAAAACTTAAACCTTTTTCTAGGACCTGTTCTTCTTCTTTTGTCAATATTCTTGATGACAAATTCATTATTGGAGCTTTTTTGTCCTCTATTCCCAATCTTTTTGGCACCTGGTTCTCATATATGGTCTCCTCTGGCCTGTATTTTGATCATGAAATCCCCCTCTTCCTCTCCCTGGGGCATTTTGGATATATTTTTTTCTGATTCTGTTCTGAAAAAGTTGGATTTTCTCTGCTTGATCCAGCTATTGTCCTTACCATTTCTAAAATCATGAGCCGCTTCTCTCTCAGAGTCTGAACATGTGTCAGATGTTGTCTGGAAATGTAACATGTTTTCTGGGGGCTTTGTTTCTATTCTGGTACCATTTTTGATTGTTTCCACTATCATTGATTGGTCATTCGTAATACTCTTTTGGTAGATATGGATAAACCATTTCCACATTGTAGCGATTAATATATTTGCGCAGTTTATATCTAGACTTTTTATTCACTAGATATTCCTTTATCCCCTTAAATCATCCTGTATTTTTCTAGTTTATGTCTTCTAAAGACGTATTGTCTCTAGGGGGGTGGTGGCGACCGTTACGCCATCGTAACGTGATTTACCCACCGCCATATCACGATGGCGGTGGGTATCGCGGAGGACGGAAAGTCCGTCCGCCGCTTTTCCGCCGGTCGGCAATAGTTACGATTGCCGGCCGGGCGGAGCTGGGGCACAATATGGTGGCGGTGCCTAGCAGGCACCGCCATCCATATCATGATGCTTGCTTTACACGGCCTTTCCATGGCGGCGATGCCGCCATGGAAAGGCTGGCGGGGATTTGCTTGGGGGCCCCGTTGCGGGCCCCCGGGGGGGGCTGGGGGGTGCACTTGGGGGGAACCCATGGTACCCCCCTACATGTCCATGCACAAGGTGGCAGGCACCGCGCGGTGCTTGCCACGTTGTGCATGGACATACACAACATGCCATTTTCCTATTGCGGCGGGTGCTGCAGCCAGCAGCACCCGCCGCAATGTTACAATGCCAAATGCGACCGCTGCGGTGGCGGTCGCATCATAATTTGGGTGGCGGGACTGCCGCATGGCAGGCGGCCGGTCCCGTTACCACTAGGATCGCGGGCGGACTAAAGTCCGCCCGCCATCCTAATCACCCCCTAAGTTGGGTTTCTAGTGTTTCTAGTTCGTATTTTTCAAAAAATATAACTTCCTGTGCTGTTTCAATGATAAGCATCAAATCTAGGCTGCATCTATTGGCAATTAATGTCCAATTTTCTATAAATGTTTCTTTTTTTTACAAAAAGACCTGGCTCATTTCTCACCTGGAGTCCTTTAGGAGTAATACCCTTTTTACATTATTCTATTTGAAATTCAGAATGTAATTCTGTGCGAATCATGTATGTCACTTATTGTTATAATTTTGTTTTGTTTTTTAAATAAAAGAGAATACATACCAACGCTGTTCGGATATTATAGTTTGTGTGTATAAGAATTGTACAAAGATATTTGGCTGTACTCTGTATCTTTAAATTGCCAGCAAATATCCATTGTGTTTTTAAACATAGTGCCCAATCTTTGATTTAGTATATACAAAAGGGAAATTCATTTTTTGGTTTAGTTCCCCTATAAAGTGAACATTATATAATACATTATGTAATGCTTAATGCAGCAAAAGTGCATTCTGATTAACTCTTTGTGGCTCAGATGTGGAGGGCTGTAAATATACATACACACACACTAAAAAACAAAGGTTAAAGTGGCGTTATAGTTAGGTTTCGAAATAGGATACAAAATAATGTTTCAAAAACACAAAAACCACTGAAATTGACCAGTTATAGTTCAGTGAGCTAACTCTAACTTGTATGAGACAGGCAAGACAGCCCAAATGGCAGTGGAGTTGAAAAATACACCTTGCCCTGCTTGGCATCAGCAAGACTAGATGGACACAGTCCGGACAGAAAAGACTGACTCCAGGAGGAATGCTGCTATATAATCTGGACATGAGGAAGAGAACGCTCCACATACTCAGGGAGTAGCACTGATGCTAACGCCACCAGCCAACAGAGCTCTGATTGGATGGGAAGCCCACGGTCCCAGAATCATCACATCGACCTTCCGCACAAAGAAAAAGAGGATCAACATGAATGTTCTCCAGTGCTTTGCACCTACAAATGACAGCAGCGGTTTCTCTATTAGGGCGTTGGGGCGTTCCCCCCCCTATATTAGAGCCACCCAGGCCCAGAATTTAATGTAAATAAATGTACATATTTTTTTTCCGTATACGGGCCCATGGCTTAGTTCCTGCATCATGATGAGTGCGTGGGGCTTCAAAATAATTGACATGCAATGAAGGCCCACTTCTTGGTCATCAACTTACTCACGCTTCAAAGTGTGCATGTCAGGGTGGCCAACTGCTTTTCTGTGACCAGCCCGACATGCGGACTAGAGGCCTCTTACCACTTGTGTATAGTGAGTGGGGGAATGATCCCAGCAGCAGCCCCCCTGGACTCAGAATGAATGGTGGGTTCCTCTGCCCAATCCAATCCTGGTGCTGCTCTCAGCAAGGGAAGAAGCGTTAGGCCTCTGGTCCCCAGTGGTCCTGCAGATGAGGCAACGCGGGGGTGGGGAGGTTCAGGTCCATGAAATAATTGGCCGGTCACTGCATGGTTTTACCACAAAGCTATGCAGTGATTAACCATTGTTCTCTTCACTCCCTCCATGACGTGTGCATCGCCTAATGACATTGCACAAGGGGGAGTGGTGGAGACGAGTTGTGGTGGTTCTAGCCAAGCTCCTGACTAACGCCGGCCCTCTGAGAGAGCAAGACACTCACCACGGTGAAAAAAATATAAGATGTATTTTATTTAAGGCATACTTAGCTGAGGCTCTTTGTGAATCTTTTAAATATGAAAATGTTTTTTACATGTTACTATTTTGAAGATGAAGTTGGAATTTCGGAAAGCAAAGGCCTGTGTTCAGACTCAACTTTGTCACGATGTGAAACACGCGCTTACCTGCATTTGGAGGCAGCCGTGAGGGGAACGGCTTTCTTGCCCCTTTGTGCTCCTGCCCTTTGTGCTCCTCGCCAGCCGTGAGGGGAACAGCTTTCTTCCTTTTTCCAGCTCCTCGCCAGCCGTGAGGGGAACGGCTCACCACCAGTTTGGACCTCAGCTCCCAGCAGGCAGTTCTGGTCGCCTGCTGACCACGTCAATCTCGCGTCTGGAGACGCGTCAAAAGGGGAGTCGGCCTCCCGCAGCGCGGGACGCGCCCGGGCAAATCCCGGGCCAAGGGCGGGCCCGTCCTTGCCCGTCATTGCCAGGAAGAGGCAGGGCTGGGCCACCCCTCATATATCCAGAGGAAAGGTCCTCACTTTTTACTGGATTTTGCTGAAAGGTACTGTGCGATCCTAAATTTACTGTTTCTGTATGTTTACTGGATATTATTTCCTTACGTCGCTAATTGGAATTGGTTTGTTCCGTGGCTAAGGTGTTTGGGCTCAACTTCAGTAATTATTTCTTACTGTACTTGGACTGATTGGACCCTCTTTGTATTTGCCAAACACTTGAAATTGTGACTACGCACGACGCACTTTATTGCCAGTAAGCTGCTTATATGCCGTCTATGCTGCTAAATATATTAAATACGCTGCATTTTTACCCCCCGGGGTTAGCCCTTGTTGGCCTTCGCACTTTGCACTTTTTCTTTTATTATTTTTTCCCCTTCCCTTGATTGGATCCTTTTTTACTGCCTGTAAATGAGACTCTGCATGACGCACTTTATTGTTAGAAATCTGTTCACACCCTATTGATGCTGCTAAAACATACCAAGCACGTTGCACTTTTTCCCTTGGGGCTAGGTATTGTTGGCCTTTGTACTTAGTACTTCTTTTGTCCCATGTTTAGAAATTTTTTTTTGTTGTCTTTTTGAGATTGTATGACTACTCTACCCTCTGTGGTGGAAATGGGGAGGCGTGGCTGTGCACCACAAAAAAACCCCATGGTGTTAAGACCGGCCCCACTTCCCCAAACTTCAATTGATTGGATGCTACAGAGAGCTATTGGGGTAGTCTCGACTGAAATCGAGCTCACGGAGCGGCGATTATCCTTAACCCCAGATATTTCTCTCCAATTCCCCGAGCTACCTATTTTGACACATTCTGGCCCTGGCTCTACTCTTAGTGCATCACAGCTTTTATCTGGAACTAGTGAAATATTGCTAACATCCCCACAACCCTCCCCAGTAAAGTCTAAAACCCGAAAATGTAGAACAAATACCACTTTACCCAAAGTTGGGAGGCGGAGAGCCGCCAAGGGGACAGGATTAAACAAAAACACTAGCCCAGAAGTTAGCCGTAGTGAGGGCGAACTAGATAGAATGGGAAGAGTGGTAGAACCCCCATTTAACTCTCTCAAAAACCCTGATTGCCCTTTATGGGCGAGAAACCTGATAGTGGAACTACAGGTGCAGATGAGAGCCATTGTAAAAGAAGAATTAGTGCTCCATCTTGGAAATAGAGTTAGTGGCCCGTTGCCTGTTCCATCTACTGTGGGTAACCCTCCAGTTAGCACCTTGCCGGCCCTAGTGGAAAAGAAAGACTCTAGTACACAGACAGTCAAAGAAGGGCAACCCCCAATAGCTAGAGGCGGCCCCTCTGCTATTCCACTATCCCAAGTCCCAATGATCGCTGCTCCTAATACCATCCAGGAGGGTAATGCCCGCACCCCGGGTATGGAATCCGGCATTAACCAGGCTTATAACAAGAGGGGCTTTCTAAGCACTAGGGGTTCTAGTACGCAGAGTGCGAACCCCCACACTGATCAGCTGAGGGTTAGGGAAGTGCCCCTCTCAGCTGATGATGTGAACGCAGGCCCAGTGTCATCGGACCTGCCAACAATTGATTTACCTCCAGCCTCACTCCCTTATGTTATAGTTTTAACTGGTGTACCTGAATTAAAAACGGGCCAAAAAGAAACCCAGTTAGAACTGAGAAATAAGTGTCTTTTTTGGCTTACCAGGTACGGTCAGTTTCCCTATGACAGGGCTGGTGAGATACTACTAGTTCGGAGAGTGGGCTGGATTGGAAAAAATCCCAAGACAATTAATGGAGATTGTATAGTCATTAATCTTAGCAATCCTCGGACTGCTCATATTCTGGCCAACCAGCCCCATAACTTTCACGCATCGGCCACAGAGATCCAACTGCACACCTTGGCCTTTTTCTATTCCTGTAATTACCTCCCACAATGGACCCCTTATACCAGAGGGCCCACCCATTGGTTACAATCCCATCATACCCTTGGCCAACCATCTAGAATACAGTATAATGTTGCAGTGGCTAATAGGTATGGGCCCTTGAAGAGGTGGATTGACTTTCGATCCCACCTGAATGCTTTTCCACCCAGGGGTTAGTAGGGCGAAATAGTGAGTTTAAACTGAAATCCACAGGGCTGCAGCCTCCCAATAACGCGGGTGTGACACGGGTTGCCTTGGGTGAACCCCATCATGAATCTCATCTGGGGCTCCAAGGCATCTCATGGGACACACTGGACGCTCAAAACAACCAAGAACGGCTCCCATTAGTATCTGTACCAGCATCTATGGATGGGAGAAGATCCTCAGTGGAATTGGGAGTATTAAATCCAGAGACAGAGGTAGACTTTACACAAGCTCTTAATCCTCCTGTCTCTACTGTGTGTGACTCCACCTCGCACTTGGGCCTTCAGCTG
The DNA here is from genome assembly GCA_963921515.1 of Calotriton arnoldi. Lineage (NCBI taxonomy): Eukaryota > Metazoa > Chordata > Amphibia > Caudata > Salamandridae > Calotriton > Calotriton arnoldi. The sequence goes on along the minus strand of CAWUFW010001956.1, from coordinate 895,020 downwards.
AGTGTGTTGTCGTGGAATGTTGCCGGCATCAAAAATAAAACCCTGACTGGATCCAATTTGTAAAAAACCATGATGTGTGCATGCTTCAGGAGACCTGGTCCAGAGAGGATTTTGTCTTGAGGGGCTTTGCATCTTTTAACGTTCTCACAACCATGGGAGGCAGAGGTAGACCTTCGGGAGGGTTAAGCACATGGGTCGCTACCCACTTAAATTGCACAGTTGAGCAGCTGAATACCTCTTCGGACGACCTTCAGTGTACCCTTCTTACTTTTAAAGCAAGGACCAAAATTGCACTTATCAATGTTTATTCCCGCCCAGAAACATTTGCCCAGGAATCCAAGACTATAGATATGCTCACTACATTTATTGAGTTAGTCCCCCCGAACACTAGGATGGTGGTAGGAGGTGACTTTAATTGCCAGTTTGAGCCTTTATCCCTCCCTTTCGATACTTCGGTTACCGCTGAGGACTCTCTTTGGCTAATTCCCGAACCACAGATTCCCTCAGTAAGAGTATGGTCCCCTTTGGCATTGCAGATTAACGCAGTTATGCTAACGCACGCATTGAGGGCTTGTAATGGTCGCACCAAGTCAGACCAACCAGGAAAAACCACTTTTAACAGACCGGGGCAAGCTTCTCTATTGGATTATATTCTGGTAGAAACAAGCATCTGGCATTGGGTTGTTGACTTTGCTGTCTGGCCAAGACATGACAGCGACCACAACGCTTTGGTACTGGATCTAAAGCTTCCTGAATCCTACAGTCTTTCAACCACTAGCACTTTTTCCGGTACCAACCTATCTCTAGTTAATAATAGAAGGAGAATCAGGTGGGAAACCTTGAAGGACTCACCAGATAAAGTTGCTGCTTTGTACTCCCTAACCATTCCACCTTTAATGGCCACGGAGAAGGCAGTACTAACCCTTAATTCTCCCGATACTATCGCTTATCTTACGGCCATTCATGCGGACTTGACATCCAGCCTGACCAACATCTTTAATCCTCTGATACACTCTAAAGGCAAGAGGACTCCTAAATCTAGTTGGTATAATAATTCTTGCCGTACGGCAAAGGATGCCCTGATTGTTGCCTTAAAATCAAAGGATAGACTGCTGATAAAAACTAGGCGGGCTTGGTACAGGGATAGTTTAAAGGCAGCCAAGATGGAGTGGGAGACTGAGAGATGGGACGCAATTAAACAGGCTCTTATCAACAGAGACATGAGGGCGTTTTGGTCTTTGGTCCGAACAGCTAGCTCCGTAGAGAGCTCACCTATTGAGCCGAACATTCCCGCAGACGCATGGAAACTTCATTTCCAATTGTTGTATTCTACCAAGGTTACCACAGTGCCTACTGGGGAACTATTGTTAACGGCCGTGGGAATTCCCCACGATGATGATGTGGCGTTTACTTTGACCGAAGTGTTGAGTTCAATCAGGAAGCTTCCTTATGGAAAGGCCCCTGGATTGGACAAGATTCCCGGGGATCTTTTTAGGGATCAGCCGAATATCTGGGCCCCTTACCTTTGTGTAATATTCAATGCTATATTAAATGGCATGAATATTCCGGATACATGGCTAGGGGCAGAAATCTTCCCAGTATTCAAGAAGGGTTCTCCCCTCCTTCCTACCAATTACAGGCCAATAAGCCTGATCGACATCACCCAAAAGCTGTTTGCCAGGATCGTCCTTGAGCGTCTCCAGTCTTGGATGGACGAACGGGAGATCCTGAGTGTGTACCAGGCAGGCTTCCGCAACAATGTTTCAACCATAGACCAAATCTTTAGGCTCCAATTATTATATTGGAAGACGGTGACAATAGAGGGTGGGAGCCTCTATTTGATCTTCGTTGATCTTAAATCCGCTTTTGATTTGGTGCCTCGTGAAACACTATGGGTCGTTCTAGAGCAATTGGGCATTCCGCCCTACCTGCTCAATTTGATTAAGAGACTCCACACTGGAAACTTTGCCCAGGTGAGATTTGGGAAACATGGGGAATTGACACCACGCTTCCCAGTGAATAGGGGTGTTAGGCAGGGGTGTGTCCTAGCCCCCACATTGTTCTGTCTTTTTATCAATGCTCTGGTGGACCAATTAAACGAGGTAGCTAACATTGACGCCCCAAAGCTTGCCTGTGGCAGGGTACCAGCCATGATGTTTGCGGACGATACCCTGCTACTATCTAAATCACCTATGGGCATACAAAGGACTCTTGACAGCTTTTCCCTATTCTGTAAAAATCGGGGCCTAGAAATTAACACATTAAAAACCAAGTATATGGTATTCAACCCTAGTAAAACCTCTCGTCCTAATCCTATTCTAGCTGGTATACAGCTAGAGAGGGTAGCTGTCTTCGACTACTTGGGTGTTACTTTAACGGAAACTTTTGGCTGGGGCCCACAGCAACAAAAGGCAGGCTTAAGGCTAGCACAGATGGTTGGGGGACTAGCAAAAATGCACAGGAACACTACAACTAGACAACCGGGTCCATTGACAGAGATATATAAAGTTCAAATTAGGAGTGCTATAATGTATGGGGCAGAACTTTGGGGACACCTCCCAGTAGATGGCCTGGTTAAAACTGAGAATAAGTTCATGAGACAGCTCCTGGGTCTTCCGCAGAGTACCCCCCTTATCCCCTTACGCATGGATCTCGGGATTAGACCCATAGCTGAGGAGATTGGGCTGCGCCCCCTGACTTTTTGGCGCAGATTATGGGCTACCCCAGAGCTAATAGTATATCAGTCGGAACTTAAGGTGGTCCTTGGGCTTCCGGGGGCAGGTACATTACCTTGGTTTGCACACGTAAAAGATCTGTGCTTTCGTTTAGGCCGCCCACTTTTGTGGACTCACCCTGAGGAAGCATCCCTGACAATTTCACGGCTTGAACTAGTAAAAACCTACAGACAGCTGCGACTGGCAGAAACACAAGGAAATGCCAAATTAGGCTTTTTAACCTCTGATTTTCTGAATTTTAAGGAGCAGTACGTATTTGAGGCCTTCCTTGATGACATCCAACCTTCTATAGCAAGGAAACTTTATGCCCAGTTTAGACTGGGTTGCTTACCGGTCCATGCTTTTACAAACAACTGGCTAAAAACCTCCCCCGTTGGATGTCCTGCCTGTGACAGCCAGGAAGAATCCCTTATTCATGTTTTCTTTTTTTGCCCGGGATATAATGTACCAAGGAGGCATTGGCTTCTTCCATTATGTAGGAATCTGGGCTACAGACAGCTAAGGGATGCATTCAGAGTTCTAAGAACAGACACTCACCCCCTGATTGTTTTTGCTGTGTCCCGTTTTCTCAATTCCATGTGGCTCAGGCGTCGTAGGTTTTTAACTATTTTCAGCAAACGATAGCATTCTTTTTCTACCATTCCTACTGCTGACACTATCAATTTTGATATCATAGTTTAATTCCTTTTTTAATACTACAACTTTTTAAATTTTTATGAATTTTGTGTAATTTATTGTACATGATTATACTCTGTAATGTTAATTGATGTTTTTATCCTTCTAAATTGATGTACGTATTTTAAAATGTTGCTTTTATGGTCTACAAAGATCGAAATAAAGCTTGGAATGGAATGGAAACACAATAATAACCTGCATGTACATTTCTTTGTGTGAAAATGACTGACTAAATAAATTATGGTCTCATAATAAGATTCTGTTGATGTCAAATTTGTCGATGTCTGACATGACTTGCAGAGTTCAGTGCTCAGACCCTGAATGTAAAAACGAATGGCAATTTCATAATCAGACTGTCAAGAAAGACAAGAGGTGCAATGCTGCGCACCGCACGCATTAAAGCAATCAACTGTGAGTCACTGTGACTCACTCAACCTGTGTGTGTAATTTTTGAGGCCAATGCTCTGTGCATAAATAAAATATAATTGCTATCCTCTAGGCAGGACCAGACTGGGAACAGCAACCAGCCCTGGCAGACTGCTGCTCGATCGGCGGGGGGGGGGGGTCAGTCCGGCCAGTCCGGCCCTGCCTCTAGGCTCTGCAACTCACATCAGTCAGTCGGATCAGACTGTACGTGGCATTGTGGCAGCATATTAGTTTGTGGGGCTGAATATATGTTAATTGTGGGACATCCCTGAAGATTTTTGATGGCCATTTAAAACAAGCATTTGCAATGCAATAGGTCTCGCCCTTGTGAGAGTTTGAGCTATTGGCGTTGTAAATGACAATGCCTTTTATTTATGTTTTAAAACCCAAAACATAAATAAAAGGTATTGTTATTTAGAATGTCAATAGCTTAAAGTCGCGTAAATGCGAGACCAATTGCATTGCAAATGCTCGTTATTGTTCCAGCATTTTTTGAACCCCGAACCTTATTTTTGAGATGCTGCAGCCCCCCTACTTCCTTTGCCCATACCTAGTGTACGTAGCTTAAGCCTGCTCTGGAGGTGCCCCCTTCTTCACAGTAACACGCAGCGGGCACCTCTCTTTGCTGTCACGGTAGAATGTTACAAGGGTCCTCCGCTCTCTCTTCCTTGAGGCTACTTCACGCTGTCTCCCGCTCCGATACATACTGACTTTGCTTTCCTGCCTCAGTGCCGTGACAGTCACTGTCTCAAAACTGTTTAGCTCGGCGGCACGCTCTACTCTGTGTTCTTCAGCACTCACAGGCACGCACACTGCTCTCGTCTCGTTGGTGCAGCACTCACATTCCATTCCATGAGCCTCACTTTCCTGGCCCTTTCCCGGCAGGCGGGGTGTGAGTGGGGTGGAGTCTGGGTCACTGGAGGCCAGATTTTGAAGGTTGACGACCGGTGCCTCTGTCCACAGCTCCCCGGGGTATATGGCAGCCGGCAAAAAGAGAAAGCGCGGAAAAGACACAGGAAGAGAGAAAAAGAGGCAGGAACAGAGAGAAAGACAGGAATAGAGAAAGACAGGAATAGAGAGAGAAAGACAGGAACAGAGAGAGAGAGAAAGACAGGAATAGAGAGAGAAAGACAGGAATAGAGAGAGAAAGACAGGAATAGAGAGAGAAAGACAGGAATAGAGAGAGAAAGACAGGAACAGATAGAGAAAAAGACAGGAATAGAGAGAGGAAAATGCAGGAACAGAGAGAGAAAGACAGGAACAGAGAGAGAAAGACAGGAACAGAGAGAGAAAGGCAGGAACAGAGAGAGAAATACAGGAATAGAGAGAGAAAGACAGGAATACATAGAGAAAAATGCAGGAACAGAGAGAGAAAGACAGGAACAGAGAGAGAAAGGCAGGAACAGAGAGAGAAAGGCAGGCCAGGAACAGAGAGAGCAGGCCAGGAACAGAGAGAGAAAGACAGGAACAGAGAGAGAAAGACCGGAACAGAGAGAGAAAGCCAGGAATAGAGAGAGAAAGGCAGGGAAAGAGACAGGAAGGCAGCGTCACAGAGCTGTAGTGCCAAGTGTTTGAATTTGGAAGACACTGTTGGAAAACAGACGCTTATTGCGAGTGTCCACACACGAGCGTGGCACTACAGAGCTGTAAAAGGAGCAGAGAGCGAGGGTCCACGGAAATGAATTCCCACATACTTAAAAGACATGCTCGTGATCACTGCAGGGGCGCGCACCACAGAAACAAAACATACCCGATTCTGAAAATGTGTAAGGAGGAAGAGCAACGCGCAATATATCAAATTGCAAAATTCAAAGCAAAGTAATGAGGAATAACTGATTAGCTTGAACCTCCACCCTATTTTCTTCTTCCCGCTACCTCTCCTGCCCCTCCCCGCAAACCATGGCCTGCGCACCCGTGCCTGTACTGCGAACGTCTCTTTTGCAAGCTCAGCTTTTTATTTTATAGATCATAACGTGCCACTTTCCCCACAGCTGCATCACTAGCGATTGCTACTGAAACAACCTAAGTAAACGTCATTGTTCGCGGCCAAAACACTTTTCACATTGTGGGCCGAGCCCAGTTCCAGGCTAAAAATCTGAGTGCACTTATGAGGCACAATCGCTGAGGACGGATTGGCCATTTATATCAGCAGGCATTTCCCGGCAGGCGGGGTGTGAGTGGGGTGGAGTCTGGGCCACTGGAGGCCAGTTTTTGAAGGTCGACGACCGGTGCCGCTGTCCACAGCTCCCCAGGGTATATGGCAGCCAGCAAAAAGAGAAAGCGCGGAAAAGACACAGGAAGAGAGAACAAGCGCGGCCGCGAATGCAGCTGCAGCGTCCCGCGAGTGGTGCGCGCGCATGACAAGCGAGAGCCCATTCCGTCTCACGCCGCGAAAGCGCCGTGTAAAACATATAGTGTGTCCGTCTCACGCCGCGAGTAAAGCATCCAGTCCCCGCGTGCACATCTTCTGTCCCTCCGCGTGCACATCTGGAATCCGTATTGATTCCAAAAGGCCCTCGCATGGCGAGAGCAGCGCATGCGCGCTGCTAACGCCAGGCGAGACCTAAAAAAAATTAAAAACACCTTACTGCATCACACGAGTTACAAAATGGCAGCACAGCCGGCTGACCCTGCGCACTGCCGTCTCACGAGTCATGATAATCGGAGGTTAACTTTACTTTCAGCTGAGAATGGCCCTCAGAGACTCACCATCGTCAAAAAGCTCCATTGTAAAAAATTAAATGCTAAGGATAGAGGATGTTTATGCCCTGCTTAATTCCAGCCAGAGCTACTACCATGCTTTGCCATTAGCCACTGCAGTGCTCCTAGTGTTCTTTCTGTGTTTCTGTGTTTGACGTTGTTAGTCCAGGCTGAAAGGCAGCAGTGTAAATAAATTAATAAGTATTAGAATTCGGATTGGATGTAAAAACAACAGCAGTGGAATAGTGTTTAACAACTACTATGTGCTGTGGCCAGGGTAGTATGTGATACTAGGGTTCAGCTCAGGCCTGCCCCTAAATGTAAAGCCAATTCATAGTCACAGGCAAGACAATCATAAGAGCGATGAGTGCAGCGCTGCCTGAGCACATATTCAAAAAATCAGCTCTGACTCACTCAGTCAGGTGCATAAATAGAATACCATTAATATCCACGCTCAGGTTCTGCGACTCGCATCAGCCGCCAGTCTGATCCGACTGTGCGTGGCATTTTGTGGCAAGTAACATATAGCTAACTATTGTAATGAGGGTATGTATGTTAACTGTGTGACATCCATCCCTGAAGCTTTTCCAAACCCTTTTTTTTAAATTTTTTTAAAGAACACCTTTTTCTTTACTGCGTCACACGAGTTACAAAATTGCCAGGCCGAAAGCTGGGAATGCAGTCCTAGCAGTTTGAGTTTAAACAGCTAGGGTAACTTTTGAGACAGCTGAAGAGAAAGACACCCTCCGACCACAGTTGTAGTGACCCGCTGGTCACTGGTCTAGTGTTTGCTGTGCCAGCCACTCTCTGGGGGGTGGCTTACACCCCACCCCGAACCCATCCAACACAGACGTCACAGGACATGTGAGCCTGGCAATAAAAGGGGCCGGGCCCACGTGCCCTGGGCCAGTTCTACTAACTACAATCCAGTGTCTGTGTCATCCTTCAAAGTGCATGGGGGCCTAGGGCCCCACCACATTACATTAGTGACGAGCGGGTGGACCCGCATGTGCAGCAACCATGAAGATTGGCGAGGGGGGGTAAGTGTAGCCTATGTCAAAGGCTTCCCTGCCAACAACGTTCATGAGGTGGGCGAGAAAGACGGTGCTCACCTGCACATGACCCTGCAGCAGTAAGCCAGCATGGTGACCTCACCCGCAGCAGAGCGGGCCGAAAAAAGAAGGTGACAGTGCCTGGGGAAAGGCGAAGGCAGCGCGAGAAGGTACAGCGCCAAGAGGGACAGCACCGATATGAACACGCAGCCCAGGACCCTTAAAGTAAGGAATGGCCGGTGCATATCCAGGCTGCGACTTGCTTAGGGGCCTGCAAACTCCTCCCCTGCGTGCCTCCGGCTGTGTCGGTGAGAAGTGAAGGAGAATGCTTTTCCGAAAATGCGAGATACATCTGAGCCGTGCACCGGGAGTCCTGCACGTTATATCACTCAGGGTAGAGGACAGACGAGCGATGAGGCTGCCGGGCGGGCGAGAAAAGGCTGAGAGGCGCTGCGCCGCAGCCTTACTTGGTCTCAGGCTGCTGACTTGCAGGGTGTAGGCGGTGGAGCCGCGGTAGGACACTGGGCAGCGCGAGGGCCCCACCCGTAGAGAAGGTGCCGAGATCACTGTGTGAGTTGGGCAGCATCTGGAGCTGACACCCAGTACAGGACTGCAGAGTGCCTGCATTTGTACGCCCTGACAAGAGACGGCTCCCAGGGGGAAGACACGACCCGCCTGATGTCCTGCATTTACCCTAGGGGAGCGAAGAAATAGGCAGCACCCGCTGGTGAGAGGCCTTCCCTGCATCTGCCCTTAACGACGCTGTCGAGGTTCCAGGAAGAAAAACAGCCAGGGACCGCAATAATAAAGCCTGCAGAGCCACCTAGTGGCCATTCTGTGGTACCGCACCAACAAAAAAACGAAAGGACAATGAGTGCACAGTGAAATGGCCCGCAGCACAGGGAAGGCTGCTGGGGCCTATAGCTAACAATGGCCACCAGTTTCCTGAGGCTGAGCACAGTGTGTCTAGCCAATATGAACTACTGGGCATTGTAGTAGAGAAATTGACTGTGGTGCTGCCACTCCATCTGGTTCTGGTGAGACCGCTCGAACAACTGCAGTTAGGAAAGCTGCCAGGCCCGCAAGTAGTGCAGCACTAACACCTAGTGGCAGTATTCAAAAACAGCGCCAGTAGGAAAAAAATTATAAAAAGTGCTTGGAGGGGACAGTGTGAAGGAAAACGCACCGCAGCATAGGGACAGCTGCTGTGGCTCCAAGTTGATGGGGGGAAGTGAATATGCAAAGATGAAGTGGCAGACACTCCCCAAGTCCCTGTCATGCCATGTAAGTGGGAAGTACTTAAATCCCATTAAGTAAGTGAGCCCTGAAGGGAACATTAAGAGGGAAGGCTGCTGATGGGCAACGGCAATGAAAAACAGAGTATAGAGAAGTGGACTGCGGCACAGAAAAGGCTGCTGCGACCCCCCCCCCCCAGTGAAATTGAGTTGGACACTGACAAGAAGGGAACTTTGAAGGGAATGGCAGCCAGGGTTTGTAAGGAGGAATGCAGTGGCACCTAGTGGCCATGGGTGGTCACTGCAGCAGTAAAGACACCAGTGGTTACTGCACCTGGATGGCAGGTGTGGTGCAGGGCAACAGCCCCAGGCAGCAAGTCCCCAAAGGACTGAAGAAAGTGAGCAGCATGCACGGCCGGTGGCGAAAGGACACCACCACAAGTGGAAGAAGTGAGTGAGCAAGCCGCCCAAAGCAGGAGTACCCTCAGATGAAGGAAGGAGAGTGCAAGGTTAGAAGAGCGCTGAAGATCGTCCCCGAGCCAATGACAGTACGGGCTGGAGCCCGAGAGCGAGAGGTCAGTGAAGATGACCAGCAAGGTCAGAGAAGATGACCTGCCAGAGGTCAGAAAAGAGATGACCTGCCAGAGGTCAGAGAAGAGATGACCTACCAACGATCAGAGAAGAGATGACCTGCCAGAGGTCAGAGAAGAGATGACCAGTGAGAGAAGGCAGAAAAGATGACCTGCCAGAGGTCTGACAAGATTGACCGGAAGTCAAAGTATGAAGGCCTAGGAGAGGTCATGAAAGGTAGAAGATCGCGATGACAGGTCTGGTCACCGGACGAGGAGAATGCATTGTCCTAGGGGTAGGACATGGCCAGGGAGACCCGTGTGAAGTGCATGTCACATGGAGAGGCCTGGTCAGAGAAGACAAATAAGACAAGATGGGACCAGACCGCGTCGCGAAGTGAAAGAACAAGGAAAAGGAAATCGGGTGGCATGAGGCCATCGCAGAAGAAGTTCAAAGAAGAAGAAAAAGGAAAGAAGAGAGGAGTATGTGATCAGACACCTGGCACACCGCAAGATATAGAGGACGACTGAGTGCAAGAGCAGCAGGAGTGAAGCACAATACCTAGGTAACATTGGTGGTACCATGAGAGGCTAGCTGTCCAGAAGTCTTCGGTCACACCAAGCAAACCTGGCGCCAGCAGATGTGAAATAATATAACCAAAGTGGACGGCCAAGAAATATAGAAAAAATGACTGTCTGACATAAAATGTCTGGCACCTCAAAGGTTTGTTAAGAAAACCCTCACACACCAACCTGGTTGGTGTCATGCTTCATCATCGGGTCCCAGCTGGGTAGCCGAATGCTACCCGGCAGCAGATGTGAGCAAGCTGGACCATTGGTAACATCCACCTTTGGGGTCGCACGGGAGGCTAGGTTGTGGTCCTGCTTGGATGTCCTGAGTGACCTCGGATGTGAGGTCTAGAAGAGGATCCGACCACGCCACACCAGACCGTGGTGATATCCAGGGGCAAGGGCCTCAGGGACGGTCGATGAGAGTGGGGTCCCGAAATGAGTGATGAGTCTACAGCAGCTCCCCCACAGGTCCCAGGAAGATGAAGATCTTGTGTCGTATGCTGGTTCTTCCAAAGACCAGCTTATAAATGCTGGTGCACCAGCGTCTGAATGGCAGGAGTAATCATATCCGGGAACAACTACCCTCCAGGTGGAGCGAGGAACTTGAAGGTGGGACTCATAGCGCTTCCTCCACAAACCTAGAGGGTGGCATTGGAGTGACACGGCGAAGTACACACAGTCCAGTGGAAGCCTGGTGAAGAGGGCCTCCGGGACATCCCGTGAGAGGGGGACACCCGAGAGAGAGGCATCCTAGTGGGAGAAGAATGTCTGTAACTATTCCATCACTCAGCAGCTGGAAGCACTATTGCATCGGCGATGATTAAACAACAACCAAGATGTCATCTGTTGTCGGAGGCTTGATGTTCGTGGAGCCAGGACTTATTTTGTGAAAATGGAACATCTGCCAGACTTACGATCACTCCACCTGCACTGTCACAGAGAACTGTATATATAGAGACTTTGGGTGTCAACTTCCATGCCTTGAGTCCAGGGAGAACCGGATCCGCAGTGCACCCTTGAATTGTGCCAAGTAGAACTGGTGATCCTGAAGGAAATGACCCGAAAAACGGGTAATTCGGGTCACTCAGGACCACCTCTATGCCTTCCCAATAATGAAGAGTCGGTCAGACAGAGGAGAATACAAACCACTGATTTATTAGCAATAGCGTTGCAACGGAGCCCAGTCTGACCTGTCTCCTGGGAGGACAGCCGAGGGACTAACTCCCCCCAACTCAGGGCGAACAATTATACAATACTTGCACCTTCAAGGGTCCGCCCAGGCTGGAAAATTCCAGTTCAGGCCAGGATGAACAAAGGAGGCACACAAGGATGAGTCATGTTGCAGAACCGGGTACAGGCTATCTCGACCCCAAGGCCACTCGGCTGGGGCCTAACATTCTAAGATGTGGGAACGAACATATCCAACAGCAAAGGTATGCAAAACAAATAATACATTTGACTAGAGCAGCAGGATTTCAGCCTTGAGTTTCGACGCGGAAAAGGGGGGGGGCAGGAGCAACGGCATCGCTGAGGCGAGCACCATGAGACAGAAAGCTCGATCTTCAGTCATAGTACAGTATGGCACGAATAAAAATGGCGCCATCAATGCTAACATAAGAAAATACACGGCCTATAAGTGCAAGGGAAAAGCATTTCAAGCCTAAGCAACACAGAAATGAAATTTCAAATCTAACAATCCTAGCTGCAGTTGTACCATCGTCTTGTTCTGAAGGCAGCTGAAGAGACTCAGTGGAAGTTTTCTGTTATTGTTTTATTCTCTCCCACAGGTTGGACTTGTTGTTCCAGTTTGAATAAAGATTGGGAGGGATATAGTGACCTGCTAGTCACTGGTCTAGTGTTTGCTGTGCCAGCCACTCCCAGAGGGCTGGCTTACACCCCACCCCGCACTCGTCCAACACAGGCGTCACAGGACATGTGACCCTGGCAGTAAAAGGGGCCGGGCGCACATGGCCTGGGCCAGTTCTACTAACTACAATCCAGTGCCTGTGTCATCCTTCATAGTGCATTAGGGCCTAGGGCCCCACCACATTACAACAGTGAGCTCAACCTGTCTGAACCCTCCCCATCCATTTAACTCAGTCATGAACTAAGCTAGGCATCTTCAGAAGCGCGACCCCTTTACTGCCACTGACTCAACTTGATGGGCCCCTCCTGAATGTGGTGTGGGCCCTTGAGGCTTCCAGTCCCATATCTCAAAGAAAATAGCCTTTGGCTGAGTGGGGGGCCCCTGAAGTGTCGGGGGTGGAGGGGGGCCGGCACTGCAAGGCCTGCAAGGGTCTGCATAACACTCCTGTCCCTGCAGCTTGAAGGCTGAACAGCAGTGCTTTGAAAGGGGCTGCACATGCAGTGCACTCCAAGGTGTCAAGGGCCTCTATGCAAGGTCCCTTTCTTACTCCCATGGGACATGGCTCACTCGATGAGCTTCATCAGCAGCAGACAGCAAGCTCCAGGGCCTGCGGGCTCCCCACTTCTTTAGCAGCCGGCCCTGCATATTTCCGTCTCACTGGTCAGAATAAGAGGTTCACAACATAACAGGGTAGCTAACATCACAGTGGTTATTCATGAAGATTTTCAGCTTTAGCAACCAGTGTGAGAAGTTGGCCTGGCATATGCTGTCCACTAATTATAGTGGGCACCTTGCACCAGTCCAAACAACCCCTTATTGGAGATAGGTTAAAGACAACCTTATTGAAAGCTATCCTAGTGGTAGCTATGGAGAGCAGCCTTCAGGCTAAGTCTTGAAGGAATGTAAAGCAGCTTGTTTTACCAGTCTATAATCTCTTGAGTGACCAAATGAAAGAGCACCACACCAGGTATATATTCAAAATATATGTATTTATTGCTAAACACACCCCTCTAGTCTCTTTATGAGGCTAGAGTTCGAAGTACATAAGTTATAAGATATTAAATCACAGTAATAGCACAAATACACGTTTGGGCCCTAGGGGCGTACCAAACCATATACCAATAAAGTGGTATGCGAACCACGACTGAACTAGACACTAGGCCTAGAGCCTCTAGAAGTGCTTGGACCACAAGGAACCACCCAAGGTAGTGACACAGGGGACCCACGGGAGACGCGTGCAGTGTAAATACACAACCGCGATACGCCGTTAACTTCTATGGAGAAAGTCGGGATCGGGAAAATAGAGGAAAGGGACACTTAAAAGAGGACTAGGACAAAACCCTTTGAGATCTAGGACTTTGAAGAGTCTCTACCCACGGGAGCACCGGAGTACTCGTGTTACCTCACCCAGGGAAGCCGGGTGCATAGGTGCCTTTCGGGGTCGGGTTTCGTCGTCGATTCGAATGGCGATCTGCTGCAAAGTGCTGCTGGCGGCCAAGAGAAAAGTGTCCGGGTGGATCCAAGAGTGGATCGGAGTTCTGGTGAACCTGAAAGCAGAGGGGACAGAGTCTGGGTCACTAGCCAGTGACCAGGAAGGCGATGGACAGATGCCCACCGATGTCGAGTGCTTCAGGTGCGTTGACGGTCGTCTTGACTCTTCAGCCACGAGGTCCAGGAGGCGTTGTCGGCGACCAGGAGCAGGATTCGGGCTGGTACACGATGTTTGTCGAGTGCTGAGGTGTCGGCGACCGGATTGGACCCAACAAGCCTTGGCAACGGCAAGTCTTGAGGAAGATGTAGATCGTCGATGGTGCAGACCAGCAAGGTCTGTGGAACTCACCCAGCGTGGGTAAGTGAGGGCAGGCCTGGAGCAACCAGGATGCCAAGTAAGAAAAGGATTGGCCTTCGTTAAGGGCTACTAGCCAACGGGCTAGCGACCGCGAAGGAGCCTCGTGACGCCGCACGTGGAGCTGGCTTACAGGACACTCGTGGAGTGGAGGCCAGTGATCTTCGGTGCAGGTGGTGCTGGAGGCTAGGGCTACTCGGAGCCCAAAGCACGACTTCTTGGGAGACCCAGAAGATGGTGCACTTGCAAATGTGCTCGGTGTCCAGGGGTCACGGTTTCAAGTCACCCACGATAGCCACGGGCCTCAGCTTTGCTGGGGACTCAGGGTAGCCTCGGGGAAGTCTGAGAATCCACCTCTGGTGATGCGATGACTTCGGCGTCCGACGGGAGCTTCAGAAATGCGAACCGGACAGATGCTTCTTTGGTGCCTGCCAAGCAGGAGTCACTCCTTGACCCCAAGGGAGATTCTTCAGTCCTCTAATCTTGTCGTAGAGCGTCGAAGGTCCAGGATTCAGTTTCAGAGTTTCGTCCAGGTATAATCGAATCTTGCTGTGGCAAGGGTTCCCCATTTTAACCAGTAAAACAGGGAGGGACTAACTCTATGACCCCACCTATGGGAGGGTCAAGGGAGGGGTGGCTACACCCACTTCCCTTTGTCCAGTTTCACGCCAGAGCAGGGGCAGGTAGCCCCTGAGCTGGTTTGAACTGGCATATGCACAGAGGAGCCTTTTGCTCCCCCAGTGCAGGACTTCAAAGCACTCTAAGAATGCACCCACCCAGCCCCAATACACATTATCCTGTCTGGGGAGGTGGTCACACCTCCCTGCAACAGGAAACCTATTGTCCAGGCCTCCCCTGCCGGAGTTTCGTCCAGCAGCAGGAGGCCAGACTTGTGTCTGTGGCAGCAGCATCCATTTTGTGATGCCAGGGCTTCAGAAAGAAGTTACCGGGTAAGCCAGAGTTAACATGTCTTTCCCTCTAGAAGGGTGGGATGCTACCCCCGCCGCCAGGATTGGCGGGGGGGTAGTATTCCAAGATGTTTGACACCAAACACGACATGTTTAGGTGCAGCCATTCCAAAGTTAGCATTTTACCGCGAGGATATAATGCGCTTAAGAGTATATGGTCAGGCTGCACTACAAACAGCATCAGAGATGGTCTCCGAACGCTGCAGAGGGGCCCTGCTCATGCAGGGGCACCCTCTCACGTAGGAACCATGCACTCTGCCTTTAGGATTGATAAGGCCTGCCTTAGGAGTGACTTATAGGTTTATATGTGTGTATGTATTTAGTGATATAGGTAACTGTTAGAAATGGGATCTCTGGTTGGCTAAGGCTTGCGTCAAAGCCAGGCAGAGACCACCACTCTAGTCAGGGCGAGGGAGTTACACGCCGACGATAACCCCTGCTCACCCCCTTGGTAGCTTGGCACGAGCAGTCAGGCTTATCCCGGAGGCAATGTGTAAAGCGTTTGCGCAGCACACTCACACAGCAGCAACACACTAGGCACACCACAAAAGGAACTCCACACAAGGTTATATAAAAAATAGCCTTTGTATTGTCATAAATACATTAGAAACATAACCACATAATATACGGTGTGCCAACTGGCACTAGGCAATATTCACAGGGGACTATTTACACACGACAGGGCCAATGGGGCCACTGTCACAAATCACCAATTGTAAATGTAGCACAAATAATAAATGTAGCGCACAACCAGTAACTACTGGTACAGTTAGGAACTTAGCACGAGATCCTGTAACATACAAGATGGGACACCTAAATCACATTAGGCCTAAATCATCATAAGCATAAATGCATTATACCATCTCGTCAGGCCTAAACATCACAGCATGACATTTAACGCAATAGGCTTTACAGTAGGCATCACCAGCATAAACCCCTTAGGAAATAGTTAGCCTAAACCCAGTATGCCCCAATCGGGGGCACAACGCACTGACGCTGACCCCAGGCCAACTGACCTCTCACAGGGGCTCAAATGCCCTATGTCCAACAGTGTCAGGGCTGGCTGCACATGCAGCCAAAGTAGAGTGCGCAAAAGTTCAGGCCTAAACGTGGCAGCTGCCGCTAATTGCGGTGCAGCTGTGCAGCAAGATGCGGGCACCGGCATTCCTGTGCCCTTAGTCCCCACTGGGACTTGGCAAAACAAATGTGCCCCCAAGAAATATGGCGCTGGCACCACAGTGCCCTGAGTCCCCCACTGGGACTCTTCCCACAAATGGCTCTGGCCTAAACGTTGCAGCTGCCGCTAACTGCGTGCAGCTGTGAAGAACTATAGGCACTGGCACTTCGGTGCCCTCTGGACCCCCACTGGGGCCCTGCAAACAATGTGCCCCCCAAACGTTGCAGCTGCCTGCGCTCTCGTAGGGCAGCTGAGATTAGCAGTGAAAACACGGGCACCACGGTGCCTCTGGACCCCCACTGGGGCCCTAAGAATAAATTATGGCCAACGTTGTAGTTGCCCGCTACGGCGGCGCAACTGAGGTAAATAAACCAGAACTGGCACCACTGTGCCGCCTGAGCCCCTCTTCTGGGACTCAGATACAACTTGCCCAAGTCGTTGCAGTTGCCCGCTAAGCAACTGAGAAAATAACTGGTAGGCACTGGCACCTGCGGTGCCTCTGGGGCTCCTAACAACAATTGTCCCCCAACGTTGGAGCGGCCCGCTCTCCTGCGGGTCCGCTCGGGAAAACAGGCACCGGCCAGGTGCAACACCGAGTCCCCTCACTCACCGGACTCTCTGGGGAAGCTTGCCTCTCTCTTGGCTCCTCCGGGCTCTCCTCCCTCGCTGGGGAGGCGTCGTCTGTCTCCGCCCAGTCCACCTTCCCCAGACTTCACGCGGAGCCAGCGAGGTGCTTCTTCTTCTCGCCAGTGCGGGGTGGGCTCCCGCCTGGTTTCCTTCGCCGCACTGGACCTCGCCGCACTTCACCCGGGCCCCCTCCTGGGACCCGGGACTTCTCAGCGGAGCCTGCGAGGCTCCGGACTTCCGTTCTCGGGCCGCGCTACGATTGGGCGGCCTTGGCAACTTCCTGTCCTTGGCCCCGCCTACCTCCAGGCAACTTGCCTGGCTTCCTCGTCGCGGCGGAGACTTCCAGCGGGTCCCTCTCCCTTTGGCGGCGGCAGCAATACGGGGTAGGCTCCCGTTTTAAATAGAGACAATGGCGGGGTGGGCTCCCGCAAAGCAAAGGGCAATATGCGGTGCAATTACAGCGGGGTAGGCTCCCGCTGATCAGCAGCACAAGGGGGAATCCCTCACGCCGGGATTCCCTCGCAGCCTCGCGCTGCAGATGCCAGCTCCTCTCCTTTGCTGGCCAACGAAGTCAGAGCGCCCACGAGGCGCTAGGAGCCACAGCTCCAGCAGCAAAGTTTTTAGGGGCACAAAGCTGGGCCCAGGCAGGCCAGCTCACAGGGCCCTCCAGCAGGGAGGTAGCTCCTCGTGGCGGTTTCCTCCTGGAGCCCAGCAGCAGCAACAGCCCCCCCAAGTCACAGGAACAACAGAACATTTTCATGGGGTCACAGCCCCTTCTTTTATACACCCTTTTCCTTTGTCACATAGCACAGGGCTGGGGAAAAACCAGATGCAACTGGTTTGGGGGAGCTTTGGAGCACTTTGTTTTGCTCAGCTCCTCTCTCCTTTCACAGGACAGGCTAGGGACATCAGACGCACCACAGGGGGTGGAGCCAGCATTGTGGAGGGAAGGCACAGCCCTATTCAGGTCCCAGGTGCAACTCCTCCCTCCCATCTAGATGCAGATCTCCCTATTCACCACTGCGCTGACTCACCCTGCCCCTCCTGGAGCCACACACACCTCCCAGCCCCTGTCACTCACAAAGCCAGACATGCAATTCACATCAGGCAGGCAGACACAGAGCACACATAAATGCCAACTTCTAAAAGTGGCATTTCTACACCAGTCATAATAAATCTGCGCACACCATTGCGCAGCATTTATTCTCACGAGTTCGCACATACTAAACTCGCCCCTGCACTCCTCTCACACCAGGAATTACCATGGACACACATATCCCCCATGCACTCCTATGGGAGGGCAGGACAATCTCACCACATGCACTCAGAGTGCGCACGCACTTTACACTGGGACACAGTGCTAAAGTGCGCAAAGGCCAAAAACTACTAAGATCAGGTCATATTAACAGGCAAAAAGTTTAGGGGTGAACCTGCCAAAAGGGCCAAGTCCAACAGTAACCTATATCACAGTAAGGGGTGCATGCACCACCTTACCCAGGCTGCAGTAGCAGACCTGTGGTGTCAGTTTGGATGGCCTTCCAGGGGTGGCACAATAAATGCTGCAGCCCCTGGTAGGCCTCTGAGGTACCTATGCCCTTGGTACATAGTATACCATATACTAGGGACTTATAAGGGCACTCCAGATTCCAATCAGAGATGTGCCTAAGGCACATGGAAACCTTTTTACAGAGAAAGCAGATAGACTGGGGCCCTGAATAGCAGGATCCCAGTCCAACTAAGTCATAAACCAGCAAAACACCATAAAAAAAAGTGGGGGCAACCATATAGTCAGATTCCACCTTCCTACAACCAGATGCAGTGCAGAGACAACCCATGTGCAGGTAAGATGATTGAAAACCTTGCTTGTTGCACAGTACAATTTGCACACTATAGTAACTGTTGAACACTTTTAATTCTGTAAGATATGAAGCAATTTTTTATGTTTAAATATTTGAAGTCTGCACTTTCCCAATTGCTTTATAAATCTTCTTGCTTTCTCAAATTAGCTTTAAAGTGCATCATTTGCCCACTCTTTTTTCAAAGTTTTACTGTGGTGAGAACCCCTCGGTTTTATAGCATACATCTAGCTTTAAAGATTTTTTCTGTGTATATCCTATTTCGCGGGGGTGGTACCTTTAATTTCTCCCCTTGGTACCAGAGTAGTATGCAGGGACCAATAATGGGTCAAGAACTGGACCCGGATAACATAAGCCAGAGAACAGTCGCGGCTGGCACGGCTCGCGGGTGGGGGGCCGCAGGTGACGCACGGGGGGAAAGGGGGGATCGGAATTAATACAATTTTTAAAAAACTTACCTCGAGGCCGGGTCCCGCGTCTTCTCTGCTCCTGCTCCCATGCCTCCGACAGGAACAGGAAGCAGGCAGCCAGGCTCCCTCCCCTAAGCCAATGACAACTCTTCAATTGCAGCATTGTGATTGGTCTGAGCGCTGCGATTCGGCGCTCAGCCAGGGTCTGAAGGGATGGCCATGTTCTCCATTCAGGCTGTAATGCAGCCTGCATGGAGAACAGGGAATTGCGCATGACTGGTTTGGCTGGCCCAAGAGGGCCGACCAAACAGTCATTGAGCACTTAGGAGTGGGCAAACCACTCCTCCCCTGCCCTGCTCGGAGAGCAGAGCACACCCGCCCACCGCAAAGCAGCAGGACAGGAAAGATAAAATGACAATAACTCTAAGTTATTGTCATTTTATGTTTCTTGCTGCTTAAAAGCAGTGGGGCGACGCTCCTCCGCCATAGTGGAGGAGCCACCCCTGTCACAGAACCAATGTTAACAGAAACAAAGCACCTGCTATCAAGGAGCTATAATACTGTTTGGAATCATATCTCATTCTCACAAGGAAGAAGTAGGTTTTGTTTTTTGCATATATCTTGTGTTCTAATTTTCTGCAAACATTAACATGCCAATGTGTCTGGCTTACATGCCGGTAGCACCAACAGTAAACAGACAGAGGTGCCAGAATGTCATGCATGTGAAATTGTGAACCAGTAAATTGTTGACCCATATCGCGGCTGGCATAATGGAAAGTCAGTCAGTGTAGCCATCTGTGATATGTAGCGCCTTGTACAGAACTCATTAGCTTCTGGAATCAGAAAGGGTTGCCTGTAACCAGATGTTAAAAAAGCAGCAAAGAAAGACAAAGTATTGTACCATAGTATGTTTTTTTGCTGGTCAGTATAGGGAAACTGTTTATTCTCACATTGTTATTATTTAGGGCTACTGAGAATGATCCGGTCACACACAGCAGGCGATTTTTAGGGTGTAGTGCTCCGCTACTGATCATAAATCACTCTTGAGTAGCTACTGAGATGTGCAAAGTTAAACAAGCATTGGCAAAGCCAATAGGTCTGGCATTGGCTTAGTCAATGCCTGCTTTCTTTTGTCATGGCTTTTGTGAAACTTTATTGTGGGAGAGCTGCTGGGCCTTCTCCAGTGTAAACAAAATCGCTGGAAAAAGCAAAAATCAGTTTTTAATCTCAAAAATCACACATTTCCATAGTAATCCTTGGCATTGAAGGGAACTACTTTGTGTGTGGATGTGCTCTTATGAAAGAGCAAAATGCCTTAAATCATAGTGAATTCAGCCAATGGATTGTGTGTGCTGGTCCTTTGTCCCAGGCTATATGGGTGGAAGAAAAATGTGAATGACACAACATCAGATCAATGGCTCAAGAAGGCTAGCTGAAAACCCCAATACTGAAGTAGATTATATAAATATTGTTTGTATAGTCAAAAGGTCTTGACCAACGCCAGACCAAAAAATTAGGCCATTTAGCTGTTTAATAGACCTGCAAATAACCTTTGACTAAGTCAACTACTCAATTATGATGCAAGTTATAAAGTTGGGTACTGAGCAAGGAATCTTCGAATCCTAATTAGTTTTCATGTGGCAATGTGAGTGTAAGTTAGAAACTCACCGGGTGGGACACTAACTTGTTTACCAATTAATAAAATTAATAATGGATTATGACTTGTGTGCCTAATCACCCTCCTCTTTTTATCTGTTATCTAAGTTGGCAGGGTATGCCCAGACGTGGGTCCCTTGCTCACTTTGCCACTGGATTCAAGCTAGCCTGGCTGATGAAGGGTGTTACCCAGAAACCGGTCCCAGGATGCTTGTTTCCGGTTCAGGGAAGACCTGGCTTGGCAGTTCGGGCTGGACTGTTCCCATGAGGCACAGGGTCAAGACTGATTTGCATATGGCCATGTCTGAACTGGGGTGGCGCAGTGAGCTAAAGAATGATGATGGATTCAACCCAGATCTGTGACTGGGGGTGAGTGTCTGAAAAGTTTCAGTGCTCCGTCCATCATCTCCTTGTGTTTGGTCTTGCTGACAACCATGCAGATTTAAATGTTCCTGTATTAGTCCCTCCAAATTGAATGAAAGAGCCGTTTAGTGTCAGCTATATTGCAGATGTTTCAACTTTGGTTGACTATACCCTGATAGAACTGTGGGTGCCATTAAAATAATTTGAGTATTTGCCAAAGAAATAACATCATTATAAATATTAAGAAAGATCTTCATTAGATTTGTGAAAAAAACGGGATAGATTAAAGGCTGTTATGTTGGAGTTACATTCTCCAGTTCCTTAAATTGAAATCGGCCACTGGCTTTACAACTGAAAACAGCAAATAATACCTTTGTTGGTATAAGTTAGTTCCTTTTTAGGTCTCGCTTAGACAGCACATGCGCTGTCTCTTCGAGACATTTTGTTTACATACAGGGGGCTTGGAGCCTGCCCATTGCTTGCTGTTTGTTGGCAACACTGTCACTCTCATTTGCTTGGTTGTTGTTGGTCAGCTGTTGTAGGTACCCATCCTCTTTGTCTGGTTGACCCTCCCCTGGAGCATGGACGCATTACTTGTGTCCTTCAACTGCACATTTTTAGGTGCTATTTTTATCTGGGACTTTAACCCCTTCCCTGCGGGGGTAATTCCCCCACGGGTGCGGGGGTGCGGGGGGTGAGCGCGGCGCCGCGGTGCTCGTGACGAGACCAGCTCATCATGAGTCACGGTGGAGCTCTGCTCATGACGAGCTGGTCTCGTCACGACCCCGCCCACTGATTAATTCTCCCGCACAGGCGGGGAATTAATCCCGCGTGGGCGGCGCGCAGCCGTTATGACGAGACCAGCTCGTCATGAGCACAGCTCCACTGTGACTCATGACGAGCTGGTCTCGTCATGAGCACCGAAGCGGTTAAGCACTCTACCAGAATGTTTCAACTGGGACCGTCGTGTTTTTCTCCCCGTCTGTGTACATCTCCAGTTCATCTGCCTGCCTCCACTCGCCCTCCCTCGCCATAGTCGTTTGTGTTATCCCTACCCCAGGCATCCTTTCTCCCTCTTTTGTCCCCGAAAAGTAACACACCCTCCCTCCCTCATTTGTTAATCTTGGCCCCTCACACGCCATAACAAGGATAGCGCCAGGGCCGGTTTTAGCGCTGGTGGCGCCCTGTGCGACAATGTTTGTTGGCGCACCCCAACCCCCCCCCCCCCACAATGACCACCTCCACCACGAATTCTGTCACTAGCACCCTTTAACAGTGACCAAGTCTCCATAACCACTCTCTCTCAGATGCATTGAATTAGTTATATAGCGCCACTCATACCAGTGTAGGGTGTCAGAGCACTTTGCATCACACATACATTACACAGAGACAATCAATCATACTTGTGTAAATCAGTGTATAGGAAATGTTACACAAGCCAAAGGACTAAAAGGGTAGGAGTCACATGTGATCCATACTGGTAGGCCGTATAGTTTAAGAGTGCTTGGTGTGGAGAAGCACAAACTCAGAGTCAAAAAAGAAATAGCATAGTTGGGATTTTTCTTTAATAATAAGAATCGATTTCTAGCCAAATTAACCCTTTTTGCAACATTAATCAATGTTCTAATGTATACTTTGCAGTGTGTATGCAGTTCTATGATGAAAGTTAATATCTCACTGTTCTATATTAGGACGTTAAGTTATAAATTGCAAGTAACAAAAGGATGTCTCTTTTAAAAGCAGTAACCTGCTGATCTGTTTACATTATATGCACTCTGTAATCTACTTGGTACACGTTCTTTGCAGCAGGCATATTAACCCCCTGCACTAACTTCACATAAGTCAAAACCTCAACTATACAAAACTCCAATCTCTCTCCAGGAAGAACATTAATCAAAGGAGTTATCTTGACATTTTTGTGAGGCCTGGTAATTGCCGAGGAAAGGAACGCTGCAGCAGGTGCTTTAAAAACATAATGAACTGGCAAACACAGCGCCCCCAGGAAGCCAGCACCCGGTGCGGTGGCACCGGTCGCACCGTCCTAGAGCCGGCCATGGATAGCGCTATGACGCTGGCTGCATCATAGCGCTTTTTTTCCCTCCACATCCTCCATTTTCAGTCTTGCCCTCCCCTCACCTCCGTGTTTCCTCACCTTCTCTCTACCGTATCGATTTTAAAAAAAAATGCATGGGTGCCTGGAACAAAGGGGCTTGCAGCCAAGCTGCTGTCAGTGGGGGACGGGTCTGAGAGCTTTATGCTAATTCCCTCTCTGCCTTTGTTTCTGTTCATTGAACCGGCTCCACAAATAACAACAGCAAATTTAATTTAGTCGGGAAAATTCTTTACCAAAATGGCTTTGTGAAAGTTGTCATTGTAGCACTTTTCTGTGTATTGTTGCCCAGTTAGATTCCGAAAGTCTGTGCGCTCAAACACTCTGTAATATTCTTCTCACAGTACAAATACATCATCAAAATATGTTTTGCCTTTCGTTTGAAATATTGGAAAGGACTAGAACTAGTATGTGAAATCCTTATCATTGTTTGTACAGAATAATTCTGAGGAAAGTTTGACATTTTGGTGGGAAATATTGTTAACGAATATGTGTGTTTCTTTTGAAAACAAACATATTTTCAACTTTTGTGTGAAACATTTATGAAGAGTTAGTGCAAATAGCTGCTCCCAGGACTTCACTGTGAATGAAATGAGTGGCTCGATAACTATCTGTGTCTTGAATGAAAGGAGTACCCAGATCACCATCTGTGTCCTTTTACACAAATATTTGTATTTACAACAACAGAAAAGGAGCGTATGTTATAATAACAGAAATTTTGTTCTGTTAATTAACAAAATTAAAGCATTATATTGTCCCAAGTATATCCAATATCGAAGAAACAGTGTGATTCAATTATTCAGGAGTCTTGTACATGCATTCAAATTCCGACTTTATTCATTATTTCAAACAGCTTTTTTCCAGTCAGCCCAGCCAACGCGTTTCGTCCCTTAGTACTTCATCAGGGTTTATGCATCACATCAATGTCAAACATCTCATTGGTATATTCTTCTCCTCAGTCCAGTCTCCTCATGAAGAAACAGTCATAACTGTGGGTGCTGTAGTACCCCCTGTTTTATCTTTATCCTGTGTGTTTCAATCTCCAAATGCCACGGGAAAATTGTTAGTGATGGGCAAGGTTTGGCATGGTGGAACTATCATGCCTGGACTTTTTTCTTCACGTATTCCTTGAAGTTAAGATTGGAATCTACATTGAAGCTAATTGTTTAGAGGGATGATTTACATTATGTAGGAGAAAATAAGCCATAGTGTTTTACAGTGGCTTTTAGGTATTTCACAGTCTTAGAGAGAGCTTGGAGGCTCACGGTTAATTAAGAGTGCCAATTGAGGCAGGTCCATCACAGCAGAGACAGAAGGGCCATTGTGTCCAAGAGCAAAGTGTATTACAGATTTTAATTTAAAGAAATCATGCAGTCATTATTAATAATAAAGCAACTTGCATGTCCATATCCACTAGATGGCACCAGATGCCATAACGGACATATTTACTCCTTCTATGAAGACCCTTTTATAATAAAAAGTAGGTGCTTATGGTACTTTGCAAAAATGGTCCAGTTGACCCCACACCAGGCTGTTGACACGGGCCCACACAAAACTCATACAGGCCTGAATTGAGAATAAAGGATGGGACATGGAGGTCATGGAGTTATCAGTGGTTTGGGTGTCTGTGAGTTTGAAGTGTCTGTTTGATGGAGTTATTTGTTAACTAGATGTATAGCTTGGAGAAATTAGTCTGATTTGGCTGTGGTGATATATTAGTAGACCATGCACATTACTATATATATGGCGAGTTATGAAAGGGATTAGACAGTAGTTTAAGAGCATTTCTGTTTGTGGATGAGTCACTTAAGGGATGTAAGTTCCTGTATGCTCTAAGGTAGTAATGGTTTGTGGTTATTTTTGTGTGCATGCGGTTGTGTGTATGTCTGCTAAGGAATGAAGGATTGGCGAAGGTGATTATAGCACAGATTGAGGTGAGAGGCTGGTGGACTGTGCTTGTAAGGAATGAGCACTGGTTTAAGTTGTTCTCCAAATGTGGGTGTGTGGTTGTTAATGGCGGTGGCAAGTGATTAGCAGCTGAGAGGAACGAGTAGATTTGTTTGCAGTGATGTGGATGAGGTTAGTTGGATGAGTGCATAGTTTGTGATGCTTGTTGGGAATATATTTGTGAAAGGGATGGGTGGTTGGAACTAGGGTACACACGGATGATTGATGGCATTGGTGACTATTTTGTGCATGAGGGTGCCCCAGTTCACACAAATACAAATGTAGATGTACAGTTGACTCCCATACCAAGATGGAGCCACCATTCATGAAGTGGGTGGTAAACGTTACTTGAGTGTAGAGGGAGTGGTTGCATTGTACACACATGCAGTGGGTGGCACAGCTGAGTTGAATACAAGGGGCGTGGAAACGTTTACTCAATTGCAAAGAAAAGAGTGTGAAACTGTTCACACAAATGAAAGTAGGGTGGTAAAGGGTGTTCAAATGACAGGTAAATGATGGAGTTTAGCCAAGAGAAGGCGCAGGATACATTTCACTCAATGCAGAGAGTTGTACAGTTCATATGCAGCTATACATCTGCCCACGTCGTTTGTTTTTTGCCTCTGTGTGCATGCATTTTTCAAAAACAAGGCATACGGGCTTTGTCAAAGTTTGTGTATCAGGAAGAGAATCCTGGCACATAATAGGCAGTATCCGGCAGCATTATGTTGGTGTCTGTGGGATCATCAACATGCATGGCATTGCTATTCTCTTTTTTTTCTTGTTATTTACATGTTTTTTGTGTGTATTTTTACTGCAGGACAGTATATTCAAGGAATGATGATGTATTGAGTATAACAGTCATGTTGAAAACTGAATGAATCAGTGGTTAAAATGTTTTCCATCAGTTGGCCACCTTTCAGCATCAATAGTTCTTCTTTTTGTGTATGTAATGATAAGCACACATGCAGTTTTCCATGTTGTGCTCTTATGCACTGAGCCTGATTTAGATAGATAGATAGATAGATAGATATTGTACGATTCGTTAAATGTTTACAAATTCTCTTTCATCAGTGAACTTAAAAGCTACGCATATTGCACATTATTGCCGGAATAAAAGGAAAAACTGCTTGTGCTTTAGTAAAATATTAGTAGCTCCTTAAAACATACTTTCAAATTGCGCCTAACATTAAAAGAGTTGTTAAAAAGGATTAACTCTCCATTACTTAGATCCCATGGCGTCATTTAGCTGAGATGGGTTCTTCTCTTGAATCATTTCTTTCAAGCCCTGCTAATGAATAAAAAAAAACGTGCTGTCAGTTTCAAGAGGCCCCATTCAGACAACACTCAGCAGCCTCATTGCAATGTCTTATATTTAACAAGCATTTGCAATGCAATAGGTCTCGCATTTACGCGAGTTTAAGCTATTGGCATTGTAAATGACAATGCCTTTTATTTATGTTTTAAAAACGAAAACAAAAATAAAAGGCATTGTTATTTGCAATGTCAATAGGTCAAACTAGCGTAAATGCGAGACCTATTGCACACCTCGCCGTCGAATAGTTAATGAGCCGCCCTGCCGCCTGGGAGGTCAGCCAACCCCGGCACATTCTAAAGTTTCCAGGCATTTGTGTTACCTGAGATATGGCATTGGTGCCAAAGAAGCGTCTACAACCCGATTCCATGCATGGATGGTGATAAACTGCTATACGGTCCTACGGAGTGCACAATATTTTTCCACAGGGTATCAGAGTCACTTAAAATGTAGATGTATGCAATATTGATTAGGTTACCTGCCAATCTCCCACCACTCAAAATGGTGTAAGGAAGAGAAAACAAGTTTTTTTAGCTTATTCAAAGAAGCGAACATCTGATTACTCCATTTAATTTGCATCTCCTCAGGCCTTATGAGGGAAAGACAGAACCTTTTACGACATTGGTTTAATCAAAGGCAAATTTGATCATGTCGACAAGCTGTCACAGGTGCTTTCAATCCGAATGATCCCATTCTAAACATAAACTTGGTGATATTCCTGATGCAGGCCGAAAAGAAACTCATGGTATAATTATTGTGCATAGATGATTGATGGCTATGTAAACTTTAATAACTGAAAGGAAAGATGCCTAAGTGAAATATATGACAATTGAGGAATGTGTACAGATGGTTGGTGGCTCCATAATTTCCAGCTATGGGAAGGCAAACTTACAAAAATTATCGAGGAATGAGTTTTATTCATTTTATTTTATGAACTACTACATCGTCACTTGATAGTTACTTTTTATGGGAATGCAGATGACCGTGGAATAATTCTAATCTATGAAAACTATTGAGGAATGTGTTTTATTAGTTTTAACTTAAGCACTAAGCACTGTCACTATATATTTATTTTTATGGTTGTAGTCACTAAATACAATGTTTTAAATAACTAAGCATGAAATAAAGACTTGACTTTTGGATTTAAAATTGAGATCACCTTTGATGAAGAGGGAAAACAAATGGATTCTTGTGATAAAAATGTCATCTGATGTTCTCTGTTCCTTTTGGACTAAGATCTCTGTAGAGAGGGGAGCTAAGAGTGAGAATGCTGCATCCTTACATTTTTTGTGTTAAATTGTACCTGTCAGATTGTTCTTTCGGTTTTCGAACTTTTAAATTACACTTTTGCTGGTTATGTTTACGATATAGAAAGTTTTCAAATAACCAGTTTAATGGGTGATTCGCAGGCCCACCGAGATCGAAGCAACAGCAATAAATGAAGTTTTTCTAGCCAGGAACTTAAATTCCTATGCACGGGCTCAAAGGAGCTTTCACTGTACTATATAGCATTAATTACTTATTATGGAAAAGTTTACAGTCAGGCCTACGGGTTTGCAAAGTTCTTAAAACTACAACTGATAGCTCGATAAGATCAAGATTAGAGGCATACATGCCTGCAGCTCGAAGAGATTCCTGTTTTTCCTACGTTTATTCTCCGATATAGTTTTAGTCGGCAAACTTGCTGACAATATGATGTTGCAAGTTAAAATCAATACAGTCTGCGCTGAAAAACGACGAGCCATGCGAGTCACCTTTAACGCTTTGCAACTCTGCCATTGATCGCTGTCGGTGTCGCAACAGCATGATGGTGTTGCACTAGCTGAGACGTCAAAACTCACATGCAGAAAACTTCACTTACTCCAAGTAGTAGCTCTAGTCATGAGACACATTTTGCACGTCCCTATAAAATATGTTCTGAATAGTAAAATAACTATCTTTAAACAGGTAGGTAGCTCCCGGATGGGTCTGTGCCGCTGGCTTCTTTCCTGTAATTAGTGCCGGAGGCCTTACTTTGCAAGGCGTGGAAACCATAGCAACATCTCAAACACTTTATGGTTTATATAATCTCATCCCTTATCAATCTACAACAATTAAAAGCTCGGGTATTTAGCTTAGTTACTTCTAGCACGGCGGGCGCGGAGACGGTTGAACACAGCATGAGCCTCGCCTTGAAACCTAAGTCTGTACTCACTTTTCACTGTCGGAAACTGGGTTACGGAATCCTATTTTCCGTGCGTACAGCCAAAGCCGAACACCTTTACGTGGGGGAGGTGTAATAATGAGGCAATACAACAGGAGGGACCCGGCACACGCATCGCTGTTCGCGTTCTACCCCTGACAGAGGCACGGATTCCTAGACAGCAGAGCAGGCACGCCTTCCCGACCCTTTACCACCTAGGAAGTGAAATCTGAGCGGTGCCAAGAGCACAGACGTGCACCTGACGGAGGAACTGGAACGGAACACTAACTAAAGAAAGAATACACCGGAATTAGTGCCAAAGACAGATAAAACAAGCATTTGCAATGCAATAGGTCCAATTGCATTGCAAATGGTTAAGTTTAAAACTGAGCGCGGCGCCGCTTCAAGGACACCACGCTCGGTTTATTTTTTTTTATTTTTATAACTTTAACACTGAGCGCGGTGTCCTTGCAGCGGGCGCTGCGCTCCATGCTAAAGTTATAAAAAATATATAAAGAAACCGAGCGCAGTGTCCTTGAAGCGGCGCCGCCCTCAGTTTTAAAGTAACAAAAAAAACAAACAGAGCGTGGTGTCCCTGAAGTGGATGCCGCGCTCAACATAAATGTAAAATATAAATAAATAAAGTGAGCGTGGTGTCCCTAGTGGGCGCCACGCTCATTAAAGTAATTAAAAACATACAATTTAGAGCTCATAGCGCTGCACTCACCATTGTCCCCATCAGTGTCCATTTTAAAAAATAGTGCTCACCCACCAGATAAAGCCCACCAGATAAAGCCCACCATGTAACGCAGCAAGTAAACGATCGAGTCCGGATGGGCGGTCCCAAAAGGAGACAGGGCGGTAACAAAGAAGCCTCATTTTGAATCATAAGCCAGCGTTTAGCATAAACGATGACGCCAGCCAATAAAAAAGATGGGCGGGGCTTCAACTCCACTTCTGAAATCTCCTCTAATACAATATGCCTCGCAGAGCGAGCAGCGCATGCGCGCTGCAACGCTAGGCGAGACCTAAAAAACGAAAGTTCGGGCGCAGCCAGTATTTCCTTAGTGGGAGCCATGTTTTGCAAATGCAAGTGATGTGGCTCAGAGTTTCAGGGGCTACCTGGCAGAGAATACACTGCTGGTCAGTATCCCATACCAGTGCCCCCCTTAGGGTTTGATTCCTATATACCGCCTGATTAGTTGTCTTTTCGATTCCATCAGTAGTGCTTGTTTTAAGTGCATCGGCCAATTCGGTGGGTCATAAAACTTAGATGAAAAAATTGCATTTGCTTTCTTGATCAGTTCTTTTTGGTCCATTGCAGTGGATAGGAGTTTGGCTTGCTTTGCTAACACCTTTGCCAGGCATTTGCTTGGAAGCTTAACTTCCCACAGTTCTTTTGCTTGGAGAATTCGGAGCGACAGATTAAGATATGTGTTCCATCTAAATAACTCAATTTAATTACCTGCCAAAAAAATGAATTTCAGTGAGTCCAGGCCCGCTTCCTTTAATTTCGCACAATAAGAGATAAACCTGGTGCAAGGTATCAGCTCTTGCCTTGTTAAATTAATTCCAAAAAGACGGTGGTAGCAGCTACACTGCCTACTCTCCAGCCAGCTACTAAACTGGTTCCTGAATACAGTCATTCCATATGTCAAAGTCAGCATTAGTTTTCTCCCTATGATCTTTCAAATTATTGTTCTGTCCGAATCCGTCATGTTGATAAGCAGTTTTTGGAATGTAGTGCTTAATACCTGGGCCGAGTTCTTTAGGGCTTTTTAGATGCCCATCTTTGGGCCCTCTTTCATTGATCCATATGCCAAGGTATTTATAGGAGGTTACCATATCCAACCTAGTGATGGAGCAGGGTTTTTGTGAAATGAAACCTGCTCGGATTGAACCCTCATAGAGAAAATTACTAATCGTGTGATGTGCAAACTAAATGCGAAAAAGGGCTAACATGGGGGAAAACGAACTTGCGCAAGCACAAACTAAAATGCTAAAAGAGGCCGCAAATGCTTATGACTAATGGAAAATAAAAGGACTGATGCTGCTTGTTTATTTTATACTAATTTACGTTGGAAATAACATTATTTAGGGAAGCGCATGGGTATAAATGAGAAATATGCAACACACGGTGGGTGCGTTTATGGTATAGCATCATAAGTGAATAATAATAATTGTGTTTGTTTTCTGTAGAAGTATGATTTTCTGCCCTGCAGAAAAGGCCCAAGTGTCATTTTAGAAAATTAATGTGTGTTAAAACTGTGCAAGAAAGGGGAGTCGGAAACTGTTCGTCCTTCATGGGTCCTGTGTGCCTTCCAAAGTTTGCGTGGAGAAACAAATTAATCTTCGAAGCCGGAATACTTCCTTAGAGTGCGGCGCAATTGAACAATCGAGGCACAAAAGTTGTTACATGACCGAGATGGAGGAAATGTGAATATGAAGGAAGCTCGAATTTGTATTTCCTTGGTTGGAAGTTGATAAAATGAATAAAATGGACAATAGACTATTTTGCAGGGTTGTCATGACGAGAGTGGTGTGATAGAACACCTCCTTCCTCAACCAATAGAATGAAGAGAAATTGTGTGTTATGATACATTGTGGGTTGGTTTTTCTTGGGATTTAGAGTATAACTTAGGTACCTGGTGGGTGGGGTTTGTTGTTGGGTGATTTCCTACTTTGCGAGAGAAGAGGGTTGCGTTGCTGTCTCCTATTCCTATTTGGGCTGGCTGTTCCTGTTTGCTGAATCCTGACTTAGTCTTTGCTATTTAACTCTTCTTGAGGGGCCTTGCTGCTCTCATGGCCAGAGAGTAGTTTTCCTAATTTCATTTGTGGGTTAGTATTGTATCTGAATTTGCATAATCATTTTGCAAATGTCTTTTGTCTCTAAACTTTTGTCTCTATGCCTATCTACTCACTCAATGCATCGTTTATGAGATGTTCTTTGTCATTTCTCAAATATTGCTACTTGAATGGTGATCATTGATTCAAGCTGTATTGTATTTGACGAGCAATCACATTATTAGATAAAGCATTATAAATTCATAAGTGAGTTTGTCATTTTTTAGAGTTGGTTTAAGATGAGCATGCAATAGTATTATTCTAGATCCAAATATTAGTTTGCCAAACCCTGATTACATAAATAAGGATTGCATCGCCACCATGGATAATGCGAGGATGATATGGTAATAGAAATTGGTAAGTTTGGTATTCGCTCACCCAGCGTGAAGGGACTTGTAGGGTAATGAATTGGGCTCAGGTAATGGAAATTTGTTAGTCCCAGATCGCTGGATCAGTTTAGCTTTTTCCAATAACCCTTTTTGTTTAATTCCTGGCCAAAAATTATGACCTTGGATTTAGAGGTGTTAATTTTGATGCTGTTGGTATTGTAGAAAAAGGCTAGCACATCTAATGATCTTTGGAGCCCTGTGGGTGTCTGGTATAATATAATAGTGTCATTGCAGATCACCGATCCTGGTCCACAACACTTTCAGGATAAAGACTCTTGCTTTTGGCAGGGCTTGATTTAAATCAGAAACATATAATTTGAAGAGTGGAAGGGCCAAAACTACACCCTGTTTTATACCCCTATTACTATAGATTCTTTCGGACATGACCTATTACAATAAAACTTTAATTTGAACCCTTGTATATTTGTAGAACCTTACAATTGGGAATAGCAGGGGAGATGGAATACCCCAATTGGCCAGTTTTGCCCAAAGTCTACCTCTGTCCACGCTGGCCTTGTTAAAGGCAGATGCGAAATCGGTGATGGCAGCATGTAAGGATTGTCCCTTGCTCGACATTGTTTGCTCCGCTAGAGTGGTTGGGCTCACAAATTGTCTTCAATACTGCTTCCTCTCCTGAACTTTGTTTTGTATATTAGGATCAGTTGCTTCTCAATGACCCATTTTTCCAGCTCTTAGCAAATCTTCCAGATTTTAGCAAAACACATTCCTTCAATATCGAGGAGTGCAATTCATCAAAAATTCTCCTGGAGAATTAAAGGACCCTTTTTAGGTCTCGCGCCTAGCGTTGCAGTGCGCAGCACGAGACTTCTTGTAGGGGCTTCAGAAAGCTGACCAGACGCTCGTGCGTCATGGCCTTTTCTGTGCAGTTACCCGCATGGCCGGCATCTGTTTCCAATTATCGTGCCCAGACGCGGGCGCGATAATTGGAAACACATGGCGGCCGTGCGGGTAATCGCAAGCAAAAGGCCATGACGCACGAGCGTGTGGTCAGCTCAGCAGGCTGCCGCGCTAGCTCGCCCCCGCTCCTCTCTTCAAAGCTTTGTTGTTTTAGTTGCTTTTTTTTTCAGTCGGTAGGTCTGAGCAATCACTAAGTAGAATCATCCCTTGGGATTTTTTTGACAAGTAAACTTAACTATGTTTTTAAAAAAAGAAACACATAGCCAATTTGTAAATTTTAATTGAATGTAAGTGAAGAAGATGACATTTTACATTTTCAAAACCTTCCAAAAGCTAACATCCGAGTTACAATGGAGCGCTGCACTGTTTCATATTTGTCATAATCTGTACAAGTACAGCACATTGTTTGCGAAAGAAGACAGACATCAATATATGTATATGATCTGAAAAGGCAAAAAATAATGCAAACCGTGTATACTTGATAAATGCATGCATTAGGAAGTGAGGGAAGTAATGAACCTTGAACTCATGATGCAGCCTGAAGGGCTAAGATGCACATGCCCACAAGAAGGTGCTTGAAAGCCATCTATCTTCGAAACATGCATCAATTTTCAGCATTCAAAGAAAAGATACTTTCTCAGAGTAAACTATTTTCTTTTGTTTGTGGGGTGTGGTAAGATTAGTACGACTGTGAGTTCATTTTTGATTCCTAAAAGTAGTCCTCGAATTTTGCATGGACAACAGGTCTAACCTGTATTTAATTTGACAACTTTGTTGGGAACTGATTCAATTTTGGCAAAAGTATAACATAGGCAGAGGGAATTTCAAATGAATGTTGTAATCTTCCTATAACTTTGCATTGGTAATTAACATCTCCATAATGTTGATGCTAAAGCAAATGCCTATATGTGCTGATCAGGTGGAAAGATCTGAACAGCTAAGTTTTCACAAGCCTCTTAAGAGGTCTACTGTATCTCGAATAGAATCAAGTAAGAACTTCCAAAGATGACAAGCACAAACATTGAAGATTTTCCTTCCATCTTGCTTCCACTACTGTGCGGGAACCACCATGCAATGTTTTCTCCTGCTATGGAGGGTTTTAGAAGGGGTGTATGTTTTATGCCTGTTTTTGTACGTACGCTGTTAGAGTTTATAGTACAACTTTCAGGGTCAAAGTTGAGGCCTTGAATGTTATTCCAGGTAAGACTGGAAGCCAATGCAGTTTCTTGAGGGCAGGAGAGGGGTACTCTGCTTTTGGGTGTTAGCAGAGCCTCTAATGGCTATATTATGGAGCATCTGGAGGTCATATTTTGCATCTTTGCTGAGTCAATAAGCAAGTTGATACAATAATCTATTCTTGTATCTGATGATCACTGTAGCAATGGCGTAGCATCACTGATTCCTTCTTCAGCCAAGGGAGAGATGGTGAAATTTCCCAGATTAATTGGTTGATAGTTGGTTCTAATTTTGACAACTATTTCACAAGGAACCTCATAACCGGACCTCGGTTTGGGTCTCATTTAGGCATTGCCAATGGTTATTCATCCAAAGCTTTATAGTGAGGAAGGTGGTCTGGACAATGAGAAAACGATTTTCTGAAGAGTGAGTATGTTTAAAGATGGTTTGCTTTGATCAGTATAGATAAAGGATTACAAATCAAAGCCCCTTTTTATTCAGAGGGAAATTCTATGTGGATTTCGCAAAGGATCTCCAGTTCTTTGCGATAATGTAGTGGGGGGTGGGTGAAACATAGGAGCAGGGGCTTCCCTTCCCTGAATTAACAGCCAAGGGCCTCTGTTCCCTGAGCCATTCATGCTGCAAGCTCCATACGTTACACCAACCTTGTCACCCCTGACTTCCGTGCCATGCTGTTCTCAACACAGCCACACTAGTGAAGACTTCCACTCCTCAAAGTTTTATCAAAATCCATAAAGGTTGAGTTGATCATAGACACCCAATCATATTCCTTGTTCATTCATCCATCCACCCTTTCATTCATCCATTAATCCATCCATCCTCCCTTTCACTCACCAACCAGTTTCTCATCCATCCGTTCTCCCAATTATCCTTTCAGTCATCCATCCTTTCCCTCATCCATCCTTCCATCCACCCACACTTTCAATCCATCTGTCCATCCTCCCTTTCACTCCCCCACTAAGGGTAGAATGTTCTAAATTAAACAAGCATTGGCATAGCCAATAGGTCTCGCCTTTGGGACTTTATAAGTGTTTAGCCATGCAACAGTTGATGTTGTTGCACCAAGGATATTGTACTGCATAACTAAATACTTATAAGGTTCCAAAGGCGAGACCTATTGGCTATGCCAATGCTTGTTATATATTGGATTTAACAGATGGCCCCTCCAGCTATTGGAGTTGGTGGTCAGGCAGTTCCTAAAAAGAGGGAGCAGCAGAGCCCTCCAGTCTGCCTGAGCATGCTTAAGCAATGCATCAGGAATGCCATTGGTCCGGGAACTCCGGGAGTATGCATACTTGAGTATATACTTTAGTATCTACTTATGTGTATGTACTGTGTGGGCTCTGGAGATCAGCCGTAGGACTTGTCTGCTTCTGCTTAGGGACTTTTTTTCTGTTCACCTGCCTCTATTTAACTGTCTTGATAGAAAACGACCAGTAGAGGTCAGTAAAATACCCGGATTGCTCTCTGCTGTGGGACTTTCTTTTTTACATTTTTCTGGCAACTGCCTCTATTTAACTTCCTTGATAGAAACGACCAGCAGAGGTCAGTAAAATACCAGAATCACTTTAGCATTCTCTAGATTCCAGTCCATAGAAATTGTCTTCCATGAGCACCCGTAGACTAAAATCTTTTTTTCAAATCTTGTATTTTCAGTGATATGACCACCGAAGGCCCTGATTTTATATTAAAAAGAGAGCTTTGGACTATACCATTTCCCGCTGAAAGACAATATTTCTCTCCATGTGTTACCTTACCTGGCGTGTCACACAGTTTGGTGCTTACTTCCCCTCCATGTTAAAGAACAGTAGATGTTTCAGCACCCAGGCTAATGTGCTGCATAGCTAAATACATATAAGGTCCCAAAGGCGAGACCGATTGCCTTGCAAGAGGAATGGAAGTGCTACAGTGTATATATGTCCATTTGAATTTTACGTACGTTATACTTTTTATGAGAGAAATCGTGTTTCACGGACATCGTGATCGTGGGCAGGTGTTCGTATATTATACTTATTATGAAGAAGTCGACTTTCTATAATGCATTCGATCCCGCTACTCCCCGTAACAGATGCAGGCACTGTCAACAGATTTTGAAGCTTCCTATGTTTACTTGCTAATGTCCCCTGATTCAAAGTTTTCCTGTATTCCCTTTCACTGTGACTTTAAACGTTGACAGTATCTTTTTATATAGAGCAAAGAATAAACTCGAGTGACGTACATACATGGTTATTTATTTATGTTTCGATTTTCCTGTATAGAGTTTGCAACACAGGCTGTTTAAAAAACAGGCATTCAATCTAATAAATAAAAAACAGGCATTCAATCTAATAAATAAAAAACAGGCATTCAATCTAATAAATAAAAAACAGGCATTCAATCTAATAAATAAAAAACAGGCATTCAATCTAATAAATAAAAAGTTGCAGGGCCAAGTGGACAATGGTGCCCGGCTAGGATCAGTAAAACATGTTTTCTTTAATGAGTTTGGACAGTCCAACCCCTTGTGCGCTCTGAAACACTAACCCCCTTGGTCGCCAATATGAAGAGTCTTGTGTGTGAAACGCAGCTACTCGGAAAGTACGTTGTAAGAAATAGCCTTGTATCAGCTTTCTTCACTGTTTTCAGTCACTGAGGTGACGTAAATGCTCCAAGTCACTTACCCAGTCTCCCAGTTTAGTTACTCTCACTGGGTCAACCTGCTCACTCCCTCGCCAAGCTCAAGCATTGTTCAAATTCACTTTCTCTTGCTTCTCATTTTCAGGCCACTCTGCAAACATATTCATCTATTCCCTCAATCACTGACTCTCACTCACTGTGACTTTCACTTACACTCTCATTCACTCATGCACCCCCGGCCTCCCTCCTAGCCACAACCACTCGCTCAACAATGAACTTAGACACTCGCACACCCCACCCCTCACTACCTTGTTCTTATTGAGTAGTGACACTTGCGTGATAACAGCAGACTGCTCTTTCTGCAGGAAGCATATTTATCATCATTCAGTGACTGCGCTACCAGAAAGAAGTAAGCTTTTCCCAGGTTTAGAACCACCAATTAGCATAATGATAACATCTCTGAATATTACATCACACAACATCTGACATCACAGGACATAACACTAATCTGTGTGACCCAGAAAAGAACCTGCTTTTCACCACAGGTAGCATTATGAGACATGGATGCCATGACATAAATAAGCATTCTTTGTGCAATGGTGGCAATCACTTCATTTGATTACAAAAAAGCCTCTTTTTTCAGGAGAGGGTTTGGGGACAGGGTGGGGGCAAAAGTACCTCTTAGGTACTTCTGGCAAGAGGCCCCACCCCCTCCTTACATGGTGTAATTTTTGTACAAGTTGGTAGGTCTGACATTGTCATTTACAATGCCAATAGTTCTAACCCGCACAAATGCGAGACCTATTGCATTGCAAATGCTTGTTGCTATTGCTGCTTGTGCTGCAGTCCTTTTCCTGGATCACTACACAAGCTACAATAGTAAAAAGCATTTTACGACCGCCTGCACGGCAGTTGTATTGTAATTGAGCTGTCGGGACCGCCAACTCCTTGTCGGACGGTCTTGTGCCCTAAACAATGGTGGTGAGGCCCGGAGTTTTTTAGTGTGCATTATCCAATTCACTGGTGTTATGTTTGTGACAGATGACTGAAGTTTCCTTGTTGCCAACCCAGTTACCGTGAACCAAAATTTCCTGAAATCTTTGGACTTTACCACTTAGAGTAGTTTGGTCCATTACCTCTCTTCTATTAATTTCTTTTTGTCCCACAGTGCCTTTCTATACTTCTTTCTCTAATTTAATCTTTTAATTCGCTGCCTGATTTAATGCCGCAAAGGTTTTACACACAAACACTCAACTTAGGTCCCCCAACGAAGTGATATGCAAGGGTAAATTCATGCTTGCAAACTGCATTTCCGGATGCAGAAATTCTGCTATCAGTTTTGAAAAAATTGCAAGTTTGTGAACGTATGAATTGGTCCTCATACGTAGGTGATCACCCCCACAAATGTTTAGGGGTATTCACGTAACTCTTGCCGATAATTTCCCAATCTGGTAATGCACAAAAATGTATGTCTCTCAAAGGTGGAAATGTGTTTTCTGGGTGGAACTGGGTCAGGAATACCCCCGTATTTCATAGGGATACCCGGTACAGTGAAGCAGTTTTTTCAGGAGAATATCTTTTCCATGTAGAATAAAAGATCCCATATGAAAATGAAGATTTACTTTACATTTCTACGTTTACACAGCAAAAAAGTTTCCTCCGGGGTAGGTAATTCCATGTGGGTAAATTGTACACATTGGAAAACTGAGTGAATTCAATCAATGTCGCAGATTTTCTTGAAGAGTCCACAACACTTTGAAATTTGCTCTGAATATAGAACTTACCCAGTATCAGATCCCATACGCCACTAGAGGGCAGTATTTCTATTGACATTCAAAGTAACTTTTCAGTTTCTTTACTTCTTAGTTTAATCACAGTACACGAGAGGCTGAATAATTTGTCCATGCATTTTGCAGTTCAAGAGCCAGGTTGCGTTTCTATTTAAATGTTCAAAATAGTAAACCCTATTATGACAAGAACGGAAAATCACTTTTGACAATATAGTGCCAAAGACCCCTGGAAAGAGCCACCAGCCACCTCTGAGAGACCCCAACCCTAAAACTGGGCCTGCAGCTGTGCCCGTCCAGCAGCGCCCACTGGAATCAGACCCCTGAAAAAAACACCAGATGAGTCCAGTGGCCAAGAGTTTCATATTTAGGCAGTAACATCACTCTTTTCTTGGACAAGAATCACAATAGTTAATTGCAGATGTGATTACTGTAATTCTGTTGATTTTGGTGGCTAACTGAAGAATAATTCAGACAAGAGTGTCCAGGGTCTTTAATTAATGTATTACACCAAGACAACATATTCAGCTGTTCATGAAGGCGCAACAGTGACCCACGATTAAATTGTAGGTATTGTGCAAATCAGCGTTTAATTTTTATTATGTAAAAGTAATCTCACATAGATGACGATTAGTGGGTGATCCAGAGCTCGCATAATTCCTTTTTTTTACAATAATGCCGACTCCATAGTTTATTGTAGTGAGAAAGTTGGATGGAGCAGAAATGTCTTGCAGCAGTGGCCAGTCATGAGACAAAGGTGTCCAGCATCATAAATTATAATTTATTCTTATTTACAGATGGCGTAAATTGTGATCTTACCTATTGTAAAGGTTTCAATTATCATGCACATGCCCACCCCCTTGCATATTATGTTTAAAACCCACAGATCTCTTAAGAAAAATGGGATTTGCGAGAAAACCCCCCACTTTTTTGCCACCCCTATTTTTAGGTCACAGCCTATCAGACAGCGCAGCTGTCTTTCTGGTTTGCTAAAGACATCTTGGGGACATTTAGAAAGTTGACCTAGGAATGTATTCTTCCCATTGCTTACCATTGGATTTGTGGTTTGTAACTCACATTTTCTGGCTTTCTATTAGCTATCTTTATTTGCTTTACGCTGTCCATCTCGAGTTTGTCCCTCCCTTTGCCCAAATCTTGTTTGCTTTATCCTTCCACAAACTTGCTTTTTGTAAACAGGACTTTAAGTCTTGTTCTTATCTTGTCAGATTTGCTGTGCATTTAAATACAGAGGCCACATTTCAGGCTGTGTCATCCAGTGTTTATTTTTCTTTCTCTGACTTAAAAGTAAGAGGATTTATGTGACAATCCTACTGGCTACTGGGGTCTGCTTAAGGAAGGCTATACAATGTTGTTTTTTTCTAGCACACAACAAAATGTAAATGTCTGTAAATGAACTGCGCTGTATACTTTTATCAGTAAAACTGTATGTGAGTGCAAATGTAATGGTTATTTCAATTTAAGATGTGTTGTCTGTAATGGCAGTACACTACTATACCATGCATACTCCAGGTTACCCCACTCCATTCTACTCTGCACCACTCCACGCCACTGCACTTTACTCTGCACCCCTCCACACTACGAAACTCCACTCCACACTGTGCCACTGCACTACTCTCTGCACCACTCTTCTCTGCACCACTCAATTCTGTGCCTCTCTACTCTACACCACCCCACTCTACTCTATGCCAGTCACCACTGCACTCAGCGCCACTCCACTCTACACCACTGCACTCTATGCCAATGCACTTTACAACATTTTCCTCAAAACCAATGCACTCTACGCCAATCTACTCTGCACCACTGCACTCTATGCCATTGTATTCGTTTACTGCACTCTACGCCACTCTAGTCTACTCTGCATCACGGCACTAATTGCCACTCTATTCTACTCTGCACCACTGTACTCTATGCCACTGCACTCTACGCCACTCTACTCTGCGCCACTGCACTCTACACCACGCTACTCTGCGCAACTGCACTCTACACCACTCTACTCTGCGCCACTGCACTCTAAGCCAATGCACTCCACACCACTCTACTATACACCACCGCACTCAACACGACAGTATAGTCTGCACACTCTGCTTTATGCCACTCTACGCCACTGAACTCAACGCCACTGCACCACTCAGCTCTATGCAATGCACTGTATGCCACTCTACCTTGCATCACTCCACTCAATGCCACTCCACTCTACCCTGCACCACCCCACTCCACTCTATGCCACTCACTTTACGCCACTATACTCTACAACACTGCTGTCTGTGATACTGAACTCTACGCCACTCTACTCTGCATCGCTCCACTCTATGTCACTGTACTCTACGCCAATCCATTCTAAGCCACTCTAATCTACTCTGCACCCCTGCACTCTACGGCACTACTCTATACCACTGCACTCTATGCCACTTCACTCTACTCTGAAACAATTTACTCTATGCTACTGCAGTCTATGCCACTCTATTCCACTCTGCAGCACTCCACACCGTGCCACTGGACTCTGGCCACAGCACTGAAAACCAGTGCATTCAAAACCACTAACCTCAAATCCAAAACACTTTACGCAGTGCCATCTATGCCAATCTACTCTGCACCACTGCACTCTATACCACTGTACTCTACTCTATGCCACTGCACTCTGCGCCACTCTACTTTGCGGTACTCTACTCTGCACCACTCTACTGTACTCTACGCTAATGCACTCTATGCCACTCTAATCTACTGTGCACCACTGCACTCTGAAACTGCACTCCACACTACACCTCTCTACTCTAGTCTGCACCGCTCTACTCAATGCCAGTGCACTCTACCCCACTTTACTATGCACCACTGTACTCTTCGCCACTGCACTCTACACAAGTCCAGTATAGGCCATTCCACTTTACGGCACTCCACTCTGCAACACTGCACTCTATGCCACTGCAATCTACTCTGCACTGTTTACTCTATGCCACTGCACTCTATGCTACTCTACATCACTGCAGTCTACGCCAATTCACTCTACAACCCTTTACTCGAAACCAGTGCACTGTATTCCACTGCACTTTATGCCAATCTACTCTGCACCACTGTACTTTGCGCCACTTCACTCTAGGCCACTCTTCTCCACTCCACTCCATGATATTCCACTCTATGATGCTCTACTCCATTAAACTCTGCTCCACTGATACTCTACTCCACTCTATGCCACTCCACTGTTCAGTACTCTACTCCACTCTATGCCATTCTACTACACTACTTCACTCTACGACACTCTACGCAAGTCTCTCTATGTCACTCCCTGCCACTTTACTCCACTCTATTCTATGACATTCTCATCCACTCTACTCCACTCCATTCTATGCCAATACACACTGCTGTACGCCACTGTACTCTACAACACTCTACTCCACTCTACGCAACACCCTCTACGTCACTCCACTCTGCTCTATTCCACTCCAAGACACGCTACGCCCTTCCACTCTATGATACTCTACACCCTCCATGACACTCCACAACACTGTACTCTACCCCATGACACTCCACTTCACTTCTCCCCATGCCACTAAGCTCAACTCTACTGTACACCACTCCATGCCACTGTACACCACTCCATAACACACCACTTTACAGCACTCCACACTACTTTACCCCCTAACTTTTAGTCATGCTGAACAGCAGTCACTCTGGTGTACAACATTGCTAAAACATATTACCAAAGCCAATAGCTCTTGCATAGGCAAGACCTATTGGCTTTGCCGGTGCTTGTTTGAACAATTGCTGTGTCTCACACATGAGGTTTTATGGGATCAAAGCTCAGAGTGTATCCCCATAAGCTACGGTCTTCAAACATAAATGGGCTCATAGACCCAAAGTACTATAAAGTGAGAGCAGACTTGTCTCTAGACCCAGTCTTTCTTATTTATTGGTTTATTGAATTGCATGTACGTACAGCTTTCTACCCCTGAGGAGGAATTGAAGCGCATTATGGCAAGTAGCACACTACCCGAGAGCCCAAAATTAGAGGTCAATCCATTGCTTATAAGGATTAGTCTTGTGCTCTCAAAGAAACTATTCCATGCATTTGCTCCAGTTTCTTGTGGTGCATTAATGACTCAGGGGTGATCATTAGAGGGGGTTATGTGAGAAGGAAATGGTTGATGGAATGAATAGATATTGTTCGGTTGCAGGGATATAGTGTG
Source organism: Calotriton arnoldi (assembly GCA_963921515.1). Taxonomy (NCBI): domain Eukaryota; kingdom Metazoa; phylum Chordata; class Amphibia; order Caudata; family Salamandridae; genus Calotriton; species Calotriton arnoldi. The sequence goes on along the minus strand of CAWUFW010001956.1, from coordinate 852,781 downwards.
AAAGAAAGCGATATGAAGACCGGCATGCGATTTTGAGTAGTCTACATACGCAAGAGGCAATTAGACGGGAAGGAGAGGGCATTCAAAATAAATAAGGGAGGGAAACACTGATGGTATAAGTGGAGATTTTGTTTTACGATAGCATGTAATCTATCCTTACTGATGAAGGTAAATAGATAAAACTTGATTTTTGTGCATACCATCCAATATGGGTTTCTTAAGTTGTTATAAGTTCATCATTCCTCACGTGCCTGGAAATAACCATAGATCTGGAAACTGGTGCTCGGAAGTAACCTTGGGTTGCATGGTGTATCTTACTTCTAGCAGAAGTTGGCAAATATATATCGGCATAGTTCAGGATATTCCACTACTGGAATTGCAATATGTGAAAGGACACAGGCCATAGCAGATGTGCCTGGGGACTCAAGCTGGATTTTGCAAGCGAGGCCAAATGATGCTGAAGTATGCCTTGGGTTGCTTAAATTTCCATGCTGATGGAACATGGCCTAGCAGTGCGGGCCGGGCTTTTCTTTTGAGACAGGGACCAGACTGATTTGCATGCTCCTGGTCCCCTATATAATGACATTAACACACTGAAAACACTACAATGGAATGTTACTAAGATAAATTGCCAGTACCTTTGAAGCACCAAACATTTCCATAATTTGTTGTTTGTTGTTTCACTGAGCCTCCATTAGTAGGTGGGTAGGACCCTACTAGCTACCCTACTAGCTCGCTGTGCTTAAGGACCTGAGATGTGCCTCTCTGGAAAGCACTGCCTCCAGCATTCCCATTCATCATCTGTTTGTTGTCTTTACAGCTCTGCCAAGCAAATTTTTTTTCTCCAGTTGATCAATTTGCTACATGCTTTCACCTCAGATCAGGCTTCTCCAACGAGTAGCTCGTGAGCTACTGTTAGCTCACCAGCTACCTGTAAGTAGCTCACCTGTGTGCAGCACGGCCTACCGAATTAGAAGCTTTTCCTAGGTTGAACTAATATATGTATACAGAAATTGAAATGAGTGTTTTCAAGATGAAAATGTGTGTATTTTCAGAACTCAAGCTGATGTTTTGTGGAAAATGATAGATTTTGTCAAAAATATTTAAAGACGATATTTGAGTGATAAATCATGCAGAATATGGGAGACTTAGGATTCATTTACTGCCTTGGTACCAGGCGTATTACAGCTATGGCTGTTGTGTATTACCCATGTAAAGGCGTTCCAAATTGATACATTGTTTTTAGGTCTCGCAGACCTGCGTTGCAGCGCACATGCGCTGCTCGCTCTGCGAGGCTTCTTGTAATCAAGCAGATTTCAGAAGTGGAGTGTAGGCTCCGCCCCTTCTTTGCATTGGCTGGCGTCATCGTTTATGGTAAACGCTGGCCTCCGATTGAAAATGAGGCTTTTTTGTTACCGCCCTGTCTCCTTTTGGGACGGCCCATCCGGACTGGATCTTTCACTTGCGGCGTTACACTGTCTCCTTCAATTACAGTCGGTAGGCACTTATTTTTTTCAGCCGGCTTTGCAAATGGTGGCCGTGTGTATACGTTTGCATAGCGCTTTCACTTTAACAATAGCTGCCGCCCCACCCTGCGAGTGCTGTGTGGGACGGCAGCTATTGTTAAAGTGAAAGCGCGATGCAAATATAAACAAGCAGGCTGCCTTTGCAATGGCGACAGCTTGTTTTGTATTTGCAGCGTGCTATGCGCGCTTTCACTTTTATAATGGGGCCACAATGGCCGCCTTGTTTTTGGTAGGCACGGGGAGTTGATGCCGACGCCGAGGCTCAAACCCAGTTCCCCATCTCCATCGTCGGCAGCTTTAGCCATAAGGCTATAACCGCTCCCGCCTGTACTTCCCCTGGGGGGGGGGAGGGGGGCTGCCAGCCAAGGACAAAGAGAGAGATATCGGATCTACCCTCTCCTTTCAAGTGCCTCATTCATCGGCACCCCAACGTCCCCCCCCTCACACCCCAACGAGCGCCCCTCCGCTCCCCCAGTCCCAAGCACCTGAAAACAAGGGTCATGGGTCTGAAATAAAGGTAAATGGATATCTGTGTCTCCCCGACAGAAACGGGTCTTGCCAGTTTGGAAGGTAACGCAGCTCCCCCGCCTTCCACCCCACCCTCGCCCATCTGCCTCATTAATGCCCCCACCCGTCTAGGGTTACCATTTGACCACATATTCCAGTTTTAGGCTATCTTTGAACGTTGTTTTTGCTTTCAGGTAGGGTAGGCATACAGTTTGTTTAATCGGGGAATCAGGGCTACAACTCCCATAATGCTTCACGTTATTCAATGAGAGCGCTGGATCGTGGTTATAGTTGCCGACTATGGAGCTGGGGAACCAGGTTCGAGTCTCTGCGTTGGCTCGGCACCCTGTGATTCTGGCCAAATCACTTAATCTCACGGTGCCTAACAAAAATGAATGCGTCCTCGAGTAAGGTAACTGGTGCTCATGTAAAAAGCTCCAATACCTTCGGGTCGAGTTTGCGCTGTATAAATCTGCAACAAAAAAAGGTACGGTGCCTAGATGTAATGACTGGTCATTCCACACAACACTTTCCACATGTCTCACACCTCATGTGCACGAGGTTCCCTCTACACCTCCAAGCAACCTACTTTCGTGTATCACCACGTCTTGTGGTCAGTCACAATGAATGAGGCACTCTGTTGTTGGGTTTTTGTGTTTATTTATGCAGTGTTTTAACGTTGTTATTGAAACTTTGTCAAGTCTGAATGAAGCAAACAGAGAAAGGCCTGCAATCTGGAACATAGAATTTGTTTTCTGTATTTATTTTCTAATTAAAGGGGGTAAACTGCATATGTTCTTAATAGGACACGCAGATCATAGGAGAGTTTGAACAGATGACTGCGGCGCATCTGGCACTGCTTCTAACACATGTGTTATGTGCCTTTGCAGCTAGGACTGTGCTAGGGCACCAGACCCTTCTCATGACCTGGGCTCCCTGCATGTCCACAGTCCACTGGGTGTGATGCCACTGGGTCCACGCTCATCCATCATTTTACTGACCTTTCCTTCTCTCCCCGCTGTAGCCTTATTTATGTATTCATAATATGTGATGCAGCGCAGCCGGCAGGCTTTAAAAAGACTAGAACAATTTATCATGTTCGATGTGCTGCTGTAAAACCTCCCCTTGTGTAATGCTTCTCAGATACAAAGTCTGAGAGCCGAGCTAGGGTGGGTAGGGGCTGGTGAAAGAACCACTTACTCACCGGTAATAAATTTTTTGAAATCTACTCTGGGATTCCGATTAGGCCTAGAGGCCAGAGACTATGGGGTCACAGTAGAAGTTATGTTTTCGGAGAAAAAGTGGCAAATGCATGGAACTGTGTCTTAGTGGAAGTGGTGGAATGAAATGACAACAATGTAAATGATACTGTGGCGAGCACGGGGAAGCAGCAGTTCTGAGAAAATGATATGAAGCATTAGTTCAAGTAAGCACTTTTTTAAAGAAAACCGTTGACGTTGCTTTCAAGTCCCAATGTGTCTTATTTATTGCTTTCTCCTGCTTGCTGTTGCAGGCAGGACACTCTGTCGCCTAACGCTTTCTGTTTATTATAGCACGGGTGCCAAGTGCATTTGAAATGCAATAGGTCTCGCCTTTGCGAGAGTTGGAGCTATTTGCATTGTAAATGACAATGCCTTTTATTTATCTGTTTTAAATACAACACATAAATAAAAGGCATTGTCATTTACAATGCCAATAGCTCAAACTCGCGTAAATGCGAGACCTATTGCATTGCAAATGCTTGTTTTACATTACTGGTGGCGACCCGGTCTATGGCACTGAGGTGGTCACTGCTTGTAAGCTTGCATTGGGTTTTTGCTAACGTAATCTTGTCTGATATGCTCGCTATCACAATTGTAATAACAGTAGTTTGGGATGGTATTAATGGAATATAAGTAACTCTTATTTCAGAAAAGGTTGGAGACCCCTTCCTCAGCTAAACGTATGGCCCATATATAGAGTGCATTTGTGGAATCGTGTTTGTCTTGTACAAAAATAGAAAGAACCAGTGATGAGAAACAGAATTCAGTTTCTATATGTGAACCGAATTGACAGCATTTTTACTTCACTATGCTTTGTCATAGGTGCCAACCCCAATACCAAACAGTCGTGCTAGGTTGTGTGAACCTAAATTGACCTCCAAAATATTGCATTCACTACATTGCCTACCATTCATCATCAGGATAAGTACACATTTACTATTCTTAACTCGACATCTACTTACCTTGGCGATGTAGTGGAAGATGACTAGTGGATGTGATAGTTTTGTATGCGATATAGCACATGTGATGTAGTTACCGCCACCGTTTTACTACAATGGCCAGGTTGATAATTATACCAATGCGTATTCATATATCATGGTGTGTGAACTGGTAAATGTGCACTTTACATCAATACTTAGAAAAAAATATCAAACCTCCTCAATGTATGGTTTTTTCAGGTACATTTTTGTGACATAGTGATAGCCACACACAAAAGTCAGTACTTAGGTACTTAATGTTAACATTGTCAAACATTCCGTATCTGCACATAATTACAAATAATTTTCTTTAATTTGGATTCTTTCGATGATAAATTAACTTCACTGGATGCTGAATTTGAGTTTCATCGTCTTGCTGCACACTCCTGGCTCGTCCTAGTTATTGTGAATATACAACATTTCAGGTTCAGTTCAGCTCCCAGACTAGCTCCAGTTTACACATTAAGAGCAACAACCAACTAAACAGCACAGAACACCTGATTTAGCTGTAGGTGGGAATTTAACATTTACTTCAAGATGGAGGATGCGTGATCCGCAAATTTGGTCATCAGTCCACTCCATTTGAAATTGTCTCAATGGTAGGTCACCCGCTCCTAGAGACATGTCCGTTCCTGTAGTTGGGCACTCCATGATTGTAATTCCACCAGATTTAGTGCTGGTAGTGCAACTCCATGGACATGCCCAGAGCACCACCTTCTTGGCTTTTGGAGTTAAGCCTAAGATGATAGAAAACAACCCGCCCTCATGTTAGGGAGACAACATACGTGCAAACTGCACAATATACACTGTATTTTGCGTACATTTCCACTGCCAACAATGGTGATGACACACCACCGCGGCCAGTGCTTAATTTGTAAAATAATAAGTGCTGCTGCCCAAAAGCGCCGTTTAGAAGCCCGACCGGCGCTATTAAATGTCAGCGCGCCGAATACTGACCCTGCTAGTTCTGAATCCACCTCAGGTCTCTTTAATCCACCACCAGACACTTTCTGGCTTTTTATCTCACTTTTGCAGTTTCCTGCTCTCCTCCCTTGATGGCGGTTTTTTTCTTTCTCTTCCTCCTTCTTTTCTGTTTGTTTATTTTTCTCTCTCTTGCTCTCTGGAAATGTCCAATTAGAAAAAATAGGTACCGGGCCCCAAATACGAGTACCAGTGGCCCCCACCGGCAACCACTGGCTCGAATATTTCTGTGACATATATGGCGGATTTCATTTAATTTCATTTTGATGTATTTTTTACTTTGGATCAAGTCTAATGCTGTCCAGAGGCTGTTTTGCGTCAGCGGATATGAGAGGTTTACAGAATAATTGGTTGCAAAATCATCTTAGAAGCAGGTACCACTTGCTCCATTTAATGGCTGCTGGCTTCCAGCCAGGGCCGTTTCTACCATTAGGCAAGACTAGGCGGCCGCCTAGGGCGGCAAAAGGGGGAGGGCGGCAAAAAACATGAGTTTGGGAATCCCCTTGCATGGCCTTCGACCTCGAAAGTGCATTGGGTAGCACCTTCTACAATTCGACGTGACGTGATGACGTCACGTTCAGCGCCACGGGCGGTGGCCGTGCGCGCCGATTTCCGACTTCCGATTTGCTCTTGACCGGAGTCGGACCTCTGTCTGTGTTCGCATGGTTGCACCTTGTGCTGACCCCAAGGTGCCTGCCCGCTTCTAGGAGCATCCGTTCTTCTGAGAGGTAATGGGGAATATGGGTGTAAATAATGTAACTTATCATTAGGGGTGCATTTGTAGTGACCAAAACAGACATCGTTTGTTCTATTTTTAGCAACCACCTCTTGAAGGACCACATGGACCAAAATGCATTGTGGCAAAATCATGGAGCTTACTTCACAATGACCATGGAAAATGTTCGCCATTGACCAGCACTGTATATATGTTGATTCTGATTTGAATTTCATGTTGACAAAAGTTGAAGATTTCGTTAAAATATTTGAATATAGTGAATTTATATTTTGAATGAATCAGGCAATAATACATTTGCTTACATTTTTATGAACTAATGACCGTGTGGTTCACAAATTCATGAAGTCTGTATTGTCGGACACCATGAGACTACTCCCAGCATAGGGAGCAGACATCATTTTCTTGTTGTGTGTACATAGACAGAGCACATTCCCCGGTTGTACTAAAGTCAACTTCTAAGATTAACAGTTAATTTTAAAAGAGAATCGGAGTGTGCATTTGGAACAATATATGATTAAAACTCTGAAAAGTAGCACATTGGAGGTTAATTTCAATAGGCAATGTCCATCAGTGCTTAATCCAGGACTACCATTTCCAGCTGTTTCATTGCGAGATCTGGCATGTTCCAGTCTGGCGATCCCAACCCCCTGACCTTGGGGTGGCCCTGCTGCTCCCAGCATTGGATCTAAGTGGATCACTGTGCTCACTCAGACATGCCTGCCTGGATCAGTTGGCCCTTCTTACGCATTGCACAGATTCCCGCCTAGGATGGGGATGAATGGTGCAATTGAGCTATTGTTGGTCAGATTGAAGCAGAAGCAGCGAGAGAAGTCTAATAAACAAAAGCGGTTACCCTCATGTGCTCTACACCGGTGGCAACATGTCCACCATGACCAGTAAAAATAAAGACTGCCATAGAGGAACACAGCTGATGGCCCATTTAGTTTATGGTGGCAACTGCCATCTTTGAAGACAGGATGTCCAGTGATCTCCTGACAAGCAGCAGTCTTATAAAAAAGCAGTAGATCTACATCCAGTTTCTTTGCATCAAGGTGGCAGGACTGACCTGTCTCTCCTCATAAATTCACTTTTTCAAAGACACCTGATCTTCCTGATGCTCCACTGAACCTGTATGTGAGTGATACCAGTCAAAAACCTGCTTTGGGGATCCCAAACACCATCCCTTTTTTTTCTGACGTTCAATGAAGTTTCTGTCCTGTTCGCTCTTCCTATGTAGGTGCATACCAGAAGGGACTGTTGGGAAATTGCTCATTCAGCTTGCCAAATTAAATACAATGTCTTGGTTGGTTGTATCACTACATAAGCCCTTGCATTCTACCAGTTAGAGCCTGACAAAAGGTATATAGAATCTTAGGATGCAAGGATGACTAGTTTGGTCTGCTGGTTGGTAAACAAACACAAGTCTCTCTTTGGAAGGAGAATGGGTTAATTTGTTGGGAAGGGGGCAGCGAGCGAGCGAAAAAGAAAGTGGGTGCGACTGGGTTGTGCCCATGGGTGGCAGTGCAGTTGCCAACTAGATGTGAAGTGGAGGAAGTCTCTTTGCTAGAAAAGGATGGTTATGGTGTAAATTCCTAGAGGCTTTGGGATTGAATGGGTTATGGCTGCAGACTGTATTGGGGTTGAGAATTTAGAGACTGGGCAAACTTGTATGGATTCTCAAGACACATCTTGAGGATGAAGAAGGAAGGTGACTTCAAGATCTGATGTCAATGGTTTTCTGGCAGTATGCCACCATCCAGTCTTTCTTCCATCACACTATCATTGATGCTGCAAAAGCCTGCTGTGCATTTAGGATGATGAGTGAAGAACTGTAGGAATCCATTTTAAGAATGCTCTTTTATGAGAGATTACATTATCACTTTCCCACCTCATTGGGTTGTGTCCAAGGTTCTAGTTTATGATGTGGCGACCCAAGGCATTACCTTAACGGGCGTTTGGTAATTGCTACCCAGGTGGTGGATAATGATCCAGTCTTGTATGCCTGACCAGTGAGGGTGACGTTTCAGACTGGTTCTGTCTTTTTTTTACCTGTGATGTTCTATTACTTGGCCAGGATGAGCGTTTATCATTGGTGGTGATGTCTGAAACCAGTCACAAGACACCAAATACTCAAAAAGATTGAAGTGCATCTAGTGATTGTGTGTGTCATGTGTATGTCTTCAGGCAAAACAATCTGTATGGTCACTCTAGATTTCCACCCTCTATCCCAGCTATGCAGATCACCTAGTTGATAGTGGGCATTATGTGCTCTGCTTCATTCGTTAGCTGCGGGTACCTGGGTGCGAGGCATTGGTGTTGTATCCTGAGAAATTTCAGGTCTTACGAAAGATCAGTTGGCCAATTGTCTGTTTAGTGCTTGAAACAGTTCGTAGATGGCCATAATTTTTTTCTGGCTTGGGGATCATTTCATTGGCTGAGACTGGATGACATTTAATTAGTCTAGTTATCGATTAGTTCAAGGAGGCTGCAGGAATTGGCACTGGTCCTTGCCCACCCGATGGTCGAGATGTGCTCTGGTGGCACCTGCTATCCCTGGCAGCACTTCCTGGATCTAGTTCTAGAAGACTTCAGCAACACTGGGGATGCAGAAACGTTGGCATTTGTGTCACCTAATGGCAACTTGAGTTGAGAATATTGTCATGTACCAAGAATCTAGATCTAGCAGAAGCTAGTGAGATCCAGAATTGAAGTAAATCTTTGAGAACTATCTCTACCTGTTGACTTTAGCCACAAGATCATCTACTGTGGTGGTGTCGCGGCACTCTTTTTTTGGTTGCTTGGTTAGCGAGGTTTATATCTAATGCATTAATTCTTCTAGCCTGGATGACAGGGGGAGAGAGTGATGGTAGTAAAAGTAGAGGGTGGCATTTTTCAATTCTCGCCTAGGGCGGCAAAACACCTAGAAACGGCCCTGCTTCCAGCTCAGCCATTGATGAAGTGGTCTGAAGATCAAGCCTGCCAGAAACGTGCATTTTTAGGGCTTTCCAAAATGTCAAAGTCTGTTTTGATACACATGGTAGAGGAAACACGTTCAGCATTTGGGTACCCATTTCCCGAAGAGCTTTGTCCTGAAAACGTTTGCATATTTCTAGGTGAGTGAACAGTTTCTTGTAGCGGGCTGGCCTTAGATGCCGGGTTGGCCTGTATGGCACCCTTGAGCTGGAAAGCTTAACTACTCAACAGGTAAGAGCCTCATGCTCAATGCAAGAGGTCTTTAATTTGACCTATTATTTGATCAGGAGGCCGTAAAGTCACATTATCGACAGAAAGTTGTTGTTGTGAATCAGCCTGATGAGGTAGGTTGTATGATTTTCTTGAACTTTGTCTTTCTTGGTCATGACTGCGGTACCTTATTACTGTAGAGTGCGGTTGAATATCCCCCAGATCCAGTTGCATGTCTATCTACTCTTCTTGCGACAGTGGCTACTCATTTGCCACCCCTGATGTAGACGCCCAGTATTATTGACGGAAATTCGATGTTAGAGATGTATTAAAGAATAACATCCATGTGTATCAGTATCCGTACATCCCATGTATTGTCTGTCCCCTGGAGGCCCTCTGATCAAAGGATTCCTTCTAATTCAGCTGGCGAGTGGTTCCAAGGCCATGGCAGAATAAAATAGGAACTGGCACAAAGTATTGACCATGATGTTGCAGGTTTAGTTGGGAGTGGAAATGGACTTTAGCATGCTGATGATCCAGTCTCCTGGATTGTAGTGAATTAATTAGATGTGGCAAGGCGGGTGTTGCAGCAGTGTTGATGGGCGGAGTTTTCTCTGGGTCCCAGGCAGGGGCAATCCCTAAAGATGGTTGGTTCCTATACCTATGACTGATTTCCCCTCAAAGCGGTAGCTGGAATCATGTCTGCTGGTGCCCCTTTTTTAGGTCGAGCCTGGGCAGCGCATGTGCTGCTGCGAGGCATGCAGTATTGGAGTATGGCTTTGAAGCCCTGCCCACTCTTCGCCCATATTTTTAATTGGCTTGTGTCATTGTCCTTTGTAAACGCTGCCTTTCGAGTCATTATTAGGCTTGTTAGTCCCTCCTTGGTACCGCCTTGTCTGCATTTGTAACCTCCCATGGCGACTGGCCCTTTTACTTCTGTTGCGACACGGTATGTCTTATTTAGTCTGTAAGCACTACTTTCTTTAATGAGTTTTTCCTTCTGCAGGCATGACGTGCTTTCCTCGCCATGCGCGCTTTCACTTTCAAGCAGCCCCGACAATGGCGACCGCTTCTTTGAAGTGAAATAGGTCTCACATTTACAAGAGTTTGAGCTATTGCCATTGTAAATGACAATAGCTTAAACTCTCGTAAATGTGAGACCTATTGCATTGCAAATGCTTGTTCTTGCCTCAATTTGTCAAACACCCAAAACTTCAGTACTGCGACTCTGTTTGAAGGGGAGTAAGAGGCATAAAGTATGGTGATAAAATAATACACTCACTCACTCACTCTCTCTCTCTCTCTCTCTGCCTCACTGATGGGCAATCTGCCTAAAGCTGCATACTCGTGGCTTATATTCATTTATAAAAATGTTGTCATGCCAGTCCTTTGATCCTGCTCTCTCTCTTTGGGTGCGCTGTCAATGTTCTTGCCAAGACATTATCCCTCCTATGGCTCGGCTCAGCCCTCAAATGCACAGTGATCTGGGCTTCTCGCCATTCTCAAATAACTCAATTTACACAGCAGTTATTGAATTCAGATACATCGAAAAGATGGAGTTTCTCTGGCTAGCATGACAATTTGTTTCATTTTTTAAAATATTGGTTAGCCATAGTCTGTGAAGACCCTTTGGCTTCCTGGGAGAGATCAGTTCTTTAAAAATAAAGCTTGAACCTAGACACCTTTATGTGAAATCACATATTGTGCCTCTTTATGGCACAGATGTTCCTGCATGGTTTACCGGATTAGTGCTCTTGCTAAGCATTTCTGCTTTTATCAATGAATATTCCTTCTCATATCTCATTTGTTCTGGACGCGTGTCTTACGTCCCAAGCCATCTTCTCAATGACGAAGAAGTAGGTACGCTTGTCGAAGCTTGACAATTGGCCCTCGTCATTCAGTCAGTTAATTTCAGCAGACTGCTGGTTATCAGGGGCTTCATGAAAGGCACAAGTTGGTTTGTAAAGTGTATCACATGATTTGTAACTATGTCAGCTATTAGAAGCCATAATGCTACAGCCTAGGATTTGAAGTAAATACATAAGACATGGAAGTGATTCAGCAGGCTATTAGCACATCTTCTCAAAGAACCACAAAGTATTTATTTTTCCTCTGCTTAATGTTGTCGCATTATAGAGAATACACCATACAGTTTGCAGTTTCTTCCTGTTTCACAGCGGCGAACTGTCATTGGTGGAGCGTTAGCCAGGGAAGTGTCTATTTTATCCTGGAAGTGTGCCAGGAGATCATTGCTCAGTTCCCAGTTCCCAGTGGGCTCCTGTATCTGATTGACAACCATGGCCGGACTGGGAACAGCAACCAGCCCTGGCAATCTGCTCAACCGGCCCCGGTCGCGTGTGTGGGGGGGATGTACTAGTGAGAAGCACAGCTCCCGCTTTTTTCACAGGGGAGCACTGCTTCAAAACTGCCCCCCAGTAACAAAACTGACTCCCACCCTTCCGGCTCACTGGAAAATGCTCAATGCCTGCTACGGCCAGGCCGGCCCTGTTGACAACACTCCTGCTGGAGGTGACAATTCGGAAAAGCTTGGAGAAGGGCATCTGCATTGATGATACTTATGTTACTGACCAAGATAAGGCAAGTTGGGGAAAGGCAGGGCATCTTGGATTGTAGATTGCACAGTATCAAGACTATGATGACAATCATGTCAGACCAGAGCAGGGGGAAATAGTTACATACCATGATGTTTAATATTTGAGAGCATATGATGTTAAGGCTGTGATTGGCTGTCGGAATAGGATGGTTCTTTTCGTCGACCACTAATTGTGCATATGCATCCAAATTGCTTGTCTGCCGCAACATTTAAGATGTCCAAGAGGAAAAAGTGCATTTTAGATGTCAAGGATGATTACGCCAGATCAAGAAGGTCTGTAAGCGTGGCGCAAATGTAATAGGAATCTGGTCCTTTGATACACTTTACAAGCGACATTCAAAGCACTTGAAGCGGAGGCCGGGTAACTCCTACAGAATGACTTTTAGTGATGATAAGGAGGTTAGGGGGACAATCTGGGATAGTTCCATTGATGTTGCTAGAGTGCTTGACTGTTGGAGAGAGCTCTTGTGAAGTTTCAAGAGTAGGGTCTGACTTCGGTGAAGAGGAACTGGGGGTACAAGGTTTCGCACAGTGCTGGTCTTTTTGAGAGAATATGGAGAAAATGTCCACTCAGGCAGACCTTTTGACCTGTCTACTGAGGGGGACTGACTGATGGCAGATTTGTTTACTGAGCTGCTGGGTTTCCCATGGAGCTGGGGATCATTATTGATGGTAGACTTGGCTAAGTCCCCTAAAGCTGGTTGTGTATATCTCAAGAGAGAGATACAGTGAGGACACTGAGTCACAGTGGATCGAGTCCCTCTCAACAACGTGTGATGGGACTGATGGCCAGGAGGTGTTGGTGGGACACTTGGGCAAATGTTTGGATAAATGCACGTATTGATGGAAAGCTTCTTAGATCCTTGTTGGTCATGTACTATAACATTAATAATGTTGAATATATTAAAAAATCAACCTGCGAAGCATACGTTTTGTTTGTAGTGATTGAAGCAGTTCCACTGCTGGAAGGTTTGGGGGATTCAAGTGGAATCAGTGCTTAATTTGAGCCGGTGGTTTCCGGTGCTTAGCACCGGCACTTAATTGTCAACACCAGGACTCATGACAGCCAGCCACATAGTGGCGCAGTTTTCCAATTTTGTGGTGAACACAACAACAGTTTTTTTTATTAATTCTATATATATTAAAATGACTAATATCTGCCACCCAAAGCTACAAAAATAGCTTGGGTGGCAGGTATTACTCTTTTTTAATGTATAAAAAGTCTGAATTGTCAGTAGTAGCGCCCTGGTCTGTGCAAGCTGCTGTGGTCTCCTCACAAGGGCCCTGGCACTTATTTATTTACAAATTAAGCAGTGGGTGGAATATTAAGCTATTAGTGCCTCTACCCAAGATGGTTAGTCGGGGTGGGAAAGAGAAGTTCTGTTTTTCACAGCCTTTACAGTGATCAGCAAGAAGAGTTTATGGTTCTGAGTGATAATGCCATTTGTGATGTTTTAACTTGGTCCTTCTGTGCTTCACCTTATGGGCCAAATAAAGTCAAAACATGTTACCCTTGCTTTCATTTGGTAGCTTGTCTGAGGATTGTGGGTAAGACTTCTGGGGGCACATGCCGTGACAAATGGGTGAGTTGGCCTTTGGCTGTCCACTGAGGAGAAGCTACTGTGTGGGTTTGAGTGCTTGAGGGTGCTAAGCCAATTAGGCTGTTAGTTGGATATACCTATGATTGAAATGAATGGCTCTGTTGACATTTTTATTTTTATGGCTTGTGATTGTGCTTTCTCACTTCTAATTAGTCTTGGTGGGGCCATGTACCTGTATTTAGACTGTACAAAGCAGACCATGGGAGCGTTTGTTTGTCATTGCAAAGTGCCTGATTGGTCGTATGTTTAGGCTTTCAAGCATGCTCTTTCTAGGTGTTGAGTACCTGGTTCCCTAAGAAGCTTGTGTTTGTTTCATGGTCTCCGAACTCTAAGGACCCGATTCACAAAAGTAATCTGAGACAAAATCATAACTTTACAACTTTCGGTATTCACAAAAAGGCATTTAGGAGTAGTAAAGTTAGGATTTTGTCTTAAATTTGTCTTAAGTTTTGGTCTTAAAACGAAATCCTAACTTAAGGTAAACTTAAGTTAGGATTTCGTCTTAAGACCAAAACTTAAAACAAACTTAAGACAAAATCCTAACTTTACTACTCCTAAATGCCTTTTGTGAATACCGAAAGTCGTAAAGTTAGGATTTTGTCTCAGATTACTTTTGTGAATCAGGCCCTAAGTAGTGTTTTGTATTTTTTAAACAAGCATATTAAAAATAACAGTAAAATCTACCATCATTTAGTCATTTTTAGGTAATCTATTTACATACCATCAGTAATGTATTTTATGGTTATGCCTGTATGCAGCGGGTGCTAGTATTTCCTTTCTGTACCACATTCAGCTCTTCTTCGCTTTCTATATTAGGTTTAGCAGAAGGGAACTCTCCCACGATGGACACAATCTTTGTATTAAGGATGTCATATAATGACATTTTCCAGATGATCACTATATGTGTACCTGGGCTGAGAGAGGTTGTTTGGTCAGGAGCATTGCCAGGCAAACTGCTGAGCGCAGAGGCTTCAATGATTGGTTTCAGCACTTTTCAAAGGTTATAGGTCATCCAATGCCCTTCATAGTTCCCGATGTTTAGTGACATACAGCATTAGGGAGTACTGCCCAATTGAGATGGGAAGTCTGGATGGCGTTTTGTAAGGCCACAGAAAGCAAGGGACAGCGGCACTGCTAAGTCATAAATTCCAGCTGCTAGGAGCATCGGCACTGAAATGAAGGATGGGGGAATGTGTAAGGAGAGCCATAGCAATATAAGGGCTACACTGTGTCCTATAGGTGGAAGGGAGTGCTAAAAGTTTTGAACAAAGGTGATATCTGGCTGCCTAACAGCTGAGGTTTGTGCTAGGTGGGCAGCAGGGGGAGTCGGACAAAATGCCACTGGTAAACAGAATTGGCTTGCTCTCAAGAACCAGTCTATCTCCTTCGGTAGTGCCAGTTGACTGGTAAGTTGAGATCAACATGTGTAACTCAGGCTGTCACAAGCTAGCTCATCGAAGGAGTTGACCAGTTTGGGGGGTGATGGAGGCAGCAGGAGGGCACAGTTAAAAGACAGAAAATACAAACTACTATGCGTTAGGGAGACAGCCCAGGTGGGCCAAGAACAACCATACCCCATTCTCAGGGCTGTGGAGGATGAGGAACTGGTTAAAGCAGAGCAGAAATGGTGTTCTAGTTGAGGGCCATGAATCATACTGTGCCACCATCTTTTCTTAGAGCAGCGACTCTTGGCTTATGGTCTAGTATTATTTTGAGCCAGCAAGCTTTCTGGTGTGCTGAGTATTGTCTACAGTTGATCATTTGTTATTGTCTCATCCTGCAACAATTGCTAATGTCTACAGTTGATAAAACCCAATACAAATTGTTTAATCGTCATGACTCTGAAGCTCTGTGCCTTATGCCGAAGTTTTCAACCCCCAGTGTATGGTAGTGTGCAAGGGGTGAAATACCCCTAGTTGAGCTTTCTTATTTGCTATCTTGTTGGTGAAGTGTGGATATGGTGTTATAATTATCTCTCTCCTCCATCACTTGAAGAGCCAGCCTTTTTTATATGGGAGACACTGATGAGGAGCATTAACACAGAAAAGGTGATTGTGCAGGCAGAATAGCATAGACTTTGGAGGAGAAGGAGCAAGGAGCTGCAACAGTAGTGAAGCATTGATGGGGAGGGAGTAAGGAAAGTGATGCGGAGTTGAGTTATAGCCGTGATTAGAAACAGGGAGGAGTTTTACTGTGAGGGACGACAGGGTATTAATGTTTCCCATTTCAATTGGTGTGCATATCGTGTTGACTCTAACAAAAGCTCTGATCCTTGTTGAAAAGACCCTAAATTATTTAAAGAACCCTGCCTTGGCATCCATGAGGCTCTGTACACTCATTCTCATTCACTCTTATCCTTATCCTGAAGAGCTAGCCCTATATTATGTACTTTTCAAACTTTGGGGCTTTTTTTGTTCAATTATGTTTATTGGTTTTTATAATGAAAAGCAATACAGAGGAAATGAGGAGGGAGAAAGAAAAGATTCAACCTCCAACATCCGACAGTTGCATAATGTGTACAATAAGTTGAGAAGATTTGGTGATGTTGACTTGGATATCACTTATTGGCACATCAAATTACTGCTGGCAGCAATCACAGGAAACCCATAAATTGATCACTGCAGGTTGTAAGCCAGTAAACTTTGGATTTTTGTGGTTACGGCAAAACAAACTTCCTCATATTAATTTGTTTGGCAGGTGCAAAGGATGCCACCGGCTCAGAGAGTGATGGTGGTGATTCGAGCAGCACAAAATCAGATGGGGCCAATGGGACGTTGACGGGTGAAAGAAACCAGCCCAAGAAGATCAGAGGATTTGGCTTTGGGGATATTTTTAAGGATCGACCAATCAAGCTGAGGCCAAGGTCTATAGAGGTAGATCACGACATGCTTCCACCTGAAAAGGTATGTGTTTATTTCTTAGTATTACATTTAAGGTGGTTCAAAATGTCTGTGTATTCTTAAAGACTGTAGTGCCATTTGTTTTCAATTTTTATTTTTTAAAATAGCTCTTTACTTTTTGGAAGAAGCAAATGTCATCTTACGCACAGTCACACAATTTGTAATATCTTGGCCAGTGCTTTGACCCCAGTTGCACATGTGCTCCCACACAAAGTGTTTCAGTTTTGCTTCATGCATGCTGAGACTGGCAGAGCTCATTTGCACTGCTGAGGTTTGCTGGGGGCATTAGGAGGTGACTTGACTAAATTAGCGACTTGTATGGTATGACCAGTGCTTAATATGAGCCGGTGGGGGCCACCAGCACTTATTTATGGGGAACAGCATTTATTTTTCCACATCAGATGTCTACCGAGTGCAAGAGAGAGAAAACACATGGTTGGGTGAGAGAAAGAGGGCAAAACCGTCAAAAACAGAGAAAGTAGGAACCTGCAAGTGTGAGATAAAGGGGCAGGGAGTGTCTGTGGTGGATTAAAGAGGTCTGAAGTAGATTTAAAGCTACTAGCCTTGGTATTTGGAGCACTGACATTTAATTGCACTGGTTGCGGGCTTCTGAGCAGAGCTCGGGCACCGGCACTCTTTCTTTCACAAATTAAGCACTGAGTGTGGCACTGTGAAAGCATCACCACTAGGCACATTCTGCAGCCATTTGCCACTAGAGTTCAGAAAGAAAGGTCTTAAGCTTGCTTTTCCAAAGGCAAGATGGTTGATTTGAGTTAGGATTATCGTGATACCGTGTTCGGTAACCTTGGTACATACCACGTGAAACAAGCCACCTTAGGCGGCTCCTCCGCTATGGATGAGGAGCGTCGTCCCACTGCTTTCTCGCAGTGCGAGAAGCAGAAACATAAAATGGTAATAAGTTTTAGTTATTACCATTTTATGTTTGCGTTGCGGGTGGGCGGGGCTGCTCTGCTCTCCGAGCAGGGCAGGGGAGGAGTGGTGTGCCCACTCCTGAGTGCGCAAAGACTGTTTGGTCGGCCCTCTCTGGCTGCCCAAACCAGTCATGCACACTTTGCCCTTCTCCATGCAATGCAGCTTGCATGGAGAACATGCCCACCCCATAAGCGCCTGGCTGGACACTGTCCCGACCAATCACAGTGCTGCATGCAGCGTTGTGATTGGCTTAGGGGAGGGAGCCTGGCTGCCTGCTTCCTGTTCCTGTCGGAGGCAAGAGAGCAGGAGTTGAGAAGACAAGGGACCCGGCCTCAAGTTAAGTTTAATTTTTTTTCTTCAATTAAACCCACCCCCCGAGCGAACTCCCCCTCGACCTCCCCCTCCCCGCGTGACCCCCCCACGCCCGTCCCCCCCCGCGAGCCATGCCGGCCGCGACTGCATGCCACAGTGATGTTCAATGGATCTTGAGTGGGTTTCAACGAGACTAACACAAGGAGCCGATGTAACAGTTGGTTTGCAATTCCATTATTAAAAATTACAAATGACAGCAATCCTTGTAAGGGAGCAATTCCTCCGGTGTAGGCCATCTTAGCCCCCGCCAGGACAAATTGCTGAGTACATCTCTGATGAGGAGAGCAGAAAGTTGATTTGTATCATTGTGGGCAAACAAATGTTTTTTTATTAAAGTTATATATATATATATATATCTAAAAACAAACAGTCCGTAATCGGTGCGCACTTGACTCAGCTGGTGCATATATATATGTAAATAGATATAATGCACTTACTCATAGGGACTCTTATCCAGCCCTCTTCAGTTGTGTCATTTACATTTTTGTTCCGCCCACTACAGTATACAGCAAGGGGCAATGGGTCGACCCACTTCAGTCACTGGGTAACGTCTCTGTGACTTCAGTCACTGGCTAAATGCCATCTGCACTTTCACAAAGAGCACATCTTCACAAAGTAGTTCCATTCAGTACCAGGGACTGCGAAGGTGAAGTGTGCTTTGTGAGAACAAATATATTTCTGCTTTGAGCCAATGTTTATTTTTTATTTTGACGGGGGCCCGAAAGTTCCTCAGAAATAAAGATTTACAAAAACGATGACAAAACAAAACAAGAATTGACAAAGCTAAATGGTTGGCAGCCAACACCAGGCATGTTCCCTTTGCCAGTGCTTTTGGCAGATGCGTTGTTGCTTTTCAGAAGCCACACGAGATGTTCATTAAAAGTGGTAGGGAACGTAGGACATTTTTAAAATTACAAATTATAGTTAGTAAAGCAGGTGTTAGGTCAGATTTTCCTAAAAAAGAAAATATTTTGTAGGATCCTACCACGTTCAATGAGGTCACATTCTGTTTCTGCTGCCAAAGAATTCATCAGGCCATTCAAGCTGTTCAACATACTGGTGCAATTAATATGGTTTCTCATTTCCACAACAAAAGGACATTCCCCAGTATCTTATATTGAAAATGACTTCTTGAGACATATCCAAAAGGCTTTTTCCAATTAACATCAGTTGTTAGGCCTTTTGGAAATCCAGTTTCTCTGATTTTGAAACCCTGCATTTCCTTTCCTCCACTCCTAGAAACATCCATAAATCTAATCACAACAAGACTATGTTTTTTTCTATTAGGATCTAGGGTGGACACCTCACTCCAGGTCTTTAGCAACACTGTCTTCAGTCGTGATCACTTGACCCTCAAGTCATTATTTTCCCAGATGTGTTAGTCAAATTATTTCAAAGAGAGCAAAACAAGTCTGCAACATCCAGAATGCATTAAGTTATCCCCAGAGGCCCAGGACCGGGCACTGTGTCTGGAACGACCTGGAGGATGGTGGTCATCCTAGGAGAATCTCCAAATCGATTGGTTATTAGTTTAGCAAGAAGACCAGAGGGCATAGACTGAACCTGCTTCCTATCCAATGTGGATCGAGGGATTCTCACCTGTTAACTTCTGCAAAGCCTAGTAGTCTAGCAGTGTATTAATCTTAAATGTATTAATATTATTGAATAAATAAATGTTGTGTGAAACATTTCCATGCCAATGTTACATATACAAATGATGCTCCTGTGTCTTCTTCTGTTACTCAGAGATTGAGCATTCGCCCCTCTGAATTACAACAAATGTGCTTAACCCTGTGCGGAAGTTCATCTTCGTGCGCCTAGGTCATCTTCGTGCGCCCTCCATTCTCCTAATTGGCAGTGACCACTGATGCATTGGGGCTGGACGCTAGTGGGGAGTCAGAACCACACTCTTTGTGAACCCTACAGATTTCTCTTGAGTAAGAGTAATAACACATCATCATAACCTACTTCCTTAGGTTCAATGTACTCTTGCAAATTTCTGCATGGCAAAAAAATACGGGTTGCGCCATACATCGCTACCTTAATGTTTTATATCAGATAGCAATGCTTAGTTTGTTCGCGTAGTCGCAGAGCGAGAAGTGCAGAAAAGGAAAAGTCAGTCAGTCAATACTCTTTATTTCGGCCAATGGCCATAAAAGAGACGAGCATAAAAAACATATTCAAAAAAGAAATGCCAAATCTTATAGCTATGTACATAATGCAAAGCATAAAAGTGGCATCCAGCCATAAAATAGAATAAAATAGAGAAATAAAATTGATAAAACAAAAGGGAAAGAGAAGGAGAATGATCTGAAAACTGTAAAAAATGGAGAAAGCTGAAATGAAAAAGTGCAAGAATGAGATAAGGAGACCGGAAGCGTAGGGTGATGGAAGGAAGAGGCACCAAATGGAATCAAGACTCGGTAGCCTTGGTACCCGGCAACCCAGTTATTCATCAGCACCAGTCACATCTCTTAAGAGCATTTTTGGGCCCTTGCACCTATATATTTTTACAAATGAATCGCTGTGAGTAAGCATGGGGGTGTTGAGTCTATGAGATTGTGATTTCGACTAAGCCTGCCAAGAGCTTACCAAGCTGTCGTGTGTAAATTTGGTTAGATAGTAAACCTCGTGCACGTTACAAATGTCAACTACACGCCACAGGGCCACCAGCTTTGATGCAGGCCTGGGAATTTCACCCTTTACGTTTTTGTGAAGATAAAGATCAGATACAGCAGCAAATGTGCTGGAAGAGGGATACATGCTTACCAGATTATTTATAGTATGCTAGTTCGGTCGTGTTATCCAAATGCTTTGAATTCCTTTTCAGCCTAATTTGTGGCACTCATGCACCAGGGGGTGGAAATGTAATCAGTGGCGGCTCCTCCATTAAGGCGGAGGAGCGTTGCCCCACAGGAGAAATAAAATGATAATAACACCATGTTATTATCATTTTATTTTTCAATACTGGCTCGGTTGTGTTTCTTTTAGGTGGGGTGCAGGGCGGGCTGGACAGGGCTGCCCACATAGCAGGGGGTGGAGTGGTGGGCACTTTCTAAGTGTGCATGATGGTTTGGCTGGCCGTCTTGGGCCGGCCAGACAGACATGCGCACTTCGCACGTTCTCCACCCGGCTGTATTGCACAGCCGGGTGGAGAATATGCACAGGTTCCCACTACCTGTTGGAGCGCCGAACCAGGCCACTCAGACCAATCACGACGCTGCTGTCATGCTGAAGACAGCAGCATCGTTATTGGCTTAGGGGAGTCTGGGAGCCTGTGTGCTTTCTGCCTCGACCGAAGAGGACGGAGGAGAGGCGGCGGCTGGCAGGTAAGGGACATTTTCTTTTTTTCCTTTTCTTTTTTTTAATTCCACACCACCACTGTCCTGTAGCAGCCGCTACGGAAATTAATAGCTGTTATTTAAAGTAGACAACATTCTGGCACGTTGTACTCTCCCCTACAATGTTAGGTAGTTTACCCTTGAAAAAATAGTGCAGATTCGGTTGTGTTTGCCCTCAGTAAAGGAGACGGAAAACATCTACTTTGCAAATCAAGAACCCACTTAAGATATTATTGTTTTGAACTTACTAAATTATAATTTAAAATAGTTCTAAGGAACAGAAAAAACTGTCACTGAAACAATGGATGTTTAAACTAATTGCCCATTGTCAGTTCAACTCCACAGATATCTCTGTATTTATATTAGAATATTCAGTTAAGTTTATAGGTTTTCTCAGTGGCGAAATCTTTCAAGAGACTTCAGTTCCATTAACAATTCTAATATCTGGGAACAGTCTGCTTGTCTATGGCAGAATCTTTCTGACACATACACCTGCTATGCAAGACACAGAGATTTGACCCCAAGCAGCAGTTTAACATGTTTCCTTTACAATACCATACGCTGAGCTGGCAGAACAAGCAATACTTACCTTGCACAGAGTTTAAGAAATATGTACATAGTGTTTGCCATTTGTGCCATAGGAACTCAAACATGCATGGCAGGGTTGATTTGTACCACAGTTAACTGTTTAACATATATAATCAGACTGATGGCAATTTGCGGCTAAGCTTAAAATTTAAATATGGTTGTTGTTTTGAAAATGCCGTAGTATGCTGACTTCAGCTGTCAGACATAGTGACTAGTAAGAGGCTTATACTAGGAGAAATAGAGAGGCAGTCAGGTAGGAGACATAGGGGCCGATTCCGATCTCGGCCGGTATGGCTCCGAATCGGATTCGGCTTTACTGGATCCGATTCGGAGGCCTTTTTACCGAACGATTCGTATGCGCGGGCGAGCGAGTACGATGCGAAATCGCCGACCGACTCGTCCGGGCGTCCCGACCGCTCCGACCGACTCGATCCCGGGTCTAACCGCACCGACCGACTCGCACGGACACGACTCGCACCGCGCAATGGAGACGTTCCCCGGCCGGGTAAGTACGATGCGCGCCGCGAGCAGTCCGACCGAGCCGCGCACTCCGGCTCGAAAGAGCAGTCGGAGCCGTACTACGGGGGTCCGTGTCGGACCCCCCTGTACGCGTAGCCGCGCGAGTCGCACACAGGGGGGACCCATGGGTCCCCCCTACCTGTGCGTGTACGGCGCGAGTCGCTTCGCCGCGTACACGCTGTAGGGGGCGCCCTTGTCCGCATCGCACCCATTGAGTCAATGGGAGCCCGCGTACGCGTTGTACGACAGGCTCCCATTGACTTCAATGGGAGTCCGACCGACTCGAGTCCGATGGCATACGTGCGCATCGTACTCGTTCGGTCGGGCTGCACGGGTCCGATTCGGTCGGATATCTCTCCGGGTCCGGCTCGGTCGGAGAGATTTCCGGCCCGAATCGGAATCGGCCCCATAATGTGCTGTATCAGAAGCATAGGCCCATTGCCTATTGCCAGAATTTCCAAATATTGATCTCAGAAATTGAATTGAAGAGTATGGAAGAGTATGTTCTTTGTGGAGCGCTACAGGGTAGGTATTTAGTCAAGTGGCCATATTTGTTATTTATTTTTTAAGTCCTTTTGGATAGGTCTTCTATAGCTCTTAAAAGGTTTAAGATCATCAAAGTACTTTAGACAAATCAACAATATATCACAGGTCAGAAGGAGCAATCATGGGAATATTAATCTTATAAACATAATTACAGATATGAAGGAGAATAGGCAATATATAAAAATAGTGACAAGGGCATAATACTATTGGTCAGGGACCCCCAAGACACCATATATATAAAAACAACATGAAATGTTTCTTCAAGAGCTGGTAGAGGTATGTATGTGTTATTAGTCAGGCGCTAAACATCCCAAAAGTGTGCGGAGCAAATAATCTCCTGAACCTAACCCACAGTTAAATCAAGCTCATCCAACGGAGGCAGTGATCACTGCAGATTCTCAAATCCAAAATTGATCAACATTAGAAGCAGTCCATTAGGCTGCAAAGGTTGATTCTAGAACGGGCTCAAGACCATATTCAGACTGGTTATAAGACTGGGCTTTGACGAAGAAGGAAGGGTAAGTGCAAATCATAAAAATGACTATACACCGCAAACTTTATTAAATATAAGGGGTTTTATTGACCCTCTTGACTGTCCGTGTTTACTCTTGCCCATCTCAGTGGTATTCATTTTATTTACATCGTTAAGCATGAAATACTGAGTAAGCCTGCTTGGATTCAGACCTGTTACCACGATATAAAATACAGATCCCTGTTGTGGAGCCATAAGTCTACTAAGTCACCAGGCCTGGCAAACTTTCTGGATGGGAAGCTTTATCGTTCAATTTTTCATGGGTAAGGGTTCCTTGGCTTGATATAGACACTACAGGTTGACAGTGACATTATGAAGTTCAGGCTTTATGTGATATGCTTTTTTCTGATATGAGAATGTATCGATCTGCCTGTGGCACAGCCGGGTAGAGAGGAGGGGGCAGTCCTGTTGCTAGGGACCAGAACATGTTACTCTTACGAAAGCAAAATACTGCAACAAAACAAGAACATTCTGGATTTTACACTGCGAACAGTTTGCTTAGAGCTTTCTAGACAGAACAACTGGCAATTATGTAAATAAACTAGAAATCATTCTAAGTGCTCTTCTATAATGTCTTAGGTCTTGCCTACCGGACAGCGCAAACAGACTAGTTGTGAGAAATTCTTTCCAAAAATATGCAGTCGGCTTATAGACCACCCACTGATTACCATTGCTTGACTTTGTTGTCACTCTAATTTGCTTACTTCCTATTCTATGACTTGCCTTCCTCTTCCTGTGTTGTCCCTCCCCTGGGGCTTAGTCTCTTTACCATCCTTTCAAATGACTGACTTGTATCCTTCCACTCACTTTTAGGGATCTACTTTTTTCTTTTTGCTTAAGCACTACATGAGACTGCATTTGTTTTCCAGCTCTCGTCTTTGTATGCTTCTCTCACCAACAAATACCCTTCCCCCACATTCTGTGTTGCTCTCTCTCGTGCTGCTCTCCCTTTTGTGTACTTCTCCTCCTGCAAAACTCCCCTGTCCTCCGCTCCATGTTGCTCTCTGCAGCATGTGCTTCTCCCGCCACCCCTGTGTTGTTCTCTCACTTGTGTGCTGTTTTCTCTGCTTTGACCGACCTGGCTTTATTTTTTATTTCATCCTACGCTGACTCCCCATTGCTACTTCCCACCTGCTTCTCTGTTCACCCCTCTGTCCTTTTTTTTTTTTTTTTTGGGAGGTTGCAGCACCAAATTGTTGCTTCCCCCTCCGCCTTACAGAAAAGCTTTTTTGAAGCTACTCCAGTTTAATTTTTTCTAATTTACTCGTCCGTGTTGGATTGGTAAAAACCAATGGCAAGTGCGTCATTTTGCAGAAGTGCATATGCATGGGGATGCATGCACATTCTTTCCAATTGACGTGGGTGCCACAAGTGGTCTTGTCATTGCATATCTACTTTTTCTTTTGTTTTTGTTTTGGCCAATGCTGCACAGCATCTGCAAAAAATGTTTTTTGCTGGTGCTGAACAGCATGAACTAAAAGTATTGGCAATATGTCCCTAAAAGCACGCCTAAAGACATTGGCAATATTGGCTTTGCCAATTCTAGTTTTATATTTTGAAAGGAAACTCTCATATTAAGAAAACAAAATATTACACTCTTCATTTAATGAAAAATACAATTTGGTTGAGACAAATAGAAGTGTATGGAATAGTGACTGATGTATATAACATGTCAAATGAAATTGTTTATTAGGGGCAGAGATATAGCTATTCCAGCAATTACCAGAGCAGCTATTGCAGTGGCAGCAGCACCCACGTGTGAGAGCAGCAGTACACTCTTTTTACTCTCAATGAGGGGAAGGGGCAGATTTTGTTTGCCTCCTTTACAGCGCATGGCACCCATTCTATGCCAGTGCATGGCGTGATTTGTTAACCTGGGTATGGACATCCCCAAAACTACATCTTTGATGAAACTACATGAGATACTTCAATTATCAGCATAGAGATTATACCCTGGGCCGTTTACTATTTGGACTCCAAGATACTCCTCGGAGAGCAGGGCTTGCGGGTGTGACAGTTGACATCCTTGGCAGCTTAAAAGTCACATGCAAGCACAGAGCTATGCAGGACATGGTTTTGACAGAGCAGGGCTGTGCCATATGGGCAACTCATCAATCTAGGTTACTTGAAGACACTAACTGCTTGGAAAGATCAGTATATAATGTATGCATAGAGAAGATAATTGTTTGCGCTGAGGATGCGATAAACAAATCGTGATACGCATGGTGGTTTATGAGGTAATTTAATCTAGCAAATGAGACTACATTAAATAAACGTTGAAAGTCACAGCTATACTTAATATGAAAAATGTAGGATCTGAATCTTGATGGAATAAATACTGGAAAATAAGCGACAGATGCATACCATCCCCTTTGTTGGGGATAGCCATTTTGTTCACATCTGGAAATGAGATCCGACACCAAGCCCCGGTCAGTTCATCTTCTTCCATAATATTGTGTATTCACTGTGAAGCTTTGGCTGCCAAATTATGTAGGAAGCAGTGGCGTAGCAAGGGGCATGAGTTTTGGGGGTGGGGTGGCCTCCCCCCCCCACTCTTACCTGCGGCCGGTACGGGGTGACAAACGCAGGAATCGCCAGCACCCACCCCCCCCCACTCGCTCTTACATGCGGTCAAGGGCGGCAAAAGGTCTAGCGATGCCACTGGTAGGATGGGTTGTTAAGATGTATGAGAAGTCCTACAGGTACATATGTGAATACCAAATGAATTAACTTCACCTGACCAATTTACATTTTGAATTTTAATTATCAGTTAATGGTCACCATTGTTCCTGAGATCTATATGAACAATTAACGTATATTTTTATATATGAGACATGTCACCTGCAGCATGGTTCTTCCCTCAGTGCATCTTTTAAGATGCATGACATTCACAATGAATTGTGTGCAATCATATCCTGCTCTATAATTCCATAATTGACATAGATGCAACAGACTGTTTAGTTTGCACTTTTACTGTTGCCTTTCGATGGGCTAATTAGTTTTATTTTGATAATCTTCAGTGTAAGATTAATTGGATGTGAAAACCATTGGTAATACCTTTTGACATGGTCTGCGCTCGGTGTATTCCCAATGGCTACTAACTTGATAACACCCATACTCCCACACCCATCTCCAAACTTATGGCTGCATAAAATGTTCCACTCATACATACCATGGTTATGGTCAGAATATAAGTGTACAGAAATGTCGTGGCCTACATAGCATGTACAAATATTTTGTTCCTTTAGGTGTAGAATTCCTATTATTAACTCCAGTTTAGTGATATTTTTAGAAGTGATATTTAGGACACAATATTTATCTCAGACAATATTCGGACTATGATATTCTGGTACCAGATCACATGCCATACATACATGCCACACATTTTCACAAGTAGTACATTCTGTCTGCAAGAGCATATATCCATACACTGTTGTTCTTTGTATCAGCCTCTGTCATTTGTGCACCTAAGTGTAATGTTTGTATTTAAATATTTTATGTATGACGCACTTAGTTTTTTATTCATAAGTACTGATTATAAAGTGCTTTTTCGTCTCCCTGAAATGTTTTAGAAATCTATCTAACAGGTTTTGAATATCAAACAAACCAGCAAGAGAGTGACTGCCCTAACTGTATTCCAGTGGTTCAGTAAAGTATTTCATTACAGTGTGCAATGGCTTACAAAAAACGCATGAAAACGTTGCAGCATGTGAAAGTGATTTTCAATCTGTGTAAATCTGGTCACGTCTCTTTTGCCAAATGTGAACTATCTTATTTATTAGGAGTTATAATAATAATAATTCTTATTTGTAAAGCATGAACATATCACCCTTTAAGTTTTCATGACGCTGATGGTCTTCAGGGAGATTGAATGAGCTATTGCCCAGAGTCACATGATGCTGAGCTGAGCTGTCTCCAGTGTCAGGGATCGAACCGTGAGCCCTGCGCTCCGGAGTCAGCCGCTCTGGCCGCTGCGCCACACCACTCCCTCTCCCGTTGTCACACAGACTATAATTCCGTGGGCTGTCTGCATTTTTTAAATTATATTTGGTTCTGTTTTATTATGTAATACATTAGTTTACAGAACTTTGAGAATTTCCTCTAGTTTCTTTTTGTTGCCGTGCACCCAGACTCTGAGAGCATTCACCTTTGGAGCTGCAATCCAAACTCTGATGGGAACTGCTGGTTGCTCTTCCTTTGGGGGCTACCAGCGACTCCTCTGCCTCCCTGAGGAAGATGTGTTTACCAAATCCTTCTCAAGGAAATGGTGGTCCTTTCTTCTCTGAAGAGAAAAGAATTGACAAGAATCTTCAATTCCTGAGACCATGCTACTAATACCCTTCTGAGTAAATGGGTTGTTGGTAGAAGACAGAATGCAAGATGTGCAAAGGCTGGAAGCTGACACTGGGGAACAGTGAGGAGATTTCAATGAAAATCAGCATACAGCACCACATGATGCATTTGGTTGGCTGTGCGACTATGGGCCTCATTACGATGTCGGCCTCCGACCGACACCGATCGACCTCCGGTCGGTGGTCCTGACTCCGCAATTACAATGGGACCCCACATGGTGCAGTCGCATACTCCCATTTGTCTATGGGAGCTTGTGCTGCGGCCATAAACCGGCCGTAGCACAAGCTCCCATAGACAAATGGGAGGATCTGTTCATCCATGCCCCACGTGGCAGGCACCACAGGGTGCCTGCCACATGGTGTAGGGATTAACAGGTGGGCACAATAGGTGCCCCCAGCCGGAGGCCGCAGGATGAATGGGGCCCTGATAGGGGCCCCCAATGTCACTTTCCGACAGGCTTTCCATGCCGGAAAGCTCAACATGGAAAGCCTGGCGGAAACCAACATCGTAATCCCTATGGCGGAAACGCCATCCATAGGGAATACGGGCTGTTCTCCGACTGCCCGACGGAATGACCGGCCGGTTTGAATTCTGACCACCGTAATCATAATACGGCGGTCAGAATTCAAACCTCGGATGTCGCTCGGAAAGCCTCCGACCTGTGGTCGGTAGGCTTTCCGACCAACATCCAAATGGCCCCTAAGTCTTTTATAAATCAGAATAAACAAAGCAAAATAGACAGTGCATACACATACACAGTGTTTTTCCATAACATCCCTTATCTTGAGGTAGAAAGAAAGGTTTTGGGGGGGAAGGACTGTAAGGATAAGACAGTCCAGTGCAAAACTGCAGTCAGCATTACTATGGGAGGGCAAAAATTAAGGAGTCAAGATGTATCCTGGCACATCCTAACTCAGAGAGGCTCCTCTCCCAGTGGCAGTCTACGGAAACACATTCCCGAGGTGATGGGAGAGGAAGAGTGAGCTGTGCTTTGCCTCTGCAGCAACGAGGCAGAGGGTAATGTTGGAGACCGTTTTACTTCAACATGTACATTATAGGAATCTAAAACATGATACTTCAGTATACCATTATACATAATACAATGGTATAGAAAATATGATTTAAAACCAATATGAAAATAAACAAAAGTCTAAGACATGTCGAGACCGCACTTTGAATATCTTTTGAAGTTACGACACCAATACGATTGGAACACTGTTCTTTTGATTCTCTGCCTTGAGAAAGCCCTAGGCACGCCAGCCACTTTGGGCAAAACACGTGTCGGCTGCACTTTGTTATGTCAGGTTCAAATCCTGATGATCTCAATAAATGCATATCAAATACATAAAAAATAAATTGGAAATGTATTCCTGTAATAAACTACAAATTCTCCAGGCACGGCCTGTCTTTCCTGAATTATTACAATGTATGCAAGGGAAATTATTTGAATGTGCCCTAAAAACCATGTGTGAGCAAATACAAATGGTCCAAAAATACAGATGGCATTCTTTGTGACTGTGTTTACTTCCAGGATCACAGCATCATAATGATCATTACTTTAATTAACATCATCAACTTAGCCATTTACTTATTTGCTATCACTGTTAAAGCTGACACTTGCTTCACAGAATAAACCCTCTTTCTCAATGCTCCATTAAAGTGTCTTGTTTATTAATTAACGTGTTATTTCTCTCTGCGAAAATGTGATCAGTAGCCGAACAAATGGCGAGTTCAGTTTAGAAGACTATTGGGAGATGACTTTTGTATTTAGAAGCCCAGTGTGCAAGCAAGGCACCAAAACCCATGATACGGCTACTGACGATAATATGGCGTTTCCGCTTGCAAAATATGTGTTCGTTTATATTGTTTCTTTAATGTATCTGTTATTGGCTCATAAGTTGATGGCATTAGGTGCTTTTATAGACAAATAAAAATGAAAAAACTGTTTCAGCAAATATAATTAAGTTTACGATTAACATTATGAAACATTCATTGTGAAATCAGAAGGCACAAATAAAAGTAGTTCCAATGCGGGCAAATCATAATAGGGATTTAGACTAAGGCTCAGTCAAATGCAGCAAAGAATATGACAAGAAGTCAAGATTCAGAGCAAAAACATTCTAGGTTTAAAGCATGACAAAAACTGACAAAGATTCAATCGCTAAAATATCATAACAGAGTCTGAAGGTTGGCTCTCTTCCAAAATGTGCCATTTTCAGAGAGAAATCATCAATAGAAGTCGTTGGAAATCTCAAAATCACATAAGGTAAGCAAAGTTAAACTCATCACAGTACAGAATTTTACATCCGCTTTTGCCACCATCCTAGCACCATCCCCTAATGAATAATACTTTGACAAAGTCTTTGACCTAATGTCACCAGATGTGGCTGTACAAATCTAGTTGCAAAAAACAAACCCGCATCGTGGCTGCGATGAAATACAAAATGGAAGTTAGGCCTAGTTCGGGCCTAGCTTAGCAAATGTAAGAAGAGTACAGTTCATCAAATGCAGTATTTTCTTTTTAGTGCAGAAATGTTTACAATATTAGGAACACATTGTATTCAACTTAAATCAACTGCTACACCTGCTTCAGCACATCAGTGTGTATATTTACCATTTACATTTTTTTTTTTAAATCTGCGTTTACATCTTTCTTGCATTTTTCTGTGTTTTCTGATTTGCTGGGGGAGGCCCTGGCCTTCTGAAGGTACCTTGGTGCCCTAGGCAAAGTATAGTTTTGTGCGCCTCTCTCTTATTTAGTAGAACCTGTGGTGCAGATCTATCCCTGTTAATGGAGTTCTTCAGTGGTGCCTCACTCAGCAAAAGGCTGCATAAGTGACTGCATAGATCTGTGTAAAGAAGCGCCCAGAAACATGGAGGTGAAGAGGGAGCTTTATTGAAACAATGCCCTTCCACCATCAGATGCCCAGGCAACTGACCGGAACACCCAGGTCAGTCTAAGTAAAACATTCCATGGGAAGAATACTTAGGGGTAAACCAAACAGGGGGCAAACCAAACAGGTGGCAGCCAAAAGATGGAAGATGCAACACATTTTCCTTCTTTAATCAGAGAAAGAATCTAACAGCTGAAAGAACAAACCACCCCATTAACCCTAGTGTACAGCCTAAAACACAAGGTAAAGAGAAGATATGGCACACCTGCAAAGCCCTCCACAACACCGGACCTGCATACCTTAACCAACGCCAATCCTTCTACTCACTCACCCTCCCACTGCTGTGCCCAACTGGCCCTGGCCACTATCCCACGGATCCGCAAGACCTCGGCCGGAGGAAGATCCTTCTCCTATCTCGCTGTTAAGACCTGGAACTCGCTACCTCTACATCTCAGGCAATCACCTTCACTGCCTCAATTCAGGAAGTACCTCAAGACCTGGCTCTCTGACTGAACTGCAGACCCCCCCCCCCCGTGCCTTGAGACCCTTACGGATGATTAGCCGAGCTCTATAAGAACCCTGATTGATTGAGGAACAATAGAGAGAAGAGGAGATTTGAAAAGGCAGGATCAGCAGCAGGTTTGCCATTCACTGCTGCTGCTTGGTGCTGTCTTTGTGTTGGGTGATCAAGAGTTTTGCAGCCTTATATTTGCCTGCAAACATGCTCTTTTAGGTGAGCCTTTGGCCCAAAAACACAATATGCAGTAATTACATGACAACGACTGGAAGTGCGGGTAGGTAAAGGACATGCAAATTTCAGGCTGTGACTTGTGCATCCTTGGGCCAAGACTAGGTCCTTCCAGTCAGAATAATTTCTAATGCTCTGGATCTTTAGAGAAAAATAATCTTTCAGAGAGCCGGTGTTAAAAGTAAATACGGTAAGTGTCCTGTGACACTATTTTCAGAATCAAATGTTGAAGAAAATGTGCACAGCGTAATTTTATTTTTACACTGCACTGACAGCGTAGTTTTTTTTTTTACACTGCACTGATTCTGACGACTGCAGCATGGTGTGAATCATAGTGTTCAGTGAGGAAGCTCAAATGTGTGCAAAGGGCAAATATTGTGGAACCAAAAGCAGCAAGCTGCACAGTCAGCGTCGGCTCGTTTCTGTGTGAGAGCTGCAAATCCTCACCGCAAGCTACGAGGGCCTCATAGAGTTTTTTTGTTTTTTTTAAGAAAGCGTTTCTTTTGAGTAATAGGTCTTGGTGAACTATTTATTTTACCAAATACATAACTGTCTATAGATCAGAATCAAACTCCTGCTTCTGAACTAAAAGCCCTGAGGCGATAAGTGGGCGTTTAATGTGGGTATAGGCCGCTGTAGCAAGCTTTAAAGATTTTAAAACATGGCTCGCTATGAGTGTAAAATGTTTTTCTTAAAAGATCACCTACTGGATGCCTGAGGCAACACCAAAACATTTTCCTGGTGCCTCCTACCTTCCTCCACCCATGTCTCTTGGACTCAGTCACTGACTGTTTCAATAGCTGTCACTTAAGCACCCGCTGAAGAATTTTTTTTTAGGTCTGGCATAGAAACCACTTTAGGTGTCTTTCCTGCAACATGTAATCGAAAAATACATTAATATATCCCTACGTAACAGGGCATTTGGTCAGCTCTCTTTATCCATTGGTCTGTTAAGCTATCATTCACATTTTGCTTCTGCCCCCAACAGCATGCAGCATGTGGCAATGGATCAGCTCGCTTCAGGTTTTGGTTGCCTTCACTGTGAGCAGGGGCGGCTCCTCTGCTATGGCGGAGGAGCGTTGCCCCACTGCTGCCACCCAGCAGAGGCAACAGTGAAAAAGAAAATGATAATAAAGTAATTTTATTATCATTTTCTTTTTCACCGTTGCCTCTGCTGGGTAGCCGAGTCGCGGTGCTGGGCCATCCTCCTTAGCTTCAGGAGGAGGAGTTGTGGGCACTACTAAGTGCGCATGACGGTTGGCCTGGCCATTTTAGGCCGGCCAAACCGGCATGCGCTCTTAGCATTTCTCCACCCTGCTGTGTTATACAGCCAGGTGGAGAAAAGCCACTGTCTCCCAGGCACTGTCTGAGCGGCAAACCATGCTGATCAGACCAATCCCAGCGCTTCTCTAATGCGCGGAATAATATTCCCAGCATGAGAGAAGCGCTGGGATTGGCATCTGGGAGCCTGTGCAGTGTTCACCACTCAAGGATTTAGAGAGGAGGAAGATGGAGTGGACGCAGCATCAGGTAAGTTGTAATTTATTTTTCTATATATGTATTTTTTTTTATATGTATTTATGTCCCCCCCCACTTGCTGCCCTACCTAGTCGCATCGAGAGCAGCTGCCACTGACTGTGAGTGATGGACTTTTTTTCTGTTCCCTGTGCACATCAACCTAAAAAAGACTGCACTTCACTGCCAGGGCTGATGTGCTAATACTTTACTTTGCCAGTGCCTTTTCACTATCCTTTCTTTATCCTTTTATTTATTTTAGCCATCCTTCTTTATGTAAAGGCATAGGTTCTCTGAGAGACAGAAAGTTAGGAAGGCAAGAGTGTCACACTCTCCCGCTCCCTTGCAACCCTCCACAGAGGATCGGTACAAGCAGAAGCAGATGGGGGCACTGGGTTGTTCATGTTATGTATGGGTCTCACTGTGTGCACTGTTTGACTAGCAGATTCTACATCTGAGTATTCATTGCTATGGGATAGCAGCATGCAGAAATAAAAGTAGTTTCTCTTTGTTGCTACAGCATAAAGAAATTCCAGGATTCTCTGAAAGGGCTCTCAGCCTGCCTCTCAATGCAGTGCTGGAGAGCAGAGAGCACAGCTTCATGAGGGGAGGAGAGATAGAAGGATGGTGGAAGTGTTTAGCAAGAGGCCAGGTTTCTTTTTTTAGATTTGGAACATGGAGGAGATGCCTCACTGCCTGTGACTCTCTCATTACGTTTCTGCTCCTACATAGCAGTTGGAAGCGGCAGAGGTGATTTTGGGGACCATGCATACCAGAAACTTTTATATGGGTAATAGTGAATAACAGATGTTTTTCAGCTCATGATTCTTAGTGACATCATAGACAATTCAACCTTCTGTCTCGTCTGTGTAAGGCCACTCAGAACCCCTCTGTGAGGAACATCCCTGCTATTCACTGTTACACATCTATAATTTTATGTGTCCTTGTAGCCACTGCTACACAATTCTGGAGTTATGAACATGCAGATGTGCTAGATGTCAATACAAAGGTGAGAATTTGTGTTTACCTTCCCATGAAGGCATCCAAGTGTTCATTTTAATTTCTAATAAGCAGTAAAGAAACAGACAATAGACTGGCACTTTATTCAGACTTAAGGCACTAAGGAAGATAGCATGGGCAACAATATAACAACCAGTCAGTATAGGAGGAATGGAGGAAAACCTGACCAGTGTTAGATGTTTGAACTCTGCATGCACCGTCCATCAGCATGTACTGTGATACCTCACGTATTCCAACATTTGCAGATGTGGATGCTTGTTCTCAAGACTATACTGTCCATGGCAATGGCCTGCATGAGGTTAGTCTATGCAGCATTCAGAAGACCCTTTGTGGTTGCCTATGCTTAGCCAGCTTGTACAAGAGGTTACATCAACAGTGTTGGGTCCACAGTTGTTACTCAAACCTAAAGAGGTCCAACTACAGCTGCATAGATACCTTGTATGTCAGTGTCAATGGACTTCAAAATAACTGGTGCATCCCTTCTCAGGATCGCTCCCCCATCAACTGTAACATAGCAAACATTAACCATAAAGTGATGCATCTGTTTCTGTGTAGTCCTACGAAGGCATTCGTAGCCATCCATGGCCCCACACTGATAAGTTTAATCTTTGACCTGGTGCCCTCTCTCAAACTAGTGGGATTTTGCAAGACTTGGAAATTTAGTGAACTCCAGAAACACATTTTTTATTTTTGAGAATTCATGAACCTTTCTAAGACCCATTCCCACCTTGGAACAGATTTACTCCTACCCTCAAATAGAAAATCTCCAACTGTTTCCAGGGTGGGAATGAACAGGGAACACCTCCTAAATTATTTTCCCTATGGAGGCAGAAAATGCATGTGTGCTAATGTAGACCCATTTTGTTGTGTGCAGTTATACCATACGCACAATAACGCATTCTGAAATGGTTTCACAAAAGTTAAATGGAAACTGATTTTAAGTGCTGTAACATTAAGTGCCTGATTACGATTCGGGCAGAGGGGAAACAGCGTTTACAACGCTGTTTCCACAACGCAAAGCTATTACAACGCGGTCGTTGCAACGACTGCGTTGTTAGTACGCAATACCTTTACATCGCAAGTCATTACAACGATTTGCTGTAGGGGGTGCAAAGGTATTGGATATAAAATCCAACACCTTCCCTGCTGTTGCGCAAACTGGAGTAGGAATAGTAAATAATATATTCCTAAGTCCAGCGGGCCCCCTACAGCAAGTCGTTGTATTAACTTGCGATGTAAAGGTATTGCGTACTAACAACGTGGTCGTTGTAACGACCGCGTTGTAATGGCAAGCGATAAAATCGCATGCGTTGTAACATTCTATATTCGAGCAGAGTGGTATCCCAGGGGGATACTGTCCCTTTCGAGTCCTAGTGATCCACTGTTCCTGAAATTGATGGGTGCGGGAACACCAGGCCTGGTTTTATTGGGTGCAGATCTGCACCCGTTAACCTACCAGTGCTCTGGGGAAGGCAAAGGGACCAGGAGGATCCCAGCCTTGAATTCTGACATTTCCTACAGCCTAGATGGAGCACACAGTGCTTCCCACAGCATTTTCTAAGCCTGCCCTGCCCCCAGCACCCTTCTCACCCCAGGGTCCAGCAGAGCTACCCACTGTGGCCCCCTTGCTCACATTTACCTGCTCCTCAGAGCAGGTAGTAAATATGAGTGGAATGGTCCCTGGAATCTGGGAAAATCTGTGGTTTTTGACCTGGTAATTCTGGGGCTGTGTAGCTATTTCCTATTCCAGGGACTTATAATCATAATAGTCACAAACCCACAGGGACAGTGGCGGCTCCACCGCAATGGTGGAGGAGCGTCGCCCCACTGCCTGGCTCAGAGCCTGCAAATGTAAAATAAAACGATGTTCCTGCATCGTTTTAATTTACATTTGCCAGCTTTTAGCCAGCGGTGTTGGGAGGGGCAGGCCGAGGCATGGAAGGTGGGAGGAGGAGTGCTAGTGCACTCCACTCCCTAAGTGCTCATGTGTGTTTGGCCGGCCGTCTCAGGCCGACCAAAACACATGCGCACTTAGGATTTCTCCAGCCCAGCTGCATTGAGCAGCCGGGCTGGAGAAATCCAACAGACTCCCTGGTCTGATCAGGGCATCTTTCCTGCTGGATTGGACAGGGAGTCTGTCCCAGGGGCTGCTGGGACCAGCAGGCAGGAAGAGGAGAGGCGGCGCGACGAGACACGACGCTGGAGTGGCCAGCGGCAAAAGGTACTTTTTAAAATATATTGTATCCACCCCCCCACCGCGCGACGCCTCCTGGGCGACCCCACCCGACTACCCTTCGTTTAAGGCGGCCGCCACTGCACAGGGAGATACTGGCAGAATGATTAATTCTGACCTCACTATCAGTAGTGTAGCAAGGATGGGATGGGTCCTGTGGTAAGCAAGTAAAATGGTCCTTTGATTGCTGTTGAGGTAGTAAAATACAGCAATTATCAGGGATCAATAGGGCCCTGAGTGCTTAAGGCCCCGGTGCACTGCACCTGCTGCACCAATGGTAGCTGCTTCCCTGCTCACTATCTCCCCAAGGGGGTTATGCCATCTCGTAATCCGGCCCCATCAGTAAACCTGTGAACGCAGACATTTGAATTTTGCTGACATTCGGCCTCCCAGGGGCCCTTCACAGTCATCAGCAACGAATTATTGTTATTATTTTTATTTTAAAATATTTTATTAGTTTGGAGGGGACAAAAAGAGAAGAGAGAGGGGTAGTTATCATTCGTAGTGGATAAAATGATTATAATCTGTGGGATTCTTCCCTTATATAGAGTAGAAAAGATGCATAATATATGAACAGAACTGTAGCACAGTTGCATCAAGTGAAGCATTAGTGTTTGTAAGCCTTAAATGAGGAAAGACGGTAAAATGGGGTACAGAGAGTGAGGGGAGGTGGAGGGGGGTGGGGGCGAGAAAACAAAGTACGACCCAATGAGAGAGAAGGACAAGAAAGGAGGTACGATAAGAGAGCCATGCATGTATTGGAAGACGCGTAGCGTAGGGTAAGGTATTTTGTGCATTTACTGTATTATATTGAGAGGTGATTCTAGTCCCTCCCTTAGGAGCGAATTATTTTTAATGTTTAGAACAGAACACATTTCATTACCAATGGCGTCTTGGTTAGAGATTTCAAAAGTTAGCCCGGAGGTCGAAGAGCCTGTTCACTTGGTAATTACTCTGGATACGTGTACTCAAGAAGAGGTGTGGGTGTGAAATGAACGGAAACAAAGGGTAAATGGCATAAGGGAAATTCTTTTTCTGGATGTAGACAGAGACGTTTTAATGCATGGGCAAAGTGGGCTCTGGCCCAGGGCCCCAGCCTTTCAGGGGGCCCCCTGACTGAGTCAGCTCCGTTCTCCAGAGTTTTGCCCTAATGACCTTGAATATTTCTTAAACAGATTGTTTTAAATTCTGTTTTCCTTTAATTTATTTTTTATGTACCTGATGTGTGAGAGTCTAGTACAGCCATTATGCAGAGAAATGTTGTGTTTGTTTCATGCAATATACATAAAAAGTTTCTTTTAGATCAAAACAAGGCCTACATATAAGAAATGGGAGGGCGTCACAGAGATTATTTGCAGTAATATTGGTGAGCTGCTGCTGTGTTACAATATTGAAAACACACATAACTATCCCTGAATATTAGATGTAAACACGTTTAGGGCCTTATTTATGAGAAGTGATGCATCGCTGTGTGAAAACAGGGATGCGTCACTTCTTAGTGCGCCCTCCTTGCGACATGATGGATGCGTCATATTTACTGTATGACGCATCATGTCACAAGGAGTTACAGATACGTCAGTACTTCTGACATATCTGTGGGCGCAAAAGTGATGCATTGCTGGGGTGTGTCTGAAAATAGACGCAACTCCAGCAATGTGTCCTTTCACATGGGGCAAGCCCCATGTGACAGGGCCTGCATCAGTCTTATGCCTGCTGTGAGGCAGGTGTAAGATATTGACGCAATGGCGTCCTAGAAGTGGCGCACTGAGTTCTCATAGATTTCAATGCGCCACTTCTACGAGGCTTTTTGCGGGGGAACACCCACCCTGCATACATTATACCTGCCTAGATGCGTCACTTTGTAATTAGGGCGCAACATGGCACATTTTTACGCTGCCGGTACGTCACAAAAAGTGACGCACCAGCGGCATAAAAGTGAAGCAAGGCCTCATAAATAAGGCCCTTAGAATTTGAACGACTGTTCCTTTGCACAGTCAGGGACCTAATGAAATGAAATAGTGTATTTAATAAAGCGCGCAGCTACTCAGACTAGAGTGTCCTGGCGCGTGACAGCGGGAGGAAAACGTGCGTAAAAGACCCATCAGTTATTAAAAAGCCAGGTTTTTAAGTTCTTCCTGAAAGAGAGTAGGTCTGTGGTTAATCTCAGAGACTCAGGGAGTCTATACCACAATTTTGCGCCTAGAAGGCCGAAGGATCTGCCTCCAGTGCGGGCACAGCATATTTTAGGCACGATGGCCAGGTTGGCATTGGAAGATCTTAGGGGTCTAGATGTTGTGTAGCGATTAACGCGCTTTAACGCGATTTAGGTAGCCGGCTCCTAAGCCGTAGAAAGCTTTAAAGAACATGGTCATCGCTTTGAAGTCGATCCATTCTTTTATGCGGAGCCAGTGTAGAGACTTAAGAATAGGGGTCATAATAGATCTGGGTTTAGGTCTCAGGATGGGTCTGGCTGCCGCGTTTTGTACCACTTGTATGCGCTGGATAAGGGATTTGGGAAGACCGAGGTACAAGCTGTTGACATAGTCAAGCTTTGATGTCACCAGAGCCTGCTCCACGATCTTTCTGCTCCTAAGCAGTAACAGTGGCAGGAATTTTTTAGCATCCGGAGTATGCCAAAGCAAGCGCCAGTTAGATTTTGGATTTGAAAGCGCATGGAGAGTGTCTTGTCTATGACAATTCCTAAGTTTTTGACTTTCTCCTTTTCCGCGGGCGGCAGATCTTTGGCCACCAAGAGCTCCAGTCTGGCGTTTCTGGATTACCAAAGAAAACAACTTCAGTTTTGTCAAGATTGCACTTCAGCTGATTGATCTTAAGCCAGTTAAAAACCTTTGTGAGGCAAGACCTAATCATTGCCCCTCAAAGTCGGTTCCTTTTTCACATGTAAAAATCAGCTGAGTGTCATCAGCATAGGAAACAATTTTGACGCCCTCTTCCTCTACCAGAAATGCAAGGGGGATAGATATCTATTAAAAAGGGTAGGGCTGAGAATGGAGCCCTGAGGGACACCTACATGAAGGAGCTTCCCATCTTCAAAGTGTTTTTGGAGGGCCTTGTTTACATGCTTCTCTAATACTTTGGAGAGGGCCGGAAGAAGGGAGATTGGCCTGTAGTTGGCAGGGTCCGTCGGTTTGGCGTTAGCCTTTTTTATCAGTGGAAGAATCTTAGCATTCTTCCATAATTTCGGCATGTTGCCTAAGGAGAGGGAAGCATTAAAGAGCTGGTTTACCGTGGGTTTTATGGTGGGAGCTAATAGGTTCAGGATATTCGCTGGACATGGGTCGGTAGGAGAGCCAGACTTAATGCTTTGGAGAAGGGTCAGTGACTCTTCAAGCTGAAACTTCAGGGAAAGCTAATAAAGATGGAGGATCCAAGAGGTGAAATTTGCTATAAGAACTAAGGTAGAAGGTCAGTTCTTCCTCTGAGATGTTAGTGAAGGCTTGTTGGATCACGGAGATCTTTTTGTGGAAGAATTGAGCTATTTGCTTAGACCATTCTTCCATGCATGGCCCTTCCTTTGTTCTGGCTTTCGGGGCAGTAAAGGATTTAACTATACTAAAGATTTCCTTACTCTTATTTTGGGCATTTTCTATCTATGTTTGAAAGACATTTTTCTTGGCTGCCTTCACGAGAATGTAATGAGCTTTTAAGGTGTCTTTATACACCTCCCTGTCCTCAGGTAGATAGGATTTACGCCATTTCCGTTCCATTTTTCTACAATTACTTTTGCTAGATCTGAGGGAATCGTAAAACCATGGAGCTGGTGGGGCCGACCTCTTTGAGGAGCGGGAAACAACCAGTACCGCTGCACCAATGTTGGTTCGGAGCCATGAATCTATTGAGAGGGCGTCTGAGTCGGGGCAGCCAGACAGCTCCGGTGAGGAACGACCGAGGGTGTCTGCTAACATCGGGATGGATATTTTATGGAACATCCTGTAATTAGGGACCCTCTGCCCTGCGTTAGCCCGAGGGGCTGTGGCAGAGTTGGGATTGACGAATTTTAATAGGAGGTGGTCAGACCAGGTAATGGGAAGAGGTAGGCTTACTGATATGTCAAAGTTGTGAAAGATTTGGTCTAGGGTATGGCCCTTCTCATGGGTGGCCGAAGAAATAGATGGAAACATGTTGCAGGCCTGCAGCGTCTCCAACAAGGAAATTGTTTGAGGGTCTTTTCCATTGTCCATATGTATATTGAAATCTCCCAGAATAAGGCAGTTGTTGTATTTTAAGGCCAGGGAGGTGGTGGCTGCATTAAGTGCAGTAATAAAATTTCCAATTGCACCGAGAGGTCTGTAAATCAGAAAAACAGCTATGCTATGATGGGGGATAAGGTACAGCGGAAGCCTAAGGACTCTGTGCCCTCGATGTTTTCCATCGGGATGGGAGAGCAGTCTAGTTTTTTATTGCAAATTATGGCGACACCGCCCCCTTCCCACTCGGACGGTCCCTCCTAAGGATTTTATAACCCGTAGGGATGGCCGAGGTGATAGTAGGGTTGGAGGCTTCAGACAGCCAGGTCTCAGTGAGAAATAAAAGATCAGGCTGTTCGTCTAAAAGTAAGTCATAAATGTGTGGTTCATGCTTTTGCATAGAGCGACAATTTAAAAGTGTGGCCTTTAGGTCCTCTGTTTTCTTATTGTTTTTACACTTACTGTTGTGTGGGAGGATCTTGGGTGCGAGTTTCCTGGGCTGGAGGAAAGACCAGTTGCACTTATTGCATCGAAAGTCTACCTCCAAGCTCGGATCAGCCGCTGTACACTGACATAATGGCAGCCACCTAAGGCTAAGCAGTTTTTCCCTATTGTAATATAGTGAAGAAACTCACCGGAGGGGAACTGGGCAGCATGGCCGGCGTTGGACGCCTCCGGGACACTGACGGGCGCAGACGGGCTTGCTTTTGGCGCGCCTGTGGCGCTCCGCTGCGCGCGTCCGTTTGCATTGGGAATATATAGGCTAATGTCTATGATGCAAACTGGATCGCTAATGCAGCTGAGGAAGCGGAAACTGCGTGGGCGTAAGTGAGGAGCCCGATAATAGCCCCAGCCCTCAGCACAATGGGCGTATCAGCCGCGGCAGACCACGACTGGAGGAAAAGCAAGATGCGAATCGGAGCAGCTAAGGAGGTGTAGGCAAGCAGAATCAAGTAAAGTGCAAGCACGCGTAGGTAGGAGAAATTGTTAAAAAGCACAGAGTAATTCAGCCACACATATACAATTTAAAAGGTAATAAAAACCTAGTAGCAGGACAGGAAACACTAAATCCTACCTCTCTCAGTTGCACGCGTCCGTTTTCATCAGGAATATTTAGGCTAATGCCTATGATGCAAACTGGATCGCTAACGCAGCTGAGGAAGCGGAAACTGCGTGGGAAACAGGGGCTCAAATTGGATCATAAATTCAAAGCTGTTCTGAACAGGGGCCCCCAAAATATGTTTGGCCCAGGGCCCCCAAAATCCTTAAGATGTCCCTGGATGTAGACACATTTTTATAATACCTTCCTAGCAGGGACTTGAATAGGAGTAGTGACCCTGTGACTCACTGAAACGTGTTTTGTAGCCTTGCCTAGTGGTGAACGTAATCATACCCCGCCCTGCCCTGCCCTCGCTCGAGCGCGCGCCAAGCTAACCCTTGTGCAGGTGTTTCCTCCCGCGCGGTTTGTGCTGACGCACCTGACGTTCTGGTCGCAGGTCTGGTGGCGTCGGGCTGTGCACGAGGCACAGCCATTATAATCCGCTAAATATACATGTACTGCAGCAAGTGGCGGTAATTACCGGATAATCGGTGGGGTGCAGCAGTCCGCAACAGAAAGAAACGAGGGCCGTGATCGCAGAAGGGCAGCTGGGGGTTTGCATATTGTTAGCAATTACTGTACACCACTTATTATTATTCACATCGCCCTAAAAATACATGTTTTTAGTAAGACCTCAGAAAAACATCATTTGTTTCTAAAGATGGCGAATATTGATTTCTTGAATGGTAGGAGGATTGGAAGCCAGCGCATTTAGTTATTGAGGCTATTAAACCTGCCACTAGAAGATTATGGTGGGCAAAGCCAGCAGAATCTTCCAATCTGAGATAGTGGCTTGTGGATACCTGTGCAGTCCCCTGCTTCAATTGTCAATGTCACCCCTATTTCGAATGAGGAGCAGTTATCAGGCCCCAAAATCGCTGGGGGGGAACAGATGTACAGATAAATCTAAACTCCTCTTGAGCAGAGCGGTGTGCACCATGGAAATACCACCGTGCCTGGTAAAACCAAATGTGAGTGGAACCTGCCCTGGAATCAGGTCCCACATGCGGTGATGGAGCTGGCAAATCCAGGCTCCACATGCGATTACCGATTTTGAAATTCATGATGCCCTGTGATTAGGGGAGAAACTGTCCGAAGTAATTACAGCCACACCTCTAATTACTGGGCATCTTATAATGAGGACCTTGCTTTAACAATATTTCACAATTACATTAACAGTATTTCCTCAGGCGGTCTTTGCTTCCAATTACGT
The DNA here is from genome assembly GCA_963921515.1 of Calotriton arnoldi. Classification (NCBI taxonomy): domain Eukaryota; kingdom Metazoa; phylum Chordata; class Amphibia; order Caudata; family Salamandridae; genus Calotriton; species Calotriton arnoldi. The sequence goes on along the minus strand of CAWUFW010001956.1, from coordinate 810,380 downwards.
GCTTTCAGTGTGTAAATGTGAATTTGCTTTCAGTGTGTGAATGTGAAGAAACATGCATGTACGGTCTTCTACGACACTTAAAATCATGCGGTATTCAACTTTCGGCATGGTTGTGGCTGTGCATATTCTTCCACGGATTAGGAATTTTTGCAGACAAAACCCTGGAGCAGTGTGCAGTTTGCACCCCACACAAAATCTGAAACGGTGCGCAAGTCAGTCTCTTTTGTGGTAGCCTAGCACTATTGTTTTTACATGGGACTAGGACTTACGCGGTTTATTCACATTTTTTTTTTTTTAGAGTTTTATATAGCGCGAACTAGACCCGAGACATCGGGTATGAGAGCGCTTTACATGAGCACCAGTTTCGTTACAGAAGGACACATTCATTTTTGTTAGGCACGGGGAGATTAAGTGATTTGCCCAGAATCACAGGATGTTAAGCTTCGTTGCGAGACGCGAACCCGGTTCCCCAGCTTCAAAGTCGACCGCTCTAGCCGTAAGGCTACATCCTCTCCCCATTCTTACTATATCAGAGGTTCCTGTTTGCTCTGTGATGCAGATGAGTGTGTTGGTTGCGTTTTGACTGACAATGTTTTTCTCTCGAGTTTTGACTCACCATTAGTGGAAGCTGCTGTGATTTTGATCATTTTTGTATAAATCTTCTTAGTTTTTCTGGTGTTGATTTAGAAGATTCCCCTTCCTCCCGCTTTCCTACATCCTTCTTCCAATTCTTCATTTTTTCCTTTTTATTTTCACGTTCTCTTCTCCTTACACCTTCCTTGCTCCTATCACAACCTGTTTCATATATTACCTCATTCTTCAATTGCTCTTTTTTGTTTCTTACTTACTCCATCCAATTTCTTCCTTACTTCCTTCTGTTGTCCGCGTTGTTACTTTTTTCTTTTCTGTTCTGTTCAGGGCAAAATCAGAGGAAATAAAGGGCAACCCTGTCTCATATTCCTAGAAATGACCAGTTCATGGGATTATGGTCCATTTACTCCTAAATGAGCTATGCATTGTGCATATTACAGTTTAGTCCAGGTTTGATACTCCCGTCACTGCCCCATTTGCTCCACTGCACCAAAGACAAAAGACCATTCATTCACGCCAAAACCTTTAGAATCATCCAGGAATTTTTCCTCCACTTCGACATCTGTCTGATCTGATACGTAGCAGAAAGGAACATGCAGAGGTTATATGAAATGTTTCAGATATAGCCTGATTGATCTTGGAGGACCAAGCCTGGCATAAACGGTAGGAGCCTATTGGCCAACACTTTTGCTAGCATCATATTGTGAACATGGATGACCAAGAGCGGGCAATAAGAGTCACAGTATGTTGGAGATTTTTCTGGTTTTAGTGAGGTAATAACTAAAAGTTTGGGAGAGAACTCCGGCAAGGCGGGATGAGTATGCTTTACAAAATTCTCCTGTTTGTCCACATTTTCCTTGCTTATCTCCTGCAGCGTGATTGAAGCCAATAGGTGTTTACAGTGTTCATTCTCTAGCCATTCTAGGTCAATCTGTAGGTTTGGATTGCTTGGTTTGATTTTGTTGTCTACAAGATGTATAGATTAGTGTGGAATTCAGAGTATTTCGGTATGTCCATAGATTTGTTCTCCCAAGTCTTTTTCAAGCATGAGTATGTCCCCCCGAAGCTCATGGTTTTTTAATTAACCAAGCTGATGTCGTATTGGGTCTCCCTCCTTCACCGTATCCTCTTGCAACTGCATATTTGCCCAGGGACTTGATCAAACGTTCTGCTTCTGTCATGTCGTTTTTAAGAGTAGTGTTAATCATGGGCGGTAATAATGCATTACCGTCTGCAGTCCATCTCTGTTCTAAGGCTTTTAATGTGTTTTCTAGTGTGGACATGCAACCTCTGATAGATATAAGGACTATGTGGTGTTTTGCTTGATATACCCCTCTTATAATTACATTGAACACCTCTCATGCTAGCCCAGGGCTTGAGCTTAATTGACATTAAAATAAAGTATCCAACTATGCCTTCTTGTACTTCAGCCCAGACGGGGAGTGGTTTGACAGTTTGCGACCCAAATGTGATATAACACCCATCAAACCCCTCACGTATTCCTGTGCAACCAGAAGTCTGATCTCAAAGACATATCGCACTCAGGAGTGAAACATGAATTCCCAAGTCGTCGGGTGTCTCCAAAAGTCCAGCATTTTCTACTGCTTGCAAAGCTGGAGGAGTCATTTGGATGCCTGGGTGTGTCGCTGCACTAAATTTATCAATAATGGGATCCAAAGCAGTAATAAAGCCCTCACCCCAAAGGGTTGCTCGGGGGGAATTGTCTGTGACATACTATTGATAACATGGAAAGAGTCCAACATTTACTTTACAGTTCCAGTTCAACCTGTGACTTACAAGAATGGGCTCAAACTCAGCGCTAAATCTTCTTCCTTTAGGCGACAGATCTTTGCCACCATTTTTTGAATGGAAGCTAAATCAAATCAGTCAATAATGAGAGTTTTAAATCGGTTTTACGACATTTATTCTCTTTAGGAGATTAGTAAATTATTTTTATTCAGTTAATAAGTCAGATAGATCAGTTTACAGAAATTATCAAAGAAAATATGGTTAGAGTCATCAATAATGCAATTTGACAAGCGTTTCATAAAGCAATTAGTCCCTATTCTAACTAAATGGAATCAAAAGCTAATAGAACACATAAAGAGTTCAATAAAAGAGTGAGATCAAAGGAATACCAAGTTCGAAATCCAATTAAGTTGTTGAACTCCCCATAAAGATAAGTTAGTGATACTCAGACGAGTCTCAATCTCCAAAAAGCATCAGCGTGCAATTGCAGTAGCAAACTGTACAAAATAAGCCTCAACAGGGAAATACGGGAAACAGATGCAGCAGTAGATACACCCGTCACAATAGTAAAAATATATGGTAACGTCACTTCCAAAGTTGTAGGCAACAGTAATAGCCGTCAGCAGTGGCTCACAGTAGAATAGCAAATCGCAGATTCTAGAAAGAAGAGCTCTGAGTGAATGGTGTTCTAAGAGTCCTGAATTAACTAGAAACACACACTAATATACAATACAAAAAAAAGTGAGGACAACAATGTTGCAGGTTAGATCACTCCAGTCCAATGAGAAGGCATCTTTCGATGGTGAGCAGCTTTGTTCTTCCTTTCCCACGGAAAACACGTGGAGTCCACAGTCTACTATCAAATATGTAACAGACATCACTAAACATTTGTATATCTGGAAACATTTAACCTTGGTTCCCAGGGAAGTTTATTGCATAATCTTTTCTATTATTTATTCAATGTTTCACTGAGTAACAATGAACCACATTAAAGAGAGAAACATTTGTGTGCAGAATACTAGTTAAGTAATGCTTTTCATATTTCATATAAGAGTTATTGTTAAAATGTGTGATTCTTTATTCAGCATTATATTAACTAACATGAGATAGATAGGAACTTCAAGCTTGGTACATCAAGAACATGTAGCTTAAAGAAAGGGATACATTTTATAAACTCGGAAAGTTCTGCAACTATGACAAAATCTAAGCAAGTTACGTTAAGTTCAAGCTATCAAATACAGTTGTGCATGGTTCAGCGATTTCTAAAGCTTCTGTTTTTTAAAGAGAAAATCCAACAGCGGTATACCAGTGAATATGGATGCCTGTTGCGTTTTGCACATTTCGAGTATGTGTCATTTTAAAGTGTGTTTTCATGTTAATACCCAAGGCAAATTAATCAATTTTGTTGATTAATTTTTATGTACATTTTCTAACTATATAACTATCATTAGGCCAAGAAAGGGGATGGGCCACCTTTAGTTGGTGCGTATGAGTTAATTAAGGTGACATGCTTACCTTCCAGAATGCCTTTGACAATTCACTCCACGACTTGTGATCTGAAATCGAATGCACATGATAAAACTGTGTACAATTTTTTAATAGAATGGTAACTACCCAAGTGTATGTGGAGTATAAGGTCAGGCAATGAATGAAGTACTTTGGTTGGCTAAGCTAAAACTTGATGACCATAGTAGGTATGTTTCCTGTAGAAATGCTGTGTCTATTAAATGCCTGTCTAAATAAACCAGGACCTGATGATCATTTCACAGATCAGAACAGCCTCTAACGTTCCAATTGAGAAATGATAAGTGGAATTAAAGGCAACCAATTACAGCTATAATATGTTGTATCTTGTGCATGGTTTGTTTATATGTGTTGTCTGAATTCCTGTTACGGTGTTCAAGGGGCCCCTTCAATCAGTTGTTTAATTACAACATAGAAGTGTGTCCCATCCCACCCACATTGACCTTTATCTATCAGTGAATCCACCCTGCAACCTCAGTCTCATCTGCAGTAAACACATAAAACACTCAACATTCTGTGCATATACTCGGTAGCGTAGTAACTTATTGTGCATAATAGAACATGTGCAACATTCAACACAAATGCAGTACAATTTGACTTGGCATGTGGGTATCAAGAGCAGAGGCCTCCCTCACTGCTTTTCCAAGAAGGGTGTTTCAGGCTCGAATGGATCAACCTGACTATGTTACATGTTCCATCTCATATCTCAACGCTATCTTCTCAGTGTGACTTTCTAAGGCACACGCAACACTTTGACCATCCTGTTCTGATGTATGAAGGCTGTCTCTTTTAAATTTGCCTCCCCTCTTTTAGGGCGAGGGCTAAATAGGGCAAGATCATGATTCATAGTAATAAGGCAGGCATTGCTTATATAACCCTAACATATCTCATGCACCTGGAAATATATTCTTGGCTCTCACTGAGTATCTTCAGCAATTGGAGGATATCTATGTATGTTAATAGTTTACATTTCTAGTGACTGTCGAAGGTTTCTGATGCTGAGTTTGGTAATTTAGTCTAATAGTTAATATTTGGTCTTTGAGGAAAACTTTCCACTGGTCTCTAATGAATCCACTTGCTCTCAACCATTGTTGCTCATGTGGTCGGGGCTCTCTCCTAGAAAATCTGCAGAACAGTGGCGCACCGGAGTTGCGGGGTTCAGGGATGGTGATAACCTCAAAGTCTATGCAGTAATATATCCCTAGAGACAAGGTTCAAGAAGCATTTAAAAAATATAGTCAATAAGAAAGGACTGACTCAAAAAGGTAGTTCAAGATCAGTAATTAAAAAAAACACAAAGGTTTATTAAAATATGAAGTGCAATCAAGAAATGCAAATGCAGCAATAATCTCATTGAGCCAATAAGGTGCATAGAAATCAATTGCCGTAAAGGGTCTCCGTTATAAGAAATAATACAATAATGAGCAAAAATCAGGAAATAGGCTAGGTCTCAAATGTGCAGCAAATCAATAGTAAATCGATCAGCATCCCTAGAGCAACCCAGAAGATCATCTGCCGCCCCTCCCCCCTCCAAATTCAAGGGTTTATATAGCCATTTGCAGCATAAGAAATCATGGAAACTGCAGTCAGCATGTTATGAGCATTTTTCTGACAAATTTGAAACATCGCATAACCGTACCATCTTAACACTAATCCACTACATGAATATTGATTCGCCCCTTTCTGACCTAATGTCATCCGGGGGTGTCAGAACAAACTAGTTACATAAACAAGAGAAAACAATTGTGAATGAATGCAATACAGTGTGCTAGCAGGAACAGCCTTGAAAAGTAGCAAAGGCTTCTTCCAGCGATTTCTTAAATTAAAATATGCCATGAAAATAACCAGTGTAGATTTTGCTGCTGCTTGTAGTGTAAAATAAGAAATAAAAACAGAAAACGAACATCATCACTTGGCACCCATTTTAACAAGGCTGGAGATGAGGCCTAGTTAGCCTAAGTTGGAAAAGCCCACTAAAATACATTATAATGAATTTGTTTCAATTGCACTAGCTCTATGTCAGTACATGTACGAATTCAAATGCCGAACAACTAATACTAATGCACATTTTAGTTTAATAAGTGAAAAACCTCCACACTTATTCAGATTTGCTCTTCTTCGGCTGATGCTACTGGACCATTGTTCAATATCTTCTCTGTTTTCTTTAGCCGGGTGTAGATGCAGTAAGATATCTGCATCTGTTGACCTTTGTTCACATATTATATATATATATATATTCACTGAAAAAACCATAGGTTTCAGGCACGTTATAGTTAGAAATTTGCATTTAAAAAACCTTAGAAATTCACTGAAAAAACCATAAGGTTTTAGGGACAGTTATAGTTAGTTGGACATTGCACTCGTACAAAACCCGTGAAATTCCCCCGTTATAGTTAGTTCAGGTAACTATAACTCGCGCCCCCGCAATGCACTGCTGATGACGTCACATATTACATCACTCATGACATGGTCAGTGACATCACTGATGACATCACTGATGACATCTCAAATGACATCACTGATGACATCCTTCCTTTCTTACTCCCTTCCCATCTTCCATCCATGCATCCTTTCCTTTACTCCCTACAAAACCCTGCTATCCTACATTCTGATATTTCTCTGTTCTTTCTTCGCTCCCTTCTTTACTTCTATTTTCTCTCATTTCCTTCATCAATTCTGCTCTCTTCCCCATCCAACCCCAATTCATTCCCTCCTACTATCTTCCTTTTGTCCCTTTCTACCTTCTTCACTCTTATCCGCCTACCTCCTTCCTTTTCTTTCTGTCCTCCCTTAATTCATTCCTAAATCTTTTAAGTTTCTGTTCATGTTCCTGTACTACGAATGTTCACTTGTACTGCTGACCTCCCCAATTAGTATGTTAGAGCTGCATCTTAGCTAGCCTTTCCCTTGTTTGTAGGGTACTTTTAATGAGCAGGCTTTGGTTTTGCTTCAGTGAATTAGTGGTGTGATTGACTTCTTCAGACAGGGAATATTTTATAATTGAGCGGCAAAATCGCTTTTATTTGTCTGTGTTCAATGATGCAGCAAGTCTGTTCTTGAATAAATCTCTGTTTAGTACATATTTGTGCATGAAGTGTATCAGCTCTTCTTTTTGAATGACATTTTGTGTTCCTGTTTTTATTTTGTCCTTGAACAGACAAGTTGTCTCTTTCAAGGTTTTGACCTAGGTGAAATCTTTTTACACCATATTGATGACCTGGAATGCATGTGTGGTGCCCTGCATGTTCTGTTGGTACATACATATTTTTGATACATTCTGCTGCTTCTAGTATGCGGGCCAGACTGGAAACCAAAATCCCCTCCGGCAAAAATGACGAATCCAGCTCCACACTGCAGGGTGTGACTAGAATTGGTCCATGGTTGGGTCTGGCAGCACATCCTGCTCTGAAAGCAGATCTCAAGCTTGCAGCCTCTTTGGAAAATGCCAGAGTGGCAGAATGGCCAGCTCGGTCCCTCTAGTAGGTCTGGGAGAGATCCAGAGATTACTTGTTGTTCCTGAGCAGTGGTGGGACTGCTTCTCAACTCCCACACTGGCAATAAATGGACTACAGGATTGGGAAGACAGATGATTGAGTTGTTGGTATCCACTCTCTGAAGAGCCACATCTGATTCTATAGGTAAGAGAAAGAGAGGAGACAAGAAGAGGGTGCTGTAGGAGAATGAGAAGGGTACTCATGTGATTGAAGCACATGCTGTCCTCTGTCTCTTTCGGCAATCTCTTCATTGACATGCCATAGACCTAAACCTGATGACGACAGGCAGTGGCTCCAAGAGTTTCTTTCTAAAATGTATCTGTCTTCTCCTTGGCAAGTTTAGTGGAGCAGCATTTTTTCAGTACCAGAAAATGGGCTAATGTTCCCCATCAGATTTGTCATAAGAAGCACAGTTGAAAAACGCAGCCCATATAGCACCACTGGCCTGTGTCTAGTCAGAGATCACTATCAGATTCTGTTATTTTAAACCCAGGTGTGGCTGTGGGCAATATGTTGGGCCCATTCACAAAGGTAAATCTTCCTTCAGAGTTCTCCACACAGGTAGACTTCTGTCTATGCCTAGGTGAAGATCTCTTCCCGGTTGATATTCACCAATTCCAGACAGAAATCTTCAGCCTAGTAGTAAAATGTATGAGTGATAAATGATCTACCCCTATTTAGCCCTCACGTCAGAGGGTGAAACCACCTATGACTGAAATTATGAATGGATTTCTGGCATACTCCTATTGGGGGACTTGTTCACCAGGCCGGAGATCTCTGAATGGATAGAAATAGGGAAGCTCCAAACACTTGACCCAAATTTCACACGTTACACACATTTACCCTGTAATCACATAAATTCATCCCACACCCACGACTTTGCTCTCTTCCCTTTAGATTACCTCATAAAGAGGACGTCACACACCTGCTCCACACTCCACGATGCAGCCTGCCCCACTAAAGAGAAAGAGGAACTTCAGTGAGGAGGAGGCAGACCTTGTTGTTACCTTTGTGATTGATATTTATAAAGAACTACATGGTCTGCCTCCATTCACCATCAGTGAAGCATGGGCGGTAGCCACATAGCAGGCGACAGAGTCTGTCAATGCATTGGGAATGGAGTCACACACGATGATGGACTTCAAGAAATAGTAGCAGGAGGAGAGGAGGCGGGTGGAGGAGAAGTTTTCTGGGATACAGGTGGAGTTGGATCCCTTCTCTATCGTGGCCACCTTGAGGAGCGTGTCCTCACCACCATGCACCCTGAGCCGCTATGTGGCCTGCCTGTTCCATAGGAACCCCAATAAAAGGCCAGGTAAGAACTTAACAACAATATCTCACAACTAGTTCTTGTATCTGTCTACCCACCACCCACCTTCACAGATAATGGTTCTTCCAGAATTAAGAAGAAAAACCTTAAAAAGCATATGGAGAGTCTTGATAAATCTTCTCCAAGTAAAGATTTCCAGATGCTGATAAGCACACAGCCCAACAAATAATCAGTAAATATAGATGTTATCACATTTTTAAAGAATTCATAAGAAATTCCAAAGAAAAAGTGTGGCGACGCAGTGCACATGAGTTGTGAACAGAGTGAGTGATGCAAAGTGAATAATAATTCAAATTGGTTAACAATCTAATGGCTGCTATGTGTGCTATTCATAGGGGAAGATGATTGTGTTGCTCATTGTACATCATTCAGAGGCACAGTAAATACCAGGTAGTCCAAAAGAAAAACATTAGTCGTCGTTCGACCATAGAGCAATACATTTTATCTCACATACCCTCGTTTTTGTGGAATTTATTTCCACAGTGATGAAGAGTATATGCTAACATTTGTCCTGATTAAGATCCTTTTCAGTTTATTCTTCTAGGGTGGAAACATTGACTACTTTGACACTTTTGGACTGCTTTCTATCTATTGTGCTTTCTTATGTGGGAGACTTCTGTGTGATTGGTCGATATTACAGTGACTTACAGCTGCTGAAGGGTGTGACTGAGTCCTGACTGTTCACTACCTTCCCCCTTGCAGTATCAGGTGTCTGGAATGTGTTCGAAGCCTAGGTGATATATGTGTTTTTATACTGCTTTTGCCTACATTAATGTTGTGTATAATTTTTAAGAATATTTTTAAAACTCAAATTACGTAAAACATACATTTGAAACATTTACATTTAAAAAACATATTTTTCACTATTTGGTGTTAGTATTATTTCCTGCCTCCATCGATTTCTTTGCCGGTGTGTTGCAGTACCAGTGATTGGCCATGTGTAACACCTGACTTAATCCAAGGTTTGACTGCAGTAGATGTGAGCCTGTATTGTCAGCAGTAGTATTGTAGTAGATATAGGTGTAATCTTTGTGAATAGTAATTGTCTTAATCCTTTGTGTGTATGTTTTAGTATTTGCAAGCCCCTCGCTAATCCCTTCCTTACATTTCCCTTAACCTCACCTATTTAATAGTAGATCTTTCTCAGTTTTCAGATATCACTATATTCGACCCACATTTACTGCAAAAATGTATACCTGTGTATGTGTGAAGATTTCTACACTTGTGCCGGAAGTCTCTACACATAGGAGATAAGTCAGGCTTAGGCTGCGATCTCCAGCCAGAGATTTGTGACTAGCACTTGTGAGTATGTAAAGCAGTACTATTAGAGTGCTACTTCCTGTACTCAAAAATACTTTTGTGTATAGGCCTCACTTGGTTTCAGAAGTGTAATTTCCCTTACACAGGAAGTCTGAAGTTTTACTATTACTCAGACTGAGCCTGTTGACTTGCTACTGAGTGATTACACTTCCTCATAAGGATAAAAGTCCCAAACAGAGTTTTACATTCATTTGAGTGACCTTGGGATCTATGTGGGATCAGAGCCCAAAGTTTAATTGAAGAGATAAGTGAATAGCATCCGGTAAAGGTCAGCAAGCTTCTTGCAAAGTTACAGGGGAAAGTGATAGATGAAAATAGGTGTACAAATGAGTTACCAGAGTCATGTATACCCAATGCATTTGGATGACCTGATGAGGTTTTGGGATAACAGGCAAGAACTATCAGTCCATATTGCACTGTCAGGTGTAAATTGTGAAAGGATTTAGTTACCAGAAAATGTATTTGGAGGGTACAGTATGCGATGGAAAATATTCTGCACCATGAGAAATTCAGCGGTAGAAAATGTTAAGGTAAGTTACTGTTCAAAGGGCCAGATTCTCAAAAAAGCAATTGTACAACAGCAAGTAACATTACCACTGGTTAATTTGCAAAAAAAAAAAGTTGGTGGTACCCTACGTTTTATCAAGAGATAGCTTCCTTCAATGCCTAATTGTAGGATTGCCGAATACCAAGGCTGCCGAGTCTTGTTTTCACCTCATGCCTCTATCTCTCTACACTTCCTGTCCCTTTGTCTCTCACTCTTTCAGGTTCTTTTTCATCCATGCATTTTTGCATTGTCATTATTTTCCTATCTTTCTCTTCTTCCTTTTTTTCATTTTTCTGCCTTTCTCTGTCTTATTCTTGGTCTAATCAGGACAAATAAGTACTGTTACCAAAAATGAGGGCCAGCTCCCACCACCTGAACAACTTGTACAAATTAAGCACTGAGAATTTTGATTCTGAAGTTGTATGGATGAAGGACTCGATTCACAAAAGGGACATCTGAGTGAGAAGAGAGCTGTGCTTACGGCACAATTCTATTCTATTCTATTTTTGACATTTCTAAAGAGTATGGCTATCCCACAGGCCTTCCAGCGCTAACAGATCATACCAGTATCCTCAATAAGTTAGGTGAACAACAAGGTCTTTAACTGCTTCCTGAAACTTAGTTCATCCTTCGTCTTTCTCAATGCTGTAGGCAATGCATTCCATAATTTGGGAACGAAATAAGCAAAAGATCTTCCTCCGCTTCTAGATTTGTTGATCTTGGGAATTTTTAATAACCATAAAGCAGATGAATGTAATGTTCTCTCGTGAAGGTAAGGACAGACCAAGTGATGTAAGAGCTATGGTCCATTGTTATGTAAAACCTGGTGGGCCATGCAGAGAGCCTTGAAGTGTATCCTCTTAGGAACAGACAGCCAATGCAGAGAGGCGAATCAAACAGAAACCGAGTTATGTTTAGGTATCTTCAACAATATCCGAGCGGCTGCATATTGTACCACTTGTAATATTCTTTCTTTTTTTTTTTTTAATCAAATTGTATTTTCATTGGCAATAAGGTACATTTTGCTGTTATGTCATACTGTTTAATCTCTCTTGACATTACATGTAAAAGACAAATCAACAGCCAAGTAAACAGTCATGAACAGTAACTTTTCGCCCCCTCCTCCCTAGGTGTTCCCTGAGCCCCGGTGTTACTTATAGGGATATAGAAGGGTGGCCCTTGATGTGACTATTTCCCCACCTGCGTGATCACTTGTAGTCTTCTTATAACACACTGAGCACCAAGGTAAAGCGAGTTACCATAATCTAATCGTGATAGCACCAAGCCTGGCACCACCAATATCCGCACGGAAGGGGTTAGCACTAACAACATTTTCCTGAGTGTCCTCAGCAGACCAAAATAACTAGCTGCTAGCTTCCTAGCCTGAATCTCCAAGGTGGGCTCACTATCAATTCATATCCGCAGCCTTTTTACAGCTGCTTTGAGGGCAGGATGATTGCCTACAAAGTCAAGCGCAACTAAGCGCAACGATTAGGGTCATTTCCGACTACAAGTACCTCAGTTTTACCTCCGTTTAGTTTTAGGCAACCGGCTGACATCCGTTCTGCTATCTCATTTAGGCAGATGGTCAGCCGATTCGAAACTGTCGCGGTGTCAGGGGTGAGTGAGATGACAATCTGCTTGTCGTCTGCATATGACACCATTGAAAACCCATGTGATTACATAATTTCTGCCAGACGGCGGACATACAGATTGAATAGAGTAGGCCTTAGTGAGGACCCCTGGGGCACCCCATACTTTAGGGAGTGCGATTCTGAATAGAAAGGCTCTTCGTAGACCTGGAAACTTCTGCCTTAAGAAAAAAGGCAAGCCATTTCAAGGCTAGGCTAGCTACCCCAGCCTCCTCTAATCTGTGTAATAGGTTAGGGTGAGATACAGTAGCAAAGGCTGCACTGAGATCTAATAGTGTTACTGCAGCCGATCCACCATGAACAATAATATTTTTCAGTTCTTCCATAACAGCTAAACATGCTGTTTCCATTCTATATCCTAGACGGAAGCCTGTTTGAGTGAGATGAAGTATCTTATGGTTTTCCTGAAATTACAACAGGTGCCTATTAAGAAATGTTTCCAGTATTTTACTTATACATGGAAGCAGGGATATTGGCCCATAGTTTTCTGCTAATGAGGGTCTAACGAAGGTTTCTTTAACAAACGTCTCACACCCACATGCTTCCAGGAAGGCGGCACCACGCTGCTCTGAAGTGACCAATTCAAAATGTTTACTAAAACAGGGTAGATTACATTTCCCTCTTGCATGAGTGCGGCAAGAGGAGCCAGATTCAACAGGGAACCAGATTTCACTGTCTTCATCATCCCTTCTATATCTTCCTTCCTAAACTGGGGAAAAGCCGCTGATAGCTCCTCATTGAGCACCTTGTCCCGGGAAGATCACCTATAGGGCTTACCAAGCTCCACTTTCTCTGCAAAGGTAATATAAATATTGTTTACTTTTTCAAGAAAATAATTGGCCAGCATATTCCAGCGGGAATCAGATGAAGAGTGTAGTATGCTTTTTGGTAGGATTCATGAAAGAGTTTACTATTTTAAACAGTTCTCTTGCTGAGTTTGAAGCATTATCAATCCTTGTGGCAAGATGGGTGGAGCAAGCTTCCCTTACGGTGTAGTGATATCTTTATACTACTTTCTTATAGTTTGGTTAGCTAATCGCGCCATAGTTTTTCCTCCTCTTCTTTTCCATTTTTTTGCATTCTTTTTTTAGTTGCACTAATTGCTTATTAAACTAAGGAGCCTGGCCCTGCATTCAACCCATTTTATGAATTCTCATAGGCATGAGCTTATCAAGCAAGACCTTGATCCATTCATTAAACATTTGAATCATCTCCAATATTTCACCCTTTGCTTCCGGTACCAAATTCAAAAAGGTATTTTTCCAGTTGGCACAGATCAATTTAGACCAGGAGCGACCTAGTCTTGGCGATTGGGAGGGTGAGCTCTTCCTCCCTTTCTTAACAAGAAGGAGGGGTACAATATAGAGCCCTGATCAACACACCGGAAGAGGAATTTTCATACTCATGTTTAATAGATTTGTAAAAATTGGGTGAAGAAGATGGCCATTTTTTGTGTGTTGAATTCTTATCCAACTGTGTAAGTTGAATGGCAGATAGATCCTGCAGTAGCTTCCTTGCACTTTTGCAACTAGTATTATCGAAGAGCAGATTTAAATCACCTAGGAAGCTAAAATTAGCCTTCTATAGGATCTGGTCATCCACAATATCTGGTAGAGCTTGTAGAAAGGCTGTGCTACCTTTCCTAGTCTGTCCCTCCATAAATAGTAAAGTAGATGTGTGTGTCAGATGTTTTTCTGTTTATTGGCACCCATCATCAGGAAGTGGATTATGAAGCATGACTCACGGTTCATGTTCCAGTGGGCCAGGGAGCTCAGTGCTCAAAACGTGCCTGCACTGAGGTTAGTGGTATTACAGAGTCCCCCGGGGGGACAAGGGCTTCCCTCCTGCATCGCGTGAGCACAAAAGCTGAAGCACACATGTACAGACCACAAATCTTTAAGTTTTCATATACAGGGCTCAGACGGAGATCATTTGACAAACCTAAACAAAGAGCTATGGAGTTGTAGAAACTGAAATCTTGCAACAGTTTTTATTAAATCTACAACTGATACAAAAATGTAAACTTCAGAGCTGAGCAAGCTGTTCAGGAAGTCTCATGTACTATTGCAAACATGATAGTGAGGCTTTCCACATCAGAGAAAGAAACAGCTTAGTACTATTGGTCTAACATTGAGCCAGGCTATGGCTGCTGCAACTACAGTTATGTTAAGGCAAAACTTTTAATCCCACAATACATTCTTTTTCACTATTTATAATGCCATTTTCAAAGCAAATCAATCAGTTGCCATTAGCCTGTTTACTTCGTGGGCACACCATCTTTAAAACATTCAGGTGAAACATAATCAATTTTTTCTGAACATTTTCTTCAGTGCTTGGAATGTGAGGCAGATAGAAGGAAAAGACGCAATTTCTGGTAAAGTGGTTGATGTAACATATGTGAATTCAAATGAGTACATAGATCAGGATACCTGCAATAAAAACTGTCCGAACTATACTATTATCCTCATTACTTTAGTGTGACTCCTTAAAGCTATCACAGATGTGACCAGTCTGTTCATGTAAAGTCAATGAAGCAGATTCAATGGCACAAACCCAGGATAAAATCAAGAGCCATTCAGTTTTGCGAAAGGACAATTCATTAGGCTTCCAGTTGGTCGGGAATGAATCCCAATGCTATGGATTGCAATTCATAACTTTTTTGAAAACCATAGCTACAGTTTGAACTTCAGCAATTGTTAGTCCCATCCCATACATAGGGACAGGATAGCAAAGAAAGGGGCAGGTGCAGATATTTCTCTGGGCAGTCTTTACCAGTGTGAAGACATAGCAGGTAAATGGCGTATGGCAGGGATAATGTAAGCATAAGAGCACCCAGACCAGCACTTGGGTAGCCAGGTATAGGCTTGGTTGCCACAAACAAAGTGCCAGCTTGCTGTTGAGAGCAGCAGCAAGAATAAAGAATAAAGTACGCATGAGGGAAATGACAAATGATGCAGATCAAGCTCTGGATCAAATTGGGCTTCAAGAAACACACTGCAATCGCTGTGACCTACATAGATGCTGCCATTTCGAATTCCAAAGGCATTCAGTGGCAGGTTCAGCAAGGTGAATAGCAGGGGACACAGTGTTTTGGTTAGGACAACTTCAGTCATCGACCCTCCAGGGTATAGGAATATTAGCATTTTGACATTCCACAGGGAACTCCCGAAACAGACATAACTCATGACATAGTGATTGTTCATCAAAACCAGGGTTCTCCAAAGTCGTTCCTGGAGGGCCGGATCCATGCCAGATTTTTAGCATATCCCCATTTAGATAAATGTAGTTATCTTAAAAATCTGGCATGGAACAGAAAGAGACCTTTGGCATGCCCCCTTGAGCGTCAGTGGGGGAGGGGGCACATATGCAGCAGGAGGAAAGATGAATGCTCTGTCAGAATTTCTCTAAGATATTCAAAAAGGTGACCGCTACTTAGTCACTTTAAACTGTGCCACACCGTGACCCATACAACAAGGTTTGCCTCAAAGAATGCTGGGCAGATCCAAACTAGGAATCAAGTAGCTTGGGAGACTTCCAACAACTTAGGCCGGTGTAAAGGAGGAAGGTCTGCATCCTGGCGAGCACCAGGTTGAGAGAAGTTAGCAGCTAAAGCTCCTTCCTGCGCTCATGAGGTATGGTTGTTCCCTGGAACAGGTATGCAATGCATAGGAGAGAATTGGCTGACAGCTGCGGATGCAGCAGCAGTGTTGGAGTCTTTAGGTTTGGTGCTTTTCTTACAGTGGCTGGGGCACACCCAGGCTGGTATTCTGCGGCACATTACAGCAGTATTCCTGGTGAGCAGCACTTGGAAATGACCATGCCAAGGGGGCTGAAGGGCAGATTTCTGTAGGAGGAGTCACATGGGAGCTCAACCCACTGGCTGCAGACTGTGGCAAGCTTTGGTCCAGCAGCCAGGTAAGGCAGGTTGGATTGAGATTTGAAGCTGTGGAGACAGTAAATACGTTTTTAGCAGTTCCGTTGTTATGTCATCAATTAGGAGCAAATCAGGGGAAGCAGGGGGCAAGAGGGATTTGACTGATAGAGCATGTGTCAGCTCATCACCGTTCTCACACATGTAGCTCATTCTTTTGGCAAGGGATGGCTCTGATTTAATAAAGTGCCCAGGGAAAAGTGTTGAACCTTTTGAGGCCTGTCTCAGCACAATTCTTAGCTACTCTGTTTTTCAAAGTGATTTTGAAATGCTCTGATTTACCTGAAGACTTGTTGTGGAATGCACAGTGAAAGCAGTGCCTAATTTGAGCCAGTGGTTGCAGGTGGGGCCCACCGAGACTCATTTTTGGGGACGGGCACTTATTTTTCCTCATTAGACTTTGACCCAGACCAAGTGAGAGAGAAAAAAAATATGTTTTGTGCCCAGGCCAGGAATTCGTATTTGTTTTTAATGTATTTTTTATTTGAACTTTTATCTGTTTTTATGTTTCAGGGTTTTAATTGATTAATTTCTATTAGCTTTTGATACCTCAGACAGAACAATTGACCAGGGCCGGACTGGCAGTAGCGGGCACCGGGCATTTCCCCAGTGGGCTGCCAGCGTGGGGGCCGGTTTTGGGCCCCTGGTGGGCCGTTTTTGTTACAGGGCCGCTTTTGCAGCATAGCTGCAATATCGGCCTCTGTAACAAAATTGGCCGAAACCGGCCCTAGTAAACAGCTCGGCCGCACCCCCCAACCCCCGGGGGGCTGGCCGAGCACTTTGCCAGGGTCGGTTTTTGTTCCCAGTCCGGCTCTGCAATGGACCCTTTTTAGCCCAACTCTGTCGATCTTCTTAGAAGTTTTTTGCTGATTTATGGTCTTATCTGCTTTTAGAGGGAATATTGTCCTTGAGCTTCAGGGTGCTTTGGGATAATTATTAATGTTTTATATGTGTATTGTATGTATTATTATTTATCGTTTATATCTGTATTGCTCACTGTTATGGCTTGCTGGAGTCAAATAAAGTTCATTATTGATTCATTGAGAGAGAAAAGGGGAAAGAATAAAGAAGAGAAAGACGGAACAGCTGTGACAAAGGGAGACAGCAGGGGTGAAAAAGAATCTACAGGAGTGAGATAAAGTGCCTTGCAGGTTATGGTAGCGGCTGAAAGAGAAAAGAGGTGGAATCAAGACTAAGCAGGTTCCGTATTTGGCACCCTCCTATTCAACAGTGTGAGGAGCGGGCTTCTACGCAAACATTTTGACCCCCACGTTTAGTCTTTGACAAATTATGCACTGAGTGAAAATGTTGTTTGAGCCCTAGTGCACTGCCCAGTTCCTGCTCTACATTGAAAACAAAATGGCTGCCCTTGTCTCTCCCTATCCAAATAGGAACCCCAAATTTAGGAATGAAATCCCTAACCGGACTTTTTTCAACTGTACTCACGTTAGCATGGGCACAAGGATAGGATTCAAGACCAAGGCATATGTGTATGAGCAACAGTCAGGCATTTTGATAAAGTCCTTCTGGATGTGGACAAAGGTTACCCCATCAAAGTGATTGTCAGCGCGAGTGGTTTTAGTTCCTTTCCCGGTGCTGGGGGCTATACACACAGCACAGTATCATCCATACTTTTGGGCAACAGAAGGGAAAAATTAAGCAAAGAAGTGGTTACTTCCAACATGGAGCATGTAATCTTTGCTGACGTGAGGGATACCTTTAGTGTAGCCTGGTAAGTTTGGGAGGAGAAAGTGCTGGTAATAAGTCTGCTTCCTGCTTCTGGACATAATGAGCATTCAGGAATGCGAGTCAGTTTCTTCCTTGGATTTACCTTAACCTTTATGGGCTCTGCAACAGTACACACACAACATAATTTGCATATCCAGATCATAAAGTAGAAGGCATTTGATCAAGTATGTCATAGATAGATTCCAGAACATTATTTTTACATCCATCTCCATCAGTACTATTTGGGGTTCACATAAGACAGCTAGAATTTTATTTACAATATTTTTCAGCACATTCAAATAGACACTGTCACTAGTATTATAGACAGTATAGTTCAATTTTCACAAAACTATCTCTCACTAATAGAGTTGCATGAGAATAGATTTGCATGAGAGGTGTGGCTTAAAAGAAAGGCTTGCTATCACTGTGGAAAACCTCGAATTGGTACTATTTAGTTTCCACTTATTGCACTTGATAAATTCCAAACCCAGATGTGTTCAACTTTATCCGGTGCAATAATAACAAATAAACCTTTGGGGTGCTCTTACTCAGGGCATAAATTCTGTATTTACAATTCTCTTTCTCTTCTTTCACATCCTCTGTCTGCTCTTTTTCCCACCTGTCTCTTTATAACCTCTCCCCCGCTTTCTCCTGCCTCTCTCTCTGTTAGGTGTCTTTTATTCAACCGTGTTTTTTATAGCCTGTGATGCAGCGCGTACAATAAAAACTATTCTCCTCCTAGGTCACTTATAGGTCATCCAGGGGCAAACTATATTTTCTCACATCCACATGACGATGGGGCCCATAAACATCGCCTATCACACACGCACACACCTGGATTTCCTTTACACCTTTATTGAAATCTGTATTCCTAGGAGAAGCATGAGAACTAAATGGAAAACACCATTTATGTACCGCTGGAAGGAGCCGGGATATCTTATTACCTTAACCTATCACTTTCTTCTAGTTATTTTCTTTAAGATATTCCTGCTCATTGTTTTGTCGATGAATCATTCATGTAAAAAATTAGTTCATAGTGATTAAGACCAGCTGAATCACAATAACCAATTACTGATGTCACAATTACTTAGGAAAATAACCACTGAGTCATTTGATTTAAAGAATCTTAATTTTTATATAATTTTAAAAGCATGAGAAAGAATTTAAACTTTTATTCAATTATTCATTCATTATTAATTCAAATATTTATTAAACATAATCAATTTATTGCAGAAAGGAAAATTTTGTCATGAAGCAAATCCCTAATTACCTGCCTACCTTCCTAATTTAGCCTAATGATTTCTAACCTAAGTTTAAGAATTGGAAATAACCTGATTCTCATACTCAACTGGAAAATTAAGACAGCAACAGAAACTTCAGCTCGTCAGCATCAGCTACCTGCAACCCGTCTCATCTAACAGTCTTTCAGCATCTCCCGCTCAGTAATGGATCGATCAGGATCACCCAGCACTGGAAGCCACCAACACCAACACGACCTCCAACTCCGCTCCTGACTGTGACTGACCCCCTCCCACTAAGAGTAGGCCCTCTTATACCCTAATTCTAACTTTGCTAACTAATTATTGCAACATTAATAACACGCTTTTCTTTCATTGGTCCATGCATGTCATCTTATTCATTCTTTTAATCAAGTTCTCTTGGATCCAATGGTCCTTGGATCATTTCCTTTCTCACAGTTCAAGACATGTTTCCATCCGCTTCGATCAGTACATTTGTAACTTCTTTCGATACATTCGAAAACTCTGCAGGCATTGTCCTTTCTCTTAAACTGGTTTCACACGGGTCTTTGCTGATCACCACGGCACACTATCAGTTCAATTAGGTCACATCAGCCTTGACCATTTCTCGCATCCTAGCCTCTCAGCAACATCACGAGGTTAGCTTTTCTCCGACTTCTCTCCCGTGTCACATGTTTCCCTTGCGCTTGCGCACATCACCCACTGGCAGCCATTTTATATCGCCACTCGGTTATACTTTAGAAGCACTAATTTGAAATAAACAAAACATAATTAAAATAGAGAAAAATAGCCTTTTCGTTTCCCTCCCGTCATCTACGTACCCCAATTAGTTATTACCTAGCAGAAAGCAACATTTAAGCTGTTTCTTACTTACCATCACTATTGTTTTTGGCAACGACACGTTTATTTCGATGAAGCACAAAATCATGCATTTATTTTAAATTAGTATGCATTTATTTTTATGTTATAATTAGACACATGGACATCCATTAATATATTATTCAGCACATACATTTGCGTATTACCCTTCCCACACGTACAGTGTTGATTAATACATTTAAACGAACATTTTATTAATTATTTATAAAATTTGTTAGGGGTTAAATTTTTTTATTTTCCCTGCTCCATCAACTCCCCCCTTTGGTGATTTTTAAATCACCACATAAAACCCAAGTTATACTTCTTTTTTTTTTTTCAGGCAGTATATGTCTTTCATCCTTTGCTTTTTGTTAGTTACACATCTGTTTCTTCTTCATCTTGTCTTCTTGTCTCCTTATACATGCTTTCTTTCATTTTCTCTAACTCAATCTCACCCATTTCTCTCTCTCTCTCTTTCATTATTCTGTTATTCCTTTTTATCTTATTTTGTCTTACTTTTCTTTTTATACACGTTATTACTATTTTCAATACCATGGCTAACAGTATTACTACAGTTGCTATTATTATAACTTTCCCTATCATTAGTCTACTCATTCTGGTCAACCAATTTGCTACTGAAGAAAACCCTCTACCAAGTTTTCCCAAGACACTTTCAACCTCCAGTGGAACTAGTTCTTTGTGCAAATTTGTAATATTTGTAATATACTTCTGTATATTTTCACTTTTATCAGGAATGTAAGTGCAATAATGTTGGACTTTCAACATTCCGCAGACTCCACCCTCTTTTGCCAAAAGAATATCAAGGGCAAGCCGATTTTGCATCACCATAGCTCTCATGGCAACCATTTCGGTATTTACCATTAAGAACCCTCCCGCAGTATCTGTAGACAACCGATCTACTACTGTGGATAATTTCCGAATTTTAAATGCATTCAAAGATATTCCCACTGCTGGTATTAATGCTCCAAAGATATCACCTACAATTTCTGAAAAACTTTCCCTCTTTCTACGTGTAAAGCTATTAATCATCTTGTATGTTCCTTTTTCTTCTCTGTCCATATGAAAGATTTTTGGAAAGACCAGGCCTACATAGCAAGTTCCATACCAATGGTCCGGTAACCTGTAATGAGCTCTATTCCCACAAATATAATAGATACCTGGAAATATCGGATCTTTTCCACCTTTGAATCCCCAACCTCCCAGAATTTGATAATTGTCATGGCAGATACTGGAACCTACAAAGTAATTGTCATAGACTGTCTTATTTCTCCTAATACACAACTTTCCTGTTTGCGGCCAATCTAATGTCATTGCTGCATTTATCTTTTTCCCTTCATGATTTCCTTCCTCAAACGTCCATAGATGTGTTCCTTCCTCTTTTATTGCTTCTTTTTGAAATTTCAGCCTTCTTTCTTCAACCATTTCTAAAAATACCTTTTCTTCTTTCTTTAACTCACAGGTAAGGTTGTTACTAACTATTTCTTCTAACGTTAATTTTCTATGTTCTAAAAAGAATTCTCCTAAAACTTTTGCTGGTTTTACTTTGTTAAGTTCTGGTACTACTGGAATGTTTGCAAAAATCTTATCTATATCAGTATAATAAGATTCTAATCTACCTGTTTTATAAAATAAACTTGCTATTACACTACAGGTTATTCCATAAGTTAGAGGTAGGTGATGATAAGTCACACCTTCTGACACTGATGCAGGCAACTGCATACAAACATAACAATCTCTCACATCCATTGTCTCTACATATTCGTACAACAATTTTGTAAAAACATTTTTAGAAAAATCTGTTACTGACTTATCCTTATGTAATTCTGCACTACTTCTTAAAATAACTGGTTCTTTAATATTAGTTTCTTTTTCTGGTTTAGTATCATTCTTCGCTTCTATTACAGCTAAACTAATGGGAATTGTGATTGCTAAAACTATCCATATGGTCATTAATAACCCTGTACAAAAGCAGCACATTTTACACCATCTTTTTATAAACTCACATTTATCTCTTCTATCCCTACTATTTTCCATTTTGCTTTTATCTATTTGTTAGGTTTCAGAAAATTGTGTCACTACACCTCAGAAATGACTTAGATGCCACTCTGCTTTCAAAAAGTCTTTGCTTGGTACTTTCTTTTAATTCTTTCCAGAATTCTTTCGTTGTCACATCCGGTGATTTGTCACATCCAGTAAAATTGTCATGTCCGGCAGAAGCACTATAAGTCTTCACTTCGGGTTTGTTGCATCTCACCTTTTCCCATTCGACTTCTTAGTCTCTGGTTCTCGTGAGTGTTTTCTTCTTCTTTGTAATCCGTCAGTGCGATATACAGCCACTCAGGTGACTTATATTTTGCATTTACCTTCTTCGTTCTTTTGGACTTTTGCAATCGTTTTCCACTTGGTTTTTCTTGTCCCTTTTGACTTGTTATTTCATTCACTTGTTCAGCACTTTCGTCTCCAGCTCTTATTATTCTATATCTCAATTTTCTTATATAGGTGTTGGGCCAATTATCTCCTTTTCTTGGCCTTTTGGCTTCACCTTCTTTTTCTTCTCTTTCTGATTTCCAATTTCTTTTTCTTGATTCAGTTTTTGCCTTCTCCTCTTCTCCACTCTCTTCAGTTTCTGTTTCAACTGTTTCACTATTGTCTCTTATTTTGAAACTTATGATCTCGTCATCTCCTACTGGTGGATCTGTCTTCTCCTTCTTGTGTTCCCTTATTACTGTCCCTCCTCGGTGTTCTTCCGATTTGGTGTTTTCCTCCTTTTCTACTTCTAAATTTCCCTGTTCTTCAGTTTCTCTATCTATCCCTATTGCTCCTCGGGGTTCTTCTCGATTCTCTAACTTTTTGTGTTTTTCTTTCCCTACTTCATCTATCAATATTATTTCTGAAGGATTTCCACCATAACTTGTACTTGGTTGTTCATCTAGATCGTTTTCTTGCTCAATTTCTTCTCTAATTGGTTTATAACCCCAAGTTCTCCTTCGGAATTCTTCACAGTTTGCAACTGAATCATCAGATCCTGAACTTGTGTCAGATATTTCCAGATGTCGACTTACAGGTCGATCTTCAGGTTCTGGAATTTCTGAATTTCTTTCTTCTTCTTCTTCTTCCTCTTCTTCTCTAGAGGTGCTCGCAGTTGGGGTTTCCAGATGTCGACTTTCAGGTCGATCTTCAAGTTCTGGCACCCTTTCTCTTATCCTTGTTGTCCCAGCCGTTAAGCTTTTATCCCACACTTCCAGACGTCGACTCACATGTCGATCAGTAGGTTCTTGAACTCTGATTGTGTGGCTGGCATGGACCCAGTTCTTCACTCCTGCACACTTGACTGCAGTCGTTGTCACTAGGATTACCTGTCGTGGTTCGTCCCAGCGAGGAACTAGACAGTTTCTTCTCCTGTGGATTTTTATACGGACCCAGTCTCCTGGATTCAAGTCGTGGGCTGGTTTTCTTTCAAGAGTGGTCGCATCCGGTCCAACCTGATGAAACACAGAACGCACCACATCAGCCAGTCCTTTGCAATAATCCAGTACTAGATCATCAGTTATAGTCAATAACTTGTTGACAGGTACTTGTGCTTGTCTCATTGCTCGTCCCATGATCATCTCATGAGGACTAAGTCCAGTTTTCTTTTCAGGGATGCTTCTGATGGTCATCAGAACAAGAGGCAGTGCATCTGGCCATTTGAGTCCTGTAACTTGACACATTTTCCCTAATCTGTTCTTAATTGTTC
Organism: Calotriton arnoldi; assembly: GCA_963921515.1. Taxonomy (NCBI): domain Eukaryota; kingdom Metazoa; phylum Chordata; class Amphibia; order Caudata; family Salamandridae; genus Calotriton; species Calotriton arnoldi. The sequence continues at coordinate 786,640 of CAWUFW010001956.1, read as the reverse complement.
CATTAATTTGCTCCACTACCCCAGAAGCCTCTGGTCTGTAGGCACAATGTAGTTTTTGTTTAATACTCAATGCTTCGCAAATCAATTGGATCAACTCATTTTGAAAATGTGTTCCTCTATCTGTCTCAACCGTGACTGGAAAACCATACCTTGGAATGAACTCTCGCAGCATAAGTTTTGCCACTGTTGTTCCATCATTCCTTCTAGTGGGGTATGCCTCCACCCAACGAGAAAACAAACAGACGACCACTAGAACATATTTTAGTCTGTTACTAGGGGGCATTTCTATAAAGTCTAACTGCATTCTAGTGAACGGACCTCCTTCTCGTCCTATTGTTCCTAGACTTACTACTGTTTTTCTTCCTGGGTTAAACTGCTGACAAATAAGACATCTTTGACAAAGACTTTCAGCTATGGCTCTGAATTTTGGGTTATACCAGGTTTGTCTAAAAAGTCTGATCATTGCATCTCTCCCAATATGAGCTTGTCCATGGTACATCCGTGCCATGTCTGCAATCATGCTATCAGGCATAACTGGTCTTTCGTCTCTGTATACCCACACACCATTATTTTCCTGTCTTCTACATCCTGCTTTTATCCAGTAATCTTTTTCCTCATCACTTGCAGTTTCTTGTAACTGTCTTACTTCATCCCATGTCTCGACAGTATTAGTAAAAAGCAAAGGAGAAGAGATATGCTCCCTTTCTCTATTTTTGTTCATAGACACCATGTTCTCTACACAATATTTGGCAATCTCATCGGCATAATTATTGCCGACGGCTATGTAATCTTCGTTTTTCTTATGCGCCTTGCACTTCACTACAGCAATTTGTTTAGGCAACTGTATCGCCTCAAGCAGCTTTTTAACAAAATCTCCATTTCGGATAGGTGTTCCTGCAGATGTCAAGAAACCTCTTTGTGACCAAATCTGACTAAAGTCGTGTACGATGCCGAAACCATATTGGCTATCGGTCACAATCGTGACTCGTACATTTCTTCCTAATTTACATGCTTGAATCAAAGCAATTAGTTCCGCAACTTGTGCAGACCTTATTCCTTTCAGACAAGACGTTTCCATCACAGTTGCCACTGTGCACACTGCGTAAGCTGCGCTTAAAACTCCTTCTTTTGTTCTCAAACATGAGCCATCTACAAACATGACATAATCAGATTCCTTTAACGGTTCATCTTTTATGTCAGCTCTTGGTTTCGTGCAATATTCCAGCACGTTCAGACAATCATGATCTACTTCGTCTTGTTCAATTATACTCTCCTCATCTGGCAATGATGTTGAAGGATTCACATTCATGCATCTATCTATGGTCACATTTTCAGCACTCAAGATGACTTTTTCGTACTTAGTCAGCCGACTATGTGTCATGTACTGTGTTTTTGTTCTTGTCAAAAGAATTTCTACTGAATGGGGAACATATACTCTCAGTGGATACCCCATCACTATACCTTCACTTTGTTCCAGACTTACACACGTAGCAGCAACTGCTTTCAGACATCCGGGCAATGCTTTTGCTATAGGATCTAAAACAGCTGAAAAATAAGCAATTGGTCTTTTCATTGTTCCATGTTTTTGTACCAGTACTGAAAACGCACATCCATCTCTTTCACTGCAGTACAACTCAAAATCCTTCTCATAATCAGGCATGCCTAATGCAGGTGCCTCACACAATTTCTTTTTCAATTCTTTGAAAGATTTCATTTCTTCATTGTTTAACTCAAAAGGGTCTTTTACATCTTTCTTGGTCAATTTTTGTAATGGTTTTGCAATCAAAGAGAAACCACTTATCCATTGTCGGCAATATCCAACCATTCCCAGAAACATTCTTACCTCTCTTTGCGTCATTGGTGCTCTCATTCCTTGAATCATTCTTACTCTTTCTGTCGCTATCTTTCGCACTCCTTTCTCAATTTTATGGCCTAAATACTGGACTTCTTTCTGACAAAACTGCAATTTCGAAGGAGACACTTTATGTCCTCTTTTCTCTAGATGGTTCAGTAAAGCAATTGTATCACTTACACATGCTTCTTTTGTTTTCGATGCCACCAACAGGTCATCGATATACTGTACCATCACTGACTTTTCTGGCATTTTTAAATCTTCTAGAGATTTCTTTAAAATCTGATTAAAGATTGAGGGGCTTTCTGTATACCCCTGAGGAATTCGGCACCATGCCAAAATACGCTCTCCGAACCGGAACGCAAATAATGGCTGGCTATCTGGATGCAAAGGAATAGAGAAAAATGTGTGACACAAATCTATCACAGTGTACCACTCTGCTTCATGTGGAATTTGATATAGAATTACTGCAGGGTTTGGCACTATTGGACAACAGGGCACAACTATTTTGTTGATCTTTCTCAAATCCTGTACTATTCTATATGTTCCATTTGGCTTTTTCAGTCCCATAATAGGTGAATTACATGGACTGCTCATTATTTCTTTTAGAATTCCCTGTTCAATCATTTTATTTATTACAGGAGTTATTCCTTCAATTATTTCTGGAGTTAACTTGTACTGTGGCGTATTCGGGTAAGTTGTTCCTTCTTTTACTGTTACTTTTACGGGATCAACTTCTTTCATTAATCCAATGTCTTCTCCTGTAAAATCCCACACACTTTCTTTCACTGCACTTTTTAGTTCTTCTGGAAGTTTTTCTGCATCAAATGCAGGAAACAAACCATTCATTTCAGGTTCCTGATTCATCAAAGTTACTTTATACAAGACATCTTCATCTGAGGTCTGAAATCCAATTCCATCTGGCGTACAATAAATTGTGCAATTCATCTTGCACAAGAGGTCACGACCTAAAAGATTTACAGGACTACAATCGCACACTACAAATTTATGCATTTTGCTGAAGGAGCCAATTTTTACTTCCACCAATTCAGTAAGTGGTGTTTTAATTTGCTGATTTGCTACTCCTACTACTTGGATGTATTCACCTGAGAGAGGAAGGTTTGGAATTTCCACTGATCTAACAGTAGAACGGGTAGCTCCAGTATCGACAAGGAATGTTACATTTGCACCATTCACTTCTCCATCCACAAAGGGACCAGACTGATCTACCTCTAGAGTTGCGCCAAGTACGCACTCTTTCCCCTCTCCTGGGCACCGTCAGAATCTTTCATCCGGGTCATCCTCACTCTGACACAACCAATACTGAGAAATGTTAGCTGCTCGCGGCAACTGTGTTACCTGCTCTCCTCCGTAGAATCCTGTTTCTGTACTGTATCTTTGCTGGTTAACAGTGTTGGGAAGTGGTGGTTGCGGCACCTGACTTTGTTGAACAACTACCTCATTCTGCACCTGTGGAGTCAATGATTGATTTTCCGGATTAGGTTTAGGTGGGAACTTACACTCGTTTCTCCAATGCCCTAATTTTCCGCAATTATGACATGGCCATTTCTTCTTTGCTTCTTCTAGACTCACTTGACCTTTCCCTTTACCAATGTTAGGTCGCATTTTATTCTGTCCTGTTTCACTCCCATTATTATTGTCCAATTGAGCTTCTTGTTTTTCTGCCACTTTCACCTGTGCCCACATTGCCTTCTCTTTCAAATTACGCTGTCTACTCTCAATTTCATCACTGCAATATTTAGCATACCTTAGCACATTATCGACTGTGCCAGTCTGCCAATTAATCATATGCTGTTTAATCATTTCACTAATCTCTGGTTTCAACCCAAACACAAATCTGTATACGAAATGACTCATATCCTTTTCACTCAATTCCTCATATCCACTATACTGCTTGAAAACCAACAACAACCTTTCATAATAGGCATGTACGGACTCCTTACTTTCCTGTGTAGTTCTATCAATTTTCACCCAATCTGTTTCTTTAGGAGGAATCTTATTTTTCAAAAAGGTAATCACCTTATCGTACTTCCTCATCACCTCAGGACCTGGAGCTCCTGTCTTAGGATCTCTTGGATATTCTGTAGTTGGCCAGTCAACTGTAATTTTACACTCTGACCACAAATCAGTTGGTACCACTATGTCAAATAATCCATCTAAATCTATCCACAACACTTTTGAAACCTTTACAAATCTCTCTACTTGTCGGTACCACTCAACTGGTTTCTCTCTTAGCTTTGGAAAGTCATTGGTAAATGACAGTATGTCCTGCCTAGTCCAGGGAACATGCACATAACTACCACCTGGAGTTTCTCTCATAGGGTATTCTTTAGCAACAGGTTCTTTTTCAGTTATCATAAAAGCCAATGAACCTTTGTCTGTAGTTTTCTCATTCTTCTTCGTCCATCTAACCTTCCATCTGTCCACATCACCCCATTTTCTCAACAACACAATTAACTCTTTTATCTGTGTCAGCCTTCCTGCCGTGTTCAAATTTTCAATATCCTTTTCACAAAAGTCTACTCTATATGGTTTCTGCAACGTTTTCACTTTCGCAAAGTCTATTCCAATTTCACTAGCTACTTCTTCTAGTTTGTCATGTAAATTCTTTGCTCTCCATGTAATACTTTTGCACAGAAACATTATTTCGTCATCCTGGTTATTTTTTATCTTTTCTGTACCAATCGTTCCTAGAATTAATTCTTCCATGTCAATTTTTAACCTAATTACATCTAATGGTTTTTCTTCTGGTTCTTTTATTTTAAATGCCTTCATCCATTCATTTAACTCATCAGGAGTCGGACCTATGGGTGTATTATTTAGTTCTACCCAATTACCACTCTTTTCAGGGGTTTCTGTTGCAGATTCTGTTACCATATGCATTTTCCTACCATTGCACTCATTCACCGTCAAATTTGTAGGTGGACTTGGTCTGTAAGTACTAGCCAAATTACTTGTACTTGCACTTTGTTCCATTCTTTCTTTTTCTCTCTGAAATTGTGAACTCATGGGAATCACCAAAGATCTTTCATCAATTTTCTGATTCTCAAAAACTGGTATTACTGGACCTATTGTTACTGGTACAGTAACTGCTTCCATATTTTTCGTTAATTCTCTAATCTTTTCAGTTAGTTCTTTGGTTGTCCTTGCTAATTCGCTTGCATTGTCGCTTTCTATTCCTTCATTTTGTGAAGTTCTCATTTGTTCTTGTGACCTATTTATTTCAATTCTTTTCTCCGGACTTTTATTTCGCATAGTCTCTATTAGCGGCGCATTTGGTGTCACCACTGTAGAACTCTGCTGATACGGAGGTGGATTTCTATTTAGAATATCTTCCAGCAATTCATCATCCGTTTCGCTCTCATGCATATATTTCTCCCTCTCCATATGTTTCTTTTTCTCAGTCCGTTTTTTCTTAGTCCCTTCCTCAACTGTAAAAGCTGGAAACAAACCTCCTGTCATGTTAGCACATCTCCAGCGTTTTATTCTATCCTCATGATTTATTCCCCACATTCTTCCAGGCATAAACTCATGATCTCTTAAACCTCTGAATCTCTCTCGCTCATACATCTCATCCTCCCATTCCGTCAATGCTTCAAACTGTGTCGGTCTAGGTCTAGGTTCTAGATTTGTCATCTTTTCTCGCAAATTTCGCAAAACCGCTACACTAAACGAACCATTCTCAGGAAAAGCTAAAGCACCATCATTCTTCGTATACTTTGCCCAATTTTCCAACCATATGCATGTATGATATCCATATTTCAGCATCATATGTGAAGCTGCTGATTTCGGCGGAGGAATTACTTGTCCCTCTCTAGTCACGACCTTTTTGTCTTTCTTAAAGAAATTCTTTAATTTTGTCGTCCATGACGTTCTCTCCCTTTCATACTCGTAATACGGCATGTTTTCTATTTGTTTTCCTCTTTACGCTAACGCTGTTCTGTGTACGGAACTTCAACCAATTACAGCGCGACTCACACTAACGTACCAATCAGAACAATTCCCTTCGTCCGCGAACCAACCAATCCTAGCGCGGCACTTTTCTACGTCACTCCTGCTCTGGGTTCACGTGACTGGCGCACTATCCAATCCTAGCGCGGCACTGTTCTACGTCACTTCTGCTCTTTTACCCCTCCTATACAAAATTTATCGGCAATTTTCTTTTCACTGTTTTCTCCGTTAGTTACAACAATTAAAACAATTCCATAGTCTGATTCGCTAAACAAAAGTGACAGCTTTGTCCTTTTACACAAGAATCCCGTATTACCAGTAGGCAGCGCTTACCTCTACCCTACCACAGAATTATTAACTCTCGCCGATAAAGTAGCACTTCCCTCTACCTTACCCTTCTTTCAAGCAAACAATTTACTCGTTTCTCTGGGGATAAGACACATGTGGAGACTAGGCTCCTGAGAATTAAGGCCAAAGTTTCACAAGAAAACGTGATTTGCTATTTCAGTTACACACTTTTCGTACAGAAAATCCCTAACATAACACAACCTGTGTTATTACCAAAATGAATTCAGACCATGTACCAAATTCCATGTGACTTCTCTTGCCACACGTGTTCCACTTCCTACATCCCAGAAGCGTGAAAACTCACATATAACATAACACGACTCAACATATAGTGTTAGTCATGAAAAATAATCAATAACAATAAACAATAATCACTAAACTAATCTATAGAAAACCATAACTCTGCTACCAAGAAATCTGATGCAGCGCGTACAATAAAAACTATTCTCCTCCTAGGTCACTTATAGGTCATCCAGGGGCAAACTATATTTTCTCACATCCACATGACGATGGGGCCCATAAACATCGCCTAACACACACGCACACACCTGGATTTCCTTTACACCTTTATTAAAATCTGTATTCCTAGGAGAAGCATGAGAACTAAATGGAAAACACCATTTATGTACCGCTGGAAGGAGCCGGGATATCTTATTACCTTAACCTATCACTTTCTTCTCGTTATTTTCTTTAAGATATTCCTGCTCATTGTTTTGTCGATGAATTATTCATGTAAAAAATTAGTTCATAGTGATTAAGACCAGCTGAATCACAATAACCAATTACTGATGTCACAATTACTTAGGAAAATAACCACTGAGTCATTTGATTTAAAGAATCTTAATTTTTATATAATTTTAAAAGCTTGAGAAAGAATTTAAACTTTTATTCAATTATTCATTCATTATTAATTCAAATATTTATTAAACATAATCAATTTATTGCAGAAAGGAAATTTTTGTCATGAAGCAAATCCCTAATTACCTGCCTACCTTCCTAATTTAGCCTAATGATTTCTAACCTAAGTTTAAGAATTGGAAATAACCTGATTCTCATACTCAACTGGAAAATTAAGACAGCAACAGAAACTTCAGCTCGTCAGCATCAGCTACCTGCAACCCGTCTCATCTAACAGTCTTTCAGCATCTCCCGCTCAGTAATGGATCGATCAGGATCACCCAGCACTGGAAGCCACCAACACCAACACGACCTCCAACTCCGCTCCTGACTGTGACTGCGACTGACCCCCTCCCACTAAGAGTAGGCCCTCTTATACCCTAATTCTAACTTTGCTAACTAATTGTTGCAACATTAATAACACGCTTTTCTTTCATTGGTCCATGCATGTCATCTTATTCATTCTTTTAATCAAGTTCTCTTGGATCCAATGGTCCTTGGATCATTTCCTTTCTCACAGTTCAAGACATGTTTCCATCCGCTTCGATCAGTACATTTGTAACTTCTTTCGATACATTCGAAAACTCTGCAGGCTTTGTCCTTTCTCTTAAACTGGTTTCCCACGGGTCTTTGCTGATCACCACGGCACACTATCAGTTCAATTAGGTCACATCAGCCTTGACCATTTCTCGCATCCTAGCCTCTCAGCAACATCACGAGGTTAGCTTTTCTCCGACTTCTCTCCCGTGTCACATGTTTCCCTTGCGCTTGCGCACATCACCCACTGGCAGCCATTTTATATCGCCACTCGGTTATACTTTAGAAGCACTAATTTGAAATAAACAAAGCATAATTAAAATAGAGAAAAATAGCCTTTTCGTTTCCCTCCCGTCATCTACGTACCCCAATTAGTTATTACCTAGCAGAAAGCAACATTTAAGCTGTTTCTTACTTACCATCACTATTGTTTTTGGCAACGACACGTTTATTTCGATGAAGCACAAAATCATGCATTTATTTTAAATTAGTACGCATTTATTTTTATGTTATAATTAGACACATGGACATCCATTAATATATTATTCAGCACATACATTTGCGTATTACCCTTCCCACACGTACAGTGTTGATTAATACATTTAAACGAACATTTTATTAATTATTTATAAAATTTGTTAGGGGTTAAATTTTTTTATTTTCTCTGCTCCATCACCTGCATGCCTCTATCTGGCTCTTTTCTCTCTCTGCTGTCTCTCTTTTCTCTCCATTCTCTCTCCTGTGCTCACAGTCAGCTCTCTTTATAACTTTCATCTCACTCTTTCTCTCTTTCACTCAGTGTCTTCTCTCTTCGTCATTTCTCTTTCCCTGATGGTTCATTCCCTCTGTTTTGCTCTGTTCTTACTCTCCCTCGTGTGTGAAATGAAACAGAGTTACATGGCTACCTTTTCCTAAGGAGTTTCTATACTGCAACAATAAATGTTGCCATTGTATTTCTTTCAGCAAACTGGCAAGCACACCTCAAGGAGCAGGCTTTCCACAGGCAGCAACAGTTGCTGTTTTTTATTTTACCAGATTATACTGTCTTTGCATGGACGCTTGTGGGCCCAGGTTCTTTCCATCTTTTTAAGAGGCTATTCAAGTGCTTCAAGTGTTCAAATGTACCTTCCTCTGCAGCCCCTTCCATGGAAGGTGTTGTGTGCATATATATTGTATTAAATGAATTGAATAGCTCCATATAATCTTTGACATTGCCCATTCAGGGCTCAATTATGAAGAGAAATATAATTGGGGCAGATATGTTTTGATGGATTGATCATGATTATTATGTATAAGAAATGATCATGAATTCGTCGGGCATTATACTCATATAAATGTATAGCAATATGTTATAATATCATACCATGTGGACCTGTGATTGTTTTAAGATGGCCGAACTGATATGCATATTTTTCTTTCACTTAATAGATGTAGTCCGTCTACTATGAAGTTGACAATAGCTGGTGGGGTTTTCAGTAAAAACAAACCAGCCAGAAGTAATGCTGACATTGACAAAGGCCGTGATGGGCGAAACGTGTTTGTTAGCTATGGTGCAAAAAAATAACATTTTACGGACTCCGGAGTGCGTTATACATTATTTTCCTTTCAGGGATTTGGTTTGCTATGTTACACAGAATTGCCTCTGCGAGGCAGCGGCACCCGTTGCATTTGTGAGCGGCATTTGTGAGCGGCATTCGTGGCGAACAGAGGAAACGTGTATGTATGTATATATATTCACTGAAAAAACCATAGGTTTCAGGCACGTTATAATTAGAAATTAGCATTTAAAAAACCTTACAAATTCACTGAAAAAACCATAGGTTTTAGGGACAGTTATAGTTAGTTGGACATTGCACTCGTACAAAACCCGTGAAATTCCCCCGTTATATTTAGTTCAGCTAACTATAACTCGCGCTCCCGCAATGCACTGCTGATGACGTCACATATTACATCACTCATGACATGGTCAGTGACATCACTGATGACATCACTGATGACATCTCAAATGACATCACTGATGACATCATCCAGTGACTGTGTGTTTCTGTAAAGTTTAAATATTTTTAATATATATAGGGAAAGGCGTATTGAAGAATGAGTGGGTGTATAAGTGTCTGTATGGATGATTTAGTAGGTGCGTGACTAACTCTATAACTGAGTGATTAAACGTATCTTACTGAATGCATGGGTTAGTGACTAAACTGGGTGAATGTCTGTATCCGTCTGTCTGTTGCTGTGTAAGTGGCTGCATCTGTTTGTGAATAGCTACATGAGTGTCTATATGAGTTATTGATTGGTTGTCTGAGTATCTGTATGGGTGCCTGAGTGTTTGTGTGGGTGGGGTGTGTGCGACTCTGTGCATAGATGTGTGAGTGGGTGATTCACTGGGTGGATGGTTTCAAGAGTGCATCTGTGATAGACTGTATGGGTGGGTAAGTGTGTAAGAGTGTGTTAGTGAGTGAATGTATGTCCCAGTGGTACATGTGTGAGTAACTACATATGTGAAAGGCAGTATATATGTGTGTTGGAGTATATAAATAGCTATAAGCGAGAGTGTGATTGTGAGAGTGACTGTATGGATGAGTGTGTGCTTGTATCAGTGATTGTATCAGAGCGTAAGAATGTGCTAGTATTTGTATGAGTAAGTGAGCTGGTGTGTGTATAACTGTATAGGTGAGTAAATGGCAGTGTGTTTAATTATTTGTATGACTGACTAGGTGTGTGAGTACCTCTATGGATGAGTGGCGGTGTTTGAGTGTCTATATAGGAGTATGAGTGCATATGATAGTCCTGTACTGAGTGACCGTAAGTATGAGTGACTGTACGGGTGAGTGAGTGGATGTGTGTGTAGACCTAAGAATCAGTGAGTGGGTATGTAGTTATTGGTGTTGGAGTGTCTATGGTTTTGCAAATGGCAGTCTGTAATTTAGAGTGGGTGTATCAAAGGTTATATTAGGGTGTGAGGAGGTGCATCAAATTATCACGTGGATGATGTCATCAGTGATGTCATCAGAGATGTCATTTGAGATGTCATCAGTGATGTCACTGACCATGTCATGAGTGATGTAATATGTGACATCATCAGCAGTGCATTGCGGGGGCGCGAGTTATAGTTAGCTGAACTAACTATAACGGGGGAATTTGACGGGTTTTGTACGAGTGCAATGTCCAACTAACTATAACTGTCCCTAAAACCTATGGTTTTTTCAGTGAATTTGTAAGGTTTTTTAAATGCTAATTTCTAACTATAACGTGCCTGAAACCTATGGTTTTTTCAGTGAATTTCAAAGGTTTTTAAATGCTAATTCCTAACTATAACATGTCTGAAACCTATGGTTTTTTTCAGTGAATTTCAAAGGTTTTGTAAATGACAATTTTTAAATGTATTAATTGTTATATTTATTTTTTTGATACTGATTTACTACATTTTTTTAAACTTTATTTTTAGATATTTTATTTTTTAAATTACATTGTAATTACATTATACATTACATTAGAAAATATACTTTCTCAGAATGAATTACTTTAGTTTAAATACTTTGCAAATAGGCAATAGACTTTTAAGTACAGTAGTTACAGTTGTTGCAATGGGCAACACAATTTCAAACACAATGCAACATTGAGCTCAATGCTGAATTTCTAGTTAAATGCAATTACTTACTTTATGGATTACTTTTCTAACCACATGACTGGATCCTAGATTCAGTCCTGGGACAACTCCTGTAAACAGTTGAGTAAAAGCGTTTCGGTTACAGTAGTGATTTTTAAGGAATATTAATGTATTTTTTAAAGTTGACACTTAGAAACTTTTTCACATAGAATCACCAATGTTATCCTATGGGAGGAAATTCACTTAGCAGGTAAGTAGTGTTATCGTTACTTTTTTCTTACTCAGTGGTGGATCCTGGATCCAGCACTGGTGCATCTCCTGTAAACAGTTGAAAGAATGCGTTTAAGTCATACAGGCGATTTTTAAGGAATATTTGTAGTTTGTGAAAATCGACACTTTGAAACTTTTCTGCTGAAAACCAGACAATGGATTCCTATGGAAGGAAATACAAGTTACTGGTAAGTACGGTTAGAATTACTTTTCAGGGTCAGTGCTGGGCTAAAAGATGCAGCACTGGGTTCTCTCCTGATAACAGGTGAGTAAATCGGAATTCGTAGTTCGGCTGATTTTAGAGGAATATTATAAAGCTCCAAAACTCTACACTTAGAAGAATTTCCAAGTGAAACCAGTCAATGTTAGCCTATGGAAGGAAATTCAAGTTACTGGTAAGTACGGTTAAAATTACTTTTCAGGATCAGTACTGGGCTCAAAGATGCAGCACTGAGGTCTCTCCTGATAACAGGTGAGTAAATCGGAATTCGTAGTTCTGCTGATTTTAGAGGAATATTTGCACAATGGTGAAGGAAGGGGGTGGGGCCTGAGGTGACATGTCTGCAAACACGCCCTGTGGCGCGTTTTAAGTTGGAGAATTAATTCCTCCTCAATCCCGAGGGTCCCTAGGGGCCAACTAGCCCACCAGATACCTCCAGTATGCGCCAGAGAGCTGCGTTGCAGAGAGGTGTTCAGAGGCCACGCCCCTTTTTACAACACTCTGCAACGCAGCTCCGTGGCGCTTACTGGAGGTTCCTGGTGGGCTAGTTGGCCCCCATGGACCCTCAGAATTGAAGGGGATTTAATTCCCCATCTTAAAACGCGCCACAGGGCCTGTTTGCACACATGTCACCTGAAGCCCCGCCCCCTCCCTTCACCACTTTGCAAACGCGCCCCGTGGCGCATTTTAAGTTGGGGGATTAAGTCCCCTTGAATCCTGAGGGTCCCTGGAGTCCAACTATCCCACCATGTACCTCCAAAAAGTGCCACAGAGCTGCGTTGCAGAGAGTTGTAAAAAGGGGCGTGGCCTCTGTACACCTCTCTGCAACGCAGCCCCCTGGCACATACTGGAGATTCCTGGTGGGCTAGTTGGCCCCCAGGGACCCCCAGTATTCAAGGGGAATTACTTCCCCTTCTTAAAACGCGCCAGGGGGCGCGTTTGCAGACTGCTGCAGGGAGGGGCGGGGCCTCCGGCACGATGCCGGTCTTTTTTTTTTTGTATGGGAGGGGGGCTGTGTGGCCCCCCTTCCCTCGGCCACTTTTGGCCCCGGGGACCCCATCCCCCGGGGCCTGAGGATTTTTTTTTTTTTTAAATAAAAAAAACGGGAAGGGGCCGCGTGGCCCCCCTTCCCTTGGCCTCTATTGGCCCCGGGGACCCCATGCCCCGGGGCATGCCCTTTTTTTTTTCTCTTAAAATTTTTGGAGGGGGGCTGCGTGGCCCCCCTCCTCAGGCCATTTAAGGCCCCGGGGACCCCATCCCCCGGGGCCGGCCTTAACGTTTAAAAAAAAAAAAAAAAATCTTTATGGGGAGGGGGGCTGCGTGGCCCCCCTCCCAGGCCACTAATAGCCCCGGGGACCCCATCCCCCGGGGCCTGGCCACTCGTTGGGAACCGTGGAGGGGTCCCCAATCCCCCCACGGTCCCCCCGGCTCCCCGCGTCCTACGGGAGCCGGCATTGCTTTTCCATAAGGGGAGCTGCTGACATGCAGCTCCCCTTATGGAAAAGCAATTCTGCTTTGCTTCATTGAAGCGAGAGCAGGTTTCCCTGTGCACTTCGTTTTTTGGCCAGGAGAGGGAGTAAAGTTTTATACAAATAGTGTTTAGAGGACAAGTTTGTTGGGGCCTTACCAAAGTGTGGATTGAGCCCGTCTGTCTCCTAGGAGATCTGTGAATAGAGCAGCTCCCCAGTCCCCACCCCCAGGCCAGCAGACCTAGGACTGGGGATTGGCTATTCAGCTCCCAGGCAACTAACTCTGAGCCCTCCCCTCACACCTGCCCAGGCCCCTTAAGGCTTTGCTGGTGCACCCCAAATCATTCTCCTCCATCTTGTGAGATGCAGCCTACCTGTGCCCCAGATTGCAGTGAGCAGAGTCCAGGAAGTGGTAAGGAGGCAGACTAGTGCTGTCTCTTTCCTAAAAAAGTTTAAAAAACGATTTTCCCTACCTGTGATTGCATCATCTGATTTTTTCTTTTTAAATTTCTTTAACTGTCTTTGCCTGTGGTTGTTAGTTTAAAATTGTAGTTTTAACCTGCCAGTGATTGCATAATTTATCCCATGTTTTTGTGTTTAAACTTGTGTTTTTTCCTGCCTGTGACTGCTTCCATTTAACCTGTTGAATTGTGGGATTTGCAGTCCAAACTCTGTAGTTTTTCCCTCTCATTCCCTGTGACTATCGGTTTTTCCCCTCCAAATGTCTCCTTTGCTCTGTGCTAAGATCTGTATGCTAAGCAGTGCACCCCCAGCGACCATCTTGTGTTAACAAGTCAGTGAAACCAGCCCCCCCTTCCCTCCTGAGACAGCAGTAATGTGCTGTAAGCTGTTTAAACTGTGTTTAATAGGGACTGTGCACTTCGTTTTTTGGTCAGGAGAGGGAGTAAAGTTTTATACAAATAGTGTTGTTAGAGGACAAGTTGGTTGGGGCCTTACCAAAGTGTGGATTGAGCCTGTCTGTCTCCTAGGAGATCTGTGCATAGAGCAGCTCCCCAGTCCCAGTCCCCACCCCCAGGCCAGCAGACCTAGGACTGGGGATTGGCTATTCAGCTCCCAGGCAACTCTGAGCCCTCCCTAACACCTGCCCAGGCCCCTTAAGGCTTTGCTGGGTGCACCCCAAATCATTCTCCTCCATCTTGTGAGTTGCAGCCTACCTGTGCCCCAGATTGCAGTGAGCAGAGTCCAGGAAGTGGTAAGGAGGCAGACTAGTGCTGTCTCTTTCCTAAAAAAGTTTAAAAAACGATTTTCCCTACCTGTGATTGCATCATCTTATTTTTTCTTTTTAAATTTCTTTAACTGTCTTTGCCTGTGGTTGTTACAGTTTAAAATTGTAGTTTTAACCTGCCAGTGATTGCATAATTTATCCCATGTTTTTGTGTTTAAACTTGTGTTTTTTCCTGCCTGTGACTGCTTCCATTTAACCTGTTGAATTGTGGGATTTGCAGTCCAAACTCTGTAGTTTTCCCTCTCATTCCCTGTGACTATCAGTTTTTTCCCTCCAAATGTCTCCTTTGCTCTGTGCTAAGATCTGTATGTTAAGCAGTGCACCCCAGCGACCATCTTGTGTTAACAAGTCAGTGAAACCAGACCCCCCTTCCCTCCTGAGAGAGCAGTAATGTGCTGTAAGCTGTTTAAACTGTGTTTAATAGGGACTTTGCACTTCGTTTTTTGGCCAGGAGAGGGAGTAAAGTTTTATACAAATAGTGTTGTTAGAGGACAAGTTTGTTGGGGCCTTACCTGCAGAAGTCCAAAGTGTGGATTGAGCCGGTCTGTCTCCTAGGAGATTTCTGAATAGAGAAGCAGCTTCCAACTCCCTGGCCAGCAAACCTTGTCTGAGGTAGCTGGGACCTTATATAGTCTGATATTGTTTGGTACATGTGTACACTGATTGGTGGTTGTATCTGATGTTTCTATTGGATTAGGGTTAGTGTCCTCCTTGGTTGGGTATTTGAGGGTTCTGATTGGTTTCTGGGTCTGTGATTCAATCAATGTAGGGTTGGGACTAGGGTTAGTATTTCTATTGGAAGTAGGGACTAGGGCTTCCTGTGTTATTGGTTGTTGGGACTAGGGTGGGACTAGGGCTAGGCCTTTAATTGAAAGTAGCGATTAGGGCTTCTGGTGTGATTGGTTGCTGGACTAGGTGTGGGACTAAGAGTAGGGTTAGGCTTTCTATTGGAAGTAGGGACTAGGGCTTCCTGTGCCATTGGTTGCTTGGACTTGGGTTGGGACTACTGGTAGGGCTAGGGCCTCTATTGGACGTAGAGATCAGGGTTTTTGAACTGATTGGGTGCTTGGACTAGGGCTAAGATTGGCTGTAAGGTCCTGGTCTCCTATTGGTTCTAGATTTTAGGGCTAGTGTTGTGATTGGATAGTGTTAGGGCTAGGGTTACCATTGACTGAAGGGATCACCTGATTACTAGGGCTATAAACGGCCAAGGCTTAGGGCGTCTCAGCCTGGGCGTCTCAGCCAAGGGTGGAGAGGACAAGGGTGAGTGCCTGTTTGAGCCTGTTCGAAACTGGTCGGGACCAGGGCCAGGAATGCTGCCCATTTTCCCATTCATTTATACCCACCCTATGTATTTGTCCCTCCATACATAAGCATTGATTTTCACTATAGATATGTGCCTATCTTCGTGTATTGCTTTGTATAAACATGTACAATAATTATGTTATAAAAACAAAAGAAAAAAAAAATCTTCTTTGGTCTACATATACTTGCTTCCATTGGGCATCTATGTACCTCCATGTACTTGGATCTGTGTGTCTGTTACTTTTCCCCTGAAAAAGCATATCCAATGCACTACCCTATTTCTCATCCGCTACCTCTATCAATATCTTTAATCTGCATATACTTACCTCCTTTATGTATCTATATACTTTCAATGTACTTATGGATTTATATATTTATCACTTTCGTTCTAATTTAGCATTTCCAATGCACTACCCTATTTCTCAGCCTATACTTCCCTCAATATATCTTCTAGCCCAACTTTCTGACTCATCTCAAACTTCTTTCTACTACTCTTTCCAATTCACTACCCTATCTCACCCTATACATCTATCATTATATCCTCTACACCCACTCTCTCATTTATCCCAAACGTCATACCACTACTATGTTCCCCAAAATAACCCTTTCTTGACTCTCTCCTACTCTACCCCTCCTTGCATCTTCTGACACCTCCTTTACTGTACCGATCCCCCAAAACAAACCTTTCTAAACTCTTCCCTCTGACTCTTCCCTCCAAAAACCCTTTTACTCATCCAAAAGCCTCCTCCTACTGCTATGACCTAAAAAAGAAATCCTTCACTCTTCTATCCCTCCACTATCCTTTTCAATCAAAATAACAGACTAGCATGTTCACTTCTCTAATTCCATATTCCACTATACTAATTCACCACTAATCCTTTATGGGTTCTAGAGTAGCGTGCTACTCGCCAACAAAGCGTTTCAACACCTCCTCAGGGTTACAAGCGCTATATAAATGCAAACCTTTTTTCCTTTTTTACCCCTCCCTAACCCTTCTCAATCCAAATAACTGACTAACATATCCACCACTCAAATTACTTTCATATTTCACCATACTAATTCACCACTAATCCTTTATGGGTTTCCGGAGTAGCGTGCTACTCGCCAAAAAAAAGCGATTCAACACCCCATCAGGGGTTAGAAGCGCTATATAAATACAAACCTTCTTTCCTCTTCTATCCTTCTGCTATCCTTCCGAATCCAAATAACTGACTAACATATCCACCACTTAAAATTTACTTGCATGTTTCAC
Source organism: Calotriton arnoldi (assembly GCA_963921515.1). Lineage (NCBI taxonomy): Eukaryota > Metazoa > Chordata > Amphibia > Caudata > Salamandridae > Calotriton > Calotriton arnoldi. Next base: position 769,662 of record CAWUFW010001956.1, on the reverse strand, counting down.
TATACTAATTCAACACTAATCCTCTATGGGTCCCGGAGTAGCGTGCTACTCGCCGAAAAAGCGCTTCGACGCCTCGTCAGGGGTAGTAAGCGCTATACAAATGCAATTACAATACAATACAATGAAGCAAAGCAGTTTGCTATGACAGGGCGGGAGCCGCGAGGCTCCCGTCCTGTCATAGCAACTACAGTGTCCCGGGGGTAGGCACCCCGGGACACTGCAGGAGCCGGCCCTGGGGGGTGGTGGTCCCCAGGGCCATCAAGGGCTCCAGGAGGGGGCCGCGCGGCCCCCTCCCTCCATTGGCAAAGCCACGGGGAGGTGGTGGTCCTCGGGCTCGGGGTCCGTAACGGACCCCCATATTGAAATATTTAGTGCCCCGGGGAGGTGGTGGTCCCCGGGCATGTGGGGGCTCGAGCCCCCCCACACAGGTAATTTTTTTTTTTAAAAAGAAGCCCCGGGGTGGCGGTCCTCGGGGCTGCGGGAGGCCAAGAGCCCTCCCGCACCATTATTTTTTTAAAGCCCCGGGGGGTGGCGGTCCCCGGGGCTTGGGGGGCCTTAGAGGCCCCCCATATTATTAAATAAACCCCCGCATGCCCCCGGGACTTGGCCCACCCGGGGGCCAATTAACCACGAAGCGCGGGAGACCGCGCTTCGTTTTTTTTTTTCTCGGCGGGATCCGCGCACCCTAAGCACTTTTTTTTTACTGATTTCTTGTGCCTCGGTTCTACCGAGGCACAAGATGGCTGCCAACACTTCCTGGTTTGGAGTGTTGACAGCCAATTAGCATGCAGCTCGTGATCGGGAGGGTGCGCGGATCCACCGCGGCCATAGATATCGAAACCTTTATTTTGGATTATCTCAGCAACTACCGAACGGATTTACACCATTTTTAAAAAGGGTGCTTTCTGAACCAAGCACTACCTTTTTGCCAAATTTGGTGTAATTCCGTTCAGCAGTTTTTGCTGTAGCCTTGCATAAAGTTTCCTATGGGAAATTGATTTTTTCACTCTTATTTTTTGAATTTCTCCGCAACTACTGAACGGATTTACACCATTTAAAAAAAGGTCGCTTTCTGAACCAAGCGCTACCTTTTTGCAAAATTTGGTGTAATTCCGTTCAGCAGTTCGGGCTGTAGCCGTGGCTAAAATTTCCTATGGGAATTAACATGGAGAAAACATGTTTTGGGACCCCCCTTTTTTCTCGGCCCCTGCTTGATGAATCACCCCGAAACTTTCAAGACAGGAGTGCACCGGAGCGCCCCACTAGTTTTGAAACTTTCGCGATGATTCGTCAAACGACGCCAAAGTTATTGGGAATAGAATGTTACGGATTTCCTATGGATAATAGGTCCTAACTATAACTATCTACTGGCGACCGCCAGTAGATAATATATATATATATATATACATATATATATATATATAATATACAAAAAGAGTTGCCTCTAGGTGGGATGCACTCCCAGGTGGAAATTACGCCAAAGCAAGGGCACACGCCATGAACAAAGTCCTTTTCTGGTATCCTGCCAGACGCGTTTCGGGCCAACGCCCTCTTCAGTGGCAGACCATGTGACGTGCCGGCGAAATGCGTCTGGCAGGTAAACCAGAGAAGGACTTTGTTCATGGCGTGTGCCCTTGCTTTGGCGTAATTTCCACCTGGGAGTGCATCCCACCTAGAGGCAACTCTTTTTTTGTATATTATCTACTGGCGGTCGCCAGTAGATAGTTATAGTTACAACCTATTATCCATAGGAAATCAGCGACATTCTATTTGAAATAACTCTCTTGCCGGTTGACGTATCTTCGCAAAATTTTCAAACTTTATGGCCCGCTCCGGTCCGCTCCTACCCTGAAAGTCTCGGGGGATTCGTCAAGCGGGGGCCGAGAAAAAGGGGGTCCCAAAACGCGTTTTCCCCATGCAATTTTCCATAGGAAACTTTAGACACGGCTACAGCCTGAACTGCTGAACGGAATTACACCAAATTTGGCAAAGAGGTAGTTCTTGGTTCAGAAAGAACCCTTTTGTTAAATGGTGTAAATCCGTTCAGTAGTTGCTGAGAAAATGAAAAGTAAAAAGATAGTGATATCTAGGGCCGCGGATCCTCCCGAGCACGAGCTTTATGTTAATTGGCTGTCAACACTCCAAACCAGGAAGTGTTGGCAGCCATTTTGTCCCTCGGTAGAACCGAGGGACAGAAACAAGTGCGCAAAGCGCACAAAGGGGGCAGGGTAGAAACACCCTGACCCCTAGGTCTGCTCAGGGGGTCCCACAAGGACCCCCTGGGCAAAAATTTTAAATTTTTTTAAAAATCGGCAGGATGCGCTCAGGGAGCGCAAACCCTGCCGAAAAAAAAAAAAATCGAAGCGCGGTCTCCCGCGCTTTGATGTTAATTGGCCCCCGGGTGGGCCAAGTCCCGGGGGCATGCTGGGTGGGGTTAATTTTATGTGTGGGGGGCCTCTAAGGGCCCCCCAAGCCCCGGGGACCACCACCCCCCCGGGGCTTTTTGTATAATGGTGCGGGAGGGCTCTGAGCCCTCCCGCAGCCCCGGGGACCGCCACCTCCCCGGGGCTTCTTTTTTTATTTAAAAAAAACCTGTGTGGGGGGGCTCCAGCCCCCCCACACGCCCCGGGGACCACCACCTCCCCGGGGCACTAAGAAAAATTTAAATGGGGGTCCGTTTTGGACCCCCAGAGCCCCGGGGACCACCACCTCCCCGGGGCTTTCAAAATGTAGGGAGGGGGGCCGCGCGGCCCCCCTCCTGGAGCCCTTGATGGCCCTGGGGACCACCACCCCCAGGGCCGGCTCCTGCAGTGTCCCGGGGTGCCTACCCCCGGGACACTGCTGTTTGCAATGACAGGACGGGAGCCTCGCGGCTCCCGTCCTGTCATTGTAAACTTGCTTTGGATATTGGAAGAGAGAGCAGGAAACCTGCTCTCTCTTCCAATATCCAAAGCTGATTGCTTTTCCACATGGGGAGCTGCATCTTAGCAGCTCCCCATGTGTAAAAGCAATGCCGGCTCCCGTAGGGTAGGACACGGGGAGCCGGCGGGACTGTGGGGGGCTTGGGGACCCCCCCACAGTCCCCAACGAGAGGCCAGGCCCCGGGGGATGGGGTCCCCGGGGCCTTAGATGGCCCGGGAGGGGGACCACGCAGCCCCCTCCCGAAAGGAAAAAAATTTAAAAAAAAAAAAAAAGTGCAAGGCCGGCCCCGGGAGATGGGGTCCCCGGGGCCTTAAATGGCCTGAGGAGGGGGCCACGCAGCCCCCTCCAAATAAAAAAAGAGGCCATGCCCCGGGGGATGGGGTCCCCGGGGCCAATACAGGCCCAGGGAAGGGGGGCCACGCGGCCCCCTTCCCGTTTTTTTTATTTTATTTTAATTTAAAAAGGGGAAAGGCCCTGGGGGATGGGGTCCCCAGGGCCTAAAAATAGGAAAAAGGAAGGGGGCTACACAGCCCCCCTTCAGGGGGAAAAAAACCAAAGAAAAAAAAAAACGATCGGGCCGTAGGCCCCGCCCCTTCCTTCACCACTCTGCAAACGCGCCCCTGGCGCGTTTGCAGAGGGGAACGAATTCCCCTTGAATACTGGGGGTCCCTGGGGCCAACTAGCCCACCAGGAACCTCCAGTATGCGCCAGGGGCTGCCTTGCAGAGAGGTGTACAGAGGCCACGCCCCTTTTACACCTCTCTGCAACGCAGCTCTATGGCGCTTTTGGAGGTATATGGTGGGCTAGTTGCACCCCAGGGACCCTCAGGATTCAAGGGGAGTTAATCCCCGACTTAAAACGCGCCACGGGCGCGTTTGCACAGTGGTGAAGGGAGGGGGCGGGGCTTCAGGTGACATGTGTGCAAACAGGCCCCGTGGCGCGTTTTAAGATGGGGAATTAAATCCTCTTCAATCCTGAGAGTCCCTGGGGGCCAACTAGCCCAACAGGTACGTCCAGAAAGCGCCACAGAGCTGCATTGCAGAGAGGTGTAAAAAGGGGTGTGGCCTCTGTAAATGTCTCTGCAACGCAGCCCCTGGCGCATACTGGAGGTTCCTGGTGGGCTAGTTGGCCCGTAGGGACCCTCATGATTCAAGGGGACTTAATCCCCCAACTTAAAACGCGCCACGGGGCGCGTTTGCACAGATGTCACCTCAGGCCCCGCCCCTCCCTTCACCATTGTGCAAATATTCCTCTAAAATCAGCCGAAATACGAATTCTGATTTACTCACCTGTTATCAGGAGAGACCTCAGTGCTGCATCTTTCAGCCCAGTACTAATCCTGAAAAGTAATTTTAACCGTACTTACCAGTAACTTGAATTTCCTTCCATAGGCTAACATTGACTGGTTTCACTTGGAAATTCTTCTAAGTGTGGAGTTTTGGAACTTTAAAATATTCCTCTAAAATCAGCCGAAATACGAATTCCGATTTACTCACCTGTTATCAGGAGAGACCTCAGTGCTGCATCTTTCAGCCCAGTACTGATCCTCAAAAGTAATTTTAACCGTACTTACCAGTAACTAGAATTTCCTTCCATAGGTTATCATTGCCTGCTTTTTGCTGAAAAAGTTTCTAAGTGTTGATTTTTTAAACATACAAATATTCCTCTAAAATCAGCCGAAATCCGAATTCTGATTTACTCACCTGTTATCAGGAGAGACCTCAGTGCTGCATCTTTCAGCCCAGTACTGGTCCTGAAAAGTAATTTTAACCGTTCTTACCGGTAACTTGAATTTCCTTCATAGGCTAACATTGACTGGTTTCACTTGCAAATTCTTCTAAGTGTGGAGTTTTGGAACTTTAAAATATTCCTCTAAAATCAGCCGAAATACGAATTCCGATTTACTCACCTGTTATCAGGAGAGACCTCAGTGCTGCATCTTTCAGCCCAGTACTGGTCCTGAAAAGTAATTTTAACCGTACTTACCAGTAACTTGAATTTCCTTCCATAGGCTAACATTGACTGGTTTCACTTGGAAATTCTTCTAAGTGTGGAGTTTTGGAACTTTAAAATATTCCTCTAAAATCAGCCGAAATACGAATTCCGATTTACTCACCTGTTATCAGGAGAGAACCCAGTACTGCATCTTTTAGCCCAGTACTGATCCTCAAAAGTAATTTTAACCGTACTTACCAGTAACTTGAATTTCCTTCCGTAGGATATCATTGCCTGCTTTTTGCTGAAAAAGTTTCTAAGTGTTGATTTTTGAAACATACAAATATTCCTCTAAAATCAGCCGAAATCCGAATTCTGATTTACTCACCTGTTATCAGGAGAGACCTCAGTGCTGCATCTTTCAGCCCAGTACTAGTCCTGAAAAGTAATTTTAACCGTACTTACCAGTAACTTGAATTTCCTTCATAGGCTAACATTGACTGGTTTCACTTGGAAATTCTTCTAAGTGTGGAGTTTTGGAACTTTAAAATATTCCTCTAAAATCAGCCGAAATACGAATTCCGATTTACTCACCTGTTATCAGGAGAGACCTCAGTGCTGCATCTTTCAGCCCAGTACTGATCCTCAAAAGTAATTCTAACCGTACTTACCAGTAACTTATATTTCCTTCCATAGGATATCATTGCCTGCTTTTTGCTGAAAAAGTTTCTAAGTGTTGATTTTTGAAACATACAAATATTCCTCTAAAATCAGCCGAAATCCAAATTCTGATTTACTCACCTGTTATCAGGAGAGACCTCAGTGCTGCATCTTTCAGCCCAGTACTGGTCCTGAAAAGTAATTTTAACCGTATTTACCGGTAACTTGAATTTCCTTCGTAGGCTAACATTGACTGGTTTCACTTGAAAATTCTTCTAAGTGTGGAGTTTTGGAACTTTAAAATATTCCTCTAAAATCAGCCGAAATCCGAATTCTGATTTACTCACCTGTTATCAGGAGAGACCTCAGTGCTGCATCTTTCAGCCCAGTACTGGTCCTGAAAAGTAATTTTAACCGTACTTACCAGTAACTTGAATTTCCTTCCATAGGCTAACATTGACTGGTTTCACTTGGAAATTCTTCTAAGTGTGGAGTTTTGGAACTTTAAAATATTCCTCTAAAATCAGCCGAAATACGAATTCCGATTTACTCACCTGTTATCAGGAGAGACCTCAGTGCTGCATCTTTCAGCCCAGTACTGATCCTCAAAAGTAATTCTAACCGTACTTACCAGTAACTTATATTTCCTTCCATAGGAATCCATTGTCTGGTTTTCAGCAGAAAAGTTTCAAAGTGTCGATTTTCACAAACTACAAATATTCCTAAAAAATCGCCTGTATGACTTAAACGCATTCTTTCAACTGTTTACAGGAGATGCACCAGTGCTGGATCCAGGATCCAACACTGAGTAAGAAAAAGTAACGATAACAGTTTTTAACTTCTAAGTGAATTTCCTTCCATAGGATAACATTGGTGATTCTATGAGAAAAGTTTCTAAGTGTGAACTTTTAAAGTACAATAATATTCCTTAAAAATCACGACTGTAACCAAAACGCTTTTACTCAACTGTTTACAGGAGATGTCCCAGGACTGAATCTAGGATCCAGTAATGTGGTTAGAAAAGTAATCCATAAAGTAACTAATTGCATTTAACTAGAAATTCACATTGAGCTGAATGTTGCATTGTGTTTGAAAATGTGTTGCCCATTGCAACAACTGTAACTACTGTACTTAAAAGTCTATTGCCTATGTGCAAAGTAATTAAACTAAAGTAATTCATTCTGAGAAAGTATTTTTTGTAATGTAATGTATAATGTAATTACAATGTAATTTAAAAATAAAATATGTAAAAAAAAATTGTTTCTAAAAAATTTGGAAATCAGTATGAAAAAAATTTATATAACAATTAATACATTTAAAAATTGTCATTTACAAAACCTTTGAAATTCACTGAAAAAACTGTAGGTTTCAGACATGTTATAGTTACAAATTAGCATTTAAAAAACCTTTGAAATTCACTGAAAAACCATAGGTTTCAGGGACGTTATAGTTACAAATTAGCATTTAAAAAACCTTTGAAATTCACTGAAAAAACCATAGATTTTAGGGACAGTTATAGTTAGTTGGACATTGCACTCGTACAAAACCCGTGAAATTCCCCCGTTATAGTTAGTCCAGCTAACTATAACTCGCGCCCCGCAATGCACTGCTGATGACGTCACATATTACATCACTCATGACATGGTCAGTGACATCACTGATGACATCACTGATGACATCTCAAATGACATCACTGATGACATCATCCACGTGATAATCTGATGCACCTCCTCACACCCTAATATAACCTTTGATACACCCACTCTAAATTACAGACTGCCATTCGCAAAACCATAGACACTCCAACACCAATAACTACACACCCACTCACTGATTCTTAGGTCTACGCACACATCCACTCACTCACCCGTACAGTCACTCATACTTACGGTCACTCAGTACAGGACTATCATATGCACTCATACTCCTATATAGACACTCAAACACCGCCACTCATCCATAGAGGTACTCACACACCTAGTCAGTCATGCAAATAATTAAACACACTACCATTTACTCACCTATACAGTTATACACACACCAGCTCACTTACTCATACAAATAGTAGCACATTCTTACGCTCTTATACAATCACTGATACAAGCACACACTCATCCATACAGCCACTATCACAATCACTCACTCTCGCTTATAGCTATTTATATACTCCAACACACATATATACTGCCTTTCACATACGTAGTTACTCACACATGTACCACTGGGACATACATTCACTCACTAACACACTCTTACACACACTTACCCACCCATACAGTCTATCACAGTTGCACTCTTGAAACCATCCACCCAGTGAATCACCCACTCACACATCTATGCACAGAGTTGCACACACCCCTCCCACACAAACACTCAGGCACCCATACAGATACTCAGACAAGCATTCAATAACTCATATAGACACTCATGTAGCTATTCACAAACACATGCAGCCACTTACACAGCAACAGACAGACGGATACAGACATTCACCCAGTTTAGTCACTAACCCATGCATTCAGTAAGATACGTTAAATCACTCACTTATAGAGTCAGTCACGCACCTACTAAATCATCCATACAGACACTTACACACCCACTCATTCTTCAATACGTCTTTTCCTATATATATTAAAAATATATAAACTTTACAGAAACACAGTCACTGGATGATGTCATTTGAGATGTCATCAGTGATGTCATCAGTGATGTCACTGACCATGTCATGAGTGATGTAATATGTGACGTCATCAGCAGTGCATTGTGGGCGCGAGTTATAGTTAGCTGGACTAACTATAACGGGGGAATTTCACGGGTTTTGTACGAGTGCAATGTCCAACTAACTATAACTGTCCCTAAAACCTATGGTTTTTTCAGTGAATATATATATATATATATATATATATATATATATAATATTTCTATATTGCAAATGAGTCAAAAGGCAGGTGAATGCTGTATATGATGTAAGAAAGTGTCCTGAGTGTGGCTGTGCCGAGAACCACTAGAGATGTTGAACATATCTGCAAGATAAGCAGGGGGTTTTGTCTTGATGGCTTAGTAAATAATGCAGCTGGTTTTGAAGGTGGTGCAGGCGGCAAAGGGAGCCAATGGAGTTCTGTTTGTATGGGAGTGATGCGATCATATTTCTTCAGGTCCTGGATGAGACGTGCTGCGGTGTGTTGGATGCCCCTAAAAGGTGCTAGTATGGAATCTGAAAAGCCATGGTGTAGGGCATTACCACCATCCAGATGCAAGAGTTCGAGAGCTTGAACAGCAGCTCTGAAGTAACTTTCTGGAAGAAACAGTTTGACTTTCTGTAGAAGAGAGAGCTGGTACCAGGCCATCTTTGTTTTTTGGAAATGTGTTACTTGAGGATGAGATAGGTGTCCAGGGTGATTCCAAGTGACTTCATATTTGGTGAAAGTTGAGTTTCAAAGCGTCAAGGTGCATGTAATTAAGCCAGGTTTTTACTGGATCTTGTTTGATGTCCGTGGCAATTAACAGGAATTCTGTCTTGATAGGGTTAAGCTTAAGGTAGGTGCAGGTCTGGACAATGTGCAAGCAGTGTGTGAGGCATTGGATGTCTGAAGCAGAGGAGGCCTCCAATTGGAGTTGTGTATCATAGACATACTGGTAAATCTTGTTATCTGAGAGTAGAGCACCAAGTGGCTCCATGTAAAGGTTGAAGATGACAGGAGACAGTATGGAACCATGGGGGACTTCACGCGTGATAGGGGTGCTTTGTGACCTTGAGGTGCATCTGTTTACAAACTGTTGTCAGTTGGAAAGGTAGGAGGAGCACCAGTGAAGGACATTGCTGGTGAATCCCATTTGAGACTCCCAGATGAAAATGAGGGGGGATGGTCAACTGTGTCAAAGGTAGCTGAGAGGTCCAGCAGTATCAAGAGGCAGGGCTCATGTTTATCTGTGGCAAGAGGATATCATACATGATGTGTAAAGTAGTAGTCTACTTTATGGAGCGTGATCTGAAACCAGACTCCTCCTGGTGCAGGACATGGTTAGCATAGTTTTTCAATGATCTTGCCCAAGAATGGTAGGTGAGTGATGGCCTGGTGGTAGGCAAGGTCATCAGGGTCTAGTGTACGTTTCTTTAGGAGAAGAAGAATCTGGCCTCTCTTGAGAGCTTCTTGGAAGATGATGAAATGGGTGAAGACTTTTTCCCTATGAAAAGGATTTTCCTTTCTTTGTAGAAACACTATGACAACTATTTCCACAACTGGAGTATCTTTTGTGAAGTTTATGTGAGGTCCTAGACCTGTCCTGTGACCTGGAGAGGTGCACCAAGCATTCCCTCATTGGGGGCAGTGGACTTCTGTCCATACACAAAGGTATAGCTCATACAGAGGTGGTGGCAGCATACCGTGGTTATGAGAAACCAATATTGTTACCAGACTATTTTATCTGTGTCACTAGGTTTTGGGCCTGCTCGCCCACCTATATAAATGTCTGCTTTTGTGCGTATATCCAGACCCTTTCACTGACATTGCGAGTTGGTGTTAAGCTTCTGTGCATGTGTAAAAAGTGCATTACATGTATGGTGTATAAGTGAGCCAATACTAATGGAAACCAGTGGAACCCGTTTTGGATATCCCTGGCCTGGCTTAGCATTAGATGGAGGGTAAGAACTGTACTTCCAGGAAGTGTAATGCCTGCACTTCTGTAGCTGGAGGGAGGAGACCCAGACACTAAACGGAGGGAAATAGATTTAAGACTGCCTTTAGAAATTCAGTGAGCATTTTTGCTTAGCAAGGAGGTGTTGTTTAGTCTTTCTGAGCATTATCATTTGGTGGATAGTAAGGGTGAGGGGTGGGACTGCAGGCTGTTTCTGGCCTGCTTTTTTGTCTGTCCTCAATTAAGTCTTCGGTTGGGCTGATGACAGCCAGGTGCAGAAGCCTCACGCCTCACACCTCTTTGTTCCACTGATATGGTTGCTCCAGGAAGGAGACCTTCTCAGTGCTACCTGAAGTGAAAAGCATCATTTTACTCAAAGGTTGAGCCTGGAGAAAAGCCTGAGGAGGACAGCTGAAAGGAGAACTGCCCCTGACCGGTTCTACATTTTGAGACAGTGGATCCTCATCTGCTGTATAGACGTTGTTTGTAAACATGGGATGCAAACCACCCCACGTTGTTCCAGTTTGAAATCCTTTGTGACCAAGGAAGGGAGTGCTCTGCAGAATACTCAGGACTGCTGTGCAAATAGGGCTGGTGTCTGATTGTGTCTCCCAGAGGTGATGGCGCATCACCTGATGTCTGAACTTGCTACTGGAGGAGCCGTGGACCTTTGCTGAAACGATTAGAAACCTGTTTGCTGAGAGAGAGAAGGAGTCTGTTGCCCTGCAGAGGGGCAGAGACTGCCCAGGAGGAGTGAGTCCAGTGTGACCCTGGTGGTTCTGTGACATCCAGGAAAAGCAAACTATTTGAACAAACCAAGGAGGACCCAGGTGCAATTGCCCTTCACCCTGGTCTCTCATCATGGTTCCTTGTGGAAAACATTGAACTGTGGTCCTCATGGTCATGATGAGAGCGGTAACTGTGTTTGATGCATGTCCAGACAAGGGCTACTGTTGCTGTGGGCACCAAGAGCTACAACTGTGTGTTTGCTGCAGGCCCAGACAAGGTTTATAACTTCCTGTTTGCTGTATGCCCGGATGAGAGCTGCAACTGAAGTATTGACATCAGCTGGAACCAGGGCTGCAATTGCACAATTGCCATCAGCTCATTTGGGGATACACCTACCATTGGTTCTGGTGGGACTATGCAGTTCCTATCTTTTTTGGTCCAGCCAGGGTTGCATCTGCTGAAGACCACCACGGTCAGCTGATTGACACTACTCTTGAACTTTCCAAAAGGGGAAACCAGAGCTATAGGGGATCCCCAGGAATAGAGAAGGAAGTGGGGGCTTGTGTCCTACCTACAGGGGGGTTGCTCTCAAGGACAGTAACTTGTATAAGCATTGAACTGTGTAGTAGTTAGTGCAAGTACTTTCTTTCTTGTAAAGACAAGCGCTGGGCTGAACATTAAGACTATTGCGTCTGTTGGTTGACTGCTGAGCACCTCTACACTACCTCCCTGAGAAGCCTGAGAGTCATGTGCGGAAAGGGTTGTATTTGGCCCAGTTTCCAAAGCCACGGTAGGACGGGCTCCAGGCTATTAGAGGCCAATGATCTAAACCCCCTGTTGGAGACCCCCCACGCCCCTGTTAGAGGCTCAGCTGGAATAAGAAAGGGCCTGCAAGAGTGAGGTAAAGAGACAGTAAGGATGGGATTGTGGAAGAAAGAGGCATGAGGTGAAATCAAGACTAATCAGTCTTAGTACGCAGCAGTGCTAGCCTTTGGCTTCGCTAGCAGTGGGCTCCTAGGGACCACCTTGGGCCCCTGCACTTATTATCATCATCATTGTTATTAGTTTTATTATTATCAACATTATCATTATTAGTAGCATTAATATTATTTTACAAATTAAGCATTGTGTGCAACCAAGCCAAACCCTATCAGACATCATGCCTGCTTGTGTTGCCACTTTTACCACGTGGCCCTGCAGTCCACTTACATTCTTCCTTGGCATGCGCGGGCATAGCTGTCAATGGTGCATCAGGTGCAGTGACACCAGGCCCACGCGCCTGAGTGATCCATTAAAACCTTATCATTGCTATATTTTATATTCCACCAGCCGTCAGGGGGGCCATTTTCCTTGCTTGCATCCGGGTCCATGGCAGTTCTCCAGGCGGGGTGCTGTCGCCACTCGCCACTGTCCCTCAGGTCAGCATGCGGCTCGCGCTGGGAACACGCAGTCACCAGGCGCAGCCCGGAACCCGTGGAAACATGCACTGTAAACTCCTCAGCCCCATGCGCAGTTTTCAGGCTTCCTGTGTGTGATAAACAAGCGCCAGCTTTGTTTTCCCTCCCAGCTCGCTCGGTCCTCCCAAATATGACTCAGTGCAAGGCTGGGTCTTTTAGGCAGGGTGCGTTTAGCTGCTGAAGGAAGTGGGCGGTTTTTGCAGCTAGTGCTGGACGCCCTGACGCTGGGAAGGCAGCTGCCGCCTTTCAATGGGAGAAGAGGTATTTCGAATCCTTTTATTTTGTTTTACAACTTTTTGTCGCCAGTACCAGTTTACGCCGATTTGCTGCCGATTTTCAAATTACCGAAGAAGAGATTCATACTGATAACAGCAGTGTGTTTTACTCTAGGGCTCTTTCAAACGACAGGGTACAGTGAAGACAGGGTGTAATTTCAGCCGGCACCCGGCAAAGAGAACTGCAGTTAATGGAAGTGTTTCATTTAAAGTGAGAGGCAGTCGCGCGCTGCCCTGGAACACTTTGCAACGTTAAATAATTTTATTTTCTTCTTTACAATTCAGCCATTAACTTTTGCAGATGTTTTCGACCTTTTTTTTCTTCCACGAACAGGGACTGAAATGTGTGGGGGAGAGGGATGTCTTTTTTGCGCACTTTTGCTTCACAGTAAAGGTTGCAGCAGGCATCATGTGATTTTTATTTTTTTTACCAATTACAGATGTTTGCTCAGCGAACAAGCAAGAGCTTTATGGCGATAGTAAGGGACAAAAACAGCCTTTTTCGCCTGTTTATTTTTCTTCAAATTTGAAAACTGTTGTCAGCCAACGAAGGGGCATTAAAATAATATTTCCTAAAGTCATGTTAAGAGTTAGAACTACACACAGATCCTCTGCAGCACTGGCGGAACATCTGGTTAATGGTGATGAGCAGCTATAAAACAAATTGAAAATGTAAAAAGCAATAATCCATCCAGGCGGTTACTGGCACTGTCTATCTTATGATGCGAGAGAGAAGCTGAAAAGGTCACATGCAGCCTGACTGTTCAAGGACTAGATGGCTGATGGCTGAGTCCAGGCAAACACCCTGAGCCTGCAACGCAGAGGCTCAGAAACCCACTCAAAGTTGTTATAAGGGTCACATGAAGAAGCCGCAGACTAGGCTGAGCAAAAGCAGTGCTGCTGGGAGGGGTACACCTGCTTGCTAAAAGGTAAATGCCTAGGGGCATATTTACCAAGATATCACGCAGCGCAGCACAACAAGTAACCTTGCTGCGCTGCGTGATAGGAAAAGGGTAGGAATACGCCGTACTTAACAATATATAGCACATTCTTGTCATTTCCCTAGCGCCAACGCAAGCACCCTTGCACCATGGTGCAAAGGTGCCTGTGTTGTAAGCAGCAATGCTTTTGTGCTGGAAGGGACACCCAGGGGCGTTGCTTCGGGAGGATGTTTGGGGTTTTACACCCCCATACATGTATTATTTATTAAATAGTTGGGTACAGGAGCTTTTGTCAGATATGGTTGGATGTCTGTTCGATTTCACCTGGGATTTTTAAATACTATGACAAAAAAAACCACACACTCATCTCTGTTTTGAAGTTCTTAAAACATGGTTATTTTACAAAAAACTGTGTTTTAAGTACCCCTCACAATCCGCACTTCTTTCCCTTTTCACTGGCCTTTAGCCCCCATATGAAGATCAACATGATGTGCTAGCATGATTGTCAGAAATCTGAAGCTCACACCCATCCAGTCTAACTGACCACACTTTGCCCCTTGGGACATCTTCCTGCACTAAAACAATGCTGAGAGGCATTTTCTTCTTTCTATATGCAGCACACATAAAAAGAGGAAGAAACTAGGAGAAACAGAGATATTTATCCACATTACGCCTCCCGCGGGGAGGCATAGCATTTTGACGCATTTCCAGGTGTACCACTAATTGTAAATCTGGGAATGCGCCAAAATCCATGGGCGGATGTGTGGGAACGCCCACGCTGCACCCATGGAACGCCTCCCTGGGGCAGAGTAACGCAAGGCAGCAATTTGCGCTGCGTTGTGTTACTCTGGATTTATCAAGCTATGCAGGGCCACACAAGGTGGCCTTGCGTGGCTTGATAAATCCTACTTAGGTTTTGCGTCACCCTTGTGCCCCCGTGCGCAAGGGTGACGCAAAACCTACTTAAATATGCCTTCTAGTGATTTTTTAAAGAAGTGCCAAATGCTGGAGGGTTTAACCTGTTAAGTCCCAGCTTTGACAGGTGGAAGGAAGGCGATATGGTCTATCACCACGTTGCTGGCCCCTGAACTTGCAGGCTTCTCCATGCAACCTCACATAAAAAAAGAATACATTTGTCTAATTTTGGGAAAATCAGTTCACCTTTCTGTGCCACAGATTGTATACATGTGTGAAATGAAAATCCGTAAAAATCCACTACTAGCAATTATTTATTCATGTTCACGTTTTGTACAGCGTATTAACATACCCATGTGGTAACTTGAGAGCAGCAGTGCCACTTATCTAAGCAGGTCTGGGCCTGCTAGGGCTAAATCCTGGCAATGCAATAAAGGGATATTGAAACAGGACACATAGTGTCCTCTATTTTTCTCTGAAATAAAAAATAAACTGTATCTGCTTTCTGTATGGCAATCCAGCGTCACCAGAAGTCCCATTTGTGAGCGAGGTTGACAAAATGATGCAGTATAACACTGAATTGGGTTTTCCCATCTACTGGGCCACATGTACGGGAGGGGTGGTATTATTGTTTACCATTGGTTACCTTAGGTCAGACACTACTTCAATCTAACTGGATAACCAAGTTATTCTCTTTATACATGTAATGTTCCAATGACAGCGATATCAAGCATTCAATGCTCTGCTTATTTTTAAGTTTACTTTATCAAGTGTTTATTGCCTCTGGTCCGGAATAATGTTGCTATATAAACTTGTTAATTACATGTCTTGTTGCATGCGTGTTTTGGTTATTCTTTGTCCAATCAAGAGTCTATTTATACATTTATCAGTCATAGGATTCTATTTCACATAGGCCTTGAGTCTTGTAGAGGGTTCTTAGTGAGGCTCATTAGGCCACATCCTTTGTAGCTCCCACCACCACCTTTTTCATCAACTTAAAGCATTGAGCAGAGCGCTATACAGATGAATACGTAGAAGTCCTGCCTGAGTGGCCAAGAAATCTCTAATTAGAAAGGTCCGGTCCCTCAACAGAGGGGCTGATGCGGTCTCCATCCAGTTACTTGGTGGGTGCAGTTTGTATCTCAGTTCCCCTATCGGCACAGGCTAGGGATATCCAGAAGCAGCCTAGGCTATGACATAGAAACTTCTTTTTTTCATAATTTTTACACAGCAGAAGGAGGCAGGGCCACCCAAAAGCTGCCCCCTCAAACCTCAAGAGTGCTGACCAGGCCTATAGCCCAGGAAGCTTGCATTTTCATAATAATCACACCTAACAGGCGCCTCATACCTGTACTGCCAAATGAAAAAAAGCCTGGCTTCCTGGATGAGCTCAGGAGTGTACTCCCTACCCCAACCTTCCAAACTAATCTGTGAATGTCCACAAATCGCCTATTTCATTCAAGGGTTAGCTCGATCGGCCCATGAACACTCAAGATGAGAAGCTGCCACAATCTGGGAATTATCTGATTGTCAAGCCCTGAGCCTGAGGTCTCCTTGCTGTCTAGTCATCTCAGAGAGCACACAGTTAGCTGCAGCACTGTGGAAGTCCTGTGACCACCTAGGCCGGCTTGGACTTATTTCAGGATTATTAAAATCAGTAGCAAGGGTCTCATGGACCCTAATGAAAGCAAGCTAGGAAAGCTGAGTAGTACCTTACAGCTGTAATTGATGTGCAAAGGGCCCCTATCACCGCTGGGCCCCAGTGCCATTGCACCTGCTGCACTATTGATAGCTTCCTCCGGGTGTCCATAAACTCAGAATGTATTATTATTATTAGTTGTAGTAGTAGTAGTTTACAAGGCATCAGATTTAAAAGAAATTCTGGTATACCAATGAATACATCCAGAAGTATTTTTTGCATCGAGACAATTTGTGTTTGGAGGTGGTTAATTTGCCAGTTTTGTCTAAAGGTGTTGGGGTTCATATCTCGGCGTATCTGCCAGACCACACCTGGAAAAATTACATTAACTCCCTGTGACTCGGTCACTCTCATATGTAAAGTCCAAGTTCCATATCTTTGTTAGTTTTGGTACAACCAATAAATAGTCACCAAAATCTACCATCAATAAAGTATAAAAGTGCATGGTCAACTCTACTATCCTGCATTAATTAATGGACAAAGATAATGATTTAAGGATAACTTGATGCATCATTTATCAGACATGCACGCATTCGATCTGCACTTGATGTTTCCTAGAAACATCATTCATAATTGATGTAAACTAGGGAAAAAACAGTGTAAGACTCATGTCCTGAACACCTTGATTAAATAACCTAAAGAGACACTCTTTCGTCTTCATATCTGGTGAGAAGGCCTCCTAAATGGAAATTCATGAAAAGACTAATTTTCAAGTTAACAACCAACTAAATAGTCCTGAATGGCACCCAGTTTGGCATTATTTACTAGGAGGATTAGCCTAGTTATATTCTTACAACCTGTAGTACCCTAGGAAAGAGCCTATAATCAAAGAGTGTTACGGATATTTCTTTTGATTACAGCAGTTCAACTCCATAAAACAACTGTGTCCCATTTTAGATCAAGTTGTGAGAGGGTATGTTGGACGCTGTTATTGAAGGTATAGGGACCTCGATGTTCCATCTAGAGCTTGTTTTTATTAACTCTCCCAGGGTCCCCAGTTCAGCATGCATCACTGCGTACAAAGGTTTCATATATGAAGCTAGGGTATTGCTTAAAATACCTGTTAGATCCAACCACACAGGTTCAATAGATACGTAGTGCCCGATAACTTTTCCTTCCTGCCACCTCTGTCTTATTCTATACCTTCATATCAGGATAGGGAAGACACCCAGAGCCATGTAGCACTACAGGAGGCACTTTCAATTCATAGAGCTTTTAAAAAGATGATATGTGTCTCCGACCACTCCGCTGAAAGAGCCTGTCTAAACCAATTCCACGAGCTGGTGTTCCCTATGGACATTAGCATTCAGACGTTGATGGAAATTGAGCCCGAGGTAAGAGAGAAATCTCCTACTCTTTCCTAATAAACCAGCAGGACTTAAGATTGCTCTCTGTCTTAGCAGACTGCAAAACTTGCATCAGATTTCCCATAGATCAGTTATGCAGTCGGTTCACGCTATGTTTTGGATCAATTGTTGTGATGGTCAAGAGGATAAGGTTGTCTGCACATTGTAATAGTTGGATCTCTTTGTAACTTAGAACTGGGGGACACAAGTTTTTCTCAGCAGTGTTATATAAATGACAGGATCTTTTCGTTAGTTCATTAGTAAACTGTCTTTGAGAAGTGTGAGCGTCCATCATGAAGCACCTTCAGTTTCATGGGGTGGAGCAGCATGTACGTGAGGCCCATAGCGTTCAGCTTTTGTTTGACCCCCGTGAAAGTCTGCCTCTGTTGCTGGACAAGTCAGGAAAGATATGGATAACTTGATTTTGGAACCTCAGGTCTCCTTGTCTCCTGATTGCACGGAGGATGGCATCCCTGTCCCTGTAGTTAAGGAATTTTGCTATAATTGTTTGGGATGTGCCTACCGCAGGGGCGCCAGGGAGCAGTAAGCCCTCTCCACTACAAACACCGAGGATATGGACGCCTCAGAGATTTTCTCCCTGAGCTATCTTTCCATGAACAACCCTGGTGTGGTGCCTTCCGCCCCCTCATGGAACCCCACAAAGTGCAAATGACACCTCCGGGATCGACCCTCGGCATCCTCTACATGCGCCTCGAGACTCTGTGTCTGTGTCTTGAGGGTTGCCACTGTGGCCTTAAGGGACGACAGTTCCTCCTGTATCTGGACAGCTTGCTGTTCCATTGCCTTGGATCTATCTGCAGCCTTGCAGAGATCCACTCTAAGGAGGTTCATGTCCAGAGCGACGGAATCTATCTTAGCCTGGACGTTGGCACTGGATGCTTCAATCGCCGCCAGTATCTGTGCGCCATTGGGACCCCGGGGGGGCCTGGATATCACTCCCGCTGTATTCGACTGCCCCCAAGGTAGGTCGGTTGTGCTATATTGGTCCATCTTGGTTTATTGGGGTCTACTGGGAACTCTGTCTCTGCTCATGATGGGGTCCTGCCGGAAGAGAGGACCAAGTTCCCTCTGAGCAACTCCTCTGCTGAGCACTGCAGACTCAGGGCAGTCCAGTTCGCTCCCACTTTATGCACTCTTTTCGGTCAGAAACAGGAGTTCGCAGGCCCCTTCAGGCCAAGGACCATTGCAGCTCAGCCAACATCAGGGCTAGACCACCTCACCACTGCCCCCTCGATGTGGTGTCATCTTCGCGGTGTCTCCTGCTATCAAGGGCTGCCCAAATGGCGCAATCCTGTCTCCGCTAGACTGACACCATTACCATGCACCAGGTGGCATGAGTGGAATTAAGACATTAGGGTCCGGGGGGGGTCTTGGACCCCGAACAGCTCTCAGTACCTGTATTGCAAGGGCCCCCACCACAACAACAGTCCTCCTGGCAGGGGGAAGCAAAGGAAGGAGGGAGGTCTCCCAGCATCCTCCTCAAGGACCCAGAAGCCCGATCCTAGGCAAATTATCACAGCCCCCTCCTTGTCCCTGAATGTTCAAGGCCCCTGGAGTGCCAGGATCAGCAAGGGTGGGGGCCACAGGGTCAGTGTTTCTCCAGGGACCCTTCCAGTAGCCCCCTGCACCAGAGCAGTTTTATTTCAATTTCGGTGGGAGGCAATGTAGGGCAGTATCAGATACCGGGCCTCGTCGGGGGAACTGCAGAAAAGTCGGCACGTCTTCTCCACACAGGCCTTCTACGGCCCTCGAGGTGCCTCAGGGTATGCCTCTGGCTGCGCGGTCTTCCCCACCGCAGCGCTCCGCGGCCCAAAGCAAAGTAGGTCACTGATTGCAGCGGAGACGCTCACCCCGTGGGGGACAGGGAAGAAGGGGCGACGTTGGCCCGACACCGCTGACAGGAGTTGGTCAGTCGCGGCCCATGCCAGGTCGCCGGTGCAGTCGCCACAGGCCGGCCCCATCACAGAGAATGCTGGCAGAGGGAAGCAGTACGCTGTGTTGGTACCTGGCCCTACATCTCGGCAGCCCAGCGACCGAAGTCCAGCACCGGTTCAATGGCTCCGCCACTCTGGCTGCCGATGAGGGCTCTCCGCTGTGGTAAGGTTTTTGGGCCATAGGCGGGTCTCTCCTTCCCGCAGCCGATCGGGTCCCCCAGGCCGTCCTCACCACACAACACCGCAGAGGCTTCCTGATCAGCTCACCCGCTGCAATCATCGTCACCTTAGCTTCAACATCTGCCCGCCAGAATCTGCCACTGGTGTAGCGGCATTTCAGGGGTCTCAGGCCTCGGCAGGCAGGAGGATTCCGAAGGACCATGCTAACAGACTGGGAGCTTCAGCGCACCCTGTCGGCCATCTTGCCAGCCACGCCGCCTGTCTTTGCTAATTCTGGTTCATATTTTGGTGGAATTTGGAGAAGTCTTAAACTCTTGATAGGCATTGCATTCATGTGTTCATTGTTGGGCAACTACAACCTCGAACCTATATAACTAGTAATTCCTAGAAAAAATTCTAGTCTAACAAAAGATTAAAAAAATAAGTCTCTGCTTCAGCACATAGTAAGGTTCCTATTCTGTAACCACCTCAGAGCACCCGAGTGAAGGCTGCTCCCTCAGCAGCTGTGCAAATAGAGCTACTAACTATATTATCTACTGGCGGTCGCCAGTAGATAGTTATAGTTAGGACCTATTTTCCATAGGAAATCCGCACCATACAATTTGAAATAACTTTGGCGCCGGTTGACGAATCTTCGCGAAATGTTCCAACTTGTTGGGGCGCTCCGGTCCGCTCCTATCCTGAAAGTCTCGGGGTGATTCGGCAAGCGGGGGCCGAGAAAAAAGGGGGGTCCCAAAACGTGTTTTCCCCATGCAATTTTCCATAGGAACCTTTAGTCGCAGCTACAGCCCGAACTGCTGAACGGAATTACACCAAATTTGCCAAAAAGGTAGCCCTTGGTTCAGGGTCATGCCTTTTGCTTAAATGGTGTAAATCCGTTCAGTAGTTCCTGAGAAATTTGAAAAAGAAAACACATATATATCTGGGCGGAGCCTAACCACACATGTCATCGTGAGATCTGATTGGCTGTCAGCACTTCATCCTGGAATTGCTGGCAGCCATCTTGGGACCAATATAAATGATAGTACCCCATTGAAATGCATTGTAGTGAATCGAAGATTTTGAGGGTTACCAAAAGGAGAACTATAAAGGGTGATAACAGACTTTAGTTACATTAGAATTCATTTGTTGATGGTACCATACTAATTTCAGGAATTGTGGTGTGTTCTAAGGTGATTTTACCCTGTGAAAAACCTTCTGCTGGGATATCATGAATCATGTTTGAGAGAACTATTTTCACATGCTTGTCCCATACAGTTTTGGAAGGTGATCCAGAAGCTAAAATGAGAGCATATTTTCTGTAAATTCACATTATCTTTCTCAGTCATGTGAGAATGAAGTCTGACATTCTCAGTAAAACATGTACATCCAACAAGGTCAGAGACTGTCAGTTAATTCCTTTGTGTTCTACTGCAGCTTCCCAGAGTGTTCTAAAGAACAACTAGAGTGCTAACAGCCTTACATATGACAAAAGTATGGCACACCTGAAGCCATCTTGATTGGAATAAACTGGTAACACTTAAAACATTTAATTTAAAAAGGAACAAAATTATGGGGTTCATTTTGTCATAGAAATTATGGTTAGTGCTGTAGAAAGAAAAATTAGGACATGTTTTAAGTGAGATCTCAAATATCTTCCTGTTATATTTCAACAGGAGCAGCCTGTCAGTTGATGCCTTTGTGTTCTACTGCAGCTTCCCAGAGTGTTCTAAAGAACAACTAGAGTGCTAACAGCCTTACTTATGACAACATTATGGCACACCTGAAGCCATCTTGATTGGAATAAACTGGTAACACTTAAAACCTTTAATTTAAAAAGGAACAACATGATTGGGGTTCATTTTGTCATAGAAATTATGGTTAGTGCTGTAGAAAGAAAAATTAGGACATGTTTCAAGTGTGATCTCAAATATCTTCCTGTTATATTTCAACAGGAGCAGCCTGTCAGTTGATGCCTTTGTGTTCTACTGCAGCTTCCCAGAGTGTTCTAAAGAACAACTAGAGCGCTAACAGTCTTACTTATGACAAAATTATGGCACACCTGAAGCCATCTTGATTGGAATAAACTGGTAACTCTTAAAACATTTAATTTAAAAAGGAACAAAATGAGGGGGTTCATTTTGTCATAGAAATTATGGTTAGTGCTGTAGAAAGAAAAATAAGTGCTAAAACACTACCCCCAGCACGACACCCTACACTACCCAAACATAAGTGCACTACCCTAAACCCTAAAACACTACCACCAGCACGACTCCCTACACTACCCAAACACCACTGCACTACACTAAACCCTAAATATACCCCCAGCATGACCACCCACACTACACAAACACCACTGCACTACCCTATACCCTAAAACACGACCCCCTACACTACACAAACACGACTGCACTACCCTAAACCCTAAAACACTACCCACAGCATGACCCCCTTCACTACCCAAACACCACTGCACTGCCCTAAACCCTAAAACACTACCCCAGCACTACCTACCAAACACCACTGCACTAACATAAACCCTAAAACACTACCCCCAGCACAACCCCCTACACTACACAAACACCACTGCACTACCCTAAACCATAAAACACTACCCCCAGCACGACTCCCTACACTACCCAAACACCACTGCACTACCCTAAACCCTAAATCTACCCCCAGCACGACCCCTACACTACCCAAACACCACTGCACTACCCTAAACCATAAAACACTACCCCCAGCATGACCCCTACACTACACAAACACCACTGCACTACCCTAAACCCTAAAACACTACCACCAGCATGACCCCCTACACTACTCAAACACCACTGCACTACCCTAAACCCTAAAACACTACCCCAGCACGACCCCCTAGACTACCCATACACCACTGCACTACCCTAAACCCTAAAACACTACCACCAGCACGACCCCCTACACTACTGCACTACCCTAAACCCTAAACCACTACACCCAGCACGACCCCCTACACTACCCAAACACCACTGCACTACCCTAAACCCTAAAACACTACCCCCAGCACGACCCCCTACACCACCCAAACACCACTGCACTACCCTAAACCCTAGAAAAGAAACCCCCACCCCATGCCCAATCCCCCTTACCTCTCACTCCTCATGGTTCCTCTCTCCTCGTGGTTCCTGCTTCACGTCATCTCTGAAGGGCGGTGCACGTCGTTGTGAGGAAACAGAACAGCCTCTGTTTCCTTACAACGACATGGATCGTCTACATGTTTTTAGAACGCATGGTCATTTACCATACATACCTTTACAACAAAATTCGTTGTAAAGGCATGCGTGGTAAATGACCATGCGTTCTAAAAATGCGTAGTAATGACTTCGTGATGTACAACGCATGCGTGGTAATGCATGCGTTGTAATGGTATCGCAAAGTAAAAAAGTCGTTGTAACAGCTGTTTACCGATCGAAGCTGGCCCCTGTTCTTCAGTGAGACGTTTATTTGATTAATTAGGAGGAAGGAATGTGGTTTTTTTACCGAAAAGTGCATTCCCGGCTGTTGTATTGTGAAAGTGTCCGCGTGGCCTGGTTTCACTTCCGGTGAGAGAGTGGAAGAGTCTGTGTGGATCTAAAGGAGTTCTGTTGTTGGACGGGGTCGGCGCGACATTTCATCAGAAAACGTAGCTAATGGAAAGCGTCTTCCCTGAAGTGTGGAGCAGTGCCATGAGAGGTCAACGAGTGTGCGTCCCACCGCAGTATGACCGTACCGCGTGACCCATGTGCCGCCTCCAGGGTACGGGAGGCAGAAGCGGCATCGCAGGTCCTCTTGAAGACCGTTGTAGCACTAATTCTACATTTTGGTACTAGGGCATTTTAACTTTGTTGTTCCTGCCAGATACAAAGAGAAGATCCTGTGTTATTCAGTGCCCTCGTTACCTTTTTGTGGGTTGTGGGGCTTGTCACTTCGCTGCCCCGCCAGTGCACACGACTGGGCACCCCACCTCGTGTGCCATCTGCAGGGCCTCTGCCCTCGGATCACTGGTTTCGGTTTCTGGAGTGGCAACATAAACAGTTGCTCCCAAAGGACTAGCCTGAACACTTAGGTAAATATCCCTGCACCAGCATTCCACGGAAATTCTTTCCTAGCTCTCCCACGTCAACGAGCACGGCTCCGCTCGCGACTCCGTATGACGTCATCGGAACCATAAGAGGACCTCGTCGGCGTGCTGACGTCAGTTCCACCCATTTTTTCCGTGCCACCGAGGCAAACAGGGGACCGAGACATTTTCACATGTATACATAGTATAATAAATATATATATATTCACTGAAAAAACCATAGGTTTCAGGCACGTTATAGTTAGAAATTAGCATTTAAAAAACCTTAGAAATTCACTGAAAAAACCATAGGTTTCAGGCACGTTATAGTTAGAAATTAGCATTTAAAAAACCTTAGAAATTCACTGAAAAAACCATAGGTTTCAGGGGCGTTATAGTTAGTTGGACATTTCACTCGTACAAAACCATAGAAATTCCCCCGTTATAGTTAGTTCAGCTAACTATAACTCACGCGCCCGCAATGCACTGCTGATGACGTCACATATTACATCACTCATGACATGGTCAGTGACATCACTCATGACATCACTCATGACATCACTGATGACATCATCCAGTGAATGTGTGTTTTTCTGAAAATTAAATATGTTTTATATCTGTATATCTCAAGGTCGATGGAAGAATAAATGGGTATATAAGTGTCTAAATGGATGATTTTTTTGTAAAATTGATTGTATAACTGACTAAGTGTATCTTAGTGAATACATGGGTTAGTGAGTAATGTTTAAATATGAAAATATCTGTATCAGTCTCTCACTTTGTGTATAAGTGGCTGCATGGGTTGGTGAGTAGCTACATGAGTGTCTATATGGGTTATTAGTTGGTTTTTTGAGTATCAGTATGAGTGTCTGAGTGTCTGTATGGTTCGGTGGGGGTATTACTTAGTGCATAGATGCATGAATGAGTGACTCACTGTTTGTATGTGTTGAAGACAGCATGTGTGCAGGACTGTATAGGTGGATGAGTATGTGTATGGGTGTGTTAGTGAGTGAATGACTGTCTCAATAGTGTCTTTATGAGTAACTACATATGTTTTAAACTAGTATATGTGAGTATTGGTGTATATAAGTGAGTATATGTGAGAGTGAGAGATTGGAAGAGTTCCTGTACAAATAAGTAGGTGTTTCTATAAGTGATTGTTTAAGAGAGTAAGTATGTGTAAGTTTCTGTAGAAGTAAGTGTGGTAGTGTGTGTATAACTGTATATGCAAGTAAATGGATGTTTGATACTTTGTTTGCATCGTGTGACTATGTGTGTGAGTAACTCTATGGATGAGTGGCAGTGTGTAACAGGATGTATAGGTGTATGAGTACATATGATGAGTGAGTACATGTATGAGTGACTGTATAGGGACTGTTGGTGAATGAGTGGATGTGTGTGTAGATCTTGGAATTAATGAATAGGTGTGTTGTAACTAGGGGTGGGCGGAATTTGCGTAGTCGCGCTACGCAAAGCTCTGCAAAACAGTAAAAAATCGCCGCGAGCACGCAAAAGTTCCGCGAACACGCGGAATTGCTTGTTCCGCCCGTTCGCGATGCTTTTTTCCTGTTCGCGAACGCTGTTTGCGTGCTCGGGCAGAAATATCTCGCAAACAAGCATTTTGAAAGCGCGAACAAGCAAAAAACTCCGCGAAGCCGCGGATCGCGGAATTTTTGGCAATTTCGCGTTCTCCGCGGAATGCGAAATTACCCAAATTCCGCGAGCGGAACGGAATTTACCGCCCAGGCCTAGTTGTAACTGGTATTGGTATGTCCATTGTTTTGAAAATGTTAGTTTGTATTTTTGAGTGTGTGTATCAAAGGTTATATTAGGGTGAGAGGAGGTCTGCCACTCTATCACAAGGATGATGTCATCAGTGATGTCATCAGTGATGTCATTTGAGATGTCATCAGTGATGTCATGAGTGATGTCACTGACCATGTCATGAGTGATGTAATATGTGACGTTATCAGCAGTGCATTGTGGGCGCGCGAGTTATAGTTAGCTGAACTAACTATAACGGGGAATTTCTATGGTTTTGTACGAGTGAAATGTCCAACTAACTATAACGCCCCTGAAACCTATGGTTTTTTCAGTGAATATATATTATCTACTGGCGATCGCCAGTAGATAGTTATAGTTAGGACCTATTTTCCATAGGAAATCCGCGACATTCTATTTGAAATAACTCTTGCGTCTGTTGACGAATCTTCGCGAAATTTTCAAACTGTATGGCCCGCTCCGGTCCGCTCCTACCCTGAAAGTCTCAGGGTGATTCGTCAAGCGGGGGCCGAGAAAAAAGGGGGGTCCCAAAACGTGTTTTCCCCATTCATTTTCCCATAGGAAACTTTAGACACGGCTACAGCCCGAACTGCTGAACGGAATTACACCAAATTTGGCAAAGAGGTAGTTCTTGGTTCAGAAAGAACCCTTTTGTTAAATGGTGTAAATCCGTTCAGTAGTTCCTGTGAAAATCAAAATGAAAGTCACATATATATCTATCGGCAGTAGGTCCGCGATCCGAGCGCACTCTGCGCGCACCCTCCCGATCATGAGCTGCATGCTAATGGCTGTCAATGGCTGTCAACACTCCAAATCAGGAAGTGTTGGCAGCCATTTTGTCCCTCGGTAGAACCGAGGGACAGAAACAAGTGCGCAGAGCGCAAAAGGGAGCAGGGTAGAAACACCCTGACCCCCTAGGTCTGCTCAGGGGGTCCCACAAGGACCCCCTGGGCAGAAAAAAAGCATTTTTTTAAATCGGCGGGATGCACTTAGGGTGCGCGAATCCCGCCGAGAAAAAAACAGAAGAATCGCAAGTGTGCAAACGCACAAAGGGGGCAGGGTAGAAACACCCTGACCCCTAGGTCTGCTCAGGGGGTCCCACAAGGACCCCTGGGCAGAAAAAAGCATTTAAAAAAAAAAAATCGGCAGGATGCGCTCAGGGTGCGCGGATCCTGCCGAAAAACCCAAAATCGAAGCGCGGTCTCTCGCGCTGACAGATGATTTGCCCCCGGGTGGGCCAAGTCCCGGGGGCATGCGGTGGGTGGGTTTAGTATTTAATGTGGGGGCCTCTAGGCCCCCAAGCCCCGGGGACCGCCACCCCCCAGGGCTTTAGAAAATAATGGTGCTGGAGGGCTCTTTGCCCTCCCGCAGCCCCGGGGACCGCCAACACCCGGGGCTTCTTTTACAAATTTTTAATCTGTGTGGGGGGCTCCAGCCCCCCACACGCCCCGGGGACCGCCACCTCCCGGGGCACTAAAGATATGAATATGGGGGTCTGTTACGGACCCCCAAAGCCCCGGGGACCACAACCTCCCGGGGCTGTGAAATGGTTAGGGAGGGGGGCCGCGCGGCCCCCTCCTGGAGCCCTTGATGGCCCTGGGGACCGCCACCCCCAGGGCCGGCTCCTGCAGTGTCCCGGGGTGCCTACCCCCGGGACACTGTAGTTTGCTATGACAGGACGGGAGCCTCGCGGCTCCCGTCCTGTCATAGCAAACTTGGTTTGCATTTTGAAAGAGAGAGCAGGAAACCTCGCTCTCTTTCAAAATGCAAACTCAATTGCTTTCCACATGGGGAGCAGCATGTTAGCTGCTCCCCATGTGGAAAGCAATGCCGGCTCGCGCAGGAGGCGGGGAGCCGGCTGGGACTGTGGGGGGATTGGGGACCCCCCCACAGTCTCCAACGAGAGGCCAGGCCCAGGGGGATAGGGTCCCCGGGGCCATAAGTGGCCCGGGAGGGGGGCCACGCAACCCCCCTCCCCAAATAAATTTTTTTTTTTAAAAAAAGGACAAGGCCGGCCCCGGGGGATGGGGTCCCCGGGGCCTTAAATGGCCTGAGGAGGGGGCCACGCAGCCCCCCTCCAAAATAATTTTTAAAAAAATCGAGGGCATGCCCCGGGGGATGGGGTCCCCGGGGCCAATACAGGCCCAGGGAAGGGGGGCCACGCGGCCCCCTTCCCGTTTTTTTTTTTAATTTAAAAAAAAAAAAATGCACAGGCCCCGGGGATGGGGTCCCCGGGGCCAAAGTGGCCAAGGGAAGGGGGGCCACGCAGCCCCCTCCCATTAAATTTTGGAAAAAAAAAACGACTGGCATTGTGCCGGAGGCCCCGCCCCTCCCTGCAGTACTCTGCAAACGCGCTCCCTGGCGCGTTTAAGAAGGGAAGTAATTCCCCTTGAATACTGGGGGTCCCTGGGAGCCAACTAGCCCACCAGGAACCTCCAGTATGCGCCAGGGGCTGCGTTGCAGAGAGGTGTACAGAGGCCACGCCCCTTTTACACCTCTCTGCAACGCAGCTCTGTGGCGCTTTTTAGAAGTACATGGTGGGCTAGTTGGACTCCAGGGACCCTCAGGATTCAAGGGGACTTAATCCCCCAACTTAAAACGCGCCACGGGGCGCGTTTGCACAGTGGTGAAGGGAGGGGCGGGGCTTCAGGTGACATGTGTGCAAACAGGCCCCGTGGCGCGTTTTAAGATGGGGAATTAAATCCCTTCAATCCTGAGGGTCCCTGGGTGCCAACTAGCCCAACAGGTACATCCAGAAAGCGCCACAGAGCTGCATTGCAGAGAGGTGCAAAAAGGGCGTGGCCTCTGAACACCTCTCTGCAACGCAGCTCCCTGGTGCATACTGGAGGTACAGGGTGGGCTAGTTGGACCCCAGGGACCCTCATGATTCAAGGGGACTTAATCCCCCAACTTAAAACGCGCCACGGGGCGCGTTTGCACAGATGTCACCTCAGGCCCCGCCCCTCCCTTCACCATTGTGCAAATATTCCTCTAAAATCAGCCGAACTACGAATTCCTATTTACTCACCTGTTATCAGGAGAGACCTCAGTGCTGCATCTTTCAGCCCAGTACTGATCCTGAAAAGTAATGTTGAACCGTACTTACCAGTAACTTGAATTTCCTTCCATAGGATATCATTGTCTGCTTTTTGCTGAAAAAGTCTTCAGTGTCGATTTTTGAAACATACAAATATTCCTCTAAAATCAGCCGAACTACGAATTCCGATTTACTCACCTGTTATCAGGAGAGACCTCAGTGCTGCATCTTTCAGCCCAGTACTGATCCTGAAAAGTAATTTTAACCGTACTTACCAGTAACTTAAATTTCCTTCCATAGGATATCATTGACTGGTTTCACTTGGAAATTCTTCTAAGTGTGGAGTTTTGGAACTTTATAATATTCCTCTAAAATCAGCCGAAATACGAATTCCGATTTACTCACCTGTTATCAGGAGAGACCTCAGTGCTGCATCTTTCAGCCCAATACTGATCCTCAAAAGTAATTTTAACCGTACTTACCAGTAACTTGTATTTCCTTCCTTTCAGCAGAAAAGTTTCAAAGTGTCAATTTTCACAAACTACAAATATTCCTTAAAATTGCCTGTATAACGTAAACGCATTCTTTCAACTGTTTACAGAGATGCACTAGTGCTGGATCCAGGATCCACCACTGAGTAAGAAAAAGTAACGATAACACTACTTACCTGCTAAGTGAATTTCCTGCCATAGGATAACATTGGTGATTCTATGCACTGTAAAAACCATAGGTTTCAGGCACGTTATAGTTAGAAATTAGCATTTAAAAACCTTTGAAATTCACTGAAAAAACCATAGGTTTCAGACACGTTATAGTTAGAAATTAGCATTTAAAAAACCTTTGAAATTCACTGACAGTTATAGTTAGTTGGACATTGCACTCGTACAAAACCCGTAGAAATTCCCCGTTATAGTTAGTTCAGCTAACTATAACTCTCGCGCCCCGCAATGCACTGCTGATGACGTCACATATTACATCACTCATGACATGGTCAGTGACATCACTGATGACATCACTGATGACATCTCAAATGACATCACTGATGACATCATCCATGTGATAATTTCATTCATCTTCTCACACCCTAATATAACTTTTGATACACCCACTGTAAATTACAGACTGCCATTCTCAAAACCATAGACACTCCAACACCAATAACTACATACCCACTCACTGATTCTTAGGTCTCACACACATCCACTCACTCACCCGTACAGTCACTCATACTTACGGTCACTCAGTACAGGACTCATCATATGCACTCATACTCCTATATAGACACTCAAACACCGCCACTCATCCATAGAGGTACTCACACACCTAGTCAGTCATACAAATAATTAAACACACTGCCATTTACTCACCTATACAGTTATACACACACCAGCTCACTTACTCATACAAACTACATTCTTACGCTCTTATACAATCACTGATACAAGCACACACTCATCCATACAGTCACTCTCACAATCACAATCACACATCTCGCTTATAGCTATTTATATACTCCAACACACATATATACTGCCTTTCACATATGTAGTTACTCACACATGTACCACTGAGATATA
Source organism: Calotriton arnoldi (assembly GCA_963921515.1). Lineage (NCBI taxonomy): Eukaryota > Metazoa > Chordata > Amphibia > Caudata > Salamandridae > Calotriton > Calotriton arnoldi. The sequence goes on along the minus strand of CAWUFW010001956.1, from coordinate 739,557 downwards.
CATTCACTCACTAACACACCCATACACACACTCACCCACCCATACAGTCCATCACAGATGCACTCTTGAAACCATGCACCCAGTGAATCACCCACTGATACATCTATGTGCAGCCACACACACCCCATCCACACAAACACTCAGGCACCCATACAGATACTCAGACAACCAATCAATAACACATAGACACTTATTTTGCTATTTACAAACCCATGCAGCCACTTACACACCAACAGACAGACGGATAAAGACATTCACACAGTTTAGTCACTAACCCATGCATTTAGTAAGATACGTTTAATCACTCACGTATAGAGTCAGTCACGCACCTACTAAATCATCCATCCAGACACTTACACACCCACTCATTATTCAATACACCTTGGCATATATATTAAACATATTTAAACTTTACAGAAAACACACAGTCACTGCATGATGTCATCAGTGATGTCATTTGAGATGTCATCAGTGATGTCATGAGTGATGTCACTGACCATGTCATGAGTGATGTAATATGTGACGTCATCAGCAGTGCATTACGGGGCGCGAGTTATAGTTAGCTGAACTAACTATAACGGGGAATTTCACGGGTTTTGTACGAGTGCAATGTCCAACTAACTATAACTGTCCCTAAAACCTATGGTTTTTTCAGTGAATATATATATATATATATATAATCTACTGGCGGTCACCAGTAGATAGTTATAGTTAGGACCTATTATCCATAGGAAATCCGTAACATTCTATTCCCAATAACTTTGGCGTCGTTTGACGAATCATCGCAAAATTTTCAAAACTAGTGGGGCGCTCCGGTCCTCTCCTGTCTTGAAAGTTTCGGGGTTATTCATCAAGCGGGGGCCGAGAAAAAAGGGGGGTCCCAAAACATGTTTTCTCCATGTTAATTCCCATAGGAAATTTTTAGCCACGGCTACAGCCCGAACTGCTGAACGGAATTACAACAAATTTGGCAAAAGGTAGCGCTTGGTTCAGAAAGCGACCTTTTTTTTAAATGGTGTAAATCCGTTCAGTAGTTGTGGAGAAATTCAAAAAATAAGAGTGACAAAATCAATTTCCCATAGGAAACTTTATGCAAGGCTACAGCAAAAGCTGCTGAACGGAATTACACCAAATTTGGCAAAAAGGTAGTGCTTGGTTCAGAAAGCACCCTTTTTAAAAATGGTCTAAATCCGTTCAGTAGTTGCTGAGAAAATCCAAAATAAAAGTTTCGATATCTATGGCCGCGGTGGATCCGCGCACCCTCCCGACCACGAGCTGCATGCTAATTGGCTGTCAACACTCCAAACCAGGAAGTGTTGGCAGCCATCTTGTTCCTCGGTAGAACCGAGGAACAAGAAAGCAGTAAAACAAGAGCGCAAAATGCAAAAAGGGGGCAGGGTAGAAACACCCTGACCCCCTAGGTCTGCTCAGGGGGTCCCACAAGGACCCCCTGGGCAGAAAAAAGCATTTTTTTTTTTAAATCAGCGGGATGCGCTTAGGGTGCGCTTAGGGTGGCGGATCCGCCGATTAAAAAAAAAAACACAAGAAACAAGTGCGCAAAACGCACAAAGGGGGCAGGGTAGAAACACCCTGACCCCTAGGTCTGCTCAGGGGGTCCCACAAGGACCCCCTGGGCAGAAAAGCAACAAAAAAAGACCAGCATCGTGTCGGAGGCCCCGCCCCTCCCTGCAGCAGTCTGCAGAACGCGCCCTGGCGCGTTTTAAGAAGGGGAAGTAATTCCCCTTGAATACTGGGGGTCCCTGGGGCCAACTAGCCCACCAGGTACCTCCAGTAAGCGCCACGGAGGTGCGTTGCAGAGTGTTGTAAAAAGGGGCGTGGCCTCTGAACACCTCTCTGCAATGCAGCTCTCTGGGGCATACTGGAGGAATCTGGTGGGCCAGTTGGCCCCTAGGGACGCTCGGTATTGAGGAGGAATTAATTCTCCAACTTAAAACGCGCCACAGGGCGTGTTTGCAGACATGTCACTTCAGGCCCCACCCCCTCCCTTCACCATTGTGCAAATATTCCTCTAAAATCAGCCGAACTGCGAATTCCGATTTACTCACCTGTTATCAGGAGAGACCTCAGTGTTGCATCTTTGAGCCCAGTACTGATCCTGAAAAGTAATTTTAACCGTATCTTACCAGTAACTTGAATTTCCTTCCATAGGATATCATTGCCTGCTTTTTGCTGAAAAAGTTTCTAAGTGTCGATTTTTGAAACATACAAATATTCCTCTAAAATCAGCTGAACTACGAATTCCGATTTACTCACCGGTTATCAGGAGAGACCTCAGTGCTGCATCTTTGAGCCCAGTACTGATCCTGAAAAGTAATTTTAACCGTACTTACCAGTAACTTGAATTTCCTTCCATAGGCTAACATTGACTGGTTTCACTTGGAAATTCTTCTGTGTGTGGAGTTTTGGAACTTTATAATATTCCTCTAAAATCAGCCGAACTACGAATTCCGATTTACTCACCAGTTATCAGGGAGAGAACCCAGTGCTGCATCTTTTAGCCCAGCACTGACCCTGAAAAGTAATTCTAACCGTACTTACCAGTAACTTGTATTTCCTTCCATTGGAATCCATTGTCTGGTTTTCAGCAGAAAAGTTTCAAAGTGTCGATTTTCACAAACTACAAATATTCCTTAAAAATCGCCTGTATGACTTAAACGCATTCTTTCAACTGTTTACAGGAGATGCACCAGTGCTGGATCCAGGATCCACCACTGAGTAAGAAAAAGTAACGATAACACTACTTACCATGCTAAGTGAATTTCCTCCCATAGGATAACATTGGTGATTCTATGTGAAAAGTTTCTAAGTGTCAACTTTTAAAATACAATAATATTCCTTAAAAATCACTACTGTAACCAAAACGCTTTTACTCAACTGTTTACAGGAGATGTCCCAGGACTGAATCTAGGATCCAGTCCTGTGGTTAGAAAAGTAATCCATAAAGTAACTAATTGCATTTAACTAGAAATTCACATTGAGCTCAATGTTGCATTGTGTTTGAAATTGTGTTGCCCATTGCAACAACTGTAACTACTGTACTTAAAAGTCTATTGCCTATTTGCAAAGTATTTAAACTAAAGTAATTCATTCTGAGAAAGTATATTTTGTAATGTAATGTATAATGTAATTACAATGTAATTTAAAAAATAAAATATCTAAAAATAAATAGTTTAAAAAATGTAGTAAATCAGTATCAAAAAAATAAATATAACAATTAATACATTTAAAAATTGTCATTTACAAAACCTTTGAAATTCACTGAAAAAAACCATAGGTTTCAGACATGTTATAGTTAGGAATTAGCATTTAAAAACCTTTGAAATTCACTGAAAAACAATAGGTTTCAGGCACGTTATAGTTAGAAATTAGCATTTAAAAAACCTTACAAATTCACTGAAAAAACCATAGGTTTTAGGGACAGTTATAGTTAGTTGGACATTGCACTCGTACAAAACCCGTGAAATTCCCCGCTATAGTTAGTTCAGCTAATCTATAACTCGCGCCCCCGCAATGCACTGCTGATGACGTCACATATTACATCACTCATGACATGGTCAGTGACATCACTGATGACATCTCCAAATGACATCACTGATGACATCACTGATGACATCATCCACGTGATAATCTGATGCACCTCCTCACACCCTAATATAACCTTTGATACACCCACTCTAAATTACAGACTGCCATTCGCAAAACCATAGACACTCCAACACCAATAACTACATACCCACTCACTGATTCTTAGGTCTACACACACATCCACTCACTCACCCGTACAGTCACTCATACTTACGGTCACTCAGTACTAGGACTATCATATGCACTCATACTCCTATATAGACACTCAAACACCGCCACTCATCCATAGAGGTACTCACACACCTAGTCAGTCATGCAAATAATTAAACACACTGCCATTTACTCACCTATACAGTTATACACACACCAGCTCACTTACTCATACAAATACTAGCACATTCTTACGCTCTTATACAATCACTGATACAAGCACACACTCATCCATACAGTCACTCTCACAATCACACACTCTCGCTTATAGCTATTTATATACTCCAACACACATATATACTTCCTTTCACATATGTAGTTACTCACACATGTACCACTGGGACATACATTCACTCACTAACACACTCTTACACACACTTACCCACCCATACAGTCTATCACAGATGCACTCTTGAAACCATCCACCCAGTGAATCGCCCACTCACACATCTATGCACAGAGTCGCACACACCCCACCCACACAAACACTCAGGCACCCATACAGATACTCAGACTACCAATCAATAACTCATATAGACACTCATGAAGCTATTCACAAACCCATGCAGCCACTTACAAGGCAACAGTCAGACGATTCAGACTTTCACCCAGTTTAGTCACTAACCCATGCATTCAGTAAGATACGTTTAATCACTCACTTATAGAGTTAGTCATGCATCTACTAAATCATCCATACAGACACTTATACACCCACTCATTCTTCAATACGCCTTTCCCTATATATATAAAAATATTTAAACTTTACAGAAACACACAGTCACTGCATGATGTCATCAGTGATGTCATTTGAGATGTCATCAGTGATGTCATCAGTGATGTCACTGACCATGTCATGAGTGATGTAATATGTGACGTCATCAGCAGTGCATTGCGGAGCGCGAGTTATAGTTAGCTGAACTAACTATAACGGGGAATTTGACGGGTTTTGTACGAGTGCAATGTCCAACTAACTATAACTGTCCCTAAAACCTATGGTTTTTTCAGTGAATTTATATATATATATATAAACCTCTTCCCTGTCCATGTCACTAGTCTCACACCTTATAAATACCGTTATTAAATATATCATTTTCCCACCTATCAGAGGTTGTGGCTCTTTATATGGGCAGCAACATATTATGTAGTATTATACTCTCATTACGAGTCCCTCATAGAGTATCTCCAGTGAAATACTGATCTAGATGATTCTGAGAAGGGGTCAGGGCAGGCTTGATTGAGCCTGTGTAGGGGATCCATTGTCTAGTGCTCCTGTGCTGCTGGTGGGGTTGGGCAGTGGCCAGGTTGAGCTCCTGTCCACAGCCCCTGCAACGTATAATAGGGTCCGGGGTCTCCGGTCTGTAATTATTAGGTCTGGAGGTTGCGAACCCAATTATTCCAGGCCTGGAAACACTAAAAATTCTAGGTGGTGGAATTATACCCAATATTATTTCTCTGAGTGAAATTCTAACACTTGTAATGAAGGACTTAGAAGTGAATTACTTCTGAATTTTATGATTAAGACACACCCATGAAAACACCCTTTGTGAACTAGGCCCATAATTAGTTCACTTGCATAACACATTGAATCAGATTCATTGTCTGTTGATCCTTGAAGTAGGTTTTCCTCTACTTTGATCAGCAAAAGTATATGGTCCGGGTCACAATGAGCAGGAATTGACCGAGACAATCCTACTAAGATAATTGCGCTCCATACTTGCATGTCTGATTTTGCTAGAAATTGGTCCTGGAAGGAGATTTGTTGATTAATTAATCAGGGGGCGAGCTGCAGGCCACAGGTTCGAATCTCAGAGGGACCAATGCATCGCCTTACTGATAAAATGAGTGCCAGCATTGAGTTGGTTATTAACTGCACTACAAAGCCAAGCTCCACGACTGTGACAGCAGGCGCTACATGCCTTCAGAGCCCCTTGTCTGTTTTATGATGATCAGCGGCGGATTGGTAACGCGGGCACTCGGGCAATGCCCGAGGGGCCTGTATCCGAATTCCAGCTGTGGGCTGCTTTATTAAGCAGCCTGGGGGGGGGGGCGATTTGGGCGGTTTCTGCATTGTTCGATGCGGCCAGCGGCCCAGTGGGTGCCTGAGTGGCCTTTCTGGGGGCAGATGGGTGTCCATTACCTCCCTTTCACCAACGGGGCGGAGGTGTCACTCCCTTTCTCTCGCTGGGCCGGCCAATTAATATATGCATATTGAGTGGGGGCAGGGGACCTGAGCAGAAGTGGTCTCACTTGTTTTCAGGTGTGTTTCACTAGTGTAAACTAATCCGTGCATTTTTTTTAACCGCCCCCCCCCCCCTTTTTATAAAATTTCGCCGAAGCAGTATTTTGCAGAAAGGCAATATGCAAATGTGGGCCACTTATTTTTAGAGTGCCCTGGCCGGTTTTTAATCCCAATCCAACCCTGATTGATGATGCATTACTTCCTCTAACAGCTGGGTCAGATTGAATCCAGTTCACGTGAAGGGCAGGCTCTCCCACCCCTGTCACGTGATCAAAAACCAGACAAAAGACATGAATGGGGAGGGGAACAGGGAGATAGCCTGCAGGAAGAAAAGATAAAGTGTCTGTTGCCTATTTTTGTGAGGCTTGAGGTTTTTCTTGTTCTTTTACTTGTTGTTTCCACTGCACGTCTCTACGCACCAGGAGACAGGAGAAAGAGGGATAGGGGAATTCACTCAAAATGCCTAGCAGCACTTTGAAAGACATGACTGAAAATATACAACTCATTATAAAAAAGTGTCTATTTAGTGTTTACATTGTTATTGTTATCGTCACTTATAAAGCGCACTATCACCCTACGGGTACCCTGGCGCTGTCATACGTGTGCCCAATTGAACCCATGGTACGTGGAGCAAAGCTGGCAGAAGGTAACTAAAGGAATGAGAGGAATCATGCTCTAGGATAGAGCCATGTCGTCAGCCTTTTCCTAAACTGAAGAAGATCTTCTAGCTGTCTCATCTCAGATGGAAGATTATTCCAAAGCCGCGCAGCTGCGGTGCTAAAGGCCCTACCTCCTGATTTTGTTCTTTTAAATCTTGGCACTTTCTCCAACTTGGCGGAGGAAGAGCGAAGGCTTCGGGCAGGGGCGTACCAAGCAAATTTATTTAGGATTCCAGATTGCATATAATTGGCAACACCTCCTGTTTACGGAAACCACTTGCATTACACTGTAGAGTTCGGTCAATGGGCCTGCCTGGTGTGGTCGGAATAAGGTTACGCAAATGCTCACCTCTTTATCGCCAAGAATCAGTATGGTAGGTACTTATAATACCTCGCAGCGTGCTGCCAGTTGCCCCTGGGGTTATACAACTCATGTTTTCTCAGGAACCCAGTTTCTTTTGAGGAAGTTCCTTTTTCACGCAGAAACCATTGACTAATTATGTTGATATTGGTTTCATCATTAGTCATGTGAACGTGTCATATGAGGTCACTGTGACAGGTTGTAGTTTTGGGTTTCTTTTCTTTTTTAAACTTTGCATTCATGCACTTTAGTCCAGTGTCTCAAAGAAAGTCAAGACTGCGTCCGATTATTTACTAGTGGCTGAGATTAATTTAAGTAGTCCATCCTTAACCTTTTTTGTCAGTGAAATGCCCTAAGTGCCTTGGATATTGCCAGACCTGTGTCCCAAACTCAAGCTACCACCCACTGATGAGGCCAAAAATGCATAAACCAATCTAAGCTTGTCTATGCATGGCCTTGCAGTTCATGGCTGGACTGTTCTGTTGTTTAGGGTGTCACCGACGGAATGCTTTAGCTGTATGATGAGAGCTCATGTTTTACCACACAAGCACACAACACAACGCACAACATACACAGGACATAGATACAGAAAGGAGCTTCTGGAAAGCCATTTTCGTTTATTAGCTACTATGAATGGACATCAGTACTGGTACCATTCCACAGTATGTTATTGGTAAGAACACATTTAAAAGCAGTCCACCAGCTCAAAAAATGTCATTTCTTCATTTAAATCTTCCCTCCAAAGGCCCACTTCGATAATCGCCAGCATCCTCTTTTTTGTATGTTTTTTTCCCCCGGTAACTGCAAAGTGCTACCAGGTCGCTCGTTTCATTTTAAAGTGCTCCAGCATACTTTATTTTTTTGTTTTAGTTTACGGTTCCAACATGGCCATTGGCCAATTAGGAATGGTAAAGTGGAAAAACCCCACCAGGGCATCGCCACGCATGCAGACGCATGCGTTGTGATGTGCCAGAAAGCTGCTGATCTATTGTTAAAATAGCGTTCCAATTTATCTTAAATAAAACATGTTTGATAGAGTGTTACTGCAGAAGCAAAATAGAGGAGCTGGTTAGGAAGACCCAGTCAACTTTCATCTATTGGTAGATGTAGGTGATTGATTCACGCATAATCTGGGCTTCTTATATACCCAGATAAGTCCAAGTATCATGCTTTCTACACTTTTAAAGAAACTGAAAATAGCACTTAAACAAGGAGAAAAGGAATAAAAAGAGAGGCAGTTCTTCACAACTGGTACCCTTCCCAGTTAGGCTAGGGAGAGAGATTTCCACCTTTCGAGTAGTCAATTCATCTTTTATCATAGATATCCTCAGAGATTTTCCAAATCACAAGATATCTTTTGAGACTTTTTGAATAACCCATGCGTAGAGTCAAGGAAAATACATCTAGCGTGAAATAGCGTTAACTTTGGTCTTTTTAGTCATTCCCTTGTAACCCCAAGGCTGAAAATTCACCATCTCTTATGAATTATCAATCATTGCTATCCCTTCCAGCTTTAAGAAATAAAACTGCATCATCACCATATAGCTTAAGCTTCGCCCTTTTGAGAAGTTGGAGGAAGAAGTTCTGTGTCTTCTGTATGTGATATTACCAGCAGTACAATAAAGAGGTCAAATAATATTGGAAGGAATGGGTAATCTTGACCAGTATCCTGAACGATACATATTTTTCCTGCTAGCTCTCGGAAAATCTTCACAGAAGCCCCATCCACTATGAAGTTCATTATTTACCTTGTGAGGCGGGAAGAAATCCTACCACATCCAAAATACAAAACAAACATTCCCAGCTCACGGGTCTGAATGCTTCTCATCATCCAATAATAAAATCGCTACTGAAAGCTTGTTAGTTGAGCATAGAGCTACTGCTTCCAGTGAACAGTAGGTGCTTGTTACCAAATACATTTTGATCTTGATTAGGCCTGGGCGGTGAACTCCGCTCCGCTCGCGGAGTTTGCGGAGTTTTCGGAACTCCGCGTTACGCGGAGCTCTGAAAATCCACCTCCCGGCGAGATTTTTCCTCGTTTGCGATCGTCAACATCAAGTTGGCGAGCGCAAGCGTGGAAAATAAACCTCCCGGCGAGATTTCTCAACGCGGGGGGCAGGTTTCTCATTGCGAGTGGTCGCGTATGCTTTTGACCGCTCGCATTGAGAAACTGCCCGTTTGTGTTGAGAAAGCTGCTGCTCGAGTAAAAATCTACTCGATCGGCAGAAAGGAAAGCCGCGCCCGCTTGCGCTGTGCATGGTGCCGTTCGCGATGATTGCACAGTGCGGACAAGCATCCGGCACTGAAAATCCCCGCGAACGGCATTTTTCTATCGCACTCCGCCGCTTGCGGAGCTACGTGTAGCGCGGCGGAGTTTTTTTTCCACTTCGCAGAGTTTCGCAACTCCGCAAACTCCGCCAAGGGTTACTCTTGATATATGAGATTTTTAGCTTCAAGTTTTTATGTTTTCTACAACCTTAGCCAATATTTAGTGATGTATGATGCTTTATTCCTCTTGGAGCAGGATCATATCTGATTTGCCTATGGTTAATCTGTTTGTGGTGGTACAATGAGAAAAAGTCACTAAAGTGCAACCCAGAAAAATTACCAGTGGCTGAATTAAATCAAGTATCATACCATCACTTCTCTGCTTTCTCAGATTGAAAGAGGAACAACTGTTAATGTAAGCATGGTGTTACAGTTGTATGAAGTCCCGGGGCCACCCTACACATCGACAGCCTTGGCAACACAGACTGATGCACCATGGTGACAATTCCAGTTGATCAGTTTCAAATGATATCTGCTGAATCCATTTACGACATAATGAGCTTTGTATTTTATGGCGGCAATTGACTCCCCAGCAATGGACCAACCACCTGCTCATGCATAGATTTGATTTGTGCGAGTGTGCAGTAAGCTTTATAACAGTTTACGTCTCGCGCTTACTGTTGCCTGGGGGCATTGTTTTGTTTCGGCTTGTCCTGCAGACGTAGCATTATAGGACTTTCATTGGGTTCGGTTTGAAGGACACCTGTGCACCTTTTAGAGAATGGAGTTGTGTTTATTTTAATCGCAGCTGCATTCCCCCAGGAACATGGCATCGAACGTGTAACATTGAATCATTTGGGCATCATTGGAGTTTTGTCCTGGAGTTTAGCTTGTGCTTTGATCCTCAAACGGAGCATGATTGCCCCATTTAAAAGTACATTAGCTTACACTGTGCATCCTCATTTTCCTGTTGTGTACACGCACTCACCGGTATTTCAGGATTTCAAGACTTGATCTCCTCGACTCGCATGATTTCTTTTCACCTGGAAGGTTCCCACAATCCTAATTGTGTGTCACGTGATTGTTTCGACCTGAAAGTGGAAAATAAAGATGCAAACAGGTTAATGCTTATAGCACAAGAGATCTACTCCAATATAAACCTCAATGACTACTTTTATTTAAGCTTATTATTTTAATGCTTAAGCGCAAGACAACAGTGACTACTTTTGTTGTTTAAGCTTATTATTTTCTTCTACAGAATTAATTACTGTGTAATATGAAACCATCCACTCAGTAGCCCCCTCAGACCCATGCCCCCTCTTCACATACAACCTTCAAAGAACTATCGTATCCCATGCTCACTGCTATCATCACCGCCACTTTCCCGTCTTATTGGAAAAATGCAGAAGTCAGCGCACTATTGAAGAAACTAACAGCGGACCCCAACACCCTAAGCAGCTACAGACCCATTTCACTCCTGCCTTTCCCAGCTACAGCCATTGAGAAAGCCATCAATACCCAACTCACAGACCACCTAGAGCTCCATCAACTTCTAGACAGATCTTAATCAGCCTTTCTAACCAACCACAGCACAGAGACAGATCTCTTTGCGGCCATGGATGAAATCAGAAGCATCCTTGGCTGAGGAGAAATGGCTGCACTCATCCTCCTCGACCTCTCCGCAGCTCTCAATACTGTCTCCCACAAGTCACTCATCAGAAAGCTTCAGCACTTGGGTATCTTCAGACCGGCCCTCAAGTGGATATTTTCCTTCCTCACAGACAGAATTCAATGAGTTAGACTTCCCCTCTACTTCCTCAGAACCCAAGAAACTCCTCTGCGGTGCCCCTCAAGGATCGTCACTCTGCCCAACACCCTTCAACATCTACATGACGCTCCTCGCAGGCATCGTCAGAGCCCACGGCATCAACATAGTATTCTACCCAGAGAACACACAGTTCATCCTCCCCCTTACCGACTCAACCAGCTCCGACAATGCAAACTTTGCCAAATGCATGAGAAATGTCTCTGCGTGGATAAAAAACAACTGCCTCCAGCTCAAAATAGACAAAACCGAAGTCCTAATCTTCGGCAACAACCACTCCCGCTGAGATGTCTCTTGGTGGCCCTCCGAATTTGGCCCCACACCTGCTTGTGCAGACCATGCCAAGAACCTCGGGATCATCCTGGACACCAACCTCTCCAGGAGCAGACAGATCAACACCATCTCCTCATCATGCTTCCATAGCCTGCAAAATCTATGCAAGGTTTTCAAGTGGATCCCACTGAACACCAGACGAACGGTCACCCAGGCTCTTATCACAAGTCGACTTGATTACGGAAATGCCCTCTACATCGGAATTCCAGCCCATGTCCTACGCCGACTATAAACTACCCAGAACGCCACCACCAGACTCATCCTGACCATCCCGCAAAATAACCACATCTCTCCACACCTCAACCTTCCCGACTGGCCAGTCCAGGAAAGATGTAAGTTCAAGCTACTCACCCACACCTCCAAAGCTCTGCACAACACCGGTTCAGCTTACTTCAACCATCGCCTAAACTTCTTCCAACCCACCAGACACCTTCAATATGCATCCCAGGCTTGAGCACACCTCCTTCGCATCAAGAAGACCAGAAATGGAGGACGCTCCTCCTCATACCTCGCAGCCAGGACCTGGAACGACTTAACGAAACAGCTCCGAACCTCCCCCATTCCTCATAGACTTCCGAAGGAACCTCAAGACTGTCTCTTCCAGACGAAACAGGCATGATCTTCTCCTCCCCACACAGGCCTGCCCTACTCAGTACCAGGATACCCTCACGGTTGATTAACCGCACTCTACAATTTCTTATAACATAATATAGTACTTGTATACTTGCATTCATCATGTCAGATAACCATATCTTTAAGAAAGTCACATAATTTGTCTCCTCCACCTTGTTTTTTATATTGTACTGGTGAACCAGTGACTCTGGGAGAAACGTATTGATGCATTTAAGGTATATATGCTTACCGCAGGCAATGAAATATTAGCCGATGAAAGGAAACAAACCATTTTATTGCATTCACTGGGTAGAGAAGGTCTGAGGATATATTGCACTTTTCCTGATATTCAATTGCAGGTTGATTGCGATAATCTGTCATTGTATGTTAAAACATTAAAACAAGTGGATTTGCATTTTGGAAAGAAAACAAATGTGATTTTAGAGCGTTATAAATAATTTCCAAGGGTACAAGTAGATGCTGAATCTATAGTTTCTTTTGTAACTGGATTGAGGTTGTTATTGGTGAACTGTGTATTTACTGGAAACCCCGATGAGTATATTCGAGATCAAATGATGATGTACACTTCGAACAAATACATTCAAATTAATTGTGGAATCAATCAATAAATCAATCAGGGGTTTATAAAGTGCGCTATTCACCCGTGAGGGTCTCAAGGCGCTGGGGGGGAGGGGGGGAGCAGCTCCGGTTCAGTCGAAGAGCAAGGTCTTGAGGTTCTTCCTGAAGGTGTGCAGGGTCGGGGAGCGCCTGATGTTAACTGGGAGCTCGTTCCAGGTCTTGGCTGCGATGTAGGAGAAGGCTCTTCTGCCTGCTCTGTTTCTGTGGATGCGGGGGGTCTCTGCCAGGGCAAGATCGGCGGAGCGGAGGTTTCTTTTGGGTACGTGGAAGGAGACTCTTTCGTTGAGGTACTTGGGTCCGATGTTGTGGAGGGATTTGTAGGCGTGGGTGAGAAGTTTGAAGGTTACTCTCTTCTCGACAGGGAGCCAGTGGAGGTCTCGTAGGTGTTGGGTCATGTGTTCGTGCCGTGGGGTACCGAGGACGAGTCTAGCTGCGGCGTTCTGGATGGTTTGGAGCTTGTGTAGAAGGGTTTTGTTGATTCCGGCATAGAGGGCGTTGCCGTAGTCCAGTCTGCTGGTTACGAATGCGTGGGTGACGGTCTTTCTGCATTCGGGGGGTATCCATTTGAAGGTCTTTCGGAGGATGTGAAGGCAGTTGAAACTGGTGGAGGCGACTGAGTTGATCTGGCGGGTCATGGTGAGGGAGTAGTCAAGGATGATGCCGAGGTTCCGTGCATAGTCTGTAGGGGTGGGTGGACTCCCGAGGGCAGAGGGCCACCAGGTGTTGTCCCAGGCGGAGTTGGAGGGTCCAAGGATGAGGACCTCAGTTTTCTCCGAGTTGAGCTTCAGGCAGCTGTCCTTCATCCAGGCCGCGACGTCCTTCATTCCTTCCTGGAAGCAGAGTCTGGTGTCTTCGGTGTTCTTCGTGAGGGAGAGGATGAGTTGGGTGTCGTCGGCGTATGATACTATGCTGAGCCAATGCTGTCTGACGATGGCGGCGAGGGGGGCCATGTAGATGTTGAAGAGCATGGGGCTGAGCGATGATCCTTGGGGTACCCCACAGTTGATCTCTGTGGGTTCGGAGAGGAAGGGAGGGAGTCTGATCCTCTGGGTTCTGCCGGAGAGAAAGGATCGGATCCAGTTGAGGGCGGTTCCTCGTATCCTAGCGTCGTGAAGTCTGGCTGCGAGCGTGCAGTGTGAGACGTGTCGAAGGCTGTGTAGAGGTCTAGTAGGATGAGGGCCGCAGTGTTTCCCTGGTCGAGTAGCATGCGGATGTCATCGGTGGCGGCGAGGAGGGCGGTCTCGGTGCTGTGGTTGCTGCGGAATCCGGACTGGGAGGAGTCTAGGATGGAGTTCTCTTCGATGAAAGCGGTCAGCTGTGTGTTTACGAGTCTCTCGGTGACTTTGGCAGCGAAGGGGAGCAGAGAGATGGGCCGGTAGTTTTTCAGGTCCGTCAGGTCAGCCGTGGGCTTGTTGAGGAGGGGCTTGACTTCCGCCCGCTTCCAGTCGTCTGGGAATATGCCGGAATTGAAGGAGGCGTCGATGGTCCGTCCTAGTTCGGGTGCGATGGCAGCGGCGGCCCTGTGGTAGATTTGCGGTGGGAAGGGGTCCGTGGGGGCTCCTGAGTGGGTGTTTTTCATGGTCGCGGTGATGTGTTCGACGGTGGCGGGATTCCAGGTAGTGACGGTCGGCTCGTTGTCGCCGGTGGGGAGGGGGGTGGTGTCCGGCGTCTGTTCGCTGAAATTGTCATAGAGGGCCTTGATTTTCAGATGGAAGTAGGAGCTGAGCTTGTTGCAGAGTTTCTGGGATGGTGTGACGTCCATGGCTTCGCTGGGGGGTTTGGTGAATTGCTGTATGATGTTGAAAAGTTCTTTGGCGTTGGTTGCGTTGGTGTGGATTTTGTTCTTGATGAAAGTCCGCTTGGTGTCTCTTATGTGCCGATGGTATTCCTTCAGGGCGTTCCCGTGGTTGTTCAGGTTTTCTGTGGTTTTCCGGTTTCGCCAGGTTTTCTCGAGGCGTCTGCAGGAGCGCCTGGCTTCTTGGAGTTCGGTGGTGAACCAGGCGGCCTTCAGGGGGCGTTGTTTGGCGGGGTGGCGGAGGGGTGCGAGCTTGTTGGCGCAACTGGAGATCCAGCGGTGTAGTTCTTTGGCTGCGGAGTTGGCGTCGGTCATGGCGGAGGGGGGATCGTGGAGGAGGGTGGTGTTGAGGTGTTCCTCTGTGATCTTGCTCCAGTTCCTTCGTGGTGGGCGCGGGGCGGGTTGTGGTGCGGTGGTGGTGTTGAAGGTGAAGTGTACGCAGTGGTGGTCTGTTCAGAGGGGCTGCGTGGTGTGGCTGAAGTGGATGTTTGTCCCTCCTGCGAAGATGGGGTCAAGGGTGTGTCCTGCTCTGTGAGTGGGGGTGGTGACGAGCTGCTTCAGTCCGAGGTTGGAGAGGTTGTCGAGGAGGGTGGTGAAGTCGGGGTCGCTGCGGTTGTCGAGGTGGAAGTTCAGGTCTCCGAGTAGGATGTAGTCTGTGGAGGTGATGGCGTGGGGCGCGACGAGGTCGGCGATGTTAGTTGCGGACTGGGTGCAAGGTCCCGGGGGTCTGTAGGCGAGGGTGCCGCGTAGCGTGGTCCTGGGGCTGGTCTGGATCTGGAAGTGGAGGTGTTCTGTGTTGGGGTGGGGGTCGTTCGTGCTGGAGGTGGAGAGTCGGAGGGAGGTCTTGTGTGCAATGGTGAGTCCTCCTCCTGGGCGGTGGGGGCGGTCCTTTCTCTGGATCTTGTATCCGTCAGGGATGGCGGTGGCGATGTCGGGCCCGGAGGTGGCGTTGGTCCAGGTTTCCGCGAAGAAGGCGACGTTGGGCGAAAGGGTGTCGATCAGGTCCCAGATCTCTACGGCGTGTCTGTGTAGGGAGCGCACGTTGAGGAGGATGCACGTCAGGGCTTCGGTGGTGCGGGCGTCCAGTGGGCCTTCGGCGGTCGTGGGGGCGCTGTTGATGGTGAAGGATCATTGGCAGTGCCTGCAGGAGAACTGTCCGTGGGTGGTGTTGGGTGCCGATCTTGGCAGTCGGTGAGTCTTCCGGGGTTGAGTGCGTGGAGGGCGACGGACTCATATCGGCAGGGCCTCGAAGATCCAAGGTTCCTGGCGCTGGTGGCGGTCGGGTCGCGGACGGGCTCGCAATCCTACATTATTGGAGGCACTAGCTATAGCTAGAGGGGAAGAGTTGACTTCAAAGTGTGTTAAAATTATGAATGAAGTTAAACTCGGTGGTGATAAGCATGGAGGGGCATTTAAGGGAAATTAGATTTAAAATACTACACACCGCTCCCCATTGGCATCTTAAGTCGTTAGGTTTATATAGGCCTTCTTAGCCTTAGTGATGCTGTATCTTTGGAGCATTATGTGGGATCTAATTGTGGTGCTGTGAGAGGTAACGATAGTTGAGCATGGAGGCGGAGCAGTAAAATCTTTCCTCACTTTGGGGGTGTTCAGCATGTGTTTTAGAAATTCTTTCCTGCATTGGAACATGCCAATATCATCTGAAAACAATGAAGCATCCTGATTTCCATATCTTGGGCAAGCGCTTGAAATACATGATTATATTTGGTGTAATCTTGTCGGGTGTTAAGGTTTTAGAGAGGTAATAAATCTCAATATACCTGCATCGTGAGTTTCTTCAAAAATCAATTTGCTCTATCCCAGTCTTCATCAGTGAGTGTTTTTCCTGGATTTCTTCCTATCTAGATCTAACCGGTTCTGTCTGTGCGAGTATTGGTGCTCCAAACATTTGCGTAATGGCCCTGCGGCAGTCCCTAGGGTGTACAGTAGCAATTGCACCGTGTTTATTGTGAGCTCAGCCACATAACTCCATATTTGTTTCACAGCAAGTGTCAGCTGGCTACAATCTTCTCTCTCTTGCACATCACAGGTGTGACAAGAGCTGACCAGATGACACCATCAGGCGCAGGTCTTCTCCTGAAAAGTTTTGCTTAGTTGTGGCTTATATTGCCAGTATAATTTCCTGTTTTCCAGTTGCCTGGTGTTTCGCTCTGCAATTCTTGAGTCATCATTGACCAAACATAACTAATAAGCTCCAGTTTGTCTGACCGTTCATTAGCCTAAATTCAATTCCTCTGCCTTGTATGGCGTGGACAAAATTTCTGTTCTTGCAGAAAGAGAATTCTGTTCTGCTGTTACATGCAACTGAGTTTTGACTTTCTATTTCCGTGACACGTTTGCATGCCTCTCTGTGTGAGCGATATTTTATTCTAAAGATAGATTTCCCATCTTGATAGACGCAGTTTAGTAATGCTTCAAATCTGTCTTGACTTGATCCCCATTTTCTAGATATACTAAAGAAGGGGAAACAGCGTTTACAACGCTGGTAATACCACGTGGGTAGGTTACAACGCGGACGTTACATCGTCCGCGTTGTTACCACGCATGGCATTACATCGCAAGTCGTTTCAACGACTTGCGCTAGATGGCGCGCAACACCAGGGAATGTGTTGGATTTGAAATCCAACAGATTCCCTGCTGTTGCACTAACTGGAGTAGGAATAGTAATGTATACTATTCCTAAGTCCAGCGCGACATCTAGCGCAAGTCGTAGAAATGACTTGCGATGTAAAGACATGCGTGGTAACAACGCGGACGATGTAATGTCCGCGTTGTAACCTACCTCGTGGTATTTGCCAGCGTTGTAACATCATACATTCCTAAAGAAGTGGTCAAATCCTTCTGCTGGCATCTGAGCACATCTGCATACCTTCAAATCTCTTCTTTTTTTTTTACGGAGTTTTATAAAACGCGAACTTGACCCAAAGGTATCGAGTATCAGAGCGCTTTACATAGCACCAGTTGCATTACATGAGGACACATTCATTTTTGTTATGCACGGGGAGATTAAGTGATTTGCCCAGAACCACAGGATGTTCAGCGTCATTGCCGAGACTCGAACCCAGTTCCTCAGATTCGAGGTCGACCCCCCTAGCCGTTAGGCCAACTCCTCTCCCTGTTTGCAAGTAGCACAATTATTGGGTGCATGTTGAGCCATGGAGGTGCCACGTAGCCAGTCAAGTCATGCGCATTCAAGGGCCGTGCACACATCTGGCTACTGCGTATGGAAGAAACATGATTTGCTGCTCACATGGCGGAAATACGCCTTTCAGAGCCAGCTGACTTTAATACTATAAGAGGTACAAGAAGATGGACCTTTTAACCCATTAGCTGCTTAAAGATATATTTCTGAAATACAGAGCCATTTTTTAATATTTCATATGTGAACATTGGGGTTTAGGATTCTTCTAGCTGGAAATGATGAAATTAATGGTGTCAGAACGTGGCAATATATCTAACAGTTCTGTTTTTTCAAAAAATGCAATTCTTATGTTTCTGCGAATAGTACTGTGCATTGTCCATGTTATAACATTCACCTCATTTTCTCATTTTGAGCGAACCAGTAAGTTGTCTACTGCAGGCAACCCAAGTCCCCTGGCAAGTGCACTACATCATTTTATCCCTTGCCCCCAACAGAGCATACTAGACTTTTGGGTGGTATGGGGTCCACCCACAGGAGTACTCTTTTGAACTTGGGTTTCTACCACCCCCATTAACAGGCCATGACACTACTAGCCATTGTTGGCAACTAATTATTACCGGTAGGGTAGAGGACTTTTTACGTGCATCCCAAACAGGAGACAGCCCACAAGCTCACTCCATGTAAACCTAAGTAGTTGGTAATGAGCTGTTTCTCCCTGGTTGTAGGTGTTGTGCTTGGATGCATTAGAGGTGGAATGTACTGAATGTTATAATCTTCCCAACCCTGTAGTTGGTTTGAGTCTTTTCTGGATACAGGCCTGTTGTTTTTAGGTTCCTAACAAGGGATTGCAGCTAACTTTACGAATCTAGCACTATT
Source organism: Calotriton arnoldi (assembly GCA_963921515.1). Taxonomy (NCBI): domain Eukaryota; kingdom Metazoa; phylum Chordata; class Amphibia; order Caudata; family Salamandridae; genus Calotriton; species Calotriton arnoldi. The sequence goes on along the minus strand of CAWUFW010001956.1, from coordinate 720,971 downwards.
CTAGTCGTACCGCTGGTTTTACATGCTCGGGGTCCAAGCTGGGGCTACTTGGATAAGACATTTGGATCCGCAAGGAGGTAAACTAGGCCTTGATATCTGTAAGATTACCCTTCGTTTCTATGATTTACAGAATGTTCTAGTGTTGTTTGGGTTTTCACTACGAATACTTCCTTTTGCATTTTGGAAATTCATGGTGTCTCATGGTTCATGCCAGTTCCCTGACTGGAATTCAGTCACTGCAGAGTAAAGAGTGTTCCTGTCTGAGTGATGAGGTGGTTTCTAAAAAGATCAGCGCCCGTGATGAGTGCTCCTCCATTTCTATGCAGGTTCACTATTCCCTGGATTATCTAGTATCATAGGTTAACGTGCCCCTGGCGTCCTTGCTTGCTCAGGGCCCTTGTGGTGTTAGTGTAGCTAAAAGTGTGAGTGAGGCTCTTCGGCATGGAGGCGCTTCCTTTTCACCCTCAGGAATGCTTATGGACATTGTCTAATCGGAAAATCATAACAGTGACATTAACCACTGGAGTTATTTAATCTGGGAGATGGGTCTTTGAAAAAGACAACAAGGAAGTGGGTTTGCTCTTTCCTGTGACTTGTCTAGGACTGCAGAGAGGCTTGTGGCTGCAGTGCATTGGATTTACCTCCCATTGTTTATGGCCATGGTGGAAGATGTGGCTTTTGTTTTGCCCCACAAGTGATTGACTAATTAACCAACAGCTGATTAGATTTTTTTGTAGTGCTTAAAGGCACAACCAAATGGGTTTGTTGTCACTAGCTGCTGAGATAGTAAAAGAAGAGAACGAGCCAGGTAGAAGATTAAGCACGGTGTTCAGTGTAAAAGAGAAAGATTTGAGGTTTCCTGAATTGTAGATGGTTGGAAATGGTTCTTAATAAGGAGAATATGGAAGTGTTCTCCAAAGTGAAGAAATAAACATTTAAAAGGCATGACTGCCATTCCTGTCCCACACAGATGGGCTCATCTGATAACCAGACCACATGGGATGCTTTTACTTTGCCGACATTATGTGACCTGACTTCAGTTGACGAGCATCAACTCCAGACGTTTTGCTATCTCTACATGAGGCTGAGAGAAACTCTTACTTCTCCATACCTGCAGGAAACCGCAATACCCAGGGGCATTCCCTGATAAAATCATATTACTATCAACGTTTGCGACAGTTCGAGGTGATCTAGCCCTAGGGAGTGAAACACGTTTTGGCTGATGCTGTTCCATCATGTCCGAAGATGTTCTTGAGAACTTTCCATGATGTGTAAAAATAAGGTTATGCATCAATCTATACTGTCAATACTACTACCAGACTTGTTCAATACATTTTTGTAGGCTGAGTGCAAAAGCCAAACCATTTTTTTGTACTAGTGTGTTTGCTTGAATAAAAAAACGGACAAAGATTGCAATTGAAAAATTAATTTATAGTCAATTTTTGGAGCTAGATTCTAAGTTTCACTTTTTTAAAACTGGAATAGGGGCATGCCCAATAGGATAAATCTGGGGCATCACATTTTGATGTGTAATTTGAAAAACCTGGGTAATATTGGGGCTGACTCCTCACACCTCAGACCTTTCTGAGTATCACATGACGATCATGTTTTCTTTAGAACTAAGGGCAGAAGGAAGAGCTAGGTTGAGGAACCACACCAGGCATCTCAGGGGTGTCCAATAAAAGCTTATTGATAAGGACCTGAGGTGAGTAGCTAAATAAACTACAGTGAACAGTGAGTAGAGTTTTGAACAGGGTTGATGGTAAATCAGTGCAAAAAAGCACAGCGGTTGGGAGGCCGAATGAAACATTGGCTCCCAAGACTAAACAAATGTCTATGTTTTGGAGTTTACAGAGAAGGTACTTAGACAGAACTAAGTAAAATGAGTTAAAACAGTCCAACCTGTGAATACTGTTACCCCTGAGGTGTGTGAGGCAGGGCAATATCCTTGCCTCGTTAGGTGGATACGGGATTGTCATTTAGAAAAGGCAGAATCCGTTTAATGAGTCTCATCTTGAAAAGCAGACTGACGGTACTGCCAAGATGCTAAATCCTTATACAGATCTGAATCTCTTGACCCCCAAAAGTTCTTAATCCACCTCAGCAGGGAATAGAACCAATGCTCATAGACCCAGAAAGCGAGAGCTTGGAAAGTTTTCACTGCTGCCAAAATCACGATTTCAGTCTTGTCTGTATTTAAATTAAGGCAGATGCCATCGATCCAGTCCTTCTCCTCCAGCACAGGTTGCTGCAGTTGACACTCGATGGCACCACACTCTCAGTCCATCCAGAGGAGAATCTGGGTGTCATTAGTGTACTTGTAAAAGTGGAAACCATAGGATTGTATGAGATGGGATAGCAGACATTGAACTGAAGGGTGTTTGTATGGAACTCTGGGTGCACAACAGACCAGTATCTTGCACACAGAGATGAGATTTGTGAGTGTGAGAATGACATATGGACCGGGCTATATATGTAAAAGACTTTAAGGTAGCTCTCAAGGATGGTACGGTAAACAGTGTCAAGCACACCTGACACTGCTGGCATAGTCAAGAACTGTGTGAGGACTTACTTGATTCCACTGCTGGTCTTAAGGCCCACCTTGGAGACATCTAGGAGGGGCTTTGACTCAACAACATCACTTAAGTTGGAGAAAGACTCAGGAGTCCACTGCTTTGGTGACAACTGTGTGAAGGCAAATTAGGTAGAAGCTATCACAGCAGGAAGGATCAACAATAGGTTGTTCAAACAGTGGAGCAACCATGGCTTTGCAGAATGGTAAGCAAGTCTTCAATTATAGCAAGTAATACAAAATAGACACAAGTGTCTGGACAACAAAAGCAGCAAGAGGTTTGAACATATGGGCATGGCATGGTTGATTAAAGGAGCATAATTTAAGGCTGGCTAAAGCAAAGCCCACTTTCTAGTCATTCAGGGAACAAAAAAGTCAGAGAGAACATCTTCCATGGACATGGACTCCATAGGAAGCTAAAGGTCCAAGTTTGAGGTGTAGTTTGTGATCTGAGTCACTTTATTTAAAAACAAGAAGTGGGACAGTGAGGAATGACCAAGAAAGCTGCAGAAAGAGGGCAGCAGAGCTCCTTTTTTTCTCAGTTGCATGGTTGATGAAGAAGCATCGGGCTGATCTTTTTCTGGTTTTGTAAAGCTTTTTTGGATCTATAGTCATCTTCAGAATTTATACTGTGATGCTTACAGCAAGTTCTTGCAGCTGGCTTTGCTGCTGACTTGCGGGCTGCTAGGACACGGGAAAACAAATGATCACTTTTGCTGCAGGAGGTCCTGCTTTGTAAATGGGCAGAAGCTACTGCTTTGATTGGTACAGAGAGCTTTGTCACCAAGGAACAGTGAGAGCATTCTGGGTGGCCCTGGGAAAAAAGGCTTTGGAATACCATTCCATCTAGAACCAGAGACATGTTGCCGCATTCCTGGAAAAGCTGTGGGATTGGATTGCCGGCCGAACAAAAAGTAAGGCTGAAAGATAAATAAATAAATTAATATTTGGGTAGTCCATACACCTAAGGAGAAGTGATGTTACAGAGCTAATTTGTCTGCTGGTAGCAGTAATAAGTTATGCTTAGGCCCACCACCAGTTGGAAAAGCCCCACGATTTAATCTAGGCAACAGAGTTCTGAGCGAGGATGATGTCTGGGGCATCATCCCATTAAGTAAAATAACTGGATACCAAAAATTGTTGGTGACAAGCAAAGTGGAGAAGACAAAAGTGTGGATAAAAAAATCTCTAAATGTCTCATTAAAAATTCTTTCTTGGTGAGGAAGCAAAAGACTCACAATTGATGGACGGAATGCAGAACAAATCAAAACATTCACCCCCCAGTCAAGAGATCTGGGTTAAATCCATCATTCTTTTTCTCACCATGCCACCCCAGTTTAGACCTGGCCATATGCAAATCAGTCTTGACCCTGTGCCTCATGGGAACAGTCCAGCCCGAACTGCCAAGCCACGTCCTCCCAGGACCGGAAACAAGCATCCTAGGACCGGTTTCGGCGTTTCACCAACCAGAGGAACCAGTAGAGCAAAACCACAACTGTACAATTAGAAAAGAGAACAAATTTAAGGGTACCAGATTCAGCAGACTTAATTAAGAGAGCGGGAGAGGAGTGGACGAAATCTACTTGATATTGACTCTCTCCACAAGGTTCCAGTAATAAGCAAGATGTCTAGGAGACCATATTCAAGAGGATTTAAGATTTCTAGTACATGCTGTGTCATGGATCTGTCATTTGATCATCATGTTGTGCATATTAATGTGTGGGGTGACTGGAGCTAGCCTAGAGGGTAGGAACGACCTGAAGGGGCAGGTTCCATTCTGCCCCTAGAGAGGTTAAGATGGTGCATATGTGATCTTCCCTGAAGATTGGTGGTCAGTGATTAAAGGTCAGTACATTGTTTTTTATACAGGGAATAATAAGGGAAAGCCTGGGAGCACCACCAAGTCCAGCTACTTGTCGACGTGGCTTTACCAGCTCCAGAATGTTGGCCCGGTGACTACAGGCACCACGTCAGTGACTGCAAATCACTGCATATAGGCCAACATGCTGCATACCCCCCAAAACAATTGCAGTGTGCACAGTTTGCAGAAATGGTGGATTCAGTACATATAAGCTGTGTAGATTTGCCACCATAAAGTTAATTTACCAGAGTTGAGTAGCTACTTCATACTAGTGAAGCTAATTTTGATTAATCTATCACATTGTTTTGTTAATCGTTCGTTGTCTCAGATGCTGCGTCTTCTCGTCGAAATGCAAATTGTTTTGGTGTTGTGGCATTGTAGAGCAATTTTGGACGTTAGAGAAAGAAATGCATAACTGATAAAATTTGTATCTTTGATCATTGATAGCTTAAAACTATAGAAATACTACCACCTCCTCATTGTATGATTGATTGAATGCTGGTGCAAGGACCTAGCATTTTGACCTAGAGAGATTAGAAGTTTAGACAGTAACCTGACTTTAGGACAGTGCTCTAGCTCTTAGGCCACACCAGCGCCTTCGGTGAGCTGATTATTTACGGTTAGGTGTGCTGCTTGCTGTAAACTAATACGTGCAGCCTTGCAACTAAGAAATCCAGTAATATTGGCAGTTGTGTGTTTTAGCTAGAATTCCTTCTAAGGTAGTTGATACTAGCAAAGGACAAATTCTTAGAAAAGCCATCTGAAAAAAGCAGCATATTTCTTTGGAAGACTATGCCTAAAGTAAACTGCTTTCAGCAACATTTCCATATTTTGACTTAGTGAAACGCTTGAGTAGTGCACTCCAGATGCCTCCTTGTTGCTTGTTTCTAGTGTTTGCCATTAGTGAAAATAAGAACTTGAATTTATATAACACATTTTATTTTATTGTTTTTGATATAGCGCGGCTATACTGCCAGAGGATAACAGAGCACTGTAGTGACTGTACTGTATTGGTTCATCATTAAACGTAGTATCTTTGTACAATAGCGGAATGGAAAAGTGTTGTATACAAAGGTAGACGTTGGTCATGTACCAGTCAGCACATGCTATGATAATGCATGAAATTGAAGGTAATGCATTGTAAACACTATGAGGAGACATATAGCTTCAAGTACAACATACAGTATTTACATGAAAACTCAAGAGGTGTTGGAATAAAAAAAAAACAGACAGGTACAGTAGTAATGCAGGTATTAACTATATATAGTTAATCAATATGAAAAAAAGCTTGGGTAGTTTTTGAAAGAAAAAGTAAATTTTTGAACATGTTTCTTATTGGACACCACATTCTTCAGAGAGGTGACAACCGTCCTTAAGTGCCGACTGGCATAACCCCAGGATCTGGACCTGGGAATCGAGATCAAGTCTAGATCCTCAAATCGAAAAAACCTCTGTTGGGAAATGGCTCTTTACATGATAATGTGGAGCAGAATCAGTGGTGTAGCTGATGTACTGTGGGACTTTGAAATAATACAGTGTTGTCCCAGATGTCAGCGAAGGTTCCAAAGCTAACCAGACGTATGACTCGTCTTTGGCCCATAGTCATCCTACTTAGACCGCTGGTCCTGTGCAACAGAGAGCAACAGTGTACTTTGGTATTCTCACCTCATTCTCAATTGTTGTCCTCTGCAGCCTTTCTTAGCGCTCCCCTTTAACTACCATTATTTTCAGTGATTGCTTGGTAAGCATGAGCATTGGGCAATCCTTCCGCTCCAGTGTAGATGGCAACAACCTTCAGATCTGCAGTTCCCAAAAGCAATTCTCAGCAGTGTCAGAATGCATGGACATCTTGGAGGAATGGGTAGGCGACGTTGCCTGTTACTCAGTGGCTCAGAAATGGAGGTCCTTCCCCCATCTCCCTACATATCGCCACCCCGACCATTTTAACCATCTTTCATTCTTTTCCTAGTCAGCAGGCTTATTGGCAGGTTATATTGACTGACTTGTTTCTGGACTTTAATCCGATGGAATCTACCAAGCTGAATGCATGGGAAAGAGGGGCTTTAGATAACCGCAAACATGGCTTGATGAAAAACAAAAAGAGTGATAATTACTCCTGAAGAAGGGGGCAGCAAAAGTCCTAAAACATGTAGGCTCTGTAAACAAAGATAAAGCATAACTCACCAAGTGAAAAGAATAAAATCGTACATGCAAAATAGGAGAGAAAATGATGTTATCAAAGCCAGAATAGGTAAATTCATTATTAAAAGAAGAAAAACAATCAATTACGTTAAGCGTGCGCTCACAAGAAACATCTGAAAACTGCTTGTGTAATGACATGGACATATTATAGGTATCCAAGATTTTGTTGATTAAATGTGCATTTAGATTTAGTGCGGTAATACCAGTATTGTTTATGAAACACCTTGAGATTCTAACGTGTTTGGGACATCTGAGGCCTTTCAATTTTTACTGGTTTAATAAATGTTCTGTTATGGATCACAACAGACACACTTTTTGTGTGAAATATTTTTGAAAGATATTCTCAGAAATAATTATTCACAAAATTGATTACAACAACAGTGAGCCTTTGGAAAAATGTGAAATAAATTTTCCACAGATAAAACCACTTGCTGCTGACTATCCAGGGAGGGGTCCCTAATTAGATATCTAATGTGGCATTTAGGACATGTAGCCAATCTGTTGTTTATAAATGCAAATTAAGAAATACGCAGTTTTGCTTTCTATAAGTACTGTGTTCAGTTGAATTTGTGGCTAAACATGTAAATGTAACTTTATGTTTGCAATTTTAAAGGCAATGGCCGAATATTAACCAGCAGATTTATTCACAGTTGATGAGCTTTTGCCTGAGTGTGGTGGTCCAGGAAATAACAAATCACTTTACAAAGGTTAGGTTTTATGCATTTGAAAAGGTGCTTAGAACTGGATACAGTACAAAGAGCATGAGAGTTGTATTTCGGTTCTTTAGGGAGCTATGTGGATATAAGTCTGTTTATGATATCTAGATTTGCTCCATCTTGGTACTGCCAGGATCAACCTGCAGTGAAGACCGAAAAGAGTTTCAAAATCTTGGAACAACTCTGGGGATGGCTCGGTTCATGGGATTCTTAATTTTGCAGGTAAATATTTTGTGCCTTAATTGTAGTTCTTTGCTAAAGTGGTTTAAGTTTGTCTGCTAGGCAGAATTTGTTTGTTTTATAGACAGTCTTCTTGTTAGTGCAAGCCATTTCAAAAGTGGTGATAACCTTTAGCAGAAACCAATGGTGGATTCATAAGACCCTGGTCATGTGGTCAAAATATTTTATTTCAGATGATCTGAGTAGCCTTGTTCTGAGTCTAATGCTAAGTGAGATTTAGGCCCATCAATTTTACCGAGTACAGAAACACTGGGACAAATAAACGAGGAATCATGTGCACAAACTGTGTCCATTCTGCCATGTGTTATTACCGCTTACGTACAAGTCTGCACGGGAAATTACCAATAGTATAACCTGCTTTTGACTGCCCATGCCGTCACTGGATATATGCAGTTTGGACTCAATGTCTAATTTGACTTAATGATGAAAGTGGCGCAGATGCAGTTTGTGCCTGTTTTAACACTAATTTGTGGTCTAAATAGGCCCCGTAAGTGGTCAAGCTTGTCATTGGTAAATTATACTGCGGCCTTAATCCATCCGCACAGAGTAGTGACCATAGGAGTATCCAGTGAAGTGGAAGTAATTAAGATTGGACTTGTCGCCCCATCGAATTGTAAAATCCAATCGCGTTTTCAGGTCATGCACTACGAATATGTGTTAAGTTATGTTGTTACAAAGATTTGTAATTAGTAAGGTCTCACAGTGTTGCTTGGACCTCTGAGGAAAAGTACTTATTTAGGGCTCTTGGTTTTATGGTATTTCGTTTTTTGCCATCTCTATTTGTATTTATTCTGTTTGTTTGCTCATTATGTCTATATTTATCAATAGTCCTATTTTTTTTTTTTTTTTAAATGGAGCTGCAACTAGTGTATTTCCTCATTTACTTATCGATAAAAGTACACTTGCACTTGGATGCCTGACAGGTTTTAATGCTATAAGATCATTTATAAAGCCCATCGCTCATGTATGATACTCTCATATGATAACATTAGCTTAGTAGTACAAACATATGCACCTCTGGAGCTATTGAAATATGTTTCATTACGAAGCCATTGGCCAATTAAACTACAGGGTTTTGCAAATGCAATCTCTGCGATTGATGTCCCATGGGAAGGGAGGGTAGAGGACCCTGTAGTCAAACTCTAAATGCCAGGTTAAATTTTCAAAAGTGTAAAAGTTAGAGACATGTATCATGTTGCATTCACACTTATTCATAGTGGTTGCTTGTTCCACTATGTAACTCAATCACACATCCATGGATGTGTGATTGAGTTACATAGTGGAACAAGCAACCACTATGAATAAGTGTGAATGCAACTTACACTTTTGAAAATTTAACCTGGCATTTAGAGTTTGACTACAGGGTCCCTCTACCTCCCTTCCCATGGGACATCCCTACACCTATAATAGGGTAAGAGTGTGAGCTGGTCTCACAACTGTTTTACTATTGAGCACCACGTATGCAGTGACACGTGTGCTCACCACTTGCACTTTAAATGTACCACGTGAATGTTGTTTATTTGTCTGATTCATTCCTGAGCAGTATGAGTGTATTTTAAACTGTTTCACTTATGCTGTGATATGTCATTGTTTTGCAGGAGTTCTGAATAAAGCCTTGGTAGAGTTGGACTAGAAGCCAGCCTACGCGATTGGTTTTATCTTTGTCTCTTAGAGACTAGATAGGAGCCCTCTCTCTCACTCACGCCCTGATGAATGCCATGGACCCTCCTGGCCGTAGTGGCAGAAACATGTTGGCAACGCACATGGAGATGGGGTACTAGACCCCCTAGTCTCCACCATTACTTTTAATATCGAGCACACTCTGCACTATTAAAATTTCACGCAGGACTGTGCATCGATTTTTAAACATCAGTCACTCACTTTTTCAGCACAGGCCCCCACTTAGTTCTAGAAGTGACTCCCTGTCTCCAGGTGTAGGCCCGCCCTTTATCAAACGTGGTTTTTAAAGGGCGAGGACAGCCGATGATGAAGCATGACACCTGGTGGTGTGTGAGGCCAGTCCATACATTTTTTTGAGATGTCCAGCACCACCTTGATCATCGGCAAAATATGCCTTAACTTTTAATAAGAATCAGACACTGAGTCAGGGTAGCTTCTTGTTGTGTTACAAGGTTGATCACTTCTCTGTAGGACTGCCATATTTGAAATAGAAGGGCACCAGTAAGTGTCTGCAGTATGCAGCTTGCAATTATATACTTCCATCCATCCCCACTTGTAGCACCTGGAAACATACACAAACATGTAAATAGGTATATATATTATATAAGCAGGAGGTATATCTATATAAGTAGGAGAGCAGATGACATACTGTAGATGATGTCCTTTTAAAACCCCAGCTTAAATTATCAAAATAGATATTTCTTCTTTTGAAATATTGGGATTTAGAAACTGAGAGATCACCCACCACCCTTTCCTTCCTATTTCACTCTCCAAACTCACGTTGGATCAGACTATAAAGGAGAAACATGCAATCCACAGCTACATTACGGCCTCAGATGCTGTAGGTGGAAGGTGGTGAGGGTCAGGTATGAATATTGACAATTAGTATTTCTCCATGACAAATTCCCTGGGTGGCTTGACACTCTCTAAGCATTCACTTGACCCATAAGTATGAAAGCAGAGACTCAATCGGGTTTCCCAGAAGAGTAGATGGCAACAAGGAGCGTCTGTGCCTCCTAGCCGCTGACCCTACAACGATCTGCTCTTCCGGGGCTCTGCCAGGGCTGGATGGGATACTAGAAAAGGGCAAATGCTGGGCTGAAGGGGGTCTATATTTTCTCAGTCGGACTGCTGTCATAGCGTACTGCATGTTCCAGCACCAGGGCCGGACTGGCCGTAGTGGACACCAGGCGTTTCCCCGGTGGGCCAGAGGGGTGAGGGCCGGTTTTCTGGCCGTGGGGGCCGGTTTTGCAGCAGAGCTGCAATATCGGCCCCCTGTAACAAAAGCGGGATTGGTGCTTCTTGCCAGCACACCCCCCCCAGACATCCCCCCCCTGATCACAGGGCCGGGCGACCAGCAATCTGCCTGGGCTGGTTGCTGTTCCCAGTCCGGCCCTGTCCAGCACTCCTCTGCCGTGTGGACTCCTAATACAAGAGGAAGATGGTGAGTGCTGAACCATCAGTGGTGCGTCCTGGTGGCATCAGTCAGCGCACCACTTCAGGACAATGTTTGGGTCTATTCAAAATCGTAGACCCCTGGCATGGAATGTGCGCTTTGGGCAGAGGATAACTGTGGCAATGCAAATTCGACTTGTTCCTACCAGTTGTCAGCTCTGGACTTTGAGTACCACATAGAGTACTTTATATAGAACACCACATAAAGTATAGTGTGATTTACGTACATCTCGTTAAAGCACATCACAATTTTAAAGGATGCAAAATGACACAACATTCAGCAAAACTACCTGAAATGCAAAACAAGTATTTAGCGCCATATTTTAGAGCAAAATGCGGTTGTGAAGACTGGTTTGTGCTAAAAAAATATAACACAGAAAACATTGGTGCTGTGCTGGTTCTGGCCATTCAGGTTGTAATCTAACTAAAATTTTGCTGCAAATGCAACATAATTGCGCCATGTTGCGTAATGGTGTAATTTGGGGAATTTCGTGTAACAAGAGTAACACAAAATTATGCAAGTTTACGTCGACAAATATTGTATACTGTGGGGAATACATATCGCTCCGACTGCATCCTAGTACAGACTATTGCAGATGTAGCAAAAAAAAAAAAAAAATAGAACATTCAGTGTCTATAATAAGTGCCGGACTACTTCAAGGTTGAATTGAAGCAAACCTTATTAAAATATGCCTAGGATGTAGACTAGCAAAAATGATGTAATGGAATTATGAATTCGTACTTGGCTAAAGGCAGCGGTTAAGACGTAAGGGAACATTGAAAATCCATAGTCGTGTTCTCTACTTTTTAAAATAAAAAATGATGCTAAAATAGTGGAGGAAAAATAATTGGAAAGTGCCCTTGTCCCATCCGTCACTGAAGTTGAAATAAATAAATACAGCCTGTCCGATAGCATTGATTCAGGACTTTGCTCCTTGCCATTATGGACACAATTTGCAACGATTTCCTGTACGCGCCTATCTAAGTAGGCCTGAGAGCTGCAGAACGCAGCGCCGGCAGCCTCCGCGGAGCGTGTCCCGGTAACACCCCCGAAGAGTTAACAATCTTAAGAAAGACAGCTGGATAAAACCCCCAATTACCTGTAATGCAGGCGAACTCGACGAATGAATGAACAATAATTACAAGGCACAGACATGATTACTGTTATTTGGAATAAAAATAAATTGTGCAGTTTAGTTAATTGTCAGTGGTACAATGTCGCCTTCTCGCCTTCGTCCCTCGAACTCATCTCGTGCAGCGAAGGGCCCGGAAGGGAGGTTATTGTTCTCAAAATGTGGCTCAAACCTTTCCCTTACTTCCTGTGCAGCTAGGTCCCTGGAATCCCGTTGACAGCTTGCCTCATTTCAGTATTGTTATTGAAAGCTCATACTAAATGTTATTAGCAGAAAACAATTAAAATAGTAATAACAGTTCAGTACCTTACATGCAGGACCACGTGCAATGTAATTTATGCAAACAAGAATTGCGTTGGAGGCTCAAAGCAACGAATGGCACAATTTCAGCCCCTTCTCCATTTATAGGCCAGACGGCTTTTAAATTCATTTGCACCTGTTTCTCTCTCACGTCAAAGTGCTCCATTTGCACTTTTTAACTCTGCTTAAGAAGCTGAGGATTCTCCCATCTGCTTCGTCACGCTCCCGGGAATTGACTGACTGACTGAATGACTACACTTATATTGTGCATGCTAACTTTAAGTTAGCTCCGCAGTGGAAGCAGTGGTCGAAGTGGGGAAAAAAAGTAGGGGAGCTGTGGGCGGAGAATCAGAGGGTGGGAAAAACCAGAGGATTGGATCAGTGGGAGGAGTCAGAAGTGTGGCCAGAATGCGCAAAACATCCCAATTTTTAGTATTTGTTTGGCATTTCACTGACCAGTTACAGCTATTATGTTATTTAATTCAACCAATGGATAAGCATGATTATTCAAGGTTTAATATGTTACTGACAATAAAATACATTCACAAAGTGGAATATGTTCCCTATCACAGAATGCCCCAAAATGCTTAAAAATGGAAGCACAGGCCATTTGTCTCCGAGCCATGGAATTTCTGTCATCAGCACTTCTCCTCCCTTTTTCCACAAGAGCAGTTCAAACAAGAATGGCAAAATATCCTAGTTTGCAAATGTTTTCTTTATAATTATGGCTCTGCCATATTTGCCACATAATACAACATCTGCTGCAAAATCTGACAACTATAACTAATAAATTGTTTGTAGTTCAAACGGATCAAAAGTTAATAAAAAATATGACTTGTGTTGATGCGAAGTGGACAGCCCTTTTGGAAAGGTTGACTGGTCACCTTTCTTACTGCTGCATTTGTATGGTACACTGGTACTAATAAGGCAAAATATTTCCAGAGACTATTAGCATGTGTAAAAATGTCAAAATAATAAAGTATCAGAAAATATACTGCATTACGCTGCAGCTTTTTTTTGCTGCATATTTTAGTTATCACTGCGGCATAATTTTGTCCTCCTTTGCTGCATAATTCCAGTGGCCCCAAAGCAGGGACCACACGTTAAAAGTGCTTGTGCATGAAGCATAGAGACTGTGAAGTTTGCGAACTTAGTTTGGTCTGCGTGCTTCTCTTGCATTGCTGATCCCTGGTGAGTTGCAGCTGCTACTGCTGAAACAAGGCCAATGGAGGTACCAATGGGTGAGGCACACTAGCCTCAAGGGCAGTGCCGGCTTTAGCACTGGTGGTGCCCTGTGCAACAATGTTTGTTGGTGCCCCCCAATGACCACCATCGCCACAGATTCCCTCACCACCACCCTTTAACAGTGCCCCTCAAGTCTCCATAACCGCACTCTCTCTCAGGTGCATTTAATTTTATTTACAGTGCCACTCATACCAGTGTAGGGTGTCCGAGCACTTTACATCACACACATTACACAGACAATCAATTATATGTGTGTAAATCACTGTATAGAAAATGTTACATAAGACAAAGGACTACAAGGTGTAGGAGTCACGTGACAACCATACTAGTAGGCAGTATAGTTTAATAGTGATTGGTCTGGAGAAGAACAAACTCAGAATTTCTAACGTAATACCATGGTTGAGGGTTCTCTTTAATAATCAGAATTGATTTCTATCCAAATGAACACTTTTTGCAACATTAGGATAATCAAAGACTCGGGGGGAACATAATGCTCTAATTTATACCTTGCAGTTTGCATACAGCTCTTAGATGACAGTTAGTAGCTCACTGATCTATGTTGGGATTTTAACTTATAAACTGCAAGTAACTAAAGGATCTCTCAGAAAAAAGCAGTAACCCACTGACCTATTTACATTATGTGCAATTTGTGATCTGCATGGTACATGTTCTTTGCAGCAGGCACATTAACCCTCTGTGCTACTTTTTCATGAGTCAAAATTTCCACTAGACAACACTTCGATCTCTCTCTAGGAAGAAAATTAATCAACGGAGTTATCATGACATTTTTATTGTTGCCGAAAATTGCTGGAGGCCAAAAGGAGGCAGCAAGCGTTTTTAAAACCATAATATACTTGCAAACAAGATGCCCCCACCCAAGTCAGCGCCCGGTGGGGTCACACCGGTCGCACTGCCCTAGATCCGGCCCTTCTCAAGGGTCCTGTGACCTCAGTGACAAAGTCACTGTTGCTTTAGGGTATGCTGCTTCATAGGCCTGCCCGCAATACTGGAGGTGAACTTTATGGATTGTGGTGGACAGGCCTTCAAGGTTAACCCACACTTGCCACCGCTAGGGTCCACCTGCTGGTGCTATGACACCAGGGCTTATAAGGTCTTGCGGGGCCTTCTAAGGTCTAGCATGGGAATGTGCTCTCTGAGGACAGCGGTCTGGGGGACTGGTCATAAAGGCTGGACCTGGTTCCCCAGTTCGAAATTCGGCAGCTCTGACCATAGTGCCACATCCTCTCCCCAATGAACCCCATACTGCCCCACTGAGAGAAACTCGCACTGCCTTCAACTACAACCCAGTTGTGCCACGCTATAAACACCTGGTCAGTAGCGGCCCGTGGAGGGAGTGCCGCGGGGCGGTGGGGCGGGCCGGGGGAGGGGTAGGGTGGGGGGTAGTAAACTCCAGTCACGGCCGACCGGAGTAATGTAAACAAATAAATAAAATGAATTTCATTGTGCGCGCTGAAACGCATTTGGCGATCTGATTCAGGTAGGTACTATTGCAAGATTGGAGCGCTTTACATGAACAGCAGTTAGGTTACGCAAATTAAGTTATTTTTTTATTATTTTTTTAGGCATGGGGTGATTAAGTGATTTGTCCAGAATCACAGGATGTTCAGCTGACACCGAGATTCAAACCCCGTTCCTATAATAACCCAGTATTTGTAAAGTGCAAACTAACCACCCGTCGGGGTCTCAAGGCGCTGGGGGCTGTCGGGGAGATTAAGTGAGCTATTGCCCAAAGTCACATGATGCTGAGCTCATCTGCCTCCAGCGTTGGGAATCGAACCTTGAGCCCCATGCTTCGGAGTCAGTCACCCTGGCTGCTGCGCCACACCTCTCTCCTTTCCTCAGTTCCAAAGTCGGCAGCTCTGACCCAAGCCACATCCTCACCCTACAGGGGTTACAGCTTTCAAACTTTCTAGTTACTCCTACTTTATTATGTTGATTCTAAAATCCAGATAACTTTAGAATCTCTGTAACATATTAAGGTGCTCCATCACACGATTCCAGTAGTTACGTAGACTACGGTACAAATCCAAATTGAGACATTTTTATAGCATCCAAAGCGGCTCTTGAAGAGATTTCAAGTTTTTGTCGGGAGGATCACCTTGTGGCTGTTTTAAACATCTTATAAGGAATAGGGAGAGAGAGGAAATCCCAATCTAAGTATCCTTCAATTCTAACCGGAACTGTTTTTAACATCTATAACAAACAAGCGTATTTTCTCCACTTATTACTTAAAGACCGGGCACCTTTCCAGGGCATAAACTTTTGAAAACATGTGACCAGAATACTTATTTTGCAGGCTTCTCCGAGGTAAACTCAAAGAAATTGTGAAATAAAACGATGTCGCGGTCAACGTTGGGCATGTCAAAGCACTTTTTTAACCATCCCCCACCGCCCCATCTTGTTTTTTCAACCATCCTGTTTCTCCTACCCCCTCCCATTCATGTTTCTTATCTCCCTCCCACTTCCAGAAGTAAAAAAAAAAAACGCTATGAAGCGGCCAGTGCTGGCTCTTCATAGCACTTTTTTAACCGCCCCATTATTCTCCCCCACCCCAAAACCCGGCCCCATGTTACCCACCCATTCGCAAGACCTATTGGCTTTGCCAATGCTTGTTTCATTTTGTCAAAAGGAAGAAACTTTGGCTATGTGGCTGGGGCATATTTTCTGGCCGGGCAAGAGCTCCTGATTGATTGAAAGCACTTGTGCATCTAACCACCATCGGTTCCACCGCTTCCTCAAGGGGGCATGTGGCTTAACACCAGATGTTCTCCCGAGATGCCCACAATGCCTAAACTCTACTGAAGTTTGCTGAGAGGAGCAAGCTCTGCTTCATCTTATCTGGTTAAATCAGGAGGTACTTTTTAGGTCTAAATGAATCCCAGGCAAATGTTTTAAAGTACTGTACAAACATACTGGGGCAGATCCCTGTCATCAAGACCCAAAGAAGACAGAGTAGGTTCTGAGGTGTTCAAAAGATTTGGGATTCCTTTTAACATAAGGGAAGTCTGAAAGGTTTATTGACCTTATGGAAAGCGGAGCTCCTAACAAAATGCGTATCACCCAAGAGTGCCTGATAAACACTGTTTTGAGCTTAAGTACTTGATGTAGTCCAAGCCGGTCAATTGCACCAGATGTATGTCAGGACTCAGTAGTACCAATGATAAGGACCTGCAGTCAGCAAAGTGGACAAACTAGTCATTCACAAAGACTTGTGTTGTGATTTTTTGTAATTTAAAGTTCTTTCAATTCTTTTTTTCTTTGTTTCATATCTATTTCATGGATATGGCACAGATTACGGCAGCATACAAAAACCTGTGAAACACCTATTGGCTATTGTTTTTGGACCTTTCAGCAGTGTGATGGGCAGTGGTCGTCACCCTTGGATGTACTTGTCTGCTTGGCTTCTCATCCACCACGCAGTCCAGCATGGGACAGGTGGTGATCAGCAGGGTATAGTTTTCTGTGGCTTCCATCTCAACCTCTTTGGCTAAGAAAGTGAAGCCTCTGGCTATTCTGATAAAGTAGATCTGTTAAAAGGTGTTCCCTTACTTTTGCCAGGCAAGCACCAATGCCATCGTTGCTGCAGCAACAAGTACAATTAGTGCAAGTTGGCAGACGTTCAGGCCTATCTTCCTGTTCAAAATCAAAACTATTTTCCATTGTATGGTTTGGGCTGGGAAAGTTAGTCTCTTAATGATTCATTTTGTCCTAAATTGTTTTGGCATGACAGCTTGTGGCTTGGCTTTGAGTGCATCAGGGCCATGTTGAGAAGGACCTTTACTGCCATGCTGCAAATTCATAAGTACAATGGCGATAATTACCCATAGCTTAGTCTCCTAGCAGTAGTTGTTTGGGATTGGCTCGTAATTAAGAATATCTTCATCACACTCTTCCCATTTACAAATGAAGCACCATCATTATGTGTAGACATTGATGTGTGGCGCAAACAACCCCTTTACCTCAGAATCCATCTGGAAAGTTGAGAGGTAGGATTCTTTTGTGAATATCTGCATCTCGATTAGAGAGAAAAGTTGCTTTATGTAACTACCAGAGCTGATGTGATTTGCAAGGTTCCACCGAAGGTCAGAATCCCACAAGGCTTGTAATTTGTGCAGGCATTAGGGATTTGGGAATCATGCCTAATAATTAATCCCTAGGAATGATAGTGAGGTTGTATGGTGACCTAGAGCATTCCATTTACTAGCTGAGATTATTCACACACAAAGGCACCTTTTAAGAAGGCATAAGTGCAGTAGCAAATGACCTTGATGTAGCCATCTGGATTTTCAAAAATATGACTGCCCCATCTTCTGCTTCAATTGCGTTATTTTTTCACCCCATACCGGGAAAGTTTAGCTATCCAAGTTGAGTTGGGCATATCTTACTTTGCCCAGTGTTGGAGCACACGGTAACTGCGGATCAAAGATTCCCACACTGTGACTTTGTGGTCAAGATGCATTTTGAAGGACTTCTCCTCAAGAATCCTCCAATAAGGTGGCTTGACAGTTTAGGATTAGAACTTGTGTTTTTTTTTTTTAGGTTTTTAGTTTTCACGCTTAAGCCGTGTTGGCTCATGGTCTTCAGTGGCATTCAAAAGGGTATTTTGTGAACACTACCTTGGCAGTTATGTAAGCCAGACAAATAAGTACATTGCAATCACTAAATCTGGCTGAACTTCACTAAATGACAGTTGTTCTAAGTATTTATCCTTCATCGTACCAAGGTTTTAGCAACATTTTGTGTTAAACAGCAGATTTTTCTACCTTTTTTTCCCCAAAATCCCTCTTTATTGCTTGGTATCAGAAGGCCTCTCAAGTTAAGTTGCACAGTACAAGATACTGAGAAAGTCACACAAGCTTTATTCTGCCTAAACTAGGCTGTTACCTGGCAAAGATCCATCAAGAGCCTCCATTGCTTGGTCAATTTCAGCATCCTGAAATGTTACAAGCATGACAACATTTCCCTACCTAAGCGTATGTTTAGCTTTGCAGTAAGAGCCAGGGCAGGGTTATTTGCCATCCAGTGCCAAGACATTCTCCTCTGAATCCTATCTGCATAGATGCAACAAAAGCAATGGTGTATGTATGTTCTTCAAACACTATACCATGGAAGTCATCTCAAGCTCAGATGTCCACTTTGGTCAGGCCTTGCAAAGGAAGTTATTTGGATACCTTTATGACGTATAATTCTTCCTACCGCATCTCCATATAAAAGATGTGGATGCTATTAAAAGCTTCTGACCATTGGATAGGAGTTTCTGCATCCCAGTGACTCTTGGACTAGCAGCCCTAAGATTCCCTTCCTTAAGATGACCCGCCAGTCATCCACCTTTGTCTGTATCTTATAATATCTTTAATGGAGTGAGAAAGGACTGATGTTAGATGCTTTCTGGTCTGGTGAGTAGGAGGCAGGGCATGGGGATGAGAGGTGGATGCAGTGGCATCCTTTTGTTTGCTGGATAGAATGTGCTCCAATCTTTCAACCTGCATAGCTAGATATCCTATGAACCTGGCAAAGAGGGATTAAGGACTACCAGTGTAAGTGCCAATATGAAGAGAAATGTGTAGTATCTTACACATGTAGGGAAATATCCATATCTATATTAAAAAGTCCCTTCAAAAACAGATTCAAACAACAAATAGTGATGAGTAATAACATAATTTTGTATAATAGGCCATATTTGCCATACTCGCTATGCTTGTTTGCTACGCTGCTTATGCTGCAGTTCTCTCAGAATCAGTACACATGTCTGATATAACTAAATTGTTGTTCTGTAATGTTTTAATTCTCTTTTGGAAATCATAAATAAGCTTATTTAAAAAAAATAATGGATTGTATGGGACGCCAGTTGGTTATTGTTATTTATGATGTGGTTCCGCTAGCTGATCAGCGAAAGGCAGCGTTTTGATTGTAGTTTCACACAGTTAGGTTGATTTATGGAATGTAAGCAACTGCGTAATTCACTGATTTGCTGTCAGGAACTACATGGGATTAAGGGCCCAGAGCCCAGCTTGTTATGTTATGTTAAATAGTTTTATAGAGCGTGCTATTACCCAAGAATGGGCATCTTGGCACTATTGGCAATACACTCTCTATATTGCCCATAATCTGAAAACCAAAAAGCAAACCCATCTTTTAAGGGGCATCAACCCGCTGATTCCAGGAGAAAAACCAGGTTTTTAGATCCTTCCTAAATTTGAAAAGGTTAGGTTGAGCTCGTAGGTGATTCAGCAATAGATTCCACCATTTTGCTGCCATATAGGAAAAACTTCTTCCTCCATATTCATATCAAGTTTTGCTAGAGGTAGTGGGACTCAGTATCTTTTTGATGCATGCTACAGGTCATCTGTGGCTCGTAGGGACCTGGGAAGAGAGTAACAGATCTTAAGATTACCTTAATGATCTTCATGAAATGACAGACCATACCCATCGTCTCACTCCCATTACGGTTTTGTTAGGATATGTCAAGGAGATTCCGAAAACATATAGAAAGTTCACTGCTGTGAGCTTGCTTCTGGGGAAATACAGGATGGCTATGAGGTGGGGTAGTAATCTTTAGCCGAGATTTCAAGATTGGCTGAAAGATATGTCTTTGTGTGAGGAGTGGGCGGGGACGTATGCAGAAACTTTGCCACCGTCGTCTCGTCCGCGAGACTTATGGGTATCCATTGAGAGTTCATCTGGCAAAATTAAACCTGGATCAAAATGGGTGTGTTCTTCCCCAAAAAATTATGGCTCTCAGAAGTATCAACTTTTTGGCTTGACATTTATTGGGTTCTTGATATAAGTCCGTTCGGAGGGGACAATGTGCTTTTACGAAATGTAGGAAGTTTTGGCGACCTCTGTACCAGACATGCTTTTCGACAATTACTGTGTACTGTGAAGTGGAGATTTTTGTGATTATGGAATCCAGTCGTCTTGCTATACTTTCTATATTGCCATATTCTTTGTAGTGTATTTGTTACCTAAAGCTTATAAATAAATAAAAATAAATAAAAAAGTTTACCTAATGATATATTTGCCCACATAACATACTGGATTATTCAAAGGATATTATAATAATATTTACATACTGGTGTATCCCGGTGCTAGTATCATATTTCTGTTTTCTATGGTGTACTTTCACGTTTGTCTAATATACCATGCACCGCCTGAGTAAGCTAGTGGCGTTATAATGTGCCCAGACCTCCATGTTAACCACACACGTGACAGATGGATGGGAACACTAAAATGAGTAAAGGTGAAAGAAGACAGGTGTCCCATCAGTTTAAATATTTTTTCAGCTGCCAGAATCTGTCTAGCGTGTAAATGTTGATCCACAGGAGGGAAAAAGACCAACAATTTTCTGCAGCAGAGTCTACAAATCTCATTTAAGGAAATTTAAATGTCCTGGCATCAAATATTGTGATACGAGTAATTGTAGGGCTGATATTTACTAAATAAATGTTTCTAAATCTATATTACCACCTAAGCTGTGGACCTCTAAGATGCCCACCTTACTTAAAACGTGAGGGCTGAGGCTAGTAGGGCCCAAGTGTCAATATTTCATTTGTATTGATATATATCATATTAAAGTTGCTATGTTTCTCTTACAATTACATGCTTGTTCCTAAGTTACCGCTCTAAGTATGTGATGCGTTGTTTCTTAAAACAGACAGCCCAAGTCTTCCTTAACTCTGGGTCTCTTCCTCATTGGTTGGCGATCGCCACTTCTGATCTTCTCCAGAGATCTTGGGAAAAGGAGGCCAAATAAACAAGCTCTTCTCGGAAATTGTACCGCTGGGCTGAATCCTGCCAAATTGCTTAGATTTGCACTAAATTTCCATGATACTTCCCAAAAAATCACATGTACGGTACGAAATGAATTCTGGGATAACAGCATTATGCAAATACAGTCAGAGCCTTCTCTACCATGATCTCCTTGAAATAGCTTCCCAAACGTGGTGTGTGTACTCTAAACCAATCCTGTTTGCATTACAATACCCTGCCCCTTCAGGAAACAGAGTGCATGACCAGCTGAGGTGGCATGAAGCATTTCTTTTTGCCCCACCATGATTTCAGAACGTCTGAAACCACCGATGGCATGCACAGAGGAAAAGCGTGCTCTGACCTTGTTTTGGAATTGGAGTTTGTTTTCCACTTGTGGTTGTGCAACTGTGGCACATACTAGTTCTTTCATACAATTTGCTTTTTTGTTATATGTTGCCTGGAACAGACTTCACTTGTTTTTGGTGAATGCAGGGTCATGTGTGCTATTACATAATAGAATACTACTGACAGTGGATATTCATTTTGTAGTAGAATACACATTTCATTTTTTACTTGTGTGGTCATGGTCGAATATATACATGTTCCAGCTGTACCAGCAAGGTGGAGGCTTGCTTACTTGTGCTTACCGGTGGCACCTCCTTATTTTGTCAAAAGATTGTATTTGTTTTGTGGCATAAGGAAGAGCCCCAAAGTAAAATATGTTCTAGTTCTAGCTAGGGAAGCATAAACAAGACATCTGCTCCTAAATGATCAGACGTCAAGTTCATAGTGACACAAGTCAACAAACATGGGTTTACCAGGAAACGGACAGATACATAGCACTTGCATCCACTTCAGCAACTGAACCAGACTTAGGGCCTTATTTAGAGTTTGGTGGATGTGAAGTGTATGCCTAAAAGTGATGCATGTCCCGCTCATCCCCTTTTCAGAATACATTGGGCTGTCTGGTCATGCCCTGCTTTTTGGCAGATGCCCTGCAGCTACCAAACTCTAAATAAGGCCCTTAGTCTGCATTGAATTCCACAAAAAAACAATTTGGAAGAGACCTGCACCTCTGATAGCTTTGAAAAGCCATACAAGTGATATAGTGCATGATAGTTTAATGCCTTCAAAGTAAAACAACACATGCACCACAGCAGTAGATTACATCTCTGGGCATTACCAGTGTTATGAAAGTTCTACAAACCATTGCTAGAGCTCACTGTGCCAAAATAGTTTTCAGGTGCTAAAATGGATAGAAGCAATGCAAAGATTAATCAGACTGAGGGATTCGTTATTTTTTTAAATTCCTATGAAAGGTCGACTGCTTCAAGTAATATTGTAGTGTATTGTGTCATCTGTAATCTACAAGTGCCAGAGGGTCCAGCTTTTACGACGGCATACAATAAAGAAGTATAGAAATAGAAACAAGCAGAAGTGACCATTAGTAATAGGTAATAGGCGTTGAGATAACAATGTGGGTGGTAAAGGCAGAAAGAAGCAAAGCATAGCATTCAGAAGAGAGAGAAGACAAAGTTAATGAGCAGGCAAAGACTAGAGAATGAATATAAAAATAAGTAATCAAACAAAATACAAGAAGAGTAGAATACTAAGGAGTTCTTATAGAGAAGGCAAGGGGGAAGTAACTTGTTGCTAGGTAGTCACTCTGCAGTCAAGCTACAATGTAACATCTACAAGACTATTGAACTTGGCCAAGCTAACACTTTTAACTGGTAGAATAATCAGCCACTATGTACAAGCAATGCGGCTGATTTTCAAAGCCGCTAACAGGCGTGGATAATCACTCACATTTCTTTAAATCAATTAGTTGATTGAACTTAAAGGGCAGAGAGAGAGAGGTTGCAAGACTGTCACAGTCACTGATCTGTCCCATAGCATTTCACCCTGACAATGTTTTGAGAGTCAAGTAGCACTTGCTCCCCCACCACCCTCATGAAAGAGATAGGCTCTTTGAATAGTAGCTGTCCTGAAGACGTCATGAGCTTTGGGAACTTTCCATGCCTCACTCCTGGTTCTCAGACAGTTCAGTTAGGGCCAGATCATTAGAGAGGCTCATGTTCTTGGACTCTTCGCACTGGAGGATCGAGTAGACACATACTGTGGTTGTGCTGCTGCTTTGAATATTGTGTTGTTCCTCTGCATTCCTTTTCCATTTGTGTATGGAAGTCAACCGACATACAAGATTTACACGGCCATATTCTACCTCATGATTCCCAGAGTTCTCTTTTTGGGCTCTTTCTTATTGGGGGCAGGTGATAAAGGAAGCATAGTGTTTGCTATGGAAAACAGATACGATCCTATCCTCTTAGGACTGTGTACTTCTCTATGGACATAAGCTCCACACAGCAGATGGAATTCCAAGGTGTAAACCTTTTTGAGATTGGAGGAATGTGGAGAAATGACATTGAAAGCCCTGAAGAATGGCAATTCTATCTGCAGAATCTCTCTTCCACTGTAGCACCCATCCACTCCAATCCAAAACAATCTGCCCCACTCCAGTCTGCCCCACTCTAAATCTGCCCACTCAAATCCAAAACAATCTGCCCCTCTCCAAACCAAAACAATCTGCCCCACTCCAATCCATCCGACTCCAATCTGCTCCACTCCAATCCAAAACACTCTACCCCACTTCAATCCAAAACAGTTTGCCCCACTCCAATCTGACCCACTCCAGTGTGCCTCACTCCAATCCACCTGACTCCAATCCAAAACGATCTGCTTCACTCTAATCTGCCCCACTCCAATCTGTCCCAGTGCAATCCAAATCAATCTGCCTACTCCAATCTGCCCCACTGAAATATAAAACAATCGGCCTCACTCCAATCCATCCCACTCCAGTCTTCCCCACACCAATCCAAAACAATCTGCCCCAATCCAAAGCAATCTGCCCCACTTCAATCCGCCCCACTCCAATCCGCCCCACTCCACTACAATCCGCCCCACTCCAATCTTCCCCACTCCAGTCCACCCCACTCCAATTCGCTCCACTCCAATCTAATCCACCTCACTACAGTCCACCCACTCTATCCCAATTTACCCCTCTCAATCCACCACAATCCACTCCAATCCAATCCACCCCATACCAATCCAGTCCACCCCAATCCAATCTACCCCACCCCAATCTAATTCACCTCATCCCAATCCAATCCACCCTAATCTCTCCCCAATCCACCCCACTCAATCCAATCCATCCCACTCCAATCCAAAACAATCAGCCCCACTCCAAATTGCCCCACACCAATCTGCCCCACACTAGTTCTCCCCCACTCCAATCCAAAACAATCTACCCTACTCAATCCAAAGCAATCTGTCCAATCCAAAACAATCTGTCCCACTCCAGTGCAAAACTTTCTGCCCCACTTCAGTCTGTCCACTCCAATCGAAAGCAATCTGTCCCACTTCAGTCTGTCCACTCCAATCCAAAACAATCTGTTCCACTCCAATGCAAAACAATCTGCCTCACTTCAATCTGCCTCACTCCAATCCAAAACAATCGGCCCCTGCAGTCTGCCCACTCCAATCGGCCTTGCTCCAATCCAAAAACAATCTGCCCCACTACAATCCAAAGCAATCTGTCCAATCCAAAACAATCTGTCCCACTCCAGTGCAAAACAGTCTGTCCCACTTCAGTCTGTCCACTCCAATCCAAAACAATCTGTCCCACTCCAATGCAAAACAATCTGCCCCACTAAAATCTGCCTCACTCCAATCCAAAACAGTCTGCCCCTCTCCAATCCAAAACAATCTGCCCCACTTCAATCTGCCTCACTCCAATCCAAAACAATCTGCCCCTGCAGTCTGCCCACTCCAATCGGCCTCACTCCAATCCAAAAACAATCTGCCCTACTCCAATCCAAAACAATCTGCCCCACTCCAATCTGCCTCACTCCAATTCAAAACAATCTGCCCCAGCAGTCTGTCCCACTCCAATCCAAAACAATCTCCCCCACTCCAATCTGCCCCACTCCAATACAAAACAATCGGCCCTACTCCAGGCCACTCCAGTTCACCCCACTCACCCCAATCCAGTCCACCTCACCTCACCCCAATCCAATCCACCCCACTCCAATCCTCCCCACCCAAATCCAGCCAAATCCACAGCACCCCAGTCCAATCCACCTCAATCCAGTCCACCCCACCCCTATCCAGTTCATCCCACCCCATTCCAATCCATCTCAGTCCAATCCACCCCTGTCCAATCCAACCCACTCAGTCCAATCTACCTCATTCCGATTCAGTCAACCCCAATCCACCCCACTGCATTTCAGCCTACTCCAATCCAAGCCACGCCACCCAACACCAATCCAATTCACCCCAGTCTGATTCACCCCACTCCATTCCATTCCACCCCACTCCAGTCCAATCCACCCCACTCCAGTCTCCCTACCCAAAGCCAATCCACCACACCCCATCCTACATCAATCCACCCCACCCCAATCTAGTCTACTCCAGCCATTACACCCCACCCCAATCAACCCCACTCCACTGCAGTCCAATCCTCACCACTCTACTCCAATCCACTCCACTCTACCCCAATCCAATACACCACACCCCAGTTCAGTCCACCCCACTCAATCCAATCCATTCATCCAGCTCACCACACTCCTATCCAATCCACCTCAATCCAATCCACCCCACTCAGTCCAATCTACCTCAATCCAATTCAATCCACCCCAAGCCAATCAAATTCACCCCACTCTGATTCACCCCACTCTGATTCACCCCACTCTGATTCACCCCACTCCTTCCACTCCACTCCAATCCACCCCACTCCAGTCCAATCCACCCCAGTCCAGTCCGCCCCAATCCAATCCAGCCCACTTCAATCCAGTCCCCAACTCATTCCACACCCCCTAGTCCAGTCCAATCCACCTCCTCCACCCCACTCTAATTCACCGCATTCCAAACCACCCTACTCTAATCCAATCCAAAACACCCCAATCCACCCCACCACACCACACCCCACCCAAACCAATCTAATCCTCCTCACCCCAGCTCACCCCAAACCAATCTAATCTTCCCCACTCCAATCCACCCCAATCCAATCCACCTCACCCCATTTCAATCCACCCCACTTCAATCCACCCCACTCAATCCAAACCACTCTACCCCAATCCAATCCACCCCAATCTACTCTAATCCAATCTACCCCACTACCTCAATCCACTCCAACCCACTCCACCCTATTCCACGTCATTCCACCCCACTCCACTCAACGCCACTGTACTCTATGACATTGCTCTCTACCACACTGCCACTAAAGCACTGAAGTCTACTCCCCTCTACTCAGCTCTGACACTCTACTCCCCTACTCTACTTTATGACACACTACCCCAACAAGACCAGTTTACAACACTCTACAACCCAGTCCACTCTAGGGCACTCCACACCACTAACTTTAAGCCATGCTGAACAGCAGCCACACTGGTGTACAACATGGCAAAAACATATTGCCAAAGCCAAACGCTCTTGCATAAGCAAGACCTATTGACTTTGCCAATGCTTGTTAAGAAAAGCCTTTACACAGAGACTGTTCCTGTATTATGTCTGATTAGTGTACTGTAGGCTGTGCTTCCTTCTGGACGAAAGCATCCCTGGCTTGCCTGTTACCTTATGAAGCTCTCAGTTTATCTAACAAATAGCTCATATTTTCATTTCTTTTTTTCAGACTATTGGGAGAAAATTGCCGCCCGCTTCATCAACTCAGGAGCCAGTGAAACTGGAAGCCGATGGACGAACAAAAAGTAGGTCGAAATTGTGTTTTTTTATCTTCGTCTCTATCTTTTGCCGCAAATTCAGTTGAAATCAAGAGTGCACCTTCTCCCACAGTATCTCCAACCTTTTCTGTAATAAGAGCAACTTATGACCAATGAAAATCCGCACGAGCTACTAATATTATTAGTGTTGTAATGGTGACTACATCAGACAAGATTGCGTTAGCCACATCATTCAAGATTACTAGCCATGGTCACCTCAGTTCATCATGCTGGCCAGCCAGCAGTAATGTCAAAAAGGCTTTGTCAGTTTGGAATGCCTTTACATAAGTATTACGTAATAGCTATAGCTTGAATGCGCTGGCACCAAGGTAATACTATTAGTAATAATGATGTTTTTTTATGATTCTTTTTAT
Source organism: Calotriton arnoldi (assembly GCA_963921515.1). Classification (NCBI taxonomy): domain Eukaryota; kingdom Metazoa; phylum Chordata; class Amphibia; order Caudata; family Salamandridae; genus Calotriton; species Calotriton arnoldi. The sequence continues at coordinate 693,646 of CAWUFW010001956.1, read as the reverse complement.
ACTGTGTAAATTTTAATGTACCCAAGAGCATTTTTATTGTACCAACCTGGTGTGTTTTATGGGCTGTGCCCGAAATAAACGATTATTATTATTATTATTATTATACTATTAGTAAGCTTTGAATATATTTTGGGAATTCAACCATTTTGTTTTTCCAAACATCACCTTATGAGTTCTGAAAATGCTTTTTAGTCTTGAATGCACACTTTTCAATTTTGGTATACATATATTAATTCAGCCGAGCAAAAGCTTCTTATTTAGCTGGCTGGGCTGGACACAGGAGAGCCACTTGCAGGTAGCTGAAGAGCTACCAATAGCTCGCGAGCTACTCGTTGGAGAAGCCAGTCTAGCATGACAACAATGAGAAGTGGTGCAGTGTTATTTGACTAATGTTGTCACTGGGGTGAAGTACCTTATTTTCTTGTCGCAATCTAAAAGTCTCCTGGCCTTTGCATGAATCTAGATTAGCAGGCATAAAATACTTGTCTCTGGTGTTGGTGTGCCCTAATAGTTCAGCAAAGTATTTAATGGTGTTACCTAATAACCTTATTGAGAGCGTGTTGTTCATTCTATAGCAAGGCTATTAATATTGACCTACAATAATATTGCATCCAGTACATCGGCGACCACTACATCGTCAAGGTAAGTACATTAGTATTATGATTACCTCAATTTCGTCTACCTAACCCTGTAAAGTATTATAATAATAATAATATCATCATCAATCATTATTATTATTTTAATAATAAAAATAATATTAATGGTACTAATATAATGAAAGGATTACTCAAGTTTAAAATAAACCACTTAAATTGCATCAAATACATTTAAATATGCAAATCTCCAAACTCATTAAGAATCTTTACAACTGATTTACAAATATGTCGACTAAAGTTCTAGCTTCGTGTCAAACTAATGTAATTGGGTTTAGCGTATTTTGCTGGAGAGACGAGCAAAGTTTTGTTTGGTAGTTAAAATGGGAAAATACAACTTTCTTGTTCACCTCTTTACGTTTAAGGTGGGTGGGCCCAAAAAACTAGCATTATTATATTAGCTCCCAGTGGAAACCTTGCTGTTTGCTACAGTAAAACAGAATTGTACCAAACTCAACATAAAACTAGAACTTCACTCAGAGTGTGACATCATCATTCATGAAATTTCAAAGGACACCATTAATGACATCACTCATGACATTGCCAATGACAGCAAGCCAAGGTACCAATACTCTGTGTTTATCAATGTAAAGTGGGGGTTGAGGACTAGGCTTTGTGTCCAAACTCTGTGAGCATCCAACCGGCACTTCATATGCATTGGCAGGCCCTGTGAGCATCCCTCCATAGGTGACCAACATCCTTTGCGTATCACCTTCTGCTGTGAACAATGGGGCCCTGAGCCCAACCATCCATGGGTAGGCAAACCCCTACTGCACATGGCCTTTAGCCAAGTGCAGCAAGGATTGGCCACAGGGAATGGCATTTGGCCAAACCCTGCGCCCAACGATCGCCAGGCGGTCAACCCCAACCTTACGTGTTCTTGCGCAGCAGATATTGGCTACTGGGCCTGACCTATAGCCAGGCCATTCATACAACTCTCGCCAATCCTTACTGCAGACAACTTTGTGTTATGTACAGCAGGGGTTGGCCGCAGGGCCTGGCTATCAGTCAGGACCTGCATCGAAATGATCATGGGCAGCCAACCACCTCTGAACATGGCCTTCAGCCCTGCACAGTGGTAGTTATCCAGAAGGTCTGGATTATGGCAAAGCCATGCATCTGACCGTTTGCAGACAACCAACCCTGCTGTGTAGGCCTTCGGCATAATGCCTGGCAAGAAGTGAAGCTCAATGCTGAGGAAAGGAAGAGGGACGAAATAGAGGCGAGTACACCTTTTTCAGTGTGGCTGCATGAGAGGAAAGCAGCTGCCTGAAGAGATCTTTAAAGAGGAGAAAGAACATATTGACCCTCTTTTATAGCTATGTGATTGGATTGCTTGGTTTCTCACTAAGAAATCTCATGTCATAAAACATGACATGAGTGATGCAATATGTGATGTCATTTGCAGTGCATGGAGAGGGCATCACCGCCAATCCCCGCCTTCGCACATGGTTGACTATGTCATGTAACAATATAAAAAGTGATATTTTGAGCATGGCAGACCTACTGGCTTTGTCAAAGGCTCAAAATACCAAATTAATAGTGGCTTGGCCTATTGACTTTATTAATGGGTCTGCACATCAACATATATTAGGCAGACCCATTAGCTTTGTCAAAAAAATCACCAATAGCTATAATAAAATGTATATTTCATAAATTCATACATTGCAATGTTTAATAATACCGATTGCTTCAGGTTATTTTTAATATATCATTTTTATAATAAAATATAAACATGTCTTTGAGTCTTTTCTTAACATCTTTCAGGCCACAAAATGCAGCCATAGAAACAACCTCAATAGGGCCCTGCACTCCATCTAAAGAGCCAACTGCTCTAGCTCGGAGTGCTTTAAAAAAAAACCTGAGGTCATGGATTCAATGACCCAGGAGATTTACTGAGTTTTTTTATGTTGCAGTGCCTGCAGCCCACCACAACTTCACAAAAAATGGTCGATGGTGCACCTGCTTCTTCTAGGGGCACCACCAAGAAGTAATTTCAAAAAGCCCTAGGGCATTAAAGGGCGCTTCTTGCAGGAGCTGTGAATAATAAATGAGCGTCTCCTCTCACTCATTTTTTTTTTTTTTGGATTTTTAAAACTTTTTTTTGAGTGCCCCAGTTCCCACCCGGGGCACACACCAGTTACCCCTCCTAATACCTCCAAGAAGTCGCACACAGCAGCATTGGTAAGTTCCCATAGCAGGCCATGCCCCCTTTGCCCACCATTCTGTAAACGCGCTCCCTGGCGCACTCTTGGATGGGGATTAAAGTCCCCTTCAATGCTGGGGGTCCTTAGGGGCCAATTAGCCTACCTGACACCTCCAGTAAGCCCCAGATAGTGGGATTGCTGAGAGGTGGATACAGGCCACGCCCCCTTTCTGCACCACTCTGCAAACACGCCTCCTGGCGCGCTCTTGGTTGGGGATGAAGTCCCCTTGCCTCCTGAGGGTCCCTAGGGGCCAACTAGCCCTCCTGTTATCTCTAGTAAGCCCCACACAGCTTGATTGCTGAGAGTGGTCCGAGGCCACGCCCACGTTTTTACACCACTCTGCAAACGCGCCTCCTGGTGCACTGCTGCTCGGAGGATGAAGTCCACTTTAGTCCTGAGGTCCTCAGGACACAAGAGGACCTCATCGCCCCACCAGCAGTGCGCCAAGAGGCCCGTTTGCAGAGTGGTGTAAAAAGGGGCGTGGCCTTGGACCACCTCTCAGCAATCCCACTGTGTGGGGCTTAATGGGCGTACCTGGTGGGGTAGTTGGCCCCTAAGGACCCTTAAGATTCTAGGAGTCTTAATCTCCCAACCCAGAACGCGCCAGGAGGCGCGTTTGCAGAGTGGTGCAGGGAGGGGGGCGGGGCCTCCGGCAAGATGCCGGCTTTTCTTTTCCTTTTTTTTTGTTAGAAAGGGGGCTGTGTGGCCCCCCCCTAGTCTTAATATTTTGTGGGTCCTGGGGACCCCATCCCCCAGGACCTGAGACATTTTATGTTTTAAAAGAAAAAAAACGGGAAGGGAGCCGCGCGTCCCCCCTCCCGAGGCCAATTTCGGCCCTGGGGACCCCATCCCCCGGGGCATGGCCACATATTTTTTAATTTTATTTTTTAACTCCTTTTAAAGGAGGGGGGCTGCGCGGCCCCCCTCCAGAGGCCCTTATTGGCCTAGGGGACCCCATCCCCCGGGGCATTACCTCTTTTAAAAAAACATGCAGCTCCCTTTGCCCAAAAGCAATTCTTCTTCTCTGCATGGAAGCAAGAGCAGGTTTCCTGCTCTCGCTTCCATGAAGCAAAGCAGTGTTTGCTATGACAGGGCGGGAGCCGTGCTCCCGCCCTGCCATAGCAAACTGCAGTGTCCCGGGGATGGGCACCCCGGGACATTGCTGGAGCCGGCCATGGTGGCGGTCCCCAGGGCCAAAGGGGGCTCCAGGAGGGGGGCCGCCCCCCTCCCATCATGATTAAAGCCCCGAGTAGGTGGTGGTCCCCGGGGCCAGGGGTCCGCTACGGACCTTCGTATTTGCATAAAGTGTGCCCTGGGGAGGTGGTGGTCCCCGGGGCAGTGTGGGGGGGGGGGCAGGAGCCACCCCACACTTAATATAAATCATTGAAGCCCCGGGGAGGTGGCGGTCCCCGGGGCTTGGGGGGCCCACGAGCCCCCCGCCCAAGATAACTGAATGCCCTGGGGAAGTGGCGGTCCCCGGGGCAGCGTGGGGGGGCAGGAGCCCCCCCCCACGCATTTTATTGAAAATCCCCGGGGAGGTGGCGGTCCCTGGGGCTGCGGGGGGGCCACATGCCCACCTGCATCATTGCCCCCGAGACCTGACCTACCCGGGGGCTTATTAAAACAAAGCGCGGGAGGCCGCGCTTTGTTTTTTAAATTTTGGCCGGATTCGCGGACCCTACGCGAAACCTGCCGAAAACGTAAAAAAATATATACTTTTTTGGTTCCTCGGGGTCCCTGTGGGTTCCCCTGAGCAGCCCTAGGGGGTCTGGGTGTTTCTACCCTGCCCCTTATCTTCTTTTTTGACCTTTTTTCTTGTGACTCGGTTCAACCGAGTCACAAGATGGCTGCCAACACTTTTTGGTTTGGAGTGTTGGCAGCCAATCAGAAGTCAGCTTGTGCTCGGGAGGGTTCGCGGATCCACCACGGCAGCCAGATATCGATATATATTTTTTTAAAATTTCTCAGGAACTACTGAACGGATTTACACCATTTAACAAAAAGATCGCTTTCTGAACCAAGAGCTACCTTTTTGCCAAATTTGGTGTAATTCCGTTCAGCAGTTCAGGCGGTAGCCTTCTCCAAATTTTCCTATGGAAATTAACGTGGAGAAAATGCATTTTGGGGTCCCCCTTTTTTCTCGGCCCCCGCTTGACGAATCGCCCCGAAACTTTCAAGTCAGGAGCTGACCGGAGCGCCCCATCAGTTTGGAAAATTTTGCGATGATTCGTCAACCGGCGCCAAAGATATTGGCAAAAAAAAACGCTTTTCCTATGGAAACTAGCTCCTAACTATAACTACCTACTGGTGACCGCCATTGGGTAATATACACATATATATAAATACATTACCTACTGGCGGTCACCAGTAGGTAGTTATAGTTAGAACCTAGTTTCCATAGGAAAAGCATTTTTTGATTTGCTAATAACTTTGGCGTCGTTTGACGAATCTTCCTGAAATTGTCAAAAAAATAAGTCTATCCCGGTCAGCTCATATCCTGAAAGTTTGGGGGTGATTCGTCAAGCAGGGGCTGAGAAAAATGGGGGGTCCCAAAACTCGTTTTCTCCATGTTAATTTCCATAGGAAATTTTGCGACGAGCTGCAGCCCGAACTGCTGAACGGAATTACCCCAAATTTGGCAAAAAGGTAAAGCTTGGTTCAGAAAGCGACCTTTTTTTTAAATGCTGTAAATCCGTTCAGTAGTTTTTGAGAAATTCAAAAAATAAGAGTCAAAAAATCAATTTCCCGTAGGAAACTTTGTGCAAGGCTACAGCCGAAACTACTGAACGGAATTACTCCAAATTTGGCAGAAAGGTAGTGCTTGGGTCAGAAAGCGACCTTTTTAAAAATGGTGTAAATCCGTTCAGTAGTTGCTGAGAGATTAGAAAAATTAAAGTTTCAATATCTGGGCGGAGCCTAAGTCGCGTGCGCGAGCTTCACTGTGATTGGCTGCTAGTAGTCCAAACCAGGAAGTGTTGGCAGCCATCTTGTGGCTCGGTAGAAGCGAGTTACCCGAAAACGGAGAAACAAAGGTATAAAACAAGAGAAGGGGGCAGGGTAGAAAAACCCTGACCCCCTAGGCCTGCTCAGGGGGTCCCAGAAGGACCCCCAGGGCCCAAAAAATCATTAAATAAAAAAAAGAAAATCGGCAAAAATTTGCGTTGGGGTCGCGGGTTCTCGCGTTTCATTTTAATGAGGCCCTTGGGTGGGCTAGGTTCCGGGGGTATTTCTTAAAAAATAATAGCAGGGGCTCGCAGGGGGTGCGGGGGTGTGCTGGGGTCCGCGCAGCCCCGGGGCTTCACTCATGTTGGGAGGGGGTTGCGCGGCCCCCCTTCTGGAGCCTTCTATGTGCTTGTAAGTTTGGCGTCGTTTGACGAATCTTTATGAAATTATCGAAAAAGTATCTCTTTTTTGGTTAGCTCTTATATTGAAAGTTTGGGGGTGAATGGTGTAGGAGGGGCTGAGAAAAAAGAGGGTCCTAAAACGTGTTTTCTGCAAGCAATTTCCATACAAAACTTTACAGAAGACTACAGGTGAAACTGCTGAACGGAATTACGCCAAATTTGGCAGGGAGAAAGGATATGGTCCAGAAAGCACGCTTTTGTTTAAATGGTGTAAATCCGTTCAGTAGTTTTTGAAAAATATCAAAATTTACTGATATCGATATTTGAGAATTCTGACATGTGATTGGCTGAGGGGTTACAGGCACCAGCTTGCGGCTTATTGGCTGTGAATGGTTGAAACCAGGAAGTGTTGCCAGCCATTTTGTGATTTACTCCGTCAGCTCGCATCTCTCCGTGTAGAAGCCATCGGGTTCGTAGTTTTACCTCTGTGAGGCAACACTGGCATCTGTGTCTGTGTGAGATATGCCTTTCACGCTGCCTCTCTTCATATCACCAGGTCGCGGCTATGCCTTTAGAAGCCCGTCCGTCAGCTCGGAGCTCTGTGAGTCGGTCTGTCGGTACGATCCCCTACACTACCCAAAGACTACCCAAACACCACTGCACTGTCGTAAACTCTAAAACACTACCCCCAGCACGATCCCCTACACTACCCTAAACCCCAAAACAGTACTCCCAGCATGACCCCTTACACTACCCAAACATTACTGCATTGTCGTAAACTCTAAAACACTACCTCTAGCACGATTCTTACACTACCCAAACAGCAGTGCACTACCTTAAACCCTAAAACGCTACCTCCAGCACGAACACCCTACAGTACACAAACACCACTGTACAACCCTAAAGCATAAAACAGTACCAGTCCGTCGGTTCGCAGGTCTGCGTCTGCGAGCCGTCGTGTCCCTAGCTGTACATGTGCGAGCCAGTCCGTTAGGTGATAGGTGTGTCTCTGCCAGCAGGGCCGTTGGCCCGTTGGTGTCCCCTTGCGAGTTAGACCCGAGCTCTCCCTCTGCGAGCCAGCACGCTGGTGTGCGTTTGCGAGCCGACGGCCCGTAGCTCTCCCTGTGCGAGCCGAGCCGACGGCCCGCAGGTCTCCCTGTGCTAGTCGGATCGCAGCTGTTACTCTGCGAACCGATATTGGGAATATAAGGCGGCTCTAAAAAGAGCCCTTGTGTTTATTAGTTGGAGCTACATATAAGTGCGGATGCACAGCTTCAGGTTATTCAGAAAAACTCGATTTCCCTGATCTGTGAAGTGTACTCCATCACTTCTGTAGATATCAGCCATATCAAAACGTATGTTGTTGTTGTAGATCGACCCCATTCTATGGTCTCTGAGGTATGCAGACACAGCTTTGTTGACATTCTTCCTAGATTTTTCAATCTGAGGACAAAATTGGTTTGACCATTTCCACTTCTGTCTTTGGCATATATTGGAATATACAAAGACAGTTTGAGGCAAAAGCAACATCAATTGTCGAAAGGTGTCTTTCATTAGCATTTCCAAACCTACACCAGTCAATGTGCCTAGGTCGTTTCCACCACAGTGCACAATCATGAGGTCAGGGTGTTGGAGATGCAAACAGGTTTTAACCAAAGGCAACAATTGGTGCCACTTCAATCCTCTCTGTCCAAACCATTTAATGTCCACATTTTGTAAACCTCGGTCTAAGTCAATACATCTCTGTTCTGCATACCTCTTGCACCAGAAAACATAGCTATGTCCTACGATCCACACTAGCATTTTGAAGGTATGGCTGGGAAGTATGGATAGATGTCTGTAGCTCATGCAGTCCGTTCGTAGAATAAGAGATATGTTTAAAGGTGGGGAACTACTTTTTTTCTCATTCAAAACGATAACTGATTGGGAGATGAAAAGCATTGTTTTTTAAAAGTAGGGTGCACATTCGTTTTGTGGAAAAGCATCTTTGTGATTGGTTAAGAAAAAGCAGTTTAAACGTGGAGTACATATGATAGGATAAAATTTGGTCAACTCAACCACACCTGCTACTTGCATTTGGAAGGCACTGTTCGAACTTAAAACAATCGTGAACTTATAACCTGCACGTGCCGTTAAATGTTCGAGAAAATGTTGCAAAAATATATCGTTAGGTTTAAAAAAATTGATTAACTTTTAACCTGCACGTGTTGTAGAATGTTCTAGAAAGTGTGTTGATAGAATACGTTGCACTTCTGACTTCTATGTGTCCTTGAATATTTAAAAAACTGTTTATATGGAAAATTCAAAAATAACCAATAGAGAGAAGTTTTGCAACCTAAAAGAATCAAGGAACTATTCTAATTTGTTCTTTACATGTATTTATGTGTGGAGTAATAAAATTACAGACACAACAGCACCAGGAAGAGGAACAAGCAGGGAGTGGGGGGACGGGGGGATATGGGCACAATGGCACACATGCACAATTAAGTACAGCACAACTACAGACAAACCATGGCTAAAATGAAACACACCAACAAGGAGCACAAGTCACACAACCCGCCAACATCACACCACTGAACAAGCACAGAAGTGAAAACCACACTGCCTGAAAGGGAGAAGGGTGAACAATACCTCACATGAAGGGATATCTCACACAGAATGCAGCACACACACATAGGAAGCAGAGCACACCAACATCCAACACAATGTTGTCCAAACACAAACATTTGCCCAATCGAACACAGGACACAAATGCACCCGCCTGTGGCGGATAAACGTCCAAAAGCGTCAGTACGAAACAGGCACATGAGAACGCATAAGTACAAACCCACAGTCCGGATGGGGTAGCAATTCACGTATGGCAGGCAGCCAGAGAGTCCGTGACACACACATTGGCATACAAATGAAGACACAACACATTTGGAGACAAGTGAAAATGTGGAAACTTTATAAAAAAAAGTGCGTGTCAGTACGGCCAAGAGTAGAGCCACGACATGCAGACAAATGCAGCAGCGTGCCTGAATAAGGAACGTAGGAAAACGTCCATGTTCACCTCGGGGTAGTCCATCACCAACACACGTCAGTGTCAAGCAGCGTTGGTTGTCCGCGCCTCGGACATGAGTCGACACCAATGCAGCCATGCCCACTGTCGTCTTGGGACATGTGACCAGATGCACAATGTGCAATGATGCGGCGGGACACGTGCAATGTGGCACATCGAGTCGTGGTTGCAGGTACCTTGTCACTCGTCCATGAACGCGAGTGCAGCTGCGTAAGCCACTATCTCTAATGAGTGATGGTTGGCCACAATATTTGACATGTCATCGACGTAATCCATCAGCTGACCGGGACAGATGTGCTGACTCCAACCACTGTACCCAATGTGCATCAAAGCAGAATCGGGAAGTGGGTCAATTTGCTCACTGCATACTACGACACGTGCAATGTCCCAGGCCCAGTTCCCAACATGCATGCCAAACATCCATGCATGCCATAAACGGGCATCACCATGACACTTCTGGTCATGGGCCAACAGGGGGCGCACACACCCGTCTTAATCCATGTCAGCTACGCACACGTTGGAGAGGCACATGTCCATGCACCACTCGGATAGGCACGTGCGACATTGCAATACAGGTTGAACGCAGGTGACGTCCGCAATGTGGAAGCTCAGCCGGTAAGTGATCCGCAGCACTGCCAAAGGCAGTGCACCCAGGACATGCAGCAGACGTGCAAGGTGTAGGTGGACGTGAATGGAGTCGACCATGTGTTCAGGATGCCCTGCCATTGCGTCAGTGGCTCTGCTTGTAGCTGCACTGGCTTGCCGTGTGCCAGTCTTGTGGATGAAATGGCACAGCTTGGTGCAATGAGCCGGGTCTTTGTGCAATGGGTGCAGGGCAGGGGTGTGGTGGGAGTACGTGTGAAGGCCATTTCACGCACGCTAACTACGACGAAGGACTTTTGAGTGTGGGATGTGTACTCGTTCTCAAATCGGGCAGTGCGTAGTGTGGGAGACGGATGCAAATATTATCGTGTCTGTCAGGGGGCTGGCCACTTGCAAGTTCCTTCTCGGAGCAGCAGATGTGTTAGCGCAAGATAGCTCAGACAAAGAACCTTTCATCCCTACAGTAACTTCTCCAGCTGCATTCATACAGGATGTGTACAACGGCCGGTCGTGGGTGTTGTGGGATGTCTGCGACCCTGGTCATCATGGATGAGATGCCCAGCACGTGGCACATGGGCGGGTTCACTGTGTGTTACATTGCCAAACAGCTGCTCCTCCCTCCCACGAGCCCCCACACTTTTGTGCGCTGCACTGTTGTATCCCGTGCACTCCTACGGCACACCATTGTAATGCCTAATCGCGCATGTCCTTCGGCATTCCAATCACACCGTGACACTGCCGTTTGGAGGTGGTGCATGCCACTTTACAACATCGACTGCTGCGACCCTTGTGGCGGCCACACCAGAACACAGAGACACACTTACCGCACTTCTTGCACACGGACATGTCCGAGACACCCCGTTCCCCTTGCCGGATAGGCACACCCCTGCGCTGACCTGTGTACGCCGGACCAGCACACGCCGCTTGTGCATGCAGGAGGATGCGTGCGTAGCTACATGTCCAGGCTCACTGCCAACGCTGAGGTGACATGGTAACGTCCGCTGAAGACAGAACACTGTGATGTTGTAGGGCCCGTGCCCATCATGCTAACACAATGACCACACGGACACACTTGCTCAGATGCGGGTTCGGGGGGCGTTGGCGGTCCTGGGGTTGTTGCGATGAGTGTTGTGGCCCTCATGGGTATCCATGTATCATGCTCATTGACTCTATGGCACCTGTGGGTGTTCCGGTGTGGCTCTTGGCTGTGTTCCCTTTCATGCTGCAGGTAGTCGTCCTGCTTAACACCAGCAGAAAGCAGGTGTAAAATCCCTGGTGCTAACGCGGCTTATCGCCGGAATTTGTTTCGCATCGCAGTTTTTGCCTTTCGTTGTGAAAGTTGTGATGTGGTTTTTCGTGTACAGAAAAATAAACGAACTGGGCAGTGTATCCCGTCAAGATTCAGCACCTGACCCACTAATCCCAATCAATATAAATACAATGAGATTTCTTCATTGATTTTGTGTGTACACTGTAAATGCACTCACTACCACAGTGCAATTCAATACAGGATTTTAGTATTTAGAATAAATCGCAAAGGTGCACCTCGTGTGTTTTTGCACGAGAACGCCTACTCTGCATCTCATTATCAGCACTTTAATGCAACTAAAGTTGAGATAAATCTAACACACTATTCAGAAGCTGGTGCAAACTGCAGACATCACCAGTATTCCCGCGATAACTGCCCCAAAATTTAACACCATGGTGGACACCACTAAATAACAGTAATAAGAACGAGAAAGAGTCACACAGCACTTAAGTAACAACCAAAAACTTTATTGAATTTTTTTTTCTTCAAAACTTTATTTTTCCGTACATATAGAGGATAAACTAAATTTAACAAACTGAACACAAAACAACAAGGCGGAAGACTCCTGTCGGGTCCATTAATGTCGACGACACAGCCTGGAAAATAAAGCACAAAATAAGGACGTGTGTAATGCGCATATCAAAGGAGTGAGACACAGAGAAAGAGAGAAGGGAAAAAAAGCCAGAGAGAAAAAGCGAGGGAAGGAAAGAAAGGGAGTGAGAAAGGGAGAAGGGAGAGAGAGTGAGAGAGATAGAAGGAAAGGAAGGAAGAGAGTGAGAGAGAGAGTGAAGAGAGGGAAGTGAGAGAGAGAGAGAGACTGCCGCCCCTGCGCATCCATGACCAAATAATTACCTGCTGCCACCGGAGTGTCTACCAGTGGGCACTCCACGTGCCCGTGAAAGCTCCAGGGCCCGGGCCCGCCATCATGGCTTGGTGGACATTATGTGGACCCGCTCCGCGGCCCAGCAGATCCCACACATGTCGCTGAGTCCTGAGTCATCAATGGCCGAGACCACATCAGCTTTTGGTGCCGCTAACCCTGTGAAACGCAAGTCAGCGTCACGTGGTGGTAGGCCACTGACGGCCATACAACTTAGGGTGCGACTAACCCTGTGCAACTCAAGTCCGCGCCACGTGGTGGTAGGCCCCTGACAGCCACATCAGCTTCGGGTGGCACTAACCCTGTGCAACTCAAGTCCGCGCCACGTGGTGGTAGGCCCCTGATGGCCACATCAGCTTCGGGTGGCACTAACCCTGTGCAACTCAAGTCCGCGCCACGTGGTGGTAGGCCCCTGACGGCCACATCATCTTCGGGTGGCACTAACCCTGTGCAACTCAAGTCCGCGCCACATGGTGGTAGGCCCCTGACGGCCACATCAGCTTCGGGTGGCAGTAACCCTGTGCAACTCAAGTCCGCGCCATGTGGTAGTAGGCCCCTGACGTCCATACAGCTCAGGGTGCGACTAACCCTCTGCGCAAGTTATCATGGACTCTTTATGATTGAGACCCGTGGAGCGTCCGCCATCCAGTCACCACCGGCAATAAAGGATGTGACGTTGTCGATCCATTATATTTGTGTGGTCATATGGCCTGTGACGCATGTGCTGGATGGGTGTGGTGTGTGTGCAAACCTGCCCTCAGGGAGTGGCCGTGACATGTTGACAACTAGACCACTGACCTGCACACCAACAGCGAGTACGCCTGCGACAGGTAGCTATGTGGGGGGTGTGAAAACGTGTTTTCTCAATGGATTTTCCATAGGAAACTTTAGACAAGGCTACAGGTCAAACTGCTGAACGGAATTACGCCAAATTTGGTAGGGAGAAAGGTCTTGGTCCAGAAAGCGCGCTTTCTCGCATCGAGTGGAAATATAAAAGAAAGGTCCCGGGGGCAATTTAATATACCGGAGCTCTGTCTGTGCGAGATAACCCTTTCACGCTCCCTCTGCCCAACATCACCACTTCGCAGCTATGCCATTAGAAGCCAGTCCATCGGCTCGCTACCTTTGGGAGCTAGTATGCTGCTGTGCCTGTACCTCTGCGAGCTACTACGCTGCTGTTCCTTTGGGAGCGGACGGCTCGTAGTACTGCGTCTGTGAGTCGAGCGGACGGGCGGCAGTTGTCCCTCTGCGAACCTGGGTGCAAACTGTTCATAAGTCACACTACATAAGCATTGAAAAGCCATTTTGTGAGTCAGTCCGTCAGCTGCCATCTGTACGAGGCATTTCTGAAAACATACCTGAGCTCTTTCTGTGAGAAATACCCCTTTCACGCTGCCTCTCCCCACATCAGCAGGTAACGCACCCTCTTCCCACATTAGCAACATACCCCCAACAACCTTCTTGGGCCCGGAATTGTCCGTGTGCGGTTGGACAAACAAGAATCTTAGTCATGTATAGAATTACATATAAAACATTTTATTTAAACAAAACAACAACAAATAAAACTGAAGGGAGTCTGGTGCTGTGGTTGCTGCCACGAAGTTGGGGTCACTGCAATTCAGGGCTCAGGACACAGTTCCACATGTGGGATCGGCTTGTATTGAACAGGGTTAGTGGCACCACGTGTCGCCGGCTTGTGTTGAACAGGGTTAGTGGCACCACCTGTAGCCGGCCTTGCATATGGAAATATGCCTCACTGATCGAAGGGAGTATGGTGCTGTGGTCGCTGCCACGGACTTGGGGTCACTGCCATTCAGGACTCAGGACACAGTTCCACATGTGGGATCGGCTTGTGTGGAACAGGGTTAGTGGCACCACGTGTCGCCGGCTTGTGTTGAACAGGGTTAGTGGCACCACGTGTCGCGGCTTGTGTTGAACAGGGTTAGTGGCACCACGTGTCCAAAATTCGAATTGCGAGCTCTGCTGCCCGCAGTGTAGACTGCTAATGAGTGTTCGTTTGCACTTGAAGATGAATTTGGTGATTGTACTAAAGCTATAACTGATATAAAAAAAGTTCTTTAAGCAAGGATACTAAAAGGATATTATGTAGGTTTTAGGCCTGTGATAGTTACTTGCCTACTGGACTCTGTAATTAATGAATCAAGACTTAATTTTAATTGTGAGCCCTGATGACCGCAGTGTAGGCCAGAGGTAGCGGTCAGCAAGGGCCCATAGCCACGTGGCGTTGAGTTGAGGTGCACAGTTAGTGGCACCAGAAGCATTGAGAATGAATGAGCCTGTGATGCTGCTTGGTGCGGACGGGCCGCACTGGGAGCAACGTCTCTTGCCTACTGGACTGCGTCATCTGCAATCGCGACTGTATCTGAATTGTGAGCCCTGCTGACCGCAGTGTAAGCCAGAGGTAGCGGTGAGCAAGGGCCCACAGCCACGTGCATAGGTTGGTGGCCCCACCGGCCTGCGTAGTTCAGGTTCAGTGGCACCACGTGTCGCCAGCCTTCCATATGCAAATACGCCTCACTAATCGAAGGGAGTCTGGTGCTGTGGTCGCTGCCACGAAGTTGGGGTCACTGCCATGCAGGAGTCAGGACACAGTTCCACATGTGGGATCGGCTTGTGTTGAACAGGGTTAGTGGCACCACGTGTCGCGCCTTGTGTTGTACAGGGTTAGTGGCACCACGTGTTGCGGCTTGTGTTGAACAGGGTTAGTGGCACCACGTGTCCAAAATTCGAATTGCGAGCTCTGCTGCCCGCAGTGTAGACTGCTAATGAGTGTTCGTTTGCACTTGAAGATGAATTTGGTGATTGTACTAAAGCTATAACTGATATAAAAAAAGTTCTTGAAGCAAGGATACTAAAAGGATATTATGTAGGTTTTAGGCCTGTGATAGTTACTTGCCTACTGGACTCTGTAATTAATGAATCAAGACTTAATTTTAATTGTGAGCCCTGATGACCGCAGTGTAGGCCAGAGGTAGCGGTCAGCAAGGTCCCATAGCCACGTGGCGTTGAGTTGAGGTGCACAGTTAGTGGCACCAGAAGCATTGAGAATGTATGAGCCTGTGATGCTGTTTGGTACGGACGGGCCGCACTGGGAGCAACGTCTCTTGCCTCCTGGACTGCGTCATCTGCAATTGCGACTGTATCTGAATTGTGAGCCCTGCTGACCGCAGTGTAGGCCAGAGGTAGCGGTGAGCAAGGGCCCACAGCCACGTGCATAGGTTGGTGGGCCCCACCGGCCTGCGTAGTTCAGGTTCAGTGACACCACGTGTCCCCGGCCTTCCATATGCAAATACGCCTCACTAATCGAAGAGAGTCTGGAGCTGTGGTCGCTGCCACGAAGTTGGGGTCACTGCCATTCAGGAGTCAGGACACAGTTCCACATGTGGGATCGGCTTGTTTTGAACAGGGTTAGTGGCACCACGTGTCGCGCCTTGTGTTGTACAGGGTTAGTGGCACCACCTGTAGCCGGCCTTGCATATGGAAATATGCCTCACTGATCGAAGGGAGTCTGGTGCTGTGGTCGCTGCCACGGACTTGGGGTCACTGCCATTCAGGACGCAGGACATAGTTCCACATGTGGGATCGGCTTGTGTTGAACAGGGTTAGTGGCACCACGTGTCGCCGGCTTGTGTTGAACAGGGTTAGTGGCACCACGTGTCGCGGCTTGTGTTGAACAGGGTTAGTGGCACCACGTGTCTAAAATTCGAATTGCGAGCTCTGCTGCCCGCAGTGTAGACTGCTAATGAGTGTTCGTTTGCACTTGAAGATGAATTTGGTGATTGTACTAAAGCTATAACTGATATAAAAAAGTTCTTGAAGCAAGGATACTAAAAGGATATTATGTAGGTTTTAGGCCTGTGATAGTTACTTGCCTACTGGACTCTGTAATTAATGAATCAAGACTTAATTTTAATTGTGAGCACTGATGACCGCAGTGTAGGCCAGAGGTAGCGGTCAGCAAGGGCCCATAGCCACGTGGCGTTGAGTTGAGGTGCACAGTTAGTGGCACCAGAAGCATTGAGAATGTATGAGCCTGTGATGCTGCTTGGTGCGGACGGGCCGCACTGGGAGCAACGTCTCTTGCCTACTGGACTGCGTCATCTGCAATCGCGACTGTATCTGAATTGTGAGCCCTGCTGACCGCAGTGTAAGCAAGAGGTAGCGGTGAGCAAGGGCCCACAGCCACGTGCATAGGTTGATGGCCCCACCGGCCTGCGTAGTTCAGGTTCAGTGGCACCACGTGTCGCCGGCCTTCCATATGCAAATACGCCTCACTAATCGAAGGGAGTCTGGTGCTGTGGTCGCTGCCACGAAGTTGGGGTCACTGCCATTCAGGAGTCAGGACACAGTTCCACATGTGGGATCGGCTTGTGTTGAACAGGGTTAGTGGCACCACGTGTCGCCGGCTTGTGTTGAACAGGGTTAGTGGCACCACGTGTCGTGGCTTGTGTTGAACAGGGTTAGTGGCACCACATGTCCAAAATTCGAATTGCGAGCTCTGCTGCCCGCAGTGTAGACTGCTAATGAGTGTTCGTTTGCACTTGAAGATGAATTTGGTGATTGTACTAAAGCTATAACTGATATAAAAAAGTTCTTGAAGCAAGGATACTAAAAGGATATTATGTAGGTTTTAGGCCTGTGATAGTTACTTGCCTACTGGACTCTGTAATTAATGAATCAAGACTTAATTTTAATTCTGAGCCCTGATGACCGCAGTGTAGGCCAGAGGTAGCAGTCAGCAAGGGCCCATAGCCACATGGCGTTGAGTTGAGGTGCACAGTTAGTGGCACCAGAAGCATTGAGAATGTATGAGCCTGTGATGCTGCTTGGTGCGGACGGGCCGCACTGGGAGCAACGTCTCTTGCCTACTGGACTGCGTCATCTGCAATCGCGACTGTATCTGAATTGTGAGCCCTGCTGACCGCAGTGTAGGCCAGAGGTAGCGGTGAGCAAGGGCCCACAGCCACGTGCATAGGTTGGTGGCCCCACCGGCCTACGTAGTTTAGGTTTAGTGGCACCACGTGTCGCCGGCCTTCCATATGCAAATACGCCTCACTAATCGAAGGGAGTCTGGTGCTGTGGTCGCTGCCACGAAGTTGGGGTCACTGCCATTCAGGAGTCAGGACACAGTTCCACATGTGGGATCGGCTTATGTTGAACAGGGTTAGTGGCACCACGTGTCACGCCTTGTGTTGTACAGGGTTAGTGGCACCACCTGTAGCCGGCCTTGCATATGGAAATATGCCTCACTGATCGAAGGGAGTCTGGTGCTGTGGTCGCTGCCACGGACTTGGGGTCACTGCCATTCAGGACTCAGGACACAGTTCCACATGTGGGATCGGCTTGTGTTGAACAGGGTTAGTGGCACCACGTGTCGCCGGCTTGTGTTGAACAGGGTTTGTGGCACCACGTGTCGCGGCTTGTGTTGAACAGGGTTAGTGGCACCACGTGTCCAAAATTCGAATTGCGAGCTCTGCTTCCCACAGTGTAGACTGCTAATGAGTGTTCGTTTGCACTTGAAGATGAATTTGGTAATTGTACTAAAGCTATAACTGATATAAAAAAAGTTCTTGAAGCAAGGATACTAAAAGGCTATTATGTAGGTTTTAGGCCTGTGATAGTTACTTGCCTACTGGACTCTGTAATTAATGAATCAAGACTTAATTTTAATTGTGAGCCCTGATGACCGCAGTGTAGGCCAGAGGTAGCGGTCAGCAAGTGCCCACAGCCACGTGACGTTGACTTGAGCTGCACAGATTGGGAGCATACAGTCTTCTTAACCGATTATACTCTCTTACACAATTTGCATCAGCACTAATCTTGAATTGTTAGCCCTGCTAACCGCATTGTAGGCCGGAGGCAGCGGTCATCAAGGGCCCACAGCCACGTGGCGTTGACTTGAGCTGCACAGAGTTAGTGGTACTTGAAGCACTTAGCGTGTGCGCAGTCAGCGATGATGCGTGGTCCGGGCTGGCCGCACTGGTAGCAATGTCTGTTGCCTACTGGACTGCGTCATCTGCAATCGCGAGTCGCTCTGAATTGTGAGCCCTACTCACCGCAGTGGAGGCAGGAGGCAGCGGTGAGGAAGGGCCCACAGGCACGTGTTGTTGACTTGAGCAATGTCTCTTGCCTACTGGACTGCGTCATCTGCAATCTCGACTCCATCTGAATTGTGAGCCCTACTGACCGCAGTGTAGGCCGGAGGCAGCGGTGAGGAAGGGCCCACAACCATGTGCATAGGTTGGTGGGCCCCACCGGCCTGCGTAGTTCAGGTTCAGTGACACCACGTGTCGCCGGCCTTCCATATGCAAATACGCCTCACTAATCGAAGAGAGTCTGGAGCTGTGGTCGCTGCCACGAAGTTGGGGTCACTGCCATTCAGGAGTCAGGACACAGTTCCACATGTGGGATCGGCTTGTGTTGAACAGGGTTAGTGGCACCACGTGTCGCGCCTTGTGTTGTACAGGGTTAGTGGCACCACCTGTAGCCGGCCTTGCATATGGAAATATGCCTCACTGATCGAAGGAGTCTGGTGCTGTGGTCGCTGCCACGGACTTGGGGTCACTGCCATTCAGGACGCAGGACATAGTTCCACATGTGGGATCGGCTTGTGTTGAACAGGGTTAGTGGCACCACGTGTCGCGGCTTGTGTTGAACAGGGTTAGTGGCACCACGTGTCTAAAATTCGAATTGCGAGCTCTGCTGCCCGCAGTGTAGACTGCTAATGAGTGTTCGTTTGCACTTGAAGATGAATTTGGTGATTGTACTAAAGCTATAACTGATATAAAAAAAGTTCTTGAAGCAAGGATACTAAAAGGATATTATGTAGGTTTTAGGCCTGTGATAGTTACTTGCCTACTAGACTCTGTAATTAATGAATCAAGACTTAATTTTAATTGTGAGCACTGATGACCGCAGTGTAGGCCAGAGGTAGCGGTCAGCAAGGGCCCATAGCCACGTGGCGTTGACTTGAGGTGCACAGTTAGTGGCACCAGAAGCATTGAGAATGTATGAGCCTGTGATGCTGCTTGGTGCGGCGGGCCGCACTGGGAGCAACGTCTCTTGCCTACTGGACTGCGTCATCTGCAATCGCGACTGTATCTGAATTGTGAGCCCTGCTGACCGCAGTGTAAGCCAGAGGTAGCGGTGAGCAAGGGCCCACAGCCACGTGCATAGGTTGATGGCCCCACCGGCCTGCGTAGTTCAGGTTCAGTGGCACCACGCGTCGCCGGCCTTCCATATGCAAATACGCCTCACTAATCGAAGGGAGTCTGGTGCTGTGGTCGCTGCCACGAAGTTGGGGTCACTGCCATTCAGGAGTCAGGACACAGTTCCACATGTGGGATCGGCTTGTGTTGAACAGGGTTAGTGGCACCACGTGTCGCCGGCTTGTGTTGTACAGGGTTAGTGGCACCACCTGTAGCCGGCCTTGCATATGGAAATATGCCTCACTGATCGAAGGGAGTCTGGTGCTGTGGTCGCTGCCACGGACTTGGGGTCACTGCCATTCAGGACTCAGGACACAGTTCCACATGTGGGATCGGCTTGTGTTGAACAGGGTTAGTGGCACCACGTGTCGCCGGCTTGTGTTGAACAGGGTTAGTGGCACCACGTGTCGCGGCTTGTGTTGAACAGGGTTAGTGGCACCACGTGTCCAAAATTCGAATTGCGAGCTCTGCTTCCCACAGTGTAGACTGCTAATGAGTGTTCGTTTGCACTTGAAGATGAATTTGGTGATTGTACTAAAGCTATAACTGATATAAAAAAAGTTCTTGAAGCAAGGATACTAAAAGGCTATTATGTAGGTTTTAGGCCTGTGATAGTTACTTGCCTACTGGACTCTGTAATTAATGAATCAAGACTTAATTTTAATTGTGAGCCCCGATGACCGCAGTGTAGGCCAGAGGTAGCGGTCAGCAAGTGCCCACAGCCACGTGACGTTGACTTGAGCTGCACAGATTGGGAGCATACAGTCTTCTTAACCGATTATACTCTCTTACACAATTTGCATCAGCACTAATCTTGAATTGTTAGCCCTGCTAACCGCATTGTAGGCCGGAGGCAGCGGTCATCAAGGGCCCACAGCCACGTGGCGTTGACTTGAGCTGCACAGAGTTAGTGGTACTTGAAGCACTTAGCGTGTGCGCAGTCAGCGATGATGCGTGGTCCGGGCTGGCCGCACTGGTAGCAATGTCTGTTGCCTACTGGACTGCGTCATCTGCAATCGCGAGTCGCTCTGAATTGTGAGCCCTACTCACCGCAGTGGAGGCAGGAGGCAGCGGTGAGGAAGGGCCCACAGGCACGTGTTGTTGACTTGAGCAATGTCTCTTGCCTACTGGACTGCGTCATCTGCAATCTCGACTCCATCTGAATTGTGAGCCCTACTGACCGCAGTGTAGGCCGGAGGCAGCGGTGAGGAAGGGCCCACAGCCATGTGTTGTTGACTTGAGCAATGTCTCTTGCCTACTGGACTGCGTCATCTGCAATCGCGACTCGATCTGAATTGTGAGCCTTGCTGTCCGCAGTGTATATCGAAGGCAGTAGTTTGTACAGACATAAGTCTGCGGTGCTGTGCCGCTGGGGGCCTGTGTGGCGGAAGCCAGCGATCGGCTGAGGAGGGTGGCGGTCATGTTGGCGGCCTCATGGCAGGGTGAGGGGCGCCGCCCTGGCAGACGCTTTGGCCTTCGCACAAGTGAACCACGCCCAGAGCTCCGGCCTATTTATTCACACTCCTACACTGAAGTGGCGTACGTCGGACCAGCCCACTCCGGTTACTCTTATGCTTACAGGGGACGACGACACAGCTACATGACTGAGATCTTCCCTAGTGTTTGACATAACATGGTTGGGTCCACTGTCCACAACACTACAAGCACCAGTAGTATTTGTGCACATGGAGAGGTGTGTGTTCTGCATACTGAGATGTGTCCAGCACATCACCGCTACACTTTGCATTGTGTGCATTGTTAAACATGGGTAAATTGCTTCCTTCACATATAGTTTGTTCACACCTGTCCCAATATTCAGCTATTGTGTGGCTGAGGGGCCATGCCGTTTTCGGAAAGTTCGCTGTCTTGTTCTGCGCTGCCTCGGTGGTAGGGGGGCCTGGGGTGGTGGTGGGTGTTGTGGCATTCTTGGGTGTCGGAGCTGCTTGTCAGTAGGTCTATAACATGTGTTGGTCTTCAGATGTGGCTCTGGGCTGGGCTCCCTTTCATACTGTATGTAGTTGTTTAATATTTAAACAACAAGAAGACATTATATAGTTGAAATAACAAATAAAAAAATTACAGTAGGAAGAGGGGTGGTACGGGGGAGATCCTGAGGGTTGTGGCAGTGGGTGTTGTGTCCTTCTTGGGTGTGGAAAAAAACTATAGGTTAAATGAACATTATAATTAGAAGTTAGCATTAAAAAAAACATTGAAATTCACTGAAAAACCATAGATTTCAGGCACGTTATAGATAGAAATTAGTATTTAAAAAACCTTTGAAATTCACTGAAAAAACCATAGGTTTCAGGGACGTTATAGTTAGTTGGACATTTCACTCATACAAAACCATAGAAATTCCACCGTTATAGTTAGTTCAGCTAAGGAGGGGTTTAGAACCGTAAACAGCAGAAGGGGGGCGAGTGCTGAGGGGGGCAAAGCGGCCTGTTCTGCGCAATGCGGAGGGTGGGCTTAGGGCAGGAGACGTACAGGAGCGCCACGTTAAGGTGGAAGGAGGGCACACTTACGGCTGTGGCAGAGATGTCCCACAGACATGGAACAGGCCCAGGACGAGGCACAGGTGGGGCTTGATGATTGCAAACGGACACTAGACTCACCTGCGGGCGGCAGATAGGGGGGCTAGAAATAATTAAATTATGGGATGCGTGCCTCTCTCTGTCTCAGTCGGCTCACTGGATGCCTCCTCGACCTCGCCTGCAGTCATGCGCACTTTTTATTGCGCGAGCCCCAATGCGCATGATCACCAGACACCAGCCCCACCCTAAGGGTGAACTGAAGAGACCGCGCAGACGCGGCGGCGGAGACTGCGCGCGGCACCTCAGATTATTAAATGATTAAATCCAGGCCTGATTAAATCCACAGACTCCAATGCATTATGCAGATAGTTGTGCTTTTTCCCCGCACCGCCGCACGGAGCAGAGCGAGGAGACGCAGAGTAGTAGTCTGTCTGACCTCGACAGACAGTCAGACTACTGAACTGACTCTGACTCACAGTCACGGACCCAGCAACAAAACCGGCCCCCTGTCAAAAAACCGGCCCCCACCCCATCCATCCTACCGGGGGATTGCCCGGTGCCCGGAATTACCAGTCCAGCCCTGCCTGTTGGACTTACTGAAAAATCGTTTGTGGGCCCTGAGCTCGCTTAGAAACACTGATCATGGACCTTCTTTTTATATAAATCATTGTTTTCGAGAGTGATACTTCAGAGAGTTTAAATGAGCTAAACCAAAAACTGCAAGTGTCATAATGCACTGATATGGTAATAAAAGTTTAATTCTAAAAATGTGATCACTTTGTGACATAGTCAAATACTAACTTTATGAAAACCATTTAGACTGCAAGCAATTAACTTTTCTTTAGGTCCTGTCTAAAGACAGCTTTAGTTGTGTGTTGTCGCCGGCCTGCGGTCTTCAATAAACTAATCTATATACATATACGCTAGACTGGATGGCTTTCTTGTCTATCTAATTTCTCTGCTTCTCATTCAATGTCTTTCCCCACTATTCTTTGTGTGTCCCACCTCTGGAAAGTTTCTTCTCTATCATATTTCTTACTGGATGTCTCGGTGACGTATATCTTTCACTATGGGACACTATTTTCTCTTTGGCTTTAGACATTTCATGGGAGCGCATATCTTTCCTACCTCTTTTCCCAATTAGTTCCACACACTTCAATTTATACTCAATATCTATTTACTTTTTTTGTTAAACACTTTTTGATGAGGGCCCAGAAGCTGCACACTACCAGGCTGCTCACTTCTTGCTCTACATCCATCATTCCCCGGTACTCCCAGACCTTTGGATGTTGGTTGCTTCCCTGTGCCCCCTTTCCAGTCTATTTTTTTAGTTATGTATTTATTTTTAAATTCACATTTTAATGGGGACCTGGCAGCTGCATCTTCCTACTTGGCCATTTGCATCTTTTTTGGCTTGCATACATACTTGTTTTATATTTACTATTCTGTAACGGCTATCGGTCATCTTACATGATAAATTTAACTAATGATTCATTCCATTATAGCTGCTCGTGCTTCACAACACGTATGAACACACTGGGGGTCTTCTTTGAATGTATTTTCCTTGAGAAAATACCATTCGAATATTGGAATGATGTTTTCTCAAAGAAAAACCCTTTCCCATCTCCACCATCTGAACAGAGTTTTCTTTGAGAAAACACCATTCAAAGATGGCTTTTGTGATGTATGCTTGCATCGCGATGTCACGACAAATGGTCAACCTACAGCAGTCATGTTCATTTTTTTATCTCTGCCAAATCAAACAAGAATTGCCAAGCCAATAGATAGCTCCTTCAGTCACATTTTTATAAGGCGAGACTGATTGGCTTTGCCAATGCTTGTTTATATATTTCCTTCAAGGTTTCAAGGCAATTGGCTTTGCCAGTCCTTTACCTTTAAGGTTGCAAGGCCTTTCCACCAGGTACTGCACTAGCTAGTGTTCGCTAAACAACTCTCTGGTGAGTAAATTGATCTTTACCACAGTTGCTCCAGTGCCTTGGTTACTACTACAGCGCTCAGTGGATGCCAAATATTCCTATTTCGGATTTGGTTCCAGTGCTTACTTTATAAAATTAAATGAGGACCAGGGCCCAGATATTTTCCTAGGAGGGTGCCATCCCTGCCTATGTTAGGACTACCTACTTCCACCACTGACTCCACCCACTTCCTTCAGTGCTAGTGCCACCCCTACCTACAAGTGGTTTGGATTGAGGGAAAGCAAAGACTGGGGTATTTCTCAATACTGAAACAGCAGGAGAGGTGGGGAGGGGTGATTAGGTTTGGAGTGCATTGGCAGAGTTGTTCATGCGTCTTAATTCTGAAATAGCAGGTGTAAGCAAATTCCTCTTTTTGCATGACCTCTCTTAGTTTTGAACTGGTGCGGCTGGTGTTTCGATTCAGTGTGAGGCCTTAGTGCCAGTGCTGTACCTCTAAACGTGTATGTTGGATTGGTTCATGCCCAATTGGTATAAGTTAACTTATAAGTCACTAGTATATGGTACCAGGGATACCCACTGCCTATAAATGAAAGTGCCCCTCAGGGGCTGTGGCACTTATTGTGCCACCCTGAGTGTGACAAATAAAACATGTCTCCCAGTCTGCCACTGCCGACTGGTAGAGCAGTTTTAGACTGCTAGCTCGACTTTGCTGTTTGAACTAATGGAAAAGTCCAGACCCCCTTTTTAATATTAATGTCACCGCTACAGAAGGTCTATAGAGTCCTGTGGCAGGGTGCTGTATATTAAAAAGTAGCACATATGTTTTTATATGTGGAAAGGCTAGTTGCCCCAATGGTGAGTACAGGGTTACCCGCTGACAACACAGCTGTGCTAACTCCTGAATAGGACTACTAAGGTTGGTACTTCAGGGTATCAAAATAATCGTTACATTAAACCCAACTTGATGTCCAAGTCGAATTTAATATAACTTTTAAGTAAAAAGCTACATTAGAAACTCTGTTTTCCAAGTTTTCCTGTGGACATTCGCAGATGCTAGCCACAAGACAGCCTTCTGTTCTCCTGGGGAGAAGTATAATCGACTCCCAGGAAAAGAAACAATAGAGGCCTGCTGTTGAAAGAGGTGTTGCCTCTCCTTGACAGGAAGCCACACAGGGTGTGTGCCCAAATGGCAAGCTTCAAAAAGGGAAGGGTAAAAGGTGGACTCACATGAGATGGGCTGCTCTTTTGTTCTGGTAGACAGGTTGGCGAAGGGGACGGGGGGGGGACAGTTGCCAAACTGGTTTTCCTGTGGGCGTGTAGCCCTCAAGTAGCTACTCCTCTAGGGTCGGCTACCAAGTTCCAAACACTGAGAGAGGGGACGTGCCATCTTTGGAGTGAGCAGAATGTTGCACTCTGAGATAGCTAGATGCCACACATCACAGGAAGTCATCATCAAGTGGGAAGGGGCCAAGTTGCCCTTTGGCTAGTAACTGCTGCATCCACGAGGGCACTTTCTGGGCATGAATTTGGCACCCGTGTCACCCAGGCACCATATCATCTCTGTACTGGAGAGAGGACCTAAGAAGGACTACCCTGCTGTTCCCTGGACATAGCAGAGAGAGGCTGCACCAAAGACTGGACTTCACCTGCTGCTTCTGGCTAGCAAAGAGAGAGTTCTGACTGTGGTAGCCACAATCGCTTGATCACCACTGACCTCCGACGTGCAGCCTGGGAGATGCATCCCAATGCTCAAAAGTTGCTCCAGAGTGTGCTGGACCTGGGAGAGTCATTTGAGTCCAGTTTGGTTGCCCAAAAAGGATACTAGCCTTCAACAAAGGGAACCACTGGTTTCATAGTGACCAGAGACCAGTAGACCAGTGGTAACTGGACTTTTTCTGGACCCACAAGGACTTTGAGGGACATTGACCCCTTTGGCCAAAGTTGGCCCACCAAGACCATGGTCCGAAGAGTAACCCTCGGAAGCCTCCCATTGACCGCACAGCATCCTCAGCATTCTACTGCATCTTCAGCATCCTGTATCCCTTGCATCAGGCCCACTCCATTGAACTCTGCTGGTTCACCCATAGTGCTTGGAACTTGAATGGAGACTGCTTTGGTGACGGTCCTACAAATCCTCATTGGCCCCCTTAACCTTCTCCCTGCCGAAGTTGGTCGCCCAAAGCTGGTCGGAGAACCCGAATACAACTTTCTAAAAGTTCTACAAAGTTAATGCTAACCACGGTAGTTGCCAATGCTTGTTTGCACTATGAATGAAAAGCAGTGATTTATGTTTTACTTTAAAAGCTATATCTACAGAACCCTCTGGTGGATTTTGTTCATTTTAGTGTCTAAAAATTCATTAAAATAAGATCAATGTTTATTAATTGGTGTCGGATTTCTTTCGTATTGTGTGACTTTCTTATTGAGTTGTTTTGGCACTTCTAAATGCTTTGCACTTGTTCCTTTGTGTAAGCCCAACTGCTTGAGGCCACAGCTACCCAGGGTTGAGATAAAGTTTTTACAAATGAGCCTGACTGGAGCCAATATGGTATTGTGAGTGTATTACATGGTGAGGTCATACACCATACCATATAATTCACCACTTTCCGCACAGCAGGTGAGTGGAATGATGGTCAGAAGTGAGGTTCATTTACACTGCAAAGCACGAGTTCTGTTAGTGAAATAAGAGGAGACTTGGATAATGCTCAGGAGTGAGACACACTGCCATTCTAGAATTGTGCTCGTCTCTGACATTGGGATAGCATGAAGTTGGGATTCTGCAATTCTTATCAGAAATGTCATCCAGTGGTAGAGCTGTGCATAATTCTCAAATCTGGGATAGCGGACAAGGATGTGCTTGCTGATTGGGAGTGAGGTGCATTAGCAGAACTATGCATGATTCCTGACTGGGAAAGATGGGAATGGCATCTGGTCAGGGATGTATTTCAGAATATCCTCTGCAAAAATATTCTCCCACAACATTATCATGGCCAGTATATCCCAGAATATCGACTATCGGAATATTGTGAATGTAAGTGTATATAGGTTAGCATAGATTTATTTACTGTTCTTAACTCAACTTTGTACCTTAAAGATATATATATATCTTTCAACACACATATATGTGGAGTTAAAAGTCCTAATTCTATATATACCTATATACACTCACCTTGAATATATTTTCACTGTTAATAGTTTGGCTATGATATTCTTGTAGGACAATGTTTAAAACATGATGTCCTGGCAGAATAATGCTGATCAAATGTTGCTGAGAGCATAAAGCATGCCAATTCCCTTATCTAACAGTACGTTCGGTGGAAAAGAGAAATGAGAACAAAATATAGAGTCAAATATAGCGTGAAGGCAGGAGAGGAGGAAGGGTGGTGTACAGGATGTCATTGTCACATTCTTGCTTTGTCTCACTCACCTCTGAGTAAGGTTTCCTCAGCAAATCGAATCAACAAAGATATATTCTGCGGTTTAATATTGAACACCCTCTGCTAAGCCTTCCTTTAGTCCTTTTAATAAAATGTATTTAGTAAATATATAATGAAAAACAAACAAGCTGCAATCACTGTCTGTTCAGTGTAAGCTGAGTAGGGCTCACTTCCATATAGTTCACAGATTAATTCAATCAAATTGTGTGAAACTTAAGAAATGAACAAAATTAAATACTTAGCCACAGAGTGGCTACGTTGCTCTAATCTAGAAGTCCCAGTTTTTAGGTCTTGCCTTCTAGACAACTTTAGTTGTCTGTTTGTGAAACAGTTCACGCGGGCCATACTAACAAGGTACAGTGGGTCTACAGCCCGCCCATGGCTTACCATTGGTTGGCTTTATTGTCACTTTCATTTGTTTGCTTCTTATTCCTTGTCTTGCATTCCTCTTCTTCTGTTTGTCCCTACCCTGGGAGCAAAGCCTCTTTACCATCCTTTTGATTGGCTGACTGCTATCCTTCCTCTGCTCACATTTAAGGAACTACGTTTTTCTTTTTCATTGAGTACTCCATGAGAGGGCATGAGGTTCCTTGCTCTCTCTTGTGCACTGCATCCCCATCTGAAATAACCGCCCTGCCCATTTTTCCCCTTCATCACCCCCAACCCGCTAATCTGTTGCTGCCCTACCACTCTTGATCAAGTGTTTTATTAGTGTCATTTTTTCAGTGGGCCCAGCAGCTGGGCGACACTGCATAGCATAAAGCACTTTTGCGCACCTGTGTTGCTTCATGTCCTGCCCCACCCTACATTGCTTTCCCCTAACCCACTCCCTGACCCCTCTCGGTTATTTTAATCTTTTTTTTATGTAACTTTTTTGGAAGGCCTTGCAGCTGCCATTTGCTTCCAGGCCTCTTGGCTATACCAAAAGTGCTTTCGTGCAATTTTGTTTTATTTACCGATCTAAGTGGAGTCTGCCATCTTAGAGCAGTAAATTAAGAAAAAGAAAATGCTGCCTGCGTCATTCCGTAGGTATTCCGTAGGAGTTCACATGTGTGTTCAGGCATAAGAACATACGACATCACACTTGCGCCTACAACCAACGTGGCTGACAGAAGCAGCTGCTTCATTGAGCCTTTTCAAATTATTTTTTTTCTGATGCTGTGCAGCATCGGCAAAAAGCAATTCACCTGCATTGGCAAAAAGCAATTTGCTTGTTTTATTCTGTTTTTAAACTACTTCTCCTGCCTCCCTTTCCTGCAAGGAAAGCACCCATGCTTGTTAAGCTGCGTCCTGGCTCAAGGTGACTCGAGGAGGAGAGGCTTCATTGATTCACCTACCCCGGAATTAAGATCCTAAGAAGTCCCACCACCACGAGCATAGCAAAGGTGCCACGGGGAGCAGAGAAATGGCCTTCTGTTTAGGTAGTAAAGTACAGCAGTAACTGGGGATCAGTGAGCCCCTCAGCCCTGGCGCCTGGTGCCACTTCTGGTACACTAATGCTAGCTACTTTGAGGTCCTCTACTTCTGAGGACAAAGGACGAGCAATGAAGGACAAAGGGGCAAGAGTGTCATTTCCCAGCAATCTGTGATAGGCATAGCGTGTTCCCTAGCCATCCCCATCGCATCCTTCCCGAACCAAGCAAAGCAAGGCCTCAGAGAAAGAAAATATCTGATTCCATTCCTTCACATCCGGCTGTATACAGGTCCCCTCCCCCTTTACAGTGTTCTACTGCAGCTGTTTCCCCTCATTACTTATTGTTCATGTCTACAGTGTATTTAGGCAACAGTCTTTCATGATGCACTGTGTATTCATATATCTACATGTATCATTTTTTCTTGTGATTTTTAAGTCTGTAAAGGCCCTTACATAGTACAATATAAAATTGAAACTTTAACTTGAAATGGTTCTTTAAAAACTATGCTCGGAAACAGTTACCATCAAATGTTATAAATCCCTCTGAACTTTACCTTCAAATGAAGACTATTATGGTACAGGCATTGGTAAAGCCAAGAGGTCTGCTGGCATTCGAAAGCTGGAGGAAAATGTTATATATATATATATATATATATATATATTAGTACAATCCTTTGAAAAGGAGGACGACGCTTTGTGCGATTCAAACTTCATTTATTTTGTCAGACCGCCATCGGATGTGTTTCGGCTGATCCCAGCCTTGCTCACCAATGACGAGGGAGCATTCACGTCACGTTTTATTCAACCCCATTTTCAAATATGTGACTACAAGTGTATAAACATAAACAACAGACCCGTAGTTCCTGATATAAATATCAACCAGTTACACCCATTGCAACACTTTAAACTACTGATCCATGGACATAAAAAACAGATCTGTAGTTTTCGGTATATTTATAACTAAATCCACTTTAAAAATGTGCATTTGATATTTAACACTCAATATGAACATCTTAATTAAGCATTACATGATTTTTCGCTTTTATGCAGTCATGATCTCGAGGTTCATTTTACGGGTGCATATATAACTGTACATTCACCATTGTTGATGGCAGGGACTATTTTACATCCTCAAAGCCACTAACTCAATGCATTGTATGTTTGTGTCCCGCCCAAGTGGGCGTATTCATTCTGAATAGACAGTAACACATGATATTTCAGGGTAACTATTGTAAAAAACTTTGTTGCTCATTTTTGTTACGTGCAAGTGAAAAAGTGAAAAACCTATTTAATAATAAAATTTACATTTTCATTTATTGTCTCACTGAATGCTGAAGGGAAGAGGAATTCCACAAAACTACCAACATGATACATCACAAATGGGTATGAAGGTCTTCCCCTATATTGAGACCATTCGGACTTTTGGAATTAAATTCAATTATATACTTGGACTCCAATTTTCTTAAGGCCTTCTCTCTATTACCACCCCTCTCTCTTATGGGTACCGAATCAATTACATAATATGTAAGGCCTTTGGTATCTTGACCGTGCATTTCACCGAAATGACGTGCAACGGGGTAAGTTTTATCCCCGTTTTTTATAGCACGAATATGCTGCAACACACGCTTATGCACTTCTAATGTTGTGCTGCCCACATATTTAAGTTTGCAGGGACACTGTAAAACATAAATAGCATGATCCGTTTTGCATGTATATTTTCCTTTGATTTTCTTAGATCTAGGATTTAAATCTGTAGTGTATGTCTCCATATTTTTGCCAAATTGGCACGCTTTACATTTGGAGCACTTCAAGAATCCTTGCTTTCTTTTTAGCCAGGAGGGCCCACTGGTGGTTTTCACTGCTTTAAGAGTATTGCTCACTAGACTCTGTTTCATACTGGGAGCTCTCCTAAACGTTATTGCTGGATTTCGGGGAGCTAATTTTCCCAGAATTGGATCATTCCTTATCAGAAACCAGTATTTATTAATGATCCCTCTTATACTGCCCTGTTGTAGACTATATGTAGTTATCAATCTGAAATGGGATTGTTGCTCTTTTCTCAGATTTCCCTTTTACTAAACAGCACTTGCTCTCTGTTTTGTAAGTCTACTTTTGCTAGTGCAGAATTCACCCATTCATCTGGGGAGCCTCTTCTGCGGAATCTGGTCTTAAGCGTTCTGATTTCCTTTTCTGCTTCAACTCCTTCACTACAATTCCTCTTTACTCTTAAACCCTCCCCGTAGGGGATACTCCTCACTAGGCTTGTTGGGTGGAAACTAGATGCGTGCAGGAGGGAATTTCCTGCAGTGGGTTTTCTATATAACTTGGTTTCCAATCGGTTATTGGCCACATATACTGTCAGATCTAAAAAATTAACACTCTGTGCACTAATAGTGCTGGTAAAGTGTAGATTCAGATTGTTGATCTCAATTTGTTTGAGAAAGTCTTCTGCTGCTTCTTTAGTGCCCCTCCATACAACAAACAGGTCGTCTATATACCGATACCAATGGACTATATTATTGTCCCATATTTCATGATACTGCGATTGGATCACCTGCTCCTCCCACCAGCCCATATGCAAATTCGCATAGCTGGGGGCGAAGCAGGTGCCCATCGCAGTACCGCACTTCTGATGAAACAATTCATTGTTAAAAAGAAAGAAATTATTGTTGAGGCAAGTTTCTATCATCTTGATCAACATCAAAGTATGGTGCCATAATTTCAATGATCTCGCACCCAAAAAATATTTAACTGCATTAAGGCCATCAGTATGCACAATACTCGTGTATAGTGTAGAAACATCTATTGTCATTAACAACAAATTATCTTCCCAAGGTATATCAAATATTCTCTGTAGGAAGTCTCCCGTATCCTGAACATAAGATGGTAAAGATTTTACAAAGGGTGATAAAAATGAGTCCACAAACTTAGAGGTATGTTCAAAGGCACTTCTATGGCAGATATTATTGGTCGGCCAGGGGGATTTAACAAATCTTTATGAACCTTTGGTATCAGGTACATTACCGGAGTTATTGGTGCATCTATTTTAAGATATTTAAATACCTCCTGGCTGATCAAACCCTGTGTTTGCCATTCATATAGTTCTCTATAAAATTTTACATGTGTATCTGCCATTTTTTCTTTAGTTGTTCGTGTATAACACTCATCATTATTCAATTGAATGTATGCTTCCTTGATGTATTTCTCCCTTGACCAGAGGACTACATTTCCCCCTTTGTCCGAATTCCTCACTACACAGTTACCATCACCTGTTAACTTGGTGATCAAAGCAAAGTAATCCCTTTCTTGCTGCAAACTAGTGTTATGATGTTTATTGGTATCTGCATATGGACTTTTCAATTCATTTGTCACTAAATCATTGTATATATCAATCGAGTCCCGGTTTGTCATAGGAATAAATCTGGAGTTGGGTCTGAAGCTTGTTTGTTCTGTGCCGAACAGATTCTGCTCTACTTCACTGGCCGTTCCATCCATTGGCATTGTTATATTCCTTTCAGTTTCCCCTGGGTGTAACTGGTTGATATTTATATCAGGAACTACGGGTCTGTTGTTTATGTTTATACACTTGTAGTCACATATTTGAAAATGGTGTTGAATAAAACGTGACGTGAATGCTCCCTCGTCATTGGTGAGCAAGGCTGGGATCAGCCGAAACGCGTCCGATGGCGGTCTGACAAAATAAATGAAGTTTGAATCGCACAAAGCGTCGTCCTCCTTTTCAAAGGATTGTACTAATTTAAAGGATTTTGCTGCAAGGATCCTCTGACGACGCGCCCTTCGTTTAGGTGACAGCGTGCAAGTGCAGAAACGGTGAAAAATATATATATATATATATATATATACTTTTTTATTGCAAGCATATACCACAAAAGCAAAAAGACATAAAAGTAATCATTCTGCTGCCTAAACTTGATAGCGATATGCATGTAATAAAAATCTTTATTTAAAAAAATAAATAAAAAAGAACCATCACATTTAATTTGAATAGAATAGTATGGGTGTGTCCTGTCATTCTGGCAGATGTACTTACAAGAGGTATAGAAATCCTTTTAATTTTAATGCTCATCATTGGAAATATGAATCTAACTTGTGCACAGAAAAGGTACTATTGGCTTTCAATTACTCTAATCTAAAGACATAGTTTAAACACAGAAGGGTAACTAAAGAAATAAAAAAGGATAAAGACAGGAAAAATCGAGCATTGGCAAAGCCAACCGGTTTCGGCTATGTGAGACCTACTAGCGTTGTCAATGTTTTTTTAAAGATGTTTCTCAGTAGCATTGGCTGCTGTGTAACATGGCTCAAGGCAAATAAAAAAAAATCTATGACATGGTCAACACTGGCCACACCATAGCGCTTTGTTTTTGTTTACTTTGAGTCATGTTGCACAGCATTGATTGGCTGACTTCTATCCTTCTACTGCTTACATTAGGGAACTAATTGTTTCTTTTTCGTTCCACACTCCATGAGAGTGTATATATTTTCCAGCTCTCTCCCTTGTGTGCTGCTTCCCCCTCAAATACGATGCTGTACTTTGTGTTTGTTCCTCACGCCTCCTAGCTTATCCGTAAAAGCACAGCAAAAGGGATATTTTTGTTAGGGTATGGCTGAAAAGCAGAATGTAAGATTTGTTTGTTTTATCTCCTGCATTCCACGTATTGCATGAAAGCACACGTTTTTGCACACAGACTTTTAAAAGGCACTGGGGGAAAGGCCATCTGCTGCACTCACTGAGATGGTGTCTGATGCAGAAGGTGTACTTAGCATGACGCTCCCAGAGGCCCATACATATCTTCCCTGGGCTACTACGGAATGCCAAATGGCTGAATCCTGTTGAAGTTAATTTGGCTTTGCCAAATATTTCCCTTTACATTGTGACACTTCCTTATTCTTTATTTATTCTGTTCAGTTTCCTGAGTGAAAAGTATTTGAAAAATAAACTATGCCATTTATAACGATTGAAAATATTGAATTCAATGTACAGCTTTGAGGTAGGGTGAAATATGTTTACTTTTTCTCCTGTATTTTGAATTTTTTTTTTCTTTTACTTTTTTTTAAGCAGTACTTTACAGACGAGCATTGGCAAAGCCAACAGCTAAGCACTTGCATTATAAACGTGATTTCTACTGGCTTTGCCAATGCTTTTTTTAAATATATATAGTGTGTACATTACTTAAGAACATTAGAGCAGTTTATCAGGTGGGTCTCTAGATGAGGGCTAGATGGGACCTGCTCCCCAGCTCTATTTGCCCAGGCCGCCCCTTAGGTCCCACCATTGCAGCTGTTGAATGTAATTGAATTTATATAGCGCTTACTAAAATGGATTGGGGATGGCATGACTGAGACTTATACTCAGAAATAGAAGGTATCTAGAGGATGGAAGGTAAGAAGAAGGTCATTCTGAAGAAAGAAAGTACGTCATGGGCAATTTTTTATGCAAGGTTTTAGGAATCATTGGGAGAAGGCTTTCTGAGATATCAAGCAATCGGAGAATGTAAGCTTTAGAAAGAAACAACATTATACATAGTGTTCCATATCTTGGGCAGATAGCTTAAACGTGATTCTGAGTGTACACATAATTTAAGCATTAGGAGTCCTAGCCTGGTGTGTGCCAAGCCTAGGACAGGTATTTTAAATATAGTCTGAAGTATCCAACCTTTGGTGCAGGGTCTGAACGCTACACAAGGGGAGTTGACACAGAAAAAAGAAAAGCTCTCATTTAAAGATCTTTCCTCACTATTCTGTAAATGAACATTTCTTTTCACTCACTCGCTAAAAATGAGTTATTTGGCACTGGCTGAGAGTATCTCGCCAATGCTCAGTCAGATTTATACCCTGTTTTGTCACCTAATCCCATCCAAGTGTATTTTGTGCATGTTTGTGTATGTGGCCTATGTAGTAATTGCATTATATGTGTAAGCAAAGCAGAGTGATGAAGGCCTGTGGTTTTTAGTTTGCACGTCCTTGCCCTGTTTCTATCCACAAGTTGGGGGTGATGTTGTTATCCCAGACAGTGGAAGTGTATCAGGATGTAGGATGGAGGAGACCTAGACAGGGAAAATAGGACAGAGGAGATTAGGCTTCTATTGAAAATCAGTTAGGTCCTTCCTGTGGCACTGCCACTTGGTAGATGGTAGGGGTGAATGGGGTTGCAGACTTGTATTCAGAGCAAGAATGTGCCAGGACACAGCACAGAGAACAGACACTGCATCTTGCCACACACATCCAAATACCTTTCACTACAAATCTCTGTTATTTAAATCAGATTTTGTATATAATTGTGTGTGTGTGTATATATATATATATATATTAGGTGACACCAGCAGCACTTCTATCTGTGGCCAAATGTGTGCCTCACTTAAAATTGACTTTTAGGGACTCCAATGCTCTTTCTTTAGATGAGCTCAAGTTTCATTATACAAAGTCAGATTATTTTAAGGCACTAGGAAATTAAGTGGTTTGCCAAGAATCACAGAATGTTGAGCCAACACCAGGACTCAAACATGATTCCCCAGTTCAAAACTCAGCAGCTCTTGCTGTTTCTGTAAGAGCTTGAGTCTGTGAGAAGACCAATCGGAATTGAAGGTAAGATGCTCTCGTGGGTGCTAAGGGAAAAGCCCTGATCTCAGGGTATCAAACACACAAAAAAGTTATGAGAAGAATGCTTGCAATACATTTAACCACTAGCAATCGCTTGGGGTAGCATTCCAACCCATCGTTTCTTTGCACACCATACCACTTCAGTTTGGACCTAGCCATATGCAAATCAGTCTTGACCTCGCTCCAATAGGAACAGTCCAGCACAAACTGTGAAGCTAGGTGCTCCATGAACTGGAACACAAGCAACCAAGACCAGCTTTGACCTGATTGGGGTCCTCAGTTGGGTGTAGCTAGGTTCCAGTGACACATTACATCAAACACGCAAAAGGTGATAGGAGAACTGCTTGCAATAAGTCTGACCACTGACAATCACTCGGGGTAGCATTCCAACCCTTTTGCCCGCCATGCCACCTCAGATTAGACCCAGCATGTGCAAATCAGCCTTGACCCTGCTCCAAAAGAAACAATCCAGCCCGAATTGCCAGTCCTGGTCCTCCATGAACCACAACACAAGCAACCCAAGACTGGTTTTGCACTGATTGGGGCTCTTCAGTTCGGTGTAGCTTGGTTCCAGTGGCAAGTGAGCATGTGACCCATGTCTTGGCATATGCTTGGCCACTTGGGTCATTACATCAAACACACAAAAGGTGATGGGAAGAATTTTTGCAATAAGTGTAACCACTGGCAATTGCTCTGGGTTGCATCCTACCTAACGCTCTTTTGCTCACTATGCCACCTCATTTTAGGCCCAGCCATATGCAAATCAGCCCTGACCCTGCTCCGATCGGAACAGTCCAGCCTGAACTGGGGAGAGGATGTAGCCTCACGGCTAGAGCGGTCGACCTCGAAGCTGGGGAACCGGGTTCAAGTCTCGGCAACGACGCTCAACATCCTGTGATTCTTGGCTAATCACTTAATCTCCCCGTGCCTAACAAAAATGAATGTGTCCTTCTGTAACGAAACTGGTGCTCATGTAAAGCGCTCTGATACTCGATGTCTGGGGTCTAGTTTGTGCTATATAAAACTCTAAAAAAATAAAAATAACTCCCAGTCCTTATCATCCCTGAACCGAAGGACAAGCAACCCAAGACTAGTTTTGCTCTGATTGGGACTCTTCAGTCGGGTGTAGCTTGATTGGAACAGTGAGCAGGGGACTCACGTCTGGGCATACCTTTGCTCTCTTGTGTGTTTTCATTAATGCCCTATTTCCTCGCGAACATGTAGTACAATATTGTTTTTAAAATATTACTATGAAGGAGAGGCTATTTGCAGGCGCGGTGCGTCCATTGGGGCGTTGGGGCGTTGCCCCCCCGCCCGTGCCCGCAGCTCCCTCGGCGTCTCTGAACTTAGTTTACTTAAGTTCAGAGACGCCGAGGGAGAACTGAGTCTGACAGTCAGGTGGGCGGTCCGGCGTCATGTTGACTGACGTGCATTGTCAGACCAGTCAGGGACAGGCAGCAGCACAAGTGCGCAAGAGTGGGGAAGGTGAGCGAATTTTTCGCCCGTGCCCAATCATGCGCACTTGTGTTTCCACTGGCTTGCGCATGCCCATTAGGAGCCCCTCGGTCTCCTAATGGGCAGGCGGCGGGCGAAGAGTAACCGTGCCCTCAGCCAATCCTGGCGCTGCAGCAGCGCCAGGATTGGCTGAGGGGTTGCCACTCCAGTGCTGTTCCTGTTTGAAGAGGCGCCATTGCGGACCAGGAGCAGAGGCGGTCAGGTAAGTTTTCCTTTTCTAAATGTTATTCTCCCTCGGCCCCCACCCCCGCGCGACCCCCCCGCGAGTACTGCGAGCCGCGGCTGCTTCGAGCACTCATGGGTTACAGTGATTTTATTTACAAAAACTCACGGAATACAGGGCCGTGGTTCATGTCATTGTGAAAGGAAGGTGTGATCATCGGAATTAGAAAGTTGTACCGATTTTAATGTCACTGTGACAGGAAGGCTTGAAATGGAACTCATCAGTGTGGTCGTGTTTAAAACCTCACTGGGCATCGGTTTCCTGCCGCTAAAGCGTCGATAATGTTATCGCCATTCTTGAGAATATGGCCCTGAATGTGGCATTAATATCAATTTATGAAAAAAAAGGCAGGGCGCAGCACAACTATATTATTGCGGTAATCTTGTCTAGTTGCAGTGTTGATTCATCTAAGGTAGCGCAGAGGGTTAATATGCCTGCTGCAAACAACTTATGCTATTCAGATCACTGAACAGTATTTTATTGGCAATGCTCAGTGGGATACTGCTTTTATCACAGAGATCCTTTTGTTACTGTGCAGTTCATAAGTTACAATCACAATCTAGCACAGTGAGCTATGAACTGTCATCAAAGAGTTGCATGCAAACTGTCTGGACAAACAAATAAACCAGACACTAACTCACTGATCACTTCCTCCACATGTTAATCTTAGAGGATCTACCACTGCTGACATATTCTCAGCTTGAATTTTCTATATCTGTAGTATGTTATGTCGAAGTCAGCTTTCGCTAACCCAAGAACTGCTCGCCATCTTTGTAACCAAAGTACTTGAAATATGTGGCTTTACAGGAGGAAATTCTGTGGCATGGTTGACTAAATTCTGTGGCATGAAAAGGGCTCATTATGCAGTTTTGTGAGTAAAGGCAGTTTATGCAGCATTTTGAATGTCACTTTTACATGTTTGGGTGTTGATGCAGACCAGTCGAAAACACTCTGAACTTTTACGCTTCACCACTTTCAAATGTCACCAGCCGCCCCTGGCTATTTGGTTGGAGCTGCTCTGTTCTGTCCTTCCATTTGCAGAGTTGTTTTGACCCAACCATAGATGCAAGATTTTGCTTTATAAGAAAAGCAAAATATAAATTATCACACAAAAGTAGATGTTGAAAATTTGAATCGAACTATTTTTGGAGAAAGGGGGTAGCATTTTGTTTTTGCTATATTTGAGCCCAGGGGGATATTCACAAGCTTCCATCATGTTGCAGTGGTATCCTGTAGTCTGCAGACAGAACAAACATTACATTTATATTGTTAGAAAGAAAGCCTATTAAACCTGCAAATCTCTTTTTGGCCGGACTCAGCTGGCACATTTTTCCCCGCCAATGACTAAAGTTTCTATCTTTAGCTCACTGGGGCTGTGCACATATTACAGTAACGATATCGCCCATGGCAGATACTGCTCTCGGGGTATTGTAATGAAATAATGCATAGCCTTATCTGTGCTTGCTGCTGGCATGTGAATCCCTGGGAGGTTGGCTTTGTTGACAGTTTGTCTGCAAGTCAGATGCGGTAGAGATCTCGCCTTAAGAAGTATCTCCATCTTTGCAAAGATAAACCTCAGGAATTCGGCCAAGTGATATAAAAGCCATTCATTTAACGTGTTACTTTATTTAACCATGCCTGTAAAGTCCTCCTTAGTAGGGGTTGGAGAAATTCATTGCCGAAATACGAACAGGCTGAAATTTACATTTTTTAAATAGTCCAGATGCAGAGCAGAATTAGCGTTTTTGCAAATTGACAAAATTCACTTTGCTGCAGTTTAGGCAAAAGGGCAGATTTAATACGCAAATAAAGAAAATAGTTGATGTTGGGCTGCCTGATGTTTGGGGGGTTGCAGAACAACCCATGAGTGTCAGCTGCACACAGCATACACACAGAAGCTGCACACCCTCTCTGTAGGCGTTTCCATTTTAGGCCCTGATTACGAGTCAGTCATTGTTTTCCAACCCATGGGTTTTCCAACCCATGACCCACGCGCGGGTCAAAATGACGAGTTAGTGAGTATTTAACACATCCAATAATTATCGGATGCATTAAATAACTCAACCTTCGTTACATTTCGGCAGGTCAAGTCTGCTGAATTTTACTGGGGAAAAGCATACGGTATTACTGTATCATGCAGATTTTGGTGCATTAAAAACCAAAATCCACAAGTTATTCCGCATAAATTTATAATAGCTGCTATTTATCGCACTTGATAAATAACGTACAACGTGGGATCATTATTTATCAGGTGCGTTAATTAACACCTATGCTTGTAATCGTCTGTCTTTCACCTGGTGATGTCAGCTTTTCACCAGCAGACTGTATGGAGACAGACGATATTGTATGACGCCTGGTGGCAATAATGTGCGTTGGCAGGTCTGTTATTCCCCATTTGTGCTCTCATCTGTGTGTCAGGTCCACAAACAATGGTGCTTTCCTGGTGCCAATGCAATTTGCTTCGGGATGTTTTTGGTTCTAATATTATTAGTCATATCTAAAATGAGGGTGCTATTTTTTGTTCCTTTGAGCATTTTTGCTAGGAATTAGAAATGTTATCCCCCCAATTGTCTATTGTTTCATTTAAAAAGATCTCATTTTAAGGATATGACACTTTTATCGTGTTCAAGTTGACATATTGCAAAGTCAGTGTTCCTCATCGTGACTTCCGGAATATTGCTCTGCCACTCAAATGTTATTAAAGTCCTTGCCCATTGTCTATGGTGTTATTGCAAAATCACAATCCAGGGTTTATTCGGATGACCGGGTTTAGCAACATGTTTGAAATTAATTTTTAATAGCAAAAAACTCTTGGACACATGGAAGAGTAATGTCTATTATTTCCTGTTTTTTTCCAGCAAAGGAATACTGTAAAGTACTTTTTCCGTATGAAGCACAAAATGAAGACGAGTTATCAATCAGAGAAGGTGACACTGTTCTGATTATCAGTAAGGTACGTTTTTTAAATGTATATATTCTTCGATAGACGTAAAACATCGTCAGGACATTGGGAAGTGCCGAATAGTAGTTGATTAGCAGATGCTTTCCTCCTGCTGGTTGAGAGCATCACTTGCATCTGTGTGGAATATTTCACTTTGTGCCCCTTGCTTAGACACACAGGGTTAACTGGATCCCGAACCATTGATACAAAGATCAGGATTATGTACTAAGAAAATCTCAGTTTATTGTATTCCGCATCCTATGACCCCTTAGTATATACACTTGGTTTTCTCCTACAGAATGTATCACTGTGAGATCACTTGACCTCTGAGCACCTTTATTTTACTTATCTTCTTGAAATATTATTACTTTGATCGACAGGTGCAGAGGTTCCTGCTTAAATCATTTTTTGAGATAGTGTTGCATATGTCATGGAGACAGAGACGTTTTAATGCATGGGCAAAGTGGGCTCTGGCCCAGGGCCCCAGCCTTTCAGGGGGCCCCCTGACTGAGTCAGCTCCGTTCTCCAGAGTTTTGCCCTAATGACCTTGAATATTTCTTAAACAGATTGTTTTAAATTCTGTTTTCCTTTAATTTATTTTTTATGTACCTGATGTGTGAGAGTCTAGTACAGCCATTATGCAGAGAAATGTTGTGTTTGTTTCATGCAATATACATAAAAAGTTTCTTTTAGATCAAAACAAGGCCTACATATAAGAAATGGGAGGGCGTCACAGAGATTATTTGCAGTAATATTGGTGAGCTGCTGCTGTGTTACAATATTGAAAACACACATAACTATCCCTGAATATTAGATGTAAACACGTTTAGGGCCTTATTTATGAGAAGTGATGCATCGCTGTGTGAAAACAGGGATGCGTCACTTCTTAGTGCGCCCTCCTTGCGACATGATGGATGCGTCATATTTACTGTATGACGCATCATGTCACAAGGAGTTACAGATACGTCAGTACTTCTGACATATCTGTGGGCGCAAAAGTGATGCATTGCTGGGGTGTGTCTGAAAATAGACGCAACTCCAGCAATGTGTCCTTTCACATGGGGCAAGCCCCATGTGACAGGGCCTGCATCAGTCTTATGCCTGCTGTGAGGCAGGTGTAAGATATTGACGCAATGGCGTCCTAGAAGTGGCGCACTGAGTTCTCATAGATTTCAATGCGCCACTTCTACGAGGCTTTTGCGGGGGAACACCCACCCTGCATACATTATACCTGCCTAGATGCGTCACTTTGTAATTAGGGCGCAACATGGCACATTTTACGCTGCCGGTACGTCACAAAAGTGACGCACCAGCGGCATAAAAGTGAAGCAAGGCCTCATAAATAAGGCCCTTAGAATTTGAACGACTGTTCCTTTGCACAGTCAGGGACCTAATGAAATGAAATAGTGTATTTAATAAAGCGCGCAGCTACTCAGACTAGAGTGTCCTGGCGCGTGACAGCGGGAGGAAAACGTGCGTAAAAGACCCATCAGTTATTAAAAAGCCAGGTTTTTAAGTTCTTCCTGAAAGAGAGTAGGTCTGTGGTTAATCTCAGAGACTCAGGGAGTCTATACCACAATTTTGCGCCTAGAAGGCCGAAGGATCTGCCTCCAGTGCGGGCACAGCATATTTTAGGCACGATGGCCAGGTTGGCATTGGAAGATCTTAGGGGTCTAGATGTTGTGTAGCGATTAACGCGCTTTAACGCGATTTAGGTAACCGGCTCCTAAGCCGTAGAAAGCTTTAAAGAACATGGTCATCGCTTTGAAGTCGATCCATTCTTTTATGCGGAGCCAGTGTAGAGACTTAAGAATAGGGGTCATAATAGATCTGGGTTTAGGTCTCAGGATGGGTCTGGCTGCCGCGTTTTGTACCACTTGTATGCGCTGGATAAGGGATTTGGGAAGACCGAGGTACAAGCTGTTGACATAGTCAAGCTTTGATGTCACCAGAGCCTGCTCCACGATCTTTCTGCTCCTAAGCAGTAACAGTGGCAGGAATTTTTTAGCATCCGGAGTATGCCAAAGCAAGCGCCAGTTAGATTTTGGATTTGAAAGCGCATGGAGAGTGTCTTGTCTATGACAATTCCTAAGTTTTTGACTTTCTCCTTTTCCGCGGGCGGCAGATCTTTGGCCACCAAGAGCTCCAGTCTGGCGTTTCTGGATTACCAAAGAAAACAACTTCAGTTTTGTCAAGATTGCACTTCAGCTGATTGATCTTAAGCCAGTTAAAAACCTTTGTGAGGCAAGACCTAATCATTGCCCCTCAAAGTCGGTTCCTTTTTCACATGTAAAAATCAGCTGAGTGTCATCAGCATAGGAAACAATTTTGACGCCCTCTTCCTCTACCAGAAATGCAAGGGGGGATAGATATCTATTAAAAAGGGTAGGGCTGAGAATGGAGCCCTGAGGGACACCTACATGAAGGAGCTTCCCATCTTCAAAGTGTTTTTGGAGGGCCTTGTTTACATGCTTCTCTAATACTTTGGAGAGGGCCGGAAGAAGGGAGATTGGCCTGTAGTTGGCAGGGTCCGTCGGTTTGGCGTTAGCCTTTTTATCAGTGGAAGAATCTTAGCATTCTTCCATAATTTCGGCATGTTGCCTAAGGAGAGGGAAGCATTAAAGAGCTGGTTTACCGTGGGTTTTATGGTGGGAGCTAATAGGTTCAGGATATTCGCTGGACATGGGTCGGTAGGAGAGCCAGACTTAATGCTTTGGAGAAGGGTCAGTGACTCTTCAAGCTGAAACTTCAGGGAAAGCTAATAAAGATGGAGGATCCAAGAGGTGAAATTTGCTATAAGAACTAAGGTAGAAGGTCAGTTCTTCCTCTGAGATGTTAGTGAAGGCTTGTTGGATCACGGAGATCTTTTTGTGGAAGAATTGAGCTATTTGCTTAGACCATTCTTCCATGCATGGCCCTTCCTTTGTTCTGGCTTTCGGGGCAGTAAAGGATTTAACTATACTAAAGATTTCCTTACTCTTATTTTGGGCATTTTCTATCTATGTTTGAAAGACATTTTTCTTGGCTGCCTTCACGAGAATGTAATGAGCTTTTAAGGTGTCTTTATACACCTCCCTGTCCTCAGGTAGATAGGATTTACGCCATTTCCGTTCCATTTTTCTACAATTACTTTTGCTAGATCTGAGGGAATCGTAAAACCATGGAGCTGGTGGGGCCGACCTCTTTGAGGAGCGGGAAACAACCAGTACCGCTGCACCAATGTTGGTTCGGAGCCATGAATCTATTGAGAGGGCGTCTGAGTCGGGGCAGCCAGACAGCTCCGGTGAGGAACGACCGAGGGTGTCTGCTAACATCGGGATGGATATTTTATGGAACATCCTGTAATTAGGGACCCTCTGCCCTGCGTTAGCCCGAGGGGCTGTGGCAGAGTTGGGATTGACGAATTTTAATAGGAGGTGGTCAGACCAGGTAATGGGAAGAGGTAGGCTTACTGATATGTCAAAGTTGTGAAAGATTTGGTCTAGGGTATGGCCCTTCTCATGGGTGGCCGAAGAAATAGATGGAAACATGTTGCAGGCCTGCAGCGTCTCCAACAAGGAAATTGTTTGAGGGTCT
Organism: Calotriton arnoldi; assembly: GCA_963921515.1. Classification (NCBI taxonomy): domain Eukaryota; kingdom Metazoa; phylum Chordata; class Amphibia; order Caudata; family Salamandridae; genus Calotriton; species Calotriton arnoldi. The sequence continues at coordinate 650,162 of CAWUFW010001956.1, read as the reverse complement.
TTTCCATTGTCCATATGTATATTGAAATCTCCCAGAATAAGGCAGTTGTTGTATTTTAAGGCCAGGGAGGTGGTGGCTGCATTAAGCGCAGTAATAAAATTTCCAATTGCACCGAGAGGTCTGTAAATCAGAAAAACAGCTATGCTATGATGGGGGGATAAGGTACAGCGGAAGCCTAAGGACTCTGTGCCCTCGATGTTTTCCATCGGGATGGGAGAGCAGTCTAGTTTTTTATTGCAAATTATGGCGACACCGCCCCCCTTCCCACTCGGACGGTCCCTCCTAAGGATTTTATAACCCGTAGGGATGGCCGAGGTGATAGTAGGGTTGGAGGCTTCAGACAGCCAGGTCTCAGTGAGAAATAAAAGATCAGGCTGTTCGTCTAAAAGTAAGTCATAAATGTGTGGTTCATGCTTTTGCATAGAGCGACAATTTAAAAGTGTGGCCTTTAGGTCCTCTGTTTTCTTATTGTTTTTACACTTACTGTTGTGTGGGAGGATCTTGGGTGCGAGTTTCCTGGGCTGGAGGAAAGACCAGTTGCACTTATTGCATCGAAAGTCTACCTCCAAGCTCGGATCAGCCGCTGTACACTGACATAATGGCAGCCACCTAAGGCTAAGCAGTTTTTCCCTATTGTAATATAGTGAAGAAACTCACCGGAGGGGAACTGGGCAGCATGGCCGGCGTTGGACGCCTCCGGGACACTGACGGGCGCAGACGGGCTTGCTTTTGGCGCGCCTGTGGCGCTCCGCTGCGCGCGTCCGTTTGCATTGGGAATATATAGGCTAATGTCTATGATGCAAACTGGATCGCTAATGCAGCTGAGGAAGCGGAAACTGCGTGGGCGTAAGTGAGGAGCCCGATAATAGCCCCAGCCCTCAGCACAATGGGCGTATCAGCCGCGGCAGACCACGACTGGAGGAAAAGCAAGATGCGAATCGGAGCAGCTAAGGAGGTGTAGGCAAGCAGAATCAAGTAAAGTGCAAGCACGCGTAGGTAGGAGAAATTGTTAAAAAGCACAGAGTAATTCAGCCACACATATACAATTTAAAAGGTAATAAAAACCTAGTAGCAGGACAGGAAACACTAAATCCTACCTCTCTCAGTTGCACGCGTCCGTTTTCATCAGGAATATTTAGGCTAATGCCTATGATGCAAACTGGATCGCTAACGCAGCTGAGGAAGCGGAAACTGCGTGGGAAACAGGGGCTCAAATTGGATCATAAATTCAAAGCTGTTCTGAACAGGGGCCCCCAAAATATGTTTGGCCCAGGGCCCCCAAAATCCTTAAGATGTCCCTGCATGGAGACACTGTCCTAATTTATCACTGATAATACCACTTTACGCAATTGTTGTGTGTACACGTTATTGCCCCTGGCTTCTACTTGGGATTTTTGTTTTTGCTCAGCAGTTGTGCTGGTGCATGTGCTTTAGATAGGCTTCGATAGTTCTGACAAATGAGGTGGAAAATATTTCTTCGAATGAAGACCTGTATTGTTCTCATGCAATTTCAAACTTCATAATGCAGTTTTCCACTACATGGCTGGAGTATTAGGTCATTTAGCATTGATTGTCCATAAGCGTTGTTCAATCGATTGGGGGCAATTTGCTGTGATTTGAGAAATTATATAGGAGTGGGAGGCAATTATGGTTGTTTGACGTGTGTGTGTGTGCGTGTGCGTGTGTGTGTGTTGGTGTGTGTGTGTGTGTGTGTGTGTGTGTGTAGTTGAGCACTGTAAAGGGTCAAAGACAAGCATAAAGTCAACAAGTTATAGGAGAGGTGCCCAGGGACATCTTAAGGATTTTGGGGGCCCTGGGCCAAACATATTTTGGGGGCCCCTGTTCAGAACAGCTTTGAATTTATGATCCAATTTGAGCCCCTGTTTCCCACGCAGTTTCCGCTTCCTCAGCTGCGTTAGCGATCCAGTTTGCATCATAGGCATTAGCCTAAATATTCCTGATGAAAACGGACGCGTGCAACTGAGAGAGGTAGGATTTAGTGTTTCCTGTCCTGCTACTAGGTTTTTATTACCTTTTAAATTGTATATGTGTGGCTGAATTACTCTGTGCTTTTTAACAATTTCTCCTACCTACGCGTGCTTGCACTTTACTTGATTCTGCTTGCCTACACCTCCTTAGCTGCTCCGATTCGCATCTTGCTTTTCCTCCAGTCGTGGTCTGCCGCGGCTGATACGCCCATTGTGCTGAGGGCTGGGGCTATTATCGGGCTCCTCACTTACGCCCACGCAGTTTCCGCTTCCTCAGCTGCATTAGCGATCCAGTTTGCATCATAGACATTAGCCTATATATTCCCAATGCAAACGGACGCGCGCAGCGGAGCGCCACAGGCGCGCCAAAAGCAAGCCCGTCTGCGCCCGTCAGTGTCCCGGAGGCGTCCAACGCCGGCCATGCTGCCCAGTTCCCTCCGGTGAGTTTCTTCACTATATTACAATAGGGAAAAACTGCTTAGCCTTAGGTGGCTGCCATTATGTCAGTGTACAGCGGCTGATCCGAGCTTGGAGGTAGACTTTCGATGCAATAAGTGCAACTGGTCTTTCCTCCAGCCCAGGAAACTCGCACCCAAGATCCTCCCACACAACAGTAAGTGTAAAAACAATAAGAAAACAGAGGACCTAAAGGCCACACTTTTAAATTGTCGCTCTATGCAAAAGCATGAACCACACATTTATGACTTACTTTTAGACGAACAGCCTGATCTTTTATTTCTCACTGAGACCTGGCTGTCTGAAGCCTCCAACCCTACTATCACCTCGGCCATCCCTACGGGTTATAAAATCCTTAGGAGGGACCGTCCGAGTGGGAAGGGGGCGGTGTCGCCATAATTTGCAATAAAAAACTAGACTGCTCTCCCATCCCGATGGAAAACATCGAGGGCACAGAGTCCTTAGGCTTCCGCTGTACCTTATCCCCCCATCATAGCATAGCTGTTTTTCTGATTTACAGACCTCTCGGTGCAATTGGAAATTTTATTACTGCGCTTAATGCAGCCACCACCTCCCTGGCCTTAAAATACAACAACTGCCTTATTCTGGGAGATTTCAATATACATATGGACAATGGAAAAGACCCTCAAACAATTTCCTTGTTGGAGACGCTGCAGGCCTGCAACATGTTTCCATCTATTTCTTCGGCCACCCATGAGAAGGGCCATACCCTAGACCAAATCTTTCACAACTTTGACATATCAGTAAGCCTACCTCTTCCCATTACCTGGTCTGACCACCTCCTATTAAAATTCGTCAATCCCAACTCTGCCACAGCCCCTCGGGCTAACGCAGGGCAGAGGGTCCCTAATTACAGGATGTTCCATAAAATATCCATCCCGATGTTAGCAGACACCCTCGGTCGTTCCTCACCGGAGCTGTCTGGCTGCCCCGACTCAGACGCCCTCTCTATAGATTCATGGCTCTGAACCAACATTGGTGCAGCGGTACTGGTTGTTTCCCGCTCCTCAAAGAGGTCGGCCCCACCAGCTCCATGGTTTTACGATTCCCTCAGATCTAGCAAAAGTAATTGTAGAAAAATGGAACGGAAATGGCGTAAATCCTATCTACCTGAGGACAGGGAGGTGTATAAAGACACCTTAAAAGCTCATTACATTCTCGTGAAGGCAGCCAAGAAAAATGTCTTTCAAACATAGATAGAAAATGCCCAAAATAAGAGTAAGGAAATCTTTAGTATAGTTAAATCCTTTACTGCCCCGAAAGCCAGAACAAAGGAAGGGCCATGCATGGAAGAATGGTCTAAGCAAATAGCTCAATTCTTCCACAAAAAGATCTCCGTGATCCAACAAGCCTTCACTAACATCTCAGAGGAAGAACTGACCTTCTACCTTAGTTCTTATAGCAAATTTCACCTCTTGGATCCTCCATCTTTATTAGCTTTCCCTGAAGTTTCAGCTTGAAGAGTCACTGACCCTTCTCCAAAGCATTAAGTCTGGCTCTCCTACCGACCCATGTCCAGCGAATATCCTGAACCTATTAGCTCCCACCATAAAACCCACGGTAAACCAGCTCTTTAATGCTTCCCTCTCCTTAGGCAACATGCCGAAATTATGGAAGAATGCTAAGATTCTTCCACTGATAAAAAAAGGCTAACGCCAAACCGACGGACCCTGCCAACTACAGGCCAATCTCCCTTCTTCCGGCCCTCTCCAAAGTATTAGAGAAGCATGTAAACAAGGCCCTCCAAAAACACTTTGAAGATGGGAAGCTCCTTCATGTAGGTGTCCCTCAGGGCTCCATTCTCAGCCCTACCCTTTTAATAGATATCTATCCCCCCTTGCATTTCTGGTAGAGGAAGAGGGCGTCAAAATTGTTTCCTATGCTGATGACACTCAGCTGATTTTTACATGTGAAAAAGGAACCGACTTTGAGGGGCAATGATTAGGTCTTGCCTCACAAAGGTTTTTAACTGGCTTAAGATCAATCAGCTGAAGTGCAATCTTGACAAAACTGAAGTTGTTTTCTTTGGTAATCCAGAAACGCCAGACTGGAGCTCTTGGTGGCCAAAGATCTGCCGCCCGAGGAAAAGGAGAAAGTCAAAAACTTAGGAATTGTCATAGACAAGACACTCTCCATGCGCTTTCAAATCCAAAATCTAACTGGCGCTTGCTTTGGCATACTCCGGATGCTAAAAATTCCTGCCACTGTTACTGCTTAGGAGCAGAAAGATCGTGGAGCAGGCTCTGGTGACATCAAAGCTTGACTATGTCAACAGCTTGTACCTCGGTCTTCCCAAATCCCTTATCCAGCGCATACAAGTGGTACAAAACGCGGCAGCCAGACCCATCCTGAGACCTAAACCCAGATCTATTATGACCCCTATTCTTAAGTCTCTACACTGGCTCCGCATAAAAGAATGGATCGACTTCAAAGCGATGACCATGTTCTTTAAAGCTTTCTACGGCTTAGGAGCCGGCTACCTAAATCGCGTTAAAGCGCGTTAATCGCTACACAACATCTAGACCCCTAAGATCTTCCAATGCCAACCTGGCCATCGTGCCTAAAATATGCTGTGCCCGCACTGGAGGCAGATCCTTCGGCCTTCTAGGCGCAAAATTGTGGTATAGACTCCCTGAGTCTCTGAGATTAACCACAGACCTACTCTCTTTCAGGAAGAACTTAAAAACCTGGCTTTTTAATAACTGATGGGTCTTTTACGCACGTTTTCCTCCCGCTGTCACGCGCCAGGACACTCTAGTCTGAGTAGCTGCGCGCTTTATTAAATACACTATTTCATTTCATTAGGTCCCTGACTGTGCAAAGGAACAGTCGTTCAAATTCTAAGGGCCTTATTTATGAGGCCTTGCTTCACTTTTATGCCGCTGGTGCGTCACTTTTGTGACGTACCGGCAGCGTAAAAATGTGCCATGTTGCGCCCTAATTACAAAGTGACGCATCTAGGCAGGTATAATGTATGCAGGGTGGGTGTTCCCCCGCAAAGCCTCGTAGAAGTGGCGCATTGAAATCTATGAGAACTCAGTGCGCCACTTCTAGGACGCCATTGCGTCAATATCTTACACCTGCCTCACAGCAGGCATAAGACTGATGCAGGCTCCTGTCACATGGGGCTTGCCCCATGTGAAAGGACACATTGCTGGAGTTGCGTCTATTTTCAGACACACCCCAGCAATGCATCACTTTTGCGCCCACAGATATGTCAGAAGTACTGACGTATCTGTAACTCCTTGTGACATGATGCGTCATACAGTAAATATGACGCATCCATCATGTCGCAAGGAGGGCGCACTAAGAAGTGACGCATCCCTGTTTTCACACAGCGATGCATCACTTCTCATAAATAAGGCCCTAAACGTGTTTACATCTAATATTCAGGGATAGTTATGTGTGTTTTCAATATTGTAACACAGCAGCAGCTCACCAATATTACTGCAAATAATCTCTGTGACGCCCTCCCATTTCTTATATGTAGGCCTTGTTTTGATCTAAAAGAAACTTTTTTATGTATATTGCATGAAACAAACACAACATTTCTCTGCATAATGGCTGTACTAGACTCTCACACATCAGGTACATAAAAAATAAATTAAAGGAAAACAGAATTTAAAACAATCTGTTTAAGAAATATTCAAGGTCATTAGGGCAAAACTCTGGAGAACGGAGCTGACTCAGTCAGGGGGCCCCCTGAAAGGCTGGGGCCCTGGGCCAGAGCCCACTTTGCCCATGCATTAAAACGTCTCTGGAGGTGCCTGGTTTGTGGAATGCTACTTCATTGTGATGTAGTGTTCTTTAAAGAGGTGTATCTTCAACTCTTTACTAAATTGGAGCAGCGATAGGTGCTAGAATAAGGGGTGGGGGGGTGGGGGGAGGGTGCAGCAGCACCCCAAAATTACCATGCAGGAGTTCAGGAGAGGAATGAGTAATAAAGATGCCTTTAAATTTTGTTTTAATCTTGTCACATTTTCTGTGCTTCAAAGACGGGTCAAATGTCAGGTTGTGTCTACTGATAAATTGGTACTTAATCTTTTAACAAGAAGAATGGTGTTTACATTCTCTGTCTGCAAAGTGAGAGGATTTTGTGAAGCGAATTTTGTGACAATCTTCCAGATTTTTTTTTGTTTTTTTGTTTTATCTAGCGCAAATTTGACAGAAACGTATCAGAGTGCTTTACATGAGCACCAGTTGCGTTGCAGACAGACACATAATTTTTTTTTTTGATAGGCGCGGGGAGAATAAGTTATTTTGCCCAGAATCACAGGATGTCGAGTGTCCCTGCCAAGACTCGAACCCGGTTCCCCAGCTTCAAGGTCGACTGCTCTCGCCGTTAGGCCACATCCTCACCCCAATGATGTAACAGGACGGTGAAAAGAAAGACTGTAGGATGTTATTTTTTCTAACACACAACAAAATTTAAATATCTGTAAACAAACTGTACTAATATACCAGAATATATCAGCAGTAAAGAATGCACAAATAAAGCAGATTTTTTTTTTGTAATTCGAAAGTGTAATGGAAACAGATTGTAATAGGATCAAAATAAATCAAGACTCTTTACTTGATGATGCGCAAATTATAAATATTCTTCGAAACAAGATTTCCACACATTGTTTGTGAGCTGTATTGTTTTATTAGTAAAACAGTGTTTTTGTGCACTGTTAGTGGCCGTTTCAATGCAAAGTTGCTGTCTGTAAATGACAGTGCTTTAGTAATATATTTGCGACAGGTGGGCACCAAAATGCACCACCAGATACATACTACACCAGTCTGTTCTCTTGCTGAATACATTTGCTACGCTTGCTCTGTGTGACACTTGGACTTTTCAAAATCCCTATGACTTTAGTGGTGTATCACTGATGACAGCACCCCTACTTTGAACATTGTTCCAGCACCACTGGGTCCTGATGGATGTGGGGATGTTGATCCAGATCCTGGGTGCATAGTTGGAAAAGGACTGCTGCTTCGTTATTTGTTTTTCACACTTAGGGCCTTATTATTATGGTGGTCGGACAAGCGTCCGACCGTCATCGTTGCGGGATCGGGACCGGCCTACAGGTAGTCGGTGGTCCCGCCCATTAATTACGATCCGACCGCCGTGTAGGCAGTCGGAAACATGCCTTTTGCCATTGAGGCTTGTGCTGCAGCCTGGAAAAGGGCCAATGGCAAAAGGCATGTTTACAAACATCCCTGCATGTGGTGTCTGGCAGAGGGTGCAGGGGTATTTGGGGGGAACCACGTGTGCCCCCAGGGCCCCATAGCAGCGCCCAGGGGGGACAGGGCCATGCTCGGGCCCCCAAAGTCCCTTTCCGTCTCCCTTTTCATGTCGGTCGGACTGCCATGAAAAAGCAGAGGGAAATAGACATCGTAGTCCCGACGGCGGTGCTTACGTAGGCACTGCCACCATTCAGGGATTACTAGTCCGACCGCCACCCGGCGGGTTCTCCCATCTTGTCGGAGGCGGCGGTCTTTCTCCTCCGACCACAGCGCTCTGACCACCGGCATCATATTCCGGTAGTTGGATCGCAGCCCTGAATGTCAGGCGGACTGCCACTGACGGCCTGTCCGTGGCGGTCCGTCCAACATGGTATCTGGGACCTTAGTCTGCAGTCGGATGGTGCTGAGAAATACCAGAGATGGTGAGCTTGTGTGTAAGATAAGAGGGTTTGCTGATTGCCGCATTTGCTCTCATGATCAGTTTAGAAGAAATTGTTAGGTAGTGCTGGCGGATCATATGTTCGTCCTTGCAACCATCAGATTTTGATATTACCGGCAGCATCTGCCCCCGAAATCTGTGTGCAGCCTGCAGGTCCCGGCCTTGAGTGCCCGATGGGACTGACCTGTTACACTGACAAATTCTTTAAAGCACTGCAAAGTCCCAAGATTGTATATTACACACTGTATAAAATATGTTTATTATTATGCTGCCGAACTTCAACCCAAGGAGAAAAACATTTATAGTAAATTGCGACTGATGATTCAGCGAGAAAATTGAAGAGAAACAATGAGTCAGTGCAGTAAAGATGGTTGCCAAGGTTTCTTGATTGTGCTCAACATTTATTTATTCATGAAAACTTTATGCTACGATTGAGCAAGCTGCTGAATCTGGTGAAGATAGTGACTGAGATAAAAAATTTATAAACCAAGTGCAGCATTCAAGAACAAGCATTATACTGAAGTAGTTTTGAGTCGATTAGGCATTGCAGTGTAAGTGCATTCACTTTCTGTAGGGTCCACCCAGGAACAACAGAGGAGCTGTTCATAGCCCATACTAGATACAGGCTCTCATCGTAAATGATCTAACGAGCTACTTTGAAAGTGTCGAAGACTTCACTAAAAGCATGCATTGAAGTAGTGCAGCAGCCAAGGTTAAAGATCTTTATAGTCAACCCAGAGTCCAAAGAGGGATCATCTGCGGGCATGCACTGGTTACAGGTATCCAGGGGTTTGGGTTTTCAGACCCGAAAAAACAGAGTGACTTGAGAAGACGAGACAAACAAATATGGCAAGTGACCAACACCTCTTTGTACTCATTAGTAGTGTCAGACAGATGTTTACATTTTATTTGGTAGGGACCACTCAGGGGAGAAAGTGGAGCAGGCCATGGGCATGAACTGGATGCAGAAAACCTTTTAGAGTCTATCAAGTGGCGCAAGGTGGGTGCCCTGTGGTATGTAGGGGATCCATCCATCCAGCATAAATGCTGTGGGGGGTCTATAAAGGCGCGGCTTAGAAGGTGCAGGCCATACTGTGCACTGGATCCTCTACAGAGTCCTGAAATGAGTGACAAAGGTGCAGGAGAAACAAATCAGCAACCCTTGAGGATACACTGGCTACATAGGCCAGGATAATTTCTCTATGGGGGACTATCCGGTGTGGGAGAGGAGTGCACCAATTACAATAACCCATAATAAAAGCCCTCTTTGAGTTGCTCTTGTATGTTTGTTATCTTTTCTGGATTGGAGTTGCAGAATTGCTCAGTTTTGATTGTTCAAAGCAACAAGTGCGTTCCTGAATTTGAGATGGTCTTGTATTTTTCTTGTTTTTACTGGGAGGGAGCACCATCGTTTTCCTGCTTGTACAAAGGACAAGGCTCTACCAATGGTCATCTTCTTGCAGGGGAAGAGATAGACAGCCGAGTTGCTGATGTGGATCTAAGTGTTCTGTTCTATGAGTATTTTTGAAGTTTAGTTTGGATCACTTTGCCTTTGGTGGTAGAGCGTGATGAGCCATAAAGTGGTAGAGAAAGAGGGGTGGGGCAGAGAGAGCTACTGAAAACTAAAGATGGGTTGAGTAAAAGAGACAGAAGTGAGATGGGAAAATACATACGTGGGGGAGGGGCAATGAGCAAAATCATGACAGACGTGGAGACTATAGCTAGGCGTGATGGCATTGCTGTTATCACAGTGAGAAACCACAAAAGCAATGTTTTTTCCCCCCAGGACTCCTCGAGATACTTGGCTTCTATATGCATGTGGGAGGATGAAGGTTTGCAATTCTAGAAGACCATCATCAGAACTTGGGTTCTGGGTTCCTGTGGACAAAAGTAGCATTGTCATTAGGAGTATATTTGTTGCTCTAAGACTAAGAAGTTGTGGGCTCAACTTTTAGCTTCTTTCACAACTCTTGAGCCTCCTTGAGGTCTGGAGCAAAGATTTTTTTGGGGCAGCCAACAATGCAAAAAAGCCCTAATTCTATAGGCCAGTGCTTCAGTGGACAGTGTTTTTAGCATATTTGCCAGGGCTAAAAAACATCTCTTTATTGAATGAATTTCCTTGAGAATGGGTTCTTTGGTCTACAGGATCTTAACTAGTCATACTTGTTTTTCAAAGTAGGTGGCTGAGCTGATGGAGCAACCGACACTCCTAAAGAGGTTAAGGGTCCTGCCTACGTCTCTGGAACATTGCAGTGCCCAGGTCTTTGCCCAGAACTAGAAAGGTCAGCACTGTGAGAGCTGAAAGTGACAGCACTCGGTCACCAGCAATGACTAGAACTGGGCCACATAGGGGAGTACAGAAACATGTACTGGACATGGCCGGCTAGAACCTGGACAAGCAGGATCCAAGGGTGTATCACTTGTGCTGCTTGAGGTGTCAGTATGGGGCTCAATGTGTCCATGAACGAACAAAAAGGTGACATAGATGCTGCCTTTTTCATCGAGTTTAAATCTCGCTATCAGTCTCATGCTCTAGAATGTAATCTGAGATGTCTTCCTTGGAGTCAACCTTTCCTGAGAGAGGGACATCCAGTAGGACCTCTGTACCAATTAAGAACGAAGGTGATACTAAAAGGATATTCGAGACCAATCGAGCGAGGCGTCGACTCTAAAACCCAGACTTCATCTTCCATCATCTAATGAGAGACAGGTAGAAGTGATTTCACAAACTCTGAACACTGGAATGTGATCCAGGGGCCACAGTAAGCACTCACACGGACTGCTGCTGCTTGCTGGCTAGAAGGTATCCTTGGCAGGTGCTTGAACCTTCTCACTTCAGCACTTTGTCTTACGGATTCTTCACTTTGGAGAACTGTGACGTGGTGCTAGAGGCTTGAAGAAATTGATTTGGTGCACAGGCCCTAATTTGATACCATTCACCAGCACAATGACTTCTTGCATGGAACCAGTGTGACTCCTGCTGGAGAGGATGAGGAATCAGAAGTAGGACAGGCCTTGTCAGAGTGAACCATATAGGCTCCAACAGGAGGGGACAGGATTGCCTCCCTAGTTCAGCTCACCAGATTCTCCAGACAGGGAGTTCAGCACCCAGAGGAAAAGGCTAGCTCCATTCCCTGCTGGAACCGCTGGAATCACTGGAATTTGACCTTCCAGAGCCCATCCAGAGAGGAAGGATGGCCTAAGCTCCCAATGCAGTGTTCTGGCACCGCCTCACCGAGAGGGAGCGATACATTTAATCCCATAGTGCAGCTGTTGACTGGTGTCACCAGCGAAGAGATAGATTTGACTCTCCAGGACATACAGTAGGGGGGTCACCTGCTGCCAATTATATGTGGCATGCCACGCTTGACGTGAAACCGGATTATTAAGGCTTAGGTAGACTGGGTTGAAGAATACAAGAGCCAAATTACAGCTAGAAGTAAAAAAATAAAAATAAAAAAAAAGTGACCATTCTGTGTTTCGTAATAATTGACTAAGTCGCCTCGTTTTAATATAAAAGACTGTGTTGTCCCAGGTAGGGTTTGAACCTGTAATATTCAAGTTTTTCAGTGATTTCCGTAGCAGGCGCAAGCTACTGACATTGAAAGCAAACGAATATTTAATGTGTTACTTTTTTTTTTTTGCATTTCAGAGAAAGGATTTGCCTTTGGAGTCCTCCGCACAGTGTGATCTGTGTGTCATAGTTCTGATGGGGAACAGGTCTGAAGCGGAAAAAAAAGATTAAATAAATGGCTGTTAGGGACGTGAAGACTATGGGAACATCAGTCAGTGGCTGCGCCCTGCTTTTTAATCCCTTTTGTGTGTCTCATGACGCCTTTCAAGTGACAGGCCAAGATTCTTGTAGGGCGGGAGTGGAATGTTGTAATGCAGTTTCACTGCGTCACACTCGGCCTCCACCAGTCATCTGCGGCACAAATGTCCTGGCTGGCACGCAGCCAATGATGAGCGGAAGCAAAGCGCAGTATATCCAGATGGACCGTATAGATTTATTAGGACTTTAGCCTCCTTGTAAAATATTGCATTCAGAAATTATTTCACCGTTTTTGTAACGGAGCACTTACATCCGAAATCCTGTGAAACGTAGCGAGTGTGAGTTGCAAGGTGCGAGCAGTAAGGTTTCAAAATAAAAACTGTGACCACATCACCACCTCCGACAATCCAGCTATGTGGCAGTCACCCTTATTTAACAATTGCCTTATTTCAAACCACCACCTCCCCTCACTTACCTGTGGAAAGTGGTATTCACTTGTTTTTATGTTTTTGGGCTGAAAAGGTATTAGTGCCGAACGCACGCACTATTGTTAAAAAAACAAAACATTATCGATGTAAACGCTTTTTTTGTTTAATATTAGAACATTCAACATCAACATGCATTTAGTCCACGCAGCAAAGTACGAAACATTTTTGAGGGTTATAAAGGAAAGACGTTTGTTGGTCTCCCTCCGGCTGTAAGTGATATTAGTCACAGAAATGTTAAAACGGTTAAATAGTAACATTTATAAAGGGTGTGATCCTTGTAAAAAGTGACTTGTAAAGAGTGGGCCTTCTTTTAAAAAGAGGTCAACCTCCCATGAAAAGGTGGGCGTCTTCCATACGGTGTGCGGAAAGCATGTGCTGTGTGTGCTTGAAGCAGGTGCATTGGTCTGCAGGCCACTGGCCATCCATTGTTAGTGGGCGCAGTAGGAATCCTTAACATAGTAACTTTGGGCGTGAGGACGGATGAGGTTCCAGGATTGTTTGGACCGAGTCCGGAGTGGTTGACTCTGCCTTTATGGAGATGATTGGATATGCCCCTACAGTGGAGTAGTTGCAGTTTGTGTAGAGAGGCAATGAAGGGTTCACAGGCAAGGCTGTCTGTTGACTAGCCCTGCAAGCCCTTGTCCTGCCGCTTTGGGACATAAGAGGGACAAAGCGGGGGAGAAGATCTCCCTTTGGACCCTGAATAGGATGTGGTCCTTCTGGATTATGGCTCAGACCCTACTCACTCAAGGGCTTGCAGTTCTGGAAGAAGGCAGGTCTCAGCCACCGACAAGCATATTTCCCAGTGCAGTCCTCATCCCATCCTGTCTACTACACCAAGGGTGAGGCACAGAAAAGTAAGAGGTGTCAGAAGAACCCAGATCTGATGACGTCTGAATAGGCACAAAGTGGGTGCTTGTTTCTGCTGCTAGGGCTATCAACCCAGGGGGATGGAACAGAGTAGATAGAACCTCAGCACTCCAGTCTTGGAGGTGGACGCTACCAAATACTTTGCCATACTATAGGCACATGCTAGTTCTCTGGGATGGGACAGAGCACAACACAACTTAAGGTGGGCTCCAATGAGACGTATTAGGGGTTGGACCTAACACAATTCTCTGATTCTGGTCTACTTTAGTTCTGATGGTTTTCCACACTATTGAAGGTGTATTACAATACAGGATTGTCTCTGCAGAGCGTGGTGGTGCTCCAGGCCCTTAACGAAAGAGATCAAGATCCACGAAGATGCCTCATCACCATGGAAAGTGAGTGAGAAGCTAGGGCCAGAGTCCGTGTCACGGAGTGCTATGAGTCCCTCAAATTACTAAATGTGTGTGTTCTCGTTGCTTTGTTAGGTATGTGGTTATGTGTAAATAAACTTCAGAAAGTGACTCCCAGTCTGCTGAGAAAGATCCTTTATTATCCCTATATGTGCGATACATTTATAAAGAATCCTTGGACCCCGATAGCAAGGTGGACCTACCAAGTATAATATACTTTGATGACTGCTAAGACTGTTTGTAAGCTCTGCAGTTACTCCCCCGCCCACACATGAGCCTCCACCTATTCAAGTCAGTCTCAACCTAGATATGCTGCCTGAGACGGTGGGTGTCACAGACAAGGCAACCAGGGCTTCTTTGGAACACTTGGTTGGGGGCTATGCCTTGTGTAAAAGTCTAGTGAATCGAGTGATTTGTGTGAAATTCTCACATTTTATAATATGTCTATGAGCTCTGTTAGCAAATGTGACCAGCGACCAGTTCATGCGCAGTGAAGACTTTCACAATTTCTCAAGTACATTGCACATCTGCTGTTTGATGCTTTAACTTTTGTAGCACTCATTTTTGTGAATCAGGTTTTATTTTTCATCATCAGACTTTGACTGCTAGCAATAATTAGAAAAAGTCAGAAAAGAGAGAAAGAAGGAGGACGTTAGGAAAGAAAAAAAATCTATAAGAGTGAGATAATGAGATATGAAATGTAGGGTGGTAGAAGAAAGAGGTCTAACGTGGAATCAAGGCTAGGCAGCCTTTGTATTTAGCAACCCCAGCATTTGACAGCGCCACCAGCAGGCTCCTTTTCAGAAATACTTTGGGGCCTTGCACCTATTTTTATTTTACTGGTTTATGTATAGATTCCTTTAAGAACTGGGCTTACCCAAATATATCTCAAATATAGAAGAAAACTAAGAAAAGAAATGCACTTGGTTTGAAAAAAATGATGCTTCTTGAGTGATCAACCATTCATCATCATCTTTTTTAGATCAATTTTCCAATGGTAGCCTATCTGCAATGCTGGCAAATCTGCCTCATATATTGCTCTTCATTTCAGAACAATCATGCTCGAAGTTTGATGTTGAAAATACCTCAAATTGATTACTGCAGTAAGACGCACATAAAGTTGCATTACAGATTGCAATCTTTCAAAACATGACAAATACTGACCCAGAAGATGAGCCCTCAAGCTTCCTTTGAGGTGCCACAAAATCAGTTATTAGGGGTGAATTGATAGCTATTTCAGCTAGGTGTAACAAAGAAAGGAAAGAAAACAGAAAGAAACTGGTGAAGGCAGTGGAAGAACTGGAAGCAAAACACAAAGAGACATGGGTATTTCCAGAGTATGGTGCAGTCTGAACGCAGTACATACACAGCTGAAGAAATTAGACGTAGACAGAGCTGAATGCGCCCTTGTATGAACCAAATAACAAATGTATGTAGTGGGAAATAAATGTGGGAAATTGCTGGTCCATAGACTCTGTATTAATCCCTCTCTGCCACTTGGTCACAGAGTCCAAACAAACAGCAAAAAATGTAGGGAATGTTAATACTGCGTAGGACCACACCTCTGTAAACATTTGGTCCTATTTCAAACACGTACAAATAACCAAATTAAGCCAACACCTACCCGAAACTTTGGAGGAACCCATCTCTATAGAAGAGGTAATTTCATCTATTGCCATGCTAAAACCTCACAAATCTCCAGGCCAAAATGGCTACACACCACAATTTTACAAAACCTTCTGTTAGACTCTGGTGCCAATACTGGATCATCTCTTCAACACACAGTCACCACGATATTGTAAGAAGTCACAATAGTAGGTATCCCCAAGCCCAGCAAGAATCCATCACTATGTAGCTCATATAGGCCTATTTCACTCATTCATATAGAGGCTAAACGATTTACTGGCATTTTGTTCTCCCAGATAAATTCGTCTCTAGAATGAATCCCAATCAGACGGGCTTCGTTCTAGAGAAACAATGTGTAGACAATACAAAGAGAACACCACACATTATTGACAACGTACGTAGGGCAACAAACAAAGCACTTTTATTGGCTGTCAATGCTGAGAAAGCGTTGGATAGGATGCATTTACCCTACTTAGAAAAAACACTCAAATGTCTTGGTTTTAGAGAACATTTTTACAGATGGGTCCTCAGCGGATACAGTAATCCCACAGCAAGGTTTGTGGTAAATGGTGTTCTTTCAAGCTTCTTCCTAATACAGAAAGGGACATATTGGGGATGCCCTTTATCCCTGTTGCTATTTACACAGTACAAGGACGTATGGCTAGAGGGTGAGTGCTAGCACTAACATTGCTCAGGTTAGAATTGGACAAGAAACACATACACTATTTGCGGACAATGTGACGCTTTCACAAACCCTATCCATTCCCTACCAAATCTTTGTTGAAATGTCGAGATGATTGCTGGATCATATACTATTCTTTTCTTTGATCTGCCTCACTGGGTTTTCTATGGATTTAGAAGTGGCGAGTGTGCCGGGGTGGGCACTGCATGGGTATATTTTATGTATTGCTACTTATGATTTTCTTTATTTGTTTCATATCATGGTTGCGGGCATATTATCACTTTGAGGTGATAGCATGTTTTGTAAATCTATAATTTTAATTAAAGGAATCTTTTTAATGATTTTTTTTAAAATACATGTGGAGATGGTATTCCCACATTACTGGTTTTAATAACACGGAAGCGCACATACAATGGTGTGGGGGCGCACTAATAGAATATGGTACATGGGAATACTATTGACTGACATATGAATTATGTTTTTTTCTTTTCTATGTTATCATTATGGCATGTAATCAGCCTTGAGAAAGTCTAGTGTTGGACGAAACATGTGTCGGCTGAATCATTTGTATTCTATATGATGTTGTGAGAACAATTAAAGACACTACTCCTCACTTCTTTTAAGTTTTGGACTACTTGTTTAAAGAGGAGAAAACAAGGACTATCTTATGTTGACTGCTGGCAAAAATATATTAACGAGCCATAACACTACATGTTTCTATATGTGCAAGAGTGCGCCAATATTTATATGCTTTATTACAATACCCCGTATTTCATTTTGCAAGTAATCGACACCCAGACATCTACCACTACATAATCTCCTTTGATCCCTAGGTCAGTAACTGAACCCGTGGTCACACTATGGGCTGCCTTGGATGGGTTTGATTGTTGCCCCTAAAATGGACACCCTCTCTAAGATTCTATTTGTTTTCCAATCGCCCTTCAATTACGCCAACTATGTTAAAAAAAACTGCAAATAGAGATTTACAGATTTGCATTGGCCGGTCAAAAGCCACAAATTATTCATAAAACTTCCTACTGACACCCTCAGAAGGGAGGGCTGGCAATCCCTCCCTTCACACATTCTTAACAAGGACCCCAATTGAGGTATGTGGTGGAGTTCAACATATGGGAATAGTGAACACATCTCGCTTACGTTTCAGTCAAATTACTCTTGATTTTTTGTTACGTGACTAACACTGAAAAAAAATATTAAAGTTTATATTTATTCAGAAATGCACCAGGACCTTATACAAAGCTCTTCCCCTCTGTACCCGACCCTCCTTGTCACAAAATCATGCATATGGACCTATATTGGCACGAACAAGAAGAAGCGGATGCACTTGTCACTTCAGTGCCATCATTGACACTCGAAAATATAGTATGGTTATTTAATTACTGTTTCTACAGCAAAAAGAACCTTGTCTTCCTCGTTTGGGACTTGAACGTTATGTCTTTTCAGTTATTTTCTCTACTAAGTAAAACTTGAAATGAAGCTGTTGCAAGTGCCTTCTATTATATTCAGTTGCTCCCAATGGGTTTCAGACGTCTCTAGATCTGGTATGAAGACTGTTCTAGCTGATTCCAGATGGATTTTTACTTTCACTGTTTTCTGTTGATTTCACTTGGTATTTTAATTTAATCATCAGAATAACCCTCGTTTATCCTGCTGGCAGTGCATATATGCAGTTGTTGGAAACGTTTATTTAATAACTGGACCCAGCAGAAACCAGTTGCTACTGGTCAACTGGAATTTCACCCAGGCCTTTTCTCTTTATATTGCAGGACTGTGTAGATGCCGGTTGGTGGGAAGGAGAAGTAAATGGCAGAAAAGGAATGTTTCCAGATAATTTTGTGAAATCACTCCCCTCTGAACTGGAGAGAGACATGAATGTAAGTTGCGCAGTTCGATTCAGTGAAATGGCTGTCTGTTAGCAGTGGGTGCTGACTACAGAACACCCCCTAAAAAAAAAAAAGTCTCAATAGTGTTGAAAGACAGCTGTTGAGTTGCTTTTAATGAAAATCACAATCTTAGCACTATGCAAAGAACTTAACATAGAAAACGCATTTTGTCATGCTTTAAATTGGGGTGTATTGGTGATTAAGTAGGACGAGTTAAGGGTATTGTGCATTGTACTATTATTTGTTGTCATCCAATGCGTTCAGCTTCATGCTCTCGAACAAACTATTTATCTAATTAAACTTCTACCAGCATTTTACTATCCTATGGGTTGAAGCGCTCTGATGTGACCTATGGGCTGTCCTAGTGCTAATCAAATATGACTAAAATTAAAATTTAACAATTCCGAATCATATATTATGCAACTGGGGATGCGGCCTACTAGATCCTACGTTTTCAGGGTAGGACCCACTCCTATTCCCAAATCATCTGTCTTTTCTTATCTGGGCGTTCTCTTGGACGATAAATTGAACTGGGTCCCTCAACTTACCCGCAAGAGAAACGACCTTAATAGGGAATCTGCCGCAATTTTGAACTTTACAGCGAAATTGGGTAAAAGACCGGTGGGGGCTCTCCTGGAGTTGTATAGGGCAAAGTGTCTGTCAAACGTTTTGTATGGCAGCGAAATTTGGGGATGTGTAGATGCAAAGGATGTCCAAACTTCGGAAAACAAGTTTATGAGAAGATTGTTGTCAGTTCCTCAGGGTATCCCCTCTCATTGCCCACGAAGAGTTGGGCATGCCCTATATCACAGACCAGATAGCTTTTAACCCGCTGTCACTATGGTTAAAAATATGGGTTAAGGAGGGGGACTCATTAAATAAGGCTATCCTTAAAGATTGTTTATCCCTGGATCAAGCCCTAAGGATATCTTGGCTGAAATACATTAAACGAATTTTAACTAATCTGGGAAGAAGCGATCTTTTTTCTGAAGCTGAGGGTACCCGCAAAATAGACATACCCACCCTGAAGTCGGCGTTTAGCACGCGCCAGACTTCATTAAGGGAGGAGAAGGGAGCTCATGAAGCCAAGTGTTCGCCACTTTGTCATTTTAAGGTCCACAGTGAAAGCAGAGCCGTCCATACTTGGCCTAGTGAACTCTTATGACAGATACCTCCTGACCAGGTTTCGGTTTGATTTGTTTTACTTACTTTTATCTTATCCTCGGGTGCAAATAGAGGGCAAGTTCTCCCGTCCTGCGGCTGCGATGGTACATCTCCGCAGGATATGCTTCATTTTACCATGTTTTGTCCATTGTATGTCACCCCGAGAAAATCATACCTAATGCCCATTTTGAAACAGGCCAACTTTAAACAAGTTCAGCCCGCATTTATATTTCTCCAGATGCTGTCGGGCAATACCGTATTTCACTTTTTAAGTTTTTTAAAATCTGCTATTAAACTGAGGGCGAGCTGTGATTAGTTGGGTTGCTCCCTAATTTTTATTCCTAGGTCCCTTGTACTTGTTTAGCCATCAGGGCGCGGACTGGGCTATTGACTCAAATGTATTGTTTTTAGTAATTTTACTCTAATATTATTGGTGTTTGGTATCTTTGATGCACCTTGTATTTATTACTTGAGTCTTGTACCTGCAAAGGCTTGTTCTTGAGAATGTATCTATTGTATCACGCTATTTTATCTTGGTATTTATATTGTGCTTTTATGGTTTTCTTGATTATGAAACCGAATAAAGAAATTTGATGATGATGATGATGACTTAAAATGTGCTCGTGAGTATGGCCAGTGTGGCACCTAGGCAACTAATTTTAAAATTGTGCGCTTTACAGAAAATCACCCTTAGATGCTACTAGGGGTGTGCAAAGGTTGCGTAATTTGCTTTTGGGTAATTTAAGTTTTGGAAAAAATATGTGAAAAGATATGTAATTACCCCAAAGGCAAAACTGGCACTTTGCACTATATCTTAGAGCGGAATGTTCGCTCAAATCCATTTTGGATGCAAATATGCGTTTGGTGCTAAAAAATAGCACAAAAAACAAGCACCACAAATAGCAGCCGCTCGTGTTCTGGTCATTTGCTTTGTTCCGATGTGCTGGCGCTAAATTTATGTTCTGAACGGCGCTTAATTAACATGACATAATAGTGTAATTTCTGGAATTTTGCCCAACAACCATAATGCAGAATTACTGAAATAATGTGAAATGATACTGCAAAACGTAAAATTTACTGGGGTCTAGTTCCTACATTGAAGGAGGTGTTTTCTTTTCTAATCCTTTCGGAGGAAAAGTTCCCACAGCACAGGTCGTTCTCTTCATTACAAAACTGTACTCAATCAATTCTGTCAATTCCATAGTTTGGGATTCTGCTGGGTTAAGTCTATGTTATGTGTGCTGTACTAGACTAGTACTGAATAGCACTGTGTCTTTATGACCGACTAAGGCATTAAACACCATGCATTTCTAAACAAAAAACTCTACAAACCAGTGATTAAAATGTAATTTGGTTAGCAAAGTAAATACACACACTGGCTCTGGAATACGAGGTATGGCATGTTGCATCCATTGTCTACAAAAAGAGCTACATTTTGCCCCATCCCCAAAACGGAATGGGACTGCAAATGGGACAATGCAAACCATGAAAATCAGATGAAAGCCTATGGCTGATTGGGCTGACCCCCAAACTTAGTCTCTTTCCCTTTGTACTTCCTACTATACTTTTTGAAGAATTAATGACAAGAGAGCTTCCGCACAGCTGTTTGTAGAGAATGTATCAACACTGCTTTTTTTGGATAATTTGTGTTGTTCTCTGATGATCTCACTAATTTGACACCAGTTTATGACCCTTGGTTAGCCCAAACTCAGGCATTGAACCTTCCATGAACATTAGTCGCAGAATATTCGAAATGTTAATCCTGTAACCATGGTTACATTATCCATATTTTGTGACCCTTCACAAATGTGTTATGTTGAATAACAGAATAGTAAATTCTATAGCTTGTACTCTTTGGTTACCTTTGTAAACTATTTTTCCCTGGCCCAGGTTCAGACTTAGAAAGCCCAAAAGGTTTGGGAGGTACCCTAGTACTTGGAAAAGGGATGGGTATAGATACTGAAACAAACACAAAGTTCCCTTCTCCTTCTACTCTGAAAACATGAGGATTCGATCCTCTAATTGGATTGGTTAACTTAGTTATAGTAAGGCCATACACTGAGATATAATAAGACAAATTTTACCAGGTTGCTAAATTTACAGACAAAAAATATATAAAATCATACAAAGAATAATCAATTTCTAATCAAACATATGAATTCAAAGGAATGTATTATCAATATTTTATTCAAAAGATCATGTTCTATACGATTGATATTGACAAAGTTAAAAACACATTTAAAATCATATATTCATCATATTTTTAAATAAAAGGTAAACAATATTTGCAATAAATACATGAAGAACAACTGTCGACGCGGCGTTTCGGTGCTAAGGTGGATCGTCACCTTCTTCAGGACAATACTTCAATATTTAAAAATCTATTGATTTATATGGACGCTCTTATATTTGCCTCCAATGAAGTTTTGGACGGGTTCCTCGTCTGGTTTTTCCAGTCTCATAGGTGCCGGATGAAACCCTATAATTTTCTTTGGAGGGTCTTTGTTTAGTTTTCTCACCCTTCTATTTCTATGAATCCCTTCAAGGCGTAAATGTAATACCTCTAATTAAATCTTGTTTATTAGATCCACCCACTTTTTCTTCTTTAGGGGTGCTGGTTCCAGTTAATTTTAGTTCTGGTCCAGATTTTATTCTGGTATGAAGTTAAAAGAACAAGCATCCGTCTTGCTGACCTGCCAAATCCATATAAATCAATAGATTTTTAAATATTGAACTATTGTCCTGAAGAAGGTGACGATCCACCTTAGCACCGAAACGCCGCGTCGACAGTTGTTCTTCATGTATTTATTGCACATATTGTTTACCTTTTATTTAAAAATATGATGAATATATGATTTTAAATGTGTTTTTAACTTTGTCAATATCAATCGTATAGAACATGATCTTTTGAATAAAATATTGATAATACATTCCTTTGAATTCATATGTTTGATTAGAAATTGATTATTCTTTGTATGATTTTATATATTTTTTGTCTGTAAATTTAGCAACCTGGTAAAATTTGTCTTATTATATCTCAGTGTATGGCCTTACTATAACTAAGTTAACCAATCCAATTAGAGGATCGAATCCTCATGTTTTCAGAGTAGAAGGAGAAGGGAACTTTGTGTTTGTTTCAGACTTAGAAAGCCCCATAGGTAAGATAAAATAAGAAAGAAATAAAAGTGCTTGTGACATTCCAGAATTAGAGCTTATTCAAATGTTGCTTTCTCCATAAGGTTAGAAAGGAGTTGTCCTTACTCGTAACCCAAAAATCGCTGAAAATTGCTTCCCTAAACGTCTAAGGCCCGATGACACCTTTTGTTTTTTGAGATTATGGCAAATTCTGAGCTTTTCAATTGATCCTCTGAAGATAAACAATGAGCATTCCTGGGTGTGGAGTTCGACTCACTATACCTCTATGTAAATTACAGGCTTCTATAGACTCATCCACCTGCAGGGGCAGTAAATGCACCCAGTGTCCTACTTGGGATGATGGCTATCCTGCCTATCAGTTGATCTACGCATTTCAGTTCACTAATTTATTGTATCTGTGTATTCAGGAAAGTCAATGAGTCCTTAATTATTTAGTTCATCCTTAACTGTGTTTTTTCCTTCCTGAGGAACAGCCAATAATTGGTCCAAATGGTGATTTTCATATTGTTCTTACATCAATTGACAATGAGCCCAGAGTTTATCATTTTTTCTATACTCAACTATGCCTTAACATTGTATTAGATACATCCCGTCCTAAAGCTCTGTCTGTACGCCATTCAATTCTGAATGCAGCTAGCTTTTTCAGGTTGAACCCAATCAAAACTTAGCTTCAACCGTACATTATTGACTGGGTCAGTTTCATGCTGCTTGATGGCTTTTTGCCCACACTTGCCTCTCGCCAAGTCTCTGAGTTTCTGCACCAACTGAAGCCTCTTATATAAAGAACACTCTAAGAAATAAATCACGTCTGCATGACATCAGACCTGTCTCCGCTATGAAATTAGTCATTCCCCTCCCTCACACTTTCAACTCCACTGTGCTGGCTCTGGTTAACATGTACTTTGGTCAGGTAGTGCTATTCCCTGTAGGCCACGATAAAAACTCCAAAATCTACGTTACATATCTCTGTTCGTCTGATTACTGGTCAACAGAAATATGATAATATGTCCCCTGTAATCAAGGACCTTAATGTCTCGCCCACATCAGGTTCAAGACACCCAATTTCACACTCAGAACCACTGACACCCAGAAGCCAGATTGCCTTGCCAAAAAAGAAATATATCTTTCTGGTTTGCACCAGCAAAGGTTGTAGCTTGAGCCACCTGAACCTTGAGGTACCCGAGACCAGAATGGAAAAACCAAGAAGACATGCCTTCTCGTAGCATGCCACACTTAATGGAACTATCTCCCACATCACCAGAGGTTAACCCCCTTGCACTTCTCATAAACATTTTTGTTGACTGTGCTTGCTATTTTATTCCTTAATTAATCATAGGTATGTGAATACTTCTAATATGAACATTTTTAAATAAAGTACAATTTGTGTGTCCTAATAAGCATAACGTATTCTGCTTTGGTGACACAGGGCATGTTTTGCACCACATAAAATGAGTTGACTACATAAGTAAATACCCATGACATCTGCTTGTGGGTCAGTGTTGTAACAGGGTTGTGGCTTTTGGTAAACAAGCGTTTCTATCATGGTTCCTGGTGAGCATGCAATAGTGTCCAGTGGGAGATTGGCATTATGGACAAATTTGGCAAAGGAACCAAAGTAAGTATAGAAGTGCCAGGCAGATTTTATTCAGGGTTCCCCACCATGGTGTGATATGTGTGGAGTACGACTTCACCTTTTCTACACAACAAAATGTCTCTAGAGCGATGAAGGTGAGAGGTGAGCAGCAAAGCTCTGCGAAGAGACAAGACCTGACACAATATAAATATATTGTCTAGGGACAAAATATTCAACAAAGTGCCCCTTGTGCTGCGTAGATTCAAACATCAATAGTTCCCTCTGTTTCTCCCAGAGTTCTAACTTGTTGGTGTACATAGTCTGGGGCCCTTTGCGAAATAAAAAGTGCATCCGACGCAGGGTCCATAGAGTGTGTTAACCAAGAGATGGCTGAGGTGGTAGATGAAGTCCACTATAGTCCTGAGGCACTCAGGAGACAAGGGGACCTCATCCCCCCACCAGCAGTGCACGAGAGGTGTATTTGCAGAGTGGTGCAGAAAGGGGGCGTAGCTTCAGACCACCTCTCAGCAATCCCACTGTGCGAGGCCTTCTGGAGGTAACAGGAGGTCTTGTTGGCTGCTAAGGACCCTCAGCAACCAAGGGGACTTCATCCCCGACCCAGCAGCGCCCCAGAAGGCGCATTTGCAGAGTGGTGGAGAAAAGGGGCGGGACCTCAGAGATTTGCTGGCTTTTTTCCCCCCTATTTTTTAGGAAGGAGGGCTGCGTGGCCCCCCTTCCCTGGACCATTTTGGGCCCCGGGAACCGCATCCCCTGGGGCCTGGCTAATGTTTTTTGTTGCTGGAAAAAAAAGGAAGGGGGTCACAAGGCCCCCCTTCCGAGGCTGATTTCGGCCCGGGGACCCCATATCCAGAGGCCAGGCCTTTATATATATATATATATATATATTTTTTTTTTCTTTGAGAAAAGGGGAGAGGGGCCAGCGTAGCCCCCCCTCCCAGGCCGATTTCAGCCCTGCTACCCCATCCCCCGGGGCCGGGCCTTCAGAAATATATATTTTTTTTTAAAAAGGTGAGGGGGGCCTGCGTGGCCCCCCTCCCAGGACCGATATTGCCCGGGACTCCATCCCCCGGGGCATGGCCAAGTCGTTGGGGACTGCGGGGGGGGGAACCTCAAGGCCCCCGCAGTCACTGCTGGCTCCACGCCTCCTGGGGGAGCCGGCATTATTTTTGGACAAAGAGAGGTGCAAACATGCAGCCCCCTCTGTCCAAAAGCAATTCTGCTCCGCTTCATGGAAGCAAGAGCATTTTCCATGCTCTCGCTTTCATGAAGCGGACTAGAGTGTCCTATGGCTTGGCGGGAGCAGTGGTCCCCGGGGCTACGTGGGGGTTTGGAGCCCCCCCAAGCAATTTTATTTAATATAGCCCGGGGAGGTGGCGGTCCTCGGGGAAGCAGGGGGTGGTGCCCCCCCGCATTTTACTATATTAGCCCAGGGGAGGTGGCGGTCCCCGGGGCTGCGTGGTGGAGCTGGAACCCTCCCACGCACTATAATTTAATATAGCCTCGGGGAGGTGGCGGTCCCCGGGTCTACGGGGGGCCCGCGTGGCCCTCCGCATTTCACTGAATCAGCCCAGAGGAGGTGGTGGCCCCGGGGCTGCGGGGGGCCCGCGTGGGGCCCCCATCATTATTTTTATTGCCCCCGGGACCTGGCCCACCCTGGGACCTAAATGAAACTAAGCGCGGGAGACTACGATTCGTTTTTTAAAACATTTTCGGCCAGATTTGCGGATCCACCATGACTCCTGCCGAAAACATTTTTAAAAAGCTTTTTTGGGCCCTGGGGGGGGTGGGGTCCTTGTGGGATCCCCTGAACAGGCCTAGGGGTTCAGGGTGTTTCTACCCTGCCCCCTTTTCTTTTTTTTTGGACGTTTTTTTCTTGTGACTTGGTTCAACCGAATCACAAGATGACTGCAAACACTTCCAGGTTTGAAGTGTTGGCAACCAATCCGATCTCAGGGTCGAGATCGGGAGGATTTGCGGATCCTTCGCATCCCTAGATATGCAACTGGGAATTTATTTAAATTTATCAGCAACTACTGAACTGATTTACACCATTTAACAAAAAGAGTGCTTTCTGAACCAAGAGCTACCTTTCTGCCAATTTGGTGTAATTCCGTTCAGCAGTTCGGGCTGTAGCCGTGTCTAAAGTTTAATATGCGAATTCACATGGAGAAAAAGCGTTTTGGGACCCCCCTTTTTTCTTGGCCCCCGCTTGACAGATCACACCAAAACTTTCAAGACAGCACCTGAAGTGACTGCCCCGATAGTTTTCAAAATTTCATGAAGATTCATCTAACGGCACCAAAGTTATTGGCAAATCAAAAAATGCTCCTTCTATGGAAATTAGGTGCCTACCTACTGGTGACCACCAGAAGGTAATATATATATAAATATATCTATATCTATATATCTATATAGATATATATATATATATATATATATATATATATATATTCACTGAAAAAACCATAGGTTTTAGGGACAGTTATAGTTAGTTGGACATTGCACTCGTACAAAACCCGTGAAATTCCCCTGTTATAGTTAGTTCAGCTAACTATAACTCGCGCCCCCGCAATGCACTGCTGATGACGTCACATATTACATCACTCATGGCATGGTCAGTGACATCACTGATGACATCACTGATGAAATCTCAAATGACATCACTGATGACATCACTGATGACATCATCCAGTGACTGTGTGTTTCTGTAAAGTTTAAATATGTTTAATATATATAGGGAAAGGCGTATTGAAGAATGAGTGGGTGTATAAGTGTCTGAATGGATGATTTAGTACGTGAGTGACTGACTCTACAAGTGAGTGATTAAACGTATCTTACTGAATGCATGGGTTAGTGACTAAACTGTGTGAATGTCTGTATCCGTCTGTTTGTTGGTGTGTAAGTGGATGCATGGATTTGCGAATAGCTACATGAGTGTCTATATGGGTTATTGATTGGTTCTCTGAGTATCTGTATGGCTGCCTGAGTGTTTGTGTGGGTGGGGTGTGTGTGACTCTATACATAGATGTGTGAGTGGGTGATTCACTGGGTGCATGATTTCAAGAGTGCATCTGTGATGGACTGCTTGGGTGGGTGAGTGTGTGTATGGGTGTGTTAGTGAGTGAATGTATATCTCAGTGGTACATGTGCGAGTAACTACATATGTAAAAGGCAGTATATATGTGTGTTAGAGTATTTAAATGGCTATAAGTGAGAGTGTGTTATTGTGAGAGTGGCTGTATGGATGCGTGTGTGCTTGTATCAGTTATTGTATAAGAGCGTAAGAATGTGCTAGTATTTGTATGAGTAAGTGAGCTGGTGTGTGTATAACTGTATAGGTGAGTAAATGGGTGTGTGATACATTTTTTGCATGACTGACTAGGTGTGTGAGTACCTCTATGGATGAGTGGCGGTGTGTGAGTGTTTATATAGGTGTATGAGTGCATATGATAGTCCTGTACTGAGTGACTGTAAGTATGAGTGACTGTACAGGTGAGTGAGTGGATGTGTGTGTAGACCTAAGAATCAGTGAGTGGGTATGTAGTTTTTGGTGTTGGAGTGTCTATGGTTTTGAGAATGGCAGTCTGTAATTCAGAGTGGGTGTATCAAAAGTTATATTAGGGTGTGAGAAGATGCATGAAATTATCACATGGATGATGTCATCAGTGATGTCATTTGAGATGTCATCAGTGATGTCATCAGTGATGTCACTGACCATGTCATGAGTGATGTAATATGTGACGTCATCAGCAGTGCATTGCGGGGCGCGAGTTATAGTTAGCTGAACTAACTATAACAGGGGAATTTCACGGGTTTTGTACGAGTGCAATGTCCAACTAACTATAACTGTCCCTAAAACCTATGGTTTTTTCAGTGAATTTCAAAGCTTTTTTAAATGCTAATTTCTAACTATAACGTGTCTGAAACCTATGGTTTTTTCAGTGAATTTCAAAGGTTTTTTAAATGCTAATTTCTAACTATAACGTGCCTGAAACCTATGGTTTTTTCAGTGAATTTCAAAGGTTTTTTAAATGCTAATTTCTAACTATAACGTGCCTGAAACCTATGGTTTTTTCAGTGAATTTCAAAGGTTTTTTAAATGCTAATTTCTAACTATAACGTGCCTGAAAACTATGATTTTTAAGTGAATTTCAAAGGTTTTTTAAATGCTAGTTTCTAACTATGCCAACAGAGGTAGGACATGTGAAGAAAGAAGAAAAAACGCACAGAAAGAAGCAAAAGATGTGCAGAAAGAACCAACAGAGGAGCAGAAAGAGGCCTTGTTGCAAAATCATCCTGTGCCCACAACTTTTTCAGACGGGTACTGGTGGTAACTGACTCTGACTAACCAGAGCCAGTGCGCGTTTGCACAGTGGTGAAGGGAGGGGGCCTGAGGTGACATGTGTGCAAACGCGCCCCGTGGCGCATTTTAAGTTGCGGGATTAAGTCCCCTTGAATCCTGAGGGTCCCTGGGGCCCAACTAGCCCCCAGGTACCTACAGTTAGGACCACAGAGCTGAGTTGCAGAGAGGCGTTCCGAGGCCACGCACCTTTTTCACCTCTCTGCAACGCACCTCTGTTGTGCTTACTGAAGGTACCTGGTGGGCTAGTTGGCCCCAGGATTCAAAGGGAATTAACTCCCCAACTTAAAACGCACCAAAGGGCGTGTTTGCGCACATGTCACCTGAGGCCCCGCCCCTCCCTTCACCACTGTGCAAACGCGCCCCGTGGCGCGTTTTAAGTTGGAGGATTAGGTCACCTTGAATCCTGAGAGTCCCTGGGGCCCAACCAGCCCACCAGGTACTTCCAGTAAGCACCACAGGCCTGCATTGCAATGCCTGTAACAAATTGTGAAGTTGTGTTTAGGTAGTGAAGAGGGTCGTGCTGGGGGTAGTGTTTTAGGGTTTAGGGTAGTGCAGTGGTGTTTGTGTAGTGTAGGGGGTCATGCTGGGGGTAGATTTAGGGTTTAGGGTAGTGCAGTGGTGTTTGGGTAGTGTAGGGAGTCGTGCTGGGGGAGTGTTTTAGGGTTTAGGGTAGTACAGTGGTGTTTGGGTAGTGTAGGGGTCGTGCTGGGGTTAGTGTTTTAGGGTTTTAGGGTTTAGGGTAGTGCAGTGGTGTTTGGGTAGTGTAGGGGATACTGCTGGGGGTAGTGTTTTAGGGTTTAGGGTAGTGCAATGGTGTTTGGGTAGTGTAGGGGTACTGCTGGGGTAGTGTTTTAGGGTTTAGGGTAGTGCAGTGCTGTTTGGGTAGCGTAGGGGTACTGCTGGGGGTAGTGTTTTATGGTTTAGGGTAGTGCAGTGGTGTTTGGGTAGTGTAGGGGTTCGTGCTGGGGGTAGTTTTTAGGGTTTAGGGTAGTGCAGTGGTGTTTGTGTAGTGTAGGAGGTCGTGTTTTAGGGTTTAGGGTAGTGCAGTGGTCTTTGGGTAGTGTAGGGAGTCGTGCGGGGGTATTGTTTTAGAGTTTAGGGTAGTGCAGTGGTCTTTGGGTAGTGTAGGGGTTGTGCGGGGGTAGTGTTTTAGGGATTAGGGTAGTGCATTGGTATTTGGGTAGTGTAGGGGGTCATGCAGGGGGTAGTGTTTTAGGGTTTAGGGCAGTGCAGTGGTGTTTAGGTAGTGTAGGGGGTCGTGCTGGGGGAGTGTTTTAGGGTTTAGGGCAGTGCAGTGGTGTTCGGGTAGTGTAGGGGTCGTGCTGGGGGAGTGTTTTAGGGTTTAGGGCAGTGCAGTCGTGTTCGGGTAGTGTAGGGGGTCGTGCTGGGGGAGTATCTTAGGGTTTAGGGTAGTGCAGTGGTGTTCGGGTGGTGTAGGGGATCATGCTGGGGGTAGTGTTCTAGGGTTTAGGGCAGTGCAGTGGTGTTCGGGCAGTGTAGGGGGGCGGTGCTGGGGGTGGTGTTTCAGGGTTTAGGGCAGTGCAGTGATGTTCGGGCAGTGTAGGGGGTCGTGCAGGGGGTGGTGTTTCAGGGTTTAGGGCAGTGCAGTGGTGTTCAGGCAGTGTAGGGGGTCGTGCAGGGGTGGTGTTTCAGGGTTTAGGGCAGTGGTGTTCGGGCAGTGTAGGGGGTCATGCTGGGGGTGGTGTTTCAGGGTTTGGGGCAGTGCAGTGGTGTTCGAGCAGTAAAGGGGGTCATGCTGGGGGTGGTGTTTCAGGGTTTAGGGCAGTGCAGTGGTGTTCGGGCAGAGTAGGGGGCGGTGCAGGGGGTGGTGTTTCAGGGTTTAGGGCAGTGCAGTGGTGTTCGGGCAGTGTAGGGGGTGGTGCAGGGGTGGTGTTTCAGGGTTTAGGGCAGTGCAGTGGTGTTCGGGCAGTGTAGGGGGTCGTGCAGGGGGTGGTGTTTCAGGGTTTAGGGCAGTGCAGTGGTGTTCGGGCAGTGTTGGGGGCGGTGCAGGGGGTGGTGTTTCAGGGTTTAGGGCAGTACAGTGGTGTTCGGGCATTGTAGGGGGTGGTGCTGGGGCTGGTGTTTCAGGGTTTAGGGCAGTGCAGTGGTGTTCGGGCAGTGTAGGGGTTGTGCTGGGGCTGGTGTTTCAGGGTTTAGGGCAGTGCAGTGGTGTTCGGGCAGTGTAGGGGGTCGTGCTGGGGCTGGTGTTTCAGGGTTTAGGGCAGTGCAGTGGTGTTCGGGCAGTGTAGGGGGTCATGCTGGGGCTGGTGTTTCAGGGTTTAGGGCAGTGCAGTGGTGTTCGGGCAGTGTAGGGGGTCTTGCTGGGGCTGGTGTTTCAGAGTCTAGGGCAGTGCAGTGGTGTTCGGGCAGTGTAGGTGGTCTTGCTGGGGCTGGTGTTTCATGGTTTAGGGCAGTGCAGTGGTGTTCGGGCAGTGTAGGGGGTTGTGCTGGGGGTGATGTTTTAGGGTTTAGGGCAGTGCAGTGGTATTAGGGCAGTGTAGGGGGTCGTGCTGGGGGTGGTGTTTCAGGGTTTAGGGCAGTGCAGTGGTGTTCCGGCAGTGTAGGGGGTCGTGCAGGGGTGGTGTTTCAGGGTTTAGTGCAGTGGTGTTCGGGCAGTGTAGGGGGTCGTGCTGGGGTGGTGTTTCAGGGTTTAGGGCAGTGCAGTGGTGTTCGGGCAGTGTAGGGTGTCGTGCTGAGGGGTGGTGTTTCAGGGTTTAGGGCAGTGCAGTAGTGTTTGGGCAGTGTATGGGGTCGTGCAGGGGGTGGTGTTTCAGGGTTTAGGGCAGTGCAGTGGTGTTCGGCCAGCGTAGGTAGTCTTGCTGTGGGTGGTGTTTCAGGGTTTAGGGCAGTGCAGTAGTTTTCGGGCAGTGTAGGCGGTCGTGCTGGGGCTGGTGTTTCAGGGTTTAGGGCAGTGCAGTGGTGTTCGGGCAGTGTACGGGGTTGTGCTGGGGCTGGTGTTTCAGGGTTTAGGGCAGTGCAGTGGTGTTCGGGCAGTGTAGGGGGTCATGCTGAGGGTGGTGTTTCAGGGTTTAGGGCAGTGCAGTGGTGTTCGGGCAGTGTAGGGGGTCGTGCTGGGGCTGGTGTTTCAGGGTTTAGGGCAGTGCAGTGGTGTTCGGGCAGTGTAGGGGGTCGTGCTGGGGCTGGTGTTTCAGGGTTTTGGGCAGAGCAGTGGTGTTTGGGCAGTGTAGGGAGTCGTGCTGGGGGTGGTGTTTCAGGGTTTAGGGCAGTGCAGTGGTGTTCGGGCAGTGTAGGGGTCTTGCTGGGGGTGGTGTTTCAGGGTTTAGGGCAGTGCAGTGGTGTTCGGGCAGTGTAGGGGGTCTTGCTGGGGGTGGTGTTTCAGGGTTTAGGGCAGTGGTGTTCGGGCAGTGTAGGGGGTCTTGCTGGGGGTGATGTTTCAGGGTTTAGGGCAGTGCAGTGGTGTTCGGGCAGTGTAGGGGGTCTTGCTTGGGGTAGTGTTTCAGGGTTTAGGGCGGTGCAGTGGTGTTCGTGCAGTGTAGGGGGTCGTGATGGGGGTGGTGTTTCAGGGTTTAGGGCAATGCAGTAGTGTTCGGGCAGTGTAGGGGTCATGCAGGGGGTGGTGTTTCAGGGTTTAGGGCAGTGCAGTGGTGTTCTGGCAGTGTAGGGGGTCATGCTGGGGGTGGGGTTTCAGAGTTTAGGGCAGTACAGTGGTGTTCGGGCAGTGTAGGGGGTCTTGCTGGGGGTAGTGTTTCAGGGTTTAGGGCGGTGCAGTGGTGTTCGTGCAGTGTAGGGGGTCGTGCTGGGGGTGGTGTTTCAGGGTTTAGGGCAATGCAGTAGTGTTCGGGCAGTGTAGGGGGTCATGCAGGGGGTGGTGTTTCAGGGTTTAGGGCAGTGCAGTGGTGTTCTGGCAGTGTAGGGGGTCATGCTGGGGGTGGGGTTTCAGAGTTTAGGGCAGTACAGTGGTGTTCGGGCAGTGTAGGGGGTCATGCAGGGGGTGGTGTTTCAGGGTTTAGGGCAGTGCAGTGGTGTTCGGGCAGTGTAGGGGGTCGTGCTGGGGCTGGTGTTTCAGGGTTTAGGGCAGTGCAGTGGTGTTCGGACAGTGTAGGGGGTCTTGTTCGGGGTGATGTTTCAGGGTTTAGGGCAGTGCAGTGGTGTTCGGGAAGTGTAGGGGGTCTTGCTGGGGGTAGTGTTTCAGGGTTTAGGGCAGTGCAGTGGTGTTCGTGCAGTATAGGGGGTCGTGCTTGGGATGGTGTTTCTGGGTTTAGGGCAGTGCAGTAGTGTTCGAGCAGTGTAGGGGGTTGTGCAGGGGGTGGTGTTTCAGGGTTTAGTGCAGTGGTGTTCGGGCAGTGTAGGGGGTCGCGCTGGGGGTGGTGTTTTAGGGTTTAGGGCAGTGCAGTGGTGTTCGGGCAGTGTAGGGGGTCATGCACGGGGTGGTGTTTCAGGGTTTAGGGCAGTGCAGTGGTGTTCGGGCAGTGTAGGGTGTTGTGCTGGGGCTGGTGTTTCAGGGTTCAGGGCAGTGCAGTGGTGTTCAGGCAGTGTAGGGGGTCGTGCTGAGGCTGGTGTTTCACGGTTTAGGGCAGTGCAGTGGTGTTCGGGCAGTGTAGGGGGTCGTGCTGGGGCTGGTGTTTCAGGGTTTAGGGCAGTGCAGTGGTGTTCGGGCAGTGTAGGCGGTCGTGCTGGGGCTGGTGTTTCAGGGTTTAGGGCAGTGCAGTGGTGTTCGGGCAGTGTAGGGGGTCGTGCTGGGGCTGGTGTTTCAGGGTTTAGGCAGTGCAGTGGTGCTCGGGCAGTGTAGGGGGTCGTGCGGTTTCAGGGTTTAGGGTAGTGCAGTGGTGTTCGAGCAGTGTAAGGGGTCGTGCAGGGGCTGTTGTTTCAAGGTTTAGGGCAGTGCAGTGGTGTTCGAGCAGTGTAGGGGGTCGTGCTGGGGCTGGTGTTTCAGGGTTTTGGGCAGAACAGTGGTGTTCGGGCAGTGTAGGGGGTCATGCTGGGGGTAGTGTTTCAGGGTTTAGGGCAGTGCAGTGGTGTTCGGGCAGTGTAGGGGGTCGTGCTGGGGGTGGTGTTTCAGGGTTTAGGTCAGTGGTGTTCGGGCAGTGTATGGGGTCTTGCTGGGGGTGATATTTCAGGGTTTAGGGCAGTGCAGTGGTGTTCGGGCAGTGTAGGGGGTCTTGCTGGGGGTAGTGTTTCAGGGTTTAGGGCAGTGGTGTTCGTGCAGTGTAGGGGGTCATGCTGGGGGTAGTGTTTCAGGGTTTAGGGCAGTGCAGTGGTGTTCGGGCAGTGTAGGGGGTCATGCTGGGGGTGGTGTTTCAGGGTTTAGGGCAGTGCAGTGGTGTTCGGGCACTGTAGGGGGTCGTGAAGGGGTGGTGTTTCAGGGTTTAGGGCAGTGCAGTGGTGTTTGGGCAGTGTAGGGGGTCGTGCTAGGGGTGGTGTTTCAGGGTTTAGGGCAGTACAGTGGTGTTCGGGCAGTGTAGGGGGTCATGCAGGGGCTGGTGTTTCAGGGTTTAGGGCAGTGCAGTGGTGTTCGGGCAGTGTAGGGGGTCGTGCTGGGGGTAGTGTTTTAGGGTTTAGGGTAGTGCAGTGGTGTTTGTGTAGTGTAGGGGGTCATGTTTTAGGGTAGTGCAGTGGTGTTTGGGTAGTGTAGGGGGTCGTGCTGGGGGTAGTGTTTTAGGATTTAGGTTAGTGCAGTGGTGTTTGGGTAGTGTAGGGAGTCGTGCTGGGGGTAGTGTTTTAGGGTTTAGGGTAGTGCAGTGGTGTTTGTGTAGTGTAGGGGGTCGTGCTGGGAGTAGTGTTTTAGGGTTTAGGGTAGTGCAGTGGTGCTTGTGTAGTGTAGGAGGTCATGCTGGGGGTAGTGTTTTAGGGTTTAGGGTAGTGCAGTGGTGTTTGTGTACTGTAGGGGGTCATGTTTTAGGGTAGTGCAGTGGTGTTTGGGTAGTGTAGGTGGTCGAGCTGGTGGTAGTGTTTTAGGATTTAGGTTAGTGCAGTGGTGTTTGGGTAGTGTAGGGGGTCGTGCTGGGGGTAGTGTTTTAGGGTTTAGGATAGTGCAGTGGTGCTTGTGTAGTGTAGGGGGTCGTGCTGGGGGTAGTGTTTTAGGGTTTAAGGTAGTGCAGTGGTGTTTTTGTAGTGTAGGGGGTCATGTTTTAAGATGCAATGCTCCAATACCTGACCAGTCTGCACTACATAAAACTGCAAAAAACTAAAAATAAAAAGTGTTTTGTACACTTTTGTCATTGGGCTATATGTGGGCTACATCTGGGTAATATTTGTGCTACATTTGGGCTCTTTTTTCACTGGTGGCCATCTTGGAAGACTTCTTTGTTATGAAGTTTCCTAATTTCTTCATTTACTGCAGTCTCCTCAGTAGGAAATGCTTTCAGTTTTTACTTTGATTCCATCAAGAAGGCATTCAGATGTCTCACATCTGCCATAAATTCAGAATGTTAGCACTCTAGTTGCTCATTAGATCACTGGAGTAAAGCTACTGCTCACCAGGGAGTTAACTGGTAGTCTGCTGCTGGTATTGAAAGTGATTGTTTCAGTCTGCATGTCAGAATTTTCTAATGAAATAGAAGAGGATTTGAGATCTCACTTAAAACATGCCCTAATTTTTCTTTCTGCAGCACTAACCATAATTTCTATTTCAAATAGAACCCCTCATTTTGTTCCCTTTTAAATTAAATGTTTTAAGTGTTACTGGTTTATTCCAATCAAGATGGCTTCAGGTGTGCCATACTTTTGTCATAAGTAAGGCTGTTAGCGCTCTAGTTGTTCTTTAGAACACTCTGGGAAGCTGCAGTAGAACACAAAGGCATCAACTGGCAGGCTGCTCCTGTTGAAATATAACAGGAAGATATTTGAGATCACACTTGAAATATGTCCTAATTTTTCTTTCTACAGCACTAACCATAATTTCTATGACAAAATGAACCCCATCATTTTGTTCCTTTTTAAATTAAATGTTTTAAGTGTTACCAGTTTATTCCAATCAAGATGGCTTCAGGTGTGCCATACTTTTGTCATAAGTAAGGCTGTTAGCACTCTAGTTGTTCTTTAGAACACTCTGGGAAGCTGCAGTAGAACACAAAGGCATCAACTGGCAGGCTGCTCCTGTTGAAATATAACAGGAAGATATTTGAGATCACACTTGAAACATGTCCTAATTTTTCTTTCTACAGCACTAACCATAATTTCTATGACAAAATGAACCCCATCATTTTGTTCCTTTTTAAATTAAATTGTTTAAGTGTTACCAGTTTATTCCAATCAAGATGGCTTCAGGTGTGCCATACTTTTGTCATAAGTAAGGCTGTTAGCACTCTAGTTGTTCTTTAGAACACTCTGGGAAGCTGCAGTAGAACACAAAGGAATCAACTGACAGTCTCTGCCCTTGTTGGATGTACATGTTTTACTGAGAATGTCAGACTTCATTCTCACATGAGTGAGAAAGATAATGTGAATTTACAGAAAATATGCTCTCATTTTAGCTTCTGGAGCACCTTCCAAACCTCCATGGGACAAGCATGAGAAAATAGTGTTCTCTCAAACATGATTCATGATATCCCAGCAGAAGGTTTTTCACATGGTAAAATCACCTTAGAATACACCACAATTCCTAAAATTAGTATGGTACCATCAACAAACAAATTCTAATGTAACTAAAGTCTGTTATCACCCTTTATAGTTCTCCTTTTGGTGACCCTCAACATCTTCTATTCACTACAATGCATTTCAATGAGGTACTATCATTTATATTGGTCCCAAGATGGCTGCCAGCAATTCCAGGATGAAGTGCTGACAGCCAATCAGATCTCACGATGACATGTGTGGTTAGGCTCCGCCCAGATATATATGTGACTTTACTTTTGATTTTCTCAGGAACTACTGAACGGATTTACACCATTTAAGCAAAAGGCACGACACTGAACCAAGGGCTACCTTTTTGCCAAATTTGGTGTAATTCCGTTCAGCAGTTCGGGCTGTAGCTGCGACTAAAGGTTCCTATGGAAAAATGAATGGGGAAAACGCGTTTTGGGACCCCCCTTTTTTCTCGGCCCCCGCTTGACGTATCACCCCGAGACTTTCAAGATAGGAGCGGACCGGAGCGCCCCAACAAGTTGGAAACTTTTGCGAAGATTCGTCAACTGGCGCCAACGTTATTTCAAATAGAATGTCGCGGATTTCCTATGGATAATAGGTTTTAACTATAACTATCTACTGGCGACCGCCAGTAGATAATATATATATATATATATATATACCAAAGTTATTGGCAAAACAAAAAACGCTTTTCCTATGGAAACTAGGTTCTAACTATAACTACCTACTGGCGACCGCCAGTAGGTAATATATATATATATATATTCACTGAAAAAACCATAGGTTTCAGGGCGTTATAGTTAGTTGGACATTTCACTCGTACAAAACCATAGAAATTCCCCGTTATAGTTAGTTCAGCTAACTATAACTCGCGCGCCCGCAATGCACTGCTGATGACGTCACATATTACATCACTCATGACATGGTCAGTGACATCACTCATGACATCACTGATGACATCTCAAATGACATCATTGATGACATCACTGATGACATCATCCTTGTGATAGAGTGGCAGACCTCCTCTCACCCTAATATAACCTTTGATACACACACTCAAAAATACAAACTAACATTTTCAAAACAATGGACATACCAATACCAGTTACAACACACCTATTCAGTAATTCCAAGATCTACACACACATCCACCCATTCACCAACAGTCCCTATACAGTCACTCATACATGTACTCACTCATCATATGTACTCATACACCTATACATCCTGTTACACACCGCCACTCATCCATAGAGTTACTCACACACATAGTCACACATGCAAACAAAGTATCAAACATCCATTTACTTGCATATACAGTTATACACACACTACCACACTTACTTCTACAGAAACTTACACATACTTACTCTCTTAAACAATCACTTATAGAAACACCTACTTATTTGTACAGGAACTCTTCCAATCTCTCACTCTCCATATACTCACTTATATACCCCAATACTCACATATACTAGTTTAAAACATATGTAGTTACTCATAAAGATACTATTGAGACAGTCATTCACTCACTAACACACCCATACACATACTCATCCACCTATACAGTCCTGCACACATGCTGTCTTCAACACATACAAACAGTGAGTCACTCATTCATGCATCTATGCACTAAGTAATACCCCCCACCGAACCATACAGACACTCAGACTGATACTCAAAAAACCAACTAATAACCCATATAGACACTCATGTAGTTACTCACCAACCCATGCAGCCACTTATACACAAAGTGAGAGACTGATACAGATATTTTTATATTTAAACATTACTCACTAACCCATGTATTCACTAAGATACACTTAGTCAGTTATACAATCAATTTTACAAAAAAAATCATACATTTAGACACTTATATACCCATTTATTCTTCCATCGACCTTGAGATATACATATATAAAACATATTTAATTTTCAGAAAAACACACATTCACTGGATGATGTCATCAGTGATGTCATCAGTGATGTCATTTGAGATGTCATCAGTGATGTCATGAGTGATGTCACTGACCATGTCATGAGTGATGTAATATGTGACGTCATTAGCAGTGCATTGCGGGCGCGCGATTTATAGTTAGCTGAACTAACTATAACGGGAGAATTTCTATGGTTTTGTACGAGTGAAATGTCCAACTAACTATAACGCCCCTGAAACCTATGGTTTTTCAGTGAATTTCTAAGGTTTTTAAATGCTAATTTCTACCTAAAACGTGCCTGAAACCTATGGTTTTTTCAGTGAATTTCTAAGGTTTTTAAATGCTAATTTCTAACCATAACGTGCCTGAACCCTATGGTTTTTCAGTGAATATATATATATTTATTATACTATGTATACATGTGAAAATGTCTCGGTCCCCTGTTTGCCTCGGTGGCACGGAAAAAATGGGTGGAACTGACGTCAGCACGCCGACGAGGTCCTCTTATGGCTCCGATGACGTCATACGGTGTCGCGAGCGGAGCCGTGCTCGTTGACGTGGGAGAGCTAGGAAAGAATTTCTGTGGAATTCTGGTGCAGGGGATATTCACCTAAGTGTTCAGGCTAGTCCTTTGGGAGCAACTGTTTATGTTGCCACTCCAGAAACCGAAACCAGTGATCCGAGGGCAGAGGCCCTGCAGATGGCACACGAGGTGGGGTGCCCAGTCGTGTGCACCGGTGGGGCAGCGAAGTGACAAGCACCACAACCCACAAAAAAGGTAACGAGGGCACTGAATAACACAGGATCTTCTCTTTGTATCTGGCAGGAACAACAAAGTTAAAATGCCCTAGTACCAAAATGTAGAATTAGTGCTACAACGGTCTTCAAGAGGACCTGCGATGCCGCTTCTGCCTCCCGAACCCTGGAGGCGGCACATGGGTCACGCGGTACGGTCATACTGCGGTGGGACGCACACTTGTTGACCTCTCATGGCACTGCTCCACACTTCAGGGAGGACGCTTTCCATTAGCTATGTTTTCTGATGACATGTCGCGCCGGCCCCGTCCAACAACAGAACTCCTTTAGATCCAAACAGACTCTTCCACTCTCTCACCGGAAGTGAAACCAGCCCACGCGGACACTTTCACAATACAACAGCCGGGAATGCACTTTTCGGTAAAAAAAACACATTCCTTACTCCTAATTAATCAAATAAACGTCTCACTGAAGAACAGGGGCCAGCTTCGATCGGTAAACAGCCGTTACAACGACTTTTTACTTTGCGATACCATTACAACGCATGCATTACCACGCATGCGTTGTACATCACGAAGTCATTACTACGCATTTTTAGAACGCATGGTCATTTACCACGCATGCCTTTACAACGAATTTTGTTGTAAAGGTATGTATGGTAAATGACCATGCGTTCTAAAACATGTAGACGATCCATGTCGTTGTAAGGAAACAGAGGCTGTTCCGTTTCCTCACAACGATGTGCACCGCCCCTCAGAGATGACGTGAAGCAGGAACCATGAGGAGAGAGGAACCATGAGGAGTGAGAGGTAAGGGGGATTGGGCATAGGGTGGGGGTTTCTTTCTAGGGTTTAGGGTAGTGCAGTGGTGTTTGGGTGGTGTAGGGGGTCGTGCTGGGGGTAGGGTTTTAGGGTTTAGTGTAGTACAGTGGTGTTTGGGTAGTGCAGGGGGTCGTGCTGGGGGTAGTGTTTTAGGGTTTAGGGTAGTGCAGTAGTGTAGGGGTTGTGCTGGGGGTAGTGTTTTAGGGTTTAGGGTAGTGCAGTGGTGTATGGGTAGTGTAGGGGGTCGTGCTGGGGTAGTGTTTTAGGGTTTAGGGTAGTGCAGTGGTGTTTGAGTGGTGTAGGGGGTCATGCTTGTGGTAGTGTTTTAGGGTTTAGGGTAGTGCAGTGGTGTTTGTGTAGTGTAGGGGTCATGCTGGGGGTAGTGTTTTATGGTTTAGGGTAGTGCAGTGGTGTTTGGGTAGTGTAGGGGTCGTGCTGGGGGTAGATTTAGGGTTTAGGGTAGTGCAGTGGTGTTTGGGTAGTGTAGGGAGTCATGCTGGGGGTAGTGTTTTAGGGTTTAGGGTAGTGCAGTGGTGTTTGTGTAGTGTAGGGGGTTGTGCTGGGGGTAGTGTTTTAGGGTTTATGTTAGTGCAGTGGTGTTTGGGTAGTGTAGGGGGTAGTGCTGGGGTAGTGTTTTAGGATTTAGGGCAGTGCAGTGGCGTTTGTGTAGTGAAGGGGGTCATGCTGTGGGTAGTGTTTTAGGGTTTAGGGTGGTGCAGTCGTGTTTGTGTAGTGTAGGGGGTCGTGTTTTAGGGTATAGGGTAGTGCAGTGGTGGTTGGGTAGTGTAGGGGGTCATGCTGGGGTTAGTGTTTTAGGGTAGTGCAGTGGTGTTTGGGTAGTGTAGGGGTCGTGCTGGGGGTAGTGTTTTAGGGTTTAGGGTAGTGCAGTGGTGTTTGTGTAGTGTGGGAGGTCATGCTGGGGGTATATTTAGGGTTTAGTGTAGTGCAGTGGTGTTTGGGTAGTGTAGGGAGTCGTGCTGGTGGTAGTGTTTTAGGGTTTAGGGTAGTGCAGTTATGTTCGGGTAGTGTAGGGTGTCGTGCTGGAGGTAGTGTTTTAGGGTTTAGGGTAGTGCAGTGGTGTTTGGGTAGTGGAGGGGGTAGTGTTTTAGGGTTTTGGGTAGTGCGCCCAACCAGCCACAATATCCGTGGACAAGGGGATCCTGACTCTTTGGAACGCTCCGTCAATTGAATAATTTGGGTCAAGGGCCCTACCACGTCCAAGACCTATCAATTCCTTTCTTGGGATCCCTCATATACTTGGAGAAAAAGGTACATAGTTTCTCATCAATTTCAGGCGTGTGTGCCACCTTCCCCTTCAGTGAGGGCCTGGGGCATTCTCCCTCATCCTATTCCTGACCTCCCT
Source organism: Calotriton arnoldi (assembly GCA_963921515.1). Taxonomy (NCBI): domain Eukaryota; kingdom Metazoa; phylum Chordata; class Amphibia; order Caudata; family Salamandridae; genus Calotriton; species Calotriton arnoldi. The sequence goes on along the minus strand of CAWUFW010001956.1, from coordinate 609,581 downwards.
TTCAAGGGGTTGATGGATTTTCCCCACCACATACTCTGCCACTTTGGCATCAGGTGTCCACTCTGCCGACCTAGGATGGTAAATTTGGGTAGGCTCGAACATGTCCGAGTGGACCCCATCCCCAACCGGGGACTGAGAGGAGTGGGACTCTGGACGCCAGGGACGCCCGAGTCCTTATCCTCATCGGAGGAGAAATCATCCTCCGATACACCCTCTCCCTCTAAGGGAAACCCGCCGTCAGGGTCTACAATAGTGGTGACAGTGTCGCAATTTTCTCCGGGCCCCTCCTCCTCCCGGCAGGGTGCATGTTTTAGCGTTCGCGCAACCTTGAGGAAGGTCTCCGTAAGTTTATCAAATCCTTCCAAGTGCCCCGCGTTATGCTTAACGGCCATTTTATTCCCCATCTGGGAGCTACTTGGACCCGCCACCACCAGATCTGGGTCACTGAACACCCCAGGGATGCTTTTCGCCAGCTTATCAACCTGATCCCTAAGAGGAGCCAGCGCCCTAGAAATAGCCAGAGAGAGGGCTTGGACCACTGCTGGAGGGAGAAGTTGGGGGTCCATTCCTCCTCCACTTCCTGGTAGGAGGAGTAAAAATGGTCTTCTGGAGAAGACATGATAGCAGAGGGTGTGAGCACAGAACAAATGCCCTTAAAATCCTTAAGACAGCCCCTCGCCGGTGCTCCAACAGCTGGGCTTTCCCCGAAGCGGTTATAAGAATAGACTGAGGCGCAATACCAATTACCACCACCAGGTGGTGCTGGTCACTAACGTGGCCGTGTGGGGAATATGAAACAATACCAAGGCAATAATGCTAATAACGTGCACAAGAAACCGCTATACAAACAGCAGCAACGTCAGATTAAGCCAAGAATGTAAGGAATGCACTTAACTGACGAGCAGTGAAAGAAAGAGGAAGCGGAAGGGACGTCACGATATTATATACGATGGACTGTGATATGATTGGACTATAGTTGCCTTGGAGACTACCCCTAATGGTTCATGGGTTGTGTAGTCTTTTGTTTAATGATTGTTGTGTTACGTTTTCTTTGAACTGCTATGCAAATAAAGTGAGGAAAGATATGCATAATCCTCGCCTCCATCCTGCCATAGAATTCATTAAACTTTATTTGATCTGATTTAGAAACATAGATCATAAAAGTGTACATAAAAACAGTAAATCCTCTTTCCTAATACAATACAGTGAGAATTAATTAAAACCAGTAGGTAAAAACAGGTGTTCCAAAGCCCGGTTCAGAGCAACTTCAGGTTAACAGAATCGTAAAGTTCAATGTTTCATAAGATCAATCTCATGTACTTCAGTGCAAAATACGCAATAAGGGGTCCAAGTAAGATGTAACGCTCCAATACCTGACCAGTTTGCACTATATAAAACTGCAGAAAAACTAAAAATAAAAAGTGTTTTGCACACTTCTGTCATTGGGCTATATGTGGGCTACATCTGGGTGATATTTGTGCTACATTTGGGCTCTTTTTTCTCTGGTGGCCATCTTGGGAGACTTATTTGTTATGAAGTTTCCTAATTTCGTCATTTACTGCAGTCTCCTCAGTAGGAAATGCTTTCAGTTTTTACTTTGATTCCATCAAGAAGGCATTCAGATGTGTCACACAATTGCCATAAATTCAGAATGTTAGCACTCTAGTTGTTCATTAGATCACTGTAGTAAAGCTACTGCTCACCAGGGAGTTAACTGGAAGTCTACTGCTGGTATTGAAAGTGATTGTTTCAGTCTGCATGTCAGAATTTTCTAATGAAATAGAAGAGGATTTGAGATCTCACTTAAAACATGCCATACATTTTCTTTCTGCAGCACTAACCATAATTTCTATGGCAAAATGAACCCCCTCATTTTGTTCCTTTTTAAATTAAATGTTTTAAGTGTTACCAGTTTATTCCAATCAAGATGGCTTCAGGTGTGCCATACTTTTGTCATAAGTAAGACTGTTAGCGCTCTAGTTGTTCTTTAGAACACTCTGGGAAGCTGCAGTAGAACACAAAGGCATCAACTGACAGGCTGCTCCTGTTGAAATATAACAGGAAGATATTTGAGATCTCACTTAAAACATGTCCTAATTTTTCTTTCTACAGCACTAACCATAATTTCTATGACAAAATGAACCCCCTCATTTTGTTCCTTTTTAAATTAAATGTTTTAAGAGTTACCAGTTTATTCCAATCAAGATGGCTTCAGGTGTGCCATAATTTTTGTCATAAGTAAGACTGTTAGCGCTCTAGTTGTTCTTTAGAACACTCTGGGAAGCTGCAGTAGAACACAAAGGCATCAACTGACAGGCTGCTCCTGTTGAAATATAACAGGAAGATATTTGAGATCACACTTGAAACATGTCCTATTTTTTCTTTCTACAGCACTAACCATAATTTCTATGACAAAATGAACCCCATCATTTTGTTCCTTTTTAAATTAAATGTTTTAAGTGTTACCAGTTTATTCCAATCAAGATGGCTTCAGGTGTGCCATACTTTTGTCATAAGTAAGGCTGTTAGCACTCTAGTTGTTCTTTAGAACACTCTGGGAAGCTGCAGTAGAACACAAAGGCATCAACTGACAGGCTGCTCCTGTTGAAATATAACAGGAAGATATTTGAGATCTCACTTAAAACATGTCCTAATTTTTCTTTCTACAGCACTAACCATAATTTCTATGGCAAAATGAACCCCCTCATTTTGTTCCTTTTTAAATTAAATGTTTTAAGAGTTACCAGTTTATTCCAATCAAGATGGCTTCAGGTGTGCCATCATTTTGTCATAAGTAAGACTGTTAGCGCTCTAGTTGTTCTTTAGGACACTCTGGGAAGCTGCAGTAGAACACAAAGGCATCAACTGACAGGCTGCTCCTGTTGAAATATAACAGGAAGATATTTGAGATCACACTTGAAACATGTCCTAATTTTTCTTTCTACAGCACTAACCATAATTTCTATGACAAAATGAACCCCATCATTTTGTTCCTTTTTAAATTAAATGTTTTAAGTGTTACCAGTTTATTCCAATCAAGATGGCTTCAGGTGTGCCATACTTTTGTCATAAGTAAGGCTGTTAGCACTCTAGTTGTTCTTTAGAACACTCTGGGAAGCTGCAGTAGAACACAAAGGAATCAACTGACAGTCTCTGCCCTTGTTGGATGTACATGTTTTACTGAGAATGTCAGACTTCATTCTCACATGACTGAGAAAGATAATGTGAATTTACAGAAAATATGCTCTCATTTTAGCTTCTGGAGCACCTTCCAAAACTGTATGGGACAAGCATGTGAAAATAGTTTTCTCTCAAACATGATTCATGATATCCCAGCAGAAGGTTTTTCACAGGGTAAAATCACCTTAGAACACACCACAATTCCTGAAATTAGTATGGTACCATCAACAAATGAATTCTAATGTAACTAAAGTCTGTTATCACCCTTTATAGTTCTCCTTTTGGTAACCCTCAAAATCTTCGATTCACTACAATGCATTTCAATGGGGTACTATCATTTATATTGGTCCCAAGATGGCTGCCAGCAATTCCAGGATGAAGTGCTGACAGCCAATCAGATCTCACGATGACATGTGTGGTTAGGCTCCGCCCAGATATATATGTGTTTTCTTTTTCAAATTTCTCAGGAACTACTGAACGAATTTACACCATTTAACCAAAAGGCACGACTCTGAACCAAGGGCTACCTTTTTGCCAAATTTGGTGTAATTCCGTTCAGCAGTTCGGGCTGTAGCTGCGACTAAAGGTTCCTATGGAAAATTGTATGGGGAAAACACATTTTGAGACCCCCCTTTTTTCTCGGCCCCCACTTGACGAATCACCCCGAAACTTTAAGGATAGGAGCGGACCGGAGCGGGCCATAAGTTTTGAGAATTTCGCGAAGATTCGTCAACCGGCGCCAAAGGTATTGGAAATAGAATGTTGCGAATTTCCTATGGAAAATAGGTCCTAACTATAACTATCTACTGGCGACCGCCAGTAGATAATATATATATATATATATATATATATATATCACGCTCCTGCTTGACCTTCACAGTGAGAGGCACTCGTGATGTTTTTGCGGCTGCCTTGCCGCAGAGGGAGCACCACCCCTTAATAAGGGGGCCACTGTGGTCGGATCAACAGGCCACTGTCTGTGGAACCAATGCACAGGATGAGGAGGATTCCGCATGCCGAGGCCCATCTGCGGGTCTTTAATAAACATTCAGCAGTTGATTATGTGCACTTTAGAGGGAATGCATTTCCCCACGGGACTGCAACTTCCATAATACAATGTGCAGTTTTCATACAGAACAGCCCATAGAGGGCGCGCTATCGAGTATTTAAAGAAACCGGGACCGGATTGTGCATTTTTTCCTTTCACCATGAAAGCCTTTGAAAAAGACTGACTTCGAAACGCGTCAGGCAGCTAGTGGTTGGCTGTGAAGGATATCGGCATGCTGGCGCCCTACGTACCTTTTATTGGACCTATGCTTGAAGGTCCGTGCCTTGGTTCGAGTGCCTCTCACTGAGAAGGTCAAGCAGGAGCGTGATATATATATATATATATATATATATATATATATATATATATATATATTATCTACTGGCGGTCGCCAGTAGATAGTTATAGTTAGGACCTATTTTCCATAGGAAATCCGCAACATTCTATTTGAAATAACTTTGGCGCCGGTTGACGAATCTTAGCGAAATTTTCAAGCTTTGTGGCCCGCTCCGGTCCGCTCCTATCCTGAAAGTCTCGGGGTGATTCGTCAGCGGGGCCGAGAAAAAGGGGGTCCCAAAACGTGTTTTCCCCATTCATTTTCCCATAGGAAACTTTAGCCACGGCTACAGCCTGAACTGCTGAACGGAATTACACCAAATTTGGCAAAGAGGTAGTTCTTGGTTCAGAAAGAACCCTTTTGTTAGATGGTGTAAATCCGTTCAGTAGTTGCTGAGAAAATCAAAAGTAAAAACACATATCTATGGCCGCGGAGGGTCCGCGCCACCCTCCCGATGACCAGCTGTATGCTAATTGGCTGTCAACACTCCAAACCAGGAAGTGTTGGCAGCCATCTTGTGACTCGGTAGAACCGAGTCAAAAGAAAACAGTAAAAAAAAATGCGCAAAAAGGGGGCAGGGTAGAAACACCCTGAACCCCTAGGCCTGCTCAGGGCCAAAAAAAGCATTTTTAAAAAACAAAATCGGCGAGATTCGCGCACCCAGCGCGAATTTTGGCCGAAAATTAACAAAAAGGAAGCGCGGGCTCCGCGCTTCCTATTCAAAAAGCCCCGGGTGGGCCAAGTCCCGGGGGCATGCGGGAGATTGTTAATATTAAATGAGGGGGCCTCTAAGGCTCCCAAGCCCGGGGACCACCACCCCCGGGGCCCTAAATATGCAGATTGGGGGTCTTTTAAAAAAATGTGAACACCTGTGTGGGGGCTCGAGCCCCCACACGCCCCGAGACCGCCACCTCCCGGGGCCCTAAATATGCAGATTGGGGGTCCGTTACGGACCCCGAGCCCCGGGACCACCACCTCCCGGGGCTTTGCAAAGGTTGGGAGGGGGCCACGTGGCCCCCTCCTGGAAGCCCTCCATGGCCCTGGGGACCGCCACCCCCAGGGCCGGCTCCTGCAGTGTCCCGGAGTGCCCACCCCGGGACACTGTAGTTTGCAATGACAGGACGGGAGCCTCGTGGCTCCCGTCCTGTCATTGTAAACTGCTTTGGATATTGAGGCGAGAGCAGGGAAACCTGCTCTCGCTCAATATCCAAAGCACATTGCTTTCCACACGGGGAGCTGAATGTTAGCAGCTCCCCATGTGGAACAGCAAAGCCGGCTCCCGTAGGAGGCGGGGAGCCGGCAGGGTCCGTGGGGGAGTTGGGGTCCCCCCACGGACCCCAAAGGATAGGGCCAGCCCCGGGGGAGTAGTGGCCCGGGAGGGTGCCACGCGGCCCCCCTCCCCCACATTATTAAAAAAAGATTTTTTTTTAAAAAAAGGCCGGCCCGGGGGATGGGGTCCCCGGGGCCTAAGGAGGCCTGAGGAGGGGGGCAACGCAACCCCCCTCCATAAAAATAATTTTTAAAAAATGTGGCAATGACCCGGGGGATGGGGTCCCCGGGCCCAAATTGGCCACGGGAGGGGGTCCACGCGGTCCCCTTCCCGTTCCCATTTAAAAAAAATAAATAAAAGGGGGTCAGGCCCTGGGGGATGGGGTCCCCAGGGCCCAAAATAATTAAAAAGAAGGGGGGCCACACAGCCCCCTTTTTAAAAAATTTTTTTTAAAAAAAATCCGGCATCGCGCCGGAGGCCACGCCCCCTCCTTGTCAGCACTCTGCAAACACGCCCCCTGGCGCGTTTGCAGAGGAAGCGAATTCCCCTTGAATACTGGGGGTCCCTGGGGCCAACTAGCCCACCAGGAACCTCCAGTATGCGCCAGAGGCTGCGTTGCAGAGACGTGTTCTGAGGCCACGCCCCTTTTACACCTCTCTGCAACGCAGCTCTGTGGCGCTTAATGGAGGTAGCTGGTGGGCTAGTTGCACCCCAGGGACCCTCAGGATTCAAGGGGAGTTAATCCCCCGACTTAAAACGCGCCACGGGCGCGTTTGCACAGTGGTGAACGGAGGGCGGGGCCTGAGGTGACATGTGTGCAAACAGGCCCCGTGGCGTGTTTTAAGATAGGGAATTAAATCCCCTTCAATCCTGAGGGTCCCTGGGGGCCAACTAGCCCACCAGGTACCTCCAGTAAGCGCCACGGAGCTGCATTGCAGAGTGTTGTAAAAAGGGGCGTGGCCTCTGAACACCTCTCTGCAACGCAGCTCTCTGGCGCATACTGGAGGTATCTGCTGGGCTAGTTGGCCCCTAGGGACCCTCGGAATTGAGGAGGAATTAATTCTCCAACTTAAAACGCGCCACAGGGCGTGTTTGCAGACATGTCACCTCAGGCCCCACCCCTTCCTTCACCATTGTGCAAATATTCCTCTAAAATCAGCCGAACTACGAATTCCGATTTACTCACCTGTTATCAGGAGAGACCTCAGTGCTGCATCTTTGAGCCCAGTACTGATCCTGAAAAGTAATTTTAACCGTACTTACCAGTAACTTGAATTTCCTTCCATAGGCTAACATTGACTGGTTTCACTTGGAAATTCTTCTAAGTGTGGAGTTTTGGAACTTTATAATATTCCTCTAAAATCAGCCGAACTACGAATTCCGATTTATTATCATTTGAGATGTCATCAGTGATGTCATCAGTGATGTCACTGACCATGTCATGAGTGATGTAATATGTGACGTCATCAGCAGTGCATTGCGGGGGCGCAAGTTATAGTTAGCTGAACTAACTATAACGTGGGAATTTCACGGGTTTTGTACGAGTGCAATGTCCAACTAACTATAACTGTCCCTAAAACCTATGGTTTTTTCAGTGAATTTGTAAGGTTTTTTAAATGCTAATTTCTAACTATAACGTGCCTGAAACCTATGGTTTTTTCAGTGAATATATATATATATATATATATATATATATACCTGCAAGCTGGGAGCATGTAACCGAGCAAAGGGCTCACTCTCATGCACAATGGACAGACTCTCACATGACTCTTTACAGTCTTGCCCTTAAAAATCCAGAGATCCAAGTGTGGGGCAACAGCCATGGCCCTACCAGCCTGTCCCAAGCCAGGTGGCAGTGGCAAGTCTATGAGATTTAGATTTAGGCAGTCTATTGCAGGCCTTTTAGTACCTCAGATGGATCAGCCTTACTATGTGGTAAAACCCCTTGATACAGAGAAATCAGAATTGCAATTAAGTAGTTAGTTAATCAAATTAGTTGGGACTTTCTTGGGACTCTAGACTCAGTTACCTTGCTGCTATATTTGCAGGCTTTATAATTCATGCAAGGATAAAAGCCTGTTTGTGTAGTGTTTTGATGTGTCTGTATGTATGAGGTAACTTGGCTATGTACTAAGTAGTCTTTTAGTGAAGGACGTGTCCTATATGTAATCTGTGGGAGTGTATGATCACTGTCCCCTAGCATATTATCTGCTTGAAGAATGTGCCAGTTCTTCCTAAATAGTGTGTCCACCTGGGCTGAATCAGCAGAGAAGTTGGTAATTAGTCTAGTTTGTTGTTGTCTGTTCTCATTTCCCTTGTGAAGTAGCAGCTTCTTATGTGTATATTGTCTTGCTTTGTTCTTTGCTGTAATCAGGACTGGTCTGTTACCCCAGTTTGAGTCCAGGGGAAATGATGTTTTAGAAGTGGAGGGGAGAGTGGTTTGTTATCTAAACAAGGCGAAGGGTTAACTCGAATTGACAGTCATAACCTGGTTAACCCTGTACAAAGCCAAGTAAATCCTGCAGCGGTGGCTGAGGCGGTAGTAAACGAGGCCTTAACAAGGACTCTGGGAATAAATTCTTCTCATTATCAGATATCTCTGACTGGTCGGAAGAGGAGAGCAATAGCCTGGAAAGCGAACTAAGTAGCCAAGAGGAGAAACAGGGGGAAGCTCCAATAGCTTTGCCACAGTTAAAAAGAGGAAAAAAGCCATCTCTCGGAGGGGATCAAGTAAAACAGAAGCAAAGGAGAAGGGGCTTCTTTGGGATTATTCTGTCCTTCCGTCCCTGGAAGGGAGTGGTTCAGTAAGTGGAAGTTCCATGCAAGAGGCTCCGGAGAAAGTCCCTGAGAGCATCTCACTGGAATCAATCTACCAGAGCATTATGGCTCATAGGGAAGAAACACGCTCAGAGAGCCACCAAACGCAGTCTGCCTGTCAGAAAATGCAGGGGACCATCTGTAGAGTGGTCAAACCATGTACTGAATTAACGGAAAGATTGGGAGAGGCAGAGAATAGGATCGGAGCCCTGGAGAGTGAGGTATCAATACATAAAAAAGCAATAGTCACTGGCAGCACAAATGACGGATGCCCATTGGAAAATGGAAGACTTTGAGAACAGGCTGAGACGCAATAATCTAAGAATCTTGGGTCTCAGACGGTTTGGAGGGAGATAATGCACGAAAATATGTGGTTGGGCTATTTAAGGGGGCCTTTCCCAATTGGGATTGGGATCAGGAGATTCAACTTGCTCATTGGTTCCCTTTTAGGCAGAAAGCACCTGTGTCTCAGGAAGGGGGCAAGCCAATAGCAATATTGATTTATGTAGGACATTTCTTGTTGCATCAAGCAATTTCTGACCTGGCTCGCCCAGATCGGAAGCGCTCCTTTGAAGGATCTACAAAGGTGGTTTGGCGCGATAAATTCCACTTTTTTATGTCAGAAATTAAGACTAAGAACATTTTGCAAACTTTAGGTTGAGGGCATATAAGCCCGGCTATGATGGGTGAGGATACTATGTAGTTCTGGGTTGTTTTTTTTTTCTCATGGAGACAAGCAGGGCGGGGGATCCCTCCTCAGCTGTGCTAAGGGGCGCTGGGACTTTAAGGTTATGTGGGGCTGGGCATGCGGGGGGTACGTCATTCATCACATGATCTGGGTTGTCCCAAGGCTTTCTTGTGGTGGGGGTGTGGGGTTTGTGGGGGGACTTGAGGGAGGTGGGATAGGCTCAGAGGGGGAGGGGATGTGGATTTGTGCGGGTAGGTGGAGGGTATAAAAAGTCACAATATGCTTGTCAAAGGCCACAGCAGTCAAATACGGGGTTGGCAGTATCGTTTATGATATATGATTTGACAATGAGTATTAAGTCTGTAAGCAGAAGCAGTGAATGGTGGTTATCTGATTTTGTAATTTATGGCAGGAGGTAAAGTTTGGATTTGTTCCATTAACATTTGTGGTCTCAACAATAGAAACAAGAGGGGCAGGGTTGCAAGGGGCCTACGGTATATGAATGTTGACATGGTGTGTCTGCAAGAGACTCATATATCTTGGGATAAACGGGGGTGGTTGAAAGATTTGGGTCTGTCAGTATTGACATGTACTCATCAAGGGTCAACCTCAAGAGGGGGTTGCAATCTTAGCCAATAAGTTGACCTGCCCCCGCAAACGAGTTAAAGTGGATAAGCTTGGACAATGGGTCATTGTGGAATGCGCGTTGGTGCAGGGGGTGCCCGGTTCATAATCTACTCTGTATATGGTTCTAACATCGACGAGGCTGAGGTGTTGGACTTTTTGAACACTGAGCTAGCTCTGTGGCTGGGCCCTTTAATTCTATGTGGGGATTTAAATACCCATGTAGACATACAGGACAATCTTAAGGGGAATCAACCCTATTTGGGAAGGAAACCTGCTGTCTATAAAGCACTTCAGCGTGATGGGCCATGGCTTGGTGGATGTATGGGCTAGATTTACGGCACCTGAACCAGGCTATACGTTTTATTCTGCCCTGCATAACAAATGGTACGGCTGGTTTATTTTTTTATCTCCGCTACTCTGATGGGACAGGTAGGGATCGAGAGCCATCCGAGGGTAATGTTAGACCATAATCCTCTTGTTTTAGATCTCGCAGCTACAGGCATTATTAGAGATCAATTGTCGTGGACGTTTGAGAGGAAGCTCCTGCTACATCAGGCATATAGAGATCATATGTCTGAATAAATTTCGGATTTTTTATTTTTAGATCAATAGGGGGATGGCGTCTGTCAGCTCTGTTTGGGATGCTTTTAAAGCCGGGATCAGCGGGGAAACCCAGAGTTTTTCTCTCCGTCAGTAACAGATAAAGCGAGCTAAACTTCGTAAACGGCATGAACAGCTGATAATGTCAGAAAGGGAACTTATGGGTAAGGAGATCAGAGGGCTAGATGCTCAAGAGAGTCAGCAGAGAGCAGTGATTCTGAAAGCTAAAATTAATCAGAACTTTGGTGCCGATGTGACTGCGAAATTCCATCAATATATGCCAGAGTCTTATGAGCTGGAAGAAAATATGGGTCGGCTATTAGCCAAATGCATCCGGTTGAAAAAAGTGCAAAATCACATTGTGGCGATTAAAGATCAACCAGGGGAATCTACACAGGATATTCTTAGGGTTTTTAAGGATTTTTATGAACGGTTGTACATGGAAGAAATAGCTCCCCTGGCTGATGGGTATGAGAACTATCTCAGGGATTTGGCCACAGCTAAGGTCACAAGGGAAGAACATGAGATGTTAGCAGCCCCAATAACTGTGGGAAAAATAGAAGAAGCTGTATGGTCTTTAGCTGCAGGCAAATCCTTGGGCCTGGATAATATCCCTCTTGAATTTAAAAAAAATATTCCTTCAGGTGTTACGACAGAAATGCTGCAGATCTTTTTACAGGCTCAGGCGGGGGTAACTCCGGATTCTTGGCAAGTTAACAGTATTATAGTCTTTTTAAAGAAAGGGAAGTCAGAAATGTTGCCTGGTTCTTATAGGCTGATTTCCCTTATTAATTGTGACAGTAAAATCTACTAAAAAATACTTGCTAATCGATTAGGGAAAGTCATTGCCCTGCTAGTTTCATCTCGGCAGCATGGCTTCATCCCAGAGAGAAGTACGACTGACCATGTTCGTCGGGTGATTACGATGTTAAATTAGGCTCAAGCCACAAGGTCACCTCTGGGGGTGATGTTACTGGATGCTGAGAAGGCGTTTGACCCCGTTTTGTGGCAGTTTTTGTTGTCAGTTTTAGAGTGGAAAGGGTTTGGTGATAACTCTATCCGGACAATCAGAGCGTTATACTGTAAACCTATGGCCATTTTTCGAATAATGGGACAGGATTTTGAGGCAATTGACATCAAGAGGGGTAATCGACAAGGGTGTCCGTGCTCCCCATTGTTATTTGCCTTATATATCGACCCTTACTTGAAAAAACTGGGGGGAGCACTAATATAGTCTCGGTCATATTTAACACCGTGGCGTATAGGGCCCTTGCGTATGCGGAATATATTGCAGTGGTTACCATGGACCTGGCTTCTGCAATTCCAGAGATCGAGGCCCTAGCCATGCAGTCTGGGTTATGGTCCAGATAAAAATTGAATGAAAACAAAACACAAATTCTATGTACAGAAGGATTGCAATTTAGGGACCCACGGGTAATCTCGGTGGCTGTATACTTAGGGGTTAAAATCACAACTGTCTGGATGAGATTGTTGGTTTTAATATGACCCCGATTTTAGACAAGATTAAAAGGGAGTTGGAAAGAATGAATCATTTGCAACTCTCATTTTTTGGGAGAAGCAACTTGTTAAAAATGACTATTTTACCCAAAGTATTGTATGTTTTAAGAACAATCCCTTTAGAAATTAGTTCATTTTGGTTGTCTAGCTTGGAAAGGATCTGTTTTAGATTTTTATGGGGCTATCACAAACCTAGGAGGGCAGCTAAGTTGCCAAGACAATGTGGTGTTGGGCAGTCCCCAGCTTCCTGCGGTATTACTGGGCATGCATTCTCAAACATATGGGTATTTTGGTATCAGACAGTCGGGGAAGATAAATGCAGCAGAGTAGCCAACTATCTTTGAGCTAGTTTTGGGGAGTGAGGCTAGAGGGTGCCATGTTGAGATTTTAGACTCTAGCTATTATAAAAAGACAAGATTTAAAATCCTTAATGCAGCATATAAGGTTTGGGTACAGGTGAGACGGAAATTTGGTTTCTCCAAACTGTCCATTTACACACCTATGTCTGCACCAACAATTCTTCCTCCAATATTACAAGATCATGTAACTTTCAAGTGGGCGCATAGGCGGGTAAAATCCCCTGGGAGATATGTATATTGATAGACAGCTCTGCTCCTTTTTAAAACTACAGGACCTAAATGGATTGACAAGGGGTGATTTTTTTAAATATCGGGGATTTCTTGTCAAGAACATGAAAGGCCCAGATTCAGCTATGAAGTTACCATTAGTGAAGGCAATGATAAGTAGGTCCCGGATCGGTAAGATTTATGAGATACTGATTCAGGGATTCCCCGATATCGGGGTGCAAAACTCAAAATGGGAATTCAGATTAGGATTAGATGGGTCTTTTATGGAGAAATCTTTGGAATTGGCAAATAAAGTCCTCTTAACAGGAAGTTTGAGGGGTCAACATTTTATGTCAATTTTCAGTTTATATTATACACCTGTAAAAGTGGCAAAATGGGATGGCAGGTTTGAGGGTAAATGTAATAGATGTGGGTTACAGCTGGCAGACAGCCTACATATGTTTTTCTCTTTCCCCAGTTTGGATATATTTTTCAGGAGATTGGTAGGTTTTGAGGGGTAGATCATTGTACACCAGTTCTAATTACCCCCTCATCAATGATTTTGGGGGTGCTTGATAGTAATGAAGTGAATGAAGTAGTGACGTGGGAGGCTCACTTTTTATTTTTGGATATGGCAGTGGCTCGCTTCTGTATAATGTCACAATGGATACGCCCCGATCCCCCAGCATTTGCAACTTGGAAAGCAAGACTTTTAGTTATTTACAATATCAAATTCCCACTTTATAACCTCAAAGGGCGGAAAAAGAGTATGGGTCGCAGGATATGGGCCCTTATTACTACTTGGCTTAAGGACCAATAAAGGACTTGAGCTGCCCTGAGGGAATGCAATTTTATAATGGGCTTTTTAATTAGGAGTCTGGACCCATGTTGAACTTGAGAAGTTCTGCACAGATTTTGTCAACTTATGAATCGCTTATATGTACTGTATCGATTGTTGTGGGCCCCCATTATTACCTGTTTGAAGGGTTAAAAGTAGAATAGAGGGAGTTTTGTTGGTGTGGCCTTTTCTAGGGAGGGGTCAGGGTTACCCTTTGGGAAAAATTCATTTCTAAAAGCACTTTATGTGATAGCTACGCTGTTTTTCTATCAGAAATATGTGTCACCCTGCTGCTGGATACTTATATATACGATTATTTTTTAAGGCTGTGTGATGAACTTGTGCTGTGACTTTGTCATTTTATGAATTATGTATAATTTATTTCAATGACTACAGTGAACATTAATCAATTATGGGTTATTATGGCAAAATTAATAAAAATATATATTTTTAAAAGTATTCAGGACATGGATGGGACACACCCTTGCCTCAAATCTAGCAGTCATCTCTGCCACTGCTTTTTGGAAGTCCTCTTCAGTGGTGCAGTTGCATGTAGCTCCACTTGAGATTATGCAGATGATTACTGTTAGCATGTAAAATGCTGGCTACGACCGTGGGTATAGTATTCTCATGTATGTAAAAAGTCAGATCCAAAAAATAGCCCTGCTGACACTAATGTAACTGATTAAATGAAGGTTAAGTGTATTCTGGTTTAGAAGGGCAATGTACTCCTCAGCTAGATCTTGTTTCTCATTCCAGACAATGAAAAGGTCTTTGATGTAACGGACCCATAACATCAGTTGTTCCACACAATTATTGTTTTCGCCTGCCCAGGCAGCCTGCTTCTCCCACCAGCCCACGAATAAATTTGCGTCGCTAGTGGCGAAGCAGGTACCTATGGCTGTTCCCTGTTTTTGCCTGTAGTACTGGCCCCCAAACTGAAAGATATTGTGGTTCAAACAGTATTCCATCAGCTATACAATTATACGGTTATGTTCATCATACTTAACTGATCTACTTCTTAAAAAGTATTCAACCACCCTCACACCATCGTGATGTACATTGCTGATATACAGACCTATTACCTCAAGCATAATCATGAGGAAGTCCTCCTCCCACTCTATGCCATCAACATTATGTAAACATTCTTTAGTATCTCTTACATAGAAATGTAAGCCCTAGACAAAAGGAAACATGTAATAGTCAATGTTTAAAGCAGCAGGGCCCACTACATTGTGCAATCATAGTTTCTACCAGAATGTGTCTTATATTGTCATAATCATTCTCACTCTGATCTCCATAACATAACTGTTGATGAAAAATATCCAAGGTAGTTAGGGTCTGTAAATCCTCTCTTGTCTGGATATCTGTAGGTCGGATCGTATTGTGTCCCATTGTTACTTGTTCAGGTTTACTCCAGGTATGTACCTTCTGTAATTTGAGTTTTTGCTCAAATTTGTATAGTTCTATCCTCGTCTGAACAAAATCAAAACTAGAAGTATGGCAAAAGTAAAACCCTGTCTTAATACTGATGCCTCCGTCTCAGTGAGTGCCCAATCTGGTAGATTTATTATTGCAAACTCACTCTGTTTTATTTCCCCCCAACCCCATTTGCTCCTAGTTTCTCTCTGAGATTCGCTGTCTTTTGCGTTTTTGTTCATTCTTTATAATTTTGCCTGCTTTTCCTCCTGTGGTATTGTTATCTGCCGCTCAGTGCTCTTTTGGTGCCCTTCTCTGTATTTGCCTCAGGATTCGATACTGCTTTAAAAAAACCTGAAGTCTAACTTTAGAACTGAAGTCTAAGTTTAGACTTCAGGTCTAAAGTTAGACTTCAGGTCTAAACTTAGAGCCCGATTCACAAAGGTAACGTTAGACCAAAAGTCTAACTTGGATACAAGTATAAGTTTACTACTTTTCAGTATTCCCAAAGGTAAGTTACTACTAGTAAAATCACTAGTAGTAATTGTACTAGTAGTAACTTACCTTTGGGAATACCAGAAGTAGTAAAGTTAGACTTTGGTCTAACTTTACCTTTGTGAATCAGTCCCTGAGATTTCTTGCTTTGTAAATCTCTCTCCTTGTGGTTTCATATTGTTTAGCAAAAGTTTGAATTCTCCCTGAGTCATAATCTTCCTTATCTCTTGCAGTTTGTCTCTGTTTGAGACTTTCATACACTGACAGTTTTGTTTTCATCTGTCTACAAAGTTCTCTTGTTTTCTGGGTGTCTGAACTCTTAGCTATTGATTTTTCCAGCTCACTGATCTCCTTCAATAATTTCTCCCCTATCACTCCAAACATAGTGATTGGGATGTATTTGGATCATTCCTTTCGAAGATAGTGCACTGTGTTGAGCCAGTCCTGTAACATCAAGGGATCAGGATTCTCATAAGAAGGAATGGTATAAATGCTGAGACCTCTGAGTAGTCTGTCTGCATCCAAGTAACTTTACAAGGATGTGGCCTCTTTTTCCACTTTCTAATTTCTCATAAAGTTTCTTCAGTTTGGCAAATTGTCATGTCAAAGTACATTTTTGTGTACTTCCTATCTCACTGGTGCCACTGGTCGTGGTTGCTTGCTGGGCTTGTCCAAATGTATCTGTGCTGCTTGTTTGCCTGCAGCTTCACTAAACATTATAGGTATGTGGTTGATTGAGTAATCCAGTCTCTGGGCAAGTTGGGAGCGTGTAATGGAGCACAGGGCTCACACTCGGGCACAATGGGCAGACTCTCCCACAAACTCTTTACAGTCATGCCCTTAAACATTCAGACATCCAAGTGTGGGGTAACAGCCATTGCCCCACTAGCCTGTCCCAAGGTAGGTGTCAATGGCAAGTCTGTGAGGATTAGATGAGTCAGTCACTTGCAGGCTTGTTAGTACCTCAGATGGATCACCCTTCCTATGTGGCAAAACCCTTGATAAGTATCAGCCGGAGGAGATGATCAGTGGGATGTTTCTTTCATACTGTATTGTGGGATAAATTACTAAATATCGGTGTTTAAGCTGAGAAACCCTGTTTGTGTAATGTTCAAGTGTGCACTGTAAATATCTTACAGTTAAATTAGTGAAATTTATTTGGTACAAGAATAATTCAAATGTATTGTTCTCCTCGCTCCTGCCTCTAAGTTGAATTGGATGTAAATTTGAGAACTCCCCCAAGTAAAGGTGACAGTTCGTACTCACCCGCCGTAATTGACTTCGAAGCAGGGTGCTTCTTCTGCATGTCGAAAGGACCCTTTTGTCTCGGTCACGCAAATACCAGAGGTAGCGGTGGATCAGTGCAGCGTGTGTAAATGTCATATAATTTGTCTCCATTAAATGCATTAGACCCTCACGGGCGGGGGCCTCCGTCCATTAGAGTTGACTTCATGTGATACCCGTTTCCCAGGAAAAGATTGCAAGATGGGCACTCGCGAAGTTTGAAAAGTGCTACTTTAATAATAACACTGCTGTAAACAGATGCGTTTCGGCCAAAGTTTTGATCACTGTGTTAGTGCACGATGATTTCCTCTTCCCAAAATACACTACAACAGGTTCAAAGACATAGGAACAAATTATTGGCTGAAACGTGTGTGTTTACTGCAGTGTTATTATTAAAGTAGCTCTTTTCCCACCCCGTGAGTGCTCATCTTGCAATCTTTTGCTGAGAAACATATCTATATATATCTATATATTCACTGAAAAAACCATAGGTTTCAGGGGCGTTATAGTTAGTTGGACATTTCACTCGTACAAAACCATAGAAATTCCCCGTTATAGTTAGTTCAGCTAACTATAACTGCATGTGCTCCACAATGCACTGCTGATGACGTCACATATTACATCACTCATGAGATGGTCAGTGACATCACTCATGACATCACTGATGACATCTCAAATGACATCACTGATGACATCATCCTTGTGATAGAGTGGCAGACCTCCTCTCACCCTAATATAACCTTTGATACACACACTCAAAAATACAAACTAACATTTTCAAAACAATGGACATACCAATACCAGTTACAACACACCTATTCAGTAATTCCAAGATCTACACACACATCCACTCATTCACCAACAGTCCCTATACAGTCACTCATACATGTACTCACTCATCATATGTACTCATACACCTATACATCCTGTTACACACCGCCACTCATCCATAGAGTTACTCACACACATAGTCACACATGCAAACAAAGTATCAAAAATCCATTTACTTGCATATACAGTTATACACACACTACCACACTTACTTCTACAGAAACTTACACATACTTACTCTCTTAAACAATCACTTATAGAAACACCTACTTATTTGTACAGGAACTCTTCCAATCTCTCACTCTCACATATACTCACTTATATACACCAATACTCACATATTCTAGTTTAAAACATATGTAGTTACTCATAAAGACACTATTGAGACAGTCATTCACTCACTAACACACCCATACACATACTCATCCACCTATACAGTCCTGCACACATGCTGTCTTCAACACATACAAACAGTGAGTCACTCATTCATGCATCTATGCACTAAGTAATACCCCCACCGAACCATACAGACACTCAGACACTCATACTGATACTCAAAAAACCAACTAATAACCCATATAGACACTCATGTAGCTACTCACCAACCCATGCAGCCACTTATACACAAAGTGAGAGACTGATACAGATATTTTCATATTTAAACATTACTCACTAACCCATGTATTCACTAAGGTACACTTAGTCAGTTATACAATCAATTTTACAAAAAAATCATCCATTTAGACACTTATATACCCATTTATTCTTCCATCGACCTTGAGATATACATATATAAAACATATTTAATTTTCAGAAAAACACACATTCACTGGATGATGTCATCAGTGATGTCATTTGAGATGTCATCAGTGATGTCATGAGTGATGTCACTGACCATGTCATGAGTGATGTAATATGTGATGTCATCAGCAGTGCATTGCGGGCGCGCGAGTTATAGTTAGCTGAACTAACTATAACGGGGAATTTCTATGGTTTTGTACGAGTGAAATGTCCAACCAACTATAACGCCCCTGAAATCTATGGTTTTTCAGTGAATTTCTAAGGTTTTTTAAATGCTAATTTCTAACTATAACGTGCCTGAAACCTATGGTTTTTTCAGTGAATATATATATATTTATTATACTATGTATACGTGTGAAAATGTCTCGGTCCCCTGTTTGCCTCGGTGGCACGGAAAAAATGGGTGGAACTGACGTCAGCACACCGACGAGGTCCTCTTATGGCTCCGATGATGTCATAGGTGTCGCGAGCGGAGCTGTGCTCGTTGACGTGGGAGAGCTAGGAAAGAATTTCCGTGTAATGCTGGTGCAGGGGATATTCACCTTAGTGTTCAGGCTAGTCCTTTGGGAGCAACTGTTTATGTTGCCACTCCAGAAACCGAAACCAGTGATCCGAGGGCAGAGGCCCTGCAGATGGCACACGAGGTGGGGTGCCCAGTCGTGTGCACCGGCGGGGCAGCGAAGTGACAAGCACCACAACCCACAAAACGAGGGCACTGAATAACACAGGATCTTCTCTTTGTATCTGGCAGGAACAACGAAGTTAAAATGCCCTAGTACCAAAATGTAGAATTAGTGCTACAACGGTCTTCAAGAGGACCTGCGATGCCGCTTCTGCCTCCCATACCCTGGAGGCGGCACATGGGTCACGCGGTACGGTCATACTGCGGTGGGACGCACACTCTTTGACCTCTCATGGCACTGCTCCACACTTCAGGGAGGACGCTTTCCATTAGCTATGTTTTCTGATGACATGTCGCGCCGGCCCCGTCCAACAACAGAACTCCTTTAGATCCAAACAGACTCTTCCACTCTCTCACCGGAAGTGAAACCAGGCCACGCGGACACTTTCACAATACAACAGCCGGGAATGCACTTTTCGGTAAAAAACCACATTCCTTCCTCCTAATTAATCAAATAAACGTCTCACTGAAGAACAGGGGCCAGCTTCGATCGGTAAACAGCCGTTACAACGACTTTTTTACTTTGCGATACCATTACAACGCATGCATTACCACGCATGCGTTGTACATCTACAAAGTCATTACTACGCATTTTTAGAACGCATGGTCATTTACCACGCATGCCTTTACAACAAATTTTGTTGTAAAGGTATGTATGGTAAATGACCATGCGTTCTAAAAACATGTAGACGATCCATGTCGTTGTAAGGAAACAGAGGCTGTTCCGTTTCCTCACAACGTCGTGCACCGCCCCTCAGAGATGACGTGAAGCAGGAACCACGAGGAGAGAGGAACCATGAGGAGTGAGAGGTAAGGGGATTGGGCATGGGGTGGGGTTTCTTTTCTAGGGTTTAGGGTAGTGCAGTGGTGTTTGGGTGGTGTAGGGGGTCGTGCTGGGGGTAGTGTTTTAGGGTTTAGGGTAGTGCAGTGGTGTTTGGGTAGTGTAGGGGGTCGTGCTGGGGGTAGTGTTTTAGGGTTTAGGGTAGTGCAGTAGTGTAGGGGTCATGCTGGGGGTAGTGTTTTAGGGTTTAGGGTAGTGCAGTGGTGTATGGGTAGTGTAGGGGTCATGCTGGGGTAGTGTTTTAGGGTTTAGGGTAGTGCAGTGGTGTTTGAGTAGTGTAGGGGGTCATGCTGGTGGTAGTGTTTTAGGGTTTAGGGTAGTGCAGTGGTGTTTGTGTAGTATAGGGGTCATGCTGGGGGTAGTGTTTTATGGTTTAGGGTAGTGCAGTGGTGTTTGGGTAGTGTAGGGGTCATGCTGGGGGTAGATTTAGGGTTTAGGGTAGTGCAGTGGTGTTTGGGTAGTGTAGGGAGTCGTGCTGGGGGTAGTGTTTTAGGGTTTAGGGTAGTGCAGTGGTGTTTGGGTAGTGGAGGGGTAGTGTTTTAGGGTTTAGGGTAGTGCAGTGGTGTTTGTGTAGTGTAGGGGGTCATGCTGGGGGTAGTGTTTTATGGTTTAGGGTAGTGCAGTGGTGTTTGGGTAGTGTAGGGGGTCATGCTGGGGGTAGATTTAGGGTTTAGGGTAGTGCAGTGGTGTTTGGGTAGTGTAGGGAGTCGTGCTGGGGGTAGTGTTTTAGGGTTTAGGGTAGTGCAGTGGTGTTTGGGTAGTGGAGGGGGTAGTGTTTTAGGGTTTAGGGTAGTGCAGTCGTGTTTGTGTAGTGTAGGGGGTCGTGTTTTAGGGTATAGGGTAGTCCAGTGGTGTTTGGGTAGTGTAGGAGGTCATGCTGGGGTTAGTGTTTTAGGGTTTAGGGTAGTGCAGTGGTGTTTGGGTAGTGTAGGGAGTCGTGCTGGGGGTAGTGTTTAGGGTTTAGGGTAGTGCAGTGGTGTTTGGGTAGTGTAGGGAGTCGTGCTGGTGGTAGTGTTTTAGGGTTTAGGGTAGTGCAGTTATGTTTGGGTAGTGTAGGGTGTCGTGCTGGGGGTAGTATTTTAGGGTTTAGGGTAGTGCAGTGGTGTTTGGGTAGTGGAGGGGTAGTGTTTTAGGGTTTAGGGTAGTGCGCCCAACCAGCCACAATATCTGTGGACAAAGGGGATCTTGACTCTTTGGAACGCTCCGTCAATTGAATAATTTGGGTCAAGGGCCCTACCACGTCCAAGACCTATCAATTCCTTTCTTGGGATCCTCATATACTTGGAGAAAAAGGTACATAGTTTCTCATCAATTTCAGGCGTGTGCCACCTTCCCCTTCAGTGAGGGCCTGGGGCATTCTTCCCTCATCCTATTCCTGACCTCCCTTTCAAGGGGTTGATGGATTTTCCCCACCACATACTCTGCCACTTTGGCGTCAGGTGTCCACTCTGCCGACCTAGGATGGTAAATTTGGGTAGGCTCGAACATGTCCGAGTGGACCCCGTCCCCAACCGGGGACTGAGAGGAGTGGGACTCTGGACGCCAGGGACGCCCCGAGTCCTTATCCTCATCGGAGGAGAAATCGTCCTCCGATACACCCTCTCCCTCTAAGGGAAACCCGCCGTCAGGGTCTACAATAGTGGTGACATTGTCGCAAATTTCTCCGGGCCCCTCCTCCTCCCGGCAGGGTGCATGTTTTAGCGTTCGCGCACTCTTGAGGAAGGTCTCCGTAAGTTTATCAAATCCTTTCAAGTGCCCTGCGTTATGCTTAACGGCCATTTTATTCCCCATCTGGGAGCTACTTGGACCCGCCACCACCAGATCTGGGTCACTGAACACCCCAGGGATGCTTTTCGCCAGCTTATCAACCTGATCCCTAAGAGGAGCCAGCACCCTAGAAATAGCCAGAGAGAGGGCTTGGTCCACTGCTGGAGGGAGAAGTTGGGGGGCCATTCCTCCTCCACTACCTGGTAGGAGGAGTAAAAATGGTCTTCTGGAGAAGACATGATAGCAGTGGGTGTGAGCACAGAACAAATGCCCTTAAAATCCTTAAGACAGCCCCCTAGACGGTGCTCCAACAGCTGGGCTTTCCCCGAAGCTGTTATAAGAATAGACTGAGGCGCAATACCAATTATCACCACCAGGTGGTGCTGGTCACTAACGTGGCCGTGTGGGGAAATCACTGCGTAGCGGTGTCAAAATTAGGCGAGGTTGGTCGGGAATCAAGCGGACACTAAAGGAGTGACCGGATTCCCAAACGCGCGTAAAGACCAGCGGGAGCGCTCGACGGAGCTGCCTCGCTCGGACCAGACGCGCCTGACAGGATCTCACCGCGCGCAGAGCACACAGCGGGAGAAACTGTGAGGGAGAGAACGCGCTCGGGTAAGAGCCTGCTGCGCAGGGAATATGAAACAATACCAAGGCAATAATGCTAATAACGTGCACAAGAAACCGCTATACAAACAGCAACAACGTCAGATTAAGCCAAGAATGTAAGGAATGCACTTAACTGACGAGCAGTGAAAGAAAGAGGAAGCGGAAGGGACGTCACGATATTATATACGATGGACTGTGATATGATTGGACTATAGTTGCCTTGGAGACTACCCCCTTATGGTTGATGGGTTGTGTAGTCTTTTGTTTAATGATTGTTGTGTTACGTTTTCTTTGAACTGCTATGCAAATAAAGTGAGGAAAGATATGCATAATCCTCGCCTCCATCCTGCCATAGAATTCATTAAACTTTATTTGATCTGATTTAGAAACATAGATCATAAAAGTGTACATAAAAACAGTAAATCCTCTTTCCTAATACAATACAGTGAGAATTAATTAAAACCAGTAGGTAAAAACGGGTGTTACAAAGCCCGGTTCAGAGCAACTTCAGGTTAACAGAATCGTAAAGTTCAATGTTTCGCAAGATCAATCTCATGTACTTACGTGCAAAATACGCAATAAGGGGTCCAAGTAAGATGTAACGCTCCAATACCTGACCAGTTTGCACTTTATAAAACTGCAGAAAAACTAAAAATAAAAAGTGTTTTGCACACTTCTGTCATTGGACTATATGTGGGCTACATCTGGGTGATATTTGTGCTACATTTGGGCTCTTTTTTCTCTGGTGGCCATCTTGGGAGACTTATTTGTTATGAAGTTTCCTAATTTCGTCATTTACTGCAGTCTCCTCAGTAGGAAATGCTTTCAGTTTTTACTTTGATTCCATCAAGAAGGCATTCAGATGTGTCACACATTTGCCATAAATTCAGAATGTTAGCACTCTAGTTGTTCATTAGATCACTGTAGTAAAGCTACTGCTCACCAGGGAGTTAACTGGAAGTCTACTGCTGGTATTGAAAGTGATTGTTTCAGTCTGCATGTCAGAATTTTCTAATGAAATAGAAGAGGATTTGAGATCTCACTTAAAACATGCCCTAAATTTTCTTTCTGCAGCACTAACCATAATTTCTATGGCAAAATGAACCCCCTCATTTTGTTCCTTTTAAATTAAATGTTTTAAGTGTTACCAGTTTATTCCAATCAAGATGGCTTCAGGTGTGCCATACTTTTGTCATAAGTAAGACTGTTAGCGCTCTAGTTGTTCTTTAGAACACTCTGGGAAGCTGCAGTAGAACACAAAGGCATCAACTGACAGGCTGCTCCTGTTGAAATATAACAGGAAGTTATTTGAGATCTCACTTAAAACATGTCCTAATTTTTCTTTCTACAGCACTAACCATAATTTCTATGACAAAATGAGCCCCCTCATTTTGTTCCTTTTAAATTAAATGTTTTAAGAGTTACCAGTTTATTCCAATCAAGATGGCTTCAGGTGTGCCATCATTTTGTCATAAGTAAGACTGTTAGCGCTCTAGTTGTTCTTTAGAACACTCTGGGAAGCTGCAGTAGAACACAAAGGCATCAACTGACAGGCTGCTCCTGTTGAAATATAACAGGAAGATATTTGAGATCACACTTAAAACATGTCCTAATTTTTCTTTCTACAGCACTAACCATAATTTCTATGGCAAAATGAACCCCCTCATTTTGTTCCTTTTTAAATTAAATGTTTTAAGTGTTACCAGTTTATTCCAATCAAGAAGGCTTCAGGTGTGCCATACTTTTGTCATACGTAAGACTGTTAGCTCTCTAGTTGTTCTTTAGAACACTCTGGTAAGCTGCAGTAGAACACAAAGGCATCAACTGACAGGCTGCTCCTGTTGAAATATAACAGGAAGATATTTGAGATCTTACTTAAAACATGTCCTAATTTTTCTTTCTACAGCACTAACCATAATTTCTATGACAAAATGAACCCCCTCATTTTGTTCCTTTTTAAATTAAATGTTTTAAGAGTTACCAGTTTATTCCAATCAAGATGGCTTCAGGTGTGCCATCATTTTGTCATAAGTAAGACTGTTAGCACTCTAGTTGTTCTTTAGAACACTCTGGGAAGCTGCAGTAGAACACAAAGGCATCAACTGACAGGCTGCTCCTGTTGAAATATAACAGGAAGATATTTGAGATCACACTTGAAACATGTCCTAATTTTTCTTTCTACAGCACTAACCATAATTTCTATGACAAAATGAACCCCATCATGTTGTTCCTTTTTAAATTAAATGTTTTAAGTGTTACCAGTTTATTTCAATCAAGATGGCTTCAGGTGTGCCATACTTTTGTCATAAGTAAGGCTGTTAGCGCTCTAGTTGTTCTTTAGAACACTCTGGGAAGCTGCAGTAGAACACAAAGGAATCAACTGACAGTCTCTGCCCTTGTTGGATGTAAATGTTTTACTGAGAATGTCAGACTTCATTCTCACATGACTGAGAAAGATAATGTGAATTTACAGAAAATATGCTCTCATTTTAGCTTCTGGAGCACCTTCCAAAACTGTATGGGACAAGCATGTGAAAATACTTTTCTCTCAAACATGATTCATGATATCCCAGCAGAAGGTTTTTCA
Organism: Calotriton arnoldi; assembly: GCA_963921515.1. NCBI lineage: Eukaryota > Metazoa > Chordata > Amphibia > Caudata > Salamandridae > Calotriton > Calotriton arnoldi. The sequence goes on along the minus strand of CAWUFW010001956.1, from coordinate 584,776 downwards.
CAGGGTAAAATCACCGTAGAACACACCACAATTCCTGAAATGAATATGGTACCATCAACAAATGAATTCTAATGTAACTAAAGTCTGTTATCACCCTTTATAGTTCTCCTTTTGGTAACCCTCAAAATCTTCGATTCACTACAATGCATTTCAATGGGGTACTATCATTTATATTGGTCCCAAGATGGCTGCCAGCAATTCCAGGATGAAGTGCTGACAGCCAATCAGATCTCACGATGACATGTGTGGTTAGGCTCCGCCCAGATATATATGTGTTTTCTTTTTCAAATTTCTCAGGAACTACTGAACGGTTTTACACCATTTAACCAAAAGGCACGACTCTGAACCAAGGGCTACCTTTTTGCCAAATTTGATGTAATTCCGTTCAGCAGTTCGGGCTGTAGCAGCGATTAAAGGTTCCTATGGAAAATTGCATGGGGAAAACACGTTTTGGGACCCCCCTTTTTTCTCGGCCCCCACTTGACGAATCACCCCGAGACTTTCAGGATAGGAGCGGACCAGAGCGCCCCACGAGTTTTGAAAATTTCGTGAAGATTCGTCAACCGGCGCCAAAGTTATTTCAAATAGAATGTTGCGGATTTCCTATGGAAAATAGGTCCTAACTATAACTATCTACTGGCGACCGCCAATAGATAATATGTAAGTATATACATATATATAGATATGTATATCTATACAGACAGTCTCACAGACCCCATTCAGACACTTTTGCACCCACTCACAGACTCACTTAGTCACTTATGCAACCACTCACAGACCCATTCAGATATTTATGCACTCACTCACACACCCACTCAAACACTGATGCACCCACTCACACCTCCACTCAGCCCCTGATGCACCCACTCAGAGACTCATTCACACGCTCACACACCCAGTCACAGACCCACTCAGACTCTCACACCCACTCACAGACCCATTCAGATACTCTTGCACCCACTCACAGACCCTCTCAAACACTCATGCACCACCTTACAGACCCACTCAGACACACCTGTACCCACTCACAGACCGACTCAGATACTCATGTACCCACTCACAGACCCATTGACACACTCACAGACCCACTGAGACACTCTCACACCAACTCACAGACCCACTCAGACACTCTTGTAGCCACTTACAGACCCACTCAGTGTCTCACACACCACTCACAGACCCACTCAGACACTCATGCACCCACTCACAGACCCACTCAGAAAGTGATGCACCTCCTCACAGAGCCATTCAAACACACTCCCACTCACAGACCCACTCAGACACTCTCACACCCAGTCACAGACCCACTCAGATACACTTGCACCCACTAACAGACCCACTCAGACCCACTAAGACACTCAAACACCCACTCAGACACTCTTACACCCACTCACAGACCCACTGAAACACTCTCACACCCACTCACTGACCCACTCAGACACTCACACACCTATTGGTAGACTGTCTTAGACCCTCTCACAACCACTCACAAACCCACTCAGACACTCACACCCACTCCCAGACCTACTCACATTCCTGCTTACACACTCATATAGCCACTTACATCCACTTTACAACACATACAGCCATTCACAAACACATCGTCTAAGGTAACAGGCTGCACTTACAAAAATAAAATTAAAAGGAACCTTGGAAATTCACTAAAGAAAAAACATAGATAACAGGGACATTATAGTTAGGAAATAGCATTTGAAAACCGTACAAATTCACAGAAAAAAACAATGGTTACAGGGACGTTATCATTAGGAAATAACATTAAAAAAACATACACATTCTATGAAAAAAACAAAGATTACAGGGATGTTATAGTTAGGAAATAACATTAAAAAACTGCATAAATTTACTGAAAAAACCAAAGGTTACAGGGATGTTATAGTTAGGAAATAAAATTAAAAACAAAACCTTAGAAATTCACTGAACAAACCAAAGATTACAGAGACATTATAGTTAGGCTCACATTTGATATGCACAAAACCATAGAAATTCAGCAGTTATAATTACCTGAGATAACTTTAGCTTATGCCCCGCAATACACTCTTTATGACCTCACATATTTCATCACTCATGACATGGTCAGTGACATCACTGATGATATCACAAATGACATCACTGATGACATCATCCACAGAGCCACTCACACCCATACACCTACTCACAGACCTATACAGCCACTCACACACCCACTTACTCACCCATACAGCCTCTCAACAGAGCCACTCACCCATACAGCCATTCATACACCCACACAACTACTTACCCATTCACATAGCCATACAAGCACTCACACATCCACTCTCTCATCCATACAGCCACTCACACAGACACCCACTTCTAATACAGCTACCCACTTAGTTAACCAAACTTCCACTCAAACAGCCACTCAGTCACCTATGGAGCCTTTTACACACCCAGGCACTCACCCATACAGTCACTCACACAGGCGCTCAGTCACCCATGCAGCCACTCACACACTCACTCACCCACCCACCCATACAGCCACTCACTCACCCATACAGCTACTCACCCCAATACAGCTACTCACACACCCATTTCTTTACCCTTGCTGCTACTCACACACCCACCCACCTATTCACCCATACAGCCGCTCACACACCCACTCACACATGGAAACACACAGCCACTCATATAATATATGTTAGAAATAGTATTACTCTTTGATAATACACAAAGTATACTAATTTATCTTTTGTAGTACCTTAGTATATATGTTTAACACATAAATGTTTAGAAAACACTCACAATCACTTGATGATGTCATCAGTGATGTCCTTTGAGATGTCATCAGCAATGTCACTGACCATGTCATGAGTGATGTAATATGTGAGGCCATAAGCAGTGCATTGCAGGGCTGTAATTTATAGTTAGCTCAGGTAATTATAACTTCTGAATTTCTATGGTTTTGTGCATGTGAAATCCCTATAACCTTTGTTTTTTTTCAGTGAAAATATATATATATAAATATATATATATATATACACACACACCCACATATATATGATGCATCAGCAACGCAATATCAACTACCACTATATCTTCATGGTAAGCGTACATAGGGAAGCATAGATTTACTATTCTAACTTCAGAGCTATTTGCATTGACAATATCATGTCAAGTTGACAAATTGTGCAGTTCGATGTTAAAAACTCCATATATAAGTACCACACCATTTCTGATGCCCTTAGTAATGCTATCCGATGACATTACATGGCACTTACTTTAGCATATAAAATAGTACAAGAGTGAATGTTCCCAAAATAGTGGGAAAGGGAGAAGAAAACTGAAAAAATAGCTAGGATTGCAAAAGTAACAAGTTCTTAGCATAAGTGTATAATACTGGCGGTGTAATAATATCCCAGTACAGTCATGACCGCAGCCTGCACATGTTGCATTCTTCTTCTGAGCCTGTGAAGAAAATGCACGTTTAGTCTCCATAAACATTCAAAACAAAATGCTACGATTTTCTAAAGGGTAGGAGCATGAGCCCTGAAACAAATATACACACATTGCTTCAAACAAATAATAATTTTTTTCTGATCATGGTCACAGATATCAGTAAAGTAGGAGAAGAAATGTTTACATTGAAACACTTGACCTTCTCAGGGTGCATCAATTTTAGTGCCGTTGGGAGCTAGTGCTCTTGGCTGCCATTTTGCACAGCGTCACGCGATTAGGGAGCTCACGCTCATAGCGGCAAATGAGCTTTCTTATGCACTCTCGCAGTGAATTGAATGCCAGAAGGTACAGATTAACCAAGGAATACCTAATGAAGCGGCAGTGATTCAATGTAAAGAACAGGAGGTGTGGTGGGAAGGCGGCTCTCGTGAGAAAAGGGCAACGCTCACTCACAAGATAAATTGCCATTTCGAAATTAGAAATGCTATCGCAGAAAAACAGCTTGAGGGTGTGTAATGCATCGAAGAAATACGCTTAATGCACCTTTCTTAAAGTACTCTGAGGCCCTTCACCTGCAGGGAAAGTGCGTTCCCCATGTAGTGGACATTATGTGGAATGAAAGGCTTTTGATTTTCATGTCCAAAATCACTTGCATTCTAAATGCTCCTTTTTACTTTAGCTTATTCCATTGGGCTTAACATTTAATCTGAGTGTATTGAGCAGATCTCTTGGCCTGTGCAATCCCCTGCCTTTCATAGTGCTTGGTATATGAACAAGCTTCTCAGAATAAATCCAACAACTATCGGTGCAGTCCCCAATACATTAATGGCTTCAACCGCCAACCCAGTGTGTAATGAGGGACATGTAATCCCTGTTAGAGGGATATCTGCTTGTTTTAGAGGTTGATCTGACGGTGCAGTTCAGTTGTGCAAATCCTTATTTGCACATGATCTTGTGCCTTCTTCCCCTTCCCCCTTTAATGTATAGTGCTCCATTGCTACCCAGCTGGGTTCACACTTTGAAAATACCAAAACATGCACCCAAGGAAAGGAGACAACAGGAATGGCCATTCAAGCTCAGTACTTGGAACATGTCAGCATGTACCCTTTCCATTCTTGTATGACAAGGTTGAGAAAGCAAAGAGATATACAACTCAATTGACATGGTTTGTATTTCTTTAGAGGGCTGGAGAAATGTTTCTCTTTACCACTGCAATGGTCAGATATTGTCTTCTGGGACTGTCGCCGTGCACCGGCTGGGTAAAATAACTGTGTAGCTACATTCAAGCAAACATGCTCTTAGTCTACGCACAAGCCGGCGTCCGCCCTGTTCACAGTACTGAAACAGTGCTGCTGGCCACCTGGGACGACCTAAGATGTTATTTGGATTTAGGCCACACAAATGCCCTGATCTTGTCAGACATATCTACTTCTTTCGGCTCAGTCAACAGTGCCAACTTTTTATACTATGTTAGAGCACTAGCTATTAGTGGGACAGCAAGCAGATTGATTAAATCCTTTCTATCTGGTCGACTTCCAATGGTAAAGATGGGTAATTTCTCATGTGAAAAATATCAGTAACTCGTGTGGTTCGTTAGGGTTCTTCACTATACCCCCATTTGTTCAACAAATAAGTTGTACTGCTAGCAAAAGATGCTCATGCAGATCTACCATCAACACCCAGCTTCTTCTCTGCCTTGACAATAACCTTTCCTCCATAATTAATTCAGACAAACTTTGCTTTTCATATGGCAGCGGATAGGCAGGAACAAACGTAAGCTGATTGTCAAAAAGACCTAAGTTCTAATTGTAAATGGAGGGAATGACTTGTAGCTCAATTCTTAATGGCTACAGCACTGGAAACTATTCTGCCACCAGTTAAATCTGTGTGAAGACTGGGGGTAAAAAAATGATACTTCGCTATCTATGGCCGCCCAAGTTTCTGCTGTTGTTTCCTAATGTACCTAGTGTTATAAGATCTTGAAAGCGATTCTTTCCTAACACTCTTCTGATGGTAAACATATGGCTGTGACCATTCTAGTTGTCTCATGTGTGGACTTTGGAAACTCTCTGTTTATTGGAACAACCTCAATCATAACTCCCCAAGTTATAAATGGCCAAGAACACAGCAGCCAGCTTGGTAGCTGGAGCATCTCGTTTTGCTCATGCAAGCCCGATTTTCCCAAAACTCCAGTGGCTTCCAATGAGACAATAAATTCAGTGAATTAATGTGAAGTGCAAGTTTCAATACTGATCTTTATGTCAGAGAATTTAGGGGCCGATTATGATGACGGTGAGACTGCCACCGACAGCCTGTCAGGGGCGGTCTCACCGCCATCGTTTGCATGTTTTCCACCCGCCATATTATAATGGCGGGTGGAAGGATGGCGGTCGGGAAGCCTGACCGCCACGCATCCGACAAGCTCCTTGAGCCCGCCGGTGCGGTGGAGGGCCTCGCATTCCCTACAATGGTGGCGGTGCCTACCAGGCACCGCTGTAGGGATTACAATGTCCCTTTCCGCGCGCCTGTTCATGGCAGTTAACCTGCTGTGAACAGGCAGGCGGAAAGGGACTTTGGGGCCCCGTATCGGCCCTTCTTCCACCCTGGCCCTAAGCTGTGGGCACTGGGGGACACCTATGGTGCCCCCCTACACATCCCTACACCATGTGGCAGGCACCGCATGGTGCCTGCCACGTAGTGCAGGGATGTTACGGTGTTCCTTTTTTGCACTGCGGCGGGTGCTGCAGCCAGAAGCACCCGCCTCAATGCAAAATATAGGCATTGCGACTGCCGTGGTGGCGTTCACATCCTAATGCCTACAGAGAGACCGCCGAAAGCCTGTTGGGCAGTCCCATCTCCGACAGGGTGGCGTGCGGACTTTTGTCCGCCTGCTAGCCTAATCGGGCCCTTGGAAATTTGATCAGAGATGATATGACTGATGTTACTGGTCATGCCTTTCAACCTCCTTCAATCCTTTACGTAGGTTGGGTATGGGAAGAGCCAAATGCTCTATTGGTAGTGATCTCCAAGTTATTGCTTTCTACATGGTGTCTTGACACGCTTGCTGAGTGTGAAACATAGTTTTTGTATGTAGTAAATACTGCACACCTAATGGCAAGTCTCCCCTACAGTACAAAATAGTGAGAGTAAAGCATAGCTGCCCTTTCCTAAAAGAGCCTTCTCACTCTGGTGAATAGAGACTGCAGTCCACCCTTCACTCCCACCATCTACCAAGTGTCTGTGATATAAGATGACGTATCCGCAGACCTTCTCAGTAAAACGATAAAATCGAACTTCTATAGGGCCCCTGTCTCCTCTGTCCCGACTTTAATGTCTGGGCCTCTACCTCCTGCTTGAGGAATGTCAGCAATACACTTCCATTGTCTGGGAACACAGCCTTATCAGAATCATGTGCACATGGACAGCCAGGGGCATTGAAAAAGGAACCCCCAGGCCTCCTTTACTAACACATACAATGCCTGTACTACACTGGCAACATACACAAGCACACATAACATACACTTGGAATGTAAACGCTAGGTACCTTTCGTATCTATGGTTGCTCTGCTTTGCTGTAGAAAGAATATGGGTTGGGATTAAATAAAATGGTATAAATCCGTCTGCGAAATGCTCATAGCCCGGGCCAAGTACCTTAATTTTAGTGAGTGAGTGAAGTAACCTTTTATACAGAATAGTGAGGGAAGATCAGTAAATGAGATGTACTTTTTTGCGCCAAATCCTCTTGTGCAACTTACAGACCCTATGCCAAGGGTGTGATACTCCAGAAAAAGGGCTACCCTAGGCTTGGCAAACAGTAGGCTAGAGCTCTTAACATTTAAATGATGTGTACACTTAGAACCTCGTGTTTAAGCTGTCTGCTTCAAACACGGAGCCCTATAAATAATGGTGTTTCTTTCTATATTTTACTTTCTCAGATTGCTTGCGACCCCATAAAGCCTTTTCCCACTATAATTCTAAAAATGTAATTCTAAAACCGCATGAAACTGCGTGAAAAATGTAACTTGCTTTCTTCCGAGTAATTCCTCTCCTTTCTTTCTTCAGAGTGACCCTCTCCTTACCTTCCATCCTCTGCATGCCTTATATTTCTGAATATAGGCTCCTTTTGGTCTCATGGCTGGCTGCCCTAATCTCTCTTGTTGTAATTCTGCATATGGCTCATACCTCATTTCACAGACCGCAACCTCTCCTTCTTTAAAACCCTGTCTCTGCTACCTACAGTATCTAACAATAACTAACCTCAATCTGCCTATCTACTGATCTCACCAACCATTTACCTGGATCCACATATCCATTGGTATTCATTTTATAATCTACCACAGGGAAACCGCAGTGAATGCATGTAATGTTTTTGTTTTCTTTCTTAAGAACACATTACTAATCCCAATAACCAACAGCATCACTGGATTAACCACTCACCTTGGGTTCCAGAGTAGCCTGCTACTCACCAAAAAGCGCCTCAACTCCTCGTCAGGGGTAATAAGCACTATATAAATGCAAATACAATTGCAATTTAATTTAAAACTCCGTGCCTAGTACACACGTCCTTGTCAGGTGATAAACCAGCTTTTTATCAAAAGAAACTTGCAAAGATATTTTGCTAACAGAACCTTACTCTCCTCTGCGACAAATGTATTGATTATCCCCAGATTTCACCAGATCAGAACCAGTGAACTTCACTTTTTTGCATGCACTACAAATGTATGGAACTCTCTTCTGAATGGCTTATGCTTGAAACAATCCCTGTTGCGATTCAGACGTTGCCCAAAAACCTTGGGGCATATTATCAAGGAATAGCGATATTTATCGCTAACCGCGCCTAGCGCGAATTTTTTTTAACGCCGCCTATCGCTGGAAAATATCGCTGAGATAACACCCTATTAACAAGGTTTATCTCCATAGCGATAAAATTTCCAGCGATAGCGGCAAAATGTGAGGATATCGCTGGAAAAGCAGCGATATTCTCGCATTGACTGCAAGGATGGATTCAGCCTGACAATCCACCTCCTATACCTTAAACAGGTAAGTCATCCTCAGTAGCAGGTGTTAAAATCTAGCGATAAACGCGCTTAGCGCGATTTATTTTATCGCTTCGCCTGCCATGTTAATAGGGGTTAGTTGTGTTAGCGACTGTTTACAGTCGCTTTTAGTGGGGAACGCCTACCTTGCATGTCATTAGCGATAATTATCGCTGACATGCAAGGCGATGTAAAACCCGGCCGCTAACGCCTGAAAGCTGTCGCTAATGCCTGTTAGCGACAGCTTGCTAATAGGGCAAAAAGTGCCGCTAAAGCGGCGATAAAGCCCTTGATAATATGCCCCCTTGTTTTTTTCCACGTTTTTTTTGTAATCTCAGTGAGTTGTTGTTTTGCCTTTAGCCTTGACTTTGCCGTTTGTACATGCACCATGAGAGTTTTTGGTGTTAGCGCACTTTATAAATGGATATTAATATAGCAGAACCAAGCTGTACTAGTCCAGGTAGGAAGTGGTAGGCCCAATTATTGGTATCTTGGACCCAGACATGGTGTACAGCACATAATAGTTGATTTTTTAAAATTGGTTGCCTGCGTATTGCGTGAAATGATGTTTCTATGCTTTCAATTAGCTAGAGGAACTTAAAAGTGTTCATTGTATATAGGGAGCATTTGTCGGCCATGGACAACTGCAGATTATGGGTCTCGTGGCAGCATTTCCTCCTCCTCTTCATGGTTCATGTCACCAGTCAGCAAATCAGTCAAATAGGTTGGGTGGCAGATTATGTTATTTGGCTGGTTTCTAGAAGTTTTCTATGTGCCTTTATCAAAATACACATTGCTGGTTGCAGTTTTGTTCCTTCTAGTCACATTCGTTATAGTGTATTTTCAGTTAGTGACAGCGATTGTCTGTGTTTGAAAAGGCATGTAGAATTTCGCTCTTGGTACCTGCCTTTCATTGCTACTGTTGCCCTTCAGAGGTGTCCAGGGCCTATGCTCCCCATCTTTGACTCTCAAGCTCCTTGTTTTCTCGTCTTCTTCTTCAATGTGGACCTGATCATGAGGAGAGGGTGACCAGATTGTAGGTGCAAGGGCTGTGATAGCTGAGAAGGGCGATTCAATTAAAACCGAGGGGCTGGGCCAATGCCATGTGCAGCAGTACAACAAACAGTGGACAGCTATACACTCTGGTTTTGCAATGTAGCCTTGATGGTGGCACTTTTGCGATGTGCTTAGACACTGGGGGGGCGTGCCAATGTTCCAACGCTATGGGCATGGGAGGCCAACCTGCACTAGTAACTATAATTTAACTTGCGGAAGTTAAAGATGAAAGGTATTTCAATAGCTACAATTGTTTCTAGTCTATTTAATTAAGATACGTTAAAATGCTAAGAAACATTAAAATGCAAACTATGTTTTACTTCAATATATATATTTGTTTATCTCGCAGTGGAATTATTTAGAGTGCTCACACTGTTTTGCAGTGGCTCCAGAGCACTTGATAATTACTTATAAAATCTCAGAAATAATCTAAACAACGTATTTAATTCTCCTGTTTTGTATCTTCTGTATGAGTTTCTGATACAAAATTCTGCATTCTTCTTCTCTTTGCTTCCATTGGTGAGCGACTACATTTGCATGCTGGCAGAGCTTCACTTTTTCTAGGCCTGGTCTCTCACAGGGAAAATGCCTCTCATCAGACAAGCTTCAGAGACTTCAGTTATCCAGGGACTTTTCTCCTAGGTTTCTCAGTGCTCCTCCACCCCGGCGCTTCCCTCCTCATGTGCTTACATGCTCACTCTGCTATGTCCAAGGTTTAATTAGATGCTTTTCGTAGTCACTCACCAATTGACATCATCTACACGGCAGCCACATGGACTTCTTCACAGGCTTTCCACAAACGTTAGTCCCTGTACATCAGTGTCAGTGTACAAAGCTATCCTGCATTGGCACCTTTGTGTGTTTGTTTGGTTTGCATTGCATAAACTGCATACCTTGACTTCTCGAAGGCACACCTAATGCAGTCAACAGGGTGTGTACAGAGAGGCAGGCAGATTACTTTGTGCTGCCCTTGACATGAACTTCACAGTTTTAGGAAGTAGCTCTTTCAGTATAGGATGTCTGGGTTAACTGGAATTTAGTCATTCCTGCTGAGTAACTAGAGTCCTTGGACTAGTATTTCGGGTTTGTACCTGTTTAGTTGTATTTTGTTTTGGTCTATAAAAGTTATTACACCAACTGCCAGTAACTGTTGCTGTTGTGCCATTTGTTTCCTCCTTTCCGACAAGTGATAACATCTGTATTTTTTGTTCTAACCCCCCCTCCATTCACAGAGCTTCTCTGTTACATACTCACTTCTCCAGCACACTCACTTCTCTGCGGTTTTGAGATTTTTGGGGAACTGGGCACACATAGAAACGTAAATGTGGGCCTCCCGTGAGTTCCGGGGCAAGATGGCCGCTGACTGACCGCGAGGAAGGCAGCTCCGGCTCTGCACTCCTCTGTGAGACCCCTGTGAAATCGGTGGCGGGCTCAAACGGATATGCTTGAGTGGACAGAGCAGGCTATTGATGATTGCTGGACGAAGGATCGCTTTTTTCGTGCTGGTTTGTGGTCGGCGTGGCACTTTCGGACTTTGACTTTGTGGCAGATTTCCGCAAGTATCCGGCGTTTGTTATCCCGATTGAAACGCAGGATGGCTCCAAAGGCGAGTAAAATTGCGAAATACGCAGCAGCTACAAGGGAGGCTTTGAAGGAGACTAAGGGGAGCCTGAAGGATGGCATTTCGGAAACGGCGTCTAGCGTGGGTCAGATCCGACGTGGGGGCATCCAAAAAAAGAACGAGGACATTTTGAAGGCAAAAGATGCTGGGGTCGCCGGCGGTACAAGACGACGCGTGGCCGGCGCGGCTGGTGCTGGAGACGGTGTGCAACGGCAGCCTTCAGTTCTGGAGGCATTTGGGTTGGTGACGGCCTCAGCTCCGGCTCCTGTGTTAGCGATGACTTCGAAGGCTGCTCCGATGGCAGCTTTGATGACAGCTGATGACCCGGACGCAATTTCTACACATATGGAATCCGAAGAGAGTCTCTCTTTACCAGGTAACTCCGTTCTCCATTTGGCAAACATTAAGCCTCCCGAAACTACCGAAACTGCTGAGTCCATCCAGGTGGATTCTGGGACAGGTAGTTCTCTTCCTCTCCTGCAAGCAATGCAAATTATAAGTCCTGGCCAGGAACAGAGCAAAGTTAGTCAGATGGTTACAATAAGAGCGGGTGAGCTCCCGCTGGATACTTTGTCAAATGAAATTGATGAGGTTGAGGCTACAGTATCCCGGATCTCTATGGGTGATAAGGAAGACACAATGAAGGATGGCATTAATGAGGAAGGAGGAGAAGTTCCCCTTGATGACGCATTCTGTCAAACCCATGTACTACCAGCCACACAGGCCAGTGAGCACTGTTATACTAGCGATACTCTTGGCGGTCAGATTAATCACGTGGCAATAATCCCTTGGCAGAGTGTCCCCGTGTTTTCCCCAGAAGGAGGGGGAAATCTTTTTCACTGAACGACGACTCAGACACATCAGAAGTCAGTGAGTTAGAATCTTCTCAGGAAACGGCCTCTGGGGAGTCTTCTGCTACACAGAAAAAGCGGTATAGTCGATCTTTAAATGCAAGGCGACGGACTAAAACTAAAATGAGGTCTACAGATTCTGCCACCCGGAAGCTGGAATGGGACTATTCCGCTTCTGTCCTGACAGCGGGTACTAGCAGTGGGCTTGATGCAGGAAACACGGGCCATTCTGGCGCTGCAGAATTAATTGAATCTGGTAGTGTATCTGCCTTCACTCCCGCTACGACTTTGGACTTATTGTATTCTACCCTAAAACAAATGCAGGGGAGGCACGGCAGGAGAGCAAAAGATCATTATTAGTTAATAAAAAGCTGCAAGGGGCTATTCGGAAGATGAACAAGGTGTGTATCGACATTTCGGAGCGGGTTACCCATGTTGAAGAACGAACTGCGGCTGTTGAGGCGGAGGTTGATAAACTACAATCATTTAAGATCACTCAAGAGAAGCAATCCTTGGATGTCTGCTGGAAGCTCGAGGACTTTGAGAATCGGCAGCGTCGCAATAATGTACGATTGCTGGGTCTGGAAGAAAATATAGAGGAGAGAACATTATGGCCTTCGTTGTCACTCTGTTGAAGGGCGCCTTCCCGGAACTCCCCCAATGGAACTGGGAGGTGGAAATTCAGCGGGCTCACCGCTTTCCAATGTTTAGGAAAGCTCATGCTAAAAGTCAAGGGGAGCGACCAAGAACCATACTAATCTACGTGGGCAACTATCTGTTAAGGCAGGCTATAATAGACAAGGCAAGACCAGACTCAAAACGCACATTCGAGGGGCATACCTTCTTCGCTCGGCCGGATTTTTGCCATACAACGGTTGAGCGGAGATGGAGACTTCGACAAATGATAGCCTCGTTCCAAGGAGCAGGCTGTGAAGCCTTTCTTTTATTTCCCTCTAGGCTTAAGGTTCTTTATCAAGGAAAGGTTAGAATGTTTTTTCCGAGGTGAAGGCTCAGGAATTTCTTACTGAGATAACGGAGAGGCGGGTGCAAACCGTACTAGTTAATAGGGGATCTGGGAGGGGGAATAATCTCTGATTAATGGGGGGTCGTTTGGGGAGTGTCTGGGGAGCGCTCTGGATTTTCTTTGTATAAACATGGTGTTTTTGTGGAGGAATTTTGGGAATAGGGGGCATATCCCTGTTGGATTTATCATCGTGTGGTTCACTTAAGTTACTTATCAGGTGTTTTTACAGGGGTCTCCGGGGTAGGGGGGAGGGTCGGCACTGCCTGAGTTGGAAGCTCAGCTGCCATACCTAGGTCATGCCTGACCTAGCTGCCTGTAAGGGGTGCAGGGGGGTGGGGGCTGGGAGGGTGGGGGGTGGGTTTTCTTGGAGGTTGGTTTTGGATCAGCACAATGGGAGGCTGCATGTTTAGCAAGGTTTACGGAAAAACTGAGTAGGTTGAAGCAAGCTTTTTTGATGTGGCTTAATGATGATGGGCTAAAGAGAGTGACGGATATTAAAGTAAACATAATGAGCTTTATAGCGGATGGTATGGTGAGGTTCATTTATAAGGAAAGTGAGAACTTGAAGGTATGAATTTACGAATTGTGACAGTAAATATCTGTGGATTGAATGATCAACATAAGAGGCATAAGGTGGCTATCTGGCTTAAAACTTTACGGGTAGATTTTATTTGTGTTCAAGAAACGCATATAGAAAGTTGCAGAGCTTTAATACTAGAACAACTAGGATATAAACTTTTGGTACATACAACGCAAGGCTCGCGCACAAGAGGGGTGGCAATCCTCACCCGGAGGACTGATGTTACATTTATAAGAAAGTCTGGAGATCAATGGGGCGATGGGTGCTACTAGAATGCACTATAAATAGCAATAGATTTACATTGTGTTCTCTTTATGGATCTACTAGGGACGATCCGGAAATTTTTGAATTTCTGGATTCAAACTTAGCTCTATGGCCCTCCCTATGATTATTTGTGGGGATTTTAATATTAATGGTTTGGGGGTTCAGTGGGGCACTTTAGGAAGTAATTACTCGGGTAGGAAAAAAGGACTGGTAATGCGTTAGATAACCTAATAAGGAATAATGGTTTAACTGATATGTGGGCACATCTGAAACCTACTGAACTTGGCAGTACATTTTTTTCCGCACCACATAAGATTATTTCTCGTTTAGACTACTTTTTGGCTTCTCATCATCTTCTTCCCAATTCCAGTATAGAATTGCTCCCTCGGATATTATCTGACCATAATCCATTAATCCTTACAGTTAGCTTTATAGGGGGAGGGAAGCAACCTCGGGGCTGGACTTTCGAGCGGAGGCTGTTATATGATCCAGAATATGTCCTATATATGAAAGGTTGGATTAAAGAATTTTGGGAGTACAACCGAGGAGTGCAAATATAGGAATCGTATGGGACGCTTTTAAAGCGGGGGTTAGAGGGGAGACGACTAGCTATAGTTTTTATCGACAGAAAAAGGAACGACAACGAGAGGAGGAGGTTAAAATTAATCTGATAAAATTGGAAGAGGTATTGGCTGCCACTCTTAGCCAGGGCAGGTCGGCTGATGAGATTATACTTCGGCTTGCTATTAAAAGGCTGAGGCGGGTGAACATATTGCTGCAAAGGCTGCTGAAATTTATCTAGCAAAAAGAGCATTGCCATGAATATAATGAGAGGGTGGGGCATACATTGGCAGTAAGAGCTAGACAGAAAACCGTGGCTGGCCAGATAACGGAAATTTATGACAAGAATAAAAGGGTAATAACAGACCCCTCCGGGATTCGAGAGACGTTTAGGCTTTTTATCATCATTTATATACAGAAGACTCATTAGAGACGCCATTGGAAACCCGAAAATACTTAGATAGAATTGCTGTAAATAAAGTTAACCTGGCTGATAGGGAGAATTTGGAATGTGCCTTGTCTCAAGAAGAGATAACGAGAGCCTTATTAGATTTACCTTCGGGTAAGGCAGTCGGACCAGATCAGATCCCATTGGAGTTCTATAAAATATTTTTAGATATTATTGGATTGGATCTGTGTGAGGTAATTCTGCAGGCTCAAAGTGGGGCCCGCACCGAGTCTTGGGCTGGTGCGGACGTTGTGGTCTTTTTAAAAAGATAAGCCACCGAGGAGCCCGGCTCTTAACGCCCCATAACATTATTGAATAGTGATGTAAAAATCTTTTCGAAAGCTATCGCCACAAGACTAAATAAAATTATAAAGAAAAGTATTCATCCGTGTCAACATGGGTTTATAATAGGTCGGGGGACCACTCAGCATGTACGGCGAGTGATAACACTCTTTGATGCAATGAAGGCCTCAGGGGACCCTATGGCTGCCTTGCTGCTTGATGCTGAAAAGGCATTTGATAGGGTCTCCTGGGGGTTTGTATGGGAATCATTGAGATGGTTTGGGTTAGGGGAGGGCTTTATTAAAACTATTCAGGTACTCTATTTAACACCTACGGCTCGCTTAAGGCTGAATGGTGTATATACACAATCTTTTGCTATACAACGGGGGACGCGGCAGGGGTGTCCAGCTTCTCCCCTGCTGTTCGCTATATATTTGGACCCTTTAATTCGGTTATTACTGGTCAGTAATGGAATATCCCCAATTAATTGTCAGGGTATAGAATCTAAAGTATTAGCTTACGCTGACGATGTAGCTGTTCTCACAGCAGATCCCTCCTCGGCAATAATTACGGTAGAGCATATTGCGCAAGAGTTTGGTAGATACTCTGGATATGCACTGAATAGCACCAAGACCCAAATTATACTGAATCAGTTTGTTATTTTTGAGGACCCTCGTGTTACAAAGTCAGGTGTATATCTGGGAATTTCAATTATGTCTGATCTAGACAGCTTAGTTGCCATGAATATTGGACCAATACTTAGGAAGGCGAAAGGGGATTTCCAGCGGTTAAATAATCTTCATCTTTCATTGGTTGGGAGGCGTAATGTGGTGAAAATGATGTTTCTGCCAAAAATTCTTTATTTGTTTAGGGCAATTCCGTTGGAATTTTCTAAACATTGGTTTATAGCTTTGGAAAATTTAGTAAAACGTTTTATTTGGGCACAGGGTAAAACTAGGAGGGCTCTTCGCTTTATGTGTTTACCACGAGAGAGAGGTGGCTTTGCAGTTCCGGATTTTCGTTCTTATTATTGGGCTGCTGCTCTTCAATATATGGGTATACTGTTTGGTGTACCTTCCCGGGATAATGATAGGGAAATTGAAATTCCGGATGTTTATAAGTTGTTATTGGGGGATCAGGCCGAAAATTGCTTTTTAAATTTACAGAGCATAGCTACTATAAAAGGACTAAATTTAAGACCCTTGTTGCTGCATCTAATATTTGGTGGGCATTAAAAAGAATGATCGGTATGGGAAGATTCAATTATTATACCCTGCTTTATAAAAATCCTATGCTTCCGGATATTTTTTCAGATGGGGTAATGGCCTCTTGGGCAACGAAGGGAGTACGGATTGCTGGGGATTTAATAACGCAAGTAGGGGTTCGTCAGTTTGGGGACATTCAGCGGAGTATGGGTTGGAAAGGGGAGTTTTTTCAAATACTTACAGCTGCGAAGTTTTTGGTACAAAAAGGGGGGCTTAAGCGGATTTAGTAGAAACAGAGTTTTAGATACTATTCGGGGTAGCACTAAGGGTATTATTAGGTTATTGTATATTGAGCTGATTGAATTAAAGCAAGATGATTTAGGTAAGCATGAGAATAAATGGGTGGAACGAGTGGGTGTTACACAAGAGGGGCTGGTAGAATCTCTGGGTTTAGCCCAGACGGTTTTGTGCTCTGCTGGGCTCCAAGCACAACATTATAAAACTGTTTTCGCATTATATTATACCCCAGCAAGGATAAAGCAATGGGGTGGGCTCTCAGGGATTCATTGTGCACGGTGTGGGGCGGCGGCAGCAGACCTTGTGCATATGTTTGCGACCTGTCCATGTCTTCAGTGTTTGTTAGACTCTATTATGAGATTTTTAGATATGTCACTGGGGTTAAAAATTATGATAACACCTGCTCTGGTATTGCTGGGAGTTAATAGAAGCGAACGGAATGACACAGCCAAAAATTTCTCTTTGTGGCTATGGCTGTATTACGGATGAGCATTGCTTCGGCCTGGCTTGATCCTCTTCCCCCTTCCTTTCATCAATGGCTATCGCGCTTACTTTCACTATACACAATGGAAAGGGCCATTTATGAGAGGAAGGGTAAAAAGCAAAAATGCTGGGGCAGAGTATATGGGCATTATTGGCAAGATGGAAGGACAAATAGGAATTTTAAGGGCAATAATCTAGGCCAATTTATTTATGTGTATGGGATGGTGTAATCCTAAGGATTGTAAATTAATGTTAGAGTCATGAATTTAGATTATTGCTTGTCAACTTTTTGGTTTCTTATGCTCGTTGCTTGTTCTTATGGCTTTTTTCCTTTTGCTTTTTTTTATATTTTATTTTTCTGGCTGCTTAAAATGCCTTGACTGAGATCCTCGCTTTATTTTATTTTTTACTTATTCTCTTTACTTTCTCTGCACGTATTGTCAATTTACTGTGAAATTGGTGCTGATTCATGGGTGAAAAATTTGTACAAAATATCCTAATAAAAATATAAAAAAAAAAAAAGAAACGTAGATGTGGAGGGAGCCTATGGGCAGATTTTGTATTTGTAGGTGACTTCACTACACTGCAACTTTGATGCAGGATTTTTGTCGAGGAAGTAGGTGATAGTGGGGCCTTTTCTCCTGGTGCACACAGTTGTTTACCACTAGTGTCCATTGGTCTTGGGTATCAATGTATTGCAGTTTGATGGCCAGATCAGTCACTTTGTACCACTCATTCTGCAGTGGTAGTTTGGGTATGATGTCAAAGCTTACTCTATGAGGTGGTAATAGGCTTGAAATTCATATGAAGTGTGACACAGTAAACACACACCATACAAAATGTCCATTCAGACCTGTTATAAAAAGAAGTCATTTATAGCTGGGCAATAACAGCGAATCGACCAAAAATTGGCAGATGTGACATCTGCTCTTCTCATGAGTTTGGGAGTGTGCTTTGTTCCAAAAGTTAAGCCTCAGCTGGCTCTTTTGTCAAAAACACACTCTCAGTCGCTGGTCTGCTAACTGAGGTGTCATTGTAGCCTCCACCCTATGTAGGGATGGCTCGTGAAGTCATGTTGGCTGGTTTTTTCTGCCCGGGACTGCCACCTGTAGCCTGGTGGACCCGCTCAGAAAAAAATTGATCAGTGTCTGCAGCGGCTCGTGGAAAACTCCCAACGCAGCGTGAACATTGATTTTACATTTTGCAAAAACAATCCTCGCCTTTCTGGTTTGTCTTTATCAAATGAAAAAAACGGCTGTAGTTCAGTATACTACCATGATATGGTAAGCTGGCTGGTTGTTGTTGGGTGTTTTCTGAAAATCATATCTGAAAGAGACACTTTAGTGACAGATTCCTTACCTTAGAATATCCCCAGGCGTCAGGCTGGATCCGGAAAGTTTTTGCGTAGCAGTACCCTTGCGCGTCGGTAGGCGGCGTCGTGCGGCTCCGCGTCCGTCGTCGGCGTCGTGATCGCCGGGATGACGTCGCAGGCAGTACTTAGACGCCGCCCCTGCGCGCTGACGTCAGTTCTTCTTTTTCCGCGCCAGTAAGCGCAGATCCGGGAAGAGCAGTGCCCTAGTCAATTTTTGACTAACTTTTTTTGTGAATTTTTTCACTGTTTCTTCATCGAGTCTTCACAACTCCTAGGTGTCGTAGGGATGCCCGGCTTCAAGCCATGCGGAGCCTGTGGTCGCATGATGTCGATCACAGACCCGCATCTGGAGTGTCTCTTCTGTCTCGGCCGAGACCACGACACGAAGTCGTGCCCTGACTGCCGGAAACTTCACCCGAAGGCTTTACAAGAGCGGTCTCGAAAGCTACTCGAGGTCCGGCAGTCGGCTCCGCGCCGCACCAAGCCCCGGTCCCGGGAGAGGTCGAGGGGCCGGTCGCGGAGTCCCCGCCGGTCGTCGGAGTCCAAGTCTTCGCGCTCCTCGGGTAAGTCGAAGCACAAAAAGTCTAAGAAGCGTCATCGCTCTAAGACTTCGCCTCGCCGGTCTCGCGACTCGGCTGAGGCCCCAGTCGGCACCGTCCCCGCGGCCCCGGACATGCCTATGGAGCCGCCCCCGCATTACCCGTCCTTTCCGGGTTCGGGGCGACTCCGGCCGAGCTACAGGAATTCCTGTCAGCCATGGCCCGCCTCTTCGGGCCTCCAGGTCCCTCCGGTGCGCCTTCAGGCCCCGCGGGCCCTGATGGCGTTGCTCCGGCGTCGCCGTCGGCTCCGGTCCCGGCGCCGCCTGTCCCACCAGCCTTCATCCCGGCCTCGGCTCCAGCCCCGGCCTCGATCCTGGCTCCGGTGGTACCGCAACCCCCATCGACGCCGGTTGACCTAACCACGCCTCCGCCGATGCCGATGTCCCCGGTGCCGTTCCTGACACCGTCCGGGGCTCCGGACGGCGTCGGTCCCCGGCTCTCTCCGGCTCCGGACATGGAGCCGGACCGACGTCGCTCGACGCCGGCTCCGGCGCCCGATGAGACCTTGGGTCCCAAATGTCCCTCCTCCTCCATATTTTGAACAAGAGGACGACCAGGAGAGCTGGGAGGGGTCTGAGGACCCTCTCACACAACAGTGTGAGTATGATCCGGACTGGGCTGAGGAACTTGGGGATGCCAGTGGTCTAGACACCTCCCCTGACACTGGCATGCTGTCTCCTCCCGTGGCTACGGAGGAGGGAGCTAATTTTGCAACGGTGTTGTGTAGAACAGCTGGAGCCTTACATCTCCAATTGCCTACTGTGGCTGTCAGGACTAATCTCCTGACGGAAGTGCTTCAGCCGGCGGCTTCCTCCTCGGAGACCGTGCTGCCGTTTAATGATGCACTCACTGACGTTCTTTTGGGTGCCTGGTCCAAGCCCACCACAGGGGCTCCTGTGGATAGGAACGTGGCCCGACGCCATCGCCCTGCTCCGGGCGACCCCTTGTTTCTCTCCCAACAGCCCACCCCGAGAGCTTGGTTGTCCAAGCCTCTGCCTCCCAAACCGCCTTCCCTACCGCCCCTCCGGATAGGGAATCCAAACGCCTGGACCAATTTGGGAAGAAGGCTTTTTCTTCCTCCAGTGCTGGCTTGCCGTCCGTCAACACCGCTTGCCTTTTGGGCCGATATACCCACTCCCTGTGGGATTCGGTGGCGGCTGTTTTGCCGCAGTGTTCTGAGGAGGTCCAGACACTGCTTACCCGCGCCATTGCGGAAGGGCGAGATGCGGCTAAATACACCATACGTTGTGGCCTTGATACCGCCGACTCGCTGGGCAGATCGCTTGCAACGACGGTGGCGCTACGTCGCCACGCCTGGCTGAGAACAACTGGTTTCTCGGGTGATGTCCAGAATACACTCATGGACATGCCCTTTGATGGAGTCGGTCTTTTTGGTTCAAAGGCAGACCATGCGCTGGAGCGTTTTAAGGACTCACGGGCTACTGCCAAGTCCCTGGGCCTTTCTGTTGTACGCCCTCCGCTAACCTCTGCTTTTCGCCCCTTTCGTGGCCAAGGAAGGGGCGCCCAGTCACATCAGCTGCCCAGCCACCGGCCCGCGCAGCAAGCGTCTTCGCGTGGCCGAGGACGTGGATACCGCCGTGGCGGTTCGGGCAACCAGCGTGCGGGTCAGGCCACCACCTCCAACCCATCCGCGGCCTCCAAGCCCTCCTAGTCCCTCCTTTCAGGTGCACAGCACGCCAGTAGGGGGCAGGGTCCGCCATCACCTTCACCACTGGTGTCCCATCACCTCGGACAGGTGGGTCTTGGACATTGTCCGAAGGGGCTACTCCCTCCCCTTCGAGACCACCCCCAGCCATGCCACCTCAATTCCACCGCATGTCAGGGGATCACTTGGTGCTTCTGCAGAAGGAAGTCACGGCCCTCTTGGCCAAGAGGGCCATCGAGCATGTTCCGACCCCAGAAGTAGGACGTGGTTGCTACTCCCACTACTTTCTGGTGCCCAAAAAGGACAAGGAGGACATGCGTCCTATCTTGGACCTCCGGAACGTCAATCGCTTCCTCCGGAAGGAGAAGTTCAAGATGCTCACCCTAGCTCAGGTCTTGACTGCCCTCGACCCTGGAGACTGGTTGGTAGCGTTGGACTTGCAGGACGCTTATTTCCACATCCCCGTCCTGCCGGCCCACCGGCGTTACCTACGGTTCACGGTGAGGCCTCGAGCATTTTCAGTTCACCGTGCTCCCCTTTGGCCTTACAAGTGCCCTCGGGTGTTCACGAAAGTGATGGCGGTGGTCGCAGCTCATCTGCGCCGGGCAGGGGTTCCAGTCTTCCCCTACCTCGACGACTGGCTGCTGAAGGCGGGCTCGTCCCAGGCAGTCGTCTCCCACCTCCAGACTACGGCCGAACTCCTGCACTCGCTGGGGTTCTCCATCAATGTGCCGAAGTTGCATCTGATTCCTTCTCCACAGCTCCTTTTCATCGGAGCAGTTCTGGACACGACGCAGTTTCGGGCCTATCCTCCCGAACGGCGAGTCCGGGATATTCAGGCTATGATTCCAATCTTTCAGCCTTTATCCTGGGTTTCGGTACGGATGACCCTGAGGCTGCTGGGCCTCATGGCCTCCTGCATCCTGCTGGTCAATCATGCCAGATGGCATATGCGGGCTCTGCAGTGGGACCTGAAGTTCCAGTGGGCGCAGCACCAGGGCAACCTGTCCGATCACGTCCAGATCTCGGAGGGGCTGCAAAACAGTTGCAGTGGTGGCTCTCGAACCGGCAATGGGTCATGGGCAGATCCCTCTCCCTTCCCCAGCCAGAGCACACAGTTGTGACGGACGCGTCCCTTCTGGGATGGGGCGCTCACATGGGAGAGGCGGAGATCAGAGTCCTCTGGTCTCCGGCGGAGTCCCAGCTCCATATCAACCTTCTGGAGCTCCGGGCGATCCGACTTGCACTCAAGGCATTCCTTCCCTCTGTCAAAGGGAAGGTAGTGCAGGTGTTCACAGACAACACCACCGCCATGTGGTACTGCAACAAACAAGGCGGGGTGGGGTCGTGGACCCTCTGTCAGGAGGCTCTGCGCCTCTGGACAAGGCTGGAACATCAGGGCATGTTCCTGATGGTTCAACACCTGGCAGGTTCCCTGAACGCCAGGGCGGACGAACTCAGCCGCAGGTGCAGGATGGATCACGAATGGCGTCTTCACTCGGAAGTGGCGCAAGGTCTCTTTCTGCAGTGGGGAGAGCCTTGGTTAGATCTATTCGCCACCGAAGAGAACACGCAATGTCATCAGTTCTGCGCGTTGGAATTTCCAAGGCGGCACTCGCTCGGCGACGCTTTTCGTTGCGAGTGGAGTTGCGGTCTGTTGTACGCCTTTCCGCCTATACCACTTCTACCCAGAGTGTTGAAGAAGATTCGGCACGACCGGGCCCAAGTCATTCTTGTGGCTCCGGACTGGGCTCGAAGAGTTTGGTATCCCGAGCTACTCAGTATGAGCGTAGATCCCCCGATCCGTCTGCCTCTTCGGGAGGATCTTCTGTCGCAGCAGCAGGGGACGGTCCTCCACCCGAACCTGTCCAGCCTCCACCTGCTTGCGTGGAGATTGAGCGGCGGCAGTTGATTCCTTTCGACTTGCCTCCCGAAGTTTGTGATGTAATTCTGGCAGCCAGGCGTCCCTCCACTAAGGTGGTATACGCCTGCAGGTGGAACAAGTTTGTGGCATGGTGCACAGCAAAGGCTGTGAATCCCCTTTCTGCCCCTCTTTCTGAAGTTCTTCTGTTCCTTCTTTCCCTGGCCCAACAGGGTTCTGCCCTGGGTACCATCAAGGGCTATCTTTGTGCCATCTCGGCCTTCCTCAGGCTTCCTGATCAGCCCTCCCTTTTCAAGTCCCCTGTTGTTAACAGGTTTCTAAAAGGCATTACACACCTCTTCCCTCCTGTTCCATTTGTGATGCCTCAGTGGGACTTGAACTTGGTTCTTACCTTTCTTATGTGCGCTCCCTTTGAGCCTCTACATAACTGTCCTCTTCGTCTTCTGACTCTGAAGACAGCCTTTCTGGTGGCCATCACCTCCGCTCGGCGGGTGAGTGAGCTCCAGGCTCTATCATGCAAACCTCCCTTTCTGTCTGTCCATCCAGACAAGGTTGTTCTTAGGACGCGTCCGTCCTTCTTGCCAAAGGTGGTTACTGCCTTCCACATTGGGCAGACCATCACTTTGCCCACCTTCTTTCCGCCTCCGCATCCTTCCAGAGAGGAAGAGAGGCTCCACCGTCTGGACCCAAAACGTGCGCTTTCCTTTTATATCAACCGCACACAACACTTCCGGGTGGATGACCAGCTCTTTGTTGGCTACGTGGGCGCCAAAAAGGTCGGGCGGTGCACAAGAGAACCATCTCCCGCTGGGTGACCTTGTGTATCAAAGCCTGCTATTCTTTGGCTAAGAAGGAGCCTCCTGTTGGGCTGCGTGCCCATTCCACCAGGGCAACGGCTGCTACCACGGCTTTAGGCCACGGTGTTCCGCTGCAGGATATCTGTCAGGCAGCTACGTGGGCCTCACTGCACACATTTACAAAGCATTACTGCCTTGACAGTCAGGTCCGGAGGGACGGCTTCTTTGGCCGTTCTGTCCTCCGGGACTTCTTTGTCTGATCTTTGTTCGCAGACCCACCACCGGGGTTGGTATTGCTGGGGTATCTATTCTAAGGTAAGGAATCTGTCACTAACGTGTCTCTTTCAGATGCACAAGTTACTAACTTGTGTAACGATATATCTGTAAGAGACAGTAGTTAGTGACAGATTCCTACCGCCCACCCATCCTCCCCGTTCTGCGAACTGATTTCTAGGGTTAAGGACATCCCTTTCAGGGCTCTAGTATTTTTCAGACACCTATGTCAGCTTCTTGCATGGCTCTGCGTTCCTGGCGCGGAAAGTCGTGTACAGAACTGACGTCAGCGCGCAGGGGCTGTGTCTAAGTACTGCCCGCGACGTCATCCCGGCGATCACGACGCCGACGACGGACGCGGAGCCGCACAACGCCGCCTACCGACGCGCAAGGGTACTGCTACGCAAAAACTTTCCGGATCCAGCCTGACGCCTGGGGATATTCTAAGGTAAGGAATCTGTCACTAACTACTGTCTCTTACAGATATATCGTTACACAAGTTAGTAACTTGTGCTTTCTGAATTGCCTGTGCAACAGTGGAAGCAGTGCCTCTGATACCCAAATAGGACCAATATGTTAGTCTAGTGCTTAGAAGCCTTAAGTGATAGTGCTACATTTTTTAGTGAAAGCAGAATCATTACATACAGATGGCTGTCAGATCACTATCAGCGATGGCCTTCACAGTTCAGTTTACTCAAGGGATACCAGAGGTATGTCTAGGCTGTCCGGTTTTAGGTTTAAACCTATAATAACTGATAAAACCCCACCGAAAGGGAAATAGCCCTCACCAGTGTAAACATATAAACACTGAAAAAACACCTTTACAACCACAAACAAAATGCCATTCAAAGAAAGGAAAAGAGAAGTGAAAGAGTCATTTTTTTTCTTCCTGAAGGGGCCAATACAATGTAACTTTGTTATACAAGCTAGCAGCATGAAAGACTGGGCTAACATTATTCTGCTACAGTTTTGTTGTTTAAGGATGCCACTAAAATATTGTTTCTTCTTCCTTTTGCTTTTTTCAGTTTTGTGGTCTTTGGTCTAAAGATACAGGGTTTAGAAGCATGTTTTAGGTCTTGTTTAATTATTTTATAAATTGTAGAGAATCAGGAAATATCAAAATCATATTTGATATTTTGGCTGCGTTTGATTCTTTCACTGATAGATAAAATGGCTGGTTTCATAAGAATCTTTCCCAATATTTGCCATCATATTTACCCACAGAGAATGAGTAAAAACCCTTGATTCATCAGCCCCCAGTTTCTAGTGAGTCAGTATTGATAGTAGGTGAATTGTCAACACCTCAAGCTTTAAACATTCAATGCAAGGTATAGTGACAAGTATATGTGAAAAGAGTCTATCACCAAGCATCTGGAATAGTGGTAAAAGCACGACACAAAACATTTGGAAAACATGGAACGCAGTGTCACTTGGAATGCTGCTGCAAAAAGGTTCTTTCCAAGTTCAACAAAGATTGGAGTGATATTGTTTGTATTTGCAGTGATTCAGCTACGTATATGAAAAAGTTGTGCGATGACCTGTCAAAATCGATACCTGAGCTGAAGTGCTTCCCTGTAAGAGATACTTGCCACTTGTTAGATGGTATGCTGAAAGTCTTTACAATCTTCATAGTTAATGAAGAATGCTATTGTCTTTTTAGTCCATTCTGTCGCACTGTTTTGTTATGAGCGGGAACTAAAACCCAAATATTTTTCATTTTGTGCTTTGTATGGCATCAAAGAAAGAGTCATCCCAACTGTGTCACTTAGCTGATGGTTCTCTGTCCAAGGGGCTGGGAATGCTATATTATCCATGTGGCAACCGTTTACAGAATTTTTGCTGAGTGATGATGCCAAAGGCAAGAAATGGGAGCATCTTTGGTCGCATATTGATAGTGATGTGAAAAAAGTACGCTCTACTGCATTCTTATATTTTTAGAGGAAAACATAACTGCTGTAGTGGACATAAAAAAAAAAAACTAGAGTCTGAAAACACCCTTGTCTGCCAAGTGTTCAGCATAATTGGTGTAGATCTGAAACCTCTCCTTGAGAGTAGGCTGGGCGACAGCTTTAGTGACTTTGGCACTGCAACATGTGCCATGTTAGAGTGCTTGCCACTTGGTAAGCAAAGCAATTTTGAAGAGAAATTCAGGAACCTTTATTTTACAATGTATGAGAAATGTCTTGCAATGATGCATAGAAATGTCCCTTCACCAACCATGGCATTTGAAGTCAATGAAACCTCACTGTGGTACTCTGTACAAGTTCTAGATCCCTTCCGAAAAGGGGAATTTTTGCTGTAGTTTCAAAAGTGCTGCTTCATTATTGACTGCTTCAAAAACTCTGAGGGCAAAAGCGCCCAGTTCAACACAAATGTTGCAGAACCTGCACAGACAATCGCAATCTTCAAGTGCACCAGTATTGGTATGGAAAGCTATGTTAGTGGCCAGAGTTAGCAAATTGTGTACTGGCTGTTTTGGCGTTGCCCGTCTCAAGTGTCAATGTTGAGAGAGCCTTTTCACAGAAATATTTTTACATGGGAAGGAAAGAGTGAGCGCACATGACCAAAGACTTACTGTAGAAGTATTGTATGGTGTACTAAAATAAGTTTGATTTGCAAAAACCTATTTGGACCTCATATACACAGTATGTACACTGTCTATATACCATGCACTATCAGTGCAGAAAGCAAGCAATAATAAAAGCAAAATGTTCCATAAACACCCGAAACACACTGTTTCTGTTGTTTTTAATGGCGTGAAAATGTGTAACCACTGATAACCACTGTTTTTTTAAGGTATTGAAATCACTTGAAAACACTGAAAAACCCCCACCAGAATTGACCAGAAATAGAAACTGAAAACAGGAAAGCCTAGGTATGTCTTAACTACCCAATGAGTGAATTGCTACAAAGTAACATAGATGCTGAAGTATATTTGCTTTCTTTGCAACTGATGATTAAAGCAAGATAGATCCTTGGCCCTGAGCCAGTATTTCAGAGATGATGCCCAATAACCTCTTACCTTTTACCCAAGAGTTAATTGGATTGCCACACAATGAAATATAGACGCTACTGGTTGACAAAGGGAACTGGACAGAGTTTTTAGTTCTGGGTTGATTGAGGTTACCTGGCCCAATTCAGAGAACCAAGTGAAGTCTCACAAGAATACACTCAGTCTTCAGAGTGTTAGGTGTTAGCTAGTACTTTAAGTTGAACTGGTCCTTCACAGTTAGCGCCCGATGGAAGTCACTAATTTCAGAGGGCTGTATCACTTTAATGGATGGTTGCAGTTAGAATTTTCCAGTTCCTAACCCCCACTTGATTGGTTAGCACCCACCAGGGACAACTGTGTACCCTTGTCTAGGATTAGAATTAACACAAGCCCTACGCATGGTTAGGGACAGTGCAGCGTTATCAGCTGGAATGTCCCGGAATGATGTAGGCTTTGTTCCCTTTCCGCCAATGCTGTTGCTTGCAATGTGCATCCTCAGGTCATTGAAGATGACTGTGATGTCTGACTCAGTATTTCTTTACTGTCTGACATAACTTGCACTGGATGGAGAGATTGTTCTCTTAGACTTAGACTTAATTGGTCTTTTAATGCTCAAAGAGCTTCTAGGGTACAGATGATTCTATAACAGTGGATCATTGGTAAGATTGGGGGATCCGCATGGACCTTTTAACTAGAGTTGTTAAGGTCGCACAAAACTATCCTTATTGGGTTTTTTTTAGCAGCGAGAAACAAATGTTATCAGTTAAGATTTATTTGATGGACTGGTATTTTACCTTGGAAGTTCCAGCTGTCAAAATATTGACTATGACTGATTGGCTAAAATAGGCAGTTCATCATGCCATTCATTGGTTTGAGCTATTGCTCGAGAAGAGACGTCTAACCGCCAGGATAGACAAATTAAGGCCAGTTCCAGAAATAGGGACCAGAGGAATTCCCAGGGAAACCCCTCTCTTCTGTCTTGTTTATATTTCAGGGGACCCTCTTCCCTTCTTGAGTTCTTGACTTGGACTGCCTGATGTTAACATGCACACAATATGCATATTTATCTAGATGTGAATTGTGTGTCCCAATTTAAGCCGTGATAGAATTGAATGAATGCAGCTGAGGCATGGATATTAAAAACTACCAGCAAAACATATGTGGTAAAAGCAGTGGAGGTGCTCTGTGGTCCACCCAGCACTAATAAGAATCCCTTCAATAAATCTAACTAGTCCAGTTTTGCTCTGTCTGTCTAATGGACATCACATAGTAATTGTGAGGGCATTCCGGTCTGTTGTACCATCGCTTTAAGAAAGCTGCCAACTGTGACCATATTGTACAACCAGCCCAGATTTAGAGAACAGAGACATAAATTATTAAATTGCCTAACTTTGAACCTCTGAAAAGTAGAGAATTATGTAGGATATGGAAACATTTTTAAAAATATTTTTAGCTTGAGGAGTGCTCGCAATTGCCAGGATCGGCCTTGACCCAGAGGAGACCTGGTGGTGAAGCAGACACTGAAGTTATTTTGTTGAATGTGTGCTATGAGCTTCCACACTGCCTTTTGGGTAATCTGTACTTAGTCCAGAAAATGCTCCAACAGATCCTTGTATCTGGACTGGCATGGTAAACCTTGATGGTTTTCCACGAGCCAGACTCTGGGGCATGGATGCCATGGAACTGTTATAGGTGGAAAAATGCATTTTGTTATTTGTGTAAATATTGATTTGGTGTGCGACAAGGAACTTGTAGCATTTTTAGTGATGTTAAAGTAAAATAAAGGATTTTAACCATTTGGAGAAAATCTCTAATGTCTGAATCTCTGATTGCTGGTGTGAAAAATCTCTTTGAAGCAGTTATGAAAACTAGTGTATTTTCTAGGGACTGGTTCATCTCTGGTTTTCTTCGCCCACTGTTTTTGTGTGAACCATGTAATAATGTTTAAAATCCGTGACAGATATAAGGAGGTGCAGAGTGTGGGTAATAGGTAGAGAATACTGGAAATGTGTCTGGGACTTAGATGTGGCAGCCTTTTTTAGTTTTGACAAAGTCAAACAGGCATTTCCATCCCTACTGCCTTTGTGCATCACTTCTACCCCATGATCACATTTTTAGGACTTACCTACTACACAGTACATGCTCTGTCTGTTGAAAGACGTGTTGCAGTAGGCTTAGACCCCGACCATTGCTTACCATTTTTTGACTTTACTACCTCATTTGCTTGCTTCTTATTCATTTGCTTGTGTGGGCTTTACTTCCTCTTTTTGTGTTTGTCCCTCACCTGGAGCATGGATGCATTACTTGTGTTCCTCTACTTCTCATTGTACAGGTGCTACTTTTATCTTTTTGTTTAAACACTCCACAAGAGTGCATGTGTTTTCCACTTTTTTCCCTTGTGTACTTCTACCTGCTTCGTGTTTCTCTTTCTCTGTGATTCACTCACTCTCGTGTGCTTCCCTCCTAGTGTTGCTTTCTCACCCATGTTTCTCCCCCAGCTCTATGTTGCTCTCTCGCTCATTTACTTTTCTTCCTCCGTGCTCCACATTGCTCTGTCACCATTAGTTTGCTTACCTCCTCGTTCCCTACGTGTTGCTTCCACTACCCACGCACCTCGTGTTGCTCCCCCCACACTCTGTATTGCTTCGGCCCCTCCGTTCTGTTGTATCTCATCTCGATCCTCCACAATTCCTCCTCCTTGCCCACGTATTGCTTCTGCCACCCCAAACTTGACATTGCTGTCTATCACCTGTGTTTCTCACTTTGCGCTTGACTGCCAGACAAGGTGGGGATATTTGAATCTGCTTCTTCAGGAAGATAATGAGCTGCATGACTTTTGGATCAACTTTTCCTGGGAACAAATATTGCAGCTCCACTTCTAAAGGGGGGCAGTAGCATCAAGAGCACCAGAACCTACAATCATAGCATGAGGTGTTAGAGTGGAGGAGGACACACCTTCGGCTTTCTGTCAGTTAAGTGCACAGCTCCCCCTCTGATGAGCAACACCAGCTGTGCACCTGCCGTCCCAGACACACTGCAGAGCGAGCGCTGTTGAGGAACAAAGCAGCCACTTCTTCTTTCTACACCACAAGTTTTACATTGGACTTCCAAGGTCTCTACAGTTTTACATCACAACTTTAAGGCCTTCCCTACAAGACTGCTTTTAGCTTAATGTAGGAAAAAGCCTGTTGAGCACCACGTGCTTTAAGTAGGATGAAAAAAGTGGGAGAGTTCCTTTAAAGAGGTGTGGCCTAAGTAATTAAAGTGTCTTACAACATGTGAACTACAATCCTGTGCTTTACACAGTATGCTGCCTGACCACATTTAGGGGCCTGTTTGTGATTTTTCTGCTATTTCTTCCAGATATTACACAACACCAAGCATTCCTAAAACAAGCAGGACACTCTGTTTTCCTGGTAGCAGTTTGATGTAAATGAGTAACAACAATGATTTTGTTGTTAATAATTAGAATTGACAATTCGAACTTTTACATATGTGACCATCCCTCTGCACACTTGCAAGAAGCCAAGGATTGAATGAGAATGCAATCTAAACACTGTTATGGCCCACTGACTCACCCTGCCTTCAACCTCAGCTTCAGAGCTCTCAGTTGTGCCCCATTATGAAAACACTCATGCAACCTGAACTCACCCTATCATTTGAATATGACTGAGCTCACATGTACCATACAAGCACTGAAAAACCAAGTAGCCCTGTCTTTTAGAGCGAAAACCTCTTGACTTTTCCAATCCTTAGTAATGGTGATTCCGATTACAATACAAACTTGCACTAAAATAAAGAGAATTTACAAATATTAACAAATTAAAAGTCTTTGCTTACATAAAAAAAGCTATGCACATACTGTAACATATTGCTAAAGCCATTATCAAAGCCAGTAGGTCCCAAAGGCGAGAGCTATTGACTTTGCCAATCTTTGTTTAGAGATGATGTCTGTTCAGAATGAGCGAACTTGTAAAGCACAGCTCTCTGAATTGAAGAGTCTGAAAGTTCATTTGCTTGACCTCGACTGAAGGGTAGGAAGCACTACATTTTCTGAAAAGGTGTGTTTTTGTGGCTGGCCTTTGGATGTGTTTGGACTTTTCTGGGTGTGTGGGTGAAGGAATTGATGGTAAACCACTGTTTTATATTTACTGTTGGGAAGAAGAACTCGCCAGGCACTTTTTCCATCTAATGCTCTAACTGATATTCGGCCATTTGAAGGAAGAATGTTGATGAGTTGGAACACACAATTGAGAAAGTTAAGGTATTTTGGTAGGAGTTGATGGTTGTTACGTCTACTAATTTGTTAGAACAGCCGGGGATGGTGATGCGATGAGATGAACAATAACGTAATGTACATTTTGGGCATAATCTTTGAGTCAATGTTTTTCCTATTAATTTGAACTTGTTCTCTGAATGATTTCCTGGTATTACTTTGGTATCTATTCTAAGGTAAGGAATCTGCAACTAGACTTCCTGAAAGTTATTGGGTATATGAAGGTAGAGATCTATGTAGTCACAAGAGCAGCACTTAAAGAGGCCAATGGCATCTATGGTTTCCACAAGAGAGCAATGGTAGACACAGAAGGGTAATAGTCATGTTCCAAATGACTTAGGTTTAGTGGACCAGTCTGATATCCACATGAACTTGGCAACTGAACTGAGGATATCCCAGCATAGGCAATAGGATGTTTAACTATTAGAGCTTATGGATTTACACTTATCTTTTTCTTCTGCAGTGTGAGACTGAATGTCATTATCATTTGAACCGTAAAAAATGAAAGATGGAAATGCTTGAGTAAAACTGAATGACTGGTTATTACTCTTGTTTATTCCATACAGTTGATTTTTAGCTTGTCGGTCCATTACAAAAGAGAGCCAACTTCATGCAACCCAGCACCTCCATTGTAGGTACAATCTGCCTTAACCTTCTAGGAATGTTCCTTATAAACAGGAATACATCCAGCCTCAGACTGGTTTCAGCCTTTTTGGGCCTCATCAGTGATGTGCATGTTGACCCCTATTGCATAGTGAGTTGTGGGACCCTCATCTCAACATATAGCTCCTACTTAGGGAGAGTTGCTTTAATAGCGTCATGAGTTGGGCTCTTCCTATTGGACCCTGACAGAGGTTGAATTACATATGTCGCTCCCTAATTGTAGCGGCCCAATGAGCAAAAATGTTATGGACTGAGACGAGTGAGCCTTTAGGATGACTCTTGTTTTTGTCACTTTATACACGTCCCTCAGTTTCTGCAACAGTGCCATCCCATTGGCCTTATTACGTTTCAGCTAATCAGTCAGTACATAAGTAGTAGAAGTTTATGCATTTGAAAATTTGCCCATGTCATCATAAAAAGAGTGTTTATAGAAATGTGTGTCTCGCTGGAAAGAGCCAGTCAGAAAATTGATGTGTTCTGGGCTTTTTCTCTTACAGAGACCAAAGAAACCACCCCCTCCGACAGCTACAGTTTTGAAGTCAGGCACAGGTAAGATGCTGCATATTCTAGCATTCAACCACAGACCACAGTGATAACTGATGAGCAGAGAATCCCTATGTGGATTTTTATTGACATCAATTTGTTGATGTTCCAAGAATTTAATGGTGTTGCTGCTGTTTTGTTAGCTATTCTTGATAAGATCACAAATTATAGATGGGTTGCATTTCGCAGAGCGGTTCCAGGTGACATTAATGAGAACGAAGCTCGAGTTCTGCATGATGTCACTTGGAAACACTTGGTGTAACGCTCCATGATATTGACTATTCCTGATTTACAATTATATGTTGTTGTATATGCCTCCCCTCCCCATTTCCTCTTTGTGTTCAGCTGATTCCAGGTGCCATCTCCACAGAGGCAGAGATGTCATGGGAGAGCAATGAAAAGGATGACTTCACCTCCCTCGGGCCTCCTCACAAATTTTCTACATTAAAAATGATACATGTTTTCTGTCTTGCCTATCACCCCCACCCTCCATTTAAAACAATAAATAAATACTGGTTAGCCCGCCACCCTTCCCCAATCACCTTGGCAGCACCCTCCCCTTTCTAACTATGAGAGTCAAAGAATTCAAACATCACCTCAACAGACAACATTCGCGTGATTCCGAACAGAGAAGAGATACAGCCCTCATCCTTCTGGACCTCTTGGTGGCCTTCAAAATGGTATCGCAGCCTACCCTCATCAGACATCGACACAAGTTTGCATTCAAGGACCTGCTCTCTGCTGGATCTGCCCCTTTTTGATGGAAATAACTCAAACGGTCAGCATAACACTGTGCACCTCAGAAGCCTATAAACTCATCTGCAGAGTGTCTCAATATCTTAGTCCTACCCTCTTTAACACATATATGACTGCACTAATCTGTGCAGACATCGACATCCTCTCACACGCCAATGACACACAACTCATACTGTCTTTCTCAGACAATGCCCCCAACACAATGGACAAGTTCACCACCTGCATGCCCTGGTCATCTCTAGGATGAAGTCCAACACTCTCAAGCTCAACACTGACAAGACAAAAGTAGTGATCTTCACAAAAATACCTCACCCTGGGACTCCACTTGGTGACTGGCCGACCTTGGACACACATCCCCACCTCCCAGGCCAGGAACCTCAGAATCATCATTAATAGCAAGCTGGACATGTCTGCACAAGTCAACATTGTCACAGCTTCCTGCTTCCACACCCTGAGAATGCTGAGGAATAAGAAAGCTACAAACCATCCAGAACACGGCAACTAGACTCATCCTCAACCTTCCACGTAGGACTCCCATCACACCACACCTCAGGGAGCTCCACTGGTTCTCAATACACAAGTGTCCTCAGTTCAGACTCCTCACACAATCATTTAAAGCACTACACAACACAGGCCCAGGACTACCTGAAGTATTGCATCTCCTTCTGTCAACCAGCCTGACAATTCCGCTCAGCCAGACTCCTACTCACACCCGTCCCATGGGTACACAAAAACAAAGCTGGAAACTGAGCCTTCATACATCACCCCTAAAGCTTGGAATGACCTCGCATTACACATCGGAGCCTCCTGCTCTCTACTTGAGTTAAGCAAGAAGCTGAAGACTTGGCTCTTTGAGCAACGTCCATCCTTCTCCATCCCCACTCTCAAGACGAGACCAAAATACCTGCTCAGTGCCAGGATACCCTCGCGGGTGATAGCTAGCTCTACAAATACACATAACATGCATTAAACTATAACCTGCCATCCTGCAATCTCCTGTCTCTTCCCTCTCCATCCTGCCCTTATTGATATCCTTTATGCTGTTAATGAAGGAGCCGAGAGCTGGCATGTGCTAACAGTAGTTGAGCTGCTATCAGCATGGAAAGAATGATCTGCAAAGACTGATGTCTGGCAAGACTGATGGTGAGTGCCAGCGCACCTGCATTCCTCCTCCTCCTTTGTGTCTAGGGAGACCTGAGAGAGGCGCTGGAAGGTGCAAGAGACAGCAGACCATGATCTGCTATGCTACTTTTTTACTCTGATCTTTGGAGACCTGGTCGACGTCAATGAAGAATGAGGTAGCAGCCACTTCCTCAAATGATGTCACAAATTTCTCACTACTGTGATGTAATGGACGTGAATAATCAAATTGTGAATTTGGTATTTTTAACTTGATGGTGATGAAAGAGATGGGGAGCTAATACACAGGTGTCATTTGAACATCCAAACATGAAGTGTTCTTCTCAACCCCACCTTTTGAACCATGATCTCTTGTAAGCATGATGAAATGTCTCTCAATTAAAAGGCCAAATACATAAGCATAAATCTGCCTTCTTATTAGGCAATTTTGGAGCATGAGTCTTAAAATCCCTCCTAAATGAACCATTAATTTGCGCCAAATTAGTTGTCTTTGGTTATACACGCGACGCAAGTTTGCCGTTGAATCATCCTTGAAATTGTCAAGGAGTGAGCTTTAAGTTTGCTAGTTTAGGAGCCACATCTTACCCAGTTTATAATGAAAGGAACTGTTGATGTACAATGAATCTGGCAGTCTGTGAGTCATTTGCTTTTGAACCACAATTAGTCCATATCAGAGCTCCAAATTAACGTTTGGCAAAAGGAGCCTCTGGCACCAAAGCCAAAAATTGTAGTTACTAATCCAGATTTTTACCAGCCAGCAGTTTCAAATGAGTGAAAATGAAATATATACCCTACACCAAATAAACCATAATTTACATATTGCAAAACAATGAGTTTTACACTTTACACGTCTGACTAACTTAATTTCAAATATTGTGATTCACTACCCTTGTTGCTTTCACAATCTTCTCTCGCCCCTCTTCTCACTAACTCCCTTTTCCTACCCACCATCCTCTTAGCTTCCACTCTCTCACTACACTACTCTCTCTCTTATCCACTCTCATCTAGCTCCAATCTCACCTCACTCATCCCTCCACTCTCAGCCCTCCTCTCCCCTTCATTCCTCAATACTCTGCCCCTTCACTATTGCACTCTCCACTATCTCACCCCTTACCATCTCAATAACTATCTATTTTCTACATCCACGCTTAACCCATTCACTTGTTGTCCCTTATCTACTCTTGTTCCTATATGTCTTTTGATACCAATACTCTCTCTTGGTCCATCACTCTCTCATTCACTGCATCACTCACACCATGAACTATTTCACTTTCATCCTCTTTCTCCCACAATCGCCATATCCCTCATAATCTTTCATTCCATTATATGTGTCTAATATCTCTATAACTTTAAAAATAAGTGCCATTTTTTTACAAGTTAAACAAAATTATGAGAGCCAAAGTATCATCTATATTATATATATAATTATTGCTTTACGTTAAAAAAAACCCTAAAAAATTCACAGAAAAAAACAAAGGTTAAAGTACCGTTATAGTTAGGTGAAAATGTTCAATAACAACATAATTTTTTAAACTCTAAGCTTCTGCATCTCCCGCCATCCAATTGTTGCTTCTGTGTCCCCACACACTCCCCATACTGCTTTTGTGTCCCCCACGCCCCTCCCACTGTTGCTTCTGTTCCTTTGGCCTATGTTGCTTTCGCTCCCTTGCCTGCTTTAAAGAAAATTAGAAAACACTTCTGCACATTTTGCTTTATTTTTAGTTACCAATCTAACTGTAAAAACAAAAACAAAAAAAGTGAAAAAGCTGCTGAATCAGTTTATAGGTGCGTGCAGGCATGGTGCACTCGTATAAAAGTTTTACTTTTTTTTATTTTAGCTTTGCTGCCCAACATCAGGTATACAGTGCAGATTAGCTAACAACCATTGGCAATGCTAAAATCTCACAAAGGTGAGACCTTTTGGCTTTGGCAATGCTTGTTTTGCTTGTGTCGGACCATGGCACGTAATTGAACCCCTACATGCCAACAAAGAGTCCATATGCTATTTACTAATGTTCCAGGACTAAATATCATTCAGCGTTTTTTTCAGCTGCATTTGCTCCCAAAAAAGTTGAAGTCTTGATCTGAAACAAAACACAAGAAGGGGTAGTTCCTCTAGAGGGACCGACTAGACCCTATTCGGGGCAGAATCAACCTTTTCCGACCTCGTCGATCTGGGGGATCCGAGTGGTCAGATCGTAATGCCCTCACATACCAGTTATGGTGTCATGCTTCATCGTAGGGCGATCCTCGTCTGGTCGGCGCTGCAATGCCTGACGGGCTTGTGGGCTCTTTATCGGAGATCTTTTGATCCGTTGATGCTGTACGGTGAGTGCACACGAGGGGCTCAGGGTAGGGTGGTGAGAGGGGTGACATAAAAGAGTCTAAGGGAGCCCAGAAAAGTTTTAATACTGTTGAGCTCCCTTGACACAGTAAAACCAACAATGCTATCTAGGGATAATAATGTACCCTCATAGCTATCATTTGAAGGAAGTAAATATAGTGAGGTCGACATGTTTCATGCCTTCTTTGCCATGTGGGTCAATTGGCATTTATTCAGGACCAAGATATTACCTACCCTTTGTAGTAATCTATGAGGGTCAGTATAGTGTATCCTGTACACTCAGAGAGTGTAGAATATTGCACCTGTTTTGGTGCAGTTAGGGCGATTCCACCCAGAGTCTGAAAAAGAAGTACCCCTTAGGTGAGGCAGAGGGCCGTGGCTCAGCTACGGAAAGAGTGATCCTTGAGGGAGCAGTGCCCTTGACCTACCCTCCCCTGCCAGCCTGTAGGTGTCTTGATCTGTGCATCTCATGAATCATGACTTTTCCATCTTTTGAACAATAAAATTGCTGTCTTATGAGTGGTGCACTTGCTTAAGATAGATTGGTTTAGTCCATTTATATTCTAACAAATTATCCATCAGTTGTGGTGACTTCATAAATAAGTTAATGGCAAATTCAAATTTGAGTAACCACAGTAGTAAGGTGGGGTGAAAATTATGCTAGTTAGGCGGGAGATGCAGTCCACCACCTTCAAGTTGGCCTCCTCCACCAAATATGAAGTGAGGAAATATACTGAACTTAGGACACCATGAAGCGACATGGCCACCTCAGAATTGTTTTGTGTTGATCTGTGAGTGGGGCAAAATATGATTTCTTTTTATTCCGCGATATGCGGAAGCAAATTGTGACTCAACTCTGTATAATTTAGCAAATTCTCTTCTGCCTAATGCTGGGGAAAGAAAATCAAATGGCATGTGATAATTCTGACCACAAACTGCAAACTCTCTAGTTCATACACATTTTTTGTGGTTCTCCCTACCATTACGAGTTCCTTGGACAGTCGCACCAACTGCCTGGCTTGTGGGCAATATCCGTGTTTTTTCCTAGACCTTGTTTTGCCAGGTAGAAGTACACTAAGTGCATGGAACACATGAAACTCCCAAAATGTGCCTGTTTCTCGGGTTTGCATGTGGAGTTCTAGTATCTTGCCAAGCAATAAGCCGCTACTTTGTAATCCCTTAGATTTGAAAATATACCCACAATTTGAAAATTAATAATTGCCCAGTTCCTGAAGTCAAAGTTTGTGACCAGTGAAACTTGAATCAATGCGCTTAGTACTTAATTTGTGCAGGTGGTTGCAAGTAGCAAACACTGACATTCATTGTTTGGACCTCAACTTACTTTTCATAACCAAAGTTTGACCAGAAGCAAATGAGTGAAAGGCAGAAAATAAGAAAGAAGGAGAAAGATAAAGCTAGGAAAACAGGGAGGGAGTGAGAAAGAAGGGATGAAAAATAACCAAGAGTGAGATAAAGAAACAGTAAGCGAAGGATGATGGAAGAAAAAGGCATGAGGTGGAATCAAGACTCGGTAGCGTTGGTATTAGCCAACCAAGGCATTCTGCAGCACAGGTAGTGGTCTCCTAAAATATCCTTGAGAGAATGGAGTTCTGCCTGAAGCCAACATGATCTGTACAATCTTAAACCCAGTCAAGACTATGGGGAGCTCATTTTCTGATCTCAACAGTGCAATCATAAACCGGCTATTCTTGGTTTTTTTAAACTTGTTTTTACAGTTTGTGATTCCCCACCTCTTGAATGTAAACTGGCTATCTCATTCACAAGAAAATAATGGCTCTGAGGAATCGGAACTGGTTCAGAGTCAAAGTTCCAGTGAACTTTTATATGGGCTAGCGGGTTTCAGAAGTTAACGACAAAGGGGTGGAGGCATGAATGAACGTAGGTCAACAGGAAACCTGTTACTTCTCTAAGTTTTCTCTGAATTTAAATTTGAAAGCAGGGGAACCACTGGTGTTGAAAATGAACAAGCGACCAGAAAGGGTTTCTTGGGAGGTACCAAACTTTAGAACCCCGAATCTGCTGAATTATTGGTCTTGGTTGTTATTTTCTGGAGATGGTGGCATCCGTATAACGTCCAGTACCCATAGAAGTAACCAGTTATGGAACTGGGGAAATGGAATTAGGCTTCAATTATAGTTGTTTCTTTAAATATCTCTGGAACAAGGGCCGGTTCTAGGGTTTGTGGACCCCCAGGCATAATAGGAACATGTGAGGCCCCTAAGATGTAACATCACAGGAAGTGACATCAATTGAACATTAATTCTCTGACATTGTTGAAGTAGCTTTGCAAGAAACTACTTACCTAGTGTGGCTATCACTAAAATAACAAAAAATATAAATAATAATCCTAATAAAATAAATACATTTATTTTAAAGCTGCATTACATAGAAATACATGACATTAATCAAACTGGTTGAAAAGCTAGTCCTAGGTTTCTCCAAAACAAATATAATTATTACGATGTTCACTGATTGTTTCCAGTTCAGGGCCTGATTAAAATTCCAAGTCAGATTGTCACAGAACTATACAGCTGTACTTCAAGTGATTCCCCAGCCCTCCCCTTTAAGCTAGTGAAGTTGAAGATAAGGCATTTGGTATCCAGCAGGTGTGGGGTATCTACACAACAGAGACATGTTAGATCAGGTGAGTGACCTGCAAGAGCTGCAGCAAACCCCAGAAAGCACAGATTCTAAAAGATAAGAAGAGACAACAGCACAAATGTCATACACAGGTGGGGTGGCTAATATATTGGCAGGCAGAATCACCAAAGGCTGGGCCACCCCTGCACACTGAGCGCCTAAACAAAGCAATTACTCTCAAACTCAATATTTAAGAGATGCAAAGAGCTGAACTAACTTAAAGATATACAGAAAAGATGGCTAAAAAGGAAAAACAATTCATGACCAGAAAAAAAAATTGGCATAGCTATACTGGGAGCCAGGCACTAAAGAGATACATTAAAGCAGCAAAACAAAAAGGGATTACTATAGTAGGCTCTGTGCAATTTACTGCTATGTGGAAAGGGAATGTAACAACATGGAACAGTAGGTTGGGGAAGTTGCTGCTTGACTTGCAAAATAGCACTAAAGTAATATTAGAGACTTTCAGTTTAAAAAAATTCAAGTCATGTCCTTAATATCTGAGAAGACAGCTGCCAAATTGCAAAGGGACTAGAACCATATTTCGTTTTAGAACTAATAACCAAATTGTGCCTGACCCCAGATAAATCCATTGGATCTTGGTTTAAGATATAATTGAATACAAGACCATTTCCAGTCACTCCAGTCACTCCCCAGGTACCTAACCAAACACTTTTCTTTTCGTCTTCCAAACTCCAATGCAAGATCTGCCTCCCTGAAACTACTGGCTACCTATTTGCATAGGCTTAGTATCTGGCAGATCACTCCATGTGCATTGATGTACTCTGTGAAATTACCCCCTCGCTCCTCAGCTGACCTTCTCCCCCTCAGCCACCTTCTCCTGTATACTCCCCCTTCCTCTCATCTTCCACAGGAGGCCAATTCTAACCTTCTCCTTAAAAGCAGCCATTTTCCCAGGCCTCGCTGCCACTCTGAGGTTTGGTTTAGGATTATTTGTTGTGGGAGGAGGCGCACATCATACTGTGCTTGCCCAGGCCGGCCCATTGTCATTCTACCCATGACAATCAGCCGCTGGCTTTGCAAGCACAGTCAGACTGATTCTGTGCACACCAACCTTTTGACTGCAGTTTATTTACAATAATAAAACAAATCATCTCACAACATGGCCTGTCTATAGGCCTGTCAGTCAACTGTAGATTCTCTGCCTCTCCTACCTCAATATAGCCCCCTTCCGTAGGCCTCGCAGCACTCGAGTCTTGCAGGGTGGACTACTGTCCATTATCACTTTGCAGGACACTTTGCATACACAGAGATACTGTAAGTCATTTGTTGGGTTTTGGGGGACTATTAGTCACAGAACACATTTTTTGGTGTTTCATTCCATAACCACCTGCTGTAAATCATTCCCTTATAAAAGACATAGCTAGGCTAGCTGAATAAGGTGCTAATCTGGTATAATAAACATAACATACTGTGTTTGAGTGCCAGTACCTTTATCACCTCCTGGATTAAGCTTTGACTGCTCAGTATTGCCTCCTTTGGAGAGAAAAATTTCCAAATGGAGTAACTCGTATTCAAATGAAATAGAGTACACAGAGAGCAGGCTGAAATTCAGCAGACACACTGCTGAGGATGGTACAAGATCACAACCCTTTGTGAAGGATGTTACATGCATTTCAAACCTAAGACATTTTTAACACTTTTTTACACGTAAAATAAAGAGATAGGGAATTCCAAACTTCCACAAAAGGTTTAATGGACTTAGCTCACACTGGTTCTGCAACATTTTTACCTCTTCTCCAGCCTCTTACTTTTTTTTGCTGATTCTGTCCACTTGCATCCTCCTCTCCTCTCCATGCTCTACTTTTCACCTCATCTCTTCCCAACCTATTACCCACTATTGCTTGTTCCGCCCCCTCTAATATCCACCTACCCCTGCATTACCTACTTTTCACCTCTCATCTCTCCCCAAGCATCTTGCCTTTTCACCCTGATTCTGCCACTCTTAAATTCATCTTTCCTCTCAGTGCTCACCTCCTTTCCTCTCACCTTCCCACTTAGCCTCTCACTTTCTCTTGCCTCATTTTTTTCGTTCGTTCTGTCCCCTTTACATAAACCTCTCACTTTTCCCCAGCCTCTTCTTGCTGGTTCTGCCCCTCTTACATCGACATCTTCCTTCCATATGCTTCTCTTTACCATTCTTTTACCTTGTTTCAGCTGTTCTCCTTTACATCCATCTTTCCCCTTCCACCCTCCCACGCTCTGAACATTTTTTACATTTTGCATGGATTCTGCCCTCCTAACAATATTCTCTTTTTCATGCTATTAGAAGTTGGCAAGCCACTGACAACCCGAGCCAGAGGCTTGGCTCTGCTCAGCTCAAGGTCCTCCTGGAACCTTGAACTCAAAATGAGTCGAGCTTTCACAGGAGACAATGTGGGGCCTAGTGGCTACAGCTGCCCACCAGGTAACATGGTGAGCCAAACTTCAATCCCGGCCTTGACTCAGAATCCTGTGAATCCAGGCAAATCTCTATGCTGAAAAAAACAATTAACACATTCTGTGTCTGTTGTGAAGCCCTCTTATGTCCATTGCCAAGGTTTGTGCTATGTAAAACTGCCAAAAATACAATGTGGACCTTGCCTGTCCTGCCGCCCAGGCTCTAGTCTCATCCTCCAAGAATTGCATCAGAAGCATTAAGCTTTAATGTCATAAAGAGGTACCCATGGAGTGGCTGAACTGCCTTGTCATGAATATATCACAGTTTTTTGTGATCCATAAATACATTTTGCATCTGCACCCCAGGGCTATGAAAAATGACATAGATTCATGGCCGCACATCCCCTTGTGACTGCCGTGCCTGCGTGCAGATATTCACCAGTCAAGAGTGCCATCTGTGACCAAAACTTTCCAGTCACTGAGGCTACTGTTTGCCAATGCAAGTTTGCTTTCGTGATCAAACATATTTGTGGTTTTGCCCCATGATGCTATGGTTCGTGAAACGTGATTGAGTCCTGCACTGGTGTCAATGTCATCTATTTAATGTGCTGTTCACTCTCAGTAACATCAATGGCCACGCTGTCATGTGCAGGTCTCATCGCTTATGGTTTCATACACTGAGCACCCTTATCCATGCAGAGGGGCTGACATTCCTGGTCTGTACCAATTTCTCAGAACACAGAGTGCAAAAGGCACACCTTCAAAACAGGTGAAACATTATAAAGTTGATACATAAGTGAAAATAATTATTTACTGAGTGTAAAAATAGTGGACCCATATAGTGGCAATGAGTATTCACCATTCCTTTTGCCTTAATGAGGTGCCGGCGCCTCATCCTTCAACAATGACACGTGGCTCCTCTACTCTGGCACTCAACCAGCGCTCGTAAAAACTATGTGGGCAAAGTTTCAGTCTGACCAAAATGCCCCAGTTCAAATTAATTTTTTTATTTTTTTTTTATTGATTTTTAACATTTTTATTACAAGTAAAAGCACAGGACAATACCATTTTACACCTTCACAAATTTTATAACTGTTACCAATCGAAGTGACTGACAAAAACATATCTGTATGGATGGACAGGCACGTACCTATTGCATCATTGTCAGTTATTCGAGTTGCAACCATTGTCTTCTAGAGAGTATTTCCATCACCGGTTCCAGATTTTGGCATGCTTTTTAAGACAGCCACTATTTCTTTCAACTTAACCTGACTGTTCATATCTCTTGTAAATTCCCCCAATGAAGTGGTCACCACTCAGCGTCAATGTTTGGCAATATTTCTCTCTTGGCTATCAACCGGCCCATTCCAGCATGACGCACCCCAGTCATCCATAATTTCCAACAATACCATATTTGGGGTCCATGGGCACCCTCCACCCACCGCCACTCCCAAGACGTGTGTTACTTTCTCCCAGTATGGGGCTAAAACAGGACTTTCCCAAATTACATTAAAGTAAGTGCCCAAGAAGGTTTTACTTATCTCGCGCTGTGGGTCGCGGGCGAACCCCATTTTCCAAAATCGTGATGGGTATTAGTAGAAGCACTGAAAATATTTGAACTGAATAGGTCACAAACGAGAGGGTATTGTGTTCGACCGTGTTGCCATTTGGGCGTCTGCTCATTCATCATCATCTAGTGTGTCTACATTGGACTCCCAATTGAATGTCATATCAGATAGAGGGCCTGGGGAGGTAACAATCAGTGTGCAATATATCCTATAGGTGGACTTACTCTCTAAACGTTCAGATGTGCCCGATCAGTTTTGGAAGAAGTAAATAGTTTCAGCTTTTTTGTTTCTTTTTAGAATTTATCTTGGATGGTTTTTATCATGTATGATTCTGAATCGGCAGGTCATACCCAGCAATTCTTCCAGTCAGACCCCAGGATCACTTACAGTTACAATGTCTCACATGCAAATTAACAAACATAACTGTGATGTTCAGCCATTGTGCCTCGTGGTCCCCAGACCTGAAGATACCGCATTTCTTTCATCCATATCCACCATCATAACCTGTCCACTGCCTGCC
Organism: Calotriton arnoldi; assembly: GCA_963921515.1. NCBI lineage: Eukaryota > Metazoa > Chordata > Amphibia > Caudata > Salamandridae > Calotriton > Calotriton arnoldi. The sequence goes on along the minus strand of CAWUFW010001956.1, from coordinate 541,181 downwards.
TGCACCAACTGCCAGAAATCAACTCATTGTGAGATACACCACAGTAAAAGCTCTGACATATCTTCTGCAGCTAAGGTTCATTGTAACGAATAATTACGCATCACTGAATCTCATCCTATACCACCCCGGTGCCATCTCTCTGTTGTCTGTCTTCTACCCTTCCTGTCCATTTTTCAGTAGGGCTCTCGATTGTTAGGGGTCGCAAAAATATACTCTTTGTTGTCAGTGTCCCGGCATTCACACTCAAGGTCAGTATTGACTTCTCCACTGAATCCACTTCTTTCCTCTTCTCCTTGGAGTTGCCCACACTGTAGAATATTGGAATCTTTATAATTCTGTTTTCCTTTCTTCTTGACCCTACTCAAGACCAGGTGTAGAGTTATTTCAACACTTAGGTCCATATGTACAAATCTTGTTTGAGGTCGCAAATGGCCCGATTCGCAGAATCTGGCGGTTTGAAACTGCAAAAAATAATTTTGTAATGTACAAATGGCACAATTATATTACAATGTCTGTTAAGGAATTCACCCTACTTCTAACACATTCTAGAAAAAAACAAGTGAATTGTCACAGTATAATAAGAGGTGAGTTAACAGCACTCACAGCCCAGTAAAGTTCACAAGATATGCAGAAAGTTTAATCTTTGACTTCTTATAAAATGATTTCCTCTTCAGCAATGTTCATTCCATAGAGTGAATAGATTCACATGCAAATCCTTGCAAGAGATTATTAAAGTTCAGTAAAAGACAGTCACGGGTAAAAGTACACCCTCATACCAGACTCCCAAGACCAGAAGTAGTGGCAAGAGAAGCAGACATCCAAGTAAACATGTAGAACAAAGCGTGTCTTCAAAAATCTCCAAGGTTTCCAAGACTCTAGCGGCAAGTTTGGAAAGCGATTTGATTCACTTTGCCTTCTCCTTTTATACTGAAGATTCAAGATGACCGCTATCACAAATTTTCTAAGATGGAATTTCCAAGTCTTGCAATATTTATTTTTTGTTTCATTTTCAGTTTGTAGCATTCTTGTCCACAGCGACTGCCATCTTGGAGCAGGCATCACTGAAAATAAATTACTGCAAAGTAAGTGTGTTAAGGAATTTGACATTAAGATTCAATTTCCATTTATTACAGCCTGTGAGCCCACCTCTGTATTCCTCTTTAACCTTATTCTCGATCATGACCGTCCCTGCCACCCCTCTTTTCAGTGATACCTTTTTCAAACTGATGCAGTGGCATTTTAGAATTTAGAATTAAGGTTAGTTTTATACTAGGTCATACTGTGTCTCCAGTCGGTCTTCCAGGAAGCCTTTGAGCTCATATCATTTGGGCTCTGAAGGGTAACTAATGAACCTCTGCAGTGGTAGAAGTCTGCATTTGCTTGTCCGGATTCCCTATGACTCGCCAGTGAAGTGTTCTCTTTCATTAAAGCACTAGTCTTCACTTTAATCTCCATTTCTTAGCCCATTTCCAGGGATCTGAGGTAATTTTGCCTAATGTTAGCCATCACACTTTTACTTTTTGACTCAAGTTTCATGATGGCTTCATTTGATTTCAATTCAAATAATCTTTATTCAGCTAAAGAAGTCATAAAAGATTCATTATTAAATACATCACAATATTGAATAAATTGAATATAATTATATTGTAAATTGAATTAATAACTCAAATGCATTTTGGTAATTGAAATGCCTATCAGTGAAATCCTTAAAATAAGTGCTAATTAAAATTAGTTTCAGGCTTCGACCGGTTAGAAAGCCTCAACTTAAGGTGGCAGAGCTTAGTGTAACATAGTCCCCCAAATGGGTAAGCCCAAGATCTGAAGGCAAACATAAGCAGACAGCTGGATTGAACAGCCAGCTACCTTTTAAAAAAAAATCTTTTTGGACCACCTTAGCCAATCTGGCTATAAGCACAGCATTGTCGGCATATAGTAACGCAGGTATATATCATACACCTAACTGTGGCATATCACAACTGCTAGCCACCAAAAACTTTTTAAAGCCATTAATATATAGCGTAAAGAGGAAGGGTGCCACCACACATCCTTGGCAAATGCTCCTTTCAATCTTGAAAGTGTCAGAGCATCCTCATTTGACCCAAATCTGACATTAGCTGCAACATTATTATACAGTTGTCTCAGGAAACTTACAATTGGTTCGTCATCACCCAGTGAGACCATAATCGACTGCAGCTTGGAACGATTAACACGATTAACACATTCAAATGTACAACTTGGATCCACTATGGGTAAATGTAAACAACCTTTCTTTACTGTGGTATATTTATTAATCAGCAGGTAGAGATTCAAGCACTGTTCATTGGTGCCGAACCATGGGCCAAAGTCGAACTGGATGTCTGTAAGAATAGTGTTGTCTTTCACCCAAGTCTGTAGTCTTTCCATGAATATTCTGCCCATTATCTTAACAATAAAATCTAAAAGAGAGATTCGGCAGTAACATTTAGGGTCTCCTCATCACCTTTTTTCCCTACGGGGAGTAAGGTGGAATGGGACAAGGACAGGGGCAAACCACACTATTCAGAACATTTGCCAAAACAGGGGCCCATAGGTCGATATTATTTTAGTAAACATCAATAGGCACTCCATCAGGGCCAGGAGTCTTACCTTATGGTGTCTATTAATAGCAGTGATGTTGCCAGTAATTTCAAAACTGGTAGGAATAGGAGAGGTGTGCGAGAGCATATCCAGTAGCAAGGCGTTGGATGTTTTAGACTCAGGCATGGAATAAATACCACAGAAATTTGTCATCTATCTATCTGCCTAAATTAGAGTGACGAAATCAGTAGAGTGGCATCTTTAAAACAAATCAGGCTTCTAGGCACTGAAGCAGCCCCTAATCTCCTTCACCAGAAAATGGAGACTTCATGTGCTGCCCTGTCACCTGTGAGAGACTGGCTGTCACGCAGACACCAGCCCTGGTCATACATCAGTCTTTCAATGATTGTTTAGAGCACTCCTTTCCTTGATCAAGAAGGACTTGGAACTAGAACAAAGTGGTGTGGGTCTTACTTTCACATGCAATTTCTAGCTGGGATGTGGATCTACTAGCTTCGAAACCGTTTTGGGATGGTTTTCCTTTCTAATGTCATCCACAGACTGCTCGCCAGACACAGCCTTTGTGTAGAGTGATGCTTCCCACAGCAGGTAGCACTGAGGATATCTCCTAACTCAAGCACCCATAACACAGTGAAGTGCGTGGTTTCTGCCCCTGGCTGTCATCAGCCCAACTGAACTAGTAATCAGGGATAAGCAAAAGGGGAGGCCTGACCTAAAAGCTTCCTCACTATACACAATGTAAACTAGAGTCCCACCCAGCTGACCCTCCATCAACCAAATGGCGATGCTCAGGAAGAACTAATCAGCAGCCCCTTGATAACAAAAGTCCTCCTGAAATTTCTAAAGGTAGTTGTGGTATCTTCCTGTCTATGCCATGCATTATCTCCTTAGTTATATATGCCCTGCTGCTCAGCCTGTGTGAGTGTGAGGCAATAGAATGCTGATGTGTGCATGGTTTGAGTAAATGTCAGTTGTAATGCATGGGCTGAGCAGCAAGGATGCTGCTCCCGGTGGGGCCTTCCTGATTCCTTGCTACCATCTTTACCTGTAACCTGAGACTCCTACCTTGAGAAGAAACCTTATCCTGTTTCACCTATACTACTGGCGACCCTGCAGTAGCCATGTCACCGTCCCCCTCCTCCCTTGATTGTCTGGATCTGCACTCTCCAGCCACAGAAATGAAGGCAATATACTTCCACTTTCTGGGAAAGTCGTCCTCATCCTCTATCATGTTCTGTGCATGTACAGGCGTATCTAAAGTGGTCGTCCTGGATCCAACACTCAGGCACAGTCATACAGCCCTACCACTGTACATGTGCTACACACACTGCCCATGTGTACACAATTGACATATGCACAGGATGCCAGCGCAATGTTGTTAACAAACACACGACAGCTGAACTGCATGCAAGAGGGGCTGGCAAGCCTGACTCACTGTGACACAGGTAAAAAGGTCTGCCCACACTATTAATCTTCCAAACCATGCTGTGATGTCACCACTGCTTTATGTGCAATCCCCAGAATAGGGACAGTAGTCCTCAGCCCATAACCAGGGCACACTTTGCATGCCCCTCCAGGTCACTGGTGTGGACAACATAGTCAGCGACAACCCTAGGCCCTTGCGCACATGCTTAGGTTAGCATGGCACCAGAGACAAAACAAAAGTCAGGGTACCAGATACATATGCAGTCAGGCACTCAGATTAGGTGAACACGCCTGTATACCATGCAGAAGACATTCCCGTCCGAACACCTTTTCACACTGTTACGGGGTTTTTGAGTCCCTCAACTGTCAATCTCTGAAACCAATTGATCAGTACATACCCCCAGTCGGCTCTCGAACCACCTTCAACTAGATATTCTTTCGACAGTACTCAAGCTCCTCATTCTGCCTTTAGATACCCCAAATGGTATATAGACACCACTCAGATCGTTGGGCTGCCTTTAGTCACTCTCATAGGAGCCTAGACTTGAGACTTAAGATCCTGTGTCTGCATTGAGATACTCCTAGTATTCCTTTGACTAGCCCCAGTTGACTCTGTGAGACCCTCCGTAGACAAATCATCGGACATCCTTACCTTGCCCTCAGTAATCATTCCTATTCTGCCTTCAGAAACTCTTGGTGTGTTCCAAAAACCTGTAGGATGCCCTCACAGAACACCAGCATTCCCTCAGTGACATCCACCTTACCCTCTGCATCTCTCACTGGTCCTTACACTCCCCTAGCTAGTTCATTTCGAATGTAGACACCTCTTGCAGCCACCCAAACCCCTCTGAATGTCTCAGAGACCCTAAGCTAGCCTTCAGGCTATCAGCGATCTCCAGTTCACCCTCACGCGCAATTGTTGGTCCACAGACCCTCAGCCTCTTCTGAAAGAATTCCAGAGACCTGTAAATGACCCTCAGTCACCTGCAAATAGCACTCTCAGAGTATTATTTTGTCCCCTGTAGCCCTCAGCTTTGTATCACTGCCCATCATCTGGTCCTTATACACCCCAAATGTCCCCCAGAAACTCCAGTGATTCCCATAGACACTCCCATTTGTCCCTAATCCTGCCTTCAAACACCATAAGCTCCTATTTAAACAACCCAGATGAGCTCTCAGTGATCCCTGGTGTGCCATCAGACTCCTCCTGCATGCCCTTAGAATCCAAGAGGGAGCTCTCAAACACCCTCAAGATGCCTGTACCCTCAGTTGGGCCTTACTCTCCCTATTGTCTCTCAGAACCCATTGGTATCATCTCAGATACCTCCAGCATACCCTCAAAAGGCTGTCTTTGGTCACCCTCAACTAATCCTAACATTCTTCCTAGCAGCCCTTAACACTTTACCAACCAGCTCTTAGAGACCCTTAGTGTGCAGCAAGCTCTCAAAAGACACTTACTCAGCTGGGCCTCAAAGCTCACCTTTAGATACCTCCAAGTTCCCCACAACGAGCATGAGCCAGACTTTGGACACCCAAGTCTGGTCTTCATGCACCAGTTCAGCTAGCCCTCACATACGTCTGAGATCCGGTCTTCAACTGGCCAAAAATGGCTTCAGCGGCTGGGGGACAGATTACTTGTGCCTCTCCTGACTGTCTGTTTCCTATTTCCTAAAACCTGAGAGTCTGCAAGGCCATATAATGACCTTATAAACTATTTTCATGGTTTACTGAATTAATTTTTCAGCAGCAAGACAAAAGGGCCCTCATTCACATCATATTGTACCATGTAATAAGGCTAAGATGACAGATTCAAGGTAATAAATGCATCAATTGCATTACGTGAATATACCTTTTAGTTTTATTTGTTTGTTTTATTTTATTTGGGGTATTTTACAGAGTTTATGCAGCACCACTGAGCAGCAGAGAGATGAACATATAAAGCACTGGGAACATAGTAAGGGCAGAAAAATCAGCATTTGATTAACTAAAGGGGTTAACTAAGAGAGTACATGATGCAAGGGTGTCTGTATGCAGTGGAACATAGCAGCAGGATAGTAGAATTTCGCTTGGGAGTAGTGGGATTAATCTGGGATGAGAGAAGTGGAGTATTATGACGATATATGGACTGAATCTGGTGAGGGGTCTCGCCTTGCAGCTTGAATTGTTGGAGAGACAAGGGCTTGGTTCACAAAACATTTCCCATGCAAAAGTGAGACCTGCGCACGGAAAAGGTGGAAACTGGGTGCAAAATCTGATTTGCGAAAGCAGGAGCGGCTAGTAGGAGCTAGTTTTGCATACAGAGGTGTCAATTGTTAGTGCAGAAGTACTGCCAAAAGTACAGATTTTTCTGCAGTCATAAGTGATGCTTAAGGGGTGTTACTGGGGGAGTGTCAGTGGAGGAGTACACCCACATAGTTGTGACAGTGTGATTATTCACAGCCAACTGCAATTCATTTTCCACACTTCCGTACTCTTCTGGACTTATATACCTAAATGATCAGGTGTAAGTGGCACAGAAAGTGTGTAAAAGTGCAAGAAAGTGGAAGAAATCACAATCAGAAATGTGTTTGAGGTGAAGAGAAAGTGAAACAAAAGGTTTGTATGCAATGTCATTAATTTTGTAACCCCGTGCATGCACACATCCAGAGCGAACCACCATCATATGCATGAAATGAATGTGCATACCCCATATTTACTCACACCGCAGGTGCAAACACATTCGGAGGGACATGCAGAATGATAATGTGCCCTTTGGCTGTTCACCGCCCCTAGCAACAAGGTCATTCGAGTCCCCTTCTGACCCCCTGTAGGTATTATAATAAGGCGTTGCCAGCATTGGCCTTAGTGCAGCACAGGCCTTCTTTATGTACATACATTCCAGAAGGACTCACTCTGTGGCTGTTCTAGGAATCCAGCAAACAATAAGAACTTTCCACAATGTATAGGCACATGACTGCACATCTTAAGATGTATGCCTTTATCAGTGCCTTAATGCTTAGGCGTATGGCAGATTAAAATAAACAGCAGTGGTGAAAAAGAAGTAGAAGCTTTTGGATTAAATGGAAATCAAAGTAAAAAATAGATTCCGGAATTGCATACGTCAGTAAACAGGTTTTGGCAAATACACCAGTGACTGAGCAGATACTGTATCACGGACAATCAGTGGAGATTGAATGTAAGGGAAAAAAAAATGGAAACGAGTGACAAAGCGAGCCCAATCAGGTTAGAATTTCAAACCTAGCACAAGAAAACAGAGAATTCACCATAAAATTGCACAAAAATGCGAACAAATTAAAGCTATAACAAAAAGTGAGAAGCGAATATCAGCTCTGAGATGAAGAGAGGCAAGCGGTTTGCATCAGCCCTTTGTGGGGCATACATGTGGGTGTTGAGTGAAGACATGGCGCAAATGAGGAGAAGTCTAATCAGCGAGGGTGGACCTCACATTTTATTGCTCAAATATTCTGCCTCAGGGGAAGCCCTACAAGCATCCCGGGTCCTATTCATTGCCTAGTGTGGGAGGCCCAAGTGATTAACTGGATCTGTACCCTCTCTAGAACACAATACAGGTCGCGCAGTATGGGCCTAATATGCTCAGAGCAAATTCCTTGAGGCAGCATTTCCTCAGATGCATTAACTACTAGCAGAATACGTTTGCCAAGTCATAGAGAAGCAGAGTTGTAGCTATCAGTTGTGCAGCGGGTGCAGTGGCACCGATGCCCTGAGCCATGATTATTGCTGTGCTTTACTCCCCAGCAAGTAATCAGGGAGGCATTTGCCTTGCTTGAACAGGGTCCCGAGTCATGTATGTTACGCCACTGTGACAAGCTTTGTCTCTACAGGGTCTTTCTGTTCTTGTTTGATATGGTTGCAGAGTGCTAGGCAGTCAGGATGGCATGCAAGTCCTGCAGCATTTACAGGCACGCCTGCGGAGGCCACTGTGTTACCAGAGGCTTCATTTAAGTGACTCTCATGTTGGCCACATTCACCTGGAGCCGGTGCTCAGCACCTGCATTTGTTTATTATCACTGGCATTTAATTACGGCAGTCCAGCACAAGGTGGCGCTGTGTGTCTGTGTCTAACAATAGCAAAGTGTTTAACACTTTCATATACTTGAAACGTCATAATGAACTAGCATGCATAGTCCATCCTTTTGAGCTCCAAATGGCCTGGGACAGTCAAAAATGTCATATTTGTATCAGTGGGATGGTTAGTAGGTAGCACTGCAACAGGCATTTGGCAGCAGAGCAGTGAGTGGTGTGTGCCCTGGTGGCTGGCCTATTGAGAAATAAGTTATGCCCTGGCACTTCCTTTTACATTTTTTTTTTTTTATTTACAAATTTACCACTACCCTTGAGCCCCCATGGAAAGTGAAATCCAAACTTGAACACATCTAGTTCAGGTTTCCATTTCGTTCTTCATAGACCTTTAACAGTAACAAAGTAAAAGATCTACATCTTCACAAACCCAAACAATGAATTATTGTGCATTGAAGCCAACAATTGTGGTTTTATTCAAATGAAATACCATGAGAAATAAAGGAAACTGCGGGAAATGACTGATAAGGAATATGCAGGAAGTGCATGGGCAGGTCATTGGGAAGGGTGCCAAAGCGGAGGTCGAATGGTAAGGGGCGTATTGTTTGCTTTTTCGGTCTCGCCTAGCGTTGCAGCGCATGCGCTGCTCGCTCTGCGAGGCATAATGTAGTAGGGTATGTTTTAGGAGTGGAGTGGAAGCCCCGCCCATATTTTTCATTGGCTGGCGTCATCATCCATGCTAAATGCTGGCCTCCGATTGATAATGAGGCTTCTTAGTCCCTCCTTGTTACCGCCCTGTCTCATTTTGGGACCGCCCATCAGGACTGGATCGTTTACTTGCCGCGTTACACGGTCTCCTTCAATTAGTGGGTAAGCCCGCACTATTTTGAAACTGGACACTGATGGGGACAATGGCTGCAGCGCTATGCGCTCTAAATTATATGTTTTTTATTGCTTTAATGAGCGCGGCGCCCGCTAGGGGCACCACGCTCACTTTATTCATTTATATTTTACATTTCTGTTTAGCGCAGCGTCCACTTCAGGGACACCGCGCTCTGTTTGTTTTTTTGTTTACACCGCACTCACTTTACTCATTTATATTTTACATTTCTGTTTAGCGCGGCGTCCACTTCAGGGACACCGCGCTCTGTTTGTTTTTTTGTTTGTTTTTTTACTTTAAAACTGAGTGCGGGGCCGCTTCAAGGACACCGCGTTTGGTTTCTTTATATATTTTTTAACTTTAACACTGAGCGCAGCGCCCGCTTCAAGGACACTGTGCTCAGTGTTAAAGTTAAAAAAAAAAAAAAGAAGGAAACCGAGCGCGGTGTCCTTGAAGCGGCGCCGCCGCGCTCAGTTTTAAACGTAACCATTTGCAATGCAATTGAACCTATTGCATTGCAAATGCTTGTTTAATGGATATGTTCACTGCAGCTGCAAGTACAGAGGATAAAAAAAGGCTAGTGCTCTATCGTTATTATCTAAATTCTAGGAAAAGCGTTATGGGACTGCTCGGTATCATTCGCATTTTTTTGTGAATACATGCTGCGAAAATACATTCCTAATTTAGTCACAAAGTGGGCACCTCTCGAAGCAAACACAAGGTGGAATATCATACTAAAGATGGGAACAGGCTTCCAGAGTGGGTGAGTAGTTCTGCGCCATAACACACAGCAAAAGAACGTCAATGCGCATTTGAGAAAAAAATGTTTTTAAATGCAACAAGCCCCATAAAATGTTGGAGGACACCTCTCGAGACTGCTGTGTGAAGAAAATCCTCATTTCAGGCTTATAGACAACAAAGGCTCTTGGTAAAACCCTGCACTCCCTAGGGGTACTGACAACAACCCGTGAAAGCAGCATTCTTTATTTATATGGGATGTGAAGTGATTACTCAACCAAGGATGTCCTGCCTCGACCCTTTCCATTTATCACTGTGAATGACGTATGCTTTGATCCTAATGGAGCGATAGGAACCATTTTTAGAGATGCACCACAAAGAATTGAGTGTTTTTTTATTTAATGTATAAATATATGTTTTATAGTCTGTTCCTTTAACGAGATGGAGATATCGCACCAGTGTAGGGGAGTTACCACCAGTTACCACCAGTTAATTGCAAATTAGAACTGGAAGTAGGAGTGCTTTCAAGACTTTTTTTTTTCTTTTGCAGAATTATATAGCGCGAACTCGACCCGAAGGTATTTGAGCGCTTTACATAAGCACCAGTTACGTTTACACAAGGACACATTCATATATATATTTTTTTTTTGGGTAGGCGCAGGGAGATTACGTGATTTGCGCAGACTCACAGGATGTGGAGTCGACCCCGAGGCTCGTACCTTGGTTTCCCAGCTCCAAAGTCGTCTGTCTAGCCGTGAGCCACATCCTATAGCATACAGTATGAGAAAACATTTTATGAAGTAATAGAATTACGGGCTTTATAAACACAAGTAAATAATAAAATAAGCAAAGCATTGCATAAGTGAGTTTATGTATACACCCACTTTTTACATATAAGAATAAACTTCTTGGCCACATCTTGTCAGTGTAAGCAAGTATTAAACAGATTAGCTGAGAATCGCTGGGAGCCTGAGGCCAGCAGACCAGCAGGCCGGTCTGGGGCAATGAGACAGTAACACACTTTTGTTGGCAGAACCAATAAAGAACTCTGCGAAAAAGAACTATTATTTCAAACACTGCACAGCTCTACAAGTAAATCTGAAACCAGGAACTTCACTCGGTTCACGGGTAGATGCGCACACTGCTGAGTGCAGCTCACAAACGCTCACTGTTGTGTTTGAAAGAATCCTAGTGCTGATGTCAAAAAGACATCAACACGCCACATGGTGAGATGATCTGCAGTGCCAGGCTACGTGGGCTAATGCATACACTGCAGGGATCTCTGTCTGACACTGCTCACAGGCTGGAATCCGTGAGGGTTCACTTATATATTCTGCTGTTGATAAATAAGTTCCATTAAGTTCAGTGACAATAAAGATGTTGTTTGGCAATAATAGATCTATTGAATACATATCTATAAAAAAAAATCACATTTTATTATAACTTATAACAGCAACCAAAATTCTCTTTATTTTACCACATTTACTAAACGGGTCGCCATTTACTGTATAAGATTAACCCTGGGCGTAGGACTACGCTACGCTCACGTAGTTTGCGCTACAACGCACTACGCGAATTGCACGTAGCACAGTGCAAAAACGCGTAGCGTAGCAGGCCTTTTTTGCTTGCTTGCGGTCCTCAACGTCAAGTTGGCGACCGCGAGCGAGCAAAATGACATCCCGGCGAGACTTTTTCCTCGTTCGCGATCAGCAACATCAAGTTGCCGATCGCGAGCGTGGGAAATAAACCTCCCGGCGAGATTCTCAACGCGGGGAGGTCAGGTTTCTCATTGCGAGTGGTCGCGTACGCTCGCGACCGCTCGCGATGAGAAACTACCAGTCAGCGTTGAGAAAACTGCCGCTCGAGTACAAATCTACTCGAGCGGCAGAAAACGACCGCTTGCACTGTGCAAGATGCCGTTTGCAATGATTGCACAGTGCGGACAAGCATCCGGCACTGTGCAATCAGTGCGAACAGCATTTTCCCTACCGCACTACGCAGTTCGCGTAGCTACGCGTAGCTTGCGTAGTGCGAAGTGCACTTCGCGTAGCGTAGTGTAGCGCCACTACGCAAACTACGCCCAGGGTTATATAAGATCAGACTATTGCCTGACATTATTATTATTATTTTTTTTCCAAAGGGCTGGCAGCCCTCCATATGCTGTCACTAAAGTAATTTGTGGAGAGCCTGCAGCAGTGACATGACCACCAACGCCTCGTCTGGGGTAGTAAACGCTGTGGAAATACAATTACAAGCACAGGAGCATATTTATAAAATGATTTCTAAAAGCTACTGAAGCTCAGTAGTATTCTAACCTTGTCCTTGGATTGTAAGCTTTCAGACACACACATTCGGAGCCTTTGTGTCCCCAGGCAACTTTTTATTAGGTTTTATGGACTCCACGATTTAAGGCTCATCACATGGTTGGTGCTGGCTTGCCTTTACTGGCTTTAAATCTCACGAATGAACCCAGTGTGCTTCTTTTAGCCCCTCCCCACCCCCAACCTTGATACTGCTTGTTACTGCCCTCAAAGAATGCTTCAACTTGTAATAATAAGGGCATTTTTCTTACCAATACACACAAATCTAATTCCAGGCAATGAATGTGCAATCCTTCTTGTCTCTTACAGTCAGTAAGATTACAAACATGATGAATACATTGACTATGAAAGTAAAATAAATTGGACATTTGTTTACTTTGAATCTTTCAATGCATTTCCATATTCATGTTTCACTGTGCGAACCCCCTATCACAAATAGTTCAGCCCATTTCTGTCCCGATTATATGTTAAGAATTTGACCTAAAGGTACAAAGTGGAGCGTGTTTGCTTCTGTGCTTTAAGTACACATCATTTATGTCTTTTAGCGGAAGCTTGCTGAAACTTCATGAGCCTATGTCTCATGGATAGAATCCTGCCATAGACCAGTCTCTCTTGTGCACAGGCAGCGTTATACTGGGACACTAAACACTTCTTTAAATCAAGAAGGAAGTGATTCACCTTGTTATTGCACAATTCATGCATAATATACATGAACTGTTTTAGCCAATTAAAATATGAATAATCTGTGACAAAATGTGGTGTGATGGAGGTCCCGACTTTAATCCCAGCAGTGCAGACACAGTCTTACCCCCATCAGAAGTCTGTAAGTTGAGTACCGTAAACTGGGTAATGGTAACTTCTGTTATTTACGTTTAGAAAGTACAGAAGGATGGTGTGAAGCACTATATAAAAACCGTTTATTATTACTCCTGAGATCCTTGTATAAAATCAAGTCTCTAATTGTATTATTACAGTCAAGTTGTGACGTATCTAGTCACATGTAATAAAAAATGACAGTTGCTTTACTGTAATCATTTATGACATTTGAGTTGTGATATAATTCCTGCTGCCAGCAGTGAAAATTAAATGCTGGGCTACTTCTTTATGAGGCAGTAAATTAAAAATCAAGTGGAGTGTATACATCATTATGCTAGGGCCGCCGCATGGTCATGATGCAAACGTGTGGATGCTTGCGCACATGTTTGTGTATTCATCATTACACTTACATAGGTGTGGGTTTTGCCAACAATACTGTCAGAGGCCTACTCCTAGCCATATACATGGAGTGGGTTGCACCCTTTTCAACCACTGGCTTTCTTCAACAAGGTACTAGAGGCTTTGTGAGCCATGTCTTGGGTCAGCTCAGTGGATGAGTCAACTCTTGCCTACTGTTATTTGCTGTTTGGAAGTATCTACCCACCTGCACTTCAACTGCAAGCACTGGGTCCTGCTCTGTCCCTCTTCAGAGTCTCACTCTATTGTTGCATGTGTTAGTACTTTAAACAAAAACCTATTCACTTTGCCAATACTTATAGTATTTTATGAATGTGGTTCGCCATCAGCAAGCACACATTCTTGTTCATTTTGCTGGTGTGGAGCAGCAAAGGCAAAAGCTTAAGCACTCCACAAGTGCATGTGGTTTTGTTTTCCCCACTGACTCCCATGTGCGCTTCTCCGCCCATGCCCCGCCCACCACTTCGTGTAGCTCTCCCCCGTTCGTGGTACCACAACACTTAAAATTTGCTTAGTCATATGTGTGGAAATTACACATCTTTAGTTTGAGCCAGTATGCAAAACACCTGTTGCCGGCTTAAAGGGGGCTTACTGCCCACCTGGCATCATCGTCAGTCTCATTTCTTTGCCTTTTATTTACGGCTTTCCTTGTCCAGCTTCTCCATCTTGTGTTGTCAAACCGCTGGAGCATAACCTATTTACCATATCTCTGTTTGGCTTGCTTCCATTCTTCCACTGCTCCCTTTTAGGGAACTACTTTTTATTTTTGTTTAAACGTGCATGTGTTGTTCAGCTTTTCTCCCCCAAATACCTGCTCTCAGAGCTCTGTGTTGCTGTGTCTCTTGTGTTTTAGGCTGTCGTATGTGTTTCCCCACCACCAAACGTCCTCGCCCTCCCGCGCACTCCGTGCTGCTTTCTCGCTTGTGTGCTTCTCCCTGCCCCATGTTGCTTTCCATCACTTTGCTTTTCCCCTCACACTCCCTGTAGCTTCCACCATCTTCTCTGTTGTCCCCTATGCCCACAATCTTTTAATATTTTATTTTTGTAGTTTCTGATTGGCACGATAATTTTATGTAATTGTTTCTAATTTGAAAATTACTGTCTATCACTAACTTGAACAAACGTGGAGTAATATACACCAAGACAACCCTATTCTTTCCATGTGTTATTTGAGTGAAACATGTTTTCCAAACAGTTTGTGTTGGGTTTACCTATACTTTGGTAAAAAGGCCTAATAATTGTGTCAGGGTTCTGTCATGTGCTTGTTTCTGAAAAAATAGTAGGAAGAAACTTCAGAATATTTTTTAATCATAGACTCCGCTACTAAAAGAATATCTAACTGGCTGACTGCAGCTACAGCGCATTTTTCAATTCAGTTTGTTTCCATATGGTACCACCGAAGGTTGTGCTTTTGTCAGTTGATAATGCATTTTATTGTGAACCTGCAATGTATACCCCTTCTGTGCAAACCAGGCACACAGGAGCGCATTGTAGTTTAAAAAAACAAATCCACCGCAGATCTGAATTAGAAGAGAGATTTGTTGTTTCACTAATTTTCCACGATTGTTCTTTGTGTCCGATTAAGGTTACTTTTACGGAGTAATTCTGTTTTGGTATTAAGTTGTGTTTATGTATGAGGGCATACACTGTGTAAACTTACTAGAGGGGTATCTCATCCCTGGACAAGAGTGGGAGTCCTAATGCACATTTTGACATTGTGTTCTACGAGCCCAAAACGCATTATAAAATGTCCTGTTGCAAGAGGTCAGCTTTTAGCATCTTTCCGAAGTGCAGGAGGTTGGGGCATCTCATGTTGAAGTATAGGGGGCATAGGCAGAGAAGACATATATTCTATTTTTCTTTTTTGCAGTTTATAGTTTTCAGTCTGGATAATGTCTAGTTTTTTGTTTTTTTACACCCAAAGACACAGATCTGGAGCTTAGCTCCTACCCATTTGTTTTTTTCGTAAACAAAAAAGGCAAAGCTATCCACACAGTTCCATGCCACACAATTCAACTCCACAAATTTCTAATCCACACCACATAATTCGACACCAAAACACATAATTCAACTCAACAACACAATTTCACCACACACCATATACATCCAATCCACACCACAGAATGCCACAAAACTCAACAGCACACCACATAATTAAACTCCACTACATACCACTCCACAACACAAAATACCATTCACATAATGACACTCCATTACACACAATCCCACCTCACATAATTCCAGGACACTCAATACTATCTAATTACTATCAACATAATTCCAGTGCACGCCATGCCACAATACCACTACACAAATCCACTCAACACCACACAATTCTACGCCACACAATTCCACAACTAACAATTCCAATTCAACCCACATAATTCCACTACACACCACATACACTCCATAACACATGGATAAAAGACATTGTAATTTACAACGCCAATAGCTCTAACTTAAGCAAATGCGAGACCTATTGCATTTCCAATGCTTGTTAGGATTTGAAAGGGGCTATCGCATGCATGTCATGCTAAAATAAGATGGGAACTAAAACGGGCATTAAGTGTGCAAAAATAGTCTCTAGTGGAAGAGGCAGACGTAACCAGGTTAAAAGGCTAACTCTTCATTAACAGGTGCACAAGAAAGAGCGCCCCCTCTGGCAGGGTTACAATGTCAACACACACACAGCCCCCCTGGTTAATTTTTTTTTTTTTTTAATAAGGGCTGGGGCTCTCGTCAGGAGGCAACTTGAACCAGCCCATTTCTTCTGTTAGCGCACCTAAAACAGAACCAACTACTAACCATGAAAGTGGGAAGAGGATGTGGCGTAATGACCAGAGCTGCCGACTTCGGAGCTGGGGAACCAGGTTCGAGTCTCTACATCTGCTCAACATCCTGTGATCCTGAGCAAATCACTTAATCTCCCCGTGCCTACCAAAAAATGAATGTGAATGTGCCCTTAACTGGTGCTCATGGAAGGCTCAGTTGTTGATGATTAAGTGCTAGTGTTGAGCACCGGAAACCACCAGCTCAAATTAAGCACTGATGGCCACGTTCCGTGTCACCTTCCAGCATGAGCATAGAAACAGGTCTAAGCAGACGCATTGACAACACAACCGCTACACCAAGGTAGTGGAGTTATTGAATCAAAGCATGCACCCACAGAGGCATCCCGCAAACTGGAAAAAAGACAATCACCGCTTCCACCACAACAAAGAGACACACGGTTCTTGCACTCCTACCACAACAACAGACCAGCACACCGCTTTCTCGCCCCTACCGCAGCAATTGATCAGCACACACCTTTCACACCCCTGTCACAACAGACCACCACATGGGTATCCCACCCCTACCACAGCAAAAAACCAGCACACAGCTTTCATACCATACCGAAACCGACCAGCACACAACTCTCACACTCTGCAACAACAGACCAGCACACAGATCTCACAACCTACCACTACAACAGACCAGCACATGGTTCTCAGACTCCTACCACAACAACATACCAGCATACAGCTCTCACACCTTACCACGACAACAGATCGCACTGCTCTCAAATCACTAAGTTGACAACAGACCAGCAGCAAACTTCCACACTCCTACCTGTCAGTAAATCATGACATTGACAACTACTGATGCAAGGCATTGTGATATATAGGCTGTAGTGTTGCAGGGCTGCGCATCTTACTTCTCTCAGGAAGAGAGACATCGACAAATTTCATAAAACATGAAACTGTGCCATTCGTACAATTTGACTAAGGACAAATGACCATGTGTCACCTAAAATAATTGGAGTACAATGACTACTTTGGCAGAACAGCACAAAGTCCTGAGCCATGTGTGGAAAGTACTAAACAGTGAAAGCCTGAAGATTATTGACTGACCGCTTCTCGTTCCATCAACCAGTCAGAATTCTGTGCTTTAACCAGGAGGGAAAATGGGGTGTTCTGAAAAGGCGCCAAAATTTATTTTGAGGGAAATCCTTGAAGGGGGCAGGTGTCAAAATCTGGAACAAACTCTCCAAAATTCTCTGAAGGATCCCAAACTCACAACCCTCAAAGCCTGAAGTAGAGTCTGGGGAATAGAGTACTCTGTTGTAATGGCAGCGGAGTAAATCTTAGCCCCCGCCCCACCATTTTGAGTTTGGTGGACCGCCAGGATTACACCGACAGAGTAAAATTTACTCCATCAACGGAAACCTTCCTTTGAAGGCCAGAGACAGTACAGGCCATCAGAGGTAAGACATACTACCATCCACCCTATTTTAATTGGACAGTCGAAGGGCTTTTTTCACTGTCCTCACCACCAAGAATATCCTGGCAGGGCGAGACAGTAAAAACAAAAACAAAATTACCCCCGAGCCCACTTAGGGAGTTTGCTGTTGAAAAAGAAAAAAATTTAAAGAATTTGGTGTAAATGTCCAAAATCATTGACGGATGCACACCAAACTTTTAAATGGCTTTGTATGAATCGCTGTGATGGTGGTTCATACAAGCCCATAGAATTCACCGCAGGGCTGGTGGTGAACTATAAATTTGGCGGGCGGAGTAAAGACAGTGCGGCGAACATAAAGTCCTCTGCCAACCTGCCTGCATTTACTCCATCCGCCAAACTCTAGATCGACCCCTTAATAACATTTGATGCCAATCGTAATTTTGGGGTAGTGGTCCTGCTTCGATTGCAGCTCACTGACCGGATTTTCATCTGCTTTCTCCAAATGCTTATGTTTTTTTATATTATTTGTTTTATTCTTCAATTAAAATGTAATACGATATGGATGCTCATAGCATGTAAATATGTTTCTGATCTTTATGTTACTGCCTTGATACTGAGGCTGTGGCTTTTGTAAGCAAATTTAATTAATAAATTGCACTCTCCTTCCAATGCTCTCAGACCTTGTGCTGGTCTGTTGATGTTATATCACAACAGGCCAGCACACATCCTTCTCATCCTTGCCACCAGTGGCGGCTGGCATGTAAAGAGGGTGGTGTGGCACGAAAATAAAAAATAAGTTAAAACAAATAATTAATTCCACTTACCTTCCTGGCGCGACGTCCTCCTCGCTTGGGTCTTCTCTCTAGGCAGGTAGGCAGGCTCCAGGAAACTGCAGTAACCAATCTTGGCGCTGCTCTCATTCTGCATGAGAGCAGCGTCAGTATTGGAGGGAGCGGCCTCTCTCGCCGCTCCCGAGGACCCCGGAGCCCTATGCTGTCTCTAATCCAACTGTCTATGGGATAGAGAGGTTTAAAATGTGCATGTCTGGCTGGCCGTCGCAAGAAGGCTGGCCAAAAAGACATGCACACTTTAAACTTAACGTGCCATGCATATCACTGCTTTCTGCTGCTGCCTGACAGGCAGCAGCAGACAGCGCAGCCCCCCGTCCTGACGCTCGGCTCAGGATGGGGTTTGGAAAAATAAAATGACAATAAATGAACTTTATTACCATTTTATTTTTCCATCTCTGGGGGTACTTTTTTAGTGGGGCGACGCTCCTCCGCCTTAATGGAGGAGCCGACCCTGTTTGCCACGTAAGCAGACCAGCACACGCTCTCAGACCCCTATAATGGCAGCATATGGCACTTAATTCCACGACACTGTCGCCTCTTCCACAACAGCATCTGGCACAGTGCCCTAACACCCATATAACAAGAACAGGCTGGTAACAAGCAGTGCTTAATTTGTGAAAGAATGAGTGCCGTTGCCCAAATCTCTGCGCAGAAGCTGGTGGCCGGCTCTACTAAATGTCTGCGTAGTTTTCAATCTACCTAATGCCTCTCTGATCCAGTACCAGAGCTCCCTACTCTTTTATCTCACTCTTGCAGGTGCCTGCTTTCTGCTTTTGTGGCGGTTTTACAGTCTTTCTCTTTGTCCGTCTTTCCGCTTTGTGTGTTTTTCTCTCTCCTCTTCGAAACATCTGATGAAGAAAAATGAGTGCCAGTCTCCAAAAATGAGTGCCAGAGGCCCCACCGGCAACCACCGCTCAAATTAAGCACTGGTAAAATGGTTCTCACACCCTACCACAACAACAGACCGGTACGGGGCTCACAAACCAGGACCAAAGAACATGCTGCCCGGTTACCGCCATTCTGACGCAGGGACCCATGGAACAAAGTTAAAAGTTAAAAACCTTCTTGTTCAATTAGCTTGTTCTTTGCTTACTCTGCTTTGGTTCCCTTTGATGCTCGGGCTCGCGCCGGGACACTCGACTGAGTAGCTGTGCGCGCTATAAATCCCGTAAATAAATAAATAAATAACTTTGACACCCCCCCCCCCCCCCCCCACTGTACGGCATAAGGCCACTCGTCACTAAACTAAAGAGAATTCGTACAGTAAAGAACAATTGGGTACAACAGGAGTAAACTGCCAGTTAGAAGCCAAGATACAGGCAATACAACAGGGCGAACTGAACACTGACAACATTATTTACAATTTTCTCTCACGATGAGCACAGAAGGTATTACGCACACAAACACCACCAGCAGAAATCACCAACAGACAACGTAGTGCCTACTACACATACTGGCGCAAGGCTTGCACACACAAAATATGACTGTTGAAAGAAAAATTGGTGAAAGCGGTGCATTGAGAAATGGAACAAAGATTTTGATTCAGGAGGAGAGAACGAAGGAATAATTCTGAAATTAAGCAACGTCCATGCGAGGATGTCAGAGAAACTGGGGCAAACTCATAAAGCTTTTTTCTGTGAGTAATTGGGACTTTGGTTTAGATATGAATTACACCAGAATGTTCAGACCGTATTCAGAAAGCATTTTCTGCGAGAAGTTTCTGGAGTGGACGTGCTTACTCACAGAAACCGTGAGTGTGCCAAGGGACATTTGAGTAAGTCTCGCCCAGTCTAGCAGTAAGAGACAGCTATTGATAAACGACGCTTTGTGAATCAGGCCTCAGTATTCAGATGTAACTCACGTTTAAACCAGCGCTAGACACCGGAAAAGCTTTACGAATGGCCCAATAATTTTGATCTCTTCGCTGTAGAGCAGGAAATTAGTTGCAGAAAGTATATGTTATTAAAGAAACTGGATAATTTACTGCAAACGGTCGATTATTTCTCTGATGTTCAAAGAAATAACGATTTTACCTTTTTTATATCCTACCTGCAAGTAATCCTGAGCTTCATCATAATAGATTTCATAGAACCGACCCAACATCAGCGTGCTCCGAGATGAAACTACAGTGCGACGGTGCCATCTAGTGGCCATTGAGGGAATCATACAGATTCTTGATGTAAATCTAATTTACTTAACTGGCTATAAGCAGATTGTACTTTTACCTAATTTAGGGGTTAAGAGACCTATCCTACTGGTAGAATAACACAGGGGCTAATACATTAACTGCAGAGACACTGTGATCTCTCTAGTCACAGGTGTGAATCATTATGAAATACCTCTGAGGGTTAATGCTCTTCCTGCAGAGTATAGTGTATAGTGCAGGTCACAGATATGTAGTTTATGTACAATACTTCAGTGGTTTAATGTTTTTGTTCTAGATATCCTTGTTTTTTCTGCTGGTTGCAGTTTGCAATCCTGATAAAATAGATTGTTGAGTTATGGGCGTGCTTATCATCTTAGGGTTAACCCACCTTTACCTCGTAAACTCTGATCCCTCACTAGCACACACACTATTATTGTGTGTCCTCTACTACGTACATATATTGTGTGTATCCCGTTCCATTGATCTTGACCCTGTATTCTATCACTTTGCTGTTCTCAACTCGCTTAATAACCCTTTATTTGTACTTTTATTTTTTCATTCTATTTTGCATACCCTATACAAATACCTAGGTGAAACACGATGATCAATCAATCAATCAGGGGAATTGTAAGCGTGCTGCTCACCTGTGAGGGTCCCAAGGCGCTGGGGGGGGGGGGGTGGGGGCGGGTAGGGGAGGGTAAGCAGCTCCGTTCAGTCGAAGAGCCAGGTCTTGAGCGTCTTCCTGAAGGTGTTCAGGGAGGGGGCACGTCTGATGTCGATCGGGAGCTCGTTCCAGGACTTGGCCGTGATGTAGGAGAAGGCTCTTCCTCCTGTTCTGGCTCTGTGGATGCCAGTGGCGGCTCACAGAGGGAGTGCTGCGGGGCGATAGGGCGGGGGAGGGGCAGGGTGGGGGGGTAGTGGAGTCAGACTACGACGGCCAGGAGTAAAGTAAGTAAATAAATAAAACTATTTACCTTGCGCTCGCTGCATCCCCAAGTTGGCGATGCAGCGAGCGCAAGGTAAATAGTTTTATTTATTTATTTACTTACTTTACTCCTTGCCATCGTATGTCCGACTCCACTATCCCCCCACCCTGTCCCTCCCCCGCCCCGCCTCACCGCCCTGCAGCACTTCCTCTGCGAACCGCCACTGGTGGATGCGCGGGGCTTCGGCGAGGGCGAGGTCGGCGGATCGGAGGTTTCTCTTGGGTACGTGGAAGGAGCTTCTCTCATTGAGGTATTGGGGTCCGGTGTTGTGGAGGCATTTGCAGGCGGGGGTCAGTACCTTGAACGTGACTCTCTTCTCGACAGGGAGCTAGTGGAGGTTGCGCAGGTGCTGGGTGATGTGTTCCCGTCGTGGGATTCCGAGGACGAGTCTGGCTGCGGTGTTCTGGATGGTCTGGAGTTTGTGGAGCAGGGATTTGTTGATTCCGGCATAGAGGGCGTTTCCGTAGTCCAGTCTGCTGGTTATGAGTGCATGGGTGATGGTCTTCCGTGATTCGGGCGGGATCCACTTGAAGGTTTTTCGGAGGGTGTTGAAGCAGCTGGAGGCGACGGCGTTGACCTGTCGGGTCATGGAGAGGGAGGAGTCGAGTATGATGCCGAGGTTCCGAGCATGGTCCGTAGGGGTGGGAGGGCTGCCGAGGGTGGTGGGCCACCAGGAGTTGACCCATGAAGAGGGGGAGGGTCCGAGGACGAGAACCTCTGTCTTCTCCGAGTTGAGCTTCAGGCAGCTGCTGCTCATCCAGGCTGCGACGTTCTTCATTCCTTCCTGGAAGTTGAGTCTGGTGGTGACAGGGTCCTTGGTGAGGGAGAGGATGAGCGGGGTGTCGTCTGCGTAGGATTCTATGCTGAGTCCGTGCTGTCTGACGATGGCGGCGAGGGGGGGCCATGTAGATGTTGAAGAGAGTGGGGCTGAGCGACTATCCTTGGGGTACTCCGCAGTTGATTTCCGTGGGCTTGGAGAGGAAGGGTGGCAGTCTGATCCTTTGGGTTCTGCCGGTGAGGAAGGAGCGGATCCAGTCGAGGGCTGTTCCCTGTATGCCGGCGTCGTGGAGTCTGGCGGTGAGTGCGCGGTGGGAGACGGTGTCGAACGCTGCGGATAGGTCGAGTAGGATCAAGGCCGCGGTGTGTCCTTGGTCGAGGAGGGTGCGAATGTCGTCTGTGGCGGCGAGAAGAGCGGTCTTGGTGCTGTGGTTGCCGCGGAATCCGGATTGGGAGGGGTCGAGGATGGCGTTTTCTTCGATGAATTCTGTTAGCTGGGCATTGACGATCTTTTCGGTGACTTTGGCCGCGAAGGGAAGGAGGGAGATGAGTCGGTAGTTCTTGAGGTCCGTGGGGTCTGCTGAGGGCTTCTTGAGCAGAGGTCTGACTTCTGCGCATTTCCAGTAGTCGGGAAAGGTGCCGGTCGTGAAGGTGGTGTTGATGGTGCGTTGTAGTTCTGGGGCGATGGCGGCTCTGTGGTAGATGTGTGGCAGGCAAGGGTCCGGGGGGGCCCCTGAGTGGAGGCCTTTCATGGTCGAGGTGGTGTCTTCAGTGGTGACTGTGGTCCACGAGGAGATGGTAGGCTGGCTGGTGTTGCTGGAGAGGGCGGTGGTTTCGGAGTCAGGTGTGTGGTCGTTGAAGTGGTCGTAGAGGACCTTGATTTTCAGATGAAAGTAAGATCCGAGCTTGTCGCAGAGGTCCTGGTAGGGGGTGATGTCCGTGGTTTCGCTGGTGGGTTTGGTGAATTCCTGGATGATGGTGAAGAGTTCCTTGGAGTTGCTGGTGTTGGCGAGGATCTTGTTTCGGATGAAGGTCCTCTTGGTGGATCTGATGCGTTGGTGGTATATCGTCATGGCGTTTTTGTAGGTGTTGCGATCTTCTGGTGTTTTACTTTTTTCTCCAGTTTTTCTTGAGACATCTGCAGGTGCGTCTGGATTCTTGGAGGTCGATGGTGAACCAGGTGGCCTTCCTGGGGCATTGTATGTCGGAGCTGCGCAGGGGTGCGAGCTCATCTGCGCACTACCTGTGGAGTTCCTTGGCTGCGAGGTTTGCGTCGGTCGGTGTGGTGGGGGTGTCGCGGTTGAGGGCGGAGTTGAGTTGCTCCTCAGTGATTTTGCTCCAGTTCCTTCTTGGAGGGCGCGGTGCGGGTTTGGGGGCGGTGGGTTTGTTGACGCTGAAATGCGCGCAGTGGTGGTCCGTCCAGGGGGGTTGGGAGGTGTGGCTGAAATGGATGCTGTTGCCTCCTGCGAAGATGGGGTCGAGGGTGTGTCCTGCCTTGTGGGTGGGCGTGGTGACGAGCTGTTTCAGGCCGATGTTGGCGAGGTTGTCCTGGAGGGTGGTGGAGTTGGGGTCGCTGGGGTTATCGAGGTGGAAGTTCAGGTCCCTGATGAGTATGTAGTCCATGGATGCGATGGCGTGTGGTGCGATGTGGTCGGCAATGGTTGTTGCGAAGGGAGTGCGAGGTCCGGGGGGTCTGTAGGCGAGGGTGCCGCGGAGGGTGGTTCTGGGGCTGGTCTGGATCTGGAAGTGAAGGTGTTCAGCGGTGGAGAGGGAGTCGTTCGTGGTAGAGTTGGAGAGTCGGAGGGAGCTCTTGTGTGCAATGGCGAGTCCTCCTCCTGGGTGGTTGGGGCGGTCTTTTCTCTGGATCTTGTATCCGTCGGGGATGGCGGTGGCGATGTCGGGGTTGGAGGAGGAGCTTGTCCAGGTTTCTGTGAAGAAGGCGACGTCTGGTGAGAGGGAGTCGAGGAGGTCCCAGATCTCAAAGGCGTGTCTGTGCAGTGAGCGCACGTTGAGGAGGATGCACTTCAGGGCTTCGGTGGTGTTGGCGTTCGGTGTGGTGGTGGTGGCCGTAGGGGTGCTGATGGTGTTGAAGGTCTGCCAGCAGTGGCGGCATGAGAACTGTCCGTGGGTGGTGCGCGGCGTGGATCTCTGGCAGTTGTTGTTCCTCCCGGGGTTGAGTGCGAGGAGGGTGGCTGGATCGTAGCGGTGGGTGGTTGGAGATCCAGGGTTTCTGGCGCTGGTCACGGGCGGGTCGCGGACGGGTGCAGACGGGCTTGCCTTTGGTGCGCCTTTGGCACGCCAGCGGCGCGCCCGCTGCGCGCTGCCGCCATTAAGTTGGGAACGGGGAGGGACTCGCAGCTGGGGGCGGGAGCGGGGATTCGGTAAGGCGGAGGGGCCGCGGGGGCAGCAGCGGCAGGAAGGGAAAGGGCGGGACGTCAACAAGGCAAAGAAAAACGGGGGAAAAACAGAAAGAGACACCATGCACAGTATAAACAATACGGCACAGTAGGAATATAGCAGTTAAGGAGAAGACAAAAAACTTAGCAAACACGGGCACAATGCGGGGCCTTGAACCCCTCAAAGAGCAGATCGTGGCAACGAGGTCACCGGCACTTGCGAGCGGAGCTGCCGGGGGAGAGAGCAGGTCACTGACCAGGAGGTCAGAGGTCCTGCTCGTGCTCCCTCACTGCGGCCGCCATTAAGTAGGGAAGGGGGAGGGACTCGCAGCTGGGAGGCGGGAGCGGGGATTCGGTAGGGGGGAGGGACCACGGGGGCAGCAGCGGCGGGAAGGGAAAGGGCGGGAAGTCAACAAGGCACAGAAAAACGGGGGAAAAACAGAAAGAGACACCAGGCACAGTATAAAAACATACGGCACAGTAGGAATACAGTACAATATAATGGTGGTCGGGGTAGCAACTTTCTTTTACAGAAGAAAAATATTAAAACATTCACCACTCCTGCTTAAGTATGATGTTCAAATCAGATTTTTAATCCTAAAAATGGAAGGCATCAAATGCAATATAACGTCAAAGCATTTCTTAGAGGCAACACAGTTGCTCAAAATACGTAGCAGTGCGATAAATATTTACAGTGCTCTAAATGTGAAGGAAGAAGAAGAAGGGGTAGGGTAAATGGTGGTGAATCTGTGAGTAAAGGACAGGATAAAGGTATAGTGACATATATACATCATATCTACATGAGGTTAGACCTTTCCAGCCTAACATAGGTCAAATGTTCCTGAATGTAAACATAGCTCAAATGTACATGTTATTCGTAATAATCAATCCTTTGAGCTTGTGATTAGGTTGTCAGTTGTCAACGTTTCGACCCCTAAAATAGAGGGTAAGTTAATCCTCACGTTGGGGTCTTCGTCAGGACAGGGCTGGAAAGAGCACTTGTAGAGAGGCACGATCAGTGTGCCTTCCAGGGTGTGATGGGCTAAGCGTAGCTCTGTGAAGAAAAAAGGTTACTTGCGCGGTCGTTAGTCTCTCGCAGCAGGGAATCAATCCAATCAATATCTCTCAGTTGGCCGTCCGGCTCAGGAATGAGACTAACGACTGCGCAAGTAACCTTTTTTCTTCACAGAGCTACGGTGAGGATTAACTTACCCTCTATTTTAGTGGTCGAAACGTTGACAACTGACAACCTAATCAAAAGCTCAAAGGATTGATTATTACGAATAACATGTACATTTGAGCTATGTTTACATTCAGGAACATTTGACCTATGTTAGGCTGGAAAGGTCTAACCTCATGTAGATATGATGTATATATGTCACTATACCTTTATCCTGTCCTTTACTCACAGATTCACCACCATTTACCCTACCCCTTCTTCTTCTTCCTTCACATTTAGAGCACTGTAAATATTTATCGCACTGCTACGTATTTTGAGCAACTGTGTTGCCTCTAAGAAATGCTTTGACGTTATATTGCATTTGATGCCTTCCATTTTTAGGATTAAAAATCTGATTTGAACATCATACTTAAGCAGGAGTGGTGAATGTTTTAATATTTTTCTTCTGTAAAAGAAAGTTGCTACCCCGACCACCATTATATTGTACTGTAATACTGACCCAGGTCTGGTAGTTTTACGTGGGTTACCCCGTTAAAACTCAACACAGTAGGAATACAGCAGTTGAGGAGAAGACAAAAAACTGAGCAAACACGGGCACAAGGCGGGGCCTTGAACCCCTGACAGAACAGATCGTGGCAACGAGGTCAGCGGCACTTACGAGCGGAGCTGCCGGGGGAGAGAGCAGGTCACTGGCCAGGAGGTCAGAGGTCCTGATCTCACCAGCGGAGCTGCCGGGGGAGAGAGCAGGTCACTGACCAGGAGGTCAGAGGTCCTGCTCCATGCCATATAAAACCACCCAATAAACAGAATAAAATGGATGTGTTTCAAACAACTTCACACAACCTGCAAGTCAAAAGTTTGAAATCTTACAGAATTTAAACTCAATCTTTCATTACTCTAAGGTTGGCTAAAATGGGTTCCGATGGGTAGTAGGAATGCTAGAACATTCACTTTGCATTGTGTGCTGCATAAAAGATTGTTATTACCTTTGTTATAAACACAGAGGGCCATACCTAGCATTTCTTCAGAGAATGTATCTAGGATGTGATAGTGTGCATTGACCCAGCGTGTGAGAATGTAAAACACTATTTAAAATCTCTCTTCTCTCTCTACAACTGGTGAAGTGACTCTCCACAGACTATAGCTTTGAGTTTTTTGATCTGCTGCTGGGTGTATGAACTTCCCTTCATGCTCCTGGATGACCTCCAATTGCTCCCATCCACCACACTCCTTGGACAAAAGAGGAATTAGAGGGTCTGTGAAGCAAGGCGCTATGCAGCCGATCATATTGGAAAGGAAAATAAAAGTATTTCAGCTCCCCAGCTGAGACGTAATAAACTTGTGTGGGCTCCACTGTCCGTGTCCCTGTTTCAATACACTGCACTTGGACACAGTTGGGATGATTCCCTGGAACTGGCCCAGAACCCTGTACCAGCTCAAGAGTAATTGTACCACGGGCTATCGAGCATAGGAATATCAGGGTATCATCATACTGTAGGCAAATTATCGCGGGACAAAATATCAAAAGGTAAGTGCATATAGGGAAGTAAAGATGTACTATTCTTAACTCCACATCTACGTACCTTGAAGATATATGTATCATCAATGTTAAGTATAGAAAATCTGTGCATACTTACCTTTCGAGATTACGTTTACGATATTAAGCTCTCATGATAATCCCTACTCGATATTTAGGCGGCACCCCCTCAGAATATCTACTGCATTCAAGCAAACATTTCGAAACAGGAAAGATAGTGAAAAAAAACTCGAGGGAATTTATTTTCCCTATTACTCTAGCTTGTCCAGTTCTGTCATTGCCAAATTGTTGTGCCTTGTCTTTTCAGTTTATTTTTTGTTTTAATACTTTGCCTCCTTTGTTAACAGTTTGTTTCATGCAGTCGGCAGCTGCTTTTCTTGTGATATTCACGGGGTCGAGGATCTCCTCAACTGGGCTCCAGTTCTTTGGGTCACACACTGACACCATTGCCCACTTTAGTCACTTACTGCACATTCATTGCAAACAACTGCCATCTTTCAAACCCATCAGTTCCTGGTTTATTGTAGCAGCAGATACATATAGGAAGTTCTGCATGAGGGAAGAGAAAAATCAGTCACAAGACACACCTGCTGGCCTGCTTGATAGAATTGCAAAAAGAACAATTGATGGACAGAATGCAGAACAGTGTCATACAATCACCCCAGTACAGAGATCTGGGACTAAATCCATCGTTTTTTTGCTCCCCATGCCATTCCAGTTTAGACCCAGCAATATGGAAATCAGTCTTGACCCTGTTCCCCATGGGAACAGTCCAGCCAAAATGTTTCCATTGTTCAGCATTCCATCCATCATTTGTTCCATTTTCTTTTGTCGCCCTACGTGGCAAGGGTATGCCCAGACGTGGGTCCCGTGATCACTGCGCCACTGGATTCAAGCTAGCCTGGCTGATGAGGGGTGATGCCCTGAAACCAGTCCCAGGATGTTTGTTTCTGGTCCAGGGAGGACCTGACTTGGGAATACAGGCTGTACTGTTCCCATGAGACAGAGGGTCAAGACTGATTTGCATATGGCTGGGTCCAAACTGGGGTGGCATGATGAGCAAAAGAACGATGGATTAAACCCAGATCTTTGTGACGGGGTGAATGTTTGCATTGGTAACTCCCGCTAGGCTTAGTTTACAAAATAGACGAAAGTGCTAACCACAAAGAGCAGCTAACAACAACTTGCCCTATGTCTCTTTGCAACCTTTATGCATTTTTGTGCCCCTGTGAAGTGGTGGCTCCTCCGCTGAGGCAGAGGAGCGTCGCCCCACTGCTTTTAAGCAGTATCACTAAAGGTAAAACAAAATGATAATAACTCTAAGTTATTATTTTATTTTTTCCTTGTTTGGCAGCTTTGCTGGCAGGACGGGATGGGGTTGCTCTGCTGACAGAGCAGGGGGGGGGGAAGGAGTGGTTTGCACTCCCTAAAGTGCGCATGAATGTTTGGCCGGCCCTCTGGTGATGGCCAAACATTCATGTCCACTTTGCATGTCCTCCATGCAGGCTGCATTACAGCCTGCATGGAGAACATGCCCAGCCTGCCATTCTCCTGCTGAGCGCGATCCACGGCGCTCAGACCAATCACAATGCTTCATTGTGATTGGCTATCGGGAGACTGGGAGCCGGGTGCATCCTACTTCATGCCCTGGAAGCGGGGAAGAGGACCGAGAGGAGGCGATGGCGGGCGGCAGACAGGTAAGTGTGTATTTCTTTCTATTTCATTCCACCCCCTCCCCGCCCCCAACACCCCACCCCCGTCAAATACCAGGCGACACTGCCCCGGTGTAGAGCACAGGTTCACTTGCCATGTATGTGCACTGTAGCTCCGCATCATTCTTGCCTGTCGCTCTACAACTCACCAGCTCAGTCACAGTCTGCATAGCTTTGGCTGTCGCTGTCTGCCCCAGGAGTTCCCCTGCCTCTCCTTTCCCAAGGACCAGTTGCTTTTGGACAACAACGGTTAAACCCCATGGGGAGTACACAGCACTCCACAAAGAATACAGCTGTCCTAATTTGTTCGTTTTTAGGGTGCCTATCGACACTTTGTGGCGCTGCAACACCACATGCGTTACATAGTGCCCCGCTCAACAGGGTATGGCTTAGAGCCAAGTCTCTCTTATATAAAAACAAGACTAATTGTTAACCTCCAGTAGAAAGTTGACACTTCCTTTCCTTGCCACAGAGAATGGCGCCTGTGGTTGCCACTCCATCAGTAGAGAAATCGCATCCACAAGTCCCAAACACCATCCAGATCCTGAAGTCACTGGTAAAAGTCATCACAGTGTTTTTCCCAATCCAATATGGATGTGTTGTCATTAAGCATCAATGTCTTCTTCTATTTTCATGATAGCAGTGACCTGACACTTCAGAGAGGAACTACAAAGTCAAGCTTTTTTTTCTTGCAAATTAACTGTCAATATGTGTTGTTTTAATTGCATAATAGGAATGGAACACTATACTTTTGCCATTCATTTAGTGCTTTTATTGAGAAAACATTACAGATTAATTCAGCCCGGTGGATTGCAGTTGGAATTCAGCACTTTTATATTAACTCCAGTAACAACAATAAGAAATAAAAAATATGATTTGCCCTCAGATCTTATGTTTATTTTGAAGATGTAAAGGTCACCTGGCTAAAAATACTTTTCATGAGGCTCGCTAGACACTGAGAGAGGAGGTTTACACATCTCAGTTTACCCTTATGCCCCTTTTCATATTAGATGGTAACATTAAAACACTATAAATGTATTAATAAAGATCATCAGGTCCAGCACGTCTGCTAAAATCTCTGTGTGACTTGTCAGTCATGGATCCAGCTTCTGGCATAGTCAACTCACCCCTTCATCCTTCTAAGGTCAATAAAATGTCTTCTCGGTTAGATTGGGTGATAGTAAAGGCATAAAGAAAGTTTTTTTATGCGGTGTCATGACTAAAATAATGCATTTTAATAATTAAGAAGGAACTGGTCTGGAATAATATATCTTGAGAATAGCGCATTTCTAATACAAAAGTGAGCTCTTAATTGCCACGTGCAAAATACAAACGCGTGATTGCGCGTGGCTGCTGCAGCCCGGTTTCCATTGTGCTTGTCACGCCATCAGGGCCGGACTGGCTACCGGGCGTTTTGGAATGCTGCCGAGCTGGGGGCTGATGTCACTGCGGTGGGGGCTAATTTCGTTGATGGAGACCTGCGTGTGCTTCGAAATCAACAAAGAAAAACGAATTTCGTTCAGCACACGCAGGTCCCCATCAACGAAATCAGCCCCAAGCTCGGCAGCATTCCAAAACGCCCGGTAGCCAGTCCGGCCCTGCACGCCATAAGAGTCTACTATAGGGATATCATCTCCATTTCCTGCGCGGGCTAATAATCGGCTCGCGCGCCTCTGCGCGTCATACCTGCACGTGAGACTTTCACTGGCGCTTCCGCGGACGTGTTTAATTGATGTGTGCTCTCTGGTTTGATTTTGTTTTTCCTTCCGTGTACACCATATTTTAGCGGCATGAAGATATAAGTAATATAGCACAAGACAATGCCGGCTGGATTTGTTATGGCCTTGCTCAGTAACTATCTTTTTTTGCAGGTACCACAGAGAGACGGCATGACGTGCGAAAGGTGCCGCCCGAAAGACCGGAGTCCCTTCCGAACAGAATAGAAGAGAAAGGTGAGCTATTTTTTATCGGTTCCTCCGCCTGTGCGGGGTCGCTGAGTTTTTGAGCACGCATGCTTGTTCCCCAGCATTTAGATTTATGCTAATCTTTGAAATGGAACGCATGTGGTTTTTCTGTCTGCGGGGTGCCGGGAACTTTCCATTTCCTGGCCTGACCAAATCCAGTTAGGCGGACTGACCAGTAATTCGTTCTGGTTGATGCGGGACGGATTAAAGGCTTTGCGGCTGGTCTTCTGCTGGTTTAGCGCTGCTCACCTGCTGATTCATGGCTACCTCGTTGTAGGTGTTCACATTCCTCTTAATTAGCAGCTCTAGTTGTAACAAGCATTGGCAAAGACAAAAGGTTTAACACTTGCACCAGGGCCGGACTGGCTACCGGGCGTTTTGGAATGCTGCCGAGCTGGGGGCTGATTTCGTTGATGGGGACCTGCGTGTGCTGAACGAAATTCGTTTTTCTTTGTTGATTTCGAAGCACACGCAGGTCTCCATCAACGAAATTAGCCCCCACCGCAGTGACATCAGCCCCCAGCTCGGCAGCATTCCAAAACGCCCGGTAGCCAGTCCGGCCCTGACTTGCACTCTAGTGCTGACAAAAGAATTTGAAAATACCTACTGCACTGGAAAACAGTTACAAAAATAATGACTTTGAGTATGCATGGATAAGAGAACAAATTAAATGCGTGATGGCAGAGTGTACTTTTCATATGTCAAATATTCTCTCATGCAGTCCAGTGAAAGTGGAAGGATACACCCAAACAGCTAATAGAATGAAGGTGAGACTAAAGTACTCCTGTTGCCTGATCTAAGATGTGACTGACAGTTTGTCAAGCCAATGGCTGAAGATTCCTGTGCTTGAGAAACCAATGGCAGAAAAATGCTGACAGGTGTTTGGGGCCCCCAAAAGGGTAGGGCCCTTGACAAAGGGCCTCACCTGCCCACACATTGTGATGACCCGGCTCATGGTTAATAATGTCCAGGGCTATAAAAACTATATCGTGTAGGGATGCTCGAGGTTATTTCAGGGCTGCTTAAGGCTTCCCTGTCCAACCCTGAATCCAGCGATAATAGCATGTTTACACAAAAATAAGCCACAGAACTATAAAAAAAAACCAGTTCTATGATGTTTTAGCTGGGTGTTTACATTGAAATGGAAAGTAGGTTTCAACAGTGCTTGAGGCCTTTTTTTACAAGACATTTTATCAATCAATCAATCAATCAAACATTTGTAGAGCGCACTACTTACCCGTGAGGGTCTCAAGGCGCTGGGGGGGAGGGGGAGGGGTGCTGCTACTGCTCGAACAGCCAGGTCTTGAGGAGTCTCCTGAAGGCCAGCAGGTCTTGAGTCTGTCGTAGGCGGATGGGGAGGGTGTTCCAGGTTTTTGCGGCGAGGTGGGAGAATGATCTGCCGCCGGCGGTTGCTCGACGGATGCGGGGGACGGTGGCGAGGGCGAGGTCAGCGGAGCGAAGCTGGCGGGTCGGGGTGTAGAAGGTGTCCCATGTACATTTCAGCTTAAAATAATCTAGGAACTTGGGAAATGTCATGGGGGCTGAAACATTCTTGTACCCCCGACACTTGGGTTGTATGTCAGAATACTGAGTACACAAATATCATGGTACAAGAATATCATAGCCAAGATATTGACAAATAGTCATGGTACATAAATGCGGAATTAGTAAACCTATTCTTATCTATATGTACTTACCATTACGATATTCTATTTGGTGATATTTTGGCTGCAATATTATTGTCACACAAAATCTTGAGAACTGAATATTCTAAAAGTGAACGTACTCTTGAGGATTCTGAAGACTGTGTTTTTAAGGCTGCATATTGCACTGTTCCAGGTCCAGTATTGTGGACACACCAAGGGTTTGGTCACAAAAACGTTTTCTAGCACCCTGGCTCTTACTAATGTACACACAGTCTACAGCACCCTTTCCAACATTCTGCTGCCCAGGAGAATTACATTTATTATAGAGAAGGCTATTTTTGAAGTCAGTGCTTTGTGGCAAGTCAAATGAACGCAGAAAGCATTTGGCCTTAAACATTAATGGCCCATTTAGGTTATGGCGTGTGGCCCACCTCCACCCCTCTGGCTGGACTACCACACACCATGTTAAGTGATCTTCGCTGGCCCTGCGGACATTTTTGTGCCTACAGAAAAGCCACTGCCATAAATGGCATCCTTACGGCACTGAAAGTTTAGTGAGAAGTTGCTATGTTTCAGATGAAGTATACCAAAAAGTGATGTATGGAATGTTTGAATTAATCTCAGCCACTGGTAATTACTCTGGGCCACATCCCAGTCCATGGTTATTTTGCACACCATGCCACCTCAGTTTGGATCCAGCCACATAGAAATCAGTCTTGACCCTGCTCCAGTAGGAATAGTCCAGCACGAACTGCCAGGCCAGGTCCTCCCTGAAGTGGAACAAAAGCAACCTAGATGGGACGGGTATGCCCAGACACGGTCCAGTGTACACTGTGCCACTAACCGATCGATACCTGACTGATGATCCCTAATAAAGATGAAACCGGTATCGGGTTGCTTGTGTTCTGGTTCATGGAGGATCTGGCCTGGCCCGTGTTTTTTAACCAGCACTATTTATTTCATTTACGGAACATAGACTGTTTAAAAAAAATAAAGTTGCCTGTTTGGGAATCCAAAAACAGAGCTAGAGGTCTGCTGTTCCTTGCAGGCCACCATCCTGGAGCTTGCAGCCTATCTCAGGGGGTTGTATATAGCAAGCTGCTTAATTAATATGCATTAGGCAAGTTATTCGGTGACCCTCTCTGACTAGAGATATGCAATCGGACTAAATAGTACATATGTGGCAACACAAAATTAAAGACTGATTGAAAAAAGTTGGTGCACAATTTTCAACCACCGTTTTGCGACCAGTACTTCAGGCTCTATGTGTCTTAGTTGCTAATTACACCAGGGAACCATAGAGATGTTTGCTTTATGCAGGAGACTCCATAAGAAGCTGAGGTTTCTAAACTGCCCATTGTCAACTTACACTGCATCCCTATCAGTGTTAAATCTCTTATCTCAATGCCACAGAATATGCCACCTAATTTGTTTTTAATCAAGTACCTCGCTTCATAATTAACCTTTTATTACCACATAATTTGCTTTAACTTGCCTCCTAATGTAGTCTTCCTTTGCTGAGTAAATGCATTGACTGTGCTCAGTATGCGCCACATTTGGTAATTACATCTCCACTTCTTTCGCCAATAACCAAATCAATTTTCTTTAAGTTCTTCACACAAAGAAGAAACACATTCTGAAAAATGTTTACTAACTCTTCACGGTGCATTTAGTGGTTCCCAAAAAGTTCAGTTTACCATATGTTAAACATGAGTAGCTCAGTCAGTCCTGATATTTTCTTTGCATTCTGATATTGGTATTCCTGTAATTGCAGTGGGAAAAATTACAACTCTGTGCACTACTCACTATCGAGGTAAGAAAACAATGGACCTCTGGAACTCCTTCATTGGTGGGGAAAAGGCTTAATGCACATATATGCTTTCAAACTCTTTTTATAGGCATACCAAAATGTAAAAGAATTTCTATAAACACATAATGTGCATAAGAGTAAAGATGACACTTACATTCATTCCTGCTCACTCGGACAGCTAACTTAAATGCTTGAATATATTTGGGCGAAAGTATCCCCTGCTGTCTATCATGAGGATATTGCAAATATCCTTTTAATGTGTGGCAGAGGGGTTTTTATTCTTTAAAATGCTTGGTGAATCCCGACAAACTGCATAAATCCTTTGTGTCTTGGGCTTTCATGGTATTTGCAGACACGAAGAATAAAAACAGAATCTGTACTCTAGAATTAAACACACCAAAAAGCAGTTTACTGAAAGATATTAGCATTAGTTTCATATAAATCAGATTAAATAAATGCTGTAGCTATGAAACATGCAGATTCTATCTTTCCTGTAATGACCTCTAGAGTGGAAAAAATAAACATTGTCATAAATATCTCCTTTCTGCTGTTCATGTTTCATTTTAGAAAAAGATACCAGCTGAAGAAAAAGGCAGTTCCTGTTTTCGGTATTTGTACCACGCTGCCATTTTGCTCCATGACCTGCCTCTGCCTTTCAGCCAGCGGTCAGGAGCACACCCCAACACGGTCGGTGGTTGGCGGCGTGCTTCTGACCACTAGCGGTGCCCGGTAGTGGGGGACCGCCTCCAGCGCCTCCAGCGCCTCACATAACTAAGCTCCCTCTCACCATAATACGCAAGAGATCAGCACTACAGGAACGGCATAATGTGAAGTTTTATTTCATCTTGCCAAGAAACATCATTCTGGGGGGATCAAATCAAGAACTTGTAATCTGGTCCATGTCCAGTGAAACAGTGTTGGATGGCAAATACAGCAATTTTGTGTAGAGTGAATCACTCTTCTCTCTTTTTGACTCCTGTGTGGTCGCTGAACTGGGTGGGATTTCAGGGCTATTTTGATATTTGCACCGAGTTCATCTCATTGTTATCTTAAAAATATTTGCTTCATGTAAAAAAGAGAACAGGTATTGTGTACCAAGACTGAGCCATGAAGAGAATTGGTGTAACTAGTAAGTACCTAATTTGGGAATTCTAGAAAAACATTTACCTCGTAATAATATTTATTAGCATTTTAAGTTTGTTCAAACAAATTTCTTGAACAGTCGGGTCTGGGGACGAAGCATATTGGGTGATGTTTGCAGTTTTTATTAGAAAACTAGATGACATTTCATTGCTTTTTTTTCCAAGACAAATGTAAACATGTTTCATTCTCAACGGCTTAATACTCCCTCTCTTTTCATATCCCTTTTTTAATAATAGAAAGAACAGAGCGGGAACAAAAACATATAGATCTGCAGAGGCCTTCAGTCCCTGCAATACCACCGAAGAAGCCTCGGCCACCCAAATCCAACTCCTTAAACAGACCGGCCACCTTGCCACCTCGTCGACCAGAGAGACCAGCAGTGCCTGCCCAGACAAGGTAATTTACTTCTGTTTAAAATTTTAAATAGGTTGAGATCATAAAATATTGAACTATATTAGCCATTTTCATTTTATTTATTCAAGTTTTGGTTTTTATAGCCCTCCTTTACTGTGCGGCGTTAGTGCTTTTCACACAGAACTGTGAAAATACATAGACAAAAAGTAAGAATAAACAGTGGAACAGTAATTGGTCAGTGAGAAAACAGCTTGTATTTGTAGTGTTAAACGTTTGTTTCATGCGGATATGGTATATCTAAACGGAAACCGTTCAAACTCCCTGGGGGTATGGGCTTATAACTGGGATGTGTTGAGAGATTTAGATTAGTTCTTTGTTAGATTGCTTGTGATGAAGAGGTGAGGTTTTTTTTAGCCATGTCTTGATAGTCAGTAGGGAGGGTCCTGCTCGTAGTTCTGCAGGGTGTGCCTTCATGAATGATGCCATGGTGCCCAAGAAGTTTTTGTTCTGTGCTTGAGAGATTTTGAATTTAAGAACTTTTAAGTAATAACGAGAATCTGCTCTTCAGACCTCTTTGGCCTCTTAGGATATTGAGGTGTTCAGCCAGTTATGTGGATAAATTACATAGGTGGCTTTTTAGGCGAGAAACCGATTTTTAGGTCTCCCCTTCTGGATAGCGTAATATCTGGCTGTTGCATGAAATATTGTTAGCTTACAGTGGACTTATAGTCCATCCATTGCTTATCATTGGTTGGGTTCATTCATTGTCACTTTCATTTGTTTGCTTCTTATTCATTAGCATGTGTGGCCTTTCCTTCCTCTTATTGTATTTGATCCTCCCGCTGGAGCATGAACGCATTATTTGTGTTCTTCCACTGCTCCCTTTTCGGGCTCTACTTTTATCTTTTGTTTAAGCACTCTATGAGAGCCCTTGTATTTTCCAGCTCTTTCTTGTGTACTTCTCCCCCTCCGATGCTTGTTTGTGTTGCTCTTTTGCTGCTTGTGTGCTTCTCCCAACCCTCCTCCGTTATGCCCTTGGGTGGGCATTCCCCCGATAATGTTTTTTGTCCGTATGCTTCTCCTCTGCTACTCGTTTCACCATGTCTCACCCGTGGGCTCCCCACTCGTTCCTTGCTCTCCATTTTCTTCTTCCACCGCATCCCATGCTCCTTACCCTGACTTGTGCCCCCTCATGTTGCTTCGCCCCTCACCCTCTTGTAGCTTCCCTAGCCCTCCGTGTTTTTACCCCATTTTCACCTCTTCGTTTTGCATCCCCCACCTGTGTTACTTTTTTTGGTTTGTTTTACTGATCCAACTTGGATCGGCAAACAAAAAGACAAATATTGTTTGCCTCATTTTGTAGGCATGTGCATGCTTGGTGCGCGCGTCTACAAAATAACACACCCAGCCATGTCATAGGATTATTTATTTTTTGAAAGACATGCTGCACAGCATTGTGGGTGCTGTACAGCACGGCTAGCACCATTGGCACAGTCACAAATGCAAGACCCAATGGCTTTGCCAATGCTTGTTAATGTGATCTTCCTAGTTGGGAAGCCAATGTAGTTACTTGGCAATGGTAGTGATACGTTTGGATTTTTAGGTGGAAGACTGGAAAAGGGAGCTTGAGAGAAGTACTGTTTTTATGGAGCCCAGTGAGGATTGTGGGATAGTAAACAGAACCTCGTTACCAGCATAGAGGACATGCTATTGTTTTTAGTTGGGGGAGGATATTTTGAGCATGAATAAAACCCTGGGTACGCATTTCATCATTAGGAAAAGAATGGAGGCAATTTTGTTTATAGTTCTGTTAAAGCTGTCTCCCTCTTTGACCAATTGCTGTGGCACAATAATGGATCTGTTGACAATGGGAGTAAGTCTTGAACACCGTCATCACCCCTCAACCCAACTGCAGCATTGTACAGACCTGGTCCTAATTTCCACCAAACCTCCATTTCACTTATCCAGGCCCAACATAACTGTTGTCTGCCTCCACAAGGAGGCTGGATGATACCCCATGTCAAAGAGCTCTCAGCGGGCTTGCTGAATAACCCAGGATATATTTGAGATCCTAAGTACTTTGTACAAGGGAGGCTGTTGAATTTGCTTGGAAATGCCAGACTGATGTATTTCTGTAGCTAAATTCCTAGGATATTTCCCATCTGTGCCTTATCAGTCTTCTTCCTCCCAGTCTTTATTACCACACAACAAAGCATTTCAATAATAAATGCTGTATTTAGCCGTAGCATCTCTGTGAACATTAGGACATTAGCAGGTTCGGGCTGAATGCTTAGGGAAGGCGATGGGATTCAGTGAATTGCATTAGATGATGGGGTTATTCTGAGATTAGCTAACTTATAGATATTGAGCACTAACAGTACAGTTCATTTGTGTATCATAGGTATTTTCATCACATTTGCAATGACACATTAACGCGGAATAAGTTAAGAAAGTTCTTATTAGATGAAGAGCTCCTTGATAACAGTGTTGAATGAGGTGAGTGGAGGCTTTGAGCAAATTTCAGCTGGTGAAGTGTTCCAGTTTAATGGCCCCAGCATCTGATCGACACCTAGATGCAACACACACTGGTTTATGTGTTGGTAAGAGTTCTTTGCTGCCTGAGCGTAAATTGTGAGTTGCAACAAAACGAAACATGGTTTTTAAGGAATAATTCGGGGAGGAGCTGTTTTTGCTCTTACCAGCCATGATCAGTGGCTTGTGTAGAACTCTGACTTTTACAGAGCCTTGAGCTTGCCAGGGATGCTGTAGAGTATCCTTGTAGGGAAATTTAAAAATGTATCGCAGGGGTAAAAGAATACCAGGAAGACCTACCAGTAAAGGATTACAATAGCCAAGTTTTCTTTGAACAATTGAGATCAGTTCTTGACTGTATGGAAATGATTTACTGTATTTTTGTGTGTATCCAGCTATGTAAATCTGGTTCTTGTGCCAGTGTTAGTTATAAACATTCCCATATTCTTTGCAGGGTTGAAGTTCACCCATAGGTTTCTGGATGAGGATGTTTTCGTCACAATGTTTGTGGGCATATGGATAACAAAGGTGAAATAGGCAGGTGCTGAAGCTATGGGAAAAGAAGTTGGGGAATTTTGATCTGGTTAACCCTCAAAGAATGGGGGATTTCACTTAATGTTTTGGAAGGCGCATATGCTCTAACCTAAGCTACATCTTTTAGTTGTGCCTGGAGTTGTCAGTGAAACTGCTGGGATAAGTGAAGAGTTCATGAAGTAGTGGTGGGCCTACCAGTCAGACACAGTATGTAATGGTACGGCACAACATTGACCCTCAGGCCCCCCTCTCGCCCCAGACCTAAGAAACATCTTTCCTCTGTGAACCTGCAAACACAAATAACTAAGGATGGCCAGAATATCCAATCCTTCCTCACCAGAATCTTTTGTTCCACAATGATTGGCATTACAGTCAGTTTTAAATCATCCAGGTACCCTTTAATTGACCATGCTGTGAGCCTGAAGGCTGGTCCCTGCCTCTGAAATAAATGCAGACACTGCATTTAGGCCCTCATTATAAGTCCACCCTTAATTCGACATGGTAACAGAGAACCTGAAATTACCAATACTAGGGGTATTGGTATTAGTGGTTGTTAGAAATTGGATCTCTAGTTGGCAGAGGTGTCAACCTGCCCAAGTAGGGACCTCAATACTAGTCAGGGTAAGCCTGATACACACTAAGAGATAACTTGTGCTCCCCCTCTGGTAGCTTGGAAGGGAGCAGTCAGGCTTATCTAAAGAGGCAATGTGTGAAGTATTTGTGCAATACACACACACGCACAACCCAGTAACACAATGAAAACACCACAAAAATACTCCACACAGGTTTAGAAAAATATATAGTATTTTTATGAGAAACTCAAGACCACAATGACAAAAATCCAATAAGTGGAACAGGAGTTATGAATTTTTAAGAATAAACCAAAAATAGTGCTTAGAATTCAATAGTGCTCAAAGGCTACTTGAGGTCGCGTTAGACCGGGGGTAAACCCAAAGTTCAGGCCGACCGCAATGGAGGACAGGCTGGCTACAGGACTCAGACAGGTCCTGCTGACAAAGTACCTTGACTGGAGCAAGCGTCAAGGTCGAAGATTAGATGTGAGGAGTCAGGGAGCGCCGCATCATTGTTGATCCCGTGGATGGAGGCGAAGCATCGGCGCATATCCGCCCAGTCAATGAAGGCTTCATCGACAAACTCCTTTACGATGCAGGCACTGCGTCGTCGTTGAGCCACGCTGTCTGTCATCGTCGAGCTGCGCAATCCCTCGAGGCGATGTCGTGGGTTGGCGTCGAAGGGCAATGCTTCGGTTCCAATCAGTGCAAATTCGCCGCTGTGCCAATTTTGAAGCAAAAAAGCTGAAGAACCCACTTCTGAGGACGAGAACTGGATTGGCACCTCAAGCAAGGGAGAACTCACAGATAGAAAAGTCCAGCAGCAGGGTTGCAGGAAGTCTTTGATAGCCCTGAGACTTCAGAATGGGGGGTAAGCCAGCAAGCCCTTGGAGTCACCCTGGGTTCAAGTGAGATGGATCCAGTCCTTGTCCTCAGCAGGGTCGAGATCAGCAGGCCGCTGGGCAGCTCAGAAAATCAGGGAAGTAGTTTCTTCAGAACAGTCATTCAAGCAGAGTGGCAATCCTTGTAGCAGAGCAGTCTTTACTCCTGGCAGAGTTCTTCTCCTGTCCAGTAGTGTACTGTCTTGTTAGGGTCAGAGCCCCAGTACTTATACCCAAATGTGGCTTAGAAATGGGGGTGACTTCAAAGCAACCCTTGAAGTGTGCACGTCCCCTTTCATCCCATCCCTGTCTGCCAGGCTATCTGTGGGGGGTAGTCAGCCTTTTGCGTCGGAAACAGGACACTGCCTATTCAGGTGTAAGTGTCAACTCCCCCTCCCTCTTTCTGCCCAGGAAGAGCTCTCAGAATGCATGTGGATGCAGATGAGTTCTCTGTCACACACACCCTTATTGTGTTTGTGACTGACTCG
Source organism: Calotriton arnoldi (assembly GCA_963921515.1). Classification (NCBI taxonomy): domain Eukaryota; kingdom Metazoa; phylum Chordata; class Amphibia; order Caudata; family Salamandridae; genus Calotriton; species Calotriton arnoldi. The sequence continues at coordinate 500,239 of CAWUFW010001956.1, read as the reverse complement.
ACGGAATGCACAAAGTGTAGCTGTCACCCTCCCAGACGTGTATTGGAAACAGGCTGCAAGGCATACAGAGCAGTAAGAGCAGAGAAGTGTCCACTTTCTAAAAGTGGCAGTTCTAAAACAGTGATGTTAAATCCAACTTCAACAGTAAAGAGGATTTATCAGTACCATTCCTAAGATATGAAACATGATCCAACTACTCCTTTCGAATCCGGAATTACAGCTTAAAAGTGTATTAAGGAATTCCCAATATTAACCTATGAGAGGAATAGGCCTCACAGTAGTGAAAAACAAATTTAGCTGTTTGTCACTACCAAGACGTGAAAAACTCAAGAGTGCTTGTCCTACCTTTTACTTACACAGCACCCTACCCTATGGGCTACCTAGGGCCTACCGTAATGGTGACTTATGTGTAATAAAAGGGGAGTTTAAGGCTTGGCAAGTAGTTTTAAATGCCAAGTCGAAGTGGCAGTAAACTGCACACACAGGCCCTGCAGTAGTAGGCTTGAGACAGGTTTGAAAGGCTACTTGTGTGGGTGGCACAATCAGTTCTGCAGGCCCACTAGTAGCATTTGGCTTACCGACCCTAGGTATATGGCTTTACAAGGGACTTACAAGTAAACTAAATATGTTAATTGTGTATACACCAAATGTTACCCTGTCTAGTGGAGAAGCACATGCACTTTAGCACTGGTCAGCAGTAGTAAAGTGCTCCTAAAAGCATACAAAAGAAGGTCACAAAACTAGAAGGAGGAAGGCAAAACATTTGGGGTGACACTTCAGAGAGGGCCATTTTTCGACAGTGGCACTACCAGGGGAATATGCATTTTTGACTGAAATGGGAATTCAAGTCATCTTGCAATGAAGGCCATCGTCTTAGTTTAGTCTGACTCACTCTGACTCTGTCTTCTCTTACACTTCCAACATAGACTCAGTGATTGCAATCCAGACCCATAAGTGGTGCTGATTCACCCAGGAACCCAGCAATGGTTGATTAACAATGTAGAAGAGAGTGGTGACAACAATTAATAATAACTTATTTTTTTATATGGTATATTATTATGCACTTCTGCTCTTTCTCAGCACTGTAAATAACATACTTTACTACTGCTCACTTTAATGGTATCACATTTACTGTCCGAGGGCTGGATTATAAGTTGATCTGAGTTTCCTGACCCCTACACAAAACTATTTGCACAGGGGTCGAAATTCCAAGTTGTGTTGTGTTTGCTGCACCCGGAAATTACAGACTGAGTTAAATACCTCACCCTTCTTTACATTTTGGTGGGTCAAACCTTCTGAAATTTAGCAGGAGAAAAGTGTATGGTATTTATGGTACCATACATATTTTGATGCTTTAAGCACGAAAGAGTGCATGTTATTCCCCAAAACCTCGGAATAGGTGCTATTTATTGCACCCAAGAAATAAAATACCCCACAGTATTGCTATTTATCAGCTGTGATAACTAGCACCATTCCCTCTGACCAGCTCAGAATCAGGGTTTCATTATGGATGAAAAGCTGATATACGCCTTGCTAGAATTCATATTTGTGCTTCACATTACAAGAGATGTCTGTAGCGAATACCAATCCACTGACCAATATTGCTGGAAACACACAACCATTACAGTGGTGGACCAAAATGGAGGGGAGGTAAAAATACAAATAATCTTACAATGGACAAACTCAAGCAACTTTTCAAAACACAAGATAGTTACCCTTCTACAGAGAAAATGGACAAGGTATATGCAGTATAAACAATAAAAATTCTATTTTCACTTATAAAATTTACTTTCCTCACTGGATGTTCGTTGTGAACAATTTGTTACAGACCGGTAGTGGAAGGAAACTGACCTGTTGTCGTGGATTCCAAGACAAAGACGTTTTTTTTTTTTTTGTGTTCAAAGAATTTTATTAATTTTTCAGACAGAGTTGTACAGTGGTAAAAGAAAAAAAAATGTACAGACAGAAAGGGGAGTTACATTGATGGGAAGGGGAAAGACTATGCACAAAGTGAGGCATAATTCGGTTATGTATTTGATACATCTCATTGATTACATTTCCAGCAAAATGTTACATTTCTTCATGACCTTCCTATGGATAAAACATTGGGTTATATATTTGATACATCACATTTCTCTGCTATTGAATACTGTACAGAGGAATTATGTATGACTCTTATCTTGGATACATATAAGAAGATTACATTTCCAGCAAAGTGTTACGTTCATGGTCTTCCCATATATAAAACAGTCTGACACTAACAGGTAGAAGAATAAGTCTCCGTACAAGTAAGTAACAAGAAAATTCTTTATGAGACCTGGTGTATGAATCAGATGTGCACAGGTGTGAGTAAAAGGAAGTGTATGTCTCATGTGGGTGGGGGAAGATGGCTCTGAAAATGACCTTAAAGAGTGGTAACCTTTCGGTGGACGTAGATTATATTTGCCATACAAGGAGATCTCTTAGCGTTCATGGAGGTTTGTGTGGAAAAGCACTATTCTCCAGTGCCCTCCATATTGAACAACGAGGGGTTCTCCATGGTGACATCTGTAATGCAATGTTATCAGCACCTCTGAGAAAAGTCAGCCATTTTTGCCACACGTGGAGTGAGACCGCTTTGAAGTTTTTCCAGTTGTTTAGTACCAATTTAGAGGCTAGAGTAAGCATTAGATCTAGTAAAAAGCGGTCGTTATTATTCTTGATTTGGGGGTCCAAAGGCCCTAAGATGCCTAATACATTCTAAGATTTTATTCCAAAATTCTTGGAGAAGGGGACATTCGAATAACACGTGTGCTAGGGAACCCTCCTTTTTGTAGCAGCACCAGCAATTTGGGTCTTGTTTGAGACCAACCTTAAAGAGTCTTGTGGGAGTCCAGTATGTCCTATTTATAAGCATATATTTAGTTTGTGATAGAATAGGCGAGATTTTGTGAGTAAAGGGAGATTTGTTGATGTTTGCCCAGTCAAAGGTTATGTCACTTTTGTTTGATTCAGCTTCCCATTTATTCTGATTGCGAGAGAGAGCTTTATTTTGGTTCGGAAGTTGAATTTTGTATATACTTGATACCAGGTGGCCGACTTTGAGTAGGCGGTTCATAAGGGTAATGATGGAAGGAGTGGCAGCCGAGAGATTCTTTTTGGCGAGTTTTACTTTAAGCTGCAAGAATTTATAAAAGTCGATATTCGGTCGGTTAAACCTCTTTTGTAGCGAAGAGTATGGTAGCGGAGAGGTACCTTCGAAGATATCTTGTACTAGATTGATGCCGTTGTGTGAGCAGTCAGCCCAGAAAACTGGGGAGCCGTCAATTTTGAGCTTTGGGTTATGCCACAGAGATGATAAGTGGGACTGATGTAATTTAATCTCCATTTGTGAGTCAAGGGTCATGAGAGCTCTTTTGGTGTTCTGTATGATGTTTCTGGAATGTGGTAGATGGAATGTATCCATCGTGTCTAGTGCAGCAAGAGGGGTGTTCTGTATGAGTGATTTTTCAATCGCCACCCAGGGAGGTGTATAAGTTGGGCTTTCAATAAACCAATTGGTGCCCTGCTTACATAAGAAGGCTGTTTGATAATTCCTGAAGATAGGAAGAGAGAGGCCCCCTTTATCCTTGGTCAACTTTAGTTTTTTCATGGAGATTCTAGATTTTTTGCCCTGCCACAGGAATTTACTAAAAGTCTTGTCAACCTTTTTTAAGAATTCCTCTGTTAGGGTCATGGGTAGCATGCTAATAAGATAATTGACAAGAGGAGTGAGCATCATTTTTAGAGTCTCAGCTCTACCCCACCACTATAAAAACTTAGGGGACCAAGTATCTAAAAGAGCGTCTATTTTTTTGGACAGTATTCTTTCATTTGTATATAGGGTCGTGATTAGATCATTGGTGAACTCTAGGCCTAGATATTTGATAGTATCCTGTTGCCAGGTGAGACCTGAGGAACCTAGGATACTTTTCTCGCCACAACAGCTGAGGAGTTTCACCTCAGATTTGTCTTTATTGAGGGAGTACCCTGACACTTCCGAAAAGTGGTGTATGTTGTTCATCAGGGCTGGAATGGCTGTAGGGGCATTTTCAGTGATAATTAGTACGTCGTCTGCGTATGCAGCCAGTTTGATGTTTGTGTTACCGAGTGAGCACCCGTAATGTCTTTGTTTTCTCTGATGTGTTGGAGGAAGGGTTCCAATGCTAAAAGAAAGAGGGGGGTGAAAGAGGACAGCCTTGCCTTGTCCCTTGTTTTAGGTTAAATGCAGAGGAGACTACGCCTCCAGCTCAAACTTTGGCAGATGGGTTATGATAGAGAGACATTATCATTTTGATCAAGTTCTCGCCCAGGATAAATTTCTCCAGAGCAGCCTTAAGGTATCTCCAGTCAACCTTGTCAAAGGCTTTTTCCGCGTCTAGCGTGATGGCTACAGTTGGTGAGTTGAGGAGTCTAGCCTTTTCTATGGTATGACACAATAGACGCGTGTTGTCACTGGAGAGCCAAAATTTAAAAAACCTACCTGGGATGGGTGTATTAGTTTGGAAATGTGTTGTTGAATCCTATTTGAGAGAATCGTGGCATAGATTTTGCAATCGAGGTTAATTAATGATATCGGTCTGTAGTTTTTAGGCAAGAGGGGGTCTTTACCTTCTTTGGGTATGACAGTTATGATTGCTTCAGATGGTGTGCCCGATACCTGGCCAGTATCCGCGAAGTGATGGAAGAGTTTCAGAAGTGGTGGCAGAAGTAATGGTGTAAAGGCTTTAAAGAATTTGGCATTAAACCTGTCAGGGCCTGGGGCTTTACCTGTTTTTAATTTTTTTATCGCCATTAGTATTTCATTCTCTGTAATCGGACCGTTAATTGAGGAGTTTTCTTCATCTGTGAGGCTAGGAAGGGAGACACCATTTAAACAGTCATTACATTTTGAGTGATTTACATTAGTGTTTTCCTCATACAAGTCCTTATAGAAGTCCTTGAAGATATCAGCTATCCTCTGAGGGTTGGTATTAACGTTCCCTACTTTGTCCTTCATAGCGTTGATGGCGTATCTTTGTATTTTGAATTTTAGGTAGGATGCAAGGGATTTGCCAGCTCTGTTAGATTCACACAACTTGATGCTTTTTTGTTTATTAATCCAAACTCCCGCTCTATTACTGATGATTTTATTATATTCGTACTTCTTGTTGAGGATTTTAGTAAGGGTATCATCGTCTTTCTTATTAATGTGTATTTTTTCTAGGTCAGTAATTTCTTTCTCTAAGGTATTTAGTTTAGCGTTAGCTTCTTTGTTAGTTTTTGATCTTATCTTGATTATTTCCCCTCTTACTGTTGTTTAAGGGCCTCCCATCTTGTTAGGTCGGACGTGTCATCAGCTTTATTTTCAATTAGAAAATTATTTATCGTATCCTTAATGGCCTGTAGACTACTTTGGTTACTTAGTACCTCGTCATTGAACCGCCTACTTGTCTGTTTTTTGTGTGGTGTCGGGTCTGAAATGGACAGTGTTATGCAGGAATGATCTGAGATTATCCTAGGTTCAATTGTCGTTTGATCTACTTTACATAAGGTATTACTGGAAACCAGGAGGTAGTCTATCCGTGAATACGATTTATGCGGAAAGGAGTAGAACGTATATTCTCTTTCTGTCGGATTCTGAATTCTCCAGGCGTCTCCTAGATTGTATTTCGAACAGATTTTCTTCAGAATTTTGTGTGACTTATTTGGGTGGAATGGGAATCTGGAGTTTTTATCTAAATGTGGGTCAAGAGGTAAATTAAAGTCACCCGCTAAAATAATGGAAGCTGTATCAGGAATTTTTCCCAGTTGTGAGTATAGATCATTCCAGAAAGACGGATCGTCACTAGTAGGTGCATAAATGTTAGCTACATAGAATTCAGTTTTATCTTTACTGAGTTTTGAGATGACCCATCTACCCTGGGAGTCAGAGGAGTTTGAGATTAAGTTGATTCTGGACTTTTTTGTAACTAGTGTGAGTACCCCACTCTTTTTTCCTATGGCTGCTGAGTAGGCTCCATCTGAGAAGTGACTGTGTGTAAAGTTCTGAGCTAGTGTGTTGTCCAATTTGGTTTCTTGGAGAAGTATTAAGTCACCTTTTAGTCTGTTCAGATAATCTACAATCTTTTGTCTCTTTACCGGGTGGCCCAACCCTTTCACATTTAGTGATATTAGTTTAATACATTGATTTAAACCCGCCATTTGGTGTATGAGAGGTAATTTCTGCAATCTAGTGTTACCATTCCTTGAGGAGTCGACATAAGGAGCCACATCTTGACGTGAAACTTCCCTTTTTGTGTGACAGTTTGACATGAGACATACGAAACGTAAATCAGTAGGCAAGAGAGCCAACTAAAGAGATGATAATACAAACTGAGAACCCAGCCCTTCTCAGCCCTCCCCCCAAAATTGCCAAGGGGCGTAGCGACAAGAGGAGAGTAGCTCCTTCGGAGGAACCAATTTAAAGAACTACATTGTTTTGGATTACTGTTAGTACAACATGACTACAACATGAGTCAACAACATGAGTCAATAACAATCAAACTTTAGTGACAGTGCTAGTGATAATGATAATGAAGGCGTGATGCAGGTGGTCCACTATCATAAGATATTCAGGAGATCATGAGATAACTATAAGCATATCATTATAGTCAAATCATTTTGTCTATGAGGTTAGTGAAGGAGTAGAGAGTGTAGGAGTGTGAGAAACAAGTTATTAGATATTATTACTTATTAATACCTATTCGTACAGGTAGTGTTGCGTTGCGTAGTCTATGTGCGTAGACTATGTGTAGCTGCTTTGTGTGCAATCAATTACATCTACTACGGATATATATGGAGCGAGTCATCATCAGTTCTAGTGTTGAATGTCAGTCTTGTAAAAGAGTCTGTGATTCCCGATGTGAGTTGTAATGTTTATAACAACCAAGTGAGAGGATTATGTGAACTATTGGCATTGATAGTTAATAAGCTTCGATACTTTACCAAGGTGAGAATTGTGAGAGACAAAGCACGCAAATTGTCTGGAGTGTAGATATTGTGAGTTGTAATGTGTATAACAACCAAGTGAGAGGATTATGTGAACTATTGGCGTTGATAGTTAATAAGCTTCAATACTTTACCAAGGTGAGAATTGTGAGAGACAAAGCACGCAAATTGTCTGGAGTGTAGATATTGAGGTTATCAGAGCAAAAGTAAGCATCAGCTTTTTAAGAGTTAGGTTAAGAGCTTAAGAGTTAGGTTAAGAGTTACTACTTCCGTGAACTACTGCTTCCGTGAGCGCTATCCAAGGTCGAATCTTTGTGAGCTGAAGTGTCCATTTGCGTTTCACCTTTTTCGACCAGGAAATTGTTGAGCAAAGCCGGGTCGGTGAAGACATGAGGAGTACCTTGTGAGATGATCCTAAATTTGGTAGGTGCAATAAAAGATCTGTGTAAGCCCGCTGCTTTCAATTTAGGACGTAGGCTTAGGAAGCCTTTGCGTGTTTCAACAGTCAGCTTTGAGAGATGAACATTTTTGCACCTTTCCACAGGATATGGTTATGTTTCCTCATGTGATTCAGAATGAGCTCCATGTGTTGATATCTTAATGGTTTGCAAACTATGGCTCGAGGAGCTTTTTGGTTAGGGTATAGCCGTGTTGGGACTCTATGAGCCCTGTCGAATTCCAGTTCCTTGTCAAATTTTAAAGTAGTAGCTTGGGTGAACCATTTCTCTAGAAAGGCAGTGCACGATGGGGCTGAGTCTTCTTCGCCTTCTGGCAAGCCAAAGATACGCAGGTTTCCCCGTCTGTTCCTATCCTCTAATTCCGAGATGTCTTTAGCTTGTGAGCTTGAGGCACTGCTGAGTTTTTGAATGGATTTTTTCATGATATTACTGCTGTCTTCCAGGTGACTGATCCTGTTTTCCGCTTCCGCCACTCTGGAGCTTGTTTCTTTCATATCATGACGGATGGCTGCAATTTCATTTTGCATAGTGTCCGTATTTGTTTTTGTTGATTTTGCAAGGTTGTGAACATCCGCCAGTTTTTTAAGGATCATTTCCATCGTTGCGTTAATGTCCTGTTTACCTTTTGTTGGAGAATCTGGGTGTGGAGGGTCCGCTTTAACCCTTTTTAGCGTTTGTTTGTTGTCTTTTTCCGCCATTATAACCTTTCCACTCTGTATCATGAACAGATCAAGACTTGTAGATTAAGTTGTGGTTTCTTTCTTTGTAGGCTGTTATTTGTTGATTGTTGGTTGTTGATAATTGTTGAGGTTTATTGGCGGTTGCTGAAGAGTGATGCCGTTTACTGAGGAGTGATGCAGTTTACGCTGGTACACCAGTGGTGGCCCTGGATAGTAGCTTTGTCGTATAATGTGTTCTAATGCAGTTGTTGTACCTGAGCTGGTACATCACATTAAGCAGGAGCAGTAGGCAATAGGCAGTATGTAACAGTATGTGACAGCAAATGATCTACAAGACATTCATTTTGATCCTGTGTGTTCTTTCACTTTGATCCTGTGCGCTCATTCAATTGCTACTCTGAAGTTGCCATTTTAAGGTCAGGCCTTCAACGTGGCTATCTGGTGACCTTGGTAGTTCTCTCTTACACATAGCGCCAGAAGTAAGCAGAATTGCCATGATTTATGCCTGCATTTATTTTGTTGAAGGTTTTTTAACACTTTGGGTGCTTTGTGGATAATAAAAGCAGGTTCGCGCAATACTGCCGCCACCATTTTAGAGTCAGGCATCCGATGGTAACACCTTGTTTATTTGAGCCCCATAAAGGTTATTTTTTGCTATAACCAGGGTCGAGGACGCAGCATAAATAAGGCTTGTGGTGATGCCTATTCACTGTGGTTACGTAGAACGGTGAGCAGAGTTACGCGCATTTTATGTGGTCACCGCCATTTTGGGCTACAGCACTGTGAGTCCGAAGTGAACAGCACTACAGTGAACAATAAGTAGTGAGCTATGGTGCTTTTGTTGAAGCCCGGATCGCATTTAGTACTTTGGCATTCTGGTTGATTTTAAGGTCAGATCGGTTAGAGAGATGTTTATAAAAATGTGGAATCGCGCTAATATGCCGTCGCCATTTTAGAGTCAGGCATCCGACCACATACACTCTGTTTATTTAGTCCCTAAGAACTTCGATTATTGCCAAATACAATGTCGAGGGCACCGCTTAGGTTAGAATTATGAGCGCTCCTATTCTCTGTAGTTTAATAGAGAAGTGAGCGGAGTTACGAGTGATCGTTGTTAGTCGCCGCCATTTTGGGAATCAGCAACTGGGCGCGCAAACCCTCGGTACGTTTTCCCAACTTCTCTGGTTTTGTAAACTTTTGTAGATTTACTGCATTTTTACTGAGGTTAGGTTGTGGTTGCAGTTAAATTTGCGCAATTAGATAGATCTGCGCCGTATTTTGAGCAGCCTCCGTATTGAATTGTTGCAGTCACCCTACCTCCGATGCATAGCTAGGCCGCCTTGCAATCCGCCGGGATCTCTCGAGGTACGGCACTGTATTCAAGTCAGCTGGTGTCTCGCAGTCCTCTTATTACGGTAACACCTTTTTCGGTAGTCTTTGATCCAAAACACCGTTGAAATTAAGAGGAATTTGTTCCTCCGGCTCGGAGCTGAGCGTTTACGGCGCCATCTTCCTCTGCGTCCAAGCCACGCCCCCATAAAAGTGACCGATTTTCTATGTTATAATAAAAACCTCTAAAAGGTCAATAATAAATCAATAAAACGATAGTTAAACAAGTGAACATAAAGTAATTCTGAAGTAATTGTAAATGATGACAGTAAAAAGCCACTTACTACTTGAAAGAGTTGTTGTATAAAGATATCTTCATATATTTTATTTGCCAAACAATAATATTAGATTTCCATATTGCACTGAAAGATTGAATACCAAAATCATAATTCCATTCTGTCAATGTAGATTGTAAAACAATTTATTTGCAAGTACATGTGTTTAAAATCTTTGACAAAAAAGAACTCTTGCAAAGAACCAGCTATATGAATCTTCATATCTATCATATTACAATAGTCATAATACAAATCATTTATCACATTTCACATAAAAACCATTACCATGTTTAAAATTATGTTAAAAAATAGTTGTTCAGCAACAGAGAGCTCCCTGGGAACTAACTGTATCAAGACTGTCGACGCAGCGTTTCGGTGAAAATAAAAATACTCATCACCTTCTTCAGGTCAAATGTTAAAAACTTCACTACAAAGCAAGAGAAATGAATAGTCACTATCTTATAAAACATGGCTTTTGTTACTAAGTCGCTACATATCACACAACAATGCAATATGTTCACTTGCTTTTACAGAATACAGGTAAAATATTAATGTAAAATCATTTACAAAGTTATTTTTTTTTAAAATACATCGATCTCCAAGCCGGCACAAAAATACTACCGGATTGTGAGGCTACAGAAGGAGTTATTTCTAAAGAATACATGGCTTCTTGTGGGATTCAATTATTATAAGGTCTAAAAAGGGGAGCACGCATATAATCTTATATAGAATGTCCCGACCTTACCTATCATGAAACAGGATAAATCTGTATTCGGTGAATCTAAACTATATCTAGCTTACGCTATATATTCAAGTTAGTAAGGCCTTGGTAGGTACAATATCCTATCCAGGTATATTGGAAAATTGATAAAAAACCAGTAGTCTGATGTTTCTGTGGAATATATAAAAAAACATATTGTTTAAATATGGTCTGATAGGGAGGATTCCTGTGAATAAATACTATTGTATCAGGGGGTACAATCCAAACCACTTACTTGAAAGTCTGATACTAATTTATTTAGCAGTATTCATCTGCTAGGTGAGTAGATCACCTCGACCAGGTAATATTCAATCCCAGGTCTAACTTCTTGTTTTTATTATAACATAGAAAATCGGTCTTTCTCTTGGGATCCACCAAATTGGGAATTCAGGACAACAGGAGAGTCTCCTTCCACTACCGGTCTGTAACAAATTGTTCACAAACTCAAGCAAGAGCATCGCAAACCAGATCCTTATCTGGAACACGTGGAAGTGAAAGTGTCAGTCCCATTTTGGATCACCCCAAATAACGTGCATGGGGAGGTGCGGCTGTCAGTCATAGCTTATGGAGTTTTCCAACATTACCAGTATTTTCATTAGTAGAGCTGTTTTAATCAGCATCCATGAGTACGGCAAAGGAGCCAATCACCGACCACCATAACCATCCCACCACTTACTAGCTCACAACCCTGTGCTTAATTTGTAAAATAATGAGTGCCAGGGCACTGAGTAGGAGGCCATTGCAGCTTGCACCACCCATCGCCCCTGTCATCGCTGCCAAAACAACTACTAACCATCCATCTCGCCTGCAAGGGCGACAGTTCAGATTATTCCAGGTCCCCAAAGCTAAAGGAATGGCTGGGGAGGTAGGCATTAGTAATTTTTAATGTATACTGTATTCATAAACAACTGTTGTTCTGCTCATCTCTAAATTAGATGAGCAGCGCCACCATGTGGCAGACTGTCAAAAGTGCAGTGTTTACAATTAATGGGCTGATTATGATGTCAGTCGGAAAGGCATTCGGATTTTTCTAAACCGTGTCAGAACCTATATTTCCGACCGACCGATGGAAAAGTAACCGTTCGGTCTTTCCGACTCGGTACCGACCGGCATTCGGAGACTCTTAGTCTGTCGGAGCTGAATTGTTCAGGTCTAGTACAATGTCGGATTCAGACAGCCTTTTCGAATCGGTCTGTCCGACACGAAACAGCTATCGGAAAGTGACTTTGGGGGCCCGTAGCAGGCCCCCATTCACCCGGAGGCCTCCGGTTGGGGCCCGTGGGGATACCCATGGGACCCCTCTTTACAACCATGCACAGTGTGGCAGGCAGCATGGGGTGCCTGCCACAGGGTGCAAGATTTTCCGCAACCATCCCTTTTTTCAATGGGAGCCTGTGTTGTCGGTCAGAACACAGGCTCCCATTTAAGTCAATGGGAGTCCGAATGAACGGTGTTCAGAATTATCGTAATCAGTCGGTCGGACTCCCTGAACCTGAGTCGGTCGGAAACGATTCCGACAAGGAGTCGGTCGGAATGCTTTCCGACTCACATCGTGATGAGGCCCTAAGTGCTGGTGCCCAGCACCGAAACTAATTAAGTGCCAGTGCCGAGCACAGGAAACCAATTAAATGCCGGTGCAGAGCACCGGAAACCACCGACTCAAATTAAGCACTCAGCTTTTGTGGGTGGTGCAAGGTGGGTGATGCTGGCATGACTCCTGCACACGAGGGTGAATGGATCATTGCTACTGCCCCTGCCACCCTCCTTGCACTGCACCATACTGTGGCTTCAGCATTACCCCATGGACTGCTCAAATGAAAGGCAGTTTTAGCAGATGCCATTTCTACCCATAGTCTTTTTACCAGCTACAGATTGCATCTAGGGACTTGTAATTTCACTTTTGATATGAGTTTTCACTGGCAACACTCAGCATCCAAAGAGATGTTGGCTAAAGAGTTAGGACAGGCTGTCACATGTGTCAGGGGCTTAATTGACACTTTTGAGATTCCTTGATTCCTGCAGTATACTACAATTGTTGTTGCCCTGTGCTTCCTGCAGCCTCTTCCTCAGAGTCCCTCAGAACCTGGTCTCGCCTGTGCTAAAAGTATGTATATATTGATATTTATATAGCGCAAACATAGTTGTGAAGCAACGGAGCGCTGTACATTACGCGAGAAGGCAGTCTACTTTGTCGTGTACATCAAGTGGGGATTACACAAGTACATTTTACACCCATTTAGGCACAGGGAGATTAAGTGATTTGTCCAGAATCACACAATGGTGAGGCCAGCACCGAGGCAGGGATCCAAACTTGGGTCCCCAGTTCCCAGGGCGGCAACTCGAGTCGCTAGGCCGCATCTTCTCCTCCTTCAATGAGATGGATACTTGCTGCCTGGTATGATTTGCTGGGTGGCTTGAGGCTGCCTGCTGATAAGCCCTTCTTGGATGCCGAGCCCTCCAGATGCACAGAATTCATTCTCGACAGCAAGTTTGAACCCAATGAACTAATAAATCAAGCCTTTCAGGAAGAGAGAGTTAAATCATTTTATTCCTCTTCTTGGCAGTGTGGCTAAACTTCTTCAGACTCTTTCTGCCAACGAGGCTCCAGTCTGGTGGCTGTTCGCTATTAGTTTATGTCTGCACATTCACTTATTTGATATCAACTTATTTAATTGAGCCTTAGTATAACACATTAAAATTATAACAGTACACAGTTAGTGACTGTGTGGATGGGCAAGTCGGTGAATGCGAGAAAGAGTTAATGGTAAATGAATGGAAAAATGAGTGAGTGCACAGATAGGTGAGGGACAGATGGATGAATGGATGAGTGACTGAAGGGAAGAAAGAATGCTTGGACAAATGTACGTGAGCTCTATCAGAAGGGTGGTTGCAGGCTTGCTCTACCAATGGGACTACAATGCCCGTGATCATGTAGCCAACCTACCTTATTCTGAGCTGTGAAACTTAGAATTTTGTCCCCCCCCCCCACAAAATCTGCCAGGTGTTACAGGGAGAAATCTATGTGGAGTACAAAAGTGCGAATTCAGGCCCACGGGAAATCCCATTTATTAAGTTTTACTTTATTTGTAGAGTTTTATATATCACTAGCTCGACCCGAGGGCATCAGAGCACTTCACATTGTATACATTGTAGCAAATATGTAGTTTACATAAAACATATTACGGTAGACATTCAGGCAAAATTGCAGTACATAGGCGATACGTAAGAGGGTATAAGGAACAGTAGCAATACCTTTCTGATATAGACACAAATGGCAGTATGTAAGAGAAGTAAATGAATGTCTCAGTGTCAGTGGCTGATACAGTAATGAGGTAGCGACAGCATAAATATATAACAATATGACAATGCTTGGATACATTTGCAATGGGTAACATGAGGAGTAAGTAAACAAACATATGGCCAACTATTAACTTTGGCCTTCATCACGCATAGGCGAAATATAGAAAGACATTAGGAACATAAACTGAGCCATTTTTGAGGTAGCGAAGCATAGATACAATTGCACAAGATTTCCGGGGAGTAAGTAGACATAAATAAGACCGATAATTCACAGTGAGCTGCGATGTACACATAGAGTTGAATGGGTGAGACATTTCACGGGTGGCAATAGGTGGGCTTCTTTGTGATGTGGGGTGTGGCGGCATAGGGGTTTTCCCCGAGAGAATGTTATTAAGGCTAGACTAGGCTTTGAGAGTGGCAACAGGAGCTATCGGAGCTTAGGACGGTGTGCTTAAATAGTTGTTAATGAGAAGGAATTTCAGTTTAGTCTTGAAGTGAGGGAGAGACTGATTTTCACGTAAGTCTTGTGGAAGAATGTTCCAGATTCTGGGTGCATTTCCAGAGAAGGAGCAGGCGTGAGATTTCTTTTTCTTGAATTTAGGTGGAATCAGGAGAAGGCTGTGAGAGCTTCACAGAGGTCTCTTTTGCCCAGCTTTTGAGAGCTTATTTGAGAGGTAGGATGGTTTATCCATGTGGATAGCTTTGTGGGTTATACGTGCAGTTTTGAATATGATCCTTGCTTCTATTAGGATCCAGTTGAGCTGCTTCAGAGTGGGCCTGATGAGGTCATGTCTCCTCTCTCCTCATAGAAGCCCGGACGCAGCGTGGAGAGTTACTTTCAGGGGGGGTTAGGTATATTTTTGGAATGCCCGTGATCTTTGCGTTACCATAGTCCAGCTTTGGGAGTACAAGGGCTTGTACCAAGGTTCTTAGTTCATTACTGGGAATGAAGGGTTTGACTTTTTAGGTCGAGCCTCGAGTAGCGCGCAAGCGCTGCTATGCGAAACCTTTATGTAAGGGGGTTTCAGAAGCTGACCACACGCTCGTGCGTCGTGGCCTTTTCCCTGCGGTTACGCGCAAGCAAAAGGCCATGGTGCACGAGCGTGTGGTCACGCCTGCTGCTCGCAAGTGCACAAGAGCGCGCCGTGCACTACAGCGCGTGAATACCCTCCCACTCCCTCCTCGTCAGCTTCATTTTCCTTTCACTTTCGCGCCGCGCGGCCGTGTCACTTTCACGGCCGCGCGGCTATCAGCTTCATTTTTAAAAATTTTTTTTATTAACTTTAAGCGCGAGGCGCGCGCACCACTCGCGTCGCCCCCCCTCCTCCCCGCGCGTGCCTTCAAATGCTTGTTACCAATACTCTGACCACACCTTCCACCTGTACACATGTACACCCACCACTTAACTGTGTTTACACCCAACGTATGTGCTCACACTTCTTCACATCTGCCCACACCCACCGCCTCTACCCACCATGGGGTGCTCACATCATCAACCTGCCACGTATGTCCACACCTTCTTTCAGGACTCCGACGTCACCTACGTGAACACTAAAACGTGTGGACTGTCCGCGCCCTCCACCTGTCTATCCCACAGGGGTGATTGAGTCTTTCTCTGACACACAGACACACCTTGAGTGACAGCCCTTCCGCCTCCCCCTGCATAAGCTCGGTTCCTCTACAGACCAACACACACGCACGAGCACACACACGTGTTTGTGGGTCAATACCTTCTACCTGGTGACCTTTTTGCTGCGTTCTTCGTAGTACCCGCGCCGTTCAGGCTCACACCCCTGCCCGTGCCCATGTTTCCATTTCAACTGGTTATCCCTGCCCCTGTGCACTCTCCAGAGCCCTGGTGCCCCGCCCTTGCCCGGGTATTTGTGCGTTTTGAATTGATGATAATGCTGTTGTTAGCGAGTCAAGAATGAAGCACTAGGCCTGCTCCGTCAGCAGAGAGGAGAGCTCACGGGGACCCGTCCAGAGGGAGTCTTGACTCAGCACTTTCGAGACCTCGTGTTCAGGGCCGATAAGAGCTGCGGGCGGGGCCAGCCCACACAGCGTTAATATTTCCCCAGTGGCACTCTTTCAAGGGAGCCTCAACTGCTGCCGAAGCCTCTGACTAGAAGGTACTAGCGAGACCGGGGCTCCCTCTGTAAGGCCAGTTGGGCACGGGCAGGGAGGACTGAGTAATAAGTCAGATTAGTGCATCTGAAGCTAAAAGCGTTGCAGGCATAACGAAATATAACCTGCAGCACGCTCTGTTGTTCCTTATAGTACTGAATCGGAGACCCACAGGTACCTGTCTTGATGAACCTCAATCTTGGCATGGCCCTCCCTCTGCTATTCCACCGCTAACCTCCACACACAGCTCTGCCAATGCCCCTCATTTCTGACTTCAGTTCTTTAGCACCGCGGATATTCAAGTACTGGGACCCCCCCCCATCTCTCTCACTCTCTCTTACACTATCTCTAATGCACACGCACACATGCACACACTCACATTGTTTTTTGTAGTGCAAGCCAAACATCCAAACCAAATACTGCACTTCAGAACCTTCCCTACTTAGTCATTAAATTATTTGACATTACTCAGCTATGTCAATATCCTTTTTTGCTGGCTTTCAGAATTCAGGCTATAAAGGCTGTCGCTTTAATAAACCTTAAACTTAAACTCTAACACAACTTCCCTATTCCAGTACTCACATGTCTGCCAGTGCATTTCAACCATAAATATCTTTAAAGAGTCCAGAATGTTAGGTTAGATCATATTAGGTTGTATTGTTAGGTTAGGCTAGGTTGGATGATTGGGTTGGATTGATATGTTTGGTTAGGAAACGGTTGTTATATCAGGCTAAGTTAGTTTGACTTAGGTTAGGTAGGCTATGCTTGTGAAGTGTCACTATGTACGAAACACTTTGTGCCTCGGTGATCCACGCTGCCCTTTATTAGGTCGAGCCTCGAGTAGCGCGCAAGCGCTGCTCTGGCGAGACTTTAAGTAACGGGGGTCTCGAAAGCTGACCACACGCTCGTGCGTCGTGGCCTTTTTCGGGCGGTTACGCGCGCAGGGCCGACATCTGTTTCCAATTATCGTAATTGGAAACAGATGTCTGCCCTGCGCGTAATCGCAGGCAAAGGCCATGACGCACGAGCGTCTGGTCAGCTCTGCAGGCTGCCGCGCTCGCTCGCCCCGCTCCTCTCTTGTTTTCTTTGAGTTCTGAGACTTGTAAGGCTACTCTATAATGTAATGCAGAAGACAACTCCCAGAATTCCGGCCTCAGAGCAACATCCACTAACCCTAGGCAGCTCACTTAAAACGTCTTTCCTAAAATATGTGTAATTTATTCTGGTGCTTGTATAGCGCGGTCTAATGCCCCGTGGCCAGGTTTGCGCTCTATAAAAATGCAGAAAAATACAACCGAAGCCTTCTCTTAACAGCTGGCGGACTAGTAAATATCGCGAGATCTTGCGCATAGTTAGGTAAAATGAAACAAGGGGTGTGTGTGTGTGTGACGTCCTCGAGTGGGCGGGGCGATAAAAGAGGAAGCTGCAAGATGTTTGCTGCCCTCCGGTGGACAACTCATAGAGATGCATGCCTCCGCTGAAGCAGAATCGCTAGTGAACGAAGCACATGGAACGGCACGCTCGCCCGCCCCCCTTCTCTAAGGAAGAAAGCGATCCCCATTTCCAATAAGACTGTTTATTAATGTACAGGAAACTCCCTGCTGCCTCTGGGGCCATTATTGCTAATATTAACCAAATGGACAGAAACAACAGGGTTAATTGGGAATTTAGGAGATTGGTGATCGCTCTCGCTTTCAGTGGCTGCTATATTGAGCTAAAAGCATCCCGTCATTTCCCCCAATTAGGAACACAAAGAGTAACCGCTGTTTATGGTTGCTTCATGTGACTGAGACTTTCTGGTGACATGACAGTAAACAACCGATTCTGGTGGCAGAGGAACAGAAAAATACAAAGTAGATTTTTAATGACATGATTAACAACATACGCTAACTATTATGTTTGTAGAGCAATAGTTGCCCCCCTCAGGGTTCGTGTGGTGCTAAATGACTGCAGCGCAATATCTGCAGGTGTGATATAATTTACATATCACTGCATGTCTCGTTGGGAATACTTAAGTCACACAAACTACAAGTCCCAGAATGCTTTGAAGTGTTAAACGAAAGTCGAGGGCTGGAATGAGGTCACGTAATCGTCTAGTAACCGCATGCAGGGTGCATTCACACACCAACCTCGGAAAAATAGCCATGACCTGACATATTATATCTGTGTTGGCGAAGTAACTGCATAACATAAAGCCAACGGAGGCGCATTTTGACTTTTTAGTGTACGCATCTCTGCAGCCATCGTGATCATAATAATGCTTGTTATTACATACGTTTGCACAGTGGACAAAGGGAGTGTTTTACAGCTGCTTTCTCAGCTAAGTAATCCTTACCACACCACCCTCCGTAACATGTATTTCACAAACTAGCACCATCCCTGGTGCGCTGCAATGTCTGTGGGCAATTTCTGTTGTTCTCAGTGTACATCTCTCCTTTCTTAACTGTTACTGCATGTCCCTGCAGTTTACTTAAGTGCACTTCCTGTGTGGGCGCTTTTTAGTGTAGTTCAACCTACGTACTCCACGGCCTCCTAATATGTGCTCAGCTGCAATTAATTATTTATTAAAAACCTTTGCTGCAAGTAAAACAAGCATTGGCATAGCCAATAGGTCTCGCCTTTGGGACCTTATAAGTGTTTCGCCATGCAACAGCTGATGTTGTTGTACCAAGGATATTGTGCTGCATAACTAAACACTTATAAGGTCCCAAAAGCGAGACCTATTGGCTATGCCAATGCTTGTTTTAGATGCTTCAATGAGTAGAGGGCACTTTTCGCAGAGGAGGTAATATGATCCTTCATAGTTAAGTGTCTATCGAGTGTGATTCCCAGGGATTTAACCGAGTTGGAGATAGACAGTTTGCAGTTTAGTGCAGTGATGTTGTTTATCCAGTCTGCTACAGGAAAGGGTTTTGCTTTGGGTTGAATGAGGAGGAGTTCTGTTTTGTTGGGGTTGAGCTTGAGGTGGTTGTTAGTTAGCCAGGGTGGAACTGTTGTGAAGAGTACTATTTAGGTGTTGGATGTCTCTCACCGACGAGATTTTCATGTAGAGTTGGGTGTCATCCACGTAGACGTGATAGGCAAATCTAGCTTCTTTTAGGATAACTGCGAGAGGTTCCATGCAGAGGTTGATTAGGGCCGGGGACAGGGTTGACCCTTGCGGGACTGGCGATGCATTTGAGATTTTGTTGTTGAATTTGATTAGCTATGTGCGCGCTTGGTCAAGAAGGAGGCGAACCACCGAAGGACAATTCCATTGATGCCTGCTCTCTTTGAGAGAGTGTTTAGGAGGATGTCATGGTTGACAGTGTCGATTGCGGCAGATAAATCCAGGAGGACTAAGAGGCAAACCTGCCCTTCGTCAAGAGACCTGTGAAGATCATCTATGATGTTAAGAATGGCAGTTTCTGTACTGCAGCCTTCCTTAAACCTGACTGGAAGGCGTCATGTAAGTTGTATTTTTCAGTGTGGGGGTTGAGTTGTTCCAGCAGGCATTTCTCAATGATTTTCGCGAGGAGAGGGAGCTTAGTTATAGGTCTGTAGTTAAGATTATTTGGGTCAGTGTCTGTTTTTTGATGAGGGGTGTTACTTGGCCGAGTTTGATGGGGGCCGGCATAGAGCCACTCGAAAGGGAGGAGTTGATGATTTCGATCCATATAGGAGAGATGATGTGACTGAGATTTTTTACAAGTACTGCCGGGAGAGGGTCTGAGATGTGAAATGCCGTCTTCATGTTCGCCAGTATTTTTCAGACATCTTCATCACAGACATGAATGAATTCAGCAAACACAAGGAGATGATGGACGGAGTGCTGAAACTTTTCAAACACTCACCCCCAGTCACAGATCTGGGTTGAATCCATCATAATTCTTTAGCTCACTTTGCCACCCCAGTTCAGACACAGCTATATGCAAACCAGTCTTGACCCTGTGCCTCATGGGAACAGTCCAGACCGAACTGCCAAGCCATGTCTTCCCTGGACCGGAATCAAGCATCCTGGGACCGGTTTCGGGCTAACAGCCCTCATCAGCCAGGCTAGCTTGAATCCAGTGGCAAAGTGAGCAAGGGACCCACGTCTGGGCATACCCTTCCAACTTCGGGCGAACAAAGCAAACACAAGGAGATAATGGACGGAGTGCTGAAACTTTTCAAACACTCACCCCCAGTCACAGATCTGGGTTGAATCCATCATCATTCTTTAGCTCACTTTGCCACCCCAGTTCAGACACAGCTATATGCAAATCAGTCTTGACCCTGTGCCTCATGGGAACAGTCCAGACCAAACTGCCAAGCCATGTCTTCCCTGGACCGGAATCAAGCATCCTGGGACCGGTTTCGGGCTAACAGCCTTCATCAGCCAGGCTAGCTTGAATCCAGTGGCAAAGTGAGCAAGGGATCCACGTCTGGGAATACCCTTCCAACTTAGGGCGAACAAAGCAAACACAGGTAGCGTTGTTTTTCTATTGTAGGGAGTTGAAGTTGGGGAGCTGTGAAGATGCGGAGGGGAGATGTATTGACGAGGACGGGGTATGAGCTGCATTTAGTTGATGGCGTTCGGTAGGGCCATTTCTGTAGAGGTCATCATTTTTGTTAGATGGCAGCTCACGTGAGAGATTGATGATAGATACTTTTTCAGAGAAAAATGTTGCAAATTCTTCACAGAGTTTGGTCGAGATGTTAGTCGCAGGCTGAAGGAGGGAGGATGTTTGCTGCTTTATAATGTTAAAAAGATCTTTCGGTCTGTTTTTGGACTGGTTCAGTTGTTACCGGAAGATGGAGAATTTTTTCTGATGATATGTTTTTTATATTTTTGGTAGTCAGCCCGGAGAATCGAGAGATTAGCTTCAGACGGCTGTTGTCTCCAGTTTCTTTCTGCTGCACGGAGTTGACGCCTCTCAGTGTGTAAGTCGTTATTAAACCAGGATCTGGAGGGGATACTTCTTGAGTTTCAGAGTTGTGATTGCTTCAACGAGTTCTGTCATTTTTGTGTTGTAGTGGTCGGTAAGGTCATTGTTGGAGGAGAGTCCTCGTGGAGGTCGGATTTGGTCGTTGATGAGAGATTCTAACTCTGCGTGAGGGATTTGATGGAAGTTCCTCACCTATCGCTTGGGACAGCTGGCTTTGAGGTGGGCCTTATACTGGAAGGAATTGAGCTGGAATTGTATTAGATGATGATCAGACCAGTCTGTCGGTAGGATAGACAGCAGGGAGAGTATGTTGTGTTTGGAGATGATTGCGTGAAGGGTGGCTCCCTTGTCATGGGTTTGTTCCTTGCAGTGCTGGGTGAGCTCATTTGCTTCCAGGAGTGAAGTAAGAGATAGTACTGAAGGATCCTTCACATTGTTCAGGTGTAAGTTGAGGTCCCCTAAGATAATGTTGGTGCTGTCATTAAGGGAATTTAGCGATATAAGGTCCGCTAAGTCTTCGAGGAGTCTGGGATAGTCACCTGGAGGGTGGGAGATAGGATTGAATTTGATAGGGATAGGGCCCTTTGAGGAGAGCTGCACTTCTAAGTATTCAAAGGAGGGTAAGTTGGTAGTGTGAAGGGGTGTAATGCAAAGCTTGTTTTTGTGTATAATGGCTACTGTGCCCCCCGTTGCCCTGGCGGTCGTTGCGAATAATTGAGAAGCACTGGGGGATGAGGAGGTCGATGCAAGGGGATGAATGATCTGATAGCCAAGTTTCAGTGAGAAAGCATATGTTGATGCTGTGTTGAAGGATAGTGTCCGCTATAGCCGTGGCATGTCTGACTGCAGTTCAAGAGCAGGCATTGGGGCGAAGTTGGCGAATGTGCTATAGGATGGTTGGGCTGGATGATAGTTATTTGTGCGGGTGGCCTAGGTGCGCGAGCGGAGTACAGGATCCTATTCGAGTTGAGGACGACCGGGATCTTATGATGGTCTGGATGGTTCTGAGCCCTGTTAGATGAGTTGTTCAACACATTAGCTGCCCGATGTGGCAATCCCTCCGTGCTGTGGTTGGTATTGGCTTGTTGATGCCTGCCGGGATTGCTCCCTTAGGGGTGTGGACTGTGAGGTCGGCATTAGTAAGTGGAGCAGGATCGGTGTTCGGCTTAGGTGCAAGTGGTAGGGGCATAGAGCAAAGTGAGGAGATTTCTTCAAGGATAGAGTTGATTTTGTGTTCAAGGCGGGAAATTGTAATGAGCAGCTGGGAGGCAGCTAGGATTTTTATAGGGACGGGGCATGTTGACGTTCATCAGAGTCTGGGGAGGGGCCTGGGAGGCAACCCTGCCAGTTGCGATTGGTGGATTAAGTGGGAGTAAGTGCAGTGGTTAGTTATAGGAGTGTGGTAGAGGAGTACAATGTGGAGGGGGAAGTTAATTCTGACATTGAAGTGGCAGGTTCACGACTTCCAGAGGTGGGGGGCTGAGGAGCGTAAGTCCTGGGATGGTGTGAGTGCATGGGTCTGATCTCTGGCATAGGGGAGGGGTGTTTGTTTTCTTGGGGG
Organism: Calotriton arnoldi; assembly: GCA_963921515.1. Classification (NCBI taxonomy): domain Eukaryota; kingdom Metazoa; phylum Chordata; class Amphibia; order Caudata; family Salamandridae; genus Calotriton; species Calotriton arnoldi. The sequence continues at coordinate 477,798 of CAWUFW010001956.1, read as the reverse complement.
GAGGTGGGGTGTGAGTGGTACCAGGGAGAAAGGGGGTGGAGAGACCGTAAGGTGTTGGCAAGGTGGTTCTCTGTGAGAGGGGAGGAGGGGGTAGAATTTGGACTGGCTGTCCGTGATTGAGTTGACTCAATGGGGGAAGGGAGAGGGGTGAGAGTAGAATCCGACAGCAGTGTGGTACAGAGCATGGGGAAGTGATGGTCAAAGATGGCTAGGTTATGTTCTGAGGCTTGGATTAGGATGTTTCCCGATCTGTAAACTGTTATGGACACTTCTCCTCTGAAGGACTGCGATGGGCAAATGTTGAGCTTTGTTCCATAAGAAATTTTAGTAGAGTTGGAGACGTGAAGGTGCTGGTAGAAGTTCGTTCTCCATTTAGCAGGTTTTTTGGTGAAAAAGATTGTCAATTTTACGGGCTCCATGGGTTGGATTGTAAAGATGTCCGTTATTGTTGTTTCTGGATGGTCTTTGAGGAAGTTGTGCTTGAAATTTGTTGTGGCAGATTTGGAGAGATTACGTGGAAATTTAATGAAGAATGAGTTAGGTCCGTGCCTTTCCATGATAGAGTTGCGGTTGGCTGCTGGCGAGAGGAACTACTGCAGTATCAGCAGATAAATCTGTCAGATTAGGGCAAAATAATTTGATAAAATATGCATATAGTTGCGGTAGACTCAACTAAAAAGCAGGTGTACAATAAAAAAAGCAGGGGTACAGTACCAGGTTCTGATCTGGTAATAATTTTGATTCAAGTAAAAATGGGGTAAAGTACCAAGTTCTGACGAGTTTATAATTTTACTTTAAGTGATCTCGTTGTGCAGAATGTAGCAATCTCTGGCGAAAGTTGGCGAAAGCATAGTGAATAGAAGAGATTCTGCTGCTTCTAGTCCTTGATGTAGTGCTTTAGGAGAGAGAAATTATGGGATTACAGCAAAACTCAGAATGTAGAGGAAAAGGAAGTCTGTAAGCATCATTCCATATAAAATGTCTATTCCCCAAGCCAGTGCATACTGTCAGTGTTGGTGACAATGCGTGCATCCAGTGCCCTGGGTGTTTGCTTGTCTGATATGGAGGCTGAAACAATGTGTAGAAAGTACCATTTTATATTATTTTGGGCGAATTATGAATTCTCAGAAGACAGGAGGGCCGATTCACAAAGACTGGTGTATGAGTCTGTGTCACTTACTCTTGCAGTACTCGCGGCTTACTCGTGAATTTCCAGGGTCAGTCAGGAGTTCCTCTGGTTTACTCCTGGAATTTTGAAGTACTACAAACGTCATTCACAGCAAGCTCTTTTTGAATTGGGCACAGCAGTGTCTTGGAATGCTTCCTTTGTGAAAATTGCACGTGCTCGCATTTAAATCTGTGAGATATAGAGGTGTGGCTGTAAAGGGTGAAGGAAAATACATGACGTGTAGTGTGACTGGCCAAGCGTGGTTGTGCATGTTCTAGTGTATCTCATGTGAAGGACTGGATGGAATGGTATTCCACGTTTCACTTCTTCACTTTCACTTTCTATAGAAATGCAATAGCTCCTTTCCTCCAAGCTAAAAATGTGCCTTGCGAGACGTGCTGTGTGAGCAGCTGCAGTTAACTTGCCAGCTTCAAGACGCCGCTGGTGGAAGGAATCAAAGGGATGTTCCTTGTGTAACCGCTGAGCTTGCAAACAGCCCGGAGAAAGTGACGGCTCACTGCGGAAACATCAAGTTGACCTTTGTTGTCCCAAGCATCGCTAAATGTCTGTTCCCGTCAATCATGTTTGTTTACCAGTGACGTGTGGGACCTGGCACTTCTCCCTTGTGTTGCTTCATTTCCTGTTAAGCAGGGAGCAAAGGCCTTTGGCCCTATCATCACGTGTGAGAGGATAGGGTCAGAAAATAGGCCCGGGCATGAAAATAAACGTGCACCCCATTAGCGAATCAGATAACTAAACGAGCATTGGCAAAGCCAATAGGTGTCGCTTTTGCAAGATTTAGAGCGAGCGACGTTGCAAATGACAATTTATTTTACCCATGTGTTATGGAGTGAAGTGGCTATATGTGGTGTGGGGTTGAACTATGTGAGTTCGATTGGAGTTGTTAGTTCTGGAATTTTGTGGCGTGGATTGGAGTTGTGTGGAGTGGATTTATGTAGTGGAATTATGTGAATAGTAATGTGGTATTGAGTGTACTAGAATTATGTGGAGTGGGATGGCGAGTCATGGAGTGTATTATGTGGATTGGTATTTTGTGTTGTGGAGTGGTATGTAGTGGAGTTTTATTATGTGGTGTACTGTTAAATTTTGTGGCATGATGTGGAATTCTGTAGTGTGGATTGGATGTATGTGTTGTGTAATTGTGTTGTTGAGTTGAATTATGTGGTTTGCTGTCGAATTATGTGGTGTGGAATGGAAATGTGTGGAGTTGAATTGTGTGGCGTGGAACTGTATGTGGCGTTGAGTGAAATAATGCTGATTGGAATTATGTGGCATGGTGTGGAGTGTATTTATGTGGATTCTTGCTATGTGGCATAGAGTGGATTTATGTGGGGTGTATATATATATATATATATATATATATATATATATATATATATATATATATATATAGATCAAAACATCCACTTGCCTCGTTAGAGCCGGGAAACACCAGCCTTGGTGCGCGCCAGGGTAAGAGGATACCCTGTATAACTTCCAACTCCCTCCGCAATGTAGCTGCAGGACGCGTACAAACCCCAAAACGCGTTGGGTTTTTCTTGACTTGGTGCCTGAAATAAATTTACCCCAAGCTCTTAATGGATTGTGCCGTATTTATTTGCGCAAAGGAGTGTGCGTCCTGCAGCTGCGTTGCGGAGGGAGTTGGAATACATATTTATATATATATTCACTGAAAAAACCATAGGTTTTAGGGAAAGTTATAGTTAGTTGGACATTGCACTCGTACAAAACCCGTGAAATTCCCCCGTTATAGTTAGTTCAGCTAACTATAACTCGCGCCCCCGCAATGCACTGCTGAGACGTCACATATTATATCACTCATGACATGGTCAGTGACATCACTGATGACATCACTGATGACATCTCAAATGACATCACTGATGACATCACTGATGACATCATCCCGTGACTGTGTGTTTGGGTAAAGTTTAAATATGTTTAATATATATAGGGAAAGGCATATTGAAGAATGAGTGGGTGTATAAGCGTCTGAATGGATGATTTAGTAGGTGCGTGACTGAGTCTATAAGTGAGTGATTAAACGTATCTTACTGGATGCATGGGTGAGTGACTAAACTGTGTGAATGTCTGTATCCGTCTGTCTGTTGTTGTGTAAGCAGCTGCATGGGTTTCTGACTAGCTAAATGAGTGTCTATATGGGTAATGGATTGGTTCTCTGAGTATCTGTATGGGTGCCTCAGTGTTTGTGTGGGTGGGGTGTGTGTGACTCTGTGCATAGATGTGTGAGTGGGTGATTCACTGGGTGCATGGTTTCAAGAGTGCGTCTGTGATGGACTGTATGGGTGGGTGAGTGTGTGTATGGGTGTGTTAGTGATTGAATGTATATCTCAGTGGTACATGTGTGAGTAACTACATATGTGAAAGGTAGTATATATGTGTGTTGGAGTATATAAATGGCTATAAGTGAGAGTGTGTGATTGTGAGAGTGGCTATATGGATGAGTGTGTGCTTGCATCAGTGATTGCATAGGAGCGTAAGAATGTGCTAGTATTTTTATGAGTAAGTGAGCTGGTGTGTATAACTGTATAGGTGAGTAAATGGGAGTGTGATTAATTATTAGCATGACTGACTAGGTGTGTGAGTACCTCTATGGATGAGTTGCGTTGTGTGAGTGTTTATATAGGTGTATGAGTGCATATGATAGTCCTGTACTGAGTGACTGTAAGTATGAGTGACTGTACGGGTGAGTGAGTAGATGTGTGTGTGTAGACCTAAGAATCAGTGAGTGGGTATGTACTTATTGGTATTGGAGTGTGTATGGTTTTGAGAATGGCAGTCTGTAATTTAGAGTGGGTGTATCAAAAGTTATATTAGGGTGTGAGAAGATGCATTAAATTCTCACATGGATGATGTCATCAGTGATGTCATTTGAGATGTCATCAGTGATGTCACTGACCATGTCATGAGTGATGTAATATGTGACGTCATCAGCAGTGCATTGTGGGGCGCGAGTTATAGTTAGCTGAACTAACTATAACGGGGAATTTCACGGGTTTTGTACGAGTGCAATGTCCAACTAACTATAACTTTCCCTAAAACCTATGGTTTTTTCAGTGAATTTCAAAGGTTTTTTAAATGTTAAACCCTAACTATTACAGGCCTGAAACCTATGGTTTTTTCAGTGAATTTCAAAGGTTTTTAAAATGCTAATTCCTAACTATAACAAGCCTGAAACCTATGGTTTTTTCAGTGAATTTCAAAGGTTTTTTAAATGCTAATTCCTAACTATAACATGTCTGAAACCTATGGTTTTTTTCAGTGAATTTCAAAGGTTTTGTAAATGACAATTTTTAAATGTATTAATTGTTATATTTATTTTTTTATACTGATTTACTACATTTTTTAAACTATTTATTTTTAGATGTTTTATTTTTTAAATTACATTGTAATTACATTATACATTACATTACAAAATATACTTTCTCAGAATGAATTACTTTAGTTTAAATACTTTGCAAATAGGCAATAGACTTTTAAGTACAGTAGTTACAGTTGTTGCAATGGGCAACACAATTTCAAACACAATGCAACATTGAGCTCAATGTGAATTTCTACCTAAATGCAATTAGTTACTTTATGGATTACTTTTCTAACCACAGGACTGGATCCTAGATTCAGTCCTGGGACATCTCCTGTAAACAGTTGAGTAAAAGCGTTTTGGTTACAGTAGTGATTTTTAAGGAATATTATTGTATTTTAAAAGTTGACACTTAGAAACTTTTTCACATAGAATCACCAATGTTATCCTATGGGAGGAAATTCACTTAGCAGGTAAGTAGTGTTATCGTTACTTTTTCTTACTCAGTGGTGGATCCTGGATCCAGCACTGGTGCATCTCCTGTAAACAGTTGAAAGAATGCGTTTAAGTCATACAGGCGATTTTTAAGGAATATTTGTAGTTTGTGAAAATCAACACTTTGAAACTTTTCTGCTGAAAACCAGACAATGGATTCCTATGGAAGGAAATATAAGTTACTGGTAAGTACGGTTAAAATTACTTTTCAGGATCAGTACTGGGCTGAAAGATGCAGCACTGAGGTCTCTCCTGATAACAGGTGAGTAAATCGGAATTCGTACTTTGGCTGATTTTAGAGGAATATTTGTATGTTTCAAAAATCGACACAAACTTTTTCAGCAAAAAGCAGGCAATGATATCCTATGGAAGGAAATTCAAGTTACTGGTAAGTACGGTTAAAATTACTTTTCAGGATCAGTACTGGGCTGAAAGATGCAGCACTGAGGTCTCTCCTGATAACAGGTGAATAAATCGGAATTCGTATTTCGGCTGATTTTAGAGGAATATTATAAAGTTCCAAAACTCCACACTTAGAAGAATTTCCAAGTGAAACCAGTCAATGATATCCTATGGAAGGAAATTCAAGTTACTGGTAAGTACGGTTAAAATTACTTTTCAGGATCAGTACTGGGCTGAAAGATGCAGCACTGAGGTCTCTCCTGATAACAGGTGAGTAAATCGGAATTCGTAGTTCGGCTGATTTTAGAGGAATATTTGTATGTTTCAAAAATCGACACTTAGAAACTTTTTCAGCAAAAAGCAGACAATGATATCCTATGGAAGGAAATTCAAGTTACTGGTAAGTACGGTTAAAATGACTTTTCAGGATCAGTACTGGGCTGAAAGATGCAGCACTGAGGTCTCTCCTGATAACAGGTGAGTAAATCGGAATTCGTATTTCGGCTGATTTTAGAGGAATATTATAAAGTTCCAAAACTCCACACTTAGAAGAATTTCCAAGTGAAACCAGTCAATGATATCCTATGGAAGGAAATTCAAGTTACTGGTAAGTATGGTTAAAATTACTTTTCAGGATCAGTACTGGGCTGAAAGATGCAGGACTGAGGTCTCTCCTGATAACAGGTGAGTAAATCGGAATTCGTAGTTCGGCTGATTTTAGAGGAATATTTGCACAATGGTGAAGGGAGGGGCGGGGCCTGAGGTGACATCTGTGCAAACGCGCCCCGTGGCGCGTTTTAAGTTGGGGATTAAGTCCCCTTGAATCATGAGGGTCCCTGGGGTCCAACTAGCCCACCCTGTACCTCCAGTATGCGCTAGGAGCTGCGTTGCAGAGAGGTGTTCAGAGGCCACGCCCCTTTTTGCACCTCTCTGCAACGCAGCTCTGTGGCGCTTTCTGGACGTACCTGGTGGGCTAGTTCGCCCCAGGGACCCTCAGGATTGAAGGGGATTTCATTCCCCATCTTAAAATGCGCCACGGGGCCTGTTTGCACACATGTCACCTGAAGCCCCGCCCCTCCCTTCACCACTGTGCAAACGTGCCCCGTGGCGCGTTTTAAGTTGGGGGATTAAGTCCCTTGAATACTGAGGGTCCCTGGAGTCCAACTAGCCCACCATGTACCTCCAAAAGCACCACAGAGCTGCATTGCAGAGAGGTGTAAAAGGGGCGTGGCCTCTGTACACCTCTCTGCAACGCAGCCCCTGGCGCATACCGGAGGTTCCTGGTGGGCTAGTTGGCCCCCAGGGACCCCCAGTATTCAAGGGGAATTACTTCCTTTCTTAAAACGCGCCAGGGGCGCGTTTGCAGACTGCTGCAGGGAGGGGCGGGGCTCGGCACAATGCCGGTCTTTTTTTTTTTTTTGCTTTTTCTGCCCAGGGGGTCCTTGTGGGAGCCCCTGAGCAGACCTAGGGGTCAGGGTGTTTCTACCCTGCCCCCTTTGTGCGTTTTGCGCACTTGTTTCTTGTGTTTTTTTTTTAATCAGTGGGATCCGCGCACCCTAAGCGCATCCCGCCGATTTTGCAAAAAAAAATGCTTTTTGCCCAGGGGTCCTTGTGGGACCCCTGAGCAGACCTAGGGGTCAGGTGTTTCTACTCTGCCCCCTTTGTGCGTTTTGCGCACTTGTTTCTTGTGCTTTTTTTTTAATCGGCGGGATCCGCGCACCCTAAGCGCATCCTGCCGATTTAAAAAAAAAAAATGTTTTTTCTGCCCAGGGGTCCTTCTGGGACCCCTGAGCAGGCCTAAGGTCAGGGTGTTTCTACCCTGCCCCTTATGCGCTTTGCGCACTTGTTTTAGTGCCTCGGTTCTACCGAGAGACAAAATGGCTGCCCACACTTCCTGGTTTGGAGTGTTGACAGCCAGCTGACAGCCACTAGCATGCAGCTCGTGATCGGGACGGCGCGCAGGGTGCGCTGAGGGTACGCGGACTCTACTCGCCATAGATATATATGTGACTTTACTTTTGATTTTCTCAGGAACTACTGAACGGATTTACACCATTTAAGCCAAAGGCACCAGTCTGAACCAAGGGCTACCTCTTGCCAAATTTGGTGTAATTCCGTTCAGCAGTTCGGGCTGTAGCTGCGACTAGCAGTTCCTATGGAAAATGAATGGGAAAACGCGTTTTGGGACCCCCTTTTTCTCGGCCTCGCTGACGAATCAACCCGAGACTTTCAGGGTAGGAGCGGAGCGCCCCAACAAGTTGGAACTTTGCGAAGATTCGTCAACCGGCGCCAACGTTATTTCAAATAGAATGTCGCGGATTTCCTATGGATAATAGGTCCTAACTATAACTATCTACTGGCGACCGCCAGTAGATAATATATATATATATATATATATATATATATATTATCTACTGGCGGTCGCCAGTAGATAGTTATAGTTAGAACCTATTTTCCATAGAAAATCCGCGACATTCTATTTGAAATAACTCTCTTGCCGGTTGACGTATCTTCGCAAAATTTTCAAACTTTGTGGGGCGCTCCGGTCCGCTCCTACCCTGAAAGTCTCGGGTGATTCGTCTAGCCGGGGCCGAGAAAAAGGGGGTCCCAAAACGCGTTTTCCCCATTCATTTTTCCATAGGAAACTTTAGACACGGCTACAGCCCGAACTGCTGAACGGAATTACACCAAATTTGGCAAAGAGGTAGTTCTTGGTTCAGAAAGAACCCTTTGTTAAATGGTGTAAATCCGTTCAGTAGTTGCTGAGAAAATCAAAAGTAAAAGTACATATATATCTATGGGCACGGAGGATCCGCGCACTCCTGAGCGCACCCTGCGCGCACCGTCCCGATCACGAGCTGCATGTTAATTGCTGTCAGCTGGCTGTCAACATTCCGATTCAGGAAATGTTGGCAGCCATTTTGTCCCTCGGTAGAACCGAGGGACAGAAACAAGTGCGCAAAGCGCACAAAGGGGGTAGGGTAGAAACACCCTGACCCCTAGGTCTGCTCAGGGGTCCCATAAGGACCCCCTGGGCAGAAAAAGCATTTTTTTAAAAAATCGGCAGGATGCGCTCGGAGGCGCGGATCCTGCCGATAAAAAATCGATGCGCGGTCTCCCGCGCTTCGATAGTACTTGCCCCCGGGTGGGCCAAGTCCCGGGGGCATGCTGGGGGGTGTTTATTTTATGTATGGGGGCCTCTAAGGGCCCCCCAAGCCCCGGGGACCACCACCCCCAGGGCTTTCTTTTTAAAATGGTGCGGGAGGGCTCTGAGCCCTCTCGCAGCCCCGGGAACCACCACCTCCCCGGGGCTTCTTTTTTTTTTTCTGTGTGGGGGGCTTAAGCCCCCACATGCCCCGGGGACCGCCACCTCCCGGGGCACTAACAAATTAAAATGGGGGTCCGTTTGGACCCCCGAAGCCCCGGGGACCACCACCTCCCCGGGGCTGTGCTGATGTGGGGAGGGGGCCGCGCGGCCCCCTCCTGGAGCCTGTGGTGGCCCTGGGGACCGCCACCCCCAGGGCCGGCTCCTGCAGTGTCCCGGGTGCCTACCCCCGGGACACTGCTGCTTGCAATGACAGGACGGAGCCTCGCGGCTCCCGTCCTGTCATTGCAAACTGCTTTGGATATCGCTTCCAATATCCAAAGACAATTGCTTTCCACACGGGGAGCAGCATGTTAGCTGCTCCCCATGTGTAAGCAATGCCGGCTCCCGTAGGACACGGGGAGCCGGCGGGACTGTGGGGGTTTGGGGACCCCCACAGTCCCCAACCAGAGGCCAGGCCCCGGGGGATGGGGTCCCCGGGGCAGTAGGGCTCGGGAGGGGGCCACGCGGCCCCCTCCCCAGAAATATTTAAAAAAAAAAAAAAAAAAAAGGGGGGTAAGGCCCTGGGGGATGGGGTCCCCAGGGCCCAAAATAAGAAAAGGAAGGGGGCCACACAGCCCCCTTCAGGGAAAAACAAACAAAAAAAAACGATCGACCCGCAGGCCCCGCCCCCTTCCTTCACCACTCTGCAAACGCGCCCCCTGGCCACGCCCCTTTATACACCTCTCTGCAACGCAGCTCTGTGGCGCTTTTTGGAGGTACATGGTGGGCTAGTTGGCCCCCAGGAACCCTCAGGATTCAAGGGGACTTAATCCCCAACTTAAAACGCGCCACGGGCGCGTTTGCACAGTGGTGAAGGGAGGGGGCGGGGCTTCAGGTGACATGTGTGCAAACAGGCCCCGTGGCGCGTTTTAAGATGGGGAATTAAATCCCTTCAATCCTGAGGGTCTCTGGGAGCCAACTCAGCCCAACAGGTACATCCAGAAAGCGCCACAGAGCTGCGTTGCAGAGAGGTGTAAAGGGGTGTGGCCCCTCTACACGTCTCTGCAACGCAGCCTCCTGGCGCATACTGGAGGTTCCTGGTGTGCTAGTTGGCCCCTAGGGACCCTCATGATTCAAGGGGACTTAATCCCCCAACTTAAAACGCGCCACGGGGCGCGTTTGCACAGATGTCACCTCAGGCCCCGCCCCTACCTTCACCATTGTGCAAATATTCCTCTAAAATCTGCCGAACTACGAATTCGGATTTACTCACCTGTTATCAGGAGAGACCTCAGTGCTGCATCTTTCAGCCCAGTACTAATCCTGAAAAGTAATTTTAACCGTACTTACCAGTAACTTGAATTTCCTTCCATAGGATATCATTGCCTGCTTTTTGCTGAAAAAGTTTCTAAGTGTTGATTTTTGAAACATACAAATATTCCTCTAAAATCAGCCGAAATACGAATTCCGATTTACTCACCTGTTATCAGGAGAGACCTCAGTGCTGTATCTTTCAGCCCAGTACTGGTCCTGAAAAGTAATTTTAACCGTACTTACCAGTAACTTGAATTTCCTTCCATAGGCTAACATTGACTGGTTTCACTTGGAAATTCTTCTAAGTGTGGAGTTTTGGAACTTTAAAATATTCCTCTAAAATCAGCCGAAATACGAATTCCGATTTACTCACCTGTTATCAGGAGAGACCTCAGTGCTGCATCTTTCAGCCCAGTACTGATCCTGAAAAGTAATTTTAACCGTACTTACCAGTAACTTATATTTTCTTCCATAGGAATCCATTGTCTGGTTTTCAGCAGAAAAGTTTCAAAGTGTCGATTTTCACAAACTACAAATATTCCTTAAAAATCGCCTGTATGACTTAAACGCATTCTTTCAACTGTTTACAGGAGCTGCACCAGTGCTGGATCCAGGATCCAACACTGAGTAAGAAAAAGTAATGATAACAGTTTTTACCTGCTAAGTGAATTTCCTTCCATAGGATAACATTGGTGATTCTATGAGAAAAAGTTTCAAAGTGTCAACTTTTAAAATACAATAATATTCCTTAAAAATCACTAATGTAACCAAAACGCTTTTACTCAACTGTTTACAGGAGATGTCCCAGGACTGAATCTAGGATCCAGTCCTGTGGTTAGAAAAGTAATCCATAAAGTAACTAATTGCATTTAACTAGAAATTCACATTGAGCTGAATGTTGCATTGTGTTTGAAAATGTGTTGCCCATTGCAACAACTGTAACTACTGTACTTAAAAGTCTATTGCCTATGTGCAAAGTATTTAAACTAAAGTAATTCATTCTGAGAAAGTATTTTTTGTAATGTATAATGTAATTACAATGTAATTTAAAAAATAAAATATGTAAAAAAAAATTTCTAAAAATGTAGTAAATCAGTATTAAAAAAATAAATATAACAATTAATACATTTAAAAATTGTCATTTACAAAACCTTTGAAATTCACTGAAAAAACCGTAGGTTTCAGACATGTTATAGTTAGGAATTAGCATTTAAAAAACCTTTGAAATTCACTGAAAAAACCATAGGTTTCAGACACGTTATAGTTAGAAATTAGCATTTAAAAACCTTTGAAATTCACTGAAAAAACCATAGGTTTCAGGCACGTTATAGTTAGAAATTTGCATTTAAAAAACCTTAAAAATCACTGAAAAACCATAAGGTTTTAGGGACAGTTATAGTTAGTTGGACATTGCGCTCGTACAAAACCCGTGAAATTCCCCTGTTATAGTTAGTTCAGGTAACTATAACTCGCGCCCCGCAATGCACTGCTGATGACGTCACATATTACATCACTCATGACATGGTCAGTGACATCACTGATGACATCACTGATGACATCTCAAATGACATCACTGATGACATCACTGATGACATCATCCATGTGAGAATTTAATGCATCTTCTCACACCCTAATATAAGTTTTGAAACACCCACTCTAACTTACAGACTGCCATTCTCAAAACCATACACACTCCAATACCAATAAGTACATACCCACTCACTGATTCTTAGGTCTACACACACACATCTACTCACTCACCCGTACAGTCACTCATACTTACAGTCACTCAGTACAGGACTATCATATGCACTCATACACCTATATAAACACTCACACAACGCAACTCATCCATAGAGGTACTCACACACCTAGTCAGTCATGCAAATAATTAATCACACTCCAATTTACTCACCTATACAGTTATACACACCAGCTCACTTACTCATAAAAATACTAGCACATTCTTACGCTCCTATGCAATCACTGATGCAAGCACACACTCATCCATATAGCCACTCTCACAATCACACACTCTCACTTATAGCCATTTATATACTCCAACACACATATATACTGCCTTTCACATATGTAGTTACTCACACATGTACCACTGAGATATACATTCAATCACTAACACACCCATACACACACTCACCCACCCATACAGTCCATCACAGACGCACTCTTGAAACCATGCACCCAGTGAATCACCCACTCACACATCTATGCACAGAGTCACACTCACCCCACCCACACAAACACTGAGGCATCCATACAGATACTCAGAGAACCAATCCATAACCCATATAGACACTCATTTAGCTAGTCAGAAACCCATGCAGCTGCTTACACAACAACAGACAGACGGATACAGACATTCACACAGTTTAGTCACTCACCCATGCATCCAGTAAGATACGTTTAATCACTCACTTATAGACTCAGTCACACACCTACTAAATCATCCATTCAGACACTTATACACCCACTCATTCTTCAATACGCCTTTCCCTATATATATTAAACATATTTAAACTTTACACAAACACACAGTCACTGGATGATGTCATCAGTGATGTCATTTGAGATGTCATCAGTGATGTCATCAGTGATGTCACTGACCATGTCATGAGTGATGTAATATGTGACGTCATCAGCAGTGCATTGCGGGGCGCGAGTTATAGTTACCTGAACTAACTATAACGGGGGAATTTCACGGGTTTTGTACGAGTGCAATGTCCAACTAACTATAACTGTCCCTAAAACCTTATGGTTTTTTCAGTGATTTTTAAGGTTTTTAAATGCAAATTTCTAACTATAACGTGCCTGAAACCTATGGTTTTTTCAGTGAATTTCAAAAGTTTTTAAATGCTAATTTCTAACTATAACGTGTCTGAAACCTATGGTTTTTTCAGTGAATATATATATATATATATATATATATATATATATATATATATATATATATAGTATTGAGTAGAGTGTAATTATGTGAAGTTGAAAGATGTTGCGTTGAGTGGTATTATGTGGAGTGTAATTATTTTGGGTGGTGTTGAATTGTGTGGTGATAAATTGTGTGGTGTGGAATTGTGTGGTGTTGTATGTCACACTAAACATCCAGGTATGCCACAAGGTACCCAGATGGAACTACAGCTCATTCAGTGTACCGCTGATGGATACATATACATACTTCAATTTAATATATACTGAAAAAAATGGTCTAGTTCTCGCCTGTGTATATCAAATGTCCGCATAAATAATAACTTCTTTCATACGTATGATTTATGTGTCATGATCTTGTACCCAGATTTTGACTAACATTAAATAATCCACATTTGTAGCAGAAATACAAATCACATTTAACTTTCTTAAATACTATCAGTTTGTATCGTTCAAATCAATTTACTAATTTGCGTATTCTCAAACGGGGGAAAGAAGGACAGATTTCACACCCAGCCATGTCCTGAATTATGGAACTAAAATCTACAGCATCAGATTTGCAGCCATGTGGAAAATGCTTTTAGTGGGAATATGGTTCAAATGGACCATTTCCACTCTTTTCTTTCTCACACTTCCAGTGAATGTGGGATGTTCCATGCAGTTTTCACCCAGGCATTGCTCCTACTCCTACTTACGAGAGAGAGAGAGAGAGGGAGAAAGTGAGTGAGAGAGTATGAGAGAGAGAGAGCACACATCTGTATTTTAGGGTGGAAAGTACATGCAAGTGACAGGCGAATTCTCACAAGAGGATTAGTCTTTGGGCATCTAACTACGTTTGCAGGTAAGTTCAGTCATAAATCCGACAAACCAAAGCTAATATAAGATTTGAATAGAATTCAGCATAGTGATAGAAGTTCACATGTACACTTTGCACACGTAAAGTTTCACCCTTCCCAATGCTGTGAATTAGTATGCACCAAATACTTGTGGCCCTTGCTTTACCTGTGTTAACATGGGCTGGGAGATGCGCCGTCCCCTAGAGTCGCCACTAGACCTCAGATGGGTGAGACGGAAAAGCTTCATCGGAATCAGAAAGGAAGGCGCCGTAATCTTTCTTCCCAATCCAACGGTGCCCTTGTCTACAATAGAAAATTAGGAAAATGTAGCTGATGTAATAGATGAGGGCAACTGTCTGCAAATGCAAGTTAAACATACATGAACGCAAATTCATGGTTTTACGCGAAGAAACTAGGTGCACATGTGAAGATATACTTCCATTTTCATGCGATGTTACAGATGTTTTTAACATGTGGCCAAAAAACTAGCCACCCTAGGTTTTTATAGAAAGTAACACTTTATTGTCATAAAACCCAATTTAGCCATCCTTATAAACTGCTGACCCTGTGTGAGCACAGTAAATGATACGATCTTCAATATTTTTTCTTTAAAAATATAAAAATAACAGACATTGCTTATTATAATTAGAAAGTATTTCCGATTAAGTTACAGCTAAAGCAGTAATTAGTCTCCCGGATGCACGTGAAGAGCGAGGCCAGAAGAAGTCAAGGAAAGCATGGAAGATACTCAGAGAACAAGCATTGGCATAGCCAATAGGTCTCGCTTTGGGACCTTATAAGTATTTAGTTATGCAGCACAATATCTTTGGTGCAACAACATTAACTGTTGCATGGTTAAACACTTATAAGGTCCCAAAGCGAGACCTATTGGCTATGCCAATGCTTGTTTTCTTTGTGATAATCATCAAATGTTTTAATGAATACCACATTCAGGAAGACATCTACACAGTACCAGCTGGTCCCTGTATCCCAACCTGCTACAGATTGTGTAAGTTTGAAGAACGCTGAGAGAAGCTGTATTGTGGAGAGTCCTGAGAGTCCTGAGACCCTGTATCATTTTGCTTCAACCTGATTGGAAAGTTTCATGAGAACCATGTGTAGGTGTATAACGTTTTAGAATTGTGTGCTTTAATATAGTGCAGAGCTGTAAAGAGTAGATTCAGATTCAGACTTAGAATAGAGCAGAGCAGGAGATTTTAGAGAGCTCACCCAAGTGAGTGAACTGACTTTCCCTTGTCTTTCCCTGTACCTTTGAGGTGACTCTAACCTTGTTTGTCCTCTGATATATAAGATTTTGATTTAAATTTGAATTGCATAATAACCGAAGGATACGCATTTTCAGTGGCGGCTGGTGTGAGGAAAATGTGGAGGCAAGCAGCGCAGGGGGCAGCGAGGGGGGAGGCGGCCTGTAACAAACAAAACAATTTAAAAAACATTCCAGCCAGTCTTCTGCTCCTCTGGGCACAGGCTGAAGCTCCCGGCCTCCCCTACGGCCAATCCAGACACTGCTCTCAAACCCATAAGAGCAGTGCGGATTGGGCAGGGCGGGCTTGTTTTGCGCTCCATCTGGAACTGGGAGCCTGTGTCTGCTGGTCTCTCCACCCAGCAACACATCTGGGTTGGAAAGATGTCAGTGCGCATGACGGCTTGGCTGGCCTAAGACGGCCGGCTAAACCGTCATGCGCACTGATGGCAGTGCCCACCACTCCTCCTCCCCTGTTGCAGTGCTGTGGCCCCGCCCCCATGACGTGGCAGGACGAAAAATAAAATGATCTGTTTTTATTTTTCGTTTGCCTCTGCGGACAGTGGGGCGATGCTCCTCCACCATAGCGGAGGAGCTGCCGTTGAGCGTTTTGATCATTAAATGATATTAAGCGGATTTTTGCCTTCTGTAAACATTTTATCTTTAATGAACCCTTTTGGTTTAAAACTTAAACATTCTCTGCCTTTCTTGTGGAGCCTAGTGTGCTTTATGGTTATTGAATGTATTGTTTAGTTGACCAAGCTCCGCTGTGAAGTTCAATTCATGGATAGTGTTTCATAGGCCCTGAAATTTGTACAAAGAAAAGCGCTAACACAAGTGAGCGACAGTTTAGAAAAACCCTACATTAAAATAAAACCACGTTCGCATGAGAAGCATTAAAAAAATACTGAAACATTAAAAATGTCTCTTTTGAATCATTTTCATGAATCAGCATACAAAATATCAGTTTATGTTTGTTGGTGACGTTCATGCTCCCTATTCCGCAAAAAAGTTACATAGTCACCAGAGTAACAATATGTGCCCGTTGTAGTTCCCCCTCCTTCCTCTGCCAACAAACCCTTTATTACTCCCCGCATCACGCTGCCTGTCCCCTGGGTCACATGAGCCGGTGCGCATGTGTGGCCGCTACACTGGCTTATGGAGCGCGTAGAGCGGCTCAGGGAGGGCAGGGCGGAGGCGGGGAGGGCGGGGCGAGGCATGGGGTCCTTTAAGGAACGGCATCCTGTGCTGGGTGACAGTAAGGGGCTGGGATTTCTGTCGTAGCTTATCGGCAAGCGGCTCTGCCCAGCGGACATCGGGGTTAGGCTAGAGTGGGGCACCGGGGCGGAGGCTGCTTGCGCCAGAGCGCTGAGTCATGTACAGCCCTCCCGCTCCTCATACACACATCAGTACAATACCACGCACGCCTCGTAGTGCGCCTTCAAACCAGCCTGATCCGAGGCACTGAGCGGGATCTGGACTGCTTAGCAGTGTATTCTGCTAAAAAAAAAAAAAACAACGCGCCTGGAAAAGGAATCGACCCTACTCTGAAGTAGCGCGTTACTGCTTGTGTTTTTTTTCTTATTATTTTTATTCGCATTAGATCTAGGATCGCCTCTCCGAAAAAGTGCCAACGATCCTCTCACCCAGTAAACGTCTCACAGGAGCTACGGCATTCTTCGAATCCTGCCCAAAAATGTGAAGTAGGTTTGTTTATGGCACCATACACGAACCTTCGTGGGTTAGGTTATTGTGCTGCGCGCGGATCGTATGTACCATGCTTATTTATTTTATTGACGTATTTGCTGTTGTAGCGTGGTGTTTCCCGTTAGGCTAATGTGCGCTCGCTCTGCAGATCGGCATTTAAGGGCGTGGGGGTACTGCAGTCTGGGGGTTACACGGCTACACGCAGTTGTCACTGTTGAGGGTAAGAGAGCGCACGTGGTACAGAGTTGTCCTCGGATGACACCGCGGGTTGCGGTACGTGCCGCCCACAGTGGCCTGCCCTTCCAGACTAGTCTTTGAGTGTGGGGTGGGAGGGCACATTTCTCCTGACGTGCGGTCGCGATGGCAGCGTGTCACCGGGAGGATGAGCGGTTGGCATTATGGCATGCAAGTGCTTTGCGTGATGATGCTATTGCGGACACGGGTACAAGGTTTGTTTTGATTCGGTCATTCTCCGGGGTGTGTAGAGGTGAGTGGGAAGTTAGAGACAATACAATATGGTGTATTTTATTATAATTATTTTTCACAAATCTACATTTGCATTTGATGACGTTTCACGTTTGTAATTTTACGCACGGAGGAATAGTTAAGTCACTTGACCAAAATCACACGATTTGAATAAGGTGCCGAAATGCATATGGTAGCCTTTTCATGCCTCTCTGAGTATCACCGTTGTGCAAATGTCACTCTCAGTAACATAAGGGGGCAGAGGGAGTCTGAGACTCTTTACCTTTTCTCCTGGTGTAACTGTTCTAAGGTCACTCGCGTCTCTTTCACACTTGCCTTGCCCAATGCATGAAAGATCAGGCCCCACAATGCAGTCTCCAGCTTAGGACCCTGACCCAAGGGTGGCATATACACCACCTGAGAGAGACCAGAAACCGCACCTCCCCTCAGCTAAAAGCGAGATGAAAGAACAGTACACTGTCCCCTGGTGCATGTATACCATGTCATGAAGTGACCCCATATCTCAAGTGCCATTGACACCGTGCGCTGCTGCCATGTCTGCCCTGTGGCGTCTCTGTTCATTTACTGTTACATACTAAGCAGTGCTTTAAATGGACAGACATGTCTAATGACCTCATTAGAAATATCTGTGCATTCCATGTAGTGATATTAGCTCTGGAGTGCCTTGAGGCTGCTTCGGTTGGTATTGCGCGCTATATAACGGTTATACATATATGAAATGGTTGGTGCCGGTTTCTTCGTTCCGTGCCTGTCTCGGACGCCTCCTAGGCTGTCGGAGACTCGTTGCATTCTGTTTGGGAAGGGTACGTGATGGGAAAGATGATTAGATAGGCGGGCGTGAATGTGCGAGCCAGCACCAGAAAAGAACAAGCCAAGCAAACAAGTGAAGCGCTGGACAGCAGAGACGTCGGCAGCGGGGGCGAGCGAGCGCGGCAGCCTGGGCTTTGAGCTGACCAGACGCTCGTGCGTCATGGCCTTTCCCCGCACGGCTAGCATGTGTTTCCAATTATCGCGCCCGCGTCTGGGCACGATAATTGAAAACAGATGTCTGCCGTGCGCGTAACCGCAGGGAAAGGCCATGACGCACGAGCGTCTGGTCAGCTTTCAAAAGCCCTAACTTAAGTCTCGCAGAGCAGCGCTTGCGCGCTACTCGAGGCTCGACCTAAAAGCAGATGCCGGGCCCTTCACAACTTAAACACCATTATGAACACAGGCCATTTTCAGTATGCAAACCGAAGCTAGTTTCTGTGGTAACCCTGCATTGCAAAAACTGTCCAGGCATCTCAAGAAGTCACTGTTTTTAGGTCTCGCTTAGGCAGGGCTTGCACTGTCTCTTCGAGACATGCTGTATTCAGGTATTGACTTGAAGCATTTTCCTCCCATCTTTTCAATTGGCTCCCTTACTGTCCTTTGTAAATGATGGCTGTTGATTCGTAATTAGGCTTAGTAGTCCCTCCTTAGTACCGCCCTCTCTTCTTTTGTTACGTCCCATGAGGACAGTCCCTCTTACATGTGTCCTTACTCTCTAGTTTTCATTAACAGTTAGTGACCACTATTTAGTTAATGTCTTGCTGAAGCAGGCACGACATGCTGGTGGCCACCGCATTTCTTTTCCATTTCTTTTCTTTTGTACCAATTGCGGAACGCTGCGCTTTAGCTTTAAACATCTGAAGCCAAAGCACAGCATGCCTTCGTTGCTACAAAAGTCAATAAATAGAAAAAAGGCTGGCGGACACCGCATTTGTTTTCCATTTATTTACTTTTGTAGCAATGGCGGCACGCCGCGCTTTAGTTTTAAACATCTTAAGCTAAAGCATGGTGTTAGGTGAATGGCTTTCTGCATTCTTTTCTTGCGCCTGCGCAGTGTTACATCTTCCTCCATCCTGCGTGCCTGAATTTCATTGTGTGCATCATGGATTTCAGCAAATTTGACCAAGACAACACCCGCCGCAGCAGGCTAAGCTCTACTGTGCTTCCTGTGTGTGTCAGCGAACCCTGTTACTTGGGAATAAATAAGGTGGGCCTGGACCCGGTCCTGGAGATAAGTAGTTTTATTCTTCATTATTGCTGGGTGAAATACCTTATATGGCTTATAGAGGTCCACAGGGACACCTAGTAACAAGCAAATGTACCGCACCCTTTCCTTGCTTCATTGATTTTCTTTTATTAGTGATGCTACTGCTAGGATATTTTTTGAGAATTTATTTTCTAATAAACAGTCTCATTTCCAACGCCGATAGCTCTAAATTCAACTAATGCAAGACCTATTGCATTGCAAATGCTTGTTTTTTCCCCAGCGCCTGGATAACCTCACGGGTGATAAGAAGAGCTCTACAACTCTGATTGATTGATTATTTACCGTTATGGAGTACAATAATTTGTTTAGCTCGAATTTTAATTACAAACATCTTTTCGCGATGGGGCTGGTGTCCTTCTCCTTACATTGCACTCTGCCCAACAATAGACGAAGCTTGCAAGGGGACGGGCTCGTCTATGGGAATATGCCGATTCAAAGCTGATGCCCTCTTGATGACAATGGAAGCAAGAAGCAGTTATTAATGCACCACATGGCCCCTTGGATGAGATAGAGCAGTGATACTCGAAGTAGAGCTATGTGGCTGCATGCCGCCCTCCTGACTTCTACATGCCCCCCGCTCCTCAACAGCAACACTGGGCTGCTTCTTACTTGACTCAGCACTAACATCAAGGAGATGTTAATTAAACACGTAAGCATTTATTTAAGGGGTAATTGAAGTTAAAGAAAGGAAGTAACTAGGATGTCTTGTACCTCTTAACTTTAGAAACACTTTAATTTTTAAAAATATTTTGCAGCAAAAGTGTAAAAATTTGATTAATTCTCTACAAAAATAAAAGTGTATTTCATTAACATGCAGAACCATTTCACCTTAGTACATCAGATTATATCATTGCATTGAGAAGTCTTTTTTTTAAAGTGATAGTTTTCAAACATGAATTTAGAAACATTAATTTGTACACCACCCTGACAACAATGCCAATAGTGAACCAATAGGCATGACAGTTGTTATGTGCACTCTTTTGGTGGCCTGGGTTTCTATTATACATGAACAACATTATAGTTTATTAAATCTAACACAGGAGAAGGTTTCGTACATCGCAAATCCTGAAGTCATGTATTTTGAAGTCTTCTTACATTGATAATGAAGAAGAAGGAGAGAAAGCGAAAGAAAACAATTGCCTAGGCTCACACAATTTGGTTAAGTGGGGAAGCCTTGAGTATTCCCAGGTTTTCTGGTTTCACACTGTGCAATTAAGCCACTAAGGGCCAGATGTGCAAATGTTTTTTGCGGGCGCAAATGGATTTTAGACCCGTTTGCATCCGCAAAAAACCAGTGGCCCATGTACTAATCCTATTTTGCGAATCGCAAATCAATTTGCGACTCGCAAAATAGGATTAGCGACTCGCTATTAGGAAGGGGCATTCCAAGGGCGTCCCTTCCTAATAGCGACTCCTTAAGCTATGTAAGAATGTTTTGCAACTGCAATTGCAAAACACTCGCAGTTTACCACCCTTCTCAGAATTGCGGTAAAGCACTCGCAAACGGGAAGGGGTCCCCAGGGGACACCTTCCCATTTGTGAATGCATGCGCAAATATTTTTAAGGGCAGGCAGTGGTCCCAGGGACCACTGCCTGCCCTTAAAAAATGAAACTGAAAAGTTTCATTTTTATTTTTTTAATGCATCCTATTTTCCTTTAAGGAAAACGGGCTGCATTTAAAAAAGAAAAAAACTGCTTTATTTAAAAGCAGTCCCAGACATGGAGGTCTGCTGACCCCAGCAGGCCACCATTCCTGGGAGTGCCAGCCATTCCCAATGGGGTCGCAAATTGTGACAGCCTCATTAATATGCATGAGGCATGCAATTTGTGACCCCATTGGGAATCGCAAACAGTGTCTCAGACACTGTTGTGCATCCCAATTAGCGAGTCGCAAATTGCGAGTCGTAAATGCGACGTAATTTGCGACTCGCTACTTGGTGAGTCGTACATCTGGCCCTAGATGTATATGGTTCACTTCCTCTACACCTTACCGCCAATCCCCTCCACCAAACCCCCACCCTGGCTGGCATTAATGCGGTCCTCTGTCATATCGCTAGCCACATTTTTGGGCCCCTGGGAAGATCCTTGTGAGTAGCTATGAGATAGAGCTTTGTCCCGTCATCTGCGAGGCACATCTTTCCCCTGGCTCTTCTGTTAAAATGGCTTATGCTTATAAAACTATTCACAAATAAAACAAGTTTGGAGGGTTGGGAATTGAACGGGGGTCTGCAACATGGTAAAATGGTGGGCGGGAGGAGATTCTAAAAGCAGCAACACAGAAGGGAAGAGCATGTGGCTTAACGGCCAGAGCTGCTGGCTTCGGATCTGAGAAACAGGGATCCAGTCTCGATGTCAACTCAAAATCTGAATCTGGGTGGATCACTCGATTTGCCTGTGCCTAATGTAACCAAATAGTTTAAATGGCACTCATGTAAAGCGCTCCGGTGCTTTCTAGTTAAGTTAGTAGGATAAGCAACTGTAAAACATAAAGTGTTTGTGGGAGTTTAAAGCAGCAACAAAGTGAAAGAGATGTGTACTGTTGCAGGCTGGACGTAAACACGACATTAAAGGTGTAAACACTAAGTTTTGGAAGAGTGCTTAGTGCTAATGAACATGAGATAAAAGTTGTACAAAACATGCACTCTCAACACAAGCAGTAAACAAAGAAAAAAATAGTCCCCAAATGAACAGATAAACAATAAAAGCCTAAAGATACAGTACTTTAACCCTGCTCCTTGGGAGGGACAAAGAGGAAGGATTGACCACTAGCAAGCAAGGATTTTTAAAGGACACTGAACAAACAAATGAAAAGCAGTTAAGCCCACAAAGAAGTATATACAAAACTATATACGTGAGGTCTCGAAAGCTCGACCTAAAAAGTAGCTCACATTCTGCAAATCGGGCAGTTTTGAACTTCTAAAGACACGCTGTATATGTGTTTTATAAGGTATGAGAGATTACTTCACTTGTGCTTGCTGCAGTCAATTTTTATGGTAATATCAGAAAATCAACAGTAATAATCGTCCCGCAAACCATAAAGCAGGCCCACAAACAGCCCAAAAAATGTCCCACACACTTATCTGTCAGACCAGTCCTTTGGCACTGCCAGATTGCCCTATAGGCCAGGATGACCATGTGGATAGCGCACAGCAGAGCTGTTCACCAATTTCTGAGCACGATTGCACCGTTTATAGAGCGTAAACTAACTGGAAATCCCTCTGTTAAGATATCAGTG
Source organism: Calotriton arnoldi (assembly GCA_963921515.1). Taxonomy (NCBI): domain Eukaryota; kingdom Metazoa; phylum Chordata; class Amphibia; order Caudata; family Salamandridae; genus Calotriton; species Calotriton arnoldi. The sequence goes on along the minus strand of CAWUFW010001956.1, from coordinate 455,224 downwards.
CTTGAACTGCAGACAGCAGAGCCCTGGAGAAGACAGCCAAATTCACAAAGGTTTTTCTGCGAGTAGTTATCTCTTACATGTAACTAATGCACAACTCTTCTCTTAGAAGAATGTTTGTAAACCAGGCCCAACTACCGGCGAACCAGAGTTGTGTGTTTCTGATCTATGGTAACTGCAGCTCATGAACAGCTCACTTACACATGCATATAGAAGCTACAATTTTGTTCAAAACAGGCACACAGTTCCTTTCTGTGCTTGTGTGCGCTGTTCATGATACAGCCCTGACCAGTAATGTACCTTTATCCTATATATATCGTCAAGGTACATATATGTGCAATTAAGTACAGTATACCTATGCTTAACTATATATCATAACCTTGTCGATATTTTGGTCCTCGATATTATGTTCATAATATTCTTATAGCATGAAAATCGCATTCTTATACTAAGTTTGAATGCCTTTGGTGTGATTGTAAAAATTGGCTCAAATACAATTTTTGATCATTTATGCATGAGCACTAAGTGTGTATGCTCTAAAAGTTGGTGTTTTCACCAAAAGTAAATGTACTTTTCACTTTCCTGTCAAAATGGGGGCAGAAAACCCACTTTATGTGTTATTTGTGACTTTTTTTTTTAACTGTGCTGTAAATGCGAATGTCAGGCTCTCGTTTGTGGGAAAAAAAGAAAGTTCTCTGATTTGAGACTAATTAGAACTCATAAAACTTCACGTTATCAGAATACTGAAACGAAATATTTCTAAAGTGTGGTACGGTCTGTAACACTCTGCAGTTGACTCACACCTCACCTTTCATTGATCATCACCATGTCTACATTCAACTATCATAGCTATAAATTGCCCTCTTTAAACTGGATTGAGTGCACCATACGTGTACTTTGTAGAAATGCTCTAGTTCTCAATACATACAGATACAGCCCTGCACAGTTCACTAGAAAACAAAGTCACATTATAAATAGATAGAAAGTAGTGCAAAACTTGTTCCGAAGGATGAACATTTGCAGAGATACTAGGCAGACCAGTGGTTCCAGCAGTGCTTAATTTGAGCCAGTAGTACCCTGTGTTCGGCACCAGCATTTAACTGTCAACATCGTCACGTATGACAGTCTGCCACATGGTGGCGCTGTCCATCTAATTTAGAGCTGAGGACAACAGCAGTTGTTCATTCATTCAATGTACATTAAAAATGACTAATACCTGCTCTCAAGCCATTGTTATAGCTTTGGGGACCCTGGAATAGCCTCAATTGTCACACTTATAGCCGTGTGATGGCTAGTAATTGTGTTTGTGGTGTCATTGGTAGCACTGGCAGAGGCATTGGGTGGTGCAAGCCACAGTGGCCCCCTGATGAGGGCCCTGGCGCTTATTTTTTTGTTTTTTAACTGAGCACTGGTTCCAGGCCCTCTGAAACAAACTAAGCTTTATGACTTACTGCTAAAAGCTAATGAGGAAAGCATTATGTTGACCATGCTACCCACGAGCACAACCAAATATGATGCCCTGAGTGCTTAGGCATATTTACACCCTGAACTTATCGTGAGGTGAAATGTGAGTCGCTTCAGAGCACTTTGTTGATAACAACTCTTGTTATATCATAACGTGCAGCATGCAGGTTATCTTTAACCTGGAAGTGAAGTTTCAGAAACAGGGGTGCTTGGGCTCAATTTTACTAACAGACAAGTCACACGTAGTGGTCACAAATTGCGCACTGACTTTTTGAGACTTGTCTGTAATTTTTTCATATGACCTTAGTACTGGTATGTCACATCTGAAAATGTCTAGTCGTAGTGGGTTGTAAAGCGACTCATTTAATGAATATTGGTTAGGCAGTTTGTTATTTGCCACTCCCTGTGATTGGCTATGAACACAGGGATGGTGGCCTGCAGGGAACAGCAGTCCATCATCCCTGTGTTCTCATTCCCAAATGGGAAACATTTTTTAGGTCTGGAGTTAGCCAAGACCTTTTGATTTTACTACAATTATATGTATAACACAGTTACTTACTGGAGCTTTCAGTCAGCCCTCCTTATAAATTCGTCTATTATTGCGTCATTCACATTTTACTTCGGCCCACTATAGCATACAGCATGGGGCGGTAGGTCAGACCACTTCAGCCATTGTCTAATTTCACGGTGAATGGTGGCATTCCGCCCTTCCACAAAGATTATCTGCATACAAAGTAGTTCCCTTCAGTACCAGGGACTTCTATGTCAATATGTGCTTTTTGACACAAAATTATATATTTTTACTTTTAGCCACTTTTTTACATTGATGAAGGCACGTCAGCTCACCCGACAATGAAGTTGTGTATAAATCATGATAAGCAAGCATTGACATAGGCAAAGGTTGTCAACTCCAGACTGATTAGCTTTTACAATGCTTGTCTTAAAAAGCAGCCAGTGTTCCTTAAAGGATTCGGAGTTGCATTTAAACAAAATAAAAGAAAAATGTTTCCTGTGTCACTCCCTAAACCCCCATGGCCACCAACACAATTGCAAAATGGGAAGCTATCCAAAAAAAACAGATTCCCCTTTGCAAATGTGTTACCATCTTCTTTGAGGTGTTGGTAACTTTACAATACTTTGCAACCACTATTGCGGTCACAAACCATTAATATAGCTTATTCTCATTCGCAATTAGCAATGGGTGTCCCTTTTAACCGTCCTTGTAATTGTTATTTGGAATGAATATCAAAACCCCTTTTGGATCTTAGAAAGGCTTTTTCGAATCGCAAAAGGAGTTTGGTACATTAAGAAGCATCATTTTATGATTGCAAACCCTGTGATTTTTTGAATCTCAGGGTTTTTGCCTGTAAAATCCTTTAGTACATCTAGCCACTATAAGCAGGTACCTTTTTAGGTCCGTCTTGACAGCGCAGCTGTCACTAGAACTTATTAGATCAACAGAAAAAAAGCTTTATCAGCACCAGTGTGATAGGGGCCTCGGCACCACCCACATGTTGATTTTACTCCCTAAAAGCATTTGATTGGACAGAGGTTCTGTGGCTTCGCTGAAAAAGAATGCTTGTATTGCACTTTTCGCCTTGATGGAAAGCTTATGCTTAGTGTAGTAGGTCTGAGTTGGTCTTAGTAAGAAACCAATGATAACAATATCAAAAAGGCGATTTCCTTTGGACTACCCTATAAGGAAAGTACAAACTGCTAGTCACATCCACTCGTATTGGCTTTAACCACACAGTCTCTAAACCACTTCACATACACCAACCACACAAGGGAGGTATAATAGTAAGCCCAAGGTCACAAAAATGAAATATAAAAATAGATCTATTTATTGATAATTGTATCAGAAAGAAATACAAAAGGAAATACACATTGTATCTAAGGTTAAAAACAATCTAAAACCATATTAAAAAAACTTTGTTTGTTATAACACTTGATCAAAAGACAAGACAAAATATTGCACACACAGGGTTGGTAATGTTCATATGTAATATGACCAAACTAGTCAATTCCTAGCCCTGAAACACAATAAAAAACCTATACAATCTAATATAGAGAGTACACATAAAAGACAGTACACTTTGTCATTAGCAAAGTACACATCCGTGATAGAACAATGTAAAGCACTAGAACCCAATACCGTAGAGTTAATTAGTGATCTGTGGTTCCAGCCTTGTGACGGATTGAGTCATGGAGCGTCGACGCGTTTCGATGGAAAATATTATTGCACCATCTTTTTCAAAACCGTATCTGTGACTCTCTTGGTCAAATGATTTTTTGAAGAAAACTTATACTTGCTGATTAGATGAAGAGGAAAACCTTTCTTTGTTTTTTTCTCTCGAGGTTATTTGTGGAGGAATAGCTGGGGTAGTAGATACCTCCTTCCACCTTGGCTGTGACCTGTCATCTAAGTATCAGGGCGTGTCTGTGTCTCTATTCCGACAAAAAGAGAATAATTTAAAAAATCAGGTAGTTAAAATCACTGTACAGAAACCGGTAAAAGTACGGGACGCCTAGCCGAGTCGACAGACCCAATTGAAGAAGGGTGCTGCCGAATTATAAATAGCAGGGCCAGGGATTTGGAACGAGTGTGGCAGGCTCGGTTCAAGAGATCACAACATAATAAACGAAGTGTGTGATAGAAACCCCAGTGATTTTAACTACCTAATCAGCAAGTATAAGTTTTCTTCAAATTTTTTTTATTGTGTTTCAGGGCTAGGAATTGACTAGGTTGGTCATATTACATATGAACATTACCAACCCTGTGTGTGCAATATTTTGTCTTGTCTTTTGATCAAGTGTTATAACAAACAACGTTTTTAATATGGTTTTAGATTGTTTTTAATCTTAGATACAATGTGTATTTCCTTTTGTATTTCTTTCTGATACAATTATCAATAAATAGATCTATTTTTTATATTTCATTTTTGTGACCTTGGGCTTACTATTATACCTCCCTTGTGTGGATGGTGTATGTGAAGTGGTTTAGAGACTGTGTGGTTAAAGCCAATACGAGTGGATGTGACTAGCAGTTTGTACTTTCCTTATAGGGTAGTCCAAAGGAAATCGCCTTTTTGATATTGTTATATTGTACTCTATTCCTTTGGTCTCAAGGGGTCCCTCCCTTTTTCACTACAGAAGCCAATGATGCCATATGTCAGTTCAGTTGCCATAGGTTAGGACAAAGGCAGTAGGCCTGACTTATTTATTGTGAAAATCTTGTGATAAAGCCTTTAGACTTTTAAGGGTAGGTTATTATAATACTGTGTTAAAGCCTGTATACAAACATTTTGTTACATGGAAAGTCACAGATAAACATTATAAGCAAGGGTTTCGGTGTTGGCTACACCATCTGACAAACCTTGGTGGAAGAAGATCTCGACTGGGACAATCATTGATCTGGTTTTTAAAGATTTTTTTCATATTATTTTTCCCAACTCTCACTTTGTATTTATTTGTAATCTAATTTGATGTCTATGTTGTGCTAAATTTGAGGAACAGATCAGCACACTAGAAGTGGATTTTTTCATAATCATGTGCCCTTGTTCCTTATTTGCACAAAGTAGCAACATTTTTAAGACAGATGTAATTGTCTTGTCTGTTCTCTCTCTTTTCCTTTGTTATTAATTTGTTGATTTTATCTGTTATTTGATGTGTTATAAACTTTTTAACCTTAAATGTTTGATAATGACTCTCCTCATGTGATATATTTTTATGTCTGAAAGGTCCCTTTTTTTGATACACAATTGTAATAATATATGGAAAGATTTGTTATTCAAATCGTGAGAAAAATCTTTGGAATCATTTGTGGCACTTACCGTACTTAGGATTGGTTTATGAATATATGGTGTATGACATTTTGACTTTGAATGTATGAATGAACTGTTGGTAGATTCGGTGTGGTGTATTGTGATTCCAAAGGGAAAAACTTGTGGCTTGACAATTTAATTACTGTATGACTGATGGTTGACTTGTGGAAAAGCTTATGCTCAACACAGTAGGCCTGATTTGGTTATGGTGACAAGTAAATGATAAAGGTATGTGAGATGCCATTATCTTTCTTGTGACCAAAGCACTAGGCCCTACCTATTTATAGGGAAAAGAATATGTTAAACACAATATGTATTGTATTGTATTGTAGTTGCATTTATATAGCTCTTAGGACCCCTGACGAGGCGTCGAAGTGCTTTTTTGGCGAGTAACCGGCTACTCCGGAACCCAGAAATGATTAGTGGTGAATTAGTATAGTGAAAATATGAAAGTAATTTGAGTGGTGGATATGTTAGTCAGTTATTTGGATTGAGAAGGATAGTAGAGGGAAAAAGTTTTGCATTTATGTAGCGCTTGCTACCCTTGATGGGGTGTTGAAGCGCTTTTCGGCGAGTAGCATGCTACTCGGAACCCAGAAAGGATTAGTGGTGAATTAGTATAGTGAAAATATGAGAGTAATTTGAGTGGTGGATATGTTAGTCAGTTATTTGGATTGAGAAGGATAGTTGAGGAATAGAGAAGGGAAAAAGCTTTGCATTTATATAGTGCTTGCTACCCCTGATGGAGTGTTGAAGCGCTTTTTTAGTGTGTAGCACGCTACTTCAAACCCATAAAGGATTAGTGGAGAATTAGTACAGTGAAAATATGATATGAAAGGAATTTGAGTGGTGGATATGTTAGTCAGTTATTTGGATTGTGAAGGATAATGGAGGGATAGAGAAGGGAAAAAGGTTTCCATTTATATAGTGCTTGCTACCCTTGATGGGGTGTTGAAGTGCTTTTTCGGTGTTTAGCACGCTACTTCGGAACCCATAAAGGATTAGTGGTGAATTAGTATAGTGAAAATATGAAAGTAATTTGAGTGGTGGATATGTTAGTCAGATTATTTGGATTGAGAAGGATAGTGGAGGGATAGAGAAGGGAAAAAAGGTTTGCATTTATGTAGTGCTTGCTACCCCTGATGGGAGAAGGAAGTGTTTTTTCGGCGAGTAGCACGCTACTCTGGAACTCATACAGTGTTAGTGGTGAATTAGTATAGCGAAATATGAAAGTAATTTGAGTGGTGGATATGTTAGTCAGTTATTTGGATTGAGAAGGATAGCGAAGGGGTAGAAGAGGTAAAAGGTTTGCATTTATATAGCGCTTGCTACCCCTGATGAGGTGTTGAAGTGCTTTTCGGCATGTAGCACGCTACTCCGGAACCCATAAAGGATTAGAATTAGTATAGTGAAATATGAAATTAATTTGAGTGGTGGACATGTTAGTCTGTTATTTGGATTGAAAAAAGATAGAGGAGGAATAGGAGGGAAGGATTTAGAATTCTTTTTTGTTGTTGTTTGTTTTGTATGTCTTTATGTGTGGATTATTATTATTACACTGCTAAAGCTTGTAGACCGATATTATATTACATGAAATCTCAGAGATTACTGTAGTATGGATGGGTTTTGGTGTTGGTTACCCTCGCCGTCAAATTCTGGGGCTTGAATATTTGCACTGCGATAATCCTTGCTAGGCCGTTTTAGGAGGAGTTGTATAATGTTTTCCAAATGCACTTTTGTATACATTTTGTAATTTTATGACTATGCGCCTGGTGGTTTCCTTGTAGGGAAGCTTATACTCAAGCCGGTGATAGAGGCTATATACTACATTCTTTCATTGGGAAACGTTATGTCAGATGCCTTAAGTATGAACTGTTTATTATGACATGTTGAGACAAAGGCAATAGGCTTAATTTATTTTATTCTGAAGAGCATTTGTTCAAGCCAATAGGCTCTTAAGTAGGGATTATTATTATTAGACTGTGTTAAAGCCTATGAACAGGTATTTTGTTACATGGAATCTCGCAAACTACTGTAGTAGGCAAGGGTGTTGGTATTGATTACCCCCCTCCTGCAAGTAATGCAGTAAGAAGATTTGCAATGAGATATTCCTTGTTAGCCCTTTTAGAAGGATTTATATATTGTTTTGCCACATACAGTATTGTACATGTTAGTAATTTTATTACCGGATGCCTGATTGTTGACTAAAGAGAAAGCATATGCTCAACTGGCATTTTGTACATATTTGTAACTTTATACATAGTATTTAGTGCTGTATGATTATTAAAGTACTTTTTAGTTTACCTTAATAATCTTGTAAGAAAAATAAATAAATCATAAAAATACATACTTTGATTCAGTCCTTTTCAGCTACTGGTCTGTTTGAGTGTCTGTCGCATTCTGTTTCTGTTCATGACCGCGTAGAGCAGTTCAGCCCACTCCAACCATCAATTCTATTGCCCTGTGAGTGATGCCGTTTCACCTGATCACATGTGCATGTCCATCTCACGTAGAGTGTGTTGCAGTGTCAGGGTTGATAAACCAGTCATTTATTTTTTTTATTGTCTACTTTCATAGTTACCTTTTTAATTTTTCCTTCAACCTTATTTATTTAGTTATTTATGTATTTATTTGAGAGTGCCTGACAGCTGCCCAGACAGTGCAATTGGGCTGATCACTTGCCCCTCATTTCCTTTGCAGGGTGCCTTATCCCGCATTGCCAGTGCTCAAAAATGGGTGGCCATCTTGGAGTGGTATTGTGCATTATACTAATGTTTTATTCTAAGAGGAAGTCATGTTTAGACCAGTCAGCCATCGTGAATCGGTATAACAATGATACACTGTGCACCATAACTTTCCAAGTTGACCGCTCAGATCAACGTTTAGTAGGTGTCCATCTAAAAATGTTATTGTGCTGTTCTTCTGCATAGTGTATCATTAATTTACGGGTCCAGGATTCCTTCTAAACCTGGCAGCCATGTTGGATTTTTTTTTTTTTAAACTCTTTTTACTAAACAAGCTCAGAAGACAGTACATTCTTAAGCATATATGCATGCACACCACTAGGTTGATTAGTGACAAAAGAACCTCGTAGAAGAGGTGAGGCCGACTCCTTCCTCCAAGGAATAAAAAAGAACAGTATTACGGTAACAGTTGTCTTAAGGAGCAGGAAGTGAGTAAACACAGAGACCTTATCATGTATTACATAGTGGGTGGAACCATGATGCAGATCCCCAATTCCACTATGCCTTCCTGTATCTGCACCATGGTGACCATATTTTTCCCATTTCTTGACGCACCCCCTACTTTTGTACACAGCCTCTTCCACTCATTGGCACCAGTCTAGATCTCTCTCCCACTCAGTCACCGACGGGGCTGGGGCGCCCCCCAGCACCTGGCGATGTTTCGTTTTGCAATACCTGACGCCAGTGCCAGCCAGAGATTGACATGTCTGGGTCGGTCTGTCTCTCCCTTAATCATTAGAAGGAGCCATCTGGCGTCCATTGGGACCTTTGTTCCAGATACCCTCGACATTGTTATCGTGACTCTCTGCTAGAACTGGTTAATCTTGGGACGTTCCCATAGGATATAAAAAAAGAGTGCTCCTGCTGGCAGCCCTTATTACAAAGCGCTGTTTGTGCCCTTCCCCATTTGTGTAGGAGTGTGCATGGGTAATAGGAGTGGTGTAGTATCTTAAGCGGTACCAGCCTGATTTTTGTTGCGATTGTGATTTCCCTGGGGCTTTGCAGTGCCTCTATCCTGTCATCGTCTTCTATATTACCTAGGTCGTCTACCCAGGCGGTGCGGAGGGATGCTAGGGGGCCAGGTATATTATTTAGGAGTTTACGATATATCGTTGAGGTCGCTTTCTCAGGGATAGGGTCCACCAGGAGACTGCCCTTCAAAGGGGAGTGGTCGGGAATGACCGTGCCCCACTGTATGTGTCTCTGTAGGGCGTGTGTGAGTCTCAGATGGGGAAATCTCTGAGTCGGAGTCAAGCCATATTCTTGTTGTAGGTCATCGAAGGGAAGAGGAGCGCTGCTCCTCCACACGTCCCCCAAGTGTTCGATACCTATGGTCTGCCAGCCCCTGAAACCCCGTACTGTGGCTACCTCCCTCAGTCGGTCCCCAGTCCACAGGGGCGTCATGCCGGTTAATTTACCCTGCCATCCCAGAAACCTTTTAGAAAACTTTTAGCCTTGATCCAACATGTAACTACAGTCGCAGCATGTGTAGGCCACTCTAGGCATGTCTTGCGGACCTATAGGAATGATTCGCAGCTCCCTCCCGGCATCGTGTCTCTATCTACCCTGTAGGCCGGTTCTTCCTTGTCCTAATAGACCCAGTCATTTATAACTAGTAGCTGTGAGGCCCAGTAGTACAGCCTAATATCTGGGACAGCCAGGCCGCCATCCTATACCCCTTTTTGCAACTCGTGTAGTGCTATCCTGGGTGTACCTCCCTGCCATAGCAACGCCCGGAGCTCTTGTGCCACGCGCTTAAAGACTGCCGGGGGGACAGGGTATGGGGTGTTCTGTAGAACATACAGAAGGCGTGGTATGGCCATCATTTTGTATAGGGCAGCTCTGCCCATGAGGGACAGTGGCAAGGTGTGCCAATGTAGTGTATCTGTATAGAGCCTATCAAGTTGGGGGACGAGGTTTCTCCGCAAGAACAACTGGTGATCGCAGGTTTTATGAATGCTAGGTATTTAAAACCATGCGTCGTGACTGGGGCTACACACCTCACCAGCAGCTTCAGGGTGGGGGGGGCGACAGCGGGAAGACTACTGACTTGGTTCAATTCATAGAGTATCCAGAATAACTCCCAAACAACTAAAAAATATGCAGAACCCTTGCTATGGGATAATATGGCCTTGAAAGATACAGGATTATGTCGTCGGCGTACAATGAAACCCGTTCCTCCCAACCCCCTGGCGCCTCTATGCCCCAGATCATTGGGTCTGTCCTAATCCAGTGCGCCAGTGGCTCTAACGCCAAGGCAAATAGCAATGGCGATAGGGGACAGCCCTGCCTGGTGCCCCTTTGCAGCTGGAAAAGTCTAGATAGTGCTCCGTTGACTCTTACTCGGGCTAATGGGCCCTGGTAAAGCAGTCTCACCCATCTACAGAAATTAGGGCCAAAGCCCAGCCTGGTGAGCACCGCGAATAAATAAGGCCATTCTATACTATCTAAAGCCATTGAGGCGTCCAGTGTCATCAGTGCTGTCTGCTGGGAGGAAAGGCTTTCTGTCAAGTGGAAAACTCCATAGAGTCTCCACAAATTATGACGAGTGCTTCTGCTGGGCATAAAGCCGGATTGATCCACGTGGATTATAGTAGTGATGACGGACGCCAGTCTATTGGCCAAGGCTTTCGCCAACACCTTTGCTTCCATGTTGAGCAATGAGATTGGCCGGTAGGAACTGCACTGGTCTGGAGGCTTGCCAGCCTTATGTATGACTACGATTGTGGCCATGCATTGATCAGCGGGCAATTGTCCCTCCTCCTGGGCCTCCACCAGCATTTTTTGTAGTGGTGGTATTATTTTGGAGGCAAGGCTTTTGTATAGCTCAATTAGAAGACCATTTGGACCTACTGCCTTCCCTGAGTTTAAGGATCACAGGGCACTGGACAATTCCTCCTCTGCAAGGTCGGTGTCTAAGGCCTCCTGTCCATCTGCGGACAGTGTTGGCAATGAAGAGTCTTTTAGCAGCTCATCACAATCACTCTCGGACCTTGTGCTCACCGGTGAGTATACGCTTTCATAGAAAGAAGAGAGGGCTTCTGCTATTGCTACACTGGACGTTTGGAGTGTCCCGGCTTTGTCCCTAATACTGACCACCCACGGTCGCTCTCTGTCTCTTTTCTCCAGCCAGGCCAATAGCCTAGAGGCCTTGTCGCCCATGTCATACAGCCGGTGCTGCGTTGCCAGAGCGTATGCTCGCGCTTCACCATCAGCCAAGGCACCCAGCTCCCGCAGGTGCAATGCTAGTTCATGTCGCCGGTCTGCGCACCCACTGGTCGTCACCTCCCTCTCCATTTTAAGAATCTCCTGTTCTAACTACCTTATTTTTAATGCCTCCTCTTTTCTCTTCTCCCCTATTAGTGCCTGGGCTTGACCCCTCAGCACTGTTTTGTAGGCCTCCCAAATGGTCTGGTGTGATTCTACTGATCCTACATTTTCTTTAAAGTAAAGGTCGGTTCCATCACGGAGTTTATCTCTTAGTATTGGGTCCCTTAACTGCCAGGGGTCGATCTTCGGAAATGCTGCTCTGCTAGTGGACGGACACTGGACGGTCACGCCCACTGGGGAATGGTCCGAAATTCCCCTAGCCATATGCATTGGTTTTGAAAAATCTCCCACCTTATTGTTTTGCATGATTAAGTAATCAATTCTTGAAAAGGAGCCATGTCGCACTGAGTAATATGTATATTGTTTTCCCTGTGGGTTGTGCATCCTCCAGAGGTCCACCAAACCCATGGCTGTCAGGAAGCCCGAGAGGGCCCGCTCCCCTTTCTGACCCGCCTGTGCATTGGAGCGGTCTAGCTCAGGATCCAGAACTGCGTTAGCATCCCCTCCCACCAAAAGGGTGCCCATGGGAAGCCCTACCAAGAGTGCGCTGATCTTTGGGAGAGTGATTGTTTGTAGTCTCTGAGGTATATAGAGCGAGCACAGTGCAATCGAGCGCCCCTTCCATCTGCCCGCCACCGCCATGCAACAGCCAGCATCGTCGGACCAGGTGCTGTATATGGCGAGGGGAAATGTGTTGCATATCAAAATGCCTACCCCCCGGCATCTGTCGAGTACCCCAAGTGAGCCACCAGTCTGTACCCAGAGCGGTCTAGGGCCCTATATTGGCTCCCCCTTAGTTGTGTCTCTTGCATCATTACTACGTCTGAAGAATGCCACTTAATGTGCTGAAGGACAAGTGTCTGTTTAATTTTGTTCCCCTGCCCATTCACATTCCAGGTCCAAGTGCGAATACTAGCTGATTCACCCATTCTCGTGGCTATGACAGTTAGCAGCTGCGGATCGACCCTCCTCCCCAAGTGGCCCAGTGACAACATGCATCGTAATACAACTATATCTGTCTTGAGCAACGGTAGAATTGCGAACAACAAAATTAAACAGTTTCCCCAACTCCCCCCTCCCTGCAGCCCTGCTAGGTGAGTTATAGACCTCCCACTTCCCCAACATGGAGCCAGACGCCAGCATCGACTGGAATAATTTTACTGACAAATGTTGCAATACCCCTTAACTTCTTCTGAGAGCATCTCTGCTTGCAGGCCCTGTGTAAATAAATTATGCGTGGGCGTCCTGAGTCTTTAGAACCATATTTGTCTGTTCAATTTCGAATGTCTCTTTGTGCTAGTTCATTTTACATTGCAACCCCTGAGTCACCCCGCTTCCACCCGAGCAGAATGAAGGGAAGAAAAAGTCACTGGTGGTTATAGTCCCCCCTCCTGGTCACTTATCTGTTCTCTGCCGCTGGATGGAACTGTTGGACGGGGGTCTGCGTCTCGCCGCACCGTGTCTTGTTCTTTCGTGGTGGGTGTCCGAGTTCTTCCGCCTGACCGTCCGCCAGCCTTCTAGCCAGTCGCTTGCCTCGTCCGACGACGTGAAGAAATAGGATTTCCCCTCAGCGAGGACCTTAAGTTTCGCTGGGAATAACATCATGTTTTTCACGTTCTGTTCCGGGAGGGCCCTTTTCACCGCGTCGAAGGTACATCTTTGTTGCTGGACCTGGAGCTTGAAATCAGGGAAAAATCGGATGGTGGCATTGTCATACTGCAGGTCGCCATGCTGGCACGCCGCCTGCAGGATCGCATCCCTGTATCTGTAGTTTAATATAAGAACTATGATTGAGCGGGGAGGGGCCCCTGGGCGCGGACGGGGTCCCAATGCATGATGTGAGCGTTCCACGGAGAAAAAGGTGGACATGTGTTTAGGCTTAAGCTTATTCAGGATTAGGTCTTCCAGGAAGAGGTCCATTGATGTCCCCTCCATTCCCTCCGGAACGCCTACCACCCGGATGTTGTTCCGGCGCGCTCTACCCTCCTGGTCCTCCAGTCTAGCCAAGATTTCTGTCTGGTTTTTAGTCAACGTTGACACTTGCTCCTCTAGGCGTTTCGTTTTGGACTGCAGACCCCCAATGCTTGTTTTGGCTGTGGACATCTTGTCAGCCAGCTTCTGGAAATCCGCCCTGAGTAGGTTGACTTCTTCCATTATAGAGTCCGTTTTTTGTTCCAGAGTACCCCGCAAGTCCCTAATTGCCAACATAATGTCTCTTAATGAGGGGCCTGGGGCTTGGTCTTCTGCCCCAGCCGGCAGTGCCGCTCTGGCAGTGCTCTCTTTGTGGCCCCCCGCCACTGTGTATTTATCGATTTGATTGGTCTGGCCTGGTCCCATGCCCTTATTTCAAACCATTGCTGTTATCTTCCGGATTTAACAAGTTGCCCGGGGTAGGTTGAGATTCGTGGATGGATTTCTTGCCCTACGTTCCTGTGGGATTTGGATGCCCCTGTTGTTTCAGTCTGTTCTGTCTGGGTGTGTCCGCTCCGACTTTTGTCACTCTACGGCCCGCTCCCACTCGGGGAGGTAGGTGCACCCCGTTGTTTTGCCTGCTTGCGCCCGCGGGTCCCTCCACCCACCAGGATCCTTGAAGTCGTCTGCACGTCACCAAGGTGCCACAGGGAGAGGGGGAACACCACCGAAACCGTCTCCGAGGAGTTTGCCTGCGTCTCCAGGTCGTGGTTGGCAGCACCACTGGACCACTCCTGCCTGGTTTCTCTTCACGATCTTGGGAACCCCTTGGTTGTTTAGGAGTTGGGCCTAGACTCACCAAGCTCAGTCTCAGGTCCCTCGGCTGCTGGATTACTGAGCTGTCCAACCAGGGTCCTCAGTGTGCCTCCACCCAGCGGGGTGCAACCTCAGGGCTTCTGGGCTGTGGCTTCGCCGCTTCTGGTCTTGAGCGGAGGATTGGTAAGGTCGCCTGGGCCCTCCCCCCGGCACTCCACACACGGTGTCTGGGAGGTCCGCAGGAAATCACCCACTCCTTTTTTGAAGAGCTCCCAGTTGGGGGCCACCACCGCAGGTGTTTTCCCAGGCGCTCACCTACGCACCGGGCTGTTCTACTCCCGCCCGTTCAACCGGGTGTCCCCGTTGGCCTCTCGAGGATATCTTGCTGGCGCCTGCACTCGGCAGGCCGCCGCCGCGTCCACTCACCGCTCGACGTTGTCAGAAGTCCTCAGAGCGGGCGAGCCATGGGCCCCGTCCACTGCTCCCAGTATCGACCTGGAGGGTTCTCACCCACGCGGCTCACATCCGCAGAACCTCGGCTGGCGGGTGTGCGATTGTCAGGTCACCGGGCCGCTTCCTCACTGGCGGCGCCCAAGCGCTCTCTGCCCGTGCTCTCTACCGCAACCCCCTCCTGTTGCGCGCGAAGCCCAAGGGGGTCTGTACTCAGCCCCGCGGGCCCAGAGGGTCCGGCTCCTGTCGTTTTGCCCGGACTGTTCTTTTGGCCACCGGCGAGTGACGCTGGCCTCCACCCTCGTCATAAACAAACAGGCAGCGCCATCTTGCCTGCGCGTATCATTTCACCCTCGCTCTATCTTTTCACCGTGGTACTCCGGATGAGGATTTCTTTTGGCAAGCAGAGCAACGATCTTGTTGCCCACCGACTCCTTGCCACTGGTGCTCTCGCTGTGGACCGATGATGCCGTATGAATCGGGGCTGAAAGCTGGCGACTAGCGCTGCTCGTTCAGTATGCGGCCATCTTCGCTGGCTGCTAGCCACGCCCCCTGTTGGAATTTTAAAACAATGATCGACTATGCACAATACCATTCCAAGATGGCCACCCATTGCTGAGCTTAATTTTTACTTATTTATAAATGCAGATAAATGCCTCCCAAATTTATGTGGCAGTATTTTTTCTTTTTTTGTACTTTAATTCTTTTAATCATCTTGTGTATGCTTGTTCAGTTTTCATGTGAGTTTTTTATTGTGTAGTGAATGCAGAAATGAGTCTATGGCTGGATGAATGGATGTATGAGTGCAAGGATGACTGATAGAGCATCTATGGTGAGTTATCACATGCCTAAATTCACTAGTGACTAAAGAAGCACTTTCATTTATAAGCCACACTTGTTGGCACTGCCAAATCTTGTATAGATGGTTTACACTCTTTACTGTTGCTTTAGGGTCTGCTTTAAACGATAATTCGGAGCCCGGAATTGTATTGCAATGGCTTACATGCCAACAGTGTTGACGTTTTTCTAATTCTACAATTAAATCTATCTTTTTTTCTCCCTTTAGAAGTGAGAGTCCCAAGGCAGAACTGCTGGCCAGTACTGTATCAAGCACCCCTGAGAAGGACTTTTCAGATCGAAGTAATGACATTGGTGAGCTGGAATTCTTTTTTGCCTGTGCTTTTGATGTTATATCATTGTAAGGCCCTGATTACAAGGGATCGAGTAAAGGTGAGTAAATTCAGAGTCGCAGAGTGCGGGTTTTGCGGGCTGGAATAATTATCATATTCTGAATTTTCCTCTAGGAAGATGAGTAAATGCACCTAATTTCACAAGTATTAGAATTAAACGCATTTTTTCTCCGGTACATTTTGTCCGGTTTTACCTGCTGACGTTTAAGGGGGAAACTGAGCGATAATCACTGTAAATCTCAGAATTCCAATCCCTGACCAAACAGGAGTAAGTGCAGGGATCGGAATGTACAACCTGTCTGTAGTCAGTGTGGTAGACTGACTGCTAAGTTCTAATTTGAGTGTAACTAATAACCAGGTTCATCTATAACAGTTTCAAATCCAATCTATTGCTCCTTAGTTCTGTTGAGGATTTGTTCCAAAGTGTGTAATGGCACACATGACGTGCCTATATTATTTTATTAGCATATTCACATTTTTCCACTGACGGTGCACCCTCTTTTCATGATTTGTCTTCCTGCTGAATTACATGCACAACATATTATCTTATTACCAGGGACCCTAGAAAGGTTAGGAAATACATGTTTGTATTTTTTAATTAAACCAGTCAGAAGAAAACGTAATCTCTTACATATTAATGGTGACATATAAAGGTGACTTAAACTTTAATTATACCATGGTCACCTGAGACTGGCAGATCATAAAAATATATATGTGGGAACCTTTGGACATACTCATGCTAAAATTTGGCAGAATTCATGTAATGTTATAGAAATTTAGAGGTGTGAGCAGCTCATTTAGAGTTGTTGCATCAACCCCCAGATAAAGTTAACCAGCATCCCAGAATATGCACTTTTTACATAATGCAATTTATAAGAGTGCACCTGTAGCGGGCCTTGTACTCCTTCCCCTGCCAGTGAAGTTATCGATATCAGGGGCATCAATAACTCCCTGGAATGGGGGAAATTAACAGGTATGAGGAGGTGCATCCAGAAAGTGCCCTCAGAAATAATTCCTGGAGTAGTCAGAAATGTGGACCCCATTCCCCAATAATTGCCATTTTTTCCATGGAGTTTCTCCTGGATATTCCCTCTACTTTTAGCAGCTGAATTGTCTGCTTGAAATACACTGGATCAATATTGTTTCTGTAGATCGTTTTCTGCTCCATCAGAATTATACGTGTACTATTATTGAAGCCCTTTGTGGCAAATTTTCAAATATGGTTCATCTAAGATACTCTTGTGCACAAAACTACAAGGATGAACTATTTGGAGGGAATGTTGATGACCCTCGAAAGATTGCTTTTGTTGCTGAGGCCCTGATATTGAACCTTTGTAAACTTGGGTTCTTGGTTCAGGGGGTGAAACCCTAATCAAACAACAAACACAATCCTTGTCAGGGTGAACCACAAAAAATCACAAAAGCAGTCAGGCTTAACTCAATCAGTAACAAAGTGAAAACACAACACAAGAAAAATCCCTCACCAATTTAGAAAAATAAAGTAAATTTTAATAAATCAAATGATACCAGGATGACAAAAATACAATCAGTATAACTAAAGACAGGCAATTTCAAAGTCTTAGGTAAAAGTAGTGCCAAAAAGTGCGAAGTGCCAAATGGGGTCATGTGGCTTTGTCCCAGTCTGGTGCAACCAGAAGATTAAGCCAACCGCAATGAAGCACATGCTGGGTACAGGACCGAATTTGGCCCGCTGGGCAATGTACCTGGTTGTACTTGGACTGAGATGCAAGGTCCTGCATCGTGTAAAAGTTTTTAAATATACTGCACACTGCCCTATGGGTTGTTTAGGGCCTACCGTAGGAGTGATTTATATGTATGAAAGTTTACACTGGACAACAAGTTTATTGTGCCAAGTCGAAATGGCAGTTTAAAACTGCACACAGGCTGCAATGACAGACCTTGAAATATGTTTAAAACGTAAGTGGGTGGCATAGTAAGTGCTGCAGGCCCACTAGTAACATTCACTTTACAGGCCCTGGGTTTAAGTAGCTTCACTTTACTGGGGACATATAAGTAAATTAAATGTGCCAATAGGGTCTAAGGGAGAGAGCACAAGCACTTTGGCACTGGTTAACAGTGGTAAAGAGCACAGAGTACTAAGCCCAAAAAAAAACGAATTCAGCAAATCAGCAAAACAGGAGAAGTAAAGACAAAATGTTTGGGGGTGACTCTGAAGAGAGGGCCCAGTCTAACAGAACTGAAATACCATTGGCTCAGAACCACACCCTGAAAATTCTCAGGTCAGAAAATATACTGATTAACACAGCTGTGCCATCTCTGCGGCCAGTTGTACAATATCCATTTTTGTCTTTAAAACAGCAATATGGCTATAAAGATGCATAAATCAAAAATGTAGTGGAACGTGAGATAGACTGTAAACATTAAAGGCGGTACTCCAGACAAAAATTGTATTGTTTCACCGAAGTTCACTTTGTTCCTCAAGGTTTTGGTTCAGCTGTGGGGAGGAAAAACCTAAGCCCTGGTTTACAAAAACATGTGTAACTAACCAGATGTGTAAGTTATACACACACACACACACACACACACACACACACTCATAATTCACACCCTTTCATTGGATTTGCAACTGTTTTGGACCCTCCATGCTCACAACTCTGTGTATTGAATATGGTGTGCAAGAGTAGTGTAGATTCTAGGTCCTTTGCATGAAAGTTACAACTTGGCCACCTTGTTCCTGTTACACTGTGTGTGGTCTGCCGAGCAATGTATCCCCAGGGGACTCAGTAGTCCACTGGAGGTGCGCCAGGTTTAGCTGACGCTGTCTAGCTGGACGATGAACTCTGCAATCTCTGGGAGGCACCCAAAAAGTAACCTGTTCAGAATTAAGGACATCTACTGCCCTCTCAAACCAATTTATGAGTAGGCTGAGGGAAGCCACCCACATCCTCACAGCCATCAGAAGGGGACTCCATATCCCGTCACGCTTTGCGGCTGCTGCCGCCACCGTTGCCTGAGCCCGGAGGCGCATAAAAACAGCCTGGGGCTCCTGCAGCGTAGGGCGCGCGCTGACGCGCCCGGGCCAAGGGCGGGCCGTCCACGCCCATCGGAGCCTAGAGGAGGCTGGGCCGGGCCACCCCTCTAACATACGTCTTCCAGGAGGTACGCCACCAAGATTTCGATCTTTTATTTACTCTATATTGTCGCTGGGCGTTATTCCCAAGTTCGCTCTGACTGTTTGACTTCTTGATGGTGAAATTGATCGGGACACAGGGACAACACCAGAGGGTACCATTGATATCATTGTTTTAACCTCTTTCGGGCCCGCTGCTTCTTGTACTAGTGTTGTCCATTAGTGCCTCGCCCCAATTGTTATATTAATCATGGGTAAGAGGTAGGCAACCGAGGGGTCCTCTGTTACCACAAAAAAACTAAAAGAGTAGCCAAATCTGCTGGAGGGAATTGCGTAATTGACCGAATTGTCAACCCAATCGTTGAATGTGAGGACCTGTTACACTCTGATGCACCGCTATTACGAGACACTTTAATTACTCTGGACTCCACTTCACTGGACACTTCTACCGTTCAGCCGCGAATACCCAGTATGTTTGGAAAGGCAGCCAAACAGCCTATGATCATGGTTGCTACCCAGGGGAAGTCTCTTAGCTAGATGTGCCAGACTTATCTCACCCACCTGCCATAGTTGACATTGTTCATTGCAGTAATCGCTTTTCACCATTATCTAACATAGCTGATGATATTACTGTCCCTGACCCCCCTCCTAACCTCTCCCTGGAGACCATGTTATTAGAACCTTCAGCCCAATTAAGCAGGGAATGCATCGCTCTAATTAATGAATTAAGAACCGAAGTGGGAGAGTTAAAAACTGTCATATCTATATTTGTTTTTACAATAAATAAGCTAAAATGTGCAAAAGATACTGATAAGTCTACTATTCAGTATAGCCAGTCTACTCAGACTATACAGATCACCCAACAACCTGATGCACAACAGCTTGTTTCCCCAACTGATCCCCCCTATTTACAGGGGTCTTATGAAGCACAAGAGGCAGTAAGTAGGAACTGCAGATCTCTATGTCGCCCACCACGCTCTCAGCACCCCGAGCACAATACCAGATCCAATCTTTTACAACAATGGAGTAATAGTGCCCCGAGCAATTTTAGCTTGCCTAACCTCCATCAGCTGCAGCCATTGAATCCTTTATGGACTTCTAATCCTTCGCACAATACAACTAATAGAAGGTGGAATTACATTCCTGCCCCTCATTCTAGAAATAGGCCATATGATTTAAAAAACAAAGTCGCTATGACAAAGGTACCCAAACTGCAGCCCTATGTAAAGTCTGAATCTGAAGATTCTCTTATAAATAAAACTATCCATTGGATCAGGCATGCTAGAGGTTGTCGCTCGATCATCCGAGAAGACATCCTCCGTGCTCGAAGGTGCTCCCCCAATAATTCTTTTTTCGATGTGATAGAACTTACACTGAAAGATGCCAGGATGGTGGATGATCTAGTGGCCCTAGACATTAGGACAAACCCGCTAAACAATTCATGCATTAGATTCAAGTACTGCAGGCCAGAAGCTGATGCACCGCAGGGTTTTACATTAAGGAAGGGGCCCTTATCCCCATTGCGAGATGTGGAGTGACTCAGGAATACTACCAATTCTTCCCTTCCTATCCCTGCACCGCTTCATGCAAAACATAGTAACATATGTATAGCAAGGCCAGATAACATCACCCAAACCCAATCTTTTAGTAGTGGCTTAAAGGATGAACCTAATCCGAATATTACGGTGTGTGGCCAAACGATGAAATTAAAAGCTACTTTGCATCTACCGTCAAATCATACATCTTCTGAAAGAGGCTCCATTCCTAAACCCTTGGGACTCAGCTATACTGTCAAGTCGCCCACTATTAACTTCCACTCAACAGTAAAAACTGATGTACTATCTAACAATATCACTGGCATAGTCAAGGTTGTGCTCCCATTGCAACCAAATTCCCCTACCCGATTGGCTTATCCGATTACTCACAACATGTCGCTATGCGACGCAGAGACCCATAGATGCTTGCTCACATTTAATAATGAGGCAACAAATAGACTAACCCTAATCTCCTGGTACTTGGCGGGGATCCATCTAAAGCTCCAAGACCCAGAATGGCATTCCTATATCGGCAAAAATGTTATCTGCATTTTCCAGGAGACTTGGGCTGTGGACAGGGTACACATAAACGGTTACACCACATATAGTGTGGAAGCGCTAGCGGTGGGCAGATAACTCTTGTGAGGAATACCCAAGCCTGCAAGTATAAACAACTAATAATAAAATCACAAAATATTCTGGGGATCCAGCTTGCTTTTCAAACAGGCCTAAACTTGACCCTGTTCAATGTCTACGTTAGGTCCGAACCTTATAGCAGCAAATCTCCAGTACTATCGCTGTTAGACGACCTGGTTGGAGTATATCAAAGCAACACTAAAATCATAATAGCCAGGGACTTCAAAGCTTCTTTTGAGCCCTCTCCCCTATTAAGTACCTTACTAGAGGAGGAGGACGAGACGTGGGGCATACCTAATTTGGCAGCGAGCAATCGTTGCCATCGTCTAACGTCTGTTTCCCTGCAGATTGCTTCACTGGTTACAGGAAGACGCTTGAGGGCATGCAACGGGAGGACCGCATCTGATTTAAACAGGCAGGCCACTTTCAAATGGGGTGCCAGTACCAGCGTAATTGATTACATTGTAGTCGACGTAAGAATCTGGTCACTAGTGGAGGATATGACAATCGCCCAGAGGTTTGACAGCGATCACAACCCCTTGCTGTTAAAAATGACGGGCCCTTCCCTGGATAGGAATCCACCCAGTTGTATTTCTAGGGTGGAAGAGCCTCTTGTAACCAACAATCGCAGAAGAGTCACCTGGCCCTAAGTCCTTCCATATCTGGACTTATACACTAGGATCTATGAGTTATTCACATGTTTCTTGTCTGGCTTGAGCAGTAGTCTGGATTGTGCACACTCTGGGCCAACTTCCATACTATCGGTGCATAGGAAATTTTACGAAGCCCTTCAAACTGTCTTTAATAAAAATAGCACTGGCAGGAGGCCCGCTGGTATAACGAATAACAAATGGTTTAATATCAATTGCAAGCTAACAAAGGGGGCACTACAGCTACCGGTTAAGGAGCATAGCCAGCCTGGGGTAGCCCTATCACGCATAAGATCCAAATCTGCACTTGCCAAAGCTAAGCGTGACTTTGCAGATAAAAACTGGCAAGACCTGGTACTAGCCGCAAAATGCAACGATAGTCACTTGTTCTGGCATATTATTGCAAAGGGAAACTCGGAAAACGCAACTACTCCCAATTATCATATCCAGCCGGAGGTATGGGTGGAGCATTTCTCCACATTATATACCAGGGCTGAGGGTACTTGCTGTATAGATAGTCTTAGAGTTGATCAGAACACTGTTAATATTCTCCCTGCTACGCACACGACTGGAACTGCACTGGTTTTCAGTTTGGATGACACCCTGTCAGCAATTAACAGACTACAGGCAGGTAAAGCCCCTGTCCCCGACCAGATACCAGGCGATCTATATAAATCAGAACCCATAATTTGGGCTCCGTATATAAATCTCTTGTCAAATTGTATATCGGCTGGTGGGGATATCCCAACAACTTGGAGGGGAGCCGAGATAATTACAATACACAAAAAGGGAGACGCCTCTATCCCCTCCAATTATAGACCCATCAGCCTGATTGACAATTTGCAAAAGATCTTTGCCAGACAAGTCCTGGATAAACTCCCATTCTGGATAGATGAAAAGCTGATACTGTCCCCATACCAAGCAGGCTTTTGTTCTACAATAAGCACATGCGACCAGGCTTTCAGATTTACTCTATTAACAAGGAAATATGTGCTGCTAAGAAAACAGAAACTCTATGGAGCATTTGTCGATCTGAGAGCGGCGTTTGATCTAGTACCACGTGAATTGCTGTGGACAACAATGCTTGATTTAGGTGCTCCAGTCGATCTGGTAACCCTGATAGCTAGACTACAGGAAGACAACTATGCCCAGGTCAGGTGGGAAAAAATTGGCAAATTAACAGAGAGGATACCGATACAGCGTGGGGTGCGCCAGGGGTTCGTGCTTGCCCCCACATCATTTTCTCTGTTTATTAATGACGTGGCAAGCAGATTACTGGACTGCAGGAACGATTCTCCCACTATGAATGGCGCGAAAGTCCCAATCCTGCTCTTTGCAGATGATTCTTTACTTATATCCAAAACACCTATGGGCCTGCAAATTTTTGTGGATAAATTCTTAGATTTCTGCAGGGACAGGAGCCTGGAACTGAACGTTGCCAAAACAAACTATATGGTGTTCGGGAAAGTGAAGGGGAAATTGCGTGTGGTTAGGATTACATGTGAACCCCTTGAGCGGGTGAACATTTTTGACTATCTTGGAATAAGATTAAGTGACTCACTTGGCTGGGAACAACAATTAGACAAAAGTTATCTTACCCTATGCCATAGGTCCAAATCAATACTGAGATACCATAGACAGTCATTTACTCAATCATTAACCCCAGCATTAGAAGTCTACCGTGCTAAAGCCCAGAGTGGAGCTCTGTATGGAGCAGAGATATGGGGCCATATTATTATAAACAAACTAACGATCTGCGAAAACATCTTTGCCAGATCACTTATCTCAGTACCCACCTCCACTCCGCTAATCCCCCTGTTTTGTGATTTAGGAATGAAAAGAATAGGCGACTTGGCCTCACTGAAACCCCTAATTTATTGGCTGCGCGTGTTGACAACTCCCCAGTTCTCTGGCTACTGTAATTCTATGAGGGAGGTTCTGATGATCAGTGGTGCTAAAAAACTACTGTCTTTCAAACATACCGCAGGATGGTGTAAATCACTGGGTATGTCGGTACTATGAGAACACCCAGAGAGAGCAACTAGAGGGGATTTACCAAGATTGAAAGCCAGGTATTGGGCAGTTGTGGGGGGGGCGCTATGCTACTAGATCAGCAAATGGCAATTTAACAACACAATTTCTAAATGTTAAGCCAAAACCCAAGATTTGAACCCTTCCTGGATCAAATTACACCTCCACTTGCTAAAAGCCTATACGTTAGATTCTGGTATGGCAACCTACTCCTAAGGTTTCCCAGCAATCAGATCTATGCCCTGCCTGCGTTAGAGTAAAAGAGACTGAAGAACATATACTCTTTTTCTGTGTCGAATACCAACTGATTTGCAGGAGGTGGATAAGACCGATCTGTTTAAACCTTGGCGAGGCAATATCAGGTTGCATACAGAATCTTAAAAACAGACACATCTGGGCCAATAGTTTTTGCAGTTAGTCGCTTTTTATTCTACTTTTGGATTAACCGACAGAGGTTTTTACCCTAGGCCGCAATGGTTGTTAGCACCAGAAATGAATTTTCGTGAATGTGATATGTTTGTTAAAGGAACCAATGTATTGTGTATTATAAATATGAGCTTTTTCTTCTTTTAATATCCTCTTATGTGGCGTGGCTTTTTAACTGGAAGGTTTTTAACCGATAGCTCGCCTGTTTTAATGTTTTTTAATGTTTTTACTCTTGATATTTTTATTGTATATCTTAAATGTAGCTTCAGAAATTAATTCTCTTGTTTTAGACTGCGAATTGATGGATCTTTTTGTATACTTTGATGGTTTACAATAAAACGACTGAATAAAGTTATATATAAAGAGTAGACTGAAACAGAAGCATTTCCATCTGTACCCTGGCAGAGAAGAGGCTAACCTGCTACCACTGGTAACATGCGCTCAGTCCTCCATAACATGGGTCCTTCCACCCCATTTCAAAGCAAAGGTGGTGGGTGTTTGTGTGGGTGGGTGGGTGTGTTCTATGTAGGATAGATTAATTTTGATCACAATGATGGCTCCCATTGTCACAGTGCATGACAACGTGCATGCTGCTGTCCCCAGGCCTGCACCTTGGCTGTCCCATATATATCCAGGTGGGGAATATATATGAATATATATTTCTACATCATGTTTGGGTAGTCAGTCTGCGAAGCATCACAACTGAAGTTCCTCTCCACCCTGTGTATGGACTATCATAGCATACTGGAGACAATATGTTCGCCACTTTAAGTTCCATTGACTGTAATTAGAAACTAACCCATTGTAATAGAACTGAGGCATAAGGGGTCCTGAGAACAGTTAAAAAACATGAACCTGCCACCCCTTTCCGTGGGAAAAAATTGTCCACGGAAGCCCATGGAAACTGATTTATCGTGCCATACCATGTAAGCTATATGAAATTGTTGGGATCTTACCTCTACTTAGAACATTCTAGGTCTTTCTGTTTTTTGTTTTATTCCTAACTGTAACTGCTATGAATATGTAAATAAGCACCTATTCTTTCTAAAAGCTATAGCTCTGACCTGACATCGAGTTTGTTCTGTGTTATGACTGCATCATGCTGTACTGGAGTACCAAACCAGCCCTTGTTATTTGTATGATTGCGTGTGCGTTATAATTGTTTGTGGGGTTTGCATCCCAGTCACAAAAAGTACTAAGACGTTTTTGTGTTTTTTTTATTTTAAGCATCATACTTTTCTGTGTGTGTTTAAAAGACCTAGAATTTTTACAAGCTTTAGCTCTGACAGGACACCCAGTTTATTGAGTGTAGTCGCTTGTGTTTTCTAGTATAGTATATGAATTCAAAAATCTCTTCCATCTCCTAATGTAGACTTCATTACTGTTGGAGGGTCAAGAATACAAAGAAAGTAACATTGTTCTCCGGATGGAGTGCAATATACCTGAGGCTCTGGGACACTAGAGGGTGATGATAGCACCCACCATGGAACCACCCGGTAATCACTGCCTGCTCTAAGACCCTCACTGGTGGGCCCTCTTCCAGACTTATGAAGACATATGATAACACTCAATTACGTAAAGGTAATTTACCTAAGAAGGGCACTTAAGAGAAGGGTGACACCAAGCAGTTTTAAGCATTTGTGCACAAGCTCTTCTCACAATATGAGCTCAAGAGATTGCATAAGCATAAGAACATCCTAATGTAAACTTGATAAAGATAAGTGCATAGCTAAACTGCTGGTCTGGCAGCCAGGTAAGGATGAAGCATGGTATGTGTCACACAGGGCTACCCAGCACTGAATCACTCTGTAGCCCCCACTCACAGACTCCCTGCCCCTTCCACTTCAAAGTTGCTGGAGATTAAGTATGTTGAGCTAGAGATACTTACAGTGAATGCCAGGAAAAAAAGTAAGGCCAAAGTTGCTGGAGATTAAGTATGTTGAGCTAGAGATGCTTACAGTGAATGCCAGGAAAATATGTAAGGCCAAAGAGTCCAAGCGTGAAAAGCCCAAGAACCATATGAGAATAAAGGGAAGGTGGGAGAATAGGCCGGTGCTTAACAAACTTCTCCTAGAAAAAACCCCTTCCCTTATATCCCTACCTGACCGAGACCAACTCTCTGTGCATCAGTGGCTCACAGAGGCTATCGATTCGACCCTACCACTTTCAGCTAAACCACAACACAGAATGCATCCTCCTGCCCCTGGTTTACCGATTTCCTAAACAGGATAAAAAACATTGCAAAGCCATAGAAAGACAATGGAGGAAACACTAAGCATCTGATGCTAAGTCTGAATACTTGACAGTATCAAAGAAATACCATGCCCTTTGTAGATCGTCTCGCGCAACCTTCTTCACTGAGAAGATCTCGAGCTCCCAAAACTGCCAGAAAACTTTGTTTAAAGTTGTGAACAAACTCTTGGCAGCCAGTTCTTTTCTGCCTCCCCCTTCTCTATCTCAACATCAGTGCAATGAGTTAGTGACGTTCTTTCAAAATAAAGTTGAGTCCATCCACTGCCAACATGATATAGACGCCTCCCAACAAGGGAACTAAACGCTCCCCACAATTCAAACTGACGGTCATTCTGATACTTTCCCCCAGGTTTTTGAATTTTCAGAACCTCCGCAAACTAGGTCATGGCTCCCTTTGGACTTGGCTACACTGCAGTCACTACTGGGGTCCATCAAGTCCGGTTCCCAGCTTGATCCCCTTCCTCCCTCTAAACTTAGACTCTTGGACGAGGCTGTCCTTACAGTGATTCTCGACCTTCTCAACACATCTCTAAGCACAGGACTTGTACCTCAGAGTTGGAAACATGCTCTTGTTCTTCCTCAGTTAAAAAAGGAAGGTCTTGATCCTCTCTGTTGGTCAAACTTCCGCCAGATATCTCTTCTGTCTGTGTTTTCTAAATTACTGGAAAGGCACGTCAATGTCCAACTCTCCTCCCTTGTTGCAATCCGCTGCATCCTTCACAGTCTGGTTTTAGACCTGGTCATAGCACCGAATCTGCCCTACTTGGGGTCACTGAATGTCTCAGGCAACAGCTCGACTCTGGTGGTACTGCCGCCCTCATCCTGCTAGACTTAAGTGCTGCTTTTGACACGGTGCCACACTCTATATTGGCAGCCCGACTTGAAGCCTCAGGTATTGAGGGTTTGGCCTTAAGGTGGCTGATCTCCTTCTTAAAAGATCGCACCTTTCAGGTCTTCTCGAATAACACAAGATCAAACACCTCAGCCTTAACCTCCAGAGTGCCTCAGGGATCGATTTTGAGCCCTGATTTTCAACATCTATGTTTGCCCTCTGGCGGACATCGCTGAGAAGTCGGGATTGACCATCTTTTCATATGCAGATGATACCCAGATTATCCTCTCACTTTCAACCGCTCAGCATCAAGATCCTTCCCTTCTTCAGCTTGGCCTGAGAAATATCTCCTTGTGGATGACCAGAAATGCCATGAAGCTGAATGGCACTGAAACTGAGGTTCTTGTTGTGGGTAATAACCCCGAACTTTGGGGAACTAACCACTGGCCTGACACTCTGGGTCCTTTGCCTGCCTCGGTCCCTAAAGTTAAAACCTGTTTTTTTTTATTGATAATAATCTCTCCCTCAAACCTCAGGTGTCCAGGGTCATGGCGACCTGCTTTGCTGTTCTCAAATGGCTTAAAAAAATCCTCTGACTAATTCTTCCTGTAGCCCAGAGAACGGTTATGCAGGCTCTGGTAACATCCAGACTGGACTATGGCAATGTTTTATACACGGGCACAGATAAAGCCTCAGTCCATCCTCTGCAGATCATACCGAATGCGGCTGCCCGCCTCCTTTTTCGCCTGCCTAGATATGCTTCTGCTTCACCTTTGCTTCATAAATTACACTGGCTCAAGGTGAACAAGCGCATCGAATTCAATCCTTTATGTTACATGTTTCGGGCCAAACTTGGCTTGGCTCCCTCTTACATCCAAAGCCTGGTAACACCTTATGTGCCCGCTCGACAGTTGAGATCATCCAGCCTCTCACTGTTCTCAGTGCCCAGGTTCCACCTTGCCCGTGTGAGAGGCCACTCATTTTCTTAACCTGGACCCCAAACTCTGGAACTCTCTCCCAGTTGAGCTTAGGAACTGTCACTCTCTGCTAGCATTCCGTAAGAACCTAAAGACTTTTCTCTGTAGCCACCACGCTTGAATCTCTATCTTGGTTCTGCTGCCTAGCAACTTTGTGGCTCAGCCTCCGCCTTGTCCAGTGCCGGAAGACCCTGTTGGGTAGGTGTGCGCTCTATAAATCAGTTATTAATAATAATAATAATAATAGGAGAGACCAGCAAATGAGATAACTCAGCTCTGGAGAAATAGAGGCTGATTAATGTATTCACTAATGTCCAGGCTCTGGTGGTCCCTGGTTGCATCCGTGTGCCCACCTAACAATAGCCATAGGTTCAACTGTACCTACTACTCTTCCATAGAAAAAATCCATGCAGTTCTTCAGTACTTGTGCCTTTGCTTCCCCGTGTGTGTGTGTGTACCTCCTGTCTCTCTCTCTCTCTCTTTCTCTCTGTCTCTATGGGGTAGGCTTGTACCTTGTGTATAGAATGACTGGGTGGCCATGCATGGTATCAGTGCTGTGATATGGAGGACACAGTAACTGTTTCACAAATGGTGATTGTCTTTGTCCACTGCGGTCATGGCAGCCTGCATGGGGTTGTCTAACTTAGAGACCAAGTACGTGTCTGGATGGGGTGTGAAATATTCATCCTCATCCTGCCAGGCTTAGAGCGTTTGACCTGCAACATCGTCTCAGCTCCAGTACCCTCCCTGTGTTGTGCTTTGTGTTGCCTTGCAAGCTAAAGATCTGGCCCAGAGTGTCAAGGTTTCATCACCAAGTGATTAACAAACCCTGACCAATTGGAGCTGGCACCTTCCTTTACTACAAAACCTAACAAGAAAGCCCTTGAGGATGCTCTCTAAAACATTTAGAGGAGACTCTAAAATTCAAAGAAAGCTTATCTTTTAATTATCTCTGGCTTCCCACCAACTCCAATCCTAGAACCAGTCTGGACTTTTAGAGAAACTATGGTGCACCTACACAGTCACCTCTCATCAGGAACATGGTTGTGGAAGAGGAACAACCAGGACTTTGGAAGCTGCAGTTTTTACCTCAAGGCTAGGCACTTTCTTGGACTCTGGGGGAAATCATGCTGCTGTGACCTGCCCTGGAAGAAGAGGACGCAATGCTGCCCAATGCTTAGAGAGGTACTGACCAGTAGAACAAAGAGCAATGCCCAGCTGACTGACGCCTGTGAGATGAGGAAGAGCGCCACATAGGAGGCACAAGAACTTCATAGCAGCTGGTCACAGATGAATTGAAGATGTCTGCTAGTCTAGAGAGCAATGGACCAATTGAAGACATTCCTGGAGTGCAAGTGTGGCGAACCTTTTTCACTCTGTCCTACCACACTACCTGACTTTTTAGGACCCTCCGTTACCTCCTGTACAGTCCTGTGGGGACACTGGGCTTTTTCTCTTTTACCCTAGGTTCATTTAGCTGATGTTGTTTGCTCTGAATCAAGAACCAATTGAACCTTCTTTCCAGCCCGTAATATTTACAAATTTGATTGGTTCTTAACTCAAGCCCCCCTATCCTTAGATATACCTGGGAATGGGTCAATCCACTGGACGCTCCATGTCCTTTGGTGCCTCTACCAACTGGCAAATGTGATTGTGAGCAGTCATTCACAAAATATGGAATTATAAATCGTGGCATGCCAGAAGAGATGTCTAGAACATAATTTCTACATCACACTCCCATCTAAAACTGTTAAGGAAGACTAGATATCTACTTATCAAGACTGATACTGCAGCAGTGGCTAGAGCTGTTCTAGGAGCAAAGCTAGTTTATGATAACTCCTTGTTGACAATTACATTGAGGGCCAGCATAAATAAAAGAAACTCCCAGTGCTGCAGAATTCTGTGTTTGTAGCAGTTTTTAATCCTCCTAAACATGCGCCTTGCAGAAGCATGGTGCAAATTGACAATTTCATTATCAGTTGAATTCCATATTTAATTTAAAAGCTCGATCATGACTCTTAAAGTGAGCCATGGTAAGGCTCTGCAATGTGGTACTCAAAATGTATG
Organism: Calotriton arnoldi; assembly: GCA_963921515.1. Taxonomy (NCBI): domain Eukaryota; kingdom Metazoa; phylum Chordata; class Amphibia; order Caudata; family Salamandridae; genus Calotriton; species Calotriton arnoldi. The sequence continues at coordinate 424,979 of CAWUFW010001956.1, read as the reverse complement.
GCTTATAAACCAGGTGCGACTTCGAAATCTTCTAGTAAAATACTTGGTTGTTTCAGCAAGTAGACAGGTGGGAAGACCTTCCTAGCTGTAGCAAATATGGTCTGGAATACACATCTACAGAAATTGAGAAGTGATGATACACTTTTGACACTCAGTAAGTCCTTAAAGCCCTGCATTACTAGGAGCCCTATCTTCACAGTGCTCTGCTACCATCTGTTATGGTCTTTATCGCTATAAAAGAATCATGATTGAATGATTGGATCTTACATGGGTGCTACCCAATGTCCAGTCCTTTACCCTTCTCCCCATCCCATTACGAACATTGAAATCAGTGGGGCCTTATTAACAGGACACTGGAACTTTAAATTTGGACCAATTCTTAGGCATAGAAGTGGTGGCAGAGTAGTCACTGTAATTTGGGCAGCCATCCCAACACCATTACAGGTTGTGCCTTGCCTATCTGTTTCATCAAATGCTGCAGTTTTTACATCCAGTAAGGTTGTATTCTGCCGCCCCAGAGGTTTTGGATTACATAAATGGATGGATGGAACTTTTGCATTTTTTTGGGTGGAAGTACTCCAGGCCCTTTATGACAAGAACACCTCCTGCATTTACAGGGATCTTCACAGGCCCTTAAAGTTTTTTTGCAAACACTTATGGGAGGTGTGCCTCCACAGACACTTGTTTAGTGGCCCATACTTTGCTTCAATTGCCTGTGTCAGACTCTGTGGCATAGGTAGCTGACTTTTTATGTAGTGTACCAATGTAGGAGTACACTATGCAAAAAATCCAGAGGACCCTTATTGGTTTAAAGGGGCTTACTTTAATAGTCCCAAGTGCTCTATTTGTGGTAGTGTGGTTGAGCAGCTTAGGCTTATCAGAGGGCAGTGTTGAGCATTTGTTGTACACACAGAGTCAATAAATGAGAGACACACTCAAAAAGAAATCCAAGACCAATTTAGAAAAATAACACAGATTTTAAGATATTTTTATACACCAAGATCATCGGTCTCAGTTAAGTACTTTTGGAGATATTGTTTTTACACAAAAACAGTAAAATAGTCGAATAACAGTTTTTGAGGCATGAGCCTTCGAACGCAGTAATGTTATCCTACGGAAGAAACATAAACTGCATACATATACTTGCAAGCGTTTTTTGAGGGTGCCTTTTGAGACTTAAGGTGCTTAGGGGCCAAGGTCCAAAAAACCACTGGCAGTTCAGTTTTACCTGCCCTGGTGAGTCCAGGTGCAGAGATGCTGGTTGCATTGGTAGCCTCGAGCGCTGTTGAAGCTCTGGACAGTCCTCCAAGGGTTTGGGGAGGGTGTGCAGCTTCTGGATGAGCCAGCAGTGGTGTAGCGTGGGTTGCGAGCGCCCGGGCATGGCAAGTATTTCGTGGCTTAATTTGCGCCCCCAGTTTTGCGCCCCTAAGAATTTTGCGCCCAGGGCAATCGCCCTTGTTCCCCCTCCACGCTACACCACTGCGCATCGGTCTTCATGATTGTCGTGGTGCAAGCAGTCAAGCAGGGTTTGACACCAATTTCGGTGCAGGACCACTGTTTTCACATCTTCTGCTTTTCTTTGTCCTTCTTATGTTCTCAGGTAGACAAATTGGTTTTCCTGGTATCAGGGGGACCCCTAAATTCTTAATACAGGGTAGTACAGGGTAGTAGCCAATGGGCTACTTACCCCTGGGGTGACTACACCCCCTGTATGACCACTTCCTGTGGAGAGTGGGCATAATCCTAATCCAGAGTGCCTAGTTTCACCAAATTTAAAATGGTGAAACCCTTTCTTGGCTGTCCACTTCAGGTGGCCCATCTTAGGGGTGTGCCTAGCCTCGAAGTGCAACACGCCTACTGACTATCTAATTTCCCACCTGCTCTGGTGCCAAATGGACCCCAGGGCAGGGGGTGGCGTTTCCCAGGTCTGGGGTGAAGCCGTTGTTGCAGATCAAAGGCAGCAGAGGCTTTGAAGCCTCTGGCCTTGCCGTGCTAATTCACTAGCCATCCTGCTGGACGAGGTGTGATTACCTTCCGCCGGAGCAGGCATTGTTTATGACCTCTGAGAAAGCGGGCTCTCACCTACAGGGGGTCAGAAACTCTTCTGTGGTGGCAGGCTTGGAGATACCAGTCAGTCAGCACACTAGAGGACTTGTGGGTTTTCAGGGGGCACCTCTAAGGTGCCCTCTGGGTGCATGTCATAATAAATCTAGTACTGGCGTCAGTACAGATTTAATAAGACAAGGTGTTTGATACCAAACACCATCAGTTTTAGTGAAGCCATCATGATGTAGCTGGGTAACTCATAATGACCAGTGCCCAGTACATGTCCTTAAGATGGCTGCCTGATCACTTGCAATATCTAGCAATGGAACTAGATGTCACAGGGGCCTAGCTCCTCATGCAGATGTTCCCCTTCACATATAATATAATGCACCCTGCCTTGAGGCTGTAAGGCCTTCTGTAGGGGTGACATGTCGTGTTTTCAGAATGGTTTGCACCATTTCGCACAGCTTGCAATGGCAGTCTGCATGTTGTTTGGGTGTGGGTCCTTTAGGGTGGCATAATACATGCTGCAACCCTTAGGGACCCTCTTTAGTACCCATGCCCTAAGTACCAGGGGTACCATTTACTAGGGACTTACAGGGGTTCTAAAGTCCTTGTCAACTAGGTTACAATTAGACATTTCATTTAAGGGAAAGAACACTTGCACTGGAGAGCATTGTCAAAGTCGAAAACCAGCATGGGGGCAAAAAGTGGGGGTACCTCTGCAAAGAGAATTCCAGCTTCCTATAAGTGGCGTAACCAAATCTCATGGGCCCCCTGCAAGGTGAAGTGAGGGGGGGGGGGGCGTTACCCATTCTCTAACTGCTTTGCTGCTTCTGAGTGTTTTATTTGTTTGCAGCTGGCCAGCCCAAGGGGGCCCCCTTTAAGGTGAATGTTAGGGGCCTACCCTCTCGCGCTGCGGTGGCCTCCGTTACGCCCCTGCTCAGACTGCCATTTTGCTGAGTTTATCAAAGAGCCAAACTTCTCTACCCCACTGGGATCTGTACTTGCATCCCTCACGTTGGGTGTCCGGTGATCAATGAACACTCCTGGCCCTCTGCTAACGCCACGCATCTGGGAGGTTGTGATTTGTACATAATCCTTAGAGTAGTCTAAAAATTAGGCGCTCTGTAAGAGGAGCACATCCACTGGTGCAGATTTCATATTGTTGAATATGCACACAGATCTTCACTTATTTGGAAGTAAATGAGCACATCTAGTATTACGAACAAAGCTTGGCAGCCCGTTATGTAATTCTAAGGGGCAGAAGCTGTCAATAACCTGCACTAATGGGGTGCTTAACCACTTCCTTTGCCCGATGCAATTTACACAATCCAAGGTGGAATTTAGAAAAATACTGGATGATCAATTGTATTGGGCCTTTCAGAGATCTTAGAAAACCATTGTTAACACCTCATCTTTGCCTTAGTCACATTGTCCAATATTAAGAACATTGATGGCTGTGTGCATCACTGATATCCTTCAGGGTGTCTCCTTGTAAGACTCACCCTGCTCAAACTCCATGCAAATAGCACCATGCATTCTGCAATGTATCATACAAGAACCTCTGCCTTGAAATCTTATTTAAAAAGACAGGCAAATGAGAACTTAAATAAAGATGGGGGAGAGAAGGGTGGTTGGAAAAGTGTGTGGATCAACTTAAGCCACAAAATAGCAAGCATTGACAAAACCATTAAGTCTGGCCTTGGCAAACTGTACGTACAATGGTAATTTTTTTATTTTTATTTGCAGGCACATGCTGCAAAAAAAAAAAAAAAAGCCTAAACATGACTGCCATATACATGTACTAAAAACTGAAACTAAAAACATGCACTGATGTGGCATTGTACAAGTATTTTTTTAAATTAATCACCACAACAGAAATCGCTCTAAACACAGGCAGCTACAATGTTGCATCAACTTAACAAGCATTGGCAAAGCCAATAGGTCTTGCCTAGGTGAGATTTATTCGCTTTGCTAGTGTTTTTTAGCTATGTTGCAAATGGTTGAAAGTAATGTAAAAAGCTGTATGGCACAGCCAGCGCTGTCCGCATTATAGCGCTTTTTTGTATTTTCAGTTATGCTGCACTGAAGCTAGCGCTTCTGTATAAAATCGCTAAAAAACATTGACAAAGCCAATAGATCTTGCATAGGCGAGCCTTATTGGCTTTGCCAATGCTTGGTATGGAATGCCATATGGTAAGTTATAAGTATTTATATAGTGTTTACAGCGGCTGAAGTGCTAATGTTATAGAATGATGAATGCCTTTACCAAGGTGTTAGTGTGTGCAGATTCAGAAATATTTTAGGACCATACAAAAACTGTGAAAATGTGCCATATAAATGCACTGAATGTAACTTAAGTAGTAGGTAGACAGAAACGTCCAATAGGTTACAGCTTTTATTACAGTGATGCTTTATGCTGTGTGTTACTTTGGATGCAATAGTTCCAAAAGAACCAAAAAAGCACTCCTGACTGTTTGTTTAGTAGTAAAATATAGCACTAATTGGTGTTCAGTGGGTTTCATAGACCTTTGGCTCCTGTGCCACTACACCTGCTGTACCATCATTCAAATCATGACCATAGTGCCTACAAGGTAGCTGCCCTTGTGACTGCTTGATTAGTAGTAAAATATAGCAATAATCGGTGCTCAGTGGGTTTCCTAGAGGTTTTGGCCCCTGTGCCACTGCACCTACTGCACCATCCAAAGCATGACCCTAGTGCCTGCAAGGTAACTGCACTTGTGACAGCTTGTTTATAAGAGAAATATAGCACTAATCTGTGTTCATTGGGTTTCCTGGACCTTTTGGCGCCTGTGATACTGCACTATTCAAATCATGGGAAACCAAGCATTGTTAAATTGTGTTACAATGTAGCTGGCCCTATCCTGTGAAAAGATCTTATCCTGTGCTTGACAGTGAATGGGCCATAAACAATGTAAATTGCCCAAGATCACCATATTAGGCTGATGCTGAGACTGAAATGCAGTTTTGTACTTTGTTCCTAAAAAGGCAGTTTCACACATTAAATGGACTCACCAAAGAAGAGGAATTTTGCCAAAAAAGCGCAAATGTTTTTTTGCAGCTGAAGCACGAGATACCGTTTGAAATGGCTATGTCTAAATGTTTTTGTTTTTTTTAAAGGGCACAAGCAGGCTCCATGGAAAAAATACACTGTGTGCAAGATTACTGGCAGTGACCACCTCAGTGCATCTGGCAAGGTCACCAGCCATAAAGTAAAAAAAAAAATCTTTATCGGTTTTTATTTTGAATGCCTCAACACATCAGCAGTCAGTCAGAATAACTTTATTTCGCCATCTCAATGAAGGCATAAAAAGTATACTACCCATAAAACATTTCAATATTGCAATAGACTTAAAATACAAAAATTACAAATTTCCAGCATCAAATACATACTTAAAATACAATAGTCTCATTAAAAAATAGAAAAAATACAATTCATAAACACGCACAGTTATTGGATCATTTCGGTAGTTCAGTTCTTATGTTAAATATAAAATTCATCAGATTACTGGCAGTGACCACCTCAGTGCATCTGGCAAGGTCACCAGCCATAAAGTAAAAAAATAAATCTTTATCTGTTTTTATTTTGAATGCCTCAACACATTAGCAGTCATTTATGCAATGCCCCGTGGCATGTAAGAAAATACATCAGCAATAAAACTCCTTAACTATCATGAATTACAGTTTAAATATCAGCTATATATATATATATATATATATATATGTGTATGTATGTATAAATACTGCAAATATCAGTTTGTCAGTTCTGAAAATACACACATTTTACTTTTATATACACCCTTTTCAATTTTTGAAACATACCTAGTTCAGCCTAAAAAAGTTTTTCATTTTCTAAATTGGGCTCGCGTAGAGGAGCTACTCACAGCTAGCTAGAGAGCTACTCATTGGAGTACCCAGCTCAAATGTGACCAGTAAAATGTTTTTTAAGTGTGACACTGCTAGTAACCGCTTTCTGTCTTAGTGTGAACGTTCAAACTGGTGTTCAGCGAAGGGACAGAAATTCAGTCAGACGGGGTCGCTTTGAGAGCGAGGTGCCTTCGCTGTAAACAAACCGAAGGGGCGGCGCGCTTTCTTGTGGCCTCTGGAGGGATTCCAGGGTCATGTGCCTCAGTCACTCAGTTTAGCAACAACTGTCGCGCCGCGGCAGAGGCGTCTCTTGGCAGGGGTGAGCTGAACTTTTTTCTTTCTGTCCTGCACGTATTAAACATTAAATTGCACTTTACGCTGTGGGGTGTGACACTGCTTGTGTATTTCGTAACTTCTTTGGCATGCACGCTGACACTACGGGCTTGTGTGTTAATAAATTACATAACAATGAGATAGACTGAGAGGGCAGCCCCTGCAGTGCCGCCTCCAGCCTGTAATCCCAAACTGGAGAGATTTGTGTACATTGCTGAATTATGTACTCGTGAAACAGATGTATCTGAGATGAGACCTGTACGTTTTTATCTTGTTAAACCAGGGTGCCCTTGTCGGAAAAGTCAGTGTGTGCCGGGGCTGCGGAGTACACTGTTGCTGTCAGAGATCTCAATTTTTTTTTTTTCTTCTAAGTGAATATGCGCTCCGTTAAATTTAGAGGCAGCGAGAGTTTAAAATACCTGGTTCAGGGCAGTATGCATAGTACAAGGGTTACTGAGGAGTGCAGAAAAACGAAAACTGCACTACCACGAATCTACACCGAGACAGGCTGGGAGTGAGCATTGTCAGTAGCACGCCAGATCTCCTTTTCACGGTGGGATTGTTTCGACAAGAAAAGGGAACACAGCTCTGACACAATGTACTGTACTTACAATCACATCCTCTCTTTAGTGTATGGGGTTCAGGCTGCTGATACCTGCTGTATGGGGCCGGTTGTTGGGCCCGCAGGTTTTTTCCTTTCTGACCTGAATTCTGGGTTTATTTTATTTCTGTAACAGCACTACCGTGTGCCACATTGTGTATGTCTTTCTTTAAAGTAATCAGTTGCTTGCTTTGAAGACATACATATCTATCGCTTATTAGAAGGGTGTTTTGTATTTTGTGTGGTGTGATGCTGTAACCTGCAAAAATACCGTCTCATCAGCATTTGCCAATCGACGCAACACATTTCTTGATTGTTTATGTATTTTTCTGAATTTTCAAGTATGCTATATACATAGTATCCAACAACAGTCCACCTCAAATGTTGGTTCAAACAGTGCGTTACAGTTGCCTCGCATTTTAGTAACCAAAGAATTGACATGTATTGTCACACACTATCTAACCCTGTTTACAGTACCTTAATGTATTAGTCTGAGGGTTAGTTGTACTAGTCACATCAGAAGCAACAGCACTGCTCTTAAAAAGTACATTATAACAATTGTTGTCCTCTCAGCATAACACTACCCAGATAATTTAACTACCTACTGGGGCCTAAGGCCCAAATCTTCCAAGACAGCACCCAAGTAATCGTACCATATGTCTCCGCTACCCGCCATTAGCTCTTGCCTCCCTTTCATTTTTAACCCTTTCAGTTGTTCTTTTTGTTTGCTCCTACTGCAACCAGGGGTCTCCTAGATTGCCCCAACAGCCCCTCCAGATTATGGTTATCCAACATTGGTGCCATCTCAACAGATATAACTCTTGCAGCACACCCAACTCTCAGCCCAAGACCTTGAACACGTATCTAGTGGCCATGATTCTTATCTAGACTTTTTACTCCATTCCAGCAGGGCAGCGGAGGTATGCACTCTGCTGCCCTGGCAGGCTGCAGCCCGCTATATTTAGAGAGCTCCGCCTGCGTGGCGGAGATCTCTGCACCTTAAGAGGAGCTGCCACCACGGGTGACACTTTAGCCTTGTTGAGCAGGTGCCAAGTCCTTTGCACCCGCGCTGCAATGCTTTTTGTTTCAAAAGCACAAGCTCCGAAACCAGAAATTTGTGTTTGCACACTGGTTGTTTTCACCAAGTGTGTGGGGGTCTCATGGGGTCCGGAACAGGAAAAATGAACATCAGAACTTCCTGCCACAAGAGGTTGGTTGTTCGGAGGTGTGTAGACCGACAGCCTGATGCCTGTGAGGCTCTTGGTCTAAGGTTTCTGACAGCAGAGGCTCTACCAGCAGAAAGATGATGACTCCCCTGATTCTAAATAGAGCAGGTGAACTGGGAATGTGGTGGACGTGGTGCACTTTTGTGGCAGAGGACCCAGTCCGCCAAACCCTAAATATAGACCTAGGTCTGAAAATAAAAAATTGCACTTTCCCACCACACAAGCCAGCAGCAGCTACCAAACGCATGGGGAAATCCATTGGTCATGCAGGAAACATTCTATGCACAAGTAAAAGTTACATATGCTCCCATTAAAAAGTTATAGTAAATTAGCTTGAATCTTTTGTTGCATGAAACCAAATTACTTGGTCTCAAAATTTCGCCCGTTTCGTATCAGTCAACTGGATTCCAGGATCTGACTCCAACTTGCCCCTTAATCCAACCATAACTAGTTCCGCATCGGCCCATATCACCAGTTATTGAGCAGGAATACTTCTGCTGCTTCCAACGCTGATAGTTTGGTTTCCTTTGCGCGTTTCAGGAGTTCTGAGGAATCCCTCCCAAGCTTTACATATCCCAAATTCAATGCACTGGTCAACATCAATTCTAATCCATCTTCGTGTTGTAAGAGCAGGGAAAGCATAACATACATGCATAGTTCAGTTTGTCTTCATGAAAGTGCACTTTCTCTGTACAAAGCTAATGACTATACACTCCGAATAAAATATGCACCCATTGTTGAATACTACATAGTTATAATCTAGCAGAGTTCAATATTCAATCCCAACAGGGCTTCAAACTCCATTATTTCAGATAGAAGCAGCCACACTCATGGAAGCTGTTCAAGTAATTTAATTTTTATTTGCCAGTATGTAATATTTAAAAGGCATCATTTCTGAGGCAACCCACCCAAGTTTATGATCCCTCTTTCTACACCGGGGCTAGAAGGTGGATGGAAGTGGGGCCAGCGCCAACAGGGCAGCGCCAGGAGCTTGGACATAAGCTGTAGTATCAATCCAATTGAAGCTCTCTTCAATTGTCTTTCTACAATGAAAGTACCAGTGCATTCTGGTAAAGACAGTTCGCCTCAGTGGAGAAACAAATGCATTCTGGTAAAACTGCGCATATTACCCATAGTATGTCTAAATAGTTTGAATGATTATTTAACATATAAATTTGCCGGCATTTTACGGGTTAATCCAAGCATAATGTTGCATGCGCAATTAGGTCGGCTGCAGATTATAAGAATATTGTGCAACACCAACGCATGCTGCGCTTCATGCACTACCACTTACGCTGGGACACAACGTCTCTGGTGTGTCGTCACTGGGCTCCATGGATGCCACAGATTAACTATCCTATTTTCTCCAGTGCATCATTGTACTGAAACATGTCATGTCCTTTTAGCCCCGCACTTGTGATTTGGGTGGAAAAGGTGTTCCCTGTGCACACTGGAATATGCACAGGGATTTGAATGCTACATTTTGCAGTAAACACCACACCTCCACAATTTTCCTCTAACAAATTTCGAGACGTCAAACCTGGCCAAATTTATGGGAGGAAGCGGGTGGAAATAAAGGGAAAACATGCAGAATTTCGTGTGACTAACAATGATTTGACATATTATGCTTTATTTTTTCCCAGAAGAATTTGGAATAGGAGGTATTTACTGTACCCGATAAATACCCCAACTAGGATGACAGTATTAAATGGCTGTGGCAAATACCACCCCTATTCGGAGCCACTCAGAATTTTTGGTGAATACCCAGATCATAGTTTTCTCTTTCTTGATGTTCGTCCCCTATGGAAGCATCCAAGTGGCTGTCCAACTGCAGGGCCCATGTCTAAGACTTGCATTAGTGATTCTATGTTCCATGAATCGAAAGCTTTCCTCCTGAACTTTCAGCTCAAAGGAGTTTATCAGGGATTTAAACCTTGAATGTTGTTCCCACAGGATAGGGTGAACGAATTTTGAAAAACAAAAACCGGGAGATACCACAGCATAGAAGTAAAACTACAGTTTTGCCACCACCGTGGGGCACAGGGACTCTGACTTACTTGACAATACTCCTCAACATACTAAACGAAAGACAATGGGGCGCCAAAGGAAAATTAAATAAAAAATTGCACTGCTTTTAATCAGTACTTACCTCTCTCTGTGTTTTGTCTGCCCCTATGAAAATTTGAAGGGACAGATGTTAAAAAGCCATGACTGTCTCAGCGAATCTGGTCACCTCACCACAGGGATGTTCTGTAAAATTGCCTAGACAGAAAAACTGCTATGCTCTTCGCCATCATTCTTGTTTACAGTTTATTAAAAGTGCCTTCAGACGGCAGGGTTGCAGTATTCAGGACTCCACAGGGCCCTAAAGTAAGTAAACACATTTCCGGTCATGTGATCAGATTGGGAAATAAGAGATAGAAGAGATCAAAGACCAGGCTTGAGTGGAGGGAAACAGCTGCACAGGGTCTTTTGTATTTGCTCCTTTTAGCCCACTATTTCATTGGTCCTACTTTGAATATACATACCATTGCTTTTTAATTCTAATTTGCATCTTATTTTCTGGAAACCAACACACCAGTTAATGTGTGTCAAGAAGCCAGCTTCAACTCTGATTGCCAAGCATAGTTCACATCTGCTCCATTCCTTTTTCTGCTCCTCATGTCTTATTGCTTCCTGATTTTATTTTCATTATTAGTGATGCCTTTCTTTTCCTTTTCATTCATATTCCATCAAGCTTTTCCCACTTGCATCTCTTTACCATGGGTAACTACTCTTCTTCACTTGACGAGGGTAAGGCTGTTTCCACCTCTTTCCTCTTCTTGCATAGCTCTGTGTATCTAAGTAACCTGCATGTGAAATGACACACCTGTAGCATCCTGTCGTAGCTAATAGTGGATAGATATAGTATTGTGGCATGATGACATTTCAGCCTAATATTGTATTCTGTAAAAGTTTACTTACCCTACTATGACTTTCCCATGACCTTGTATTTTCTTCGTGAGATGTGGTAGGTATTTCCAGGGTGTAATAAAAAACAGGCAAAGAAATGTTCCTGTGTTTGACTAAATACCCGGCCTTGAATACAAAGACATCTGTAAAATCATACCACATTATTCATTGCAAAGGATTACAGTCCACACAATCCATTAGTTATCAAATACCCTTTTTTGTTTTTTTGTTTCAGACTTCAGCTATGTACAAAGTATGTATATAAACATACATAAAAAAGTTAACTATATACTGGCTAAGGATCCTTAACAGAATAAAGGGTAATCTGGACCCAGTGTGCCCATTCGCTCAGTTGTGCCCTTGTTGTAGGTCTGGGTTCTGTGGGAATAAATGAGTGTACCATTTCTAGTTTATGATGTAATTTGATTACTCGTATCTATATAAGATAAAAACAAGAAATAAGTTAACCTTTTGGGTTATTAATAATAGCATTAGTTTACAGTTTACCATCTTTGTGCGGTTTCTAACAAATGCCAGAAGTCAGCTATCAGGTGTTTTAAGCAGGTCATGAGCATTGAACATTTCATTTAGTCTAATATACTAAGGAAACCAGTGTGTCAGTAAGACAAGGTTCCTTCCCTCTGAGGCCTACATATATAAAATATAGCTGCTTCTGGTCAAGGAAGCTGTTATTAACTCCCTAGTAAACATTAATATAAATTGGTAGCTATTTAGGCGGATCAGTATCTGCTTGAAGAACACTGTATCATAAAATGATGATCTTTACGACACGCAGGATACCTGTAAGACTATAGCTTGTCCGACTCTATCGCCATCTGACAGAGCCTGTTCTTAACACTTTGCCCTTCCGTCACCCCATTACTCCTGACTTTTATCCGTCCCTCTGTACAGTAGTATGTCAGCAAATGAATGACACTTGGTCACCAGAATGGAGCCTTGCAAATCACATGCAATTATGTAAATGCAGAATTTGCTTCATGGCCTGATATCTCACTGGCAGAGGTGGTTGGCTGCACTAGCTTCGGCCATGAAGCTGCGGGCCTGCTCTCCATGAGTAGCATGAGGAAGATCATGGTTGATGTTAAAGGGTCTCCATATGTGTCCTTCAGGGCAGTCAGCAATGCGTGACCTGCCGTTTCTCCTGCCAACCCCCAGCTGTCATTCCCTCACTCAAGTCAGACTGATAGAGCATTCCAAAGTGAACATCACAGATAGTAGGTAGCCAGTCATCTACTATGATGTACACACTTTGTGTGCATGCACATGAACACACACTCCCTCACAAAGAAACAAATAGCCTGCAGCTCCCAATGAATACAACAAAACTGTGAAACTACCTCAAAAGCCAGTTCCAATTAACGCACACAGTAAAGACTGTAGAAGTCCTGCAACAGAATCTATGATGTTGATTCTGAGCACTAAGCATTGTGGGGCTGATTCACAAGAACATTTATGAGTCCAGGAAGTCGTACTGCAGAAGTACTCTTTTACGTACTCTTACGTTCCTTTGTGAATCGACACCAAAACATCCAACTCCCTTTTTGTAAAAGTGCAAAGATAGCGCAGTCCTTTAAGTTTGTACTAATTGTATATGACTATTCTCATATTATATATTTTAGGGCCAATTCACAAAGGCATATAAGAGTACATAAAAGTGTACTACAGGAGTACTCTTTAACATGCCTTAGTTAATTGCCCCATTAGTTGGGGTATTAGGCCTGTAAAAGAGATTGACACATATACAGCTGGCATTTTATGTGTTTGGCTGTCAACACTCTGTTTAGTGACATAACATTTGAAACAAGGTTAGAGGTATTTAAGGGGAGTGGTATTAGTAATTGTTTAGGGGATAATACGGTGTATTCAATGTTCTTGTCTGCACCTCTATTGCACCTCTACTGTCACTGCTTGATTTGAAATCGCAGGAAAAGTTGAACCCTTCATGAAACTCTGTTAATGCAAAGTCAAAGGATCCACTTCTTAAGAGAGTGCAAGACTGTTAAAGCGAATCTCAAGATTTTTTAGACATGCACTTCATTAATTAAAAAAAAAAAAACAGGATACTTAAAATGGATATATAAGTCAGTGTGGATGATGTGAGAACATATCTGTGTAGATGCATTTCTTTTAAATAAAAATTGTTTATTCTACACATTTATATAGTGTACAGCATGTTGTGTTGGATTACTTTGGATCACTTTGTGGTATGATGAAACAGTCGATGTGCTTCAATCATGTACAGCTCGGTATTCTGCTAAAATGTTTTCCATTTTTAACGTCAAAATGTTTTAATGTTAATTAGCCCTCTACAAAAATATATCACAATAACTCCTTCTTAAAAAATTACTCATTTCGTAGTTCTTTTTTGTACAGCACACATATTTAAAAAATCCTATACCATTTATATAACTTTAATCATAACCATTTGCCTGAAAATATAACATAAATGCACATTCTGCAATGTTAAAATCAACTGGGCTTGACCGGCAGCCTTTAAAGGGAGATGCCGTAGTTTATCAGGTACTACATCTGTACTTCACCTTTTTTTAATCAAAGATTTAGCTTTTTTTCTGGTTTTCCCCTTATACTTGAGACCATGCTAGCTGTGATCAATGTTTAGTTGATGAAATAAAGTTTTATGAGTATTACTTGGACAGACAGAACAAGTTATTGGTGGTCATCCCCTGGTACAGTTTCCTCACGTGGTAAACTCATCTTGAACAATAAAGAGCAGATACCATTGAAAATGTTAATAATATTTTGAGTAAGGCTCTTCTCACCCTATTAGATAAATGCTGGGGAATGCCGTGATATTATCACAGATGTTTGAAGGGTGGTGATGGAGGATGTTCCATTTTGTTGCTGTTGTTAGGTTTGAGGTGAGCCTGGCATGATGTCTGCAAGAGAAAAGACTACTCACTATTGTTGCTAGTTTAGTGTATTAGAGACAGGGTAGAATTCGTTGTCTCAGTTTGGGCAAAAAGGTGACTTTTGAGAGAACTTTTGTGTGGCTGGCTGAGTCTATCCTGATATCAAGCTGGAGGACTTTCCAACTAAATGCAATATGGAGGTGAAATGAGGGCTCGTACAATAGTGCGTGGGTTGTTTCGGAATAGTGAAGAGGAAGAGTGGTGACATCAAGAAAATGAGTGACGAGAGAAGTTCAACCAAATAAGATGGAATAGTCAGTGATTCAACTTGAAAGACAGCATCAGAAGTTTGAACCAAGTTCTGCTGCTGGTTGAAAGTCACCTGGTCTGTCCACTGCAAAGGGCTGGAGGTTTGTGATGAAGGAGAGAATAACAAGCATGTTGTAAAGTTTATCACTTTATCAATGGAAGTGAAGCTAAAGTATATTATAGTAGTCTAGTTTGTTCATGATATGTGTCTCTATGAAGGATTTAGCAGCATATACAAGCACTAAATGGTGTAATTTTCTGATATTGGCAGGTATATCGTGATGGTAGTTTTGGTGGAGATGGAATATAGGGCATTTTCTGTGTCAAACGGCACTGAAACCTTTCTGGCAGAAGGGGAAAAAGCAAGGACTTTTAGGGGTAAAGCAGCCGCAGCCCGTGCAGGTAAGAGCGGTGGGGCAGTGGGGCAGGGTGAGGGGAGATTTCGACGGACGATGAAGAGGGAACATTAATTATTTATTTAATTTTCCTCGTCATCGTCCATCGAATCCCTCACCCGCCCCACCGCTCTTACCTGCATGGGCCGCGGCTGTGGTAAAGAGATTAGTGGTGTTTGCGAAGATGTGTGAGAGGAGATCAGATAGTAGAAATGTTCATTTTTTATGGATTTAGTATAATGTATTATAAAACTATCCAGTGTACAATGTCATTGAGACAATTGAAAAGTTGAGTGTGGAACAGGGTTATGAACAAGAGTGAAGAAAAGAATATTTGACTGTTGTCGCCATAGAGGTGATAGGAGAAGCCATAAGAGGACATAATGTCATCTATCAAGTTGAAGTAAAGTAAGAAATGTAAAAGACCTTAAACTGAGCCTTGGGGAATGTCTTCTAGGAGGGAGTGGATAAGGGATGGAGGAGGCCTTGTCCGAGTATCATGAGCTAGAGAAAGAACAATTGGAAATGTAGTGGGAGAAGCAGTCAAGGGTGGTGCAGGCAATGCAGAGAGATGTGAGAGTACTATGTGTGATTGAACGGTCAGCAGCCTCAAAGGAAGCTGAGAGGCAGAGGAGGAAGAGTATGCTTGATAGACTGTTGTGGTGTGCCGAAGTGATGTAGCTGGAGTCATGAGCGAAGTAATCTTGGTCCGGTGATAGGACTTGACCTGGCAGTTTAGGGTGAAATGCGTATGGCTGGTTCCAATCTGAGCTGGCATGGTGGGCATAAAAACAATGGATTGGATTGTGGTCCTCACCAGTGCCTGAGATTAATTCAAGCAACCCACCCTTAATAAGAGAAACATCTGCATCGTTGCTAAGAATGTAGCTTTCTATCTTTTTGTGATTGTCAACATCTTGTTGTTTGGTTTTGATACTTAGTGAGGCTTTATTAAAGCGTTTTTTGAACTGGTTCAGGGAAATCAACGCAATTAAACACAAAAATGAAGAAATGGTTGCATCACTGATAAGGGCAGAGATCTTGGGCAAGAGGAAGGCAAATAGTTAAGATCGCTAAAGGCTCGTAAATATTTGGCAGATGTGTGACCCACAGTAGGTTTTACAAGATATCCAAGGGACTTGAAAAGGGTGACATCCTATGTAATTTGATCTGTTTATGATGATTTTTAAGATAAAGAGCCTAATTTAGATTTTGGAGGATGCAGGATATTAGCTTTAAACTGGCAGATCTCCAGCTGCACCAGTCCTCTGGATCCCACCTCATTTAGGAGGGGGTGGGAACAGTGTGGATTCTGACAGCGAATCCTCCTCAGCTGGCTCTTCTTTCAGTACCTGCAGCCGGCAGACCAACAGTTTCACTACACAGACGTTCTGTCCTATTTTTAAGTCTTGCCTAGAGACAGCTTAAACTGTCTATTGTCAAAGGACCTGCTCATAATTAATACCAGTGGGCTCTGAGTTAATCCATTGCTTTCATAGGTTACCCTTCATGTCGCTCTCAACTGCTTACTTCTTAATAAATCGCTTTCCTTCCTCTTCTAATATTTGTTTAACCTATGCAGCATAGCTTCTTTACCATCCTTTTGAAAGACTTGTATCCCTTTACTGCTCACATTTAGGGAAGTTATTTTTTCTCTTGCCGGTATTTTCTTGCTCCCTCCCTCTCTGTCATGTGGGCTGCTTCCCCCTTCACATTCCTTGCCACATCTGGGTTCTCCTACTTGCTCTCCCACCACCTCCTTTGATGCTTCCAGTACCCCTCCCTGTGTCGTGCAACTTTTCCTTTTAGATAACCCTCCCCCATTGCTCCTCCTGCCCCTCCCTGCTCACCTTTGCTACTCATCAGCAGTGTTTACTTGCTCCCCACATACCCCTCCTCCTGTGTTTTTCCCCCATTTCTTCCTGTACTGTTTTTTATTTCATTGTTTATAACTTTTAGGTGGGCCGAGTGTTAATATTGGGAAGCCCTTCTGTCCATATATTTTAGCATTCGCGACACCATCTTGCATTCTGGGCGCCATTTTGTATGATGAAATGAAAAATGCATTTATTGAGCGCATGGCTACCCGAGGGCATCCCAGCGCTGATAGCGGCAAGCAGCAGAGAATCAACCAACTAGGGGAAAAGCCAGGTTTTTAACGACTTATGAAAGACAAGGTGATTGGATTCCTTGCGCAAATGAAGAGGGAGGGTGTTCCAGAATTTGGCGGCATTGTAAGAGACCAGACGTCCCCCGCTTCTAGCTTTCCGAATCCTAGGAACTACCGCAAGATGTAGATCGTCTGAGCGAAGGCGTCTGTTAGCCCGGTAGGGCCGGATGATAGAATGATTGATAGATGGGCCCTTTCCGGCTAAGGACTTATGTGCAATGCACATGGCTTTAAAATAAACTCTCTCCCTAATGGGTAACCAGTGGAGCGATTTCAGGGCGGATTTTTGCCGATTGGCACTTCGGGACATCCAGAAGGATTCTGGCTGCCCAATTTTGAGCTGTCTGAAGTTTTGTGAGGGTAGTGCATGGGGCCCCAAGATAGAGGGCATTCCCATAGTCCAGACGTGATAGAATGAGTGCCTGAACCATGAGCTTCCTTGCCTGAAAGGGGAGGAGTGGGAGGACTTTGCGGAGCATCTTTAAGATGCCATAGCATGAGGCTGCCACATTACGTGCCTGGACCTTGAAAGTCAGATCACGATCCAGCCAGACACCCAGGCTTTTTATTTGGGTCTTGGGGGCCGGAACTGGGCCCAGGTCAGCCGGCCACATTATGTTGGGATCAAATAGAGACGGGTTCCCCAGAATCATCATCTCAGTTTGTTCTCCATTCAATTTCAAGAAGGAGGCGTTCATCCATTTAGCTACCTCTTTCAAGCAGGGAGAGAGGCTGGGGGAGGAATTGCCTGCTTGGTTGAGTCCCACCACGAGTTGTGTGTCGTCTGCATATGTCACTATGTGTACCCCAAAAGGCAGTACGATCTCCGCTAAAGGACTCTAGTAAATGTTAGATAGAGTGGGGCTCAGGGATGATCCCTGAGGCACTCCGCAGCGGAGAGGCATCTGTTTTGAAGTCACTTTGGCGTCGAAGACCTGGAAGAATCTATCAACCAGGAAGGACTGCAACCATGTCAATGCGACTCTGGTCACCCCCAATCTTGTAAGTCTATGGGCCAAGATTTGATGATTGACCGTGTCGAAGGCGGCACTGAGGTCTAAGAGGATGATGACAGTGGTGCCTCCAGCGTCCAGGATTTTTCTAGACTCTTCGACTACAGATAGTAGGGCCGTTTCAGTTCCTTGAAGTGGTCGGAAGCCAGTCTGTGACGGATGAAGGAAGTTGTGGGTTTCTAAGAAGGCAGACAGCACAGAGTTGACATATTTTTCAGCTATTTTACTGTTCCCTGGGAGAAGTGAGATGGGGCGATAGTTTCCCAGGGAGTCAGGGTCGAGGTTAGGCTTTTTTTGGAGTGCCTTCACCATCGCTTTCTTCCAAGGAGGGGGGACCACTCCAGTGGCAAGTGAGGCATTGATCAGTTCCAGTATAGTGGGGGAGATGGTTGTGGCAGCTTGTTTCAGGATGTGAAGAGGTGCTGGGTCTGAGCCACTCTTTACCTTTGAAGAGATGCTTTCCAGCTCCTCAAGATTCATCAGAGGAATTGCCTCCAGATGGGAATCTAAACTGTGGGGACTGGGATCCCATGTTTGGCCATCCATCAATGGGAAAGACGTGTAAATGTCTTGTATTTTATTGAAGAAAAAGTCTGCTAATTTATTACAGCGTGAACCTGAGATATCCGAGGTCACAGGGGGCGGGGGGACTCTTAGCAGGGTCTTTGCTATGCGAAAGATCTCGCGTGCGGAGTTCCCAGCCGAGCATATTTTTTCTTCGTAATAGGCCGATTGAGCAGATTTAATTTCTGTCTTATACAGTTTGATGGCTTTCCTATATTCTAATTTCTTATTAGGGGAATAATCCTTCCTCCAGGTTCTTTCAAGTTTTTTGCAAGTTTGCTTCAATGCCCGGAGCTCTGGAGAATACCATGCCCTTCTATTGATTCCAGTTTTAATCTGGATAGATTTTATAGGGAGAACTTGGTTTAAGGAACCTTCTATCCACGTATTAAAATTTTCATTGGCAATTGTTGCGTCAGGATCAGACACTGGCTTAGTATTTTCTAATTCTGACATCCATTGGTTTATCGAGAGTTTGGGCCAGGGACGAGACCTTTTTATAATCGGCTTAAAAGGAGGCGTAGCCAGATTGGGGGACCAAGTGAATGGAATGAGAAGATGGTCAGACCATGGTACTGGAATGGGTATCCCTCCTAATCGATATGATAATGATAACCAAAACTGCTGCTTAGTTATTTTCGAGAAACGGTCCTTGGTAAGTTTTGTTTCCCAAGGTTGAGCTTTTTCTTATATAACTGCAAGTATCCTCGTTAGTACATACCTTTCTTGTTAGATGGAGCCTTTCTCCCACCCGTCTGGTAGGGAGGATAGGCCAGATGACCTTGGGCTGTAGATAGCCTGTGCCCAGCTGCAGAATCGAAACTTATGCTCTGTACCCCCATTGTATTACGACACCTGCTAGTGTTTTTCCACAGTAGGCGTGCCTTTGTGGACTTTGCAAACGTACATAATGTAATTGTATGCTTACGGGCTACAGTCCCTTGACAGCCATCCCAAGAGGCTGGTCAGACTGGGCTCCACTGCAGTGTAATCTCAATAAATGTCTGGTTTGTATTCTCTACTGTCTGACCGACTCTTCATTTGTAGGAAGGCAGAGAAGGTGGTCGTGAGTGACCCGGGTGGCCCTTTTCGGGTCACTTCCTTCAGTTGGCGCACGAACAGGGACTCCATCGGGTGACCTCATCCTCGCCCGCGGACGGGTGAGGAGGACGGGGCCGCGTTGGGTCGGATAGGCGGATCGGGATACAACTGCACGATAGAGTTTCGCACTCGCAGCTGCCCCGCCTGTCTGATCGGGCGGTGCCCTTCCCAGTGGTCATCCCGACTGGGGTCCTGAATGGCGAAACCCTTGGATTTGACCGTTTGGTCCGAAGAGTCGGCAGTGGAGAATAAATTCGTTTGACCTGTGTGCACCAGGTGAGCTTGTTTGGTTCTTTGTTGTCATGACGTTTGTTTGACGGATATTTTGGTTGGTCTAAGAATCAGTTTTGACAAGCGCTTGCATTTGATTTTGAAGATTCTTTTTGAAACATGATACCATTTTGTTAATTTCTGATTGATACAGCCCGCGGAAGCGATTTTTGGTAAAGCTATGAGTACATTTTAGTGTGATTGTGTGGTGAATGTGTTTTTTTGTGTGAACAGAATGCCTTGTTGGAGTAAGTTGTGTTGTGTGAGGTGTCGTTGTTGTTCTGCTGATGCTCGATTGGAGGAAAGACAGCCCGCACCTGCGGAAGGTACTCCAAATTATGATATGTATGTCAAATACGGTCTTGGCCCTATTATATTTAGCACATTATGGCACAAATATAGCAGGGACAATGCTGAATTGCAGTGGCCGTCAACAGGCACCTTTGATGAACAGAAATTTAATTATTTGGAGGAAAAATTGTTTGCTAAACGTAGTAGGCAGTCAATGTTTGATTACCTTCAGGTGTGGCGGAAGGAAGCTAAACAGAGACGGCTGAGGGCGGAAAGGGAGGCACGGAGGGAGAGAACGCAGACATTGACTCAGAAAGCGGTGGCACATGATAAGGAGAAAGTGGAGAAGGGTATAGAATGTGCAGATAGGAGGTTTCGATTGCAATGTGATAAGTCCTATGTTACTAGAGAGGAAACAGACACTTTTATGGAAGAGCTATTGGAAGACAGACCACCTCCCCCTTATGCCCCGAATAGAATATACACTGTTGTTCCACAGCCCTCGTCATCTGCCTCTGCCCCCCTGTTCCCGTTGTATCTGGTATTGATCGAAGTGCTTTGGTTCCGGCATCACCAGCTTCTTCTGTGGCTCCATCTCCCACAGTCACTGGGACTGCCGGTCCTCCTGCCACCCCTGTTGTTACGATGTCACTTTCTCATTCACTCACACCTACTACTCAGCCGATGTTGACCTTGATGCCCCCCTTTTCGATCAGTATGGTGGCCCCTGTTTTTACTCCTACCCCCTTGTTAGATGCCGAGACACTGGTGCGTGGTCAGGACGATGGAGCTGGGGCAGTTGCAAAGGAGCGATTAGGACGGGTGTTGATTCGGTCTGATGTGGGAGATGTGGAGAAGAATATGGTGGCCAATCAGGCTGCCCAGTGGGCCCGTAGTCCTATTTATGGTGATGGGGATGTTTGGAGTGTGTTAAAGGATTATGAGCCATTTGTTCAGTAGCATGCCCTTAAACATATGTCGGCCACTTTGATCGGACTATGGGAACAGTGTTTTAAAGGTGTTGCACCTCAGGCTGTTTACGATATTAGGGACCAAGTATATGCTGCGGGCATGGCTCCCAATGAGGTTTTTGCTGGTGTTACTACTCTGATTGGATATCATGGTAGATTGCATCAAAAATCCCTGACGGTAATATCTCAGTTCCCAATGAGGGAAGTTCATCCCGTTTTTCACCCGGAGATACCAGAGTTACGTGATCAACATGATCAAGTGACTAGACAACGAGTAGAGGCCCGTTTTCAAGAACAATGGGTTTATACTCCATGGAAGAGGAGTGAAGTCCTCGCAATTAAGGCTCAGTTGCCCGACCCCAGGAAAAATCCTACTGCTTACTATAAGGAATTGACAGAGGCTGCTGCATCGACGGTAATGACGTTGGCAGGTATTGAAATGTTTTTTGGCTTATTGGTACCAGTGGATGTCTGGCGACAGGTGCTCACTCAGAACCATGCCCTAGAATTGGGTGGTACATGGGATGAGATTAAGGCGTGGGATAATGAGAGGAAGCCTGGTGAAAAGCCTAAGGCTGAGATCTTGGCTTTGCCAGATCGCATCATTACTTATATGCACTCTCTTATTCCACCCCGGAAGGTGGATTGGGATAAGCTAGCCGCATGTCGTCAGAAGAAGGATGAGAGTGTGTCTGATTTTTTTACTCGGTTTAAAGGTGTGTTTGGGGATTTTAGTGGCCAGGATTTGTCCTTGGAAGGGGGTATCAGATAGTTTGTTAACAGATTTGTCACAAATTTGTTACCAGAGATTGCAACACTGTTGCAGGCTGCCGAAAGCACGTGGACTACTTCTACCCCTTCGGTGATATTGAGTATGGCTCAGTATTATGAGCATAGAGAGAATGAGGAGAAAGAGAAGGTGGAAAAGAAAACAAAGGAGTTGAAGACTAAGGTACTGATGCAGCAAGCATCCAGGGGGCAGGGACGGGGTCAAGGCATTGGACCGGCCAGGCAGCTTCCTCGTACGAGTCGGAGTGCTGTGCCCCAATCAATGTGCGTATTGTAAGGAGGAAGGTCACTGGCGTAGCGAGTGCCCGGTTTTGCTGAAAAAGGTTGCAGCTCCAGGGGACGGAGAGAGAGAGAGAGCGAGGACGGGGAGCAGCCAGTCAGGATGGGGACCAGGCTACTGGAACGTCATCAGGCCGTACTGATCAGAATTACTTTGATGACGTTCGGAGCCGACAGTATTATCATGATGATTATGATTTGGATGAGACGACGGGGATGTCTTACAGCTAGGACAGCCAAGGACAGGGTAAGGGACCAGTTCCGATACCTGTAGATCAGCATGGACCTTATATTAGTGTGGATTTGCAGGGCTCGGAGAAGACATTTTTAGTGGATACAGGAGCAATGAATAGTTCTGTTGCGAGGTCACTGGGGCAGCCCTGTCTGGCCATAACAATGTTTCGGTTGGTTTTTCCGGTGTGCCGGTAGCAAGCCCCATCTCCAAACGCCTTGCCTTGGCTATAGGTCCCTTTACCGTTGCTTCGCCATTTTTACTAACATCAAATTGTGGAGAGAACCTGTTGGGATTAGATCTGTTAAAAAAGCTACATGCTACTATTTACTGTTCCCCAGATGGTGTCCATTTGACAATGGGTCCGAGTGTGGTTAGTACTATACAATGCTTGTCTAAAGATGCCCCCTCCCAGTTGAGTTTAAAGATGTTCCATCTACGGTGTGGGCTACAAGTGATACCGATGTGGGACTTTTGCAAATACCTCCAATTTCTATTCAGGTTAAAGAAAATGCGATATTGCCTCGTATTCCTCAGTTTAAGATTTCGCATGCAGGAGAACAGGGGTTGTTACATATAATACAAGATTTGATTCAGTCAGGAGTTGATGAAGAGACATCGGCAAATGTGTGCAATAGCCCCATCCTTCCTGTTCTCAAGAGGCCGCCTCTGGGTTCTCCTGATGATGTTGCTGGTGTCTATCATTTTGTGATTGATTTGCGCGAAGTTAATAAAATAGTAGTCCCTCAGTTCCCTGTGGTCCCTGACATTACTGCTCTTCTGACTATGATTCCTTCTTCTACCAAATTCTTTTCTGTCATTGATTTGAAAAACGCTTTCTTTAGCATCCCTGTTCATCCCAATAGCAGGCACCTGTTCGGGTTCTCCCTGGCAGGTCGTAGTTTTAGATTTTATCGGGTTCCTCAGGGCTATACTGAGAGTCCTAGTATATATAGTCAGGCTCTGAAGGGTCAATCGGACTCCCTTACCCTTCCTCCAGGTAATGTATTGCTGCAGTATGTGGACGATCTTTTGATTGCGTCCGATACTGAAGAAGGATGAAAAGCAGCTACAGTCAAATTGTTGCTGCATTTGGCTCAACATGGACATAGTGTCCCTTTCCAAATTCCAATATTGTCGACAGGAGGTCACCTATTTAGGTCACCTACTGTCGAAGGAGGGTCGGAAACTAACTCCTGAACGTATTAATGCTATAATTAACATGCCTGTTCCAAAGACCCAAAGGGATGTGCAAGCCTTTATTGGTATCAGTTCCTATTGTCGTCATTGGATACCCAATTTTGCTTTATTAACAAAGCCTCTGCTTCACTTAACAACTAAAGATGTGCATGAGCCTTTGCCTTGGACGCCTGAAAGTCAACAAGCTTTTGAGCAATTGAAAGTTGCGCTTTGTTCGGCCCCCGTGCTTGGCACACCTGACTATAACAAGCCGTTCGTGTTGTATGTACACGAGTCAGCCGGTTGTGCGCTTTCTGTCTTAACACAGGCCTTTGGAGGTAAGCAGAGGCCTTGTGTGTACTTTTCTGCTGTTCTTGATCCCGTCGCGAAAGCCCTCCCGAGCTGTTTAAGAGCGACCGCGGCAGTGGTCGTCTTTATTCGACAATCGGCGGGCATTGTTCTTGACATTGATCTCACAGTTATGGTACCCCATGCTGTGGATACGCTTTTGAACAGAACAAAGACACAGCACCTTACCAGTGCACGTCTGACTGGCTATGAGCTAACTCTTTTTGCACCACATATTATGATCAAACAATGTGCCACTCTAAATCCTGCCACTTTACTACCCCTCCCTTCGGAGAGTGAGGAGATAGACATACATGATTGTATGTTTCGCACTGAGGAGTTGACAAAGGGACGGGTAGACTTGACTGATGTTCCCTTATTTGACCCCCAAGGGGGACTATATGTCGATGGCTCTTGTTTTAAATTACCAGATGGCACCACAACACTGCTTATGCAATCACAACACTGCGCACGATAGTTGAGACATCACAAGTCCCCTATCAGTCGGCCCAAACTGCAGAGCTGGCAGCTCTAATTCGGACTTGTGAGTTGAGTCAGGGACTGGCGGTTAATATTTACACTGACAGCCAGTATGCTTTTGGAGTCGCTCAAAATTTGGGGGGCTCTGGAAAGAGAGGGGATTCCTTACCTCCCATTGTTCAAAGATTCAACACGCCCCTTTGATAAAAAGACTTTTGTCGGCGTTGACCCTGCCCAAGAAACTGGCAATAGTGAAGTGTAGCGCTCACAAAGCAACTACTGATGATGTGGGGAGGGGGAACGCTTTTGCGGATCAAACAGCTAAAGAGACGGCCCGATCTAAGATGAAAAAGATGTTTGTAGCAGGTCCTGCTAGATGGGTGCTGGAAGTCACGATGTTTGAGGACACACTAGATAGTGTGAAATAAATCCAGAGCGAGGCGACGGTTGAGGAATTAGCAATATGGCAAGAAAGTACAGCACAATTGGATGATGATGGGTGTTGGATAGATAAGTCAGGGAAACAGAGATGGATGTTGCCAGATGCATATGTTCTCCCCGTAGTTACTATGGCTCATGGACCAGCTCACATTAGTGCTAGGGGTATCTGCAAGTTGCTCGATCCGGTGTGGCAGAATGATAATATTCCAAAGACGGCTGCCCATTTAGTAAAATATTGCATGGTGTGCATGTTGTATAACCCAGGGCAGGGGACCCCTACACCTCCAGGTACTTTTGCACCCCCTTCTTTCCCTTTCGAAGTCCTGCAAATGGACTTCATTGAGATGGAACGGGTGAACAATTTGAAGTATGTGTTGGTGGTGGTTTGCGCATTCAGTAATTGGGTTGAGGCTTATCCTACCAAGGAAAATACAGCTCTAGCGACGGCAAAAGCTCTTTTGAAGGAGTTTTTCCCTCGCTTTGGTTTGCCCCGTTTGATTTGGAGTGACAACAGCAGTCATTTTAATTCTAAAGTCATCCAGTTAGTGTGCGATGACTTGCACATTAAGAAAAAATTTCATGCTGCGAATCACCCCCAGTCAGCAGGTTTAGTTGAGAAGTACAATGGTACTCTCAAACTAAAGATGGTCAAAATTCAGGAGAGTACAGGATTGAAGTGGCCAGATGCTTTACCATTGGCTTTGTTGTCAACGAGAGTTACAGCTCATACTAGAACAGGGTTGTCCCCTATGAGATTGTCTTTGGTAGGCCCGCTAATGTCTGGGGAGTTCCAAGACCCTGTCACTTTTCCGAGATAGAGCACCCCTTGTTGATAGATTATCTATACGAATTAACAAAAAATGTGCGTTCTATTCATCAGAAAATTCAAGAGGCCTTGCCATCCGCCACAGAGGGACCCGGCCATGACCTTCGGCCTAGTGATTATGTACTGATAAAGCACTTCCAGCGAAAAGGCAGCTTGGAGCCCCGATGGAAGGGGCCTTTCCAAATACTGCTCGCCACCCGCACTGCAGTCAAAGTGGACGGCCGGAAGAATTGGATGCACTCTACGCATACCAAGAAGGTGCCACTTCCCCTGCCATATGACCAGTGGAGGATCGACGGCATAGGGGACTCTGAGACGGAAAAGGTTCCTTGCTTCATCCCTTTCTCCGATGCCAGAATAACATGGGCACCTTCTGAGGAGGAGAGTGATGCAGTCCTGAATGAAGCAGTGCCACCTGAGGTTAAGGCCAGCCAAGAGCTCCAGTCAGCTTGCCCTTCTGTGTTTGAATCCGAATCAGTCCATACCGCTGAAAGTGAATGTTTATTTCTTGATCCCACTGTTCCTGGAGTTGTTAAGTACAATTTGTGTCCTCGACGAAGGAACAGTGTACCAAAGGAAAAGTCAGACTAGTAGGGATGGACTTCATGGATGAAGAATAGGGACAATAGAGCAGGGACAGAGAGATTGGTGCATTGTTCGAGACACTGGACAGGATAAGTTTGGGGTGTTTTCCCAGGAGGGAGAGTACCCTATCCTGAAAGAAGTGGATTTTCCTCAGCAAGGGCTGCAATTGTGTAGCTCCAACGAGAAGTGCTTGATAGCACCACCATGGATGAACAATAGGAGCCTGCCAGCGAGGCTCACAGGAGAAGAAAAACGGACGCTGGAAAGAAGATTGTTTGCTTAGTTTCTTTACGGTTAGATTAATAGTACCTTTTCATTCCGCTATCATGCATCTTTTTGGCAGGCCAATGATTGATGAAGAACAGCCATTGGGTTTTGTTGTTTTGCCCCGATCATCATGGGTGAAGCAGCGGAGAGTGCTATTCCTTCTTTTTGCTATTCTGCTGATGATTATTCTTTGTGGAGTTCTATGGGCGTTAGAAAATGCAAGTAATTGGCCTACTTCTGACAATGATATCTTTTTCACACCAAGACGGAAAAGAATGCTTTCTAATAATGTTTTTCTAGATACTCATAAGAGATTTTTGGTAATGGTGTTGCTTGTTATCCTACTGAATCTGTAACTAGCCTATGGACCGCTTACCCTCTGTCTTTGATAAATTATACATATTCTAAGCTGACAAATTTTGTTGCGGTAAAAGGGGAGTTTGGTTTTGGCTACCCAGGGCCATGCTTGTATCATCGTCAACCCACCGGAACAGGGTACCCCGGTTGTGACAATAATACGTACTGTGATAACTTTTATTTGGAAGAGCAAAATATTACATTGGTGGGTTGGCATTATAAAGAAGTGACGGTTCCCCGAAAAGCTGGCTATTACCCTGCTTGTTGCCCCATCATAAATAATACTGATACTATTTTGTATATCAACTGTTCAGGGGTGATCATATCCAAACAGACATTCCCTTTGAAAGGTTCGAAAGGTTCTGACACCGTTACAGGTAATTCTCGTTATTCAGCTGTGAATTATGATAGGCCGATATATGCCCACCCTGGGTTCTTCTTTCTCACTAATGGAACGTACTCAAATGTTCATAATGGCACCAATGATGTAGCTCTTGGGATGGTGCTGCCCCTGGGGGTCCCTTGCAAATATGCTCACAGACAAATAAAATGGGTAAAGAGAACACTTACAAAGGAATTTTGCGAAGGAGTAGCAGATATTGAGATCAACAGTTATAGTAATGGTATTACTTTTGGTTATATCCTGTCTGCCATTTTCACATTAGGGGGAATGGCTATGAGTAGGACTGAAAAGGCACTGGAATATTTTTGCTGTAAATTACAGATATTGTCAAATACCACAGTAGCAGCATTACATGACATCACCATTCAATTCGAAAGTATGAGGATTTATTCTGAACAGACTAGATATGCAGTGGACTTTATTTTAGCAAAAATGGTGGTGCATGTGCAGTTATTGGCGATCAGTGTGTAGTGGGCATAACAAATATGGAAAAGAATATCACCAAGCATATCTTGGATATTATCGAGAATGTCAAAGGTATGGAACAAGGTAATTGGAGTTGCTCCCTTTTGGAACATGGGGGTGGCTAATAGAAAAAGCAATATATTTCATTGTTATATTGATACTTTGCTGGGTTCTTATTCAATGTCTCCCAATGTGCTGCACATACTGTATCTCTGTATTGGCTCCGAAGAGGAAGATGTCGATTCATGACACTAATGCAGCAATAATGTTACAGAAAGAAGTAGATGACATTATGGCCATAGATGAGGGTGTCTTGGAAACATCTTCTCTTCTCTTGGAATATACTCCCACTATTGACAGCATAACATGTGCATAAACAAGCTATGTGCTTCATTATTCTTTTATGTTTATGTCTTTTCGATTGTAGATGGTTAGCTCATGCTAACAGGAGGGTTTGTTAATATTGGGAAGCCCTTCTGTCCGTATATTTTAGCATTCGCGACACCATCTTGCAATCTGGACGCCATTTTGTATGATAATCGAAACTGCTGCTTAGTTATTTTCGAGAAACGGTCTTTGGCAAGTTTCGTTTCCCAAGGTTGAGCTTTTTCTTCTATAATTGCAAGTTAACCTCGTTAGTACATACCTTTCTTGTTAGATGGAGCCTTTCTCCCACCCGTCTGGTAGGGAGGGTAGGCCAGATGACCTTGGGCAGTAGATAGCCTGTGCCCAGCTGCAGAATCGAAACTTATGCTCTGTACCCCCATTGTATTACGACACCTGCTAGTGTTTTTCCATATTAGGCGTGCCTTTGTGGACTTTGCAAACGTACATAATGTAATTGTATGCTTACGGGCTTCAGTCCCTCAACAGCCATCCCAAGAGGCTGGTCAGACTGGGCTCCACTGCAGTGTAATCTCAATAAATATCTGGTTTGTATTCTCTACTTTCCGACCGACTCTTCATTTGTAGGAAGGCAGAGAAGGTGGTCGTGAGTGACCCGGGTGGCCCTTTTCGAGTCACTTCCTTCACGAGCAGCTGCAATTTGGTACCAGGCCACTCCTTTCTGTAAATGTGCTTTTGTGCACCTTTTTAAAAAAAATGTAATTTACTGCCTTATGATAGGTGACCTCTGTATTTGAACTGTAAATTTTAAAAAGAGAAAGTGGAAGCCATGTTCAGAGGTATGCATGTGCATGTGTGGTGCATAGGTCTTGACAATGGGGTAAGATTTTGACTCTTTATTTTCTGCTGATGGTGTTTAGCATAGGCAACAAGCAGTTTTTCTTTTTGCTGATGCTGTTCTGTATTGGCAAACAAAAATTGGCAAAGTCAAAATGTTGGCTATGTCCTTTCAGAGGCTCGACTTATTGGCATTGCCAATGCTTGCTCATTTTTGCGACCACCCTTTATCATGCTCATCAGCTTACCCCTTTTGTCATTGGAAATTGTATCCTTTCCACATCACAGTCTAAAACGTCTTAGGAACCCAGCGGATGCTCAAAAACATTTGTGTGCCTCTCACAGGGGTGTCCAGATTGCAGAGCCTTAAAGTGATGTTAAATGGATGCTGCAGAAAAGTTCTTTAACTCACTCGAAGGTCAGGGTACCAGAACGTTTGTGGACCCACACCCCAGGACATTTCTCAAGTACCTTGGATGTTTAGACTCTAGTGTGGACAGGACAAAACATCCTCTGACACAGAATGCAAGGACTGTTAAAGCGCCTTTTATGGTTTAAATATGGACACGGGTCTAAAACGTCCAAGCCGCAGGACTTTCTCTATCACGTGCTCCTGCTAGTGTATTTATAGCTTTTGATACATCACATGTCTTAAATGCATTGCACAACCTAATTCATGCCTTCTTTCTGGCTTTATCAAACACACAAACAGTGCTTGCAAATAGTAACCACTGGCAACCACTCCAGGCCACATTCAATTGTTTTAGACCCATGTGCTGCCCGATGCAGAGGCCCCCTGATGCAGACCAGTACTGGCTCTTCTGCTCAAACGAATAGTCCACCCTGAACTGTCAAAATCCAAGCAAGTCTCCCTTCCGAAGGTAACACAAGCAACACCAGAACAGTTTCGGCCTTGTTAGGCCTCAGGGTCCTGTGCAAGCGATGGACACACGTCCAGTTCTATAACAATGAACTGGAATTCGTCCTCGAGTATTTACCAACATTCCTCCCATCACTTTTTTGTTTTATTTAGTACCTTCTGGACCTTAGAGATAGGCTCAAGATTTGACTTTTGCTAATGTTTCTGCATCAGTTATAAATAGTACCTGAAGAACCCGGTCAATATTTTGCGCCGTATACAGTTGTTGTCACTCACTCATTCAGGTGACAGTTATCTTTGCGAGTGAAGTCACAAGCACAACTTGCAAAATGCACATGTATATCTGTCATTTTAATAGCTGTGGTAGTAACACATTTAACAGATGGGTAATTAATCCCATATGCATTTTGTTTTGAAGGAAAACATGTTTTCGAACAATATTCAGCTCCATCATGTGGTCACGTGCATCTCCGCGAGTTACATGTGAAATGCAAAAGGGCACATTGAATCAGAATGGTGAATATTCACCAGAGTTGGGGAGATGAAAAAAGGAACGGTGCAAATTGACATTAAATTTCAACATCAAGCAGTTACAATTTCTAGGTAATGGTATCACTATCATGAAAAAAACATCTATGTCAATGACATAAATTTTTCAAGTCATTTCTATCACCAATGAGAAGGAGATAAGAAACCAACACGAGACAGCTGGTTTTGAAGCTACGTGTACGTGCTAAGTGTTTGCGCAGATCCTGCACACGCACACTACGCATCTGTGTCAATGTTTGGATACTTAGCAGTTGTCAGGACTTGAATTTTACGTCTCGGTGTTTGAGATGGAAGAAACTCTATGGTTCATGGGCCGTCAGCTACAGTTGCTGCTGCTCCCAGGAATCGGTAGTGCGGGGGTGGGGGGGGTGGGGGGAGCCGAGGGAATGGTGTGAGAAAATACAAAAAAAAAACACTTACCAGCGTTGTGATTGGTCTAAGCGCCATGGTTTGGCGCTGAGATGGGGAATGGAAGCCTGGGAATGTTCTCCACCCAGGCTGTAGCCCAGCTGTAATGCAGCTTGGGTGGAGAACATGCAAAGTGCGCCTGAATGTTTGGCTGGCCCCAGAGGGCTGGCCAAACATTCATGCGCACGTTGGAGGGTGCCACCATTTCTTCCCCCTGCGCAGCCTAGCCCCACCCCACAAAACTGCCCCAGCACAGAAAAATAAAATGATAATGACATCTGGTTATTATCATTTTATTTTTCCTTTTTTGCTGTGCTTTAAGGCAGTGGGGCGACGCTTCTCCGCCCTAGTGGAGGAGCTGCCCCTGGTCAGCAATTTCATGGTGTCCTTTTCACCCACCTTCTAATCTCCTTTTCTTGGTGATGACTTCTGTTTTCACCGCCCTCTTGCCTGCTGAAAGACGCCTCTTTCTTTCTAGTCTGGCGTTAGCCAAGGTCTTTTAATATAACTAAAACTATATAATATACTTACATATTGGGGTTTTCTGTCAAGACTCTTCATTCATAGGTCTGTTGCTATGTCATTCACATTTTCTTCTGCCCTCTGTGAAAGAGACGACTGTTAATGTAGCATTATTTATGAGTTGTTATTTAAATTGTCCCTCGATGTCTTGGATGCAATGTTATTGTTCCTCGAAGTCCTGGATTTGATAAGCAGGTATTACAGTGCCATTGGTTGACATGCAGCATAAGTAATCTGTGCTTACAGATAGTGTAAAACATGTTCCACAGGATGGGTGTGTACTAAAAACATTAATTCGAGTCGAGAGTTTTGCAGGAAAATGGGAACCATATTGGACAAGTAGTGTACCAAGGTGAGGTTTCCATAGAAGAATTGCCCTGTGGGGCATCCCAGAAACCCGACAGCACTTAGACAGACTGTGAAGAATAAACATGCCAATAACATCAGCCCAGTGCTTTTCTTTGTAGAAAAAACAAGTATTTTATCACATAAAATTCCACTACACATCCAATCATGCATGCATACCCGTTTCTTAGGTACGATCTTTAGGCTCTTAGGTGCCTCAGCTGACTTGGCTTTCACCTCTCTTTAGCGGTTCCCTCGCCTAGCACTGGTCCCCCTTTTGTAAATTCAGAGTTTGACAGTAACTTTTATAGGCGCAGCTCGTGCCGTCTCCCCCAGTTAATTGTAAAG
Organism: Calotriton arnoldi; assembly: GCA_963921515.1. Taxonomy (NCBI): domain Eukaryota; kingdom Metazoa; phylum Chordata; class Amphibia; order Caudata; family Salamandridae; genus Calotriton; species Calotriton arnoldi. Next base: position 393,070 of record CAWUFW010001956.1, on the reverse strand, counting down.
CAGAGCAACAACACAAAGAAGGGTCAAGGCACACAAGTCCTGCACTCGTCAACACAAAGTAATAAGAGTAGAGATGAACTATATAGTGGTGCAATGAACCAGAGACGTGACCCTCCGACGTCTCCATAAAGGGAAAAGAATTCCCAAGACACAACCAAAAATGTGGTTCAGCACTCAACTTCCAAATCAATTGTACATGTAGCAGAATTTATAGTCCACAGTGCACAGATAAGAATAATGGGACAGTATCTTCTCAATCAACATATGTAAGAGTCGATCCTTCTTACAAAAAATTCCTTTATTCTTTATTCATCAGTTTTTCTTAAAATCACAGCATGCGATTGGTAGCCAACACATTTCATCCACCTGGGATTTCTTCAGGGCTTAGCATGCGAATGGTCTTCTCGCATGTTCTTTAAGTTGTGCTTTCTAACAGAGAAACAATCTTATAGAGGATGAATCTCCTGATGTGTTTTTCATAACTGAAAGTTGGCTAACTGATGCCACAGTGGCTGAACCAGGCCTTGCACTCCCCCCGGGGTTCAGTATTCGGACTCTTAATAGAGAGACCAGAGGCGGGGGGTTAGCTGTTATTTTTAAATCCCACATTCACTGCACTTTTGCTAAGGAAGACGTAGCAGGGTGCGAATGCGCCCGTTTTGTCATTTCCTTTAGTGCACACTCTTCCATCACCGGCTTATTAGTCTACCGCCCCCCTGGACCTATCTCAGAATTTAGATCTGCCATCATTGAGGCTGTGAATTCCCTGGCATTAAGAGCCGCGAACTTTAGCCTCATTGCCGACCTAAATATTCATTTTGATCGTCCCTCCGATCCAGAAATTAGCAGCTTACTTGCGGACTTTGCTGCCTGTCAATTGAGACAGCTGGTGGTGGGACCCACCCACACTGCTGGTCATTTACTTGACCCTGTTTTTTCCAACATCTCTCCCCTCACGGTCAATACCCCTAGCCCAGTGTGTTGGTCTGATCACCACTTAATCTCCATCTCCCTCCCTCTCTTCGAGGGAGTGACCAGAGCTGACCTCAAGGCCACTTTCAGACGCTGCTGGCATAAACTTAAACTAGAGGACCTTCTTGCCTACTTGGCGTCCTGTCCCCCTATCCTAGACACTGACCCAGAGCAATCATATAAAGCTCTCTGCGACTGGATACTACGGGCATTAGACACTCTCATTCCGGCTAAATGGTCCAAAGGCCGTTGTTCTAGCTCTAATCTTTGGTACAATGATTCTTTGGGCGCCTTGCGTACCACATGTAAACAGCTAGAACGGGCCTGGAGAAAGGATTATGACCTAGCAGATAAAAATCTGTATCAGGATGCTATCAAACGATATCATAAGGCTATACATCTGGCACGAGCGGCCTATCTTACTAATGAAATTAAGTCCAGCAATAACCCTGTGAAGAGTATTTTCAAAATTCTCAATGATTTCAAAAGTAGGAAGGATCCCCCTACCTCGACGATTGCGTCTGGGCAGCAATGCGAGGTTCTGGCCACCTTCTTTGTTCAGAAGGTAGAAGCCATCTACAAATCCTTCCCCACTTGCCCCTGGATCTTGCGGCCCCATTAGCGTCTCGGCCTATCGCTACCCTGGCAGTAATACCCCTTATATCTCAGGATGAGCTTCTCACATTGAGTACGAAGGTCAAATCCGGTTCCCCTCTGGATCCCATGAGGCCTGCCCAATTTAGAGATTGCCTACCTATACTTCTCACGCCCTTATGTCAGACGATTAACTCTTCTTTCATCACGGCGGTGGTCCCCTCGGTATGGAAGCAGGCAAGGGTGATCCCCCTGCTGAAAAAACCCCCATTGGACCCCACCAAGCCGGAAAATTACCGACTTATTTCACTCCTGCCTTGGGTTGCTAAAATCGCGGAGGCCCACACCAATAAAGTTCTTTCAGACTTTCTGAACAGCAGTGGTATCTTAGACCGCTCCCAGAATGGTTTCCGCCCCGGTCATAGCACCGAGACGGCGCTATTAGCAGTGAGTGAACACCTGCGGACCATTCTGGATGAGGGCCGAACGGCGGCTCTGATACTGCTCGATCTCAGTGCCGCGTTTGACACGGTCTCCCATCAGATCCTCCTGCACAGTTTAGAGGAAGCAGGGGTAGTCGGCTTGGCACTGGAGTGGTTCCGGTCCTTTTTGTCCGACAGATCTTTTCAGGTCTCCACCCCTGCCTTCCTCTCTTACGCCCATTCCATCAAACAGGGGGTCCCCCAGGGCTCTGCGCTAAGCCCTATTCTTTTTAATCTCTATGTCCAACCCTTGGCAGGAGTGGCGCGGGACCATGGCTTGACCATGGTCTCCTATGCTGATGACACTCAGCTGGTGGTAGCCCTCTCCGATGAGCAGTCTCGGGACGCCATACAGTTCCGGAATGGACTAGAGGCGGTTGCACGCTGGATGACCACGAACTGCCTTCAGCTTAATGCCAATAAGTCTGAAGTGCTATTGGTGGGGAACGACAAGGGGCTTTGGAGTACACAGTGGTGGCCGGCATCTTTAGGTTGCGCCCCAACCCCTAAGTTGGTGGTAAAGAATCTAGGGATCTGGTTTGATTCCACTCTTGGATTTCAGAATCACACTAAGAAGATCGCCGGCACCTGCTTCGGTCTTCTACGTGGTCTGAGGCCTATATTGGGGTTCTTCGACCCAGCCACAAGGCAGCTGATAGTTCAGGCGACTATTTTATCAAGACTTGATTATGCCAACTCTTTATTGCTAGGTGCCAATAAGGCGGAAGTGAATCGCCTTCAACGAGTCCAGAACGCAGCCGCTCGAGTTTTGCTCAGGCTCCCTAGAACATGTTCTACGTCGGGCGCTTTGCGCTGCCTCCACTGGCTTCCCATCTCCAAGAGGATTGAATTTAAGACATTGTGTTTGGCCTTCAAAATTCTAAAACTTTCTTCTCCTGAGATTCTATCCAATTTGCTGGTTCCCTATGTCCCTGCTCGCCAGCTACGTTCCGCTGAGCAATTTTTGGCCACTGTCCCCGAGTGAAACGCATTCGGGCGGGGGCAGATCCTTCCGTTGTCTGGCTGCTAAGCTATGGAATTCCCTCCCTGTGCATATTTGCCGCATAGACTGCCTGTTATCCTTCCGTAAGGCCATCAAAACTTACTTGTTTCCTACAGTCTAGTCCTCGTCCTCTTTGACCCTGCATTAGCGCCGGGACGCCCCTTCGCTGGGGCAGCCGTGCGCTATACAAGTTTACTTAACATAACATACTTAACATATAAGATGTATGGAGTACAATTGCTTCAGGATATAACAGCATGACGACCGGTTCCGTGACCTTTCTTTGGAAGAAGAGTGCTGAACCACATTGTTGGTTAATTGTAAAGCAAGGTGGAACTCCCCAGCATCAGGCAGAAGCCTCCAAGCACATGCAACAGTCCAGAAGTAGTATTCGGCTGCATTCGGCCCTCCCGTGGTAGCAGGATCTTCCCAGCAGCACAGGAACCTCCGGGTAGCACAGACGTCCTCTCAGGGGGTTGTTTGGCAACCAGCCATACAGTGCACTGCTCAAAGGGGGTCTCGGCAGGAGCAGAGGCTTTTGTCAGTGACTTTCTTCCAGGCGGCAGCAGCAGCAGATCACGACTTGCTCAGGCACTCCCTTGGGTACTTGACTCATGTCGCAGCTCACTGTGGGGCTCAGGTGAGTAAATGGCGCTTTCTTCTTGGGCCCTCTGAAAACATACCTAAAGGTGAAGTTTCTTTGATACCTGAAGATAATGTTTCCTCGGGTGGTGGACGCCAGGCTCTATCTTTGGAACGCAGTGCCTTAATTCACTACCTCAAATCTTCACCAGGGATCTCCAGGGTACCTCTTGATTAATTTAGTCTTCGGGAATGGTCCCGACCCATCGGCACGCTTGACAATACTGTGGTCTATCAGACTACGTACGGGGCACATGGCCCACCAGCAGACACTTGTCACAGCTTCATTTGAGCCCACCATACAGGCTCACAACTCAAGGAGCGTGGCAAATTTTGACAGGTAAATTCAGCCGAGGTCGCACTGCCAGAACCGGCAGTATCGCAATTCCCTCAGCACACCTGCCATTGCCTGCATAGTAGTCCTTCAGTACTCTGTGGAGTAACCACCCCCCACCCCCCCAGTAGAAAAGACCACAAAAACACAATTATGGCTCTTGAGCTCCCATCTTTATATCGATGTTGCAGACGGAGGATGTGTATTTCAGGTCTGCTTCTGTTGAACCGGCTAGGGTTGGTTCCCTTTTTATGTTTCGTGGCCAGGCAAACCTTCAGGCCTGGACTTTGCAAGGACGCTCTGCCCAGCATGACAGTCTGCAGGTGGAGTGCCCACCACAGAATTACAAGGTGGTGAGAGCAGGTTGCACCCAGCTTTTCGTGATGCCTGTTCACAGAAATAAGGAAGAGAGACAAAAATCTGTGGCCCTTCAAAGTACTCTCTTCCCTCACAACAAATGCTGCAGAACTCACCCGTTTCCCCCTGCCATCTACTTAATGGCAGCTGTAGTCAGAGTCATTTACAGCCCCATGGATAAGGAAGGGCCCGGGCACTTCTAAAGAAAGCCTGTCTCCTCTTTCCTCACCATAGCACCTAGTACTCCCTCCTCCCATCTAGGAGATGCTAGCAAATCACATATGTTGTCTGAAGAAAGAAACCTCTCCTCCATGTTTTACACTGGTACAGGTTGTGGGCTTCCAAAATGGAACCCACACGCATGCACCACTCATGCACAGCATACTAGTAAATGTAGCACATATACACATACACACCACTTCCAATGCACTGCATGTCGTTTTCCAGATTCTGGGTTCATCGTGTTCAGTGGAACTTTTAGATGAATTGGCCAGTAGGCACTTATTCATGTCTTGCAGGTAAAATGCCTGTTGCTATAACTTATTAACAGTGTATGCTGCCACCACCGCACTGCACGTATGAAATATGACGGTGACGGTAGTCCCATGTCCGCATGAGGGTGCTCTTGATGCACCTCTCCCGGTTCAGGTCTAAGTCCAGAACCTGCCATAGGCCAATACGCGAAAACAGTATTAGTGTGTGACATGACCAAAATATTTAAAAAAAAGGATACCATGTATGCAATTCGGGCACGCATGGCAAGTCTGTATAACTTGCAGTGGACATTCTGTCCCAACAAAAACACATAGTACTCTTACATGGACTGCAAGCAAACATGCTAGAGATGAAACACTTACAGACTTGGGACAAAAATACAAAACTAGTAATCAGGGTTGTTCCTAGCACTTCAAGCTGCACATATATAGTTTACAATGAGGGACAGATGACCCTCATAGCTAACATGTATATTCTACTGTGGAAGATTGGTTTACTCCTACTCAGAAAATTATCACAGCGGTACAGACGGGCATTTTGAAGGAGAGCCCTTTGGCACAGAGAAAGGAAATAGTCGTAGTTTCCCCATACCCATGATTGAGGTTGCTACTAAAGCTAGTATCCCCAATGCATGTGCTGTACACCTTCATTGGTTGCAGTGGGCCGTGATGCAAAATATGACTGATGTAAAGTTTAAATATGATCTAACAAAGAATTTCTACCATTACATAAAATATCCAACAAACTCCAAACATCTTACTCATACATGAGTGCAAGAGCATGTTCTACACGAACTGCTCTGTGCAGCCTGCAATTGGCACTAAACAAACACATTTGATGGTTTGCACTGCAGTGCAGGGAATTTCTGAAGATGGTGACTTCAAGGTGCTCTTTACACATTCCAAAGTTTTAGGTGATTCCACTGCACAAATAACAGAAATACTTGCCCTTTATCTTGCTCTTCAGAAGGATGAGATATCACTCTGTACACGGTTACAATGTGGACTTATTATATTGACATCTGAACAGATTCAGGGATTCAAAAGGTAAATGAATAAAAGCAAGGCAGCTGCGGGGAAAGGTAACAGTTCTTTCTACAGGACATTTTTCCATTTATCCATTTACAATACACCGTGTCCCATAAAAAACCCTGTTAACACCTCCAGGTGGAAATTAAAACAGAAAGGTGTCAATCGATCACATTAAAAAGCAATATGTGGCAGATTCTGTTCAGTGGATCCCTACACACACCAAAGTACTTCAAGTGAATCCTCTTCCTATTTTTGAAATGCCTCAGTAAGAGTACAGCCATATTGGAATCATTGGTCCCATTCTAGGGACTGATGAGCCTGCTGTGTCTTCAGCTTCACTCTCTTGTCGAGCACTGATTTGGATGTGGCGCAGACATCATTTTCAACAAATGAACCTGCTGCAGCTTTATCAATGATTGCCACGTCTGTAACTGCAATCTTATGTGCACCACCAGAAGAATCTACTTCAAATGAAATTATACTGATGCAAGAAATCACATTGTCTGGAAATGAGCCAGATCTAGGTCGTTCGGTGGTAGCTGTTTTTCCTCTGTCACTCCAAGAAACATAAGAAACAACCACTTTTGCTGCGATTGGCTGACGCTACTGATGGATTCTTACCTATTGCTAGGGCTGTGACGGGTATATCTGCCCACCATGGTCCTACATTTGCATCTTTGCTGCAATTACATGGTTCCTTTTATGGCTTACCATGTGAATTAGAATCTTGCTTATGGTCCATGGGCACCATCTTCCTGATTGCTAAACACTGCCTCTTGTGGGTCAGGAATTCCAACCACATTCTTCTTCTCCCATAGCTAAAAGGGATTATCATGCTGTTAACATCACTGCATACCCTTTCTTTGATTGGGTTTTATTGGAAAAGGTGCCTTATCAAATTTTAGGCCCTACAGAAATGATTCAGCATCCCATCAGATCACATTGTCACTTCAGGTCCGTTTGCAGGTGCATGGAATGTAATGCTGTTAAGTAACTGATGACTGACTTGAGTTTGTATGCTTCACTGAAAATCTCAACGCACAGAATCATAAAGAGCTGTTCTGTTTCCATCATTAAGGACATCATAACATTCATTGATCTAGCAGCCCAAAGTACTTATAACATTTTAAGCAGTGGAAGCATTGCCAGAACTCTCCCCCCTATTGTCATTCCAAAACCTTTTCACAGAAAGTTTTATTTTAGCAGTGATAACAGATGTGATCCATCTTCATTTTATTATTTTCTATGACCTGTAAAGCTCAAAATGTTTTTTTTTTTTACCACAGTTCATTGATTAGTTTTTAGAAAAAGGTTACACGTGTTGACATACTAATGAAAAAAATATTTGGAGGATTAAATACTGGCAAATTCAGGGCACTGATACCTTGTTCAGAGCATGTAAGATTGATAGAGAAGTGATATTTTGAATACGACGTGCAGCAAGCAACTTGCAATAGCTTTGCATATCTTAAAGATGTTAAAACACCTTCAACTGTGAAAATAAACTTGACACACTATGAGGATTTGAAATAGGAAGGAAACATTAATAATAATGATTTGAATTGAATGGTCCAAAATGGAACATACAATTTAACATTATCTGGCTCAAATACTATAGACTTATATGCAACAAATACTGCTTCTGTGTAAAGCTACATGTCCATTAGCAAATTGATCAGATCCTAGGTAAAACACATATTCCTCTATGGTTATAATTACTTATAGGGTAGGAGAGTTGGTCCAGAGATAGCTGCCACAGTCTAATTTGAGTGCTGTAAAAAAACATATGTAAAAAATAATTGAACGTTTTGATGCGAATGGTGTTTTTTTAGGACGAGACCCTTTTAAGATTGAACGTTTTATAACTACCATGATTTATGCTGCTATAAAAGAACAGACATACTGTGAGAGATTTAAGGTAGGCGACAGGGAAATAATGCAAATCACTTTCAAAATTATAGACAGTGGTTTTCAGCCTATTTCTAAACACATCTGTACAATATCCACTATCACATTCTCTGCCTTGAATGTTTTGTAGGAAGGTTTGAATTCTTTGCAACATGGGCAATCTCAAATGCGCTCACTAACACTGTTCACTTGGGCAGTAAAAACACTCGAGGCATATAACATGTTGTGGTCATTCTTGCTTATAATCTTCGTACAAGGCAGATAAGAATCTCTCTCTCAAAAAAAAAGAAGTATCATACAGTCTTTTCTCGATCGAACAGATGGTGAGCCCACCTTTTTCTGTCACCAAAGATCTACACCTTATGTAGCTCCTGCCATGGAGTAACTTCCTTGCCTTTCATTTATATGACTTTCTGATGGATACTTCTAACCCCAGATTTCTCACCTCGGCATCAAGCATCAGGCTGGATCCAAAAACCTGTAGACCAGTTCTTGTGTGCCTTGATAGGTGCACTTCAATGTCGTTCCATTCCATAAGTGATGAGCAGAGCCGTACATAAGCACCACTCATACATACTGATGTCAGTTCCTTTCGTTCCATGCCTTCACATGAGGATCCAGAGTTTCTCCTTGGTCTTTCAACCAGTTTCTAAGCCAAAATTCTTCACAGCATGCAATGAAAAAAATGTCACCCTCAAAACTACAGGGTTGAAACCGTGCAGGGACTGTCACAAATATATGTCTGTGACAGACCCTCTCAAAGTCTATTTGTTGTTCCTGGGGTTGGAGCACAACTCCAGGGCCTGCGCCAACTGCTCCTGGATAAATCAGAAGGCCATACAAGACCATGAGGCTAAACTCTACATCACCAAACACAGGAAGATTCCAGACTGTGACCGGTCAAAGTCAAAAGGAAGGTCCCATTTCCTCTGCAGATTGTTTTTGTGGCCAATGCCTTTAGGTAAGCTTAAAAAAAAAAAGAAATATAATTTGGAAACAGACCCTTCTTGCCCGTCCTGAACTCCAGAAAGGGTGCAAGGGCATCAATGTGCTTCCTGCTTTTGAACTTCCTCGGAGCCAATTCTGAGTTTGTCCTGAAGCACCCTGAGTTTCCAGGTCCATCAGTGATGTTGTTGCAAGTGGAGGCATTCAGAGAGGACATGCTGTGCATTTTTGGCACTTTACCTGCTCCCTCAGCTGTGCTTTTGGCCCCCAAGGATCCGCAGAAGATTTCAGTTGGGCCTGCTCTCAGTGCCATCAATGCCCCTTGGGCCCATATCGGGATTAGCACTGGCCATGGTGCCAACACCATATCTCGTGCCCGTTCCACCTGCCTCAACATCGGCGTCCGATGCTATTCCACTCTGGGCTGCATCCACCTTAATCTCAGCCAAAGTTAATCCCAGGGCTCAGTCACTTTGCAGTCCTTCTGCCGCTGATACTTTGCTCTTACCACATGGTAGGACCCAGGCTTTGCACAATCCTTTTTTCAGAGATTCAGACAATGACAACTATGATGACAGGGAAGATTGTGTTCCCCAGTATGACAAAGAAAACAGGTACAAGAAGCTTCAGGATGCCAGTGGGCTTGGCTTCACCTGATACTGGCCTTGTCACCCCCCAGACACTGAGAACTGCCACAGAGGAAAGTGCCTCTTTTGCTGTTGTGATGTGAAGTGCAGCTGAAATATTCGATTTACAGCTGCCAACCGTGGAAGTAAAAACAAATGTTCTGACAGAAGTTCTGAAACCTGGTCATGCTCCCACAGAGCCACTATTTCATTTCAATGAGGCTCTTATAGGCACTTTTAGGCATCTGGGCTAAACCTTCTCTAAGGCCACCCATTCATAGACAAGTTGCCCGTCACCATTGCACTGGGCCTGGTGACCCTACCTTTCTAACACAGCACTCAATGCCAGACAGTCTGGTGGTATACAGGCATCAACTAGTAAAGTCACCCCAATGCCTTTCCTATCACAGCCTGACAGTGAGTCAAAATGAATTGAGGCATTTGGAAAACGGATTTTCTCTTCCTTGTTCTGAGGTAGGCTATTGATGGCTGCCTCTTTTGCCTCTAATCCCATGCCTTTTGAAGCACAGTGGCTCAACTTTTTCCAACTGTTCTGGAGGACCTTCGGGCGTTCATTGCCCGGGCGATTCAGGATGTTTGCAATGCAGCAAAGTTTGTAATCAGATCTGGAATAGACACAACTGATTGTGTGTGGCATGTCATGGATACCAGTGTGGCTCTGTGGCGCGACTTCGGCATGAGGTCTAATGGCTGCTTGAGGGATGTCCAGACATTATTAATGGACCTGCCGTTTCACCGCTCTTGCCTTTTTGACTAAAAAGCGGATATGGCCTTGGAACATTTCAAGGATGGCAGAGACACAGCACTTTTACTTTGGCCTTTATACTATCTTAATGCCATTCCATCAGCAATTTCGCCCTCTCTTTTGCTACAGTATCGGTTTTCCATTCCATTAGTGACAGACTCCTCCAACCATCAGGCCTTTCAGCCCTTTTGTGGCAGAGGTCGCAGTTCACAGAGACAACAAGGACAGTAGAGACTACATGTGGCTAAGTTCCTTGCCCTTCCGGCAGCCGCAGCCACAAAATTGCTTTAGTGTGTCCTTGCCGACACACAGCCACTATGTTGGAAGCAGAATCTGATATTTCCTCCAAGAGTGGTAGGCCATCTCCACAGATAAATTGGGCTTTCAAATTTTTGATTGGGGCTCTGCTCTTCCATTCTTTTAACTCCACTGCACCTTCCACTACCTGCAGGGTGGCTGATGGAGGACAATCTTTTCGTCTTGAGGTAAGGCGTGAAGGGCTTTTAGCCAAAAAGGCCACAAGAGAGGAGTTTGGCCTCGGAAGTAGGTCCTGGATGTTACTCCCTCTACTTCCTTGTGCCTAGCAAATGCTGAGGCCTTTGTCCTATTTTAGATCTTCGCATTCTCAGCGCCTTCCTGTGGAAGAACAAAGTCAAGATACTCATGCTAGCCCAGGTCCTGCCTGCCCTGGACCCTGAAGACTGGATCGTGGCATTGGACCTGAAGGATGATTATTTTCACATCCCCATCCTGCAGGCACACAGGCGCTTCCTGTGGTTCACAGTGGGCCAGACGCATTTAAAATTTGCAGGACTCCCGTTTGGCCTCACCGGTGCCCATCGGGTGTTAACGAAAATGATGGGGGCGGTCGCAGCACTCCAGGTTCAGGGTACCAGTCTTCCCCTATCTCAGCGACTAACTGTAAAAGGTAGGCTCACCCCAGGTAGCCGTAAACCACCTCCAGATGGCGGCTAACCTCCTAACATCACTGGGGCTTACTTTCAAAATGCCGAAGTAACACCTGACTCCTTCGGCTATTCTGGATATGGTACAGCTTTGTGCCTTACCCCTTATGCTGAAAGTCATAGACATTCAAGCTATAATCCCACTGTTTCAGCTTTATTCCTGGATCTCAGTATGGATGAGGGTGTTGGGGTTGTTGACCTACTGCATCCTGCTAGCCAAAGACACCAGGTGACATATGCTGGCTCTGCAATGGAACCTCATATCCCAATGGGCTTCACATCAGGGAAATCTGTTGAATTGTATCAATATTTTAGAGGAGACTGCAAAAGACCTGTAGTGGTGTCTAATGGACTACGATTGGGTCAGGAGCAGGCCCATCTCCTTATCCCACCCAGAGCTGATGGTGATCGGATGCATCCCTACTGAGTTGGGGAGACCACCTGGGAAAGGTGATAAGAGGCCCTGGTCGCAGGCAGAGACTCAAATCCATATCAGTCTATAGGTGTTGAGGGCGATTCACTTAGTATTAAAGATCTTCCTATCCACCATCAAAGGAAGGTTGGTGCAGGTGCTCATGGACAACACCACCGTAATGTGGTACTGCAACAAGTAGGGCAGTGTACGGTCCTGGGGCATAAGTTAGGAAGCCCTGCCCCTCTGGAAGTGGCTGGACCACCAAGGGATTTCTCTGGTGGTGAACCACCTGATGGGATCTTTAAACACCAGGGAGGACGAACTCAGCTGCAGTGCCTAGCAGATCAGGTATTGCAGCTGCACTCGGAGGTATCGCAAGCTATCTTCTAGCGATGGACAGAACCCTGGCTCGATCTTTTTGCCACCGCCAAGAATGTACGATGTCAGCACTGGAGTTTCCCAAACAGTTTTGGCTCGCAGATGTCTTCCATCTACAGTGGACGTTAGGATCCTGTATGCCTTCCCACCACTGCTTCTCCTGCCATAAGTTCTAAAGAAGATCAGGACCGACCGGGCCCGACTCATCATAGTGGCATTATTATTTGGCCAGGAGGATGTGGTACCCGGGGCTCCTGGGTATAACCATCTCCCCTTCAATCAAACTGGCGCTTCGTGAGGGTCTTCTATCACAGCAGCAGGGCAGGGTGTTGCTCTCGACCTGCACACTTTGCAACTCCATGGTTTGAGATTGAGTGATGACAGTTGACCTCATTCAACCTGCATCCTGAGGTCATTGATGTCATTGTAGTGGCGAGGCATCCCTCCACAAAATCAGTGCATGCCAGTCGATAATTTGTTGCTTGGTACTGCACCCTGCATACCATCACAGGCCAAGTTGTCTGAAGTATTATTGTTTGTTCTGTCCCTAGCCCAGCAAGGATTTCCTTTGCGCTCACTTACTAGCTACTTATCAGCTCTTTCAGCAATATTGCTGTAGTCGTATTAGCCTTCTTTATTCAAATCACATGTTGTGATGAGATTTTTGAAAGGTTTGCAACATTTATTTCCTACAAAACACTTTGTGATGTCCCAGTGTAACTTGAACTTAATCCTCACTCTACTCATGGGCACCCCTTTTGAGCCGCTACACAGTTGTCCCTTGAGACTGCTGACCTTAAGGACAGTCTTTCTCAATGCCATAACGTTGGCTAGATGTGTGAGTGAGCTTCAGGTGCTTTATATCAGTCCACCAATACCACCTTCTTCCTAGATGAGTTGTTTTTAGAGGACCCAAGCTTAATCTGTGTCGAAAGTGGTTACTCCTTTTCACGTTGAGCAGTCTATCACCCTTCCAGGATTACTTGCTCCTCCTCATTCCTCAAGGGAAGTAAGAAAGAGAAAGCTATCATATCAAGGAACATTGAATGTATGATCAGCTATTTGTGGGGTTTTCAGTTCAAAGAAGGGCAACGCAGTTCAAAATTGGACCATCTCTCAATGGATTGTCCTCTGCATAGAAATCTGCTATGCATTGGAAAAGAAGTAGCCTCCAAAACGCTTGCAGGCTCATTCCACCAGGGTCAAAGCTGCTACGACTGCGTTAGCATGCGAAGTGCCTCTTCTGGACATGCCAGGCAGCTACGTGGGCTTCTGTACAAATGTTCATGGAGCTCTACTAGCTCGGCAGTCAGGTTCGTCGAGAAGGGCATTTTGCCCACTCGGTCCTGCAGGACTTTTTGGCCCGAGTCAGTTGACAGACCCTCCACCTTTGGAGGTACTGCTTTGGTATCTATTCACAAGTTAAAGAATCTGCAGTTAGAAGTATCCATCAGAAGAATAAGTTACTTACCGTCAATAACTATCTTTCTGGTGGATACTCTGTCTAGCAGAGCCTCCCTCTTCTCTGTTCTCAGAACTGGGATCTTTTTTCATCTAAGAAGGTTCCAAACTATAGATTTGCACACTGGTCATATCAGTCCAGATGTGATCTGTGTCTGATTGCACCTATGAGAGCCTAAAAAGAAACTGACATCAGCACTCATGGGTGGGGCTTATATGCATCTCCGCTGGCCACTTCTAGAGCAGGGAGCTGTACGACGCAACCTATAGGCGAACAGGAGAAGTGTTTTAAAAAGTTTCCGGAGCAGTCTGAGACCAGGGGCACCCATCATTGCTCGCTGGTGGCAGGGGGGTGGCACGGGGGGATCGCGCGGGGAGGGAGGTCACTGGGGGATCACGCGGGGAGGGAGGTCACGGGAGAGCGCACGGGGGGAGGTCACGGGGGATACATTATATTTAAAAAAATGAAAAATAAACTTACCTTGCCGTGGGCTGGGTCCCGCGTCTCTGCTGCTGCTCTCCTCGAGCACATCGAAGAATAGGAAGCAGGCCTCACTAACCAATCACAACGCTGCAGTGCAGCATTGTGATTGGTGAGCACCCAGGCTCTCCTGACCAATCACAAAGCTGCAGCAGCGTTGTGATTGGTTTTGAGTGTCCTGGTTTGACGCTCAACCAGGGAATATGGGCCTGGGCTTGTTCTCAATACAGGCTGCAATGCAGCCTGCATGGGGAAGGGGAAAGTGCGCATGACTGGTTTGGGCGGCCAAGAAGGCCAACCAAACAGTCATTGCGCACTTGAGTGGGCAAACCACTCCGCCCATGCCCTGCTCAAAGAGCAGAGCAGCCCCGCCCACTCACCCACCCGTAAAGCAGCAGGAAGCAGAACTAAAATGATAATAAAACAAAGTTAATATCATTTTAGGTTTCTGCTTCCCACTGCTTAAAAACAGTGGGCCAACGCTCCTCCGCCATAGCGGAGGAGCCGCCCCTGTCTGACACCTGGGCAATATTCACAAGGTGAGAATTTTTGGTTAGATAGAGTATCCACCAGAAAGATCAGTATCAAAGTTAAGTACCTTATTCGTCAAAAACACATCTCTTGGATAGTATGAAAGCATGCCAAGCAGATTCCTGCAACACACCCGAAGTTTCTCTTTCAATTATCATTGCTGAAAGGCAAACCTTCTTTCTTTAGAACATTTTCTTGTACTAATCTTTTAGGACAATCACTTTTTTTGTGATTACATCACTATTTGCAGTACTTGCAATCCTTTGAAGACTGGCCTTGCTTGTAAACTCCTTGTGACACCTGCTTCTTCCATTCCTTCCTTATCACACACTTTCAAGAAATGGAAGCTCTGTAATTTGAAAAAATGAATCCTGTTGTAGATTATCTTTGACAGGTCTTTGTGTATTTGTTAACTATTCAAAAAATGTAGAATTATATTTTATCCTCTCCCGATGAAGATTTTGGAAAGTAGGTTGTCCTGAAAAATGGACGTGGTAAATATGTCTTAATAAATTAAATAGGCCTATAGCAGTCCTAGTTCAGAAAGAGGTACCATTAACTTCTGCATCTGAGACATTTTCTTTCCAGATGCAGCCCATTTTGCATCTGTGATCCGGTGACATTTGCAAACTCAGTTTCGAACACAATCCAATGGTCAGCCGCACACAGTGTTCCATGTCTCAAAAACAGCCACCATCACTCATATTTTTTAAACGATTGGATCTGGCTTGTTGACTGGCTTTAAATGTATTTTTGAATTCATCCCTTCCATTTTTTGGCTCTTTATTTTCAAACCTGTTTGATGGAATATCAACTACTTTTCTCATTATGAGGTGGGCAGCTCTTAGTTTATTTCCTGCTGAAGAAATAAAATCACACAAATGATGGATGGAATGTGGAACAAATCAAACATTCACCCCAGTCAAGAGGTCTATGTTAAATCCATTGTTCTTTTGCTCACCTTGCCACCCCAGTTTGGATCCACCCAAATGCAAAAAGTCTTGACCCTGCTCTTCATGGGAACAGTCCAGCCCAAACTGCCAAGCCAGGTCCTCCCTGGACCAGAAACAAGCATCTTGGGACTGGTTTCGGGGTATCTTTGGCGGAAATGCATCTATCCAACTGAATATCAGTGCTGCAAAGTTATTGCATTCTATCTTGAAGGAAAACTGCGTGCTAAGCTAAGGGCACAGTGGACTTTGTGTTTTAGCAAGTTTCGAACACATCGAATGAGATCTGTGTCTCAGTGCTTGTATTGTTTTCCAACAGTCATCTTGAACATTCTGTTGAAACAACAAGCTGTACTTCCTGTCGATTCCTGGGAATTAACTCAATGAGAGCACTGGGCTTTCTTCAGTTCAATTGCCCATTGTCAAAGCTGCAGTGTTTAAGTTTTCATCTGTGCTGACACGTGCCGACATGCATGGCACCGACAATCTCACTTCTTTCAGATACAGTGCCTGTTCAAATATAGCTCTAATCATTGCAGCTGCATCTTCGACCGGCCTCTGATGCTGTGTTCGTATATAATTTACATCTTCAGTCACATTTTGGCTTCATGATTATCAACAGCTGGCGAATTCCAGTATCACTGTATTTTGTTCTAACATTTCCAAAGTTTCTGCTACAAGTGAAATGTATTCAACACTGTTGTTTCCATCTGTAGATTCTCTCTTCAATGCTACGGATTTGAAAGTTTTCATCTGTTTCAATAATGGTACAAACTCAGTAAAACAAGAGAAAGACAAGTGGCTGATGTTTGTATAGACATCTAGGCATCTAATGCCAGCTGTTTTGGTTTTGAGTCTTTTGGGATTTTTATTTTTTTGCACTATGCCACTTAGTCAAATTAGGTATAAGGCGTTTTGTCTGACTTTTTATTTATCAATGTGCATAGACATATATAAATATGTATTCATTAGAATTGTTGCTCTGTCATTTCGGTGATGATGTAATCTTTACATTTTTCTGCTTATGTACACCCTCATTACATTTCACATATTATTATATTCTTTTTTTGAGTGCACATTTCTTATTTATAAACATGCGCAGCATTTAGTATTGTTTGCACATGTATAACATTTGCTTTATTATAGTTTGATAGTTTATCAGTTATTCATATAGTGTATTCATGTGATTTTAATGTGTGATAGAATTATGCGATGGTGCAACTAGATTAATAAGCTTATTCTTGCAATTTACATCATTTCACGTCAGGACTGTCATTTTTAAAATAATCAGAAAAGCGTATTTAAGCTTGGCACAGACGGAGTGGAATCTTAAATTGAGCTACAAGCATCCTCAGTGGATGCCATTGGCTTGTCAGGGCCAGCCTGGCCTTATCAGCTCTTCTGTAAATGCCACAACTGAGACATAGAGACATAGAACAGCCTTCTTAAAGTGCAGAATAACAGGCTTGCTTTTCTAAGGTATGTGGGCTAGAGGCTACCTCAAGAAACTTAGAAGGGCACTTTTAGTGCTAAAGCAGTTTAGCTAGGGGATTAGGAGGGATGGTGAGCAAAGTCTAGTCCCATCATTCAATGATTGTGCTTCTGAAACACTGTCTCAGTGTTGCAAATCTTTTCAATAATTTGCTTCTAATTGCTTTGATTGCCACTATTGTTTGTTTTCATAGTTAGGTATGTACACGTTATCTGCATTAGTTTAGGACACAGATTTTAATAAAGTCGTACAAAATGCCTATAGTGTGGATTCTTGTGTGTGTCCGTCCATAGTGATAGGAGTTCAGAACTCGCTAACAAACAAATTATTGCGTAAGCCTCTCAGGACTGATCATTACCTTCCTCGTGTAATTCACAAGTGGTTCAGGGTTGCAGCCCACCAGGTTTCCTGTCTCAAGTTGGTAAGTTGGCACTGAGCCTGTACTTGCCCAAAGGGTCTAGGGGATCTAAATCTTGACTGCATTTTGCAGACGATTGCAAAAAACGAATCATAGAAGAAAAATACTAGACAACTGTCATGAAATTATATTGTGATGTTAAGAACATATACTGTAAATCAAATGGGGATTGAGCATTTGAGTGTTAGGTGCCAAGTGAATGATCACAAAACATGTGTTGGCTGAAACATATGAGATACTTTTGGAACATCTCTGAACTGGAGCTTACTAAAATTGGATATGGAACATGAACAAATCAAGAAATTTTGATAATACTGCAGTAATATTCAAGACATAAGGTGTAACTAATCGATGTGCTTTAGTAGTACATGAATCTCAGACAGCTACAAGCAGGGCATGTCTGAAATGGTTATCAGAGGTGCCTCCTGAGCCACATTGTGTATTCAACACGAAGTAAAGTAAGTGGCACACCTTCCACCTTGGAATAGACTTTCAGCAAGTTGAGAGCGAGCTTCCAGTAGATTATTCTTTTATCTGTTTTACCTACATATATTTTCTATGCCCATATATGTCACTGACAGAAAGGGAGAATTTCAACTGTCTAAATTCTTGATGCATCTCTTGCTCTCCAGGGTCTTGAAGAAGGGTAGACTGGGAGAGGGGCTATGCCATCCCTTGCTTCGGGTGTAACTGGAGTCTCCAGGACTTGCTAACTGTAGGGAACTGTGATAGAGCAGCTCTGCTGTTTCCCTCAGTGCATGAAGGAAACTGCAATGTTAAGACCTGGCATCAGGAACAAGTCAGTCCCTCTTATCTAGGCTTGAATTCACCCAGCAGCTGGTAGTTCAGACCCACCTCGGACCCATAAAATGCAAATGCTTAGGATCGATAGTATTGCATTATTAGGGCTGCATGAAGAGATCATTAGCTCAGAGTCAGGGATAATGCAGTTGAACAAAGGAAAAGAAAAAGTCACTGCTTCCAAATAAAGGCACAGATGTCCAGAGATAGGCGCTCCGTTTTTCATTTGTGATCCAGTGTGCTTCATAATGACCTTATAATTATTAACATTATAGGAAACATTTTCTCAGTAACTGTGTATGTTCAACTTCTTTCAGAATTCTCCATTTCTTTTTAAATTTTACATTAAAACCTGTATACATTACGTGATTCAAGTAAGTTTGGTATAAAAGCAACCGTGGTAGGTAGCATCAGCTGTGTTACAGCATCACACTCACCCTTACTATCGCTAGGGCTGCAGTGCCTTAGCATGCACTCTGAGCATATCTAAATGATGCTGTGCAAGGCAAACAAGAGAAAGAGTATAATTTTCTCATATGGGTGAGGGTCAGGGACTGAACAGATTGCCGGGGAATACCATATGAGGGTGTGTCATTTCATGCCGCATACACTTTACCAGTTTATTTTGTTTCAGCTGTAGTGCCTCCACCCTATCAGTTTAAAAATAATAGGAAACTTATGACATATCTCTTTGTGCAAATGGCACATGGCCGTTTATTAAAGCGATTTTGGGGGACGTCCAATGCTATGTTTATTTTCTGAACTTCAACTATGTACATGTATCCTCTTTTGTAACATTTTATGTACCAACACAGTTTACATTCTTCTGTTATAGTTTAGCTGTTTAAGTTTAAATTTTTGTGGGACCTTTGAGGGATGAAGGGCCTACCAGGCGCCTGGGAAATATTGTTAATTCATAATTTTCTCAAATGATTTGATTAGATCTGTATGCCGTGTTTAGATCAGCCTTTTAAGAGTCTCTCAATGGGACTGTTCATTCCCGTAATCCAGGGAGCGGTTTTCTCAGGAATGAAAAATTTCCTAGCTATCGTAACGGAAAGTTTCAATTCTATTAAGGACTCGGAGGCGAGGATTATGCCTTCTTTCTTCACTTTATTCATTGGCAGCCATTCAAAACAAACAAGACTACGTTTCCCATCAACCCTGGGGAAACATGTAGTCAAAGAAAATGTCCAATCAGAGTAGTCCTGGATGCACCAATCGGGGACCTCCAGGCTCCAGATAGTCCGTCCTCACTGGCTCTTCTTCCTCTTTCTTTGCGCGAAGACAGCCGTTAAACCGAACTCAGGCATCTTGTTTATTCGAGTCTGAACCTACGAGGACAAAGGGAGTCATCAATTCATGGAAGAATATGGTGTGAACAGAAGACAGTAACAGGTAAACGTTAGTCAAGTATGACTAGTAAACAAAGAGCATGCAAAGATGCACTAAACCGCACCATGGAAAAATGTCTGGCAACATGTAATATAAGCATTATTAGCAATAAAATTGCACATGACAGTAAGAAGAACCCAAAATTTATTACTTACAGCAATACGGGGAGGGGTATCCACTTAGCGATCCCTAGGGCGGGATAATCCTCGCCTCCGAGTCCTTAATAGAATTGAAACTTTCCGTTACGATAGCTAGGAAATTTTTCATTCTATGTCAGGACTGGAGGCGAGGATTATGCTAGTTTAAAGCTTTCTCACGACGAGGTGAGCCATGTCAAGCACAGGCTTGAAGTAGAACCTCTTAAAGGTGGAGTCCGAAGACCAATCTACCGTGTTGAAGATATCCTCTAAACGGGCACCCAAGCCAAATGCTTTTGAAGCCATCGCCCCTCTAGTTGAGTGGGCACCAAAGTCACGGAGGTTGATGCCGGCTTCCTGCATAACCCACCTCACCCAACGGGCAATGGTAGGAGAAGAGACCGCCTTGCAAGGTCTGCGGAGAGCAATGAGGAGTTGGCGCTCGCCTGGAGGGCGAAATTCCTCCGTCATTTCCTCATACGCTTTCAAACAGCGAACAACGCACAACTTGGGAGAGTCCGGGAACTCCTGGTAAGAAATCACCCTGGTATGGCATTTCGTTAGACGGTGCAAAGTAAAGGTCACTACCGAGGGAGTAAACATCCTGGAAGTGATATCCAGAGCTCTGACATCTGACACCCGCCTGCACGAAATCAAGCAAAGCAACATAGCCAATTTGGCCGAAAGCTCTTTCCTTGAAAGAAACCTATTAGGTTGCCAGGACAAGAATAGATTAAGGACCTGGTTCACGTCCCATAGAGCCGAGTAACGTGGCTCCGGCGGCAAGGAAAGCTGAATGCCTCTGAGAAGCTTACAGACAAGAGGGTGTTCCCCGACAGGGGAGTTGTTGATGGGCACGTGACCAGAAGAGATAGCAGAACGGAAAGTGTTAATAGAACGATAGGCTAGGCCACTAGAGGCCAAATGGGCTAGAAAGTTGAGAACATACACTACATCCGCGTCCAAGGGATTGGTATTCCTTCGCTTACACCAACGGGACCATCTGCCCCAAGCGGACCGATATCGCTTGACGGTACTGGCCGCCCATGCCTTAGAGATGAGATCTTCAGCTTCCGTCGAAAGGCCCGGGACTTCCCATCGTCTCCGGTAATCCTCCATGCTACAAGACGCAACGAGTTCTGCAGGACTAGAGGATGAGGAACTCCGTCGGGATTGAGCAGCAGATGCGGCAGAAGGGGGAGTAGGATTGGAGAATCCCAGGAAAGTTCCAGAAGAACTGGAAACCACACTTGAGATCTCCACAGGGGGAGAGGACTACCAGGTCCGCCCTCTGGCGCCAGGAGTGGGCCGTCACCCGGGTAAGCATTGCAAAGGGTGGGAACACGTACCCCGTCTCTAGGCTCCAATCCTGGAGAAAGGCATCTGTGGATACCGCTAATGGGTCCGGTCTCCAACTGTAGAACTGAGGTAACTGGTGATCGAGCCTCGAGGCAAAGAGATCGATTGAGAAGGGACCCCACAGGTTGTTCAACATCTGAAACACACCGGGGTCCAGCTTCCACAGGCTGGAATCCCGAAAGTTGCAGGACTGAAAGTCCGCCACCAAATTCTCCCGGCCCGGAAGATATTCCGCTGTCACCGACACCTGGTGGTCTAGGCAGTATTGCCAAAAACTGGCCGCTAGATCGGAAAGGGCTTTGGATTTGGAGCCGCCCAGATGATTGATGTAGCGGACTGCCGAGACGTTGTCCATCTTGAGGAGCACTGAGGACTGGATGGACTCCCTGGTCCAACAGCGCACTGCGAAGGAACCTGCCAGTAGCTCCAGACAATTGATATGTAGTTTGCGTTCATCTGGAGACCACAACCCTCCGGTAGAAAAATCACCGCACCTGGCTCCCCAACCCAGATAGCTGGCATCGGATTCGATAACTAAATCTGGAGCAGAACCGAAAATTGCCCGACCGTTCCAGGCCTCCATGTGCTGGAGCCACCATTGGATCTCCTCCTTGGCTTCTTGCGCTAGAAACACTTTGTGAGAGTAAGGGCATCCTTTCTGAAGGTAGAGGGCTTTGAGCCGTTGTAACGCGCGGTAATGCAGGGGCCCTGAGAAAATCGCCTGGATAGAGGCAGAGAGAAAGCCCACTAATCTCGCCAAGTCCCTGAGGGAGAGTTGCTCTCTGGTCAGAGCACGACGCAACTCATGGCGGATCTTTGCAACTTTGCGGGGAGGGAGACTGAGTGTAGATGAGTTTGAGTCTATAACGAAACCCAGAAATGTCAGAGTCTGTGAGGGGGAGCGCATAGACTTTGCCTCGTTGATTACAAACCCTAGGTCCTGGAGAAGGTCCACTGTCGTCTGAAGATGACGATGAAGCTGACGAGGGCTAGCGTCCATAAGGAGAAGATCGTCGAGGTACACGATCATCCGAATGCCCCGAGCTCTCAACCACTCCACCACCGGCTTGAGGACCTTGGTGAAACACCAAGGGGCCGAAGACAGGCCGAACGGGAGGGAGGCGAACTTGAAAGTCTGGCCTCGCCAGATGAACTGGAGGAACCGCCGGTGTGGATGAAAAATGGGAATGACCAGGTAAGCCTCTTTTAAATCGAGGCGGACCATCCAGTCGGCCGGGCGCAGCACATCCCTGAGTAAACCAACCACTCATTGAACTCGCTCAGGTTGATGACTGGGCGCTTGCCTCCATCCGGCTTGTCCACTAGGAACAGGTTGCTGACAAAACCTTGAGGGTGTAGGACCGTTGGGACTATTGCGCCCTTGGAAAGTAGGGAGGAAACCTCTTCGTCCACTAAAGCAGAATCCTGAAGTGAAAACTGGATGGGACGGGGCCTGTGGCGCTGATACGGAAAGCCCAGGTATTCTATGTGGAAGCCCTGGATTGTCTGTAAAACCCACTGGTCCCCCGTGACAGAAGTCCAAGCCTGGACAAAATTCCCCAGCCTCCCCCCTATTTTTAAGAGGGAAGAAGGGAGGACACTCACTGTTGGAAGAGGATGCAGCTCCTCGATAGCCTCGTCCTTTGCCACGCCTGACTCTGGTGGGGTAAAAGTTGCCAAAGTGGGACTGGTCTTGATAGTGGCCTCTATTGGAGCCTTGGCCTCTCGGCTGGTGGTTGGCACCACGGCTGGTCGAGCGGCCCCTGCCTCGACCAGCCCCGCGGAAAACCCGGGGGAAAACTTTTTTGATGGTGGACTGTGCTTTGTCCAGGGAAGTGAACGTGTGGACGAATTTCCCTAGTTCTTTCACAAACGGGTCGCCAAACAATCCCCCTTGGGCTACCGCTCCGGCTTCAGAATCCGCCAGATCCCCAAGTTTGGGGTCCACTTTGATGAGGAGAGAGCGACGGCGCTCGGTAGAAATGGCACAATTGGCATTGCCAAGAAAAACTATAGCTCTCTGAGCCCATCCAGAGAGAGATTCCGGGGAGATGAGAGAGCCTGATGACTTGGCCTCCTCCGCCATATCGAGGATCTTCGTCAATGGGCCTAGGACATCCAGAAGTTTGTCCTGGCAGGAGCGCCAGGATCTATCGATCCCCTTTTTTGGGTCGCACATTAATTTTTGGAGAAATATCGCCATACGGGTGTCAATCTCCGGCGTGAGGGCTACCTTGCAATCTAAAGACGGACGGGGACATTCCGCCCGGAGGCAGTTGCGTGCTTCTTTGTCTAAAGGCTTCCTAATGCGTGTGGCAACATACTCCGCCACCTTGTCCGCTGGAGCCCAGTCGGAAGACCTTGGAGTGACGATCTCGTCCGGATCAAACATGTCAGACACATCTGGCAAAGGAGTGGAATTGGAAGGACCTGGGTCGGTGGTATCTCCAGTGTCATGAGGAACAGAGGGGGAAGGGGCCCCCAGTGGTAAACCTGGTTGAGAAGCCAGGAAGGCTTGTTTAAGCCTGTCGAAGGCATTGGCGTCCACTCCCGCGTCCAGAGAACATTTAGTGGGGGGGGGGGAGAGGGGGCCGGCAGTGAATTTGAGGGAACCGCCGGGGAGGGCACAGGTAGGTTTGCGAAGCGTGCCAACGCTTGATCTATGCGCTGTGATAACCTCTCTTCGAGGGGGGTCATAGCCTCCCCTACCGCTCTGTAAATAGACGCATCTACGGCGTCATAGAACTCATCGTCCCATTGGAGGTTGGCCAGGGCATTGTCCCCTCCTTGGGAATCATCATCGTAATTATACTCTATGATGACAGGAAAAAAATTGATGAGTGTCACAATAACAAGTTCTGGGTGACAGAACAGGCTGGGGAAGCACCAGCGTTATGGGGGCTGGGTGTCAGCCGGAATGAAGGGCGAGGGAACTAGCAATTTGGAATGAGGGGGTAAACCCCTGGGCACTATTGTCTGGCTGTTGAAACAGGATCCAAAAAGACAGCCGAAAAGAAATATATATATATATATATATATACTGGCCTGGGACCAAAGTGCCCACTGTGCGTACAATGTTAATACGGGATCCAGAGAGGGCGTCAGAGGGGACAATACAGACTCCACCTAAAGTGCCTGATGGAGCGTGAGAAATACACCGCTGATCGGATTTGAAAAGAAACACAGAAGCCCGATCGCGGTAATTACACCTTCCGGCGTTCTCCTCAGGCCAGTGAACCCGCTACTACGGCGCGTCGCACAAGCCCTTCAGGGTTTGAATGCGCGCGCCGTTAGCAATGCTCCTCACGCGCCCCCTGGCGGTCGGAGGAGCGCGGGTGAACCAGACGAGCCGCGTAGGGGCGGGGCACCCCCGCGGCTCCCTCAGAGACGTGGCACTCGTCTGAAGTACGGGCAAACAGCATGAGGTGAAGGAGAAATCACCGCGCTGCCACAGAACGAAGCCCCAAATTTAAAATAAACTAAAACGGGCGACGCGTCCCGGCCTCACACAGTGAAACACTCGAGTCACTCTTAAAGGAGGAATGCATACACAGCATAAAAAGCGCCAGAACGATAGCGCTAACAGCACAATAGGCAATAAAATAAAAACGCAACAGGCCATCAACCTGAGTAGAATAATCAGTTAAATATACTGCAATAAAGCCAGTAACATGGGAAACACAGAGAGTA
The DNA here is from genome assembly GCA_963921515.1 of Calotriton arnoldi. NCBI lineage: Eukaryota > Metazoa > Chordata > Amphibia > Caudata > Salamandridae > Calotriton > Calotriton arnoldi. Next base: position 368,442 of record CAWUFW010001956.1, on the reverse strand, counting down.
ATGAGAGAACACTTATCTGGGCTGCGCAGCAGCGATGAAAGAGGAAGAAGAGCCAGTGAGGACGGACTATCTGGAGCCTGGAGGTCCCCGATTGGTGCATCCAGGACTACTCTGATTGGACATTTTCTTTGACTACATGTTTCCCCAGGGTTGATGGGAAACGTAGTCTTGTTTGTTTTGAATGACTGCCAATGAATAAAGTGAAGAAAGAAGGCATAATCCTCGCCTCCAGTCCTGACATAGAATTCTGTGTATTAAAGTCATGATTTGGCTTTTTTCACTTTTAACAACTGAACAAGAGGAATCCTTTCTTTTAGGGTTTGCTTACAAAGTGAGTGAAGGTGCAGCCTTCCCCCGGACAACTGGAGAAAATCCAAATATTATACAGCAATTCACTTGCACTTTGAAACTTTTTTTATTAGTTCGTTTGAAGAGTTATGGGAATGAGACTAAACCTTTTGGGTTTTCTTATAAGTGCTCTTTTGTTTATCTGTTTTAGAATTCCCACAGAGCTCTACAGACTGAGCGTGTGGGAATCCATACTTAAAACTGAGCGCGTGGGAATCCATACTTAAAACTGCTCTTCGAGATTTCAATGACACATCATGTTTTTAGTTTCAAGATCCTCAGTGCTATAAGAGTTCAATAATCTGGGTTACTCCATGAAGAGAAGTGGAATTGTACATTCTCGGTCATTGTATCTTCGAATTTGATTGATATTTCACTAGCAGAGTCCTAGCCTCTTTTAAAGTCACATCCCTCCTGACTGAAATCCATGGTGGTGCTCCCTACTGCAAGATATCTGTGGCACTGAATTTGGTCTCTCCTTTCACCTACGTGTGGACAAAAGAATCCTCAACCCTGTGCACTCATTCAGTCACCTCATACACTTTGCATTTCATCCATGCCAACAGGTGGACAGTCTTTTTTCAATTGTTTTATTGATATTCACAAGAAAACTTAACAGGTACAGACCAGGAGTGGAAATCCATACATCATAAATCCTTAAATACAGCTGCATCTCATACATATTCCGGAAACCTATCCACTAGTAAGAAAGCACACCTCCAGGCTAGGGTAAATCAAAACAAATGACAGTGTTGCCACTAGTGCTCCTCATGGGCAGACTCTGTTTGTAAACATTCTCTTCTGCTTTTGTGCAATAGTTCATACCTCTGGCCGTGAATGGGAGCTAGTTCTTTTCTTCAATATTGGGCTATATCCCTTTTAGTGATCAGGAAATACTTAGCAGCCAAAGTACGGTAAAGCTCGAGCCAGCCCAGCACTCCATCAGGCCTAGCAGTGACATCTTAGGGTCTTTATTCAGTTGTTCTGTATACTGTCTCCTCTGGAGTTCTGTATTCGCTTCTAATAGTGATACATTTCCAGACATTCCCAAATTTTTGTAATAAAAGTGCCCAGACATCTCTAAATCTAGGACTGTTTTGGTTTTGGGATTTGCTCATCTTCTATAACCATTCTGGGTTATAGTAGATCTTATGAAAGAATTTGAATTGAATGAGTCCAAACTGGCAAGAGATGGCTAATGTGCATGTCCCTGCTTGCCAGTCTTCAGTCAGCATCGGGACTTCATTTTGTCAGCGTCACTTAAGGGAATCCTGATAACCCATTGATATTCCAATAATTATGGATTTTACCTCTTAGTCATTGAGCCTCCAACTCAATTGAGGGATCAACTGGCTCAAGCCATGAGTCGAGGAGCCAGGGGTCCTACCCATGCAAAGCTTGGGAAGGACTTGAGATTGTCAGAGTAGGAATACCTCCACTGCAATTATATCGAAAACAAATTGCATACATTAGCTGATATTTTATATTACTTCTGACAGCAAAATATAATCCTCAGAATGTGTTTCAGCATGTTTTACCTTATACTGTAACCTTTATACCTGAGCTAAGTACCTAAATTATTTTCTGATGCTGTTTTCCTCAGATCTGGAAGGGTTTGACTCAGTTGTATCTGCTGGTGAGAAGCTCAATCATCCCACTGCATCGAGACCTAAAGCAGGTGGAAGACGCCCTCCATCCCAGTCCCTGACCTCGGTATGTTCCTATTGTGTTCTACAGATTAACTTTTATAAATGGCATTACATAAAACATATTGGCATTTTTAAATGTTTTGCTGTGATTGGCAAACAGCTTAAAAATAATATTTGCAATTTACTGGTTTTGGCTCTCAGTTAGACCTGCGTTCAGACCTCTGGAGTTACGTCCTTTCACAGAAAGCCTCCCCTGAATGCTGAATACTACAGCTCTTAAAATTTCTTTAAAAATTGTAAAACATTAAGCCAGCTGATTGCACATTCACACCAATCGTGTAAGGGTCTAAATCCACCTGCAAATGCTTGACTTAAATTGCACCAACCTATGATGTGGACCTGAACTTTTAACAAGTTTTGACTGGGAACCACCAGAAGTAGTTCAATTAGTACCTTTTAATAAATTCTTTAAGACCTCATATTCTTAAAAGAAACTAATTGTAGCCGCGCCATCTGAGACAAAAAGAAGGATATAGGTATGAAAAAGTGTTGAAGACCTCACTAAAAATAAACTTTATGTTTTGATGACAAAGTACTTCTGAATTATGTTTAACATGGACAACACAAGATGGCAACTGCTAAGCAACGTGGTGTCAGCTATTGTGGTATCATGTAGATACATTGATTTTCTCAGAACTATAAACAATGTAAATGAATTCAGACAATCAAAATTGATGTGATGTCGTCAAGAGAAGCAATGAGAAAACATACTGAAAACTCATAAACAATTTTCCCCCCAAACTGCAGCTGTGCACAGGACAACAGCATGCAGGAACACTCTGTTAATCTTGATCTTGCGTAGCAACAAACGTTAGACAGAGGGTTTGTTTGAAGCACACTTAAGGTGTTAACATTTATATCAGGAGTAGAGAAAGTACCAGCAAATAATCATTCAATCAACAAGGGAGTGCAGAGTAATAGGATCAATGCCTATTATTCAGGGATGGAGCCAGACGTTTTTTACCTTCAGCCTTTCTTCTGCAGAATAACCCATCTTCTTCTTTCAGTTGAAATATCAATAGCTTTACGAACCTCACAGACCCAGTCTAGGCTTGCCATGCATGCTACTCTGCTCACCTTTTGTAACTTTGGATAGGAACATCAACCTTCCTGTACAGCTTCAGAAGGGCATTAGATTGCTTCCATTGCTGAACTAAGAAGAATGATTCTTGAAGACAAAGGGGCATATTAGCAAGACCCACGTTAAAATTATCGCCGTTTTAGCGGCAGGAAACTGTCGCTAAAACGGCGATAATGGGCTTGCTAATATGCGCTATAGAATTCCAATAGAAGCCCAGGTTAGATGTGCAGGACATCTAACCTGGGCTTCTATTGGAATTCTATAATGCATATTAGCAAGCCCATTATCGCCGCTTTAGCGGCAGTTTCCTGCCGCTAAAACGGCGATAATTTTATCGCCGGTCTTGCTAATATGCCCCATAGTTTTTTGCCATTTGAATCTTGTCTTCTAACTTGAAAGTTTCATAACACAATATAAAACCCCTGGGTCTATACAGAACAGAGATCAAGCAAAGTGTAATAAATCACTATATGATTTGAAAGCATGAAAATATGAAATACAGAACCTAATAACTAGTGCCACAGAACTATCTGGGGGCACTTCCCTTTTAAGGACGAAATCCCTCACTCACCAAAGGTGACATGCTTCATCATTTGGGATTCTCCTCCCAGAGGAAAAACCTAGTTCCTCTGAGGGCTACAACTCTCTCTCTGAGAGGGAGGAGCTCAGGGATGTTTTTAGTAGGATATTATAAATCCACAAATGAAGAGACAACTGTGTGAATGAAGGCGCAGCGCAACAAAAAATGCGTGAATGTGCAAATAGTGAAAATTAAAACTGACTAGAGAACGCAAACCAGTTGCTTTATTCAGATGCGTCCTTTGCCAGGATTAAAAAGCGTGTACCCGCGGTATGAATTTAGACCGCAAAGGTAAAGTAGAAAATAGTGGTCAACATGTTTCAGCCATCCACCTAACAGTAGGCAAGGCTTTCATCAGGACCTATTAAGCTGCTGCTATCTCAATAATGTGCTATAACACAAAGGATATGAAAACAGAAAAGCTCCTCACTCTGTCCATTCTTGAAGGGAGGATTACCTGTCACTGCTGGGTAAGTAACCACACCTCTACCTGGCGACAGCTCAGGAAAGGAGCACCGCTCTCTCAGTCGGTACACCGAGGTTTGCAGAGCCTGCAACTTGAAAGCTCAGAAGGCTGATTGCTTGAAAGAACACAAGAAGTTATTAATTGCCACTTAGTTGCATTATAAAGGCTTATATTTTGTTATGGAAATGGGAAAGGTACTAACTGTCATCTTTTGTTCATAGGCTTCCTCACATTACCAGTGTCCGTTAGCTGTCTTGCTTCTGATTCAGCTACATGATTACTTACTACTCTGCTAAAATCATTAAATACTGGGTGGCGAGGCTTTCAGAAGATGGCACCCATGGACATGCATGAGCAGTTACCAGCTTCACTAAGTTTTTTTCAGCTTAACATGTCCCCCTTTCAAATATATCTTCGTTGTAAATACTTAACTTGAAGTTGCTCTTTCAACACTTTATGGTTGACATAATATTTGCGCTCTCTACGCAAGGAAGTATATAGAATGGGAAGACGGAAGAGTGAGTAGAAGAGAAATAGAATCACATGAGTAATCAAGCAACACATCACTGTAAAGCCCTTTAAAAACAGATAGTTTCCAGGGTTTCCAGATTGAGAAAATGCATGTATATTAAGCCTGGGCGTAGTTCGCGAAGTAGCGCTACGCGAAGCTACGCAAAGTGCAGTTCGCACTACGCGAGCTACGCGTAGCACTACGCGAACTGCATAGTGCACTGTTCGCAATGATTGCACAGTGCCGGATGCTTGTCCGCACTGTGCAATCATTGAAAACGGCATCTTGCACAGTGCGAGCTGTCTTACTGCCGCCGAGTAGATTTTTACTCGAGCGGCAGCTTTCTCAACGCTGACTGGTAGTTTCTCATCGCGAGCGGTCGCGAGCATACGCGACCACTCGCAATGAGAAACCTGACCTCCCCGCGTTGAGAATCTCGCCGGGAGGTTTATTTTCCACGCTCGCGATCGGCAACTTGATGTTGCTGATCGCGAACGAGGAAAAAGTCTCGCTGGGATGTCATTTTGCTTGCTCGCGGTCGCCAACTTGACGTTGAGGACCGCGAGCAAGCAAAAAATGACCGCTGCACTACGCTACGCGTGTTTGCACTGTGCTACGTGCAATTCGCGTTGTGCGAAGTAGCGCAAACTTCGCAAACTACGCGAGCGTAGCGTAGTGCTTTGCCCAGGGTTAATGTATATGATAAGGGATTTTTCAACTTGAGGCCAAAGGTAGAATACTTCGTGTTTGTTGCACATTTTCGCTCCTAACACTACCCAGAATATCCTATGCAGCTGCTATTCTGATCAGCTGTCACTTTTGTTGGGTTGCTGAAAGAAGACCTGGGAATAGTAACATCCCCAAGCACAAATCGTCCCGCACAGCCTCTTATAATTAGATCACATCTCTTTCATCTAAGTGTCTCCCAGAACAGTTCTAGATCTGGTGGGTTCCTTGCCACTTTTCCTTCAGTGCACCTTAAATGCCTTTTAGATGAAAGTCTGTGAAAAGGCATTGACATTGTACAGCCACTTAATTATTTCACAGATTTGCTCTTTATGATTTAGTTACTTTACTCAATTGGACGCATTCTTCTGTCCCTTATATGGAAGTTCACCCTGGCTGTCCTGCAGATGCCATGTGAAGCTTCTAAGCAGCCCCGCCAGTAAGAATTTCTCCTCTGTGCCATCTGCATCATAGCTCCTTGACATCAGATGTAGCACTCTGGAAACACACTTATTTGATGCACACCCCCTCAGCATCTTCCATGGTAGTGTGGCTCTAGGGGTTATCTAGCCTTGCAGTGGGAAATGGGGTTGGTCCTCCTCTGGCTTGCTGCACAATCTTCTAGCCCTCGGCTGCACATGAACAAGGAGGGGGATGGAGGGTAAATTGTTTTGATGAATGTCCATCCACTCACAAGACTGCAGTAGGATAGGATTGTGCATTGTTCACTTTAATCTATTTTGTTTTAGGATGCCGCTGTCTTTAGTGTTGAGGCCTGCAACATAGTAGAACCTAAACAGAGCACAGAGGTGTGCTGTCCATCAATGCAACACCAAGGAAAGGGGCTGCTACAATTCTGTAGCACCACATAAATATATATGTGTGTGTGTGTGTATATATATAAATATATACTCACACACACGTTATGTGTGAATATATGTATATATATATATATTCACTGAAAAAACCATAGGTTTTAGGGACAGTTATAGTTAGTTGGACATTTTACTCATACAAAACCCGTGAAATTCCCCCGTTATAGTTAGTTCAGCTAACTATAACTCGCGCCCCGCAATGCACTGCTGATGACGTCACATATTACATCACTCATGACATGGTCAGTGACATCACTGATGACATCACTGATGACATCTCAAATGACATCACTGATGACATCATCCAGTGACTGTGTGTTTCTGTAAAGTTTAAATATTTTTAATATATATAGGAAAAGACGTATTGAAGAATGAGTGGGTGTGTAAGTGTCTGTATGGATGATTTAGTAGGTGCGTGACTGACTCTATAAGTGAGTGATTTAACGTATCTTACTGAATGCATGGGTTAGTGACTAAACTGGGTGAATGTCTGTATCCGTCTGTCTGTTGCTGTGTAAGTGGCTGCATGGGTTTGTGAATAGCTACATGAGTGTCTATAAGAGTTATTGATTTGTTGTCTGAGTATCTGTATGGGTGCCTGAGTGTTTGTGTGGATGGGGTGTGTGCGACTGTGCATAGATGTGTGAGTGGGTGATTCACTGGGTGGATGGTTACAAGAGTGCATCTGTGATAGACTGTATGGGTGGGTAAGTGTGTGTAAGAGTGTGTTAGTGAGTGAATGTATGTCCCAGTGGTACATGTGTGAGTAACTACATATGTGAAAGGCAGTATATATGTGTGTTGGAGTATATAAATAGCTATAAGCGAGAGTGAGTGATTGTGATAGTGGCTGTATGGATGAGTGTGTGCTTGTATCAGTGATTATATAAGAGCGTAACAATGTGCTAGTATTTGTATGATTAAGTGAGCTGGTGTGTGTATAACTGTATAGGTGAGTAAATGGCAGTGTGTTTAATTATTTGCATGACTGACTAGGTGTGTGAGTACCTCTATGGATGAGTGGCGGTGTTTGAGTGTCTATATAGGAGTAAGAGTGCATATGATAGTCCTGTACTGAGTGACCATAAGTATGAGTGACTGTACGGGTGAGTGAGTGGATGTGTGTGTGTAGACCTAAGAATCAGTGAGTGGGTATGTAGTTATTGGTGTTGGAGTGTCTATGGTTTTGCGAATGGCAGTCTGTAATTTAGATTGGGTGTATCAAAGGTTATATTAGGGTGTGAAGAGCTGCATCAGATTATCACGTGGATGATGTCATCAGTGATGTCATTTGAGATGTTATCAGTGATGTCATCAGTGATGTCACTGACCATGTCATGAGTGATGTAATATGTGACGTCATCAGCAGTGCATTGTGGGGCGCGAGTTATAGTTAGCTGAACTAACTATAACGGGGGAATTTCACGGGTTTTGTACGAGTAAAATGTCCAACTAACTATAACTGTCCCTAAAACCTATGGTTTTTTCAGTGAATTTCAAAGGTTTTTTAAATGCTAATTTCTAACTATAACATATCTGAAACCTATGGTTTTTTCAGTGAATTTCAAAGGTTTTTAAATGCTAATTCCTAACTATAACATGTCTGAAACCTACGGTTTTTTCAGTGAATTTCAAAGGTTTTGTAAATGACAATTTTAAATGTATTAATTGTTATATAAATTTTTTTCATACTGATTTACTACATTTTTAGAAACAATTTTTTTTACATATTTTATTTTTAAATTACATTGTAATTACATTATACATTACATTACAAAAAATACTTTCTCAGAATGAATTACTTTAGTTTAAATACTTTGCACATAGGCAATAGACTTTTAAGTACAGTAGTTACAGTTGTTGCAATGGGCAACACATTTTCAAACACAATGCAACATTCAGCTCAATGTGAATTTCTAGTTAAATGCAATTAGTTACTTTATGGATTACTTTTCTAACCACAGGACTGGATCCTAGATTCAGTCCTGGTACATCTCCTGTAAAGAGTTGAGTAAAAGCGTTTTGGTTACAGTCGTGATTTTTAAGGAATATTATTGTATTTTAAAAGTTGACACTTAGAAACTTTTTCTCATAGAATCACCAATGTTATCCTATGGAAGGAAATTCACTTAGCAGGTAAAAACTGTTATCGTTACTTTTTCTTACTCAGTGTTGGATCCTGGATCCAGCACTGGTGCATCTCCTGTAAACAGTTGAAAGAATGCGTTTAAGTCATACAGGCGATTTTTAAGGAATATTTGTAGTTTGTGAAAATCGACACTTTGAAACTTTTCTGCTGAAAACCAGACAATGGATTCCTATGGAAGAAAATATAAGTTACTGGCAAGTACGGTTAAAATTACTTTTCAGGGTCAGTGCTGGGCTAAAAGATGCAGCACTGGGTTCTCTCCTGATAACAGGTGAGTAAATTGGAATTCGTACTTTGGTTGATTTTAGAGGAATATTATAAAGTTCCAAAACTCCACACTTAGAAGAATTTCCAAGTGAAACCAGTCAATGTTAGCCTATGAAGGAAATTCCAGTTACCGGTAAGTACGGTTAAAATTACTTTTCAGGACCAGTACTGGGCTGAAAGATACAGCACTGAGGTCTCTCCTTATAACAGGTGAGTAAATCGGAATTCGTATTTCGGCTGATTTTAGAGGAATATTTGTATGTTTCAAAATCAACACTTAGAAACTTTTTCAGCAAAAAGCAGGCAATGATATCCTATGGAAGGAAATTCAAGTTACTGGTAAGTACGGTTAAAATTACTTTTGAGGATCAGTACTGGGCTGAAAGATACAGCACTGAGGTCTCTCCTGATAACAGGTGAGTAAATCGAAATTCGTATTTCGGCTGATTTTAGAGGAATATTTTAAAGTTCCAAAACTCCACACTTAGAAGAATTTCCAAGTGAAACCAGTCAATGTTAGCCTATGAAGGAAATTCAAGTTACCGGTAAGTACGGTTAAAATTACTTTTCAGGACCAGTACTGGGCTGAAAGATGCAGCACTGAGGTCTCTCCTGATAACAGGTGAGTAAATCGGAATTCATAGTAAGGCAGATTTTAGAGGAATATTTGCACAATGGTGAAGGGAGGGGCGGGGCCTGAGGTGACATCTGTGCAAACGCGCCCGTGGCGCGTTTTAAGTTGGGGGATTAAGTCCCTTGAATCATGAGGTTCCCTAGGGGCCAACTAGCCCACCATGAACCTCCAGTATGCGCCAGGGGCTGCGTTGCAGAGACGTGTAGAGAGGCCACACCCTTTTTACACCTCTCTGCAACGCATCTCTGTGGCGCTTTCTGGATGTACCTGTTGGGCTAGTTGGCCCTCAGGGACCCTCAGGATTGAAGGGGATTTAATCCCCCATCTTAAAACGCGCCACGGGGCCTGTTTGCACACATGTCACATGAAGCCCCGCCCCTCCCTTCACCACTGTGCAAACGCGCCCTGTGGCGCGTTTTAAGTTGGGGGATTAAGTCCCCTTGAATCCTGAGGGTCCCTGGAGTCCAACTAGCCCACCATATACCTCCAAAAGCGCCACAGAGCTGCGTTGCAGAGAGGTGTAAAAGGGGCGTTGCCTATGTACACGTCTCTGCAAGGCAGCCTCTGGCGCATACTGGAGGTTCCTGGTGGGCTAGTTGGCCCCAGGGACCCCCAGTATTCAAGGGGAATTGTCTCCCTCTGCAAACGCGCCAGGGGGCGCGTTTGCAGAGTACTGCAGGGAGGGGGCGGGGCCTCCGGCACGATGCCGGTCGTTTTTTTTTTTTTTTTTTTTTATGGGAGGGGGCTGCGTGGCCCCCTTCCTTGCCCACTTTTGGCCCCGGGGACCCCATCCCCCGGGGCCTGAGCATTTTTTTTTTTTTAAATTTAAAAAAACGGGAAGGGGGCCGCGTGGCCCCCTTCCCTGGGCCTGTATTGGTCCCGGGGACCCCATCCCCGGGGCATGGCCTCAATTTTTTCTTTTTTTCTTTGGAGGGGGCTGCGTGGCCCCCCTCCTCAGGCCATTTAAGGCCCCGGGGACCCCATCCCCGGGGCCGGCCTTTCCCTTATTTTTTTAAAAACAATTTTGAACTTTGGGGAGGGGGCTGCGTGGCCCCCTCCCGGGCCACTTATGGCCCCGGGGACCCCATCCCCCGGGGCCTGGCCTCACGTTGAGACTGTGGGGGGTCCCCAATCCCCCACAGTCCCAGCCGGCTCCCCGCCTCCTGCGGAAGCCGGCATTGCTTTCCACATGGGGAGCAGCTAACATGCTGCTCCCCATGTGGAAAGCAATTGGTTTGCATTTTGAAGAGAGAGCAGGTTTCCTGCTCTCTCTTCCAAAATGCAAACCAAGCTTAGCTATGACAGGACGGAGCCGCGAGGCTCCCGTCCTGTCATAGCAAACAGCAGTGTCCCGGGGTAGGCACCCGGGACACTGCAGAGAGCCGGCCCTGGGGGTGGTGGTCCCCAGGGCCATCAAGGGCTCGGGAGGAGGGCCGCGCGGCCCCCTCCCATTCAGTGCACAGCCCCGGGAGGTGGTGGTCCTCGGGCTTGGGGTCCGTAACGGACCCCATATTTAAATGTTTAGTGCCCCGGGAGGTGGCGGTCCCCGGGGCATGTGGGGGCTGGAGCCCCCGACAGGTTTAAAAAAAAAAAAAGAAGCCCCGGGAGGTGGCGGTCCTCGGGGCTGCGGGAGGGCTCAGAGCCCTCCCGCCATCATTTTTAAATAAAGCCCCGGGGGTGGCGGTCCCCAGGGCTTGGGGGCCTTAGAGGCCCCCTACATAAATCAAAACCCCTCACCATGCCCCCGGGACTTGGGCCACCCGGGGCCAATTACCATCGAAGCGCGGAGACCGCGCTCGATTTTTTTTTCGGCAGGATCCGCGCTCCCTAAGCGCATCCTGCCGATTTTTAAAAAAAAATGTAAAAAAAATTTGCCCAGGGGGTCCTTGTGGGACCCCCTGAGCAGACCTAGGGGGTCAGGGTGTTTCTACCCTGCCCCCTTTGTGCGTTTTGCGCACTTGTTTCTGTCCCTCGGTTCTACCGAGGGACAAAATGGCTGCCAACACTTCCTGATTTGGAGTGTTGACAGCCAATTAGCATGCAGCTCGTGATCGGGAGGGTGCGCGAATCCGACGCGGCCATAGATATATATGTACTTTTACTTTTGATTTTCTCAGCAACTGCTGAACGGATTTACACCATTTAACAAAAAGGGTTCTTTCTGAACCAAGAACTACCTCTTTGCCAAATTTGGTGTAATTCCGTTCAGCAGTTCGGCTGTAGCCGTGTCTAAAGTTTCCTATGGAAAAATGAATGGGGAAAACGCGTTTTGGGACCCCCTTTTTCTCGGCCCCGCTGACGAATCACCCCGAGACTTTCAGGGTAGGAGCGGACCGGAGCGCCCCACAAAGTTTGAAAATTTTGCGAAGATACGTCAACCGGCAAGAGAGTTATTTCAAATAGAATGTCGCGGATTTCCTATGGAAAATAGGTTCTAACTATAACTATCTACTGGCGACCGCCAGTAGATAATATATATATATATGTATATATATATATATATTATCTACTGGCGGTCGCCAGTAGATAGTTATAGTTAGACCTATTATCCATAGGAAATCCGTGACATTCTATTTGAAATAACTCTTGCGCCGGTTGACGAATCTTCGCGAAAGCTTCCAACTTGTTGGGGCGCTCCGCTCCGCTCCTACCCTGAAAGTCTCGGGTTGATTCGTCAAGCGGGGCCTAGAAAAAGGGGGGTCCCAAAACGCGTTTTCCCATTCATTTTTCCATAGGAACCTTTAGTCGTAGCTACAGCCCGAACTGCTGAACAGAATTACACCAAATTTGGCAAAGAGGTAGCCCTTGGTTCAGTGTCGTGCCTTTTGCTTAAATGGTGTAAATCCGTTCAGTAGTTCCTGAGAAAATCAAAAGTAAAGTCACATATATATCTATGGGCGAGTAGGGTCCGCGTATCCTGAGCGCACCCTGCGCGCACCGTCCCGATCACGAGCTGCATGCTAATTGGCTGTCAAGTGGCTGTCAACACTCCAAATCAGGAAGTGTTGGCAGCCATTTTGTCCCTCGGTAGAACCGAGGGACAGAAACAAGTGTGCAAAGCGCAAAAAGGGGGCAGGGTAGAAACACCCTGACCCCCTAGGTCTGCTCAGGGGGTCCCACAAGGACCCCCTGGGCAGAAAAAAGCTTTTTTTTTTAAAAAAACGACGGGATGCGCTTAGGGTGCGCAGATCCCGCCGATTAAAAAAAAAAAAAAAAAAGCACAAGAAACAAGTGCGCAAAACGCACAAAGGGGGCAGGGTAGAAACACCCTGACCCCCTAGGTCTGCTCAGGGTGTCCCACAAGGACCCCCTGGGCAGAAAAAAACATTTTTTTTTTCCAAAATCGGCGGGATGCGCTTAGGGTGCGCGGATCCCATTAATTAAAAAAAAAAAACACAAGAAACAAGTGCGCAAAATGCACAAAGGGGGCAGGGTAGAAACACCCTGACCCCCTAGGTCTGCTCAGGGGGTCCCACAAGGACCCCTGGGCAGAAAAAAAGCAAAAAAAAAAAAAAAGACCGGCATCGTGCCGAGGCCCCGCCCCCTCCCTGCAGCAGTCTGCAAACGCGCCTCTTGGAGCGTTTTAAGAAGGGAAGTAATTCCCCTTGAATACTGGGGGTCCCTGAGGCCAACTAGCCCACCAGGAACCTCCGGTATGCGCCAGGGGCTGCGTTGCAGAGAGGTGTACAGAGGCCACACCCCTTTTTACACCTCTCTGCAACGCAGCTCTGTGGCGCTTTTTGGAGGTACATGGTGGGCTAGTTGGACTCCAGGGACCCTCAGTATTCAAGGGGACTTAATCCCCCAACTTAAAACGCGCCACGGGGCACGTTTGCACAGTGGTGAAGGGAGGGGGCGGGGCTTCAGGTGACATGTGTGCAAACAGGCCCCGTGGCGCATTTTAAGATGGGGAATGAAATCCCCTTCAATCCTGAGGGTCCCTGAGGGCGAACTAGCCCACCAGGTACGTCCAGAAAGCGCCACAGAGCTGCGTTGCAGAGAGGTGCAAAAAGGGCGTGGCCTCTGAACACCTCTCTGCAACGCAGCTCCCTGGCGCATACTGGAGGTACAGGGTGGGCTAGTTGGACCCCAGGGACCCTCATGATTCAAGGGGACTTAATCCCCAACTTAAAACGCGCCGCGGGGCGCGTTTGCACAGATGTCACCTCAGGCCCGCCCCTCCCTTCACCATTGTGCAAATATTCCTCTAAAATCAGCCAAACTACGAATTCCGATTTACTCACCTGTTATCAGGAGAGACCTCAGTCCTGCATCTTTCAGCCCAGTACTGATCCTGAAAAGTAATTTTAACCGTACTTACCAGTAACTTGAATTTCCTTCCATAGGATATCATTGACTGGTTTCACTTGGAAATTCTTCTAAGTGTGGAGTTTTGGAACTTTATAATATTCCTCTAAAATCAGCCGAAATACGAATTCCGATTTACTCACCTGTTATCAGGAGAGACCTCAGTGCTGCATCTTTCAGCCCAGTACTGATCCTGAAAAGTAATTTTAACCGTACTTACCAGTAACTTGAATTTCCTTCCATAGGATATCATTGACTGGTTTCACTTGGAAATTCTTCTAAGTGTGGAGTTTTGGAACTTTATAATATTCCTCTAAAATCAGCCGAAATACGAATTCCGATTTACTCACCTGTTATCAGGAGAGACCTCAGTGCTGCATCTTTCAGCCCAGTACTGATCCTGAAAAGTAATTTTAACCGTACTTACCAGTAACTTGAATTTCCTTCCATAGGATATCATTGCCTGCTTTTTGCTGAAAAAGTTTGTGTCGATTTTGAAACATACAAATATTCCTCTAAAATCAGCCAAAATACGAATTCCGATTTACTCACCTGTTATCAGGAGAGACCTCAGTGCTGCATCTTTCAGCCCAGTACTGATCCTGAAAAGTAATTTTAACTGTACTTACCAGTAACTTATATTTCCTTCCGTAGGAATCCATTGTCTGGTTTTCAGCAGAAAAGTTTCAAAGTGTTGATTTTCACAAACTACAAATATTCCTTAAAAATCGCCTGTATGACTTAAACACATTCTTTCAACTGTTTACAGGAGATGCACCAGTGCTGGATCCAGGATCCACCACTGAGTAAGAAAAAGTAACGATAACACTACTTACCTGCTAAGTGAATTTCCTCCCATAGGATAACATTGGTGATTCTATGTGAAAAAGTTTCTAAGTGTCAACTTTTAAAATACAATAATATTCCTTAAAAATCACTACTGTAACCAAAACGCTTTTACTCAACTGTTTACAGGAGATGTCCCAGGACTGAATCTAGGATCCAGTCCTGTGGTTAGAAAAGTAATCCATAAAGTAACTAATTGCATTTAGCTAGAAATTCACATTGAGCTCAATGTTGCATTGTGTTTGAAATTGTGTTGCCCATTGCAACAAATGTAACTACTGTACTTAAAAGTCTATTGCCTATTTGCAAAGTATTTAAACTAAAGTAATTCATTCTGAGAAAGTATATTTTGTAATGTAATGTATAATGTAATTACAATGTAATTTAAAAAATAAAACATCTAAAAATAAATAGTTTAAAAATGTAGTAAATCAGTATCAAAAAAATAAATATAACAATTAATACATTTAAAAATTGTCATTTACAAAACCTTTGAAATTCACTGAAAAAACCATAGGTTTCAGACATGTTATAGTTAGGAATTAGCATTTAAAAACCTTTGAAATTCACTGAAAAACCATAGGTTTCAGGCTTGTTATAGTTAGGAATTAGCATTTTAAAAACCTTTGAAATTCACTGAAAAAACCATAGGTTTCAGGCCTGTTATAGTTAGGGTTTAGCATTTAAAAAACCTTTGAAATTCACTGAAAAAACCATAATTCCCCCGTTATAGTTAGTTCAGCCAACTATAACTCGCGCCCCGCAATGCACTGCTGATGACGTCACATATTACATCACTCATGACATGGTCAGTGACATCACTGATGACATCTCAAATGACATCACTGATGACATCATCCATGTGAGAATTTAATGCAGCTTCTCACACCCTAATATAACTTTTGATACACCCACTCTAAATTACAGACTGCCATTCTCAAAACCATACACACTCCAATACCAATAACTACATACCCACTCACTGATTCTTAGGTCTACACACACACATCTACTCACTCACCCGTACAGTCACTCATACTTACAGTCACTCAGTACAGGACTATCATATGCACTCATACACCTATATAAACACTCACACAACGCAACTCATCCATAGAGGTACTCACACACCTAGTCAGTCATGCTAATAATTAATCACACTCCCATTTACTCACCTATACAGTTATACACACCAGCTCACTTACTCATAAAAATACTAGCACATTCTTACGCTCCTATGCAATCACTGATGCAAGCACACACTCATCCATATAGCCACTCTCACAATCACACACTCTCACTTATAGCCATTTATATACTCCAACACACATATATACTGCCTTTCACATATGTAGTTACTCACACATGTACCACTGAGATATACATTCAATCACTAACACACCCATACACACACTCACCCACCCATACAGTCCATCACAGACGCACTCTTGAAACCATGCACCCAGTGAATCACCCACTCACACATCTATGTACAGAGTCACACACACCCCACCCACACAAACACTGAGGCACCCATACAGATACTCAGAGAACCAATCCATAACCCATATAGACACTCATTTAGCTAGTCAGAAACCCACGCAGCTGCTTACACAACAACAGACAGACGGATACAGACATTCACACAGTTTAGTCACTCACCCATGCATCCAGTAAGTTACGTTTAATCACTCACTTATAGACTCAGTCACGCACCTACTAAATCATCCATTCAGATGCTTATACACCCACTCATTCTTCAATACGCCTTTCCCTATATATATTAAACATATTTAAACTTTACAGAAACACACAATCACTGAATGATGTCATCAGTGATGTCATCCGTGATGTCACTGACCATGTCATGAGTGATGTAATATGTGACGTCATCAGCAGTGCATTGCGGGGGCGCGAAGTTATAGTTAGCTGAACTAACTATAACGGGGGAATTTCACGGGTTTTGTACGAGTGCAATGTCCAACTAACTATAACTTTCCCTAAAACATATGGTTTTTTCAGTGAATATATATATATATATATATATCCGAATAGACTCCTTCTTACTTGGCCAGTCTCCTAAGGCGACAGGAAAGAGCGCGGACCACCGTGGTTCGTCAACTGCAGTTTATTCAAACTCCCAAAGAAGTGCATCAGCCATGACGCGTTTCGTCCCTCACAGGGGACTTGATCACATATATATATATATACATATACACAGAAGCTTTGGAGGCAGAAGACAACCAAAGAAGACGGGTACTCCAAAGGGTGTGTAGATAATGCACAGTTTATTTAGCATTCTCAATTCAGTCTGACGCGTTTTGCCTAAGAAGCCTTTCTAAAGGTGAGCAAGCCCGTTCCAAACAAAGATAAACACTCCACATCAGCACAGACGTAGTAAACATGCTCCGTTAGTGTGGTGATAATAGACTTAGCGGACACCATGCTAATGTGCAGACATACTAAAACCAATTCATGTTTCCCCATAACAGATCACACATGATTCAACGATATGGAAAAAAAGTAGAAGAAAACATCAATCAAATTAATAAACAAGCAAACAATAAATTAAGTGTAAAGCGAAAGGCTTCATAGTCGAAAAGCGTCAGAATTAATTGAGTGTGCTAAATAAACTATGCAATATCTACACACCCCTTTGAGTGCCCATCTTCTTTGGCTGTCTTCTGCCTCCAAAGCCTCCATGTATATTGATGCGGGGAAGCATGTCCGCAACGAAGCACCCGCACGCCAGGTTGACGTGACCACTTTCAGCGGTACCAGCATGCCATATATATATATATATAAATATTCACTGAAAAAACCATAGGTTTCAGGCACGTTATAGTTAGAAATTAGCATTTAAAAAACCTTAGAAATTCACTGAAAAACCATAGGTTTCAGGGGCGTTATAGTTAGTTGGACATTTCACTCGTACAAAACCATAGAAATTCCCCGTTATAGTTAGTTCAGCTAACTATAACTCGCGCGCCCGCAATGCACTGCTGATGACGTCACATATTACATCACTCATGACATGGTCAGTGACATCACTCATGACATCACTGATGACAGCTCAAATGACATCACTGATGACATCACTGATGACATCATCCTTGTGATAGAGTGGCAGACCTCCTCTCACCCTAATATAACCTTTGATACACACACTCAAAAATACAAACTAACATTTTCAAAACAATGGACATACCAATACCAGTTACAACACACCTATTCAGTAATTCCAAGATCTACACACACATCCACTCATTCACCAACAGTCCCTATACAGTCACTCATACATGTACTCACTCATCATATGTACTCATACACCTATACATCCTGTTACACACCGCCACTCATCCATAGAGTTACTCAAACACATAGTCACACATGCAAACAAAGTATCAAACATCCATTTACTTGCATATACAGTTATACACACACTACCACACTTACTTCTACAGAAACTTACACATACTTACTCTCTTAAACAATCACTTATAGAAACACCTACTTATTTGTACAGGAACTCTTCCAATCTCTCACTCTCACATATACTCACTTATATACACCAATACTCACATATACTAGTTTAAAACATATGTAGTTACTCATAAAGACACTATTGAGACAGTCATTCACTCACTAACACACCCATACACATACTCATCCACCTATACAGTCCTGCACACATGCTGTCTTCAACACATACAAACAGTGAGTCACTCATTCATGCATCTATGCACTAAGTAATACCCCCACCGAACCATACAGACACTCAGACACTCATACTGATACTCAAAAACCAACTAATAACCCATATAGACACTCATGTAGCTACTCACCAACCCATGCAGCCACTTATACACAAAGTGAGAGACTGATACAGATATTTTCATATTTAAACATTACTCACTAACCCATGTATTCACTAAGATACACTTAGTCAGTTATACAATCAATTTTACAAAACAAAATCATCCATTTAGACACTTATATACCCATTTATTCTTCCATCGACCTTGAGATATACATATATAAAATATATTTAATTTTCAGAAAAACACACATTCACTGGATGATGTCATCAGTGATGTCATTTGGAGATGTCATCAGTGATGTCATGAGTGATGTCACTGACCATGTCATGAGTGATGTAATATGTGACGTCATCAGCAGTGCATTGCGGGTGCGCGAGTTATAGTTAGCTGAACTAACTATAACGGGGAATTTCTATGGTTTTGTACGAGTGCAATGTCCAACTAACTATAACGCCCCTGAAACCTATGGTTTTTTCAGTGAATTTCTAAGGTTTTTTAAATGCTAATTTCTAACTATAACGTGCCAGAAACCTATGGTTTTTTCAGTGAATTTCTAAGGTTTTTTAAATGCTAATTTCTAACTATAACGTGCCTGAAACCTATGGTTTTTTCAGTGAATATATATATATTTATTATACTATGTATACATGTGAAAATGTCTCGTCCCCTGTTTGCCTCGGTGGCACGGAAAAATGGGTGGAACTGACGTCAGCACGCCGACGAGGTTCTCTTATGGCTCCGATGACGCCATACGGTGTCGCGAGCGGAGCCGTGCTATTATGACGTCCTCGTTGACGGGGAGAGCTAGGAAAGAATTTCCGTGGAATGCTGGTGCAGGGGATATTCACCTAAGTGTTCAGGCTAGTCCTTTGGGAGCAACTGTTTATGTTGCCACTCCAGAAACCGAAACCAGTGATCCGAGGGCAGAGGCCCTGCAGATGGCACACGAGGTGGGGTGCCCAGTCGTGTGCACCGGCGGGGCAGCGAAGTGACAAGCACCACAACCCACAAAAAAGGTAACGAGGGCACTGAATAACACAGGATCTTCTCTTTGTATCTGGCAGGAACAACGAAGTTAAAATGCCCTAGTACCAAAATGTAGAATTAGTGCTACAATGGTCTTCAAGAGGACCTGCGATGCCGCTTCTGCCTCCCGTACCCTGGAGGTGGCACATGGGTCACGCGGTACGGTCATACTGCGGTGG
This sequence comes from Calotriton arnoldi, assembly GCA_963921515.1. Lineage (NCBI taxonomy): Eukaryota > Metazoa > Chordata > Amphibia > Caudata > Salamandridae > Calotriton > Calotriton arnoldi. Next base: position 348,916 of record CAWUFW010001956.1, on the reverse strand, counting down.
GACGCACACTCGTTGACCTCTCATGGCACTGCTCCACACTTCAGGGAGGACGCTTTCCATTAGCTATGTTTTCTGATGACATGTCGCGCCGGCCCCGTCCAACAACAGAACTCCTTTAGATCCAAACAGACTCTTCCACTCTCTCACCGGAAGTGAAACCAGGCCACGCGGACACTTTCACAATACAACAGCCGGGAATGCACTTTTCGGTAAAAACACATTCCTTCCTCCTAATTAATCAAATAAACGTCTCACTGAAGAACAGGGGCCAGCTTCGATCGGTAAACAGCCGTTACAACGACTTTTTACTTTGTGATACCATTACAACGCATGCATTACCACGCATGCGTTGTACATCACGAAGTCATTACTACGCATTTTTAGAACGCATGGTCATTTACCACGCATGCCTTTACAACGAATTTTGTTGTAAAGGTATGTATGGTAAATGACCATGCGTTCTAAAAACATGTAGATTTGATCCATGTCGTTGTAAGGAAACAGAGGCTGTTCCGTTTCCTCACAACGACGTGCACCGCCCATCAGAGACGACGTGAAGCAGGAACCACGAGGAGAGAGGAACCACGAGGAGTGAGAGGTAAGGGGGATTGGGCATGGGGTGGGGGTTTCTTTTCTAGGGTTTAGGGTAGTGCAGTGGTGTTTGGGTGGTGTAGGGGGTCGTGCTGGGGGTAGTGTTTTAGGGTTTAGGGTAGTGCAGTGGTGTTTGGGTAGTGTAGGGGGTCGTGCTGGGGGTAGTGTTTTAGGGTTTAGGGTAGTGCAGTAGTGTAGGGGTCGTGCTGGGGGTAGTGTTTTAGGCTTTAGGGTAGTGCAGTGGTGTATGGGTAGTGTAGGGGGTTGTGCTGGGTTAGTGCTTTAGGGTTTAGGGTAGTGCAGTGGTGTTTGAGTAGTGTAGGGGGTCATGCTGGTGGTAGTGTTTTAGGGTTTAGGGTAGTGCAGTGATGTGTGTGTAGTGTAGGGGGTCGTGCTGGGGGTAGTGTTTTATGGCTTTAGGGTAGTGCAGTGGTGTTTGGGTAGTGTAGGGGGTCGTGCTGGGGGTAGATTTAGGGTTTAGGGTAGTGCAGTGGTGTTTGGGTAGTGTAGGGAGTCGTGCTGGGGGTAGTGTTTTAGGGTTTAGGGTAGTGCAGTGGTGTTTGTGTAGTGTAGGGGGTTGTGCTGGGGGTAGTGTTTTAGGATTTATGTTAGTGCAGTGGTGTTTGGGTAGTGTAGGGGTAGTGCTGGGGTAGTGTTTTAGGGTTTAGGGTAGTGCAGTGGTGTTTGTGTAGTGTAGGGGTAGTGCTGGGGGTAGTGTTTTAAGGTTTAGGGTAGTGCAGTGGTGTTTGGGTAGTGTAGGGGTTCATGCTGGGGGTAGTGTTTTAGGGTTTAGGGTATGGCAGTGGTGTTTGGGTAGTGTAGGGGGTCGTGCTGGGGGTCGATTTAGGGTTTAGGGTAGTGCAGTGGTGTTTGTGTTGTGAGGGGGTCGTGCTGGGGGTAGTGTTTTAGGGTTTAGAGTAATGCAGTGGTGTTTGTATAGTGTAGGGGGTTTAGGGTAGTGCAGTGGTGTTTGTGTAGTGTAGGGGGTAGTGTTTTAGGCTTTAGGGTAGTGCAGTGGTGTTTGTGTAGTGTAGGGGATCATGCTGTGGGTAGTGTTTTAGGGTTTAGGGTAGTGCAGTTGTGTTTGTGTAGTGTACGGGGTCGTGTTTTAGGTATAGGGTAGTGCAGTGGTGTTTGGGTAGTGTAGGGGTCATGCTGGGGTTAGTGTTTTAGGGTTTAGGGTAGTGCAGTGGTGTTTGGGTAGTGTAGGGGTCGTGCTGGGGGTAGTGTTTTAGGGTTTAGGGTAGTGCAGTGGTGTTTGTGTAGTGTGGGAGGTCATGCTGGGGGTAGATTTAGGGTTTAGTGTAGTGCAGTGGTGTTTAGGTAGTGTAGGGAGTCGTGCTGGGGGTAGTGTTTTAGGGTTTAGGGTAGTGCAGTGGTGTTTGTGTAGTGTAGGGAGTCGTGCTGGGGGTAGTGTTTTAGGGTTTAGGGTAGTGCAGTGGTGTTTGGGTAGTGTAGGGGTCGTGCTGGGGTAGTGTTTTAGGTTTAGGTAGTGCAGTGGTGTTTGTGTAGTGTAGGGGGTCATGCTGGGGTAGTGTTTTAGGGTTTAGGGTAGTGCAATGGTGTTTGTGTAGTGTAGGGGGTAGTGTTTTAGGGTTTAGGTAGTGCAGTGGTGTTTGTGTACTGTAGGGGGTCATGCTGGGTTCTAGTGTTTTAGGGTTTAGGGTAGTGCAGTGGTATTTGTGTAGTGTAGGGGTAGATTTAGGGTTTAGGGTAGTGCAGTGGTGTTTGGGTAGTGTAGGGGGTCGTGCTGGGGGTAGTGTTTTTGAGTTTAGGGTAGTGCAGTTGTGTTTGGGTAGTGAAGGGGGTCGTGCTGGGGTAGTGTTTTAGGTTTAGGGTAGTGCAGTGGTGTTTGGGTAGTGTAGTGGTCAACCAACATGAATTTGTCCTTGTGTGATGTAACCAATGCTCATGTAAAGCACTCCAATACCTGACCAGTCTGCACTATATAAAACTGCAAAAAACAAAAATAAAAAGTGTTTTGCACACTTCTGTCATTGGGCTATACGTGGGCTACCTCTGGGTGATATTTGTGCTACATTTGGGCTCTTTTTTCTCTGGTGGCCATCTTGGGAGACTTATTTGTTATGAAGTTTCCTAATTTCCTCATTTACTACAGTCTCCTCAGTAGGAAATGCTTTCAGTTTTTTACTTTGATTCCATCAAGAAGGCATTCAGATGTGTCACACATTTGCCATAAATTCAGAATGTTAGCACTCTAGTTGTTCATTAGATCACTGTAGTAAAGCTACTGCTCACCAAGGAGTTAACTGGAAGTCTACTGCTGGTATTGAAAGTGATTGTTTCAGTCTGCATGTCAGAATTTTCTAATGAAATAGAAGAGGATTTGAGATCTCACTTAAAACATGCCCTAAATTTTCTTTTTGCAGCACTAACCATAATTTCTATGGCAAAATGAACCCCTCATTTTGTTCCTTTTTAAATTAAATGTTTTAAGTGTTACCAGTTTATTCCAATCAAGATGGCTTCAGGTGTGCCATACTTTTGTCATAAGTAAGGCTGTTAGCACTCTAGTTGTTCTTTAGAACACTTTGGGAAGCTGCAGTAGAACACAAAGGCATCAACTGACAGGCTGCTCCTGTTGAAATATAACAGGAAGATATTTGAGATCTCACTTAAAACATGTCCTAATTTTTCTTTCTACAGCACTAACCATAATTTCTATGGCAAAATGAACCCCCTCATTTTGTTCCTTTTTAAATTAAATGTTTTAAGTGTTACCAGTTTATTCCAATCAAGATGGCTTCAGGTGTGCCATACTTTTGTCATAAGTAAGACTGTTAGCGCTCTAGTTGTTCTTTAGAACACTCTGGGAAGCTGCAGTAGAACACAAAGGCATCAACTGACAGGCTGCTCCTGTTGAAATATAACAGGAAGATATTTGAGATCACACTTGAAACATGTCCTAATTTTTCTTTCTACAGCACTAACCATAATTTCTATGGCAAAATGAACCCCATCATTTTGTTCCTTTTTAAATTAAATGTTTTAAGTGTTACCAGTTTATTCCAATCAAGATGGCTTCAGGTGTGCCATACTTTTGTCATAAGTAAGGCTGTTAGCACTCTAGTTGTTCTTTAGAACACTCTGGGAAGCTGCAGTAGAACACAAAGGAATCAACTGACAGTCTCTGCCATTGTTGGATGTACATGTTTTACTGAGAATGTCAGACTTCATTCTCACATGACTGAGAAAGATAATGTGAATTTACAGAAAATATGCTCTCATTTTAGCTTCTGGAGCACCTTCCAAAACTGTATGGGACAAGCATGTGAAAATAGTTTTCTCTCAAACATGATTCATGATATCCCAGCAGAAGGTTTTTCACAGGGTAAAATCACCTTAGAACACACCACAATTCCTGAAATTAGTATGGTACCATCAACAAATGAATTCTAATGTAACTAAAGTCTGTTATCACCCTTTATAGTTCTCCTTTTGGTAACCCTCAAAATCTTCGATTCACTACAATGCATTTCAATGGGGTACTATCATTTATATTGGTCTCAAGATGGCTGCCAGCAATTCCAGGATGAAGTGCTGACAGCCAATCAGATCTCACGATGACATGTGTGGTTAGGCTCCGCCCAGATATATATGTGTTTTTACATTTGATTTTCTCAGCATCTACTGAACGGATTTACACCATTTAACAAAAAGGGTTCTTTCTGAACCAAGAACTACCTCTTTGCCAAATTTGGTGTAATTCCATTCAGCAGTTCGGGCTGTAGCCTTGCATAAAGTTTCCTATGGGAAATTGATTTTTTGACTCTTATTCTTTTAATTTCTCCGCAACTACTGAACGGATTTACACCATTTAACAAAAAGGGTTCTTTCTGAACCAAGAACTACCTCTTTGCCAAATTTTGTGTAATTCCGTTCAGCAGTTCGGGCTGTAGCCGTGGCTAAAGTTTCCTATGGGAAAATGAATGGGGAAAACACGCTTTGGGACCCCCATTTTTCTCGGCCCTCGCTTGACGAATCACCCCGAAACTTTCAGGGTAGGAGCGGACCAGAGCGGGCCATAAAGTTTGAAAATTTCGCGAAGATTCCTCAACCGACGCAAGAGTTATTTCAAATAGAATGTTGCGGATTTCCTATGGAAAATAGGTCCTAACTATAACTATCTACTGGCGACCGCCAGTAGATAATATACATACACACATATATATTACCTACTGGCGGTCACCAGTCTGTAGTTATAGTTGGGATGTAGTTTCCATAGGAAGAGCGTTTTTTGTTTTGCCAATAACTTTGATGTCGTTAAACTAATCCTTGCCGAATTTTCAAAACTATTTTGGCGCTCAATTCAGCTGCTGGCTTGAAAGATTTGGGGTGATCCGTCAATTGGGGGCCGAGAAAATGATAGGGTCCCAAAACGCGTTTTCCCCATTTTAATTGGCTTTGGAATATTTAGATGAGGCTGCAGCCCTAACTGCTGAACGGCATTACAACAAATTTGGCAGAAAGGTAGCTGTTGGTCTAGAAAGCAACCTTTTTGTAAACTGGTGTAAAATTGTAATTTTGTAATAGTGGCAGAGTAATTTAAAGAAATTTCCAGTTGTATATATAGGGATGCTGAGATCTGATTGGCTGCCAACACTTCAAACCAGGAAGTGAAGGCAGCCATCTTGTGATTCAGCTTGAAACGAGTCACTGAAAAAACGTTAAGAAAAAAAAGAAAAGTGGGCAGGGTAGAAACACCCTGGCCCCCTAGGCCTCCCTGGGAAGATCCCACAGGAACTCTGCAAGGCCAAAAAAGCATTTTTTTAAATTTTCGGCAGGATCCACAGAAATTTATTTTAAAATGAAGTGTGGGCTCCCGCCCTTCGTTAGTTATTGGCCCCCGGGTGGGCCGGGTCCCGGGGGCATTCTGATAATAAGGGAGGGGGCGCACGGTCCCCCCGGGGCTGATTATTGCCCCGTGGACCATCACCTTCCCGGGGCTTATTTCTTAATAAATGGGGGGCCTCTTGGCCCGCCCCAGGGACCACCACCTCCCCGGGGCCACATGCGAAACATAAATCGGGGGGCCTCTTTTACCCCCTGTGCCCGGGGACGCCCAACTCCCTGGGGCTTGATTAGAAGAAAATGCGGGGGTTGCCTCTTCGGCAACCTCCGTGCCCTTGGGACTGCCACCTCCCCATGGCAAAATCTGCAATTAATGCGGGGGCCCACGCGTCCCCCCCCACAGCCCCAGGGAGCACCACCTACCTGTGGCAAAATAAAACATTAATGCGTGGGGGCACATGGCCCCTCGCAGCCCCGGTACCACCACCACCCCGGGGCTAAAATAAAATAAAATCGGGAGGCCAGTGGGCCACCACTGGGGACCCTCCACCTCCCCAGGGCTGTGTTGTGCAAAAGAGGGGGGCCACGTGGCCCCCCTCCTGGAGCCATAGATGCACCTGGGGATTACCACCCCCCCAGGGCTGGTTCCTGCTATGTTCTGGGGTGCCCACGCCCCGGGACATAGCCGTTTGCTCCCGACAAGCCATTGCAAACTGTGGTCCGCTTTTAGCAAGCAAGAACACCCGTCCCCCATTCAAAAAAGGCCTGGCCTCGGGGTATGGGGTCTCCAGGGCTAAAATCAGCCTGAGGAAGGGGGGACACGCAGCCTCCTCCCCTAATAATAATTTTTTTTTTTTTTTTTTTTTTTTTAAAAGGGACTGGCAAGTCGCCGGAGACCTTGCCCCCTTTTACCACTACTCTGCAAACGTGCCTCCTGGCGTACTGCTGGTTAGGGGATGAAGGCCACTTGGCTCTAGAGTGTCCTTGAGGGCCAACAAGCCCTCCTGTTACCTGCAGTCAGTCCCACACAGCGATGTTGCTGAGAGGTCTTCAGAGGCCATGCCCCATTTCTCAACCACTCTGCAAATGCACCTCCTGGTGCACTGCTGGTTGGATGAAGTCCTCTTGGATCATGAGGGTTCTTGGGGCCCAAAGGCCCTCCTGTTACCTACATTAAGTCTGATAAATCAGGATTCCTGAGAGCTGGTCGTAGGTCCGCCCCCTTTCTCCACAACGTAGCAAACGTGACTACTAGTTAAAAAAAATTGAAATTCACTTAAAAAACAAAGGTTACAGAGACGTTATAGTAAGGAAATAGGGCGGGTGTGTGGCTGTATGAGGGCTGTATGGGTGAGTGACTGGTTCTATGAGTAGCTGTGTGAGTGAGCGGTTGTGTGAGTGGCTGTTTGAGCGAGTGGGTGAGTGAGTGGCTCTTCTATGGATGAGTGAGTGATTATGTGAGTACTTGTATGGGTCTGTGAAAGGGTATGTGAGTGGTGGTGTGGGTTTGTGAGTGGGTGTATGAGAGGATGTGTAGGCGTGTAAGTGGGTGTGTGAGTAGTTCTGTGGATGATGTCATCAGTGATGTCATGTAAGATTTCATCAGTGAAGTCACTGACCATGTCATGAGTGATATAATTTGTAAGGTTATAAGCAGTGCATTGTGACTGCGTAAGTTATAGTTAACTCAGGTAACTATAACTGTTGAATTTGTTGGTAATCTGAGCCTAACTATAACGTCCCTGTAACCTTTGTTTTTTCCAGGGAATTGCTAAGGTTTTTTTTAATGTTGTTTCCTAATTATAATGCCTCTGTAAACTTTGTTTTTTCAGTGAATTTCAAAGGTTTTTTAAATTGTATTTCCTAACTGTAACCTGAAACCTTTGACATTGGGTGTGTGAGTGGCTGTATAGGTCAGTGAGTGGGTGTGTGAGTAGATTATGGGTCTGTGATTGGTTTTGTGGGTGTGTGAGTGGCTGTATAGGTCAGTGAGTGGGTGTCTGAGTGTATGGGTCTGTGAGTGGGTGTGTGAGTGGTTGTATGGGCCGGTGAGTGGGTGTGTGAGTGGTGCTATGGGTCTGTGGGTGGGTGTGTGAGTGTCTGAGTGGTTGTGAGAGTGGGTATGAGGGTGTCTCAGTGGGTCTTCCAGTGGGTGTGTGAGTGTCTGAGTAAGTCTATCTGTGGCTGCATCAGTGTGTTAGTGGGTCCGTGAGTGGGCGTGAAAGTGTCTGAGTGGCTCTGAGAGTGGGTGTGAGGTGTCTCAGTGGGTCTTTCAGTGAGTGTCTGAGTGAATTTGTCAGTGGCAGCATCAATCTGCGAGTGGGTCTGTGAGTGGGTGCATGAGTGTCTGAGTGGGTCTCTCAGTGGGTGCGTAAGTGTCTGAGTTGGACTCAGACTGGGTGTGTGAATGTCTGAGTGGGTCTGTGAATGTCTACATGAGTGTTTCAGTGTGTTTGTGAGTGGGTGCATGAGTGTCTGAGTGGGTCTGTGAGTGCACATGTCAGTGTCTGAGTTGGTTTGTGAGTGTGTGTGTGAGTATCTCTATGGATTAGTGAGTGAGTGCATGATTGCCTGTGTGGGTGTGTGAGTGTCTGGGCGGATCTACTATCTGAGTGAGTCTCTGAGTGCATGTATGAGTGGGTCTCTGAGTGGGTGTGTGAGTGTCTCAGTTGGTCTGTGAGTGGGTGCATGCAATTCTCAGTGTGTGAATGGGTTTGAGAGTGTCTGAGTGGCTTTGAGAGTGGGCGTAAGGGTGTCTCAATGGGTATTCCAGTGGGTGTGTGAGTGAGTGAGTCTGTCAGTGGCTGTATCAGTGTGTGAGTGGCTCTGTGAGTGGGAGCGTGAGTGTCTCAGTGGGTCTGTGAGTGGGTGCGTGAGTGTATCAGTGGGTCTGTGAGTGGGTGAATGAGTGACTGAGTGGATCTGTGAGTGTGTGTATGAGTGTCTGTGTGGGTCTGTCAGTGGGTGTGAGAGTAGGTGCATCAGCATCTAAGTGAGTGTGTGAATGCACATCTTTCTTTAGATTGTTTGGCAGGATTCTCAAATCCGCCGCAGTTGTACAAGGGGGCCTCGCTGAGGGCCGCAGCAGATCCACAAATTTTCACACGCTCAAACCGGGGGTATTTTCTGGCCCATCAGGGATCCCTCATAGTCACCTAAATTGCACCCATGCTGTCAGGGTACTTCTACACTGCCCCTTCTAATACATTTTATTTCAATTTACCCAGCCAGGGACCTTTCCCCGATACATAAAATGGTGGCCGCAACTTTTCAATCAGGTTGCGGTCAGCCAATCACGGCATTGCTGTTGGCGTATGAATTCACGAGCCACAGCGGTGGAGCCACAGAGGGTCTGTATCCCTAGGTAACTAGATTTCTTTTTTCTTTAATATCTCAAAAACTACTGAACGGATTTACTCAAAATCACAAAAAGCACTCTTTCTGGACCAAGATCTAGCTGTCTGCCAAATTTGGTGTAATTCCGTTCAGCGGTCTGGGCTATAGTCGTATCTAAAATCTCTGTGAGAATTAACATGGGAAACACTCTTTTTTTGACTTTCTCGTTTTATCGGCCCCCGCTTGATGGATCACCCTGAAAACTTCAACTAGAAACAGTAGGGCACATTATTTGAAAAATTTCCTGAAGATTCATCAAACTGCTTAAGTTATAAGCAGGTCAAAAAACGCTTTTCCTATGGAAACTAGGTCCTAACTATACCTACCTACTGGCGTCTGCCAGTAGGTAATAAACATATATATATATGATCTGTGTGTGAAGGTTGGAACCCTATGTGTGATGCACTGTGTTTCCAAACGGGCGTGAGTGGCTGTCATGCTGTTCCCTCCCAAGCTCTGACACTGGCTGGAAGGGGTCAGGTGGAATGCAGCAGGAGCCTTGGTGATGCCTTTGCTGGAATGTACAGAGCAGGCCCTCACAGCGGTACTTCTTTTTGATTGCTGTAGTACACTATTAAGGCATAATGGGTCCTGTGACCTGAAATCTGGGACAGTAAAATTTTACTCTCCAATATTCTGCCTTCACACCACAGCAATGAGGAGACAGAAATAACAAAATAAAAGTATGCTTTTCTTCAACCCCCATCTGCGAAGTACAGCTCTGTCACAAGCCCTCCTCCCTTTCACAGTGCGGAGACGCCACCAAAGTCAAAGCCAGAAAGAGGGGTTATCTTTCCCTATGCCAATGATACAAGCACATGCAACACAGGGGAAAGCAGAGATTGTGTACTTCTGGAAGGAGTATGACAGGGTAAGCAAGTTTAAAGTAAGAAAAGAAGCTTGCAGAGGGAAGGTGACCGTGGTAGCTAGTTTATAGCCCACACAATTAGAAAGCTGAAGTGCCAAAGTGGCTAAATGCTTAATATTGGTATTTATTTTCTATTTTTTCATCAGTGTTTAACTTGCTCAGCTGTAGTCCAACAAGAATTTGATAATAAAAAATAAAATGTTAAAAAAAACCTTGCTTCTCTTGTGTTGAAAATATCTGCTCAGCAGAATCGGCCAGCACATAGTTGTGGAACATAAAATGTAAGGGTGAAGAATATTGATTGAAAGAAGTAGCCATGTTATGATTGAAAAAGAAGAAGGAATATAATCCAGGGGTCTCCAACCTTTTCAGTCGCAAAAACTACTAATGTTCAGATGAAATCATCCCGTGTTGGAAAAGTGACAGTATAGACAAGATTACATTAGTAGCCACCATTTGCAATATACCAGCAGTGATCACCTGAATGTATCATGCACAGTTGCCATCAGTAATATAAAAAATGCTTTGCCAATGTGGAATTCCTATGCATGGGTAATGTATGTCAGCCATAGCAGCAATGCCCCTTTCACCAAGGTAATAATATAAGTAATAAGTCTCCAAATGCCACATAATATATCACTCAAATATCAGCATTAAATATATTTTGGAAATTCATCCATTTTTCTCCAAATATCAGCTTATGAGTTCCGAAAATACATACATTTTCATCTCGAATACACACGTTTCAATTTTGATAAACATACTTATTCAACCAACCAAAAGCTTCTAATTTAGTAGGTGGGGCGGCTTACAAGATAGCTACTTACAAGTAGCTGGAGAGCTACAGGTAGCCCAAGAGCTACTCATTGGAGAAGCCTGGTGTAATCTGAACTCTCAAAGAGTTACAGTTTCATTCTCATGCACTGTGAACTAGAAACCATGAGAGTCATATTATATTGTTGTTGTTGCATTACTTTAGTTGCAATCCAGTACTGTGAATAAAAACAGCGAGGCTAATTGCAGCAGTGCAATGTGGTCAGGTATATAAAAATAGGAGTGACCCTAAGGTGACCAGTGTGTCAGTGTAGTTATATTCTCAGCTCTCATTTTTAGATCCGACTACAGACAGCTTTAGCGCTTGCCATAACACACAACAATGAAACTGCAACAAACTATAAATAGAGTGGGGCTTTGGGTCCGTCCTCTTCAGCCATCAGTTGCTTTGAGTCAGCCCTTTTCAGCTTTTGCTTCTGTGGAGTTGAATTCACATTTTAGAGCACCCTGTTGCATTTCACAGCTATCTACATTTTGATCATTTGCATTTTACATTGATGATAGGGTAAAATGTAGTCCATTGGAGGCACTGCATCTAACAAGCTATGGCTCTGCCTTCAGAGTCCCCGGTTCCTAGAATGATTGGGCATTTATGGGGAGTACATCACAGGCAGCTGCATAGACTGTACTTATTTAAGATGCTAGTGACAGCCCTCCTATCTCTGCAATGTGATCTGTCAGCAACTACAAAAATAAATGCCAGGTTTTTAGAATGTGGTTTTTAGTCAGAGTAACGAAACCCCCATTCTAAATGGCCAGTATTTTCCATATAACTCAGTGGGATGCTTTGAGAAGCGAGTCCCTATATTCTCTCTATGCCGTTCTGCCCATACCTGTTATCGCTCTCTGCAAGCGTATGAGTAGTGGAAGTAAGGATACATTGGGAACAGGTGTGATATGATGGACGCTGTGCCTTTTCTTTCCCCTTACGAGCAGCATTCCACCAATCGGGGCCAGCCTTAGCATGGCCCCGGGTGAAGCATGGAGTGCTGCTCAGCCCTACTCACCTACCGACATCCCGCACAGTGTACCGTGAACTCTAAGTGGTAGTCAGTAGCTGCCAGGCATGGACAGCACGCTGCACTTATGCCCCCATGATCGAAAGTACAGCCTCTCCCTGCACCCCCATGGGGCCTATTTGATTTGCATGGAGGTGCTATTATGTGAAGGAGAGATGGACATTTTGGAGGGCTTAGTCAGTTGAGCTATGGTCACTGGTGGGCTGAAGGTGCTCTGTGGCTGGGTGACGTTTTTTTTTGTCCTGTTCTATTTTATGCTTTCCAGCACCTGGGAACCTAACACTAGCAGGTGAGTAGATGTCACAGTTACCCATCTGTTAGTTTGAGACATTTTTTCTTGACACAGTCTCTTGATTTCTTGTCCCCTTTCTCAGCATCTCCTCATTTTCTTCCTCTCAATCAATCAATCAATCAATCATGTCACTTATAAAGCGCACTACATACCCGCGAGGGTCTCAAGGCGCTGGGGGAAGAGGGGGGTGGTGCTGCTACTGATCGAAGAGCCAGGTCTTGAGGAGTCTTCTGAAGGCCAGTAGGTCTTGGGTCTGTCGGAGGTTGGTGGGGAGGGTGTTCCAGGTCTTGGCGGCGAGGTGGGAGAAGGATCTGCCGCCGGCGGTCGTTTTCCGGATGCGGGGGACTGTGGTGAGGGCGAGGCTGGTCGAGCGGAGCTGGCGGGTGGGGATGTAGAAGCTGAGTCGTCTGTTGAGGTAGGCTGGTCCGGAGTTGTGGAGTGCTTTGTGTGCGTGGGTGAGGAGCTTGAAGGTTATCCTCTTGTTGACAGGGAGCCAGTGCAGGTCTCTCAGGTGGGGTGTGATGTGGCTGCGTCGGGGGATGTCGAGGATAAGACGTGCAGAGGCGTTCTGGATGCGTTGCAGCCGTCTCAGGAGCTTAGCCGTCGTTCCTGCGTAGAGGGCGTTTCCGTAGTCCAGCCTGCTGGTGACGAGGGCCTGGGTGACTGTTTTTCTTGTTTCGGTGGGGATCCACTTGAAGATCCTGCGGAGCATTCGGAGGATGTTGAAGCAGGATGAGGAAACGGCGTTGACCTGCTTAGTCATGGAGAGGGTGGGGTCGAGGATGACCCCTAGGTTGCGTACGTGGTCGGTGGGTGGCGGGGCTGTTCCCAGTGATGTTGGCCACCAGGAGTCGTCCCAGGCTGAAGGGTTGGAACCAAGGATGAGGACCTCCGTCTTGTCCGAGTTCAGCTTCAGGCGGCTGGTCCTAACCCTCTCTAACCCTCTCCCTGTCTGTGGCATTCATATGACAAAGCCATTCTCTGGCACCCACTGAAGCCAAAGCTGTCTTCCCATTCACAAGGCTCGGAGAATGCAGAGGAGCTTCAGATGCTCCCGTGCGATGAACAAAATGCAACAGCAACTAAGAGCTCAGTTGTCAGAGACGACAGATTAACTACACAATCAGTTACTCACACAGATTTGCTAATTCATTTCACCATGCAGAACAGACATGCACAGTAATTCATCTACACTGTCCTGTAGAATGGATCATTGTGTGGCATAGGCATGGCAAAAACAATAATTTTGGTTTTGTGTAACCATGGAAGTCATCATAGGCATGCACAAATGTGCACAGAGTATTTGTGCCATGTCATTATGCAGCTGTCTGTTTCTGTGCCTCTTATGTCTCCTCCCTATTTTCCATTAGCAGATCTTGCTGTGATGGTGCCATACAAGCCTGTCTTTCCTCCCCACCCCCAATACCAGTAGCTCCTTCAAGGTTGGCTCAGTGGGTGTATGTGTACTCTACAAACGTTTATTGTATTGTAGTAGTAATATGTTATTGTAAAGATAGTTTGTCCCCTACACTTGTTCCCCATTAATAAGCAATTTGCAAACTTCTTTGAGTTGACATTAAGTAGCAAATTTTATAAAAAAGATGGGCTATCCGATTAAGAGCCCAGCTCTGGGGCACCATTGATGGCACCACTGACTGCCCTAGTGATGCTAATCTCATTAATCCTTAAAAAGTTGATTTTAGGGCACATTTGCTTAATCAAAAAATGAAGAAACATGTTGATGTGATTCAACAACTAAATTCATTATACATGTGTTTGATTTTTCATAGGTGAATTTATTATTTGTAGTTGTAGAATATGAATCCATCCTTTTCTATATATCAAAGTCCATTATATGTTACATATCGACGTTCTCTATGCCTATGCCTTAGCCAGCATGTGTTTTGTGAAACTTGTCACTTTTTCAACGCTGAAGGCAAAGAATCCAAAGTAAAAATAATCACTTTTTCTAATTCTAATTTTAAAATGGATTCGGTTATCCAATATCAAAAAACATTCACAAAACACCACTTCATTATTTTGTTGCAAAAAGTTTCTAATCATATCTCAGTTTTATTCATTCACTGTACACATGCAAACTGCTGTTATAAACATCTAAGTTCCAGTGTGCATTTGATTTTAAATCTATTAACATGGATTTAATTTATCAATTAACTCACTGTTGTACATACTTTTATAAGAACACCACTTACTAAATATACATTAGTATAAAATATTACATATTAATTATTGATTAGTTCAAGTTCCACATGATTGTTTTACATTAAAAGACTATATACAGTCATGAAAAACTAAAATGATACCTTTAAAATATTCCTTATTGCCTTTTACGCGTATTATTTGATTTCCCATAAAATACCTCCATTTGCTTTACACCTTGAAACAATCATTGATATAATTTCTATTGTAAGACATATAGAAGATTACTATTAGTTAGGTCAGATTATTTCTTTAATGTGTGGGGAGTAACTAGATCATGTAACATTAGCTGACAATTCCAGCAACTGATCAAAGTTCTATCAGTAGACACCTAAGTATGAATTGAATATTGAATAAGATATTTGATTGGTAGGTAAACGAAACTCACATTATCATATTCCACCAGTACAATAGTCAAAGTTAGTCATATTGTCCAATACTACAAAATTGGCGCAATGCTCTGATATGAATCATATTATCAGTTGTGTAGCTTGCCGCCCAATTTACAATTTTTAGCTTTGATTACTCATGTCTTTAAACCCTTCTTTTATAACAAATAGTCCTGATATAAGCAAAGCAACTATACAGTATTACATTTATAATTAAGTGTGTGTTTGTCGAACATTAATTAGGTGCTTAAATTGTCAACCAAGATTACATAATCTAGTTACTTTTTGCAAATTAAAGTAAGAAGCTGACCTAATTAATATGAATCGTCTGTTTTCTCACAACAAATCAATAATTAACATATAATATGTTATGTCTCTAAACAACTCCTATACAGATTCCAGACCATTCAGAACGCAGCCGCAAGACTTATATTTGCATACACATCACCCGCACCCCAGGAAGCTTCACTGATTCCCCATTCACAAGCGCAGCCAATTCAAGCTTCTCACACACACATAGCAAGCCCTACACAACACAAGACCAAAATACCTGAACATCTGCATACACTTTCACCAACCTACGAGACACCTCACTCGCACACTCTCCTGCATCCGCAAATGCAAAACTGGAGGACACTTATTTTCCTACATTGCACCCAAGACCCAGAACGACCTCCCTCAACACATCAGAGCCTTCTCCTCACTTCTTCAGTTCCACCCGAAGCTGAAGACCTGGATCTTCATATAAGCACCTTTGGACCACACACCTATACCTTGCCCAAGCACCTAGATATCCTCTTGGGTGATTAGTGTGCTATACAAATCAACATAACATATATTATTTATAAGTAGAGATTTATTTGCAAAACTATCTGTGTTTCATCTGCATAGTTATATAGGACAAGATCAAAAGAGCTAACTTGACCAGAGGGATTATAAAGACATAATTGTTCTAGGGACAGCGTTCAGCCCTGTTGAACTCTACAGAAAATGTCCTTGTATAATCATGTGAAAGGGGAACATCAGTCGGGCAATGCAAAGTGAAACTAAAAGAAATGTGACTAGTCACTGACGTATGTCTAACTTTAATTTCTAAGTTCTTGCTCATAGATGTCCAGTTATTTTTTCAAGATGCTCTTTTATTATTTTTTTCTTGCATGCAAAGTGAATCAATCAATGGGATACTGTAACTCTGGGTCACCCAACATTGTTTCCTTAAAAAAGCAAAGGGTGTGTCAATCTATGCCAAATTTCCAGCATACACATTACCTTTCACCCTCTCAAAGGATCAATATTTGACATTCCTGCAGCAACTCATGGGGTTAAAGCATGTGCTGCAGAGGTTTAAGTGTAACCTGAATGTTACAGTTGGTAATCCCAGTATTGTCATACACCAAATCTTTGAAGTCAGTGCTAACTAACAGAAATTATATCTTAATCCCTCTTCCAGTGCTTAATCAACTTACAATCAACAAAGGCCTAATAGCTCACATAGAAAATTCATGGGATCTGTTAATTTGATCTCTCCTCCAATGTTCTGCTTGGAATCTGTTAAGATAAAGAGCAATTTCAAATTTCAGCGTCACCAATGTTGAAATTCATGCAAACACAGATTATTGGTTAATTTTCCATTTCACTTGCCTGTACAAAACTGGATCACATGCCACGGTATAAAAGAATGCAGAAATAAAAGTCCGCCAGTTAATGGCTCTAAATATTTAGAGTATTATTGTCAGTAGAAATTGGGAAAACCTCTTCTTGATCATCCACAAGCACAGCATTTTCTTAATTGTGGGGATTTCTCTCAGAAACCCAGTAGCAAGCAGAAGTTGTAGGTGAATACATTATCACTGAGGAATTTCTTACAGTAATTCTTTGCAAATGCTCAGAAGAATGTGGCAATCTACAGCAACGGTAAGGCAAATATAGCTCAGTGAGTCAGACACATCTCTCAATGATTAAAAGTGTACTAAACAACTAAAGCAGAAACCCAATAGCCCAATCAAATATCTCATCAGTCTCCTTATTATAACCTTCACCAGGGAGTCAATTGGCAATTGATATGTTTGCATGTTTCCCAGATTCCTTCTAAAATGGGTGTTACATGAGAAGTGGTGTAGTAATTCCTTCACTTTTGTCACAATTGCATTATTCATAGTATTATTATTTCTTGCTCTCATTTAAAGAAATGCCTTCTTGAGCATCAGCAAGGTCTCTTTACAAACATAATAGTGAACCACATTATACATGGTGTCAAAAGGTTATTGAAACAAATGGTTGTTGTATTAAAGTGTTGAACAAGTTCCTAATCCTATTCCAATATAGGTTCAAGGGTAATGCAAAAATTGGAGCTTTGTGTCAATGCAACAAAGCTGATACTTCTTTTGACTCTTCCTTTTGGTTGCAGTGTGCACACTCCTTCTCTATCTCTTTCATGTCAATGGACATTTTCCTATTTTCCTGCCAAATTTAGAAAAACAAACCCTTTTAAGCCAGGTTGTTTGGTTGAGTTTATTTCAAGTGTCGAAATCCACGTATGCCTTTAATCTGAGACCTTATACATTTCAGCTTAAGTCTGCCATTTTTTTCTTTCATTTTGTTTTTCTAGTCTTCCCTCTCGAGTCCTGATATCTTTGACTCCCCGAGCCCAGATGAAGAGAAGGAGGACCTCGCTTCTCTTACACAGAAATCGGCTGAAATATCAAAGAAATCACCACGAACTGTGACTATAACGCAGGTGGGTTTATTGGCTCTTAACTCAGTATTCATATTTGGAGTTATCGACACATTTATGGTTGAAGACAAGCTCCTAAGATAAAAGCATCATTATTATTATTATTATTACTAGAACGTAATAAAAATAACCTATTTGACAAAGGCCTTTTGTAAAGGCAATGTTTGGTTTACTTGGAAAAGGCTACATTTGAGGAACTGTTCTATCCCAGATATCTAGAACCTCATTACTTGTCTAGAAATTCATTAATTGGTTGAAATTCATGAAAGGTTTGCTGACCAACATGCATGCCTTTGGCCTGTAGCAACTTACAGCATCTCATTCTAAAGTTTCAATTACTGACCACTGTCATCTCTCTAAGAAAGGCAAATGATCCATAAACATTATTTCATTCTAGATCATACATCATCTTTCCTTTAGAATAGATTTGTAGGATAACTTGTCCTCTGTTTCATACAAAAGTGCTTTTTATAAGAGTCATGAATTTTCTTCCCCCTCTTCTTTCCAAAATCACATTCAATTGTTTCAGATATTACAAGCTCAAAATGTGTTCCAAGACATCTTCTCATGGAAACCAAAATTGGAAAAGGGCTCTTCTATTTTGGAATCTGCCTGTGTGTTTATATGACTGTCCCACATTACTGATCAGGGGATCTTTGAAATGGACCATCCTCTCCGGGTCATGAGTGATGGCTTATCGGGCACCTCAGTACACTGCCCTTTCCATTGAAGGGATAGTTGGCATTTGTCTTCTTTGGTATGAGTCGGTGCTCATACAAAACCAACATTAAATGTTGCTGTCTCTGAGAGTAGGGGGATCCACAACAGGACTTGATCCTAAACATCCCATCAGGATCCCTTCTTAAGAGAATAGCGGACAGGAACAGAGGCATCTGAGATTTAGGGCCTTATTACAAGACTGGCGGTCCATGGACCGCCAGACTCGCAGGGGCGTGGCGGTCTTCTGACTGCCCTATTACGACCAGGGTGGTCGGGCCGCCCTCTGACCACAGCAACCGCCAGGGATCAGAGATCCTTGGCAGTGGCGTGGCGGTCTTGAAACCGCAATATGCTTGGCCAGGCCGCTGCGACCCCACCAAGCATATTACGAGTTTCCTCACCGCCACACTATTCATGCCGATGCGACTTCCATGAAAAGTGTGGCAGTGAGGAAACAAAGGGGGCCAGGCCCCCTTGTGCCTCTGCCCCATGGGGTGCATGCTGGGGGCCACATGTTGTGCCCCCCTGTGTGCATGCATCCTAGTACCTGCAAGGCATGGACTGCAGCAGTCCATGCCGTGCAGGTACTGATTTTGACATTCCCATTGCAGTGCCTATTTCGTAGGCACCGCTGTGGGAACGCCAAAGAACAGCCCGCCAGACAGGAGGAAACTCCTAATCTGGCGGGCTGTTCAAACATGAGTTTGACGGTGCTGGAGCGGTTAGTCCTGCTCCCGCACTGCCAAACTCATAATAAGGCCCTTAGTATCTCACAACTGACCACAACTTCTCTGGGGCCATGGCGGGTAAGTGACATGAGTTTTCCCTTTTAGCATTTTCTGCCAAGAGTTCTCCTGCAGAGTTGCTTCTATATCAACATGTTCAGCCACAGATTCAGCCACCACAGGTTCTTGTTAACACAGATAAATCCACAACACCTGATTATTTACGAACACTAACTAGTTACCGGATGTCAGGAGCAGTTAAGACACTATCTCTGCTCATGGGCTGGGAAAGCCAGCCCATGAGTAGAGATGGTGTCTTAACTGCTCCTGACATCTGGTAACTAATTACTGTTCGTATTAATCAGGTTTTGTGGATTTATAAGTGAATGAGTGGGGCACAACCTGATTATTATTCCCCCTTATGCTCCTTTTTGTGTATGTCTTGTTAACACAGCCCCTTCTCCAAACGGCTGAACTACAGTCACCCATTCCTTCCTATCCCATGTTGATTAACTCAGCTATTATACTGAAGTTCCCAGAAGCTCTGCTGAAGACTTGCTTGAGCCACTGACATCATCTGAATCTGGGTGTTTCAAGGATACCTTGGCTCAGTCCAGGCAATCATCTCCCTCTCCATTTAATGCCAGAACAGATGCAGACACTACTGATGAGTTAAATGAGGAGGTAGAGCAGGATAAACACGTCTGCTTTTTCCACACTGTTGAATTATGACATGATTTCTTTGGGTATGGAATCAGGCTGACTCTTTCCCTCAAAAGAAGAATGTATATCCTGTCTATCCTTTCCTGGTGGACATTTTGTTGACAGCTGCAAAGTCGAGGAAAAAACACTCTTGCAGACAAGATAACAGACATGAATTTCAGAGATCTCACAGATTGAGTACATGCTTTGTCTCACCTACCTTCCTTTCAGGAGCATGCTGTGCAGCAGCAGCAGTCTCATGCCCAACCCAAATGCTGGGCAAGTTGTGCCTTGGTTGGTTTCCTCCTGGGGTGCAAGTGGTGTTAGGCTTTGCCAATCTACAAAGTCAGGACCTAAGGCACTGCAAATAGTACTGTGGTGAATGCTGCTTGGGATGATGCTGGCTGTGTCTTCTCACAATGCAGAATGCAGAAAGAAGGGAGAACATGAAGACCTAGTGAAGTGGAGTGAAAGAACAGACAGGAAAATGTGGCGAATAACTGCTAAGGAGAGCAGGATATATAAACAAGTAGATCACTAACCCCTAAAGTAAGAATGAACATGTAGGAAGTAGGGGAAGCAGGCACAGCTAACAATAGAAATATGGGGAAGGCAGAAGAAATTGAGAGCGAGAGAAAGAGAAGTAGTGAGTGGTAGGGAGAGAATACGGAAACAATAGGCAAGAGAGCAGAAAATGTTCAGTTTTGGGAGGGCAGATTGGGGAAAGGTGGATTACATGGAACATCTGCTGAAAAGTTGGGTAGATATGGACAAAGAGAGTAGAACTAGTCACACAAGTGTAGAAAACCAAGAGGATACTGCCAAGGACAGCAAGGAGCAGAGGAGCATGACTGGAGAGCTAAAACTGTGGAGGGCTGAGCAAGAGGCAGATGGAGAAAAGGATGAGGAGCTGGAACAAGAAAGGGCCAGTGAACAGAAATGAAGAAAAGCACAATCAGCTGTGATTTGGTGGCAGAATGGGGTAGGGATTGGAGGACTGGGAACTATTTTAAATTTTGTGCACATTATGGATAGTCAACCCCAGCTTCTTTGTGTGAAGAGGGAAATACCAAAGCTAACAATTTGATTCGATTTCGAATACTGACATGAGGAATATGATAATATGTGCTTTCTTGTACTAAATTTCAAAATCTTTAAAATAATCAGTTTTTCTTTTCTGAGTGCAGTATTATCATAGCGTGATTAGTCCTCCAGAATCAGGTTTTGTATCCATGGACTATTCAAATCTTTACTTGGTTGCTTGTTTTTGGTACTGGCTCAAAAGACTGTAGACTTTCATGTGGTCAACACAGCCCTTCCTTGTATAAAGAAAACCCTGTATTTCTCAAGCTCCACAGACTTGTTTTCCAAGCCATTCAAGTACCCCTTTGAAGCAGCTCTTGTGTTTCCATGCTTGGCCACCTTTTGGCTGCCCAACAGAGAGTTTCTATTCTGTGGTTTCCATGAGGCTGTAGAGCAGAGAGTTTCTCTCCTGTGACTTCTGTCATGCAGCCCAACAGATTTTCCATCCTGTGCCCTGGATGAGGCAACACAATAGAGCATCCGAGTACCATCCTGTTACAACTTTGAAGCTGCCTAGCAGAGAGTTTCTATTCTGTAGCCGCCATTGTCTTGCCAAAGAGGGAGCATGTTTTCTGTGACCTCCACAGAGTGGTCCTACAGAGATTTTGCATCCTAGTCTACCCTAGTCTGTCGAACAGATAGTATCTGTTCTTGATCTTCTTGAGCCAGCCAAATATAGAGCTTCTCCCATTGAGGCTGCTTACATTTGTTTGTCTTTTTACGAAACCATATTCAGTTTGTGTTTGGCTTATATGGTGTGGAGTGTGCCATTCCACCTAAGAGGGAACAGGATCCTTGAAATGTGTTGGCCACTGAGAGGGCGTGAAGTCGAACTCTATACTCTCATCTTTCATTGTTTCTATTATGCAGGTGTCGGACAACAGAACAGCACTGCCACCAAAACCAGGTGGGCTCGCTTCTATTGGAGGCAATGCGCCACCAGGAACAGCACCATTTTCTGCGTTTCATCCAGTTACGGCTGGGACTACTGGGCACAGATCAAACTCCCCATCGTTATTCAGCACAGAAGGAAAGCCAAAGACTGAGCACCTGAGCCATGGTCAGTCAGCCTTGGAGGAGCTAAGAATGCAAGTCAAAGACCTAAGGAGTATTATTGAAACCATGAAAGATCAGCAAAAGTAAGTGCAAATGTGCGCCATAACTTATTTATTATGCCTTTACAAAAGGCAACCCTCCTTTGTCCAGTTCTAAACTTATTTAAATTTGGCTTAGCAGGTCTAACAAATCTTTCTTTCTGAGACGTTTGTGTTATTGGTGTAGTATTTGTAGTATAGACGGGAATAACTTAGTCAGTAAGATTGGGGGGTGGGGATGAGCTTCAGATTTCCTAACAGTCAACCTGGCATATCTTGTTAACATACATTATCTGAGAAGCAGGACATAAGGTGGCTTAAGGGATAGTGGAAAGCGAGAGCAGTGCAGATTGTTAGTGGTACTTAAAACAAAATATTTTGTTAAATAACCAACGTTTTTTTAAGAACTTCATAACAGAGAGGAGAGAGTGTTTGTGTGTGTTAGTCTGTGTGTGCATGTAAATATCCTAGGTGAAATTCTTCAGACACCTCACCATACCTGACTGAAAGTTCCCAACTATTTGCTACATAACACTTTTATTAGGGGGGTGTCACACCCTACCCCCCCCCAAAGCTATGCCCCCGAGTATCGATTTGTTCAATACACTGTTATTTTGCTGCTTTAATTTGTTCCACTGATAGAATATAGTGATGCACTCTGTCCATATAATAGGTAATATATATTGTATACTGATCAGTAGTTCATCTTTTCACTGTAGTTAATACAAATCTCAAATGCAATAAAGCTTATTTAAAAGTTAACTTGCTAAGGATTCACTTTGGTTAATTCCCACTCAGCTATGTGCTTGTGAAAGGAAAATAGCATGCTTAAATCTAAACTTGATGTATGCTGAGTTAATGTAGGGAACTTTTGTAAGTACCATCTACCTAAAAAAAACAGTCAGCAATCTAAATAGAAAAGTTCCCTCATGGTTCTGCCTACATAGTTCCAGAGTTTATCCTAGACTTAAGTTAATACAAGCAAGAGAAAAACATATTTATATATATATATTACCCAGTGGCGGTTGCCACTGGGTAGTTATAGTTAGGACCATGTTTCTAGAGGAAAAACATTTTTGGGTTGCTAATGACTTTGGCAAAGTTTGGCAAATCTTCACCAAGCTTTCCACATCCACGTAATCTCTTTCCTGGAAAGTTTCAGGGTGGTCCATTAAGCAGGGGCAGAGAAAAAAGTGGGGCCCCAAATACTGTTTCCCCATTAATTTTTCCATATGAAAATTGAACAGCGACAGTGCAAAGACTGCTGAACAGAACTACACCAAAGTTTGCAGAATGCTAGATCGTGATCCAGAAAGCGTGCGTTTTGTTATTTGCTGTAAATCTGTTGAGTAGTTTTTGAGAAATTAGAGCTAAAACACTTGGTATATTTTACACCGCGCGTATCCTCTGAGCCGACAGATCTTCAGATAAGATCTGATTGGCTGACACCACATCAACAAATATGTGATGGCAGTCAGTTTAGGACTGAGGAATGAGTCCCCTGTCCTGGAAATAAGTTTAAAATACATGAAAAGGGGTAGAGATACCCTGCCCCACCTAGACCTGTTGGTGGGGGGCATCGCATGGGGCCAAAAACATATTTTAAAAAAAATTTACAGCAAATTTTCTGTGAATCCACATATCCCCAGTACAATTTAAAAGAAGGCAGGCTCCCTCCTTTTTAAAAGAAGAAAAACCCTGGGGTGGTTCAGGACCGTGGGGCTGGGGAGTTATGGTTTAGGGGAGGGGGCGTGCAGCCACCCTCCAAAGCCTTCTCCAGGCTTCGGGGACACCATCCCCGAGGGGGGGTCATAATTAGGGGAGGGGTAAAACATGGCCTCCCTCCCCGAGCCCCTATGAGGCCCTGGGACCCCACCCCCAGGTGTGTTTTTTATAAGTATGGAAGGGGGCTCGTGGCCCCCCTCCGCTAGCCTCTATGAGGCCCTGGGGGCCCGATGGCTGTTTTTTTTAGAACTAGGGATTGAGGGCACAGGGCCTTGTGGACGTGCACTAAAATCTATTGAAGTGGAAGTAAAAATAATCTGTTACTGTGCTGAGCTTCCCCATAGAAAATAGGAAACATTTCACAAATAGGTTTCTCTCCAAGCCGTAAACTCTATGCTTTGCAATCAAAAGTTTGATAGAATTACTCTCCCATCACAAACATGTCTGATGCCTAAATCTCTTCAGAACATTTCCACTCTCAAATATGAGGCCACTCACCAGGGCCTGGAATGCATGCACTCTGTGCTGGAGAGGACTTGAAAAAAACAACTGTTCTCTTCAATCTCACTTCTCTTCACGCTGTGCATTGTGTCTCCGCAAGAATGAAAAACATGACCAATTACTGTAATGCTTAAAAATTAAGCACACTGTGATTGGCCATGTTCTGTGGTATACCAATCTCCATGCTGCCTTCTGAGGGTGGGTTATTTGAGACAGGCTAGCCTGAACTGCTGTGAACACAACCAATCCATGCGTTGCGCTCATGCTGTTTTTAGTAGTAAACAGCATGAGTGAGAGAAACGTTTGAATTGGTGTGAGCAGGTGAACCAAGCCCTCCAAAGGAGACTGAGGGAACCATGCTTCCTTTCCCCTGGCTCCTTTGCAGTGTGGGTTCAAGAGGCATAAAGTGCGCATGTCGGGCTGGTCAAAGTAAGATATCGCTCCAGTCCGACATGTGCACTTGACTTTAAGACCAGCGGCTTGTCAAATACCGTCCTTTAGCCATATGTTTGGTGCACACCCTAAATTGTATAGGCCGCCTTCTGATACTTCTGCATAGTAAACAAACAGAAAGTTATAAATATAGCGGTGCACCCAAAATAAAGAGTCCAATCAAAATGCCTGAAGTTCTTGTGTCTCCTTTATTATAGTTCAGAACAAGCATTTTCAATGCAATAAGTCTCCCATTTGCGAGAGTTTAAGCTATTGGCATTGTAAATGACAATGCCTTTTATTTATGTGTTTTTAAAAGCAACATATATATAAAAGGCATTGTTATTTCTGAGACTAATAGCTCAAACTCTCGCAAACATGAGACCACTTTAATGGTGGCCGCGCCCCTTTCTTTAGATTTTGCTCGCCATATTCAGGTTACAGTGAGCCACTTCTAAAGAAAGGGACCCGGCCAACATTAAAGTGAAAGCGCGGTATGGGGCAATTTCACCCAAAAGGAAAAAATAAATAATTAAAGAAAGGTTCTGTAGAGGGACCACTAAAGTGAAAGCGGACCGCGCTGTAAATTAAATAAATAAATAAGTGCGGCCGCTAAAGTGAAAGCGGACCGCGCCGTAAATGAAATAAATAAATAAGCACGACCGCTATAGTTAAAGCGGACCACGCTGTAAATTAAATAAATACATTACTAAAAACAATATAAAAGCGGGCGGTGTGCTGCGACGTCGTGGGTGGAATAGGGGAAGATCCTTAAAGAAAATAGTGCTCACCGACTGCATAAAGCAGAGTAAAAATACAGTCCTTATGGGAGGTTACAAATGCAGACAAGGCGGTACCAAGGAGGGACTACTAAGCCTATTCACGAATGAAAAGCAACGATTTTGAAAGGACAGTAATAGGAGCCAATTGAAAAGATGGGCGGGAAATGGGCAGAGCTTCTATTCCATACCTCAATACAGTATGCCTCACAGAGCAGCACATGCGCTGCCCAAGCTCGACCTAAAAACGTTTATTTTCTCTATGTTTTCATTTGAAACAAGACAGCTTAAGCCCAAGCGTTGCTTTAAAAATTGACTTCTTCAGGGTACATCACATGTTGACATCAGAATCTGTGCCTCATGCTAGACAGGCACCAGGTGTCTCAATTTCCTAACTTTTTTGGAAATTGAGACTATTGATGTACCCAATCCTGAATATGGGGATTGTGGTGAGGATATTAACTGTCAAAATTGTTAACTTGATGAGACACTTTGGGCAACATGGAGAAGAAATAGTGAAATGCAACTACACCGTAATTATATCTTTCCTTTGGACATACATATGAGTTATTGTGTCTCTTGAATGAATGGGTCCTGCAGAAGTTCAGTTTTGAACAAACCGGCTGCTTGTCAGTCAGTGGGACTGTCCATGCCCTGCCCAGACACATGACTCATGAGCAACACAACGCTGTGGTAAATCCGTGTAATTTTTTTAATTGATGGTAATGCATGTGGCGCTAGCAGAGGGAAGGTTTAGGGGGGGGGGCATCGTCCCTACACCTTAAAGGAGGAGCATCCCAGATCAGCAGTGCGTTATGGACTTGGGAGCCAGGCATTAGGCTCTGTGATTAGTGGTATCAGTGGAAGCTTGAGAAAGCAGGCTTCTTCTATAGAATCCTGTGTTTCTTCCTTGAAGTTAAGCCTTTTGGCCAATCAAAACTTGTGTAGTAGACCTTAGCTGGGAACTTGATATTGATCAAATTGGTGGATTGCATCTCTAGACAAAGATGAGAGTGCGTAATATGTAGAGGAATGTGAGAACCAGGAGCTTGACTAGAACCAACAGCGGCTCTAGGTATGTTGTTGCTTATGTAGAACTCATGCAAATGAATCCTCCTAAAGTAACAACGTACCATCACATTCCATTTGAAAAGTGTTAGAAAATAACATGGAGTGGAGGGGGACATGGTGGCTGCAATTGCTAACTATAAGCTGTTATATTTGAAAAAAGTGGCAGAAGGTACATTGGAAAAAATGACTGGATTATTCTGGAATTTTGTATTGTATAGTATTTACATTACATATGAAAACCCATATTTGCTTAAAGGAGACACGCACACACACGCACACCTACACACACACACACACACACACACACACAATTAAGAACATATCTCTCATGTCCATGGGCTCTATTAAAGGAGTCTAATCTACTATTTTTAGGCCTTTATTAATTATACTGTTCTAAAATGTAAAAACTTTTTTTGCAGACGAGAAATTAAACAGTTGTTGACAGAGTTGGATGAAGAGAAGAAAATTCGTCTACGGTTACAGGTATTAAATAAATGCAAAATGCAAAGTATTTAAACCATGAGTTTTATTCAGGGGCAAAAACATATTTAGTTCGCATTACATTTAAAGTGCAGTACGTAGCCAGGTAAAAATGTCAATAAACCAAAACCCAATGTGGTGCAATTTTGTGACGAGTTGCAATTCATCAGTGACATCAACATGGGTCGCCAAAACATTATTAAAGCATGTGATCTGTGTAAATCAGGCAATATAAATTTACATTCGCAAAGCAACTTTTCTCTAATAATGTTACTTTAGTATGGTGATTTGTAGATTTGAGCATGTCTGTTCACAGCGTTGCTCACAAGCACTACGAATGGATGTTCCAGGTCAGGAATAGCCGTCAAAGAATGTGAACATTTAGAAACTCAAGAGTTTAGGGTAAGCACATGGGGGATGACAAAGAAAAATAAATAAATAAAAAAAGAACTTACCTGCCGCCCTCCAGCATCACACTCTTCTGCTCCTTTCCACTGCAGGCAGGCACAGGCTCCCAGACTGCCTTGCGGCCAATTCTGAAGCTGCTCTCATGCATGAAAGCAGCTTCAGGATTGGCCTGAGTGCCATGTATTTGCGATCCCAGACAGACTGGGAGCCTGTGCCTGCTCTCTCTAACCCAGCAACGCAGCTCGGGTTGGAGAGAGCTTCAGTGTGCATGACTGTTTGGCCATCCGGATATGGCCGACCAAACCGTCATGTGTACTAATGACTGTGCCCACCATCCCCCCTCCAGTACAGTCACCCCCCTGGCCCTGACTCAAAGACTCGGTACACAGGCACTTTAGAAGAAAAAATAAAACGATAATAAAACAGGTTTTAAACCTGTTTTATTATTGTTTTATTTTTCACGTTTTTGAGGGTGCTGGCAGGGGGGGGGGCGACGTTTCTCCGCCACAGCGGAGGAGCCACCGCTACCAAACACAGGAGCATACTACAGAGTAAATTTCCGTCTTTTTTAGAGAATCGGGTCCATGGTGACCATGTTTTTTTGCCTCTTGAGTTGGACCAATTTTAAAATCCATCTCTTACTGCTAGTGCACCTCTTCTTGGCCCTGGGTATTTTTGTTAGTAAATAATCCTGCCTTTTTTAACTTGATTTCTATATAGAGTGTAATAGAAGTTTGCCCGTACATAAGTTGTAACATTTTGTGTTGAATATTCATCATTTTAGTGGACCAGGAAAAAATGCTATTAATTTGTGTAAGATGTACACTTTCAAACAAAAACTGAACAACGTTATTGTAGATGTCTACTTTGTAAAACTACTGTACTCTGCATATACATTCATTATAGTGTGCAGCAGGTTCTGGTTATTGGTATCAGCTTCTGTGGCGCCACACCATTGAGCAGCCAAATTGATAGGACCCTCATGTGACAACACCGTTCTTGCAGAAGAACCTGGAGTAGAGACATTGGTTGGGGCAGAGGGGGGAAGCGTGAGGGGGGTGGTAGAGAGTGCCAATAAACTATGTCTGTTTTTAGTGACTGATAGGACAGTATCAGGATGAGAGTTGTGGAAAGACACCAGACTGTAATTACAAACCGGGTGCGGACTGTGACACTGCACCTGATGATACTAAAAACTGCGCGAGCCTCAGCAAATGGACAAACATCTGGCAGTTCACACCTGTGCTGAGGAGAGCACATTATTGAAAGGAAAGACCAGAGTTTGAAACCGTGGCTCCTTCTCAAACTAGAGGCAGAACAGCCTCTGTTTAAAGAGGGGAGGAAAGACATCTACATGCAGGCGGGTGTAGTCCAGCAGTGCGCCCACTGGTAGTGGATTGCCATAGCGACCACTTTTCACTGTGGACTGTATGATTTTGTGGTAAACTTCTCAGTAGACATCATCGAAGCATCTCGGCCAATATGATTTCTGGCCTCTTCAGGACAAAACAAGGTAGTGTATGACCAATTCACTAGAATTAAAAACATATGGAAAATTCTCAAATAATAATTGACAGATCAATTGCGTCGTCAAACACAACCAAAAGTCTATAGGATGTGTTCTGGTCAGCCGTCTGAGTGGTATCAATGTATGTGACTTCCCAGGGTTCATGCATACCAAGTGGCATGAGTCTTAGAGCAAAGGTGACCAAATCTAGAAAACGCCTAAGAAGTGCCTATTACCACCAATCTGCCAAACAATGGAAAAAAAACTTCCTTGAAAAAATGCACATTGTCACCACCCAAGTGATAGCCTTAAATCGCCATTGAAAGAGTATATGTTAAGAAGCAGAGAGAGAATACAGTCTGGTGGAAGAACTACATGTGACTCAAGGAATAATGTGCTCACCAGAAAAGGCACTAATGCCTCACTGGATCAATCTGAAGCATAGCTCCAGAGGTCAGGTTTGGTGGCTGTAAGGTAGCAAGGAGAAATGAAAAAAGGGAACATGATCAATTAACAAAAAGAGAGAAAAATGCAAGAGCGAAGAGCTCTGCTTGTATTTTTTACCAGATTAATTATACTCCTGCATCGATAATAGATAGGCGCGAGAGGGACAGGACATATCTAGTATACTAGACCATGTTAATCTGTGACTTGGTACAGGTGGCATCCACTGTAGGAACAAAAAAAATCCACTCATTATTGTGTATACAACAACATGACAATGGCAGTTGAGCAGCCCATGTTCTGGTAATTGTGTGCTTCTTACTTTGGTAGCGCAGTGCCACTAGTGACCCACCCTCCCCCATCCCTGTGAAGGTGGGGGGGGGCATTGATGCCAAGCGAGCAAGCGAGCTAGAAAATGGTACATTGACTAGGTTGTAACAACGTGGTAATGCTCCCATTTGGATGCCATCTTATAGCTCATTTCTGAGCCTGCTTAGGCTCAAAACAAGCTGTCTCCCTGGTGCGCTTCTCTCGCCTCCACTGGCGCTACTCTCTCTCACCGTTGCTATGTCTTGCCTGTGTGCTTCTCATACCCCACTTGCGTTCCACTTTGCTCTCTCTCACCTGTATCCTGTGGCCCCCCCCCACCAGCTAAAATAAAAATGGTTTCACGCTACTTTCTTTTTTGTTACATTTACTAATCCAAGTCTCATCATTACATAAAAAGAAAAAAGCGCTTGTGGCATTTTATACAAAATGACACAACTGCATCATAACGCCTTTTGTTTTCCTCTTGACCCATGCACCATTAGTAAAAATACATTGGCAAAGCCAAAAGGTCCCAAAGGTGAGACCTATTGGCATTGCCAATACTTGTCAATCTCTCTCCAAAGCCATGTTTAAACTCTCAGAACAGTCTAGTCAGAGAATCATCTAGATGCCAGTCAAAGATGAGTTTCAGTATGATTCATAAATCTTGTCTTGATCTTTAGTAGCATGAGATAATCAGGGTGTACATTGATACAACAAATCAAACTGGAATACTAAGAAAAATCAAACAATGTAAGACCAAAACCACTTTCATAAAAATAAAGGGATTGGATTAGTTACTAATGACAGTGTTATGCCACTGTGCAGCCTGCTGCATGGGTTGTGGGCATGGTGCACCTCCCCACACTTACCTGCCCATTTGCTGGTGAGCAAAAGATGCTCTGTGGTCTGCAGTGGAGCAGGGGCTTCAGACAGAGTTCTGCGTGCACACAATCTCTCTCCTCTCTCTCTCTCTCATTGCTAGATCTTGATCAGGCTTCGAATTGTGTCAGACTTGGCGGCAACTTTTGTTTTTCATTATGGAGGTCTCAAACTGCTAAGAATATCAGTGGTCGTACTGGTGCAGTGTGGGCCATGGAGATATACGCCCTACAATTACATCTTCCATCATATTTGGTGTGAAACTGACCAATCCAAGATGGTGCTACTTTCTGTCCTTTCAGATTCCTATCTCTGTTTCCTGTTCTTCCCCCATAAAAGGAGATGGAATCAGCTCTCCTCTGCATTGCAATGCAGTCAGAGTCTTTGTTGGACTTGGCCCTTTTATAGGGTTATCCCCAAACCTTTTGCCTTCCTCCGCCTATTTTCTGACCTTTTTTTTGTTGACTTTAGGACTCTGGGTACTTTACCACTACTGATCAGTTCTAAAGTGCATATGTTCTCTCCTCTAAACATGGTATGATTGGTTTACACCTGTTTGGCCTCTTTGATTTACTTGTAAGTTTCTTGTACAGTGGTATACCATATACCCAGGGTCTGTAAATTAAATGCTACTAGTGGGATTGCAGCACTGCTTGTGGCACCACAGAAGTAGCCTTTTGAGCCTGTCTCAGGCCTGCCACTTCAGGGCCTGTATGCACAGTTTACTGCCACTTTAAATTGGCATTTTAAACTACTTGCCAAGCCTTAAACTTCCCTTTAAGTACATATTGGTCACTCCTAAGGTAGGCCGTAGGTAGCCCTATGGGTAAGGTGTTGTATAAGTAAAAGGTAGGACTTGTGCCTTATGTGTGACATGTCCTGATAGTGACAAATAGCCTATTTCATTTTTCACTGCTGTGGGGCATACTCATGTCATAGGCTAGCATTGGAAATTCCTTATATATCTTTAAGTGGTAATTTCTTATGAGAAGGGAGTGGCATTGCCATGTTTGGTATGTTTTGAATAGTGGTGATAAATCCTGCTTACTGGTGTAGTTGGATTTTAAATTACTATTTTAGAAATGCCACTTTTAGAAAGTGGGCATTTCTCTGTGCTTATGACTCTGTGTTATGCAGCCTGACTCTAATACACGTCTAGGCTGGGTGACAGCTACACTTGGTGCATATTTTCCAGACAGTCGCAACACAGGCAGGGCTGGGTTTGACAGGAGATACATCTGCATTCTTCTGCATACTGATAGTCTTCATGGGCTCAGAGAGGGAGAGGTGTTTCCCATGTACATCTGAACAGATTGCGTCCTGCCCTCACACAAAGGGCTGATTTACACCCCTACTGATTGTCTGGAGCCAGGGCTGGGCTGAAAGGGATTGTTGCGCACTTCAAAGGGTTCTTTTGAAGTCACCCCTTCATCAAAGACATTTTTGAGTATAGGTACTGGGGCTCTGACCCCATATTTTTAGACACTGCGTGGGACTTGTAACCTGACGCTTTTGGCTCTACAAACTGCACATTGCTTGAGGATTGCTGTGCTGCCAGGAGAAACTGCCATTTTGCTGACTGCTTTGCTGTGTTGGTCCGCTGCCTGCTAACTGCTGGGCTGCAGGGGGACTGCCACTTTGCATTTCACCTTATTTGCTGGCCTATTGCCTGCCTCTCTGCTTCTGTGCCCTACCAGTGCGCTCCAAGGGCTTGTTTGCTTGTCCCCCCATTAAAGAAGTCTAATGGCTAACAAAAGACTTCCCATGTTCCCCGTTCCCTGGGACTCTGCCACAGGTGAGTCTGGTAACATTCAACCTTGACCATGATCGAAGGGTGCCTGATCAGAAACAGAGCACATTGTTTTTAGTCCCAAAAACACCATCACACTGTGGCCAAGATTAACGCTTCCCTGTGACCTCGCGCTTCACCCTCGATGCCCCCCTACCCCGCACAACTGGTACTGCCGCGGTAGGTGTTGATTGAGGATGGCAGCTTTAAGGAAAGGAGCTGTGCAGAGCCTCTCTGCTTGGCCTTTCAAAGTCACGTTGTCTAGCAACAAGGGATGGGCCAGCCACATGAGGATTGATAGCCGGCTCCGTCCCCAGAGTCGCGTCATGTGTAAGCAGCTAGGAGAGGCTATGATCGGGGGAGGCAGGCCCCATCCCCGAGACTCACCAGTATTCCTGCAGGTATCTTCCTCCTCCAAATGCCCATTTTAATGGAGAGAGAGCGGGTCCCCAGGGATGCGAGGCCTGCTCTAATTACACAAAGGTACTGTGTTGGTGGCAGCTACACTGCGCACTCGTGGGCAGTTGAGTTTGGGCACAGGGAAAGTGAGGGATCCAGCGAGGTCTCCTGCAGGTGTCCTAAGTTTGTGCCTTACTCCCTTTATTCTGTGTGGCGCTCCTTCGGGGCATTTGATTTCCCATAGCATTACGGTAAGAAACCTCGACAGAGGTCCCCGAACGCTGCAAGGAACTCTCCTTACTTTAAGAGACTGTGATTAAAAAATAACCGTATCATATGTATTAGGCGCGCAAGTGCTCCTGTGCCCTACGCATGATCCCTGATTACCAGATAAAGTTTAGTAGGAGCCAGTGCTTAATTTGTCAAACAATAAGTGCCAGGGCTCTCGTCAGGAGGCCAGTGCAGCTTGCACCACACATTGCCCCTGCCATTCTGCCAATGATAGTAACAACACAACTATTAACTTTCACACTCCTGCAAGTGTGACAATTCGGACTATTCCAGGCCCCCAAAGCAATAAGAATGGCTTGGGCGGCAGGTAATCATCATTTTTAATGTATATTGAATAAATAATTAACTGTTGTTGTGGTCATCGCTAAATTAGCCAGGCAGCACCACCTTGTGGCAGACATTCACAAGCACCAATGTTGACAATTGAGTGCAGGTGCCGAGCACCGGAAACCCTGGCTCAAATTAAGCACTGGCAGGAGCGAAGGTGCGCTGCGTCCTATGTGCTTATTGTGATATTTTGTGATCCACATGCTTTTCCCTAACCTAACTGGCATTACATGCACTGATGTTATGATGTATGTCATTTTTGGACTTATATTGTTTAGGATAACGAGTGCTATCTCAGTAACTGCATAGGATGCACAGTATTTGATTCATGGCGTTTTGGCCTTGTTTATGTGCAATATACTATATATATTTTTATATAATCCCATGTGGAGTATCTTTTGTGGTGTATTCATTGTGTTGCTGTGCGAGTATGTTGCGCAAATGCTTTACACATTACCTCTGGTGATAAGCCTGCCTGCTCTGCGCCAAGCTTCCAGAGGGTGATCACAGGTTATCTTTAGTGTGTAACTGACTTGCCCTGACTAGAGTGGTGGGTTCTGCCTGGCTTAGATGCATAACCTAGTCAACCAGAAACCCCATTTCTAACAGTCTTTCAACAGGTTTTTACCCGCAGGAATTCCTGATTCTGAACGTTATTGCTTCTGAGGACTAATTGGTCAAATGTCTCTTGCTGACTAACTCTTCTGCCTGGCTATTCCTCCGTTCAGTTCTCTTCACTCCAGCAGCTCATCTTCCTGAAGCTTTTTTATGCCATCTTGTTTTTTCTTAATTTCAGGCAGTTGATCTCTGCAGACACCTATTTGTTATGTGTGATATTTATTATGTAGGAATATTATGGCTACCGGAGGCATCACCCCTAACTTCTGAAGACCGGAACTCAACGGTTCAAGAGCTCGCCATATCTTTCTTTGAAACACAGACCTTCTTTAAAGAAAATTTATAAAAGGGAACATAAAATAAAGTATGTCTTGGAAGGATAATAATCCCTATACCTTTTGGGTGTTACTTAACTTAAAAATGTCCCAAAACAGCAAAGAAAAACCTCTTTTTGGATAAAAACGATCCAATGACTTACTAAGCAGCATTACATTGAGAGTATGTATAGGTTCATCACCTAAATACAGCACACCATGATTATTCACTAAAAGGTCTCTATGCTTCACACAGGACTGGAGGAAGTTTAAAACCATGGTATATATGTGCTTTTTCACTGTGATGCTACTGTAGGCTTTGTAGCTTGCATGATGACCATTTGTATACAGGAACTCTTGAAAAGTTATTCTGTGGCAAGATGAAGGTAGGGGAAGACTCAACAGTATCGATACTTCAGGATTCTTAACACTGGCTGTGAAGTAACAGATACACCACAGGGCTAGCCAGTGCCTCACACTTCTTTTTACCTCCTTCTGTACACAGTAAGTCAAAGATGGAGCAAGACAGGGCCTCAAGCTTACATGAGTATTAAGTTGTATTCCTTTGATCCTCTTGGGTTCTCACAGCTACCCAAGCTGCTCAGGCATTCCAGACAATTGGCCGTCGGTAGTAGTAGTTCAAAAAGGCAAAAAAGCAGATCAGTGGAACTCTTCTGCTCCTTTGTCCAGGCTTCCCTGTATATTTGGTAAGATGTCCCATGTGCAGAAACAAAGCAGTGGAGGGGGGATCCTGCCTGGTTGTGACCCAGCAAGCCGGACATACACCCAATAGGGACAACAAGGTCTTGCCTGCTTAATTAAAGTAAAGTGGTCTTCTTTAACTTTCTGACAGGGTAAAACTGTAATGCGGTTCCCAAGAAGGTTAACACATGCTAAAATCTAATATAAATAAATAGTTTCAAACTTTTAAACCAAAATGCATTTAGCCTGAAACGTTTAATGAGAAACCTAGTTCAAATTTGTAAATCATTTATGCTTTTGTTTTTTAATTTGAATATATTTAGTAAAAATATTTGAAAATAATATATATCTTTTTTTGCAACCACGACTTTTCTATCATTTTGAACTTCACTAGTATATTGTCTTGCCATTACCTCAACGAGACATATTTATTATTCTAGCTCTAGTCCTAGCCAATTTTGTTGCTGTAGCCAAATTGTGGGGAATGTAAAATTATGGTAATGGGCACATTTACCTAATTAAATGTTTTCAAACTATATACATTTAAAATTAAAAGTGTCCACTTAAAAGCTTTTCACAGTAAATGTTTGAACAATGTGCCTAATAAGCATGAATGTTAATTTACCAAAATACCAACAGTAGAGGGACTAACATCAGACACACCCTTAGACTTAGATGACAACACTGAGTTGATTCTTTGTCATATTCTTCCTTATCAGTAGAAAACAAAACTTTAAAAAACTGAGATCTTCATTGTCCTCTGAGAGAGACCGTAGAAAGCAGAAGGCCTCATTGATGAGCCAGATCCCCCAGTCAGAGACCTCTGCTATCCAAAGAACATCTGGTGCTGAAGCAGAAAAATAACAGTACTTTATTTACTGTTGCTAAACTCATGTGAAAACCCAATAGCTGTCTGTTTTAAAATATACTGCATTGTAAAAAGCACAATATCACTTTGTCACTTTATCACAAAAAGAAGTCTAGTTAAACATTTTCTTCCATTTCTTTGAAAAAAGGTTTTACATTCTGTGTCATGACAGGAAGAAAGAACAGAGAATGTGTGATACAAAATACAGTGAATTACCAAAACCCCATGGTGGTTTGTGAATGAGATTAACATGTGGAGTGTTTAATTCCAAGATAACATTTAACAAATTTACAGTAGGGTGTACCATGTGTGGAGACAACTGGCAGTACTAGAGCGACATCTGTGAAGCTAACAAACAAGTGTTGATGATTCATTTATTTTTATTTTATTTATAAAGTTTGTTCATCAACTCATAACTGAACCAGGTTCATCCTAATTTGTAGAATTGGTAAGCTTTTGTGCAATTTTCAACAGTAGAAAACTTAAGGTAATTGTGGGTTTTATTACGAGCTTGGGCGATGGACTACTCCGTTAAAACGTGGCTGCTATCTCGTTCGCCATATAACTAGTACCATAGGCTTTAACTCACTTGTAATATGGTGGACTGGATATTTGCCACATTTTTGATCGAGCATCCCATCTGCTACACTCTGAATAATGCGATCAGTCGCGTTGATTGTCTACCACCGATGTAGCTCTATTGACCACAGTAAAGCTGAGCATTAGTCCTTATCTGACTTAGGAGACTAAGTGAAAATTCTTGCAGCATTGATTTCCTGCGTGATAGATAATGCTATTCGGATATGGAAGTTCCAATGTCCCCACTTACTCCTTCACATATGTATGTATGTATGAATGTAAATGATATTGCTATAGTGCAAACCTAGTCAAAAGGCAGTAGTGCATTGCACGTGCTTCATCAGCCTTGCAACAGCAGTTGCTCCTCTGATCACTCACAGTCCTTTTAAAGATATCGGCAGATTTAGGGATCCCAAACTATTCCTGTACCAAGGGATATGGACTATATCATGAGCAACCTGATTTCTGGGAGCAGATTTTCGTGTTTGTAAGCCATCAGCTGTAGATTAACCTAGGTCCAGATTCATGCGAAGCCCTATTCGGATTACTACCACAGAGTTTAGATATTTCTGTAAGGCAGCAACAATTCGCATTTATCGCCTTGTTGGTTCCTAAGTTGTTAATATTCCAAAACCGGAAAACTAAGGCTGTACCATCATTTGCTTTATGGTTCAGCAAGCTAAAAGGGGTACAATTATTCGAAAGTCTATATGCGCCAGAATTGGCTCTTCACTAAAAAAATGTGAGATTTGGAAATAAATGCATGATAAAACTTATTAGCTGTGGTATTATGCTGCCTTTGCTGTCGTATTTCTCGATTTTCGTATCTGTATAAATCTGTAATTAATGGGGGAAGTATTTCCTTATTTTCTCCTGCTTTTGATATGTGTGTTTTTGTACTGTATTTTCGATTAATCTCTACTAGCTTGTCTTCCTTTTTTTGTATAATCGAGTAGTCAAATATATTTATATGTAATGAATCGACTTAATAAAAAAAAAATGAAAACAAAAAGACTTTTCCTGCAAAATTTCAAAATCTTTGGAAATTTCCAACAGAAACTAGGCATTTTAGAAAGTACCTGTAGAATTTCTGTCACTTCCTGAACTTCTAGGTAGATAGAAATCCCACAGAATCTTCAGAAAGATTGAAGGAATGATGAACTCCACTCATGTAATGTTAGCTTGCAATACTGTTGGTGCTGACGGAAAGGCACTTTTTAGTCTTCTTAGCAACATTTTCCAACTATATAGCATAAGAAAGGCCTAGCGTAGTTGGTCTGTAGAATTGTTTAAGAAAGAAAGGTATGAAAGCTTCATGGCTCAGCCATGGAATTTACAAATCTTACATGCAAATTTGTTATTTGGCTGGTGGAAACAAAGTATGTGTACAGAGAGCCCTTTTATTCAGGCATCTCTTTGCCATAATTTTGAGACCCCTATCTATGCCTGTGTGGCAGATGGGAAAGTATCCAAAAAAAAAGGCACATAGCATTACGCACCCATCTGTCACACTGCTAAGTGCAGGAATTTTTCCTCACAATAGACCATTCCTTGTATAGTGATCAAATTTGTGTTAAAAAGTAAACCAGTAATTGTATCCCTGCTTCATTTCAGAGTTAATCAGTGCTTTCTTAATCACTGCAGAGACAGCGTAGTTCCACTTTGATGCTTTATTAAACATTTTCAAATGCCTCCTGCAATCCATCCGGACTTTCAACAGCGGCACGTGTAATTAAATCATTCCTATAGCGCGGGCTCATATCATTCCACCCAATGCATTTCGAGCCCGAAGGCCCTTCGTCAGGGGTTACTGAAACAAATAAGAGAACTAACTAAACCAACTGTGCAATACAAGTTTCGCTATAAATTATGAAAAATGCTCCCTGAAGTGACCATCTTCAGCCCCACCTCGCTACAATTTTACTCAAAAAACCCATACATAAACCCGTGCATAAACCAGATCAAAATGCTAAACCCCACCCCGCTGTGCAAAAACCCACCCTGGCTCAAGATCCAAAGTAATCCACTGCATCTACATCAATAATGTCAAACTGATACAAAAGGCTAACGTGCCACGCCCCTATGACCTCCAACAATATTCCCAGATTTCCCTGTCCCAGATTTCCCTGTAGTTATAGCCCCACTTGTTGTTAAAAGTTGCATTCCCAAGTGTAATAATATATGGACCTAAACAAATTACCTCAGGAGCCTCGACCGGCAACCTTGTCAATTCATGCGCGTTCTCCCAGTACTAACGCCAGCATGTATTTCCTCAGCCTAAAAACCGTTCTTGTTGAAGACTCACCTATGTGTACGCAATCAATTTAAAGGTTGACTCTGACCCCGTGACCTCGTCCTTTTGGAGATCCAAATGTTAAAGTGATATTTCATTTAACCCAAGGATGTCACTGTGAGATCTCCTACTGAAAAATACATGAATAAATAAACCTAACAAAAGCACACTAACCCACCCACAAATTCGTACCCAACCATTCATTTGCTTACACCCCTCTCATGTTCAAAAAAATACTAAGTATAAAACAGAACGTGTCTAAAGCAATAAGTGCGTATGAAAAATAACCAATGCATCCGTGCACAAAAAATTCATAAAAAGTGACCAACAGCTAAAAAAAATCATAATAAAAAAGAATCCATCATAATAAAAAGGAACACTGGTGAAAACAAAACGAGTAATGCTATTTCAGTCAGTTCGATTCCACATAGAATCCACTCTGGATATTCCGTGTTTTACCCACTGTCTCCGAAGTGATATATGTTAACTGTCTTTATTTAATTCAAGTTCCAACAAGTCATCTGTGGGGTGCAAACTAGCGGATGGGAACATGTTTTTAATTCAGAGACCTCCTCCTGCTGTTAAAGTGATTGATTCAATGGAAACAATTGCCTCCAAGTAACATAAACTGCTGCAGATAACATGGGAATGCTGAGATAATAATAGTCAAAAACCTTTAACACGTTAAAGCAGAGGCACAAAATTGAGATATCTTAAACACCAAATATATATTTTGCATAGTTAAAAGATCTCAAATTAATTTTTTGATTTTTCTTGGAAATGTCCATCTTATCTAAAGCCAAGATATATTTAATTTGATATCAGAAATATGAAAATAAGTTACTTTTAAGCTGGTACGCTTCATGTACCGTCACACAGTGTGCTTTGTCCTGGATTTTTACATACAAAATCAGTGCAGAGTGGGAGTCGTAGTCTCCATTTACTTCAATTAGCTTATGTGTTTGTGAACAATGATTTGTAAAAGCAAAGTACAGGACTGGATAATTAATGTATGG
Source organism: Calotriton arnoldi (assembly GCA_963921515.1). Classification (NCBI taxonomy): domain Eukaryota; kingdom Metazoa; phylum Chordata; class Amphibia; order Caudata; family Salamandridae; genus Calotriton; species Calotriton arnoldi. The sequence continues at coordinate 309,703 of CAWUFW010001956.1, read as the reverse complement.
TGTTCATCTAGTAGAAAAAAAGAAGTGTGCTGATTTCTGAAATATGTTGGATTATATTATATTTTATTCATTTATTCTATTTTTTTGAATTCCTAGACTGGGGATAGGGAGTTGATGCCAAGGCAGGGAGAAGCCAGAGCTAATATCAAAATGAGAAACAAGAAAGCTATGAATAACAATGCAGAGAAAGGGTGACATATATTATGTTCTAGTTTCTTGGTTATCTTCACTCTTTTTATATTGTTTCTATTCATTTTATCTGTGTTACTTCGAGGATTTAGCGTTTCTCTCTTTGATGGCAGGTGTGTTCATCCCCTACTCATAATAAGCTAAGAGGAACACAAATATAGATCACATGTTGTGTCAAGTATGTAACAAACAATGTGTGTTCAATTCCTAAAGTGAAGTCAGGAGGGTAGGGTACCAGAATATCATAATCAGAATATCGTTGGACAGAAATATGGTGTTGTCCTAAATTTAGTTTACACAAATATTGCCATATTGCAGCTAATAATAGAAAATCTTCATCCAATAAGATGATACTTTATAAGCAGTATTTAGAACACAATGTTTCTGTCTGGTGCTATTTTTGCTAATGATATTCTGACATCCAACCATCGGGTGAAATATTAGGATATTTCATCTGCTCAAGTTTTATATAAAATGCTTATAGCTTGTTCAAAAGAGTGCTAAACACTTTTTTTTAACTGAACTAATGATCCTGTTGGTGCTTTTGGACATCATGGTGGTTTGGGGGGGAGTGGGGGGTGCATTGATCGTTATGATTTAGTCTGCATGAAAACATCTTTATCATGTGTGAGGCCGACATTTTGTTTCCTTATCACATTAAAAATGTGGTTTTTTTCTTGCCTGGCAGATGGAAGTCAATGAAATAAAGAAGACTCTCCAAACAAAATGAAAAATTAATGGGCGGAATGGCGCATTATTCGTCACAGCTCCAAGACTTCGATAACCACCACAGCCAAAATAACTGTGTGCCAAATTGTGTCAGATTTGCCTCTGCATCGCTTAGTTTGAGCGTCAGCACAAATTGTGTGATAGCACAACAGAAATTACAAAGGGGTTGGGTGGGGGATGGGAGAAGGTGATATATTTCCCTAGGATGCGCTGGCCCTTGAGGCATATGGTTAAGACGGAGTCGATCGTACGTGTGCTACATAGGCTTTTGTACTTTAAGACCGTCAATGATGAAACCTCAGGCAGTTAAGTCCGAAGTGGTACTGTTTTGATGATATTTTTCAATGACAGGCTATGTCAGATGATTCGTTTACAAACTTTTTGATTTTACAACCGTCTCTTCTTCTGTCATTATGTATCATGGACTCTTTAACTGTTCGGACCACATATAACCAGGAATGAATGTTACAGCTTTTTTTGCCTCCTGTCATTCAGCTTGATTTTATATTACCCTGTTTTTGGATTCTATTAGATATGCAATTTTAATGCTCAAAAGACCTCTTGAGAACCTCCAAGATTTTCTTCTCAGCGTGTCATAAAAGATAATTTGGTGTGTGCAAGAATTGTGTGCCTTCAGCATGTCCCTAATGAGTTAGGACTTAAACAAATCAAAATCTTACAGTTTCAGTATATGAACTTTCCAGCTATTTTTCATCAGCATATTACATCATACATTTAAAAGATAATAACTTGACTTCTAGCTTTATTTGCAGATGACCACCCAAAAAATACTTAGCACATGGTAAGCAATTTTGTAGCTTGCGATCTTTCAACTATGTTGTTCTGTGTTTGCTTCTGGTCCTGGCAAAAAAAAGAGGATTAAGTATTACTGTGAGCCCTTTCAATGACCTCCCCAACTGCCTTTTGGCGAAAGTACACCAAGGAAATTGGCTTCTGGGAAAGGCAGCTCTTTACCAATAACTGTTAATTGCTCGGAGTTGCCGTACAGTAATGGCCACTCAAGAAACATTACAACTCTTTTTCTGATGAAAAGTGGGAAACACGAAGGTTTTATGTGTAGAAACATTGCTCATCAGTTGCTAAATTCTTAACAGGCTGCCATCCACTGTATCCAGCTGAGGAACACAATTAGGTAAGGGAGAAGGGTGCGGAGGAGTCTTCCGGGAAGATAAGGTGCAAGCATTGCATTGGGGCATCAGGGAGCCACTGGAAGTATTACCTGTTTATGTACACATGAACATACACTCGAGCACACATGTGCTCTTTCTCTCACACTCACTCACAGTGTCACATTCTCACAGACACTCTCACTCTTTCTGTCTTTTTTTGAAGGCTTGTTGCATGATAACGATAAAGCCACATTACAGCAGGTCAAGTTGGAAGTCTACCATTATTTATGAATACTTACTTTTGGAAATTGGATTGCAGTCAGAATTTTTGTTAGTGGTGGATTGTAGCTTGAATATCACAGGCGTCTGTCCCATGGCGATTGCCACTTTCTCTACCATGTTACTATTATTTGTTTTGTTATTTCACATCATTTTAGTTGTGTTGGATTTTCATATATTTGCTGTTTGGGTTTGTGTATTTGTGATCTTCGAACCTTTTCTGTCAACGGAAAGGAAAAAAATAATTTTGATCTACCGGTTACAGCTTCTCACCTGTTTTCTTAGTCCCATCGATGAACAAGTCATGGCAAAGCCAGTAGATCTGATGTTGGCTTCCATCCTTTCAGCTTTGTCAAACCTTGCCTTTCTTTTTTCATGGTTTTTGCAAAACTTTATTGTTGGGGAGGCTGCCAGCCATCCTCAATCTAATAGAAAATTAGTAGCTAAAAGCCAGAAATATTGTTTTGGTCTCACAAAGCACATTTTGCCATTTTAGCCCCTGGCACCTAAGGGAACTACTTTGTGTATTGATGTACTCCTTCTGAAAGGGCAGAATGCCATCGCAACAGTGAAGTTAACCAATGGATGTAGTGAGCTGACCCACTACCCCACACTATAGGCTGCTGAGGGCGAAAGAAAAATGTGAATGACACAGTGACAGGCCATTAGAGTAAGAGGGTCAGGTAAAAGCCCCCAAAAGTAAGTATATTATACATATAATTTTAATAAAATTAAAATGACTTGGCTAACCCCAGAACTAAAAATACTTTATTTTAAAGTACACACCTTTTATCTCCCTACTCTTAAACAGACATATTAGTAATGTGTTTCAGTTTGTGCAGCTGTCTCTTGCTAGATTTAAAAAAAAAAAAAACTTTTGGTCTCTGACATGTGTCCCCTCGCTTAACGAAGTATTTCCCACAAAACGTAATAGCACCACACAACAGTTTCTGCAGTTTTTTTCATAAGACCCACTAGAATCCACTGTTGTGTTGTAAAACTACTCCTGCAGCAACGTGAAATATTGATCACAACTTGGCTCATCAAAGCAAGGTTGGGAAAGTCCTCTCAGCTTCAGCATGTCCCATCTATTCATTCTCTATGACCGCTTGAGGCACTTGAGAAATCAAAAAGTAACACAATTCATTTTCCTTTTTTTATTTCTTTCCTCATTGCCTGGCGCTCTTTTCTTTTGAGTTAAAACATGCAAAATAGTGTACAAATGAGTAATGATAAAATCATGGATTATGAAAAGATTGTATCAGGGTCCTTCTGTTGTGACATTGATTTTTGACTTGCATTTTGTAATATTCATGGTATTTATGTAATGTCACTTTCCACTATGTTGTAAGCTTCAAAACGTTAATGAAATAGATTTTTTTATTGTTCGTTTTCATTTGCAGCTGTACTTTATTTCTAGGCGTCATAGAATGGTTGTTATGAGACAGTTGAGAAGATGTATATGTCTTGAACAACAGTGGCAGCTGCTGACATTTGAAAGTGGTGGGGCGTAAAAGTTGGGTATGACTTTTATGTACCGAGTGAAGCGAGCATACCTAATGGACAAACGTGGAGTCTGGGGCTGGGGTCCTCCTCTCAAGAAAAATTGAAAAAAGATTGGAAAATGGTGCATTTTAAAGCAAATGAATTTAGTAAGAAAGCATGGTTTATAAAGCAGTGGGAACGAATAGTCTTGAAATATTAAACACATTAAAAACTGCCACATATCTTTCCACATTAATATGTTCAATAGTTACTGTAATGTGCAAATTGTACAGTGCGACAACTTCAAACCCTTTAAGGTGAGTGCTTGCCCAGTGTCTTGCACTGGTTCACTGACAGAATATCGACTTCAAAAATATAGATGAAAAAAATATTGAGGTAAAAATATAGAATGCAAAAATATCGACTCCCTATACTTAAACAGGTAAGTACAAAAATATTGAGAAACAAAATATTGATGTTAAAAATATATTTGTACAAAATATCGAATTTTATATATATATAAAATAATAAATATTAAATATTAATTAATAAAATTACTTTTTTTTAAATACATTAGATTTAATATACATTTTAACAAATATAACAAATAAACTTAATTATAAAAAGTTAAACGCACATACATAATAATTAATATATATATATTTAGTTTAAAACAATTAAACTATTAATTTTAATTTATTTTATAATTTTAAAATTATATAAAATTTACAAATAAATATATATATATATTTATATATTATCTACTGGCGGTCGCCAGTAGATAGTTATAGTTAGGACCTATTTTCCATAGGAAATCCGCAACATTCTATTTGAAATAACGTTGGCGCCGGTTGACGAATCTTCACGAAAGTTTCCAACTTGTTGGGGCGCACCGGTCCGCTCCTATCCTGAAAGTCTCGGGGTGATTCGTCAAGCGGGGGCCGAGAAAAAAGGGGGGTCCCAAAACGCGTTTTCCCCATGCAATTTTCCATAGAAACCTTTAGTCGCAGCTACAGCCCGAACTGCTGAACGGAATTACACCAAATTTGGCAAATAGGTAGCCCTTGGTTCAGTGACGTGCCTTTTGCTTAAATGGTGTAAATCCGTTCAGTAGTTCCTGAGAAAATAAAAAGTAAAGTCACATATATATCTATGGCCGAGTAGGGTCCGCGTACCCTCCCAATCATGAGCTGCATGCTAATTGGCTGTCAAGTGGCTGTCAACACTCCAAATCAGGAAGTGTTGGCAGCCATTTTGTCCCTCGGTAGAACCGAGGGACAGAAACAAGTGCGCAAAGTACAAGAAGGGGGCAGGGTAGAAACACCCTGACCCCCTAGGTCTGCTCAGGGGGTCCCACAAGGACCCCCTGGGCAGAAAAAAGCATTTTATTTTTTTAAATCGGTGGGATGCGCTTAGGGGTGCGCGGATCCCGCCGTGATTAGAGGCACAGAAACACGTCGACAAACGCAACAAGGGGGCAGGGTAGAAACACCCTGACCCCCAAGGTCTGCTCAGGGGGTCCCACAAGGACCCCCTGGGCAGAAAAAAGCATTTTTTTTTTTTAAATCGGCGGGATGCGCTTAGGGTGCGCGGATCCCGCCGTAAAAAAAAAGAAAATCGAAGCGCGGTCTCCCGCGCTTCGAGACTATTTTGCCCCCGGGTGGGCCAAGTCCCAGGGGCATGCGGGGTTTAATTTATATTTTATAGGGGGGCCTCTAAGGCCCCCCAAGCCCCGGGGACCGCCAACCCCGGGGCTTTAAATAAAAATGGTGCGGGAGGGCTCTCCGCCCTCCCGCAGCCCCGGGGACCGACACCCCCGGGGCTTCTTTTTAAATTTAAATAACCTGTGTGGGGGCTCCAGCCCCCCACACGCCCCGGGACCGCCACCTCCCGGGGCACTTAGAAAGAAATGTGGGGGTCCGTTTCGGACCCCGAAGCCCCGGGGACCACCACCTCCCCAAGGCTGTGCAATTGAAGGGAGGGGGCCGCGCAGCCCCCTCCTGGAGCCTGTGGTGGCCCTGGGGACCGCCACCCCCCAGGGCCAGCTCCTGTAGTGTCCCGGGTGCCTACCCCGGGACACTGCTGTTTGCAATGGCAGGACGGGAGCCTCGCGGCTCCCGTCCTGTCATTGCAAACTTGCTTTTCTTCATTGAAGCGAGAGCAGGAAACCTGCTCTCGCTTCAATGAAGCAAAGCAGAATTGCTTTTCCATAAGGGGAGCTGCATGTCAGCAGCTCCCCTTATGGAAAAGCAATGCCGGCTCCCGCAGGACGTGGGGAGCTGGCGGGACCGTGCGGGGATTGGGGACCCCCCACGGTCGCCAACGAGTGGCCAGGCCCCGGGGGATGGGGTCCCCGGGGCCATTAGTGGCCCGTGAGGGGGACCAAGCAGCCCCCCTCCCCAAAAATAAAAAAATTTGGAAAAAAGGTTAAGGCCGGCCCCGGGGGATGGGGTCCCCGGGGCCTTAAATGGCCTGAGGAGGGGGGCCACGCAGCCCCCCTCCAAATATATATATTTTTTTAAAAGAGGGCATGCCCCGGGGGATGGGGTCCCCGGGGCCAATAGAGGCCCAGGGAAGGGGGGCCACGCGGCCCCCTTCCCGTTTTTTTTTTTTTAAATAAAAAAGAAAATCATCAGGCCCCGGGGGATGGGCCATGGGAAGGGGGGCCACGCAGCCCCCCTCCCATACAAAAAAAAAAAGACCAGCATCGTGCCGGAGGCCCCGCCCCCTCTCTGCAGCAGTCTGCAAACGCGCCCCCTGGCGCGTTTGCAGATGGGGAACGAATTCCCCTTGAATACTGGGGGTCCCTGGGGGCCAACTAGCCCACCAGGAACCTCCAGTATGCGCCAGGGGGCTGCGTTGCAGAGAGGTGTACAGAGGCCACGCCCCTTTTTTCACCTCTCTGCAACGCAGCTCTGTGGCGCTTTTTGGAGGTACATGGTGGGCTAGTTGGACTCCAGGGACCCTCAGGATTCAAGGGGACTTAATCGCCCAACTAAAAACGCGGCACGGGGCGCGTTTGCACAGTGGTGAAGGGAGGGGGCGGGGCTTCAGGTGACATGTGTGCAAACAGGCCCCGTGGCGCGTTTTAAGATGGGGAATTAAATCCTCTTCAATCCTGGGGGCCAACTAGCCCACCAGGTACCTCCAGTAAACGCCACGGAGCTGCATTGCAGAGTGTTGTAAAAAGGGGCGTGGCCTCTGTACACCTCTCTGCAACGCAGCCCCCTGGCGCATACTGGAGGTTCCTGGTGGGCTAGTTGGCCCCTAGGCACCCTCGGGATTGAGGAGGAATTAATTCTCCAACTTAAAACGCGCCACAGGGCGTGTTTGCAGACATGTCACCTCAGGCCCCACCCCTTACTTCACCATTGTGCAAATATTCCTCTAAAATCAGCTGAACTACGAATTCCAATTTACTCACCTGTTATCAGGAGAGACCTCAGTGCTGCATCTTTGAGCCCAGTACTGATCCTGAAAAGTAATTTTAACCGTACTTACCAGTAACTTGAATTTCCTTCCATAGGCTAACATTGACTGGTTTCACTTGAAAATTCTTCTAAGTGTGGAGTTTTGGAACTTTATAATATTCCTCTAAAATCAACCGAACTACGAATTCCGATTTACTCACCTGTTATCAGGAGAGACCACAGTGCTGCATCTTTGAGCCCAATACTAATCCTGAAAAGTAATTTTAACCGTACTTACCAGTAACTTGAATTTTCTTCCATAGGATATCATTGCCTGCTTTTTGCTGAAAAAGTTTCTGTGTCGATTTTTGAAACATACAAATATTCCTCTAAAATCAGCAGAACTACGAATTCCGATTTACTCACCTGTTATCAGGAGAGACCTCAGTGCTGCATCTTTGAGCCCAGTACTGATCCTGAAAAGTAATTCTAACCGAACTTACCAGTAACTTGAATTTCCTTCCATAGGCTAACATTGACTGGTTTCACTTGGAAATTCTTCTAAGTGTGGAGTTTTGTAACTTTATAATATTCCTCTAAAATCAGCTGAACTACGAATTCCAATTTACTCACCTGTTATCAGGAGAGACCTCAGTGCTGCATCTTTGTGCCCAGTACAGATCCTGAAGAGTAATTCTAACCGTACTTACCAGTAACTTGAATTTCCTTCCATAGGCTAACATTGACTGGTTTCACTTGGAAATTCTTCTAAGTGTAGAGTTTTGGAACTTTATAATATTCCTCTAAAATCAGCCAAACTACGAATTCCGATTTACTCACCTGTTATCAGGAGAGAACCCAGTGCTGCATCTTTTAGCCCAGCACTGACCCTGAAAAGTAATTCTAACCGTACTTACCAGTAACTTGTATTTCCTTCCATAGGAGTCCATTGTCTGGTTTTCAGCAGAAAGTTTCAAAATGTCGATTTTCACAAACTACAAATATTCCTTAAAAATCGCCTGTATGACTTAAACGCATTCTTTCAACTGTTTACAGGAGATGCACCAGTGCTGGATCCAGGATCCACCACTGAGTAAGAAAAAGTAACGATAACACTACTTACCTGCTAAGTGAATTTCCTCCCATAGGATAACATTGGTGATTCTATGTGAAAAAGTTTCGGTGTCAACTTTTAAAATACAATAATATTCCTTAAAAATCACTACTGTAACCAAAACGCTTTTACTCAACTGTTTACAGGAGATGTCCCAGGATAGAATCTAGGCTCCAGTCCTGTGGTTAGAAAAGTAATCCATAAAGTAACTAATTGCATTTAACTAGAAATTCACATTGAGCTCAATGTTGCATTGTGTTTGAAATTGTGTTGCCCATTGCAACAACTGTAACTACTGTACAAAAGTCTATTGCCTATTTGCAAAGTATTTAAACTAAAGTAAATCATTCTGAGAAAGTATATTTTGTAATGTAATGTATAATGTAATTACAATGTAATTTAAAAAATAAAATATCTAAAAATAAATAGTTTAAAAAAATGTAGTAAATCAGTATCAAAAAATAAATATAACAATTAATACATTTAAAAATTGTCATTTACAAAACCTTTGAAATTCACTGAAAAAAACCATAGGTTTCAGACATGTTATAGTTAGGAATTAGCATTTAAAAAACCTTTGAAATTCACTGAAAAAACCATAGGTTTCAGGCACGTTATAGTTAGAAATTAGCATTTAAAAAACCTTACAAATTCACTGAAAAAACCGTAGGTTTTAGGGACAGTTATAGTTAGTTGGACATTTCACTCGTACAAAACCCGTGAAATTCCCCGTTATAGTTAGTTCAGCTAACTATAACTCGCGCCCCGCAATGCACTGCTGATGACGTCACATATTACATCACTCATGACATGGTCAGTGACATCACTGATGACATCACTGATGACATCTCAAATGACATCACTGATGACATCATCCAGTGACTGTGTTTCTGTAAAGTTTAAATATGTTTAATATATATAGGGAAAGGCGTATTGAAGAATAAGTGGGTGTATAAGTGTCTGTATGGATGATTTAGTAGGTGCGTGACTAACTCTATAAGTGAGTGATTAAACGTATCTTACTGAATGCATGGGTTAGTGACTAAACTGGGTGAATGTCTGTATCCGTCTGTCTGTTGCTGTGTAAGTGGCTGCATGGGTTTGTGAATAGCTACATGAGTGTCTATATGAGTTATTGATTGGTTGTCTGAGTATCTGTATGGGTGCCTGAGTGTTTGTGTGGGTGGGGTGTGTGCGACTCTGTGCATAGATGTGTGAGTGGGTGATTCACTGGGTGGATGGTTTCAAGAGTGCATCTGTGATGGACTGTATGGGTGGGTGAGTGTGTGTAAGAGTGTGTTAGTGAGTGAATGTATGTCCCAGTGGTACATGTGTGAGTAACTACATATGTGAAAGGCAGTATATATGTCTGTTGGAGTATATAAATAGCTATAAGCGAGAGTGTGTGATTGTGAGAGTGACTGTATGGATGAGTGTGTGCTTTTTTTTAATTTATTTTTTTAAAGTCCTCATTGCCCAGGTAAGCAGGAGTGTTACTCCTTGATCACTTCCAAGATAACGCCTCACGTGATCTTTAAGAGTCCTGGTGTGATACACTCTACACCTTGCCATCTGTACTCAACCATCGGTGCCACTTTCGTCCTGTCATCTGTCGACACCCGCCAGAGTATTTTAGCAATATGGTATAGAGGCCTAATCATTGGACTCATACATTGATGTCTGTACCCAATTCTCGTAGGGAAGCCAAAAGGCATTACGCTTACATTTATGCAATCTATCCAATGTATTAATATATTTTATTGAGGCCCACCATTCTAGTTTACTAGGGGGAGTGACTTTGACCCATTTTTTACAAATTTCCCTACGAGCGAGTAGTATTAGATAAAATATCAATTTTTTAGTATTCTTTAACAAAAATTCATGATTATTTGGGAGCCCAAAAAAACCAGTGATACGCTTACCTGGAGCACTTCACCAAGTATAGAGAAGATTGTATTACTCACATCAGACCAAAACTCTTGGATCACTGGACAATCCATAAACATGTGAGTATCATCACCTTTCTCCTTATCACATTTGGGACATCTTGGCACTACTCCATTCCCCAACTTAGATAGTTTATATGGAGTCCAATATACCCTGTGGAGACAAAAAAGGTGGTTCCGCCTTAAATTTGCGGGACGTACTGTGGAGTATAACATGTCGCAAGATACTTGCCATAAATCTTGGATCTGCTCCCCTGGCAAGCTCTTCTCCCATAGCACCGATGGCAAGTTGAAATCCCCATCCGCCATCTCCAATAGCAACCAATAACTGTTCGCCACCTCTTTTTTATTCTTTACGCCGACTGCCAAGCTTTCTTCCAATTTATTAGGCAGTCCCGCTCCAAGGCCATCTGTGAGACTCCAACTCATCATTTGAAGATACTTAAATCTCGACAGTAGGCCATTAAACTGTATTTGGCATTCTCCCCAGGGCATAAGGGCTCCATTGATTATCAATTGGCTCCAGATAGTGATTCCAGCGTCTTTTAGTGGGCGCGCTAAACAATCCTTTGACCACTCCGGAGAACCAGGAGAGTCAAAGATTGGAGCCAACCCACTGTAGTAGTTAATTTTTGCCTCTCTCCTGACTTTGTACCATGTTATTGCTAGGCTCTGTAGGGTTTTCAGACGTATTTTCTTTAAAAATCGCGGGTCTCCATATTTATAGATAAAACCAAACTCTCCCCCTTTTACGTCTTTTAGCATTGCTGTGTACATCTTTCCTATTTCTGAGCCATCTGGCACCTTAAACAACCCTTTCCCTCCTTTTAATAGAAAAACCCAGGCATAATATAATAAATCTGGCAACCTTAAGCCCCCTTTCTCATATTGCCGTCTCAGTTTTTTCCATGAGATACGCACACCTTTAGAGGCCCAAATAAAACTGGTGATTTTAGACTGAATTTTTTTAAGTCACTCATCCTTAAATGCCATTGGAATATTCTGAAGTAGGAAGGTAATTTTTGGGAGAATTGTCATTTTGATGATATTGACTCTGCCGTAGATGGATAATGGCAAGTAAGACCACCCCAACAGCAACTTCCCAATTTCCTTATTGACCTTCTGAAAATTGATTTCGGGAATTTGTTCTATTTTCTCAGTGATTTTAATGCCCAGATACCTCATTTCCTTTTTGACACACCTCTCTTGTGTAACGATATTCCAAGCCATTATAACCGTTTTGCCTTGATTTATTTCGTAGCCAGAAATCTTCCCAAAACCAGCCGCCAGCTCATAAACTATTGGTAGTGCTTGGCTGAGATTTGATGTATACACCACCAAGTCATCCGCATACAATCCCAGTTTCTTTTGCCAACCCCTGGCCTGAAAAGGAAGTATCTCCCTATGTTTCCTGATTTTTTCTGCCAAGGGTTCAATATAGAGATTAAAAAGTAGTGGGGACAATGGGCACCCCTGCCTCGTCCCTCTAAAGATGTTAAACTTTTCAGATAACCTCCCATTTATTAGTATTTTTGCCGTGGGGTTTTTATATATCTGCTTTATTGCCCTACAGAAATTTCCTCCGAAGTTGGATAATCTCAATACTTCCAATAAGTAAGACCAGTTTACTCGGTCAAATGCTTTAGTCGCGTCAACTGTAATGACGGCTAATGGCTCCTTATCCACAGAGGCTAAGTCGATAGCACCAATCAGACTATAAGTTAGATCCTTAATACTCCTTCCGCGCATGAACCCTTTTTGATCTTCATGAAGGAGTGCTCCCAACACCCCATTCAACCTATCTGCTAAAATCTTCGAAAAGATCTTGTAATCCGAATTTAGCAATGAAATAGGTCTGTAAGAATCGCAGCAGTCTGGTTGTTTATCGGGTTTAAGAATCAGGGTCACGATAGCTTCATTCCAAGAAGGAGGGATCTCTTCACCATTTTCGAAAATATCTATAAATAGCATACTAATAACTGGCAATAGATATTTACCCAATTTCTTATAGACCTCCACTGGAAGACCATCGGGTCCTGGTGCCTTACCCGATTTCCCAGCTTTAATGGCATTTTCTATTTCTTGCTCAGTTATTGTGCTGTTAATGACGCCCTTATGGAGTTCGGATATTTTACGAGGTGATTCTTGATCTAACCAATCCAAAACTTCCTTCCTTGTCGTATATAAATCTTCTGTATATACTTCTTGATAATATTTCAACAGCGTATCATCTATACTAGCCCCCATTGTAGTTGGACATCCAGGGTTACCATAATTAAGTTCTTTTATAAAACTTCTGGTCTGATCATTCTTTATCTTCCATGCAAGTAACTTGCCACACCCTTCCCCATAGTTAAAGTGGGCCAATTTACTAGCTTGCCATCGTTCTTGCAGCCGCCTTTCTACTACCGCCAACAAATCCATCTTAAGAGTTTGAATCAATAACTGCCCCACCTCATACTCTATTTCGTTACATTGAATTTTATGTTCCAAACTCTGAATCTTATTTTCTATGCTTAGAATTTCTGCCTTCCGCTGTTTATTTTTATACAGCTGAAATGATGTAATTTTACCCCTCAAGAAGGCCTTGTAAGTGTCCCAGACAATCCCAATTGAGGCGCTACCCAGATTATTACAGAAAAATTCCTGAGACTCTAAGCCTAGTTTATTCATCGCATCCACATCAGACAGAATGGACCGATCCATAGTCCACCTCCGTTGTATTCCTGCGGTCAACGGAGCCAAAGTCAACGTTATTGCAGAATGATCAGACAAATGTGCTCCTACATGATTTAAATCACGAACCTGATTTTTAATTTTTTGGTCAATTAAAAACAGATCTATTCTAGATTGGTGCCCGTATTTTTTATTATTAAAAGTAAAACTCTTTAGGGAACCCCTTATCTCTCTCCATATATCACACCATCCTAAATTCTTTATTGAATTTTTTATCAAAGATCTTGACTTGTTATGTATTATACTCCTGCTTTTAGTAGTACGATCAAGCTTACCATCAAGAACCACATTAAAATCACCTGCCATTATAACAGGGTCAGAAAAATCCAACAATTCAGAAAGTAAATTACTAAAAGGTATGGGGTCGTCGATGTTTGGCCCATAATAGCCAACTACTGTATAAGATTGATCATAATATTTGATTTTTACAATTACCCATCTTCCAGTCTTATCCACCCTACTCTCCATTACTACCAATTGAGGGTTAACTTTTATCAGGATTGCCACCCCCCTAATAGTAAGTAACTGCTCTGTACATACCATAGTCTGTATCCATCTCCTACCTTTAAAACACTCCCTCATCTCATCACCAGTTAAGTGAGTTTCTTGAAGTAAAATAATTTGAGCAGAAGTATCTTTGAGATATTGTAGGATCCTCTCACGCCTATGAAGAACCCTAAGTCCATTCACATTCCAAGATAGAAATTCTAATAATGGCGTCTGATTTGCTGTCATTTTTTTCCCTTACCCCTCTTTTGTTCTGTAGCTAAACTACTACCTGGGCATTGATGAAAATAGAGGATCCAACAAGCTGTATTCGTTGGGAGGGAAACATGGCGGCCGCTTAGGACGCGGTCGCGGAGGCTCCTGATACAAGGAGAAACGACGTGGATGTAATAAGGAAATACATGGCCCACAGTATGTAAACTGAGGTTTGTTTTTTTTTCCCCCGCTAAAATAGAACCCGAGTGTGGTTACCTTCGTGCAAGGAAAGTAAGGCGATTTTCTTCCGATTAGTGCTGCGGCTGAAGTACGGCTCACTACGGCTGAGTACCGCTGAGTACGGTGTCTCTGGCTGGTTGGCGTGTTACCGCCTCCGTTCGTGTTGGTCTCCTGTTCTCCACGCCCTTTGCTCCTTTCTTTGGTGGTATTGGTCTGGTGGAGGGGCTGGAGAAATCGTGCCTGGGTCCGGACGGTTTGCGGGCTTCTCCGATCCTGGATCCCTGCTGGGCTCGAGCCGCTCGGGAGCTCGGTAGGGGGCGGAAGGTGCTGGTGCAACGGCTTTGCTACGGAGCTTCGCACAAAGAAAGGCTGAATACGCCAGGTATAAAAACAAACATGAAAGGTACAGGAGGCTCCTGGATGTATGATATCACAGGTCAGTGTGGGGCATTTCAGAACGAAGGAGGGCAGGTATTCGTTAAAAAAGCAGTGTTGAAAGAAGGCAGTAGTATTGATGTTGAGGATGACTTGACTTTATTCTCAGTAAAGGAAGGGGGAGTAGACGGGAAATTAAGTGTATCTGGGTTTACATCAGCAGAAAAAGTGGAAGGGGCGCTGGGACTGAAAACGGAGCAAAATCGGTATCACTTGAGAAGTGGACTACGTAAAACTTGTATGAAGGGGGGGCAGGGCTCTCTAAAAAAACTAAACAGTGGAACAAAATCTTCTCCTCCCTCGAAACAAGGGGATTCGGTTACAGGAGAGTGGGTAACCCCAAGGAAAAAGAGGAAATCCAAGGTGACTAGAGTAACTCAAGCAGTAATTCCTAAAATTACGCCTTCGTTGAGAACCTTTTTTAAGGTAGCCCCAAAAACATTGTTATTAAAAAACCCCACTGTAGGTGCCCTTGAGACTGGCCCACAAGGAAGGTTAGATACAGTCGGCAACAACAGGTTCCAGGTCCTGGCAGGTCTCCCTGAATCTCAGGAGAAAGAGTCTATAGAGAAAGAAGGGGGTCAAGTTGATACAGAGTATTCTATTTCTGGAAGAATGGAGCCACAACTTGTACAACTTCATGCACAAAATCAATTACAGGCAATGATCCCTGAGGTGTCAATGGAACTCTCTAATGGAGCATTTAGAGAGGGGGGAGACCGACGCGCAAGTAATAGTGCGCAATTTGAAAATGAATCTATGCCACAAGTACAACTACAAGTACAGCTGCAACCACAAGCTGAGGCGCAATCAGTCACGGAGCTGATTCATTTATTGACAGCCGAGGTTAGAAACAGGTTCGAAACATCTGAGTCGAATCAGAAAGAGATTCGATCTGTTTGTGAGACTTTGGGTAAAAAGCTAGATGATGTAGCAGCAAGAACTTCACAGTTGGAGACCGAGGTGAAAGATCTAGTATCTCAGGTGGCGGTTAACAGAAAGGAGATCAGCTACCTCAGGGGGAAGGAACAACAACTGAAAGACAAAGTAGAGACATTGGAAAATAACCAAAGAAGATGTAATCTGCGGGTGCTCAAGGTCCCGGAAGGAGCCGAAGGAGATAACATAAAAAAATGTGTGGTTCATTTGATTAAGGAAGGGTTACAAGTAAAATGGTCAGAAGAAGAACTAAGTACAGACATACAGAGGGTCCATAGAGATCCATATAAAAGGAACATTAATAAAATAAAACCGAGGAAAATTTTGGTAAATTTTCATACTTACAGTTTTAAGGAAGAAATTCTTCTCAAGGCATTAAAACAAAGACCTCGTATAGTGGACGGTATCAGTTTTGAGATCAGGTCAGATATCTCGCAACTAACGGCTAATAAGCAATGGGAACTAGGAAATTTGATTGAGTCTTTTAAGAGTTTGGGTGCCACAGCACAGTTAAAATTCCCGGCCAGCCTACGAGTAATGTACAACAATAAGATGCAGACCTTCCGTAGGGTCGAGGAGGCGGAAGAATTTCTGAGATCAATATCAGGTGCTGGAGTATGACAGGTGGGATTTTGTCCTAAAA
Source organism: Calotriton arnoldi (assembly GCA_963921515.1). Lineage (NCBI taxonomy): Eukaryota > Metazoa > Chordata > Amphibia > Caudata > Salamandridae > Calotriton > Calotriton arnoldi. Next base: position 293,726 of record CAWUFW010001956.1, on the reverse strand, counting down.
CCATGAGGTACACAGTGGTTATATGTTGAGATAAGGGTTTTTAGCAGTATATTATTAATCTTGGGTGGGTTTCACAGATTATTAGTTTCTCCGTATCAGGGTCTCCTCAGGCCTAGTCCATTAGGAAGGAAGAGGAGGGTTTCCCAAAGGGTGGGGATGGGAGGGGATCACGGGTAGTTTTTGGTGCACGGGTGTGGGAGCATGGGGAAAAAAGCAAAAAAAAAGGATGAGTGTGTGCTTGTATCAGTGATTGTATAAGAGCGTAAGAATGTGCTAGTATTTGTATGAGTAAGTGAGCTGGTGTGTGGATAACTGTATAGGTGAGTAAATGGCAGTGTGTTTAATTATTTGCATGACTGATTAGGTGTGTGAGTACCTCTATGGATGAGTGGCGGTGTTTGAGTGTCTATATAGGAGTATGAGTGCATATGATAGTCCTGTACTGAGTGACCGTAAGTATGAGTGACTGTACGGGTGAGTGAGTGGATGTGTGTGTAGACCTAAGAATCAGTGAGTGGGTATGTAGTTATTGGTGTTGGAGTGTCTATGGTTTTGCGAATGGCAGTCTGTAATTTAGAGTGGGTGTATCAATGGTTATATTAGGGTGTGAGGAGGTGCATCAGATTACCACGTGGATGATGTCATCAGTGATGTCATCAGTGATGTCATTTGAGATGTCATCAGTGATGTCATCAGTGATGTCACTGACCATGTCATGAGTGATGTAATATGTGACGTCATCAGCAGTGCATTGCGGGGGCGCGAGTTATAGTTAGCTGAACTAACTATAACGGGGGAATTTCACGAGTTTTGTACGAGTGAAATGTCCAACTAACTATAACTATCCCTAAAACCTATGGTTTTTTCAGTGAATATATATATATATATATATACACCAATAACATAAAATCTAATTAAAAAACACATTTTATTATAAATTAAAACTATTAAAAAATCTTTAAACTTAAATTTCCCACTAGAATCAGTGCAACAGAAGGGAAAGTTTTGGATAGCAGAGGAGTAAAAATTACTATTCCCACTCCAATGAGTGCAACAGTAGGGAAAGTGTTGGATAGCGTAGGGGTAAAAATTACTATTCCCACTCCAGTCAATGCAACAGAAAGGAAAGTGTTGGATAGCGGAGGGTTAAAATTTACTATTCCCACTCCAGTCAGTGCAACAGTAGGGAAAGTGTTGGATAGCAGAGGGGTAAAAATTACTATTCCCACTCCAGTGAGTTCAACAGTAGGGAAAGTGTTGGATAGCGGAGGGGTAAAATTACTATTCCCACTCCAATGAGTGCAACAGTAGGGAAAGTGTTGGATAGCAGAGGGGTAAAAATTACTATTCCCACTCCAGTGAGTGCAACAGTAGGGAAAGTGTTGGATAGTGGAGGGATAAAATTTACTATTCCCACTCCGGTCAGTGCAACAGTAGGGAAAGTGTTGGATAGCGTAGGGGTAAAAATTACTATTCCCACTCCAGTGAGTGCAACAATAGGAAAAGTGTTGGATAGCGGAGGGGTAAAAATTACTATTCCCACTCCAATAAGTGTAGCATTGGAGAAAGTGTTGGATAGCGGAGGGGTAAAAATTACTATTCCCACTCCAATGAGTACAACAGTAGGGAAAGTGTTGGGTAGCGGAGGGGTAGAAATTACTATTCCCACTCCAGTGAGTGCAACAGTAGGGAAAGTGTTGGATAGTGGCGGGATAAAATTTACTATTCCCCCTCCAGTCAGCGCAACAGTAGGGAAAGTGTTGGATTAAAGGGGTAACAATTAATATTCCCTCTCCAGTCAGTTCAAAATTAAAAACAAACGAAATATTAACAACAACAAAAATATATATATATATATATATATTCACTGAAAAAACCATAGGTTTTAGGTACAGTTATAGTTAGTTGGACATTTCACTCGTACAAAACCATAGAAATTCCCCCGTTATAGTTAGTTCAGCTAACTATAACTCGCGCCCCCGCAATGCACTGCTGATGACGTCACATATTACATCACTCATGACATGGTCAGTGACATCACTGATGACTGACATCTCAAATGACATCACTGATGACATCATCCAGTGACTGTGTGTTTCTGTAAAGTTTAAATATGTTTAATATATTTAGGGAAAGGCGTATTGAAGAATGAGTGGGTGTATAGGTGTCTGAATGGATGATTTAGTACGTGAGTGACTGACTCTACAAGTGAGTGATTAAATGTATCTTACTGAATGCATGGGTTAGTGACTAAACTGTGTGAATGTCTGTATCCGTCTGTCTGTTGGTTTGTAAGCGGCTGCATGGCTTTCTGAATAGCTACATGAGTGTCTACATGGGTTATTGATTGATTGTCTGAGTATCTGTATGGGTGCCTGAGTGTTTGTGTGGGTGGGGTGTGTGTGACTCTGTGCATAGATGTGTGAGTTGGTGATTCACTGGGTGCATGGTTTCAAAAGTGCATCTGTGATGGACTGTATGGGTGGGTGAGTGTGTGTATGGGTGTGTTAGTGATTGAATGTATATCTCAGTGGTACATGTGTGAGTAACTACATATGTGCAAGGCAGTATATATGTGTGTTGGAGTATATAAATGGCTATAAGTGAGAGTGTGTGATTGTGAGAGTGGCTGTATGGATGAGTGTGTACTTGTATCAGTGATTGTATAAGAGCGTAAGAATGTGCTAGTATTTGTATGAGTAAGTGAGCTGGTGTGTGTATAACTGTATAGGTGAGTAAATGGGTGTGTGATTAAGTTTTTTGCATGACTGACTAGGTGTGTGAGTACCTCTATGGATGAGTGGCGGTGTGTGAGTGTTTATATAGGTGTATGAGTGCATATGATAGTCCTGTACTGAGTGACTAAGTATGAGTGACTGTACGGGTGAGTGAGTGGATGTGTGTGTAGACCTAAGAATCAGTGAGTGGGTATGTAGTTTTTGGTGTTGGAGTGTCTATGGTTTTGAGAATGGCAGTCTGTAATTTAGAGTGGGTGTATCAAAAGTTATATTAGGGTGTGAGAAGATGCATGAAATTATCACATGGATGATGTCATCAGTGATGTCATGAGTGATGTCACTGACCATGTCATGAGTGATGTAATATGTGACGTCATCAGCAGTGCATTACGGGGGCGCGAGTTATAGTTAGCTGAACTAACTATAACGGGGGAATTTCTATGGTTTTGTACGAGTGAAATGTCCAACTAACTATAACTGTCCCTAAAACCTATGGTTTTTTCAGTGAATTTCAAAGGTTTTTTAAATGCTAATTTCTAACTATAACGTGTCTGAAACCTATGGTTTTTTCAGTGAATTTCAAAGGTTTTTTAAATGCTAATTTCTAACTATAACGTGCCTGAAACCTATGATTTTTTAAGTGAATTTCAAAGGTTTTTTTAAATGCTAGTTTCTAACTATGCCTACAGAGGTAGGACATGTGAAGAAAGAAGAAAAAACGCACAGAAAGAAGCAAAAGATGTGCAGAAAGAACCAACAGAGGAGCAGAAAGAGGCCTTGTTGCAAAATCATCCTGTGCCCACAACTTTTTCAGACGGGTACTGGTGGTAACTGACTCTGACTAACCAGAGCCAGTGCTATGCTAAAAAACACTTAGAATACAGTGAAAACACCTACATACACTAGGGAACACTATGCGTTGGGGTACCCCTGTGATTAGCATGACCTCCTCTGCAAGTCCCTAGTACATAATAGGGCAGGGGGATTAAAACTACCTCTTAAAACGCGCTACAGGGCGCGTTTGCACAGTGGTGAAGGGAGGGGGCTTGAGGTGACATGTGTGCAAACGCACCCCGTGGCGCGTTTTAAGTTGCAGGATTAAGTCCCTTGAATTCTGAGGGTCCCTGGGGCCCAACTAGCCCCCCAGGTACCTACAGTTAGGACCACAGAGCTGAGTTGCAGAGAGGCGTTCCGAGGCCACGCACCTTTTTTCACCTCTCTGCAACGCACCTCTGTTGTGCTTACTGAAGGTACCTGGTGGGCTAGTTGGCCCCCAGGGTCCCTCAGGATTCAAAGGGAATTAATTCCCCAACTTAAAACGCACCACAGGGCGTGTTTGCGCACATGTCACCTGAGGCCCTGCCCCCTCCCTTCACCACTATGCAAACGCGCCCCGTGGTGCGTTTTAAGTTGGGGGATTAGGTCACCTTGAATCCTGAGGGTCCCTGGGGCCCAACTAGCCCACTAGGTACTTCCAGTAAGCACCACAGGCCTGCGTTGCAACGCCTGTAACAAATTGTGCAGTTGTATTTAGGTAGTGAAGAGGGTCATGCTGGGGGTAGTGTTTTAGGGTTTAGGGTAGTGCAGTGGTGTTTGTGTAGTGTAGGGGGTCATGCTGGGGGTAGATTTAGGGTTTAGGGTAGTGCAGTGGTGTTAGGGAGTCGTGCTGGGGGAGTGTTTTAGGGTTTAGGGTAGTGCAGTGGTGTTTGGGTAGTGTAGGGGGTCGTGCTGGGGGTAGTGTTTTAGGGTAGTGCAGTGGTGTTTGGGTAGTGTAGGGGGTCGTGCTGGGGGTAGTGATTTAGGGTAGTGCAGTGGTGTTTGGGTAATGTAGGGGGTACTGCTGGGGGTAGTGTTTTAGGGTTTAGGGTAGTGCAGTGGTGTTTGGGTAGTGTAGGGGTACTGCTGGGGGTAGTTTTTAGGGTTTAGGGTAGTGCAGTGGTGTTTGGGTAGTGTAGTGGTTCATGCTGGGGGTAGTTTTTTAGGGTTTAGGGTAGTGCAGTGGTGTTTGTGTAGTGTAGGGGGCAGTGTTTTAGGGTTTAGGGTAGTGCAGTGGTGTTTGTGTAGTGTAGGAGGTCGTGTTTTAGGGTTTAGGGTAGTGCAGTGGTCTTTGGGTAGTGTAGGGAGTCGTGCGGGGGTAGTGTTTTAGGGTTTAGGGTAGTGTAGGGGGTCATGCAGGGGTAGTGTTTTAGGGATTAGGGTAGTGCATTGGTGTTTGGGTAGTGTAGGGGGTCATGCGGGGGTAGTGTTTTAGGGTTTAGGGCAGTGCAGTGGTGTTTGGGTACTATAGGGGGTCGTGCTGGGGGAGTGTTTTAGGGTTTAGGGCAGTGCAGTGGTGTTCGGGTAGTGTAGGGGGTCGTGCTGGGGGAGTGTTTTAGGGCAGTGCAGTGGTGTTCGGGTAGTGTAGGGGGTCGTGCTGGGGGAGTGTTTGAGGGTTTAGGGCAGTGCAGTCGTGTTCGGGTAGTGTAGGGGGTTGTGCTGGGGGTAGTATTTTAGGGTTTAGGGTAGTGCAGTGGTGTTCGGGTAGTGTAGGGGGTCATGCTGGGGGTAGTGTTCTAGGGTCTAGGGCAGTGCAGTGGTGTTCGGGCAGTGTAGGGGGTGGTGTTTCAGGGTTTAGGGCAGTGCAGTGGTGTTCGGGCAGTGTAGGGGGTCGTGCAGGGGGTGGTGTTTCAGGGTTTAGGGCAGTGGTGTTTGGGCAGTGTAGGGGGTTGTGCTGGGGGTGGTGTTTCAGGGTTTGGGGCAGTGCAGTGGAGTTCGAGCAGTAAAGGGGGTCGTGCTGGGGGTGGTGTTTCAGGGTTTAGGGCAGTGCAGTGGTGTTCGGGCAGTGTAGGGGGTCATGCAGGGGGTGGTGTTTCAGGGTTTAGGGCAGTGCAGTGGTGTTCGGGCAGTGTAGGGGGTCGTGCTGGGGCTGGTGTTTCAGGGTTTAGGGCAGTACAGTGGTGTTCAGGCAGTGTAGGGGGTCGTGCTGGGGTTGGTGTTTCAGGGTTTAGGGCAGTGCAGTGGTGTTCGGGCAGTGTAGGGGATTGTGCTGGGGCTGGTGTTTCAGGGTTTAGGGCAGTGCAGAGGTGTTCGGGCAGTGTAGGTGGTCGTGCTGGGGCTGGTGTTTCAGGGTTTAGGGCAGTGCAGTGGTGTCCGGGCAGTGTAGGGGGTCATGCTGGGGCTGGTGTTTCAGGGTTTAGGGCAGTGCAGTGGTGTTCGGGCAGTGTAGGGGGTCTTGCTGGGGCTGGTGTTCCAGAGTCTAGGGCAGTGCAGTGGTGTTCGGCCAGTGTAGGGGGTCTTGCTGGGGCTGGTGTTTCAGGGTTTAGGGCAGTGCAGTGGTGTTCGGGCAGTGTTGGGGGTCGTGCTGGGGGTGGTGTTTCAGGGTTTAGGGCAGTGCAGTGGTGTTCGGGCAGTGTAGGGGGTCGTGCTGGGGCTAGTGTTTCAGGATTTAGGGCAGAGCAATGGTGTTCAGGCAGTGTAGGGGGTTTTGCTGGAGGTGGTGTTTCAGGGTTTAGGGCAGTGCAGTGGTGTTCGTGCAGTGTAGGGGGTGGTGTTTCAGGGTTTAGGGCAGTGGTGTTCAGGCAGTGTAGGGGGTCTTGCTGGGGTTGATGTTTCAGGGTTTAGGGCAGTGCAGTGGTGTTCGGGCAGTGTAGGGGGTCGTGCTGGGCGTGGTGTTTCAGGGTTTAGGGCAGTGCAGTGGTGTTCTGGCAGTGTAGGAGGTCGTGCAGGGGGTGGTGTTTCAGGGTTTAGGGCAGTGCAGTGGTGTTCGGGCAGTGTAGGGGGTCGTGCTGGGGGTGGTGTTTTAGGGTTTAGGGCAGTGCAGTGGTGTTCGGGCAGTGTAGGGTGTCGTGCTGAGGGGTGGTGTTTCAGGGTTTAGGGCAGTGCAGTGGTGTTCGGGCAGTGTAGGGGGTCGTGCAGGGGGTGGTGTTTCAGGGTTTAGGGCAGTGCAGTGGTGTTCGGGCAGTGTAGGGGGTCGTGCAGGGGGTGGTGTTTCAGGGTTTAGGGCAGTGCAGTGGTGTTCAGCCAGTGTAGGTGGTCTTGCTGGGGGTGGTGTTTCAGGCTTTAGTGCAGTGGTGTTCGGGCAGTGTAGGGGGTCTTGCTGGGGGTGGTGTTTCAGGGTTTAGGGCAGTGCAGTGGTGTTCGGGCAGTGTAGGGGGTCTTGCTGGGGCTGGCGTTTCAGGGTTTAGGGCAGTGCAGTGGTGTTCTGGCAGTGTAGGGGGTCGTGCTGGGGCTGGTGTTTCAGGGTTTAGGGCAGTGCAGTGGTGTTCGGGCAGTGTAGGGGGTCGTGCTGGGGCTGGTGTTTCATGGTTTAGGGCAGTGCAGTGGTGTTCGGGCAGTGTAGGGGGTCGTGCTGGGGGTGGTGTTTCAGGGTTTAGGGCAGTGCAGTGGTGTTCGGGCAGTGTAGGGGGTCATGCTGGGGGTGGTGTTTCAGGGTTTAGGGCAGTGCAGTGGTGTTCGGGCAGTGTAGGGGGTCTTGCTGGGGGTGGTGTTTCAGGGTTTAGGGCAGTGGTGTTCGGGCAGTGTAGGGGGTCTTGCTGGGGGTGATGTTTCAGGGTATAGGGCAGTGCAGTGGTGTTCGGGCAGTGTAGGGGGTCTTGCTGGGCGTGGTGTTTCAGGGTTTAGGGCAGTGCAGTGGTGTTCTGGCAGTGTAGGGGGTCGTGCTGGGGCTGGTGTTTGAGGGTTTAGGGTAGTGCAGTGGAGTTTGGGCAGTGTAGGAGGTCGTGCAGGGGGTGGTGTTTCAGGGTTTAGGGCAGTGCAGTGGTGTTCGGGCAGTGTAGGGGGTCGTGCTGGGGGTGGTGTTTCAGGGTTTAGGCCAGTGCAGTGGTGTTCGGGCAGTGTAGGGGGTCTTGCTGGGGGTGATGTTTCAATGTTTAGGGCAGTGCAGTGGTGTTCGGGCAGTGTAGGGGGTCTTGCTGGGGGTAGTGTTTCAGGGTTTAGGGCAGTGCAGTGGTGTTCGTGCAGTGTAGGGGGTCGTGCTGGGGATGGTGTTTCAGGGTTTAGGGCAGTGCAGTAGTGTTCGGGCAGTGTAGGGGGTCGTGCAGGGGGTGGTGTTTCAGGGTTTAGGGCAGTGCAGTGGTGTTCGGGCAGTGTAGGGGGTCGTGCTGGGGGTGGTGTTTCAGGGTTTAGGGCAGTGCATTGCAGTGGTGTTCGGGCAGTGTAGGGGGTCATGCTGGGGGTGGTGTTTCAGGGTTTAGGGCAGTGGTGTTCGGTCAGTGTAGGGGGTCTTGCTGGGGGTGATGTTTCAGGGTTTAGGGCAGTGCAGTGGTGTTCGGGCAGTGTAGGAGGTCTTGCTGGGGGTAGTGTTTCAGGGTTTAGGGTAGTGCAGCGGTGTTTGGGCAGTGTAGGGGGCGTGCTGGGGGTGGTGTTTCAGGGTTTAGGGCAGTGCAGTGGTGTTTGGGCAGTGTAGGGGGTCGTGAAGGGGTGGTGTTTCAGGGTTTAGGGGAGTGCAGTGGTGTTCGGGCAGTGTAGGGGGTCATGCTAGGGTTGGTGTTTCAGGGTTTAGGGCAGTGCAGTGGTGTTCAGGCAGTGTAGGGGGTCGTGCAGGGGCTGGTGTTTCAGGGTTTAGGGCAGTGCAGTGGTGTTCGGGCAGTGTAGGGGGTCGTGCTGGGGGTAGTGTTTTAGGGTTTAGGGTAGTGCAGTGGTGTTTGTGTAGTGTAGGGGTCATGTTGTAGGGTAGTGCAGTGGTGTTTGGGTAGTGTAGGGGGTCGTGCTGGGGGTAGTGTTTTAGGATTTAGGTTAGTGCAGTGGTGTTTGGGTAGTGTAGGGGGTCGTGCTGGGGGTAGTGTTTTAGGGTTTAAGGTAGTGCAGTGATGTTTGTGTCGTGTAGGGGGTCGTGCTGGGGGTAGTGTTTTAGGGTTTAGGGTAGTGCAGTGGTGCTTGTGTAGTGTAGGGGGTCATGCTGGGGGTAGTGTTTTAGGGTTTAGGGTAGTGCAGTGGTGTTTGTGTAGTGTAGGGGGTCATGTTTTAGGGTAGTGCAGTGGTGTTTGGGTAGTGTAGGGGGTCGTGCTGGGGGTAGTGTTTTAGGATTTAGGTTAGTGCAGTGGTGTTGGGGTAGTGTTTTAGGGTTTAGGGTAGTGCAGTGGTGTTTGTGTAGTGTAGGGGTCATGCTGGGGGTAGTGTTTTATGGTTTAGGATAGTGCAGTGGTTCTTGTGTAGTGTAGGGGTCGTGCTGGGGGTAGTGTTTTAGGGTTTAGGGTAGTGCAGTGGTGTTTTTGTAGTGTAGGGGGTCATGTTTTAAGATGCAACGCTCCAATACCTGACCAGTCTGCACTACATAAAACTGCAAAAAAACTAAAAATAAAAAGTGTTTTTCACACTTTTGTCATTGGGCTATATGTGGGCTACATCTGGGTAATATTTGTGCTACATTTGGGCTCTTTTTTCACTGGTGGCCATCTTGGAAGACTTCTTTGTTATGAAGTTTCCTAATTTCCTCATTTACTGCAGTCTCCTCAGTAGGAAATGCTTTCAGTTTTTTACTTTGATTCCATCAAGAAGGCATTCAGATGTGTCACACATTTGCCATAAATTCAGAATGTTAGCACTCTAGTTGTTCATTAAATCACTGTAGTAAAGCTACTGCTCACCAAGGAGTTAACTGGAAGTCTACTGCTGGTATTGAAAGTAATTGTTTCAGTCTGCATGTCAGAATTTTCTAATGAAATAGAAGAGGATTTGAGATCTCACTTAAAACATGCACTAAATTTTCTTTTTGCAGCACTAACAATAATTTCTATGGCAAAATGAACCCCTCATTTTGTTCCTTTTTAAATTAAATGTTTTAAGTGTTACCAGTTTATTCCAATCAAGATGGCTTCAGGTGTGCCATACGTTTGTCATAAGTAAGGCTGTTAGCACTCTAGTTGTTCTTTAGAACACTCTGGGAATCTGCAGTAGAACACAAAGGCATCAACTGACAGGCTGCTCCTGTTGAAATATAACCGGAAGATATTTGAGATCTCACTTAAAACATGTCCTAATTTTTCTTTCTACAGCACTAACCATAATTTCTATGGCAAAATGAACCCCCTCATTTTGTTCCTTTTTAAATTAAATGTTTTAAGTGTTACCAGTTTATTCCAATCAAGATGGCTTCAGGTGTGCCATACTTTTGTCATAAGTAAGACTGTTAGCACTCTAGTTGTTCTTTAGAACACTCTGGGAAGCTGCAGTAGAACACAAAGGCATCAACTGACAGGCTGCTCCTGTTGAAATATAACAGGAAGATATTTGAGATCACACTTGAAACATGTCCTAATTTTTCTTTCTACATTATGGTTAGTGCTCTGGAAAGAAAAATTAGGACATGTTTCAAGTGTGATCTCAAATATCTTCATACTTAGCAGGACAGCCTGTCAGTTGATGCCTTGTGTCTACTGCAGCTTCCAGAGTGTTCTAAGAACAACTAGAGTGCTAACAGCCTATGACAAAGTATGACACCTGAAGCCATCTTGATTGGAATAAACTGGTAACACTTAAAATATTTAATTTAAAGGAACAAATGATGGATTCATTTTGTCATAAAATTATGGTTAGAGACCATAATTTCTATGACAAAATGAACCCCATCATTTTGTTCCTTTTTAAATTAAATATTTTAAGTGTTACCAGTTTATTCCAATCAAGATGGCTTCAGGTGTGCCATACTTTTGTCATAAGTAAGGCTGTTAGCACTCTAGTTGTTCTTTAGAACACTCTGGGAAGCTGCAGTAGAACACAAAGGCATCAACTGACAGGCTGCTCCTGTTGAAATATAACAGGAAGATATTTGAGATCACACTTGAAACATGTCCTAATTTTTCTTTCCAGAGCACTAACCATAATTTCTATGACAAGATGAACCCCATCGTTTTGTTCCTTTTTAAATTAAATGTTTTAAGTGTTACCAGTTTATTCCAATCAAGATGGCTTCAGGTGTGCCATACTTTTGTCATAAGTAAGGCTGTTAGCACTCTAGTTGTTCTTTAGAACACTCTGGGAAGCTGCAGTAGAACACAAAGGAATCAACTGACAGTCTCTTTCCTTGTTGGATGTACATGTTTTACTGAGAATGTCAGACTTCATTCTCACATGACTGAGAAAGATGATGTGAATTTACAGAAAATATGCTCTCATTTTAGCTTCTGGAGCACCTTCCAAAACTGTATGGGACAAGCATGTGAAAATAGTTTTCTCTCAAACATGATTCATGATATCCCAGCAGAAGGTTTTTCACAGGGTAAAATCACCTTAGAACACACCACAATTCCTGAAATTAGTATGGTACCATCAACAAATGAATTCTAATGTAACTAAAGTCTGTTATCACCCTTTATAGTTCTCCTTTTGGTAACCCTCAAAATCTTTGATTCACTACAATGCATTTTAATGTGGTACTATCATTTATATTGGTCCCAAGATGGCTGCCAGCAATTCCAGGATGAAGTGCTGACAGCCAATCAGATCTCACGATGACATGTGTGGTTAGGCTCCGCCCAGATATATATGTGTTTTTACTTTTGATTTTCTCCGCAACTACTGAACGGATTTACACCATTTAACAACAAGGGTTCTTTCTGAACCAAGAACTACCTCTTTGCCAAATTTTGTGTAATTCCGTTCAGCAGTTCGGGCTGTAGCCGTGTCTAAAGTTTCCTATGGGAAAATGAATGGGGAAAACACGTTTTGGGACCCCCTTTTTTCTCGGCCCCCGCTTGATGAATCACCCCGAAACTTTCAGGGTAGGAGCAGACCGGAGCGGGCCATAAAGTTTGAAATTTTCGCGAAGGTTCGTCAACCGACGCAAGAGCTATTTCAAATAGAATGTCGCGGATTTCCTATGGAAAATAGGTCCTAACTATAACTATCTACTGGCGACCGCCAGTAGATAATATATAAATATGTTAAAAATTAAAATAGAAATATATGTAATATTAAAAATAAAAAAATAATAACATATAATGTTAAATACATATAACAAATACCTACTAATATTATATTAAATAAACTAAAAATAATTTTCAAACAAATAAATATTTTCAATTAGAAAATATTTAGAAACAAAAACATTAATTATTACATAAATTTAGTATTTTTTGTTTCCTACCCTATAACACCACACAATTCACAACCCACATCTAATTTTTTTTTAAAATGTACTTCCATAATTAACATAATTAATTGCCAATTAAATAAATTTTATTAATTAAAAATCCAATTAAAACTCATAAAAATGCATTAGCTTCCACACTTTACCCCTATAATCCGCACAGCCCACAGATAAATTTAAACTGTAAAAAAATGAATTACACAATTAAAACTTATTTTCAATTAAACAACTAATAGTATTTAACAACTAATTATAAAGTAAGTAAAGTTAATTTACTCCCCACCCTTTACTTCTATAAAAGTAAAACCCACACACAAAAAAATAAGCAATTACCCTAATTAAATATCAATTAATTAATTAATATTAATGATCAACTAATTAATAATTAAACATAAATTACTTCCCACGCTTTACCCCCTTTAAACCCCACAACCCACACCTAAAATTATTTACACAATTTCCATATTCAATTTTCAATTCATTAATATTAATTGACAACTAATTATTAATTAATTAAACATAAATTACTTCCCACCCTTTACCCCTATAAACCCCACAACCCGCACCTAAAATTAATTACACAATTCCCATAATTGTCAATAAATTAATTAATATCAATGAACAAATAATTATTAATTAATCCAAAATAAATTACTTCCCACCCTTTACCCCTATAAACCCCACACCTAAAATTAATCACAATTCCCATATTTAATTTTTAATTAATTCATATTAATTAACAACTTATTAATGAATTCAAAATAAATTACTTCCCACCCTTTACCCCTATAAACCCCACAACCTGCACCTAAAAAAATTACACAGTTACCATAATTAATTAACAATTAATTAATTAATATTAATAACAAACAATTAATAATTAATTGATAATAAATTACTTCCCACAATTAACACTATTAAAACTCAATTAAATAAATATGAATAAATAAAAAATAATCATTAATTTAATATAATTAAATTACTTCCCACCCTATTCCCCTATAAACCCACAACTTGCTACGGAACTAAAAACTGCCAAATGTCATTAAAATAAAATTGATAACTACTAAAAATTTAACACATATATTAAAAAACATAAACAATTCTTATACAAAAAAAATACATCACATACATTTAAAATATATACTAAAATACATAACACTAATTAAAAAATCGATATTTTAAACAACTATATTTTTGCAAACGATATTAATGACTTCTATATTGATAAATTCGATATTACTTACCTTCAAATCAATATTCTTGACAACGATATTCTTGCACTCGATATTTCCACTCCACAATATTTCAAACTCGATATTTCTGTAGATCGAATTCTTTGGCCTCGGTATTCTGTCTCATTACCCTTGCACTGCATGTGGCACCGACTTTGGAACAAAATGCTCTAACCAGTCTTCGGGAAGCACCCACAACTACTGGCTGCAATCATTCATATAGAAATATGTGCAGACAGGTCTTTAAGCCCTTAACGTTTTTAGCATTCATTATTCATAAATGAATCCATGTTTTTAGCATTATTATTATTAATCATTTGTAAAGCGCAACTGTTCACCTGGCAGGCATCTTGGCGCTATCAGAGATCAACAGTAAAACATTTAAGGGGGGGACCAATATTATTCTTTTAAAGAAGGTGGACTCCGGCCTGTCTCATGTGGGAAAGAGCCAGGTTTTTAGGCTCTTACTGAAACTTAATACATTTCCAGTTCTTCTGAGAGTGATAGGTAAATTAGTATAAAGTTGCGCTGCCTTGATTTGAAAGGCTCCCCCTCCTACCCTATTTTTCTTAAGCCTGGGTACACAAACAAGGTTGGCTGAAGACAATCTCAACCTCCTCACTGGTTTGTAATAGTTACATTTATCCTGTAGGAGTCTTGGTCCTGAGCCATTTAAGGCTTTGTGGACTATGTACATGGCTTTGAAAATACCTCTCTTTCGTTGGTAGCCAGTGGAGTTCCTTCAAGGTATTTATTGCAGAATCAAATCTTGATTTATTAAGTGCTAGTTTGTGCGCCATTACTTGTATCCTATGACGTTTTTCAAACAGATAGTCTGGAATTCCCAATAAAAGGGCATTGCTGTAGTCAATCATACTTAGGGGCCGATTCCGATTCAGGCCGGAAATCACTCCGACTGAGCCGGACCCAGAGAGATTTCCGACCGGATCGGACCCTAGCAGCCCGACCGAAAGAGTACGATGCGTACGCATGCAATCGGACTCGATTCGGTCGGACTCCCATTGAAGTCAATGGGAGCCGGGCGTACAACGCGTACGCGGGCTCCCATTGACTCAATGGGTGCGAGGCGAACAAGGGCGCCCCCCACAGCGGGTACGCGCTGATGCGACTCGCGCCGTAGATGCACAGGTAGGGGGGACCCATGGGTCCCCCCTGTGTGCGACTCGCGCGGCTACGCGTACAGGGGGGTCCGACACGGACCCCCAAAGTCCGGCTCAGACTGCCCTTTTGAGCCGGACAGCGCGAGTCGGTCGGACTGCTCGAGGCGCGCATCGTACTTGCCCGGCCGGGGAACGTCTCCATTGCGCGGTGCGAGTCGTGTCTGTGCGAGACGGTCGGAGCGGTTCGGACCCGCGTACGAGTCGGTCGGCGATTTCCCGTGCGCTCGCATCGTACTCGCTCGCCCGGACGCACGTTCGAATCGGTCGGGAAAGAGGGCTCCGAATCGGATCCGGTTCAGCCGAATCCGATTCGGTGCCCTACCGGCCGAGATCGGAATCAGCCCCTTAGTATTTTACTCTGTACTACCATTTTTCTTGTTGGCTGTGGAAGTAGGAGAATTTTTTTTCTCAAATTCCTCATGAGTCCCTAGCAGGTGGCTACTGTCCTATTGACCTGAACTTTCATGGAGAGTTTTATATTGATCTGGACTCCTAGATTTCACATTTATTGAGCTGTAATTAAGTCTGCATCATTTGTCTATGGCCAGAAGTTATTTGAAAGTTAACATGGTACTTTTCTGGCGGAACAGCACAGGAGCTCAGTTATGCTTCCGTGAAATTTCAATGTATTATTGCTGAGCCAATTCGCCATCTCTGTTAGGCAAACATGGAATTCATCCAACTGACTAGGCTTATCATTATTCAGAGATATTATTAGCTGGGTGTCATCTGCATAGTTTATGAAGGATTACCCAAATGATTTGATCAGTGTCAGCTGGGGGCGTGAGTATACTTTGAACAAAATAGGGCTCACTGCGGAGCGGAGATTTCTTTAAATTCTGATCTAAACGGGAGAAGAGCAATTGCTTGACATCTCCCTGATAGGTAGGATTCAATCCACTTTAAGAAAGTGCCTTCTACCCCTTTCTCCTTTAATCTGTTGAGTAGGATCTGGTGGTTGACGTTGTTAAACGCTACTGACAGGTCTAGCAGAATCAGGACTGCAGCCTGTCCATCGTCAACCCTCATCCTCAACTCGTCTGTTACCATGATTAAGGCTGATTCCTTGCTGTGGGCTGGCCTAAAACCCATCGGCTCTGGATTGAGTAGATTGTTAGATTCTAAGAAGTTTGCTAGTATTTTACTGGTATATTTTTCTACGATCTTGACCGGATATGAGAGCTGAGAGATTGGTCAGAAGTTACTAGGATCCTGTACATCAGCTTGCGGTTTCTCCAGTAATTGTGGGACTAATGCTTTCTTCCAGGCTGATGATACCGACCCCGTGGCTAATGATTGATTACAGATGTTTTGTAGGTCTGTGAATAGTTCATTCGCTCTTTCTTTCCAGAGCTTATGCGGTATAGGGTCTAGTAGTGAGTCAGATGAAATTGACATGGCTAACTTACTGAATTCTTCCTAATTTAACATATCTATTTTGGCTAGCTACCCACAGATTTTTTCCTGCTGTAAATCGACCATTGAACTGCAGGAGAAATTAAATGGTGGAACCTTAGCTTTAAGGTTTTTCCCCTTGCCCATGCAAATTCTCTCTACTTATGTCTTTTAGAATTAAATCCAGTTGATTATGTAAGAAGTCAGACAACCTATTACAAGGTTCCTGTGAAGGTGCTACTGTCCATTTCATACAGTCTGGGTGAGCTAGATCTTTTACTATATGAAAGACTTTTTTGCTCTCTTAGCCACATGAGTAATAGTAATTGTATAATAGCTTTTTTTTACCTTTCTAATCTCATTTTTCTAAGTTTTTAACGCTTCTTTCAGTAGTAGCTTATCTTTGCCTGTGTATGCTTTACGCCATTATTTTTCCAGCTTTCTACGCTCAGATTTTCTTTCTTTCAAGGTGTCTGTATTCCATGGGGCTAAGGGTTTTTGTTTTGGTGTCAGCATTCGTATTGGGATAAGTTCATCTACAGCAAAATCATTAAGAGAAACTGGTCTATACTGAGAACACATGAACCATTTCAACAACCTCCGCTCTTTTCCTACAAAAGAGGCGACAACCTCTCCAACCATTTGGTTCATGCAATCACATGGCCCACTAAACCAGGCCCACAGGAATCTATCACTGCTATGTGGGGCCTTCCGCCCATCATTGGGCACTACAGATGCCAGAACTGTATAGTTTGCTGCCTTACATTGAACACCAAGGAATTTAACTCTAACAACAAGACCTACAAACTCAAAATCTTCACCAATTGCCGCTCCAGCAACGTAATCTACGCCATCCGATGCCCCTGTGACCTAGTCTACATTGGCCAAACGACCCAAATGGTCAAACAAAGGATAATTCAACACAAGAGCCACATTCATTGTAAGGTGATGACCGCCCCTTTGGTGACCCACTACATCAAGAAACAACACAGCGAGCTGGAAATGACGTGGCAGGTCATTGACCAACCCTCACTACCAACTAGAGGGAGTAACCTTCAATTGTTACTGAATAAAAGCGAATGCAAATGGATCACTAGATGCAACTCGGTGCACCATGGACTAAACACAATTGATGAATGGAACAGTACTGTTCAATTGTAACTCTGTCTGACTCTTCTCCAACTGGACCTCCCATGCCCACCCAGTACTTTGCCCCGAGTGCTCTCTGCAGACTCCACCTGGTCTGGACTGAATGCTCCCAATTCTGCCCACCTTCATTCCGTCACATTAGACTGGCAAAAAACCCCAACTCGAACCTATTAACCTGTATTAATTGCCAGCATTGATGGTTTATGTGCCCAACTGCCAGTATAAATGATCACCAAAATCTTGGCCATTACATATATGTATATAATTTGACTGTTTTCCTACTGTTTAATTGAAGTTCCCATGAACCACCTTTTTCCTCTCTCCCTCACCCATCCCCATTCCACGCGCTCCCACCCCCTATCTTAACTGGCAGCTTGCACATCTCCGTTGCAATGCTTGCCGGTCACCTTGACGACCACGCTTACATCCACCAGGAAACTCCTCCCCGCGCCTGCACGTCGAAACCACCGTCGACACGGCACCCTTGATTTCCCCTCTTCAATTGACTCTCAGCGTTTGGCTGTCCCCTTGACAACTGCGCTGTAACCTGATAGGCATGCCCACTCGCGCAGTGACGTATTTGCCACCTGCCCATGCGTGATGACATCCACGCTGCAATCAGGATCTTGAACACCTTAGCATATACGGCCGGTCTGCATTGCTTACTCATACTCCTGCCTGCCGATCACGACTGTGGCGGCTCCGTGAAGATCGCGAAATCATTCAACCACGCCGCTTCATCAGGATTGATTCCACGCACTTTTCTCCTGACGGTAAGCCCCCAAATTGGAACCACCGGTTTTTGCCCACACCCGGCATGCCGCCGACTAGTCCGCTCTTGATTATTCCTACTTGTCTCTGCTTGTGTAGGACGGACCTATTACACGGCCCCCGTCTCAGCACACCGACAGTGGATCGGGGCTCCGACCCTGTCTCCTGCCTCAGCTCCTGACTCGCGCAGCATCACTGGGTAAGTTAGGATCGCTCCCTGCTACCCGCAGGCTAACACCAGGCTCTCAGCCCTTACTACCTTGATATTCACGAGCCTTCCATTTCTAGGTCCACTGATACTCCGTATCCCTGCAGACCGGATACAGCCTCGTCCCTATTCCCACCTTTGGAACGACCGTGCCTTCCGGGTTCTACCTGCCCCGGGCGTACATGTGCGCACAAATTTAACCTGCGTATCACCTTGGTAAGGCTTGCACTTGACTCCTGCACTGTCCTCCCGGCCCTGTGAGGCCTTTTACTCACCCATTCGCTGCCTTTTGCTCCACAGGACCCCACCTCATGGACCCAGTTGCCACTGATACAGGGCAAGCTCCGCTGCCCCACCTTCATCGCTACCTCAGCCCGATTCCTCAGGTACGCCTCACCAGCCCGCTTCTCCCGCGCCCCTGATGCTCTCTCGCGCACCCCCATTCCCCCTCTTCATTTTCCCTTTCCTCCCTTGTAAAGCACCTTCAAATGGCAACCTGGTCCTGATGATGATCCCAACTGACTAGGATCGAAACGACGTCGACACACCAGCGCTATTTGCGGCGCCTTTTTCAACTATGGTTCCTTCAAAAATGTCTAAAGAATATGATTAATCTTTGTAAATAACCTTTTGTGAACCATAAAACCTTGTACATATCAGTCACCTTCTTCACGTTGCGCCCTCGCTGTTCTTTTCACTTGTCACCTGCGCCGTTCACCTTTGAGTGTCACGAGCACTTGCTTGCACAAAGTCTTCGGGTTGCCCCTGCAATTATTGCTTACAGTGCTTATACAACTGTTCCCAATTGTTTCTGCAAGTATTGTTTTCTTTTTCAAAATATATGATGCCTTGAGCACTTTTAAAACAAACTACGAGTCTCCCTATTTCTCTTTCATTGTAATGTCTTGTACATACTTATTAATTAGCTCTCCCAATAATACCGGTTGAGATATTGTTGTTGTTCTACAGTTCCTTACCCAGATCTCAACCTGGTCTATGGGTTTACTCTTGTCGTTTTTTGCTCCTTGATGTGTGGGCCTCTTAATCCTTTGTTCTAGTCCTAAAGATTCACATGAGGTAAGAAAGTCATTATTTTGAGTGTGAGAATTATCTTCGGCAAGATGTTAAAGTCTCCTAGTACTAAGAGCTCGGAATGGGTCAAGGCTAAATTTGATATCAAGTTAAAGAGGACTTGAAGAGCAGTTAGTGAAGTATCAGGGGGTCTATAGCAGTGAATCCCTGACAATGCCACCCCCTTTTCCTTTTAGTGAGAAACCTAATATTTCCATACCATGAATTTCTTCAACTGGAAGTATTCCCATTTCCCATCCTTCTTTGAATATAATTGCTACTCCTTCCCCTTTTTGTGAGCTCTAAACTGATGTATTACTTTATATCCTGGTGGGCAAGTGAATCCTAGGTCCACCTCTGTGCCCTTAGGAATCCAGGTCGCTGTTATAAACAACATATCCCTTTCTGTGGATTCAAGCAAAAGGTAAAGTTCTTACCAACAAACGTGCATTAATAAGTCCACACTTAAGGGCCTTGTCTTTAGTCCAGTCCTCCTCTCTATTGCTCTTATCCTGGAGGATCACCTCCCCTCTTTTTTCTTTTTCCTGATGGCTTAACCTAGTTCTATCTTTGTCAGCATTTGGGTTCAGTTCCCATAGTTCCCTACCAGAGTATTTTAATCTTGGGGTTTGCAACGGTTTTTCTAGTTTCAATCCGGCAGCATGGCTGGCGCTGGCCCCTTCCGGGACGCTGACGGGCGCAGACAGGCTTGCCTTTGGTGCGCCATCAGCGTGCCCGCTGTGTGGACGCACCAGCCTGTTGCATATATAACCATTACTATTAGGGCGTGAAGATAGGGCTAACTTTAACGCCATTCAGCATGTAACTGTCTTTAGTATAAGCACATACTTCTCCCTTAGCGCTTGACTTGGATATTTGGATCAACTTTGCCCTGCTCATCTTTTGGATCAATTTTGCTGGGCAACAAATACAGCAGCTCCACTTCTAAAGGGGCCAACGATCTGCTGCCAGTGCCTGGGGTGTCACAGTGGGGAGGTTATCGTGACCATGGGTCTCATCACAATATATATAACACAAGATTAGCATTATAACCCTTACCATTACAGAGGACAAGGCTCCAAATCACACGTGCTTGCATGCAGTCCTACCGTGTGACAAATGGGAAAGAGTGGGATCTATGCCTGTGAATGATGAACATCTGGCCTCACACAGGGCTGCAGACTCCAACGCCCGAAACTGTGACGCTGACAGGGTTACTGGCCTACAGTGGATGCCACCATCGACTATAATAACAATGAAGGACTTTATAAAGTTAAGCCCTGCGTCGTGCATCACGTTGTAGAAAGTTGATTTGCTGCCTAGCTTCCGTCTCCTGCTTAATAGCGAGGCGAAGCAGGCAGCCTGGTACAGACAGCCCAGACTTAAATACATCGATTTGTGTAGATATACAATTGTATCTCTAAATAAATGAATCTATTTAATATCTTTTGAGGTAAATGTGTAGGGATTTCAGAGGGGTGCTGCCCAGAAGCCCTGATGGAGAAACTTCCTCTGTTGAAAGTGTAGAGAGAGAAAGAGAGTGTGTGTGTGTGTATATTCACCAGTCAGATATGATATGCCATTTATTATGACCCTTACTTAATAATGGAAATATAGCCAAGTAGACATAGCAGTGCCACTGACAAATAAAATTGATCAGAAGAAGAAGGAATCATACCGTCCTACCAGAAACTTACTTAGCCACCCCTTCAGGAGCCATCTCACTTGCCAAGCTAAGTAGTGTATTTTGTATACTATGAGGCTTATTTACAAGAAACTGTTGCATCGGCATAGATGCGCCTGTTACCCTGCGCCTGCGTGCGAAACCCTTGCACCACCATGTAGGCGCCGTATTTACAATACAGCCCACCATGGCGCAAGAATTGACAGATATGTCAGAAATTCTGACGCATCTGTCGGCGCAATAGTCATGCATTGCTGGAGTCATGTCGCAAGCAGGATGCAACTCCAGCAATAGGAGGTCTATTTTTAATACACTGCGTCACTCCTTACGCCTGCTCCAAGCAGGCATAAAGTTTTGAAGCAGAGGCGTCCTAGAAGTGGCACAGTGAAATCTTGTAAATTTCACTGTATCACTTTTACGAGGCTTTCCCGCGTGGGAACACCCACCCTGCATACATTATACCTGATGCTGGTATAATGTGGCGCAGGGATTTACAAGGTGAACCATCTCCCTAGATGCGTCACATTGTAAATGGGCCACAACGTTTTGCATTGTTCACACCGCCACTGTGTCACAAAAAGTGACGCAACGGCGGCGCAAAAGTATTGCAAGGGGCTTGTAAATCTCCCCATACTCTTCATCAATAATACAGGGTAAGCAAGGAGATAGGAGTGCACCCCCCACCAACCCAAGTACTGAAATACAGCAAGTGCAAGTAAGAAGAAAGCAGTATCTTGAATGGGTGCTAATCAGTTGAGAGAACCTGTTACCCAACTGGTCTCTTAGTGCGAGCACTAAACGTTCTTAATATCGAATTAGTTGTTTGCACACCAATAGCTATTACAAATTTACTATACAAAATATTTTTGATTCAAAATCTCCATCTATGCGTATTAAAAGTCTCCAAGGTTACATGTATTATTTTTTCGCTCATAGAAAATTTCTGGCCAAGTGTTTCAGCAAATGGGTTATCACTCTAAGACTTCATTAGGGCTCAGTCACTGTTATAAAATCCACTCCTAGTCCATAGTCCTATTATCAGTCCTTTCAGTTACAAAAAGAGCTCCATCTTTCCTAATTTTTAAACTTCATTATCAGTGGCCTTAAGGGAATGGTATCCCCATTATCTGCTAAGGTCACCAGTGTACGTCTGTATTTGGTGTGTGAATACGTGTAACCTTGAGGATTTTTACATGTGAAGGTGGGGATTTTAAATAAAAAATACTAGTTATGTATAATACATTTTTGATACCTGTTTGTGTGCAAGCATCTACTTCAACCTAACTCAACCCCAAAATAAGGTTAAAAAGCATAGTAGTCAATGCCAATCAATAGACCCCCCACCTAAATATACTTCAGTGACACCCATAAGCACCCAGTACCCTCTTCAGATTTTTCACAGACAGACAAAAACATGCCAGCCACTAACCATTTAACCCAATTATACACCCTTCCACTGGTAAGCTTGGCCCCTACTATGTCCATACTACATAAAACATATAGAAAATCAGACTTTGCTAATCTCAGCTCAGTTCTAAATATGTATAATACATAGATAAATAAATATA
The DNA here is from genome assembly GCA_963921515.1 of Calotriton arnoldi. NCBI lineage: Eukaryota > Metazoa > Chordata > Amphibia > Caudata > Salamandridae > Calotriton > Calotriton arnoldi. The sequence goes on along the minus strand of CAWUFW010001956.1, from coordinate 271,662 downwards.
TGAATAAATAATTAAGTGCAGGGGGACAAAGTCTTTCTTAGGAGACCGCAGCCGACACTGCTGAATGCTGGGGTTGCCGAGTAGCAAGACTGCTTCAATTCTACATCAAGTCTTGTTCTTCCACCTGTACTCCTGTCTCTTTATTTCACTCTTGTAGGTTCTTTTACATCCCACTTTCTCTCGTCACTGTTTTCCTATTTTTCCCTTCCTCCTTCATTCTTCCTTTGCTGCTTTTCTGTGGCAAATTCTGATGATGAAAAGAAAAGTCCTGGACCCAAACAAAGAGCATGTGCCCGCCATCTTCAACCACTGGCAAAAAATAAGCAGTTTTATCTTCCTGGCAAGAAACACATAGAAATGAAAAAAGAAGAGAACAGAACTGCAATACTCGTAACAAACTCAGATTCTCAGCCTTATTCACAGACAGGTGACACCAGAAGGACAACAGTATAAGTTGCACTCCATTGCTCTTAAGAGGCAGAACCTAAGTCATTGTAAATGGCATTGTTTGTAAGAGTATATAATGTATGTGCCCTGTATTAATTATCATCCTCATACTATTGTAATCATAGTATAATGCATGGGAGCCTGCAATCACTGTTTAAAACCTGTCTCAAATTTCCTTATTACAGTTACGTTGTGACGTCTGTAGTCACCAGTAATAAAGAAGAGATGTAGCTTTCAATTGTAATAAGTTAATACAATTCAGTTCTGACATCACAATGCCTGCTGCCAGCAGCCAATGTGAAAGGCAGGTCAGCTGTATTTTAAACAAGGAAAACAGAAACTTTCTTTTCTCTCTTCCTTCTCTTTCTAAAAATAAAAAGTGATTAGCAGAAAGGAGATGTTCATGACAGCGTTTTTATATTTTTCCACACTACGGGTCATTTGAGAAAAGATAATATCTGTGCATGTTTCGACACAATCTAAGCTCCAGCATTTTATAACCTAACTTAAATTAAACTGAGACTAATATCTTTTTGCAAAAATTGCTAACTGCTTTTTGGTGTGTTTAATTTCACAGTGCAGATTCTGCTTTTTTTCCCCTTTTGGTCTGCAATGAATGTGAAAGAGCAAGACACCAAGGATTTAATCAGCTTCTAGGAAGGGTGATTTGCAGGCTACTAAAATGTACTAAATTGCACAATTGTTTACTGCAATAGGATGTGTTGATAGTAGGCACAGTCCAATATTGCCATCTTCAGGTACAGGTATTTTCCTATGCATAACAGGGCTTCTGTCTGACTTAAGGACACCTCTCCTGCTCCATCTCATAATGCAGGAATGTACCGTGGTAGTCACATAAGCTGGACCTGATTAAATTGTGATGACTTTTCCTGCTCCTTGCTTAAGAGCCGCTTTCAAGGCTATCAGTTCTGTTGCTTGTGCAGAATAATGTGCTGGTAATGTTAACAGCTCTACTATGTGGTGTGCATCAGAAGAATCATGCTGTTGTGCTCTAACTACTGCTGCACTTGTGTGTCTCACTCTTGTATCCTGGTCCATTGTAGAAGAACCGTCAACAAAATAGACAATGCTACCTGGTATAGGATCCTCTGTTGCTTGACTAGATTAATTCAGAAGGTAAGTTGCAAAGTTATGTGCATCATCCTCAGAGTCTAATATAGAATGAGCAAAGAATGTCACAGGATTTACCATATGACACTTCACAACCTTCACAGAAGGTAGTGACACTATCACCTCATATCCTGACACTCTGTGTAGTCAGAGTAGTCTTAGCCTTCTGAATGATAGCAAACACTGTATGCTCTACATAGAGCGTCAAAGGTGCCCCCATGACAATGGGAATGCTCTTCTGCACTGCAAAGGCAGCAGTGGCGAGAGCTTGCTCGCAAGGTGTTGTATTCCTCTTAGGATGTCCGTATATAGGTTTTTCCTGTATCATGTCCTTATATAGGCACAATTCGCCCTGCCCTTATATAGGCATAAAATCCCAGTCCTTATTTAGGCATTAAACCGTGCACTCCAAATACAGGCATGGTCTCCGACATCCGTCCACCCTAACGTCACAACGAGTTCTTGAAGAACAGACCCTTAGGCTTCGGGAGTTTCCCTAGCACAGGACTATTGATTTCTTCAAGGACTCATCTATTATGCATGAACCGTTATACCTTAGGGGTTCATTCATGACGTCTTCCGCTGTCCGATTCACGTCAATGCTAACATTCTGAGGTACCTCTCAGGTATAAATATACCTTCCCTAGCCCTTGTAAACTAGAGGAGACCTCGACTTCAGAGGAGCCCGTTTCCCGGCCTGACGCACTGAGAAGACGCTGTCATCCCTGCACGCAGAGAGTCCAGCTTCCAGTGATCTGACTTCCCTTGCGGGGTGTTGGAGTTCGAGTCTGGCAAGAGATTCCCACCTCTCTCATTCTTAAGGTATGGAGCTGACTAGAACCTAGAGGGACTCTTGGCATACTCTGATCTCTGATTAAAAATAAGGTTGCCTTTAGAGACTTTGTATCAGCCAGGAAACCTACATGGGTTTTCATCACCGAAACTTGGGCTACGGACGCCTCTGGTCCTGACTTAGTAGATGCTATTCCTACTGGTTATACCCTGGCTAGAATGGACAGGGTAGATCGGCGGGGAGGGGGTGTGGGCATTTTATATAGAGAAACCCTGATCTGTCGCACTCAGGCTCTGTCCGCTCCTCCTGATCTCTACCAGGCCTTCTATTTTTCTCTTAATCTTCATTCCACGGAAAGTTTTTCTGGCATTCTCTGTTATAGGCCACCTGGATCTAGGGCTGCCTTTAGTCAGGATTTTAGTAGGCTCTTGGAGCCCTACTGTGAAAGATCTAATTTCACTCTCCTGGGGGATTTTAATTTTCACTTTGATAACCTCGACTGCAGGGATGCCCTGGGTCTTTTGGACACCCTTAATGGATGTGGTTTTTCTCAGCTGGTCAAGAAGCCTACCCATTTAGCGGGACACATACTTGATGGGGTCTTTTCGAATGACCCACGTGTAACGGTGGGGGAACCTATCCCCCTAGCCTGGTCTGATCATTTTGCTGTCCCTTTTGACCTACATTTTATGTCTCCGACGCTGATCATCTCTGGTGATATGAACTTAGATGAGAGGAGGAATCTTAGCCTCATAAGTAATGAGTCTCTCTCAAAATTTTTTAACAATCTTGTGTTCACTAAGTTCAATGATGCTAATTTGGCAGCGGTAGAATTATCGCAACATTTGCTAACTGCTATGGATACTTTTGCACCTCTCAGTAAATACTATTCAGCAAGGAAAAAACCCTCTGCCCCTTGGTTTACGGAGAGGCTCAGAATAATGAGACAGGGCTGCCGCAGACAGGAGAGGCAATGGCGCCTAGATCTAAACCCGCTGAATGGGACACTACATAAGCAAGGCCTCAAAGAATATAAAATTGCTGTCATGGAGGAAAAGAGATTATATTTCTCTAAAACCACTGACTCCATGAGATCCTCTAGAGATCTCTTCAAGGTAATAAAGTCTCTTACCTCTCCCCCTGCCTTTGACCCTTCAATTTTTTTCACAGGAGCGCTGTGATAAAATATCTGATTTTTCCACACTAAGATTGCAAATATCTATTCCCTGCTTGAAGCCTCCAACCCCTCACCGGTGGCTTCTGTTCGATCCACCTTTCACTCTATTGGTGCTGTACCTACTGAAGGGTCGCCCAGTTTGTTCACTTTTCCTAATATGTCTTATGAGGTGACCGATCGGATCCTTGAAGGGGTTAAATCTGGCTCCCCTCTGGATCCTTGCCCCCTCAAGGTGCTTAAACTTGGTCGTGAAGCTATTGTCCCTCATTTGACGGATGTTTTCAATACTGCCATCTCAGAGGGGCTATTTCCCACTTTGTGGAAGACGGCTGTAGTGAAGCCTCTCTTGAAGAAACCTTCTCTGGATCCTGATGAATTGAAGAACTATCGCCCTATCTCCCTGCTTCCTGTTCCAGCTAAGATTTTTGAAACATATCTCAATTCCCATCTCAGTACCTATCTTAAGGATTTCCATTTACTGGATGGCTCGCAACATGGATTCAGAGGCCTTCATAGTACAGAGACTGCTTTGACAGCTGTATTTGACAATATTCGAGTTCAAGTGGATGCAGGTCATACCACCCTCCTTATTCTACTGGATCTCACCGCAGCCTTTGACACCCTGTCTCCCTGTAGACTGATTGATCGTCTCAGAGAGATAGGTGTTGGGGGTACTGCTTTGGGGCTTCTTGCTTCCTTTCTTAGCGAGCGGGCACAGATGGTTAAGCTTGGCCGTTTTACTCATCCCCCAAACCTCTGTTGTGTGGTGTTCCTCAGGGCTCCTCCCTGAGCCCTACTCTTTTAATATCTATGTTGCCCCTCTTGCGAAGGTTGTGAGATCTTTTGGGCTGGAAGTATTGTCCTATGCGGACGACACCCAAATTATGGTGTCTATCTCGCATAACATAAAGGACTCGGCCCTTAATTTTAGGAACTGTATGCAGGCAGTATCCTCCTGGATGGCGGAGAATTTTTAAAATTGAATGGAGAGAAGACGGAGGTCTTAGTCTTTGGGAGTAAGCAGGAGGTATGGTCCAGAGACTGGTGGCCGGATGCCCTTGGCGTCTGCCCCTCTCCGGTCTCCCATGGCAAAAACCTGGGGGTAATCGTGGATAACTCACTGTCCTTGAACCTTCAGGTTAGTAGGACAATTTCCACGTGCTTTGGGATCATCAGGATCCTACGGAAAATCTCCCACTATCTCTCCTTCGATGCACGTAAGCAGGTTGTCATTGCACTGGTTATATCCAGATTGGATTATTGCAATGCACTTTATCTGGGCATTAACAAGGGCCTGATACGACGTCTGCAGATGGTGCAGAATGCCGCTGCCAGGCTGGTGATGAATTTGTCTAAATATGATTCAGTCTCAGATGCCATTAGATTGCTGCATTGGCTGCCTGTGGACCGTAGGATCCTTTTCAAGACCCTGTGCATGACTCACAATGCTTATTATGGGTCAGGCCCTGAAGCGATTAAGTCCATTTTCCATCATTATGTTCCCAACAGGCGGCTCCGCTCTGCAGATAAGAATCTGCTTATGGTACAGAGATTTAAGAAGGTCACATGGGGTGGTCGAGCTTTCTCCACTGCTGCTGCTAAACTGTGGAACTCCCTCCCGGAACATCTCTCAAGTCAGGTGTCCTATTCTCTTTTCCGTAGGGCCTTAAAGACTTGGTTTTTCTCTCAGACCTCGGTATGAGCATGTCTTTCTGTCTGCATCCTTAGGTTCGTTTACAGCGCCTTGACGCCCTTGGGCTTAGTTCGCGCTTTACAAGTTTTATATTCATTCATTCATTCATTCATTCATTCATTCATACTAGGGATACTAGGCTTAACATACTCTTAGTATACCATAGTAAGGAATACTTCACCTACTTCATACCTCTCCCTACACCTAGGTTAGGTACATTGGGGTAGAACTAGGTTAGAAACGCATCGTATGAGTACTCGCATTTTTTAGTCTGTGTTATTTATGTAAATGAATATCTACTAAAGATCATGCTAGCGCAGTATTATTTATTTCTACTGCTTACACTGTACATTATTTATCTTGCATACTGTCTTGTGATCGTAACTGCACATATTACCTACACAAGAAACAAGACTGTTCAATAAACCTTTTATTGAAACGCCCGTCTATTCTTTCTGTGTAACTTTGAGGAAAACTAAGCATGCACGATTGAGCTGAGTGAAACGGTTATCTATTGTTTCCACGACTCTGGGACACGTTCTGATTCTAAAGGGAAACAAAGTGGTCATGTTTTGCGGCTGCCAGAAACTACTCCCTTCTTGTTATCCAAGGAGTTTCTAGTGGCCTCTGAGCTAGCTGGCACAAGTAATTAAGTTTAATATACTCGATAGGGACATACCGACCTCAGTCCTATGTCAAACCTATAGGATATATTATTCCAATGCGCAGAGCCTATTAGGGAAATAGGAGCTACACTACAAAGGGTAATGTCCTCTCATCACTGAATCCAACACTTCACTAAAATATGCAATGGATTTGTGTCCTAAAGGATATTTCTGCTTAAGGACAGCTGTAATCACTTGACCATTGCAATGACATAAGAGATAAAAATCCTTGGTATAACCAGGAGTTCCCAAAACTGGGGCATTTGTTATCTCAATCTTCAATTTCTGAAAAGTCTCCCCCCATCTCTGGTGTCCACATTATTTTGTCATTTCTGTCTTTTTCTTGTTTAATAGAGGCCAGCAAAGAAGCTATTAGGGTGGTGTAGTCAAAAACCCATTGTCATACATAATTATAGAGACAAAGAAACTTCTGTTTTCCCTTAACGGTTTCTGGCTCAGTCATTTGACGAATAAATGCTGCTCTCAAAGGGGTAACTTGTCGACCAGAAGCTGACAGTAATTGTCCTAAATAATGGACTTCCTCCTGACAATACTGGATTTTATCTCTCTCTCTATCTTGTATTCTCTCTGTGCAAGAGTCACTAAAAGAGATATGATATCTTTCCTACACTGCTGTTCTGTAGGACTGCAAACTAGTATGTCATCAACATACTACAACAATGTACTGTCACTCTGAAAGTTTGACAGATCCTTTTTCACCACTGTTGAAAGTACTAGGGGACTCACAATACCCTTGAGATAAACGAAAATAAATACAAATACTGAGTCCAGCGATAGGAAAATGCTGTCAAATAATGACTGTCTGGATGGAGAGGGATGCTGAAAAAGTCATTCTTCAGATCTATAACAGAGTAATATTTAGCATCCTGCGGAATATTTATCAGAATGATGGAGGGGTCAGGAACAATTGGAAATTCTGGTACCACTACACCGTTCAGTGGGCGCAGGTCTTGAAACCATACACCAAGTATTACTGTTCGGCTTCTTGACCAGGTAAATAGGGATATTACAAGGAGACACTTGAGGATATATTACTCCTTACTCTAGCAACTCCTATATAGTAGGGGCAATGCCCTCATCTAGCCGCGGGGTGAGCTAAGATGGCGGTGCCCATCGGAGGGTGACGGAGTCAGAAAAGATACAGAGCTGGCGGCTCTGCCTGGGCTAAAGCGGATTGCGTGTGCAGGCGTCCCCCCTCTCGCCCCACTGCAGGACCTGGCCTGAGCTGAGCGATCCTCCCCGAGGCTACACCGGCGGAGAGGAGGGAGTTGACTACAGCTGCGGGGCGAGCCAAGATGCCGGCACCTGTTGAGGGATGATGCGACTGGGAGGAAGACTGGGTCGGTGGCACTGACTGGGCCGCGGTGGATCGTGACTGTGGGTCTTCACCCCCCTCTGCCCAGCACAGGACTGAGACAACACGCAGAGAATCCCCCCTGAGGCAGCGCCAAAGGAGCAGGGCGCAGACTGCTGCAGGCGTGACTGGGATCACTGCATGACGGGCCCGAGAGTGGAGCCAGGTGGTAGCCGGTGGTGCAGCGGAGAAGGCGGCCTGCCAAGAGAAGACTCATACCGCACTGATCCCCACGAGGTGAGAAAGCTGGGAGGGCACCAGCGAGAAGCAGCGAGAGCAGAGGCGGGCGGCCGAGCAGAAAGAGAAACAGAGGGCCCCCCTCCTCTGCCTGGTGAGATAAGGGGGGAATGGGCCTGGAACCCCGAACGGACACTGGGGGAAGAGAGCAGCCAGGTGTGAGTGGCGGAGGGGAGAGACTCGGGCCGCAAGGTGAGGCGCTACACATGGCCTGCATTGCCTGATGTCCACAGAGCCCTGACGGCCCCACGACAGAGGCCCTTAGCAAATGACCCAAGTAGGACGCAGAGACACCAGGCTGGGATCCGAGGGCCCACGTTCGTCCAAGTAGCAGGCCTACTCGACCTGAACCTGATGCTGCCTTGAACCCCCTGCTTGGCCAGACAGAGGGACTAAAGAACATACTGAGGATACGGGACGCCCCTGAGGGGACGAGCGAATGGTGGTGGAAACTGAGACAAGGGTGGACGTAGCTGACCAGAGAGCGAAGGAGAGCGCGCACTGGATCGCAGAGAGACTACCAGGAGAGCGGGCCCCACAAGCGGCGGAGATCACCAGGGGCACCCTGGGAGCACACGCAGGGCCAGAAGTACTACAGATAGAGAAAACATCATGGGGAATATCCCCAAGAAGAAGGTTACAGAGGAGGCCCCAAGAGACAAACCGATGGATGAGAGGGAGAAGGCCCATTCACAGGTGGAAAGCCCCAGAGACCCTACATTACAGGACAATCTGCAGGCTATCACCTCATCCAGTGAGCGCCTGGAAACCAAAATAGACTCACTGGGTCTGGATTTGGGCCTTTTTAGGGAAGACCACAAAAAGTTAGCAGACCGCGTCAAGACAACAAACAGAGGGCCAACTTTCTGAAACGCTGCCGGACATGGTAGTCATGAAACAGCGCATAACGGCACTGGAGACGAAAGTACGGACATTGGAGTCCCGAGCCGAGGATACTGAAAATAGATCGCGTAGGAGCAACATCAGAATCATAGGCCTACCGGAGAAAATAGAAGGCTGCAACATGCTCACCTATCTGGAAAAATGGATACGGGAGGAAGTAGCCCCGGACGGACTGTCAAACTTCTTCGCCCTTGAGAGGGCGCACCGAGTCCCGGCGAAGCCACCTGTACCTGGAGCACCGCCACGGGTGGTGATAGCAAAGCTCCTCCATTTTAGAGATAGGGACCACATCCTTACCCAGGCGCGCCTTAAAGGAGACATAGAGGGGGACAATTCCATGGTGAGAATCTTCCCAGACTTTTCCAGAGAAGTCCAACGGCAAAGAGGGTCCTACCGAGAAGTAAAGCAGAGACTGCGGCAACTAAATTACAAATATGCGATGCAATACCCAGCCACGCTGCGAGTCACTATGGAGAAGGGCACCGAGTTCTTCAGGACCTCACAGGAGGCAGCCGACTGGCTGGAGAAACATGAAGGGTAGGCGCCGCCAAGGGAACTGGAGAAGAGGAGAAGGAGAGAGAACCGATCTAGAGGTCGACGGACCATGATGGAGAACCTAGCTCCGACACAGGAAGAGGCACAGATTGAACGCCAGAATGCAATGCAGGTGGTGGCGCTGATCAGCGGCAAAGAGAGAAATCATGTACTCCCAGAGGGCAGCGAGACAGCAGCAGACTCCGGCTCAGGGCATGGATCTAGTGAGTCTGAGACTTCGAGCGTGGTGCTCCCAGACGTAACCGCGCAGACGGCGGGCGATATCGCCTAGATGAGGAGAGGAGAGATCTTCCATGAGCAGGTCTGGAGTAGAACTGAACGCACATGACCCAGCAGTGAGGTACGGGGACTGTTGGAGGGGGGGTTCCGATGGGACTGTGGAACTGAGAGGAGGCTGCAGAGACTCGGAGAGCGGCGGACGAGCAGCCTTCCCCCCTTGCAATTGACTGATCGACCTGCAAGCAGTCACTTGCGGACCTTTGACCTTAGTTTAGATGGGGGGTGCTATCCTACTTATCCTGGGGAGTGGGAGTTGGGGACAATGTTTAATGTTAACAAGGGGGACACCTTGAGTTGCAGCATATCAGAAAATTACAAGGGTTCGAGGGGAGAGCAGTTGGGGGGCGGTACATAAGGAGGGAGATGGGCCGGGAACAGTAACACCTCCCAATGGCTGATAAGCAAAAGTATAAATGCATGACTTGGAACATCAGGGGTATGCACACAATGACGAAACGCCACAAAGTTCTTTCATACATACGGAGGAGGGGAGCCCAAATAGCCTTACTACAGGAGACGCACCTCACACAGAAAGAGGGACAAGCCTTGCACAGACGATGGAGGGGCCAACTTTTTTATACTACCTATTCAGCATATGCACGGGGGCCCTAATATGGATCCAAGCGGGGGTCCCATTCCAACTGACGGACTCACTGGTGGACCCAGAGGGTCGGTATGTAGCTATAAAGGGGCAACTAGAAGGTCGAGATGTCAGTATGATTACAACTATGCCCCCAACGCAGAACAACCAGCCTTCTTTGTGAGACTGAGTCACTGCCTGACGCAATACTTGATGGGCACCACCCTAGTGGGGGCGATTTTAATAGTGTAGATGACACGCTTCTAGATAGATCGCACCCGCCATTGCGTAATTCCCAAGCAGTGCGCGCCTCACAAGCATTTACGGCCTGGAGACAGGGATGGGGGCTTGTAGATGCCTGGCGAACCTTACATCCCCAAGATAGAGACTACTACTACTTCTCGGCGGTCCACGAGGTCCACGCGCGACTAGATGCCTTCCTGCTTTCAGCAGACACGCAGCGCCTTGTCATTGCTGCGGAATATTTAGCGCGCACGATATCGGACCATAATCCTTTGGTCCTCTCCCTGGGATGGATGCACCCCGTATCAGCGATACCTACGTGGAGGCTCCGTCCGGATACACTGGAAGATCAGGTCTTCTGTGAAGAGATCAGGGGTAAATAGCGCACTACTTCGAGGCCAACGTGGGGACAGCATCCTCGCCGAACGCCGAATGGGACGCCTTCAAGGTGGTCCTGTGGGGCCAATGCATAACGCGCGCTACCGGGGTCAGTCGTGTCATCTTGGGAGAAGTGGAAGGAGCGGAGACAACCCTTAGGGAGCTGAAACGCAGGAGGCCAGGACACCCAGAGCTCCAGCAGACACTAGTAGAGGCCAAGGAGGATGTGGCGAGGCAGACAGAGAGGCTTAGATGCTTCGATTACAAGAAATATCTAGAGCGCACCCACGCTGAGCGAGACAAGTCAGGAACGCTCCTAGCATGGCTAGCAAACCCGGTGGGCAGGGGTACACCATTGGTGGAAATAGAGGATGAGACGGGGGTCAGGCACTTTACACAGGCGAAGATCAACGAAGTCTTTGCCAGCTACTATGCACAACTGTATAGAAGGTCAAGGGAGGGCGACCATGCAGATGCAAGGGAATACCTTGCGGGCCTGCAGATGGCACGATTGAATCCTGAGGAGGCGGAAGAGCTTGGAGCAGACATAACGCAGCAGGAGGTACAAGCTGCCATCAAGGGCCTGGCAAGGAACAAAACCCCGGGCACAGACGGCCTACCGGCCAAGTTCTATGCAACTTACGTAGAGGAGTTGACCCCCAGGCTGGTCACCATGTATCAGGAGGCCCTGGGAGCGGGAATAATGCAGGAGAGTACTAGAGATGCCCTTATTGTCCCGGTGCCTAAGCCTGGGAAGGAACCGCACGACTACACAGCCTACAGGCCCCTCACCATGCTGAATATGGATTACAAAATCCTGAGCAAAATTCTAGCGATGCGCCTTCTCCCACATATGCCTGACCTGGTTCATGCAGACCAAGCGGGGTTTATCCCTGGGCGGAACACGGCCATAAATATCAGGCGACTCCTGGCTATCATGGGCTCCACTGGGTATGATAAGCACGAGGCGGCGGTGTTCGCTGTGGACATTGAGAAGGCCTTCGATAGCCTCGAGTGGCCTTACCTGTATGAGGTCTAGTCCAAGATGGGACTGGGAGGAGGATTCTTGGCATGGGTACGGTTATTGTATTCGTCCTGCACGGCCCGGGTGCACACTGGACGAATCATCTCTCCCAGGCAGAACGTGGAGAGAGGTACGAGACAGAGGTGCCCCCTCTCCCCGCTCGTGTTTGCACTGGCCATGGAGCCGCTGGCATGCAGGGCGCGAAGCGGGCAGGATTATCACGGTTTAAGAACAGGGGAGGTGCAGCACTTTATAGCGTTATACTCAGATGACCTCCTACCTTTCCTCTGTGACAGGGAGGGCGAGCTGAGAGGGGCGCAGAGAGTGCTGGCCCGGTTTGGTGCCATCTCTGGCCTCAAAGTTAACTAGAGGAAGTCTAGCCTATACCTAGGATGTCCAGTTTTAGGTTTAAACCTATAATAACTGATAAAAACCCACCGAAAGGGAAATAGCCCTCACCAGTGTAAATATATAAACACTGAAAAAACACCTGCCCAACCACAAACTGAATGTCATTCAAAGAAAGGAAAAGGAGAGTGAAAGAGTCATCTCTTTTCTTCCTGAAGGGCCCAATACAATGTAACTTTGTTATACAAGCTAGCAGCAAGAAAGACTGGGCTAACTTTATTCTGCTTGAATTTTGTTGTTTAGGGATGTCACTAAAATATTGTTTCTTCTTCCTTTTGATTTTTTCAGTTTTGTGGTCTTTGGTCTAAAGTTGCAGGGTTTAGAAGCATGTTTTAGGTCTTGTTTAATTATTTTATAAACTGTATACAATCAGGAAATATCAAAATCATATTTGATATTTTGGCTGCGTTTGATTATTTCACTGATAGGTAAAATGGCTGGTTTCATAAGAATCTTTCCCAATATATGCCATCACATTTACCACAGAGAATGGGTAAAAACCCTTGATACATCAGCCCCCAGTTTCTAGTGAGTCAGTATTGATAGATAGGTGAACTGCCACCACCTCAGGCTTTAAACATTCAATGCAAGGTATGGTGACAAGTATATGTGAAAAGAGTGCTATCACCAAGCATCTGGGATAGTGGTGAAAACATGACACCAGACTTTTGGAAAACAAGGAACACAGTGTCACTTGAAATGCTGCTGCAAAAAGGTTCTTTCCAAGTTCAACGAAGATTGGAGTGATATTGTTTGTATTTGCAGTGATTCAGCTACGTATATGAAAAAGTTGTTTGATGACCTGTCAAAACCGATACCTGAGCTGAAGTGCTTCCCTGTAAGAGATCCTTGCCACTTGTTAGATGGTATGCTGAAAGCATACTTACAATCTTCAGAGTTAATGAAGGTGCTTTTGACTTTTTCGTCCATTTTGATGCACTGTTTTGTTATGCGTGGGAACTAAAACGCAAATATTTCTCATTTTGTGCTTTGTGTGGCATCAAAGAAAGAGTCATCCCACTTACACTTGGTTCTCAGTCCAAGGGAAGGGGCTGTGAATGCTATATTATCCATGTGGCAACCGTTTACAGAGTGTTTGCGGAGTGATGATGCCAAAGCAAGAAATGTGAGGATCTTTGGTCACATATTGATAGTGATGTGAAAAGAAAAAAAACCTCTACTGCATTCTTAGATTTTTACAGGAAAACATAACTGCTGTAGTGGACATAATAAAAAAATTAGTCTGAAAACACTCTTGTCTGCCAAGTGTTCAGCATAATTGGTGTGGATGTGCAACATCTCCTTGAGAGTAGGCTGGGCGACACCTTTAGTGAATTTGGCACTGCAAAATGTTCCATGTTAGAGTGCTTGCCACTTGGTAAGCAAAGCAATGTTGAAGAGCAATTCAGGAGCTTTTTTTTTTACAATGTATGAGAAATGGCTTGCATTGATGCATAGAAATGTCCCTTCACCAACCATGGCATTTGAAGTCAATGAAACCTCACTGTGGTACTCTGTACAAGTTCTAGATCCCTTCCGTACAGGGAATCTTCCCAGTAGTTTCAATCGTGCTGCTTCATTTTTGACCACTTCAATAACTCTGAGGGCATAAGCGCCCAGTTTAACGCAAATGTTGCAGAACCTGTCCAGAGAATCGCAATCTTCAAGTGCACTAGTATTGGCATGGAAAGTTATGTCAGTGGCCAGAGTTAGCAAATTGTGAATTGGCTGTTTTGGCGTTGCCCGTCTCAAGTGCCAATGTTGAGAGGGCCTTTTCACAGAACAAAAGTTCACATGGGAAGGAAAGAGCGAGCGCACATGACCAAAGACTCACTGAAGAAGTATTGTATGGTGTACTACAATAAGTTTGATTTGCAAAAATGTATTTGGACCTCGTATACACTGTACATACACTGTCTATATACCATGCACTATCAGTGCAGAAAGCAAGCAATAATAAAAACAAAACGCTCCATAAACACCGGAAAGAACTGTTTCTGTTGTTTTTAATGGTGTGAAAATGTGTAATCACTGATAACCACTGTTTTTTAAAGGTATTGAAATCACTTGAAAACACTGAAAAAACCCCTCCAGAATTTACCATAAATAGAAACTGAAAACAGGAAAGCCTACCTATACCCCATGATATCTAACACCCTCCCGCCGCCTGACCTCGGCCACCTGTAATGGTAGCCCAGCTGCCTGCAATATTTGGGAGTCAAAATATATCATGAACCGGCGGAGCTACTAGAGGGAAACGTGGGTAGAGCAATCAGATCAGTGAAGTCTGCAATGGAATTCTGGAGTACACTGCCGCTGTCAGTGGCGGGGCGGGTGGCAGTCCTGAAGATGGTGGCGCTCCCGCGTCTCCTGTACTACTTCAGGACCCTACTGGTGTGGATCCCGAGAGCAATGTTCAAAGATCTTGACTCACTGATCACGTCATTTATTTGGGGAACAGGGCGCAAAAGAGTAGCGCTGACCTCCTTGCAGCGCCCGACGGCAGAGGGGGGGCTAGCGGTCCCAGATTTCGAGGGGTATTATATTGCTGCCCAGTTGTACTGGATGATTCAATGGCTGGAGGCAAGACGTGACCCAGAACGGGAACAATATCCAGCCGCGCCGGATACCACAACCTAGCAGAGATCTTCCTAAGGGTCCGACGGAATGTGTCCGACGACACCATGGAAACCAGAGTGGTGGTACGATGCTGGGCTAGATACCTGAGACGGGTGGGTGTTAGGATTCCCTACTCTCCAGACATACCGATCACAATGCTGCGATGGTTGCCACAGGGGGCTCACTGGGTGGGGTTAGAGGACTGGGAAGCGGCAGGGCTGACAAAGATGGGGGACCTATATCAGGACTCCACGCTACTCCAGTTTGAAGAACTGCAGGCGGCATACGATTTGCCCAGAGGCCATTTCCTTAGGCATGGGGCCCTCACCAGAAGGATTAGGCAGCACTGGGGTGGAGGAGGTACGGAACCGTGGGCACTGGCAGGATCTAGGTATGTAGCACTGTCAGCGGGAAGAATCAACACAGTTTCTTGCCTTTATAAGGCAATAAGACAAGATATGCAGAAGCCACTAGAGCGCTTGCGATAACAGTGGGAGAAGGACTTGGGTAAACAGATCCCAGAGGTAGAATGGGACAGGATCTTAGAGCGGACCCCGAAAGTATCTAGGAACACGCGATTCAAACTGATTAATTTCTACATATTGCACAGAGCGTACCTGACCCCATCCCGCATTAGAACATACTTCGGCATAGATGCAGCAGCGTGCCCGAGGTGTGGAGAGAGAGAGAGAGGCACTTATCATTCACATGTTTTGGAGCTGCCCCACACTACAAACCTTCTGGGAGGAGATCAGACAAGTGATAGGGGATCTCATAGACAAGGAGCTCCTGCATACCCCAGAGCATTTCCTGCTAGGGTGGTTCCCACACACGGACAAAAACAAAAGGACTGGGAGGTTTCAGGATCTGGCCTATGTCCTGGCCAAAAGAGAGATAGCCAGAAACTGGAAGGCACTGGGAGGGCCAAGGATTGTTTCCTGGAAGAGGGAGCTAGAGAAATGGGGGGGGGGGGCGGAAGGCAGACTGCTGCTTAGGGAGGCTGGCCGAGGGATAGGAACGATAGACAGGGCAAGAGCCTGGGAAAATCTAGTAAGCGAATTGGCAGCAGATAGGCAAGACAATAGTGGGGCGGGCTCCCCACCACCAGTGGCCCCAGAAGAAGAAAATGACGGACAGGGACACCAGGAATAAGGACGATAGGCGCTGTAGTAACCTAGGAACGACGCTCGACACATAGGAACCCAACAGTATTTGGTGATCAGATTATATTCACCTATGCGCAACTCAAGGGGGGAGGGGGGATAGTTTTGTTGGGGGTAAGTTTCAGACAAATGCACCAGGAAATGCCAACAGTATGTACTATGTACTAGATTGAAGGTGCATAATGCTCATGATTGTAGATGATGCTTTTGAAAACCAATAAAATCTGGTTGTAAAAAAAAAAAAAGTAGAGGAATCTACTGTTGCTGCCATAATCCTTGAAGGTGAAACTCCAGGGGTAGAACAAATCATGGTGCCATTAGACTCAAAATTAATGGTAATATTTAACTTGCCCATAATATTTATCCCTAACAGATTAGCTGGGGCTGCTGGAAGAATTAGAAAACAGCCATCAATGTATCTCCCTCCTATTTCCACCTCCACCTGTTTAGTAAATGGAACCCTCATTACTTCTCCATAGAATCCTTGTGTGTCCATTGATCTACTAGAGATTGGAAAGTCTCTCTCTCTCTAATACAAGATTTGGTTGCTTCTGTATCTATGAGGAATGCATACCTCTTGTTATTGATAGCTACCGGCACAGTGGGTTCCTCCTCTGGCCTGTGCATCAATGACAATTCTGAACACATGGCAATACTCTGTCTGCACCTTCATTGCGTGCATCCTCCCACATAATTTGTCTGCGAGGGATTTCCTCCTCTCACAATCACACCTCCCTGTCCACTTTGAGGTTAAGTCACCATTGGGAGTGCTTGGATACTTTGCTGGGGTGGCATTTGTTGCACTTAGGGCATTACTGATGTTGCACATTTTGTGGTGGTGTCTGAAGTACATATATTATTTGGGGGTTTGACAGTAACTTTACTGCTGTTTTTCCTGACTGATAGTAGACTCCTGTCTTTCCATTTTGTTCATCTCATCTATTATTTCTGCAATCTCTGATATAATGTCCATATCTGTGACAGTAATGACATACTACAGCAATCCTTTGGGTACCTATTCTACTTCTTCCTATTCCTCCTCGTCCTCCGCTGCTACCTCCTTGTGCCCTTACACTAACCTACTGTTGTGCGTACTGTTTTTGGGTGGTCCCTGGGACTGATCCCATAGACATTGTAGTCAACTGAGTGGTGGTGTCCAACACAACTTCTTCTACTTTTCCTTTTTTGCCAACTTTCGCTGCACTAACTTTACTGCTGCTTTCTCTGTCACCTCCTGTTTGTTTCCCTCTTTCTCCTGCTTTTTTTTTTTTTACAAAAATGGATATATGTACCTGTATCTCTGTCCAGGGCTTGGCTTCCAATGCCTCTATATTATGAAGATTATCCTGTACATCAGAGTGTAACCCTTTCTGCAATACATTGTAAAATAACACAACATTTACCAACCCTGACCTACTTCTTGGATCCATTTTTCTTTCATCCCACTAAAAAACTGAGCGGGGTCCTCGTTTGGCTGCATTGACTGAGCCATGAGGGACCCAATGTCTGGCCTGTCAGGATACATTTTCCTCAGCTGATCTCAAACTACTGTCCAAATTAGGTTGAATGGAGATCCATCATATGTAGTCTCAGTGAGGGTAGCATTTCTCACTCCAGCCTTCTGAAAAACTGCCTGTTTTATCTCATATAAGAGAACTAAGCAAACTCTTTGGGGCATATTCTCAAAGACTCATCGCCGAATTAGCGGCACTTTACCGCCACGAAAGTGGCGATAGATTTATCGCCCTACCCACAAGCCTGCGCTAACAGCCTACATCATCAGTTTACCTGCGATAGCTGCCGCTAAAAACATCGCCAAGGCTGACAGCGACAACTAACGCTAATCATATGCAGAGTAGGCATTCCCGTGCAAAAACTCACGATAACACCACTTCGCGATATTCTCAACGACCAGCCAGATCGGCGATGCGGTCCAAAAACAGATGATAAGGCACGTTAGCAGCAGGGACTTAAGACCTGCTTTTTCCTGGTCTTAAGTAGGACGAAAACCTGCAGCAGAAAGGGAGCCCAGCCCAGAGCCACACCTGAAGACGAACAGATGCCATGGAGTTACTAATCATGCAGCTTGGAGACCCAAGAGGGCCACAACACCCACCACCACCACCCCCAGGACCACCCCCGCACCCAGGACCACCCCCCCTCCCCGGACTACCACCGAGGCAGCGCAGAACAAGACAGCGGGCCTTCCGAAAATGCACCAGCCTCAGAGACTTAACGCCAGAGGATGTCATTGCCCACTACAGGCTCAAAAGGACAACCATCCTCCGCATCCTGACCCACATTGCCCACAGGCTGATGGTACCAACACAGCGGACAACCAACATCCCTCCGCAGACAAAGCTGCTGGCTGTGCTGCACTTGTTGGCCTCTGGTACCTTCCAACCAACAACTGCCAGAGTCGGAGGAGTCTCACAGCCAGCCCAATCAAAGTTCCCCACACCTGTCATGGATGCCATCATCAGCTTGATACCCCAGCACCTTCACTTCCCCCACACTGTGCAGGATCAGCTGGAGACCAAGCACGGCTTCTGCGCCATAGCTGGCTTCCCGCACGTTTTGGGGGCAATTGACTGCACACATGTCCTACTTGTGCCCCCTGCCGACACTGCACACAAGTACCACAACAGAAAGCACACGCATTCCATCAACGTGCAGGCAATAGTGGACCACCGGGGACTGTTCACCAATGCCGTCGCCAACTACCCAGGCAGTGTGCATGATTCCTACATCTTCCGACAGTCCATCATCAACCATCAGTTTCAGGATGGCACCTATGGAAATGCACTGCTCGTTGGTAAGTACCAACGGAACACACCACACACCTCAACTCCACAATCATACAACTCACAACTGTGTGAATGCACACGTAACAAAATCACATACAACACGCCAACCAACATGCCCACCTACCAGACACGACAGCACAAGGAACTGTGGTAACAGGGGCCAGACATGTAGACAAACCATCCACAAAGGCATAGCCCCTCTGCCACACAATTGCAGAATGTGGGGAGAGGTGGGAACCAACAATGTGCGAAGGAGGCAGTGGACCCATGAATAAGAATGCACACCATGCCAAGTGTGGCGGTGATGTGCTGGACAGTCCTGAGTATGCAGAGCACAGACATGTCCATGTGGACATATACTGCTGGTGTTTGCAGTGTTGTGGACAGTGGACACAACCATGTTACCTCAGGCAGTGGGGAAGACCTTGGACATGTAACTATGTCACCCCCCTGCAAGCGTAAGCGTAGTGGGCTGGGCCGGCGTACGCCAGTCCAGCGTAGGAGTGTGAAGAAATGGCCCGGGGCTCTGGGCGTGGTTCAGTTCTGGGCTCTGGGCATGGTACAGTTCCGGGCTGGCCACAAAAGTAACTATGGCGTGTGTCTCTGTTGTGGTGTCGGCGCCACCCGGCCCTTAATCGACAATGTTGCAATGTAGTGTTGTAGGGATTCTGCACATACACAGAACTATGCACAGCAATGCGGGACTTCGGTATATAGGGGCTATGCCTTCCTACAGCCTTAGTACCCACGAGCCCACGACCGGCTAGCTATAGTGTCCCACCTGCCCTCCTATACAACGATAGAGAAACAGGCGTTTCGACAACCCAGAACACAACACTCCCCTAATCACTCAGGGATCGTGGTAACAGGTTATTCCCTTTCGCTCAGACTCTTGTATTCATCCACAACAAGATATTGACAGAGTCACTGAGTTAGTCTAAAATGTTTATTTTAACTAACGTGCTCTAAAATGCAGTATACGAGCCACTACTAAAATTAGAATGCATAAAACAAACATTGTCAGCATTGTAGCAAGTCCATACATTATAAAAGGAGAAATCATTGTATATTGATTCTGGAGACAGGACTATAAAACCTACTCTCCCTCCCCATGGACGGGAAAACTAAGATGATATCATAGAAGATCTCTGGGTTTGTATAGCAGACCCCATACCTCTAAGACATAGACCGTGTCTCTACATCACAGCTCCATACAGCTCTTCATTCTTGAAAACTCTCCCCTCAAGTGTGTCTGCGTGTAACATGCATTCTCCTAATATCAAAAATAAGGTGCGTGTCCCACAAACAGCAGCTGCAGGGTATGTTTTGTCCATGTGCTAGGGCCTGACCAGATCAAAATAACAAGGGACGGTGTTGTTTGACCTTGCTCACGATGCTCAGACTAAACTCCCGGAACAAGCAGGGAACCAGCGCAGCCAGCGGGTCGCAGGTGACCAGCGAAAACATCCTTGCATAAGAATAAGCCTGTAGTGTCGTGTGCAAAAGCAGCATCATGGCCTCCGGACCCATTCTAACCTAAAGATGTCAACGGGGTCCCTTAAACCCACATGACACCCTCCCCCTGGCCAGGTTGCAGAAGAATAGCAAAAACAAGGTCCAAGTCGCAAGCAGAGTCAAAGCACTGAGCATAGCAGGAGCAAAGTTCCAAAAAATCAAAATCATTATAAGGTTGAATAGTGGTAAAATACGAGAAGAAGAAAAAACATATAAATTGTCTTGTTGAACATCAATCATCGGAATCATATGAGATCCGTTGAACCTTGGAAGGCAAGGTGTTCCAAAAGTCGGTCCCCCTCCTCAGAGACAAGGAGGGACAACATCCAATTCAACAACTCGAAGGAGCATACGTGCTCATCATAATCCATAGCTTCAAAAAGCATGGTCATACATCCTGTATCGTACTCAATGTAGCTGTGGTGCAGCAGGTGCGACGCCCCTTCACAGATGTCCCATTGTGCCAGCACTCCATTCACAGCCGCCGTCAGCATGCGGGTACCAGTTGCACATGATTGATCATGACGCAATAGGGGCCACAGCAACAGGTCGTAATCAGGGCAAGGCTGTATGGCGTTTGAGAGGCACAAATCCAAAGCCCAGGAGAAAGGACAGTCGCGGCACCAAAAAACTGGATGAACGCATGTAAAGTATGCGTATCTGTAAGTCACATTGTAGGCAGCACCCACAACAGCCATAGGCAGGCAACCAAGGAATTCCTGCAATCGGCTACGGTACAGCTCCAGCTGGACCGGATGATCGAGTACCACATGAAGGGCAGCCATTACGAAGTAGTAAAACAAGTACCAGGATAGCACCAGCGAGCAAGAGGATCAACGGCAAGCCACCAAAAGCGCTGGAAAAAATGGAATGAATAAAAGCCGGAATTACACCAAATATCGTTTGAAACGAGGACACAAGACCTGAGCCCACCAATTTAAAAAAAGGTGCAAGGCCTTCTGTGTCAGTAACATTGAATATTTGGTGTATCAACTCCCCAAAATGTAGTGGGAGATTGGTATTTAATAGGGACTGTATTTCACTTGATGTCCGAGCCACCTGTTGCTCGAATGTTTCACGGGCCGAGGTCAAGGCAACTCCATGTTGGAATAACAGTGCTGTGAGCCTACTTAATTTGTTGAAGCTTGCTTTCATAGTGGGAACAGAAAGTCACAGAGAGCTATCACCAATGCCATGCGGGGGCGGACACAGGACGTTGCTGCAAGAGGGACACCGTTGCCGATACACCGGCGTGCGCCGAAGCCATGCCCTCATGTGCAGCTGTGATCAACGCATGTCTGCGGTCCTCGTTGGGAATCAGCGGATCCCCAACGGAAGGAATTGTTACTGTCGGAACTTGTTCCGGGGACAATTGATATTTATATTTGGACGGAAACCCCTGTGGGTATTTCGTCCCGTCTCTGGTAGCCGCTACGGCTGCCAGTATGTCGGTATTGACTTTTGTCATAGACCTTGTGACTGCTGCTACTGAACAAGTGGCTACTGCATTTCTGGCTGCCTCGTCAGCCAGAGTGTTGCCTACAGCGTGTGGTCCCACGCGCTGATGGCCAAGAGTATGTATTACATGTGTAAGTGGCAAGCCCTCTCTGAGAGCCGCCACTCGTACCCAAAGCGTTTTATGCTTGATCGTGTTACCCACATGACATGACAGTAGCATGCACCCGGAGGGCGGGCTCGCCCGAATGGAATAATAAACGAGCGCTCGGGGTCTTGGCTCATACATGCCAACTGTTGTGTGTGTATCTTCATTGCCGCAGCATAAGCCAAAGGCCTAGCCTCAATCGCAGCGCGAGTTCAGCCAGGCATGAAATCCACATCTGTGTCCGCCCTATCCTTACCATGGCCTACACACACGTGGCCGCCCACCTTCAACGGCCAACATTACAGTGTTGTTGTCAGGCTTGCGGACATGCGCAGACAGGCATGACAATGGTGTGCCGTAGGAGTGCAAGTGATGCAACCGCGCAGCGCACAGAAGTAAATAGGCTCGGGGGGAGGGACGAGCAGCTGTGAGGCTACGCAATACACATTGCTCCCGCACATTAGCCAGAAGCAATACATGGCAAACATGAATCCGAAAGTCGCACAAATCACACACCACAAAACTTGTAAGTCTGCCAACACAGCATGCTGAGCCACCAATTTACACTAATCTCACTTACCTCTCACAGGTGATCAAGGATATGCACTCTGCCCGTGGATGATGACACCCCTCCGAGCCCCGAACACCCCGGCCCAGAGGCAGTACAATGTGGCCCACATACGCACCAGGGTGATTGTTGAGCTCACATTTGGCGTGTTAAAGTCACGTTTCAGGTGCCTGGACATCACAGGTGGAAGACTCCTGTACAGCCCGGAAATAGTGTGCAAGATGATCATTGCATATTGTGTATTGCACAACATATGTGTGCGCACCAATGCCCCATGGATCCAAGTGCCAGATGCACCGGACGATGATAAGGAAGATGAGGCAGGTGGACCACACCCCACTGCAGCTGCAGCAGGAATAGCCCGAAGGAACACAATCATTAGCAATTTCTTCGCATGAGCACGTCACATTGTGACTGTCCTTAGCAATCATGGAACAGTACAAGATGACCACATGAACAGCCTGTGCAAATAAATTCATTGCAACACACATTCCCTGTGTGCATGTCAGTCTTCTGCATTAGCACATCACTCTGACAAGTGTAAGTGCAACATTAAGTGCTAACAATCTCACAATTAGCATATAGATGGTGGGTATGTCACCTCTGTACAGAGAGGCTGTTTAGGGTGTCACATATTCGTAATGCCATTTCAGGGTGTCAAATGTAGTACGTAATCCCACTCATCAGCCTATCACGTGTACAATAACATGTCATGAAGGCTGTCATTGGTGTTCAAAAAAAGACAACAGGGTGTCATTTGGGGTCAAATATGACATTTCAGGTGTCATTTGGGGTCAGGTATGAATTTCGGGTGTCATTTGGGGTCAAATATGGAATTGTGGGTGTCATTTGGGGTCCAATATGGAATTGCGGGTGTCATTTGGGGTCAAATATGAACCACCCTGATACAGAGATGCATCCTGTGACTCAAGTCCCACAACATGAGCAACATGGACGTAAGGGGGATGGGGGCACAGTGAACACCTCAGCAACATGGGAGATGCACGCCAGTCAAAAAGCCAGCAGGAATACCTTGCGTGGAACACACCAAGGTGTCCCCTGGACATATCTGCCATGTACAGATCACATGTGTACACGGACGTCATCCATCAATAGTAGTGAACAGTGTCAGCTAATAGGTGCAAGGTGAGAAGTCGCGCGCCTCCTCACAGCTACCTGTACACATCACTGTCAGACTGCAGCAAAACACCACTGCTACATCTGAGCATGCAAAATTGACCGTGAGGGCATGTACATGGCTGGTTAGGGTTCAACCGTGCCGGAAGGCGAAGCAGTGACATCCCCCCCCACCAAATCCACACCACTTTTCCAGAATGCAAGCAGATGACAAACTAACATTAGGGATGTAAGCACCTTTGTCTGAACTAGAAGGCGGTAGCACATCTGCACCTCCGACCTTGGAATTGCATGCGCCCGGCACCCCCTGAGAGATACCATAGCAGCTGATGACGACTCCCACATTACGCACAGCGCTAACCAAGGACCAACGTATACACACCCCACACACAGAAGTCCTTGCTTGCAGTTCTCTTGCATGGAATGACCTTCACACTTACGCACAGACCATTCCAGGAGTCCAACCGCTGCACACTCTAACAAATCATTGCTCCGAGCTGTGGCATCCACATAACTTAGAATTAGGCTTTTTTACACACAGCCCTATTTCCTACATTGACGTGGGGCTAAGTTGGGAAATTGCGAGATTGTTGTTTAGGAGCAATGAGGCCACAGGTAGTTCACACATTCCCAGTCATCTCACTGCCTGTCTGGGTCACGGTCAAACATGCGCATTGATATCAGTTCCCAGGGAGTACCTTTTTTTGGAATCACTGCCCCTACATTCATCCATAACTTCATACTTGCTTGATCATAGACATGATACATCTGTGTGAATTAGAATGTTTTGGTCACATTCGGTGGAGTGTTGAAGCTAGACCAGTACATGGCCATGCAAACCCCACTTTACATTGTTGCCCCGTGGAGGGCCATCCTTGTGCATGTGCATGGGTTTGCACATGCATGGGTTTGTTGTGAGCTTGGTGATGTGTGGGGAGGGCCCCCTCTGGGCACATTGTCGACGGGGGCCTACTTGTTGTTTCTATGTGTGCTGCAGTATGCCAAGGAGATCAGGGAGATGATCCATAGTCATTGTGGGTGTGCACTGTGCTATACTTAATTGTGCATGTGTGCCGTTGTGCCCATCTCCCCCCGTCCCCCCAGTCCCTGGTCGTTACTCACCCTGTTGCTGTTGGGTCAGGTCATGTTGAGCAGTGTCCGGTCCCCCAACTCCTGCCACCGTCTCCCCACTGATGACTGTGGACACCATTTCCTCCTTCTCATCCAGCTCCTGCTGTGGCGCTGGACTCCCACCTCCAGTCTGCATTGCTGCTTTCCAGTTGTTAGCGAGTTTCAGCTTGGTTTTGCGCTTCACATCATTCCAGCGCTTCTTGCAGTCGTCCACTTCCCTTCTCTTCACTCCGACTGCATTCACATTGGCCAAGATGGACTGCCATATTGCATTTTTAGTTGCCAATGACACAGTGGAGGTGATGAACAGTTGTTGGTGGTGTTCTATCACCTCCGTAATCAGGATCTTGTTTTCCTGCGGACTGAATCGCGGGTTTCTCTTCTTCTTCTCCTTGCCCTACTCCTTCCCCGAGGTCCCTGGCTGGTCCTCCGGGGGGTTTGTGGGGTTCTCGTTGGCCTCTGTAGTTGCTCCAGCTTCCTCCATGGTGCTTCTCAGTTGTTTTGGTTTTGTTTTTTTGTTGGTTTTTTTTGCCGCTTTTACAGTGATTTTTCCCTCCTGACGTGGGTGTAGCAAGCCTGGCGCTGCTTATCGCTGATGTTTTTATGGCTGTTGGGCCCATCGCCACTTTTTTCACGTTCGGGTTTCCTTTTTTATCGGCGTCCCGGTAATTTTAACGCGGACATGTGACGCGTTATCGGGATACTATCGCCTGTTGCCGGCGTGTTGAGAATACGCCGTTAACATGGCGTTAGTTTCCCGCGATAGACGACGTTATGTAAAGTTGCGTTAACCTAGTTTGGCGATAATTATCGCCCGTTCTTGAGAATATGCCCCTCTGTCTCCTACTGCCAAGGTGATTCCTACAGATTGCTTTTCAAAAGCTCTAATTCATTTTCCTGCTCTCTCTGTAAGCAGTGGTAACAATTTCTTAAGATTCTTCTTGTCCATTTGTGGCAAGGAACATAATGGGGTGCCCCAGGTCCCTTGCGTATCAGGTGCATCTGATATACAAGAGTGGCAGAATGTTGGGGATTGTGCTGTCTTGCATATTTTGCCACACCCACTAACATTTCCGCATGTAGGGATAATCCCAGTCTGGATCTCCCTCACCATAAAGAATGCAGTCCTCAGCACTTGTCATATCATGCGGATCAAAGGACCCTTCTTGTGGCCATGGACTCATCTATGGAGCTAACCCTTCAGTTCGTTCTGCCAAATTATCAACATATGGTACAACACCGTACCTGATATTCTCTCCTTCAGCAACCTTCTCACTAGGGGTGAGATCCGCGCTGCGCAAAACTGCTTGAACACTCATCTGCTACAATGGTCTATTATGTAGCGTCAATCCTCCCATAGCCTCACAAGATCCCGTTCTGGGGTCTGGCTGGCCATGTGTTACCTGAAACTATGACTGCTCAAGCTCTGTTGCTCTGGGTTTCCTAGCTTTATAGAGCATATCCTGCTCTCCATCTCTACAATCAATGCGATTAGGCAATCCCCTTGCACCCTTTGTCTGATCAAAATTACTAAGCGGCCTTTCTTGAATACTAATATCAATCAATCAAACAACTTTATTTGGATTTTGAAATAAAAACCATAAAAGTACAACAAATCAATACATCTTAGACATGTAAAAAGCCATCCTCAGAATATATAAGGTAGAATTAGTTTTAGATTAACTAAAACAGTTAAAAAAATTAGTTAAAAATACATAACTGCAATTAAAGAGTAAAATAAGGATCTTTACAAAAACAGCAGTTGACCTAGACACCCCAAGCTTTTAAAGCAAACACAAAGAGATGATGGACGGAGCGCTGAAACTTTTTAGACACTCACCCCCAGTGTTGGCAGTTCGGGCTGGACTGTTCCCATTGGGCGCAGGGTCAGGACTGATTTGCATATGGCTGGGTCCAAACTGGAATGGAATGGTGAGCAAAAAAACGATGGATTTAGGCCCAGATCTCTGTACTGGGGTGAATGTATGACATTGTGCTGCATTCTGTCCATCAATTGTTCTTTTGCATTTGTCACCCCGAGTGGGACGGGTATGCCCAGACGTGGGTCCCGTGCTCTCCATGCCACTGGAGTCAAGCTATCCTGGCTGATGAGGGCTGAAAGCCTGAAACCGGTCCTAGGATGCTTGTTTCCAGTCCAGGGAGGACCTGGCCTGGCAATTCGGGCTGGACTGTTCCCATTGGGCGCAGGGTCAAGACTGATTTGCATATGGCTGGGTCCAAACTGGAATGGCATGGTGAGCAAACAAACGATGGATTTAGGCCCAGATGTCTGTACTGGGTTGAATGTATGACATTGTGCTGCATTCTGTCCATCAATTGTTCTTTTGCACCCCAAGCTTTTAGTCACAACTGGATCTAAGCCTAACAGTTGATTTAAAAAAGCTAAGAACATGAAGTACCGTAATACCCGAGAGCATTTGTAAAAAGATAAAGGCAGGTCGAACCTGGCTAAAATGTGCCCTTTTTAAAATGGGAATAATGTATGACTTCCTGGGCACCTCATAGAAACTACAGAACTTAAAAATATGAAGCATGGCCTGTGGAGACTTTCCGTTGCAGCCACAGGGCAAGAGATTATGACCCTTGTTTGCCCCTCGGGATGGGCTAAAAGGAGATAGAAAAGATCCAGCTGAAACCATGTTAGTAAAAAGCGGTCATATCTACTTTTAACCCATAAAAGGTGCGGCTCTGTTGAATGCATAGTTTTTAACATGATGTAGTGGCGAACGCTGTGCTTCAACAGAGCCCTTTCTTCTTTTATCTAGCATCCGCTTTCTAAAATAGGAATCCTTCACCCAACTATAATCCTTCTTACAAAGTTTATCCAGGTTATTAAATAAATCTCCCCTACCCAAACTCGTAAGGCAATACCTGATATATTTAAACCATGGAATACGCTGAGAGTGATCAAGGGCCAGGTAACCCTTTATAATCTCTTTGCTTAATTCAGTACCTATCCTAAGCCAGACATTCAGGCAGATGGAAAAGGCGCGAAAAGCCAGGATATCTGAGAGGTAGGCCTCACCCAGTTCGTCATGTACTACAAAGGTAGAAGTGCCCTGTGGTACACATAATAGCCGTCTCAAAAAGATATTTTCTACGATTTGCAACTTGTCATGGGTGGTGTATCCCCAGATCTCCCTTCCGTAGGTTACCTTTGGAAATACACTTGGCCCTATAAATCTGTAAGCGAGCCCCAGTTGGTCTATTACCCAGTCGAGAAGCGAACTTAAAGACGGCAGCGTTAGCCCTAACAAAGTCTTCTTTCTTTCTAAAAATGAAAGGCCGCCAATTCAGGGCAGAGTCGAATAGCACCCCCAAGTAGGAAAAAACGCTAGTTTTTGGGACTGAGGTAGACCCAACCACAAAGGTTGGAGATTTTGTTGAACTAGGTCCCACCACCATCACATAAGATTTTTTATTATTAACCAAAAAGCCCAGATCTTCCATAAAGAGGACAAAAGAATTCAATAAAGTTTGCAGCCCCCTAGCTGCCCGGGCCATAAAGACAGCATCGTCTGCATATAATAGTACTGGTAGGCTCAGCTGCCCCACCTGGGGGCAGTCCACTTTTAACTCCGAAAAGACCTGCCCCAAATTGTTATCATATAAACTTAAAAGAAATGTGGCCAGAATGCAGCCCTGCCGGACCCCTCTATGTATTAAAAATTGCCAGGTGACCTTAAGATCTTTAGTATAGCGTACCATGTCTTGGTGAATACTAATATCATAAGTGGAGTGCATAGCCTTTGGGGATCTAAGTATTCACTCATGTTATCTACACACCTATGTAGGGACTCTATTCTATTTGTCATCCTCCCAAAACGTCCCTGAATTTGTTCTGAAAGGTTATCATGATATCCTTCTCTCCGCACTTCTCTCGCATTTCTCCTATCTTCACTTCATGACAACCATTCCTGAACACTCTCTGGTGAAAATATTATGTTCCCTTTCTCCTTCTGCCAAGGTGGTAGATTATTGTCAGTCTCTCTTTCTTGGGATACCGGCCATCGCGCCATACTAACTGCCCTATCCACATAGGCACTCCATCTAGCATCATCTGCATCTCTTCATTGTGGGGTAGACATTCGTTCCCTAACTACCTTTCCTGTTGTGTCTATTTTCTGTAACATCTGTGATGTGGCTGAGGAAACGTGACTGGTCATCACTGTATCCTGGACTCATCTCTTCACCTCTATCCTCCTGGGGAGAGGTTGGATCTAAATGCAATGTGATCTACGCTTCTAGTTGACCTGAAAACTGAGAGTCACCCACCCTTACTTGCAGTCTGGGAGTGCTCGTGTGTCTTGGCACCGATATTTGTGGGCGGCATTAGGGAGTCCTTCTGGTGTCCTTGAAGGGGTCTCAACTTCAGTGTTCTCATATCGCACTGGGGTTTCTTGTAGCTGCATCAGTGGATATATATACCAGGTACCTTGGAGAAGTACTCATAGGGTCATATGGAGGTGGGTGAGCAGACAGGGTACTAGGGGAATCAACTTTTGAGGAGTCCTTAGCCTTCTCACAAAAGGCTCGCCATAAAGCTAAGTTAGCTTCTCGCCTCTGCAATTTGGCTCCTGCATATTTACTTCTAAGATGTGTCACGATATGCTCTAATATTTTATCATCAAATGTCCCTTCCTTTGTCAGGGATACGCATATTTCTGAGTGGCTTTAAACAACTCTTGAAAGTATTTTTGAAATTTTCTCTGATCATTTGGAAAGGTCTTTCGCATTTGCGCTAGGGGAGTCTCCATAATCTCTCGTATTTCTAACAACTCTTAGAATTTTAACTTTTTATCTGTCTGGTCAATATTACTTTTTCTTAAAAATTTCACACTAGTCCTTATGAACAAGAAAATCTGTCAATGCGTCAAAACAATCATATATTAAACATTATGCATCACAATAACATTATGCAGCATTATGCAACAACAAAATTCCGTGGCCACATTTCCATTCACATGCATGCACACACACACACATTCACCATCAACATGTTCAAAATATGAACACTTCAACTACTTCTAAATGTGAATCACCATTGTTCTAAACGGTAAATGCAGTCGCGCTTAGAGGGGATAACCCTCGAACCATGCATCTCATAGACCATGGAATGACTTCTGGACATCAGGTCCAGGTGGCAATTCGAGTGTTCAGATAATACTTGGAGTTAAAGTTTAGCGACATCAGCCTTTCAGCCATCCCTCTATGTGAAATATTGAAACCCAACTTCAAATCACCACATTGACCACTTTCAACTTTATATTTGGAAAAACACGGTAACTGACTATGCAGTGCCTTCAACTTAATATTGTGCAACACATGTACACAATCTTGCATGCGATGTCCCCTCCAAGCGTCTTTAACGTGCCCTTATCCGCACAGAGTCACCCTATCGAAGGCAGAATCTGACACTGTCTACCAGGGTAGCAGGTAATCACTTCGGAGATATGGGCCCTGCAAATTGTTCAGCGGGGCAACACTTTACTATTTCTCAAAACCCCACCGCACCTACCACCACCCTCAGAATGGCTGATGAATAAACATATGTCTCTCTTGCAGAAGGAAGTGCAGGCTTTTTTGGCAAAGGGACCTATTGGGAAGAGGAGAGAGGGTCCCAGTGTCAGAAGTTGTGGTTGTTTTTCCTGCTACTTTCTGGTGGCGAAAAAAGACGGGGCCTCCATCCCATATTAGACCTTCGCCCTCTTAATTCCTTTCTGAAAAATGAGAAGTTTAGGATGCTAACCCTGTCCCAGCTCTTGTCTGCCCTCGACCCTGAAGACTGGATGGTAGTACTGGGCCGTCCGGGTGCTTATTTTCACATCCCTTCCTGCCGGCCCACAGGCATTGCCTGCGGTTCTTGGTAGACCACAAGCATTTTCAGTTCACTGAGCTCCCCTTTGGCCTTATCAATGCCCCTCAGATGTTCAGGAAAGTATTGGCGGTGGTTGCAGCACATCTTCCTAAGTCTGGGCCACAGGCTTGCCCTACCTCCACGACTGGCTGTTGAAGATGGGCTTGCCACAGGTAGTCATCTCCTACACCAAATCTCCTAACATCATTGGGGTTCACTATCAATGTGCTGAAGTCACACTTGACTCCTTTACAGATGCTCCCCTTTGTCTGAGACATTCTGGACATGCTGCAGCTTCGTGCCTATACCCTGGAGAAGACAGTCTAGGATATTCAGCCTATGATCCAGATGTTTCACTCTTTGTCCTGGATCTCAGTGAGGATGACTCTAAGACTGATGACCTCCTGCATCCTACTGGTTAAGCACGCCCGATGGCTTATGCAGTTGAGGAGGTTATCTGGGAGAAGTGGGGACCAGAGGCATTTACTGTGCGGCAGAATCACTGCTCCCTATCAACCTTCTGGAGCTGAGAGCCATCTACTTGGCATTGAAAGCCTTCCAGACCTCCATCAAAGAGAAGCTGGTGCAGGACAACGCCACCTCCATGTGGTACTATATCAAGCAGTGAGAGGATGGGGTCATGGACCCTGTGCCATGAGGTTTTGTGTCTCTGGACCAGCTGGACCACCACAGTATTTTCCTGGTGATACACCACCTGGCAGGTTCCTTGAATGCCAGAGCAGACGAATTAAGCTATTGATGTCTACAGGCTGTACAGGTTGTTTTCCGCTAATGAGGAGAGCCCTGGCTTGATCTTTTCACCACTGCGAATGTCAGTGATATTGCCCTTTGAAGTTACCAAGGTGTATCTCGCTTGGAGAAGTGTACTATGTAGAATGGAACTCGAGGCTCCTGTACAGCTTTCTGGTGATACCTCCCCTGTACCATGAGGGCCTCATTTACTTATTTTTGTTGTAGGGCAGTGCCGCAACCCTTCCTGCTGCGCTGCCCTACGTCAAAAGAAAAGGGCAGGAATGTGCTGTATCTATGGGATACGGTAATTCCTGTCCTCTTTTACTGCGCTGATGCACAATAGCTGCCTAGCGCCAACGCAAGCACCCTTGCACCATGGTGCAAGGGTGCCTTCATTGAAATCAGGTTGTTTTCGTGCAGGAAAGGACCCCTTCCTTCACAAAAACAACCGTTACACCACCCCTGTGGGGGCATAGTTTTTGATGCATTCCCAGGTTTACAGCATGTTGTAAATCTGGGAATGTGTCACAGGCCATGGGTGTTACGTGGAAACACCGACCGTAACTTCCATGGCATGACTCTCTATCGCAGTGTGAGGCAGCGCAGCGACTTTCACTGCTTTGCCTCACACCATATCCACGAGGCCACGAAAAGCCACAGAGGGTGGTTTTACGTGGCCTCATAGATATGGCTCTGAAGTGTGTGCCGCTGGAGAGTCATTAAAAGTAACGTTCTGGTGGTGCACCGGGCTTGTAAATGAGCCCCTGAGTTCTTAAGAAGATCAGCACAGACCTGGCCAAGGTCATCCTAGTGGTTCTGAATTGGGCATGGTGCTTATGGCATCCCGGACTCCTAGGCTTGAGCATCTGTCCTCCGATCAGGCTTTCCCTGTAGCAGGATTTCCTATTGTAGTAGCAGGGTGGTGTACTGCACCCAGGCCTGCGCAACCTGCACCTCCATGCTTGGAGATTGAGCTGCAACAGTTGAGTGCTTCTGACCTTCCTCCAGAAGTAGATGATGTCATCTTGGCAGCCAGGTGTCCTTTGAGTAAATCTGTGAATGCCTGCCGTTGGGATAAGTTTGTGGCTTCTACGCTTCTAAACAGATTGACTCACTCCAGGGTAAGCTCTCCAAAGTTTTCTTGCTTGTGTTGTCCTTAGGCGAGCAAGGCCTTACTTTGTGCACTGTTAAGAAGTACTTGCCAGCTCTTTTGCCCTTTTTATGGTTGTAGGTCCAGCATTTATTATTTAAATCTTAAACTAAGTGACTTATTTGATGACAAGATCACAAAAATCCAGGCTAACGTATTGAGCCTTAACAACTCACACCACGTTATAGTGTCCAAAAATATACCAGGGCCTATAGCAAAAGGAAATTAGTTCAATTTCAACCACCCACGATAGAGGAACTGAAGGCCCAATTCTCCAGTTGTAAATCTGAGTCTCCCTGTGACCCATTTCCCCTGAAGATTCTGAAACAAATCGCTGACTCTATTGCCCTTTCTTGCCATGAGCTATTCACAGCTTCTCTCCAATCCAGGGTAGTACCAGACTCATTAAAGAGGGCCAGTGTAATTCCCCTGCTAAGAAGGCTAATGCCGACCCTAAAGACCTGGCTAACTTTAGACCGATCTCATTATTGCCCGCCGCCACCAAATCCCTTGAAAAGATGGTGAACCTTCAGCTCACGGCTTTTCTATCAGAAGACAACCTACTGCACCTATCTCAATCTGGGTTCAGAGCACGACCTAGCACTGAGACTGCACTATTGGAGACTCTGAATCCTTTAAAGCAAGCCTCCTTGATTTAGGGCTCAATGGGCCTTGCTGCTATTAGACCTGTCAGCAGCGTTTGACACAGTGAACCACAAAATCCTGTTACACGGGTTGGAGTCCTAGGGGGTAGCTCGATCGGCTCTGAGCCGGCTGGACTCCTTTCCAGAAAATAGAGAACAGGTAGTATGGCTGAAGCCCTTCTCCTGCAGGTTAAAACCTTTAAAATGGGGGTTCCTCAGGGCTCCTCCCTGAGCCTCACTCTTTTGTAATGTCTATATGGCTCCATTGGCATTTCTGGTTGAGTCTTTCGGCATTAAGGTCTTATTGTATGCTGATGATACACAGCTATTGCTCACATATGAAGGGGATTCAGACAGGGCAAAACAAATGTTTTCACTCTGCATGAATGCACTACTGGGCTGGCTTAGAACAAATCAGCTACAATGCAATACAGACAAAACAGAGATTCTGTTGTTTGGGCCTGACCCCCTGCCAGGGTGGCCATGAGCCTGGCCCAGTAGCAACACCTCACCATCCCCCACCAATAGAGGTGGCAAGAAATCTGGGTATACTGTTTGTCACACAACTTTCCTTTAAAACTCAGATTGCGGTGGTAGTGAAATCCTGCGTCTGGATCATAAGACTGCTCAGGAAATTCCTGGACTTTCACCCAAGAGATGCATAGGTTACAGTGGTTAAGGCTCTGATTGTGTCGAGGCTCAACTACGTCAAAGTTCTTTATCTGAGAATACCAGCCTTTCTACTACAACGATTCCAGGTAATACAGAACATGGCTATCTGCCTCCTCTATAAGCTGACTAAACACTCTTCTGTTTTCAGTTTTGAGAGCAGCTACACTGGCTATCGGTCTGTAAGTGAATCATGTTCAAAGCTCTAACAATAGCTCATCAAGCTCTCCACAACACCGGGCCCAGTTACTTGACTGAGAGGATTTTCGAGTACAGACCTGATAGGGTTGCGCTCAAGTAATGCATGCCTGATATCAGTCTCCCGTTTTAGAAGAAAACGTAGGAGGGGGACCACCTTTGTGGTCCTGGCCGCAAAGATCTGGAATCAGATGACTTGCCAACTGATATCCAGTCAATCATTCATTCTTTCATTTAAATCTCCAGTTGTTTTGCAGTTCCTCAAAGGGTTGCAACATATGTTTCCCCCTTCTCCTTTTGTTATGCCCCGATGGGACTTCAATTTGGTTCCCACTTTCCTCACTGTACACCTTTTGCACACCGCCACAGTTGCTCCTTCAGACTCTTAACCCTCAAGACAGCCTTTCTTGTCGCGATAACATCAGCGCGGTGGGTCAGCGAGCTTCAGGCTCTTTCTGTTTAACCCATTTTACACTATGTTCTACCCAGATAAGCTTGTCCTCTTGACAAATCCTTCCTTCCTTCCGAAAGTGGTGACATAATTTCATGTTGGTCAGACCATCACATCCCAGTATTCTTTGCTCCATCTCACCCATCTAAGGAGGAGGAAGGGCCTCACCGGTTGGATGCGAAAAGAGGCCTCGGGTTCTATATCGATTGCACCAGAGAACTTCAGGTGGACAATCAACTCTTTATGGGGTTCACTGGTGCGAAGAAAGGCAAAGCTATTTAGAAATGGCCCATCTCATGCTGGATCTGCTAAGCATTGGCCAAAATGCAGACTCCTGAAGGTTTGTGGGCTCGTTAGACCAGAGCCAAGGCAACTACCACAGCACTGGCTCTTGGGGTGCCTGTTCTAGACATCTATCAGGCCGCTATGTGGGTGTCACTCCATACGTTCACAAAGCACTATTGTCTGGGCAGCCAGGTCCTCTGAAACTGGCATTTTGGCCACTCTGTCCTAAGGATTATTTGGTTTTAGCCAGTTCATAGACCCACCTAAGAGGTATTGCTTGGGTATCTATTCAAAAGGTGGGGAATCTGCAGTTAGAAGTCTCTATCAGAAGAATACGTTACTTACAGACTCTAGCTAACTTCACATTCATCACCAATCCTCCAACCTCCCCATTCCATGAACTGGTTTCTTCACATAAAAAGATCCCAGATCCCACATTAGGATCTGCACACTAGTCCTGGCCAATCTTTTTGGCTCCATGTCAGCAGGATCATAGGCATCAAGAAAGCAAATGATATCAGCATGCATGTGTAGCGTCTCTATAGGCCCACGCACATAACATCTGGAATGATGGAGCTACCGGTGCAACCTGCAGGCATGCAGGGTTACTGCTATAAAATTTTCAATTTGCGATGCTTGTCCATGGAATCCTCTCTCTCTCTCCATGAACCCTCAAGTTAACTATGTGACCAAATGTACATGCACAATCTACAAGGTATTTTCCACATCTGGGATTTCCACAGAAGATCCAGACAATCACCTCCCTCATGTTTTCACGACTAGATTATGCAAATGGTCTGTATAATTTAATCTCAGTGTCAGCTATGAGACGTCTACAAAAACCTCAGAATGCAGTACAGAGACAACGCCTACATGTAAACCCAAGAAATCATATTTCCCCTACTTTAAAGGCCCTTGACTAGCTTACCATTTCCAGAAGATCTGCTTTCAACAGATCTGCACTAAACATAATGCCATAAAAGACAATGGACCAGCTTTTCTACAAGCAAATCTTAAGAAATACCTTCAGGAAAGAACACTGCGATAGGATAACACCACAGCTAATTATTTCACCTTACAAAACAAAGACTTATGGCGGTACTTCATTCTCTGTGCAAGCAGCAAAATGTTTGGAATTCACTTCTGGCAATGATACGAGCTATTGTAAACCCCTGCAATTCAGGTGAATGCTGAAGACCTGGCTTTTCTGTACCTGAAAGCACTAGTAAGGGCAAAACTTACTTTTTCCACTCCACAAGCATAGGAATATATGTTCCCCATCTACGAACTATAAAGAAACATGCAACTTATATCTCAGCCCTCCAACTGTCATCCAACACACAAGAGAAAAGGCTACAGCACATAACATATTGCAGTTCTCACAAAGTGAGTCAAGGCAAAGCCAGCCACAACTGAAAAAGCTGGAATCAATTTTACTGGTGGTAACAGAGCCAAGTAGATGAACAGCAAAATAACACCACATTATAAATCCAACAGCATGATATAAAGTTTGGAGTATGTATTTTACTCTGTCATGGCGATGAAGTAAAATACTACGTGATCCTGATGGAGTAGCCACACTACGAGTTAAGAGATGTCCCTCAGCCCAGCAGACATCTCTTGTATAGGCAAGAACCAGCATCACTGCGGTTCCTGTCAGTGCATCAAATGTTTGACGGACGGTTCCATTAACATGACGGGTACTGTCTGTCAAACTTTTAACTTGTGTTTTTATTTTGATTTGATATTGCATTTGTAGAGCGCAACTATCACTCCACATGGAGCATCCTGGCGGTAGGCAGGATTAAGATACAATTCAGGGCATGCAAGAACTGAGTCCAGAATTTTAGATGAGAGAAAAGTATAGAGAGTCTGGGGCTCGGTCGGTGCGCTAGATAGCCCATGGCAAGATGTCTGCATATGTCAACTATCCTTCTATCTGGCATGCATCTACCCCGAAATTGATGAGTTAGCTGTGTGGGAGGCTGTTGGGGGTCCAAGCACCCCAAAATAGGAGGTCGGTGAGGTACTGACGACGCAATCTGGCCCGCAATCACTGCACCGCATGTACAAGTTGGTGAACTGAAAATGGTGGCCACGTGATACACTGCGGAGAGGAGCTGCCTGGCTGAGGAGCCTGTCTTGATCCAGTGGCAGACCAGTAACTAGCTAGCAGGTGTGAGAAGGGGTATTTTCGGCCAGGGATGCAGGTGTGGACTGTGTGCAGCAGCACAGGTGGAGATATGAGTGGCCTGCGACACCGGAGTGCAGCGATGGTGACGTTGGCTGTGTGAGGTCCGCCCACGCGAGAAACGGCTCAAGACGATGACGCCGGCTTGGAACATCGGCTGACAGCCGTGTGTTGTGTTGTGGGCCCTGGGCCCACATGCTACTGAAATGAATGTCATAGACACATGACGCATACTGGTTAACTGGCCACGAGCATGTGCACCCGGGCCCTTTTATTAATAGGCTCACGTCACTCGTGACGCCTGTGAGGGATGCGTGTGGGGTGCAAGTGTGCCCACTCCCATAGGGGAGTGGCTATCAACTCTATGCCTGTCGAGACACTAGAACGTGTCTCGCAGGACATAACATTCCTCCCAAATTTTAATTAAACAAAAGCTCTATAGTTCAACCTGTAGGGATAAACAGTAACGAAATATACACCACAGGGTCCATCAGTTTCTCGGGTCCGGCATCAGGAAGACGGTCGACAAGGACTGGTGAGTTTGACTGTGGCAGGACGATCTCAGCAGATGTTCATCATTTAACCTGATCGGTTCAGGACACAAACTCTTGCTTGAAGATGTCATCTACGCACTAGGAACGTGCCCGTGTAATCATGTCTTTTAGTCCCACGTAACTTCCGTCCGCCGACCTGGATGATGGTATTTGGTGTGTAACAATAGTTCATTAACTGGGTGCATCAAGATCATGGTGGGAGTCCATGGTGAAAGTTCACTGGATTATTTCTGTATTGCCTGAAGTCTCTATTAGGCTGTCTTGCTGTGTCCAGTGACCTGTCGGTGGGGCAATGTCTCTTCCCGCTCTCCCGCCTGGGGAGGCCCTTCGTCGGGCTTGCCACGGGACTGCTGGTAGGCTGCGATGGGGCTGCGTGTGTGCCAGCTGGGGGCAGCTGCAAACCACTGAGGAGCCAGTAGCCAGTCTCTCGCACAAACCTCAAGGGTGTATGGGTCTTGGTCAGGACATGCTCTCGCTGCCGCAGTTCAGGTGCAGACCAGGTTAGCAGGTAGCCTCTGAGTTTTCTTGTTGGCTAGTTTGGCAATATTGTAGGACTCCACTCCATGTGTATTCGAGATGGTGTCGATAGACGCACTTGATGATGACTGGCGTGGTAGCATTGCCAGCCGTGTGGTGAATCGGGACGATGGCGGGTGATGACTTGCCTTGATGGGTGCAGGCGTTGGTCTGGAGTCGATCACCTGAGGCAGGGAGTGGCCAGGTACCTCCATGTTCTCTGGAGAGGCACTTGCATTCATGTACTTTGACTTCTTGGGCTGTTGGGACTTTGATGACGGAGGAGTGATGAACACGCTAAGAAACGTGCGGCATGAGACTCGGTTCGCGCAGGCTGTGCGGCTTACCCTCGGACTCCCGCTGTGCGGTTGCCAGTTCCTTTCGGGTTATCCCCCTCTTCCCCTGCTGTCACTGTCAGGACTCACTCCTGTTGTAGCTTGGGTTTTCTTCATCGTCCGGCCCTGCCACTCACGACTTCCTCTTCTGACCTCATCTGGTTGTCCGATTCTTGGTGTGGACCCTCCGGTCACACTTCCACGTGTCTTGCTGAGTGCGGTGTCATGTCCATGGCACTGATGACGTAGCTGTCATTGGGCCTGGATGACAGGTGGCGATGATCATGTAGGAGAGGAGGTTTCTGGATGGACGTCGTAGCCACGTGACTGCCTCTTCTGAATCTTGTCTTGCACCTCTGGCATTTGCGGTCAGGAGCAGGGATGCCACTCGACTCCAACTGCCGACACTCGGGCTGGACGGTCTCACTGTGAAGCGATGGGAGCAACGCGGTTTGCGCTTGCTGCGGCTTACGTGTGGTTCTCCCTTGGTGCTGTCGCCAGGGCCGTCGGTCCTCCTTGGTGGCTGTCTGGTGTCTTTGGAGGTGTTCCTGGCTTGTGGTGCTACGAGTCCTCGTGCTTCTCCTCTCGTTGTCTTTGACACACCTGCGTTTGTCCAGCTCTTCTGGGTGACACGATCTCCACTCTTCTTCTGCTCCTCCTCCGGGTGCAGTGACATGCACCATGTTCTAACAAGGCCAACGGGCCTATTAACTTCAATGGTCTCCGGACCATACAGGCGAAACTTCAGTCGCTTTTCTCGGCTGCATGGCGAGCAGCCACTCATCTTGGATGCTCCCTCTTCAGGCAGCTTCTTGACGCTCCTACTCCGGGCGTTCCCTCTCCAGGGAATGGCTTCCACAGGCAGTGGTGAGCTGCAGCTTCTTGATGCTCCTTCTCCGGGTGTTCCCTCTCCAGGGAATGGCTTCCACGTGCAGTAGAGAGCTGTGACGGCGGCTGGCCACTTGTGGTGTACGACTCTCCTCTCGTCAGCCTTGGGTCACTGACGACTCCTGCTTGCGGCAGTGTGAGGGAGGGCACTGTGCAGCGTTAGGCCCCTTCCGGGCTCCGTTGCTGCTGTGGAGATGTATCTATTGCCCGGGCGCCAGCCTGTGCTGTCGCTCTGCTGGGTGTATGCGTCGGTGCACCTCGGACACCGCGCTCTTGGTTTTCCTTAATGGGCGCCCTCTTCTGGCGCTTGACGTGCTTGCTCTTCTTTCTTGCTTGCGGTGGTATCAGACCGCCACAGGGGGTTGTGTGCTCAGCGCACTCCCTTCTTGTGCTTTTCGTGGGGCTTGCTTGCTGTTTGGCTGCCTCTAGTCCGATTCACTCTGCTGGACCTTATTTAGCCATGTGTCGCTACCATTGGCTGAAGTACCTTTGGGCTTCTTGTGGGGTCAACAGTCTCTCTGCACAGGGTGCACAATCACTAAATACCACTGTTTTCTTGAGACCTTGGAGGCACTGCCGAGGACACCTTTACCCGCATGTCTCCCTCTTGCTCAGTGTAGGCTTGTGCGGCTGACATCTTCATCAGGCAGATCAGCGGTCCTGCTGGTAGTGCTGCCTTTCCTTGTTTGCAATACTGGCTTATAGATATGCGTCTCCCATGGGAAAGACCTCCCCTTCCTTCATTCACCACATACCCTTTTGCATGCAGGAGGCTTGTGGCCTTTATCCCAGGTAGTGTCTGAGGTGCCTCGTGTGCTTTCCCTGTAGCATTGGGAATTTGCTTCAGGCAGTGGCTGGCTATTTCCAATACAGGGTGCGGTGAGACACCAGCAGGTGTCACTGCATCTACGATTCACAGGCACCAACAGCTTCGTGATGCCAGGGGCATGCAGCTTTCACGGGCAAGACCGGAGCTCATCTTTGCTGGAGCGGGCTTTAGTAGAGGTATGTGCGAGCACTGCGGGCTATTTAGTGTGGCATGTCCCTTTGAAAATCCTTAGCTGCAAAGGGGGCTACTTCATGCTAGTCATTTATTATCGGGCTGCATGTTTTCTTTTGTTTGCCACGTCGGGCCGCCTTATTTGCAAACAGGTCACTTTTCTTTTCGTTCTTCAGGTGTGGTAACTGTATTGGCCGCTAGGTGGCACTGCAGCACAGTATTTTACAAAGCCGAAGAAGTCTTTCTCGAAACTGTGGGCCGTGTAGCTCTCACATGCTGTTCTCGCTGCTGAGGGCATTCCAAGGAGGTAAGTGGGGGGCACTGCAGGCATCACGCTGGGCAGCAGGGCGGCTTTGCTACACCCGATGGCCCCGAATCACTTACTTGGTCAGGTCAGGTATGACAGTCCTTCTGCCGCTCCGTGCTGCCACTTCAAAAGAGGGCCTCGGCAGCCTTAAGCTTGCTGCGGGCTGTTCCTATCCTTGCGGGCCACAGCGGTAATAGGCAGTCTGCTTTCAGCTGCGGGCTGCACGGGGATTTGCAGCACAGAGGCTTTCACCAGATGCAGGCATTTTTTAAACGGTCTGAGATGCCGCCCAGTCGTCTCTTACCAGCAGTGGCAGCACAGGGGCCTCGCCGCCTCTCAGGGCCTATCTTGGCTTTGTAGCTCACTTCCCAGGCAGAGTTGGCACATCGAGCGTTCAGGGCCCATGGTGCAAGCTGCGGCTAATTTTCATGTTGACCCCGGTCAGGGCCTCTGCCGCGAGTCACGGCTGTAAATTGTGGGTGGTGCAGCTGCTATATGGCGCGCACCACTTCGGGTGAGTCTGTGCCGTAGATAGGGCACCGCAGGTTCACGGCGGATGACTGATGCAGCAGCTGGGCTTCTTTTCTGCGTTTCGTCATGTAGTCTCGGGCTCTGTAGACTCTTGAGGCAGAGGGCAGGGCCTGCTTGTAACTTCTGAAGGCACTTGACTTCAGCGGGGCCGCTTCATGTAAAATCACTTGCACGGACCTGGCACAGTGCACCACCGCATTGCTGCCACTTTGCTTTTCTCCTCTGTGGGCTGGCGGGCGTTGCAGTTGCCGGTTCTACGACCTCTGTGGGGGTGGTGGGGCCGCTGACTCTCCGCTCCGTGTGAGGGCGGTGGGGACACTCATTTGCTGCCGTGATCGCTTCAAGCTCTAGGCTGCAGCCAGGCTCGTACAGGTGATGGCATTGACACCCGGAGCAGCGGTGCGGCTGGGGAGTACTCCACTTCGTTGGGACAGCACTTCTCCCTTCGGGATTGATGGTAGCCTGCTCAGAGACAATGCGGGTGCTTCACGCGGTATGGGGCAAGGCTATGTCAAGCTCTGGCATACCTTTTGCAGTCTCCGTCCGTCACCAGTGTCTCGATCTGTCTGCTCCAGTATCAGTCGTTTTAGCTGCGAGGCCGGCGTAGGCTACTCTTCCTCCCACGAACAGAACAAGTACCAGCAAAACACGCTGGGCTAGGACCGCCTCGTCGCCATTGTTGTGTTGTGGGCCCTGGGCCCACATGCTACTGAAATGAATGTCATAGACACATGACGCATACTGGTTAACTGGCCACGAGCATGTACACCCGGGCCCTTTTATTAACAGGCTCACGTCACTCGTGACGCCTGTGAGGGATGCGTGTGGGGGTGCAAGTGTGCCCACTCCCATAGGGGAGTGGCTATCAACTCTATGCCTGTCGAGACACTAGAACGTGTCTCGCAGGACATAACAGCCGTGGACGTAAATATCCTGCCAGTAGGTATGGGCGGATTGGAGAAAGCGCCGGGGGCAGCTTGCTTAATCGGACATTGCCACTAAGTTGCATGGCCCGAGAGGCCTTCTGGAAGGTGCGTACCGTGCTGAGCACTGTGGTGGGCCGGGGGCAGGTGGGGGCCCCTCGGCCTGGAAATAGCTCTGTCCCTAGAAGACACAGGAATACTGATCCTGCGAGCTGTAGCGCCTGCCCCTAAGACGATAGCAGAGAGGGACGCTGTGCAACACAACTGCATGGACTTGTGAAAAGCTGCACTCTGAGTGGTGATTACAGGTTTGGTGCAGACTAATGACAAAGAGAGCACCCAATTGCTTGGCAGGTCTTTTGGAGCCTGGTGCCGCTATGTGCCTTGAGGCCCACCGCAGTTAATGTGACTGAGGTTGTGAGTGAGCTAACTGCCTCAGGGAGCTACAGCACCAACTATTGAGATGTGAATTGATGGTGTTCAGGGCTGACTCCCTGTGCTGCTGAAGACTTGTTTCTCCGGAGACATTAGCAGATAACACTCCTCGACTAGTGCGGGGGACGACAAAGCCCCACATGCTTTCCGCTACTGGATTACATGCACTGGAGAAAAACAGGGAAAGCAGACAGACATCAAGCTCACCTCACATTTGAATCCAAGCGAGCCATGAAGTCCCAGCAGGATACCCTCTCGGACCACGAACAAGACACATAGCCTCAGGGAGATGCCCTCTCGGACCACAAACAAGACACACAGCCCCAGGGTCCGTCAACGCTTGTTACCACACTCAGGACCATGCAACAGAGTCTGCAGTCTATCGATGGCAAGATTGATACGCTGAATCTGCACATAGGTCACATGGTGGCTAAACCGTGAATGCAAAATATTTGAAGATGGAGAAGGTTCTGGCGGTCATCCAAGCATAGAATGAGGACTCTGAGGCGCACTCCCACCGTAATAAATTGTGCTTTACTGGCATACCGGAATCCACTAACACCAGCAAAATGGAGCAGTATGTCGAGGCTATGCTAAGCAAGTAATTTGGATCTGAGAATTTGTCACACATGCTGGTAGTGGAAGGGGCACACAAGTCTCTTAAGGTGCGCCCACCACCTGGGGCACTTCCGTGCCCAATTATAGCAAACTACTCAATTATAGAGACCGGAACTCAGTGCTCCGTCTATCAAGGGAGAAGAAGAGCATCCAATATCAGGGAAATGACGTTGCGTTCTTCCCAGATTTCACGGCAGCAGTACAGGTAGCCCACAGTTTTCCCAGTCAAAAAGATACTATAGTAGACAAACATATTATATGCCATGCTCTACCCGGCTAGATTGCGAATAGACCATCGAAGGGCGCAGCGAATATTCACTACACCTAAGGCAGTATTAGAATTAGTAAAGGAACTCACCCCTACATCTCATGAACAATCAGAGCACAAACTGGATGATCATGGAAATTGATCCCTCATCCTCCTAAAGATACCTGGAACCCTCTGACTGTGACATATTAGTCTCTGTGGATGTGGTGGCATTGCGGAGGAGTCTGCAATGCATGGGTTGGCGCCCCACCCCTCGATGCTAGGAGCTCAACATGTAGCTATGTTGTGTGATTGTTATTAACTCTACTTGGTCATGTGGAATGCTTTACCAGCTGTTTAGTTGGTTCTACATTAACTGAGTGCCCTGTGATGCTTATTGCTGTTCCTCTCTTCGCAACCGCCCATACGTACCCACTTACTGCGGGTTAATAAATAGCTGGTAAACCGCATGTTGCTCCTGGCCACCTCCGATCACCTGGAGGGTATCTAGGCCTCTGGTGACCCCTATGATGGTACACCCCACATGCTCCTACAA
This sequence comes from Calotriton arnoldi, assembly GCA_963921515.1. Taxonomy (NCBI): domain Eukaryota; kingdom Metazoa; phylum Chordata; class Amphibia; order Caudata; family Salamandridae; genus Calotriton; species Calotriton arnoldi. The sequence continues at coordinate 228,102 of CAWUFW010001956.1, read as the reverse complement.
TGTGCTGTAGCACATGATGTTGTGCACTCTGAGTTTTTGTTGATGCATCTGTGTTTTTTTTCTGTTAGGTTGTGGGGATGTCTTTGGCATATTTGGGAGGCTGAAGTGGGTGGTAGGAGGGACTTCTGTTAACTGTTTTTATTGCTCCCAATGTGCTACCATATACTGTACTTATTTGAAATGCTGTGTATCACTACTGCTAACGTATAGCTCAATCTATGCTCATGGGAGGTTACCATGGTCCTGACCCCAGAGCACATCTCTTTCCTAACATGTAATGTAGGGGGACTTAACAACCCTCGTGAAATTCATGAGGTACTTGCCTATTTTGATAGACGCAATGTACAAATTGCACTCCTGCAAGAGATGCACTTAAACTTAACACGTTACACAGAAGGAAGCATCGAAGCTCGCCGTGTGGCAGTTTGTTTGGCCTTGTCCTACTCCTCATACTCTAGGGGTGTGATGATATTGGTGAAAAAGGGAGTGCATTTCACTGTCACCCACTCTGAGTCGGATGATGAGGGTTGGTATGTGATAATGCAGGCCAGTTTGTGTGGTACCCTAGTGAAACTTGTGAATTTCTATGAGCCCAATACAGATGATCCTGAATTCTACACAGAACTTTGGTGCCGTCTACACACAATTCAGCCTTCTGCCGTCATATAGGGTGGTGATCTTAACACATATTTAGACCCTGTACTTGACCAGTCGGCCACAGGAGACTGGCATGGCAAATGCTCCACCCAGGTTATCTGTGAGGGAATGGAAGATTATGGCCTTGTTGACTTGTGGAGGTTGCGAAACCCAGTAGGGCAGGAGGGTACTTTCGCCTCTTCTGTACATGGCTCAAGGTCCCGCTTTGACTATTGGCTGGTGACTCTGGAGGTGGGTTCCTGGGTGGTGGATGTACAGCATCTACCTCGGACATTGTCTGATCACGCGCCTGTGAAGTTGGTGACTTTGCTTCCTACCCTCACCCCCAGACAATTCACATGGAAATTTCACTCCACATCATTGCTTGATCCAGTATTTCAGGAGGGGCTCCGCACAGTAGTTCTTGAGTATTTTTTAAAAAACGTGGGTTTGGTGACGGGGCGGATACCCTTTGAGAAGCATTTAAGGTTGCCATCCGGGGTGTTTTTATGGGTATGCAAGCAGGCGTCTTGAAGGCCATACTCACACAGCTGCAGACTATAGAAAATGACTTACGTGACCTGGAGTGTGTCTATGAATCTACATCCAGCCCCAGTATACTCGCCTCCATCAGAGACCAGCTCACAAATTACACTGATGTGACAACACAAGAAATGCACCACCGACCCCGCCAACATGTTGCGAGAATATATGGGGAGGGATGCCAGATGGGTCATAGTTTGGCTATCAAGTTGAAAGAGCTGTGGGCAAATACGCATATTGTATGCATAACTACCCCTGATGGTGTGCCCTGTTATGACACACTTGTCATCTTGTCTGCATTTACAGACTTCTCCTGTCAACTAATTGATCATGTCTTGATATCAGAGGTGGAGATAGCTGCATATTTAGACAATGTGGCCTTGGCGTGGCTCTCCCTGGGTCAACGGGAATATTTGGTGCAGCCCATTACAGTGGAAGAGGTCAAGGATGCCATACGCCGGCTCCCTAATGGTAAAGCCCCTGGCATGGATGGCTTACTGGGCGAATTTTATAAAGAATCCGTCGAGATACTAGCAGATACTGTGGATCAATGGTAACACATCTGAGATACTGCACATATATAGGGGCATGCGACGGGATGCCCTTTGCCACCTGTTTTATTTGCGCTGGCTCTTGAACCCCTGGCCTGTGTCATTCGTCAGCAGCATACCGCCTCCCCAGTGCATTACCGCCTGCGGCCTTTAAGCATCTCTTTATACACGGATGAGATGGTGTTGTATGTCTGCGACCCTGCTATGCACCTGTCGCTGGTCATTCACGAGTACATTCGTTATGAGCGATACTCGGGTTTAAGCATTAACTGGTCGAAATCAGTTGTCTTTCCTTTGACTCCGGGTACTAAGCCACATTCGCTGGACTTTCCTCTGGAGCGGAGTGCAGACCAGGTAAAATATTTAGGGATCTGGGTGCACAGAGACCCAAAGTTGGTTATTCAATATAATTATGGTAGAGCTATCCTGAAACTGGAGGACCAAGTGACTTGGTGGATTTGCCTACCTTTGTTGCTGGCGGACAGGGTAGCAATCATAAAAATGATTATGCTGCCAACATTTCTCTACCTCTTTATTAATATACCAACTGTTCTTACACAGTAAACTGCCACTAACCTAAAAAAAAACTAAAAAAATAAGAGAGACCCCTCAAAAAGTTTTCAAAACTGCCACAAGACCTATTAAGCTGAAGGAAAAAGAAGCCTACAGTGCTTGTGAGACCTGTGGGGGGGAGTTCTCCCTTTTTGTTTTGTGCTTGCTTACTGTGTGCCTTCCAAGTTCTCTGTGTCTCGTGCAAAGCTCCTGGTTACCTCTGCAACAGGAAGAAAGTGGCACCATCCTCTAACACCTCCCCCACTCACTGACACCTTGCGGTTGGGGGGTCGGCGAGGGCTTGGTTGGAAACAGCAACTCAGCACGCAGCTGGAAACTACAGGCCAGGCAATCAACAACAAGCAAAACAACAAACAACTAACTACCAGCGTGCTCGTGTCCCCCACTGCCATTGCTCTAATTTTGACACAAGGAGGTCCACAGGGCTTACTAAGGGTTTACCAAGGGGAAGTGGCATCTCTGCGTCCCGGGACACAGTCACCAGGTGATCAGCTGTACGGCAGATCTCCAGAACTCAGAGGGCTCTAAGCAGTTCCCCACATACAAGATAGTGAGTCAAGGGCAGCACCATTAACCTTGCAACTTGCACAGCACCCGACGTGCTCGTGCCCCTCTCTCCGACACTGCATTGACACTGTAGAACGTACCAACCTACAGGGGAGAGGCAGCGCCAGGGCCATTGCCCAACTGCTTCAGTCATCAGGTGCCAGCTCCACTCATGAGGTCAGGGAAAGTCATGGGCGAGGCCCTCCCAACAATCGCAAGAAGAAAACGTGGCAGACACAACAGCTGTCCCACCCAGGCAACGATGAATGGTTCACCCCCTACCCCAACAAATTGACTGCATGCACGAAACAGACGAATATAGACACAAAATTCGGGGCCATATTATCAAGAACGGGCGATAACATTATCGCTGCTTTAGCGGCAGGAAACTGCCGCTAAAGCGGCGATAAGGGGCTTGATAATATGCCCTATAGAATTCCAATAGAAGCCCAGGTTCTGGTGTGAAGGACATCAAACCTGGGCTTCTATTGGAATTCTATAGGGCATATTATCAAGCCCCTTATCGCCGCTTTAACTGCAGTTTACTGCTGCTAAAGCGGCGATATGTTATCGCCCGTTCTTGATATTATGGCCCTCAGTTTTTTAAAGTATGCCGGCTCTATGCTTTTTTCGAGCAATGAAAACCTCACAGGGCTGCAAACTCCATTACTACCTTCACCTCCAATGGCTGCCGCTAGCAACATCGAAGTAAGTTCGGATCATCTCCCCCTGCCGGGGTCCCTTAGGCCCAAGCTAAGCTCCCCAAACCAACAGCTAAACTCCTGCATCGAGCTTACACAAAATAGTGACAAGGGAAGCTGGAGCCCTCAAAAACACCATGAAGAAGGCAACTGTAGCACCTCCAGCACACAAGCATGCAGTGCAATTAAAGAACTCCTCTGGTCAAACATGGCCCCAGAGGAGGGCTCTACTAGCTCTACTAGTGTAGGCAACACACTTTGCACTCTGCACTCCAAAACCGCATCAGGTGGTTCAGGGGCACTACCACTAGGACCCCTCAAAGGTACAGAAAACACAGAAGAAAAGGACAGCGAAGCACTCTCCTACTTAAAAACTCCAAAATGGTGATAATACTGGCAACTTACTCACAGGACGCTGAGCAACCACCTATCAGACTCCCCGGCAATCCAGCCCTCAATTCTGCGAAGAAGGCAGCAAACCAGAGGCAGGTGGGGATCAACAACTAAGTTCGAACAACGTTTAGGCAACCCTCTTGAACATGGCACAGTTATATGTGGAGGCAATTCAGTACCAATCAAATAAGATTGATATGCAACTTTCACTTCTCAACACCTTGGCTGTCTTTGTGGCTGGGAGTGATGATAAACTTGGGGAACTAAATTCCGGTCCAGTCCGACACCACAACTACATTCACTCAAACAAACTGTCCCTGTACCAACATCGTCGACAAGCTGTCACCTCTTCCCTCAATGCTGGATGACTTTATAACTGTGTTGAAACAATGCCCATCAGCACAGGGGCATCCAAACTACTGGGGTGAAATCTCCAGACCATAATTTAACCATCTACAGTGACCACACAAGCCCACAGCCAACCATCGGAAGTCCCACTGGGAGCAGAACCCCATCCCAACTGCCAGCAGTGATCTCAGAGAGCGCAGAGGCCTTAAACAGCGAGACACAGAATACAGGCAAGGCTGGCCCCCGCATTACTCCAGATGTTATAACGTCTGATCTACTGGCAGACACAGCTGCTCCTCAGCCTGGCTCAAATGGGGCCAGGAGAGCAAGAAACAACACCAAATACAGATGGGGACAAAAAAGAAAGGGACAGAACAAAAAACTTGTTGATCAAGAGAGAGTGTACCCCCTCTTTAACTCAACAGCAAGACCAAACGGATCGGATCATCAAGACCCCCTGGAAGAAGAGGACAGGCAGGAGGAAGAGCAGGCCTACACTTCAACAAACTGACAAGGAGGGCATAAACATCCTGTTGCTACAAGCACCAGGCCTACTGCCGGAAGCACACAGGGCACACTGCCTGGTCAACCATCTGCGACAATCAGTAAAACAAGCATGGAAGGGGCACTGTCAATAGGGTCACTGGCCGCCCCCCTGCTCTACCCACCTCTGGATTTCAGGGCACACTGCCCAGTCAGTCATCTGTGACAATCAGCACACCAGGCACAGAAAGGGCACCCTCAATAGGGTCACTGGCTGACTTCCCCGCTCCACCTGCCTCTGGATTTCCTACCGACTCTCAATCAAATAATCAAATGAGCTCAAGGAGTTCCATAACTGAGACGGTTCCCTCAAGCACTGTCACAACAAGGTTCGATTGCCTGCAGTGCATTTGCACTAAGACAAACTCAGGAACAATCACAGGTCATGAACCCCTTTCCAACATCTGCATCAACCAAAGTATCTTTCTTTCTTTCTTTTTTTTGCTTATAAAGCGCGCAGCTACCCCCAACGGAGGTGTCCCGGCGCTACCGGATACAGATGAAGGTGAGGGGAAGCTAAAGATGTCGAATCACTGTGTGCTAAGGGAGGCTGAAGAGCCAAGTCTTCAAAGCCTTCCGAAAGATAAGTTCCGACTTAGCTTTCCTGATGTGGTCCGGCATGGAGTTCCACAACGTCGCAGTTTTAACGGAAAAAGACCGTCCTCCTATTCTGGATTTAGAAAAACGGGGGATGACAAGGTGCTCAAGGTGATTAGATCTAAGGGTCCTTGACTGATGATATTTGCGGACTCTCTTCTTTAGGTATTGCGGGCCAATATCGTTGAGTGCTCTGTAGGCCAGGGTCAGTGCTTTAAATTCGGTTCTCCTCTTGACGGGCAGCCAGTGAAGGCTGCGCAGATGCGGGGAGATGTGATGCCTTAGCGGGACGTTTCTAATAAGCCTGGCTGCCGCGTTTTGCACCGTTTGCAGTTTCCTGAACAGGTATGCTGGCAGCCCCAGGTACAAACTGTTTGCATAGTCGAGCTGTGACGTAATCACCGCATGGACTATTGTTTTTCTGCAGTCCATTGGTAGGAAGTGAAGGAATCTCCGTAGGGCCTTCATCTTCCAAAAGCAGGACGAGGAGACATGGCCAATCTGTGTCTTGCATGACAAGGTAGTGTCCAGTTTGAAACCCAGGTTCCTGGTGGATGAGACAGGGAGGGGAGGGGGATTGAGTTCTGCGTGCCACCAAAGGTCGGGTAAAGGAGGGGAGGGCTGATTGAAGAAAAGTACCTCCGTTTTATCAGTGTTCAACTTTAGGCAGTTAGCAGTCATCCATATGGAGATATCCATAAGACACTGCCTAAAGTTTGAAAATGCCGCCTCGGAGTGATCTTGGAAAGAAAACACGAGCTGCGTGTCATCCGCATATGAGACAACATCGACACTGTGTTGCTTTATCAATGAGGCGAGGGGAGCGAGATAGACATCAAAAAGGGTCGGGCTGAGGGCCGAACCCTAAGGTACTCCACAGATCAGAGGGCGAGAGTTGGAGGTGTACGGGTGCAGCCGGATTCTCTGGGAGCGGCCTTCTAAGAAGGATCTGAACCAAGCTAGGGTAGTCCCCATCACTCCCAACTGTCTGAGCCTGTCTAAGAGGATCTTGTGTGAAACTGTGTCGAATGCCGCCGACAGGTCCAATAGCACCAGCATTGCACAGTTCCCCTTATCCATTGTCTCCCGGATAGTTTCTGCCACTTCGAGTAATGCTGTCTCAGTGCTATATCCTGCTCTGAATCCAGACTGAGAGTCATGGAGTAGTTTATTGGTTTCAAGAAACATGGATAATTGTTTCTGCACTACCTTTTCAAGGATCTTAGCAGGTGCTGGTAGAAGGGAGATAGGTCTGAAATTTTTCAATATTGCAGGATCTGCATTCTCCTTCTTGAGAATCGGTTGAACAACAGCGATTTTCCAACTAGATGGATAAATGCCAGTTTCCAACAAGGTTCCAGAGCTGGTTTAGGGCAGGGTTAAGCAGTGGTGCTAAAATTTTGTAGAACCTGGCCGGACAAGGGTCAAGTGGGGACCCGGATTTAGTTTTTTCCAGCTGCTTAAGGGACGTATCCAAGTCAAGAGGGCCAAATTCAGACCATGTTTTTGTTGGAAAGAGGAGAGACATTGATGTGTTTGTTAGTTCCGTCTCAGGAAATGCTGCGTAGATGTCTTGGATCTTCTCCTGGAAGAAGACCGAGAGATCCTCACAGAGTGTGGTAGAGGGGACAACATTGCTTTTCATTGTCTCTGGTTTAAGGAACCCTTGAATAATTTTAAAGACTTCCTTAATGGAATTGTCGGCTGATTTTATTTGATTAGCAATGTGGTTCTTAATAGTATTGCGTTTTAATTTGTGAAATTGTTTTATTGCCTTTCTGTAAATAGTTTTTGCTTCAGGATCGTAGGCTTGGCGCCAGACCCGCTCAAGTTTCTTGCAGTGGCTTTTTTCTGATCGTAATTCTGGTGTGAACCAGGGGGCAGAAGGTTTGTTTCTGGCCTGTTTCATTATTTTCGTGGGATCTATTTGGTCTAGGGCTGAACTGACCCAGGGGTTAAAATTGCGGTGTCGCTATTCGGGTCTCCGGTCAGTATCAGAGGTCAGAGTATCTCACTTAGGAGTGTCTCTGAAGTCACTGAGCCTTGGGTAAACTTACAAGAGATCACAATATTTCTATACCAAGTACATCGGGAAGATGAACACTGCCCGAAAATTGCTGAGGATCAACGAGATAGCACCTCAGTGCTTAACTTAATCCCGGAATACATCTCCAGAGGCCCCCTTGACATCTTAAACAGGGGTAACATTCTCCAACTACTATCAGAAATCCTGGCAGTACATGATCTGAGTTCAAATGATCTTGCAGCAATTTAGTTTGAACGCTCAGAAGAAATTCCAGACGGGGAAGTACCTAAGACCACATGGACCACAACCAATGTGGCAAAGAGAATCCTCACTGAGGGGCCTACTTTGAGAAGGTGGGAAATAAAGATCGCCCCACGTCATGAGCCAGGTTACCCCCAACCTTTTCTCCCTCCTGGCCTCGAAAGAGGGCCAACCCGGGTGCAGAAAACCGGCTCTGTGCTTAAGGGCGCTAGGGGCTCTTCGCACAGAGAAGCATCCACAACCAGCAATCACCGTAGAGCAGGACGCCTCGAAATTAAGCAATCAAATGACATTACAAGGGACATTGTGAGAACAATCAACTGCTACCCCATGACAATGTGCCCGTGTTTGGCCCAGGAGCCACTAGGCAAAACTAACACTGGGCTACTTCGAATGTGTTCCTGTAACATAAATGGTCTCACCACAAATTTAACTGCACCAGACCTACACAAATACCTAAGGTCATTTGATGTCATCCTCTAACAAGAGACCTGGCTTGCAGAACCTGTTCGCATTCAGGGTTACACAAACTTCTCTACTCCAGCTGTGAAAGGGGCGAAAAATTGCCATCTCTCTGGCGACCTACATCTCAATATCAAGCATAGCTTCGGCAACAGCCCTGGAGATCAAAACCCCTGGCATGAGCACCACAAAATACACCATACCAATCAACAATATAGCAGTTGATGTAATCTTCATCAACACTGACATCCACCCAAGGAGTAAGTCAATAGACTGCAGGAAACTAATGCAAGAACTAACAAGGATCACAGAAGAGAGCAGCTCCACACATCTTGTTATCTCCGGGGATTTTAACCTGCATCTACTAGGCACCTCCACCAGTGACCGTGCTGCAGCCCAAACTACACTCTGGGAGATTCCCATGCAAGGGAGTAACACTTCTGGGTCTCAAACAACAATCGGAAGCTGCCTGCTGGACGACCTTGGACACCTGTGCTTTAAGGCTCTGAATGGCAGATTCACAGAAGATACCCCACCAGCAGCTACATTTCATTCCAACAGAACTAGCACCACTCTGGATTACACTTTTGTCTCTCTCCCCTTTTTTTAATATGTTGACAAATACCAAATTACAGACAGGACCGGCAGCGACCACCTCCTGCAGGGGGTACTTTTCTGTCCAAAATTATCCACTCCAAAACACATCGGTAGATAGCTGACATAACTTACACCATCAACTACAAACATGTAAAGACCACACAGGTCATGCTCATGCAATTACCGGCAGTGGATATACTTCAGGAATTTAGAGGCACAAACGGCAACGCATTATCAATATGGGAATCTCTTACAGAAACACTCTAGGAAAAGTACGCAAAAGCGATCTGACCTAAATCCTCTTGCAAAATCACCGTACAGCGAAAGAACACAGCACAAGAACTCAGACCCAGGCAACTTAAAACCCAGCAAACAAGATGCTGCCAACTCTGCAGAAAAGCCCAGGCAACCTGACCGCTCTGGCAACTCTAAAGCAGCACAAGGTCCAGATAGAAAAACTGAAATGGGCAAAAAAAGAGCACAGGATGACAATCTTTTGGGCCAAACTGCACACAGGCTTAAAATTCAACTACAGCGCCAGATTCTGGACTTCAGTAAACCGCCTCCTCCATCCGAATTACGGAGGCATCAGTTAAAATATCTCTGAAGCCAACTGGGCATACTTTTAAAAAGATCACTTTAATCACCTAAAGCCAGACAGCCCCAGCAGGACCATCGGGAAATCATCGCCTCGATACCAACCAAAGAACCGAATGAGGTCGACATAGACAACATAAGAAGACAGATAGCCAAAGGGCAGAGAGAAGGAGCGCTGGGCCCCAATAGGATCCCTCCAGCGGTGTTCAAACCCAGCCCTATGGGTAGAAACTTTAGCATTGGTTTTTACACAGATCAGGAGTACAGGTATCTTACCCGCCTCATGGCGGGGATCAGTCATATCACCAATCTTCAAGGGTGGTGACAGTTCAACTCCAGCCAACTATCAACTAAATGTCTAGATTGACAACGAGACCAAGTATTTTGCCAGGCCCTTGCTCAAGGATCTATCACTGCAGGCCACCAATAACACCATCATCTCATTCAATCAGACCGGATTTTCCAATCATCAGGTACAGCAACAAACATTTTGGCAATTTCACTCCTAATGGATGCTGCCTGAGGCTCCACATCACTGTTATTTTTTTGTTTCATTGACTTAAAAGCAGCCTTTAATAATGTTGATAGGGAAAGGTTGTGGGGTAAGCTAGCAAGTTGGAAAATTCCTCAAGGCTTGCTGAATATGCTAGTTATGCTCCACAAGGAAACATGGGTGCGGGTTAAACTAAGCACTGGAACGCATCTCTCAAGGAAAATTCCAACCACACATGGCCTAAAGCAGGGGTACGCCCTGGCACTGATGCTTTTCAATTTCTTTCTGGCAGACTTGATGGAGCAACTGCAAACCTGTAAATCCCACACCCCACAATTAGAGGGCATGACAATATCCAGCTTCCTCTATGAAGACGTGGTTTTGTTCAGACATCACGAAGGCCTACTCCCTTGCAAATGGCCTGTCCATCAATCTTGAGAAAACCAAGACCATGGCATACAACAATAAGAAAACATGAACACACTCATGGTTCTGGGGAAACACCCGGATTGAAAATACGGATGAATACAAATATCTAGGGGTTATCATTGATAAGAAAGGCTCCTTCGCAGCCAAGAAGGAGGTGATACAAAGGAAAGGGCTAGCGCTGGCAGTAACCCTTTAACACCTTCGTGCTAAGCCTTTTTTTGGCTATTTGGGGTAGTTCATGCTTAGGCCCCTGTAACTTTTTGTCCAAATAAGGTATCCAGACCAATTTTGCGTCCTTTTCTCAAACATCTTGAGGATTCTAAAGGTACCCATGGTTTGTGGATTCCCCTGGACGGAACCAAGAAATTGGCCAAAATACAGCAAATTTCTTTTTTTTGTGGAAAAATGGGAAAAAAGTTCTGTAGAAGAAAGTGTCTGTCTTCTTCCCTGCAAAAGGTATCAACAAAGGGTTTGTGTTGTGGTGCTAAAATCACAATCTTCCCAGCTTTCAGGAACAGTCAGACTTTTGTCAGAAAACCAAAATTATCTACACAGTTTTGGCGTTTTACTGAGGCAGAGCCTATTTTTCCTATTTTTTGTGCTTTTAACCTCCTTCCATAGCAGTATAAATGGGTGTAAAAGCAATAATGGATCCAAGTAAACTATACATTTCTGAAAAGTAGGCAAAATTCTGAATTCAGCAAGGGGTCATTTGTGTAGATCCTTCAAGGTCTTTCTATAGAAACTAACAAATGAATTAAAATATATTGAAATTGAGTTGGAAAAAACAGCCATTTGTGCCAGCATTTTTACCTGTAACTTATTCTAAGTATGGCAAATGTTTAAAAGCAATATACCGTTATGTCCGCTGGACCCTCTGGTTGCAGGGATATATAGGACTTGTAAGTTCACCAAGAACCCGAGAGCCAAAAACTGAGCTGCATCTCACAATGGTTTTTCATTGTGTACCGGGTATATAGCAATTCATTTGGTAAAATATAAAGAGTGAAAAATAGGTACCAATTAAACCTATATATTTCCGAAATGGGAACAAAATATAGAGTTTGGAAGCAGTGGTTATTTGCACATCTCCGAAATTGTGGGTACCCATACAAGCCTGTTAATTTAACAGACATTTTTCAAAATGACTTCTTTTTTTACACATTGTCTTACATTTGGAAGGCAGAAATACAAAGAAAGTCAAATGGTAATAACACTTGTTCTACTATTCTGTATTTCCCTAAGTCTCCCGATAAAAATAGTACCTCACTTGTGTGGGTATGCCTAGTGCCTGTGACAGGAAACGTCCCAAAACGCAACGTGGACACATCAAATATTTCCAGTGAAAACTGACACTTTTTTTGCAATGTGCCTAGTTGTGGAGTTTGGACACTAGCTCAGCCGGTACCTAGGGAAACCTAGCAAACCTATACATTTTTAAAAACTAGACATCCAGGGGAATACAGGATGGGGTGACTTGTGTGGCTCTCATCACGTTCTGTTACCCAGAATCCCTTGCAAACCTCAAACTTTGTAAAAAAAACAAGTTTTTCTTACATTTCTGTGATGGAAAGTTCTGAAATCTGCAGGGAGCTACAAACTTCCAGCCATCCAGCATTCCTAAAAGTCTCCCGATAAAAATGGTAACTCACTTGTGTGGGTAGGCCTAGTACCTGCGGCAGGAAACGGCCCAAAACGCAACGTGGATACATCACATTTTTCCAGTGGAAACTGACCCTTTTTTCGCAATGTGCCTAGCTTTGAATATTGGACCCTAGCTCTGCCGGTGCTTAAGGAAACGTAGCAAACCTATCCATTATTTAAAACTAGACATCCAGCAAAATCCAGGATGGGGTGCCTTGTGTGGCTCTCACTAGGTTTTGTACCCGGAACCCTTAGCAAACCTCAAACTTTGTCAAAGAAAAACAAATTTTCCTCACATTTCTGTGATGGAAAGTTCTGGAATCTGTGGGGAGCCACAAACTTCCACCCAGCATTCCCCAAAGTCTCCCAATAAAAATGGTACCTCACTTGTTTGGGTAGGCTTAGTACCCGTGACAGGAAACATACCAAAACGTAACGTTGACGCATCATATTTTTCCAATGAAAACTGATCCTTTTTTCGCAATGTACCTAGCTGTGGATTTTGGACCTTAGCTCTGCCGGCACCTAAGGAAACCTAGCAAACCTATACATTTTTGAAAAGTAGACACACAGAGAAATCCAGTATGGGTTGACTTGTGTGGCTCTCACCAGGTTCTGTTACCCAGAATACCTTGCAAAGCCCAAACTTTGTAAAAAAATAACACACTTTCCTCACATTTCTGTGATGGAAAGTTCTGGAATCTGCAGGGAGCCACAAAATTCCACCCACCCAGCATTCCCCCGAGTCTCCCAATAAAAATGGTACCCACTTGTGTGGGTAGGTCTAGTTCCCGTGACAGGAAACGGCCCAAAACGTACTGTGGAGACTTCAAAAGTATCGATTACAAAAAGACCTTGTTTTGCGAGGGATCACCTGCATTTTTGATCCCGGGCTCGGCGGCCATCTAGGGAAACCCACCAATCCCAGAAATTTCTGAAAACTAGACACCCGGGGGAGTCCAGGGAGGTGTGACTTGCATGGATCCTTTAAAGTTTTCACACCCAGAATCCCCTGCAAACCTCACATTTAGCTGGAAAAAAACAAGTTTTTCTCACATTTCTGTGTGGGAAAGTTGTGGGATCACCGGGCAGACTCGAGAGGCTGAGGGGAACGCTGAGTGGTAGGACATTTGTGCATGCGCAGTGACCTCAGACAGAAATGTGAGGAAAATTTGATTTTTTTAATCTACATTTTGCAGGGGATTCTAGGTAGGAAAATATTGGGGATCCATGCAAGTCACACCTCCCTGGACTCTCCCGGGTGTTTAGGTTTTAGAAATGTGTAAATTTGGTAGGTTTCCCTAGATGGCCGTCGAGCCTGGGACCAGAAACGCAGGTGCCCCCCTTGCAAAACCAGGTCGTTTTGTGATAGATAATTTTGATGTCTCCACAATACATTTTGGGCCCTTCCCTGCTGCGGGTACTTGGCCCACCCACACAAGTGAGGCACCATTTTCTTCAGGAGACCTGGGGGAACGCTGGGTGGTAGGAAATTTGTGTCAGCCCAGTGATCCAACAACTTTCCCACACAGAAATGTGAGAAAAAAAGCTATTTGTTCAGCTAAATTTGAGGTTTCCAAGGGATTCTGGGTAGGAAAACTTTGGGGGATCCACGCAAGTCTCACCTCTCTGGACCCCCGCCCCCCGAGTGTCTAGTTTTCAGAAATGTTTGGGTTTGGTAGATTTCCCTAATTGGCCGCCAAACCCCAGACCAAAAACGCAGGACCCCCCTTGGAAAACCAGGTCGTTTTGTGATAGATCATTTTGATGTGTCCACAATCCATTTTGGGCCCGTCCCTGCCACGGGTACTTAGCCCACCACACAAGTGAGGTACCATTTTTATCAGGAGACAAGGGGGGAATACTGGGTGGTAGGAAATTTGTGGCAGACCAGTTATCCCACAGCTTTTCTACACAGAAATGTGAGAAAAATATGTTTTTTTTCAGCTAAATTTGAGGTTTGCAGGGAATTCTGCGTCGACAAACATTGGGGGATCCCCGCAAGTCACACCTCTGTGGACTCCCCCGGTTGTCTAGGTTTCAGAAAAGTGTGAATTTGGTAGGTTTCCCTAGATGGCCGCCGAGCCCGGGAGAAGAACGCAGGTGCCCCCCTTGCAAAAACCAACTCGTTTTGTGAAAGATAATTTTTGATGTCCCCACAATATGTTTTGTGCCCTTCCCTGTTGTGGGTACTTGGCCCACCCACACAAGTGAGGTACCATTTTTAACAGGAGACCTGGGGAAATGCTGGGTGGTAGGAAATTTGTGTCAGCCCGGTGATCACATAACTTTCCCATACAGAAATGTGAGATAAATGTGATTTTTTTCAGTTAAATTTGAGGTTTGCAGGGGATTCTGGGTAAGAAAATGTTGGGGAATCCACACAAGCCACACCTCCCTGGACTCCCCCGGGTATCTAGTTTTCAGAAATGTCTGGGTTTGGTAAGTTTCCCTAGATGGCCGCCGATCCCTGGACCAAAAACGCAGGTGCCCCCTATCTATCACAAAACGACCTGGTTTAGGTACCGGCTTTGGCGGCCATCTAGGGAAACCTACCAATGCCACACATTTCTAAAAACTAGACACCCGGGGTAGTCCAGGAAGGTGTGGCTTGTGTGGATATCCCAAAGTTTTCTTACCCAGAGTACCCTGCAAACCTCAAATTTAGCTAAAACAATCAAATTTTCCTCACATTTCTGCCTGGGATTACCGTGACAGCACAAAATACCTACTACCCAGCGTTCCCCCTCGGTCTCCCGAGTAAAATGATACCTCACCTATGTGGGTTGGCCAAGGGCCTGCAACTGGGAAGGGCCAAAAACATAGGGATTGAGGGAATAGCACAGCGAGCTCTAAGCACTATATTTTTTTTATATGCGTTTTTAGTTTGAGTCTGCATTAGACACCCACACAAGTGAATTATCGTTTTTGGGAGACCAAGGGGAACGCTGGGTGGTAGGATATTTGTGCTCGTGCGGTGATCCCAGGCAGAAATTTAAGGAAAATGTGATTCTTTTCAGTTTAATTTGAGGTTTGCAGGGAATTCTGGGTTGGAAATCGTTGGGGGATCCACACAAGCCACACCTCCCTGGACTCTTCAGGGTGTCTAGTTTTCAGAATTGTTTGTGTTTGGTAGGGTTCCCTAGATGCCCACCGAGCCCGAGACCAAAAACGCTGGTGACTCCCTCACAAAACCAAGTCTTTTTGTGATCGATAATTTTGAAGTCTCCAAAGTACGTTTTGGGCCATTTCCTGTCGCGGGCACTAGGCTTAGCCACACAAGTGAGGCACCATTTTTATCGGGAGACTTGGGGGAATGCTGGGTGCATGGAAGTTTGTGGCTCCCGTAGATTCTAAAACTTTCTATCACAGAAATGTGAGGAAAATGTGTTTCTTTTTACAAAGTTTGAGATTTGCAAGGGATTCTGGGTAACAGAACCTGGTAAGAGCCACACAAGTCACCCCATCCTGGCTTCCCCTGGGAGTCTAGTTTGCAAAAATGTACAGCTTTATTAGGTTTCCCTAGGTGCCGGCTGAGCTAGGGTCCTAAATCCACAGCTAGGCACATTGCGAAATAAGGGTCAGTTTTAATGGAAAAATGTGATGTGTCCATGTTGCGTTTTGGGACGTTTCCTGTCACAGGCAGTACGCCTACCCACACAAGTGAGGTACCATTTTTATCGAGAGACTTGGGGAATGCCGGGTGGGTGGAAGTTTGTGGCTCCCCGCAGATTCCAGAACCTTCCATCACAGAAATGTGAGGAACATGTGAGTTTTCTTGGACAAAGTTTGAGGTTTGCAAGGGATTCTGGGTAACAGAACCTGGTGAGAGGCACACAAGTCACCCCATCCTGGAT
The DNA here is from genome assembly GCA_963921515.1 of Calotriton arnoldi. Lineage (NCBI taxonomy): Eukaryota > Metazoa > Chordata > Amphibia > Caudata > Salamandridae > Calotriton > Calotriton arnoldi. Next base: position 212,305 of record CAWUFW010001956.1, on the reverse strand, counting down.
TCTCCTCAGTATCTAGTTTTCAAAAATGTACAGGTTTGCTACGTTTCCCTAGGTGCCAGCTGCGCTAGGGCCCAAAATCAACAGCTAGGCACATTGCAAAAAAAAGTCAGTGCTTAGTGGGCTTTCTGCTGCCCTGGGGGGGGGGGAGATCAGGGGCTATTGCCCCAATATGCCCACAAGGGGGGCAGAAAGACTGTGGCCATTTTGGGGGGGAATGGGGGTATTGGCATGCCCATTCTGGGCAGCCCCCATCCCTAAGTATAAAAAAAAAAAGAATTCCTGGTGCCTAGTGGGCTTTCTGCCCCCCAGGGGGCAGATCAGGGGCAATTTTTTTGGGGGGAGGGAGGGCGACCTCCTGGGGCGATCCCCAAGCAGGGATCCACTAGTGACGGGTACCATTGAAAAGGGGAGATTCTCCCCTTTCCAATGATACCTCTCCCATGTGTTTCGGTGCTCGGGGGCAGAGCTAGCCCCACAAGCACAGACTCAGTGAAACTGAAACTAAGTTTCAGTTTCAATTTCAATGTAAAGACGTCAGACCACAATGCGCGCGATACTCATTACATTGAAAAAAAAATGCCTCGGGAGGTTGGGGAAGCTCTTTCCCACCTCCCGAGGCCCAAAAAAAAAAGGAAATCCGTCTATTGCTTACAGCAGAGGGATTCAGTGCGCTTGTGCATATGACGGAACTGTTCAGTCATGAGCAAATGAGCACCGAAAGGGTTAAATACCTGATGAAAAACTGTCCGGGCCCTCTCGAACACCCCTTCTCGAAGTAGCATGAGCAAAACTCATACCAACAATTTTGTACGGGAGTGAGCTGCTTAGAGGCTGAGATGCCAGAACCCTGAACAATGTAATGGTGCATGCCTATTGGATCATCTTCTCTCTCCCACGACTCACTTCATTGGCGCAGATCAGCATGGAATTTGGATTGCTGAAACAGACACTGACCAGGGGAGGAACATACTTAATATGCTGGAACAGGAACAGGGAAGCAGAGCCAAATACATTGAATCATCTGCAATGGAACTAGCAGCAGGAACACGATCTGTCACTGGCAAGGGCATATCTACAGGAATCACTGGAAAGCACAGAGCTCACAGAGCTCTGGGACACACCTAGCAATCACCAGGTGTTCAAACAGACGGTCTGGAAGACCATTAAAATCTGCTCCGTCATTGAGGACAAGGCCTCACTATCAAAAAGAATGCAAGGACCAATGACATTAAACAACTATAAAAACCCTGTGCCACAACAATATTTTACCACAGTATATCCAGCTGTAGTCAAAGTGCAGTTCTTAAACTATAGACTGGGATTGTTATCCGCTAAGCTCCACCTACCACCCTGGTTACGAGAACGCCATACGGACATCTGTTGCCTATGCGGGGTTGGGAAGGAAGACCTACTCCACTTAGTCGGTTCCTGTAACAGGGCGAAAGGAGACAGTTCTTGAAAACGCCCTTCAACCAAAGAGGAGTATGCTCGAGAAGGCAGGTCGTGCTGGCCTGCTTCAATCTAGGGGACCCTCAGTTGAACTGTCTTGTAGAATGTCTGCAGAAGATGGAGAAAAGGATGCCCCACGGCACACCTTCCAAGCCTGTCGAGGTAAAAGCAGCCCACTAGCAGAGCCACTCTTCCTTAATCTTGATCCCAAGTGGACAATATCGGCAGCACTGTTTTGCACTTTTTGGCACCCACACTTTACTTTACACATAGCTTAATGCCCATAGCCAGGACCAAGTACGGGCACAGTCACATTAGTGGGGCACCCCATTAGCAGACCTATCCATCCTCACCTAATTCTGTTCCCAAATAGGATGGCATCGGCCGCACCTTTTTCGCACTTGCACTTTATTATAAGCACATCATCGTTTATAACTTGGACAAAGTGACGATCAAAACAGCTCACCCTTCAGGGCACAGACAGAACTGACAGGGACTGATGATCCTAAAGTTTTTAAACTTGCACATTTATGTTTTATACTTGTGATATAACAGTTACTTTTATTGGGTATTTATGGAAAATTTATTTTTTGTTTTTATAAATTTGTCGTTTTATTGCAATGGTTTTAAGTAACCACGCAATTAACTAATAAACTTAAACTAAACTTAAACTAGTGGTCTGGCCATTTGATCATGCTTATTGGGCATTTCAAATTAAAGCTGATGTCCACTTGCTTCAATACTGTCATCCCTCCTCTTTACACACTGAGGGGCAGATTTACAAGCCCCTTGCGCCACTTTTGCGTCACTTTTTCCCATGTTAAAATGACGCAAAAGTGGCGCAAGGGGCTTGTAAATAAGCCCCTGAAATACTGGAGAGTGTTGTTTGCGGCGATCCTGTGAAACTTCTTGTATACCTGTCCTTCCAACAAATCTGTGCTTATGAAGGTCCACTGAGATCCCTGCTAGCAGTCTGCCAGGGAACATTGCACCATCTCAGTCTCTTGAGCGTGTTCTTTCAGTACATGTCCATTTTGAACAACCCCTGGTTTGCCCACTGCTACTGATATGACAGAAGGATGGAAAAGAGCTGTCTGTTTTCTGGCACAATTTTTATATAGTACATCTTGGAGGGCTTGACTACACATGTTCCCATTTTATGAAATTCCTCAGTTTCTCTCACAGACACACAAACAGAGGGCATGCACAGCATTTTTGTCCCCATAGACAGAGGCCATCTGCAGTAGACAAGGTTTGATCAGGTGTCCGGTCATTCAATATATCTCCTCACGTTGCTGCCCATTTCATCTAATGCTCCTGAGCTCTTGCACTCACAGGATTTGATTCATTTTTGAAACTGTGGGATAGCTGGTGTCTGGCTCGTTCTTCAATTGTTTTTGGTCTAAAACTGTAGCAGTGGAATTTGTTGAGTGTGTTAGCTACACTGGATAATTTATATAGTTCTAAATGATTGGGCTCTTGATATTTCAGACAGACATTTTTCCCGAGAAGAATTTGTTTCTTCATTACGAGGAGCACCAAAAGTAATTTTTCGAGTTTTGAATATCCATATTTTCAAACCACCCTAAGCTTGATGCAGTACGTTGTCTCGCAAAAAAAGCATATCCAAACCATTCTCTTCTTTTCAGCTCCTCACTTTAATAATCCTCAGACCTTATAAGATGCCCTCCTCCCCCTTATTTGTTGGAGGAGTCATTATGCATGCATGCGCCCATCATATATCCGAAACTAGTCTGGGGTTGTTAGTGTTCCCTTCTAGCAGGAGACTGAACTTCCAGGTGGACTGTTCCCATGAGAAGCAGGGTCACTACTGAGTTGTATAAGATGGGTCTCTGTCTAGAGTGGCCAGAAAACAATGGGTTGAAATGCTACCCAGAGTGATTGCCAGTGGTTTAGACTATTTGCAAGCATTTTTCCCTTCACATTTTGTGTTTTTGTATGTACATCATGTTTCAGAGATTATGGAGCTGCGGCGCCCACACTGTTCTTGGCAGCCGCTAAGTCAGAGGACAATCCTATGGGGGACGGTTGGAGACTTCTAAACTATGTTCATCATTTTCTGTTGTTAGTCTTCATATGATGTAGATCACCTGAAAATCAGACATGCGGGCTGCATTGTGGCGCGTTATATCTTCAGGTGGTTGCTGATTGGACCACACTGGCCTTTTCTCTAGTGTTTCTGTTTATTTCAAAGGTTTCTGAGAAATACATATTTCCCGCCTCCATATCTTTAATAAAACTTGGACTTACGTCACTATCAATTATGAAAATCTAATTTCTTCAGTGCTCATACTTACATAGGCCAAGGATTTAAAATGTATACTTAGGTGAAAAATGCACTTGCTTTCTTGTGGTAGACTTATGCTAAATTTGTGAAATATACTTTCATTTAATTTAGGGGTGTGAAAAGTTTTTCTTAAAACTTGTGAAGTTTTTAAAAAACTTTGCAAGCTTCAAGATCTTAAAAGTTGCCAAGTTTAAAAATAATTCCTGTGAAACATATTCTGCAAAATTAAGTTGTGCTTGTAAAAAAAAAAAGTTTACCAGAAACATTTTTCAAGAACATCTTTTCAGACTTTTATTCTGCAAGCAAAGTTTTGGAGCTTAAAAAACTTTGTAACCTTTGCAAGTGTGAAATCTGTCAACTTTGAGGGGGGAATCTTTCTAAATTCACACACTTCTACCTTATTTATAATATTAAGAAAATGTCTATATCAATTCAATATTCATTAGAGCAAATACTTGCTTGCCGAGCTCTTGTTTGATGCTTCTTCCTTCGTCAGAAATTCTTGCACTTCGGGAACATAGGCCTTTTGTGGTCTGGCAGGCATTGTGGGTGGGATTTGATTCTCCTATGGTCGTCTCTCACTAGAGTTCCAAGCTAACATTTACCAAGAGTTACAAAACACAAAATTGCAGCATTACATTACACAAACAGCAAATAAAAGTTTTGCATGCTGATGTTGTCATCAGCCACACTCGCTCTAAAATTTCTTTTTTTGCACCCTGCTAAAAACAATTTAGTATCGCACCATGGCACAAGGATGAAAGAACTCACTTTTGCATGACAATTGCATCCGATGCTCCTCCTCTTGTATACATCAATTTGTCAGCGGTGGCTCCCCCGCAATGGCGGAGGAGCGTCGTCCCCTCCAACAAAAAGCTAGAAAACGAACAATAAAATGATAATCAAACAACTTTCTTTTCATTTTATATTTTTCTGTCTGACAGCCCGATGCAAGCATAGAGCCAGGCAGGGCCAGGTTCACAGGGCAGGGTCTGGGACTGGGAGGAGGACTGGTAGGTGCACTTAAGTGCGCATGTCACGACTGGCCAAACTGACATGCGCACTTAGATGTCTCCACCTGAGCTGTGCTGCACAGCGGGTGGAGAAAAGGCCCAGGCCCCCTGTCCCTCACCAAGTGTAAAAGCAGCCCGCATAGACCAATCCCAACGCTACTCTCATGCTTGGTGTATATAGCATTAGAGCAGCAGCAGGATTGGGTGGGGACTCTGGGAGCCTGTGCTGGGAGCAGAGGAGCGCCAGGTAATCAATTTTTTATTTAGTATTAACCCCCCCCCGCTCCCCCTCCCCTGCACCACCCAGTGCCACCACTTATTACTTGTATCAGCCGCCACTGATATTTGTGTAGGCATTTGCCCGGGTCTAAATCATATACCATGTAATTTCGGGGAAATTACACATTTTAAGTGTTGGAAAATAACATGATTTACCTTTTGCCCATTGTTTGCGTCTGTTTTCATTTGGCGCTTGGATTCCACAAAGAGAGGTCCAGCTGCTCTGCGTGACGTTCCTTGATTTTTCTTTGTGTGGTACCCTACAAGGGTGTTGTGCAATTCTCTGTTTTTTTTTTTGTTACACCAACATTTCATGAGTTATCGAGGTTTAGGTGCTACACAATGCAAAGCCATTTAGTAATGCACTTATGTCAACTTTTGGCACATAATATCGTTTTGCATGCAAAAGTTGATTAACGCTGCCATTTGCTTCATCTAGTGCCAACTAGCATCACACACAGGACTTTAAGTCTCAGACCCGGCAGTAATTAAAAATGGACATTGAAACAGGTTCCTATTGGGCCCTATATCCATGTCCTTAATTGTAATGACAAAAACACTGATCGATTTCTGAACAATGAATGTAGAAAACTGTAAGGTAATCCATGTCAGAGATTTAGTTCCTGTTTACATATCCCATATACTTGAGCTAGCATTTCCTAAGGTGTTTATAACTGGCCACGATTGAGCGCTCTGGAGTTGAGGGCTCTGAAGCTGAGCACTCTGCAGTGTGAGTTTCTCACTGTGTCTATCAGTGGGTCAAAAACGGTGTTGAGAATTCATGCAAAAAGAACAATTGATGGACAGAATGTTCAACAATGTCAAACATTCACCCCAGTACAGAGATGTGGGCCTAAATCCATTGTTTTTTGCTCCCCATGCCTTTCCAGCTTAAACCTAGCCATTTGCAAATCAGTCTTGACCCTGCTTCCCATGGGAAAAGTCCAGCCCATACTGCCAGGCCAGGTCCTCCCTGGACCGGAAATAAACATCCTGGGACCAGTTTCGGGCTTTCACCCCTCATCAGCCCCGCTAGCTTGACTCCAGTAGCATGGAGAGCACGGGACCCACTTCTGGGCATACCCGTCCCACTCAGGCTAGCCTGGCTGATGAAGGGTAATACCCCGAAACCGGTCCCAGGATGCTTATTTCTGGTCCAGGGAGAACTGGGCTTGGCAGTTTGGGCTGGACTGTTCCCATGAGGAGCAGGGTCAAGACTCATTTGCATATGGCTGGGTCTAAACTGGGGTGGCATGGTGAGCAAAAGATCGATGGATTTAACCCGGATCTCTTGATAGGGGGTGAATGTATAATTTATTCAGCATTCCGTCCATTATTAGTTTGTGTAGCACTTTTTACTTTAAGTGGGATGGAAATGCCCAGACGTGGGTCCTTTGCTCACTGTGCCACTGGATTCAAGCTAGCCTGGCTGCTAAGGTGTAATACTCCGAAACCGGTCGCAGGATGCTTGTTTCTGGTCCAGAGAGGACCTGGCTTGGCAGTTCGGGCTGGACTGTTCCCATGAGGAGCAGGGTCAAGACTGATTTGCATATGGCTGGGTCTAAACTGGGGTGGCATGGTGAGCAAAAGAACAATGGATTTAACCCAGATCTCTTGACTGGGGGTGAATGTCTGACTTATTCAGCATTCTGTCCATCATTTGTTTGCGTAGCACGAGAATTCATAGTCATCCATTCCTTGGCCTCTCTGCATAGAGCAGTTGTCACGTATTCCAGTTGGAATTGTGACTCTGTGTAAATGTGTGTAAAAGCAGTACAAAGATGTCAGAAAATTGTGAAAGCGAAAGATAAATAAAAAGCAGCACTTACAGGTGAGTGGATGCTTTGTATGTTTGAGGCAGGTGAAGTAAAGGAGATGTGAGAAAGTGTATTCAGGAGGGAGTAAAAATAGGGTGTTGTAGAGTGAAGAGATGCGGTGTAAGATATGCAAATGGACAAGATGTTGAGACAAGCATTTACAATGCAATAGGTCTCGCAATGACCTTATTTTGAGCTATTGACATTGTAAATAGCAAGGCCTTTCAAAAAATTAAAAGGCATTGTTATTTACAATACCAAAAGCAACACCTATTGCATTGCATAGCGCGGTGTCCGTGAAGATGGCGCAGCGCTTATTAAAGTTAAAAATAAATAAATAAAGAGTGTGTTGGGGGGGCCTCACCTACCGCAGGCAGCGCACTCAAAGCACTGGGTGAGGCGGAGGCTGCCCTGAGCCTGAAGGCATTATACACCAGTAATGCCCTTATTGCATTTTATACACGTGACGTGACAATGTAGTCTTCCGACTCATCCGCCCATGGTCAGACTGGCACACAGGAAAGACCCGGGTCGTGAAGACGGCTCTGACGGCCATGTCACAAAGCACTACGACCAACATCGGTTTCACATTCATACATGCATTCAGCCATACACAGACCCCATCAGAGGAGAGACCTGGGCCAAGTATCCAATTACAGAGCGACTTTTCACATGAAACGGAAGTAGAAAGGCTTAGATTTATGCTCAACGCAGCATCGGAAACAAACCTTGGCAACATTGCGCTTTAACCCTGTTACCCATTTAGCTCCATTAACTAACTAAGCAGTATATCATCAAAGGTTTCAATCTATGAATGTGGGCCACTTTATTTTGGACTGCCCGGGCCGAACTGTGTCCCCAATCCAACCCTGCTGAAAGGTCATCAGTTAGTCTTTGCACAGGGTCTGCCATCCATTGCTAAGAACCATATCTTGGTTCTTTTTTAGTAACTTTTGATCCGAGTGAGCTAGAAATATATTTTGTGAACTCTCCAATTATACATCAGATTGTGGTTTATGTGGCAAATCCATAATTATGCAGAAAACACTGCAACCACAGAATTGCGTGATTCCAGTGGCCCTGAACATCCTACAGTTCTCAGCATCACAAAGCATCCCAGTGAAAGATGCCCAAGTGCTAGAAACTTGGGCAAGAACAGCTGATCTACCTGGCACTCAGGGGCTCACAAACTGCACAGCCAGGTGGGATCAATCATCCCAAGCCCAAATTCAGATTCCAAGTGCCCAACTGGATGTCTACCTCACTCACCCCCACCAGTGTTCTGCCCAGGTAAGGTCCTGGAGTTATGAGTCACCGGGTGGGTACAATATATTTATGCTAAAGGAAATAGGAGACCGTATGACTTCAGCAAAATAATCAGTTCATAAAATCCATTGCCACCCAGATACCCCAAAAAGAGGAACTTCAAAGTATAACTGATGCAAAGTGGTAATTTGTTCTCGCTCTTTGTGACCCTTTATACTAATTGGCAATCCTTCCAAGACTAGGTTAAACTGCTGCTGCACAGCACTAGGAAGCCACCCAGGAACAGCCACACCCAGCCTTCTGGTTCCACTCTCTTCAATCAAGTCCCCGTCATTTGTGCCCTCATCTCGCAACAGAGCTACATACAGCAAGGAAGGTTGGCCAGATATATGGAGGAGGCCTTGTAATAATAGCTAGGAGTAGAAGAGGTACAATGGTGAAGGAATGACTTCTACAATTGTCACATTAAGCAGGCTTTAAAAAAAAAACTCCAAATGTTACGTCAGATGTATACTGCGTACCAGTTCTACAGACTACAACCAAATGGGGCCAGCCACTAAAATCAGAATAAATTGCAAACATCTGAAGAATGCTGAACCCAGCAGGCTACAGTGGTCTGAAGTATGCTTTGAGACCCCCACACCATATGCAAAGGTTTAAGGATAATGTATACTCTAAATATAACCCATTCCATCAAAATTATGGGATATTCCTGAAAGATCAGGCAAATTTCACCTGTTATTTGTTAATTTTCTCATTTAAGAAAAAGCATTACTCCACAGTGAAACTTATGCTATTCCAGCCCGTCACTCCATATTAGGGAGCCCACGACTATGATAAGCAATCAGTTTAGCACAACAATGGTGCATTTAATTGATGCTCTTGGAGACACTTTTAGAGGACCACCAATATATGTATCAGCTCCAAGGAGCATAAATAGGATAGATTCCTCTGGGAAATATTTTGTCCCAGATAGGCCGCGAAGTAAACCCATGAAGAAGTGCGTTCTTGTTAACTGGTGGGGAAGTGGCGAGGGCACAGGGTATTGCGGGCAGCTAGTTGAACGACGTTAGTTTGTTGTATGGTTTTCATTTACTTGTATGCAGATGCCATGACTGATCAGTCACAGCTTTAATATGTGAATCATTGGAAAAGTCTTTAAAACCTAAAGTTTACAAAAAGAAAAAAAGAAGAAGAGTTTTGCTGCAATTGACAGGTGCTATGCACACGTAGAATCAGATCAGAACTAAGGCTTGTAAAGCATGAACCTGTTAAGTAGTGCCAAGTGGGGTCACTTGTCCACCCATTAAAGCACTTTTCCCCCAATGTGAAACATTTGAGACTTTGATATGAACTAACAAGCCTCTAACAATTGAGGGTTCCTAGGGTTTTCAGGCAAGATTAAGCTCTATAGAATGGACTCAAGAGCATGTACTTGCAGCATGGTGTCGCTAGGGTATTGCAATGCATGATCTTGCCACATAAAAGGAAGGGGAAAGGCTCAGCTCTAGACTGAATGGAGCTAGTGGCGTCAAAGTCCAAAAATTAAGGCATCGATATAAACTTTGGCGCCACCACATTTTACACAGGTGGTAATTAATCCAGTGCATCCTGCTAGTAAAAAGCAGATTACATCAATATTTAAACGTATTTTGCTTGCATACGACCTTAGTATAAAGCTTCACTAAATGAAAGGTGAAGGGGTGCTAGTACTGAACTCCCTAATAAAAGGGCCCTCAAATATTCAGATGTATTCCAGATAAAGTAACGTTAGCCAATTTGAAACTGTAAAATAGAATTCTGCATTGCAGAAGGGTTACTCCTTTGAGCCAATTTTACTGAAGTTAAGATATCTAAAACCTTTATTGAAGGTGAGTTCTAAAAAGGTCCATCGAAAATACGAGAGTTTTAGGTTCGGAAATCGAGTACGCAGTATTCGTTTCTTCACCCATCATGTTCCGTGTTAATGCAGTAAAGTTCATTATACTGAAAGATAAAAAACAATTGTCAGGGAAGTCACAAAATTATTTCCCCAATTTATATAGTTAGGGCTTGCTCCTTGTCCGGATTCTGATCCTCCCGACTCAAAGACTCTCTGGTTTAGCCAAAGGCACAAGCTTGCGCATGCATAGCTTTAAAAAAGAAATTCATACTGGCTGTGTTATAGAGCTTTTCTTCTTTACTTTAAGCCATGTTGCAGCACAGCTAAGAAACACTAGCAAAGCCAATAGATCTCACATAGGCGAGACCTATTGGCTTTGCCAATGCTTTTTTTTTTTAGCAAATGACATATCTGTGCTAACTAGACCGATGGCGCTCTGGGGTCGGTCCACTCCCCAGTGCGCGCGCCGTCCCGTTACTTCAGGGGTCATAGATAAATAGCCCATTTGGCAGTCGCTGGTGTGAAGGTATTGTGTGCGATGCCCCTTTCCAGCTGCCTGTCTGAGAGGGCGGGTGTTGCTAAGGGACCTGCGCCGGCGGTACACACAGCCTGTCTTCATGGCTGGCCGAGCAGCACTCGGGGGATCCTGACAGATTGGAGTGACTTGCTAACAATCTGATTGCAGATGGCACCGAGTAAACCTCAGACTTTGAGGAACGTGTCCCCCGACCCTCCTGTCATCTCCACACAGCCCGTGAACACTTGGGGAGGAGTGCAAAAAACACAGTTGATGGACAGAATGCAGAACAATGTCATACATTCACCCCAGTACAGAGATCTGGGCCTAAATCCATCGTTTTTTTGCTCACCATGCCATTCCAGTTTGAACCCAGCCATATGCAAATCAGTCTTGACCCTGTGCCTCATGGGAACAGTCCAGCCCGAACTGCCAAGCCAGGTCCTCCCTGGACTGGAAACAAGCATCCTAGGACCGGTTTCGGGGTTTCACCCCTCTTCAGCCAGGATAGCTTGATTCCAGTGGCATGGAGAGCACGGGACCCACGTCTGGGCATACCCGTCCCACTCGGGGTGACAAATGCAAAAAACACAGTTGATGGACAGAATGCAGAACAATGTCATACATTCACCCCAGTACAGAGATCTGGGCCTAAATCCATCGTTTTTTTGCTCACCATGCCATTCCAGTTTGAACCCAGCCATATGCAAATCAGTCTTGACCCTGTGCCTCATGGGAACAGTCCAGCCCGAACTGCCAAGCCAGGTCCTCCCTGGACTGGAAACAAGCATCCTAGGACCGGTTTCGGGGTTTCACCCCTCTTCAGCCAGGATAGCTTGATTCCAGTGGCATGGAGTTTCTTTTGCATTTGTCGCCCTAAGTGGGAAGGGTATGCCCAGACGTGGGGCCCGTGCTCACTACACCACTGGATTCAAGCTAGCCTGGCTGAAGAAGGGTGATGCCCTGAAACCGGTCCTAGGATGCTTGTTTCCTGTCCAGGGAGGACCTGGCTTGGCAGTTCGGGCTGGACTGTTCCCACAAGGAACAGGGTCAAGACTGATTTGCATATGGCTGGGTCCAAACTGGGGTGGTGTGGTGAGCAAAAGAATGATGGATTTAACCCAGATCCTTGTGACTGGGGGTGAATGTTTGCATTGTCCAGCATTCCGTCCATCAATTGTTTCTTTTGCATTTGTCGCCCTAAGTGGGAAGGGTATGCCCAGACGTGGGGCCCATGCTCACTACACCACTGGATTCAAGCTAGCCTGGCTGAAGAAGGGTGATGCCCTGAAACCGGTCCTAGGATGCTTGTTTCCTGTCCAGGGAGGACCTGGCTTGGCAGTTCGGGCTGGACTGTTCCCACAAGGAACAGGGTCAAGACTGATTTGCATATGGCTGGGTCCAAACTGGGGTGGTGTGGTGAGCAAAAGAATGATGGATTTAACCCAGATCCTTGTGACTGGGGGTGAATGTTTGCATTGTCCAGCATTCCGTCCATCAATTGTTTCTTTTGCACTTGGGGAGGAGGTCACACCCTGGGGACTGCCTGGTACCTACATAGGAGTTGCGTCAATTTACGCATGCCCCCTTTGCCGCACTTGGACTGTGCACTGCACTTCAATTCTACTCCTCACATCTAGCAAACCAAAATGTAGCAAGAAACCCAATGCAAATCCCTCTTAAAAAATTTATAAAAAAGGACGGAAACACTTATATTAAATAAAGGCAAGTTCATCAAAATGTTCCAATAGAATAGAAAATTGCACTTTAAATATGATAATAGAATGAATTGTCTAAAAATGAAACGAAAATCTATTGCCGCGTGCAAAAGGAATACCGAGTGGTGAGGCTCTTAATGCGAAGCAGGAGGGGGGGGGGGGAGAAAAAGAGCTTGAAGGCGCATGCTGAGGCGACATGCAAAACAAAAGAAACACTGAAATAAATACAGAGTCCGGGGGGAGGGCTCTTAATGCAAAGCAGCAGGGGGGAAGAAAAAGGGCTTGCAGGAGCACACCACGACACTGCAATACAGAAAAAAGCAAACCACGAAAACAAAAAAAAAGTTCCACGACAAACACTTCATTTCACTAGCAGCATGATTACTGTAGTTAGGCGGTGCTGCATAGGCGTTCCCAAATAAATAGAGGATGACCTAGAAAGTGCATTGGCCTGTAAAAACCACGAAAATAAAGCAGACAAGCGAAGAAACCAATTAAAAGCCAAGAGGTGGAGTAGGTGGAGTTTCCACACATATACAGATTACTTGATGCCTCGGAGAGGCAGCGCATGCGCTGCCCATGCGACACCTAAAAAAAGGGGAGCTCATGTCTAAAATAGAGTGAACACAACGGGATTGATTGAGACACTCTACGGACCACTTACCCCTTTCACAAGCCTCAGTAATATTTATTTCAATGTCTCACAATTTGAGAATTGAAAAATGTTGAATATTAACTATTTACAACAAAATTAATGCTTTTCCTCACTTATCTTGAACAGCTAATACCATTCACAAAGTCAATAGCCCTGGGTGTTTTTTAGGTGTATGTCAGTTGTGTTATATATCTGGATAAGATAACAGAAAGCTCAGAGAGGAACCAAAATACAGACCGGTGGCACACTATGAGAATCACAGAAATTTAGATTATGTGTTTAAGCCACACCCCTAATTACACAGGCCACACACCCTTTAGAGACTCTACCACTTTTTTCATTCCACTTTAATCCCTGATCACACATGCACCTGAACTAATCCATAATAAATGTTCCCCTTAGCGTTATCTTTCCTAGCCGACCTTACTATGGGACAATTAGGGCCATATTTATCAAAAAGTAACACAGCACAACAAGTCACCTTGAAGTGCTGCGTTATAGGTAAAGGGCAGGAATGTGCTGTATTTCTCACAATATGGCGCATACCAGCCTTTATCCAGCACTAGCGCACAATGTGCTTCCTAGCGCCAATGCAGGCACCCTTGCACCATGGTGCAAGGGTGCCTGCATTACAAGCAGGATTGTTTTTGTGCCGGAAAGGGCACCTTCCTACGCAAAAACAATCAGCTGAGGTATTTTTCTCTTTCTATGTGTGCTGCAAAATTCAGCACACAAAGAAAGAGGAAGTAACGAGGAGGAATAAATATATTTCTCCACTTTTATGCCTCATCTGGGAAGGCATAGCCTTTTGACGCATTTCCAGGTACCAGTAATGGTAAATCTGGGAATGTGTCAAAATCCATGGGTGTTGCATGGGAACACCCATGTAATACCCATGGAACGCCTCCCTGGGGCAGAGTAACGCAATGCAATGATTTGTGCTGCGTTGCGTTAACTCTTATTTATCAAGACACTCAGGGACAACTAAAGTGGCCTTGCATGGCTCGATGAATCGCATTGAGTGGTGCAAAAGCGATGCAATCCATACACAAATTGGCCCCTTAATACTTACTGATCAGAAACCTCAGCAAATCCCTGTCTTAGGTCTTTGTAGACCAGCATCCTTTGGTTGTTGGAATAATGACATCTATTCAGAGCTTAAAGTGGTATGAAAACAGTAGGAGGTATTTAAAAGGGTTGTGGTCTATGTAATTAAGGGCATGGTTTAAACATATAAACTTGTGGCCTGATTCGCAAAGGTAAACTTACCCTTTTGTGTAAGTTTACATTTTTTTGGTGGGGTATTCGTAAACTACGAGTTAACAGTAAGTTTACGACTGCGAAGGCTCCACAGTCAGGGAGGAGAACTCTGCACATAAAAAGATAGGGCAGCCCTCTCTTTTTATGTACGGGGTTCTACTTCCCGTTCTACTTCCCAACTGCGGAGTCTCTGCAATCATAAACGTACTATTGATTCATAGTTTGTGAATACCAATAAAAAGTAGACTTACACGAAAGTGTAAGATTATCTTTGTAAATCATTTGTGAAATATCTGTGATTTCAATCGTGTGCAACCCTGGCTGTTATTTTGGTGCCCCTCTGAGTTTTCTCTAATTTCATTTATAACACAACATCTGACATACACCTAAAACGTGCCAGGACTATTGGCTTTGTCAACATTTGTAAGCTGTTTAAGTTAAATGAGTAGCAACAATGTTTTTGTTGTAAATATTAAAAATGTTTCAATTCTGAAATTATGAGACTGTGAATCAAACATTATTGAGGCGTGTGGAAGAGGCAGTGGTCTTCAGAGTCCCTTAATCATTCCCTGTATGTTCACTCTGTGTTACACATGTACACCCTTTTTCTCTCTACATCAGAAACATTTTAAGGCATAGGCAAAGTGGGCTCTGGCTCAGGGCCCGAGCCTTTAAGGGGGCCCCCCTGTTCTTCAGAGTCTTTTGCCCTGATGACCTTGAATAATTCTTAAACAAGGTTTTAAATACCGTTTTCCTTTAATTTATTTTTAATGTGGCTGATGTTTGAGAGTCCATGACAGACATTATGCAGAGAAATGTTGTGTTTATGTTTCATGCAAAATCCTTAAAAAAGTTTATTTTAGATCAAAACAGGACCTCACATATGAGAAACGGGAGAGTGCCACAGAGATTATTTGCAGTAATATTAGTGAGCTGCTGCTGTGTTGCAATATTGAAAACACAAGTCACTAACATTAGATGTTAGCACATTTAGAATTTGGACGAGTGTGCCTGTGCACTGTCAGTGACCTGGCCAAAGAGGGCATGAAAGAGCTGATACTGGATCATAAATTCAAAGCTGTTCTGAACAAGTGCCCCCAAAATCAGTTTGTTCCAGGGCCCCCAAAGCCCTTAAGATGGCCCTGCTCCACATAGCATCCATCTGCATAGCTTACACCTCATCTCTTTCCTCCTCAGCACCCTCTTTCCACTCTCTCCCGAATGCACTTCCTCACGGGAAACATCTATTACAACTCAGGCCTTGCATCGTAATGCCTTTACAACTCAGCCATTGCAACGAAAGTGCCATTACAAGGCATGCTATTACAACTTAGGGTTTTTGGGTGGTGTAGTGTATTAATACTCAGATATACATTTTTGATGCCTGGGTATTAATACATATTAAATGTAATATTATTTTTAAGTGATTTAACAATATTTAAAAATAATACTTATGAGGGTGTGGCACTCTTTCTCTGGCTCGGGATGCAAGGGAATTAGGGGTTTTGGGTGGGGGGAGTGTAATAATAGTCAGATATCAATTTTAATACCTGGGTATTAACACATATTAGATTTAATATTATTTTAAAGTAGTTTAATAATAATTAAAAATAATACTTATGAGGGTGTAACACCCTTTCTCTGACACGGGATGCAAGGGAAATAGGGGTTTTGGGTGCTGGAGAGTATTAATACTTGGGTATAAATTTTAATATTTGGGTATTAATACATAGTAAATGTATTATTATTTTTAAGTATTTTAATAATAATTAAATTAGGGTGTGACGCCCTTTATCTGGCATGGGATGCAAGGGAATTAGGGGTTTAGGGTAGGGGAGTGTATTAATACTCTGGTATACATTTTAATACCTGGTTATTAATACATATTACATTTAATATTTTTAAATAATTTAATAATAAGGAGCCAGCAGGAGGCAATTCCAGGTATAAGTACATCTAACAGGTTTGTGCCTCTGAGCTCATTAGAATGTTGTGATTGACTGGGTGTTGTTCCGCCCGAGCCGGATGCCCCTTCAACACTGCGTCTAGTTGAGCCATTGGGTCCGGGCTATCAAGACTGTAAGGGGCTCAAGTTTATTTCCTGGAATATTGCAGGGCTTTTCGAGAAAGTTTGATGACCCAGATCGGGTACTTTTTGTAAGAGGCTTCGATGTGATCTGCCTCCAGGAGACATGGACCGTTGAAAATAAATTTTATTTGGAAGGCTATAAAACCATCTTTGTGCCCACTACTCCCTCTATCGCAGGACGAGCTAAGGGAGGTCTGGTGACTTTTGTCCCTTTAACAATCCAAGGCAGCTCCATTATGCTGCCCCATAACTCTCGCACCTTACAGGTGTTGTCATCTAGCGGGACGAGCAAGCTATTGCTTTAAAACTTTTATAACGCAGTAGCCTGCCGGTCTGAAGTGTGCAGTAGCACACGGTTGGGTTCTTTCTTGAGGAATATGATCCAGAGCAAGCAGAACTATTCGAACATTCTTATTGCAGGAGACTTTAGTGTTCAAATGTGAGGGGATCCTAGGCGTGGGGGGTTAAAAACATGGGATGTGCATGCCATTTTGGCCTGCACATGGAACATACCCTTCAGGGCTCTATACTTAACACTATCTTGTATGAGTTTGATCTAATGTCTGCTATGAATAAGTTGCCCCCGGACGAAACAGAGTTCACCCCCACTTTTATTGGGAGAGGGTGTGAGTCGTTTAATGATTTTATTATTGTATCTACGCCTTTTTATTCTTATATTTCTGACTTTTCCATCAAGGTGAGTGTGTACAGTGATCATAACCCAGTGTGTGTTTCGACCGGATGGCCCTGGGTAGCAAAGTTAATTAAGGATGGAGCTAGGGGGCTCTAGAAAGCCGGGGAAGGAGACTCAAGTGGGGTCAGATTATTCCGGACCAGTTTTACGAGTACCTGTTTACCCAGTGTAACAGGGAGTTTTCCACCTGCCTAGACAGTGCGGCAAAACCATCAGACATCTTGGAGGCTTTTGGAAGCATGTCTGGAGCAACAGTTAACCCGGGTAGGCGCTCGTCCCATATAGGCCCAAGGTGGCTCGACTCCGAGTGCTCCCGCGCCTCCAGGAGACTGAAGGAGGTCTTGTGTGTCACACCAAGAGACCCCCTGGCTGTCAGGAGATACTGCAAGCATTACAAGGCCACACACTGGCAAAGCGTAAGTCTGCTTTGAAAGAGGAGGTCTGGTCAGAGTTGTTAGAGGCCAGCACCTTGGGTAATAGCTCCAAGTTCTGGAGTATTATCAATAGTCCCTTTCTGGCAGGTGATAGTGGCAACTTATTGAACGCCCATATCACGGAGGATGACTGGGTAAGCCATTTTGAGGGCATGTTTCAGTCAGACCTAATCTCGAGCGAAGCCCTGGAAATTGTTGAGGGTAAATCTGAGGTCATATTTATAGCACAAGAAGTAAGAGCGGGTATCATGGGGCTGTCTAAAAACAAGGCTCCTGGCCCTGTCGGGATCCCCCTGACCTCTATATTTCTAATTTGGATATCTGGGTACCTATACTTACGTCAATTATCAACGCCTCGGTCAAGATCGGCCGCCTGGACACATGGGCCCTATCCACCATTGTCCCTGTCTTCAAAAAGGGAGATCGGGACAGCACTCATTGCTATAGGCCCATCTCCCTCTTGGATTCTGTGGTAAAGGTGGTGGGTCGTATGGTATTAGACAGGCTTGTGAATTGGGCAGATGATAATGACATCCTGGCTGAGGTTCGATATGATTTTCGCCTGGTTGTTCAACTGTGGATCAGTGTATACATTTATATATGGTCTTGAATAAGTATACCGTTGCCCGCTCTGACACCATCTACTTAGCTTTCATGGATATATCTGCCGCGTTTGACCGCGTCAACAGATCTAAGCTATGGCAGATGATGCTTTCTATTGGCATTGACAATAACATCATCCTGTTTTTAAGGGATCTCCATTGAAACACTAAAGCTGTAGCCTGTTACTCTAAGGATCTTAAAGTGACCCGTGAGTTCTCCATCCTGAGGGGGGTGCGTTAAGGGTGCATCCTAGCTCCTTTCCTTTTTGGAGCAGGTCCTCTCGAATCTAAAAACTGACTGTCCCCAGGTGTGGGTGAGAGTAGTCTGCTGGTCCTCCTGTATGCAGATGATGCTGTCCTCATGGCGAGGACTGTGAGGGAGTCTACAACTTTTGTTGAACTCCTTTGTACATTTTATGGAGGACCTGGACTTGTTGGTTAATCACAGCAAATCGTTTGTAATGCAGGTGGGTCTTTGACAGCTAAGCCCCACACATTTATGGTAGGGTCCGTGTCGATCCCCAAGACTGACGTTTTCTCCTACCTGGGGTAGTGTTTTTGATGCCCTTAGCTGGTGCCCTTTGACAAGCCTTAAGAAAGGGGATTTGTCCAGGGCAATCGCCGCTGTTTTTAATTTTGCATCCAGACTGGGAAGTAGACTGATCTGGGCACTCTTGCAGATCTATAGAGTTAAACGTATCTCGAAGGATATCTACGGGAGCGAGATCTGGGGCTATATTGGGCAGGATGCACTGCAAATTGTTGAAAATACTTTCTTGAGATGGGTACTCTGCTTACCGCAGAGCATCCCGTCTCTTGTAGTGCATGAAGAATTGAGGATGGCCTTCCTCTCAGATGTGTTGACTTTTCGTCCTTTGGCATTGTGGATGAAAATTTGGAATAAGAAGGAAAATGCCCTTAGTAAGGAAATTTTAAGGGACTGTCTTTCCCTTGACCATGTTAACTGTATTGGCTGGTTTAAGTATGTCAGAGAATGCTTTTGCCGTCTGGGAAGGGCAGATCTATTTGAGAATCCGGAGGCAATTTGTAGTAGGGTTTTAACTTGGGTACAGGAGTGTTTTTTAAAACTGCACTTGGGCCAGAGAAGAAGTGGAGTTGAGGAAGTCCAGCATGCGCAGGTACTTTTTACTGAAAACTGTGTCATCAACTGAACCCTATCTTTTATGGTTTAACAGTAACAATGGTCGTTTTTTACTGACCAGATTTCGACTGGACCTCTTTCATTATCTTTTGGCCCATCCGAGTGGTGCGTATAGAGGGCAGTGCCTCCCACCCTGTGGCTGCGACAGGATAAGGTGCATTTTTTTTTATTGTTTTGTAGCTTTTATAAGGCTCCTAGAAAGTCTTTTATCATCCCTATTCTTAAAAAAGCATGTTTTAAGCAGGTTAGATTGGCTTTTATTTTTTTACAATTGCTTTCAAGCCATTCAGTACTGTTTGTACTTAGCTTTTTAAGGCCCGCCATTAGGCTTAGGTCCAGTTGCAATTAATTTGGAGGGACATCTATTTGTTACTGTGTTAATATGAATTGGGTTTTAATATGGTTCATGTACATAATTCCGTATTTTATGGGGTGGTGCGGTATGGTTTTATTGCCCTTGATATAGCCCTTATTATCACTCTTGCATTTCATGGTGCTTTGATGATGTCACTTCTCTTGTTGGACCCCTTTGTTCTTGATATGGCGCCTGCTTTTTTAACCTTGTTTTCATGGGCGCATGATGGTCATACTGTACTGCTTTTGTACATGAGATGGATTTTTTTATCTATGTTTGTCTAACTTTTATGGTTTTCTTTGTAAAAACTGAATAAAGAGTAATAATGATAATGATGAACAATAATTAAAAATAATACTTATGAGTGTGTGACACCCTTTCACTGGCTCGTGATGCAAGGGAAATAGGGGTTTTGGGTGGGAGAGTGTATTAATAACTGAGTATTAATATTAATACTTGTTTAGTAATTACATTTTTTAATATTATAAATTTTAAAATATTTTTAATAATTGAAATAAAAATTATGAGGATTTAACATTTACAATCTGGCATGTCATGATACAGAAATAGATTTTTGTGGTAGGGGTGAGTAGTATTTTAAAAACATTATTTATGAAAGAATAGTTGATGTATAATAAATTAATAAAATATTTAAACAGATAAAAATGGTTATATGTACACTCCCAATTTTTTTTTTAAAAACAGTACACAAGATAATAAAAACACATTTATTTATAATTTTTAAATAAAATAAATAAATAGGACGCATAAAAGTATTTAATAAAAATATTTTTTTATTTAAAAAATATATAACAGTGAAGTAGAATTTTTCTAAACATAAATATATAATATTAACTTTTCCAAAGGAGTACATTAACATTTTTTTAACATATTTTTTTAGATATTTCCCACGTTTTTCCATTGAAGTGAATGGGTGAAATTGTCCTTTTTTCTTTTTACTATTACAGATGACATACGCGGTTGTGCGTTTGTTTCTACAGTCGGTGGAGCGTTGCGGTCAAGATCGGAAGCAAGGAAGAGCTGCGGTCAGGTAAGACAAATTTTGTTTATTTAATAGAAATTGTGGGTGGCATAGGTTATTGTAAGGAGACATGGGGGAGGTAGTTAGATAGATGTTAGTATTTGGAAGTATGTTTTGAATTTTTTAACCACATTTTCATTCCTATACAGGTAACAGTTGTAGGCCCACGTCAGGTTGATTGCTGTTTTACACTTTTGGTTTAACTTAATGCAGGAACTTTTCTGGGTGTTAAAGTTTGGATTTTTAAATTTTGTAACACTTTTGACAGAAAATCGATGGAGAGAAGATTGCAACAATGGATTTCTTGTTGCATTTTTTTGCCAAACTTTTTTCATTTTTTGGGATTTTTGGGGGGGGATACATTTTTTTTAGTTTACACAGTATATTTTGCAGCAGTGTGTTTGCGGTAAAGTACGGCTATGCCAATCAGTGTCTCTTTTGATAGGTTTGAAAGCTTTGGATTGGATAGTGGATTATGGATTTGCTACTTTGGATATTTGGTGAACTGCAGACTCTTGGTGAACTTTGGAATTTTACATAAGAAGAAGAGTCGAAAAAGGAAGACAACTGAAGGTAGGAAGCCCAACTTTTTTATGGTTTTAGAAAAACTGTTTTGAAAAATGCCAAATTAATTATTTTTTTAATTTGCAAAACAGGCAAGTAAGATCGAATAGGTGTTAGTGATAGTTAGAAATGTAATATGTGTGCAATATTGTCTAGGTAGTCTGAAGCCACCATCAGCAAAACTGTTGAATTTGTCCCAATATTCTCTCGGACATTTCTTTTGCTCTTTTGGAAATTCGTGGGTTCAGACTACCAGTCAATGATTGCGCTATTCTTATTTTTTGGAAACTTTGCTCCTTCTTCAAAATTTCTAAGAAATTCTAAAAGTTTGGGTGAGGTTTTCCGATTGATTTATGGAAGGAGTTGTGCCATCCCTCTATGGCATTATTGGTCTTTCCTCCTCTGTCTAAGCAGGTCATGAAACAGTTCCACCACTTCACAGGAAATCTTGGATTTCTCCTGCGACCCGACCTGCTTAGATGGCCAATACATGTGTCCTCAAAGTAATTTAGTAGAGCGCCCAATTTGACTTCATTTGTAGTAAGTAATTGATGTGTAGTATTCATCCACACAGTCAGAAGAAACAAAGCACAAGGCAGTTCGTTTTTTTAACTCAAATTGTAATTTACTGTCTGGTACGTAATCCTCAACTAAGGACGTTTTTTGGATTTTTCGCCAATACGCCTGCGAAAAGTGAAAAAAACATCCTTGAATTTGGGTTTCGGGATACATTTTGGTTATGGTGTTAATCATTGATAATTCAAAATCAATTATCACTTTTCTAGGACTTTGGTTTTGTGTTTTAGATTTTAGCACTGTTAAAAATTCAGTGTAAGTTGAGGTTTGCTTATCAGGGAGTAAACTGTTCACTAAGGGAACTATAGTACTTATAATGTAGGCGTGAATAGTGTATGTTTGGGTGAATGGATGGGGCGTGGATTTAAACGTCCCATCCATCATCCAAATATCAATAGTCTCCAATTTTACAAGGTTACCGGGTGTGCTAAAGATTAGTATTCTTTTCTGAGGATTTTTGTTGTCATGCAAAAGAAAGGCTTCATTAGTAACAGTAACAGTTAGTTCAGGAGGAATGTTAATATCAGAGTATGTTTGGGGTGTTATATGTTGGGGGTTACTTGCCTGTTTTTTTTCTCTGTATAATTCTGCATAAGTTTGGGATTGTGGGCATAGAACTCGCTATATGTATAGGAATGTGTTGGGATACCTTCCTCAAAACTGCGCCACAGGGTTCATCGGAGGTGGATGCAAGTTCTTTCATTTGGTTAATGCTTTCTCTAACCTCTATCTCCATTTCAGAGGCAGAGTGGTTGTGCTCTGTGGTCCTTTCACTAGTGTCACCAATGAGTAATACTGCACACACCTCCAATGACTCCTGGGCTCAGTTAATCTCTCCTTCCAATAAAGGTAGCCACCATGCTTTAGGAGTCAATTTCCTCTTTGGGATTTCACATAGGTGGATTTTCTTCCTGAGGCCATTATGTATATGTCTGTAAAAGAGGGGAGAAAAAGAGTTTTAGTGTTATAATTTTTAAATGAACGTTTAATCTGCAAAGAAAATGTTGTTAGTTTTACATGTTGGACTATCTCTATTTAAGAATACATGTTTTACAATGTTTTTCTGTTATTGTGTACTTTTGTAACTTGAAATTTTTATTTATTACAACCTGCGAAAAAACAAAAATGGTTAAAAAGTTGATTGGTTGTTTATTGAGTTTTTGAAGAACATCTTCATTATTACATTGTTGGGTTTAGATTTTGCCAGCATTGATTTTCTATCATGGTTTGTTGTTGATTCCTGTTAAAAGATACAGACGCATTTCATATAGTTAAGGGAGTATGCCTCACCTTAGTAAGTCTGTTTTGTTTGCTTGTTTGTCCTTTGCTGGTGCAGTTTGGTATCTTCAGCTGTTTTTGCTGATTTTGTTTTCTCCCTTCTGGGTGATGTTGGGTAGGTCTGAAAGGAAAAGTGGATTTTTAATGATTTATGTTTGCTTGGCTTTTGGTTTTCTGTAAAGAAATGTTTTGGTTGCAACATTAGATTCTTCAAATATTTTACCTGTGAAAGGCCTTCTGCCTGTTCAACAAGTGTTTGAGAAGATGTTTTGTAGTCCCGTTGATGAATTTGATTGTATTGATCTAAGATGGAGTTTATTGAAGCTGTGTAAAAAGAAAAGGATAATCACTGTATGTATTCAGTTTTTTATTGTTTACATTAAATAAAGCTAGAAGTGACCAGCACATTTTATGAGGCAAGCACCCTGTGGAGTTAGAATATTTATTATGTCCCACACCACAGACCAGCACTTTCCCTGAGGGAAGCACCCTTTGGAGTTAGAATAGTAAGTTTTCCCCCCACCACTGACCAACACGTTCCCTGAGGTAAACACCCTGCAGAGTTAGAATAGTAAGTATGCCCCCCACCACTGACCATCACCTTCCCTGAGTCAAGTATCCTGTGGAGTTAGAATATTAATTATACCCCCCACCACTGACCAGCACCTTTCCTGAGGCAAGCACAAAGTGGAGTTAGAATAGTGATTTTGCCCCCTGCACTGACCAGCACCTTTCCTGAGACAAGCACCCTGCAGAGTTAAAATAGTGATTTTGCTCCTCACCACTTGACCAGCACCTTCCCTGAGGCAAGCACCCTGCGGAGTTAGAATAGTAAGTTTTCCCCCTCACCACTGACCAGCATCTTCCCTGGGGTAAGAACCCTGTGGAGTTTGAATAGTAAGTTTGCTCCCCACCACTGACCAGCACCTTTTCTGAGGCAAGCACCGTTTGGAGTTAGAATAATACTTATGCCCCCACAACAGACCAGTATCTTTCCTGAGGCAAGCACAAAGTGGAGTTAGAATAGTGATTTTGACCCCAACAGTAACCAGCACCTTTCCTGAGGCAAGCACATTGCAGAGTTAAAATACTGATTTTGCTTCTCACCACTGACCAGCACCTTCCCTGAGGCAAGCAACCTGTGGAGTTAGAATAGTAAGTTTGCCCCTCACCACTGACCAGCACCTTCCCTGAGGCAAGCACATTGCGGAGTTAAAATACTGATTTTGTTTCTCACCACTGACCAGCACCTTCCCTGAGGCAAGCAACCTGCGGAGTTAGAATAGTAATTGTGCTCCCCACCACTGACTAGCACCTTCCCTGAGGTAAGAACCCTGTGGAGTTTGAATAGTAAGTTTTCTTCCTACCGCTGCCCAGCACCTTCCCTGAGGTAAGAACCCTGTGGAGTTAGAATATCTATTATGCCCCCCACCACTGACCAGTACCTTTCCTCAGGCAAGCACACAGTGGAGTTAGAATAGTGATTTATAACCCAAAACTGACCAGCCCCTTTCCTGAGACAAGCACCCTGCTATAATGGTGAATTTTGCTACCCCCCACTGAACAGTACCTTCCCTGAGGCAAGCACTTGCGGAGTTACAATACTATTTTTGCCCACCACCACTGACCAGCACCTTTCCTGAAGTAAATACATGTTGGAGTTTGAATAGTACTTTTGCCTCCCACCACTGATCTACTCCTTCCCTGAGGGAAACACCTGACAGAATTAGAATAGTAATTTTTCCCCCAACACTGACCAACACCTTCCCTGATGCAAACACCCAGTGCAGTTAGAATTGTTATTTTGCCTTATACTACTTATTAGTATCTTATTAGTATCTTACACAAGAAATATTATTTATTTGCAAATATTTTTTTTTTGGGGGGGTTAAAAAAATACTATAGAGTAAACTTACTGATGGCTTACTTCAGAGATTTATTTCAAAATTGATGGCTGTATGTCTCTGTTTAAAGTCTGTGGATGTATTCAAAACATAATATTGAATTGTTTTTTGGGGAGTTTTTGTCAACCTTTATATTAAATTCGATTTATGTAAAATGTTCACTTACTTTTGATAGTAGATGAGTATTGTTTTGCTGGTTGGCTCTATCTATATGTGGAAGATCTTTTAATTTAATATATTAGAAAGTGTTACTTTATGTTTGACAAATAATTATTTTGGACGTAAATGTGTTTCGTTTCAAACTTAAACTTGTACTTACTTCAGTCAGTAGATGGCAGTGTGTCACGCTGAAGCTTTCACAATTTTTTTCCTGCTGTAGATGCGTGTGGTTACCTGGGAAGTCAATCTACCACTGAACACAAAATGGTGGTCAGCTCAATTTATACGTTTGTTTGGTGCTAACGAAAATTTCAAAGAAAATATGTTTTGGAATCAATTTTTCCACATGATGCAGAACCTGACAGAATGTGTATTTTTTATGTTGTGTGTAAAATGTTCTTTTTAACCTTTCCATCCAGAATGGCAGCCATTTTGGGTAGATGGTGATTGTAGGAAGGTGGAATCTGACTATATGGTTGCCCCCACTTTTTTTTATGGTGTTTTGCTGGTTTATGACTTAGTTGGACTGGGATCCTGCTATTCAGGGCCCCAGTCTATCTGCTTTCTCTGTAAAAAGGTTTCCATGTGCCTTAGGCACATCTCTGATTGGAATCTGGAGTGCCCTTATAAGTCCCTAGTATATGGTATACTATGTACCAAGGGCATAGGTACCCCAGAGGCCTACCAGGGGCTGCAGCATGTATTATGCCACCCCTGGAAGGCCATCCAAACTGACACCACAGGTCTGCTACTGCAGCCTGGGTAAGGTGGTGCATGCACCCCTTACTGTGATATAGGTTACCTATATCACCAAATACATACACACATATAAACCTATAAGTCACTCCTAAGGCAGGCCTTATCAATCCTAAAGGCAGAGTGCATGGTTCCTATGTGAGGGGGTGCCCCTGCATGAGCAGGGCCCCTCTGCAGCGTTCGGAGACCATCTCTGATGCTGTTTGTAGTGCAGCCTGACCATATACTCTTAAGCGCATTATATCCTCGCGGTAAAATGCTAACTTTGGAATCGCTGCACCTAAACATGTCGTGTTTGGTGTCAAACATCTTGGAATACTACCCCCCGCCAATTCTGGCGGCGGGGTAGCATTCCACCCTTCTAGAGGGAAAGACATGTTAACCCTGACTAACCCGGTAACTTCTCTCCAAAGCCCTGGCATCACAAAATGGATGCTGCTGCCACAGACACGAGTCTGGCCTCCTGCTGCTGGACGAAACTCTGGCAGGGGAGGCCTGGACAATAGGTTTCCTGTCCCAGGGAGGTGTGACCACCTCCCCAGACAGGATAATGTGTATTGGGGCTGGGCGGGAGCACCATCTGTGTGCTTTGAAGTCCTGCACTGGGGGCACATTTGGTGTCCCTGTGCATACCCCAGTTCAAACCGGATCAGGGGCTTGCAGCCCCTGCTTTGGCACGAACTGGGCAAAGGGAAAGGGGTGTAGCCACCCCTCTGCCCTGACCCACCCATAGGTGGGGCCACAGAGTAGTCCAACACCTATCTTTAGTATAAAGATAGGAACCCAGTCCTTAGGACTTTAGATTATACCTGGACGAAACTCTGAAACCGAATCCTGGACCTTCGACGCTCTACGACAAGATTAGAGGACTGAAGAATCTCCCTTGGGGTCAAGGAGTGACTCCCTGCTTGGCAGGCACCAAAGAAGCATCTGTCCGGTTCGCATTTCTGAAGCTCCCGTCGGACGCCGAAGTCATCGCATCACCAGAGGTGGATTCTCAGACTTCCCGAGGCTACCCTGAGTCCCCAGCAAAGCTGAGACCCGTGGCTATCGTGGGTGACTTGAGACCGTGACCCCTGGACACCGAGCACATTTGCAAGTGCATCCTCTTCTGGGTCTCCCAAGAAGTCGTGCTTTGGGCTCCGAGTAGCCCTAGCCTCCAGCACCAACTGCACCGAAGATCACTGGCCCCCACTCCACGAGTGTCCTGTGAGCCAGATCCACGTGCAGCGTCATGAGGCTCCTTCGCGGTCGCTAGCCCGTTGGCTAGTAGCCCTTAACGAAGGCCAATCCTTTTCTTACTTGGCATCCTGGTTGCTCCAGGCCTGCCCTCACTTACCCTCGCTGGGTGAGTTCCACAGACCTTGCTGGTCTGCACCATCGACGATCTACATCTTCCTCGAGACTTGCCGTTGCCAAGGCTTGTTGGGTCCAATCCGGTCGCCGACACCTCAGCACTCGACAGACATCGTGTACCAGCCCGAATACTGCTCCTGGTCGCCGACAACACCTCCTGGACCTCGTGGCTGAAGAGTCAAGACGACCGTCAACGCACCTGAAGAACTCGACATCGGTGGGCATCTGTCCATCGCCTTCCTGGTCACTGGCTAGTGACCCAGACTCTGTCCCCTCTGCTTTCAGGTTCTTCAGAACTCCGATCCACTCTTGGATCCACCCGGACACTTTTCTCTTGGCCGCCAGCAGCACTTTGCAGCAGATCGCCATTCGAATCGACAACGAAACCCGACCCCGAAAGGCACCTATGCACCCGGCTTCCCTGGGTGAGGTAACACGAGTACTCCGGTGCTCCCGTGGGTAGAGACTCTTCAAAGTCCTAGATCTCAAAGGGTTTTGTCCTAGTCCTCTTTTAAGTGTCCCTTTTCTATACTTTCCCGATCCCGACTTTCTCCATAGAAGTCAACGGCGTATCGCGGTTGTGTATTTACACTGCACGCGTCTCCCGTAGGTCCCCTGTGTCACTACCTTGGGTGGTTCCTTGTGGTCCAAGCACTTCTAGAGGCTCTAGGCCTAGTGTCTAGTTCAGTCGTGGTTCGCATACCACTTTATTGGTATATGGTTTGGTACGCCCCTAGGGCCCAAACGTGTATTTGTGCTATTACTGTGATTTGATAACTTATAACTTATGTACTTCGAACTCTAGCCTCATAAAGAGACTAGAGGGGTGTGTTTAGCAATAAATACATATATTTTGAATATATACCTGGTGTGGTGCTCTTTCATTTGATCACTCAAGAGATTATAGACTGGTAAAACAAGCTGCTTTACATTCCTTCAAGACTTAGCCTGAAGGCTGCTCTCCATAGCTACCACTAGGATAGCTTTCAATAAGGTTGTCTTTAACCTATCTCCAATAAGGGGTTGTTTGGACTGGTGCAAGGTGCCCACTATAATTAGTGGACAGCATATGCCAGGCCAACTTCTCACATTGGTGTGCAGCGTGTGGGATTCCAGCTTGCTATTGTTTTACCAGATAATCTCAATTGAATTGATCAACTGAAAACCACTAAAGGTACCTAAGGTACATATAATTTAAGCTTAGAATACAGTAAGTTCTACTGAACTTAGAGTTGTGTGTTAAGGGATAGCACAACCCTTTCTACAACTCGAGAGAGTTTAGTAGGCCACACTAGAGTAGGTAGTGCATATACCACACCACACTAGTAATGTCTTTAAGGGGAGGATCCAAAGAATCCTTGCAGGAAGCCATTGAGCTTCCACCCTCCAAGTATGATACACTCCCATTCTTGGAATTGAGAGCTTTATGCAACTTGAGAAAAATAAGGACAGGCCAAAGCCCCACCACCCAACACCTCAAGGAGTTGTTGGTGGCTTATGACCTTAGTAAGCCCTTGGGGACTGAAGGGGTAGGAGCTGAGGGTGGGGCAGGAGAAGAGGAGGAGGCCAGGGGTACCAATACCCCCAGCCCCCCTCTGAGACTGGCCAGGAGGGTGACAATGACCCTGACCTGGATAACCCAATCCCTCCTGTGGAAGATGATGAGGATGATCAGAATGATGCCCTCTTTGTCCCCCCAGGAAGGATTAAGAGTGTGCCCAGGAAGACTAGATCTCCTTCTCAGGAGTCTAACCACTCTGGCACCTCCATAGGGAGCTCTATCTCCTCTCACAGGAGGGAATCCTCTCATGAGAGAAGAGCCAGGCTGGTCCAGTATGAGGAAACTCAGCTGGAAATCAGAAAAAGCAATTGGCTTTAGATAGGGAATCCCTAGATCTCCTTAGAGAGAGAAGAAAGTTGGGACTAGAGTCCCATGGTGGCAGCAATATCCCTAGAGATAGGGACAGGTCTTATGACCATAGAAACCTAAACAAGATTGTCCCTCCCTACCAGAGTGGGGATGACATCCACAAATGGATAACTGCACTGGAGAGGGCCTGTAAAGTTCAGAAGGTCCCCCAGAGGCAGTGGGCAGCAATCTTGTGGCTCTCCTTTGCAGACAAAGGTAGAGACAAGCTCCTCACTGTAAGAGAAGAGGATGCTGACAATTACACAGTCTTGAAGAGTGCTCTGATAGATGGGTTTGGCCTAACCACTGAACAGTATAGGTTGAAGTTCAGAGACACCCAAAAAGCTCAGACTCAAGACTGGGTTGATTTTGTAGATTGTGCTACAAAGGCTCTGGAAGGTTGGATACATGGCAACAAAGTGCATGACTTTTTAGGATTGTACAATTTGATTATGAGGGAGCAGATCCTTAATAATTGTCAAAACCAGCTTTTGCACCAGTATCTGGTGGACTCTGATCTGACCTCTCCCCAAGAATTGGGAAAGAAGGCAGACAAATGGGTCAGAACCAGATTAAAAACTAGAAATCAGGGTGGTGACCAGAAGAAAGATTCTACTAAGTCCCAAGAGAAAGGTGGGGATAAATCTAAGGATAAGTCCCCTACAGGGCCCCAAAATTCCTCTTCTGGGGGTGGGTCCCAAACTCCTTCCTCTCCTGAAAAGAAACCATATTGCCATGTCTGTAAAAAGCCTGGGCACTGGAAAACTGATCCCAGTTGCCCCAGGATTGGCAATAAAGAAAATGTTCCTCCCACAACTACTACCACCCCTCCTGGTACTACCAGTAGTAATCCTCCAGTTGGGAGTAGTGCACCCAAAAAGTTAGGTGCTTTTGCAAGAGGAACAGAGGTGGGCCCTAGTTTAGACAGGGACCCCTCAACAGACTCCTCTGACTCTGATGGTGGTATAGGATTTGCCACCTTTACCATGGGTCCCATAGCATTGGGCAGGTACAGATTGGAGCCAATAATTAATGGTCAGAAAGCTGTGGCATTTAGGGACACAGGGGCTAGTGTCACCATGGTGGCAGGGAAACTAGTCCCCCTCACCAGCTTTTACCTGAGTTTAAATACCAGGTGACCAACATTGATGGTGTCAGAACAGATCACCCCATGGCCATAGTCAATCTCAGCTGGGAGGGGGTCACAGGCCCAAAGAGAGTGGCAGTGTCCCCCACCTTACCTGTAGATTGCCTGATGGGCAATGATCTGGAGATTTCAGCCTGGGCTGAAGTTGAACACCAAACCCATCTCAGGATGCTGGGCGTCCCTGTAAAGGTTAGTGGGGCTGTGATGGCCACAGCCCCAGCCCAAGATTTTGGAGAGATGGAGCCTGGAAGAATGGCCCACTCTCCCCCAAAAGAGAGCACAAGGGTTGAAGAAAAGTCTTCTTCCCTCCAGACAGTAGGTAAGGGTCAGCCTCCTCAGGGAACTGACTCTACCCCTATTGAAGGAACTGCCCCAGAGGTAGTCAGGCCTGGCCTGGCCACCCCCCTGATGGCAGAGGACCCTTCCAAGGTGGTACCCAGTCTGGAGCAGGTAACCTGCCCCTCTCTACCCTGCCTCAGCCAGCCCAGGGCTGCAGAGGTCAGGGAGGTCAGTGGACCCCCCAGGGCCCCCTGTCCAGAGGAACCCCCCCATCAACAGATTAGGGGCACCCAGTCTAGTAGTCCTAGCCAGGTGAAAACTCCTCTACACACTGAGGGATCCCCCATGCCTTTATGTAGGGACCTCCCCCAGAAGGACTCTGGTAGGCAAGGGCAAACCTGGGACCTGAAGGTTCCAAACCTGCCCTGTCCCTCCAGTAGTCCATCCAAAGGGACCCAACCCCCAGCTGTAGGCAGCCAAAGGTTGACCCTTAGAGCAAAGTGCAACTCAGTCATGGAAAGACAGGCATACATGGTGACTAGTGATCTGAGGAAACATAGGCCAACATTCCTAGGGCCTCACTTCCCTACTCAGACACCTCACCAGCCTTGTACTTTACCTAAGCACACCACAGGTAGTGATTCCCCATGGTGGAGACCCTCTTATACCCTTAG
Organism: Calotriton arnoldi; assembly: GCA_963921515.1. Taxonomy (NCBI): domain Eukaryota; kingdom Metazoa; phylum Chordata; class Amphibia; order Caudata; family Salamandridae; genus Calotriton; species Calotriton arnoldi. The sequence goes on along the minus strand of CAWUFW010001956.1, from coordinate 181,161 downwards.
GGTGAGGGATTGCTTAGTGGACCATATGACAGGGGGCAACCATGCTAGTGCAGGTGCTTCCTTATATGACCACTTAGTCAATGAAGGCTCAACTGGCCAAGGTTAGCCTTATCTCCTTTCGTTTGGGGGGGTTATGTAGGAAGGTGGAATCTGACTATATGGTTGCCCCCACTTTTTTATGGTGTTTTGCTGGTTTATGACTTAGTTGGACTGGGATCCTGCTATTCAGGGCCCCAGTCTATCTGCTTTCTCTGTAAAAGGTTTCCATGTGCCTTAGGCACATCTCTGATTGGAATCTGGAGTGCCCTTATAAGTCCCTAGTATATGGTATACTATGTACCAAGGGCATAGGTACCCCAGAGGCCTACCAGGGGCTGCAGCATGTATTATGCCACCCCTGGAAGGCCATCCAAACTGACACCACAGGTCTGCTACTGCAGCCTGGGTAAGGTGGTGCATGCACCCCTTACTGTGATATAGGTTACCTATATCACTAAATACATACACACATATAAACCTATAAGTCACTCCTAAGGCAGGCCTTATCAATCCTAAAGGCAGAGTGCATGGTTCCTATGTGAGGGGGTGCCCTGCATGAGCAGGGCCCCTCTGCAGTGTTCGGAGACCATCTCTGATGCTGTTTGTAGTGCAGCCTGACCATATACTCTTAAGCGCATTATATCCTCGCGGTAAAATGCTAACTTTGGAATGGCTGCACCTAAACATGTCGTGTTTGGTGTCAAACATCTTGGAATACTACCCCCCCCCGCCAATTCTGGCGGCGGGGGTAGCATTTCACCCTTCTAGAGGGAAAGACATGTTAACCCTGACTAACCCGGTAACTTCTCTCCAAAGCCCTGGCATCACAAAATGGATGCTGCTGCCACAGACACGATTCTGGCCTCCTGCTGCTGGACGAAACTCTGGCAGGGGAGGCCTGGACAATAGGTTTCCTGTCCCAGGGAGGTGTGACCACCTCCCCAGACAGGATAATGTGTATTGGGGCTGGGCGGGAGCACCATCTGTGTGCTTTGAAGTCCTGCACTGGGGGCACATTTGGTGTCCCTGTGCATACCCCAGTTCAAACCGGATCAGGGGCTTGCAGCCCCTGCTTTGGCGCGAACTGGGCAAAGGGAAAGGGGTGTAGCCACCCCTCTGCCCTGACCCACCCATAGGTGGGGCCACAGAGTAGTCCAACACCTATCTTTAGTATAAAGATAGGAACCCAGTCCTTAGGACTTTAGATTATACCTGGACGAAACTCTGAAACCGAATCCTGGACCTTCGACGCTCTACGACAAGATTAGAGGACTGAAGAATCTCCCTTGGGGTCAAGGAGTGACTCCCCTGCTTGGCAGGCACCAAAGAAGCATCTGTCCAGTTCGCATTTCTGAAGCTCCCGTCGGACGCCGAAGTCATCGCATCACCAGAGGTGGATTCTCAGACTTCCCCGAGGCTACCCTGAGTCCCCAGCAAAGCTGAGGCCCGTGGCTATCGTGGGTGACTTGAGACCGTGACCCCTGGACACCGAGCACATTTGCAAGTGCATCCTCTTCTGGGTCTCCCAAGAAGTCGTGCTTTGGGCTCTGAGTAGCCCTAGCCTCCAGCACCACCTGCACCGAAGATCACTGGCCCCCACTCCACGAGTGTCCTGTGAGCCAGATCCACGTGCGGCGTCACGAGGCTCCTTTGCGGTCACTAGCCCGTTGGCTAGTAGCCCTTAACGAAGGCCAATCCTTTTCTTACTTGGCATCCTGGTTGCTCCAGGCCTGCCCTCACTTACCCTCGCTGGGTGAGTTCCACAGACCTTGCTGGTCTGCACCATCGACGATCTACATCTTCCTTGAGACTTGCCGTTGCCAAGGCTTGTTGGGTCCAATCCGGTCGCCGACACCTCAGCACTCGACAAACATCATGTACCAGCCCGAATCCTGCTCCTGGTCGCCGACAACGCCTCCTGGACCTCGTGGCTGAAGAGTCAAGACGACCGTCAACGCACCTGAAGCACTCGACATCGGTGGGCATCTGTCCATCGCCTTCCTGGTCACTGGCTAGTGACCCAGACTCTGTCCCCTCTGCTTTCAGGTTCTTCAGAACTCCGATCCACTCTTGGATCCACCCGGACACTTTTCTCTTGGCCGCCAGCAGCACTTTGCAGCAGATCGCCATTCGAATCGACGACGAAACCCGACCCCGAAAGGCACCTATGCACCCGGCTTCCCTGGGTGAGGTAACACGAGTACTCCGGTGCTCCCGTGGGTAGAGACTCTTCAAAGTCCTAGATCTCAAAGGGTTTTGTCCTAGTCCTCTTTTAAGTGTCCCTTTTCTATACTTTCCCGATCCCGACTTTCTCCATAGAAGTCAACGGCGTATCGCGGTTGTGTATTTACACTGCACGCTGTCTCCCGTAGGTCCCCTGTGTCACTACCTTGGGTGGTTCCTTGTGGTCCAAGCACTTCTAGAGGCTCTAGGCCTAGTGTCTAGTTCAGTCGTGGTTCGCATACCACTTTATTGGTATATGGTTTGGTACGCCCCTAGGGCCCAAACGTGTATTTGTGCTATTACTGTGATTTGATAACTTATAACTTATGTATTTCGAACTCTAGCCTCATAAAGAGACTAGAGGGGTGTGTTTAGCAATAAATACATATATTTTGAATATATACCTGGTGTGGTGCTCTTTCATTTGATCACTCAAGAGATTATAGACTGGTAAAACAAGCTGCTTTACATTCCTTCAAGACTTAGCCTGAAGGCTGCTCTCCATAGCTACCACTAGGATAGCTTTCAATAAGGTTGTCTTTAACCTATCTCCAATAAGGGGTTGTTTGGACTGGTGCAAGGTGCCCACTATAATTAGTGGACAGCATATGCCAGGCCAACTTCTCACAGTGGTTAGCTCGATGTAGTGGAAATGGTGGAAGGACACCATTTTTTTAGAGTAGATGATGGCTAGGATATTGTAGTGGATATTGTAGTGGAAATAGACCCTCGGTCTAGGTCCACTCTCTCCCCACTTCTCCGCTGTGCCGTCTCTTGCCTCCAGACCCCGACCACCACCTTGGGAGGTTCGAGGCTGCTGCCCGCTCCAACTGGGACCAGACTGCCTCCAACCACCGTAACCTTTCTCAGCCGTTTTTTTTCTTAATTTTTTCCCTGTTGTGCCACTGTTATTGTGCCCATCTGTGTCTTGCTCTAATTCCACCACTGTTTTTATTTTCTCGTGCCTGCCTGTTCCTTTTGCCTTTCGCCGCTGCTGCCCCTGCGGCCCCTCCCCCCCGGAATTCCCCCCCGGAATTTCCCCCCGGAATTCCACCCTGGAATTCCCCTGCTCTCGCCTTGCAGCCTCTCCTCCCGCCCACCTCCCCTACTTAATGGCGGCCGCTGTGCGGTCGCGCCGCTGGCGCACTGAAGGCGAGCCAAAGGCAAGCCCGTCTGCGCCCGTCCATGACTCGACCGCGGCCAGCGCCAGGAACCCTGGACCTCCCACTACCCATCGCTACGACACCACCACCCTCCTCGCACTCAACCCTGGAAGACTTAGAGAATGCCAACAGGCCTCGCCGAACACGACCCACGGCCAGTTCTCCTGCCTCCACTGCCGCCAGACCCTCACCGCCACCCCGGCCTCCAACACCGCCAACGCCAGCACCGGCGACACCCTAAAATGCATCCTCCTCAACGTACGCTCTGTACACAAATACGCCATGGAAATCTGGAACCTACTCGACTCTCTTTCGCCCGACATCGCCTTCTTCACAGAAACCTCGACCAACGCATCCTCCGCCCCCGACATCAGCACCGCCATCCCAGACGGATACAAGATCTAGAGGAAAGACCGCCCCAACCACCCAGGAGGTGGCTTCGCCATCGCCCACAAGATCACCCTCTGCCTCACCACCTCCAGCGAAACCTTCCCCTCCGCCGAACACCTGCACTTCAAGATCTAAACAACCCCCAAAGCCACACTCCGAGGAACCCTCGTCTACAGACCCCACGGCCCCCGAACACCCTTCGCCACCACCATCACCGACTTCATCGCACCCCATGCGATCGCCTCAACAAACTACATACTCATTGGAGACCTGAACTTCCACCTCGACAACCCCAGCGACCCCAACTCCACTATCCTTTGTGACAACCTCGCCAGCATCGGACTTAAACAACTCGTCAACACACCGACCCACAGAGCAGGGCACACCCTCGACCCCATCTTCGCGGCAGGAAACAGCGCCCATTTCAGCCACACAACGCAGCCGCCATGGACCGACCACCACTGCGTACACTTCGCCATCAACAAACCCAAGGCACCCAAACCAGCCATGCCCACCACGAAGGAACTGGAGCAAGGTTACCGATGAGCAATTTAACTCCACCCTCACCCGAGATAACCACACCTGGGCCCCCGACGCAAACAGCGCAAACGACGCAGCCAGAGAACTCCACACCTGGATCTCCAACTGCGCAGATGAGCTCGCCCCGCTACGCAACCCCGACAGACAACGCCCCAGGAAAGCCGCCTGGTTCACAACCGCTCTCCAAGAAGCCAGACGCACCTGCAGACGCCTGGAGAAGAACTGGAGAAACACCAAGACAACCGAAAACCACACCACCTACAAGGACGCCATGACGGACTACCACAACCAGATCAGAGCCACCAAAAGGAACTTCATCCACAACAAAATCCTGGCCAACTCCACCAACTCCAAGAAACTTTTCAGTGTCATTCAAGAATTCACCAACCCACGCAGCGAAGCCACAGACATCACCCCATCCCAAGACCTCTGCGACAAGCTTGGAACCTATTTCCACCTCAAGATCAAAAACCTCTACGACAACTTCATCGACCATTCACCAGGCGCCACAGACAGCCCCCGCCCCCCAGAAACACCAGCCAGCCCACCATCTCCAACTGGACACCGATCACGGCCAAAGACACCGCCTCAACCATGAAAAGCATCCACTCGGGGGCCCCCACCGACCCCTGCCCCCCTCACATCTACCACAGAGCCGTGGCCACCATCGCACCCAAACTAAAACGCACCATCAACACCACCTTCAAAACAGGCACCTTCCCAGATGACTGGAAGCGCGCAGAAGTCAGACCCCTGCTCAAGAAGCCCACAGCTGACCCCACCGACCTCAAGAACTATCGGCCCATCTCGCTCCTCCCCTTCGCAGCCAAAGTTGCAGAGAAAACAGTCAACAGGAAACTGACACGATTCATTGAAGAGAACGCCGTCCTCGACCCGTCCCAATCCGGATTCCGAAGCAACCACAGCACAGAGACCGCCCTACTCGCCGCCACAGATGACATCCGCACCCTCCTGGACCAAGGCCACTCCGCAGCCCTCATCCTACTCGACCTATCAGCGGCCTTCGACACCGTCTCCCATCGCACACTAGTCGTCAGACTACACGACGCAGGCATACAAGGAACAGCCCTGGACTGGATCCGATCATTCCTCACCGGAAGAAGCCAAAGGATCAGACTCCCAGCCTTCCTCTCCGACCCCACGAAAATCACCTGCGGAGTCCCACAGGGTTCATCACTGAGCCCCACTCTCTTCAACATTTACATGGTCCCCCTCGCAGCCATCGTCCGACAACACGGCCTCAACATCGTATCCTACGCCGACAACACCCAGCTCATCCTCTCCCTCACCAAAGACCCCACCACTGCCAAACTCAACTTCCATAAAGGAATGCAAGACGTCGCAGTCTGGATGACCAACAGCTGCCTGAAGCTCAACGCCGAGAAGACAGAAGTCCTCGTCCTCGGTGCCACCCCTTCTGCATGGGACAGCACCTGGTGGCCGACCGCCCTCGGAAGCCCACCTACCCCCTCAGACCACGCCAAGAACCTCGGCATCGTACTCGACTCATCACTCTCCATGAACCGACAGGTCAACGCCGTCACCTCCAGCTGCTTCAACACCCTCCGCATCCTCCGCAAGACCTTCAAGTGGATCCCCCCTGAGTCAAGGAAGACAGTCACCCACGCACTCATCACCAGCAGACTGGACTATGGAAACGCACTCAACGCCGGCATCAACAAGTCCCTACTCCGCAAACTCCAGACAGTACAAAACACCGCCGCCAGACTCGTCCTCGGCATCCCCCGACACGAACACATCAGCCAACACCTACGAAGTCTCCACTGGCTCCCCGTGGAGAAAAGAGTCACTTTCAAAATCCTCACTCACGCCTACAAATGCCTACATAACAATGGACCCAAATACCTCAACGACAGAATCAACTTCCACGTACCCAAAAGAAACCTCCGATCTTCCAACCTCGCACTGGCCGAAACCCGCGCATCCACAGAGCCAGAGCAGGCGGAAGATCCTTCTCTCACATTGCAGCCAAGACCTGGAACGTGCTACCGGCAGACATCAGACGCGCCCCTCCCTGAACACCTTCAGGAAGACCCTCAAGACCTGGCTCTTCGGCTAAACAGATCTGCGGACCCCCCCTCAGCGCCTTGAGACCCTCACGGGCGAGTAGCGCGCTTACAATTCCCTGATTGATTGATTGAAATAGTGGAAAGACATCACGTTTTTATGCTTTCTATGTATATGCTGGTTTTGCTAATGAATGCACAGAGGCTTTTTTTAAAATAAAATAGGCTGTATATGTCGAAATATTTTAATTTATGAAAAAATAATTTAGGAAGTATAATTGTTTTAATATTTTTTTCGTCTTTTCTCACATAATTTCTGTGCACGTTTAACATACTATAAATATTATGCATTGTATTTGTTGTATTGTTATGCGTTGTAATAGTTGGCTGTGTAATGGCACTTTTTATGTATCTCTATTAACATGCGTTGTAATGGCTTGCGTGGTAAAAATGTGTGTTGTAATGGTAGTTGCGTTGTAAAATCGGCGTTGTAAAAGTATGCGTTGTAATGGTATGCATTGTAACGCCATATATTCCTTCCTCACATCTCCTTCACTTTACCACCCACAAACACACAACGCACCCGCTCAACTGTATGTGCTACATTTTCTTCCACTTTTGTCTTCTCAATATTTTGACAATAGTGTGCCTCCTTCACACACAGAATCCTGCACAGAATCACAATTGAAACTGGAATACGTGACCATTGCTGTGCTTGCCCTGAAGAGAGGCCAATAATTGGATGACCATGTATTCTGAACACCTCTCTGACCCACTGACAGGCTCTGTGAGAAACGTGCAACGCCTTCAGCCTCAACTACAGAGCTATCAATTGAGGCCCTTTATAAAAATCTAGAGGCGGCTCAGTTTAAAGTATGCACTACACAAGAGTAATATGCTACAGGGAAAAAAATGTGGAAACACAACATCCTGGAAATAGCAATCACTCTTAGAGAAAGCTAGATTAAGTATAACATGTGAAATATAAACAGGAACTAAAACACTGACATTGCTTACCCTAAAGTTTTTCACATTAATTGCTCAGAAATCAATCAATGTTTTGCCATTCAAGTTAAGGTCATGAATATAGGGCGCAATAAGGACCTGTTTCCATTTTTTATTTCTACAGAGTACACTTAAAGCCCTGCTGCCTATTACATGAACAAGACTTTGTTACATAACTGCCCTAAACTGTGAGATTTAAACATTTTCTGAATTTCACAAAACATGGGCTTAATAAAGTTTTGTCATTGAAGTCCTTTCCTACTAAACTGGCTATTGATAACCTCTGGCAGCATTCAGAAGCTTGTTATATCTAACATGCTTTCCAATTTAATCTATGTTCTTTCTCAGGTGCATCTGCTTGCCTCTCGCTCTCCTAGCCTTTCTTGTTGCAGTACTAGCCTGTATGATCATACCCAGAGTATGTATGCAGGGCAGATTGGCGTTGCAAGCAAATAGTCTATAAAAAGATTCAATTCAGTTTAACAAAAAAGCAAATAGCAAAGGGGTTTCCGAAGTTTAGACTTTAATACAGGGGTTTGTGTATTTTGTCCTACATCTCTTTACTTTTCCTTCTCCCCTTTACTTCTCTTTTTATATTTTTCCCTTCTTTGTTTTTACTAAAAATTCTAAAACTATGCATTTTTTGCTTTCTCTTATTTTCAGCCATATGTGATTTTGTACTATATTTATGATGATATATAATTTTTATAATTGCTTACAGTCATGCATATTGCTATTCATTCAATCCTTACTAGCGAATTATTGTTATAGTTTCTGTCTAGTAACTCATTGTTGTAATTGCTTATTTATTAGTTTAGTAAAGCATATTGGATGAAGCTAATTCACAGCTGCTTAACCACAGCTCCAAACATTGCTCTGTGTTCACAACAAAGCGTTTGTGCAAGCCAGTGCCTGCAGGGGTAAGAACAGCGTGGGGAATAATTACGGAATATTTCAAAATTTCTTTTGAAGATGACCTTTCTTTGCCTTCAAGTGAAGGCTGGCTCAAAGCCTTTCATGTTCCCCGGGTAGATGATTTTCTAACACATATACGTCGCATCCACCAAAATGCATCGACTTTAAAGGTGCAACTGCGATGTTTGCACCGCTTGCATTTTTTAAAAAAGTGATAGGTTCATATTTACCTATTTTTGCCTGAAATTTAATAAATATACCTTTGAAAAAATCTGTAAAAGTGAAGATATGCACTCTTAGATCTGCAGCCTGGTAAGACAGTCAGGCCCAGCGTTTCGAAAGTATGAACGGGGGCTTGTGTAGGGCGACGTAATACAAATGATAGCTTCGCTCAACTTTCACACACGAAATGGTCTTTTAAAAACAAAGGGGCATATTACTAAGGGCCTTATCGCCGCTTAAGCGGCACTTTTTGCTCAACTTTCACACACGAAATGGTCTTTTAAAAACAAAGGGGCATATTACTAAGGGCCTTATCGCCGCTTAAGCGGCACTTTTTGCCGCTAAAGCGGCGATTTTTTTCCCGCCCTATTAGCAAGCTGTCGCTAACAGCTGTTAGCGACAGCTTTTAGGCGATAGCGACCGGGTTGGGTGCCACTTTGCATGCCAGCGATATTTATCGCTAATGACATGCAAAGTAGGCGTTCCCAACCTGGCAGCGACTGAAATAGTCGCTAACATCGCTATCGCCTATTAGGGAGGCCAGCAAGGCGATAAAGAAACCAGCGCTAAACACTATTAGCGCTTGTTTTTTACACCTGGTCCAAACCTGACAGCCATGTAATCCAATGGGAGGTGGATTACATGGCTAAATCCCCTGCCCTATCAGCAAGCTATCGCCGGTCACAGTGCGATTATCGCTGGATTTCCAGCGATAATCGCACTGTTTTCCAGCGACAGCAGGGGTTTCTATCGCATTGGAGATAAGCGTTGCTGATAGCACGCTATCTCCGCGATAGAAACCGGCGATAGCCGGCGATAATTATCCTAGCGCTAAGTGCGCTTAGCGATAATTATCGCCGGTTATTGCTAATAGGCCCCAAAAGTCTTTGGAAGTGCAGTGCTAAATAAAACTGGAATGCGTAGCACAAAACCCATACTAATGGTTGTAAAGTGGGCATTACAAGCAGGGGCGGATGGTGATATTTGAAAGTGGTGAGGCATAAAAGATGGGTATGACTTTTATGGAGGGAGCAAAGCAAGCAAGCTTAATGGACAAACATGGGGCTGGGAGGTGGGGTGCTCCACCTGAGAAAAAAAATGAAAAAAGTTTGGCAAATGGTGCATTTTAAAGCAAATGAATTTAATGAGAAAGCAAGGTATATAAAGCAGTGGGAACGTTTAGTCTTCAAATATTAAACACATTAAAAACTCACCCATATCTTCCTGCATTCATTTGTTCAACAGTTACTGTAATGTGCAAACTGTACAGCATGACAACTTGGGCCTAATAAAGTGTGTGCTTGCCCAGTGTCTTGCATGGCATGTGGATCGAGTTTGGAAGAAAATGCTCCAACCAGGCTTCGGGAAGCACCCACAGCTGCTGGCAGCAATCAATCATATAGAAATATGTGCAGACAGGTCTTTAAATGGAATTTAAAAAGTGGAGGCTCTCTAAAAGGGAAAATGTGAAATAAATGTCTATGATTCCCATAGTGTGCCCCTCCCCCCAACTGGTATTTTGGTTTCTCTCTGAGATGTTATTGCATCCAGATATATACACAACTGACATACTCCTAAACCCAGCCCATACTATTGGCTTTCTGAATGGCTGTTAGCCGTTTAAGATAAATGAGTAACAACAATTTGTTATAAATAATTAACATTGGAAATGTTTCAATTCTGAAATTGTGAGACTGTGAATTAAATATTATTGAGTCGTGTGGAAGGAGTATTGGCCTTCAGATATGTGCTCTTTATGTTAGATATGTATCGTCAACCTCATCTCTTTCCTCTCCAGCACCCTCTTTTCACTCTCCTGTGAATGCCCTCCCTTGCATCTCCCTCACTTCACCACCCCCAAACATACACTGCAATCACTCACATTTAAGCACTTTATTTTCTTTAACTTTTGCCTTGAAATTATTTTGACATCTGTGTACCCCCTTCACACACATTTACACAGAATTTCAATTGCAACTGGAATACGTGACCACTGTTCTGTGTGCACCGCAGAGAGCCCAACCGACTCACACGCACTTTGCTTTGCCTTCAGCCTCAATGCAAGAGCTTTCAATCAAAGTATGCACTATACAAGAGTAATAAAATGCACGGAAACACAACATGATGAAATAGCTAATACTTGGGGAATGCAAGATTAAATAAAACATGTGAAATAAAATTGGAATTCAATCAGAGACATGCATTACCTTAACGTTTTTAACATTCATTGTTCTTAAATCAATCCATGTTTTTGCCATTAATGTTAAAGGCATGAAGATAGGGACAGTTTTAATGCCATATAGTATGTAACTGTCTTGGTCATATGGCGGTGCCACAACAGCATTTACAATGAATGCCTTTACAACTACTCCAGAACAACCATTGAGTCTTTATAACAAAAGTCTTTACAGCGCCTTTTTTACCACAAATTTGCCTTTAGCATGAATCCTTTTACCACAAACATGTAAGTATTTTATAGGTAGGTATAAACCCCTATATATATATATATATATATATTACCTACTGGCGGTCGCCAGTAGGTAGTTATAGTTAGGACCTATTTTCCATAGGAAAAGCATTTTTGATTTGCCAATATCTTTGGCGCCGTTTGACGAATCTTCGTGAAATTTTCCAAAAAACAGGGTTGGACCGCTCAGTTTGTGTGTTGAAAGTTTCGGGGTGATTCGTCAAGCGGGGGCCGAGAAAAAAGGGGAGGTCCCAAAGCACCTTTTCTCCATGTTAATTTCCATAGGAACTTTATTACAGGCTACAGCCCGAACTGCTGAACGGAATTACACCAAATTTGGCAAAAAGGTAGGTCTTGGTTTAGACTGCGCCCTTTTTGTTAAATGGTGTAAATCCGTTCAGTAGTTCCTGAGAAATTTAAAAAAGAAAAATATCGATATCTGAGCACCGAGGAGGGCTCGCAAACCCTCCCGGGCACGAGCTTAACTCCGATTGGCTGCCAACACTCCAAACCAGGAACTGTTGGCAGCCATCTTGTGACTCGGTAACCGAGTCACAAGAAAAAGGGTGAAACAAAGATAAAAAAACATGAAAAGGGGGCAGGGTACAAACACCCTGACCCCCTAGGCCTGCTCAGGGCCCAAAAAAACATATATATTTTTTTAATCAGCCGAATTCGCGCTGGGGTCGCGAATCCGGCCGAGAAAATTAAAAAAAACGAAGCGCGGGCTCCCGCGCTTCGTTGTATTTAAGCCCCCGGGTGGGCCAGGTCCTGGGGGCATGCCTTAATATGTGGCGGGGGCCCCCACAGCCCCGGGGACCGCCACCTGCCTGGGGCTTTATTAATGATGTGCGGGGGGCACGCGGCCCCCCCGCAGCCCCGGGTACCGCCACCTCCCCGGGCATTGTGCAAAAAGTGTTGGGGTTGCCTTGCGCCCCCCCCAAGCCCCGGGGACCGCCACCTCCCCAGGGCTTTTCTATAATTAGGGTGGGGGGGCCTAGCGGGCCCCCCCAAGGCCCAGGGAGCGCCACCTCCCCGGGGCTCTGTTTTAAAAAAAAAAAAACAATGTGTGGGGGGCTCGAGCCCCCACATGCCCCGGGGACCACCACCTCCCGGGGCACTAAATATTTAAATTGGGGGTCCGTTACGGACCCCAAGCCCCGAGGACCACCACCTCCACGGGGCTTTGAAAATGAAGGGAGGGGGGCCGCGTGGCCCCCCTCCTGGAGCCCTCGATGGCCCTGGGGACTGCCACCCCCCAGCGCCGGCTCCTGCAATGTCCCGGGGTGCCCACCCCCGGGACATTGCCGTTTGCTATGGCAGGGCAAGAGCACGGCTCCCGCCGTGCCATAGCAAACTCTGCTTTGCTTCATTGAAGCGAGAGCAGGGAAACCTGCTCTTGCTTCAATGAAGCAAAGCAGTATTGCTTTTGAGCAAGGGAGCTGCATGTCAGCAGCTCCCCTTGCTCAAAAGCAATGCCGTCCCCCGCAGGAGACGGGGAGCCGGCGGGACCCTGGGGGCATTGGGGCTCCCCCCACGGTCCCAATCACAGAGGCCAGGCCCCGGGGGATGGGGTCCCTGGGGCCAAAAGTGGCCCGGGAGGGGAGCCAAGCGGCCCCCCTCCCCTCTAATAAAAAATAAAAACAAAAAGGGCGGCCCCGGGGGATGGGGTCCCCGGGGCCATAGTTAGCCTAAGGAGGGGGGCCACGCGGCACCCCTCCATATAAATAGATTTTTAAAAAAATAACAAAAGTCTGGCCAGGCCCGGGGATGGGGTCCCCGGGGCCGAAATTGGCCTCGGGAGGGGGGCCACACGGCCCCCTTCCCGTTTTTTTTTAATTAAAAAAAGAAAAATAGGGGTAAGGCCCTGGGGGATGGGGTCCCCAGGGCCCCAAAAAAGAAAAAAAAGGAGGGCCACACAGCCCCCCTTGTTAAAAAAAAAGAAGGAAAAAAAAGCCGGCATCTCGCTGGAGGCCACGCCCCTTTCTCCACCACTCTGCAAACGCGCCCCCTGGCGCGTTGTTAGATGGGGAATTAATTCCCCTTGAATACTGAGGGTACCTGGGGGTACCTCCAATATGCGCCACAGAGCTGCGTTGCAGAGAGGTGCTCCGAGGCCACGCCCCTTTTTACACCACTCTGCAAACGCGCTTCTTGGCACACTGTTGGTGGGGCGATGAGGGCCTCTTGTGTCCCAGGACCTCAGGACACAAGTGGACTTCATCCCCCGAGCAGCAGTGCGCCAAGAGGTGCGTTTGCAGAGTGGTGTAAAAAGGGGGCGTGGCCTCGGACCACCTCTCTGCAATCCAGCTCTGTGGCGCATATTGGAGGTACCTGGTGGGCTAGTTGGCCCCCAGGGACCCTCAGTATTCAAGGGAATTAATTCCCCAACTAACAACGCACCAGGGGTGCGTTTGCAGAGTGGTGGAGAAAGGGGGCGTGGCCTTTGTCTACCTCTCAGCAATCCCACTGCGTGGGGCTTACTGGAGGTAAGAGGTAGGCTAGTTGACCCCTAAAGGACCCCCAGCAGCGAAGGGGACTTCAATCCCCATCCAAGAGCGTGCCAGGGAGCACGTTTGTAGAGTGGTGGACAAAGGAGGCGTGGCCTGGTATGAGTACTTACCAATGCTGCTGTGTGGGACTTACTGGAGGTAATAGGAGGGGAAGTTGGCCCCCAAGGATGTCCTTGGGGGCCAACTACCCCTCTTGTTACCTCCAGTAAGTCCCACACAGTGGGATTGCTAAGTCATCTTCGGAGGCCATGCCCCCCTTTCTCCACCACTCTACAAACGCGCCTCCTGGCAGACTACGGGATGGGGGATGAAGTCCAATTTAGTCCTGAGGGAGTTTGGGGGCCAAGAAGCCCTCCTGGTACCTCCTGTAAGTCCTACGCAGCGGAATTCCTGAGCGCTGGTCGGAGGACCAGCACCCTTTCTCCACCACTCTGCAAACTTGACTACTACTTAAAGAAGCATCTTTCTGAACCTCTGACTTAGAGGTAGTTTTAATCCCCCTGCCCTATTATGTACTAGGGCCTTACAGAGGAGGTCATGCTAATCACAGGGGTACCCCAATGGATAGTGTTCCCTAGTGTATGTAGGTGTTTTCACTGTATTCTAAGTGTCTTTTAGCATAGCACTGGCTCTAGGCCTGGTTAGTCAGAGTCAGTTACCACCAGTACCCGTCAGCAAAAAGTTGGGTGCACAGGAGGACTTTCTGTTCCTCTGTTGGTTCTTTCTGCACATCTCTTGCTTCTTCCTGCACTTTTCTTCGTCTTTCTGGACTTCTGTTGCCTCTTTCTGCATTTGTCTTGCTTCTTTCTGTGCCTTTGTTCCTCTTTCTTCACATGTCCTACCTCTGTAGGCATAGTTAGAAATTAGCATTTAAAAAACCTTTGAAATTCACTGAAAAAACCATAGGTTTCAGGGACGTTATAGTGAGAAATTAGCATTTAACAAAACCTTTGAAATTCACTGAAAAAACCATAGGTTTCAGGCACGTTATAGTTAGAAATTAGCATTTAAAAAATCTTAGAAATTCACTGAAAAAACTAGAGGTTTCAGGGACGTTATAGTTAGTTGGTAATTCCCTCGTACAAAACCTGAGAAATTCGTCCGTTATAGTTAGTTCAGCTAACTATAACTCGCGCCCGCAATGCACTGCTGATGACGTCACACATTACATCATTCATGACATGGTCAGTGACATCACTGATGACATCTCAAATGACATCACTGATGACATCACTGATGACATCATCCAATTGATAATCTGATGCACCTCCTCACACCCGAATATAACCTTTGATACACCCACTCTAAAATACAGAGTACCATTTTCGAAACCATAGACACACCAACACAAGTTACTACATACTCACTCACTGATTCCTAGGTCTACACACACATCCACTCATTCACCCATACTGTCACTCATACATGCAGTCACTCATCAATACAGCACTATCATATGCACTCATACACATATACAGACACTCACACACCACCACTCACCCATACAATTACTCACACACCTAGTCAGTCATGTAAAGAATCAATCACACTCCCATTTACTCACCTATACAGTTATACACACACCACCTCACCTATTCATACAGATACTAACACATACTTACTCTCTTATACAATCACTGACACAAGCACACACTCATCCATACAGCCACTCTCACTATCACTCACTCTCACATATAGTCATTTATATACTCCAACACTCACATATACTGCCTTTCACATATGTAGTTACTCACACATATACCACGAAGATATCCATTCACTCACCAACACAGCCATACGCACACTCACTCACCCATACGGCCCTTCACAGACACACTCTTGAACCCATACACCCAGTGAATCACCCACTCACACATCTATGCACAAAGTCACACACCCCCCACCCACCCACAAAACATTCAGGCACCCATACAGATACTCAGGCAACCAATCAATAACCCATATAGATACTAATGTAGCTACTCACCAACCCATGCAGCAGCTTACACAACAACAGACACACTGATACAGACATTCACACAGTTTAGTCACTAACCCATGCATTCAGTAAGACACATTTAATCACTCACTTATACAGTCACTCATGCACCTACTAAATCCTCCATCCAGACACTTATACACCCACTCATTCTTCAATACACCTTGGCATATATATAAAACATATTAAAACTTTATAGAAACACACAGTCACTGGATGATGTCATCAGTGATGTCATTTGTGATGTCATCAGTGATGTCACTGACCATGTCATGAATGTTGTAATATGTGACGTCATCAGCAGTGCATTGCGGGGTGCAAGTTATAGTTAGCTGAACTAACTATAACGGCTGAATTTCTCAGGTTTTGTACGAGTGAAATGTCCAACTAACTATAACGTCCCTGAAACCTCTGGTTTTTTCAGGAATATATATATATATATATATATATATATATATATATATATATATATATATCCAAGTATTACCGTTTCTCTCCACCACAATCTTTGGTAAAAACGGATACGGACCACAAAGTTTGGTGCTCATTTTTTTTTTTAATCCGAGAGGGGGTCCGTTAAAATGCCGAAAAGAGACTCCGTCGGCTTGCAGTATCCAAGTATTACCGTTTCTCTCCACCACAATCTTTGGTAAAAACGGATACGGACCACAAAGTTTGGTGCTCATATATATATTCACTGAAAAAACCAGAGGTTTCAGGGGCGTTATAGTTAGTTGGACATTTCACTCATACAAAACCATAGAAATTCCCCCGTTATAGTTAGTTCAGCTAACTATAACTTGCGCGCCCGCAATGCACTGC
This sequence comes from Calotriton arnoldi, assembly GCA_963921515.1. Taxonomy (NCBI): domain Eukaryota; kingdom Metazoa; phylum Chordata; class Amphibia; order Caudata; family Salamandridae; genus Calotriton; species Calotriton arnoldi. The sequence goes on along the minus strand of CAWUFW010001956.1, from coordinate 164,815 downwards.
TGATGACGTCACATATTACATCACTCATGACATGGTCAGTGACATCACTCATGACATCACTGATGACATCTCAAATGACATCACTCATGACATCACTGATGACATCATCCTTGTGATAGAGTGGCAGAACTCCTCTCACCCTAATATAACCTTTGATACACACACTCAAAAATACAAACTAACATTTTCAAAACAATGGACATACCAATACCAGTTACAACACACCTATTCATTAATTCCAAGATCTACACACACATCCACTCATTCACCAACAGTCCCTATACAGTCACTCATACATATACTCACTCATCATATGTACTCATACACCTATACATCCTGTTACACACCGCCACTCATCCATAGAGTTACTCACACACATAGTCACACATGCAAACAAAGTATCAAACATCCATTTACTTGCATATACAGTTATACACACACTACCAGACTTACTTCTACAGAAACTTACACATACTTACTCTCTTAAACAATCACTTATAGAAACACCTACTTATTTGTACAGGAACTCTTCCAATCTCTCACTCTCACATATACTCACTTATATACACCAATACTCACATATACTAGTTTAAAACATATGTAGTTACTCATAAAGACACTATTGAGACAGTCATTCACTCACTAACACACCCATACACATACTCATCCACCTATACAGTCCTGCACACATGCTGTCTTCAACACATACAAACAGTGAGTCACTAATTCATGCATCTATGCACTAAGTAATACCCCCACCGAACCATACAGACACTCAGACACTCATACTGATACTCAAAAAACCAACTAATAACCCATATAGACACTCATGTAGCTACTCACCAACCCATGCAGCCACTTATACACAAAGTGAGAGACTGATACAGATATTTTCATATTTAAACATTACTCACTAACCCATGTATTCACTAAGATACACTTAGTCAGTTATACAATCAATTTTACAAAAAAATCATCCATTTAGACACTTATATACCCATTTATTCTTCCATCGACCTTGAGATATACATATATAAAACATATTTAATTTTCAGAAAACCACACATTCACTGGATGATGTCATCAGTGATGTCATTTGAGATGTCATCAGTGATGTCATGAGTGATGTCACTGACCATGTCATGAGTGATGTAATATGTGACGTCATCAGCAGTGCATTGCGGGCGCATGAGTTATAGTTAGCTGAACTAACTATAACGGGGAATTTCTATGGTTTTGTACGAGTGAAATGTCCAACTAACTATAACGCCCCTGAAACCTATGGTTTTTCAGTGAATTTCTAAGGTTTTTTAAATGCTAATTTCTAACTATAACGTGCCTGAAACCTATGGTTTTTCAGTGAATTTCTAAGGTTTTTAAATGCTAATTTCTAACTATAACATGCCTGAAACCTATGGTTTTTTCAGTGAATATATATATATTTATTATACTATGTATACATGTGAAAATGTCTCGGTCCCCTGTTTGCCTCGGTGGCACGGAAAAATGGGTGGAACTGACGTCAGCACGCCGACGAGTTCCTCTTATGGCTCCGATGACGTCATGCGGTGTCGCGAGCGGAGCCGTGCTCGTTGACGTGGGAGAGCTAGGAAAGAATTTCCGTGGAATGCTGGTGCAGGGGATATTCACCTAAGTGTTCAGGCTAGTCCTTTGGGAGCAACTGTTTATGTTGCCACTCCAGAAACCGAAACCAGTGATCCGAGGGCAGAGGCCCTGCAGATGGCACACGAGGTGGGGTGCCCAGTCGTGTGCACCGGCGGGGCAGCGAAGTGACAAGCACCACAACCCACAAAAAAGGTAACGAGGGCACTGAATAACACAGGATCTTCTCTTTGTATCTGGCAGGAACAACGAAGTTAAAATGCCCTAGTACCAAAATGTAGAATTAGTGCTACAACGGTCTTCAAGAGGACCTGCGATGCCGCTTCTGCCTCCTGTACCCTGGAGGCGGCACATGGGTCACGCGGTACGGTCATACTGCGGTGGGACGCACACTCGTTGACCTCTCATGGCACTGCTCCACACTTCAGGGAGGACGCTTTCCATTAGCTATGTTTTCTGATGACATGTCGCGCCGGCCCCGTCCAACAACAGAACTCCTTTAGATCCAAACAGACTCTTCCACTCTCTCACCGGAAGTGAAACCAGGCCACGCGAACACTTTCACAATACAACAGCCGGGAATGCACTTTTCGGTAACAAAACCACATTCCTTCCTCCTAGTTAATCAAATAAACGTCTCACTGAAGAACAGGGGCCAGCTTCGATCGGTAAACAGCCGTTACAACGACTTTTTTACTTTGCGATGCCATTACAACGCATGCATTACCACGCATGCGTTGTACATCACAAAGTCATTACTACGCATTTTTTAGAACGCATGGTCATTTACCACGCATGCCTTTACAACAAATTTTGTTGTAAAGGTATGTATGGTAAATGACCATGCGTTCTAAAAAACATGTAGACGATGCATGTCGTTGTAAGGAAACAGAGGCTGTTCTGTTTCCTCACAACGACGTGCACCGCCCCTCAGAGATGACGTGAAGCAGGAACCACGAGGAGAGAGGAACCATGAAGAGTGAGAGGTAAGGGGTATTGGGCATGGGGTGGGGGTTTCTTTTCTAGGGTTTAGGGTAGTGCAGTGGTGTTTGGGTGGTGTAGGGGGTCGTGCTGGGGTAGTGTTTTAGGGTTTAGGGTAGTGCAGTGGTGTTTGGGTAGTGTAGGGGGTCGTGCTGGGGGTAGTGTTTTAGGGTTTAGGGTAGTGCAGTAGTGTAGGGGTCATGCTGGTGGTAGTGTTTTAGGGTTTAGGGTAGTGCAGTGGTGTATGGGTAGTGTAGGGGGTCGTGCTGGGGTAGTGTTTTAGGGTTTAGGGTAGTGCAGTGGTGTTTGAGTAGTGTAGGGGTCATGCTGGTGGTAGTGTTTTAGGGTTTAGGGTAGTGCAGTGGTGTTTGTGTAGTGTAGGGGGTCATGCTGGGGGTAGTGTTTTATGGTTTAGGGTAGTGCAGTGGTGTTTGGGTACTGTAGGGGTCGTGCTGGGGGTAGATTTAGGGTTTAGGGTAGTGCAGTGGTGTTTGGGTAGTGTAGGGAGTCGTGCTGGGGGTAGTGTTTTAGGGTTTAGGGTAGTGCAGTGGTGTTTGTGTAGTGTAGGGGTTGTGCTGGGGGTAGTGTTTTAGGGTTTATGTTAGTGCAGTGGTGTTTGGGTAGTGTAGGGGGTAGTGCTGGGGTAGTGTTTTAGGGTTTAGGGCAGTGCAGTGGTGTTTGTGTAGTGAAGGGGGTCATGCTGTGGGTAGTGTTTTAGGGTTTAGGGTAGTGCAGTAGTGTTTGTGTAGTGTAGGGGGTCGTGTTTTAGGGTATAGGGTAGTGCAGTGGTGTTTGTGTAGTGTGGGTGGTCATGCTGGGGTATATTTAGAGTTTAGTGTACTGCAGTGGTGTTTGGGTAGTGTAGGGAGTCGTGCTGGTGGTAGTGTTTTAGGGTTTAGGGTAGTGCAGTTATGTTTGGGTAGTGTAGGGTGTCGTGCTGGGGGTAGTGTTTTAGCACTAATTTTTCTTTCTACAGCACTAACCATAATTTCTATGGCAAAATGAACCCCTCATTTTGTTCCTTTTTAAATTAAATGTTTTAAGTGTTACCAGTTTATTCCAATCAAGATGGCTTCAGGTGTGCCATACTTTTGTCATAAGTAAGACTGTTAGCGCTCTAGTTGTTCTTTAGAACACTCTGGGAAGCTGCAGTAGAACACAAAAGCATCAACTGACAGGTTGCTCCTGTTGAAATATAACAGGAAGATATTTGAGATCTCACTTAAAACATGTCCTAATTTTTCTTTCTACAGCACTAACCATAATTTCTATGACAAAATGAACCCCCTCATTTTGTTCCTTTTTAAATTAAATGTTTTAAGAGTTACCAGTTTATTCCAATTAAGATGGCTTCAGGTGTGCCATAATTTTGTCATAAGTAAGACTGTTAGCGCTCTAGTTCTTTAGAACACTCTGGGAAGCTGCAGTAGAACACAAAGGCATCAACTGACAGGCTGCTCCTGTTGAAATATAACCAGAAGATATTTGAGATCTCACTTAAAACATGTCCTAATTTTTCTTTCTACAGCACTAATCATAATTTCTATGGCAAAATGAACCCCCTCATTTTGTTCCTTTTTAAATTAAATGTTTTAAGTGTTACCATTTTATTCCAATCAAGATGGCTTCAGGTGTGCCATAATTTTTGTCATAAGTAAGACTATTAGCGCTCTAGTTGTTCTTTAGAACACTCTGGGAAGCTGCAGTAGAACACAAAGGCATCAACTGACAGGCTGCTCCTGTTGAAATATAACAGGAAGATATTTGAGATCACACTTGAAACATGTCCTAATTTTTCTTTCTACAGCACTAACCATAATTTCTATGACAAAATGAACCCCATCATTTTGTTCCTTTTAAATTAAATGTTTTAAGTGTTACCAGTTTATTCCATCCAAGATGGCTTCAGGTGTGCCATACTTTTGTCATAAGTAAGGCTGTTAGCACTCTAGTTGTTCTTTAGAACACTCTGGGAAGCTGCAGTAGAACACAAAGGAATCAACTGACAGTCTCTGCCCTTGTTGGATGTACATGTTTTACTGAGAATGTCAGACTTCATTCTCACATGACTGAGAAAGATAATGTGAATTTACAGAAAATATGCTCTCATTTTAGCTTCTGGAGCACCTTCCAAAACTGTATGGGACAATCATGTGAAAATAGTTTTCTCTCAAACATGATTCATAATATCCCAGCAGAAGGTTTTTCACAGGGTATAATCACCTTAGAACACACCACAATTCCTGAAATTAGTATGGTACCATCAACAAATGAATTCTAATGTAACTAAAGTCTGTTATCACCCTTTATAGTTCTCCTTTTGGTAACCCTCAAAATCTTCGATTCACTACAATGCATTTCAATGGGGTACTATCATTTATATTGGTCCCAAGATGGCTGCCAGCAATTCCAGGATGAAGTGCTGACAGCCAATCAGATCTCACGATGACATGTGTGGTTAGGCTCCGCCCAGATATATATGTGTTTTCTTTTTCAAATTTCTCAGGAACTACTGAACGGATTTACACCATTTAAGCAAAGGCACGACCCTGAACCAAGGGCTACCTTTCTGGCAAATTTGGTGTAATTCCGTTCAGCAGTTCGGGCTGTAGCTGCGACTAAAGGTTCCTATGGAAAATTGCATGGGGAAAACACGTTTTGGGACCCCCTTTTTCTCGGCCCCGCTTGCCGAATCACCCGAGACTTTCAGGATAGGAGCGGACCGGAGCGCCCCAACAAGTTGGAAAATTTAACGAAGATTCGTCAGCCGGCGCCAACGTTATTTCAAATAGAATGTTGCGGATTTCCTATGGAAAATAGGTCCTAACTATAACTATCTACTGGCGACCGCCAGTAGATAATATATATATATATATATATATATATATATATATTCACTGAAAAAACCATAGGTTTTAGGGACAGTTATAGTTAGTTGGACATTACACTCGTACAAAACCCGTGAAATTCCCCGTTATAGTTAGTTCAGCTAACTATAACTCGCGCCCCGCAATGCACTGCTGATGACGTCACATATTACATCACTCATGACATGGTCAGTGACATCACTGATGACATCACTGATGACATCTCAAATGACATCACTGATGACATCATCCAGTGACTGTGTGTTTCTGTAAAGTTTAATTTTGTTTTATATATATGCCAAGCTGTATTGAGGAATGAGTGGGTGTATAAGTGTCTGTATGGAGGATTTAGTAGGTACGTGACTGACTGTATAAGTGAGTGATTAAACGTATCTTACTGAATGCATGGGTTAGTGACTAAACTGGGTGAATGTCTGAATCCGTCTGTCTGTTGCTGTGTAAGTGGCTGCATGGGTTTGTGAATAGCTACATGAGTGTCTATATGAGTTATTGATTGGTTGTCTGAGTATCTGTATGGGTGCCTGAGTGTTTGTGTGGGTGGGGTGTGTGCGACTCTGTGCATAGATGTGTGAGTGGGTGATTCACTGGATGGATGGTTTCAAGAGTGCATCTGTGATAGACTGTATGGGTGGGTAAGAGTGTGTAAGAGTGTGTTAGTGAGTGAATGTATGTCCCAGTGGTACATGTGTGAGTAACTACATATGTGAAAGGCAGTATATATGTGTGTTGGAGTATATAAATGGCTATAAGTGAGAGTGTGTGATTGTGAGAGTGGCTGTATGGATGAGTGTGTGCTTGTATCAGTGATTGTATAAGAGCGTAAAAATGTGCTAGTATTTGTATGAGTAAGTGAGCTGGTGTGTGTATGACTGTATAGGTGAGTAAATGGCAGTGTGAATAATTATTTGCATGACTGACTAGGTGTGTGAGTACCTCTATGGATGAGTGGCGGTGTGTGAGTGTCTATATAGGAGTATGAGTGCATATGATAGTCCTGTACTGAGTGACCATAAGTTTGAGTGACTGTACGGGTGAGTTAGTGGATGTGTGTGTAGACCTAAGAATCAGTGAGTGGGTATGTAGTTATTGGTGTTGGAGTGTCTATGGTTTTGCGAATGGCAGTCTGTTATTTAGAGTGGGTGTATCAAAGGTTATATTAGGGTGTGAGGAGGTGCATCAGATTATCACGTGGATGATGTAATCAGTGATGTCATCAGTGATGTCATTTGAGATGTCATCAGTGATGTCATCAGTGATGTCACTGACCATCTCATGAGTGATGTAATATGTGACGTCATCAGCAGTGCATTGCGAGGCGCGAGTTATAGTTAGCTGAACTAACTATAACGGAGGAATTTCACGGGTTTTGTACGAGTGCAATGTCCAACTAACTATAACTGTCCCTAAAACCTATGGTTTTTTCAGTGAATTTCAAAGGTTTTTAAATGCTAATTTCTAACTATAACGTGTCTGAAACCTATGGTTTTTTCAGTGAATTTCAAAGGTTTTTAAATGCTAATTTCTAACTATAACTGTCCCTAAAACCTATGGTTTTTTCAGTGAATTTCAAAGGTTTTTTAAATGCTAATTCCTAACTATAACATGTCTGAAACCTATGGTTTTTTCAGTGAATTTCAAAGGTTTTGTAAATGACAATTTTGAAATGTATTAATTGTTATATTTATTTTTGGATACTGATTTACTACATTTTTAAAACTATTTATTTTTACATATTTTATTTTTTAAATTACATTGTAATTACATTATACATTACATTACAAAATATACTTTCTCTGAATGAATTACTTTAGTTTAAAAACTTTGCAAATAGGCAATAGACTTTTAAGTACAGTAGTTACAGTTGTTGCAATGGGCAACACAATTTCAAACACAATGCAACATTGAGCTCAATGTGAATTTCTAGTTAAATGCAATTAGTTACTTTATGGATTACTTTTCTAACCACAGGACTGGATCCTAGATTCAGTCCTGAGACATCTCCTGTAAACAGTTGAGTAAAAGCGTTTTGGTTACAGTAGTGATTTTTAAGGAATATTATTGTATTTTAAAAGTTGACACTTAGAAACTTTTTCACATAGAATCACCAATGTTATCCTACGGGAGGAAATTCACTTAGCAGGTAAGTAGTGTTATCGTTACTTTTTCTTACTCAGTGTTGGATCCTGGATCCAGCACTGGTGCATCTCCTGTAAACAGTTGAAAGAATGCGTTTAAGTCATACAGGCGATTTTTAAGGAATATTTGTAGTTTGTGAAATCACACTTTGAAACTTTTCTGCTGAAAACCAGACAATGGATTCCTATGGAAGGAAATATAAGTTACTGGTAAGTACGGTTAGAATTACTTTTCAGGGTCAGTGCTGGGCTAAAGATGCAGCACTGGGTTCTCTCCTGATAACAGGTGAGTAAATCGGAATTCGTATTTTGGCTGATTTTAGAGGAATATTTGTATGTTTCAAAAATCGACACTTAGAAACTTTTTCAGCAAAAAGCAGGCAATGATATCCTATGGAAGGAAATTCAAGTTACTGGTAAGTACGGTTAAAATTACTTTTCAGGATCAGTACTGGGTTGAAAGATGCAGCACTGAGGTCTCTCCTGATAACAGGTGAGTAAATCGGAATTCGTATTTCGGCTGATTTTAGAGGAATATTATAAAGTTCCAAAACTCCACACTTAGAAGAATTTCCAAGTGAAACCAGTCAATGATATCCTATGGAAGGAAATTCAAGTTACTGGTAAGTACGGTTAAAATTACTTTTCAGGATCAGTACTGGGCTGAAAGATGCAGGACTGAGATCTCTCCTGATAACAGGTGAGTAAATCGGAATTCGTAGTTCGGCTGATTTTAGAGGAATATTTGCACAATGGTGAAGGGAGGGGCGGGCCTGAGGTGACATCTGTGCAAACGCGCCCCGTGGCGCGTTTTAAGTTGGGGATTAAGTCCCCTTGAATCATGAGGGTCCCTGGGGTCCAACTAGCCCACCCTGTACCTCCAGTATGCGCCAGGAGGCTGCGTTGCAGAGAGTTGTTCAGAGGCCACGCCCCTTTTGCACTCTCTGCAACGCAGCTCTGTGGCGCTTTCTGGGCGTACCTGGTGGGCTAGTTCGCCCCAGGGACCCTCAAGATGAAGGGATTTCATTCCCCATCTTAAATGCGCCACGGGGCCTGTTCACACATGTTACCTGAAGCCCCGCCTCCTCCCTTCACCACTGTGCTAAGCGTGCCCGTGGCGCATTTTAAGTTGGGGGATTAAGTCCCTTGAATACTGAGGGTCCCTGGAGTCCAACTAGCCCACCATGTACCTCCAAAAGCGCCACAGAGCTGCGTTGCAGAGAGGTGTAAAGGGGCGTGGCCTCTGTACACCTCTCTGTAACGCAGCCCCTAGCGCATACCGGAGGTTCCTGGTGGGCTAGTTGGCCCCAGAGACCCCAGTATTCAGGGAAGTACTCCCCTTCTTAAAACGCGCCATGGGGCACGTTTGCAGACTGCTGCAGGGAGGGCGGGGCTTCGGGACGATGCCGGTCTTTTTTTTTGCTTTTTCTGCCCAGGGGTCCTTGTAGGACCCCATGAGCAGACCTAGGGAGTCAGGGTGTTTCTAACCTGCCCCCTTTGTGCGTTTTGCGCACTTGTTTCTTGTGTTTTTGTTTTTAATCAGTGGGATCCGCGCACCCTAAGCGCATCCCGCCGAGTTTGAAAAAAGAAATGCTTTTTCTGCCCAGGGGTCCTTGTGGGACCCCTGAGCAGACCTAGGGGTCAGGGTGTTTCTACCCTGCCCCCTTTGTGCGTTTTGCGCACTTGTTTCTTGTGCTTTTTTTTTTTAATCGGCGGGATCCGCGCACCTATGCGCATCCCGCCGTTTAAAAAATGCTTTCTGCCCAGGGGTCCTTGTGGGACCCCCTGAGCAGAGCCTAGGAGGTCAGGGTGTTTCTACCCTGCCCCCTTTGCGCTTTGCGCACTTGTTTCTGTCCCTCGGTTCTACCGAGGGACAAAATAGCTGCCAACACTTCCTGGTTTGGAGTGTTGACAGCCAGCTGACAGCCAATTAGCATGCAGCTCATGATCGGGACGGTGCGCGCAGGGTGCGCTGAGGGTACGCGGACCCTACTCGGCCATAGATATATATGTGACTTTACTTTTGATTTTCTCAGGAACTACTGAGCGGATTTACACCATTTAAGCAAAAGGCACCAGTCTGAACCAAGGGCTACCTCTTTGCCAAATTTGGTGTAATTCCGTTCAGCAGTTCGGGCTGGAGCTGCGACTAAAGGTTCCTATGGAAAAATGAATGGGGAAACGCTTTTGGGACCCCCTTTTTCTCGGCCTCCGCTTGACGAATCAACCGAGACTTTCAGGGTAGGGAGCGGAGCGCCCCAACAAGTTGGAAACTTTCGCAAAGATTCGTCAACCGGCGCCAACGTTATTTCAAATAGAATGTCGCGGATTTCCTATGGATAATAGGTCCTAACTATAACTATCTACTGGCGACCGCCAGTAGATAATATATATATATATTATCCCATGTTGCCAGGACGATGTATTGTAGCACACAACATAGATGCTTGCGCAGCAGACAGCACTCTCAGACATTCTGAAATTTTTGGCGCACACATTATTTCAGTCCCGATTTTTTCACCTCCAAGGCTCCAGGCACGGTCTTTTATTTTCTAATTAACTGGCAGGGTCATCCCAGGGCCCCCGCGGCTGAGACTTTATGAGCCTAAACCAGAGTGATAGGCACTTCAGCACGCCACACGCCAGCATACGATAGAAGGCTGACACCTTCATCGCACCATATTCTGATAAACACAAACAGATTGAGATGTTTGTCTACTCAGGCAGCGCAATAGCCAGAAAGTTGGGAGTTTTCTCGTGCATGCCATTGCACTTGTAATGAATTTCGCCGCCACAGGATTTTATCTTTATTTTTGCATAGTCTGTTTTTCCTGTTGTCTTTATGCCTTGTCATGTCACTAGTAGCTCGTTTTCCTGCTTGCAGTAAAATGACACGTATGACTTTTGGTGCTAGCTGTAGTAAAATGCTTACTCATGACAATGGACATAGTAATCAGACTACTACATCCAAACCACACTCACCTGTATATATACTGCACATGTCTGTTCATAGCGCTATGTGATCAAGGCTGCATGTCTGGCAGCCGAAACGCGTCATGTTGGACCTTTTTTGATGTGTGAATAAACTACCATCCTGTTTCCACACCAGCTTTTGGAGTCTGTGCCCGTGTGTTGCGCCGGAGTGCCTGTCGTGACATTGGGATTTCTTTGTGATATATATATATATATATGTATGTATATATATATTGCTTCAGAAGTGCAGGCTCAGGCGTACTGCCAAACCGTCAGGGGTGCAGCCAGATCGCGTCTCCACCACGACGCAAATATGTATTTTAGTTTCAGTTTCTCATTCGAACACGAAAAACAGCACTACAGGCTGAGTTAATCATATTATCATTTATTGTCACGTCTTAAAACAAGATGAACATTGTGCAATATGATTGAAAAAGTATAACTAGCACCTTATAAGATGGCGCCCATGAAACTCAATGAAATTGTGGAACTTGGTGACCCCTACGCATTGCATTATAGGTATGACACTGTGTGTTGTTACTTAAGTTAAGGAAACAATATGGCTCTTAATCGTAAACAAGGTTGTGTTGGGCGACCGAAACGTGTAGATTGTTTGTAGTGCCATGAAAATAAATCATAATATGATTAACTCAGCCTGGAGCGCCGTTTTCCGTATTCGAATGGGAAACAGAAACTAAAATACATATATATATATATATGTGTGTGTGTGTATAATGAGTTTATACTTACCTATAAAATATATACATTTCCATTGTAAAAGCATGTATGGTAAAGGCACATGCATTGGTAGAATAATAACAGATAGGTGTAAAACCATATATATATATATATATACACATATATATATATATATATGTTATCTACTGGCGGTCGCCAGTAGATAGTTATAGTTAGGACCTATTTTCCATAGGAAATCCACAACATTCTATTTGAAATAACTCTTGTGTCGGTTGGCGAATCTTCGCGAAATTTTCAAACTTTATGGCCCGCTCCGGTCCACTCCTACCCTGAAAGTTTCGGGGTGATTCGTCGAGCGGGGCCGAAAAAGGGGGTCCCAAACGTGTTTTCCCCATTCATTTTCCCATAGGAAACTTTAGCCACGGCTACAGCCGAACTGCTGAACGGAATTACACAAAATTTGGCAAAGAGGTAGTTCTTGGTTCAGAAAGAACCCTTTTGTTAAATGGTGTAAATCCGTTCAGTAGTTGCGAGAAATTAAAAATAAGAGTCAAAAAATCAATTTCCATAGGAAACTTTATGCAAGGCTACATCCCGAACTGCTGAACGGAATTACACCAAATTTGGCAAAGAGGTAGTTCTTGGTTCAGAAAGAACCCTTTTTGTTAAATGGTGTAAATCCGTTCAGTAGTTGCTGAGAAAATCAAAAGTAAAAACACATATATATCTGGGCGGAGCCTAACCACACATGTCATCGTGAGATCTGATTGGCTGTCAGCACTTCATCCTGGAATTGCTGGCAGCCATCTTGGGACCAATATAAATGATAGTACCCCATTGAAATGCATTGTAGTGAATCGAAGATTTTGAGGGTTACCAAAAGGAGAACTATAAAGGGTGATAACAGACTTTAGTTACATTAGAATTCATTTGTTGATGGTACCATACTAATTTCAAGAATTGTGGTGTGTTCTAAGGTGATTTTACCCTGTGAAAAACCTTCTGCTGGGATATCATGAATCATGTTTGAGAGAAAACTATTTTCACATGCTTGTCCCATACAGTTTTGGAAGGTGCTCCAGAAGCTAAAATGAGAGCATATTTTCTGTAAATTCACATTATCTTTCTCAGTCATGTGAGAATGAAGTCTGACATTCTCAGTAAAACATGTACATCCAACAAGGGCAGAGACTGTCAGTTGATTCCTTTGTGTTCTACTGCAGCTTCCCAGAGTGTTCTAAAGAACAACTAGAGTGCTAACAGCCTTACTTATGACAAAAGTATGGCACACCTGAAGCCATCTTGATTGGAATAAACTGGTAACACTTAAAACATTTAATTTAAAAGGAACAAAATGATGGGGTTCATCTTGTCATAGAAATTATGGTTAGTGCTCTGGAAAGAAAAATGTGGACATGTTTCAAGTGTGATCTCAAATATCTTCCTGTTATATTTCAACAGGAGCAGCCTGTCAGTTGATGCCTTTGTGTTCTACTGCAGCTTCCCAGAGTGTTCTAAAGAACAACTAGAGCGCTAACAGTCTTACTTATGACAAAAGTATGGCACACCTGAAGCCATCTTGATTGGAATAAACTGGTAACACTTAAAACATTTAATTTAAAAGGAACAAAATGATGGGGTTCATTTTGTCATAGAAATTATGGTTAGTGCTGTAGAAAGAAAAATTAGGACATGTTTCAAGTGTGATCTCAAATATCTTCCTGTTATATTTCAGCAGGAGCAGCCTGTCAGTTGATGCCTTTGTGTTCTACTGCAGCTTCCCAGAGTGTTCTAAAGAACAACTAGAGTGCTAACAGTCTTACTTATGACAAAAGTATGGCACACCTGAAGCCATCTTGATTGGAATAAACTGGTAACACTTAAAACATTTAATTTAAAAAGGAACAAAATGAGGGGTTCATTTTGCCATAGAAATTATGGTTAGTGCTGCAAAAAGAAAATTTAGTGCATGTTTTAAGTGAGATCTCAAATCCTCTTCTATTTCATTAGAAAATTCTGACATGCAGACTGAAACAATCACTTTCAATACCAGCAGTAGACTTCCAGTTAACTCCTTGGTGAGCAGTAGCTTTACTACGACCCCTGACCTTGACTGGTAGGTCGCTCCCCACCACACAGCTCCGTCTGTGTGCCCTGCTACTGCCCCTGATTGTGCTCGTTTTTCCTTTCTGTGCCCCCTTGCTGCCCCTGATTGTGATCGTTTTTCCTTTCTGTGCCCCCTTGCTGCCCCTGATTGTGATCGTTTTTCCTTTCTGTGCCCCCTTGCTGCCCCTGATTGTGATCGTTTTCCTTTCTGTGCTCCCTTGCTGCCCCTGATTGTGATCGTTTTTCCTTTCTGTGCCCCCTTGCTGCCCCTGATTGTGCTCGTTTTTCCTTTCTGTGCCCCCTTGCTGCCCCTGATTGTGATCGTTTTTTCCTTTCTGTGCCCCCTTGCTGCCCCTGATTGTGATCGTTTTTCCTTTCTGTGCCTATTTCCCGCCGCTGCGCCTGCGGCCCCGCCTCCTCACTGCCCATTCGCTGCCCCATTCCCTGCTCCTCCCTCCCACCTCCCCATTTATGGCGGCCGCTGCGCAGGCGCGCCTAAGGCAAGCCCGTCTGCGCCCGTCCGCGCCGTGGCCGCGCCCAGCGCCAGACCCCTGGTCTGGGCATCCCCCGCGCCCGCCACATCAACAGACGCCGATACGACGCCAGCACCCTCCACGCACTCAACCCCGGAAAAGATCACGCCTGCTACCAGGCCACCCGAAGCGCACCCAAGGGCCCTTCACCTGCCGGAACTGCAGCTTCGCCAGCACCCGCCCCGCCAAACCACCGCCCAGGAAAGAACCCAACTACCTCAGATGCATCCTCCTCAACACCCGCTCCGCCCGCAAACACGCCATCGAACTCTGGGACCTTCTCGACTCAACCTCCCCAGACGTCGCATTCCTGACGGAGACCTGGCTGAATCCCGCTTCAGCCCCCGACATCGCCATTGCCATCCCGGACGGATACAAGATCACCCGCAGGGACCGCACCAACGGAGTCGGAGGAGGCATCGCCATCGTCCACAGGAACACCCTCAGAGTCTCAACCAACACCGACGACACCCTCAGCACCGCCGAACACATGCACTTCCAGATCCACACCGATCCCAACACCACCCTCAGAGGAACCCTCATCTACAGACCCCCGGACCCCGACCACAGTTCAGCGATTCCATCGCTGACTTCGTCAGCACACACGCCATCGCCTCCACGGACTACATCCTCCTCGGGGACCTGAACTTCCACCTCGAGAACAACAAGGACACCAACTCCACCACCCTGATCGACAACCTCGCCACCCTCGGACTCAGACAGCTCGTGACTACACCCACCCACGCCGCCGGCCACACGCTAGACTCCATCTTTTCCGCAAGCCCACACGTCTCCTTCAACCACACCTCCGAACCCCACTGGACTGACCACCACTGCATCCACTTCACCTACAGGAAGCCCACCACGCCCCACCGCACCCGAACAAATGCCTCGCCGCTGCTGGAGCAGAGTCACGGAAGACCAGCTAACCACAACCCTCGCCCTGAGCCCACCCGCCGAACCCTCCGACCCCGACACCGCCGCCCGCAACCTCAGACAGTGGATCGATGACTGCGCCAACACCTCGCCCCGCTCAAGAATCCGCCCAACAGCCACACCAGCAAGAAAGCCACCTGGTTCACCGAAGACCTCCAGGCCTCCAAGCGAACATGCCGAAAACTGGAGAAGATCTGGCTCCACGAACGGACAGCGGACAGCTACGCCGCCCACAAGAGCGCCACCCGCAATCACCATCACCTCATCAGATCCGCCAAAGGGCCTCACTCAAAGACCGCCTGAGACAACAACGCACACAACAGCAAAGAGCTCTTCAACATCGTGAAGGAACTCTCCAACCCCAGCTCCAACACCAACGACATCCAGCCGTCGCAAGACCTGTGCGACTCACTGGCCACCTCCTTCCACCGCAAAATCGCCGACATCCACGACAGCTTCAACAACACGACCGCCCCGGCAACCACCGAGACCACTGCCCCCACAACCACCAACCGCCTGCTCTCCTGGACCAACAGCAACGACGAGGACACCAGCGAGATCATGAACACCATCCACTCCGGTTCACCGCTAGACCCGTGCCCTCACCACATCTTCAACAAAGCCAGTACAGCCATCGCGCCCCATCTCCGGAAAATAATCAACATCTCCTTCGAGACAGCAACCTTCCCGGAAAGCTGGAAGCACGCTGAGATCACCGCCTTACTCAAGAAACCCAAGGCAGACCCCAAGGACCTCAAGAACTTCCGACCCATCTCTCTGCTCCCGTTCCCCGCGAAGGTCACCGAGAAAATCGTCAACAAACAACTGACCCGCTACCTCGAGGAGAACAACATCCTGGACCCTTCCCAGTCCGGCTTCCGCAGCAACCACAGCACCGAAACCGCCCTCATCGCCGCCACCGATGACATCAGGACCCTGCTAGACAACGGAGAAACAGCAGCCCTCATCCTCCTGGACCTATCAGCCGCCTTCGACACGGTCTGCCACCACACACTACGAACACGCCTTCACGGCGCCGGGATCCAGAGAAGGCCCTGGACTGGACCACATCCTTCCTTTCCGGCCAGAACACAAAGCGTCCGCCTCGCCCCCTTCCGATCCAAGGCCACCAAGATCATCTGCGGCGTACCCCAAGGCTCCTCCCTCAGCCCAACGCTGTTCAACATCTACATGGCACCCCTCGCCCACGTCGCCCGACAGCACAACCTCAACATCATCTCCTACGCCGACGACACCCAGCTGATCCTCTCCCTCACCAAAGACCCTCACACCGCCAAAGCCCACCTCCACGAAGGAATGAAGGCCATCGCCGAATGGATGAGGACCAGCCGCCTGAAGCTGAACTCGGACAAGACGGAGGTCCTCATCCTTGGTTCCAACCCTTCAGCCTGGGACGACTCCTGGTGGCCAACATCACTGGGAACAGCCCCGCCACCCACCGACCACGTACGCAACCTAGGGGTCATCCTCGACCCCACCCTCTCCATGACTAAGCAGGTCAACGCCGTTTCCTCATCCTGCTTCAACATCCTCCGAATGCTCCGCAGGATCTTCAAGTGGATCCCCACCGAAACAAGAAAAACAGTCACCCAGGCCCTCGTCACCAGCAGGCTGGACTACGGAAACGCCCTCTACGCAGGAACGACGGCTAAGCTCCTGAGAGCGGCTGCAACGCATCCAGAACGCCTCTGCACGTCTTATCCTTGACATCCCCCGACGCAGCCACATCACACCCCACCTGAGAGACCTGCACTGGCTCCCTGTCAACAAGAGGATAACCTTCAAGCTCCTCACCCACGCACACAAAGCACTCCACAACTCCGGACCAGCCTACCTCAACAGACGACTCAGCTTCTACACCCCCACCCGCCAGCTCCGCTCGACCAGCCTCGCCCTCACCACAGTCCCCGCATCCGGAAACGACCGCCGGCGGCAGATCCTTCTCCCACCTCGCCGCCAAGACCTGGAACACCCTCCCCACCAACCTCCGACAGACCCAAGACCTACTGGCCTTCAGAAGACTCCTCAAGACCTGGCTCTTCGATCAGTAGCAGCACCACCCCCCTCTTCCCCCAGCGCCTTGAGACCCTCCCGGGTATGTAGTGCGCTCTATAAGTGACATGATTGATTGATTGATTGATTGATCTAATGAACAACTAGAGTGCTAACATTCTGAATTGTGTGACACATCTGAATGCCTTCTTGATGGAATCAAAGTAAAAAACTGAAAGCATTTCCTACTGAGGAGACTGCAGTAAATGAGGAAATTAGGAAACTTCATAACAAAGAAGTCTTCCAAGATGGCCACCAGTGAAAAAAGAGCCCAAATGTAGCACAAATATTACCCAGATGTAGCCCACATATAGCCCAATGACAAAAGTGTGCAAAATACTTTTTATTTTTAGTTTTTGCAGTTTTATGTAGTGCAGACTGGTCAGGTATTGGAGCGTTGCATCTTAAAACATGACCCCCTACACTACAAAAACACCACTGCACTACCCTAAACCCTAAAACACTACCCCCAGCACGACCCCCTACACTACACAAGCACCACTGCACTATCCTAAACCCTAAAACACTACCCCCAGCATGACCCCCTACACTGCACTACCCTAAACCCTAAAACACTACCCCAACACCACTGCACTAACCTAAATCCTAAAACACTACCCCCAGCACGACCCCCTACACTACCCAAACACCACTGCACTATCCTAAAACATGACCCCCTACACTACACAAACACCACTGCACTACCCTAAACCCTAAAACACTACCCCCAGCACGACCCCTATACTACACAAGCACCACTGCACTACCCTAAACCCTAAAACACTACCCCAGCACGACCCCCTACACTACACAAAGACCACTGCACTACCTTAAACCTAAAACACTACCCCCAGCACGACCCCTACACTACCCAAACACCACTGCACTAACCTAAATCCTAAAACACTACCCCCAGCACGACCCCTACACTACCCAAACACCACTGCACTACCCTAAAACATGACCCCCTACACTACACAAACACCACTGCACTACCCTAAACCCTAAAACACTACCCCCAGCACGACCCCCTACACTACACAAGCACCACTGCACTACCCTAAACCCTAAAACACTACCCCCAGCACGACCCCCTACACTGCCCGAACACCACTGCACTGCTCTAAACCCTGAAACACCAGCCCCTGCACGACCCCCTACACTGCCCGAACACCACTGCACTGCCCTAAACCCTGAAACACCAACCCTAGCACGACCCCTACACTGCCCGAACACCACTGCACTGCCCTAAACCCTGAAACACCACCCCTTCACGACCCCCTACACTGCCCGAACACCACTGCACTGCCCTAAACCCTGAAACACCACCCCCAGCACGCCCCTACACTGCCCGAACACCACTGCACTGCCCTAAACCCTGAAACACTACCCCCAGCAAGACCTCCTACACTGCCCGAACACCACTGCACTGCCCTAAACCCTGAAACATCACCCCCAGCAAGACCCCATACACTGCCCGAACACCACTGCCCTAAACCCTGAAACACCACCCCCAGCACGACCCCCTACACTGCCCGAACACCACTGCACTGCCCTAAACCCTGAAACACCACCCCCAGCATGACCCCCTACACTGCCCGAACACCACTGCACTGCCCTAAACCCTGAAACACCACGCCCTGCACGACCCCCTACACTGCCCGAACACTACTGCACTGCCCTAAACCCTGAAACACCATCCCCAGCACGACCCCCTACACTGCACGAACACCACTGCACTGCCCTAAACCCTGAAACACTACCCCCAACAAGACCCCCTACACTGCCCGAACACCACTGCACTGTCCTAAACCCTGAAACATCACCCCCAGCAAGACCCTCTACACTGCCCAAACGCCACTGCCCTAAACCCTGAAACACCACCCCTGCACGATCCCCTACACTGCCCGAACACTACTGCACTGCCCTAAACCCTGAAACACCACCCCCAGCACGACCCCCTACACTGCACGAACACCACTGCACTGCCCTAAACCCCAAAACACTACCCCCAGCAAGACCCCCTACACTGCCCGAACACCACTGCACTGCCCTAAACCCTGAAACATCACCACCAGCAAGACCCCTACACTGCCTGAACACCACTGCCCTAAACCCTGAAACACCACCCCCTTCACGACCCCTACACTGCCCGAACACCACTGCACTGCCCTAAACCCTGAAACACCACCCCCAGCACGCCCCCTACACTGCCCGAACACCAATGCACTGCCCTAAACCCTGAAACACTACCCCCAGCAAGACCTCCTACACTGCCCGAACACCACTGCACTGCCCTAAACCCTGAAACACCACCCCCAGCACGACCCCCTACACTTCACGAACACCACTGCACTGCCCTAAACCCCAAAACACTACCCCCAGCAAGACCCCCTACACTGCCCGAACACCACTGCACTGCCCTAAACCCTGAAACATCACCCCCAGCATGACCCCCTACACTGCCCGAACACCACTGCACTGCCCTAAACCCTGAAACACCACCCCCTGCACGATCCCCTACACTGCCCGAACACTACTGCACTGCCCTAAACCCTGAAACACCACCCCCAGCAAGACCCCCTACACTGCCCGTACACCACTGCACTGCCCTAAACCCTGAAACACCACCCCCAGCATGACCCCCTACACTGCCCGAACACCACTGCACTGCCCTAAATCCTGAAACACCACCCCAAGCACGACCCCCTACACTGCCTGAACACCACTGCACTGCCCTAAACCCTGAAACACCAGCCCCAGCACGACCGCCTACACTGCCCAAAAACCACTGCACTGCCCTAAACCCTGAAACACCAGCCCCAGCACGACCCCCTACACTGCCCGAACACCACTGCACTACCCTAAACCCTCAAACACCAGCCCCAGCACGACCCCCTACACTGCCTGAACACCACTGCACTGCCCTAAACCCTGAAACACCACCCCCAGCAAGACCCCTACACTGCCCGAACACCACTGCACTAAAGCCTGAAACACCACCCCCAGCAAGACCACCTACACTGGCCGAACACCACTGCACTGCCCTAAACCCTGAAACACCACCCCTGCACGACCCCCTACACTGCCCAAACACCACTGCACTGCCCTAAACCATGAAACACCACCCCCTGCACGACCCCCTACACTGCCCGAACAACACTGCACTGCCCTAAACCCTGAAACACCACCCCCAGCACGACCCCTACACTGCCCGAACACCACTTCACTGCCCTAAACCCTGAAACTTCCAACCCCAGCAAGACCCCCTACACTGCCTGAACACCACTGCCCTAAACCCTGAAACACCACCCCCTACACTGCACGAACACCACTGCACTGCCCTAAACCCTGAAACACCACCTCCAGCAAAACCCCCTACACTGCCTGAACACCATTGCTCTGCCCTAAATCCTGAAACACTAGCCCCAGCATGACCACCTACACTGCCCAAACACCACTGCACTGCCCTAAACCCTGAAACACCACCCCCAGCACGACCCCCTACACTGCCCGAACACCACTGCACTGCCCTAAACCCTGAAACACCAGCCCCAGCAAGACCCCTACACTGCCCGAACACCACTGCACTGCCCTAGACTCCTGAAACACCAGCCCCAGCAAGACCCCCTACACTGCCCGAACACCACTGCACTGCCCTAAACCCTGAAACACCAGCCCCAGCATGACCTCCTACA
Organism: Calotriton arnoldi; assembly: GCA_963921515.1. Classification (NCBI taxonomy): domain Eukaryota; kingdom Metazoa; phylum Chordata; class Amphibia; order Caudata; family Salamandridae; genus Calotriton; species Calotriton arnoldi. The sequence continues at coordinate 144,170 of CAWUFW010001956.1, read as the reverse complement.
CTGCCCGAACACCACTGCACTGCCCTAAACCCTGAAACACCAGCCCCAGCACGACCACCTACACTGCCTGAACACCACTGCACTGCCCTAAACCCTGAAACACCAGCCCCAGCACCACCCCCTACACTGCCCGAACACCACTGCACTGCCCTAAACCCTGAAACACCAGCCCGACCCCCTACACTGCCCGAACACCACTGTACTGCCCTAAAGCCCCAGCACGACCCCTACACTGCCCGAACACCACTGCACTGCCCTAAACCCTGAAACACCACCACCTGCAGCACCCCTACACTGCCCGAACACCACTGTACTGCCCTAAACCCTGAAACACCACCCCTGCACCGCCCCCTACACTGCCCGAACACCACTGCACTGCCCTAAACCCTGAAACACCACCCCAGCACGACCCCCTTTACTGCTCGAACACCACTGCACTGCCCCAAACCCTGAAACACCACCCCCAGCACGACCCCTACACTGCCCGAACACCACTGCCCTACACCCTGAAACACCACCCCTGCATGACCCCTACACTGCCCGAACACCACTGCCCTAAACCCTGAAACACCACCCCTACACTGCCCGGAACACCACTGCACTGCCCTAAACCCTGAAACATCACCCCCAGCAAGACCCCCTACACTGCCCGAACACCACTGCCCTAAACCCTGAAACACCACCCCCAGCATGACCCCCTACACTGCCCGAACACCACTGCACTGCCCTAAACCCTGAAACACCACCCCCAGCACGACCCCCTACACTGCCCGAACACCACTGCACTGCCCTAAACCCTGAAACATCACCCCCAGCAAGACCCCTACACTGCCTGAACACCACTGCCCTAAACCCTAAAACACCACCCCTGCACGACCCCCTACACTGCCCGAACACTACTGCACTGCCCTAAACCCTGAAACACCATACCCAGCACGACCCCCTACACTGCACGAACACCACTGCACTGCCCTAAACCCTGAAACACTACCCCCAGCAAGAACCCCTACACTGCCCGAACACCACTGCACTGCCCTAAACCCTGAAACATCACCCCCAGCAAGACCCCCTACACTGCCCGAACACCACTGCCCTAAACCCTGAAACACCACCCCAGCAAGACCCCCTACACTGCCCGAACACCACTGCACTGCCCTAAACCCTGAAACACCAGCCCCAGCACGACCCCTACACTGCCCGAACACCACTGCACTGCCCTAAACCCTGAAACACCACCCCCTGCACGACCCCCTACACTGCCCGAACACCACTGCACTGCCCTAAACCCTGAAACACCACCCCAGCACGACCCCCTACACTGCCCGAACACCACTGCACTGCCCTAAACCCTGAAACACCACCCCTGCACGATCCCCTACACTGCCCAAACACTACTGCACTGCCTAAACCCTGAAACACCACCCCCAACACGACCCCTACACTGCACGAACACCACTGCACTGCCCTAAACCCCAAAACACTACCCCCAGCAAGACCCCTACACTGCCCGAACACCACTGCACTGCCCTAAACCCTGAAACATCACCCCCAGCAAGACCCCCTACACTGCCCGAACACCACTGCCCTAAACCCTGAAACACCACCCCCAGCAAGACCCCCTACACTGCCCGTACACCACTGCACTGCCCTAAACCCTGAAACACCACCCCCAGCCACGACCCCCTACACTGCCCGAACACCACTTCACTGCCCTAAACCCTGAAACTTCAACCCCAGCAAGACCCCCTACACTGCCTGAACACCACTGCCCTAAACCCTGAAACACCACCCCCTACACTGCACGAACACCACTGCACTGCCCTAAACCCTGAAACACCACCTCCAGCAAAACCCCCTACACTGCCTGAACACCATTGCTCTGCCCTAAATCCTGAAACACTAGCCCCAGCATGACCACCTACACTGCCCAAACACCACTGCACTGCCCTAAACCCTGAAACACCACCCCCAGCACGACCCCTACACTGCCCGAACACCACTGCACTGCCCTAAACCCTGAAACAGCAGCCCCAGCAAGACCCCTACACTGCCCGAACACCACTGCACTGCCCTAGACTCTGAAACACCAGCCCCAGCAAGACCCCTACACTGCCCGAACACCACTGCACTGCCCTAAACCCTGAAACACCAGCCCCAGCATGACCTCCTACACTGCCCGAACACCACTGCACTGCCCTAAACCCTGAAACACCAGCCCCAGCACGACCACCTACACTGCCTGAACACCACTGCACTGCCCTAAACCCTGAAACACCAGCCCCAGCACCACCCCTACACTGCCCGAACACCACTGCACTGCCCTAAACCCTGAAACACCAGCCCGACCCCCTACACTGCCCGAACACCACTGTACTGCCCTAAAGCCCCAGCACGACCCCCTACACTGCCCGAACACCACTGCACTGCCCTAAACCCTGAAACACCACCACCTGCAGCACCCCTACACTGCCCGAACACCACTGTACTGCCCTAAACCCTGAAACACCACCCCCTGCACCGCCCCCTACACTGCCCGAACACCACTGCACTGCCCTAAACCCTGAAACACCACCCCCAGCACGACCCCCTTTACTGCTCGAACACCACTGCACTGCCCCAAACCCTGAAACACCACCCCCAGCACGACCCCCTACACTGCCCGAACACCACTGCCCTACACCCTGAAACACCAGCCCCAGCACGACCACCTACACTGCCTGAACATCACTGCACTGCCCTAAACCCTGAAACACCAGCCCCAGCACCACCCCCTACACTGCCCGAACACCACTGCACTGCCCTAAACCCTGAAACACCAGCCCGACCCCTACACTGCCCGAACACCACTGTACTGCCCTAAAGCCCCAGCACGACCCCCTACACTGCCCGAACACCACTGCACTGCCCTAAACCCTGAAACACCACCACCTGCAGCACCCCTACACTGCCCGGACACCACTGCACTGCCCTAAACCCTGAAACACCACCCCCTGCACCGCCCCCTACACTGCCCGAACACCACTGCACTGCCCTAAACCCTGAAACACCACCCCCAGCACGACCCCCTTTACTGCTCGAACACCACTGCACTGCCCCAAACCCTGAAACACCACCCCCAGCACGACCCCCTACACTGCCCGAACACCACTGCCCTACACCCTGAAACACCACCCCTGCATGACCCCTACACTGCCCGAACACCACTGCCCTAAACCCTGAAACACCACCCCTACACTGCCCGAACACCACTGCACTGCCCTAAACCCTGAAACATCACCCCCAGCAAGACCCCTACACTGCCCGAACACCACTGCCCTAAACCTGAAACACCACCCCCAGCATGACCCCCTACACTGCCCGAACACCACTGCACTGCCCTAAACCCTGAAACACCACCCCCAGCACGACCCCTACACTGCCCGAACACCACTGCACTGCCCTAAACCCTGAAACATCACCCCCAGCAAGACCCCCTACACTGCCCGAACACCACTGCCCTAAACCCTGAAACACCACCCCCTGCACGACCCCTACACTGCCCGAACACTACTGCACTGCCCTAAACCCTGAAACACCATACCCAGCACGACACCCTACACTGCACGAACACCACTGCACTGCCCTAAACCCTGAAACACTACCCCCAGCAAGAACCCCTACACTGCCCGAACACCACTGCACTGCCCTAAACCCTGAAACATCACCCCAGCAAGACCCCCTACACTGCCCGAACACCACTGCCCTAAACCCTGAAACACCACCCCCAGCAAGACCCCCTACACTGCCCGAACACCACTGCACTGCCCTAAACCCTGAAACACCAGCCCCAGCACGACCCCTACACTGCCCGAACACCACTGCACTGCCCTAAACCCTGAAACACCACCCCCTGCACGACCCCCTACACTGCCCGAACACCACTGCACTGCCCTAAACCCTGAAACACCACCCCCAGCACGACCCCCTACACTGCCCGAACACCACTGCACTGCCCTAAACCCTGAAACACCACCCCTGCACGATCCCCTACACTGCCCAAACACTACTGCACTGCCCTAAACCCTGAAACACCACCCCCAACACAACCCCTACACTGCACGAACACCACTGCACTGCCCTAAACCCCAAAACACTACCCCCAGCAAGACCCCCTACACTGCCCGAACACCACTGCACTGCCCTAAACCCTGAAACATCACCCCCAGCAAGACCCCCTACACTGCCCGAACACCACTGCCCTAAACCCTGAAACACCACCCCCAGCAAGACCCCCTACACTGCCCGTACACCACTGCACTGCCCTAAACCCTGAAACACCACCCCCAGCATGACCCCTACACTGCCCGAACATCACTGCACTGCCCTAAACCCTGAAACACCACCCCCTGCACCGCCCCTACACTGCCCGAACACCACTGCACTGCCCTAAACCCTGAAACACCACCCCAGCACGACCCCTTTACTGCTCGAACACCACTGCACTGCCCCACACCCTGAAACACCACCCCCAGCACGACCCCCTACACTGCCCGAACACCACTGCCCTAAACCCTGAAACACCACCCCCTGCATGACCCCCTACACTGCCCGAACACCACTGCCCTAAACCCTGAAACACCACCCCCTACACTGCCCGAACACCACTGCACTGCCCTAAACCCTGAAACACCACCCCCAGCATGATCCCCTACACTGCCCGAACACCACTGCACTGCCCTAAACCCTAAAACACCACCCCCAGCATTACCCCTACACTGCCCAAACACCACTGCACTGCCCTAAACCCTAGAACACTACCCCCAGCACGGCCCCTACACTGCCCAAACACCACTGCACTGCCTAAACCCTAGAACACTACCCCCAGCACGACCCCTACACTACCCGAACACCACTGCACTACCTAAACCCTAAAATACTACCCCTAGCACAACCCCTACACTACCCGAACACGACTGCACTGCCCTAAACCCTCAAACACTCCCCCAGCACGACCCCCTACACTACCCGAACACCACTGCACTGCCCTAAACCCTAAAACACTCCCCCAGCACGACCCCCTACACTACCCAAACACCACTGCACTGCCCTAAACCCTAAAACACTCCCCCAGCACGACCCCTACACTACCCAAACACCACTGCACTGCCCTAAACCCTAAAACCCTACCCCCGCATGACCCCTACACTACCCAAACACCAATGCACTACCCTAATCCCTAAAACACTACCCCCGCATGACCCCCTACGCTACCCTAAACCCTAAAACACTACCCCGCACGACTCCCTACACTACCCAAAGACCACTGCACTACCCTAAACCTAAAACACAACCTCCTACACTACACAAACACCACTGCACTACCTAAACCACTACCCCCTACACTACACAAACACCACTGCACTACCCTAAACCCTAAAAAACTACCCCCAGCACGAACCACTACACTACCCAAACACCACTGCACTACCCTAAACCCTAAAAACTACCCCCAGCAGTACCCCTACACTACCCAAACACCACTGCACTACCCGAAACCCTAAAACACTACCCCCAGCAGTACCCCCTACACTACCCAAACACCACTGCACTACCCTAAATCACTACCCCCAGCACGACCCCTACACTACACACACACCACTGCACTACCCTAAACCCTAAAACACTACCCCCAGCACGACCCCCTACACTACCCAAACACCACTGCATTACCCTAAACCCTAAAACACTCCCCCAGCACGACTCCCTACACTACCCAAACACCACTGCACTACCCTAAACCCTAAATCTACCCCCAGCATGACCCCCTACACTACACAAACACCACTGCACTACCCTAAACCCTAAAACATTACCCCCAGCACGACCCTCTTCACTACCTAAACACAACTGCACAATTTGTTACAGGCGTTGCAACGCAGGCCTGTGGTGCTTACTGGAAGTACCTAGTGGGCTAGTTGGGCCCCAGGGACCCTCAGGATTCAAGGTGACCTAATCCCCCAACTTAAAACACACCACGGGCGCGTTTGCACAGTGGTGAAGGGAGGGGCGGAGCCTCAGGTGACATGTGCACAAACACGCCCTGTGGTGCGTTTTAAGTTGGGGAATTAATTCCCTTTGAATCCTGAGGGACCCTGGGGGCCAACTAGCCCACCAGGTACCTTCAGTAAGCACAACAGAGTTGCGTTGCAGAGAGGTGAAAAAAGGTGCGTGGCCTCAGAATGCCTCTCTGCAACTCAGCTCTGTGGTCCTAATTGTAGAGTACTTGGGGGGCTAGTTGAGCCCCAGGGACCCTCAGAATTCAAGGGACTTAATCCCGCAACTTAAACGCGCCACGGGGTGCGTTTGCACACATGTCACCTCAGGCCCCCTCCCTTCACCACTGTGCAAACGCGCCCTGTAGCGCATTTTAAGAGGTAGTTTTAATCCCCCTGCCCTATTATGTACTAGGGACTTGCAGAGGAGGTCATGCTAATCACAGGGGTACCCCAACGCATAGTGTTCCCTAGTGTATGTAGGTGTTTTCACTGTATTCTAAGTGTCTTTTAGCATAGCACTGGCTCTGGTTAGTCAGAGTCAGTTACCACCAGTACCCGTCTGAAAAAGTTGTGGGCACAGGATGATTTTGCAACAAGGCCTCTTTCTGCTCCTCTGTTGGTTCTTTCTGCACATCTTTTGCTTCTTTCTGTGCGTTTTTCTTCTTTCTTCACATGTCATACCTCTGTAGGCATAGTTAGAAACTAGCATTTAAAAAACCTTTGAAATTCACTTAAAAATCATAGGTTTCAGGCACGTTATAGTTAGAAATTAGCATTTAAAAAACCTTTGAAATTCACTGAAAAAACCATAGGTTTCAGACACGTTATAGTTAGAAATTAGCATTTAAAAAACCTTTGAAATTCACTGAAAAAACCATAGGTTTTAGGGACAGTTATAGTTAGTTGGACATTTCACTGCGTACAAAACCATAGAAATTCCCCGTTATAGTTAGTTCAGCTAACTATAACTCGCGCCCCATAATGCACTGCTGATGACGTCACATATTACATCACTCATGACATGGTCAGTGACATCACTGATGACATCACTGATGACATCTCAAATGACATCACTGATGACATCATCCATGTGATAATTTCATGCATCATCTCACACCCTAATATAACTTTTGATACACCCACTCTAATTTACAGACTGCCATTCTCAAAACCATAGACACTCCAACACCAAAAACTACATACCCACTCACTGATTCTTAGGTCTACACACACATCCACTCACTCACCCGTACAGTCACTCATACTTAGTCACTCAGTACAGGACTATCATATGCACTCATACACCTATATAAACACTCACACACCGCCACTCATCCATAGAGGTACTCACACACCTAGTCAGTCATGCAAAAAACTTAATCACACACCCATTTACTCACCTATACAGTTATACACACACCAGCTCACTTACTCATACAAATACTAGCACATTCTTACGCTCTTATAGAATTACTGATACAAGTACACACTCATCCATACAGCCACTCTCACAATCACACACTCTCACTTATAGCCATTTATATACTCCAACACACATATATACTGCCTTTCACATATGTAGTTACTCACACATGTACCACTGAGATATACATTCAATCACTAACACACCCATACACACACTCACCCACCCATACAGTCCATCACAGATGCACTCTTGAAACAATGCACCCAGTGAATCACCAACTCACACATCTATGCACAGAGTCACACACACCCCACCCACACAAACACTCAGGCACCCATACAGATACTCAGACAATCAATCAATAACCCATGTAGACACTCATGTAGCTATTCAGAAAGCCATGCAGCCGCTTACAAACCAACAGAAAGACGGATACAGACATTCACACAGTTTAGTCACTAACCCATGCATTCAGTAAGATACATTTAATCACTCACTTGTAGAGTCAGTCACTGACGTACTAAATCATCCATTCAGACACTTATACACCCACTCATTCTTCAATACGCCTTTCCCTATATATATTGAACATATTTAAACTTTACAGAAACACAGTCACTGGATGATGTCATCAGTGATGTCATCAGTGATGTCATTTGAGATGTCATCAGTGATGTCATCAGTGATGTCACTGACCATGTCATGAGTGATGTAATATGTGACGTCATCAGCAGTGCATTGCGGGGCGCGAGTTATAGTTAGCTGAACTAACTATAACGGGGGAATTTCTATGGTTTTGTATGAGTGAAATGTCCAACTAACTATAACTGTCCCTAAAACCTATGGTTTTTTCAGTGAATATATATATACACACACACACACACACACACAAACACACACATATATATCCCTATTAACCCACAACCTCTAAAACCTAAAAATTCCCTTACCACCCAAACACCCCTACCCACCCTAAACACTAAAAATTCCCTTGCCATCCAAAAACCCTTACCCAACCTAAATCCTAATAATCCCCTTGCCACACAAAAACCCATACCCGACCTAAACCTTAAAAATTCACTTGCCACCCAAAAACCCTTACACGCCCTTAACCCTAAAAATCTCTCACCACCCAAAAACCCTTACCCACCCTAAACCCTAAAAATTCCCTTGCCACCCAAAACCCATACCCACCCTAAACCCTGAAAATTCCCTTGCCAGCCAAAAACCCATACCCACCCTAAACCCTAAAAATTCCCTTACCACCCAAAAACCCTTGCCCACTCTCAACTCAAAAAATTCCCTTGATCCAAAAATCCAATACCCACCCTAAACCCTAGAAATTTCCTTGCCACCCAACATCCCATACCCGCCCTAAACCCTAGAAATACCCTTACCACTCAAAAACCCATACTCACCCTAAACCCTAAAAATCTGGCAAAACAATTAGGGGTTGGCAGAGAACTCCGCTCCGCCAGCGGAGCAGAGTTAGCCAGCCACCCCCGCCCCCTGGCCCAGTCCTGCTTCTGAACCCAGCCAGGTCGGGTGAGCCTGCCCCTGGCCCCGATGGACCCTGTCCCCAGCACCCGGACCCTCGGATGGCTTGCAGGACCGGGGAGCTCCGGCACCCCGGGGCCCGCCGGACGGGGCTCAAGCCCCGGGCCCGGTCCCAGCTTCCGAACCCTAGCCAGGCCGGGGACAGCCTCCCTGGGCCCCGATGGACCCCCTGTCCCCAGCGCCCAGCCCTCGGCTGGCTTGCAGGACAGGGGGCTCCCGCACCCCGGGGCCCGCCGGACGGATCTCAAGCCCCTGGCCCGGACCCTGCTTCCAAACCCTAGCCAGGCAGGGGAGAGCCTCCCCGGGCCCCGATGGAACCCCCGTCCCCAGCACCCAGACCCTCGGATGGCTTGCAGGACCGGGGGGGCTCTCGCACCCCGGGGCCCACCGGACAGAGCTCAAGCCCCGGGCCCGGTCCCAGCTTCTGAACCCTAGCCAGGCTGGGGAGAGCCTCCCCGGGCCCCAATGGACCCCCGTCCCCAGCACCCAGACCCTCGGCTGGCTTGCAGGACAGGGGGCTCCCGCACCCCAGGGCCCACCGGACAGAACTCAAGCCCCGGGCCCGGTCCCAGCTTCCAAACCCTAGCCAGGCCGGGGAGGGCCTCCCCAGGCCCCGATGGACCCCCTGTCCCCAGTGCCCAGACCCTCGGCTGGCTTGCAGGACGGGGGCTCCCGCACCCTGGGGCCCGCCGGTCGGAGCTCAAGCCCCAGGCCCGGTCCCTGCTTCCGAACCCTAGCCAGGCTGGGGAGAGCCTCCCCGGGCTCTGATGGGACCCCCGTCCCCAGCATCCGGACCCTTAGATGGCTTGCAGGACTGGGGGGCTCCCACAACCCGGGGCCCGCCGGACGCAGCTCAAGCCCCGGGCCTGGTCCCAGCTTCCAAATCCTAGCCAGGCTGGGGAGAGCCTCCCCGGGCCCTGATGGACCCCCGTCCCCAGCGCCGGGACACTCGGCTGGCTTGCAGGACGGGGGGCTCCCGCACCCCGGGGCCCGCCGGACGGAGCTCAAGCCCCCGGCCCTGTCCCAGCTTCCGAACCCTAGCCAGGTCGAGGAGAGCATCCCCGGGCCCCAATGGGGCCCCGTCCCCAGCACCCGGACCCTCGGCTGGCTTGCAGGACGGGGGGCTCCCGCACCCCGTGGCCCGCCGGACGGAGCTCAAGCACCCGGCCCGTTCCGCCCGCCAACCAGATCACGATGTTGCAGACAGCCCTCCCCCCGCCGCGTAAAAACCACCACGTTGCGGATGGCGGAAATACAACAACGGAGAGGAAGAGCCGAAACAGAAGCCATCTAAACCACCGGAGTCGCCATGGACCCTGCGCAACAGGCCTTCCCGCTGCACAACCTGCTGCACCTCCGGCAGACAAGAAGCCGCCTTGCCCAACAGCAGAGAAACGTACGAAACATCTCCACGCATGCAACCCCTGAACAACTACAACTCCAGCAAGTGTGGCGGCACCACGATGAATGTGGCAACCTGCCAAATGCAAAGTGCGAGGCCCACCCAATCCCCATGAGTGACCCTCGGTGCCCCAGAAGGCAATTGGGGCCAATGCCGAGCCCTGCAGTTGCAGAGCACGCACACTGCAATATCTAAATATGTACGCCGAAGGCTCACATTGGCTGATGGCTCATCCGCATAGTGTGTGCCACACCCTGGCGGACCGGAAGCTGCGACTGCAACCCTGCAATATTCAATTGGGGCCAATGCGTGTCATCGCTGCGAATGCCAGCTACCGCGCATGCGAACACATACTGCATTTGCATTGGTGCCCTGCGAATTACATCACACATCACAACTCATTTCCCAAAGTGATTGGTGCACCCCATGTGTACTGTTGTGGGACACGAGGCCCACATGCATATAAAGTAACCACACAGACACCGTACATGTATAGGAGAACTGGCCCAGGGCACGTGTGTCCGGACCCGTTTGTTGGCAGGGTCACATGTCCAGTGACACCTGTGCTGGGTGGCAAGCCAGACCTCTGGGAGTGGCTGGTACATCAGAACAACTAGAACAGTGACCAGCTGGTCACTACACTGTGAAGGGATGAGTGAGTGTGACCTTTGAGTCAAGTCCTCACACACATGGTATGTCCAAGGAAAGGAGAGTGAAATTACATACATAGACATGCCTCGTGGCCAGATGGACATAAATGAGGGAAGGAGTCAAAAAGGACAAAGGTCTCTCGCACTGTACCAATGTTGTATAATGAAACATCCAATATGTGAACCCCGCTTGAATATCCCTTGACATCTGACTGGTGTCTCTTGGCCAGGGGTCGTCTGGTGAAGGGTCAGTGACGTAGGCAGACAATCAGAGGTGTCCATTATCTGCTAATCAGACATACGTGTAATCCCTAGCACTCCCAACACACGTACTGGTGTGGCGTGCAGTGTGCCTAGCTGCCATTGACTGTAAATGTACCCACACACGTCCTGAGTCAGTGCTACTCCAGACCAAACGCCCTCAAACATCCTGCCCACCAGTATGGATGACATGTGATCACCACACCATGTAATCCTCATTGGCTTTCGTGACATTCCCTGTAGATTGATGTACTTACATACTTGCAAGATTGAATGTCTCTGTACAATGTGCGCGTGATGTAAAGTACTGTCACAGCCTACACTGATATCAGTAGCGCCATACAACAAATGAAATGCACATGAGCGAGTGTCTATGGAGAGATGAGGGGCGCTGGACGAGGGTGGCAGAGAGGGAATCTGAGGAGGAGAGCATGAGTGAGAGCATGAGAAGTGTCACGTGACTGATACTCCCACCTCAGAAAAACTCCTCCTCCCATCAGGAGGACCTTTTATGGAAAAAACACACTTCTTGAGAGTGATAACATCTAGAAAGAGAATTTGGAAGGAAAGAATGCGTCTCCCTGGCCCTTGTAAAACTGAGGAGAGATAAAGGAGGGCCCTGAAGCAGGCCTGGCGAGAGACCCAAGTGACAAATCGGGCACGCAGTGGCCCACCGAATGCCTCGTTGGACCACACAAATAAAGATTCCTGGAGCCGGCCCTGCCTGGGAGGCATCCCAAATGTTGATGGGAGCCATTGATGTTACACACATTGGCCCCGTACCACCACAGGCAAGTGAACCCATCTATAGGAACCGCAAACACTACCACTCCATCAACGTGCAAGTGGTATGACAGGCGGAGCAGATCATCTCACACATGTGTGCAGAGTATCCGGGGTCAGCACATACCTGCTACATTTGGCAGACCAGCAACATCACCCCAGCTCCCAACCCACACATGCCCAGTGACGATGACAGTGGTGAGGAAGAAGGCCTTGACCAGCATCAACAGATCATCGTCAACTACTTCCGTTAAGTGTGAATCAACAATGAGCGAATATGACTGTGTCTGTGTGCCTTGCTGTTGTCTCACAGACTTTGACAAATGTCCCTGAGCTTCCGTACACATACTGGACTATGCGCAGGATTTGAGAACTTGTGCATGCAGGGACTGAGCACCCCTACGCACAGGTCACCATTGCCATACTGCCTCACTTGCTCTCCTACTCACTCTGAGACATTCAAGCGCCTGTACACAAGCAGACAAGTTGAAGACAAGAAACGTTTCCAAATGTGAAGTTTTACTACAGTGTCAAAGCATGCAACATACGTGCCACAACAGTTTGAAAATGCATGAGTACCTAACCAGTAACCACAGTGACATATCCATTTAACATGAAGCAAGATGTCGCATCAATAATCCCTCTGGACGTAGAACCACGAGCATATCCCCCCACCCCTTGCAGGACATATCTTTACACAGGGCTTGTAATGGTTCTGTGGCAAATTTGTCCTGCCACTAGCAGGGTACACCAGCTGCTGTGATTAATCCAGCGTTTGGCCAACTTTCTAATGGGAGTTACCTCATGTTGAATGATCAGAGTTGCTGTGGCATGTTGCCAGGCATCCCATATCTAGTAACGGTCAACTCCAGGGTCACTTGCTGTATGCAAGTATTGTTTGCCCCAATAGACACAGTCAGGGAGTCGCCTTTGTGGCCTTCGTTGAATGTCTCTTTTATACGATTTGATACTTTAAGCAGAATGAAAGCCATGCTTATACAACAATCAGTGCCTTTGACCTTGGCCAAGGAAACCTATGATCTACAAGTTGCAAGGACTTCGGCTGAGATACAGGCTTTAATTCGTACAAACTGCCCTATACATTTCGTAGAAATGATAGGACGTATCTTTAACATGTCTGATACAAGCGGAATTGTACATGTATTTAAGACCATCTGTTCTGGACTATTAGCACCTTTCCAGGCTGTCCTCGGAATCATCCCAAACTTCGCACATTCAGTGTTTGGTGGTGTGTCGTTAATTCTAGCACTTGTTGCAGGAATTCTGTTTCTATTCCTCCTACTACGCTATGGCAAGCCTATTTGCCAACATCACTCCGAGCGATGTGGAGAAAGCCCTCCTTGAACGGAAATGCCATGAGCGAATAGTACAGCTTTTGGGCATGCCTCGTCTACGGGAACTTAATACAACGTGGTTCCTGTCATTCAGACCAATCTGGCAAGATTGCATCTTACCTGTTCTACGCTGCCTGTTTTGCGGTGAAGAATGCGTGCTAGACACCTGTCTAACACTCCCATCAGTCATGCCAACGGATGTTGATGCTCTGCTGGACCCGATAACGGCCCATGCTGTGTGTTGTCCCCAGAGGCTACCAATCCTGATGACGGCATTCATTGAGATCTCACAGACGCTTCCGGCTGCTGCTGAGGTACGAGATGGATCAACAGGCACACAGGTAACAACGGACGCGAACATTGCATCTTCTGCTGAAGGCGATGTTTCTCATCTCTGTGCAATTAACCTTCTGAACGAGGTGTTCCAAATGTCACCAACTTCGGTGGACGATAGTTTGGCTACGGAAATAGATGATCTAATGTTTACGCCAGACCCATACACTGACTTTGATTCGGCTCACAGTGTACCAGGGCAACAATGAAATTTGACCTTCATATTTTCAAAACTTGGAACTTTTCCCAGAATTGAACTTTTTCTTTTTAATTTTTGAAATGACATGGCAAAGAACAATCTGCTTACAGTAGAACTAGTCTTATAAAACGGACTTCTTTGAATACTTCCAGGGACACATTGTCACCTTACTTGTCTAACATTTCATTTAATTCCATGATATGCAATGGCTTTGATTTTAAGAACTTATCGACCATTTCGTCATATGTATATATTTCTGTTTCATTCACGTTGCATTCTTACTTCCATTATATGCTTAGAATGAAACCGATGCTTTAAATGTACAGTACCTATTGCATTTCAACAGTTTTGAGCTTCTTTTAAAATGCTTTTAGAAATGTTTTTAGCAACATATGGTACTCAATTTTATGTTTAGCATTTAAATGTTTAGCATTTAGTATTATCGTTCATTCGAAAGTGGAGTGGGTGTTGTATTCCGCTTTAGGTGTCCGTATATAGGTTTTCCTGAATCATGTCCTTATATAGGCACAATTCGCATTGCCCTTATATAGGCATAGAATCCCTGTCCTTATTTAGGCATTACACGTGCACTCCAAATACAGGCATGGTCACCGACATCCGTCCACCCTAACGTCACAACGAGTTCTTAGAAACCAGACCCTTAAGCTTCGGGAGTTCCCCTAGCACAGGACTATTGATTTCTCCAAGAACTCATCTATTATGTATGAACTGTTATACCTTAAGGGTTCATTCCTGACGTCTTCCTCTGTCCGACTTCACGTCAATGCTAACATTCCAAGACACCTACCAGGTATAAATATACCTTCCCTTGCCCAAGCAAGTTAGAGGAGACCTCGACTTCAGAGGAGCCCGTATCCCGGCCTGACGCACTGAGAAGACGCTGTCATTCCTGCACGCAGACGAATCCAGCTTCCAGTGTTCTGACTCCCTTCGCAGGGTGTTAGAGTTCCAGATCCGGCAAGAGATTCCCACCTCTCTCATTCTCAAGGTATGGAGCTGACTAGAACCTAGAGGGACTCTTGGCATACCATACTTGGCATACTATACTTAACATACTCTTAGTATACCAGACTAGAGAATACTCCACCTACTTCTACCTTTCCCTACACCTAGACTAGGTTAGGTACATTGGGGTAGAACTAGCCTCGAGACACATCGTATGAGTACTCACATTTTTAGCTCATGTTATTTATGTACGTGAATATATGCTAAAAGATAATGCTAGCGCAGTATTATTTATTTCTACTGCTTACGCTGTACATTATTTATCTTGCATACTGTCTTGTGATCATAACAGCACATATCTCTTACACGAGAAACAAGACTGTTCAATACAACCCCTTTTATTGAAACGCCTGTCTTTCCTTTCTGTGTAACTCTGTAGAAACTAAGCATGCACGATTGACTGAGTGAAACTGTTATCTATTGTTTCCACGATTCTGAGACGTGTTCCGATTCTAAAGGGAAACAAAGTTGTCATGTTTTTCGGTTGCCAGAAACTACTCCCTTCTTGTTCTCAAGGAGTTTCTAGTGGCCTCTGAGCTAGCTGGCACAAGTAATTAAGTTTAATATACTCGATAGGGACATACCGACCTTAGTCCTATGTCAAGCCTATAGGTTATATTATTCCAATGCGCAGAGCCTATTAGGGAAATAGGAACTACACTACAGTTGCATGGGATGTCCTTGGTCTATGGGCTTTGTCAGCAGAACCCATTACATAGCCTATATATGGTGAAATTTACACCACATTTGCTGTGTCGCTCTCATCACTGGATGGATCACCCTCCAAGTGTGGGGCATCTAGCCCGCATTCCCATGTTATCTAAAGGGGATCCGTGTCCTCTTGCAGCGGTGAGACTTTGTTGAGTCGGGGTGCCATGGCCTGAACAGAACAGAATGACAAGGGACAAAGTTCTCCGACCACGGACAGAATGTTCAGACAGTACTCCAGGACTGCACAGAGAACAAGCTCTGCGGACACCTCTCATGTGACAGACATGTACTAAGGTACATGCAGGGCACAAGTCCTAAACAAAAAGTGGTGGAGACTGACCAAGTAAGACAAAATGCAAATGACCTCACAACGTCACGACGTAGCGCTATGAAAGAAGTAAAATAGTGCGACTAACATGATTTGTGCAAATACTGGGACAGACTAACCCATCTGACAGTCTTACAGTGTCTGCATTGATATACAGGGACAGAACTAAGGCAAAAGCATGCCTCCCTTAAGTACCTGTGAACAGAAGGCAAGCTGTGTGCCTATGTTTTCCTCTGTGGCATCTACATTCAAATGTAAGGTTCAAGGCAGCCCCCAGTCAGCATGTACAAACAAAAAGAGGCCGGATGGCCCCTTTACTTCGGCCCGGCTGGAGGTGAAAAAAGGCTCACTCGCTGCCAACACGTTGCTGCTGGGAATGGAAAGCAGTCAACGTGCAGGTGCTGCTGAACGTTTCCCGGTATCTGGAAAGTACACCGGGACAAGTTAAGCATATTCCTCTGGGGACCAACGTCCTGGCAGGGGGGACGGCGTCCACCCCGTGCAAAGAGGGGGGACACCATGTACCTGCGTGTACCCCCGACTCGAGCCCTGGGCACTTGCAAAACAATAACGCCATGTAATCTTCGTGCGCTACAGCTGCATAATGGAAGCCGGGCTCATGCCAGACGACAATGTCCACGACGGTCAGATGACAGCCTCCACTTGCTCAGGTCTGTGGTACCAAGCGAAACAGACCGCAGGGCCCAGCATAGTCCAAGCCAATGCAGACAGGGCTAAGGTCAGAGAGCTGGATGACAAATCTTGTCAGGAGGCGTGAACAAAGGGAAACGATAATTGAATTAGTTACCAAAAGTTCCTGTTGCTGTAAAGTAGTTACGAATCCAAGAAGGCACAGGCTGCTTCGAAGACAATCAGTTCCAAAAGACAATCCAATTCATCTTCAGCGAAGAGGACCGCCATCCAATCCAGCAGTATGAAGGAACAGATGTGCTCCTCGCACCACGAGGTTGCAAGGAGCATCACATCGCAACCTGGGAGAGGTTCGATGTAGGCATTGCACAGGAGCCATTGCGCACACGCACAGGCGCAGCTGTCAGCCTGCCTGACACATTGAAAGGCATCCCATAAACGTGTCTCACCGAAGCAGTCTTGCACGTGGACCAAAAAAGGAGTCACCCACAGCTCATGATCCAGGTCAGCAAGGTATGTGTTGGAAAGGCAGACATCCATGGCCCACTCAAACAGACATCTTCTGCAGGAAAAGACAGGTTGCACACAGGTGAAATAGGCATAGCGGAACGTTAGCCTATAACTGATGCCCAGCACAGCCAATGGGACACATCCAAAGAGAAGCTGCATGCGGTCACGGTACAGTTGCAACTGACCGGGCTCGGCCTGGACCACAGGACGGTCAGACATGGCGTGAGAGCAATCTCAGAACCAGCGCTCAGCTGTACAGCCAAAGTAATGATCTGAAACCGCTAAATGCAGTATGGAATTTTGAGGAATGACACCCGGTGGTACTCCCGGAAAAGCATGAAAGGAAGAGACAAGGCCAGAGCACACAAGTCTGAAAAAAAGTGTGCAACGGCCTTCGGTATCAGACGCTATCAACAATTTGTGTGTCAGTTCACAGAGAAAATAGTGGGAGAGCCTTGTTCAGCAGTGACTGAATCGCGCGGGGCGGTCAAGACACCTGGAATTCGAAGGTCTCCGGGCTGGTGTGGGAGCGACTACTTGTCTAAACAGAGGCCCATTGTGCATGCACACTTATTGAAGTATGCTTTCGCTCTGGGAATGTGAGTCCACAAATGACTATCCACAATCACCTATGGGGGAGTTAGCAGAACATTTCCACAAAAAGGACACGTTGTGCAACTGTTCCCATATACGTGATGCCTGGCCTGTGCACGCAGCTGTTGTGCTCATGCAGGAACAGCTAAGTACGTTTGGAAAATAGATTTGGCGTGGGTATGTTGTCTGGGACTGGTATTCATGTGGTGAAACATGCATAAATCGCACATGTTTTATGAAAATCCCTGTACAACAGTACTTGAGTGTGTGAATGTGACATTGTCACCATCGTCCACATGACAGGATGTGGTGTGATGCTGGCTCCTGTGGGCACACTGCTAAGGATTTCATTGCTCTGCGCTATGTGATCTGTGACAACTTCCGTCATGTCCATGTTGATGTTATTAGGGGGATGGGAGCACACTGCTTCACCTCCCAGCACAGTTCATTCCTTAGCATTCTGGTCAATGCAGGTCAGCTGAAATGCTTACTCGTGTCACCGTAGTCGTGTTCTGCACACAGCACAACTTCATGTTCATGTGTGGCACATTTAATTTGAGATGGAATGACTAATACCTTGGCATTACTAGGCATTCATGTCAGTATGTCATCAGTCACACATGATGTTGAGGTACATACAGGGATTTAAGTGGGCCGGGTCTCACCGGTGCTGGGCCCTCATTTATTCAAGGGGGCCTCAGTACGGGTCTCTTTCGTGCTCAGTTTTGTGCCCTGCCACAGGCGGTCAGTTCTTTTAGCTGGAATGGATTGACAGCAGGCACATCATTGTGCGCATGGTCACACTCCTCACTTCTCACTGGTGGAGTAGTTACGGCATGACATCATGCTAGGTGAGCGTTGTGGGGAAGTGAAATACTTGAAGGATTCTTTTTGTCTCTGGAATTCACTCCTTTGGAGACTCATGTGCAGCAACATCGTTGTGGTGTCATCAGGGCTTTGAGTGGCAGATTTTCCATTGTGCAAGCCATAGTTGCTGCTTCTTCAGCTTATGCAACTGACAAACATTGACAAGGCCAGTAGTCCGGAGTTGTAGTAGGTATCATGTTACTTGTTGTATCATATGTCTGGGTGCAATGGCAGTGACAGAAAAATGCTAGTGGGGTAGCCCAATATGCTAAGCCCAGATTTATGTCTGAGGTTTTTAGACCACGCCCTTCATTACATTGGCCAGGCCCCTTTGAGAGACCCCCCAGTTTTTTCATCCCACTTAGAGCCCTGGGTACCTACATTGCTCGTTAGCGATGTGACATGTTTAAAGGGCCAATTTCATATGTATCGATGTTGTATTTCCGAGGACAAGTCCTCTGGTACTAACTTGTTGCTCATCCAATTCAGTTAATGCTTGGACATTTGTGTCTTCCCTATGTGTATCTGACTACTATGCCGCGACTTCATGCTTTGTGTTGTGCTTTTTGTGCTTACCTACTGTGGTTTGTGAGGTTTGACAGAGTTTCCATGCATGTGTTGTGTTGACCCGAGTATTTCTGCTTTGAGGCAATGTGACTTGCACATTGGCTTTTTGTGGTCGCGTTCTTGTATTCTGCTTTGCAGTTGCATGTGACTTCATCAATGACACTGTGAATCATGTGGCCTCTCGATGGTATTAGCTGTATGTGCACGGCCTGAGAAGTTATGGGGGTTTCCAGAGTTGGCTACCAAGTGCGTGGTGTGGGGGTCATTTGGCTCCATGCTGTTTGTGAGGGGAGAAGGAGTGCCTTGTGGGAGTTGTGGTCTTGCTGTCAGGGCTCAACATCCCCCTCCCCAGTGAGATGGCTAGCTACCTGTTGGGAGGCACTGTCGACGGAGTTAGCTGCCACATGGCTGTGGGGTAGGGAGGGTGAGCCATGCTGTTTGGAGGGAGGGCAGGGTGCATGAGCTGACCACCTACCTGTGAGGTTGAGCTGATTGAGGAAATGCTGTCCTTGTGATCCATTCATATTGTAAGCGTGCATTCCACATGAGTTTGATGTGGGCGGGCGATTGGAGCTCACTTGTTGTGCACAACGGTGCATTGTAGTGTGATGTGATCATTTTGTTGGTACTTACCAGCCTCCAGTCCCCCCTCGATTCATGTGAGACTCTCTGGATGCATTATGGCAGGCACCTTCTCCTCCCATTCGGTGGAGGTTAGTGGTGGGATGGGAGGGCCGCCACCAGTTCTCTGGGCTGCCGCGTGGCTCCTCTGGGCCTGATGCTTGACCCGGCCCTTGAGGTCGCCCCGCCGCTTCCTGATGTCACGCACAGTGCATAGGGTGGTCCCTACGGCATTGACTTTGCTGTGGATCCTTGCCCACATCAGATTCTTGCACGCAAGTGGGGTGTGTTGGACCGGGTGCCCAAACAAATGTGGTTCTACCCTGATTATCTCGTCTGCCATCACTTTCAACTCTGAGTCGGTGATTTTGGGCATTTTCTTGGGGGGCATGGTGCAAATGAATGAGGGGTGCAGGGTGCAAGGTGGTGGTGGAGATATGTGTAGTGTGTGAGGTGTGTGGGTGAAAGTGGTGTTGTGTGGAGATGGGTGGGTGTCATGTTGTGCAGTGTGAGTCAATGGTGTCCTGTCTATCTGTCTTGGCCTATGGTGTGCAAAGGATGCTGGTCCAGGAAGGGGTTGGTTTTATACTGTGGTATGTGGGTGTGTCCACATGAGTGATGACCTCCAGATGTCTCTTCCATGCTGCGCATGGCTTTCCTTACCAGGTGCAAGTTGGGGTGTATCATTGTGGCGTGTGTGTTGTGATTGAGGGTGGCAGGGAGTACAGGCACACTTCGGGTGTTGTTTTGCAGTTGGTTCCGTCCGCCATTCATTTGGCCTATGTGCGTGCGTGGTGGTCGGACGCAGTGCTTGGTCCGCCAGCTCCGCATTCTCATCGTAATTGGCCGTGCGGTCATGCCGCGGCAGAAGCGGCCTTTTCAAGCCGTTGGACAGCTTTCCACATCCGCCGCGGTCGGATTTGCAGCTTTTCCGACCGTGGTGGATGGTCTTTGGTGACGTCCGTCGCCGTGGTCTGATTTTGCGTGCATTGCATCGTAATTTGACCGACGGAAATGCCGCGGGTCATGCGGGCGGATTTTTCACGTCGCCATGGCGGTCGGAGGGCTTTTCCGTACGCCATCGTAATTGGGCCCTAAATTCTTTGAAGTTTTCCAGTACCTTCCCGACTCTCCCATCGTGCTCTGCTTTCGTGGCCCCACACATTGTCATACAATAAATTGTCTTGGTAGTAAAAGACTTCTGGAATACTGTGTAGCATGGATGACATTGCTCTCTGAAGCACATAGGCAGCAGACACTTGCCCAAAGGGCATGCGGTTAAATTTATACGCACCAGGGGGTGTAATAAAGGTGGTGAGATCTTGTGACTTGGATGCAGAGGTACTTGGTGATAGGCTAATGCTAAGTCTAGCATTGAGAAAATTTGGGCCCCTTTTTAGAGCTGTGAACATTTCAGAAATGGTGGGTAAGGGAAATCTATCCACCACTTTCTTTTTATTTAGGGCCCTGAGACCCACACATAGCCTCACTTTATTATCAGCCTTATATGCTACTATGATGCATGCTAGCCACTCAGTGGCTTCTACTGGTTCAATGACATCTTGTTCACACAAGTTTTCCAACTCTCTTTTCACAGCATCTTGTACAATCACCGGAAGCCTATGGACCTTGGATACTACAGGAATAGCGTTATTCCTTGATTTTAATTTATGTTTTAAGACACCCTAACTTCTCACTGAAAACTTCCAAGAATGTATTCACCAAACTGTTTTCTTGGATTGTTTGTATCTGAATTTGAGGACAAGCATGGGGGTCTAGATGTATTCCTAAGCTTTTTTGGACAGACCAACCTAAAATGTTATCACCCTTCTCAGATACATATACTTTTGTTTAGACTTCTCTTCCATGGTACTGAATTCTCCCTATAAAGTAAACTTTCATGTTAATAGGTTGGCCCCCATACCCACCAAGCTGTATGTCCATCCTGTTTATTGGGGTTTTATTTTTTTAACTTTTCCTGAAAGACCTTTTCAGAAATGATCGTAAGCCTAGAACATGAATCAAACATTGTTTCCAAGTTTACTTTTAGTATTTTCACTATATCTTTAGGATTGCCCTCATCTGCGTCATCCTTCTGCAATACTATTTCATCACATATTTCTGTCACCTTTGAACTTTTGTTTCTTTTTTCGTACTTCTTATTTTTATAACATGCAATAAAGTGTCCCTTCTTGCACAACCATTGCACACAGTTGTTCGTGCAGGGCATTCTCTCCATCACTGGCCTAGTCACACTGAACCTACATCAGATCATACACAAACCCAAACACATTGCTGGACACGTTCTTGATGTCATTTTTGCAAATCCACACCTAGTTACTTTTCAATTGAATACTCCTGTCACATGGTCAGACCACCATTTGGTAGCTTTCCAACATAAAACCTCAAATCAACACACCTAAGACCTATCGACTGTGGAACTAAGTCAGTTTTGAATACTTAGAAACACAACTAACATCCAACACAGATCTAGATACAATAAATTCTGTTCAAAACCTTTATGAGTTTCTATAGGAAGCCTTTGCTATTCTCTTACCACTAAGAACAACAAAACAGAACAAACTAAAACAAGCACCTTGGAGAAATACATAACTAAAAAAGATAAAACAACAAATTAGAGAGCTGCAACGCATTGGCTCAAAATAAACAGCAATCAAGACAAACTTCACCTATGCAAACTTAACACAATTCACAAGTCAACAATCAACAAGTATTTGCAATGCAATTGGTCTCACATTTGTTTGAGTTAGAGCTATTGACTTTGTAAATGAAAATGTCTTTTACTCATGTGTTCTGAGTGTATGTATGTGGTGTAGTAAAAAAATGAACATGGGGGAAAAAACAGAAGCAGGCTGAAAACCGGCATTTTACAGCTGCATGCTTACATATCTCTCTAAGTGCAGCACATGTGTTTGGGAGGCAGACAGCATGGTGTGTATCAATAAAGACACCAGTAATCTTGCCTTGTAATTCCAAGTGCCCAGTGCATTTAGCGCCCGCCTGTACAGCCTCCCGCTTGGAAATGAGTACCCAATGAGGGAGAAGAGAAACGGAAACCGTACGAGCAAGAAGAGGGTAGGTGGAAGAGAGATGCTGTACCTGGGCCCCCCGCTCAGTAACAGCAGGGAAGGCAGATAAAAAAGAACAAGGGGGAAAAACCAGAAGCAGGCTGAAAACCGGTATCCCACAGAATTTCGTGCAGCTTATGTTAACGAGCTCGGATAAGGACGGGCTGTTATCATCGATGGAGAAGCACACAGACGCAAACCAGTGGCTGTTACAACAATGTTCAGGTTGAAAGAGGGGGAGGCGAGTCACACACTTATAGGTGTTGGGTTACTAAATGTATAGTTTAAACTCATAATTGATGTCACTACTCACACACACACATGGATCTAAGCCACGAAATAACACACAGGTGCAGACAGTGGTTTGATCCACAAAGTGCCCGGTGGAGGAAGATTGTATATGGACACACGGTCCTGCAGGAATTTAAATGTCCACCTTCCCATCCTATCATTTCTGACTCACATCAATATTCACCCCATGCATCACTCCTGACAGCAGGTCAGCTCCACAATCATCCGAACTGTGACAATCCCTGACGTGGAAGTGGAAGTACACTCTACATGAGCGCCACCATCTTACTGCAGCACAAGGTTTTTTTTCTTCAGAGTTTTATATAGCGCTTACTTGACCCGAAGGTATCAGAGCGTTTTACATGAGCACCAGTTGCATTACAGACTGACACATTCGTTTTGTTATGCTCAGGGAGATTAAGTGATTTGCCCAGAATCACCGGATGTTGAGCGTCCCTTGCCGAGACTTTAACCCGGTTCCCCAGCTTCGAGGGTGACAGCTCTAGCCGTGAGGCTACATCCTCTCCCCAAAGTGAGGTAATCTCAACCCCTGTTGGTAAACTCACAAACAGCACTGCCTTTCTTGCATAAATACACGTCTCTACAACTATGTTCGTCCTGATTAAGTGGGCAGATAAAACAAAATTTGATCCCTGTAATGTGATGCCTCTCAACGCTACCACTCACTCAGGTTCACGTAATACTAAGCATGAGCAAGTGACAGCGTCTTTTTGCCTGACCCTAATATGACCACCGAGTACGACACACAACTTTTTTGCACCTGCGCTAGTAGCTCCTTTAAATGTAGAGGTTTACAGTCCAATATACAAGGAATAGAGGAAGGACTAATCTTGCCTTAGTCTGTTCTTTAGACAGGAATGCGCAACTCTAAAGCCAAGCTGAGCTTAGGTTATGTGATTGCAGCTCAGCGTGCACCATTTTAAAAAACAAACAGCAACATGGGAAACAAGCATTTTCAAATAAAAGCACCACTTTGTGTTTTCACTTCAAAGTTATCTGAAAGTACGGTACAACGGTGGCTCCTAAGAGGCCGCAGCTCTCGGGAGCACCAGCCACAAAGAGGACTGGGAGACAAGACTTCAACAAGCCCAAAACCCTTTAAAAGAAAGGCCAAAACAAAATGAATATCCTACCAAAAAAAAGCCCAACTGACAGTAAACATGAAAAGAGCAAAAAGGCTAAATAAATACAATCAACGGAGCAGGAGGCATGGCAGGAGGCAGCACTAACACAACTGTGGCATTATGAGGAGGTGGGAGAGAGGAATGCTATAATTACATGTAAGCAGCTATGGCGCTGAAGCTGAATCCAGGCAAACTACAACAGACCAGGAAATCAAGAAAAAATAGTCCCCCAAAGAACACACAAAGAACCATAGTGAAATGAGACAGTGCTTAGTCCCCGCTGCATGGGAGGAACAGAAGGGAAAAAGGAGGGACAAAGAGGCAGGACTGACCACTAGCAAGCAAGGATTTTTAAAGGATACTGAAACAAACAAATCAAAATCAGGGGGGTGGCTTTAAGCCAACAGGATAAGTTAGGTCTCAAATGCTCGACCTAAAAAAGGTACTATTCAGACAGAATACAAAATGCTAAGGGGCCGATTCCGATCCGGGACGGAAATCTCTCTGACCGAGCCGGACCCGGAGAGATTTCCGACCGAACCGGACTCCTGCAGTCCGACCGAACGAGTACGATGCGGCCGCATGCTGCCGGACTTGATTTGGTCGGATTCCCATAGAAGTCAAGGGGAGCCGGTCGTGCGACGCGCGTACACGGGCTCCCATTGACTGAATGGGTACGCCACGAACAAGGGCGCCCCTACAGCGGGTACACGTCAGTGCAACCCGCACCGTACACGCATGTGTAGGGGGACCCATGGGTCCCCCTGTGTGCGACTCGCAAGGCTACGGGTGAAGGGGGTCCAACACGGACCCCGAAGTCCGGCTCCGACAGCTCTTTGGAGCCGGACGGTGCAGAGTCGGTCGGGCTGTTCGAAGCGCGCATCGTACTTGCTCGGTCGGGTAACGTCTCCATTGCGTGGTGCGAGTCGTGTACGTACGGGTTGGTCGGAGCGGTTCAGACCCGGAAACGAGTCGGTCGGAATCAACGCGCACATTCGCATCGTACTAGCTCGCTCGGATAGCTGTACGAGTCGGTCGGTAAAAACGCACACGGCTCGTATTTTTCCCGGGCGAATCCCGTTTGGTGAGCTTCCGGCCAAGATCGGAATCGGCCCCTAAATGTGCAAATAAAGAATTTAATAAAAGTCTCACCGAATTTCGTAAACCGAAATGCACAGAAGGAACTCATCCCATTACTCAAGAATTCACTGACAAACTGACAAATCATTAAACAACCAAAGCAGACACGTTGGACTCCTATTTAAAACAAAGGAAAACGACCAGCACCAACCCCTTTCCAAAACTCCCCTCCAAGAGTAAGCTAACCCAGCCTCTGCATTCCATCAAATACATTTCTCAAAGTGAATTTAGGTATCTGGTTATGGCAAGCAGCCCAGCAGGCTGGACTTCTGACCCATGCCCACCACAAATCTTCAAGAACATTCTTTTAACTACTGTTGTGAGTTCCCTATGGGGCCCAATGTAGTTCTCCCCTACGTTAGACTAATTGCAGGTTGTAGGCCTCCTTTGCTTTGTACACGTCACAAAGTTACACGTTTGTTTTTGTGCTACATTAATATTTTAAAAATAGGCTTCACATGTTTTTGTTATTCAGCTTTTCTGCTAGGATTCACTCTGAACATTTCGTAGAAGGCAGAACAACACTGTGCTCTGTTTTTCTCTGTTGTCGGTCACTAACACATCTAACACATAGACATAACAAAGAGACCCAGCTGCTGTTTTCTAGCATGGCATTTCTTATCATATAAGCTAAGACTTGCCATTTTGAAAATAGAGAGGAAAATTTCTTGCAGCGGAAAGACTGCCGGACGAGCGTGCCAGCCTTGTGCAATCTGAGATGCAGACCAGCTAACAGCAAATGGCAGGTGGTGCAGAGACAAAATATTGAGTACAAAATATCGAGTTGCACAAATATCGAGTTATTCATATCGTGTTTATTATCGTTTGCAAAAATATAGTTGTTAAAAATATCGTTTTTTATTGTTATGTATTTTAGTATATATTTTATATGTATGTTATGTATGTTTTTGTATAAGAATTGTTTGTATTTTTAATATATGTGTTACATTTTTAGTAGTTATTTATGTTTAATTTTTTTAATTTTGCGCTTTTAGTTCCGTAGCGGGTTGTGGGTTTATAGGGAATAGGGTGGAAGTAATTTAATTATATTAAATGTATTAATTTTTTTAACTTGAATTTTACGTTTTTAGTTCCGTAGCGGGTTGTGGGTTTATAGGGGAATAGGTGGGAAGTAATTTAATTATAGTAAATGTATTGATTAATTTTTATTTATTAATATTTGTTTAATTGAGATGTTATAGTGTTAAATGTGTAAAGTAATGTATTATTAATTAATTATTAATTGGTTGTTAATTAATTTTTATTAATTAATTGGTTATTAATTTTAGGTGTGTGTTGTGGTGTTTATAGGTGTAAAGGGTGGGAAGTAATTTATTTCTAATTTATGAATTAATAATTGCTTGTTAATTAGTTTTAATTAATTAATTTGTAATTAATTTTGATAATTGTGTAATTAATTTTAGATGTGTGTTGTGGTGTTTATAGGTGTAAAGGGTGGGAAGTAATTTATTTTTAATTTATGAATTAATAATTGGTTGATAATTAATTTTAATTAATTAATTTGTAACTAATTTTGGTCATTGTGTAATTAATTTTAGGTGTGTGTTGTGGTTTTTATAGGTTTAAAGGGTGGGAAATAATTTATTTTTAATAGATGAATTAATATATATATTTTTTTTAAATTTGTTTATTGAAACTTGCAATGCATGGTAAAGGCTCCAATCTGGGGCCATGTGTATCTCAGCATGATAACTGTACAAGCGTTTTATATCCAACGTCCATGTCGGAGACACATTGACCAGCAGGTAACGTACATTTCGGTAATGAAGAAGTAAAATAACAATCCCAACACCCCCCCCTCCCCCCTTGGCACAGTTTCATTTATGACATATGAAAATGAAGCATCCTGTCCCGCATTAGGTACAGATGAAGGGCGACATGGCAATACTAATCCTATGGTGTGGGGCATTAAAGTGTCTAATAAAGTAAACGTGACACCTTACAGGTCCGGATGTGCCAGTAGATAGACCGTCAGCGGTGCCCAAAGAGCATCGGCGACAGGGGACAACCTTGTCGCGTGCCCCTCCCAATAGGGAAGGGTGACGACACCCATCCATTCACGCGAATTCTGGCAGCGGGGTCCGTGTACAACACTCTAACCCATTTCAAGAAAAACGGGGGAAAGCCCATTTGTGTAAGCACCGTGAACATGTAGTCCCAGGAGAGAGAATCAAAGGCCTTCGTGGCGTCCAGTAGCACCGCCACCGCCTGAAAGTCAGAGTCAAAGTAGTGGAGAGTAGCAAACAGTGTACGCAAATTATGCGTAGTGGACCGTGCAGGCACAAACCCTGACTGGTCCGGGAGCACCAGCAGGGGGACCAGTGGCCGGACGCGCAAAGCGATCATTTTCGCTAGAATCTTAGCGTCTATATTTATCATAGAGAGAGGCCTGTAGGAGTCGCAGCAGTTGGGCTCCTTGTCGGGTTTTAATAGCATAACTAGAAGTGCTTCCCTTAACGAGGGCGGGAGTTGTCCTTTATCATATGCCTCCGCATATACCTCAAGGAGCCGCGGAGCCAGGTCGTCGGCGAAGGCCTTATAGAACTCAGCGGGGAGTCCATCCAGGCCCTCAGCTTTGCACGTGGGGAGGGACATAATAGCTAGTTTTACATCCTCCTGATCAAACGGTTGCGTGAGATATTCCCTGTGCTCTGGGGCCAACCATCCCAGCGCGACATCCTCTAGATATGCGTGTATATGTTCCGGCTGAGACTCAGTCCTGGAACTGTAAAGGGCAGTATAGTATTTGAGTATGGCCTCGCTAACATCTTTCGTACTGTGGCGTGCCTCCCCTCCTCATCTAGTATTTCCGTGATATATTCTTGGCTGCGAGAGAGGCCAATTTCTGCGCCAGAGAGCGGCCAGGCCTACCTCCTCGCCATAATAACGCGCCACGTTGCGCCTGGACCGGTGCACCAACTCCTGGTCTACAGTTTCATTGTACTCGGTCACCAATACGCGGATTTTGGACAGCGTCTCAGGGAGTGGGTTCGCATCGTAGGCGCGTTCTAACGTCGAAATGTCAGTCACCAGCTTATGAAGCCTGCGCCTCAAGTCCCGCAGCACTCCCGCCTGTGCCCCCATGCAGACCCCCCTGATGGTAACCTTAAAGGCTTCCCACATGGTGCCCGCGCTATCTACAGAGCCCGTGTTTTCTCTAAAAAAAATTCGAATGGCCCCCCCAACCGAGGATTTAAAAACTTGATCAGTCAAGGAGGACGGCTGTAATCGCCACTGAAACGGTGGCCTGTCACACGCAGGGACCCTCAGCTCCAAAAGAACAGGAGAATGGTCCGAAAGTGTCCGTGCCAAGTGGCGTACCCCCACTGCCCACGTGCATGCAACTGTGGTGGCCAGCCAAAAGTCTAGTCGGGACCAGGTCCCGTGTACGGTAGAAATAAATGTGCTCTCGCGTAGCCCAGAGTTTTGTAGACGCCACACATCCCTCAAACAACCTGCATCCATGACACCCAGCAACGTCTCCGCAGCTTGTTTTGGTCGCACCAGACCACTGCCCATTCGGTCCACATCCATATCCAGGCAGACATTGAAATCTCCACCCCACACTATCTCTGCCTCTGGGAATCCAGAGTTGCGGCGCCAGACATCTGCGAAGAAGGCGGGATCGTCAATGTTGGGCCCATACACGTTCACCAAAAGAACATCCATGCCACACAGCTGCCCATGTACCAAAGCTATTCGGCCCAAATCATCCGTTTCAGAGCGCATCACCTGGAAGGGGACTCCTTTTTTAACGAGGATCATCACTCCCCGTGCATAACTGGAATAGGAGGAGGCTACACGTATACTGGCCCATCGACCTCCCACCCCTTTTTCCGATAGTTGGGTAAGGTGGGTCTCCTGCAGCATAGCTATCTGGACCTCCATCCTATCCAAATACGCAAAGACCTACCTGATCTTTTTAGGTGTGTTCATGCCACGGACATTCCGAGTGAGGAAGTTCAAGTTGCCTCTCATGTAACCAACAGAGTGAAATGGAACATAACGTTCAAGTTACTCAAATCCATAATGTCAGTAGTACAGCCAGAGAAGCAGATTTCAGAAAAAAAACAACATACTGTGCCAAGGTCCCCTATCCCTCCCAAAGCCCCCCTTCCCCCTCCCACTTCAGCGTCCCCAACTCGCCAAAGCCATCCCCCACTTTCCCCACCCCTCCCAACTGGGGAGTGACCTTACAGAACATCGATGGGGTTCTCCCATGTGGGGACGTCAGAGTGCTACTGTCCTCCTATCTAAACAGGAGGTGGCTGAGCAGGGTGTTCCATCCGTGCCCGGCACCGGCCACACCACAATACCCAGCAAGCTGCCAAAAAATATACATATCCCATAGAGTCACCGTCGTGTCCACCTGCTCAAGAAAAGACACAAAAGTACCAACACTATATTCATAAATCTTAGTCCAGGACAGGAAGGCAACGGGCAAACCAAGTGGGTGGTGTGGCAATAGGATATACATTACAAGGCATCCCATCACTCTACTGCTCCTCCGCATCTGATGGCGTGTGAGAGTCTCGCCTCCGTTTCTTCAGATGTTTTGCATGTTCCAGAGCCGCCTTAGGGTTGCTGAGGATTTGAGAGTCATCCTCCGCGCCAATCCGCAGACGGGCGGGGTAAAGCATGGCGTAGGGCGCTCCCTCGGATTGAAGGAATTTTTTTACAGCCCCAAATTCCCTTCTCGCTGCCTGAACTGCGACTGCGAAGTCTGGGAAGAACGAGAGTTTGTTGCCTTGATGTTCAATGACCCCTTTCTCTCTTGCCAGATGGAGAATTACATCCCGATCTCTATAGTTCAAGACCCTCGCAATGATGGGCCGGGGGGGAGCCCCCGGGACTGGTCTGGCAGCCAGGGAACGATGGGCCCGCTCAACAATAAACATGGGTGAAAGTTGCTCGTGACCGAAAAGCTCCATGATCAGGGTTTCAACGAAGGTGTCCATCTTACCCACATTTGTTGATTCCGGGAGACCAATAATGCAGATGTTGTTTCTCCTGGAGCGTGCCTCCAAGTCCTCGTTATTAGCCTGGATAAGCGAGAGAACCTTTTCCATATTGAAGGCTTTCCCCGCCACCTCGCTGAGGCCGTCCTCCATCGCCGACACTCTCTGCTCGACCTCTCCCATACGGACATTTTGCTTTTCTAGCTGAGAAGACATATGGTCTAGACGATGATTGACCGCCGCCATCGCACCCTCAATAGACTGGAGGCTCCGCTGCATGGCCTGTAAAGTTGCCTCAAGAGTGGAGGGCCCCCCCTCCTGTGCGTCCGCCTCGGAGTCCGAGGCCGCTTTTTGCGAGGATTTAGTAGGTCGGCGCGCCTCAAACGTGAGGCGCAGTTGGGTTTTGTCCGTTCTGCCCATGGTGCCTGCGGCGTCAAGGCTCGGCGCGCCAGCTGCCGCCAGTCGGTGAGGGCCGTTCCTTCAAGCTCCCCGGTGCGTGCCAAGTGGATTGACGCTGCAGCCCGCTCCTCAGGTCCCACCGCCCATACAGAGTGCTCTCAGCGGTGTGCAGTGGCTGCCGGCTACCCCCACAACTCTCCAGAGCCCGGTCCCACAAGCGACAGGCAACAGGCGGCCCACCCCACCATGGAGATACACCAGCCCCCGCCAGGAAGGAGGCCAGCACCCGACCGGGGAAGGAGCACCCGGCCCACCCGAGCTCTCGGGTCCCACAGAAGCCGGCGGGGGGCCAGTTACAGAGAGAAGGCGGTAAGGGCCCACATCGTTGTTGTTGCAGCAATGGCACAGTCTACGTGTGCAAAGATGGCAGAGCAGAGCCACTGGCGCTCCCCACCCGAGAGGCGAGCAGAGCCTCCCAGTCTGGGCCAGGTCGCTGTGTCCGGTCAGCCAGGCAGCCTCTCTATGAAAGCGGGCATGGCGCGGTGGGATCTCTCCCCCGGGGATCCCAGGGTCTCCTCGGGTGTGGCACCAGGTAAGTATCAGAGCCGGTGCAGGTGCCCGGGCGCCCCCCAGTGCTAGGCAGGTAACAAGTGGCCGTCCGCCCTTTTCCAATACACCGCCAGCCCGCGGGGTAAGTCAGCTTTTATTTCGGCGCTCAGCCTCAGCAGGGGGTCCGTCGCAGCAGGTTCCCTGGGGGTCCACATACCCTCCGCAGTGGCGCTCCGGCACACAACAGGTCGCGATCAGCAGCGGCGCCCGGCCAGCCCCCAGCTACGACTTCCTGGCCTCTCGCACCACCCAGCGCTCAGCAGCAGTTCCCAGGCCGCAGCCCGCGGCAGCCCGAACCCGCCTTCGCAGTAACGGGCGCAACGCAGGCCGCGCCCCACTCACCGCCACCAGCTCCAGGGGCCCATGGACCCGCAGTTGTTTTCCGTTGTCCTCAGTCAGGGGGGGCACAGCCATCACCAGCCTCCACGCCGATATTCTCCAGCCGGGCTGCCCTCCGCTTGGGGGCCGAGGAGGGGGATCAGGCACTGCAGACAGCAGGGGCTCACCAGGGGGCTCCGCAACTCACAGGTAGGTCAGGGAATCTCCGGCCACAGAGCTCAGCTCTCCGCGGTCGCCGCCATTTTGCGGACTCCCAGCGCCGGAGCAATGATGCCTCAAAATGCCGCAGCCACAGCCTGGAAGTGCTCACCAAGCGCTTCCACCGATGCAGGGGAGCACGGCGGTCCAGAATCGCCGGGCGGTGCCGTCAGATGCCAGGCAGGATAGGCGGATAATAGTCGGATATCGGCTCAGCCGGGCAGAGCCTCACTAAGGTGCGGCCATCTTGCCGTGCGTCCTCTAGCGCCCCTCCTAGATGAATTAATAATTGGTTGTTAATTAATTTTAATTAATTTTTTGGTAATTAATTATGGTAATTGTGTAATTAATTTTCGGTGTGTGTTGTGGTGTTTATAGGAGTAATGATTGGGAAGTAATTTGTGTTTAATTAATTAATATATAGTTGTTAATTAATGTTAATTTTTGTTATTTATTTTGGGTAATTAATTTTTGTGTGTGTTGTTTTGCTTTTAAAGGGGTAAACGGTGGGTATTAAATACATTTTAATTATGCAATCATTAGTTGTAAATAGTAATAGTTTTTAATTTTAAAATCAATCAATCAGGGAGTTTTAAGTGCGCTACTAACCCGTGGGGGTCTCAAGGTGCAGGGGGGTGGGGAATCAGCTCCCGTTAGTCGAAGAGCAAGTCTTGAGGGCTTTCCTGAAGCTGTGCAGGGTGGGGGCGCGTCTGATGTCGATCGGGAGCTCGTTCCAGGTCTTGCCTGTGATGTAGGAGAAGGTTCTTGCACCCGTACGTGCTCTGCGGATGCGCGGCGGTTTGGTGAGGACGAGGTCGGCGTAAGTTTTAATTGTGTTTTATTATTTTATAGTTTAATTTAGGTGTGTGTTGTGGATATTATAGTGTTAAAGTTTGTGAAGTTAATTAATGTTTATTCGTTTTTTATTAATAATATTTTTAATTGATTATTAATTATGTTAATTATGCAACTAATTTTAATTAAACATGTTTAAGCATTTTGTTATTGGTGTGGTGTTATAGGGTAGGAAATAAAATAAATACATTTATGTTTTAATTAATGTTTTTGTTTGTAAATATTTTGTAGTTTAAAAGAATTATTTTTATGTAAATGTATTTATTATTTTACTTTATATAATATTTGTTGGTTTTTGTTATATGTAATTAATATTATAATATGTGTTATTTTTATATGTTGAATATTTTATTTTTTATTTTTTAAATATTGTTTATTTTTTGTATTATTTTATTTAATTTTTAATATTATTTTTTTAAGTGTTTGAGTGTGAATAGTAATTTTTTTTCTACGCTATCCAACACTTTCCCTACTGTTGCATTCACTGGAGTGGGAACAGTAATTTTTACCCCTCCGCTATCCAGCACTTTCCCTACTGTTGCATTCACTGGAGCGGAAATAGTAATTTTTACCCCTCCGCTATCCAGCACTTTCCCTACTGTTGCACTCACTGGGGAGGGAATAGTAATTTTTACCCCTCCGCTATCCAGCACTTTCCCTGCTGTTGCATTCACTGGAGTGGGAATAGTAATTTTTACCCCTCCGCTATCCAACATTTTCCCTACTGTTGCATTCACTGGAGTGGGAATAGTAATTTTTGCCCCTCCGCTATCCAGCAGTTTCCCTACTGTTGCACTCACTGGAGTGGCAATAGTAATTTTTACCTCTCCGCTATCCAACACTTTCCCTACTGTTGCACTCTCTGGAGTGGGAATAGTAATTTTTACCCGCCACTATCCAACACTTTCCCTATTGTTGCACTCACTGGAGTAGGAATACATTTTTTTACCCCTCCGCTATTCAACACTTATCCTACTGTTGCATTCAGTGGAGTGGGAATACTAATTTCAACCCTCCGCTATCCAACATTTTCTCTAATGTTGCACTCTTTGGAGTGGGAATAGTAATTTTTACCCTTCCGCTATCCAGCACTTTCCCTACTGTTGCACTCACTGCAGTGGGAATAGTAATTTTTATCTCTCCGCTATCCAACACTTATCCTACTGTTGCACTCAGTGGAGTAGGAATAGTAATTATTACCCTTCGCTATCCAACACTTTCCCTACTGTTGCTATTACTGGAGTGGGAATAGTAATTTGTACCCCTCCGCTATCCAACACATTCCCTACTGTTGCACTCACTGGAGTGGGAATAGTAATTTTTTCCTCTCCGCTATCCAACATTTTCCCTACAGTTTTTCTCAGTGGAGTGGTAATAGTAATTTTTACCCCTCCGCTATCCAACACTTTCCCTACTGTTGCACTCTTTGGAGTGGGAATAGTAATTTTTACCCCTCCGCTATTCAACGCTCTCCCTACTGTTGCACTCTTTGGAGTGGTCATAGTAATTTTACCCCTCTGCTATCCAACTCTTTCCCTACTGTTGCACTCACTGGAGTTGGAATAGTAAATGTAATTATTTTGCTATCCAACACTTTCCCTACTGTTGCATTTATTGTATTGGGCAATTTAAGTTAAAATATCTTTTATAGATTAATGTTTTAATTTATTCTAGAATTTTTTTATATTTTAAATTATTTATATATATATATATTTTTTTATATAATTTTAAACTTTTAAAATAAATTAAGGATAATAGTTTATTAATGATTTTAAAGTAAATATATGTATAAATTATTATGTTTGTGTGTTTATTTTTTTAATTAAGTTTATTTGTTATATTTTGTAAAAATGTATATTAAATTTAATTTATTTTGTTAAAATTAATATTAAATATATATATATATATATATATATAAATCGATATTTTTACATCTATATATTTTACATCCATATTTTTTATTCAATATTTTTGTACTTACCTTTTTAAGTATAGTAGTCGATATTTCTGTTGTCTATATTTTTTTATCGATATTTTGTACATCGATGTTATGTCAGTGATCCATGGCAGGTATGGGGTCCGGCTCTCATCCTAGAGATCTGTCTATATTATTGCGCTCATGTAGTAAGGTTAGGCTAAGGCAAATATATCATTCGCCATGGTAGGGCTTTCATTGTGTATCATCTACTGATAATGCTAATCCTGTTACTAAATTGCATATGTTTCCTAATTTCCGCACAATTGCTTCATGATAGAGCACAATAGTTTCAATAAATATTGTAAACTTTCCTTGTGTCTCTTGGTTGTTTATTATGGACATGTATGAGTGAGGGAATGAAAGGTGATGACCTGTTACAGCGGTTCCCTGAGGGGACTGAAGTGCTGTGTTCTGGGGTATCAAATTACCTGTTACTCTGGGAAGGTTAGGAGGGTAGATAAGGAGCTCTGAGCTAGTCAGGATTCAGGCCCATAGGTACTGATGTGGTATGGTGACACAGTCTCTGCACACTGACGTTCTGTGATCCTAGACATAGGGAGTCATTACGATGGCGGACGGACTTTCGTCCGTCCGCCATCGTGCTGAGGCTTGGGACCGTCCGCCTCTAATGCGGCGGTCCTGCACATGAGATTATGATGCGACCGCCACCGTGGCGGTCGTATCGTGTATCTCTGACATTGCGGAGGGTGCTGCTGGCTGCAGCACCCACCGCAATGTCCGAAATGCACTGTGTGCATTTCCCTGCACTGCATGGCAGGCACCACACGGTGCCTGCCACCTGGTGAAGGGAAATGTACCCCCTCAGTGCACACCCACCTCCCCCAACACAAGGAGGGCCCGCAACGGGCCCCCAAATGCAATCCCCGCCAGCCTGTGAATGCACCGGCTGGCGGGGATGCAGCATCGTAATATGGCGGACGGTCCCTGCTAGGCACCGCCACCAGATTGTAGATGTGGTGTGGGTCCGCCAGGCAATCGTAACGATTGCCTGTGGTGGACCCGTGGCAGACGGACTTTGCGTCTGGCAGCACACCGCCTGCCATCGTTATATGGCGGGTGGGATTTGTCCGCACGATTGCGGTGAATCCCCCACCGGCAGGCTGCCGGTGGCGGATTCACCGCAATCGTAATGACCCCCATAGTTCTGTTTCCAAACAGAATCCCTGCAACATGGCGCCACCAACTTTTGGTCTGGTATTTATTCACGGGTCTCTTGAGTAGTGCTTGTGCGTGTCCATAATACCACTGGAGACGGCCGTGGTGTTGGGGATTAATCCTACACAGTGTTTAGGAAGCACCTAATTCTGTTGGTTTTTCAAGCCTGAAAGTTTAAAAGGATAACCCATTTTTGTGTTGCACTTTGTTCCGTTTCTATTTTCTCATGGCAGTGCCAGCACCTATTGCTCTTCCTGTTAATTGCAGATGTGTTGTCCATGCACATGTAACGCATCATGGACTTACTAATACAGATGGGGCTTTTATCTTCATAGTGGAAGCAGAAGATTTTTATAGCTTTGAAGTTTTTTACTCTTGGGTCGATTTTCAAGCTGTGGACGCTAATTCAAACATATTTCATACATATACAACTCCTGCAGCATCAGCACACTACCAAGCATATGTGCTCATGGAAATACCTTTATCTTATTGGGAACATCAAACTTGGTTCCTAGGCGCCCAACCACATGTACCTACACCTGTGCACTTAGGTCCTCTTAGTAATGATGGGTCGACCTGGCCCGCATTAGCTGGATATACACCATACCCTGACATGGTAAATCTTAACCTTTTACAAACAAGAGCCTTATACAGTGCTCTGGTCCCACCATATAGACGCTTGACTGAATATGTTTCTAGTGCCTTGTTGGCACAAGAAGCAAGGGTTGGCCTGCCAGGGCAAGCCCAATTGTCTGCTGTGCCTACAATTAGTCCTGTAATTGTTCATTCAGTTATGGACAAAATTCCCTCTAACCATGAGGAAATTCCATTCTGGATCTCCCAAAGAATTGAAAGAATTCAAGCTATGTTTCCCCTTATGGGACCACAAGACAAGCACAGAATTTTGACTGTGTGTTTACCACACGGAATGGTTCCCGTTATAGGTAACTGTAACACTTGGGGAACAGACTTTGCGCTGTCTATACCATCAGACATTGCACTCCGTCCATGTCAGTCTTGCCTGACCTGTTAAAACAAATACAGAATGAACATGGGGCAGCTGCTGTCCTGGATTTGGGGATGAAACTAATTGGGAATTTTCCAGTGGTGTTCGCAATGATTCTATCCCTGCAACACTACCTCTGCTTCCAGACCAGTACGAAGAATAATCAATAATTCTTTAACTACTGGAATCTTTCTAGAAGACCTAAAAAAGGCATACACATGTTTATTATTAAAGAAAACTAACCTGGACCCACATGACCCAGACAACTACAGACCAATTACTAATAGACCTTTCCTGCGCGAACTGATAGAAAGAGCAGCATTCATCCAGATGACACAATTCATAGAAGATAATGCCATAATTTCAGACTACCAAACAGGATTCCACCCAGTAAGAGGCACAAAGTCTGCCCTCATCGCCATTTGGGATGACCTTAAAAACATAGCAGACTGGAACTGGATTACTGCACTACTTCTCTTGGACCTCTCAGCTGCCTTTGACAAAGTTGACCATGACACTCTAATACAAATACTTTACAAAGCAGGCATAGAAGGGACTGCTCTCGACTGGATCACATCCTACCTTCAAAATGGAACAAATGTCGTCCATTCTCCCCCTTTCCCATCCAAACTGTAGTTCACAAAAGCAGAGGTCTCTCAAGGCTCTATCATCTCACCCATGCTTTTCAACATCTACATGAAGTCATTACCGGCAATGATCAATGAATTTCACCTCACATGCTATAACTATGCAAATGGCACACAAATACTCCTTAAACTGGAAAGCCCCAAAGACATTGGAAACTCACAAATCTTCAGTTACTTCAGAGCCGTTGATCAGTGGATGACATGGACCAATCTCAAATTGAATGCTTCCAAATGGAAATTCTTACATGTGGCGCTTGGAAAAATGATGACCCGCTCTGTGCCTATCCTGACGATCTGGGAACACCTCCTAAAGTATCTAAGGAAGTAAGAAACCTTGGAATTACCATGGAATCCAAGTTATCAATGAATGCCCAAGCGGACAAATTAGCATAATCAAGCTTCATTACCATGAAAACTCTGCGATGCATCTTTCCCCACCTAGGATTTCCACACAAGGTCCAGGCTACTATCTCCCTTGTATAGTCTAAACTTGATTACGCCAATGGCCTCTGCCACGGTTCATCGCTATGAACTATGAAAAGACTACAACGGATTCAGAAATCTGCTGCCAGACTACTTCTACATGTAAAGCCACAAGCCCACATTTTCCTAGCCTTGAGGGCCCTACATTGTTTACTGGTTGCCAGAAGATTCACCTTCAAGCTGATTTGTATCACCAACAAAGCAATACATGGAACAGGACTGCTTTTCATCAGGAATAAAATCAGCAAATACATTCAACAAAGGAACCTCCACTCAAGATTGGCACCTCGCCTCAAAACCCTAGCATACAAGAAAACAACCATGGGTGGTACATCTTTCTCTGTTCAAGTCGCCAAACTATGGAACTCATTACTCCCAAACATAAGATCCACGGACAACTATCTTACCTTCAGAAGACTACTCAAGAGTTGGCTCTTTCCTATGTAACCACCATACTCAAACTTAATATACAGCATATACCTGTGTTTGAAAACATTTATTACTTGATTATATGTATATATCTAGGTATGCACATTTCTTTGTACAAATATGTATAATAACTATAGATTTAAAAATATAGATATTCTTTAGGTCTGCTTAAGAAATGTATATCTTACTTATAGTATATATATATATATATATTATCTACTGGCGGTCGCCAGTAGATAGTTATAGTTAGGACCTATTTTCCATAGGAAATCCGCGACATTCTATTTGAAATAACTCTTGCGTCGGTTGACGAATCTTCGCGAAATTTTCAAACTTTATGGCTCCGCTCCGGTCCGCTCCTACCCTGAAAGTCTCAGGGTGATTCGTCAAGCGGGGGCCGAGAAAAAGGGGGGTCCCAAAACGTGTTTTCCCCATTCATTTTCCCATAGGAAACTTTAGACACGGCTACAGCCCGAACTGCTGAACGGAATTACACCAAATTTGGCAAAGAGGTAGTTCTTGGTTCAGAAAGAACCCTTTTTGTTAAATGGTGTAAATCCGTTCAGTAGTTGCGGAGAAATTAAAAAATAAGAGTCAAAAATCAATTTCCCATAGGAAACTTTATGCAAGGTTACAGCTCGAACTGCTGAACGGAATTACACCAAATTTGGCAAAGAGGTAGTTCTTGGTTCAAAAAGTACCCTTTTTGTTAAATGGTGAAAATCCGTTCAGTAGTTGCTGAGAAAATCAAAAGTAAAAACACATATATATCTGGGCGGAGCCTAACCACACATGTCATCGTGACATCTGATTGGCTGTCAGCACTTCATCCTGGAATTGCTGGCAGCCATCTTGGGACCAATATAAATGATAGTACCACATTGAAATGCATTGTACTGAATCGAAGATTTTGAGGGTTACCAAAAGGAGAACTATAAAGGGTGATAACAGACTTTAGTTACATTAGAATTCATTTGTTGATGGTACCATACTAATTTCAGGAATTGTGGTGTGTTCTAAGGTGATTTTACCCTGTGAAAAACCTTCTGCTGGGATATCATGAATCATGTTTGAGAGAAAACTATTTTCACATGCTTGTCCCATACAGTTTTGGAAGGTGCTCCAGAAGCTAAAATGAGAGCATATTTTCTGTAAATTCACATTATCTTTCTCAGTCATGTGAGAATGAAGTCTGACATTCTCAGTAAAACATGTACATCCAACAAGGGCAGAGACTGTCAGTTGATTCCTTTGTGTTCTACTGCAGCTTCCCAGAGTGTTCTAAAGAACAACTAGAGTGCTAACAGCCTTACTTATGACAAAAGTATGGCACACCTGAAGCCATCTTGATTGGAATAAACTGGTAACACTTAAAACATTTAATTTAAAAAGGAACAAAATGATGGGGTTCATCTTGTCATAGAAATTATGGTTAGTGCTCTGGAAAGAAAAATTAGGACATGTTTCAAGTGTGATCTCAAATATCTTCCTGTTATATTTCAACAGGAGCAGCCTGTCAGTTGATGCCTTTGTGTTCTACTGCAGCTTCCCAGAGTGTTCTAAAGAACAACTAGAGCGCTAACAGTCTTACTTATGACAAAAGTATGGCACACCTGAAGACATCTTGATTGGAATAAACTGGTAACACTTAAAACATTTAATTTAAAAAGGAACAAAATGAGGGGTTAATTTTGCCACAGAAATTATGGTTAGTGCTGTAGAAAGAAAAATTAGGACATGTTTTAAGTGAGATCTCAAATATCTTCCTGTTATATTTCAACAGGAGCAGCCTGTCAGTTGATGCCTTTGTGTTCTACTGCAGCTTCCCAGAGTGTTCTAAAGAACAACTAGAGTGCTAACAGCCTTACTTATGACAAAAGTATGGCACACCTGAAGCCATCTTGATTGGAATAAACTGGTAACACTTAAAACATTTAATTTAAAAAGGAACAAAATGAGGGGGTTCATTTTGCCATAGAAATTATGGTTAGTGCTGCAAAAAGAAAATTTAGTGCATGTTTTAAGTGAGATCTCAAATCTTCTTCTATTTCATTAGAAAATTCTGACATGCAGACTGAAACAATCACTTTCAATACCAGCAGTAGACTTCCAGTTAACTCCTTGGTGAGCAGTAGCTTTACTACAGTGATCTAATGAACAACTAGAGTAATAACATTCTGAATTTATGGCAAATGTGTGACACATCTGAATGCCTTCTTGATGGAATCAAAGTAAAAACTGAAAGCATTTCCTACTGAGGAGACTGCAGTAAATGAGGAAATTAGGAAACTTCATAACAAAGAAGTCTTCCAAGATGGCCACCAGTGAAAAAAGAGCCCAAATGTAGCACAAATATTACCCAGATGTAGCCCACATATAGCCCAATGACAAAAGTGTGCAAAACACTTTTTATTTTTAGTTTTTTTGCAGTTTTATGTAGTGCAGACTGGTCAGGTATTGGAGCATTGCATCTTAAAACATGACCCCCTACACTACAAAAACACCACTGCACTACCCTAAACCCTAAAACACTACCCCAGCACGGCCCCCTACACTACACAAGCACCACTGCACTATCCTAAACCCTAAAACACTACCCCCAGCATGACCCCCTACACTACACAAACACCACTGCACTACCCTAAACCCTAAAACACTACCCCAACACCACTGCACTAACCTAAATCCTAAAACACTACCCCCAGCACGACCCCCTACACTACCCAAACACCACTGCACTACCCTAAAACATGACCCCCTACACTACACAAACACCACTACACTACCCTAAACCCTAAAACACTACCCCCAGCACAACCCCCTACACTACACAAACACCACTGCACTACCTTAAACCCTAAAACACTACCCCCAGCACGACCCCCTACACTACCCAAACACCACTGCACTAACCTAAATCCTAAAACACTACCCCCAGCACGACCCCCTACACTACCCAAACACCACTGCACTACCCTAAAACATGACCCCCTACACTACACAAACACCACTGCACTACCCTAAACCCTAAAACACTACCCCCAGCACGACCCCCTGTCTTGTGGCTCATGGCCTCCTGGCAGGTCTGGCTACGTCACCGCAGGCCTGGCTGCCATGATGACTCTTGCGCACGTTATTACTGGATGTTGTTCTGTCGCCCTCTGTTATTGTCAAGTTATTCTACCACAGTCTGCATATTCTGTTTCTCACCTTTTCTCCTGTTCCCTTTTGGGCTCAGTCTGAACAACAGTTACAAGGTCGAATAACAACTCCCTGGTTCCTACTGATTTGGCCCGTCCCTCGCACCTAGACATAACACCATGTACAGCTGCCATTGAGAAAATAGTGTGCTTTTAATAATGC
Organism: Calotriton arnoldi; assembly: GCA_963921515.1. Taxonomy (NCBI): domain Eukaryota; kingdom Metazoa; phylum Chordata; class Amphibia; order Caudata; family Salamandridae; genus Calotriton; species Calotriton arnoldi. The sequence continues at coordinate 102,168 of CAWUFW010001956.1, read as the reverse complement.
GCTCGCGTGCTCTAAGATAGCACTTGGAGACGACCTTTCCAGGGAGAAGAGCTGTGATTGTTTGCTGATGTAGTTCTGCATCAAGAGACTGAGGTATGGGGGTTCGCTAGTCAAAGCCCAAAGGTCTTCTATTATTATAATAAACTGGCTTCTAGCACGGGGAGGGTGGTAATGTTAGTCAGACATATATCCACTGCTTTATGAGATGCTTTCCCCGTTCGTATTCTATGGAGTAGTAACTATGCTGATTATATTATTCTTATGTATTATGTTATTAGTACTGACACGTGTACTGTATCTAAGGGCACGTAAGTTGCAATAAATATTTTGAACTATAAAGTGTCTCTTCTTACGCATGTTGTGGACAGGTACGAGAGTAACGAAAGAGTGTTCTTGCCTCTGCGAGTCCTGAGAGAGAGATACCGTGTTCTGGGTTGTCTAATCATTGGTACATTAGTGCTAATGGGACGCTAAGGCTAGTTGGGTTGGGGTTTTGGGTGCTAAGGTTTATGGTTGGCTCACCACTATATTCCGAGGTCCTATTATCCTGTGCATAGCTCTGTATGTGCAGAAACCTTATGACATGGCGCGACCAACAAGTGGGGCAGCTTACTTGCGAGACGCTTGAGTAGTACTTGTGCTTGTCCACACAACCCTCACGTACGCTTCCGGAAGCGTGTGTGACGGCGATACCTCCTATATTGCAGATTTTGTAGGTTCTTTCAAGCTTGATGTTATTAAAAAAGGTTTCTTAAATATAACCCTTTTGTGCTGCCTCGTGTAAGATTGTTGTCTCGACCCGTTAGTAATGGCGGGTATAGACATAGCGGCGCATAGCCGCACAGCACTCCGGGATCACTTACGGGTGTATGGAGTGCCAGACGCGGGAGTTGAACTAGTCTTTGTGGTTCAAGCCGATCCGGCTTTCCATTTTGAAGTGTTCTACTCTTGGATCACTTTTCCAGCGGTGGATGCGAACGATGATCTGTTCCATACATATGAACCCACCGTTGTTCCTGCAGTCTATAGACCTTATACTAATCTTGAAGTACCGCTCACGGCTTGGCAACACCGTGTTTGGTTTAATGGCGCCCTCCCACAACCGAATACCACGGTTCGTTTAGGCCCCTTATCAATTGAGGGGGCCACTTGGCCTGTTTTGGCCGGGTACACACCACATCCGCGTTATATGACAATACCAGTCGCGGAACTACGCACTATGTATGCGGCCTTGGTGCAGGTGCATCGAGCTTTAGTGCGATATGTTACAGGCAGCATCCATGGAGCCGCTCCTGGAGTGCCTGGCCAACCAGCTGCTGCAGGCGGAGTGACCATAAGTCCCGTCATGGTGAATTCTGTGATGGGCAAACGGCCACAAAATAAGGATGATTTTCCTTATTGGCTTGCAGAAAAGTTTGATCAGTTGGAGGCAGTTTTTCCACATACAACTCCTGTGGATAAACATCGTATTTTGACGATTAGTTTGCCAAAAGACTTAATTCCCGAGTTGACAGCATGTGACAACTGGGGTAGGGTATTCGCAGCAGTATATTCTAAATGTTTTGGTACTCCTTCCATGACAGTTCTCCCCTCTGTAATTAAAAAAGTACAGGATGAACACGGCCCTGAAGCGGCTGTGGAATTAGGGATGAGACTAGTGGGAGTGTTTGAAGTAGTAGCTGAACTGATCCTTGCGAATGTCAAGGGCGATGCAGTGAACTTTCAAGTAGCTAACGCTTTGGCTTTGGTCCCAGAATTGGACAAGCCTCGAGAATTACCGAAAATTATTACCCAGGCTTATAAAACTATTGGTAGAAACAGCCTGGGTAACAAGCCTTTGCAAAACTGCAAACACAATCGCAACCACAACAGCAACAACCCAAATCTCAATCTGAGAAGGATGAGAAACCAGTCTTCACTAAAAAGAGCTGGAGGCTGAAAAAACAGGGTAAGCAACAGACAAAGCCGGGATCGCGAGGCGCATCCCCGGTTTCAGTTTCTTCTGAACGTACTTATGATTTACGCGATAGAGCGAGAATTAAGTCACCGGATAGGTTTCAGATCCCTGATACGCGTTCTCCTCGTTCTTCACAGGCACAGACTTCGTCACAGGCCGGTGGAGGAGACCGCCAGGATAGAGGAAGGGCCCGTGAGGCCCCACAGGGACGAGACCAGCCTCGACAACAAGTCAGAGGAAAAGAAGAAGACGCTCAACGTTTTCGACCACAATTTCAGAAGAAGAAAGTTGCCGCTGTAACAGCGAAATATGCCACAGACGGTGAGAACGAGACTCCTGAATTGGACGTGGGCAGTAACCCTCCTAGACAGCGCCGCGGAAGTAACCATAGTGCGGGAGGCGCTACGTCCTCATATGGAGGCGACAGCAACTGAAACATTCATTACTGTTGAAACAGCAGACACCAGAGTGGCACCCCCTGACAGACTATTTAATATAGTCCTCCAAATTGAAGGTGATATACAGCGAGTAATTAAAGGTATTTTTTGGGAAAATCTGACCTCTTCATATGATATTTTATTGGCAGAGGCGGATTGGCCACCCCCATTCGTAATTACTGCGCGTAAAGGGGAGGAGGTAATCCTTCCGAGCTTTTCTCGACATGTCCCAAAGGACAAAGCAGAGGCTCTTGCAGCAGAGTGGGCTGTGTCCCTGGCTCCAGCGTTATTCCGCAATCACGTGGGTTGGGACGAAGAATCTCCCCCCATGAAATACCTTTGCGATCGTTGCCGCAGCCACAACCCCAATATCCCATAAAACGTGAAGCCAAAGGCCCCGTTTCCGAGATTCTGACACAGTTGGAATATCAGGGAGTAATTGAACCCTGTGTATCACCTATGAACAATCCCCTTTTCGCGGTTTCTAAACCCGATGGATCGTACCGTTTAGTATTGGATTACCGGCATTTGAACTCTCATTGTCGGACCTTTGCGGTGCAAAATACCCATAGTTCTGCGCTTGTAGACAGTCTTGTTCGTAAAAAATACAAAACGACCCTTGACCTTTCAAATGGATTCTACACGCACAACTTAGCCCCGGAGAGTGGCCAATGGTGTGCCTTTACTTCCGGTGGTAAAATGTTCAAATTCAGGCGTCTTCCTATGGGCTACAAGAATAGTCCAGGCGTATTCGCCGCTCGTGTTGTCTCTTTGTTAGACGGCATCGATCCAGACGCCTGTTCGTATGTGGATGACATTTATCTGACAGACGATGAATTGTTTCCGCATCTGACCCGGGTGGACCGCATTATTCTTGAATTTGCGGTTCAGGGATACAAAATTAACTTTGCCAAATCCCATATTGCTGAATTTACCGTTTTGTTCTTGGGCTATGAGCTCAACAATGAAGGTAAGGGTTTAGCCCCCATTTTCTGGAGAAATGTGCACTTTTGTGCCCTCCTACTAATCTGAAAAAGCTTCAGTCGTTACTGGGTTTTCTGAACTTCGGACGTACATATATTCCCGAATACGCCCAGCGTATCAAGCCATTGTATGCTTTGATACAACCTACTTTTTCGAAGTCTTCTTGGCTTCCGGAGCATACCTCCATTCTGCAGTCTTTGCAGACAGACCTTCTTGAGTCTAAATACCTTTTGACGCGTGATAACCACACAAACTTGGTGATTAGAATCATTCCAGGGGCAGTGGGTTTCACGTACTTAACCTTTAATGAAGGTGATACAGTACCCATCGCATACAAGTCACATCTATACACCTCTGCAGAAATGCGGTTCTCATCTGTGGAGAAAGTGCTAACAGCAGTGCAAATGGCGATCCTGAAGGAGCGCGCACTGGCACAGGGAAAACGCATTCTGGTGGTAACACCCTATCCTGCCCTAGAAGCAGTGACGAAAGCAAGTGTTCCGAACTCTAAAGCTTTGCACCCCCGTTGGATTCAATGGGCAACATCTTTGACGTCTCCGGATGTCACTTTCATTTTCGACTCTTCTCTCCAGACTCAGGAGTTTTTACAGTATGAATTCATTCATCCTCCTCCTTTGTCCTTATTGCCGCTTGAGGATTACGACTGTGTGATCTACACCGATGGTTCGGCACAACCGGCCACGGGTTCCAAGCATGCTTATTCAGCCGCATGTGCTATTGTTGCAGGTACGTTTGTGAACGGAAAGTTCAAATCCACTGTGGTGCATACACAGGCACTCGGGGACAGTACCGCACAATTGGCCGAGTTGCGTGCCTTGGTGCTTGCGCTTGAGTTCGTAAATCCTGATGTGACCACTTTAATAGTGTGCGATTCTTACTACTGTGTTCAATCATACAATGACAATCTGTTCTTTTGGTCGCAAAATGACTATAGAGACGCTAAAGGCAACACAATCAAGCATAAAATGCTTTGGGTTAGGGTGGCAGAATTACAAAGACGTCTGCCACTCACACAGGTGGTTCACACCCTAGGCCATCAGCGAGTGGGCGCACACGCTGTTGGTAACAGTCTGGCAGATGAAGCTGCCAGATCAGCAGTACTCACGTGTTCAGTAGCAGCAGTTACTAGATCCATGTCTAAAATAGACACTGATATCTTGGCAGCTATTGCTGCAACAAAAGAAGGAATTAATTACCCTAGAGGTTTCCCTTCTAAATATTCTTACCAGATAGGTCCCGATCAGGCTCCTTATGTAACAATACCTAACGTTGGGGTTCGGCTGATCCCCAACGCGGACCGCAGACTTTCCTTGATGGCAGCGGCACACGAAGGCATGGCTTCGGCGCATGCTGGTGTGTCTGCGACAATTTCCATTTTGCAGCAGCGTTACTGGTGGCGTGGTTTATACAAAGATACACGTACTTATGTGCTTTCCTGTGACGTTTGTCAACAGATCAAGCCTTCAACAGTCACAAGACCACCGCAGACCTCGCTTGCAATTTCGAACAGACCCTTTGGGTGTGTTTACTTGGATCACTGCGGTCCATTTTCTTCAGACACTGCCTATAAATATATCTTAGTGGCAGTGGACTCGTGCACACGGTTCATCTGGGTCTGGCCACAACGGAGTGCTGACGCACGAAATGTCATTAGGGATTTGCGAGTCTTTGTGGGAATTTTTGCATGCGGCACCTTCCATTCTGACCAAGGTCCGGCGTTTGCCTCTAAGGCTTACAAGGACGCAATGGGCTCCTTAGGGGTGCGGGTGAAATTTTCGTCTCCGTATAGGCCTGAGGGCAACTCTATCGTTGAACGAATGAACCGTGACTTAAAGCAATCCTTGACAGCTAGAGTTATAGGTACTGGCAGGAACTGGCTGGCCCACTTGTATACTGTTCAGCGTGCACTTAATAATCTCCCTAGAAGGCCTCTGGGTGGGCGGACCCCTTACGAAATGCTCTTTGGCATACGAATGTTTGTGCCTGACCTTGATTGTCTAGACATGGCGGCGCAATCCGCCAAGTTCGATGTAGATAATCATTCTACTATGTTACAGGACTTACAAGAAGCCCGAGACAAACTAGCGATTGCACATTTACCTTCAGCCACAGACCCTGCTGTGCAGATTCCGGTAGCCGGCTGGCTTCCGAAGATTGGCGACCTGGTACGAGAGAAGGTGGAGAACAAAAAGAATTCGGCCCCTCTTTTCGTGCACCGGTTCCAGTACTGGGCTTGAAGGGAACACGTACAGTCATCCTACCACCGCTTCCCGGTCGCAAGGAAAACAGATACATCTCAGTGGAAAATGTCAAGCTACAACATTTGGCCGATCCTAAATAGTGTCACACCAGCGGTCTCTTGTCCTGCCATTTATCGGACAAGTGTTCGAGGCACGCCTGCAAGAACAATCACTGATGTTACCATGGAGATGGTTGATTTGCCTGAAAATATATTTGAACCCTCTGCATCACCCTGCATGGCCGAGGACGAATATACTTATCCCGCCACAGAGTCGGTGGCACACCAACCAACAACGCCACTGAGCCCGACACGTTATTCTTTTGATTCAGATTCCAACTCATCACAAGTCCCGTCCAAGTTTAGTCTTTATGTATCCTGGTTTAGAGACAATTTTTTGATTCCACCTTGGACATATATTTGGATGGTACTTTTCTTGGTTTTTTTGTTCATGTCCATTGGCTTTGTCACAGTGTTTTTTCTACTCATCAATGGTCACTATTTACCTGAACGCTCTGCTGTGAACAGTGTTGCTGGAACTTTGGCTCCACATTCCTCTTCACACATCATGAAGCGTGACCACACATTTGTGAACATTTCAGCGTTTCCAGTTGCTGATGGCATCGTATGGGATGCGGTAAACTTTCAAATACATGGCCCGACAGAAATTATTAATGTACCAAATGTCCTTCGAGTCTCGATGGGTGATGTAGTAAAAAGTAATATTCATTCTGATGATTGGGATGTGCATGCAGTTGAAGCATTGTTTGCTGATTTAAAATATTATGCCTCTTTTAATGCTGAAGACTTGTATATGAATTCTGCGAATTATGCCGATTTGTATTGCTACCAGCATTGGGGCAATCATTTTCTCCACAAACCAAGTGCACTACGCAGCCCTGTTACTTACACCCAATGGGAACACTGCCCAAACCCCATACCAGGTAGTTCCCAGACTCTTCGAAATAAATTCACCTATTTTACTGATTTTAATCGATCGAACCCTGGGTCCTATTATTTTAAATTAAAATCTCCATCGACTCAAAAAATAATGTTGACCCACACTAAATTGCTATATTCGGGTTCCTTTTTGAGCGCCTTGGCGGTGGGTGGTTATGAGTATTGGAAAGAGACAGTGGATTTAAAATCAATTTGGGGTTCGAAGCCATGGCAGGTGCAGGGCACTGAGGCCCTGCACCGTGCTTGCCTTATCCCAGCCCAAATTCTATTTCTAAATGCTTCCATTTATCAGACCACGTGTTGGGGGTTGGCTACCGTTAAACAACTAAATGCGCCAACCATCCCATCCTTGTCGAGTCTTCCAAATGATAGTTTGCATTTTAATATGTCCCTTATGGCGTTACAGGCTCAGTTTCAGAACAATTCCTTTAACGTTTCTGCACTAATACAGTCACCCTGGTTGGCATGGCCCATATCATCTAATGCATGCCAACTTCGTTTTCATGGCACAGTTCCTGGTTACATACAGGACAAGCCTGATCCAAGATTTACTGAAACTCGTACTGTGACCACGTATTCAGTTGGTAAATTATGTAAACAATGGTTACAACATTCGTCCTTAGACTCTGTTAAGAACCATTTATCCCTCCTATCAGGCACTATTGACTTATCTGACTTTATCTTGGGACCTCGTGGTCCCCGACCGAAGAGATTCATTTATGAAGCGTATAATGAGCTCTGGAAGCTGTCACAAATGGAAGCTGCTTCCCGTCTTAGGGAAATAGACCAAGCAAATTTGGAAAAGGTGCTTGCTGTTGTTGACAATAGTATAAATACCCTGTCTTCCCGCATTTACACATTAAACAATATTGTATCCTCTGTTGTTGATATTGTACAAGATGATGTCTCTATGTTGTATCATGGTCAGAATCAGTTGCGTTCAGTGATGCAGTTTGCATGGACTTTGCAAACCCTTAAGTTGGGTAAAGTTCCTTGGAATTTGTTAAACACCACTGCCCTCTTTCTGCCTTTTAATTTGACTGACAAACAGCAGTTCATGTCCATGAAAGATGCATCGTACACTTTGTTACATATTGAAAAAGTGGATCCTTTACCATTCTCTGTAGCGGAACTAGATTCTGCGGTGTGGCTAGTTCATGGGGTTATAGCTTTACCTTTTTCCCTATTTGAATTCGGTTCGTGCATGAAACATTATCCCGTAGGCCGTTTCCAGCCTTTGGGTGGTGCTTTCCTGCATGAACTTTGGTCCTTGCCTTTCATGTATAAATGCCTTAGAGACGGCAAGGAGGTATTCCTCACGGGGGAGTCTTGTGATTCAACTGTGGGTCATTCGCTTATTTGTAAACATATTAAATTGCACGGGGCTTGTAGCGTTTCAGTTCCAAATCTTGCATGTGTACTAAAGGGTATTCCTGCTCCTGCTATTTCTCCTACGTTTACTTTGCTTACCAATGGTAGCTATTTGCTTTTAAATAACGAAGACTGTTGTGGCCTACAGGCTGGCATTCCGTATATTGTTACGGTCTCGCACAGAGTTGTCTGCTGCAAGAATGTGCTTTTTCCTCCCCCTCACGACATCGTTGATAGCTCTATTTGGCCTTCCATTCCTACCATGGAGGCAGATTTCAATAAGTTGAGCAGAATAAAGGCCCTATTATTGAATGAGGAGGTTATGCTCACATCCGCCCGGGAGACATTCATTCTCCAGGTGGCGAGCACCCACAGTGAAATACAGGCCCTTTTGAACACTGACCTCCCCCAACATTTTGGGGAGTTAATTCATCGTATTTTTAACGCATCAAACACTGAGGGTCTGGTGCACTTTTTAAGGTTGTGGGGTCTGGCCTCGTGTCCACCTTTCAAACTATTTTCGGTGTGATACCGGCATTCATTCATTCTATTTTTTCTAGCGTCTTTGGTGGTTTCCCATTAATCCTCGCTTTGGCGGCCGGTGTCTTGCTGTTGGTCTGTTTTCTGCGCAATGGCTGCACTCCACTGGGCCCTTCTCGATCCCGAACGCCTCCAACTGCTCCGTGAGCGACTTCTGGTTGGCTTCGATGTTCTGCCCTTGGCAACTATCAGTGTGTCCTACACCCTTTCCTTTCGCTTTGCGTATTTCACTTGCGTGCAACCTGTGATGTCTTGCATCCGCTGTCCGTTTACATGGACCATGGATTATTGCCTCTCCAATTCGTCATTGTCGGTCCCGGATTTTGTTCGGTTGGTGGGTCCCTTAGAGGCCCATGAACGGGACTGTTCCGCTGCTGGCTTTATGATGCGTGCGGCTGCACTGGGGATTTTGGCACAATGGGATATCTGGGCGGCTGCTCAGGATCTCCTACAACAAAGTTATATTGAATATCACGCAAGCTGTCCCGCATTGCTTTTGGATGCTCCATACTCTGAAGAACATTCCTGCAGCTTTGACCTGTTGGACTGGATGGCGTCTACGTTTTTTGACGATTCCAATGATGTCCTTTTGGACGGTATAGCGTTTTTCTGCTCTTCCACATTTTTGGATTGATTGACTTGCCGTTAATTGTCAGTGGACCACCTCTATTCTGCTCAGGTGTTTGAAACTCTGTCTTCCTTTTCGTCGTGGCCGATGGACTGTCCAGGGGAGGGTGTCTTGTGGCTCATGGCCTCCTGGCAGGTCTGGCTACGTCACCGCAGGCCTGGCTGCCATGATGACTCTTGCGCACGTTATTACTGGATGTTGTTCTGTCGCCCTCTGTTATTGTCAAGTTATTCTACCACAGTCTGCATATTCTGTTTCTCACCTTTTCTCCTGTTCCCTTTTGGGCTCAGTATGAACAACAGATACAAGGTCGAATAACAACTCCCTGGTTCCTACTGATTTGGCCCGTCCCTCGCACCTAGACATAACACCATGTACAGCTGCCATTGAGAAATTACTGTGCTTTTAATAATGCGCTCGCTTGCTCTAAGATAGCACTTTGAGACGACCTTTCCAGAGAGAAGAGCTGTGATTGTTTGCTGATGTAGTTTTGCATCAAGAGACTGAGGTATGGGGGTTCGCTAGTCAAAGCCCAAAGGTCTTCTATTATTATAATAAACTGGCTTCTAGCACGGGGAGGGTGGTAATGTTAGTCAGATATATATCCACTGCTTTATGAGATGCTTTCCCCGTTCGTATTCTATGGAGTAGTAACTATGCTGATTATATTATTCTTATGTATTATGTTATTAGTACTGACACGTGTACTGTATCTAAGGGCACGTAAGTTGCAATAAATATTTTGAACTATAAAGTGTCTCTTCTTACGCATGTTGTGGACAGGTACGAGAGTAACGAAAGAGTGTTCTTGCCTCTGCGAGTCCTGAGAGAGAGATACCGTGTTCTGGGTTGTCTAATCATTGGTACATTAGTGCTAATGGGACGCTAAGGCTAGTTGGGGTGGGGTTTTGGGTGCTGAGGTTTATGGTTGGCTCACCACTATATTCCGAGGTCCTATTATCCTGTGCATAGCTCTGTATGTGCAGAAACCTTATGACACCCCTACACTACCCGAACACCACTGCACTACCCTAAACCCTAAAACACTCCCCCCAGCACGACCCCCTACACTGCCCGAACACCACTGCACTGCCCTAAACCCTGAAACACCAGCCCCTGCACGACCCCCTACACTGCCCGAACACCACTGCACTGCCCTAAACCCTGAAACACATACCCTAGCACGACCCCCTACACTGCCCGAACACCACAGCACTGCCCTAAACCCTGAAACACCACCCCCTTCACGACCCCCTACACTGCCCGAACACCACTGCACTGCCCTAAACCCTGAAACACCACCCCCAGCATGACCCCTACACTGCCCGAACACCACTGCACTGCCCGAAACCCTGAAACACTACCCCCAGCAAGACATCCTACACTGCCCGAACACCACTGCACTGCCCTAAAACCTGAAACATCACCCCCAGCAAGACCCCCTACACTGACCGAACACCACTGCCCTAAACCCTGAAACACCACCCCCAGCACGACCCCCTACACTGCCCGAACACCACTGCACTGCCCTAAACCCTGAAACACCACCCCCAGCACGACCCCCTACACTGCCCGAACACCACTGCACTGCCCTAAACCCTGAAACACCACCCCTGCACGACCCCCTACACTGCCCGAACACTACTGCACTGCCCTAAACCCTGAAACACCATCCCCAGCACGACCCCCTACACTGCACGAACACCACTGCACTGCCCTAAACCCTGAAACACCACCCCTGCACGAACCCCTACACTGCCCGAACACTACTGCACTGCCCTAAACCCTGAAACACCATCCCCAGCACGACCCCCTACACTGCACGAACACCACTGCACTGCCCTAAACCCTAAAACACTACCCCCCGCATGACCCCTACACTACCCTAAACCCTAAAACACTACCCCCGCACGACTCCCTACACTACCCAAAGACCACTGCACTACCCTAAACCCTAAAACACGACCTCCTACACTACACAAACACCACTGCACTACCCTAAACCCTAAAACACTACCCCCTACACTACACAAACACCACTGCACTACCCTAAACCCTAAAAACTACCCCAGCACGAACCACTACACTACCCAAACACCACTGCACTACCCTAAACCCTAAAAACTACCCCCAGCAGTACCCCCTACACTACCCAAACACCACTGCACTACCCTAAATCACTACCCCCAGCACGACCCCCTACACTACCCAAACACCACTGCACTACCCTAAACCCTAAAACACTACCCCCAGCACGACCCACTACACTACCCAAACACCACTGCACTACCCTAAACCCTAAAACACTCCCCCAGCACGACTCCCTACACTACCCAAACACCACTGCACTACCCTAAACCCTAAATCTACCCCCAGCATGACCCCTACACTACACAAACACCACTGCACTACCCTAAACCCTAAAACACTACCCCCAGCACGACCCTCTTCACTACCTAAACACAACTGCACAATTTGTTACAGGCGTTGCAACGCAGGCCTGTGGTGCTTACTGGAAGTACCTAGTGGGCTAGTTGGGCCCCAGGGACCCTCAGGATTCAAGGTGACCTAATCCCCCAACTTAAAATGCACCACGGGCGCGTTTGCACAGTGGTGAAGGGAGGGCGGGGCCTCAGGTGACATGTGCGCAAACACACCCTGTGGTGCGTTTTAAGTTGGGGAATTAATTCCCTTGAATCCTGAGGGACCCTGGGGGCCAACTAGCCCACCAGGTACCTTCAGTAAGCACAACAGAGTTGCGTTGCAGAGAGGTGAAAAAGGTGCGTGGCCTCGGAACGCTCTCTGCAACTCAGCTCTGTGGTCCTAACTGTAGGTACCTGGGGGCTAGTTGGGCCCCAGGGACCCTCAGAATTCAAGGGGACTTAATCCCGCAACTTAAAACGCGCCACGGGGTGCGTTTGCACACATGTCACCTCAGGCCCCCCTCCCTTCACCACTGTGCAAACGCGCCCTGTAGCGCGTTTTAAGAGGTAGTTTTAATCCCCCTGCCCTATTATGTACTAGGGACTTGCAGAGGAGGTCATGCTAATCACAGGGGTACCCCAACGCATAGTGTTCCCTAGTGTATGTAGGTGTTTTCACTGTATTCTAAGTGTCTTTTAGCATAGCACTGGCTCTGGTTAGTCAGAGTCAGTTACCACCAGTACCCGTCTGAAAAAGTTGTGGGCACAGGATGATTTTGCAACAAGGCCTCTTTCTGCTCCTCTGTTGGTTCTTTCTGCACATCTTTTGCTTCTTTCTGTGCGTTTTTTCTTCTTTCTTCACATGTCCTACCTCTGTAGGCATAGTTAGAAACTAGCATTTAAAAAAACCTTTGAAATTCACTTAAAAATCATAGGTTTCAGGCACGTTATAGTTAGAAATTAGCATTTAAAAACCTTTGAAATTCACTGAAAAAACCATAGGTTTCAGACACGTTATAGTTAGAAATTAGCATTTAAAAACCTTTGAAATTCACTGAAAAAACCATAGGTTTTAGGGACAGTTATAGTTAGTTGGACATTGCACTCAGTACAAAACCATAGAAATTCCCCCGCTATAGTTAGTTCAGCTAACTATAACTCGCGCCCGCAATGCACTGCTGATGACGTCACATATTACATCACTCATGACATGGTCAGTGACATCACTGATGACATCACTGATGACATCTCAAATGACATCACTGATGACATCATCCATGTGATAATTTCATGCATCTTCTCACACCCTAATATAACTTTTGATACACCCACTCTAAATTACAGACTGCCATTCTCAAAACCATAGACACTCCAACACCAAAAACTACATACCCACTCACTGATTCTTAGGTCTACACACACATCCACTCACTCACCCGTACAGTCACTCATACTTAGTCACTCAGTACAGGACTATCATATGCACTCATACACCTATATAAACACTCACACACCGCCACTCATCCATAGAGGTACTCACACACCTAGTCAGTCATGCAAAAACTTAATCACACACCCATTTACTCACCTATACAGTTATACACACACCAGCTCACTTACTCATACAAATACTAGCACATTCTTACGCTCTTATACAATCACTGATACAAGTACACACTCATCCATACAGCCACTCTCACAATCACACACTCTCACTTATAGCCATTTATATACTCCAACACACATATATACTGCCTTTCACATATGTAGTTACTCACACATGTACCACTGAGATATACATTCAATCACTAACACACCCATACACACACTCACCCACCCATACAGTCCATCACAGATGCACTCTTGAAACCATGTACCCAGTGAATCACCAACTCACACATCTATGCACAGAGTCACACACACCCCACCCACACAAACACTCAGGCACCCATACAGATACTCAGACAATCAATCAATAACCCATGTAGACACTCATGTAGCTATTCAGAAAGCCATGCAGCCACTTACAAACCAACAGACAGACGGATACAGACATTCACACAGTTTAGTCACTAACCCATGCATTCAGTAAGATACATTTAATCACTCACTTGTAGAGTCAGTCACTCACGTACTAAATCATCCATTCAGACACTTATACACCCACTCATTCTTCAATACGCCTTTCCCTATATATATTAAACATATTTAAACTTTACAGAAACACACAGTCACTGGATGATGTCATCACTGATGTCATCAGTGATGTCATTTGAGATGTCATCAGTGATGTCATCAGTGATGTCACTGACCATGTCATGAGTGATGTAATATGTGACGTCATCAGCAGTGCATTGCGGGGCGCGAGTTATAGTTAGCTGAACTAACTATAGCGGGGGAATTTCTATGGTTTTGTACGAGTGAAATGTCCAACTAACTATAACTGTCCCTAAAACCTATGGTTTTTCAGTGAATTTCAAAGGTTTTTTAAATGCTAATTTCTAACTATAACGTGTCTGAAACCTATGGTTTTTTCAGTGAATATATATATATATATATATTCTATGCTTAACATGTTTATAGGTCATTACATAGTTTTCATATATGTTGTTTCATTAGATGCTTATGGATCCCTGTTTTATTCATCTATCACAATATGTAAATATTACCATAACTATTTATCTACAAGTCCTTCACTGTTTAAATATTGAGGAAAAGATAGAATAAAAACCCCAAAATAAACAACTATATACATATTAAAAATATATAGCTTCAAGTACAGCAGCACTTGAAAGTCTGAGTTTGTTCAATATAGAAAATGTATATATATATTATTCCTTACTTAACATGTTTCTAAGTCACTGCAGAGTTTTCATATAAGTTATTTGATTAGATGCTTATGGGTCCCTGTTTTTATTCATCAATCAAAATATGTAAATATCATAACTATTTTAACGACAAGTGCTTCACTATTGAAATATTGAGGAAAGGATAAAATGTTTAAAATAAATTACAAATAAATAAATAAATAAATAATTTTGCTTCAAGTACCGCTACACTTGAAAGTCTGAGTTTGTACAATACAACTTTTAATCTCAATATATTATCTTCCTTATGCCTGTATATACCCTTTCTTTCAAGTAATTTATCTATATATTTATTACTTTACTCCTACTTTAGAAGAAGAAGAACAAGAAAAAAAAACCTTGACTCTCTCCAATGCACTAATGTCTCACCCTATACCTCTCTCAATATATCCTCTACCTCCAATCTCTGACTAATCCCAAACCTCATTCTACTAATATGATCTCCAAAATAAACCTTCCTAGACTCTTCCCCACTCTATTCCTCCTTGGCTCACCCGAAACCTTATTTTACTACTATGATCTGCCAAACAACCCTTTCCAAATTCATCCTTCATATATCCCAAACCTCATTTTACTACTATGATTTCCCTAATCTTGTCCCTCCTCCATCTCTGCTTTTACTCATCCCAAGCCTCATCTTACTACTGTGATCTCCCAAATAGCACTATCTAGACTCTTCCCTCTTCTATCCCTCCATTATCCTATTCAATCCAACTAACAGACTCACATGTCCACTGCTCAAATTAACACATATTTCCCTATACTAACTGACCACAATCCTCTTTGGGTTCCGGAGCAGCATGCTACTCGCCAAAAAGCACTTTAACGCCTTGTCAGGGGCCTGACTACTATGATCTCCTAAATAACATCTTCTACTCTTCCCTCTTCTATCCCTCCATTATCCTATTCAATCCAACTAACAGACTCACATGTCCACCGCTCAAAATAGCACATATTTCCCTATACTAACCCACCACTAATCCTTTTTGGGTTTCGGAGTAGCGTGCTACTCGCCAAAAAGCGCTTCAGCGCCTCGTCAGGGGGAAGTAAGTGGTATATAAATGCAATTACAAATAGCCAAATGGCCTGTCATTCCACAGCTGTAACATTGCCCTTTAAATGTCTGGTCATTTGCTTTAAACGCATCTCTCCTTTTCTCTTTCACAGCATTTACCTCCCCCTTTTCTTCATGTGTGTTACACTTATCTTCAACTTTCAGTTCTTCTACACGCTATAACGTGTTCTACCTGCTTGGAAACAATGAGTACTTCATTTAAGGGGAGGGGGTCTTCTTTGAGCCATAATTCTTCTCTTACACTATCAGTGTTACATGATAACAAGAACTGGTCACGAACACGTTCATCAAGTAATGAGCCAAACTTACATGTTGACACTAATTTTCTCAGATTGGCTACAAACTCCTCTATACTTTCACCTTCCATTTGTTTCCTTTTTCCAAAATGTCTTCCCAGGATGGTGCTTATTTTGATTATCTATTATTATTATTATTATTATTAGGAAGCTTGTAAAGCGCTATGGTTACTCCGAACGGAGTGTCCCCGCGCTAGGACAAAGATGAAAACCCAGCAGCCCTCCCATGCCAACCAACTTCGTACGCAGACCTCTACACAATTACTTTAGACCTCCCGGAGGGTGACGGAAGAGCCAGGTTTTCAGTTTCCTGCGGAACAGGGACTCCGACTCAGATGTCCTCAGATCCAGAGGGAGCTCATTCCAAGCCTTGGCTGCCAGGAAACCAAAAGATCTCCCGCCAACCCTAGCCTTCCGCACCCTGGGCACAGTCTTTCTAGCACTGCCGAATGATCTCAAATCTCGGGCGGGCTGGTAGACCGTCAGAAGGGGGAGTAAAAAACGCGGCCCCCTTTTCCTGAGGATCCTGTGACTGAAGCATAAAGCCTTAAAGGGGACTCTGGCCTGAATTAGGAGCCAATGCAGTTCCTTCAAAGCATCTCCAACCGAGGATCTCCTCGGGATGTTCAAGATAAGCCGGGCTGCGGCATTTTGGACCTTCTGCAAGATGTTCAAGTTTTTTGCAGTCACCCCTAGATACAGAACATTGCAATAATCCAGGCGAGACGTGACCAGAGCCTGTACAATGGTTCTTTTAGCATCCAGGGGGAGAAGGTCCAGAATCTTACGTAGCATTTTAAGAATGCCGAAACATATACCGGCCACAGCAGAAATTTGCTCAGAGAAGGAGAGATTTTCATCGAACCACACTCCCAGATTTTTCACCTTGGCTTTCGGTACTGGACTAGGTCCTAGTTCCTCCGGCCACCAATGCTGCGACCAGAGAGAGGGCTGTTTTCCAACAACCATCACCTCTGTCTTCCCTGTATTAAGCTGGAGGCAACTCAGTCTCATCCAGTCCATAAGCTCCCCCAGGCAAGTTTTGAAATCTGCTGCCCTTCCCGATTCCTTTTGTTCCAGGGTCACAACCAGCTGAGTGTCATCAGCGTTTGACACCAGCTTAATTCCATGTCTCAAAATAATATTTGCAAGCGGGCGCATGTAAATATTAAACAGGGTGGGGCTGAGAGCTGATCCCTGCGGCACCCCTGGTTCAAAGGACAGACTCTGGAGCTAAAAGGGTGTTGCAGGACCTGGAAGGATCTATTCTCCAGAAAGTTCTTCAACCAGATCCACGTGACACCACCGACCCCGACCTCCCGTAACCTTTCAAGTAGGAGGCCGTGGGACACAGTGTCGAACGCAGCACTTAGGTCTAACAGAATCAAGGCAGTGGTCCTACCTTCATCGGCCGCAATCCTCAACACTTCGGCTGCCAGGAGGAGAGCGGACTCCGTACCACGCCCAGGCCTAAAGCCGGACTGGGTATCGTGCAGAACCCGCCTCTCTTCCAAAAACCTCGAAAGTTGGCCATTCAGATGTTTCTCTGCAATTTTTGCTACAAAAGGAAGTAGAGATATGGGTCTTAGGTTTTCAGGAAGAGCGGGGTCCAGTGAAGGTTTCTTCAACAGTGGGACCACCATGGCATGTTTCCAATTATTGGGAACCTGCCGCGTGCTAAAGGACAGGTTCAGTAATGAGGTGAGAACAGGGGCAATAATTTTCTTCCCTAGTTGCAGAAATTTTGGAGAGGCCGGGTCCATAGGTGACCCAGATTTCACAGCCTCCATCAGCCCAAGAACCTCGTTTTCCACCAGAGGACAAAGGGCAAACTTGTCCTCGGTCCACGGTGCCTCCATACTAGGCACAGGAACATGCCTCCTACTGCTTTCTGGAAAGGTGGTATATATCTTATCAATCTTATCAATGAAATAGGCAGCGACCTTATTACAATAATCCGTAGAAGCAGGGAGCGCAGCTGACACCCGTTCCAGAGAGGATAGTTGTTTCACTACCTGAAAGATGGTCTTAGTAGAATTTTTCGCTAGCTCAATTTGCCCTGTATAGTATTCCTTCCGCACTCTCCTGATCTGTCGATGGTAGAGCTTCAGAGCCTCTAAATATTTCTGTCTATTTTCATCCAGATAGCTCTTCCTCCACTGTCGCTCAAGATGCTTACAACTGGATTTCATTTGCGCCAGTTCTCCCGAAAACCACTTCGCAGAGGCAGACATACGCCCACTTTTGCATTGTTTCAGTGGTATCAGGGAGTCCACAGCCTCCATCATCCAACTTGATATTAAGTTATCGGCTCTCTGGACGTTGTCCCCTAACTCAGGAGGACTGCCAGCCAGTGCCTCTTCAAAGGCATCCTGGGTTAGTGAGGCCCATTTCCGGACCAATATGGGTTTGGAACAACTACCATGCGAGTGGAGGGCCTGACCTGGCGTCAGTATACTAAAAGGCAATAGGTAGTGGTCTGACCAGGCTACAGGGACCGGCGAAACAGCAACTTTCTCTGTGCAGTTTGTAAAAATATTATCTAACGTATGACCTCTATTGTGTGTGGAAGTATGGACCAATTGGTTAAGGCCCAGAGCCTGAAGTCCTAGTACAAACTCAGCCGATGCTTTACAGCCTTTATTTTCTAAATACAGATTAAAATCCCCCAATAGGAGAAAGATAGAGTAGCGGAGGGCATGTGGGGGTAGTATTTCCAGAAGCTCATCAATAAAGGTTCTCCCCGGACCCGGAGGTCTATAAATAAGGAGCCCAGAAACAGATTTAGAGCTAGTGCTATTCAGGCTAAAAAGCTGCTTCGCAGCTAAAAGGCGGGAGTTTATTCAGTTTAAGCTGAAGATCTCTCCTGAAAATCACAGCAAGGCCCCCCCTCTGGCCAGATCTGTCCACCCTAAGAATCGCATAGCCTTCGGGTATATCGTCCAGAATATCCGGGGCGGATGACTCGTTAAGCCAGGTTTCAACTAAGAATAGTACAGCTGGTTTTAGGTCATTAAGAATATCACAAATTTCTGTGCTGTGTTTACTAAGCGATCTACAGTTCAAAGAGAAACAGTGTAGAGGGGAGCTGGACGTTCTTAACACTTCCCTTTTACCCCTTGCTACCACACCAGGTGTCAACCGAAAGTCACAGTGCTCACAGTCCTTTCGTCCGCCACACGCCCACAAAGAGTGTAGACAGACAGTGTCCAGCGTACATCTGAGGGCCAGCAATTCCTCAGCGGTGTACATTTTCCTGAGCTTCTTGGAAGAAACAGGGGTCCTGACCCCTGGCGCCGTCCAGGCGCGGACGGGCGCAGACGGGCTTGCCTTAGGTGCGCCCATTTGAGCATGCGCTTTAATAGCGTGAGTGCTGGGAGCGCTAGACCGCTCCACCCGCGCCACACTCAGCCCCGGAAGTGAGGATGGCAAAGAGGAAGCCCAATGTGGTACAGCACAGCGCCCTCCGCAACAATCGGCACACGCCGCGGCGGACCAGGGCGGAAGTACCCTCTGAGAAAAGCCACCAGCCACAACAGACTTCCCCCCCTTTCCCCACCAACTGTACAATATGCCGGTAAGGAGCCGAGATTCAATAAGCGTAGCTTTAAAAAAGTTTAAAAGCAGCGTGAAAAGTTTAAAAGCAGCGTGAATTAATAAAATACACTCAAGTGCAATAGCGCCAGTGTAATAGCAGCAACATAGGATCAATTAATACAGCGCAAACGAGGGCAGTCAGGACTCAACAATGTCTAGTGTCTGTAAACATATTTCAAAACCATTTAAATCCCTTGCATTATCCTCGGCTAGCTCTGGTAAGTGTTCTAAGGTTTCTTTCCCCTCAGCATCTAAGCAATATAACAATAATGGCACTTTTATTTCAATACTCACATTAGGACCTCAAACCATGAGGTAGTTATTGAAAACTTTCTTCCATTTACTCCGAATCATTTGTGGTTCCCCAGGAGTACTCATAAAGACGGGTGGTGGTGTAATGCTTTGCATGATGTGAGGGTTCTCTGTTGGTACTATGTGCTGAATCCACACCAATACTTATCAACAACATGTTTCTAATCAACATAACACTAAGGGGCATATTCTCAAGGACTTATCGCTGATTTATCAGCACTTTAGCGCCGCAAAAGTGGCGATAGATTTATTGCCCTATTCTCAAGCTGGTGCAAACTGCCGATATCGCCAGTTTACCAGCGATAGCTGCCGCAAAAAACATTGCCACGGATGAGAGCGACAGCTAACGCTAATGATATGCAAAGTAGGCGTTCCCGTGCAAAAAGCTCACGAAAACACCACTTCGCGATATTCTCAACGACCAGCCAGATCGGCGATGCGATCCAAAAACAGGCAATAAGGCACGTTAGCAGCAGGGATTTAACACCTGCCTTCTACTGGTGTTAAGCAGGACGACAACCTGCAGTAGAAAGGGAGCCCAGCCCAGAGCCACATCTGAAGACCAACAGATGCCATGGAGCCAATGATCATGCAGCTTGGAGACCCAAGAGGGCCACAACACCCACCGCCACCACCCCCAGGACCACCCCCACCCCAAGAACTCCCCCCCCTCGGACTACCACCGAGGCAGCGCAGAACTTCCCTTCTCCTTCCCCGAGGTCCCTGGCTGGTCCTCTGGGCGTTTGTGGGGTTCTGGTTGGCCTCTGTAGTTGCTCCAGCTTCCTCCATGGTGCTTCTCAGTTGTTTGGGTTTTGTTTTTATTTTATTTTATTTTTTTCTGCTTTTATAGTGATTTTTCCCGCATGACATGTGTGAATTGCAGGCCTGGCGCAGCATATCGCTGATTTTTTTATCGCGGTTGGGCCATCGCCACTTTTTTCACGTTAGGCTTTAGATTTCTATCGCCGTCCCGGTAATTTTATCGCGGACATTTGACGCGTTATCGGGAAACTATCGCATGTTACCGCCGTGTTGAGAATAAGACGTTAACACGGCGTTATTTTCCCGCGATAGACGGCGATATGAAAAATTGTGTTAACCTATTTTGGCGATGATTATCGCACGTTCTTGAGAATATGCCCCTAAGAACAGTACACGGATTGAATAACACGAGGTGTCCAGCTATCTATATCCCTCTGGCGTATGTGTGCGGATCACTGGTTCTGCTTGGTGATCCATTGTAAGTGTGTGAATCACTAATTGGCGATCCACTGTAAGTGTGTGGATCACTTCCAGACTTTACTTAAGAACCGAGGAATAATAGTGCACGGATCACTGGTTTTGCTAGATGATCCACTTTCAGTGTGTGGATCACTAATGGAGCAAAATCCTATCTTCACTTAAGTATAGACAAGGTACAAAGCAGTAATTCATGTGTCATTTTGAAAACGTCCAGTAGATGGTGCAATAGTTATCTGCTGAAGCAGGATTTTCCCTGAGGTAACAGGAAGATGAAACGTTCACACGGGTAGGTGGGAAATACGGAGAAACAAAATGTTAATCCTCTTGAGTCAGAGGCAGAATGGCAGAAGGGGTAGGAATTGTATCTTTTCGATAAATTATGTTCCAACTTTAATTATATGCTTGCATTGCTCCTTCAAATTATTTTGATTGTGGATTATTCTGTGACAATATTTGAACCATGGCATGTATTACATTTTAGCTTTTGAATTATTCAAAGGACTGCATCTGTCCCATTAATGTGTGTGCTCTGTCACAGAGTATGGAAAGAATTCTCTGATTTGCACTTATGTGTACTCTAGCCAGTGGGGGTGAGGGAAAAGCAGGAGCGAATTGAAGAAATCATACATTTATTCACTTTTTTCCATAATTTGGTGGATGATTTTGGAGAGTATCCTTCAGTTGCCATGCTTTGGAACCTTACCATTGTGTACTATAATTCCTTAAAGATTATGGTAGTACAGTCTGTTCAGTTGCCCTGCTGTCCACCTAGTGACAACCTTTTATTTTATTTTCATTGCATGGCCCATGCCTCACAAAACACATACAACCCCTCCCAAGAGGCGAGTCCCCTCCTCCTCCCTCAGACATTTCCAACTGAGTCCATCCTAACCTTCAAAACAGACCAGTGACAACGTGCTTGGTGCCTTAAAAGGTTGCAGTTTATTAAAACATAACATTTATACATAAATTTCATGGTCATGCATAAGATCCATATTGACACATTTACTGTCTTTGCAATTATAGTTCTTTCAGTTCGTTCTTGGTTATTATCTGCTCTCAGACAGACCACTATCTGGGGAGGGGCCCAAATGCCTGGGCCACTGTTTCAACGGTGTTAGGCTTCAACTTGCTACCGACTTGGTGGGTGTCCGTCCGGACCTGCCCGGGCTGCAAGTGCCGTCCCGCTTGCCTTCGACCCCTTCTTGGCCCCTCCCTGCTCCTCCGGGTCCCTGCCGTGTGGCATCCCAAGGACCCTGTGTGAGCGTTTCATCTATCCAGCCTGAGGCTGAGTTCTGACATCTCACTCTTTTGGTACCCCTCCTGTGAGGCATCCCAAGGGCCTGCGGGAGCATCACATCTACTCTGTCTGTGGCTGTTTGCCACTCTTGGGTCCCCCAGTGCCAGTGCCATGAGGCATCCCAAGGACTATGTGTGAGCCTTCCATCTACCTCTAGCAATTGTTTTCATTTTTCTATCTTTCTAGGGTTTCTTCCGCTTCACCTCTACCCCTGCGGCGGCGACTCCCGCCTTTTTCTGGAGTGGGTGGGATTCCTTACTTCTTCACAACGAGGGGGGAGTGTGTGCTTTGTGGCCTTCCGCCCCTTCTTATCCCCCCTCGCGGCTTGGAAGCTCGCCCCGGATTGGGGGGCCCGTAGCTTGCCCTGGGGCGACCAATCATGGTCGCCCCATTTCGCGGGCTTGAGTCCTGTGGGGGGGGAGGGCTTCCTTCCCCCAGGCGGCGTTTGTCCTGGGCCCCCATTGGGTCCGGCTTCGCCTTCCCCGGCCCGGGCTCCAACCCCTCCCAAGAGGCGAGTCCCCTCCTCCTCCCTCAGACATTTCCAACTGCGTCCATCCTAACCTTTCAAACACACCAGTGACAACGTACATGGTGCCTTAAAAGGTCGCAGTTTATTAAAACATAATATTTATACATATCGCAAATTTCATAGTCATGCATAACATCCATATTGATACATTTACTGTCTTTGCAATTATAGTTCTTTCAGTTCGTTCTTGGTTATTATCAGCTCTCAGCCAGACCACTATCTGGGTAGGGGCCCAAATGCCTGGGCCACTGTTTCAACGGTGTTAGGCTTCAACTTGCTACCGACTTGGTGGGTGTCCATCCGGACCTGCCCGGGCTGCAAGTGCCGTCCCGCTTGCCTTCAACCCCTTTTTGGTCCCTCTCTGCTCCTCCGGGTCCCTGCCGTGTGGCATCCCAAGGACCCTGTGTGAGCGCTTCATCTATCCAGCCTGAGGCTGAGTTCTGACATCTCGCTCCTTTGGTACCCCTGCCGTGAGGCATCCCAAGGGCCCTGCGGGAGCATCACATCTACTCTGTCTGTGGCTGATTGCCACTCTTGGCTCCCTCAGTACCCCTGCCGTGAGGCATCCCAAGGACACTGTGTGAGCCTTCCATCTACCTCTAGCAATTTTTTTCATTTTTCTATCTTTCTAGGGTTTCTTCCGCCACGCTACCTATGGTTTCACGATCAGAGGGAGCTCCCCACTTGCTCCGCAACCCCTTCCTTCCTTTCACGCGAAACCCATCTGTTCCAGCACCCCCATGATGTTAAGCAGGAACATATCCATCCCTACCCCTGTCAGGTGCACCCCGTCCTCCAAAAGATAACCTGGCGATCTCAGGTTTATGAAACCGTGTCTTACAAAACCCCAGTTGTTGGCCCTACATATCTTTGTCATGGTGATATTCAGTTTGCATCTGGATTTTTCAACCGCACCCAGGTCTATGGCCCCCCTCCATGATCTCCGCACTATTATTTCCGAGAAAATTATTTCGGCTGGGCGCACGAGTCTCCCCAAGGCTGAGAGGCCCTCCTGCATCCTTTGTAGCAGGCCCCTCCTCCCCAGCGTGGCCAGGTTGTTGCCTCCCAGGTGGACTACCACCGCATCCGGTCTGCCGCCTTGCCCCATTGCTTCCCGCACTGCGGGGAGCAGTTGGTCCCACTTCAATCCCGATCGTCCCAGCCAAACTATGTCGGTTTCCCGCAGCCGAATTCCACCGAATTCGCATCTCGCCGCCACCCATTGTTGCGCTCGCGTTATGTTGGAGTGCCCCATGATCCATACCTTCTTGCGCCACTCGGTCGGACCTAGACGGGGTAGGGGGGGAAGGAGATACCTGACTCAGTACATGGTGGGGCGTATATAATGTTTAAATGCCCCGGATGCCCACCGCCCGATGCCCTTGATTTGTTCGCTGCCAAAGTCCAGGCCTGCAGCCGTGGTGGAAGCCCCGATTCTGAATTAGTGGGACCCGAAAGCCCTGGCCTGGAGCCCCACCGCCTCCAGTGCCTTTCTCATTACTGCTATGAATTGGAACCGGCTCAGGAACGACCCGTCCCTAAATCTGAAAAGCGGCCCGTGTTTGGTTTCCTTGGTTGCCATGTGTCTCTGAACTAGGCACACTGGGCAGCATGGTTTTTTCATTAATGCAATTTATTCTGGTCCACCTCCCTTGCCTGCCTGATCTGTCTTTGACCGCCACAGCAGGACATACATATGCCCATCCATGAGCTGTATGTCGGTCCTGTGAATGCATGCTGTCCCCGGGTCACCCACCGCTTGGGCCACCAACTCGCTGACTCTGTATGCCCCAAAAAACGCCAGCACGAACGCTGCCCGGAAGAGTATGGCTTCCCTCTCTGAGGTGCATATTCCTCCAAGGGCCCCTATCATATGTCGTAGTATGTTGAAGTGGATGGGCCTTCTTGTGTCCTTTCTTGTTTGTTGCATCCTACCCCAGCCTTTCAATACCATTCTACATTGGAAACCCCTAACCGAGTCCTCACCTGCCGCCATCCTCGTGTAGTATGCTGCGGCATTCAGGTGGGCCTGGGCCCAGGATTTCGTCTTTCCCGATAAGAAGGCCCATTCTATGAAGTTCAGGACATCCCTTTGCCCTGCCGGCTGGCCCCCTGCTAGCCCTGTCACGGCAGTAAATGTTGCCCCGCACTTACAGTAATGGTGCTTTGTTTTTGGGGCCAGTGCGTTGTCCAGCATATCCTGTAACCCAGGTCCACCCATGCCCATGCATCTTCCGGCACCGGGGTCATCCCTTGGTCCGCGTCCAGAGCGAGTTCTCGGAATCTTGCCCACTGAAAACGAGAAATAGCATCCGCAATTGAGTTTTTTAAATTTTTTTATTTTCATTTATTGATGGTCAAGCACAATATACAGTTCACACATTTCTTATGTTGTTACTTTACATTTTTTGTTGTAGAGTCCATATCACTGTATGCGAGGCACGTTTTAAGTACCATATCATTTACATAATATTTCGATGCATGTTGGTTATAACGCTTACATATTCCAGCAAAAAAGTAAAAAACTTATATTACAGTCCATAACATTTAATGTAATTAGTACATTGCCCATGGAGTGATACTATTATCCCATCTTTCAGTTCAGTAGTGTGTGTTTATTCATCTGGTTGCATGGATCTGAGGTATTGCATAAGTGGGTCCAAGAAGTCTTTAGGTCGAGGTGCCTCAGGTAGTTCTTCCGCATAGCTTTCTAGTTGTTCCTTACAATATGTCATGTCTGTGATCCAGTTTTTACATTCTGGTGCCTGTCTGCTCCCCCAGTTTAAAGCTATTCTTCTCTTGGCTAGTAGCAATGCAGCAGCTAGGAGTTTGCATCTTCTAATCTGTTTGATTTTATATATACTTAACAGGCAAACTTGAAGTGAATTAGGTATCTGCTCAGCTAGCATTTCCGTTAGAGTACTTGTCACTGTTTGCCAATAGGGTTGAATCTGCGGGCATGCCCAGGCCATATGTAAAAAGTCTGCCTGTTGGGCGTTGCAGCGGGCACATCTATCGTCTTCTCGGAGGTCATATTTATGTAACTGTGCTGGTGTAAAATATACTTGTTGTAAGAATTTGAAGTGTATAATTCGCAAATTACAATTTGACGTAAGCATTTGTGTGAGTGTACAGCTGTATCCCCAATCTTCTTTGGAGATTGGGCTGCCTAGCGTATCTTCCCATGTCTGCAAAGCCTGCTCGTGTTCTCTAAATTGTTCACGCTGGGCTGCATTATACAGATTTGTTACTAGTCGTTGACGTGTAGGTGAATTTAAGAGTATTTGGAGCGCGTTGTGCGTTGGTGGTTCACTAGGGAATGTGGGGTAGAGATCTTTTAATGCTGCCCTTAATCGAAGGTAGGCAAATATCTTTAATGGTGTGCGATGTGCTGCTAGCGGAGCGTCATTCTGTGTTATGAATTGGCCACCTGGGAACATGTTTCCCATTTCGCGTAGACCCATGTCTCCTAGCAGTTGTAGCATGTTTTTTTCTTGTGTCACCGTTATGTGTGGGTGGTGTCGCAAGGGCAGCGCTGGTACATATGTTGGAAATTTTCTTGCTCGTTTTGCCAGCATGTACCATGCTACTGATGTGCCACAAGCTGGATTAATTTCTGCTCTCGGGGTGTATTGTGTCGGCTCTAGCAAATAAGCAACAAGGGGAGTCGGGTGTACACTCTCGTTTTCCACCGCTATGTGAGGTATATGTGCATGCGGGTGTATCCAGTAGTGCGCATGTTGCGCCTGGGCACAGTAGTAGTAGAGTTGTAGATCTGGTCTAGTCAGTTCTTTCCATCCTACTCTTGGCTGCTTTCCTGCCCACGTTAACTTGGTCATATATGTGCGCAGTTTTATAAGAAACTGTTGTGTGAGCATCACCGGTATGTTCGTGAATAAGTAGAGAAACAGTGGAAGCACCACCATCTTTTGTATTGCTATTCTGTCCGCTAATGATAGTGGTAGCCTAATCCATCTGTCTACTTGGCCTTCTAGTTTTGTAAGGGCTTTACCATAATTTTCACGTAGTACTAACTCCGGGTCTCGGTGAACCCATACCCCTAAATATTTTACCAGTTCCGTTTGCCACTGCAGCGGATAGTCTAGCGGGGGTTGTTGTGTAGCGGGAGTCAATGGAATCACCATGGATTTTGTCCAGTTTATACTGAACCCTGAGTGATGTTCAAATCGTATATATTCTCTGATTAACTTATTTAAATTATCTGCCGGGTAGCGTATATATAAGACTTTATCGTCTGCATAGAGTGATATGCTCACAGGTCGTAGTTGGAACTGCAAAGCTGTGTCTGCATGTTTTTACCGGATTTTACATGCTAATGGTTCAAGTGCTAAAGTGAATAATAGCGGTGAGAGTGGGCATCCCTGCCTTGTCCCTCTATAGATATGGATAGGATCGGAGGTGTTGCCATTTATCCTGAGCCTTGCGCACGGTTCCGTATATAGTAGCGTTATCCAGCGCAGGAACGGTTCAGGGAACCCCATCCTGCGCAATACAGAGAACATAAATGGCCACCCCACAGAATCAAAAGCTTTCGCTGCATCCAATAGGGCCGCAGCTGCTGGTAAATCTGGGTTGAGTTGATGGAACATTGCGAAAATAGTCCGTAAGGTATGGGTTGTTGACCTCATTGGAATAAATCCAGATTGACCTGCTAGGACCAGCTTTTGCATTAGGGGTTGTATCCTTAGTGCTATGATTTTTGCTAATATTTTAGTATCCAGATTCATTAGGGACAGTGGGCGATACGAGTCACACCTGGTGGGATCTTTGTCTGATTTAAGTAGTGTAATTAACTGTGCCTCCCGCAATGAAGGCGGGAGTGCGCCCTCTTCATACGCTTCAGCATACATCGCTGTTAAGTGGGGTATTATTAAATCGCTGTGTTCTTTATAAAACTCCCCCGGTAGTCCATCCGTCCCTGGGGCTTTATTGTTTGGGAGAGAGCTAATTGCCTCCTTTAGTTCGTCTTCAGTTATAGGGTGACTGAAATATTCCCGGTGTTCATCAGAGAGCCAGGCCAAAGCAATATCGTCTAGATATTTGTCCGTCTCTCCTGCAGATGTGGTCGTCTTTGTGGAATATAGTCGTGTATAATATTCTGAAGAGCATCCAATAATGGATGGGGTATCATAGTGTGGCACGTTTTGCGCATCTAAAATTTGCATTATGTTGGATGTGGTATGTGCTTGACGTAGTCTACTTGATAGTGCGCGACCTGGGCATCCGCCCTCCCCATAATTTCGTGCCGTGTACCTGCGTGTCATATATTTCACTTCACTATCTGCAAATTCATGATACGTATTCAGTTTGTTTCTAATTTCTGCGAGTAGCGTGGGGTTTAGAGTTTGTGTGTATCCCGTTTCTAACTGTTTGATGTCTTTTTCTACCTTAGACAGCTGTTGCCGTATATCCTTCAGTATCCCCGCATGTTTGCCTTTGCAGAATCCTCGGATTGTTACATTTAAAGCTTCCCATAGTATTCTAGCACTATCCACTGTTCCCGAGTTATGCTCAAAGTAGTCTGCGATAGCCTGTCTTAGTTCTGTTCTAAACACCTGGTCTAGCATCGCAGTCGGCTGAAGGCGCCATGTGAACTGCCTAGGGGTGTGTGTAGGGAGCGCACGTTCCAGGCGAACCGGCGCGTAGTCGGATAGCGTCTTAGGCATATGTTCTATAGATACAGTCCATGTACTAACTTTGCAAGTTGCTATCCAGTAGTCTATTCTAGACCATGTATTATGAGTTATAGAGACGCAGGTTCCCTCTCTGTGCCCCTGATGGCTCAGGCGCCATATGTCCACCATCTCCCATTCTTCCATGCCTTCCTTGAGTACTTTAGCAGCCTGCTTTCCGTATTTATCATTGCATGTGGATCTATCCGCTGCAGGGTCTATGCATGTATTGAAGTCGCCTCCCCAGAGAATTTCTGCTGGTGACAGTGTTCGTAATTGGGCCCAGATTTGTGCAAAAAATGCCGGATCATCAATATTTGGGCCATATGTGTTTACTAGGGTCAAAATAGTGCCTCCAAAGTTATCTTGGATTATAATGTATCGCCCCTGATCATCTGTGATAGAACTGAGTAGTGTGAATGGAATGTCGCGCTTAACTAGTATTAGTATCCCCTAGCGTATGTAGAATAGGAGGAGGCTATTCGGGTGGATGCCCAACGAGTGCCCACTCTGATTTCCGAGGATTGAGTAAGATGGGTTTCTTGATTACAAGCTACATCCACTTTGTGGCGATCAAGGTAGGCGAAAACTTTCCTGATTTTCCGTGGGTTGTTAAAACCTCGCACGTTCCAAGTCAAGAACGTCAGGGATCTAGTGCTTTGTGCCATAGTATTTTCTGTGTGTCATGGTTTCTAAGTAAGCAATTGTACTGTTGTTGGACTCAAGTATATTGTTGTTTGTGACGTCTGTATTCATGCCTCCGACCATTGTTTTAAGCTTTCCCCCATATCCTCCCCCCACCCACTCCGTTGCCCCAATCACAGCAGAGACATTACCCGGCAGTTGGTCCTTTTCCCCCAACCCCCCCCAACTTTCCCCAAAAATAAACGAAAACGAGGTGTGGTGCACACATGTGGGTGGGAGCGGCCTGCCGGGAACCCCGGTGTAGAAACACACGGGGGCCGCATGTTCTAATGTGTATGTGCGTCTGTCTTAAAGAGTATTTGGTCTCGGATAGCATTTCGTTTGCTAATCTTAACATAGTCTTACATGAGTTTGCATATTTCCCAAACAGCATCCATGTACTTTGGTTTTAACTTAAACATTCATATAGCTATCTACTACATTATCACTTATGTGCCTTTTCCAGTTCTCTATTCCTGTTGCATCACTTTCTTTTCAGCCCTCTCCAGTAATCACAGTTCGGGTTTTATTCTTTGTCTTCTGTTCCTGGAAGTTGATCTTGTTTGTCCGGTCTGCCTCGAGGTGATTTCCGCTGTGTGTTCTGGGAGCCTCTCCTTTGCAGGTATTGTAGCACTGCTTTGGGATCATTGAAGATTTTAGTCTTGCCCTCATCTGTGATTCTAAGTCGGGCAGGGTAGAGCATGGCATAGGGAATTTTTTGTTCCTGTAGCTTTTTTTTCACCACCAAAAATGTCTTTCTCGCCTCCTGGACTTGGGGTGTGAAGTCAGGATAAATAGATATTTCTGTTCCTTCATGTTTCAGACTCTCCAGTTCTCGAGCCCTGCGCAACACTGCATCGCGGTCTCTGTAGTTAAGTACCTTCGCGATGACGGGCCTTGGTCTGGCACCCAGAGGCGGAGGGGGGGGCAGGGATCTGTGTGCTCGTTCTATTATAAAGACTTCCGAGAAGGTCTCTCTGCCCAACAGGTCTATTAACAGGTTTTCTATGTATCGTTCCATATTTCCTGTGTTCGTCGATTTCGCTATTCCCATTATTCTCAAGTTGTTGCAACGAGAGCGTGCCTCCAAATCTTCTGTCTTTGCTTGGAGGGCTGATAGAGTTTTTTCAATTTTTCCTTGATTGGCGCCAATCCGTTGTTGTGTGTCTTCAGCTTCCGATACTCTTCGCTCCACCATGTCGGTTCTCTCCGAATGTTTGTCCAGGCGTTCTGACATGAGGTCTACCCTGTATGTCAATACATCTATTTTGTCATCTATATTTGACAGAGTAGTCTGCATGGCTGTTAGAATTTGTTTGAGGTTGCCACTTATTTCAGTATCCAGGGTAGATGTGGCCATGCTTGTGGTATTGGTCTTCTGAGCGCAACCCCGGCGCTTTTTTGTGATCAAAATGAAGCTTGGACTGCAGTTTATCTGTTTTCCCCATTGCTCCCTCGGTGGGGAGTTACTTTCCCGGCTGCTGGGTGGGGGTGTATATGTTTCCGGGGCCTTGTAGTTCACAATTCTTCAGCGTAGTTTTTGACTGTATGTGACGTGGCTGAGTTATATTTTCCGCCCTTTGATTACTGTCCAGGGCTGCTTTATGGTGGATTGGTGGCGTGCCGCTCCCGTAGTCTGTGTGTTCCTGTTTGCACAGTCCTACGTTGCTTTCCACACCCACCTTCAGAACTGTGTAGTGGTCTCTGATGGCGATATGTGTTGTCCGTTTAAGCTGAGTCACAGGCTCGGGCAGCACAAGGGGCCCCCCTCTCACCTCACTTTTGGTAATCGGGTGGGCTTCTGTCCTCGCGAAACAGCAGCAGCTGTTTAGGCTGTGAGTGCGATGTAGCAGGTTCTATCCCTATCTGTCCAACTATTCGCCAGTACACGTGTCTGCGGCCTGGGATTGCAGTGCCGACTGGGGCCCGCCGGGGGGTCCGCACAGTCCTATGGTTGTTATTTCCTTTGTTGTTTGTTTTATTTTATTATATATATATTTTTTGTTGATATTTTTCCTCCCCAGCCCTCAGGTCTGTTTGGCGGCTGTTAGTAGCGCTGTGTGGTATTCCGTTTAAGCTGTGCACAGACACGGGCACACCAGGGGGGTATCCCTCCCGATACACCTCCCATAGTCTGACGGACTTCGATCCTCCCAGAGCGGTAGTGCAGTGGGGTCTCTCCCAAACTGCCTTGTTATTTGCTGATAGCAGTGTCCTCGCCCTGGGGTCGCGTTTCTGTCCTCTCCTCCCCCGCGTTTACTGGTTAACATGGGTTCACCCCCGCAGTGCGCCCCTGTCTCCTTACCGCCGATTTCAAGTTACGTGTCCTCTTCTGTGGCACCGGGCGTCCGTAGGGGAGACCACACCATTGCCGCAGCGGCCTCTCACCGTGCACTTCTACTGGTGCCTTTCCTCACGGTCGGGTGCCCAGGCTCAGCAATGGTTGGAGCCCTCCGTGTGTGAGATTCCTCCAGGAGGCTGGAGGGTGCGGCCAGTATGGTGCCGCCCGGGTGAGTGCTCCTGTCCGCGCGTAGGGACGGCTCTGGCCGGATCTGCCGTTTCTTATCCCAGCAGGGCTGCACCATGTCTCGGAGGGAGAGCCCGCTCTCCCGTGCATGCGCACCAGGCCTCACCTCGTCAGCGCGGCTCCAGACGATGCGGGTGGCGTCTCATATAGTCCGTCGTTTCGGGCTAGGATAGCTTTTTTGGGAGGCTCTGGTCTTCCGGTACACTATGCCATTGAAAATTGTTGGAATTATGGCGTGTGACGCAGGATATGTAGAGGATTGTTGAAAGCGGCCGAAGGAGCTCGCTCAAGGAGCGGCCATCTTCAGGCGTGGCTAGCTCCGCCCCCATCCACGCAATTGAGTAGTCTACTCCTGGGATGTGTCGTGCCCTAAGCGCATAGTTTGCCCTCATCTGGCAGTCGACTAGTCTGCGCAGCAAGCTGACCACTGCCACACATTTTGCTGTCCCCGTATTGATCGCCTGCACCACTGCGTGGTTGTTGGACCATAGCATTATCTGTCTGTTCGCCAGCCGTTCTGCCCAAAATTGAAATGCCACTACAATGGGGAACAACTCCAGCAATCAGATATTTGCGGTGGCCCGTGCCTTTCTCCAGGTCTCAGGCCATGCCCCCGCTGTCCATGCCGTCCCTAGGATGGCCCCGAAGCCGAAGCCCCCGGCCGAGTCTGTGTAAAGCTCGAGCTGGTTCACCGGCACCCATGGCTCGCGCCACATGAGGGTGCCATTGAAATCGGACAGGAAGGTTTCCCACTGCCCCAGGTCCTCCTTCACCCCCTGTGTTAGGAGGACGCTGTGGTGCCTCTGTGTCATGCCCCTGGTTAACCAAGCCAATCTTCTCGCAAAGGCGCTCCCCGCAGGAATTACCCTTGTGGTGAAATTCAATTTTCCCTGCAGCTGCTGTACCTCGCCTAGCGTTGCCTTTTTTTGTTGCCTCAATCTACCAATAATCTCTCCTAGCTCCGCCACCTTCTCGTGTGGCAATTTGCATGTCCCTGCCACCGAGTCCAGCTCTATCCCGCGGAAGGACAGTTTTGTGGCCGGGCCCTCTGTCTTTTCTCGGGCAAGGGGGATTCCCAATTCCCGGGCCAGTTCTATGAAGTTCTGAAGGAGGTTGGCGTAGTCCCCTGTGCCCGCCCTAACGATAAAGAGGAAGTCGTCTAAGTAATGAACCCGCCCTCCCATCAGGGCGCGTGTTCCTAGTTCCCATTCCAGGAAACCGCTAAAAGCCTCAAAGTATGCGCAGGATACTGAGCAACCCATCGGTAGGTATTTGTCATAGTAGTATTGCCCGTCTAGCTGGAAGCCTAGCAAATGGTAGCTATCTGGGTGTACTGGCAGGAGGCGGAAGGCTGATTCTATGTCTGTCTTTGCCAACAGGGCCCCCACCCCTGCCTGCCTTATCAGGTCCACCGCGTCGTCCACTGATGCGTAGGCTACTGAGCAACTCCCTTGTTCGAGCCAGTCATTGACGGAATCACCGTGGGGGTGTGACAGGTGATGGATTAACCTGAACTTTCCTGCCTCCTTCTTGTGTACCACGCCCAAAGGGGATATCACCAGGTCCGCTGGGGGGGGGCGGGAGGTGAAAGGGCCGGCCACCCGGCCCAGCTGGACTTCCTTCTCCACTTTCTGCCATGCCACCCCAGGGTTGTCTCTTATTGATTTTACGTTCCGGCTTTCCCGGGCACTCCTGGGACCCTTGTAGGGGATTCGAAAACCTTTTGTGAAACCTTCTGCTAACTTTTGTTTGTCCGTTGCCTTGGGATAATGACCTAGTAGGAATAGCAGCCTGCTTGTGTTTATGGGGGTTGGTAGCGACTGTCCCCCGCCCGCCCCCCCAGCTGCCCCCCCCCCGGGGGGGGCCTGCTCCTCACTTTTTGTTGGCTGCCTTGTCTTTGCCAGTCCCGGTTCCCTGGGCCTGCCTGCAGTGTATTGTGGGATGACTCCCCCCGCATGACCCGCAAGCATGCTTAAACCTGCATGCTGCACCCCATTTACACTCATCCTTATCGAACTTCCAGCATGGTTTTCATGTTTTGTTACTTCCCTAGTTCTTTCCTTTGAACCCCTGTCCCTGACCTTCGTATTTGCCTTTACTCCCGAAGGGACGAAAATTGTGGCCTTTTGTGCTGGCTCCCTCTCTGGCAGCTACCATGTGTGTTGTGAACCCCTCCATGTCTTGGCAGTCCCACGCCATCACCGGCCATGTCTGCATCTTTTTCCTGAAGCCTTTATCATATTTTAACCATGCTTCCCCCTGGTATTGTCGCTGTGCATCGTGCACTTTCTGCTCATACAAAATAAGTGCTGCTGCACTCTCGGGGAACTTTTCAATGAATACGACCGCTAGGGTCCTGAAAGACCTCAGCCAATTCTCAAAGGACCTTTCCACCCTGGGCTTGCGTCTGTCCCTCCTGTCTTCGTCTTTCTTGTCCTGTGTCGTCAGGTCCAAACCTGCCTGGCGCACCTCTAGCAGTGAAAAGATATCTATGTATTCCTTTCTCCAAATCTGTTCTTTTACTGTCAGTGGGATGAGATTGGCCAGGCCTAGGAGCTTCTTGGTCGTGGGGGGTCTCCTGGGGAGGGACGTAGGTACTCGCTAGCCGGTTTCCCCCTGGGGTCTGGGGCCTCCCCTGCTCCGCTTTTGTCTGCTTTGCTGCCCTCTGGAGCTGCCCCCCGTGTGGTCTCTTCATCCCTTGCCTCATCATTTTGATCTTCCTGCCGGGAGGTCTCCCGCCCTGTGCCCTTCTGCCCTTTCGGGTTCTTGCTTTTTTTGGTCCCTGGCTCCCTCCGCCATTCTCGGCGTTCCACTGGGGGACCTGTGAGAAGTTGGCCTGGTATATGCTGTCCACTAGTTATAGTGGGCACCTTGCACCAGTCCAAACGACCCTTATTGATGATAGGTTTAAAGACAACCTTTATTGAAGGCTATCCTAGTGGTAGCTATGGAGAGCAGCCTTCAGGCTAAGTCTTGAAGGAGTGTAAAGCAGCTGGGTTTACCAGATTATAACCTCTTGAATAACTATATGAAAGGAGAACCACACAAGATATATTTAAAATATATGTATTTATTCCTAAACACAAACTACTAATCCCTTTATGAGATTAGAGTTCAAGATACACAGTATCACAGTATTAAAACGACAGTAAATAGCACAATACACAGTGGGCTCCAGGGGAGACCAAACCATATACTAAGAAAGTGGTATAAGAACCACGACTTGACTAGACACAGTGCCTAGAGCACGTAGAATCGCTGGAACCCCAAGGAACCACCCAAGGTAGTGACACAGGAGACCCACGGGGGACGGACGTGTGCAGTGTGAAAACACAGCCGCGAGCGCCGTAGGATTCAATGCGGAAAGTCGCGGTTGGAATTTTAAAGCAAAGGACACTTAGGAGAGGACTTTGAGCAAACCCCTTTAGACTTAAGGGTTCTAGGGCCAACACCCACGGGAGCACCGGAGTACTCGAGTTACCTCACCCAGGGAAGCCGGGTGCATAGGTGCCAAAAGGTGTCGGGAATCGTCGTCGTTTTTAATGGCGATCTGCTGCAAAGTGATGCTGCCGTGAAGGAGAAAAGTGTCCGGTGTGATCCAAGCCTGGATCGAAGATGTGAAGAACCTGAAAGCAGAGGGGACAGAGTATGGGTCACTAGCCAGTGACCAGGAGCGGAGCAATCGAATGCCCACCGATGTCGGGTGCTTCAGGTGCGAAGAGGTGAAGCTTGACTCTGCAGCCACGGGGTCCTGGAGATGTCGACGATGACCAGGAGCCGGATTCGAGCTGTCCCACAAAGGATATCGAGTGCTGGGGTGTCGGTGATTGGATTGACCACAACAAGCCTTGGCAACAGCAACCCATGCAGGAAGAGAAAAGATGCTTCTGTGCAGACCAGCAAGGTCCTGGGGACTCACCAAGCAAAGGAAGGTAAGGGCACGTCTGGAGCAACCAGGAAAGCCCAATAAAAGTTAGAGTTGCCTTCTTGGGGACCCACAGGTCAACGGACCAGGGATCGCGAAGGGACCTCAAGAGGAATCACAAAATGGTGGCCCACGGAACACTCGTTGAGTGTAGGCCAACGATCTTCGGTGCAATTACTGCTCGGGGTCAGGGCTACAAGTAACCCAAAGCTCAGCCTCAGGGGTTGCCGGAAAGCTGATGTTTCTGTAAATGGTTGCGGTGTCCAGGGGTTCGGGTTGCACGGTCTCCACGAGGGATACGGGCCTCAGACTTGCTGTGGGCACAGATCAACCTCAGAGACCTAGGAAAACCCACCTCCTGTGTGGCAATATTCTTCCGAGTCCGTCAGAGCTCAGAGATGCCAGCTGATCAGTTGCATTAAAGGTGCCTGCCTTGCAGGGGAGTAACTCCTTTACTCCAAGGGAGATTCTTCAGTCATCCAGCGTCGTGCAGATTGTCGAAGTACTTCCCTGTGACAGGAAACCTATTGTCCAAGCCTCCCCTGCCGGAGTTTTGTCCAGCAGCAGGAGGGCAGACCCGTGTCTGTGGCTGCAGCATCCATTTTGTGATGCCAGGGCTCTGTTAGCTGGTACCGGGTATACCGGTGCTGCCATGTCTCTCCCTCTAGAAGTGTGGGATCATACTCCTACACCAGTTACTGGTGTGGGGGTATGATTCCAAGGTGTTTGACACCAAACACAACAGTTTTCCATGCAGCCACTCCAAAGTTAGCATTTACCGTTTGGTCATAATGCACTTAAGAGTATATGGTCTGGCTGCATCACAAAACAACCCCGGAATGAAGATTCCGAAAGCTGCAGAGGGGCTCTGCTCATGCATGAGCACCCTCTCACATGAAACCCAGCACCCTGCCTTCAGGATTGTTAAGGCCTGCCAAAGGGGTGACTGATAGGTTTACATGTGCAGTGATATGGAGAGATATAGGGAACCTATATCTCAGTAAGGGGTGGATACACCACCTTACACAGGCTGCTGTAGCAGACCTGTTGTGTCATTTTAAAAGGCTTCCCATGGGTGGCACAATACATGCTGCAGCCCCTGGTAGGCCTCTGGGGTACCTATGCCCTGGGTACATAGTATACCATATACTAGGGACTCACAAGGGTACCCCAGAATCCAATCTGGAGTGTACCTAAAGTACATACAGTCAATTTAGAGTAGAAAGCAGATAGACTGGGGTCCTGATTAGCAGGGCCACAGTCTGGCTAAGTCGAAAAACAGTGAAACATCAGCAAAAAGTGGGGGTAACTATAAGAAGCAGATCCTACTCTCCTACACAACCCCCCCAAACGTCAGGACATTAAACTAACCTTGACCAGTTGAGTCTTCATGTTCTAAGTGGAAATATCTGGAGAGTCCATCTGCATTGGCATGGTTACTCCCAGGTCTATGTTCCACTGTATAGTCCATCCCCTGTAGGGAAATGGACCACCTCAAAAGTTTGGGGTTTTCACCCTTCATCTGTTTTAGCCATAAGAGGGGCTTGTGGTCTGTCTGAACAATGAAGTGAGTGCCACACAAGTATGGCCTCAGCTTCTTCAAGGCCCAAACCACAGCAAAGGCCTCCCTCTCAATGGCTGACCAACGTTTCTCTCTGGGGGTCAACCTTCTGCTAATAACAGCTACTAGCTGATCCTGACCTTCATCATTCAATTGTGATAACACAGCCCCTACCCCCAACTCAGATGCATCTGTTTGGACAATGAATTGCTTGGAGTAATCAGGACTTTGCAGAATGGGAGCAGTGCACATGGCCTGCTTCAGGTCATCAAATGCCTTTTGACAGCTAACTGTCCACTGAACTTTCTTTGGCATTCTTTTAAAAGTTAAGTCATTCAAAGGGGTCACTATGGATCCATACCCTTTGACAAATCTTCTGTAGTACCCAGTCAGGCCCAAGAAAGCTCTGACCTGAGTCTGGGTAGTTGGAGCAACCCAGTCCATTATGGTCTGTATTTTGCTCTGCAATGGTTGAACCTGGCCTCCACCCACAAGGTGGCCCAGGTAAACAACCTGACTCTGCCCTATCTGGCACTTGGTGGCCTTGATAGTTAGGCCTGCTTTCTGCAGGGCCTCCAAAACATTTCTCAGGGGGACCAGGTGATCCTCCCAGGTGGAGCTAAAGACTGCAATATCATCTAGATATGCTGCACTATAGGCTTCCAGGCCTGTAAGGACTTTGTTCACCAACCTTTGAAAAGTGGCATGTGCATTTTTCAAACCAAAGGGCATCACCACAAATTGGTAGTGCCCACAAGGGGTAGAAAATGCTGTTTTGGCTTTTGCATCCTCAGCTAGTCTGATTTGCCAGTATCCAGCTGTCAGGTCAAATGTGCTGAGAGACTTGGCTAAAGCCAAAGTGTCTATGAGCTCATCTACCCTTGATATGGGATGGTCATCAGTCCTAGTGACTGCATTGAGACCTCTGTAGTCTACACAAAACCTCATCTCTCTCTTACCACCCTGGGTGTGAGGTTTAGGCACTAAGACTACTGGACTAGCCCAAGGGCTATCTGAGGGTTCAATCACACCCAAATCCAACATCTTCTGGACTTCAGTCCTGATGCAGTCCCTGACATGGTCAGGTTGCCTGTAAATCTTATTTTTAACAGGCAGACTGTCCCCAGTGTCCACTTCATGAGTGCACCAGGTAGTCTGACTTGGAGTCAGAGAGAACATATGTCTGAACTGATTGAGAACTCTTCTGCAATCAGTTTGCTGCTGGTCAGTGAGGCTGCCTGCCAAGGCTACACCATCTACTGATCCATCATCAGGGTTCTGAGAGAGCAGGTCAGGGAGTGGATCACTCTCTTCCTCCTGTCCCTCATCAGTAGCCATGAGCAAGCCCATGTCTGCCCTGTCAGCATATGGTTTCAGTCTGTTGACATGGAGTACCCTGTGGGGGCTCCTGGGAGTTCCAAGGTCCACCAGATAGGTAACCTCTCCCTTCTGTTCAACAATGGTATGGGGGCCACTCCACTTATCTTGGAGGGCTGCTGGGGCCACAGGCTCCAACACCCATACTTTCTGTCCTGGCTGATAAACAGTCAATACAGCCTTTTGGTCATGCCAGGCCTTTTGTAATTCCTGGCTAGCCTCAAGGTTTTTAGTTGCCTTCTTCATGTACTCAGCCATTCGGGAGCGGAGACCAAGTACATAGTCCACAATATCCTGTTTAGGGGGTTTGAGAGGTAACTCCCATCCCTCCTTCACTAGACACAATGGACCCCTAACTGGATGTCCAAACAGAAGCTCAAATGGGCTGTAACCAACCCCCTTCTGTGGAACCTCTCTGTAGGCAAAGAGAAGTCAGGGCAAAAGTATGTCCCATCTGCGCCTAAGCTTTTCTGGGAGACCTTTAATCATGCCCTTCAAGGTTTTGTTGAACCTTTCAACTAAACCATTGCATTGTGGGTGATAAGGGGTGGTAAATTTATAATTTACTCCACACTCCTTCCACATAGCAGTCAAGTAACTAGACATGAAGTTTTCAACTCTGTCTGATACTACCTCCTTAGGAAAACCCACCCTGGAAAAGATTCCCAGGAGGGCCCTTGCCACCACAGGAGCTGTGGTGGTCCTGAGGGGAATTGCTTCTGGGTACCTAGTGGCATGGTCCACCACCACTAGGATAAACCTGTGCCCAGATGCTGTTTGGGGGTCTAGGGGACCAACAATGTCAATCCCTACCCTCTCAAAGGGAACCCCCACCACAGGTAGTGGTATCAGGGGGCCTTTGTGGTGCTACCTGCCTTACCACTGGCTTGACAGGTAACACAGGAGCGACAAAACTCCTTGGTGTCTTCAGACATATGAGGCCAATGAAAGTGAGGGACAATTCTGTCCCAAGTCTTGTTTTGGCCTAGGTGACCTGCCAATGGGATATCATGTGCTAGGGTCAATAGGAAGCTCCTAAACTTCAGAGGTATAACCAACCTCCTGATGGCTCCAGGCTTGGGGTCTCTACACTCTGAGTAAAGGAGTCCATCATCCCAATAGATCCTATGGGTACCACTAGCACTCCCAGCAGCCTCAGCAGCAGCTTGCTGTCTGAGGGGTTCAAGAGAGGGGCAGCTCATTTGCTCCTGGCTCGGATCTGCCCTGGAAGGGCCCCCTGTCCCCAAGAACTCAACCTGATCAGGCTCAAGCTCCTCTGGGACAGTTCCTTCTTCAGGACTGAGATCATCTCCCTCAAGAGACTGATCTGCTTTCTGAGGCAGGGGGGAAGACACTGCCTTAACCCTACTGCTCCCCCTCTTGGGAGGCACCTGGTCCATTATTCCAGAATCCAGGGCCTGTTCAGTTTTAGACATTTTTGCCTGTGACCTGGTCATAGCAAACACATCTGCAGGGATGCCCAACATTTCTGCATGGGTCCTGAGTTCAACTTCAGCCCAAGCTGAACTTTCCAAATCATTTCCAAGCAAGCATTCAACAGGGAGGTCTGCACTTACCACAACCTTCTTAGGGTCAGTTACCCCTCCCCAGGAGAAATTAACAACTGCCAGGGAATGGTCTGTCCTGACATTGCTAGCATTGGTCACTTGGTACATTTCACCAAGTATGATCTGTTCAGGGGCTACAAGATCTTTTGTCACCATTGTGACAAATGCTCCTGTGTCCCTGTATGCCAAAGCCTCTCTTCCATTAATTAAGGGCTGCTGTCTGTATTTGCCCAGATTACTGGGACTCACATAGGAGGACATATCTATGTCTCCATCACAGATCAGTACAGCCTGAGTTGGAACTCTGACTAGGCCAGAGTCCATCTCAGATCCCAGGGTTAACCCTACTACACCCTTATTAGGAACACCACCACTTGGAGCTGCACTATGGGGAACAGTTGCCTTAGGGGCAATGGTGGCTGGAGTTGAGTCTTTGGTCTTTGTACAATCACTAGTCCAATGGGTTTTCTGCTTACAGATTTTACACCATGGTTTATTTTGGCCTTTTCCTTTGTTTGATTGGGACTCCCCACCAGATGCAGATTTTTGGGGCCCTTGAGAAGACTTCTGGTCTTTACCCTTTTCCCCACCCTTATCAGAGTTCTTAGAATCCTGCTTCTTAGAGTCACAACCTTGGTTCTGAACCTTCTGCCTCACCCTGGTTCTGACCCACTTGTCTGCCTTCTGAGCCAATTCTTGGGGAGAGGTCAGATCAGAGTCCACCAGGTACTGATGCAACAGTTGATTTTGACAGTTGTTAAGGATCTGCTCTCTCATGATCAAATTATACAATCCTTTGAAATCACACACCTTACTGCCAAGTAACCAGCCTTCCAGAGCCTTAGTAGCACAATCAACAAAGTCAACCCAGTCCTGAGTCTGTGCCTTTTGGGTATCTCTGACCTTTAACCTGTATTGTTCAGTGGTTAGGCCAAACCCTTCAATCAGAGCACTCTTCAGGACTTTGTAGTTGTCAGCATCCTCTTCTTTTTCAGTGAGGAGCTCGTCTCTACCTTTGTCTGCAAAGGAGAGCCACAAGATTTCTGCCCACTGCTCCTGAGGGACCCTCTGTACCTTACAGGCCCTTTCCAGTGCAGTTATCCATTTGTGGATGTCATCCCCACTCTGGTAGGGAGGGACAATCTTGTTCAGGTTCCTATGGTCATGAGTATGATCTCTACCTCTAGGGACACTGTTGCTGCCACCATGGGGCTCTAGCCCCTACTTTTGTGAAGCTTTCTGAAGCTCCAGGGATGCCCTGTCTAAGGCCAATTGCTCTCTCTTGATTCTCAGCATAGCTCTCTCAAAATCAAGCAGTTGGCATTTCTTCTCATAAGAGGATGCCGTTTTATGAGAAGCAGAGGACCCTATAGAAGTACCAGAATGATTAGATTCCTGAGAAGGAGATCTTGATCTTCTTGGTAGACTATTAACCCTTCCTGGGGGAGTGAAGAGGGGGCCACTGAGGCCTTCCTCTCCTTCAGGAAGAATTGGATTTTCCAGGTGGGAATCATTTTGATCCCCCTGGCCAGCATCAGAGTCTGGGTCATAGTAGTTTTCCCTACCTGGCCTTTCCTCTTCTACTGCCCCACCCAACCTGCCTGCCTCATCAGACCCTGGTGTCTTTCTGAGGTCATCTAACAGCAAAGCCTCTATGAGGCGTTGAGTGCTTGCATGTCTCCCTGTTTTCAGTCTCCTAGAGGTACACATATTTCTCAATTCCTGGAATGTGGGATTGTCATACCTAGTGGGCAAGGAGTCACTTACTTCAGGCCTTGCAAACATTCTAGTGTGGTGTGGTGTATGCACCTACCTACTCTAGTGGGAACTGAAACTCTCTTGAGTTGTAGATAGGGTGTGCTAAACCCTTGACACACAACTCTAAGTTCAGTAGAACCTACTGTATTCTAAACTTGATTTATATGTACCTATGTACCTATAGTGGTTTTCAGTTAGTCACTTCAAAGAGATTATCTGGTAAAGCAATAGCAAGCTTGAATCCCACCGCTGCACACCAATGTGAGAAGTTGGCCTGGTATATGCTGTCCACTAGTTATAGTGGGCACCTTGCACCAGTCCAAACGACCCTTATTGATGATAGGTTTAAAGACAACGTTTATTGAAAGCTATCCTAGTGGTAGCTATGCAGAGCAGCCTTCAGGCTAAGTCTTGAAGGAGTGTAAAGCAGCTTGGTTTACCAGATTATAACCTCTTGAATAACTAAATGAAAGGAGAACCACACAAGATATATATAAAATATATGTATTTATTCCTAAACACTAACTACTAATCCCTTTATGAGATTAGAGTTCAAGATACACAGTATCACAGTATTAAAACGACAGTAAATAGCACAATACACAGTGGGCTCCAGGGGGAGGCCAAACCATATACTAAGAAAGTGGTATAAGAATCACGACTTGACTAGACACAGTGCCTAGAGTACGTAGAATCGCTGGGACCCCAAGGAACCACCCAAGGTAATGACACAGGAGACCCACGGGGGACGTGTGCAGTGTGAGAACACAGCCGCGAGCGCCGTAGAATTCAATGCGGAAAGTCGCGGTTGGAATTTTAAAGCAAAAGGACACTTAGGAGAGGACTTTGAGCAAACCCCTTTAGACTTAAGGGGTTCTAGGGCCAACACCCACGGGAGCACCGGAGTACTCGAGTTACCTCACCCAGGGAAGCCGGGTGCATATGTGTCAAAAGGTGTTGGGAATCGTCGTCGTTTTCAATGGCGATCTGCGGCAAAGTGCTGCTGTCTTGAAGGAGAAAAGTGTCCGGTGTGATCCAAGCCTGGATCGAAGATGTGAAGAACCTGAAAGCAGAGGGGACAGAGTCT
The DNA here is from genome assembly GCA_963921515.1 of Calotriton arnoldi. Taxonomy (NCBI): domain Eukaryota; kingdom Metazoa; phylum Chordata; class Amphibia; order Caudata; family Salamandridae; genus Calotriton; species Calotriton arnoldi. The sequence goes on along the minus strand of CAWUFW010001956.1, from coordinate 59,210 downwards.
GGGTCACTAGCCAGTGACCAGGAGCGGAGCAATCGAATGCCCACCGATGTCGGGTGCTTCAGGTGCGAAGAGGTGAAGCTTGACTCTGCAGCCACAGGGTCCTGGAGATGTCAACGACAACTAGGAGCCGGATTCGAGCTGTCCCACAAAGGATGTCGAGTGCTGGGGTGTCGGTGATCGGATTGACCACAACAAGCCTTGGCAACAGCAACCCACGCAGGAAAAGATGCTTCTGTGCGGACCAGCAAGGTCCTGGGGACTCACCAAGCAATGGAGAGTTAGGGCGTGTCTGGAGCAACCAGGGAAGCCCAATAAAAGTTAGAGGTGCCTTCTTGGGGACCCACAGGTCAACGGACCAGGGATCGCGAAGGGACCTCAAGAGGAATCACAAAATGGTGGCCCACGGAACACTCGTTGAGTGTAGGCCAACAATCTTTGGTGCAATTACTGCTTGGGGTGAGGGCTACAAGTAACCCAAAGCTCAGCCTCAGGGGTCACCAAAAAGCTGATACTTCTGCAAATGGTTGCGATGTCCAGGGGTTCAGGTTGCACGGTCTCCACGAGGGATATGGGCCTCAGACTTGCTGTGGGCACAGATCAACCTCAGTCACCTAGGAAAACCCACCTCCTGTATGGCAATATTCTTCCGAGTCCATCGGAGCTCGGAGATGCCAACCGGTCAGTTGCGTTAAAGGTGCCTGCCTTGCAGGGGAGTAACTCCTTTACTCCAAGGGAGATTCTTCAGTCGTCCAGCGTCGTGCAGATCGTCGAAGTACTTGGTTTCTGGTATCAGAGTTTAGTCCAGGTGTAATCTAAAGTCCTGTAGTCAGGGTTTCCTACTTTATACCCAAGGAAGGGGTTGGACAAACTCTGGGGACCCACCTATGGGAGGGTCAGGAAAGAGGGGTGGCTACACCCATTTCCTTTGTCCAGTTTCGCGCCAGAGCAGGGGACCGGTTTGTGCTGGACTATGCACAGGGACACCAAATGTGCCCCCAGTGCAGACTTCAAAGCACTCTGAGAGTGCACCCACCCAGCCCCAATACACTAGAGCCTGTCTGGGAGGTGGTCACACCTCCCTGTGACAGGAAACCTATTGTCCAAGCCTCCCCTGCCGGTGTTCCATTCAGCAGCAGGAGGGCAGACTCGTGTCTGTGGCTGCAGCATCCATTTTGTGATGCCAGGGCTCTGTTAGCTGGTACCGGGTATACCGGTGCTGCCATGTCTCTCCCTCTAGAAGGGTGGGATCATACTCCTACACCAGTTACTGGTGTGGGGGTATGATTCCAAGGTGTTTGACACCAAACACAACAGTTTTCCATGCAGCCACTCCAAAGTTAGCATTTACCGTTTGGTCATAATGCACTTAAGAGTATATGGTCTGGCTGCATCACAAACAACCCCGGAATGAAGATTCCGAAAGCTGCAGAGGGGCTCTGCTCATGCATGGGCACCCTCTCACATGAAACCCAGCACCCTGCCTTCAGGATTGTTAAGGCCTGCCAAAGGGGTGACTGATAGGTTTACATGTGCAGTGATATGGAGAGATATAGGGAACCTATATCTCAGTAAGGGTGGATACACCACCTTACACAGGCTGCTGTAGCAGACCTGTTGTGTCATTTTAAAAGGCTTCCCATGGGTGGCACAATACATGCTGCAGCCCCTGGTAGGCCTCTGGGGTACCTATGCCCTGGGTACATAGTATACCATATACTAGGGACTCACAAGGGTACCCCAGAATCCAATCTGGAGTGTACCTAAAGTACATACAGTCAATTTAGAGTAGAAAGCAGATAGACTGGGGTCCTGATTAGCAGGGCCACAGTCTGGCTAAGTCGAAAAACAGTGAAACATCAGCAAAAAGTGGGGGTAACTATAAGAAGCAGATCCTACTCTCCTACAGGACCCCCCCAAAGGGGGATCCCGCCCCAGGCCATTGCCAACATGGCATCCATGGCGCTGGGTGAGCCGGTCCCTGACCCCATGCTTCACCTTGGAACCCCTGTTGCTCCCTTCCCTGACCTGCTACCCAGGGTGGCTGGATAGGCCTGGTCCCCCGCATCATTAGATTGTTGACCCCTAGCTGCGTTCCCCAATTTACCATCTGCCCTGGTCCCCCTTCTACTGAACCAGATGACGGCCCCCTTTTACGCCTTCCCCCCACGCTCTTTGCCCGGTGCTTACCAGTGTCCTTGTCCGATGTGCTGCTCCGCCTTCCGCGTGACTCTTGAGGGACCGCCGTGCTGGCTACAGACCCCTCATCGCTGCTGCTCTCATCCGTGTCTAAGCTGGACAACACTTCGGGAGCCGGTGGCGCTCTCTCCTTGGCCCGGGCCCTGCTCCTGCCTCTGGTGCCAGCTGCCTTCGCGACGTCAGCATCTTTCGCCCCCGCCTGGGTTGCTTTCTTTGGGGCCGCCATTTTGGCTGCATGCCCCCTGCCTCCTGGTCGCTTGGTGGCTGGTGTCGGTGGGTTTGCCCGTCTCGGCTCTTTTCCCTTCTGGTGGGTACCTTCCCCGATATGTTGATCCATCCATGACTTTCCCTTCAATGCCACCAAAACCCTGGCTTTCTCCAGCATCGCCTGCAGGTCTGCGTCCAGCTCAGGCCCCGCATACGTTCGCTGCCTCTTCTGCCCTTTCGGGGAGGCCTCCCCTTGTGCCTCCCTGAAGCGCGCTGGCATCCGTGTCTTCCTGCCAGCTTCCCCACACCTCCCTGCCATGTGGTTGTTGAAATAATACTTTTTATATTAATAACACAAGAAAAACCATTGGTCTGTTAAAACTAAGCATCAGCAGCAACAAACTAGTCTGAATTGATTTAAAGGAGTCCTCTTAAAGAGGATAAAATCCCATCACCCACCAAGGTGGCATGCTTCATCACTTGGGATCTCCTTTTAGTTGCAAACCCTGGTGCAACTAAGTGCTACTACCTTCTCAACAGAGGAAGGGAGTTCACGGTTATTTACAAGAGTAGTGTAAGGTAAAATAAACCATGATCCCAAAATGTGGAGCCTAAAATATTTTGAAAGGTGGTGGTTTGCAGTGCATATGAAAAATGTGTGTGAGAAGTGATTGTATAAAATTGGCTACCAGGACACAAAACAATTTTAATAGATGCTATCCTGGTGTCAAGAATAAAACAGTGCGTGTGCAGTTTTCAACAAATAACTGCAAGAGTCCAAAGAAATGGTAGGTCTACATGTTTCAGCCTATAGATCTACTCTGACCCAGGCTTTCATCAGGACCTAAAGATAGAATCGCTACTGCAAATAGTGTACTTAGTGCAAAATCAAATGAAGTCTCAATAAAAGTAGTTGGTCCGATACAACCTACATTCACCTGTGAGTCCAAAACTTGGCCAACAGTCACAGGAGTATTGGACACAATCCCGTCTTTATGCAGGTGCACTCTCACCTCACCTGGCATCCGCTCAGGAAGTGAGGCACCGCTCTGTCCGTCGGTACCCCTGGCCGGACATGAGCTGGAAGGGGAGGTGTTGAAATAATACACCTTCAGTCCAAAACGAGGAAAAAACAGTGTGCTTCCTCTGCCCCTGAAGGAGCGTTCCCACTCTGACCAGTTACAAACAGCTGATCGGCCTTCTTTCCCCTTGTGCCCAAACTCACATTTTGCTGAGCCAAAGTTGGGATCCGAACCCTTGTTCCCCAGTGATTCAAGGCCGGCAGCTACAGTCACTAGGTTTACTGATCCACAATGGTGTTAACGTTAGAAATTGGGAGGGGGTGGAGATAATTGCCCCCAGAGGCCTTGTGCCTTATGGGCGTGCACCCAAAGCCTGCAGCCGATTGATTCACTCGCTCGCAGCCCCTGCTGTTTCCAAGCTACGGCCGCCGGTTTTCCAGAGCATCCGAGCAGTCCGTGCCCCTTTAAATCTTTGAATTCAGCCTTCACAGAGGGCCCGCCGCCCCTTCCGGGTTCCTTGGCCCGATCCTGGCCGCGACTCCTGCCTCGTTGCTCAGTCCTCCGCCCAGAATGGAGCTCGATCCAGGCTCCCGATCCGCCGTTCGCAGCTGCTCTTCCCCGGCAGGTCAGCTCCGCTGCACGCCTCCGTCCTTTCACCTGCTGGGGTACCGGTTAATCCTGACACCTGCACCGGATTGGAGCTCAATCAATCCTGGTCGCCCCATTTCGCAGGCTTGAGCCCTGAGGGGGGGGGGCTTCCCGCCCCCGGGCGGCGTTTGTCCCGGGCCCCCATTGGGTCCGGCTTTGTCTTCCCCGGCCCGGGCTCCTTCTCGGCATGGGCCTGATGGTAAGCAGCTTGTCTTGTAGCAATTGTAGTGAATGACCATCCTTTGCATGGTGTACGCCCAGATTTTTGCCCTATCTGTTTTTGCGGGCTGTAGAACTCTGTGCACTTTACTCCTACCAACTAGTAGTATAGTGCCTGTGCTTCTCCTTTTAACATGTTTCAATTGGTATATTTCCCTTACCTAAAGTCCCAAGCATATAGTACAGGGTGTACCCAGAACCTGTAGGTCAAATGCCACTAGTGGACTGCAGCACCTATCGTGCCATTCACTACAGCGGCAATGCAAATATGGCTACCATTGTAGTCTGACTGAAGCAGTTTAAAAACTGCAATTCGTCCTGTCAAAGTAAAACCTTTTCACAGGTCTAACCCTTCCTTCTATATATTAATAAGTCACTGTTATGTAGGCCTTGTGGCCCATAAGTCAGTATGTATGGTAGTTCAAATTAGCACATAAAGAAAATTAGTTTTTTTTAACAACTTTATTCAAAGTTGTAACATGAAAAAAGTCACACACCGTGGCATAAATGCTCCGTTACAGCATTCAACATGTAAATATACCTAAACAGGGTAACGGCAGTTCATCCCCAGCTGGCCCTGTCAACCTTGTCCGACAGGGGGAGCAGCCGAGGGAGAAGAGTAGTGACAGTTCACATCTCCTATGGACAGTCAAAATGGTGGTGGAGTTAGACCAGTTGCGTTGTTTGGGATAACTGGCTTTCAGCATCAAAGGCTGACATTTCGCAAATACCGGAGACGCGCACAGTCTTGCACATCGTCACGTGTAAGCCTCCGGATCATTGCAGCCGCTTTATATGAGTAATAAATGGGTGCCAGGTTTTGTCAAATTTGGATGTCCTGATGTGAACTAAGGCCGTGAGTTTCTCCACTGCACAAATTGCCCACACCTTGCCCCACCATAGATTGAGAGAGGGCGCCTGAGGTTGCTTCCATATTTGGGCTATACTTAGGCGGACAGCTGAGAGTAAATGATAGAACAGCTTCCCCATTGATGTAGAAATGGGATATACCCTTTGATCCCCAGGGCTTACCAACAAGACGAGTAATAGGTCATGAGGTAGTGCAACCCCTGTAATAGCCTGTATCAATAAAAGGACAGCCTCCCAAAAGGACACTTGGACAGGACTACCACGTGTGTAAGAATGTGTTTCTGCCACTGCTACCCTTCCAACACTTGGTAGAGTTGCCGAACATCTTGTGCTGTCTCACGGGGTGAGGTACCATCTTGTCAGCAGAAAACTTATGTTAAACATGTCTTTACAGTGACTAACACCTAAAAGCTATTTTCACTGTAACAAGGTTGGCTGTTCCATGAAGAATCACTGGGATACACTATTAAATTTAACAGTGTTATATTTGGCTAGGAAACACCTAGAAACATCATTCTTGTATTCTTTGTATTATTTATTAAAAGCCCAGTTCACTGATTTAGTTGGATTTTTAATAAATGTAAAGGAAAAGACACTTTTATAAAGCTACCTTTTCCCTGCCTCGTTACTCTGGAGGCTAATTTGCATTAGCCTGCAGCTGTTGCCCTTGGAGTGCTGAAACTCTGAATGAGGTCTGAAAATGGCTCCCAGTGCAGAGGCAACTGCCTTGGTGTAGGGAGATGTTTTGTTCCTCTGAAATGATGACCATTTGGGCACTGCCTGGAAACTTAATTTACTTCAAAAGGATCTTTCCTGTCATAGGCAGATATCAAATGACACCTGGACAGGCCCCATAGTTTGTTCCCCCAGTCAGATAGGCACCAATCCCAATGGGGAGGGAGCTGCCCCCAAGAACTGGTTTGAAGTGACCACAGTGGAGAGGTTGCTCATTTCTCTGGCTAAACCTCTGAGGTGGAAATACAGGCTCTGCGTAAGTGGAGAAGGACTTCACTGTCTTGGATTTAGTCCGAGAGAAGCACTGTAGGATGGTTTACAGTAGGGCAAACAAGAAATGCTGCCACAATGGGTAAGGTTTTACAAACAAAAACAAGGGACACCCTACTCACTAGGAACCAGGGTAAAGTATGTGTGACAGAAACAGAGGTTCCTGTGGACAAGTACTAGTTAGTATTAATAATATTATGCGCAATGGCAATGATTATGGGTTATATGGATGTCGGAAAGAAAGGAGACCCAGACCACTTCAATTTGTGTTTGTAATAAATTTTAGTTTTTAAAAAAAAGAATATACAAATACATACATAAAGCTAAACAATTTCAAGTAGTGCTTCGTGTCCCCAGTGTGAATGGAACCAAAAAACAAAAACTAGTGATTTTGTGACACATAAAAGAATTTTTTTAACTCGGTTTCCATCATTTTGAAAGGCGACCATCTATTATTTTATATTAATCCCAGCCATGTATGCAATAATCATAGCTGTTCACAATGGTTCGCTTAACACAGTTGTCGACGACGTTTCGACCCTACAAGGGATTTGGGGTCTCTTCAGGACCTACAGATATAGGGACATCTGAAATAATCGGTTTGCGCAGCCACGTGAAAAGTGTGAAACACCAGTCAAGTGAAAGAAAAGAGATAAAAGAATACTCACACTGGACCCAGCCGGGTACCCAGTGTGAGAAAACGGGGTGAAGGGCTGGCAACCACGGATAGGCACAGCAGGGCAATTGATATTGTGTAAAAGCAAAGCTGCCCTGTAAATTAATAGTCAAATATCTCTCGTCTGAATGAATCAGCAGAATGTGAAAAGCATGCCTTGCGCTATGCTACAGGGCGCCTGTTCTGGTGCAATGAACAGCTATGATTATTGCATACATGGCTGTGATTAATATAAAATAATAGATGGTCGCCTTTCAAAATGATGGAAACCGAGTTTAAAAAATTCTTTTATGTGTCACAAAATCACTAGTTTTTGTTTTTTGGTTCCATTCACACTGGGGACACGAAGCACTACTTGAAATTGTTTCGCTTTATGTATGTATTTGTATATTCTTTTTTTTTTAAAACTAAAATTTATTACAAACACAAATTGAAGTGGTCTGGGTCTCCTTTCTTTCCGACATCCATATAACCCATAATCATTGCCATTGCGCATAATATTATTAATACTAACTAGTACTTGTCCACAGGAACCTCTGTTTCTGTCACACAATGGGTAAGGTGGCCCCTTGGAAATTTTACCCTATTGGTTAGTGAGGAGCCAGGAGTCACCCCGACCTAAACAAGCTGGCACGAGGCATAAATGTGGCATCCTTAGTTCCCTCCTCAGAATACTACAGGGCCTGTGGAAGATCAGAAGAGGACTGCACCTTCTGTCTGAGACCTGAGAGGAGCTGGGAAGGACTGGACTTGCCTCCTCTTGTACCCAGGACAAAGATGTGGCTCTAAGGGTTATAAGGCTGCCTTCCTGTTTAAGCTACAGGGACACCACACAATACAAGAGGCTTTTACTGAATATTACCAGCTGACCACTTCCAACTGGACCTGACTTGGACCCTGCTAATGGCCTCTGCTTGAGTGAGTCATGACCCCCTCAAGTGCTGTTCCTGACATCCTGGAACCCTTGACTGTGCCTGGCTGTACTTCTCCTACCACCCCTGAAAACCTGGGACATAGCAACATTTTGGCTCCAAAGACCTCCAGAGGACCCGGACAAACTTACCAAGCCGAGCCAACCAAAGTGCGTTTTCACTGGGCTGAAGATTCAGGTTTCCCCCGCTAAGAGCTTTTTTGTAATGGCAAATCCTCTGCAGCAGACCTTGTGGAAACAGTATTCGGCTTTGTGAAGCCTTCTTTGGCTACAGCCTGCAGCCTTGCCCCACTGGAGGAACCTGAGGTCCTAAAAAGTGATGAAGTTTGAATGAAGAAATCTTGACCTGGTGAAGGAGCCTAAAGTATCTGGCCAGTGAGGGACCATCCCTCTGCGTGAAATTCGAACTCCTCCCTCTCAGAGCTTTCCTGCCAAAAGCCAGCTGCTTCACTGGGACTGCATCCAATGGCTGTCTGACCTTGTGGAGCCCTTCTTGCCATGCCCCGCTGAAGGGTTTAGATTTCCATTTTTGAGACTAAGTCCCAGGGCAAATCCTCCAACTGGGTTGAACCAGATCCTTGTATCTGACCGGTGGTCCATCGTGGTCAGCCTCAAATCGCATCTAGATCCCAGTCTACCTCGACCAGTTGACTGATGTGGGCGCCTAACGCTTTTTGTCGCGAGTTTCATTTAAAACTTTAAAAACTCATATCTCCTGTTCCCCTCATTGTATTTTTGTGAGTTGGGTGTTATTTTATTTCTTAAAATATTCTGTATTTTTCTAATTCGCTTTGGGTTTTTTATTTTATTGTGTAATTACTTTGTTACTATTTTGGTACTGCATAAATACTTTGCACATAGGCCTTAAGTTAACCCTGTCTGCTCTGTTCCAAAGCTACCAGGGGATTGAACTAAGGTTAATTTATTGACTGTAAGGGTTCAGTCTATCAAGGAATGTGATTATCACTTGAGGTAGGTAGTCACAACCCCCCCCAAATGAATAATCCAATTTCTTACAGCAATGCTCAGTTTGTCTGACAAGCTGGTGTAAAGAATTGAGGACCAAGGAAATGCAGACATGTGTGCGGGTGTCTGAGATAGACGGTGAACAGCTCTCAAAGGAGTAAGTGAGGAAATGGGTACATTCAATAGAAGGGCATTCCCAAAATGTAGCCTGGACATGAAAATGACTTCAGCTACAGCCTGCAGATAAGTTTTTGTTATGACATGTATTAGCTTCTTAGGAAATAGGTCAGGACTTAAATTCCTGTTACCATACTATTGATGTGTTTCTCCAGGTGTAGTCTGTTGACCAGCTGGAATTCTATTGACTTCAACTGGATACTAAAGTTGCAGAAAAACCATATACTATAGTCCATAAAGTGGGTTATTAATTTGGGGAGAGAATACCCTTACCAACTTAATAAACACGACTTTGTAGGTCTCACCACAGTTGTAAGAGAAACTCTGCTCAACCCAGTAGCTGCAGCACAAGCAGCAGGTTACTGCCCAGAGAAATTTGTGTTAAAATTCAGCAGTACCAAGAATTTGAAAGTCAAAAATAGCACAATACAACTCCCAAACCAAATTTGAAAAATAGAGAAAAAGAAATGCGCAAAAGACATCAAAACAAATTACATTTGTAAAGAACTAGCTCCGATTTCAGGCCAACCCCGAAGGAGCAGAGTTTGGGCACCCAAAGGGGTCGTGCTGTGAACTTTCTTACCTTTGAACTTAGTCTACATTTTGGAACTCAAATCTTCCAGAGAAGCCAAGGCCCAAAGCTAAAGCAGATGAGTATCTCTCGAAGTTGGAAATATTGTCATCAAGATACTTCTGAAGCTGTTGGTTTTATCATCAATAGCTCTAAGTGGAGCAAAGCTGCATTCTGTAGTCACGAAGGTCTCTTCGCCTCTGGGATAGAATTGCCTCCTCTCCCTGGTCAAAGGCCTTACTTTTGGAGTTAGTCACGTTTTAATTCTCTAAACCAACCAATGGGGAAATTTGGAAGCTGTAGGTGGGCAAAGATCTATGAGTCTGGAAAGTTTTACAGCGAAGCCCCACTTAACCAATTTTCAGTGTGGTCAAAAGCTCCGAGTAGGAAAACCCTAGTTTTCTTGCCTGCTAAGGGTGTGCCTGTCCTGGGTAAGCCTCAGCACCTTGTCAAGGTCTTCTGGAGGTGGAAAAAATTACTAAGTCCCACTTTTCCAACTACTGAAAAAGATTGAACCTGGTCAATTCTGCAGCCCTGAGGGCAGGCTTGGAGACACTAAATCTCTCCCAAGCCACGGCTCCTGAAAAATCCAGCTGGGCCTTCTGAAAGGCAGGTTTTCTTGTGCCTTTTGTGTCCTACCTGTTAACAGGAGGCAAAACACTTTACCTTTGGAAAGCAGTTCCAGTCACAGGGAGCGAGCTTGAGTTATGAGCTTTCTTTCTGACAGCTTTCAGGCCAAGTTTACTTTCTTCCAGGTATTTCTTTCCCAGTTCCAGGAAGGTTTGCATGATTTAGTGATGAGGTGCCAGTCTTATCCTGTTTACTAGACAGTGATTGGTGAATCCCCTTCACTGAACCCTGACCCAACCTCCTTTCTCAGCACTTACTTTCTTGGTTTGCTGCAATTCTTCTAGGCAGACCTAAAACAAGATGGCTCCCACCATGCTCTATCTCCTTACCCTATCCACTGTCCTATGCAAATGAGGTGCCCTTGAATTTGTCAGCACCTGAACTGGTTTCCCACTTGCTGGGGTTGGAGCCGAAAAGTCTAGGGTAGCCCTTGGAATGAATGGGAGCAGTTCTTGACATCCCCATCTGGAACTTCCAAATTAAAGGAAGCACTGTGAACTGATCTGGTCTTGCCCTCTCCCAGAATACGAATCCCTGCTAAGTGACCACATGGCAAAAGCAGCTTTCCCTTCCATTTGTTGCTATAGTGGTCTTAAACTACAGCCCAGCCTGAGCACAATGGTGCTCCTTCTAGCCTTAAATAATTCATTTGGTTTCATTCTGTTTATGTTGATTAAAAAAATTCAACCATAAAAACAATCAATACGCAATAGCATGCATAAGCAAAATCCCAAGGTATTGAAGACAGTAAATTCATCTCTAGTTTCAAAAACACATGCAATCAGCTAAGATTTGACCCTAATCTTGGTGGCTGGTGTAAATATCAGCCCACTGAGTAATAAATAAAATAATTGAATAGCATCCTCAAATAAATAAAAGTGGTTCTGCAAGTTCTAAAATCTATGCATTTTTGTCATATATGTGGGTGGTATAAATACACACTGTGGTCAAGATGTGATATTTAACATGGATACCCCTAGTGCAATATTGGCGATAACTTTCAAAGGCCTTACTGGAAAGTTAAATACACCAATTGGGTGAACAAAATTACGAATGTTAGAGACAGAGCATGCACACAGTGGCATTGAAGAGCAGGCTCGGTGGTGTGCACAGTGAATCTGGTGTGAGTAGTAAGGCTACGAAAGTGCCATTGGCTGACAGGGATTTCCCTGAAACTGTTATCCTATGCAAAGAATGGTTCACTTACAGTCAGTCGGCTATAACCCAGTACTTTATTATTTTATCTTGATGTAATGACCTGTATGTATCGCTTCTTCGCCCAGTGTCTATGCAATTTGTGTGCAGTTTTCGTTGTTTGCTTTTTTTGCATTTTGTAAATGAAGAACATTTGTTTGAGTGAAAAAAACATTCTCCTTGCACATCAGGTCTGTGTTAATCTTGGCGCGGGAAATACTACAGGAGTTATTTTTTCTGACACTCGAATCGTGATGGACAGTATTTGTGATGTGGATTTTTTTTTTTATAAGAGCACCTTTTGTCGTGGGGCACACAAAGATTCTGCTGTGCCACAGGTTACAGAAATTCCCTTCCAATAGCTACCCTTGAGAATATTAAATGAAAACCTATTGTCGAATACCTCAAAGTAATGTATTTCTGAAGCTTCCTCACATCCGTTTTAGGAATGACTGCAAAATGTATTTTTTGAAGAAGGACAAAGAGGGGTGGTGGGTTACTTTTGCAAGAGTGATGTGCGAATATTTGACTGAAAGTTGCCATTTTTGTCACTGCCTACATGTTCAGCAGCATTCCTAATCATCATTAAGCGGTGTACATGCCCAAGTACTGCTTAATTAAAACAATGAATGAACCCATTTCCCCTCTTTGCCCAAAACACTGAGCGTAGAAACTAGGATATGAAGCGCGTTATTGGTGTAAAAACTCCCAGAAAAATAACCCTAATCAGAATTGACAGTTTGCCAGTAGAGGGACTTTTATGTAAACGAGCGCGCTGAAGCCCTCCCTTTACTTGTGCAATTGACTAGCTTCCCTCAAGTGACAGGGACTCACTCGGCCCTGCGGCCACGCCATCGGCTCTTGAAATCTTTGATTTGGCAGGGAGACCAATGGTGGGGAGCTCATACATGGACAGGGTGAGCGCCCTCCCTCCCGCACCAGTGTGCACAGCGCCAGGGCTGTGCGTGTTTTGACTTTGCCTGGCCCTTTCCTGGCTGTCTTCCTCTTTGAGTCCCCCGAGGGAGGTGAGGGGAGGTGCTACGGGACGCACTGTGGGCTGTGGCGCAGCCCTGCCATTTAGGCGGCTGTTCCCAGCCACTGAAGAGGCGAGCTTCCTACCAGGAAGCGGACGCAGGGCAGCCTGTCCTCGCTGAAGTGTCACGGAGAGTCGTCCTGGCACCGCCGGGCTACGAACTCGCGTGCGTCCAGTGCCAGGCAAAGCAAGGCTTGAGTTCTCGTGGGCACCACTGGTCCCGAGCTCTGAGGGGTACAGGAGTGCCCCTCTGACAGCAGCAGCCTGACCTGGCGTGCGAGGCATGACAGCTGCGCAGGAGTCACAACCAAAACCACGAGGGAAAAACAACAGCGAAGCAGGGTGCGTTCGTTTTCGCTTCCCCGTCTTCCTATTTTGACAGAAGCTGTCTGTCCTATAACACACAGAACACGAAAAACCGAAGGAGACGCGAACTTATCTTTTTGCCCACCCGTTAGCACCTGTGAATGTTAAATCTTACCAGTTTCTTTACATCTTACTGTTAGCCGCTTGGCTTGACTGCAGAAACACATTATTAATTTCTGTATTAATTCTTCAGTTTGCCCCTTTTCATTTATTTATTCCTAATTTATTTTTAACTTAATTCTTTAGTTTGTTTTTTCGTTATTTCTTCATCCCATCCGTCGCCAACTGTTTTCCATACTTTTTTTTGCTCTTTATTCCGGACCCAAAGTTATTATTTTCTTCCTACCTCACACCCTTCACTTCGTCCTTTCCTCATCCCTTACACCCCAGCGCCCTTCCTGCCCACCGACCTCTCTACACCCCGCCAGTCCCCATTTCTTCGTTTCCTTCCTTCCTGCCTATAAATAACTGAGAGCCTCCTAACCTCTACCTTCCCTGCTGCCGTCCTATGCAGCAGGTGTTATGATGTGAACTGACTACCTTTCTGTCACTGCCTACCGGGTGGCGCAGGCGGCACATCTGAAGCCCTTCTGGTGCCCATGCAGTAAGGTGGGATGGAGAGCAGCGCAGCCTTGTTAACAGCCGTGGAGCCCGGAGGAGGCGGACAGCAGTGTGGCGGCGGCTGCTCAGAAGCGGCGGCAGCTTGTGGGGGAATGAGCCCCTTGGAAGAGGCGGGCACCTCGCACTGTGGCCCGACCCCACCTCGACAGCGCTCCCTGCGGGTGGTGTATGTACTCAATGACAGCCCTAAGACCGGACCGGCGGGCAGCACGGAGTCTGGGGCCCTACAGTGCCTGCTGCGAGCCTGTGAGGCTGAGGGGGCCCACCTTAGCAGTGTCAACTTCGGGGAGCTGGACTTCGGAGAGACGGCGGTGCTGGACACCTTCTATGACGCAGGTGAGAAAGGAGGGCGCGCAGAGTTGGCGCACGAGCATCAGGGCCTAGTTTAATATTGTACTACAGTTGCACCATACCTTCTCACAAATGGCGCTCGTGGGTGGGTGGTCACTAGCTGAGAGAACCTTAGCACGAGAGGTTGCATTTGTATAACCTGATACTATCTGACAGTACACACTGTAAAGCTCATACACCCACGCCTGTAGGCGCCGGCGCACAGAACAGAGCACCAGGGGCCCTATTATGTAAAGGGTGCACTTTCTCTGTTTGCGCCCTGGGGCACTTCTATAATATGGCCCCTGGAGCCCACAAGCCCTGACAGATATCTTCACCAGCTCATATTTCATACTAAAGAAATATATGAAAGCACAGACGCAGTGCCAAAGAAAGGTATACATACCATTGTAAAGATCAAAGAAGGGATGTATGCACATCACATAATTCCCCACTAGAGTAATAACACAACATACTGCATAATATAGCATCAGCGTGTATGCCACTCAAAAGCCTTCATATCGCTCAATAGTACTAGAGTACAGACCATGCCAATGGAAAACGCTCACAAACCAGAGTAGAGATATATGCTTTACATCACAGTGCACACTTCAGAGAGATGCACCAAAGCAAAGACCACACAATGAAACGGTACAGACAAGACACCCTGACCAGACTAAGCCATAGAAAGAAGACATAACACCACATGTCAGATCACAAAGATGTGTGCACGAGCACAGACAGACATCAGAAATACACCCCTCTAGGGTACCGACACCCGAGTCCTGTGCACATTAATCAGTGTCCCATGCTAGTTGACAGTACAAGCTCACTGCTACAAAGGTAGTAACACGTCTTTCACCAGGCCTTTCACTAAAACAAAGGTCTCTTGCCACAGAGCGACACACCAGCAGAGACCAGACCACCACCACCACCACAGAGAGGTGTATTAGCCCACATATGAGCAAAAAACAGAGATCGGCACATAGATTGGATCTTAGTGGAGTAAGCAAGCCTTGAGACTATTCCGAAGAGAAATGCACCAGCTCACACAACAAAACATAGAATATATGTGAGAAACAACAGTCTACAAGGAAATGCACTAGCACACAAACAAACACACAGTAAGATGCACCAGCACAGAGGCCAGACCACAAACTACAGAGAGCTGCACCAGCTCACAGAGATATCCATCATCAAATCACACTAAGAGGTAAGGTCACAATTAGGTGTCCTAGCATACTGAGCACAAGAAGACAGAAAGCCACTGTTACTGTCAAGAAGCCAGACTACATAGAATTGTGCCAGCATGCAGGCCACAGAGAAAGCCACTAGCACAGATTCCAGATCTTAGAGTAGTGGCAGCACACAAATCACAGAGAGAAGCACTACATAGATGCCAGACCCCAGAGCAGAGATGTGACAGCACACAGACCACAGAGAGATACAACAACACACAGTCCACAGCAAGCCATCTTCACATTCAGGGTCTAGACCACTGAGGGAGACCACCAGCTCAGAGTCTATACCAAGTGGGATCCACCAGCACAAAGCCCACAGAGAAATGCACCAGCACTGAGGCCACACCTGGTTCTCCAACACAGAATAGAGAGCAATGTTTTCACAAAATTAGGAGGGCAACCTAATTTCCATGTTCACATTGAACTTTCCAATTAGAATTGCATGTATCTGTAATCACTCTTGTTTTCAATTACTTTCCATATTCCGTTTTTCAATTAATTTCCAGACGCTGCTGTCTTTTTCTATAAAGTTCTTTTATTAAGTATCCAATTCCCTCACACTTAAAACAGACCCAGCCAACAGATCGATCAGACAGGACTACACGCCGAAAGCCTGCTCGAAAGAAGCCCAGACATTTAAACGGGGCATGAATGGAAAAGAAGAATTTTGAGAAGGAGGATAAATCAAATTGCCCTGATGAAGTCCCTATAAGGGATGAAACGCGTTGGCTGGGTCTGTTTTAAGTGTGATGGAATTGGATACTTAATAAAAAGAAGTTTATGGAAAAAGACACCAACATCTGGAAATTAATTGAAAAATGAAATATGGAAAGTAATTGAAAACAAGAGTGATTACAGATACATGCAAATCGAATTGGAAAGTTCAATGTGAACAAGGAAATTAGGTTGCCCTCCTAATATTGTGAAAACATTGACCAAGGATTGAGTTTTGTGGGCAGTCAGAACTCCAGGAGTGGGCGTAAGATTGGGATATTTGACCGGTTTCGTCCAGAAACACCACTGCTGGCTATCTTTTAGAAACAGAACAGAGAGCACACAGAGATCCACCTGCACAGTTAGAAGTCAGGCCACAGTAAGTTGTGCCACCACATAGACAACAGAGAGCCACCTGGGTAAACAGAGTCCAGATCAAGAGGGATCCACCAACACACAGACTACAAAGAGTTGCACCACCACAGGCGCCAGACTGCAGAGAAGTACGTACCACCACTCTGACCATGGAACGATGCACCAGCACATAGACCAGAGACAGACTCCAGAACAGTCCGAGGCCAGACCGCACTCACCGCAGCCAGATGTGCTAGCACACAGAGATATGGAAAGACACACCACAGAGTGGCGTTTGACTCTGGAGAGAGATAGTAATCAGGCGTGGCTGATTTCCAATTACTGTACTTGCCATGTTACAGGGACTTAGCCAGTCTCTAGGGAGAGGTTCAAGTGTAATTACGTTTTGGCTTCCTGTCAAATCCTTCTCTATCAGGTTAATTTCACAGGATAATTCCATAAGGATCGAGTTCTGTAGTACCACCTAAAACATTCTTTTAAGAAAAGAGCAACGCAACTTTATGACAATATTCCTGACCAAAAAATATTAACAGCTCAAACCAGGAATGAAACGTGTTTGCAGGCAACGTGCTGTACTTTGAACTCCTTTGATTTCAGGGTTGTTGCACTACAATGTTTACGGTTGTCTTTCCGGGACGTGCAGCCGGCACTGGTGCTAGATTCTCAGAATATAAATGTGTATGTGACAACAAGTAAAAATGTACCCATCCCATTCAAGGTGCTCTGGCCAACAGGGCGGGTTCAGTGCAGGCACAAAACAGTCGACATGCGCAGGCAATGCCTGGAAGTGTCCAGTTCTTTTTGCTCACTATATTACATTTTGCTCACCACATTATGCGGTGCATGTTGTGGGATTAACATTTGAGAGGAATTCGTCGGGGAAACCGCACGTCAACAGAACCACTAACCAGTCTTCTCTTTGGGAAACTGAAAAATAATACAACATATCGTGTGTTCGGTATATTTTCATTGAACCCTTCTCTCCCGCCTTTTTCTCTGAGGTGAGACATTCAGATAGTAGGCTAATTTGCGTAACATCTAGGAAAGCAACAGCTTCGGGGATGCCATGCGCTCCCAGCTGCCAGTGCGCTTTAGTATTACAGGAAGAGCCCCAGGAAATATTTCTTTAATGTGACATGCCACTTGGAAGTGACGGAGAGAGCACCCCTGAATACAATGGATTTGTCCATTGTTGAGTGAAAGTGGAATGACTTGGATGGCAAGCTACTCCTCGTCACACAATTGTATTAACTTTGACGCCAACACATGAAGGCGTTGCGAGCATGGACGCCAATTCACCGAAATGCCAGGGGTAACGGAAGTGACATCACACGCCCTTTGACCTCCACTTTCACTCACACACACATACTTTACACATACACACAAATTCTCACAAATACACTCTCTCACACATAAACACAATCTCACCCGCAAGCACACACACAGCATACATTTAAAAGCATTTTTTACTTAAACCTTAGCTGCCATGGAAGGGCATATTCCAGCTTATTGTACTGACAGAAAATAAAGAAAGTGGAGCCCCAGTTGCCCCAGTGTTCCTGGCACTGAATTTGCCACCTCTGAGGCCAGGGGTCGCAAAGGTCGCAAAGGGGTAGCCATGGCGACCCCTAAATAACGTCCATGGTTGCGAGGTGTTCCACTGAGCAGTTTAGGTGCCGTCTTAGATATAGCTACTTTAATTTTACAAGTTAAGCATCAGAGAGAGGCCTTTCTAACAGTCGCAGCCGGCATGACTCGCGGGTGGGGGGTGGGGGTCGCGCGGGGAGGGGGTCGTGCGGGTGGGGGGGGTTAATTTAAAAAAAAAAGTTTACTTACCTTCGCCGGCCTGGTACCGCGTCGTCTCTGCTTCTCTGCGCCTCTCCTGCACAGGAAGCAGGCAGCCTCCCTCCCCTCAGCCAATCACAACGCTGCAATGGCAGCGTTGTGATTGGTCGGGACGCCGGCCAGCCAGGCGTATATGGGGAGGCCATTTTCTCCATGTAGGCTGCATGCAGCCTACATGGAGAAAAGGCAGAGTGTGCATGACTGGTTTGATCGGCCCCAGAGGGCCGACCAAATAGCGCCCTCAGCTGTGGGCAAGCCACTCCTCCCCTGCCCTAGAGCAGGCCCGCCCCCAACCAAACCCTTCTGCTTTCTCACAGTGCGAGAAACAGAAACATAAAATGGTATAATACCATTTTATGTTTCTGCTTCTCGCTTCGAGAAAGCAGTGGGGCGACGCTCCTCCGCCCACACGGAGGAGCCGCCCCTGCTTTCTAATCATAGGAACTCTGCCCATTGAGATACAGCAATAGGAAAGCGCTCAGGCCTACCCAAAATTAAAAAAAGAATTCCTCGAGTACCCGGTTCCATTTCATGTTTGATTAAATAGTACGAACATTGACAAAGCCAATAGGTTTAGCTGTTGTGTAGTCCATGCACACAGAGGAACACAACATAAGCGCAGATGCACAGTGACCAACAAACAAACAGGAACACATTTTCAGGAAGTACAGTATACGCACAGTCATACCTCTCATTTTGTCCCTTTTTTATCTAGTACTGGGGCTTCTCCTTGTCACAGGTGAGTCCCAGTACTTCGCACACAACGGCGTTATTTACTAAAGGGTTCCTCAGACAGCTTGCAGCTGTTGTTTCAGCCTCTGAAAGCACCATCGCTCCAGATGAGTGTGTACCATCTAAAACTCATGAAATTCACCAATTTCCTTGGCCACACACCCGCGTACACCTATAACACCTTGGTATGCTCCTTTAACACGTATTGCTGAGAAACTGTTGACTCTTTTCCTTTCTATCAGGAGAATGGCTTCCATTTGTTTATTTTGTGATTAGGTATTTGTAGTCTCCGCCCCCACCGCTCTCTCTTTCTGTCTATGGCAAGAAAGTGAGCCAGCAGTCCACTGTATACACAACAGTTCTTTGCTTTTGTTGGGACATTTGTGTGTATCTTACTTTACTACTTACTAATATAAATCAAGTCTGCCTTCTACTAGACAGTACATTTCTGTTATTGGAGTGCAGCAGGCATCAGTGTACAATTCAAAATTCAGCTCTTAGTATTACTAAATAGACAGTTTTGTCCTCCCTCAGAAGAGTGTAAGACTGAGCTGGCTACAATGGGATCAATCTCGGGATCTGCATGTTCTGTGTAGATCTCTGCAGCAGATTAAGACATCTTACTCGGACTTGAAAGTGCCACCTACAGGTTACCAAAAGATCTGGGCAGAAGGTACTTTCACCCCAAGCTATCCCACAGGAGTGGGAAGTGGGAACCTGTGGCCTGCAGTAGACACATTCAAGCTTTAGCTGTCTGACTTGTGTTGGTGACATCTCTCTTTATCTCCTTCTCTTGCTCTCTCTCTCTCTCTCTTTCATTCTGCCTCTGTCTGTTTCTCTCACTGTCACACCACCAGACTATTACATTATTTATTCTCTTTCATGTCTTCCTGCCAAACAGACGTCGAAGGCTGTCTACCCGTCATGCTCTAGCCAGCTGATTAGGAAAACGCAATTTGAGGCAGCTCTTACTATTGACAACCTCCCTCATTCCATTTCCCTCTCTCCCTCCCAGAATTGTGAGCCAGCCTCAAGGCTACATTTAGAAAATTACAAGCAACTAACATGACATAACCTAACATAGCGTAACGTAACATAACACCTGCAGATTGCACTCTGTTTTGAAAATCAGCAGTTTAACCCCTAAGCAGTTTGACTGTTATTGGATACTGCACCACTAGGTGACACAAAATAATTCTTTGCAGCAGGTGCATAACCCCACTTGCATATATTCCCAGTGCTTGTAAGTGCTCATGCGCGCTTACATATGGAGCATTTATACCGCAATTCTATCTTACGTGATGGGTTCAGGCAAGACCGGCCTTTAGCATGGGCTCGCTGGGCCCAGGGCGCCAATTTCCTGAAGGCCGCATGGAGCTGCCTGCATTAAGGATGTGCCAACAACAGCGCCCTTCTCATCGTGCTCCAGCCTTGTCCTTGTCCCTTGATTCTGTCTGATTTTGCAGTTTGAAGTGGTTTTAGTCCTTAATTATCATATGGCTTGCCATGTTGCTAACACCCCATTGCCCCCTTCCTTGCCCTCCCTTCACCCTCTGAACCCTGTTGACACACATCAACAAACCATCTTCTGCTTGAGGCAGCTACGCTATCAGTGATTTAGGTGCGCTGGGGGAGGTCCGGGGATGTTTTTGTTTGGGGCCAGTCCTTGCCCATCCAGGTACTGACCAGTGAACACAAAAGAGACCCCCTGCTGCCTCATTTAATGTACCACCATCAGCAAGGTCGCCACATTTCTCTCCGGACACGCCCAGGGCGCTATTTTAGGAAAGGCCATCTCTGGGTTCAGGACATACAGCCTTAACGATGCCAAACTCCACATGAGGTGCACTAACCTATTAAGCAATCTAGTTGGCACTGGATCCTGTGACATGCAGAGTACAACCAGATCTCTGAAGCAGTTACACAATCGCCTGAGTTATCCAGTAGGATTTGAAACCTGTAACCTACCGGTAATACCGTTTTTTGCGGGCAATGAGCTGAAATCACTGATATTATTGCCGTGCTAAATTGTACTTAAAATGGGGAAAACCCAAGTTTTTCCCTCTGGAATTTGAAGCTGTGAACTTGCAAGTTGAGCAAAACCCTGCACTAAGCATGTTAACTGCATGAACTTTCTTCCAAGAAAGAGAGACTTGCTTCTATACCCTACTGGAATCCATGGAGCAGGTCAGGTTAGGGGTGCTGTGTAAGATTTCTGGGGACTGGAATTATTAATGGTCGAGGGGGCGCTCAACAGTGCTGCACAATTTCGTGCTGTGCCTGTGGCTCTTTTTAATGGCAAGGAAATCGCAGCAATGCTTGCTGTTGCTTTGCACCATGTGAGCAGCCACACAAAATGTTAGGAAATAACCACACACATGCCTATTGACTTAGGGGCATATTTACGAGAGATTTGCGTCATGCTTGCACCACGCAACGTGGTACATGCATGACGCAAACCTCTGTGTCAGATTTTTGAAGCCACGCAAAGCCAATTTGTGTGGCTTTGAATGGCTTAAAAAATCTGGAGTAATGCAACGCAGCGCACAATCGCTGCGTTGCATTACTCTGCGCAAGGAAGGCGTTCCCATGCAGCGCCCATGGCTTTTAACGCGTTTCCAGATTTACCAAACCTGTTAGACCTGGGAATGCGCCCAAAATATATGCCTCCCCCAGGAGAAGCGTAACGAGGAGAAATATCTTTATTTCTCCTCGTTCTCTCCTCTTTCTATGGGTGCTGCAATCTGCAGCACACATAGATAGAGGAATATGCCTCTAAGGATTGTTTTTGTGCATGAAGGAGCCCCTTTCTTCACAAAAACAGTCCTGCATGCAACGCAGGCACCCTTGCACCATGGTGCAATGGTGCTTGCGTTGGCTCTAGGCAGCCCATTGTGCGCCAGTGCAGGGGAAAGTACAGGGATGCGCTGTATGCCTTGTATACAGTGCATTCCTGCCCTTTTGCAGTGAAGCAGTGCAGCGCAGCAAGTTGACTTGCTGCGCTGTACTGCAGCACTTTGCCATAAATATGGTCCTAAGTAACCAGAACACAATACATTTCAAGGTAATCCCTGAAGCTCAGCAGATGTTTCAGGACTACTGCATGTGTTGTCTAGGTCTCATGGTTGAGTTTTAACCGTAAAGAATGTAGAATTTTAAGTACCATCATGCAAAACCTCATCTTTTTTCCAATTGCAAGCACAGCAGCACACACAGGCACTTAGGCCAACAGTTCTACATAACCGTGAGCAGTCGGGCGGTGGGCGATGTGCAAGAGTGGAGCACACGATGACGTGAGCAAGGAGAGCACCAATGATGCACTTGTGACGCACCTCAATGGACTGCTGGGTGACATGCCTCAGGGATCACTGGGTAATGTGCCTTAGAAGTACACTGGGTGATGTGTGTCACACGAGTGCTGGGCCATGCACATCAGGGAACAAGTGGATAATGTGCTGCAGGAGACTATAGGGATGTGCATCAGGGGACCACTGAATAAAGTGCAGAAGGGCGCACAAGGTCACTTTCTGAAGGGGGGGCACTTTGTCATGTGTGCCTCAGACAAGCACTGAATGACGAAAAACAACAAAAAACATTTTTTTTATCTTAAAAGTGATTTGTGAATTGGTTCAAAATTGAAATTATGAATGATTATTTATTAGAGAAATAGGTGTGACTTTTAATTTTCTGCTACTTCTATGGTTTTTATATATGTGAATTATTGTTACAAGTTTTTTTAATAAAAAAAGAGAATACATACTAACGCTGTTTTGAATATTACATTTTGTATACATAAGAAGTGTAGTAAGCTATTTGATTGTACGTTGTATTTATAAGCCAGTATATGTCCATTGTATTTTGAAACATAGCGCCCATTCTTTGATCTAGTATACACAAAAGGGAAATTATTTTCTGTTTCAGCTTTGACTACCCTGTCCCTTTTGTTTAAGATGGGTGACTCTCCTTCTGTTAGAGAAGCACTGAATGATGTACGGTAGTTGAGGGGTACATGTATATGTGAGTTATAAGGGAAGCATAAAATGATGTGCTATAGAAGTGTAGGACGCAGAATGGTGCACGTGGAGATGTGCAATATGGGGAGCACACCGATGTGCCCCTTGCCATCTAACACTTTCTGTCAGTCCTGGGTTTTGGTCCAGCTGCACTTTCATGTTGAAATTGTCTTTTCATGCTGAAATTTTCAAGCCCATACTTACGAAAGCAAAAAGCCAAACTACAAGTCCAAATATACAAAAAGACAGAACTGGTTGTAGTGTCAGATCTAACCAGGGCCACTTGACAGCTACTGACATGGACGGATAGTTTGACAATATTTAAACCTATTTATGATGCAGAATATCTTGAGTAGGGTGGGAATATGGATTTATGAGAAGGGACAATCAGACAGCAAGAAATCATAGTTTTTCCTGGTGAGCTCACTCACCCAAATGTAGATGAACAACGATAAAGCTTTAGACGATTCATGGATGTCTGAGGACCTGGAATAATGAATGGCAGGAACGCTAAGGCAGGGTTCTCCAAAATCATCCTGGAGGGCTGGATCCATGCCAGATTTTTAAGATAACTACATTTATCTGAATAGGGATATCCTAAAAATCTGGCATGGATCCGGTCCTGCAGAACCGACTTTGGAGAACCCTGGTCTAAGGCATCTGACGGCAAGACAACTTGGTCATATTGTGGCTGTAGAGACAGCCATAGGAAGCAACCAAACAAAGCACACTATTCCCATAAATACATAAAGTGAAATATATCCTCTAAGCCTTAGACCCAGGCCGCGAACTAATGCTTAAACTTGCTATGGGACCATGTGCCACATTTCCTACCTTTGACAACAGGTATTGGCAACTGGGTGATGAAGAAACCTACACTTGATCCTTTAGGATAAAACAGCGTCTACCTGTTGATGAAACCCACCAACAGAGAAAAAAGGAGATTCAACCACAGCCGTATAACTCCTAGAACACACCTCCCCTGGTCTGTAGTAAAGAGCACATCACTGTCACTCATAAGAAGTCCATCAAGGCAAAATAAGTGATAGATAACTCACCATTGCTGGTTGAGTGTAGGCTGTGCGCTCTAAGGCCTGAACCCACATTGCCAATCACCACTGATAACCCATACAATATAAGACATGCACACTGGTTAGGATGGAAGATTGAATGGCTTCCCACCCCCTGCAGCAGCACCTTAGGGACAAACAATACCATCCTCACCACTTGACATTTATTATGGCCAGTGAGTTGATTAAGTCTTCCCCCATGTAGAAGATTCTACTAACAAATCCAACAATTGAAGAGCGTGGTTTGGGTGTTGAAATGCCAATAAGCCAGGTAATTGGCAATAAATACAAAAGTCAGCTTTTCTGATCCAAAATGCTGAACCTAAGGAGAAAAAACTTACTGACAACCCCCATTCAGGCTTCCCTGCCCCAGAGCACTGGGCAATATTCTTGGAAGTTCAGGATGAGCAGCCAATGATTCATGCCACTGCTTAGGTGGCAGCGCTGGCTACTAGAGATGTCCTATCAATTGAACACCATTGACACCAATGAAAACTTCACAGTGATGAAAGCTTATGGGGGTTGCAGCCCAAGTGAGTTTTTCCGACACAGTAGAACTTTGAAAATAGCCTTGAGCAAGCACCAATCCCAGCAGCTTTAACTGACATGCACAATACCACCTGGTGCCTGCTCACCACAGTCTTTCTTCAATGTCAATTAGCTCTCAGCTGGGGGACTTATGTCGTGTAGTTCCTATAGTACCCCTGCAGGACCTGCGCGTTTGGATAACATAAACTGTGGGCTTGGTGACCGACTGGCTCTGTGCACCCCCACCGCGTATGTTAGCCTGATTTGCATTAGCTATCTCACAGTGCCACTAGAATCTCCTCTTATCGAGGAGAGATTAGTTCCTGGCAACCTTAGATCATGACAACCCTGATCCCTCAGAATCGTGGAAACAATGTACTACTTTTCGCTCAGTCACTCGTGCTTACTTGTTCGGTTTATCTCAGAGAGTTACACAGAATAAACAGTTTCCACCAACAAGGCAGCAGAAGCATCCAACCCAGTAGACAATGCTCCCAGACTAATAACTACGTACAATAAACAGGAAAGAAAGATCAGGTCAATCATAAAGCGCAATTGGCCAATAGTGCTTACGGATGGAGTATTAGCTCCGAGACTCCCCGCACAACCTACCATCACTTACAGGAAAGGTCTTTCCATGAGAACACAGATTGTTATAAATAGCCCAGAGTTAGCAACTAAGAAAATGTGGTTACTACCTAGACAAGGATTTTTTAGATGCTCATCTTGCAGAGCATGCAAGTTTGGAGAAAATACCACACAGTACTCCACACCCTTTAGCCCTGACATGATTACCATCAAGGGCAGCTTCAACTGCAGAATGGAGTTTGCGGTTTATGTTCTGAAATGCACCTGTGGCTTGAGATACGTGGGAAGTACCAAGCTGCAGGTGCATGTCAGAATACTGCAACATTTGCGTGCTATTGTTAACAACGATACCGCATATCCCGTCGCTCGTCATTTCAGGCATGAACATAACAATGACCTTAAATGCTTGAAATACTTTGTGGTGGCTGTCATTCCCAAACTCCGGAGAGGAGGAGATAGGGAAAGGCTGTTGAGACAACTGGAGTCTAAAATGATACTTGAGCTAGACAGCAAATCTCCTAACGGGCTAAACAACACGGAAGATCTACATTATTTCCTGTAATGGCTGAATGTGATGATAGGGGTAACAACTATAAGAAATATGAAAGTAATTTTCTTGGCTAATATCCCTCCACGATGTTCCACATTAGAAGTGATGGCAGCATTGATTATTTTATTATTGATAGACATTTTATGCCGCGCCAGTATTCCATCATGGCTAGCACTATGACATTTCTAAAATTTCCACGAGTGTACTTTTTGAATTTCTGAATTTTTTCTATTTTTTAGCACTTGCACTTTATTAGGTCAGTCTGACCGGAGGTAGCACTTCACTAAGCACATAGCACTTTTCACTAGTCTGCATAGTTTGCACAGTCTCTAATACCTGCGTAGTAGGTTTATCCCTCTTAATCAATTTTGGGATTATACTATTACAAGAGTCAGGGGTTCAAATGTAAAATGCATTTATGCAGGAATATGGAGAATTGTGGCTGTCTACCATTTGCAGCGATTTGCACTTTCTATTGTTTACATGGTTCTATGCGATTTTGCACATTTCCGCTTATGAAATAATCAATAGGCTGATAGGTGGTCTCCTTTGCATTATAATGAGTCCCGGTGCTTTGTTATGCATAAAGGAGTGATATTTTACCTGTAAATATGACAATTGCTTATTTATGGTTTTACCCCCTTTTCATAACACAATTTGCAACATTTATTTAAGTGGCGGTATATTTTATCAATTAATGTTATAATTATGCATTTATGATCATTATGCCTTTTTACATCATAGTATGTATCGCTATGAATTACCATGTTTTTACTCAGTGCCAACATCAACTTGCTCTTCTATGTTCACACATCACGTGGTTGGAAAACAAAGCATATTTAAAAAAGATGGCGAACTGCGTTTCTCTGTATGTGATCAAGGACAAGTGTTGTCCGAAACGCGTCATAACTGAGGAATAAAAGAACATTGCCATATTTCCCAGTGGTTCGTGTCTCTCTTCTCGCCGACAGGAGGTTTGGAGAGTCAAAGTGCTTCGAGAATAAACAGTTTGGCCGTTTCAATAAGTATTTATTGAACAGTTGTTATTCTAGTGTAGAATATATGTGCTGCATCAATCAGCAGACAATAGCAGAGATATATTATCAGGAGTACGACCAAAGTGAAAGGATAGTACAGTTCTACCATATTGCAATATTGATGGTTACATACATGAAGATATGAAATGCATTATAAAAGTGCGCGTACTCCTACGATGCTTAACTAGATGTACCTAAGTGTACCTAGCATGTGTGTAGGTCTAAAAGCCTAAGAGCCAAGAATCCTTCTAGGATTTAGTCGAACCCCATTACCTGAATAGAGAGAGTGTGGGACCCCGTCCTGGTCTCGAGTTGGACACCCCGCAAGGGCTGTGTTAGACCGTTGTCAGCTGGAGCGACTGCATGCAGGAGCCTCAGCGTCTCTGGTCAGTGTGTCGGCATGGAAGTCTCGGTTCCCTCTACCTTACCGTGGCAAGATGTGGTGTATTTATACCCTAAAGTGTCTCGTCCCTTAGTATGGTTTGTATTGGTCTTTGTTGGACATGAGGAAAGAGTCAGGGGTGAACTTTGTACATACATATTATGCAGGAGATGTAGCTGGTGAATGCTCATGCATAATTTATGAGTACATTGTAGGCCTGTGTTCGGGAAAAACCCTTCAGTGTTCATACCACAGACTAGATAACATTCAACCTTCAGAGCTCGTTGTGTACTATAGGGAACTAATGTAGGTGAAAGATCATGCCTATATTAGGGCATATACGATTATGACCATAATAGGGCATATACGATTATGACCATAATAGGGCATATACGATTATGACCATAATAGGGCATATATGAACGTGTCTATATTAGGGCCTCTATATGAAACATAACACCCACTCCACTTCCGAATTGGATGACCATGACCATACTTAAAATGTGGACAACTTAAAAATATACTTAAAGCCAGCTAAAAACATGACTTTAAAAAGACGTTAAAAAAAATGTTCAAAATGTTAAACTTAGCTATGCTTTCTTTGCCGCTTGAAAAAGTCAATTCTGTCCCACTTATAAAAGTTGCATTACTACAAGTAGAATAAGGCCATGCCCTTTCAAGCGAAAGTGTCAATTTAGGAAATGTTCCAAATTTTGTTTGTTTATTTATGAAACGAAGTGGAGAAGCCAAATTCTTTCCCAGGACGCGATGAGCCAATTCAAGATTAAGTGTCCTGGCTGGGAGATACAGCATCATCGGTGTTAGCTACTGCAGACGACAAATCCAACGCCTCACAGAGAACGTCAATCGCACATAGATGGAATGTAGCACTGCCGACAGTCGGTGCTGCGGCAGCTTGTGCAGCAGTTGTTACCTGGGTGCCTATGGAGGAGCCACCTAACCCAGCAGGAGCAAAGGCACCTGTGGATTCTCAAGGAATGTGTTCATCAGTATTGGAAGACGCTGGGGACAACGCAGAGCATGGGCCTTTAGGGGGTCCAGCATAGCATCCATGTCTGGAGGCGTATCTGATGGAAATGTTAGACAGAAATCCAACGTGCATTCTTCTCCGCAAAACAGGCATCGAAGAACAGGTAAGATGCAGTCCACCCAGACTGGTCTAAATGATAGAAACCAAGAGGCGTTCAGTTCTCTTAGGCAAGGTATACCCAGAAGCTGCACCATGCGTTCATGGTATTTCCGCTCCATGAGTATGTTCGCCATTTCCTCGGAAAGTGGGCCGTCCATTGCGTAGCAGTAAGATTACAATCAGGACTCCTGCAATTAGGAACAGGATAAGCGGGAGACCTCCAAAGACGCTTCCCAATACGGAGTGTATAAAATTTGGGATTACTCCGAGGACTGTCTGAAAGGTGCTTAATAGTCCTGACCCTATGGTCTTAAATAGGTGTACAATACCGCTCGTATCAGACACATTAAAGATACGACCCACCATTTCTGCGAAATCAAAGGGGCAGTTCGTACGTATAAGCGCTTGTATCTCAGTCGAGGTCCTTGCAACTTGAAGTTCAAAGGTTTCTCGAGCGGAGGTTAAGGGCACGGGTTGCTGCAAAAGCATGGCCTTCAGTCTGCTCAAAGTATCAAATTGTATAAAGGAAACATTCAACGAAGGCCATAACGGCGCCTCCCTGACTGTGTTCAGTGGCAGAAACAATACTTGCATACAGCAAGTATCCCTGGAGTTAACAGTCACCAGATAGGCGACGCCCGGAAGCATCCCACAGCAACCTTGATCGTTTAGCATCAAGTAACTCCCATTCGAGAGCAGCTGGAAAACCGGCGTGATCATGGCCACTGGGGTCCCTGACATGTGACAAGATAGATTCGCTACCGAACCACTACATGCTCCGTGCAGAGAAATATCCTGACACATGAGAGAACCGCTTAAAGCGTTCTTGCAGTTTGTACCACTCAGATACACTTCTCGATCCCCACTCCAGCATCGATATCTATATGGTAACTCCCAAGTTTCCTTAATGTATCCCTTACCCATCTTTTCATATCTGCCTGCCTGCCTTTGCTCAAGGCAATATTGAAACTGAAACGTAGTGACCGGCAGAGTGGTTTGGCCATGAATTAGCCATTCAGTTGATGGCGATTCGGCTACAGTGAATGGTAACCTTTCCAGTTTCTCAATACGCAGCATTGTATATTTGGCTCCCCTTTGAGCCATTTCTGTCTGTTTATCGGTTAGATTGTATCCCGAAAACAGAGACGTGGTGTTTATGAAATGCCAGGGCACGTAGCCTGCACGCAAAGATTGCAGCGTCCAGCTTAACATTATAATAGAACGTAACTGAGATTGCCCGTGTTGTAACAAGGCCAAGTCTTGTTCTAATACGTCAATTGCCGAAGAAAGATACAATGTTGCCTAAGGAGTAAATCCTGGAGGTCAAAGTTGTTAACCCATTATCCACTACAGCTAATGCCTTCTCTAAGTTGATACGTCTATTTCCCGTATTCTTTCTGCGACCTCCTGTTGGGATATTTTCCAGTTTTCATTATAGTAGGCATAAATGCCAGCATATATGAAACGTTTCTGACGTACTTTCCTTGGGCCTAGCAAGAAATCCCTAAGGTCTACATCAGGTGTGAGTAGGGTCAGGTGGTGTTTTACTTCTGTGAGTGTTGAGGTCTCTAGCCAATCAAGGCACAACTTCCCAACACTATAGGATGTCACCACCCCTGGGTGTTGTCTCTGTACATAGCGTGTATCTGGCCTACTGATACTAAACCCCTCGGTTATACCTAGGAATCTCTGTTGACATGTGTTTGTGTCAACGGGCCAAATCAGCCATTCTGTCCAATTGGGTTCTGACCTGTTGTACTGGAGAATGTCATCTAATCCTACCCCATGTGTAGTTGAATTCTGCCCCCACCCATCTGTGATGGTGCTGGAAACCCAGGTGTGTTCATTTCCTTGTTCTTGGCTAGTCCAAGACAGGATGTCTGTTGCACAGTTTCATTTAGAAATATCATCTGCTGTGGAATGAGGCATGCTCTAAAAAGCGCTTCTGTTCCCTGGACCTGCCAGTCCCTAGAACCCCAGATCGATTTTAAATCTATAGTGTCCTTCCATAGGTCGAAACCCTGTGTAGACAACTGGACCATAAAGGAAGCAGAGTAAATCTGTTTGGTGTTAGTCAACATAATTTTTGTGCTGATGTTGTTGCCACTTTGTAATAAAATGACTTCGGGTCAGATGTATTAAACCCCAAAAAGTATGTGAATTTCTGTGCAAAAGTTTGCGAACTACCTTTTGGAGGTGTTGGGCAGTGTTCCCACTGGTGGTATTCAAATACATTTCTAGGTGTTATAGATTTGTGCAAGAAATGATGACCATAATGTTGGTAACAGTACAATGTATCATAGTCTGAAGTACCTTCTAACATTTCATTGTTCGGAAATGCTGCAGTTTTTTCCAAATCAGACATCATATTATTTACAGTTTCAGTGTCCCAATCATCAGACAATGTACTGGAGGTAATGATATCACTTAAAGAAATTTTAAATGCATGTTTAAGCTTTAAAAGTTCAGTCGGACCGAATATATCGAAATCAATCTTGTCCCATACTATACCGTCCGGAATAGGAACTGCTGTGATGTTCACTGAAGACAAGTCTCTTGGTTCACGATGTGAAGACTGGTGTGGTTTTAAAATCAAATTGACTCTTTGGGCTGTAGAGCTCTGCTGGAGATATCGTCCATTAATAAGCATACTAAAAGTTATAGTTAAACCTAGCCAAAAAAGAAGAAATAGAATCCCAGTGATATACCATAGTTCTATCCAAGGTGACACCAGGTAAGTTTTTCTAAAAAAGCGCAAAAAGTAAATGAGTTTCTGTTTGTGTGATTTTTGGGCTGGCGTCGTCTCCGGCTCGCTTGGATCCAGTGAAAACGTATCAAAGTTCATGAAGTAGCCAGAAGCAGTTCGATCAATTGTTGGAATTGCATCGGGATGTGTTGAAATTGGTTTTTGCTCTTGGCGAGGAATGTTGAAGTATACGTCTGTAGTCGGTCTTATTGCAACTTGGTTGTTAAGTTGATTTTCTTCTTGAAGTTGAACTTCTTGTTGAAGTGGAACGAGTTCCATAGCATTGTTGCTTAGTCCTTCATTCCGTACAGGTGGCTCTTCAAACGTGATGAGTCTTTCTGTTTGAACTTCTTGGATTGTAGCGATAGGAGGGCGTCTGCTACTGTGGAGTCCACGAGGCCTACTGTTTAGTATCGGCCACATAGTGTGGTTTGATTAAGTCGATTGAGACAAATCTTTTCTCCTTTTTCCCAGCAAGAGGCGGCAATAGTACTGTTCTTGTGCCTTGGATTGCTAGGACCGGTACAGCTGTTCTGTAGGATGGTCCGAATTCTTTCTTGTCTGCAATATTTTCTCTGACCAGATCCCCGACTTTTGGGATCCAGACAGGTCTTGCCGTTACTGCCTTGACTTCCTCAGTGGCGGTCTGTTTTAAGTGGACGTTGCTTTGTTGTGTTCTGGATTCATTTAGATCCTGTAAAACAGCCAAACGATCATGGATATCAAATGGTTTTTCATCCGCCACTGTGCCTCCACAATCAAGATCAGGTACCCGCATTCTTGTCCCAAATAGGACCTCGTAAGGAGTGACACCCCCTTGAGAGCTTCTTGGCTGGTTGTTAATTGCTCTTTGGACCCCATAAAGGTGACTGATCCAACTACCGCCCTTGCCTAATACCCTAGCTGTTAAAGATTGCTTTAAGTCATGGTTTTTCCTCTCCACAACCGAATTTCCCTCAGGATGGTACGGAGAGGAGTACCGCAATGCTACGCCCATTCCTTCCATTGCTTCTTTGTAAGCCCGAGAGCTAAACGCCGGGCCACGGTCAGAATGTAACATGCCAACTGCGTATGTGCCGATAAAGACTCCCAAATCTTTTATAACAGTTCGAGCGTCAGCCGAGCGCGGAGGCCAGACCCATAGGAATCTAGAGCAGGAATCCACTGCAACCATGATATATTTCTTGGCCCCATCAGATTGTAGGGGTCCGCAGTGGTCCACACACATGCGAGAGGTTTGTCTGATTTTAGTAATGGTGTCTGCGCTGGGCGTGCTACGGTGGAGCCTTTCATCTGCTGGCAGATGTCGCACTTTAAGACATAGTCTTTGGTCTGCTTTGTTAACCTGGCCACCAGTAGCGCTGTTTCAGTAAAGAAATAGTCACTGTAAAGCCTGTATGCGCAGAACCCAAACCCTCGTGTGCTGCTAGAATTAAGCCTTGCCTACGATCCATATTTGGTATTACTCTATCCCCCACTCCAGGAATCTGAGCATATAGAATGTTGTTTGCATCTAACTTGTAGGAGTATTTGAGTGGAAATTTTTTAGGTACTGCTGTGCTGCCTTTGCGTGAAGCAATTACAGCTACCAAAATCTCGCCGTCTATTCTCGTTTTTGAATGAGTGATTGCAGCTACGGACGCTGTGCGTACAGCCCCCTTTGCGGCTTCATCAGCCAATGAATTCCCTTCAACGTGAACGCCATCAGGCTGATGACTCAGTGTATGTATCACGTGAGCCCTTGGTTGTTCGTTTCTCAACTCCACTACTTGTTCCCATAGCATTTTATGCTTAATTGTGCCACCTTTTGAGTCTTTAAACCCGTTAGGTTCCCAATGATGTAAATATTCATTGTATGATTGTACACAGTAAAAGGAATCTCACACTATCAGTGTGGGGAATTCGTGTTCCGTATTTACGAGTGCCAGTATCAGTGCTTTTAATTCTGCTAACTGAGCCGGGCAGTCTCCTAGAGATTGCGTTTTAGTGCAACTTGGATGGAACTTTCCATCGCGCATGCGACCTTTAACGATTTCACACGCTGCGCTGTAAGCTTGCTTACTCCCTATGGCCGGTTGAGCAGATCCGTCAGTGTAAATAATATATTCATACTGATCTAGAGGCAAAATCTCATTTGGTAGAGGATATTCTTGTTCGTATTGCAGAAATGCTTGTGTTTTTAAACTTGGATCAAATCTGTATTCAACATCCGTTGTAGTAAGAGAATTAGCCCATTGTATCCATCTGGGATGTAAGGCTTTCGCATTTGGAATGCTAGCCTTTGTAACAGCCTCTAAGGCTGGTACTGGGGTCACGACTATTATGCGCTTTCCCTGAGCCAGAGCTCTTTCTCTTGCTACAGCGGTCTGCACTGCTATTAGGATTTTTTCTGTTGAAGTGAAACGCATCTCTGCGTTTGTATACAGGTGTGATTTTTATGCGATTGGTACCGTTTCACCTTCATTGAAGGTTAAGTAAGTGTACCCGCATTGACCCGCTATTACTTGGGTCACTAAGTTTTGTACATTTACGCGTGTCTTTAAGTGTTTTGAAGCTATCATGTCTTCTTGTACTGAACGTAGGATGTTTGTATGTTCCTGTGTCCATTGTCTGACTGAAAAATCAGGTTTTATTAAGTCGTAGAAAGGTTTTACTCTTTCTGCGTAATCCAAAATGTAAGTTCGACCAAAATTTAGGAATCCCAGAATTGATTGTAAATTCTTTAATGATTTTGGAGGTTGGAGCAGCGCACACTTTTCGAAAAAGTTAGCTGCTAGACTTTTTCCTTTACTTGACAGCTCATACCCTAAGAACAGGACATTGAGATGGGCAATTTTTGATTTTTTTAAATTAAACTTATAGCCCTCAGAGGCGAATCCCATAATAATGGTGCTCACCCTGGTCAAGTGCCTCGGTAAGTCATCGTCCGTCAGATAAATATCATCCACATAGGACAATGCTTCTTCATCCACATTTTGGAGTAACTCTGTTACCCTTGCTGAAAACAACCCCAGGCTATTCTTATACCCTTGGGGCAGACGACAAAATTGCCGATGGGACCCTAGCGCTGAGAATGCGGTCAAATACCTGCTTTCAGGCGCTATATTTTGGCAGAAAAATCCATTTGAGATATCAAGTGTTGTTTTGTATTTTTTCCGCACAATGTTATTCATTAATGCGGCACTGTGTGCATTTTGAACTGTAAATGTCTTTGTGCAAGTGTTTAAATGTCTGTAATCCAAAACTAAACGATATGTGTTGTCAGGTTTCATTACGGGAAACAAAGGATTGTTCATAGGTGAAGTGCAAATTTCAATCAACCCCTGGTATTCTAGTTGATCTAGGATCTCCCTGACTTGTTTTTTAGCTTCCTGCTTATAGGGTATTGTCTCTGAGCATTTGGGGAAACTTTTAACGGGATCACGTGGTGGGTTGAATCCTCATCCCAACCAGCATGATTTTTGTACAAATGCTGGAGCTAGGGCAACCGCCCACTCCTGCGCATATGCATGTTTTAAATGTATGGGAACGAGGTCGGAAAATGCTGGAAAAATTACCGTTTCTCCCTTAGGGCACTCCATGACGAATGCTGGCGGTCAGTCTTGCTCTGCTAATAGGATGTCATATCCAGATGACAGATTTTTTCAAAATAGACCTTTAACTTTCCTGGGCTTGTCCCCCTCCATCCGGAGTGTTATCTCATGTAACTTATGTGGGACACTTACCAGAGTATCAGGTGTTTCCACCATGATATACTCACTCAACTCCGCTGTCACCAGAAATTCCTTCAGGTTCTGGCGAGCTATTGTTACTTCTGCCGCGCTGTCTAGCATCATCAGAGCCCTATTCCCCGTTCAGAAGCTGTGTCCTCAGAATTCGGGAAATGTCTGATCTTGAGACCTGCTACCTTCTTCTTTTTGAACTGAGGTTTTGATTTTTGTTTATCTTCTTTTTTAGGTGCGTAGTCCGCCTCGCGTTGCGTGTCTCTGGACTTTGTACGCTCCTCTTGTCTGTGTTCTGACCGTCCTTCCCTCTCGGAGTTTTTTGATGAACCCTGAAAGGAACGAGAGGAATGTGTATCAGTATCCTGATACCTGTCAGGTTTCCTAATATTATCCCTATTCCGGAGGTTATACCTCCTTTCAGAGGGCTCCTGTTGAGGAGACCTGCCTCGGGATTGAGATCTGCTGTCTTTAAACTTTTGTTGCTTTTTATTCTCCCATTTCTTTTTAGAAGAAGTAGGTGTCTGCTTTGTAGTGTCCTTTTCAGAACTGCCCACTAGTTGTGGTTTTAATGCTTTCCCACCTAGACTGTCTCTGCCTAATTCTGCATATGCAGTTTCAATTATTTTGGGTAGTTCGTGTTGTTGATCTACTGGACTGAACTCCCTTAGGCGTTGGCGGATCGCCACTGAAGCTGCTTCCCCCTTAATGTTAGGTAGTACTATGCCCGATACCTGTTCGTAGTTACCTAGTAACTTCATCCCTAAGTTAAGGGCAGGCTCTGCTCTGTACTCATTTTGTATCTGTCTCAATACGTCAGGTACTACTGCTAATGACGAGATACCATGCGTTCTGGTATATATGGTAGCAAAGACTGTACCCCAAGAGGTGCAGTCCTCTATTTGTGGTGTGATCCCCATGGGCAAGCAGATTGTTAGTATTCTGTGTTTATCACAGGTGGTAGTATTCGGGAATACTGCCTCAAGCTGAGTTATTTTCTGAGTTATCCAGAATGGTATTTGTTCGCGTTTTGCGGGCATTTTGCCCATTACCGCGTGTAATGTTTGAGGAGTAATTTTATTTCCTGTACCCTGAGCTGGAGTACTATTTGCTGCACCTGGTGCAGGTTGGATTGTTAAAGTCCTCATGACAAATTGTGTCAGGTTTCTGTAGATTTTAATTAAATCTTTGTGTTGTACGAGTAAGTCTTCTGGTGGCATTGTGTCAATGTCAGAATGGGGTGTGTAGGCCGCTAATATTGGCCATGTGGCTCCTTCTCCTCCGAGTGGGCCTAACCTTACTCTTTCTCGTACGTGGGGCAGGTCGCCATTAAACCAGTAATAATGTTCCTGGTAAGTGAGCGGAATCTCAAACGGGCAATATTCCCGTGGTGCATCTCCTTCTATATAGTAGTGAAATGTATTTGTTACTGCATTTGCTGCTGGGAGTGTAACCCATGAATAGAACACCTGTGTTTTGTTTGATTCGTGTGCCTCAATCACGAAAACTACCATGCCACCCCTACCTTGTAAACCATTTTCTAATAGTCTTAGGGTGACTGTCCTTCTGAATTTTGGTGCAATCTGTATTGCATCCGCAGGATCTTCTCCTTCGTCTGAAAAATTCAGTTCAACTCTCTCTGCCCTTACCTCGGTATCAGGCATGTTTAGAGGAAGAAGTGTTCCGAGGGAACTAAGATAAGGTGTTATACACAATTTTTAGGAACCCTATGTCCTTTCAAGCTTGAATAACCAATAGCCAATAAATAGTATTTTCATACTACTCAGCTGCGGCGGATTTTGTGCCCACCCACTCCAGACGTCTCTGGTGTTTTGTGAGTAGGTTCTCTGAGAATAGCATGACTGAACTACTCAGATTCTGCTGTTAAATAAGTACCCAACCAACGTTGGTGGCGCCATGTCGTGTAGTTCCCATAGTACCCCTGAAGGACCTGCGCGTTTGGATAACATAAACTGTGGGCTTGGTGACCGACTGGCTCTGTGCACCCCCACTGCGTATGTTAGCCTGATTTGCATTAGCTAGCTCACAGTGCCACTAGAATCTCCTCTTATCGGGGAGAGATTAGTTCCTGGCAACCTTAGATCATGACAACCCTGATCCCTCAGAATCGTGGAAACAATGTACTACTTTTTGCTCAGTCACTCGTGCTTGTTCGGTTTATCTCAGAGTTACACAGAATAAACAGTTTGGGCGTTTCAATAAGTATTTATTGAACAGTTGTTATTCTAGTGTAGAATATATGTGCTGCAACAATCAGCAGACAATAGCAGAGATATATTATCAGCAGTACGACCAAAGTGAAAGGATAGTACAGTTCTACCATATTGCAATAATGATGGTTACATACATGAATATATGAAATGCATTATAAAAGTGTGCGTACTCCTACGAGGCCTAATTAGATGTACCTAAGTGTACCTAGCATGGGTGTAGGTCTAAAAGCCTAAGAGCCAAGAATCCTTCTAGGATTTAGTCGAACCCCATTACCTGAATAGAGAGAGTGTGGGACCCCGTCCTGGTCTCGAGTTGGACACCCCGCAAGGGCTGTGTTAGACCGCTGTCAGCTGGAGCGACTGCATGCAGGAGCCTCAGCGTCTCTGGTCAGTGTGTCGGCATGGAAGTCTCGGTTCCCTCTACCTTACCGTGGGAAGATGTGGTATATTTATACCCTAAAGTGTCTCGTCCCTTAGTATGGTTTGTATTGGTCTTTGTTGGACATGAGGAAGACTTCAGGGGTGAACTTTGTACATACATACTATGCAGGAGATGTAGCTGGTGAATGCTCATGCATAATTTATGAGTACATTGTAGGCCTGTGTTCGGGAAAAACCCTTCAGTGTTCAAACCACAGACTAGATAACATTCAACCCGTAGAGCTCGTTGTGTACTGTAGGGAACTAATGTAGGTGAAAGATCATGCCTGTATTAGGGCATAGGAGACTATGACCATAATTGGGCATATACGATTATGACCATAATAGGGCATATATGAACGTGTCTATATTAGGGCCTCTATACGAAACATAACACTTAATAAGAACTTGAAACCTCTGAGTACGTTATACAGTACGCCAAGTATTCTCAAGTTTCCTTCAAAACACAATAAGCACAATAAAGTACTCTCTCACTACCAATAAATATATTGATTCCATTGGTGCCTTATGCTGCAAATCATGAAAGGTATATGCATAGTTCAAAGAGATTTCACATGCTGACTTAATAGTCAAACATTACAGATTACAGAACGTCCTCTAATTTCAAAGGCCCCATGTAGGAAGCTGGCTCTGTATATACTATACCAAAGTGAGTTATAGTGTGCACAGAGTCCAGTGGAACCCCAAAGGTAGGTAGAGGTAAAGTTAGATAGCACCTCACTCTCTATTGGTGGTAGTGTGGTCGAGCAGTAAGGCAGTATCAGAGGACAGTGTTAAGGATTTGTTGTACACACTCAGTCAGCAAATGAATTTACACACTCAAAGACTGAACTTCAGACCAATTGTTTTTGCATGAAAATATTCTTTTAGTTTTTTTATTTTCTAGAACCAAGCAAGCCTGGCACAGGTAAGCAATAAATACTTTACAGTAGTAATGCAGTTTGTAAACAGTTTGAATTGTAATTGTATATGCACTTTGTGTTGACTTACAGTATGGTTGCAGAGAAATGCAATACTTTGTAAATACAGTACATAGACTTGAATGGGCTTTTCAGTAAAATACCAGGTAAGTTACTTTTTAGATTACTTTTCTTACTCAGAGTAGTATACCTGGATACTACTCTGGGACATTTCCTGTAAACAGGTAAGTAAAATCGTTTTGGTTAAATAATACAATTTTAAAGAATTTCATTAGGTTTTCAAACTCCACACTTAGAAACTTTTCCAAGAAAAACAGTCAATGTTATCCTATGGAGGAAAATAGTGTTATCGGTTTTGAGGTAAGTATTTGGTAGTGGGAGTTGAGGTTTTGGGGGTAGACTCAGGGGTCCCCAGGGTCAAGGATGCACTCTTGTTACACCCTCAGCGGCACTAGGGCGGCCGGGTGCAGAATGCTGAGGCCCAATTGTTATCCAATGGGGGATAGGGGGCCTCCTGTTGGTGGCTGCTGACGAGCAGGCCACTTGGTTGTGGGAGCAAAGCTCCTGGACTTTAGCTCAGGGCAAATGGGGAAACAAAGTAGCACCAAAGGTGCACCCTCAGCGGCACTAGGGCGGCCGGGTGCAGGGTGCTGTTTCGACGTCAGGCGCCCTGTTGTTTGCAATGGGGAACCTCCGGTTTGCAAAGACACTGCAGGCTTGGGGACGAAGGTCTTCTGGGTGCGACCACCACTTCGAGAGGTAAGTTGGGAAGTTAGGGGTTGGTTAGGCACCGTCGGTTTGGCCACCCAAGGCCGTGGGGCATCGGGTGCAGGGGTGCCTTTTGGGGTCGGATCTTCTTACCAGCTCCTGGTCGCGGTTGGGGGGACCTTCTGGATTTAGGCTGCAGGCGTCGGCTGGAGGCTCGAGGTAGGTCAGGATCGCCGGGGGGACCTCCTTGTGGTGTTTGCCCACTCGAGCTCGGGCCGTGGACAGCAGGTGCAGAGTGAGGCGGCTCCGCGGTGTCCAGCCGGAACCAGAGGTTGCAGATGAACAAATCCGGTGTTCACGGGAGACACAGTCTTTGAGGTTGAAGGCAGGCAGGTCTTCCGGGGTTTTCGAGGTTGCTGGCTGCAGGACACACCGGGATTTCTCAGGAGCAGGTTCGAGGTGGAGACAGGCCGGTAGGGCTGGGGCCAAGTCAGTGGGCGTCTTCCTCTTGTTAGCTTCTGCCCGGCTGTTCGGTCCTTCTTCTTCTTCTTGTAGTTTCTTCTTGTCTGCCTTCTTGGTTCAGGGCTGCCCCTTAAATACTGTATTTAGGGGGCGTTTTAGGGCTAGGTCAGTAGCAAATGGGCTACTGACCTTAGGGTGACTACACCCTTGGTGTGCTCACCCCACGTGGGGGAGTGAACACAATCCCTAATCCTGATTGGGGAGTGCTTGCCATCTGCAAGATGGCGGGCACTAAAGAGTGGGCTTCACCTCGCCTCCCCCACCTGAGGGGTGGAGTTGGCAGAGGTGGGCACACCTTCTGGGCTGGCTAGTTTTCACCGCCTGTCTTACCGCCGAAAAGGAGGGGAGACAGGAAGGGGGCCTGCTCCTGATAGCTGGAGAGGCTGGGGTCGCATTACAAAGGCTGCCAGGCCTTTGAAGCTCTACTGCCACAGATGGCTCTTCCTGGCCTGGGGGAGGTGTGAACACCTCTGCCCAGGAAAGGCTTTGTTTCTGGGCTCAGGGAGCGAAGGCTCCCACCCTAGGGGTCCAGAAATATGTCTTGTGGTGGCAGGCTGGTGTGTACCAGTCAGGGAACCCACCAGAGGCTGGTCGTTTTTCAGGGGGCATCTCTAAGATGCCCTATGTGTACATTTTTCATTAAATCCCACACTGGCATCAGTGTGGGTTTAATGTGCTGAGAAGTTTGATACCAAACTTCTCAGTTTTCAGTGTAGCCATAATGGTGCTGTGGAGTTCGTAATGACAACCTCCCAGCACCATATACTCTTAATGGCAGCTCTTCACTTACAATGTCTACGAATGGACTTAGACACTGTAGGGGTATAGATCTCATGCACCTGCACCCTCACCACTGGCATAGGGCACACAGCTAGAGGGGTGACTGATCTATGCCAGGGCAGTGGGTTGTTGGCATGGCACACAGGGATGTGTGCCATATCGACTCTTCACTTTGTTTTGCAACAAAACACGCAGCCTGCAAAGGCAGTGTGTGTGTGTAAAGGTACAGGGCCTCTAAGGGTAGCACAATAAGTGCTGCAGCCCTTAGAGGTCTTCCCTGGTCACAGTGCCCTGGGTACCTGTGGTACCATTTACCAGGGGCTGACCTTTGGCCAGAGATGCCAATTAGGTTAGTTTTGGGGAAAGAACACAGGCCCTAGGAACCTGACTGTCAGGGACCCAGGGTACATCAAGTGAAAGTGCATCAGTGGTCTGGCAAAAAGTGGGGGGGTTACTGCAACAGAAACCCACTTTCCTACACCCCTTTCCAGCCAAGTTAGATAAAGCCATGAGCTCATCTATCACTCCTTCCTTGACAAATGTAAGTACCACCTCCGTGAGGCAAGGTGTAGTCCCAGGCTGCCTGAAAATGGAAGAGATACAAAAGGGGATGATGGACGGAACGTTTGAGCCAATCAAACACTCACCCCCAGTCAACTGATCTGGGTTTAATCCATCATCATTCTTTAGCTCACTCCACCACCCCAGTTCAGACATGGCCATATGCAAATCAGTCTGACCCTGTGCCTCATGGGAACAGTCCAGCCCGAACTGCCAAGCCATGTCTTCCCTGGACCGGAAACAAGCATCCTAGGACCGGTTTCTGGCATTTCAGCCGTCATCAGCCAGGCTTGCTTGAATCCAGTGGCAAAGTGAGCAAGGGACCCACGTCTGGGCATACCCCCGCCAACTTAGGGCGACCAAGCGATACAAAAGGGGATGATGGACGAAACGTTTGAGCCAATCAAACACTCACCCCCAGTCAACTGATCTGGGTTTAATCCATCATCATTCTTTAGCTCACTCCACCACCCCAGTTCAGACATGGCCATATGCAAATCAGTCTGACCCTGTGCCTCATGGGAACAGTCCAGCCCGAACTGCCAAGCCATGTCTTCCCTGGACCGGAAACAAGCATCCTAGGACCGGTTTCTGGCATTTCAGCCGTCATCAGCCAGGCTTGCTTGAATCCAGTGGCATGCCAGAAACCGGTCCTAGGATGCTTGTTTCCGGTCCAGGGAAGACATGGCTTGGCAGTTCGGGCTGGACTGTTCCCATGAGGCACAGGGTCAGACTGATTTGCATATGGCCATGTCTGAACTGGGGTGGTGGAGTGAGCTAAAGAATGATGATGGATTAAACCCAGATCAGTTGACTGGGGGTGAGTGTTTGATTGGCTCAAACGTTCCGTCCATCATCCCCTTTGTATCGCTTGTTCGCCCTAAGTTGGCAGGGGTATGCCCAGACGTGGGTCCCTTGCTCACTTTGCCACTGGATTCAAGCAAGCCTGGCTGATGACGGCTGGAATGCCAGAAACCGGTCCTAGGATGCTTGTTTCCGGTCCAGGAAGACATGGCTTGGCAGTTCGGGCTGGACTGTTCCCATGAGGCACAGGGTCAGACTGATTTGCATATGGCCATGTCTGAACTGGGGTGGTGGAGTGAGCTAAAGAATGATGATGGATTAAACCCAGATCAGTTGACTGGGGGTGAGTGTTCGATTGGCTCAAACGTTCCGTCCATCATCCCCTTTTGTATCGCTTTGTTCGCCCTAAGTTGGCGGGGGTATGCCCAGACGTGGGTCCCTTGCTCACTTTGCCACTGGATTCAAGCAAGCCTGGCTGATGACGGCTGGAATGCCAGAAACCGGTCCTAGGATGCTTGTTTCCGGTCCAGGGAAGACATGGCTTGGCAGTTCGGGCTGGACTGTTTCCATGAGGCACAGGGTCAGACTGATTTGCATATGGCCATGTCTGAACTGGGGTGGTGGAGTGAGCTAAAGAATGATGATGGATTAAACCCAGATCAGTTGACTGGGGGTGAGTGTTTGATTGGCTCAAACGTTCCGTCCATCATCCCCTTTTGTATCGCTTTGAAAATGGAAGAGGTCACAATATTTCAACAAAAAAAATGGAGGCTGACCATGAAGACCAAAATAACGCTTGTCCCCTAACGAACCTCCATTCAATGGCAAAAGTGCTTGCGGGTTGCATCAAAAGCTGCTAAAACTTTTCAATGTAGAAAATAACCACCTTGATGTTTTTGAAATACACTTTGGATCAGGGTGCAGTATGTTGACTTTGATGATACAAATAGCGGACGACAGCGCTCTGCACATTTTAGACTACGGTGAATCCTGCTTGACTAATGCAAATAACTTTGTGATGGAAGGTGTAGTCCTAGGCTACCTGAAAATATAAGAGGTCTCTTCATTTGTCATTGTAGAAAATATCCTCCTTGAAGCTTTTGAAATAAACTTTAGATCAGGGAGCTATACAGTGACTGTGATGCTACAAATAACTGGCTATGACCTGCACACTTTAGGCTATGGCGGATTCTGCCTTTTCATCTTTCTTGACCTTTCAGCAGCCTTCAATAGAGTCAACCAAACCTCCCTGCTAAAAATCCTGAGTGAGTTGATGGATTTCAACTACATTGTCATGAGTTGGTTTTAAGCTTAAACAACAATTCACGCTCATCAAATAAACATATCAACATTTCTCTCCAGCTTCTCAATGCATTAGCAAGGAGTTCCCAATGGTTCATT
Source organism: Calotriton arnoldi (assembly GCA_963921515.1). Classification (NCBI taxonomy): domain Eukaryota; kingdom Metazoa; phylum Chordata; class Amphibia; order Caudata; family Salamandridae; genus Calotriton; species Calotriton arnoldi. The sequence goes on along the minus strand of CAWUFW010001956.1, from coordinate 16,484 downwards.
CTCACTCCATTTATTTTAATCTTTATTCCGAATGTTTCAGGTCCCCCTGAGTCACTAAAACATCTCCTTTCATCTTTACACAGACAACACACAGCTGTATTTAAAAATGTCCTCTATGGAGGATATTTCGGATCGTCCGAAACGTTAATGGAGCTCCAATCTTGGATGACAAGATATCATCATAACCCTTTGAAAAAAGAGTTTCTCTTGCTCTTCCCCCTTACTGCAAAACTCAATTTCAAACTTGGCTTAAAGGTAAAAGTCTGCTGAACTGCAAGCCTTCTATTTTTGAAAACTCTAAATCAATTGGAATCACCCTTTTTCATAAACACTTTTATTAATTTTTTCTTCAAATTAAAATAAAATATTACTCAAGTACAGACATGCAATTTCTTGGAACATTATTTTGATGGGTCTGTATTTAAACACAGGAGAAAGCAATCGCATTTTCCAATATTTATTGCTAATAGATCGACTCTCATTGTGCAAGGTACATTCATTACTTTCTTCTAGGATTCTATCAAAGATCCCCCATGTTCACTTTCTTCCATCTAGACTTCAACATCACCCTCACTATTGTAGTAAATTCTCTATATACCCCCATATTTTCGATTTTTGGTAGACACGCCCCATTTTCATACACATTCTTCTCTGCTGCCAGGCACATCTCCATGCCCTCTTGCTATCTTTTCTTTGTTGGGGCTGCTGATTCCCCCCACTCCTTAGATATGTCTCTTTTCCTTACAATAAGCCCAAGTGCGCAAACAGGACAGGAACATGATCCTGGGTGAGTCTATATCACTTTGGATTCTTAATATAACAGACTGGAGGGGTCTTTGGTCTTTGAGATTGTTATATAAAGTATAATTAATTTTTCGCCTTTTTCTAGGATTGTAGCGCCCGACATCCTCAAACAGTGTGTAGAAAGGTGCTTTTGTTTATGGTACTTTTTATGCATGCAGGTGGCTGTTCTTTATTCATTTTATAGTCTGTTTCTGCTTAATACGCTCTATATAATATTTTTATGTGTGTCAGTCATAATCTTGCTTTCATGACTACTTCTCTTGGGTGCATGAGTGCTGCTTCCTAGTCTATATTCTCCTGTGATCTGGCTTATTGTTAGAAGAGTTTTATACATGCTCGATATCGCCCCTTTGTCTAATTTGACCTTCATGGTTCCATATTCTATTGTGGTTGTGTTGCTTATTGCTGTCCAATCTATGTTCTCTGTCTTAGGGGCTTGTCTGAGTTGCGGATATCCATATGCTTGGGTCTGCAACATTTCATATTCTTCTTTCGGCTTCTCAAACGTTTTTAAATCACTGTATTTTATTATATCTCCAACTCTTGAAGTTCTTATTAAGTCCCTCTGTCTGAAGCACTCCAGTTTACATGTTTTATACAAATAATTTATTCCCACAATTGTTTCTTTCTGGTGATCTTACCTCTCCGGATAGGCTGGTGGTAGCTCTGTCCCGCACCATAATCACTGCTTGTGTATCTACTGGGAGATTTTTCTTCCCTTCACTCTGGTAGAAGGAACGCTTTTTGATGCAGGGATGCATCATGTTGAAACAGCCCAGCACTAAACAGAGAACTGCACTGACAGGAACCACTGGCATGTTATATCCCAAAGCTTGAACAGGAGGGCAGACTTATGACCCTTGGAGTCCACTTCTTTGTCTTGGGTAGAAGAGGGAGCAGGTCAGGTTCTTTAGGGCTCCTTTAATTTAACAGACAGCAATTCCAGTCCTCTTCAGATCTTCTGCTGGTTCAAGAGTGTTCTCCTATGTGTGCCTGGAGGTGCCATATTCATGCTGGCATGAGCTAGTGGGTGGGAATGACTCCTAGGTACACCCTAACAAATGAGGTAAAAGTTCCCTGGGTTAAACTTTCCCACTTTGGCCATTTTCAAGATGGCGAAAGTCATCAGACACACTTTTCACAGTTTCAGACCATTAATGGCGAAGTTTCTATTTGTTTGCCAATTCCGTTTGAAATTACCATAATTCACAGTTGTTTTACTTTGGCTGTGTTTAGAAACACAAGGGGTGGAGCTAAAAGTAGGTGCACTGTGACAGGGAAAACTGCAACCTATGTTGGTACGGGTCAGTGTGCTTTATTAATTTAACTTGCATATGGAAAGTAGCTGGGTGGTGTCTTCCTCCCCAAAAAATCCTGGGCTCTTTGCACCTTCATTGAAAGCCGTTGAAGTCATGCCAAGGCAGGCCCAAAACAACACATGGCAGAAGTCAGAGAAAAATCACAGTACAGTTCTCCAAAGCAATGATCAGCGAGTCATATACAAATAGCGAACCACAGATGGTAAAGGCAATAAAGTGTGCTACTTCCCAGTATACCAAGCGCTCAGAGTGGACAGCCACTGCAGACAGCATTATTTGTCGATAGGTTTTGGAAAATGTAACCTGTGGATTGATATTGCATGTCTTGAAGAATGAAGTCTCCACCTTACTGGTGGGGAAAAGACTGTCCCTGTTGACCATCTTCACTAATACTTTCGGCTGTTCTGTTACTTTGCCCATTTTTCAAAAAGCTGTAAATATCCCTGCTAGAGTGGTCAACTGTCCTGCATTTTTTCAGGTTTGTGCCATAATTATGCCTCTTGTCCCGCAGAGCCACTGCAGGACACCAATTGTCCTGCATTGTGGTTCCCACCACTCCTGACCCTCTGAGGTGCAGCTGGACAGCTGATCACGCTCGCTACAAGACTCTGCGGGAGTTCACTGGCTTCTCTGTGCTTTAAAAGTTGATGGGCAGCTGAAACAGGACAAATGGGAAGGGAACACCTTCCAGGCTGCACAGGGGGGGAGGGAGCACACTGCCTCTCATCCCAGCACAGTTCACCCCATTGCATCCTGGTAAATGCAGTACGCTTACTTTCAAAGTTGCTGTAGTCTTTCACCAAAGTTGGTGCAGGTAGTGCTGTTATCTCTAGACACGTGTTTCTGGGTTTAGCCCGTCATCAGTAGAGAGCAAAAGTTAATAAGAAGCAGAGAAAAGTCATCAGGGGTTGCTGAAATGGTGCCCAAGTCTTCACAGGTCACAGTACCTCTCCACAGGCACACAGGTGCATCCCAGGAGAGCTCATCAGCTCGTTGGCTCATGGGAGCCTTTTAAACACAGGGGGGGAGGGAGCACACTGCCTCTCATCCCAGCACAGTTCACCCCATTGCATCCTAGTAAATGCAGTACGCTTACTTTCAAAGTTGCTGTAGTCTTTCACCAAAGTTGGTGCAGGTAGTGCTGTTATCTCTAGACACGTGTTTCTTGGTTTAGCCCATCATCAGTAGAGAGCAAAAGTTAATAAGAAGCAGAGAAAAGTCATCAGGGGTTGCTGAAATGGTGCCCAAGTCTTCACAGGTCACAGTACCTCTCCACAGACACACAGGTGCATCCCAGGAGAGCTCGTCAGCTCGTTGGCTCAAGGGAGCCTTTTAAACACAGGGGGGGAGGGAGCACACTGCCTCTCATCCCAGCACAGTTCACCCCATTGCATCCTGGTAAATGCAGTACGCTTACTTTCAAAGTTGCTGTAGTCTTTCACCAAAGTTGGTGCAGGTAGTGCTGTTATCTCTAGACACGTGTTTCTGGGTTTAGCCCGTCATCAGTAGAGAGCAAAAGTTAATAAGAAGCAGAGAAAAGTCATCAGGGGTTGCTGAAATGGTGCCCAAGTCTTCACAGGTCACAGTACCTCTCCACAGGTACACAGGTGCATCCCAGGAGAGCTCGTCAGCTCGTTGGCTCAAGGGAGCCTTTTAAACACAGGGGGGGAGGCTGCCGCTGCCTACCACCCAAAGAGGAATGCTATCACCATCGCCTGACCTTCTAGAGGCTTTTTGTAACCTTGCCCTGCCATCTCACTTTTTGCAGGTTTGTTCACTGCCAAAAATGAGCTGCTTGGGACACCAAATGTCATGCATTTTGCCAGTCCAGAAGGGAACACAAGCAACTCCAGACCTGTTTCTGCTTTTTTGGGCCTCAACAGTAGGGTGCAGTTTGAGTCCTACGGTACAGTGAGCACAGAACCCACATCCCAGTCCTACATATGAGATTAAGTTCTGAGCATTGAAGGGTGTGTGAACTATGTGCACACAGGTGAGAGTGGCCTTTGGTGCACATCTGGGATATGGAGCTATGTGGATGAGGGGGCTAGAAACGGAGCTAGGTTCACAAGTAATTAAATATAATGGGGTTGTCCTGTGTCCCTCAGAACCTGGGTATATAAGTATAAACTACAAGTGGTCCTGTCAGGTGTCACAATTTCAGCTGAAATTGTGAGAAATGCTTATTATTAAGCATGGAAATGAAGGGTCCAATGATGATCCCTATCAGGAAGTGCGCAAGAGCTACTATTAGTGATCCCTTACATGCCTCCGCACATGGAACTTCTTAATGTCCACAAACCACGACAATGAAGAGTGATTCATCAATAGCATCTATTATTCTGGCTGTCCAAAACACACAGATTACATATAATACAATCAATTAAACTAACATAACATGGAAAATCAAAACATTTTTTACAGTGTTCACATATACAGACATGAAAACATAAAAGCCACACATAGTCAAATGTCCACACTTGTGACGCTCAAGGTATCCTTGTATTGTTTCCTTTATATAATTGTAGAATAGCTGACGCAGGACATTGGATTATTACGCCGAAGTTTCGACCCTCTGATAACATGTTAATGGTTATACATCTTAGCGGGTCTTCCTCAGGACTAAAAAAACAAAAATGGACAGCCTCCAAAAGGAGAATCCAGGATCACAAAACGTGCATCCTGTGAAATATCAATAATGTATATTCCATGTCCTCATGGTCTCCAGCCGGGGTACTCAAGGTTTGTAAAGTGGGGTAAGTATCGCCCAATCATCCTTTTCTGTAAAGTGCACAAAACCCTTTCAAATGAATTCTCACATGAAGAGGGCATACAGCAAACTTTCAGCTGCTGATAGGGATCCATTTCCCCACACAATCACCAAGTATTCATTTGAAGTGTTTTGTGTACTTTGTGTACTTTACAGAAAAGGATGATTCATGAGTCTCCTCTTATGAGACAGCCCTGGGTGCATGGAGTAATGAGCATATACTGGTTTTGCCTTGGCATGCAGTGATTCCGTCTGGGCTTTTGAGGATGTAGTTAGGCATTTCATGCTATGCTAAGGCATAATATAGTTGTGCCTAGGAAAATGATGGTTGTGGTTACCATATGACTACACCTGGCATTTGAGATTGTGCCTTTGCATTTGAAATTATGTTTGGGAATATGATGACTATATCTCACGTATGCCGTCTTTTTTACTGGTAAAAGATGGGTGTCCTTGTGGCATTTTATCTTTACACTCCTGGGCATCCTTGCTAGTACCTTAGTCAATGTATGGTTGGTAACTAAAGTACATATATCTATTTTAGTAACCTTTTTTCCATTCTCAGCACTTCTTTATAAGTACAATGAAGTCACTTCTTGTAATGCCATCTGTGTTAACGATCTTGTGACATTACTTGTTGTGATGCCACCAGGGTCAAAGGTCATATCTTCACTTTCTGTGGTGATATCAGAAATCAAAGGGTGTGTGATGTTACTTCCGCTACCCCTGGCATTTTGGTGAATCGATGCCCATGGCTGCACGCCTGGTCTGCTGTGGTCTTCTCGCTCCCTTCCAGAGCCCACACTGAAATGCCTCCATTGGCTTCTTGTGAAAAAACGCTCTCTGTTCAAACTTTTGTGTCTTGTTCACAAATCTTTGTTTGGTAAAGGCGCACTGTATCTCCAAGAGAAACTTCTTCCAGGCTCACCCAATTGGGAATCTTAGATCTAAAGGCCAACTTCTGTTATGTCCCCGCCACATTTGTACACTTAAATACAGTGGCCGGTCATTTTCCTATCTTGCTCCCCATCACTGGAACAAACTTCCTTTTCATATTTTTTGCTCAAATTTCAACAGTTTTAAGAAATTCCTAAAGACCTGGCTATTCTGATTTTCTCTCCTAACTAGTACCGCGCTGAGCATTGAGATACTGCTTTGGGTGTGATTCGTTTGCTCTATATGAAATCCCTATAACATAACACAACACAACACAACACTGCACAACTCAACATAACATTTAACTTACAGAGCCTGGGTTCACCTTGTACCATATATTATGAACTTGTAGTCATGTTAAAATTGCCAATTACGAGTATGCCAATTCAACCATGTTTAAAGGGGCAGCATGGGTACTTTACTACCTGTTAGCAGGGTTAAAGTGCAGAGAGTTCTAAAGCCACCGTAAATAAAGTCTCCAGCAAAAGGTGACAAATCTGGGGTGCTACCGAAAAGGCAGATTTCCTACAGTTATTATTTAAAATGTTGCTGCTCTCTCTAATATTGTCTGCAATAATGTGTGCTACCTCTAAACATTGGCTCGAAACTCTGCAAGTACAGTCTTTCTGGGCTATTTACAAAGATAAGTTACACTTGTGTGTATTTACAAGTGTAATTTCTTATTACACTTTTGAGTAACTTTACTGCTTTTGGCTGTTGACAAAATCTGAGTGTAAAGTTACTCAGAGTTGTAGCTGTATGCATCTTCACCCCAGAAACCTGCGGTATAGCCAAAATTACAAGTGTAATTTACTACTGCCAAAAATGAAACAGCAATAAGTCCACCACCACACATGGCCAACCAATGAAACGGCAACACCCTTCCACAGGAAATAGAGTAAAAAAGTGTAAGCCCATTGCTACTGACAAACTGCACTTCTAAGGTTGCTACAACCAAAAAGGACCTAAAACAGTTGTTAATGTACTCCAGCATAAAGCTGGAGTAAGGTCAGCACCATACATTGCTTTCCAATGGTACTGCCACACCCTTCTATAGAAAATAATGGAGGTAGGGACTTAAAATAAATCCCCATAGGAACTAATGTTGCTTTTTTTAAAATTATATACAAATAAATACTTTTTATATAATAACAATTTGTCTATTGAAAACATTAATATTTTATTTTAAGATATTTTATTAACCTTTGCAAGGTTAGAAATTAATGTAATATTAATATTTATTAAAAATAATTCAATTTAATTAATTCCACACACAGACATTTAATAGTAAATATGTATATATATTTTACTTTAGGTGGCATTTCTTTTAACTTAAACCATAATTCTATTTCATTTTAATATATTCAAAATAATTATTTTTTAAATTTAAAATTTAGTTGTTAATTCTGTAACTTTTTAAATATTGTTTTACATTTTAAAATAAATATATAGCAATAATTAACATTATTATTCAATGTAAGATAAAACATTTCTAATTATTTTAAACTTTTAATAAAATTATAAACTTTTTCCTTTATTTCATGATAGGGAGTTCTCTGCCCTGATTACAGAGGGCCCTGCCAAGCATGCGGTATGTCAAATGTGGTCATAAAATCACTACTAGTAGTCACTGTATGGTCGTATTTGATGTTTTTACAGATTCCACTCCCGCTTTCAGGGGTGGGAACATGTAAGTTTACACTTTTAGGGTAACTTTACACTCGTAAATGGTGAACAGTCAAAAATAGTAAAGTTATTCAAAAGCTTAGGAGTAAATTTACTTGTCGTAAATCTACAGATATAAATTTACCTTTGTGATAAGGGCCCGCACTCTTTCAATGTCACTTTCAGACTTGATTGATCACAACATGAACCCAGCAGAACTCCTGATCTTGGACCTACTTGAGAGACCTATTTAAGAATGCATCAGATTTGAAAGTATACACCTCTCAACTATTTATAAAGTGAAACTAAAACTACTGCATACTTTTTTTCTGCAAGAAAATGTAGCACAACAAATCGTTATGATTTTCTACGTACTCCAATTTGTACATTATGTTTTACAAAACTTACCACTTAAAGTTATTTTTATGACACCTGAGCACTCTGTTACCCTTGTGGGCCTAGTCTCTGCTATAAAAAAACTTAAATACAGAAAAGACAGTAACAAGGGCACTAATGAAATTCGTGTTGGGAAACTACCTTACTCCTATAGCGAATCAAATACAACTAGCTCTGTTTTAATGGTACCCTGATATAATTTACTTCGATTGAAGGCTGGCCAATAAGAAAAACATCAAGACTCTTTTCCGGTACATCTCTGAATTTAACTCCCATGTCCCATTGCCCAAGGGTCTGTCCGCATCTCTCAACTTAACTTCACAAACAACATCAAAACTTAGCGACGTGTTTTGAATCGCTAAGTCTGCTGAAATAAAATACAATACCAAGCCTTTCATGGTAGTCATGCAAGCCCCTGTACCTTGTGGCGTCAATCACAACCTGCAGGATAGTGTCCCCTGAAACCTTCAAGTAACACTGAATCTTACTGGAAGACTTATTAATGGTATTCAGTTATGTTATCACAGTCCTGCCACACAATGTCAACTGGAATCTCTTGGCATGCAGTATAGTGTCCATTTCCACTCTGCATTGACCACTGAGGCCGACAGCGGAAAATACTGTCAATTGTGCCTAGTAAGCTAAATATGCTAGGTAAAAACTGACACTCATGCTTTAGAAAACTCAAAAATGTAAAAGAGCCAGTGCCTGGGGCTAATCCTTTTTAGGTCTCGGCTAGACAGCGCACACGCTATCTCGAAGAGACATGTTTTGTTCTATATGTGGGCTTGCAGGACTCCCATCTCCTACCATTGGTAAACTTCAGCGTCACTCTCATTTTCTTTTATGCCATTCGTCATGGCATGCGGGCGTCATGCCCTCTTCTTGTGTTTGGCCCTCCCGTAGCGCATGGACCGAGTACATGTCTCCTTACACTTTTCCCGGTTTGCAAAGCTATTTTTTTCTTTGTTTTCAAGCACTCCATAGGATTACTTGTGTTTTCAGGCCGTCTCGCTTGTACACATACCACTAAAATGCATGTGCGTGTACATAAACGAATGCATTTCTTACAAAGTTGTTAAAACACGAACAGCACTTGTTTTTTTCTGCACGATCCGATGGTATTGGAGTGTTTTAAGTGCTCACCAGTTACATTACACAATGACACATTCATTTTTGTCGCTGATCCTGCTTCAATTAAGGTGTTTTCCCGTCATTGCTTGCCCATCTCCTCATCCCCTCCTGCTTCCCTGGTTGACTCGTACCCCCACTACATACCTCGTTGCTGCTGCTTTTATTTTTTGCACGATCCGATGGTATTATAGTGCTTGTTCCGTCCTCCATCTTGCCGTAGTGCTAACACCAACTTTTGGTACTGGAGTGTTTTTAGTGCTCACCAGTGGCGTAACAAAATGTGAGGGGGCCCCCTGCAAGATATGCTGAAGGGCCCCCTCATACTCACATCTGTTGGGGCTGAGGGGACTCCCTCTGGTATGGGTAAGCCTGGAGGCCACCCACACCCCGGGGGCTGCAGGGTCTTTGTGACGCCCCTGGTGCTCACCAGTTACATTACACAATGAGACATTCATTGTCATAGGCAGGGGGAACGTAAGTGATTTGCCCAGAATCACAAATTGTTCAGCCGACCCCGAGATTCAAACCTGGTTCCCTAGTTCCCCTGTTGGTAGCTGTGGCCGTTATGCCACATACTCGCTTCACTTCAAAGCTCCTCAACTGTTTCCCACTATCACTTCCATATTTGTTCAGCAAGACCCCATCAACTCCGAAGAAGCACAGGCAAAGCCAATAGATCTTGGCAATGCCCGAGCTATTGGCCTTGTCAATGTGAATGTCTTTTAGCCATGTTTTCCAGTAGCACATCTGCTGTTCAGCATGGCTGAAAGTCACTGAAAAAAGCGCTATGATGTGGCCAGCTCAGGCCACGTCAGAGCACTTTTTGTGTTAGGAGGGGCAGGACAATAAACTCAACATGGATGGTGCAGAGACACGGCATCGGCTCAACATCCTATGATTCTGGGCTTTCAGTAACTTTCAGCCATGCTGACCAGCAGATGTGCTGCGAGACAACATGTCTAAAAGACATTCACATTGACAAGGCCAATAGCTCGGGCATTGCAAGGCCTATTGGCTTTGCCAATGTTTGTACTTAATATCTTTTTCTTTGTGCAAAGGGAGCTCAGTCTTTGCAGCATGTAAGGCAAGAAAACTCTATTGATATTCAAAAAATTGATGAAAACTTCCTTGTTCTCTCAATTTCCCTGCCACAAAGTCCCCCACACCAATAAGTCAGACTCAGCAGTAATCAACACCCTACAGAAGTCAAGTTCTTGCAGATTATTCACTGTATGTTAAGAGGCATATTTATGAGCCCCTTTGCGTCACTCTTTCACCACACAATGTGGTGCAAGAGCGACGCAAATGAAAATTGAGATTTATGAAGCCAGGCAAGACCCCCTTGCATGGCCCTGCGTGGCTTCATAAATCATGAGTAATGTAACGCAGCACAAACGCTGAATTGCATTACTCTGCGCCAGGGAGGCATTTCCATGGGTGTTGTGTGGATGTTCTCACGCAACATTCATGGATTTTGACACATTCACAAGTTTACAAGAACAGTTAAACCTAGAAATGCTCCAAAAAGATACGCCTCCCAGAAGAAGCGTAACGAGGCTAAATATCTTTTTTTCTACTTGTTTTTTCCTCTTTCTATGTATACTGCATTCTGCATCACACATAGAAAGACGAAAAAGCCTCTCAGGAATGTTTTAGTGCAGGAAGATGCAAAAACAGTCCTACATGCAACACAGGCAACCTTGCACCATGGTGCAAAGGTGCCTGCATTGGCGCTAGGCAGCCCATTGTGCACCAGCGCAGGGGAAAGAACAGGAATATGCTGCATTGCTTCAAATATGGCGCATTCCTGCTCCTTCCCAGTGACACAGCATAGCAAGGTGACTTCATGCGCTGCATGACTTAAAGTGTTTATTGCCACCAGGGTGTAACAAAGAATGCCCCTGCTAGTTGGTGATAGCACTGTTCAAAAATCAAATAAAAGCAGTCATGTTGGAAAAATACATGAATCTGGAAAAATCACTGACATTCACATTAGGAATAAAATTTAACACAAAGTGATACAAACACCAGCATTACCATGAAACATGAATGCATACATCCACGAGACTGACACTGATGTTGACTTGCAGCTTTGAAGAGGGTGTTCTGCGTCTAGGTTGCACATTTGTTGAACAGAGCATCAGGTGACAAAACAAGGACTCGCGGTGAAGAGAAAGAAGTGGGATCTAAAGTGGTGCTAGAGAACCTGGCAATCTGATCTCCCATGTAGTGTGACTATTTGTGGACTGTCCAAATAGTGCTTTGTCTTCATTGCTTTACATGCTCTGCTTTTCCCTGCGTGGTTCAACTAGAACAGCTTAATGGGACTTTGTTGCAGGAGGACAATCAAAGATAAAGGGCAAACTGGTCACAAATGAAAGACATTTTTAACCCGGGTAAGATATCCCTGGGCATGCTGTGGCTATAGGAACAAAGACGTTGACATGTTTGATGCTGATCACATGGACCTCAAACTGCCAGGAATCGAGTTTGCCTACTTATCAGTCAGACCCCAACAGGCACTTTGGGGTGATACTTAAAACATGCAAATACATTCTAAGCTAAAAGTTAGAATGTTCTCTGGAGTTATGAATAAATATATGATGAGTAAATAAGATTGAAATTATATATATATATATATATATATATTCACTGAAAAAAACCATAGGTTTTAGGGACAGTTATAGTTAGTTGGACATTTCACTCGTACAAAACCAGAGAAATTCCCCCGTTATAGTTAATTCAGCTTACTATAACTCGCGCCCCGCAATGCACTGCTGATGACGTCACATATTACATCACTCATGACATGGTCAGTGACATCACTGATGACATCACTGATGACATCTGAAATGACATCACTGATGACATCATCCATGTGATAATTTCATGCATCTTCTCACACCCTAATATAACTTTTGATACACCCACTCTAAATTACAGACTGCCATTCTCAAAACATTTTGGGGAAGGGGGCTGCGTGGCCCCCCTCCCGGGCCACTTGTAGCCCCGGGGACCCCATCCCCTGGGCTGGCCCTCTCCGTTGGGGACCGTTGGGGGTCCCCAATCCCCACGGTCCCGCCGGCTCCCGCGTCCTCGGGAGCCGGCATTGCTTTTCCACATGGGAGCTGCTAAGATGCAGCTCCCGTGTGGAAAGCAATTTGCTTGAATTTTGGAAGAGAGAGCAGGTTTCCTGCCTCTCTTCCAAAATCCAAAGCAAGTTTGCTATGACAGGACGGGAGCTGCGAGGGTCCCGCCCTGTCATAGCAAACAGCAGTGTCCCGGGGGTAGGCACCCCGGGACACTGCAGGAGCCGGCCCTGGGGGTGGTGATCCCCAGGGCCATCACAGGCTCCAGGAGGGGGCCACGTGGCCCCGCTCCCAACATGTTCAAAGCCCCGGAGAGGTGGTGGTCCCCGGGGCTTCGGGGGTCCGAAACGGACCCCCAATTTAAAATTCTTAGTGCCCCGGGGAGGTGGCGGTCCCCGGCACATGTGGGGGGCTCGAGCCCCCCCACACAGCAAATTTTATTTTAAAAAAAGAAGCCCCGGGGGGTGGTGGTCCCCGGGGCTGCGGGAGGGCAGAGTGCCCTCCCGCACCATTTTTTATTCAAAGTCTTGGGGGGTGGCGGTCCCCCCTCAGAAATTCTATTAACCCCCGCTTGCCCCCGGGACTTGGCCCACCCGGGAGCCAAATAACAACGAAGCGCGGGAGCCCGCGTTTCGCTTTTTTTTTTTCACGGCGGGATCCGCGCATCCTAAGCGCATCCCGCCGTTTTTTAAAAAAAACATTTTTTTTGGCCCTGGGGGTCCTTGTGGGAGCCCCTAAGCAGGCCTAGGGGGTCAGGGTGTTTCTACCCTGCCCCCGTTTTGCGTTTTGCGCACTTGTTTCTATTGTTTTCTTGTGACTCGGTTCTACCTAGTCACAAGATGGCTGCCAACACTTCCTGGGTTGGAGTGTTGACAGCCAATTAGCATGCAGCTCGTGATCGGGAGGGTGCGCGGATCCTCCGTGCCCATAGATATATGTGTTTTTACTTTTGATTTTCTCAGCAACTACTGAACAGAATTTACACCATTTAACAAAAAGGGTTCTTTCTGAACCAAGAACAACCTCTTTGCCAAATTTGGTGTAATTCCGTTCAGCAGTTCGGGCTGTAGCCGTGTCTAAAGTTTCCTATGGAAAATTGCATGGGAAAACACGTTTTGGGACACCCTTTTTCTCGGCCCCGATTGCCGAATCACCCCGAAACTTTCAAGATAGGAGCGGACCGGAGCGGGCCATAAGTTTTGTAAATTTCGCGAAGTTCGTCAACCGGCGCCAAAGGTATTGGAAATAGAATGTTGCGAATTTCCTATGGAAAATAGGTCCTAACTATAACTATCTACTGGCGACCGCCAGTAGATAATATACATATATATATATATATTCACTGAAAAAACCATAGGTTTTAGGGACAGTTATAGTTAGTTGGACATTTCACTCGTACAAAACCATAGAAATTCCCCGTTATAGTTAGTTCAGGTAACTATAACTCGCGCCCCGCAATGCACTGCTGATAACGTCACATATTACATCACTCATGACATGGTCAGTGACATCACTGATGACATCACTGATGACATCTCAAATGACATCACTGATGACATCACTGATGACATCATCCAGTGACTGTGTGTTTCTGTAAAGTTTAAATATGTTTAATATATATAGGGAAAGGCATATTGAAGAATGAGTGGGTGTATAACTGTCTGAATGGATGATTTAGTACGTGAGTGACTGACTCTACAAGTGAGTGATTAAATGTATCTTACTGAATGCATGGGTTAGTGACTAAACTGTGTGAATGTCTATATCCGTCTGTCTGTTGGTTTGTAAGCGGTTGCATGGCTTTCTGAATAGCTACATGAGTGTCTACATGGGTTATTGATTGATTGTCTGAGTATCTGTATGGGTGCCTGAGTGTTTGTGTGGGTGGGGTGTGTGTGACTCTGTGCATAGATGTGTGAGTTGGTGATTCACTGGGTGCATGGTTTCAAGAGTGCATCTGTGATGGACTGTATGGGTGGGTGAGTGTGTGTATGGGTGTGTTAGTGATTGAATGTATATCTCAGTGGTACATGTGTGAGTAACTACATATGTGAAAGGCAGTATATATGTGTGTTGGAGTATATAAATGGCTATAAGTGAGAGTGTGTGATTGTGAGAGTGGCTGTATGGATGAGTGTGTACTTGTATCAGTGATTGTATAAGAGCGTAAGAATGTGCTAGTATTTGTATGAGTAAGTGAGCTGGTGTGTGTATAACTGTATAGGTGAGTAAATGGGTGTGTGATTAAGTTTTTGCATGACTCACTAGGTGTGTGAGTACCTCTATGGATGAGTGGCGGTGTGTGAGTGTTTATATAGGTGTTTGAGTGCATATGATAGTCCTGTACTGAGTGACTAAGTATGAGTGACTGTACGGGTGAGTGAGTGGATGTGTGTGTAGACCTAAGAATCAGTGAGTGGGTATGTAGTTTTTGGTGTTGGAGTGTCTATGGTTTTGAGAATGGCAGTCTGTAATTTAGAGTGGGTGTATCAAAAGTTATATTAGGGTATGAGAAGATGCATGAAATTATCACATGGATGATGTCATCAGTGATGTCATTTGAGATGTCATCAGTGATGTCATCAGTGATGTCACGGACCATGTCATGAGTGATGTAATATGTGACGTCATCAGCAGTGCATTGCGTGGGCGCGAGTTATAGTTAGCTGAACTAACTATAACGGGGAATTTCTATGGTTTTGTACGAGTGAAATGTCCAACTAACTATAACTGTCCCTAAAACCTATGGTTTTTCAGTGAATTTCAAAGGTTTTTAAATGCTAATTTCTAACTATAACGTGTCTGAAACCTATGGTTTTTTCAGTGAATTTCAAAGGTTTTTTAAATGCTAATTTCTAACTATAACGTGCCTGAAACCTATGATTTTTAAGTGAATTTCAAAGGTTTTTAAATGCTAGTTTCT
Organism: Calotriton arnoldi; assembly: GCA_963921515.1. NCBI lineage: Eukaryota > Metazoa > Chordata > Amphibia > Caudata > Salamandridae > Calotriton > Calotriton arnoldi. Next base: position 1,448 of record CAWUFW010001956.1, on the reverse strand, counting down.
AACTATGCCTACAGAGGTAGGACATGTGAAGAAAGAAGAAAAAACGCACAGAAAGAAGCAAAAGATGTGCAGAAAGAACCAACAGAGGAGCAGAAAGAGGCCTTGTTGCAAAATCATCCTGTGCCCACAACTTTTTCAGACGGGTACTGGTGGTAACTGACTCTGACTAACCAGAGCCAGTGCTATGCTAAAAGACACTTAGAATACAGTGAAAACACCTACATACACAAGGGAACACTATGCGTTGGGGTACCCCTGTGATTAGCATGACCTCCTCTGCAAGTCCCTAGTACATAATAGGGCAGGGGATTAAAACTACCTCTTAAAACGCGCTACAGGGCGCGTTTGCACAGTGGTGAAGGGAGGGGGCCTGAGGTGACATGTGTGCAACGCACCCCGTGGCGCGTTTTAAGTTGCGGGATTAAGTCCCTTGAATTCTGAGGGTCCCTGGGGCCCAACTAGCCCCCAGGTACCTACAGTTAGGACCACAGAGCTGAGTTGCAGAGAGGCGTTCCGAGGCCACGCACCTTTTTCACCTCTCTGCAACGCAACTCTGTTGTGCTTACTGAAGGTACCTGGTGGGCTAGTTGGCTCCCAGGGTCCCTCAGGATTCAAAGGGAATTAATTCCCCAACTTAAAACGCACCACAGGGCGTGTTTGCGCACATGTCACCTGGAGGCCACGCCCTCTCCCTTCACCACTGTGCAAACGCGCCCCGTGGTGCATTTTAAGTTGGGGGATTAGGTCACCTTGAATCCTGAGGGTCCCTGTGTGAGAAGTTGGCCTGGCATATGCTGTCCACTAATTATAGTGGGCACCGTGCACCAGTCCAAATCGACTCTTATGGTAGGTAGGTTTAAAGACAACCTTATTGAAAGCTATCCTAGTGGTAGCTATGGAGAGCAGCCTTCAGGCTAAGTCTTGAAGGAATGTAAAGCAGCTTGTTTTACCAGTCTATAATCTCTGGAGTGACCAAATGAAAGAGCACCACACCAGGTATATATTCAAAATATATGTATTTATTACTAAACACACCCCTCTAGTCTCTTTATGAGGCTAGAGTTCGAAGTACATAGGTTATAAGATCTTAAATCACAGTAATAGCACAAATACACGTTTGGGCCCTAGGGGCGTACCAAACCATATACCAATAAAGTGGTATGCGAACCATGACTGAACTAGACACTCGGCCTAGAGCCTCTAGAAGTGCTTGGACCACAAGGAACCACCCAAGGTAGTGACACAGGGGACCCACGGGAGACGCGTGCAGTGTAAATACACAACCGCGATACGCCGTTAACTTCTATGGAGAAAGTCGGGATCGGGAAAATAGAGGAAAGGGACACTTTAAAGAGGACTAGGACAAAACCCTTTGAGATCTAGGACTTTGAAGAGTCTCTACCCACGGAGCACCGGAGTACTCGTGTTACCTCACCCAGGGAAGCCGG